>OW285242.1:54813114-57520571 GCA_935421215.2 Melolontha melolontha
GTACCATATATATATACTTCAAGGTTCCTTCGTTGATTCCACCTTTGCGACATGGATTTCTGGCAGACAGGTCTGTTGTTACTAACTTAATTACTTTTACGAAATTTGTTGGTCAGGCTTTAGATCACAGAGATCAGATTTTACACTGTTCTAGCAGAACCTACAGTTAAAATTATCCGAAAATTAAATACGCAATTACACTATGTAATATATATGTACTTCTAAAAGTTGCAATTACCTAAATTAAAATGGCAAATAGAAAAACAATGAGTATTTAATTCGCGATATGTTTGATTGCTCGGTCTATCAACTTACAGACACAATCAGTACTTACCCCGTACAAAATAGTAAGTAATTTTATGTTAATTAGCTTCATTCGTTATTACTAATGATGCTTTTACGAAATTCAACGTGTACTGAAGCATCAATTCTCCGATTACTTTATCATCCTCTGACAATATTTTCTTGACTTTTTCGTTCAAGTATACCGACTAATTAACATAAAAAAAATTGACGTCAAGTGCACAATCGTGATCGCTTTTAACTTTACGAACGCGAACGCAAACGGAATCGTTAGATGATCATTTCGAAATCGTACCACCGTAAAACCGTACTTAATGAATCTCGAAAACAAGTAGTGGTTTCTCCAGGGCGAAAAACGCGGAAAGAAAAATGGAAAAATAACCGTGAAAAGAGAAAAAGAAACCATGACGGAGAACGTATTTCTGAATTAATACCGTCGTTAATTACTTGAAAGAAACGGAGGCACCGTTGTACGAGGATCGTCGAACGCTACAGGACAGCCAACATTAATTGGTGTGGACATTTGTATTCGTAGAGGTAGAGATATGTACATACGTGACACTACCGAGACCATCAGCTGCTCCCGACTGATTCATGGTCTCTTCTTTATCGATGGTTGTGCCACCAGTTTCAATAGTTGATATCCACTTTAAAGATCGATATATGAATGTACAGTTCGCGGTAAAAGTTATAGAACTTACACGTAAAATAACAAAACGTCACTTTAATGTTTAACAATATTATATTTGGCACACGCGATTTCAAGATATTGCACTAGCTTCGTAACAAAAAAAAAGTACCCTAACATTTAAATTAACTCTAAAATTTGAAATATTATATTTGGCTACACGATTTC
The DNA here is from genome assembly GCA_935421215.2 of Melolontha melolontha. NCBI lineage: Eukaryota > Metazoa > Arthropoda > Insecta > Coleoptera > Scarabaeidae > Melolontha > Melolontha melolontha. The sequence goes on from OW285242.1 coordinate 54,814,274, forward strand.
AAGATATTCGAAGATTCGAAGATTCGAAAAGGTGACGAAATCTTTGGGACTTCGGTCGGAACTGTATGGAGAATAGTCTAATAATTCGACGCTTTGTTAGGTTAAAAAGTCTTGCGAGCTGTGTGCAACTTTGCGTTATCTTGGTGGAAGATGTTTCGTCATTGTGGGTTGATTTGTCGGAGCTCAGCGATGACTTGTGGTAAACAAATGGTTGTATACTAATCGGCAATGACAGTTTGACCTTGTAGAGAAATTGTTGCTACATGACTTTCTTTCAAGACAAATGTCGCGACAATATCCTTGGGGACACTTCGAGAACGGATGACTTTTGTCGGCTGTTCTTCACCTTGACACACCCAAGCAGATGACTATCGTTTATTTTCTGGCTCATATGAGTAAATCCAAGATTCATCACGACTCACGATGTTGTACACGTTTTTATAGTTTCCTGCGTTGAAGCGGTATAGAGTTTTTTGACACCAATTCACCCTAGCTGTTTTCTATTCTTCGGTCAACAGATGCGATATCCAACCGAAAACTAATTTTTTTACACACAATTCTTCACGTAAAATTTTTTGAATTGAAGTTTTTGAAATTCCCAATGATTCCTCGACCTCGCGATATATCACATATAGATCATCGTTGATGAGCGTGCGCACAGCATCGACGTTTTCCTGAGTGACTGCCGTTTTTGGTCCCCCCTGCTCTTGGATCGTCGCTAAGCCTATTCCGTCCACGTTTGAATTCTCCATACCAAAGAGAAATTGTTGACTGATGTTGTGCTTCATTACCGAAAACAGAAGCCAACTCGGTGAGACAGTCTTGTTGAAATAATTGTCTTCGAAAATTAAAAAAAAATTTTTACGATTTAATTCAATTTTTCGACTAACTTGTCAACTTTAACACTTCGTTATAGGAACAAGACTACACGTATCGCATTGAAACTTTTTATTTAGGCTGGCTAAAGAGGGAGGTTAATTTTTATTACTGACATTTGATTAGTGGCGCCCTCTATATCCCAGTATTCAAAACATAAAAACATCCCTCATATTATATTTGGCACAGGCAATTTCAAGATATTCCTCTAGCTTCTTAACACAAAATGTACCGTAACATTTAAATTAACTCCAGAGTGTAACTATATTATATTTGGCAGATGCGATTTTAAGATATTCCACTAGCGTCGTACACAAAATGTACCCTAACATTTAAATTAACGCTAGAGTTTAACAATATTATATTTAGCATACGTGATTTAAAGATATTCCACAACTTTCATAACACAAAAAGTACCATAATATTTCAATTGACTCTAGAGTTGTACATAGACAATATTATATTTGGCACACGAGACTTCAAGTTATTCTACATGGTTCGTAACACAAAAAGTACCCTAACATTCAAATTAACCCTAGAGTTTAATAATATTATATTTGGCACACACGATTTCAAGATATTCTACAAGGTCGTAATACAAAAAGTACCCTAACATCCCAATTGACTCTATAGTTTAGCAATATCATATATGGCACACGCAATTTCAAGATATTCCAGAATGGTTCATAACAATAAAAGTACCCTAACATTCCAATTAACTCTAGAGTTTAACAATATTATATTTGGCACTCACTCAGATATTCCACGATTTTCGTAACACAAAAAGTACCCGACATTCCAATTAATATAATTGCTCGATTTGATAAAATTTAATTCTATAATTTCGACCTCAAATAACTCTTTAATGTCCTGAAAGGCTTTTGTAGTAATGTTCAAAATACGGAAATCGTTAGATATATTAAATTTAAATATTATTATTTCTATGCGCCACTCATTAGCTCTGATGTTGAGCGAAGTTTTTCAATATTTAAAGACATACTGTCCAATAAAAGAACGCACTTTACAGATCAAAGTTTAGAATATATTGTAATAATTAATGTGAATAAAAAATGTTTACTGTGGTGTGAAAAAGCATTCGCTTTTATTATAGGTGATATAATTAATTTCGAGTTTATACTTTTTCAATATTTTGAATTTTCTCACTGTATAAAGTAAATGTATTTTGTATATATATATATATATATATATATATATATATATATATCTTGAATTAATTTCAGTTCAAGTTAATTTAAATTCATTTAACTTCAGTGTTTTATTTATTTTTCTAAAAATAAATTTCCGTATATATATTTCATTGGCTTTATTACGACTCTGGCGAAATATATTTCACACTCCGTCTGTTTGCATTGAAATACATACAAACAGACAACTTTTATCAATACGATCGCGCTATAACATTCATACATACTGTTAAATTGATAGATTATACATTGTCGATGAATCACACCCGATACGGGATAGAGCCGGTTCCGCAGTCTAGTAATCATTATTCATGAACCATAAAATTACAATTTCAATCTTGAAACTTTGTTCCATAAAAGCTTCTCGCTCGTTCAAATTCGAGGCGTCCAACTCTGAAAACATTTTACGAATAAGAATTAAATAAATTAAAAAAACTTGATCCTTGCTGGAGATACTTCTTGTAGAAAATCAAGAAAAAATTAATCGGCAACAACAAACTAAGACTGTAGTGACTGGGCTAAAAGTAATAATATTTCAAAACTGGTTAATACTACTTAGTTTCCGGAAGTCCTGAAAAATAGACATTCTAATGCTTAAATTAAAAACTGTAGTTAGTACAGAATCTCTAGTAAAAAAAATAGGAAGTTCATCATGACTGGAGTTGTCAGCCTTTATTTGCAAGACAGAGAATACTTCGTCGGTCGAAACCGACGAAGAAGCAAAGATCTTATTGTTAAATGCAAGAATATTCCCAGAAAAAGTGTTAGGTACAGGATAAACGTGGTTCAAATATAGTGGAAAACGTGTGCAAAAGCTTCAAAAATCTTATTCGGATTAGTTAAAATATCGGTTCCTGAACTTAAGCAGGCAGGAATCCTGGATAATCTTTTGTCTCATGTATCGCCAATGATGAATCATTTGCTATATTTTCAACATTAGATATGTACTGATTATAAGCACGGCGGACTTCAGTTTGGCCAAGAAATTATTTATCACATCACCATTGATAAATGTTTTTAGATGTGACCTCAGTACTGCTAATTTTATCAAAATTAGGTTTTAGAAAATTATAATTTTTATTTAGGTTGCGAAAAAATCTTTAATCTTTACAAAATGCCTAAATCAATTCTTAAACTTGAATGATGTCTGTCTTCGAATACAAGTGGCATATCATCGTGTATAACATATATAGGGCAATTAAAATTGCTGAACACAAGGTACTGTCTACCATTCTGATTTATTATTTGATTGTATTGAGGTAAATGTAATGTATTCATAATATTATGTGGAATAACCGACTTACGATCCATACTTGCTTCACAACTTTTAAATTTAGCAGAATTAAAGTCTCCGAGAATTATAACATTCTTATCTTCGAGGGAAGTCCAGAAAGTAGTAGCCGTTACATACAGTGAGTTTTTTATATCATTGAACATAACACATGAATGCACCTATGTTCAGTTTTAAAATAAATGCTTCAATGCATGGGAACGTTATGCAACCAACAATACGAGTGTTATCACTTGTCGTAATAAGGCATTTTAGTTTTCAGTGTCAACAAAGTGTGAAAATAATTTATTTAACATTTAACTTACACAAACAATACTAAAATGAATTTTATGGTAAATTGAAAAAAAGTTTTTATTTATAATTATTTTACTTTCTCATAAATGTTCGAAATATCCACCTTCACATTCCATACAATATAATAATAATAATAATAATTTATTTTCATCCCTTTGACTACAGTAGCATAGAATAAGTCATTTTAAAGTAAAATAAAATCTTAATCATGGTCACAATTCTTCTTACATATTGTAGTGATTTTTTCCCCGAAGATAACTTTTAAAAGTTAACAATTTAGTTATGTACATTTATAACCATGACTGTATATTTTGTATGTGTACTTTTTATTAGGGCATTCCCGGATGTCGATGTGCCTGGATCGTATTTTGATGTATAATGATATTTTTTATGTTGATGTACAGTTTATATTTCCGGCAGAGATATTTTTGTGCTCGAGTGGGTCAGTTCAGTCTGAAGATAAAAACTTCTTTTTTATCTTTTATATTTTTGTAACTTCGGGTTTCTTTTGTTTTATTGTTGCTTTGTGATTTAAAGTTATTATCGATTTAATTACGAGTGTTTGTATCTCGTATTTTGTTTGACATTTAATCCACTCGATATCTCTCTATTTTTTGTGTGTGAAAATTTTACGCTAGCGTAAGTATTTTTTTCATATTATTTTATTTTATTGCTTTTCATTGTAATTTAGTTGTAAAATTACAACTAATTTAGTTGTAATTTTGATGATTTAGATTTATGAATTTATATCTATTTTAGTTTAATAGATAGATGGTGAAGAAAACTATCAATTTTTATAGGGGAGTTTTGTATTGTCACGTTGTTCTAGAACATTTTGGAATTTAAGGTTGGTGGGAGTTTTATGCTCGTGAGATTGCGCATGAGTGAACGTTATTTTCGCGTCTGACAGTTGGATCTGTTTACGTTTTATTTGGGATTAAAGTAATTTTTGAAATTGAAAGTTTTCTAGTCAATCTATTAGGATTAATTTTGCTCGCGTTTTATTAGAGGTTTTCATTGTATGCGTGTAAATTATCATACAATCTTTTTCCTCTGTGCTTCTGTATAAATGATGCATTAGCGGTCTTTACATTTGGTAAAGATTTTTTTAAATTATTTTTTTAATAAAAGTTTACGTGAAATTATTTGTATCATTATTAATTGATATTTATTTCCACGTTCCTTTACGGGAAACCCTGGATGAAGAGGAGTCTCATTTAAAAAGAAAGGCTGGCTGAGTTCAATTTCGGGCATATTGTGGTGAATAGTGGACGATTCTTCTAAACCCACTATACACAGCAATATGTAAGAGCGTTAATATCTATATATAAAATAAACATTCATATCTAATACTACATTAAGAAGAGTATAAATGAAAATATACAAGGAACAAAATATTAAAACCTATGCAATAACATAAGAGTTTCACACTAACCTTAACTACATTACAACTAATATTATACATCACAGTCATGAACAAACTCCTGGACTGAATAATAGACTTTGGAGATTAATAGGTCCCTAATACTGTGTTCAAACAAATCAGGTGGTAGCTGTCTATACTTCAGTGGTAACCTATTGTACAAACTGATTGCCTGGTATTTAGGATTTTTTTCAGTAAATGCTAATTTATGTTTGGGAATTTCCAATACCTGACTATTACGTATATGATAATGGCGGTTCTCATTTAATTTTGTGAAAATATTAAAATTTTGCTTGACATAAATTAATAATTTATAAATATACATATAAATATATACACATGGCAATGTCATAATGTTTATTTCCTTGAATAAGTTTTTACAACTTACTATTACACTGACTTTATTCATTAATCTAATCGCTCACTTTTGAAGTCTAAAAATTCTTAGTACTTCTACAGCAAGTATTCCATATGCGAGTAGGGAATGGAAATGAGCAAAATAGTAAATTCTTACGACACACGTATCTACTCTATTACGTAATTGACTTATTGCGTAACATACACTAGTCAATTTCTTTGCCAAGCAATCAATGTGCTCATTAAAAGATAAGTTCTCATCCATATATATATATACCCAAAAATTTTGTAGAGTCTACCTGAGCAACAGTACCACCATTTACTCTAATTAACTGCGAACAATTCCTCTCGCGTTTTTTTTTTTGCACTAAATTCGACTATTTTTGTTTTTGTGTTATTTAAGTACAAAGCATTGTTTTGAAAATACCCAATATGCGAGTCGATTAGGAAATTCTTGCAAAGAGTGTGTTAAAAAATCCTGTTTGGTTTGTAATTCGCTGCAGGCTGTACTTATGCGTGCTTTTAAATCTTCAATGTTAGTGAAAATGACATTATCATAAATTTTAGATTTAAAGTATCCCCAAAGAAAAGTCATTTGGCGATCAATCTGGCGAACGGGTCGGCCAAACTATCGTACCAAACCTCCGTATCCATCGATCAGGAAGACTTGAATTTAGAAAATTTCTAATTGCTGCAGTTGAATGAGTTAGGGCTCAATCCATTTGAAACCAAGCACCTTCAATGGCTAAATTTTCAAATCGAGGCACAATACGTATTCGAAGAAAAATACACTTTATCAGTGAAAAGTATTTTCTTCAACATATTATGATTTTCATTTAATAAATTAAATATGTAGTCTTTCGCAAAAATCAACACGTCTTATTCATAAAATAATTGTTGGTAATTAGAAAACCTGTAAGATTTGTATTTGTACTGTTTGAAAATTTTAAATACAGACGTCTTCGAAATATTAAATTGTTGTGCTATTTTACTTAATGGTGTTATGGGGCGTTCCTCAATGTAGCATAACACATTTAATTTTAGGTTTTAATTTTCTTTCTTTGTGTATTTATTATGCCGCCATCAGAATCGAATTTCCTAGTAATCGCCTGAATTTTTCCGATAGTTGGTATGGGCATGTCAAGATATTTTATAGAAAACAGATCACGCACTTTCCATAAACTATTTACAGCTTTATACCAGTTCAAAATTTCAATTCTTTTATCTTATATATACATATATATATATAAATATAATATTTTCGTGACCTTGGTATGATATATTTAAAACAACCCTAGATGTTTCGGCAATGATGCCTTTATCAAGGATATAAAATATAAATGACAGTATATAAATGTCAAATAATTGAGTTGCTATGGATAAAATTATTCAAAGATACATTCCAATTGCATAATAATAAATCATGCCTTAGTATTCCAAAAACAGATAGCAAGGTGTGAACATATGTGTTGTCCGCTGCTAGCAGCTTGTGTCTCTTTCTGGGTATGAACTTGTGTGTTGGTTGCTGCTGGCAGCTTGCGTCTCTCTCTGGGTGTGTGGTTTTGTGTTTGTGTGAGCGCGTAAGTGTAGGGTTTTGTATGCTGGCGCGCTCGTGCGTGTGTTTCGATGGGGCGGGGGTCGGGCCGTCGAAGTACTGCACGGAAAAGTAGAGAAGTTGCCGGGAAAGGGTTGGCGGCCCCGCGCAACGGCTGGTTATCCGATCTCTCTAAATTTACGCGACCGGTCACTAAACACACGCACGAGCGCGCAGATAACTCATCCATTGTTTCCGTACCGTATATTTAAGTAATCCTACGATGAATTTCGCTTAGGCGAACGTTTTCTGCAATCAAGAAACGGACTGCAGTTCGCATTTAGCGGGATTTCTATCATATGCGCCATTGTAAACAGTCATAAACAATCTCAAAACTTAAATCATGCACCGGAGGACCTCCAACTTTTACTCTCCACAAAGCTACGATGACACTGTTGACACCTTCCTCGCTGTGCTTTTAATTAGATCAGTATAGGCATCTATATGAGGAAACGGGTACTACTTTCTGGATTTCTCTCGTAGAAGTTTAAGACGCAAAGCACCAAAAAATAAATGATAATCCTCTAATAAATTATAACAACATAAATTGTATGTCTTGAAAATTTACGTTTACATATTACTAAATATATGAGAGTTACTAAATTAGCCAAATCTGAAGTGTCCCAAACAACATCTTCCAAAGCAGCAAATAGCACTCCACCTCCCTTCATTATGTAAATATCTATAAAATAGTTATTTCCATATACTCGTATTTAGTCTTCTCTTTATTGCACATAAAAATCTTATATTCTCATCGTAGATTGTACATACTTATTCACAGCTACAGGTAAAATATATACATATAAACATCAAGTTACCTACTTCAATTGGATGTGGCTATCCGTATCTGATGCACCTTGTGTATAGCAAACAAGAAAACATCGTAAAACTATATAAAAGTTTTTGTAGATGAGAAAAGAATAAACAATCTCATTTGCTGTCACATATATATTGTGTTTTTTTAATTCGTCTTTTTATTATATCCCTGTTTAAGAAGCTTCGGATTTTATGGCAAAATGATGCACGGATAATGGTTATGTTGACTTTTTATTATCGTTTCGTTGTAATTTTATTACACTCAGTAACTTCAAATGTTCGCACAATTAATTTAGTTTTATTCGTATATATTCGGCAAATGTAAGAGAATATAATATTTTTTCGTGCTATTTTCTCATATTTAAAAGAGCATACCATATATTTATTTATGTCTTATTTAGTTTAATCACTTAACATAAGAAGTTGTTCTGAAAACTTTTAGTTGTGGGTCATGGATTCGAACAAAAACAAAAATGTGTACATCATGCCTAGTCTTTTGATAGTAGTTTTGACAGTGTAATTGCAATTTTGCAAGATTGATGTTGGAACATATAGAGATATAATTTTTTATTGTTATAAGTCGTACATTTTCCCGAAATAAGTTTCAGATTATTATTTTTTTACGATTCTGAAAGAGGTTTATCGTACAACCAGTCATGAAAATTTAGTGGCAGCTTTTGGCGAGAATAGTCCTTGATTAGCTACAGTTACTAGTTCATATATGGAAAGTGTACATTAAAAGATGAACAAAGACCTGAACAACTTTTCCACAATCGCCACAGAAAACTCATTAAGACAAATTGTAATGTCACCCAGAGACAGATTCATAAAGAATTAAGCATTTGATCATCTGAAGTAGATATTATTTAACACTAACATCAAAAAATGTAAAGCAGTTGGCAACTCGATGGAGTCCACATTCACTAACCAAAGTACAAAAGCACGGATAGTCTTGTGCTGTCGTGTTAAAGAGGTTCTACGAAGAATCTTCAAACGAGGTATTTAATAATTATGGGAGAATATAATTAATGAACTATTCAGAGCCGCAGCATCAAAAATGAGAATAGCCGTGATGATAGCCAACCTTCTGAGAGGAGATGGCACCTGAAGAAGAAGAAGAAGATAATTAATGACTTGGGGGCAAAATTGCAATCAAGTGTTTAGGTGTACATATGAGGTCTGCGGAAAGCAAACAAATGTTGCTTTCCGCATCTATGCTATTTTCTTGAGGCACAGTGGTCCAGTTGCAGTAATTTCTCTTAACGATAATAAAACTGAACCACCGTAGGGATACAGAAGTTTACATTGCTCAAATCTACATAAATAAACAATAAGGTATAAGTTTAGAAAAAGTGGTGGAACACTTAGCGTTTTAAAAATTTTGGGTGAAGTCACAAGCTGGGTAAAGTCGGTTAAATATTTGTAATATCAGATGTGTTTCCACAGTAATATCCACAAACCAAATACGTTGCGTAGAGAAAAACATGTGCTTATATGTAGAAACCGAGCGTTCTACATATACTGATGTTATATTTGCATAATTAAAATAATCTTTAAAACAACTTAACGGTTCTGTTGATGCACCTTCACAAGTTTGTCTTAATGTGGAAAAATCTGTATCTTTCTCTGAAACACTTTCAAATTTTTCTAAAACACAAACATTTTTGCGTCTTCTTCCGCGCATAGCTGGGCGTCAACATGTTGCACTATTTGCAGAGATTCCACTAACAACACCGAAGGATCCGACATAATTATTCTGAATAATTTCTAAACTTGTTTTAACCTGATTGTCTCGAAATTTTGAGTGGCTTCCCTTTATAGGTTATAGGCGCTGCCCCATGTTCCCCAGCGTGTAAGAATCAGTTGTGGTGGTTTAATAATATCAGCACACAGTCTGTGAAATTGGTGAACACGTTTTGGGGATTTGAGAAACACAGCACTTGTACTTGCAATTAATGCATCTACATCTGGATAACATCTACGAATAATTTTTACTACCAGATGTAAAACATGGATCTTACACGCGTTCCGGTGTTCAGACAATATGTTTGCGCCATTATCACTCACAAATATTCACACTTTGTTGAAAGTTCAAACGTTTCCAATGTATTTAACACTAACTCTGAAATGATTTTGCCAGTACATTGTTGTGGTTCCATTGTACGTACTATAATATTAGCAACCGAATTTCATTTAAAATCTGTTCTTTCATCTGCAGATAACCAGATTCTTATTTTTTAATGCGGAGTTAATAATTTTTTTACGTTCGCGGAGAGACTGTAGAAAAGTTAATAATCTTTTCCAGCTAGGTAACGTTCCTTTACCATAGCGCTTCCAAAATGAACGAAATGATTCGTTGTCTACTAACTCAAACAATATATTACACAATACGAAAGTTACACATTAATGAAACAAAAATGTCTGGCCACTTTTTTGCGATTATGCTTTACACTATTTACGTGTCTTTCGAAGTGAAATTTCATACACACATTTTATAATTTATCATAGTGCCATTGTACATTAAATCCAAAAATTCCTTTATTAATTTATGAGCTACATCATATAACGGTCTCTTTCTGGCTATTTGTGACATTACAAAATTATTATTTACATTGTAAACCAGCGAAGTGCACTGAACGGTGTTCGGATAGCGTGTAATGTCACCTGGTCCCGAAGATTACATTGTTGCCGAGGCAGTTCCATTTAGAGATCAAGTTTAACAGTGGTACAAACAATATGCATTGATTAAATAATAACATTTAATTTAATAACGACAATAACAACAGTAAATACTACATCGTAATATGATGCACTAGACTGGTAGACTGATACTCACTCTGTCTGTAACTATGACTGTAGAGACTCCCTAGTCTCTAGCTTATATATCATCTGAGTATGTTACTAGCCTAGTGACTTGGTTACAAGACGTTAAGCAATATGGCGAAAGATTCATAACTAGAAAGGTCATGTTGATGAATAAGTAGAACATTGCATGTTTCTGAATAGATGACCTGGTTTAGTTACAACATCTTCCCCCTGGTGGAAAAGAAAAACAAAGGGCTTCTCTGCCGTTTGGCTTTTCTTATCTGTACTAAACATATAACTAAATTTTCCTACACGCTATATGTGCTAATATATTATACACTTGGTCTATTATATTCCTATTGTACAACTACTATACCGTGTGTCCCAATTTCGATGCTCACCATTGGTATCTCGGTTATTAGAAGATATGGAACAACAGTTAAATGGGGAATGTTTTGCAGAATTCAATACTCGCGGCAAATCTCATTTCAAATTTGACCTAACTTTTTAAATTTTTTAAATATTTTGAAAAATCAAAAATTTTCCGATTTCGTTATTCCTCAATAACTCGATAACGCTTAGTCTGACCTCTTTTAAAGTTTTACATTGTTGAGACACTTTTTTAAAACAAATTATTTGATACAAACAGAAACCCCCGATTGTCATTTGTTTTTAAGTTATTACCACTATCTTTTGTTTTTCATATGGCGGCCATATTGGATTTTGGGTTTGTTAGGTAGTCCTCAAAATGTGCTTTTCAACGATGTATAACATGCCTGAAAAATTTTTATTTATAAGGAAAATATTAATAAAAACGTAAATTAATCTTTAATATGAAATTAGTAGGCTGAAAAATTAAACACCAATGTCAAATGAAAGTGAAAAGATATTCTAAGTAATACTGTAAACAAACGAAACGATAAAAAAATTATAGAAATAAAAAGTAAAGATACAGAACTTAAAGTTCACATTCACTTAAAGAAATTGTTCAATATGACGACCATTCTGGCCCGTTCCGAGTTTCTGGCGGTTCAAAATCAAATACTTCGTTTTTAGTGGTACCCCATAAATAAAAGTCAAGCGGGGTACGGTCGGGTGATCTCGCAGGCCATTGCACGGGTCCATTATTTGAAATCACTCTCTCATTAGAGTTTTCTCTCAAAAAATGTTGCACGTTACGAGTGTTATGGGCCGGGCAACCATCTTGCTGGAACCAGATGTTTTGCATGTTCTTGGGATTAATAATTTGCCTCAAAGCAGGCATTATCTCGTTTGTTAGTAGCTCCAAATATCTGTTACCAGTTAAATTGTAATCAAAGATGAAAGGACCTATTAACTGATTATCTAAAACGAAGAAAAGAGTTTAAAAAAAAAAAAAGTAAACAAAATGTCATACCAATTAAACCGCACCAGACATTAAAACCAAATCGAACTTGAAATCTTCTTTGATTTACCAAATGTGGATTTTCAGTAGACCAATGATGATAGTTATTCCTATTGAACACTCCACAATTGGTAAATCGTGTTTCATCTGTCCATAGTATTTTCCTAGGAAAATTAGCGTCATATTCACATTTTTGAAGGTACCACCTGCTAAACTGTAATCGTCGGAGATTGTCATTATCACTTAAACCTTATACAATTGTTGGTTTGTAAGGATGATACTTGTTTTTCGTCAAGGTTCTGTGAACAGTAGATTTTGAAATCCCTGTTTCTCGTGTCACACGACGAACTGATGTGCTGGGATTGTTCCTAACGTTCTGCAAAATATTATTTCGACGTGTATCAGCATCATTAACTTCATAGTTAGCTCGTTTTTGTTCGAAGCTTCCAAAGTTTTTTAATTTGCTAACTAGTCTTCTAAAAATTGTCCTGTGTGGCTGTTGTCTTTCTGGAAAACGCTCTGCATAACTCGTGCACGCATTTTTAGTGTTTCTATTTGCTTTGAAATACACTTCCAACATATCAACTTTTTCTTCGTTTGAATATGTATGTGCCATTATCAATACTTATAAATCTTAATACTTGACAATAATTACTTATCACTAACTACAAGTAGTTTTAATTAACTTATCTCTGCAGCACTAATTGTACTTTGACAGGTTATCGTTTTGTTTCATTGTCAGTTTGACGGAACATAATGTCTTTGCTAGTGATACACGCTCAGAGGTTAGAATTATCTGACATTTGATGTAAAACCAAATACAAATCTCCCAACTACTTTTAATCCTGCGCGAACTTACCCCTTCTCGCGCCAACTTAATTGGCGTTTGCTATACTTAGAATATCTTTTCACTTACATTTGACATTGGTGTTTAATTTTTCAGCCTACTAATTTCATATTAAAGATTAATTTACGTTTTTATTAATATTTTCCTTATAAATAAAAATTTTTCAGACATGTTATACATCGTTGAAAAGCACATTTTGAGGACTACCTAACAAACCCAGAATCCAATATGGCCGCCATATGAAAAACAAAAGAGTGGTAATAACTTAAAAACAAATGACAATCGGGGTTTTGTTTTAAAAAAGTGTCTGAACAATGTAAAACTTTAAAAGAGGTCAGACTAAGCGTTATCGAGTTATTGAGGAATAACGAAATCGGTAAATTTTTGATTTTTCAAAATATTTTAAAAATTTAAAAAGTTAGATCAAATTTGAAATGAGATTTGCCGCGAGTATTGAATTCTGCAGAACATTCCCCATTTAACCGTTGTTCTATATCTTCTAATAACCGAGATACCAATGGTGAGCATCGAAATTGGGACACACGGTATATTTATTCTATTATCCATTATTATATATTTACTATACATTTACTCTATTATACAAGTTTATACACATTATACATGTACTATACATTTATTCTATTGTCCATAGTTAACATGTACTATACAACGTTGTATGTGTAAATGATTTACTCTAAAACTATTATAATTATATGTGTATTGAAATTTATTATAAATATACATTAAAATTATTAAATGGTAAATGGTAAAGGGTAAATAGGCCTTTGTACACTGTCTCGAGTTTATTCTCTGATTTGTTTTGCTTAAATTTGATCTCCGTAACGTGTGGCAGTAATTCAGAATAGTTGCCTTGTTTCATGGTTTGCAATTCTTGGTCTTTAATTTTTCGCATTCGATTCTTTTTCTTCAATTCTTCATGCTTGATTGTTTGTCTTCAATTCTTTGTGCTCCCTTTATAATATTTATTTCAAAATAATTTAACTCTCTCTTTTTTGCTATATGGCATAATTATTACTAGGAAATCACTGATTCGTGAATTGTTCTTAACAACACATATTTCGTGTATGTCATGTTCTAAGAAGCAATTCTTGAGGACAGTTAAGGGTGCACGTTCTGCTGGTTCCCATATACTGGATTCTCTTTTCTTCAATGCAGAAATTCTTGAGGGCAGCTAACAAACGCACGTACTGCTGTTTTTTGTTATAACTGCTTTCTCTTTTATAAAATTTGTAAGAGCGTTTCCGTCGTACACGGATCATTTCCTTGAAGTACACGACTGCTTATTTACGACTTTGGAGCGAATTGAACCTTTCCTATCACTCGAAGTTCTGTTGATTCTGCTGGATTCCTTAAAGCGTAAAGTCTTAAGTGGTAGGCAGTATCGCCATGTAGTGTCACCTTGTCCGAAGGTGGCATTACAAGCGACTGACAAAATTATTTATATATATGGGCTAGGACGAGCCGCCGGTGAGATGTTAGTCGAATGAACCCCCCTAATATTCACTCATATTTTCATATATGTCTGCTCCGCCTCAAGCACGTGAATTTTAATTATATATATTTTATGTTAAGAACTAATATATTTTTAATTACATATATTGTAAACTTTAGAATATCCAGAAATTGCTATAAATCCAAATATGGTAGAGGTGTACTGGTTGTAAATACTACCGTAATACTACGGTAGTAATATTACGGTAGTAATACTACCGTAGCGTACAAAACCAATAATACAGTTGGTAGTTTTTTAAAAAACAATAAGGACAAAACGGATAAAAAACTTGCTTCAGGCGTCTATAAGTTAACTTGTGAGTGTAATATGTCATATATTGGTCAAACAGGACGAACATTCACTCAAAGGATATCCGAACATCAAAATAGTTATAGAAATAATAAATCAGATTCAACTTTTGCTAATCATTGTATAGAGAATAACCACAACTTTAATACGAACTTCAAAATTCTTCATATTCAAGATAAAAGTAAAAAACTAGATTTGCTAGAATCATTAGAAATTTCTAGATATAAGAAATTAGGGTTAGTATTAAACGACCAAACAGAAATTTGTAATTCCCCCCTACTTTCATTAAATTTATAATTATCAGGCTTTGAATATATACCTTGTACATTTGTAAATTCACCATATATTCATCCACCTGATGAAGTCACAGTGTGATGAAACGAGATTGTAGTGGAAAGTTAGATTAAATTATTTGAAACTTAAAATCAGTGCATTTTTTTATACTATCATAGTACTTTCAATTTTCCAGTGTTTACTTAACTGGTGTAAAGATCAAGGCGAAATCATTTTTATACAAGTAGTACTTACATTTATGGAAAATATATTTTCTATTATGTGTAAAATATGTTGCAATAAATATCACAGAAGTTCATATAATATTATATATTACGCTAAGTAGCCAATAGAAACGAATCAGCATGTAAATTAATCATTATTTTTGACATTTAGTTGTCATAAATCAAGACACGGTCGGTCTGGATCTCATTGTGCGTAATTGTTAGGCATTCTCATTTAAATGGGTGTTTGTATTTGTTGCTTGTCAGCTATATCACGGTGAATTCTTTATAAACGGCGACGTAAACGACAACACTTCTTTTACTTCCATGCACATGCATAATTACCTATAATTACAACTTGTTATTTAACCACTTACATCTCGTAAGGTTCTCTTATCTTTTATGCTGAACGTTTATCGATACAAGCCAGTTATTAATTCTCCCTTGATAGTTTCTATTATGTTGGATTTTTCACTTGATATCCTTCTGCTCTAATCGTTTAATAGTGGCTATTATCGTTCCTTTTGAAACTATTTAACGTTTATGTTATTTGTGATAGTATTTTTGAACAATTTCTTCTGAGCGAACGCATAGAAATGTTTCGAATGGCTTTTAAAAGGCTTCTATTAACAGAACGCGATCATAAATTACCTTTATTTATTATACTAATTACAATAATGTGTTTAGTTGGTGACATAATTTTAAAACCATTACATATCTCGTTGGGATTTTGCGATTTGATGATTTATTGAAGTATTATCATTAGAATTTAAATCCATTAATCCATTAACTATCAGATTTTTCGTCTTACAAATAAAATACATAATTAGTTTTTAGAATTTTTTTTTTATTTTATGGATTAAAGTAAATATTATATAAATACACATATTTATACGAAAAACTAAATAGTTATTTATGCACCAAGAGCGTTATGGGTATTAAATTGCTCCGAGGTCAACAACGACGAGGGCAATATAATTACCATAACGCCAGTAGTTCATACAAGATTTTATTTTTCACGAATAATGAATTTCTTAAGCGGAAAATTCAAATTCCAATGGAAAAGTTTCGAGACTTCATTATGCATCTAGCATGACTCCTTAAATCAACGATTTAAACGATTTAAAATGTATATCCTTTCTTCTCGGGCCTTATTTATACTCACACAACATTAAAAACTGTCAATAAATTAGCGGGCGTTATGGCCATATCGCCCGGTTATAATGCCCACGGGCGATATGACCGTGTTTATGGTAATTGTATCCTAGGTGAAATGAGCAAATAATACTTAAGTGAAAAATAATAGTATATTAAAAAACAAGTATCATAAAGCACCATTTTGTCGCGCGAGATCAGAGTTTTCTAAAGAGCAAGTGCGGCCAAAGGCCTTATATAACTAGTTTTTTATACTATTTTTTCTATTTTGCATTTTTTACATTAATAAATTGGAATTAATTAATTTGAAAGTTCAGAGTTTATTTTTATATAAAGCATACGGTTGGTCACATTGATACTTAACATTTTCAAATTTAAATCTTGTTATCCGCGAAGTATATTATATTACATATTATTTGTTAATTTTCGTTAACATTACTTGATATTTTATTTAAAAATATAAACATAAGTGACATAGAAATTAATATATCTTGTTGTCAATTGTATACAATATACGTTGTTTGTGTAAAGTACGTACATACATCATATCTGTCAAAAGTACTTAAATTCTTAAAATCATATGACAGTAATGATATTTATTTGTGTTCAAACAACGCCAACATTGAAAAATGAAAAAAAAGCATATCGAAATAAAGCTCATTTCGATACTGTTTTGGGTGTCATAATGAGTTCATTTCTAACGCAAAATAGATATGTTCATTATTTATACATATTATTACGACATATTCATAGGAAAAAAATTATTTGTTAAACTTTTTTAAAGTGTGGTTCAATCTTTGTTTGCTTTAAATTTTTTAACTTCGATTTAAAAACTACAGCTTTTCATGTAAGTCAAATTCGAGAAACATCCATAAAAATTTCACCATTGTTATTGGACAATAAATAATTATGTATATCTCTTAGTTAGTTAGTCACAGTAGATTTTGGAGTTTCACTTTCGTCCACATCACTATTATCAGAGCCATGTTCTCCATCATTATTGCACAATTTCACAACAATGACACATGATTTTCAACAATAGAAAATTAATCTAAATCCACAATTTCGTTACGAAATGTAGGAAAGAGTTAGGCCAAGGGTATTCCGTCTTCTTCATCTAAAATTGTATCTTCTTGGATAACATCAGAAAATCCGCAAGCAGCTGTAATCCATATAAGGACATTGGCTGCATTTATGTTTCTTTTTTCAGAATTTTCAAAATCACATTCTTTCTCAATAAACGGTTGAAGCCT
This sequence comes from Melolontha melolontha, assembly GCA_935421215.2. Lineage (NCBI taxonomy): Eukaryota > Metazoa > Arthropoda > Insecta > Coleoptera > Scarabaeidae > Melolontha > Melolontha melolontha. The sequence continues at coordinate 54,831,893 of OW285242.1, forward strand.
TTTAATCCAAAAATTTCGCTAAATCTATTTGAAATTCTGAATTATTCCTTGATCTAAAGCCTGACAATGCGAAATGGTGTTTGGCGGCAAAAAGACTAGTTTAACATTTTCTAATGGAACTTTAGAATGTGACGTGGCATTATCCAAGAAAAGAAGCACTTTTGTATCTTATTTTTTCATTTCATTTTCAAATTTATGCAGCCATCTTGTCATAATTTCTGTTGTCATCCAAGCCTTTTTGTTATAAACTCATTCTAAGGGTAATTTGTCAACATGATTACGCTTAAAACTGCGATAATTTTTACTTTTTGCAATTATTAATGCCCAATTCTAAGTTTTCTAATGCAAATGTCTTATTTAGCATGTCGCGGTAATAAAGGCCTATTTCGTCGGCATCTCGAGGTGAATAATTCCTTAAAATATCGGTAACTTGATTTCCCAGTCCTCTAAATCGATCAAATTGACTCACCACAAATTGATTTAAGTTATGCTGTGTTGCTAGCGGAAACTTTCCAATCATTCATTTGATGCTGCGACATTTTCCATCTTGAAATTGCTTGCTTCTTCCAATGCTTTTTGTATAAGTTGCGGCCCAGATATTGGAGTTGCTTTATTTCTGGCTTTGCAAAACCAATTGTAGACGACTTGATCCACTGCCAATCCTTCCGACTTTGGAAATTTTCGTTTTTGCTCTAACTTAACATCTTCCTCAACCATCATTTTTAATTCACCTTTATTTTTTTATAATATCGTTAATTTGTGTTTTCCCAAACCCATATTTTTCGGCCAGCCAACTTTGATAAATACCCTGATAAAGTGTCTTTATCAAAGGTACTATGTGCCGAAACATGTAAGAGTATTTTAAATATATACATATCAAAGTAAAACAGACCTTAAATCGCCAATTAATTTAATCTTCAATATATATACATATATATTAGAAAGAATTTCTTATTTTCTTGGCCATCATTTTACGATTTACAATACGAGATAAAATTAATATTTTTTGGGAGTAGCAGCCGGTTAATCAAAAAAATTTAATATGACGTTTCAATGCTATATATGGTATCTTTTTCAAAAACCGTAAAATTTATTTTAATGTTAAAAAGGTAAGAGATGATATTATAATAAATCTTAATTAAATATGGAAGCCAAATTTAAGAAATTTATAAAGGAGCCGAAGGGAATAGTGCCGAAAATACCTCATCAAACAGATATTGTTCAATAAAGCAATGATGCTCTAATCAAGATATTCACTTTATAATTACCATTATTTCAAGGCGCCCTTCAGTCAAATTCTAACAAGAATACTTTATTTAGGAAATAAGGAATAGTTCTTAAATTTAAGAGTTAGTTACAAATAAACAAAGTTTATGAGCGTTATTAATTTGATGTTCTTTCCAACAATGACCGAAACGTCGACCAAGAAGGAAGCAGTGCCTAACCCACGGTTATAACCAGGAATCTCAGAAGCAATTGAGTATAGGAGTATAGGGAGTACAGACTTTATATTGAATTAGAAATAGCGTATCGATTATTTGCACAACGACGATATAATAATTTCGTAAAACTATTAAAATAGGTAACGTAAATTTCAATAATTTGTCAAAAAACTAATTCGACCCGTGGGGGAATCGAACCCTCCGACCTTTGCGTAATGAAATCAGTGCAACGCTCTTACCACTAAGCTAACGGGTCATCTATGTATAATGTTTACCTATATCTTTATATACCTATATCTTTATATACCTGTAGTCGCAAAAATTGAATGTAAATACATACACCTTTATCATACTGCGAGTTTGTCAGATTAATATAATCATGGATTTATTTAATAACGATATTAATGTCAAAGTTATATAAGTGATGTAGTCATGGTGATAGATACAAATCCATAAATACATTCAATTCAATTAATAATAATAAAACGTTATAATGTCATTTGTAATTCTTTGATAAAAGTAATACTTACCGAAACATGTAAGAGTTTATTTTAAATATATACATATTAATGTAAAACAGACCTTCAATCGCCGAATATCTCAATCAACTATATATATATATATATATATATATATATATATATATATATATATATATTTATATATATATATATATATATATATAATTATTTCGTGACCTTGGTATAATATGGTAAATTCAATCAGCAAAATAATAAAATTGACGTACAAAAAATAAAAATGAATAAATCATTTTAATTTTTTGTACGTCAATTTTATTATTTTTCAACTCTACATTTTTTTCCCCAGAAGAAGCAACAAATTCTGTTGCGAAATATAGGGTTATTTAATAAAGGAGCTTTTAATTGACAGACCGCTTATCCGAATTTAAATTAATTTTTTTATAATATATGTATCACGGTCGATAATTTCGATTCAATTATATATATATATATATATATATATATATATATATATATATATATGTATATATATTGTTATATTACGCGCTTTAATATATTGAATAAAATGTTAATTACTGTTATAACTGCCCCAAAACGTTGGGCTCTAAATGATATGTTACGAATATGTTGATAAATAAAATTTGTTTCTACGTACGGTATAATAAAATGAATGAATGTCATAAAAAAAAGTCATGTAAAATTCAAATTGGGCTCATTCAATACTTATCTGTTTTATTATCTTCGGCTAGCTTCTTTCTCTCTTCAGGGCTAAGGTAGGTTCACTTCTTTCCACTTATACTTTATTTACGTAATTTATTAAGTTAGGAACGGAACAATATCTCAAGTATATTACAAAAAAACAAAGTAAAATATTGACAATTAACTTTATTAGGGATAAAAGATTTTGCAAAGTTTGAGAAATTTATATTAATAATTTCGTGACACACAAGTAATATTAAGTGAGACACACTCGACGGTTGGTATTCGTACAGTATAATAATATGGTGTAAGACAGGTGCAATAATGTGTTGTCTTAGTAAAATAGTTTATAACAGTGACATGGCATCAAGTTTCACAAATACAAATAGTAGATGCCAATATTTAAATAAGTTGACTAAAGATTACAGTGGTAAAATATCGGTGAAAGTAATATAAATAGTTAGTTATGGAATAACAAAGTAAAGTTCTAGAAATGTACATGCGCAAGAAAAAAATGGCGCGGGAAATTTTGTTAAAATTAGCAAAAACCTGAATCTTCGTATATGATCTCTGTTGCTTCTTGCGCCTGTGTTCTGGAGACGTCTTCACAACGGGAAACGGGAGAATGTTTCTGCTACGGTCCCTCGGGATCACTTGAAATTTGTTGAAATCTCCAAGTCCGACTGCGTCTTGAGCGAATGACCGATTTCGATCCTCAACGATGTTGGTCAAGCTACGGTGAGATTTTTATGGCGGTAAAAACTTTAAAAATTCGTAAATCTCGGACTATTTGGTCGGCGGCTGTTAAATTTTGTCCACAGGTGGTTGGTAGGTAGGTGTAACGTTTTGTAATATTAAAAATCTCTTGCACTTAATAATTTCGCTTAATTATTTTAATTATTACGGAGCACAAAAAACGTGACCTCTCACTGTGACGACTAATTACCGACGCTTGCTTTTTCATTTGTTTTTAATTGCATAACTCTCCGCTAAATCGCCCCATTCTTTACTTGCATTAAATTTGTTAATATTATTAAATTAGACAATTTTACAGTATAAAACAGTTTAAAAAATTACAATTTGATTTATAAAATAATTTTGGTTGAATAACATATGTTTTATGTGTTTACAAACACTCCGTCAATATAGGTTTATTCTCGGGTTATTGCACCGTTGAAATTGTGGGCGGGGCTCACTCGTTCAAATGCATTTGAAAATAAATACGTTATATTTGTTTGAATAAACACGCGTTGAATATGTATTTGAAAGAAAAATGAATATAAACATAATAATAAAAAAATTAGAAAAATAAGTTAATAATTTCTAGGTAAATTTGTCGTCAAAATAACGTATTTATTCTTTGAATCAATCTTTCCCCTTCTTAATATTAACGTACAAAGTAGAAATAAACATTATGGTATAAATATTATGGTTACATATATTCTTTGTTTCTTTCAGAGAAAGCATCCTTCTTGCAATGCCTCAATATATATATATATAATGTTATGGTTCAACCAGCACACTTATTCCAGCTCTACAAAAAGAAATGCAGATTATTACATATCATAAACCCAGGTATAAATATCGAATTAGTGGACGTAATTTGTGAAATTAGTTTCGAGATGTGTATAAATTAATACGACGATAACTTTAAAATTGATAATTAACTTATTTTGATTTTTAAACTTACTTTTTATATTTATATTTTTCCATTTCAAATTCAAATCATACGCGCCATATTACAGGTATTTAATTTATCCACATCAAGATTTATATCGAAGCGAGTTAACCACGCCCACTAATTTAAAATTGTCTCGAACCCCGCGAATGCGATTTTTACGATGCATATTTGAACTAATCTAACATTGAAAACCACATTATAAACATTTGTAAATTCTTTAATTAATTTTTCTATTATGTTAAAATTATAATATTATGAAAGTTCATACTATATTAGATGCAAATAAAGCATAAACTTAGAGGCTTTTGCCGACATTTAACGCAGACTGGGAAAAACAAAAGCCGAAGAAAGCGTCTGATACTAAAATTTTACAACGAATGGCCGCATTTTTGCTATCACAAAAAGTTTAATTAAAATTACTATTTAAAAATTAAGTAAATCCTACGAAAACCGCATACATTTAATACCTTGAAATCAGGCCGAACTTTTAAGAGAAGAATTGGACCCGCATCACGTCGAATATAATAAATATCGAACGAAGCATCTTTTTGGAACTAGAACTACGTCGTACCGACAACTCCAACATTGAACCGCTTCCGACGCAGGGACTTCCATTGGAGCAGACGAACTCTGATCTATTCCACAATTGCGAGCCCAGAGAATACATCCAAGCCTAGACACAGGAGAAATACCAGGTTCCTTCCAATTATTTCCCACAAAACCAAGAACATCATTTTAAAGTTAATATTAAATTTATATCACATCACAATATCAAACATTGTTTGCATCAAAATATAATACATGAATTTTAACATTTCTAAACATCTATTTAAATATATCTGATTATTCATTAATTCTTAATCTTTTATGAAACTTGTATATGTAACTTACCTTTGTGTATTTATTTTTAAGCAACTTTTAATATCTATTTGCACTGTTGCATGATACATAACCTTAACTATTGTTATTAAACACATGTGCAAAATTGCATAATACCATTTTTTACCGTATAGTCCAGATAATACGAGCATATGTACAGATTTCTTATTCGCACGTAATAATTGTTACAGTTATCTGTTTTTTTAATTCTAATAAATTTTTATTACTTTGATTTAGATTCGATCTTTTATTTGAATTGTTTGAATGTTGAGTTTGTGTTAATTAATATACCATTTACATTGCATTTACGGGATATACAAACAACCGACTTTGAAACCTGAGATAGAAAATAAAGCATAAGTACTCAAGCTCTCCCGAAAGCTAGTGGGGTATTTAACAGATTGCGTTGGATCAAAACTAAGTACGTTAAAACTTGGCGCCCAATTTTCAAATTCGAATCTTTTAAGTTTTTCTTACATCATTCATTTTTTAGTTTTAACGCTCACATTATTCTTATATTTATTTTACTTAGAGTATCCTTCGTATTTCTACAATATATATATATATATATATATATATATATATATATATATATATATATATATATATATATATATATATCAAACCGCACCCATATATCTGCATCTGAAACGGAAAAACAGATAGAACAATGCATATAACACAATTATAAAAAGGGCGAAATTGGCGAATTTCGTTTGTAAAATTAGTATCAACATGTATATAAATTAATATAACGAGAACAGTATAATTTAAATTAACTTATTTTTATTTTTATAACTTACTTTTATATTTCTATTTTAAATTTCATAATTCAAACAATTTGCGCGAAACTACCGGTATCTAATTTATCTACATTGAAATAATGTATTGATACTGATTGGACACGCCCTCTTTTTAAATTTAGCATGAACTCGTAAGAATGCAACTTTAAACACATGATAATAACATAACCTTATATTCAAAAGTAAACAAATTGTATTTGAAAATTATTTTAAAAATTTTATAATTTAATTAAAAATGAAATACCAATTAAATTCAAAGCACAAAGCGATGTTATGATAATAAAGTTTCGAGGCTATTTGTCAATATAAAAATAGGCCTTGAAAAATAAATGAACGAAGAGGAGCCGAAAAATAATTTTACAACATATGGCCGCGTTTTTGTAATTTTCCAAGTTTAAAATTAAATTACCATTATAATACTTAAAATATCTCGTCGAAAATATATAAAATTGAAACGCAAAATATTGGCCAACCTTTTAAAGTAAGAACCAGCCCGGCATCATCAAAAATCCGCCGGATCTCGAGAATAGCATCATTGCAAGAATCCTAACTGCAAAGCGTGGGCAACTTGGACGATCGAACGACGCCAAAGCCGAGATCAAGAATCCCAACACCGTACTCGGTGCTGTACAACGAACAACGCTCCCAGCCTGATCCTACTCGTAATATCTTGGAACACAGGTTCTTGAATAATCGATTTATTCTTTTCATTGCCTACAAAAATTTATATTTCAATAATCAAGATCATCATAACCAATTAAAACATTTACAAAACTTCTATATTTATTATCCATACATCGTCTATCACAGCTTTATAATAACAAACATAATTTAATTGAGTAATATAATCGTAGTACTTACCAAATTTGTATAAATAATATATCATATTCAATAACTTAGTTTTTTGTTCACCAACACTATTTTTAGTATAATTTGATAAACACATGTTAAGATAGTAATTCCTTTTATAGACACTTGTCAACGTTAATATAATTGTTACAGTTTTCTAATTTTTTTACTTCAATATATTTTATGTTTATCTCTTTAAACAGTTTTTTATTTGTTAGCATTTAGTTGTTGAGTAAAACATACAACATAGACATCAAACTACAATTAAGGGAGGTAATTCACAGACCAACGAAGATCCAGAGGTAATTAATATTAAAACCATTTAATAATCTTGCTCTCCGACTGCTGGTAGTGCTATTGTATGTACACAGAGGACGTTGTATTTATTGTGATTAATTTAATCGCTGGCGCCCAATATTTAAAATTCAACATCTTCAACATAACTTATTATTCATTGTTATATTAATTAAATACGTCTTCTAGCAGTATTACTTCATTTGGCACCAACAACGTGGAGGCCTTGTTTATTTCTTTTAAATATACCAGCGCTTCACTGTCCGTATTACTACAATATATATATATATATATATATATATATATATATATATATATATATATATATATATATATAATAACTTCGTGACCTTGGTATGATATGGTAAACCTAATCAGTAGGCGATTAAAGGTCTGTATATTACTTCAAAATATATGTATTTAAAAAAACTCTACATGTTTCGGCTGTATACGCCTTTTTCAAGAGAATACAAAATATGAATTGAAAATATGAATTATATATATATATATATATATATATATATATATAACGTCGTAAAAACATCAAAATTCAATAAAAGGTCGCTAAAACCAATAAAAAATCTATTATTTTTAATATATATATATATATATATATATATATATATATATATATATATACGAGATCAAATTAATATTTTTTAGGAGTAGCGGCCGGGTAATTAAAACAATATTTAATTTGACGTTTCGATACTATATATATTATTATACTATTATTATTATACTATTATATATGTATGTATTGTTCGGTGCGTCCGATCACCGAAGTCAAACAGCATCCGCCGGGGTCGGTTCGTGGATGGGTGACCGTTTTTATATTCAAGTGCGCCACCTTTACAACCAAACATACATTAATATGTGACGGCAGGCGTCTGTCTGGGACGCCAAGCGTTCGTCTGGCCAAATCGCGGCCTTACCTACCGGTTCGTGAATGGGTGACCGCTTTTAGATTCAAGTGCGCCACCTTTACATGCAAACATGCATTAATATGTGACGGCAGGCGTCTGTCTGGGACGCCAAGCGTTTGTCTGGCCAAATCGCGGCCTTACCTAAAGTAGGAAGGGCCACGATTTGGCCAGACAGACGCTTGGCGTCCCAGACAGACGCCTGCCGTCACATATTAATGCACGTTTGCATGTAAAGGTGGCGCACTTGAATCTAAAAGCGGTCACCCATCCACGAACCGACCCCGGCGGATGCTGTTTGACTTCGGTGTATTTCAAAAACTGTAAAATTTATTTTAATGTTAAAAAAGGTAATGGGTTCATTCAATGACTGCGGCCAAACAACACAATATCTACAAGAACGTTTAAATGGACACAGATTTTCAAACGATAGTACAGCCCTTAAGAAACATATCAAACAAACAAAACACACTTTCGATTTCGATAAAACCGCAATAATTATATCTGGAGAAAACAACTAAGCAAGAAATATCCTAGAAAGCATCCACATACAAAAAACACAAATTCAATCAATGACCGAACACATTTAAATAACATGCAATACATCTACCCCTCCCGTATAATAACGATATGAATATCACAAAAATAAAATAAAAAAACACATGTCCGAGAACAGTAAAGCCCCCCCCCCCACCCGCAAAGTGTTGACAAAGCTAACATTAAAGTATATATATTTCTAAATAAAACTAAACTTTTTTTAGCAGGTAGACTGTTTTCGGCCATGTGTTTATTTTGACGGGTGAAAATAATGTATGTTAGCTTTGGCAACACGTTGCGGGTAGAGGGTTGGTTTAACAGTTCTCGGACATGTGTTTTTTTATTTTATTTTTGTGATGTTTATATTGTTATTATACGGAAGGTGTTTATGTAAAGGGTAAGCGTATTGCTGACAAGTTATTTAAATCCGTTCGGTGATTAGTTGAATTTGTATTTTTTTTATGTGGATGCTTTCTAGTGTATTTCTTTCTTTGTTGCTTTTTCAGATATAATTATCGTTTTATCGAAATTGAAAGTGTGTTTTGTTTGTTTGATATGTTTCTTAAGGGCTGTACTATCGTTTGAAAATTTGTGTCCATTTAAGCGATCTTGTAGATATTGTGTTGTTTGGCCGATGTATAGGCATACGCAGTCATTTCATGAACCCATTAACTTTTTAACATTAAAATAAATTTTACAGTTTTTGAAAAAGATACTATATATAGTATCGAAACGTTAAATTAAATATTGTTTTAATTACCCGGCCGCTACTTCGAAAAAAATATAAATTTTATCTCGTATATACATATATATTTATATATATATATATATATATAAGGTAAACTTAATTAGTCGGCGATTAAAGGTCTGGTTATTACTTCAAAGTGTATATATTTAAAATAATCCTACATGTTTCGGCAATGATGCCTTTGTCAAGGATATAAAAAATATAAATAAAATATAATAAAAGATTTATATTTTTTATATCCTTGACAAAGGCATCATTGCCGAAACATGTAGGATTATTTTAAATATATACACTTTGAAGTAATAACCAGACCTTTAATCGCCGACTAATTAAGTTTACCTTATCATACCAAGGTCACGAAAATACTATATATATATATATATATATATATATATATATATATATATATATATATATATATACGAGATAATAATTCATAATTTCGTATGATTTGCTTTGTAATTTGTAGACAGCAATGTTTACATCCCCACTTACTCTGCAATTACATACATTCCAATTTGATATTTGTAAATATTTCATATAAAAGCCGATAAACTCCAATAATTTATCAAATGTTATATATATATATATATATATATATATATATATATATATATTTAGTGTTAATAAGAATTAAAATTTATTTCTTATTTATTTTATTGGCCGTGTCATAATATTAAAATAATAGACTTTTTCTTGGTTTAGCGACCTTTAATGAATTTCAGTTTTTTACTACGACGTTTCGACTTTTTTTATATTTAAGTCTTTTTCTTTGTGGATAATATATATATATATATATATATGTACATATATATATATATATACATATATATATACCTGTATATATATTTATATATATATATATGTGCCTGCTTAGACGACTCGTTAGCTCAGTGGTTAGAGTCGTTGCATTGAATTGTTTGAAGCAAAGGTCGGAGGGTTCGATTCCCCCACGAGTCAAAGTTTTATTTAATTTTATTGTGTTAGTAAAAGGAAACTAATCTGTTCGACGCAGGAATCACACATGTTCTCCAAATTAAAATGATTTTGAAATTTCTATCCTCATTTATTCTGTAGAAACTAAGATTCATTGAAATTAATTTTTATATTGTTGTCAATAATATTGCATCATATCTAATGTGTCTTTTTTCAGAAATTATCGTTATTAAATAAATTCATGATTATATTAATCTGACAAACTCACAGTATGGTAAAGGTGTATGTATTTACATTAAATTTTTGCGACTACAGGTCTATAATGATATAGGTATATAAAGACATAGGTAAACGTTATACATAGATGACCCGTTAGCTTAGTGGTAAGAGCGTTGCACTGATTTCATTACGCAAAGGTCGGAGGGTTCGATTCCCCCACGGGTCGAATTAGTTTTTTGACAAATTATTGAAATTTACGTTACCTATTTTAATAGTTTTACGAAATTATTATATCGCCGTTGTGCAAATAATCGATACGATATTTCTAATTATCAATCAATCAATCAATATAAAGTCTGTATATACTACCTATACTCAATTGCATCTGAGATTCCTGGTTATAACCGTGGGTTTGGCACTGCTTCCTTCTTGGTCGACGTTTCGGTCATTGTTGCAAAGGACATCAAATTAATAACGCTCATAAACTTTGTTTATTTGTAACTAACTCTTAAATTTGAGAACTATTCCTTATTTCCTAAATAAAGTATTCTTGTTAGAATTTGACTGACGGGCGTCTTGAAAAAACATGCTTTTAGCAAGAATGCCGAGAATCAAAATGTTTCGAAGCCACTGAGTTATGTAATTGATATAGTGAGCCTATCTATATATAAAACACTTAGGCCCAGTTTTTCAATCGGAGGTAAACCGACAGTTAAAAGAAAACTGGAAGTTAATTGCAGAAATGCGTCTTTCAATCGGTGGTAACCGCCACATCTGTTGGTTAACTAGTAGTTTTGCTTACCGCCAAACCATCTTCCGGTAAACTCAGAGAACAGTTTGTAAACTACTGTAACTGCTGGTTAAATTCCTGAATTGATAGGTTATGTTTATGTTTTAAATGTGTAATGAGAGTGTCTTCACGTCTTTAGTATTCTAACATGGATTTATACAACGTAAATGCATTTAGCAGTGATGAAGAAGTGCGCCGACCGATAATAATTAGACATCGGCCAAACCATTTCGAAGAATGGGACGAAGAAGATTTTTTTTCACGATTTCGTCTCACAAAACGAACTGTAGAAAATATAGTAATGGAAATTGAAGATACTACACCTATATCCTATCCTACACAAAGGTGATTATAATGTATTTTAATCTGAAGTGAAAACTTAACTTCTTGATTTTTTTTCCAGAAATGACTGTTTGTCTGCTGAAAATCAGTTGTTGTTAGCGTTGCGATTTTACGCAACAGGCTCATTTATAAGCGTAGCAGGTGACTTTGCCGGGGTGCACAAGAGTACCGCATGTAAAACAGTAAAAAGAGTAAGTCGAGCACTTGCTTGACTTCGACCAACTTACATTCGAATGCCCACAAATGAAGAATTTCATGATATTCGGCAGAGTTTTTTTTAACATAGCGCGTTTTCCCAGGTGCATTGGGGCTATCGATTGTAGCCATGTGAAAATCCAATCCCCTGGTGGTGATAATGCGGAAATTTACAGGAACAGGAAACAATTTTTTTCAATGAATGTTCAAACGGTTGCAGACCCTGATCTCAAAATAAGAGATATTGTAGCACGATGGCCTGGATCATCACATGACTCCCATATTTTTAGAAATTCAGTGCTCTTTCGTTCCTTTGAAGATGGAGTTTTTCAAGAAAATTTCTTGTAGGAGATAGTGGGTATCCTGTGAAGAATTATCTTCTAACTCCTCTCAGAAACACAAATAATGAACCAGAGTATTTGTACAATGAATCTCTCATTAGAACTAGGAATGTGGTGGAACGTTCCTATGGTGTATGGAAGCGAAGGTTCCCAGCTTTGGCTTTGGGACTAAGACTCCAATTAGACACAACTCAGGCGGTAATTGTGGCAACTGCAGTTCTGCACAATATTGCATGTGAGCAAAGAGAGCGAATTCCTGCAAATAATCCCGAAGAAGAGGCAGCCATAGAATTAGTAAATAATGTTGGGGTGGATGAGGCTTATAATGAACACAATGTCAACAGAGGAGGACCAAATAATATTACCCGATTTAATCTTATTAACAATTATTTTTCGAGATTAATACCATTGAAATGTGAAGTTGAACATTGTATAAAGGTCTGTTTAAGGAGCCTGCGTCCAACTTTACACATCTGCATCGAACCTACCTTTAAGATACAATACACCAATAAAAATTATTTCTACATTTTACTTGGGTGTTTATTATGAAAAATGCTTTCCTTAATACCTAAATGTTATAAACTAAAATTCTTAAATGTTATAAAACTAAAATTAACTAAACTAGATTGTAACTTAAGTACCCTCATTGGCTGTTTTATTTATTAATTGCTGTTTTTTTAAGTCCTCATTTTCTATCTGCTTCCGAAGTAAGATCATTCGCAACTGATGTTCCTCCAAAAATTTCTCTTTTTGTAGTTTCACAAAGTAAACCTTTTCTTCCATTAACTTGTAATTTAGGTTGATATATTTTTTATCACTTTTTGGTGTGCTATGCACAATGTTGGTCCTCAATTTTTTGTGAGGTGCTTTTTTCAAATCATTAGAAGCATAAGTGGACCATGTTGGTATTTCATGAACTCTTGTTGATGTGCCAGGACTGTATTGCCACTCTTCGTTTTTCTCATCAGGTATTTCTGAAAAAATACTTTTAACCAACTGTGTGAATGATAAAATATGATATTTACGGTCTGTTTTTGTATCGCGATCAACTATAATGGTGAGCACTTCCTGGGCAGCGGGAGCCTCATCCACAATCATTGAAATTTCATCTAACAAAAAAAAAATATACATGTTATAATTAGGTCTTGATAATCATTATAATCTTTTATATCTACCTGAAATAATGAAATCATTGTCATATTCATTAGACAAACCAGTTATTTGTTTGTCTAGTATTTCTTTGATGGTCTGTTCCACATCCGCAATCTCAAAAGTTTCAGATGGACCTCCTCCCGTCCTCCTCATCGACTGACTTTGTTGAGAGAATTTCTGTTTAGTCTTCTTTTTTAAATTTAAATATTTTTCCCTCAAATTTTTTAGTGGACGAAACTTCCCACTTCTGGCACTAAATTCTTCGTGGATTTTTTTCCACGTTTCCTCCTTCTGTTTCCACGTGGCCGCTCCACTTTTCTTACACTCTACGACGTTTCTGTACTTGTCTACCAAGTTTACCAAAATTATTTCTTTATCGTGAGAAAAGTTGGTGGATCGTTTCCCAGTTTTCTCGTCACTTCCTTCCATTATTTTATTATAATTTGATAATTCAACCAAACCACACCAATATTTGAGGTTAGCTTGTATCACAGCGCGACCGCTTGACCAGACACTTGACAGCTAACGGCGACAGCAGCGGTCACTTTCCATAAAACTATGAACAGTATGTTTAATGCCTCTCACACAGGTTAGCCAACCGTACATAGCAATGGAGAAGCTACCAGTTAACTTACTGACAGTTACATAAAGATTGAAATACACTTGCGAAGATTAACTGTAAGTTAACCAACAGCTGGAGGTAAACTTAACCTTCAGATTTACCTCCGATTGAAAAACTGGGCCTTAACGGTCTTAATTGTTCATGCGACGCGATTTTCTTCGAACACCTTGAATAAGTCGTTGGCAGTACTCTGTAGGAATATCATGAAGTTTAGTTCGGATCCTGTTCCTAATTGATCTTCGTTTTGTGCTTCCCAATCATTCTCGTAGATCTTCTGAGGTAGTAAAGCCATCAGGTTTCAATAGCCCGAGCTTGAGGTAGGTTTGGCAAGTTATGCGCACGAAGCTACTGTTTCTCCGCTCACATGTCCCATGATCGAGAAACATCTGCCTCAGAAACAGCGTACCAATCTAGGATTTTTTCTGTTAATTTTGCCTTTGCTTTATGTTTTCCTTCATCAGGAGTCTCATCCACATTTCTTGTGTAAAAACCAGTACCCCAGTACCATTACCGGGAGTTTACGCGTCCATAATTATTATATAATTATTTTGTTTCCAGCAAAATGCTGTTGTCTCAAATTTCGACAATATCTAGGAATTCTTATAAGTTTAGCTGCCGTGTATTTTTGACATTTTATCTTTTTCTATATTTTAAGTTATTTTTTTTATTTCTCTGCAATGGTGATATTAGAAACATGAAAACGGCGAGCTAATTTACGGGTAGACGCTCCAATATAGTTTTCAGCAAAATGAAGAAGTCTTTCTTGATGTCTAGCTGCACCGAGCCCACAGATTGTTTGATATATGGCACTTCGAGAAATATTTTCGTTCCAAAAAAGGGTACAATTTGCCGTTTAGGCATTATAAATATGCTTTCCTAGCTCTAATTTGTAAGCCATATTGCTATAACTGAGAAGAAAAATGACATGTGAAATAAATATATACGATGTAACCATGGTAACACATGGCCATAGCTTACTCTTCAAAACTGTGTTTATGTATTTGAAAAAAACTATTTAAAATAGTCTGAAAACTGTTGTTACACTTGTTACTATGTAGTATTTATATATTTTTTGATATATTAAAATGTAAAATTGTTAATTTGTCATTATTACATACAATATAGTTATATATGTTTCTAAAAAGCAATGATTTTTATTTTGTAATTCGCTTTGTATCTGCTAAAAAATCTAAATTATATTTGAAATCACAACAACGTATTTAGTCAATATCACATATTAAAATTCAAAACCCAGCGAACAAACTTAAATTTGTAAATAATGTTGTCTATTGTTAAGTTGTAGAATATGACGGACAATACTAGATTTTTTTACTGCTTAAATACATATCCTGGATTTAAAATTATATTGTGATAAAGGTTTTATAAACAACTTTTACGGAATCCGTCATAGTCTCCGATTCATTCAGATTATTCAAAAGATTTTGAAAAATTTTGGCACAAGACAATTCGCGCCTTCGAGACACACTCTGGAAATTATGACAGTCTAAAGGCTTATGTAATCAGTTCCACTATTCGAATAAACTTTGATAATTTTAAGATCATATATTTCAGAAGTATCGGTATCCATTCAACAGTCATATGTTGATGCACGTAATAAGAATATTAGACTAGAGCAGCATTTACTGATTTGTTACGAACAAGAGTGTAATGTAGAGTACATATTGCCAAGCATATCCAAGCAAAAAAGCCAGTTTTTATTTTCTGAACGTGTCCCAGTGGAAAAGGATGCGAAACAATTCTCAAAACTTTCTTCCATTCTTAATTTGATTCTAATCCGAGTAAATAAGAGACACATAGTTTTATGGCACCCCCTGCCATGTGGGTTTAATGACAAGACAACAGAACCGAAGTAATGCATATAAATTTTGACAATAATTACATCAGAATACAGTTCCTATAATTAACACACACATGAAATCAAGCGTTTCAAAAGTAAAGTAGTATAAAGTTCTAGATAATATTAGAGGTTAAAATCTGCTTCGATTTGAATCTTTTTCTTTGTTTGTTGGAGAGAGGATATTTAAGGGTAGATAACTTTTTCGAAGTCGGTTCAGCTTTTTTAAAGTATATTATATACGAAAACAATAGTTAATGTTTTTACTATAAAAAATATTTTCTAGAAATTACTACAGAAAACTACAATTTCCAGAATAAATAAAATAAACAAAAAAAATTATTGTAAATATAAACAAATTTAAAAATAAAAATCAAAATTCCAAAATAAACAAAATGAACATCAAAGTTATATTGTAAATATGTATAATCTTAAACAAAATAAACATTCTAAAATAAACGAAATAAGCATGAAATATATACAAACTTAAAAGTAAAATTTCCTCAATACTTGGTCCAGTAACCATTATTATCTATGGTATCTTGCAACCTTTCAGGCATAGATATGACAAGTCTTTGGCAAGTTTCTTTGCCAAGTAAATTATCCCATTGTTGCATAACATGAGCCTGAAGGTTATCTCTATTCCGAAAAATGTTTTCCCAATTGCGTACCATAATCGTCTACAAGTTCTGAATTGGATTGAGATCGGGTGATTTGGCAGGCCAAGGGATTATAATTCAATATCGGAATGGTGATGTAACCAATCCCTGACTAATGCAGACGTGTGCACTGCAGAATTATCATGCGCAAAAGAAATTCTGTCAGGTGCTGGATATAGTATAAGTAGCACTTAGCAGCATTACATCTTTGAGAATACGCATATATTCATCCCCCAAAATCCCATACTGATTCTGCCACTTTGCCTGTTACGAATAACGTGCCTAGGATAATCTCGTCTTATTTATTCGCCACAAATATTTTCTCGGGTCTTGTGTTGTACGGAAGACTTTCTCGTCACCAAAAATAACATTTGCCCAGTCGCGATGAAGATTTTTCCTAGCGAAATGTAATCTTCTCTGAGCATGTTCTTCTATGGTGTCTATTTTTTGGGCTGGCTTTCGACAATGTACACCATTCCGGTGCATGTACCTACGAACTGTGGTTTCGCTGCAAGTTATATTAAAACGCTGCTTTATAGTGAATGCAGTTATAAAAGGTGTTGCTTCTAGCACCTGCATAATTTCACCCATCTGTTCATTACTCATTTTTGGATTAGGACCAGGTTTTTTCCTACTTTTTAAGACCATCTCCTCATTTTCTGTCCTCCATCTTGTTATCCAATACATGTTCTCAGATTTTATCAAATATATTTCGCGTCTACGCGAGACAATGAATAACATGTACCAGTACCATAATAGATTGTAATTGTAAAACTTACCGATAAATTTATCCTATCTGAAATATCTTTCATGGATAAGCTTGATTCCCAGAGTGTTATCACACGTGAGCGCAGCTCTACACTTGAATAGCCAGGCATTTTTTAATTAAATATCGCTCAATAGCTACAATATTAAATAAAATATATTAGAACTTATATAGTTAATGTGCAAGGAGTGAAGGACTACTAAGAAATGATCTGAAAAATAAATACAGGATAATTCAATTAGGGGAATTCATTATTTGGGATTTTCCCACTAATTTAAGTTATAAGTTCTTGTGTCTTATTAGGATATTGTATTTGCGTAATTCGCCAGAAGAAGGGCAAGTGGTAGAGTGTTAATTTTATACTTATTCTTTAATGGAAAGAAAGCATTAAAACAGATCCTTTCTTATTAGTTATTACAAAAGAAAGCCATGTTCTATTACATTACCCAAATATCAATTTATTTTTTTGTAGTAGTATAAATAATTATAAAAATTACAAATTATAAAATACTTATTTCATATACACATGTGTTTGTCATACAAATTAATGTTTCTCAGTGGGGAAATTAATTAATTCATTTATATGATTGTCATGATTTATCACTAATATAATTATTTTTAAGATAATTTGCTTTAATAGTGGTAATAATGGAGAGAAGACTCAACAATGGAACGAATGCATTTAAAATAAAATTTCGTTGAAGTATATATTACTAGGACTGGGCGAAGTATCGATACATCGTCCAATACCCGATACCATAACTGGTATCGGGTACTCCATACCTCATATAACGAAGGTATCGATTCTAAGGTATCGATTCCAAAGCATCGATAACTATCGATACTTTACCGATTCCAGTACTCGCTAAGTATCGATGTATCGGGTATCGAGGTTTCGATTTCAAAGCATCGATACTTTACCGATTTCAGTACTCGCTAAGTATCGATGTATTGGGTAGCGGTGTATCGGGTAGCCATGTATCGGGTAGCCATGTATCGGGTAGCTTGCCTTTATGCATTTTTTTAAATGTACATAAAAGATGCAATAACTAAGTAAAGAATTTTTAAGTATATATAGCATTATATATATTATATAGTATATATTTCAAAGGATATTGTTGAATTTTATATTATGCGTAGCAAATATCCATATTATAACATAAACATAATAACTATAATTATTACATAAAGAATATCACAATATTGCAAATTTCATACCGTAGATATGGTAGAATCGATAAATTAATTTTATATCTCTTGAAACCGATATCAAACAAACGATACCTAGAAAACGGATTATGAATACTGATTCCTAGGTATCGAATCAAGGTATCGATTCCAAGGTATCGATTCCAAGGTATCGATTCAAGGTATCGATTCCAAAATATCGATTTCAAAACATCGATACCTATCGATACTTTACCGATTCCAGTACTCGCTAAGTATCGATGCATCGGGTAGCTATATATCGGGTAGCGAGGTATCGATTCCAAAGCATCGATACCTATCGATACTTTACCGATTCCAGTACTCGCTAAGTATCGATCTATCGGGTAGCGATGTATTGGGTAGCCATGTATCGGGTAGCTTACCTTTATGCATTTTTTTAAATGTACATAAAAGATGCAATAACTTTTTAAGTAAAGAATTTTTAAGTATATATAGCATTATATAGTACCATATTATATAGTATATATTTCAAAGGATGTTGTTGAATTTTATATTATGCGTAGCAAATATCCATATTATAACATAAACATAATAACTATAATTATTACATAAAGAATATCACAATATTGCAAATTTCATACCGTAGATATGGTAGAATCGATAAATTAATTTTATATCTCTTGAAACCGATATCAAACAAACGATACCTAGAAAACGGATTATGAATACTGATTCCTAGGTATCGAATCAAGGTATCGATTCCAAGGTATCGATTCCAAGGTATCGATTCAAGGTATCGATTCCAAAATATCGATTTCAAAACATCGATACCTATCGATACTTTACCGATTCCAGTACTCGCTAAGTATCGATGCATCGGGTAGCTATATATCGGGTAGCGAGGTATCGATTCCAAAGCATCGATACCTATCGATACTTTACCGATTCCAGTACTCGCTAAGTATCGATCTATCGGGTAGCGATGTATTGGGTAGCCATGTATCGGGTAGCTTACCTTTATGCATTTTTTTAAATGTACATAAAAGATGCAATAACTTTTTAAGTAAAGAATTTTTAAGTATATATAGCATTATATAGTACCATATTATATAGTATATATTTCAAAGGATGTTGTTGAATTTTATATTATGCGTAGCAAATATCCATATTATAACGTAAACATAATAACTATAATTATTACAAAAAAAAATATCACAATATTGCAAATTTCATACCGTAGATATGGTAGAATCGATAAATTAATTTTATATCTCTTGAAACCGATATCAAACTAACGATACCTAGAAAACGGGTTATGAATACTGATTCCTAGGTATCGAATCAAGGTATCGATTCCAAGGCATCGATTCCAAAGTATCGATTCCAAGGTATCGATTCAAGGTATCGATTCCAAAGCATCGATACCCATCGATACCTTACCGATTCCAGTACTCGCTAAGTATCGATGTATCGGGTTAGCGATGTATCGGGTAGCGATGTATCGGGTAGCCATGTATCGGATAGCTTACATTCGTGCATTTTTTTTAAATGTACATAAAGGATGCAATAACTTTTGAAGTAAAGAATTTTTAAGTATATATGCATTATATATATTATATAATATATATTTAAAAGGATGTTATTATTGTGTGTAGCAAATATCCTTATTATGACATAACTATAATTATTACAAAAAAAATCTCACAATATTGCAAATTTCATACCGTAGTTATGGTAGAATCGGTAAATTAATTTTATATCTCTTGAAACCGATATCAAACAATTAACACCTAGAAAACGGGTTATGAATATTGATTTCTAGGTATCTAATTAAGGTATCGATTCCAAAGTATCGATTCCAAGGTATCGATTCCAAGGTATCGATTCCAAGGTATCGGTTCCAAGGTATCTATTCCAAGGTATCGATTCCAAGGTATCGATTCCAAAGCATCGATACCTATCGATACGTTACCGATTCCGGTACTCAGAATCGATACCGTGCACAGACCCGATACAACGGTAAGTATCGATATCTCGATTGGTATCGGTACCCGATACCGAAAACGTCGGTATCGTCCAGCCCTATATATTACCAATTCAACAAGAAAATTATATTACTTATATAAACTAAAATTGAAATAAAAACTTTCATTTCAAAACATAAGTACAGTTACAAATGAAACAGATATGTAATATACACATCTGTAATTGTACACATGGACAATACACCTCGTATTTTACAGCACTTACTTCTGCTTAAGACACGTGTTTCTGCCATCTATAGGCGTCATCAGTCAAGCTAGTGAAGCAATGTAATACAAAATAATACATTTATATACATTTAAGCTTAAATGTATATACAGATACTAAACTGTTTTTTAAATAGATTTGCTTTCGTCCGTCAGATGTCACTTATTATATAGTGCTACCTGATAAGACGAAATTTGCTATGTCTTGTGGGCGATTTAAGCTTAAATGTATATACAGATACAAAACTGTTTTTTAAATAGATTTGTATTATTTTGTATTACATTGCTTCACTAGCTTGACTGATGACGCCTATAGATGACAGAAACACGTGTCTTAAGCAGAACTAAGTACTGTAAAATACGAGGTGTATTGTCCATGTGTACAGTTACAGATGTGTATATTACATGTCTGTTTCATTTGTAACAAATGCGTAATAAGTGCATAACGTATTGATATACTTGAACCTTTTTTATAAGTACAGTTGTTGACAACAAGCAATTACTAATATCTAAATGGACATCTTTACCTAAGTACTTCATAAATTACATATTTAATCTAATCGACTAACGCGGATACCAACGGAAGAAAGTTTTGAGTGGATTTTTAAATTTTCCATAAAATCTCTCTATCTAGCCCTTCGGATACAAATGGAGCTTATTGTACATGTTTCCGAAAGCGGTGCTAACGGCCCATAGCGATTAAGATTAGTACTCCAAAATACCGATGCGCACTAACACGTGTATATATAAATGAATAATAAATAAAGTTATTAATTTATAAAACGTGCTGGAATACCTACAGTTTTAAACATCTATACATAACTCGAACACAGATAGGTCACCATTTTTTTTCGTATATGCTGTACACAATTCACATGCCTTTGGCAGTTGGCACGAGAGCGGTATTTTACAGACTTTGTACTTTATTGTAGTACCAGCGCAAATTAAATCCGAATATATTAGTTATTAATTTCTGTGCTTCGTGGTAGAACGGTCTATTTATAGCTTTCGACATTATTCTTTCTTATTTTTTACTTTACACGAAATAGCTGTACTATATCGCAACCGCCTTGAAATTGGAGACATATCCGGAACACACATACATATGAAATATAATACATGCGCGTGCAACCGAATCCCCTTCCACTCCGACACTGCGTTTGCTCCTAAATGTGCATCCTTACCTAAGATTATTTATTTCAATCGTTACGCCTGCCTTATTCGTCGCATACAATTTGTAGTTATATATCAGAATCGCTATTCTCGGTACAATATAAAGACGTTTTCTATAGTTTTTCATCTCTTTCTCTCTCTGTTCTTCTTACATTATAGATCCCAGATTGGTGACTCGTCTGTTTTAAACATTGTAGAAGTTCCTATGCTTGCGATGGTAAGTTCAGATTATCTCTTTTGCGGTAGGCAGTTGAATTGCGCACGAACGCAAATATTAAATAATCATCACCTAGTCATTTACTATATATACTTACATATGTTCCATATATATAAGATCGATATGCGGAACTAACTAACAATAAGAATAAAGATAAAAACATAAGAACAAAGTAGGAACAATCAACAAACCTCTCGACGATAAATATTTGTTTCGTGTATACATATAATAACATTGTAATAATTGATCCTCCTATAGATATCGCTTGTTGTTGTTACGTTTGCATGACTGAAGATCAGTAGTATCGATAAATTAGAACAGTATTTTTTTTTATAATCCGACTACCCACACATGTATATACTAAACACATACAGTTTTGAAGTAGCGATAGCTTTCTGTAAGTTTACTGATACGTAGTATTTAAAAAAAAAGAACTATAGATATACTTCTAATGTTTTACAAGCTCTATCACAAAAGTTCCAGAACTTTTTTAATGTAGTTTTGGAAACAGCATTTTGAGCAAGTTTATTCGTTCTACTCAAAATGTCTCTATTTGAATCGATGCAACAATTTTCGCGTACAGCTAGTGCTTCAAAAGATTTATTTCTGATAATTTAAAGATATGTTTAGGACAATAACTATTGCCATCGGAATCACAATATAATAAAGCAAAATATAA
The DNA here is from genome assembly GCA_935421215.2 of Melolontha melolontha. Classification (NCBI taxonomy): domain Eukaryota; kingdom Metazoa; phylum Arthropoda; class Insecta; order Coleoptera; family Scarabaeidae; genus Melolontha; species Melolontha melolontha. Next base: position 54,854,595 of record OW285242.1, read on the forward strand.
TTACGTCTTAATAAATAAAGTGAATAGGATAAATAGTTGAACAAAAATGTGATCTTTTCTAAAAAAATGTTACAATCGTGCTGACGCATTATTTTGCAAAAAATACGACAGCTGTTAGTAATATTCCTGGAAACAAATGTCGAAATCTTTAAATAACTGCTTCAGAAGACGAAACTTGCTCACATTTTTATTATTTTAAGAAGAAATAAAAATCATATAATGATTAATCAGGTGATTACAAGCAATGAGTCACTAACTCACCATCTTACTTCCTAAAAAATCAACGTTTTCACATACGATATGCTACCCAGAATTCCTGGAATTTGAATACGGTTACGAAGAGTTGGTAGTACATCTCTTTAGTGCTAGATGGTGTGAGTTAAGTCTATATTAAGCCAGACCGTCAAACAGTACATTGTTTGGTGGTGACAAGCAGTTTTTATATTTATATTGTGTTTGAGTTACTCTGATCGGATGTGAAAGAGTAAAGAACATGTTATCCTAGAGTGAGTTAAAATTAGAAGTTTCATTAAAGCAATTTTCCAAGTTAATTTACATTTTATTAAATTTTCGACATATTTTGCATTGATGTAGGCAACCTAGTATACATCAAGGTTTAGAATTTTATATAGTTCATATTTTGCGCATATGAGGGCGTTGGAATTATCGATAAATATAGAATTGTCCTTAGTATTTTCATTTAAAATCTCCTTGGGTATTCTAACGACAGCGTCATCCCCTGGTCGTTCTTTTAAACTATAAATTTTCGCTTAATCACTCTGTAATTAAGTGCGCAATTAATCAGTATTCTTCATTAGTTATATTCCGAATTTTTTTATATAAATTTTGAGGTAGCGAAATAATTTTCTAAATATTTATTTCATCATGAATTTCTTCTGTACAGTAGCTTCACATATCGCTTAATTTCGTAAGAACTACGTAGCTTGTCATATATAAGAGCGAGTTGAAAAATTATGGTTCTCTGTTGAATTTTCTTCAATTAACACATGGTACTGCAGACGTACTTTATAATTTTTAATGGCTTTTTAAAAGTAATTTTACTTATTTCGCTATACGGATTTTGGAGTCATTATTATTTAATTTAATCGCCTGATGGTCCTTTTCAATTGAAAAGACCGTTTTCGTTATGTTTTTGAACAAAATTGGTGTTCATGGAGTACGTGGTCAACCCTATATTATTGAGGTGAGATTTTTTACACGATGTCCTTGTGTAAAAGCATTATTTCTTTCATTATAATTTTATTTCGTTACATTAGTTTTTTTTTTCTTTCTGGAATTTAACAGCGTGCCAATAGAGGTTACGTTTGCTACTACCAGTATAGGCTACGTTTGTTATCGTCAGTAGAGACTACGTTTGCTAGTTCTAAGAAGCTACGTTTTCTAGTACGAGATCATTTTCAAATACGATGTAATTTTATAAAGTATGGTGATTGTTATTCTCAAGACGTTATTCAATCAGAATTGAGAACGTTGAGAACGAAGGCGCAGAACTGTTTATCGGGAGGGCACATAACAGTGTATAAAATTCTGGTTCAAACTTGATAAAACAGCAACGGAGACTCTAAACATGTTTAAACAAGCGTTTGGTGAGGATGCTTTAGATTAGACGCAAATTTACAAGTGGCACAACCGTTTTAAAAATGGACGTGTGTCGGTTGATGATTATGAGGGATCCGGGATCCGGTCGTCCATCGAAGGAAAACACGCCACAAAATGTGGCGTGTTTTCCTTCGTGTGCGTGATGCAATGAAGTATAGTTCGCCAATTTCAATTATTCTTATTTCATCAATGATTATCGGCAAACAAATATAATCCTTTTACGATAACAGACGAGGCACGTCATCAACATACGTCATGTTTGCGTCACGCACTCTTGCCAAATCTTTTGTTTACATCTATCACAGAGGTTATGTATTAAAAATAAGTTGACATGTAATCCGCGTTGACAGTTACGTAGGTCTTGTTCATACTTAGGAAATAACGATAATTTACATACTTTTAAAACAATTAGATAAACCTAACGCCTCTCATTCTAACTATAGTTTTATGTACGTGGTAAATTATAACTGACAATTAGCATAATTGAGACATGTTATTAACAGCAATTAAGCTATCGAAATAAAATAGAAATACGTTTATTTCAATAAATATTATTATCACTATACACAATAAATTGACATTATAATAAAGAAAAGCAAATTTAATATAACATGATATAAATGACAAACATAATTTTTATTCAAAATCGCTGTCATCGGTTGAGCTTTCTTCTGCGCCTATATTAATAACTAAAGGCCTTACATCTTCTCGTTCAAAGCCAATTTCTCTATCCCACCATTTTTTAATTTCTGTTTCGGTGTGTTTGATGCTGTTTGCCCAACATGTTGGGGTTACTTCACTGAGCGCTTCCTTCCATAATTTTATGCAGCCTTCTTCTGTTCTGCCGTATTTGTCAATATGGTTATTATAATAGCGTTTGCTAATACCCCATATCAGTTCAATAGGATTAAAAATGCAATGATATGGAGGTAGACGGAGCACAACGTGACCATATTTATTAGCCAACTCATCAGCCTCATAAATGGGTGGTGGTTTAAAACTATAAATAATAATAGCCAGTAATTATTAAAAAAAAAGAATAATTATACTAACCGCTCAACTAAATCTAGCAACTGTAGCTTTAACGCTGATGCATCATAATCAATAGAGTTTGCATTTAACCAGTTCGTAATTTCTAATTTTGTTGTGGAAGATGTTGGAGGCTTATTCTTAATTGTACTGTGATAACTTGCATTATCCATTACAATCACAGAAGGATTTTCTAAATTACGTAGTAGTTGATTTTCTAACCAAAACAGAAAATTGTCACGGTTCATATCACCATGATAATCAGAGTTTTTGTTATTGGATGTAAATATTAATTCAGCACCAGGAATAAAGTCATCTTCGTTTCCAGCATGTAATATTATATACCTATTAGAACAGAACATAATAAAATTTATGCAACAAAGAAAAAGAAAAACGATTACCTTTTGCCACCTATTTGTTTCGCTTTCACAGTTTTGACATGTTCATCTTGCCAGGTCTTGAAGTGCTTCCATCTTGAAAGATCCAGGTTTCATCAAGAAATATAAACTGATATATATGTTCTTGTTTTATGCGTATATACTGCTGTAGAAAAGAGATCCGCTTTAAAGCAATATGAGGCAGTTCCATCAACGCTCGTTTAGGATCATCTTTCGTGAAGTGAAAACCAATGTTTCGTAGCACTTTCCATAGGGAAGTAGTACAACCATTAAAAATATCGCTTCTTTTAAGTACGTTGTTTAAAGTACATAAGGTGATATGTTCTTCTAAAATGTGTTTAAGAGAAACTTAATGTTACAGTTCGAAATAAGATAATAAATACTTACTGTCTCTATACATGTTATAAACTTTGTTTCTAATGGCACACTGATTAAAATCATCAATGTTCACTACTGGTTTCTTTTTTACCCTTTTCTTCTTTGGACTAGATGGAATAATCCCTTGTTTAGTCATTGAAGAAATCTTATTAACCGTAGAAATGTGGATATTTAAAGCATCGGCTACTCTCTATAAAATACGCAAGGTTTAATACTCTAAAAATATATTATTAATTATTAGAATTACCTCTCTTACTGCTTTCAACGGCAATAGCGTGGCATTGTTATCGCGTTCTTTCTCGAAATACGAGATTAAAGACGCAATGAGCGCTTTTGATTGCCTGCTTAGTGGCTTAGGCATGTTTTATTGGTTATTAAAGGAACCGTTGTTTTAATACAATACGAATAATACGACGAAACTGGATAAAAGGGACACGAAAACTAAAGAACAAACTGCGAACTAATGAAATGCAAATAATACCACAAAACTGAATAAAAGGGACACGAAAAATACAGAACAACAAATGGCGCACAAGTGACAGATACGAATGACAGTAGCGAAAATAGAAGTTGGCAACGTTACGCAGGATAGGAACGTTTGCAAAGAAGAAATCTCTAGATATACGATAGTGAAAGACAGTTCTTTTTGGGTTTAGTATTGTATAGGTAGGTAATTCTGAAGTTTCCGGTTATGACGTGCCTCGCCTGTTATCGTAAAAGGACTATACCAGTTAGCCTTCACAGTTAATTGATTCTGTAAAGATAAGATTGCCAAATGTCCAGTGAAAGCGAAAAAACAAACGATCATTTACTTAGCAGCACTGTTCACTGTGTGAACAAACAACCTTCTTTGGTTTTGGTTTCCCCTAGAAAGGATCGTACAAATAAATTAATGTTTCTTCACTAGTAAGTATGTAGACTAAATTTAAACGACATCGGTTTAATTTTTTAGTATATCTTTGTAGTATATCATTATTAATATCTTTTAGAGTTTGCTACAATAGACAAAATATAGCTAATTGGTAATAGTATGTGGTACAACGAACTCGTTAAATCATTTCACTTATAGCATAGCAACATTAGCGACAACAACAAACATCGATGGATAACCTTGACAAAATTCTTCTTCGAGACCTTCAATTATTTAAGTTCAATCTGTCAATTGAATTATTGGTTAGAAATGACGAATTTTGCGAATTTCATAGCTTAATAATACGGACGCCACCTAAAATTTAGATTCCAGAAATTTTCCCAACAGCCTTCCACTGAACTTTCATTGTTTGTTCTCGGTTTACGCCTAAAGCCGCATTCTTGGCAACTTTTATTCTCCTGCTATTGTTTCACCTCCTTCTACAAGGAACATTTTAATGTAGCTTTACTGAAACTAGCACATTAATTTCGAATTTTAGACATGTATACTGTAGTCACGCCAAATATGACGGCATATCATAACACACATAACACACAAAATGTTCACTGGTAGCAGTTTAACCACTTGGAATAGATTCATTGTAGATAATTCTATTTAATTATAAAAGCTAAATACTATTGTCCTCACTTTCTATTCTCCAAACGAACGATTTTCTTGTAACAAGTTAAATAAGAACCAAATGTATGGCGTAATAATTGTAAAGATCGAATCCTTCCATTATTTTAAAAGCTTTCTTGTTATTGTAAAGAAAAATTGTTATAATGAACAACAACGATTAAATAAAATGCTAAATCTCTTTTGAAATTCCAGGAAACTCTACATATATACAATAGGTATATACAATATAAGGCTAATATAATTATAAATATACTTCAATAATCTACGTGCCAATCTCTTAATACATCAAAATTCAGTAAGTAAGAAACGGATGGATTGTAAAACTGTTAAGTTTATATATGTAGACTATATATTAAATTAAAAGAATTATATTAATTATATTTATTCTCACCTTTGCGTGATGAAATTAGTGCAACGCTCTTACCACTAAGCTAATAGGTCACATTCGAACATTGTTCATGTAAAGCTTTATATACCCGTCCAACAATTTTAATTTATTGTACTATGATTAATACTAGGTAACATAATTTTTAATTTATATATAAGTGTTTCAGTATCAACAATTTCTAAAATAGCATTCATTAAATATCATATAATATTATTGCTAACTATACGAAAAAATAGCTTAACATAAGTGTATCCTTCTTGACATAACTAAAGGTTTCAACTGAACTTGTTATATTTTGTTATGTATCTGTTGTGATAAGATCGAAAAAATATGCGCAATTCAAACGTCGGACATGTAAAATTAAACTAGAAAAACAAAAAATTTTGGACTCGTGGGGGAATCGAACCCTCCGACCTTTGGCGAAATCATTTCAGTGCAACGCTCTAACCACTAAGCTAACGAGTCACACAATATGTGTTATTATATAAATATATATAGTAGTATACCACTTGTGAAATTATTACATCTTAAACTATAGATAACGCACCTTATATTTTCACAAACAATAGTATATTAACTATATGTACATTTCATGTGCACTGCACACATCGTCAGTAGTTACTATTTAAACATATTATTTTCGAGCACATGTATAGTAAAAATATCTTTGGTGGGGCTGTAAAAAACTACAAATGGTCGCAAAACATGCAAATAATCGAAAAAATATGGTCGTATTATTGTAAAAGTGCCTGCTAAACTCTATTGGAATTCTAAGAAGGACAAATTTGGGAAAGACCGTTACATATGAAAACAAGACATCTGACTGTGTTAGTCATTTAGGGTTATATTACAATATAGTAAAGTGAAAAGGATCTATTAATTATTAGATACAGTTGTGTGAAATTATTACACTCTTGAACTATAAATAACGCACCTTATATTTTCACAAACAATAGTGTATTAACTATATGTACATTTCATGTGCACTCCACATATAATATATATATATATATATATATATATATATATATATATATATATATATAATTAATTTAAATTCGGGTAAGCGGTCAATTAAGAAAAAAAACTCCTTTATTAAATAACCCTCTATTTCGCAACAGACTTTGTCGCTTCTTCTGGGGTAAAAAATGTAGAGTTGAAGAAAATATAAAATTGACGTTCAAAATATAAAAATGATTAGATATAAATATATCTAATTTTATATCTATTCATTTTTAGATTTTGTACGTCAATTTTATATTTTCTTCAACTCTACATTTTTTACCCCAGAAGAAGCGACAAAGTCTGTTGCGAAATATAGGGTTATTTAATAAAGGAGTTTTTTTTTCTTAATTGACCGCTTACCCGAATTTAAATTAATATTTTATAATATATCACGGTCGATAATTTCGTTTTAATTATATATATATATATATATATATATATATATATATATATATATATATATATATATATATGGTAAACCTAATCAGTAGGCGATTAAAGGTCTGTATATTACTTCAAAATATATGTATTTAAAAAACTCTACATGTTTCGGCTATATACGCCTTTTTCAAGAGAATGCAAAATATGAATGACAGGATATAAATGTCAAGTAATTAAGTTGCTATGGTTTAAATTATTCAAAGATACATTCTAGTAATAATAATAAATCATGCCTTAGTATTCCAAAAAATAGATAACAAGGTGTGAAAATATGTGTTGTTCGCTGCTAGCAATTTGTGTCTCCTTCTGGGTATGAACTTGTGTGTTGGTTGCTGCTGGCAGCTTGCGTCTCTCTATGGGTGTGTGGTTTTGTGTGAGAGCGTAAGTGTAGGGTTTTGTATGTCGGTGCGTTCGTGCGTGTGTTTAGTGATCGGTCGCATGAATTTACAGAGGTCGGATAACCAGCCGTTGCGTAGGGCCGCCAACCCTTTCCCGACAACTTCTTTACAATTCCGTGCAGTACTTCGACGGTCTGACCCCCGCCCCAACGAGGCAAGGCGCAGACAGGCGAAGCGCACCCTGTACGGGGTTGCTCATCGCAACTAAGGGAACACTCTTAGTGGCTACCTCGGTCGACGATGGTCACACTTATGCCATCTTAACGTTTTCCGCCGAAGCGGGGGCATAGCACACACGTCGAACGTGTGTGTGCTGTTAACGGCAGCCTAGCCAGGTTGTCGCCCAGGACCGGTCCTAGTGGTGTGTGCATTGCGCGGCGACGAGATAGCGCCGCGTAGCATGGTTCCTCACTCTTGCTGGAAAGGCGGAATGGCACCTGACTGCCCAACGGGCAGACCCCCCTAGAGTTTTGTAGCGCATATGCTAGGCTGCAACCCAGTAGAGGACCACATCAGCAAAAAACAGAAAACAGGGATAGGCAGGGAAAAGCAAGACATGAGTTATTATTACGTATGCGCTTCGCCTGTCTGCGCCTTGCCTCGTTGGGGCGGGGGTCAGACCGTCGAAGTACTGCACGGAATTGTAAAGAAGTTGTCGGGAAAGGGTTGGCGGCCCTACGCAACGGCTGGTTATCCGACCTCTCTAAATTCATGCGACCGATCACTAAACACACGCACGAACGCACCGACATACAAAACCCTACACTTACGCTCTCACACAAAACCACACACCCATAGAGAGACGCAAGCTGCCAGCAGCAACCAACACACAAGTTCATACCCAGAAGGAGACACAAATTGCTAGCAGCGAACAACACATATTTTCACACCTTGTTATCTATTTTTTGGAATACTAAGGCATGATTTATTATTATTACTAGAATGTATCTTTGAATAATTTAAACCATAGCAACTTAATTACTTGACATTTATATCCTGTCATTCATATTTTGTATTCTCTTGAAAAAGGCGTATATAGCCGAAACATGTAGAGTTTTTTAAATACATATATTTTGAAGTAATATACAGACCTTTAATCGCCTACTGATTAGGTTTACCATATCATACCAAGGTCACGAAGTTATTATATATATATATATATATATATATATATATATATATATATATATATATATATGTATATATGAAAAAATGTGTGAAAGTCGTATCCACCCCGGAATGTGCAGACGCCAGCGTTTCATGGTTTTACCAATCATCGGTGCACCCATATCCAGAAATAGACACGACTTTCATTTCTATGCTGCGTCTATATATACTAATTACACATTAGTAGCACATTCCGGGGTGGATACGACTTTCACACATTTTTTCATTTTCCCGTACAACCCGGTCAGTTGGCGCCGCGACGCGTTGCAACTACATTCTTAGGCAAATGTGATTTTGTCGGGTGTAGATATCAATGCAGCGAATTAGTGCGGCATTGGCAGTAATGTGAGAATTTAATGATTATTGATTCTCATTAACATTACGATTATCATATGTATATATATATATATATATATATATGTGTTTTCTTTCAGGTTTCCGCGGGTAGTAGTATGTGTTGTAACTGGATTCCGGGTTTTCTTCCGCGTTTCCATTGTTTGGTCTTTGTAAAGACCGGTGCTGGTTTCTGGACGACGTTTCGGAAAAATTACATTTGCCATCTTCAGGTCTGCGATAACTGTCTGCTTCTGCTTCTGGTTACTCGTAAACTATATATATATATATATATATATATATATATATATATATATATTAAAAATAATAGACTTTTTATTGGTTTAGCGACCTTTATTGAATTTTGATGTTTTATTCTACGACGTTTAGACTTTTATTATTATTCAGTCTTTTTCAAGTAACTAGAAACAAGAATTAATACAATGAAAAAATGAGAACTATGTTTGCCTTTGTGAGACTGAATTGACAATTAAAATAACAATCGTCGTAGAATAAAACATCAAAATTCAATAAAGATCGCTAAACCAATAAAAAGTCTATTATTTTTAATATTAAGACACGGCCAATAAAATAAAGAAAAAAAGAAAATTCTTATAAACACTAAATATATATATATATATATATATATATATATATATATATATATATATATTTCATTAATTGATGTAGCAGACACTTCTTAGTGAAACATTTTGTAATTAACAAATTATTATAAAAACACACTTGGCTATTTCACAATTTTTTATTAGATCTATGTCTAACATATGTTTCGGCTGTTATGCCATTGTCAAAGAGTATCTTAAAACTAACTTACAATACGTGTCCTTTTAACTTTTATACCTATATTTTAGTGCTAGGGTGCTGGTTGGGACATATTTACAATAATTATTCCCATAATAGACGTGATTGTAAATATGTCCCAACCAGCACCCTAGCACTAAAATATAGGTATAAAAGTTAAAAGGACACGTATTGTAAGTTAGTTTTAAGATACTCTTTGACAATGGCATAACAGCCGAAACATATGTTAGACATAGATCTAATAAAAAATTGTGAAATAGCCAAGTGTGTTTTTATAATAATTTGTTAAATATATATATATATATATATATATATATATTTATATCCTACTAAGAATGTGGCGTCCTTTCAGAACACATGAGTGTAGCGTCCCTCTTCGGAAAGTTGAGTATTTAGCTAATAATTTGCATATATTTTGTATTTTTGATCAAGCCAGTCATAGTATTACCACATAATGAATTATCAAATAAAAAAAAAACAGTTACTTTTCATTTCATTGACGAAAGAGCGTCCTTTCATTCTGACGAGTAAAGCGTCTTCAATATATTATTTATGCTTCACTTGATCGTTATTGTAGCGTCCATATTACACTATATTCTGTAGATAATAGAGCGTCCGGCAATGTTGCTACGGCATACACATTTCGAATTGTGAATTGCAGTCAGTAAAAGGAACAGTTGCACATTAATGGCAAATGCAGGTAGTTTTTTTTTACCCAAATGTTTGTTTTTTAAACACGTAGATATTTTCTTGAAGGCTTTTAAAACCATCTAGTGACCAATATAAATTTGTTTGAAAGTCGTTTCTTTCATTTCGTTTTATTTACTGTGTGCAGAGATATTGTTTAAACATTATATGGAATTGTCTTAAGTTTTCACAAATTTCGAAAAATTTAAATTAAGTAATATATATAGCAAATATGCAAATATTATATTAGACTAGAAGGTATGCAAGTTGTGGATGGTAATTTTCGTATATTAAATAAAATCGTGTAGTTTTCAAGAACAAAATAAGATTGTTTTTATATATTATATATTTAACATAAAAGATTTAACATAAAGTTGGTATTGAAATGGAAGCCATAGCAGGCTTACAACATTACATTGTTTTAAGATTTTTTTAACTCTATAAATAACTTTGTTTATAGAAAAGAAAATAATATATATTTCTAGTTAGTGCTTTAGTATTGGATTTTCTGAATGAAAGGATGACGACTCGGTAACAAATTAGGACATGAGATTGAGGAAGAGAGGGATAATTAGACTGGGGACGTGGAACATCAAAGTCTGAAACAAGAGGTATTTTGAAATAATTGAGGAACTTACAAATAAAAAAATAGATATATATAATACCTCAGAAGTCAAGAAAAAGGGTAAAGGAATCTTAAGATTCCACAACAATTATATCCTAATATACAGCGGTGAGAAGAAGGATAAAAGAACTAAAGCAGGAGTAGGAACGGTCATACATACGAAGTTTGAACCCCACATCGAAGAAGTAGTTTACATTAATGAACAAATATTAAGAACTAAACTTAAAATAGACAAGAAATATATATATGTAATGAGCATCTTTGCGCCCGATATCTCAAAGCCAAGAGAAGAGAGATGCCAACCACCACGTCATAATAATGGAAGACTTTAATGATCGGATTGGAGACGACCTATTAATTGGTATTAAGCAACACTTTAACGAAGGCTTATGTAACGACAACAGTGATCTAATGGTGGAATTCTGTGCTCAAAATAATTTGAGAATAAACAATACATATTTTGACTGACTTCAAATACAAATATACGTTCAGAAACGCACAAGGCGTTTAGATCAAATCGGTTAACTCTCGATGTCACATTTGTAATACGTCGAATAGTCGAAAAAGCGATTGAATTCAACGCGCCAGACTTCATGTGCTTCGTAGATTTAACGAAGGCATTCGATCGGGTACGACTAAGAGATGTAATATCTATATTTCAAGACAATGATACACAACTGATAAAAGTAGTGAAAAACATATACTCAAACAACACAACAAGAATACAAACGCAAACGGGAATGACTGATGAAGTAAAAATTCACAACGGCATACGACAGAGAGATTCCCTTAGCCCAAGTATCTTTAACTTAATAATAGGCAAATTAATTCAAGGCGTCAAGGACATGAGTGGCTATAAGATGGGTAGTAAAAATCTGACCATGCTATGCAGACGATGCAGTATTAATCGCGGACTCAGAAGACAACTTACAGAAATTTCTCAACAGATTCTTGTTAACTTATAATATACTAGTCTAAATAGAAAAAAACAAAATCATTAGTAATATCTAAAGATCCGATTAGATGCAAAATTGAAATAGGAGAAAAATAATTGAGCAAGTGATGAGTGTAAAGTATCCGAGAATTGAGGTGTCGAGCGACAGAAACAACTATCAGGAAGTAAGGCAACAGGTCACGAAGGGAGAACGTATATCAGGATACTTGAGAAACGTGATATGGAGAAACAAATACCTAAGAATGGAAAGTATAATAAATATCTACAAAACGATCATCAGACTGGTAATGACTTATACAGCGGAAACACGAGCAGACCACAAGCAAGACGAAACAACTACTGCGCATATCAGAAATGAACACACTACGAACAATAGCCGGAAAAAACCAAAAGAGACCGGGTTCGAAATAAAAAATTCAAAGACGTGTGGAATAATAGACATCGTAAAATTCATGAGGAAGCGAAGGAGAGAATGGAACGGCTACGTCTAAAGAGCCAAAAGTGGAAGACATTGTACGAGACCAAAAGCCATCAGATAAAAGAAACCCTCGAAGACCCCATAAGACATCAATAGTGAATTGTTTGATAGTACGCTAAAATGAAGCACGTGACCGAATCCTCTCCGGAAACGCCGAGCATCGAGATTGAATGCATTATCAAGACTTCTGCCAGCTTCTCCATACAACAGAACAATTTCAAGTTTCTCTTGTACAGTTAAATACTCCATTCTGCAGTAGATACTATTAACAGCGTAACAAAACAGAAATATTCTGCGAACTAAGTAAAATAAGTTGTTTCTAAAAGTTATTTCTTTCCTTCTCACGTTTATTTTGTGTTTTGGAATTAGAAAAAATACGAATGGAAGAAATAACAAACGTTAAATACATACATTGTACATACAAAAACATTTTCATAAAAAATATTTTCAACTAAAATGGTATTAAAAGAAAAATACATATTTTTTTATTTGAAAGCACTCTGATAAGTCACGAGTAAAGACGGCAGACTATGTGCCCCAGCAGTGGCGTTGCGTGGAGAGTTTAGCAGAATAACAGTGCGCTTACTTAAAAATAAATATATCGAATCCCTATTCAAAACGTTAAGAAAAAACATAAATAAATTACCCAACATGTTTACATTTTTGCAAAAAAATGCGGATGTGCGCGATGAAAAAACTGCACCATAATATATGTTTCTGTATTAGTCTTGGAAAGGTTCGTACATAGCGACGTATATATATGTTTATATACAGAGAAGGATTGTTCGACGTTGAGAGATGTTATATTTGCATAGTTAAAGCGCTCTTTGTATCTGTACAACGGATCTTCAGTATTGGTAAAAAGTTGCCCTAATTTTGTAAAATCTACATTTTTATCTAATACACTGTTAAATTTTTCACGGACACAATCACTTTTTTCATCTTCAAGGATATGCAGCACAAGCTTTACGTGGTCAATAATTGCTAATGAGTCCGATAAGGACAGCGCAGTGTTCTGTAAATTTTTTATTACGTCCAGTATTGGAACGTAACTGTCGTAAATAATTTTTAAATTTGCTGCAACTTGAGGATTGTTAAATTGAACCTGGCTGAGCCGTATTGCAGCTGCTTCTTTGGCATCTAGTTGTAAAATCACTGATTTCATTTTTTCAAAATGTTTATAATAATAAAATGCTGCTTCTAACCAACTACCCCATCGTATAAGAATTGGTTGCGGCGGCTCGGGTATATCAGGACACAGCGAATGAAATAGCCGAATCCGTTTCGGAGATTTAAGAAAAACCGCTTTCGTTTGTCCTATCAGTTGATCCACATCACTGATGTGGATCAACTGATAGGACAAACGAAAGCGGTTTTTCTTAAATCCACATCACTGATGTGGATCAACTGATAGGACAAACGAAAGCGGTTTTTCTTAAATCTCCGAAACGGATTCGGACGGGAAACGGATCCTATCAGTTGATCCATATCACTGATGTGGATCATGTCAAAGAAGCCAGCTAGATGCCAAAGAAGCAGCTGCAATACGGCTCAGCCAGGTTCAATTTAACAATCCTCAAGTTGCAGCAAATTTAAAAATTATTTACGACAGTTACGTTCCAATACTGGACGCAATAAAAAATTTACAGAACACTGCGCTGTCCTTATCGGACTCATTAGCAATTATTGACCACGTAAAACTAGTGCTGCATATCCTTGAAGATGAAAAAAGTGATTGTGTCCGTGAAAAATTTAACAGTGTATTAGATAAAAATGTAGATTTTACAAAATTAGGGCAACTTTTTACCAATACTGAAGATCCGTTGTACAGATACAAAGAGCGCTTTAACTATGCAAATATAACATCTCTCAACGTCGAACAATCCTTCTCTGTATATAAACATATATATATACGTCGGTACGTACGAACCTTTCCGAGACTAATACAGAAACATATATTATGGTGCAGTTTTTTCATCGCGCACATCCGCATTTTTTTGCAACAATGTAAACATGTTGGGTAAGTTATTTATGTTTTTTCTTAACGTTTTGTATAGGGATTCGATATATTTATTTTGAAGTAAGCGCACTGTTATTCTGCTAGACTCTCCACGCAACGCCACTGCTGGGGCACATAGTCTGCCGTCTTTAGACTCATGAGTGAAAGAAATCACGTTTACCAAGTATGCAAAGAAGGACGCCCGTTTCTAGGTTATGATAATAGTACTGTTTTGAAGTCATTTTTCGTGGTATTCTTTTTATTGAAAATGAATTGCAGAATCGTATGCATAGGTTCTCAGTGCGAGAAATTGAAAAAAAATAATGTCATCTATTACTGCGCCATCTATCATGAATTGAAAGAAAAATGTTTCAGACAAATCCTACATACTTTTTCCAGTAGAATTCTAATCTGTAATAAAATATACGAGTACCTGTTTAAGTTTAAGATTTCAAAGTTACTCCCGCCCTACCCACATGGAGAGAGAGAGAGACAGAGGGAATAATTCTAGCACTAATGTATTTCCTCCATTAAATTATTAAATTTTAAATCTAAATATTTTTTCGTGAACTGCTTATTTTTCGAAATATTTGAAAGTTTCAAGTTAAAATAGTTGGAGACCTTATATACCAATCCGCCCTCCTAGTATAGCAAGAATAAATTTGTCTCCAGATTATAGCATTATATTTATTATATTTCAGGTAATAATTAATGTATATCTTGATATACCAAATTGTTTATTATTAGATCTATTATCAGCTCTATTTAATTACGCTTTTATAAAGCCTTATTGTAATATTTTTAATATTTTATTTAGCTTTAACTTTCAGTTTAATTGTCGAGATCACAATAAATAAAGAAACTTTATACCTACATGCAATCGTTTCATCTCTAATTATGACATATCTCTTACACCTACAAGAGCTCTTTACAGACGACTTGTCGGGAGACTTAATTAGAGCCGTTATAGCTCGATCGTAATGGTGTATATATCCATGTACACCATCTGAACGAGCAGAACAATGCCGCTGTAAAGAAAACGTGAAAATATGCCGGATGACCGTTTCTCTCGGTCGTCTCCTCTTTTTCAACATGTCCGTGAATATACTTCGACTACGTACATACATGCACTAATTAAATGAATTAGTTAATAAAACCAGTCCGGGAATCAGTCGGTTGTGAAAGAGTCGACGTACATATATCGAACGTCAGCGGTTCTGATGGGGTCTGATGAACGATAATCTGATATCGTTTCGTGAACACGGGGATTTGAAATCGTATTACGTGATACTTGATAGCACACTTGGGAAGAGAGCAGTTTTAGAAATCAACTACTGATGGTTTACCTTACAGTTTGACGTCGGCTTATATCTCACAGCGTATAAAGTGTCCGCTCCTTAATACTCGATATTATTAATTAAAGTTTATTATTAAATATTGCAGGAAAAAAGGGAGGTAATATAATTTTCAATATACGAGTATATAGCACTACAATTTTACCTTAAAATTACGTGAAATCGTGTTTCTTACGGGAAATATGCTTTGAACCAAAATCAGTATGCCAACCAATGGGCAACCAGTGCTTTATTGGTACAATTGGCTGTAAAATTTGTATGAATTCATAAATATACAAGGTTATCCATTTTTAGGTTTAAAAAAAACGTAAAAAACACATAAAATTTAATTTTTGATGAAATTTTTTTTCATTATAAAGTTTAGACCTTGCCATTACAGGGTGGTCCTTTAGTTCGTCGAGAAATTTTAGGGTGCGATTCCTTGGGTTATCTCGAGAGAAATAGTTCCTATAAACATTTGTCCTAAAGTTTTCCGTTGTAGAGATATAGGCTGTTTAATTTAAAAAAAAAAAAAATTTTATTTCAAAAATTTAAGAAACGGTTACAATAAACCGTAAAGGTACTGTTGAAAATGACCACCAACAGCTAATATGCAGGCTTCTATCCTCCTATTCAATTGCATACCCACACGCTGAAGAAGTCCGGGAGTGTTTCGAATTGTTTCGCATCCAACAATTATGCGATTCCTTAGGTCATCGAGATCTTGAATTGGCGAAGTATAAACAAGGGATTTTAAATGTCCCTACAGAAAGAAGTCTAGAGGGTTCAAATCAGGTGACCTTGGAGGCCACGGCTGATTCGGAACTTCCACTCCTCGACCTATCCATCTATTCTGATATGTCCTATTTAAAAATTGCCTAGCTTATAAACTAAAGTGTGCTGGAGCGCCGTCATGCATAAACCAAAGTTTATTTCGGATCAAAAGTGGAATATCTTCTAAAAGGCCAGGCAACTCGTTTTCAAGAAATAGCCGATATGATGCACCATTAAGTCGTATAGGAAGGAAAAAGGGACCAATTAAATAATTATTAATTATCCCCGCCCATACATTTAAGGAAAATTGCTCTTGAAAGTGCATCTCCTTTATGGCATGCGGATTTTCATCTGACCATAAATGGTTGTTGTGGAAATTCCTAATACCATTTCTGGAGAAGTTCGCCTAGTCAGTAAATAGAATGTAGGTTAGAAATTGTGCATTTTGGGCAATTTTTTGTCGTAACCAATCACAAAGGACTAAGCGTTGCGGAAAGTCACGCGGAAGAAGAGCCTGTACTCTCTGAATATGGAAAGGATATAATTGTTGATCGTGTAATATCCTTAAGATGGTTTGATGGCTTGCGTTTACCGTTACACCAATCTTTTTTGTACTGGTTTCTGGATGTTCATCGATTATCTGCAGAACAGCTTCCTCTAAATCGGGTGTTCTTTCAGTTTGAGGTCTTCCCGGAGTATTTTTGTTTCTCTCAAATGTACCAGTTTCTGCTAGACGACGGTGAATATTACTGAAGGTTTCCGCACAAGGTATAAGTCGTCGAGAATATTTTTGTTGGTAAATACGCCTTGCTTCATAACTATTTCCATTAGCTAGACCGTACACAAAATGCATATCTGCCATTTCACGATTTGTATAATTCACCATAATTACAAAAAAAGATTTGTAGGTACAAACTTTCAAATTAATTATTGTTTGACAATACTTATTACAGTTACGTAAGTACAAATAAATGCTGTAAACATGACAACCAACACAACAGTTCGCTAAATCGATTTCTAAATTTTTGAAAAAAAAATTTCTGGGTAAAAAATTAATCAGCCTGTATCTCTACAACGGAAAACTTTAGGACAAATGTTTATAGGAACTATTTCTCTCGAGATTACCCAAGGAATCGCACCCTAAAATTTCTCGAAGAAATTAAGGACCAGCCTGTATATGTGAAATACAATTTCACTCAAATGACCGCCTCAGGATTTGTGGCAACACTCGATCTTTTTCATGTAATTCTGGGCCACTTTTCGGCACATTTCTGCCGGTATCTCGGCCATCAGTTAACGAATGTTGTCTATCAAATGCTCTAAAGTTAGAGGATTGTTCACATAAACGCGGTCTTTTGCATGGCTCCTCAAAAAAAAAGCCCAACGGAGTTAAATCATATGATGTCGGTAGCCAATTGACGTCGCCAAAACGTGAAATTAGACGGCCACCAAACTTCTGTTGCAATAAAGCCAAAATCGGCCATGTTGTGTGACTTGTTGCATCGTCTTGCTGGAACCACAATCCACAATCCAAGTCCATATCTTCAATCGCAGTCCAAAAGAGTCTGTTATCATTCAACCATACCCCTCCGAATTGACAGTAGCCGTCTTTCCCTCGTCATAATCGAAAAAATGCGGCCCCTTGACGCCTCCAGACCATAATCCGCACCACACAGTCACTTTTTCTGGATGTAACTGTCTCTCTTCAATTATTTGAGGATTTTCAGAGCCCCAAATGTGACAATTTTGCTTATTTACGTACCCACCGCGTGAGAAATGTGCCTCATCGCTGAAGAGATTTTTGTTCGAAAAATCATCATTTATGGCCTGTTGCTCAAATACCCATTTGACGTATCTCCTACGTTGTTGATGGTCAGCAAGTTTTAATTTTTGCGTGAGCTGGACTTTATACGGATGCAAATACAAATCTAGGTACAAAATTCGCCATAATGAACCGTAAGATAGGCGCAATTGCTGAGAATGCCGTGGAAACGACAAATTTGGCTCTTCGGACAAGCTTTCACTCACGGCGGCTATATTTTCAGCAGAGCGTACATTACGATGATGCACATGCCTCTAAATATCTAATACGTTCCTTCAATTTTTTTCTAACAATTTTAACACGTTTTTCCTGTTATTATTTTATGCATTTTCTTAAATGGCAAACGTTGAACTAAAAATTTGACTCTTCGGTTGGCACAAATATTTGATAGCTGTCAAATGACAGCAAACCACGAAATGGATAACCCACTATAAATATATATGAAATTATAGTAATTTCGACTGATTTTTTATTTATTCATTGATTTGTATAATATATTTACTACCAAATGCTAAAAACCAATTGACTGAACATTAATAATAACAGGTACTTACAAATAATATGATATAAAGAGTATATACATGATGGATAAAATTACCGCACCGCTTAATAAGTTTTTAATTTAATTTTTCAATCTTAATATACCTATCAAAATTCATTTAATTTATCGGAATAAGAATACAAATAATTGTTTTTCAAAAAAATAATCCATAATTTATTGAAATTTTCAGTGAAGACATAGGAATGACAAACAATTAAAATAAACCAAAGTTTCAGTTTTATCATTGTCGCCTATAGGTCGAATAACTTCAGTTCATAGGAGTTTTCAGGAGCAGGATTTCGACCTCTAATGCGTCGTTTAAGTTGACCTCACACGTATTATATCACATTCAAGTTAGGACTACGCGTTGGCCACTCTAAACGTTGAATGCCAACCTCGTTCAGATATTCGTTTACGATCTGGGCTCGATGCGGTCTGGCATTATCATCCAAAAGCACAAAATTATCACCTAAGTAAGATGCAAAAAGTGCGACATGTTCTTCCAGAATCTTCTGGATGTACCTCGGAGCGTTTAATGCTCTCCTTCGGATCAGTACAAGATCCGTACGGGCCTCGAAAGAAATGCCGCCGCAAAACATTGTTGACCCCCCACCCCACCCCTCCACGGAAAGACACTAAGGAAATCATGCATTGTCTGTATTTTTCTCCTGGTCTTTTCCAGATAAAAGTTCGTCCAGCGTAAGATCTTAAGCCTACTCTGACTTCATCAGTATACAAGACCCCCTTCCATTCCTCCAAATCCCAATCCACATGTTCCCTAGCTAACTCAAGCCTAGCTTGCTTGTGGGATATGATTAAGCGAAGGCCTGTTCCGGGGTATCTTGCATTCAATCCAGATTCCTTTACTCTTGTTCTTACTGTTTTGGAGATTTTCAATATCTTGAAGTCTATTTTTTATCTCTTTTCCGGTGAAAAACTGATTTCTTGATACTTGTAGGCGTATAAAATGATCGTCAATTTCATTTGTGGACCTTGGCCGGCCTTGTCCTGATCTCCTAGCATGTGAATCTGTTGCCCTAAACCGCTGAAGACATCGATCAATAATCGTATGATGAACAGCAAGCTTCCGTGCAACCTCACGTTCGCTATGCCCATCTTCAATCAAGGTGTTAATTTTCAGAACATCGTGCTCACTTAAATTTCTTAGGCGGCATTTCAATATGTACACAATTCGAATAAAATGATAATCTAACGAACGGAAAAATCAACTCGCAATTCGACGTTTCAATTTGAGTAATTAATTTGACTTTTAGATGACAGCCGTGGCTTACTAACAAAATGGGTAAACAATTGAAATCGTTATATCAATGCTTGAGTAGTGACAAAAAGTAATGAATACTGATTATTCACTGCTATTGTGGATGATGTATCAAATGAATAATATATATATATATATATATATATATATATATATATATATTATACAGTCGTGAACAAATTAGTTTTATGATCTTCTTTTTGTCATAAAAGAGATTTATACATTTTTTTTATCGCTTCTCTTACGAAGTAAATAAAAAATGGCATTATAATATAGTTAAAAATACTGTCAAATCTGATCTAAATTAACTCAATAATATATTCTCTCGACAAAATTCCATGAAACATCGACATTTATAATTCCAAAAATTAATTAAAGAACGATCTTTAAATTTAAATTAGGATCATAATGATAAAACAACAGTTTAAAAATAATTTATTGTAACGAAGTAACATTTCGACGCTAAGGAAATATTCACTTTTAAAGTGAAACCACGTTCGAGACTGCCGATTTTAACCACGATCTTTTTATATCTTTTTAATTGCAGACGAGTATTACTGTGTCTTCTTCGAGCGCAATGTTCTCATAATAACCTATTCTAACCTTAAAAATATAAAAACCTCGTTTTTAACGTTTATTCAAATTTAACGAGTCGAGAGTATGAGTGAATCACGTGGGAATGTATTTATATCAAAAAATTATGTAAATTTGGACACAAATTTTGCTGTATTTTTATTGCGCAGAGCTCAAGATTTAGTTACAGGTACATATATATATATAACGTGTGTATAAATTGTCGCAAAAGCTACACGTAATGATATTCTTCGTTTGATTCTGAATATAAAATCTTAATGTTAAAATTTCGTATCATGCTTTGTTTGTTTTCACGGGGTTCTTGAAATTCAGACTTTTAGTGCGTAACTAAGTCTACTCTTCGATATCTGTTAATAAAGATAGCTGCAATTTAGTTTAAAGAACAATTTTTAATAGTATTATTTCGTAAACGTTTCCTTTTTGATTTAAAAGTTTGCTTTTAACATTTTTTCATTAACGTACTTTCACGAAAAACATATTTGACAACGTTGTAGAACAATGAGTTTGTATTTCAAAGTAATTTCAGTCAAAATCATTACTGTGAAATTTGTACATTTAACTGTGTATTTAATTCGACTATCGTGTTTGTTTCATTTTGTGGAAACTTTGCTTCTTTGTGATTATTTATATTGTTTTGATTAGTTGTTGTGCTAACTTTGTTATTTTAATCCTACATAATATTTTTCATTTAATGAATATGCCGATATATACATGGTGTATGGTTTCTGTTAATGAAAATGCTAATATGGCAGAACGAAAATACCGCGTCCTTTTCCCAAATCTGAGATAGCCTAATGGAAATATATTTCGAAGGCTGGATCAACGTCTACGTGAAATTGGTTCAGTTACTAAAAGAAATGCTAATGCTGGTCGCCAAGAGAAAGGCGTGATGACTAGACTAGAAGAGCAAATTCTAGACCCACTACAAGAAGATCCCTCCGTTAATATCCGACAATTTTAGCTTCGCCCTTAAATATCCCTAGTAATAAGAGCGTTCAGTTGATTCTATGAGAAAACCTTCTTCGTCCCTACCATATTTGTGATGTTCAGCCACTCTATGAAAACGAGAATATTTTTCGAATAAATTTTTGAAATAGAATCTTAAATAGGATTCAAAAAGATGGTCATTTAAGATGTATTATTTGGAGCGATGAGAGTATGTTTACCAGAGATAGTGTATATAGTACCCATAATTTTCACCATTGGGCGGATGAAAACCCGCTTGCATTTCGAGAATATGGTTACCAAAGGACGTTTTCCATTAACGTTTGGCTGGGCGTAATAAATCGCCGGGTCATTGGGCCAATTTATCTATCAAATTGTCTTGATGTCAATGGGTATATTAATATATTGGAACAAGATATTGACGAGATGCCCTTGAATATACCCCATGCGATTATTTACATGCATGATGGAGCTCCTGCACACTATGCTCGTAATGTAAGCCAATGGCTGGATGAATACGTCCCAAACAGATCGGTCGCGGCGATCCTATCTTATGGCCTGCGAGATCTCCCGATCTCAATCTTTTAGACTTTTTTGTTGGGGGTTTCGTTAAGGAGAAAGTTTATGTAACGCCTCCTCATGATGCTGACGAAGTCAGAAACAGAATTAACGCGGCAATTTTGGAAATGACACCACAAAAACTCTGACAAGTAGTATAGACGATGCTTAGAGACAGATGGTTTTCAATTCCAACAATTACGTAGGTGATAGGGTTTCTAATTTACTGTCAGATAAATACCCAAACAAAGAACTAATCCTGTTATCAAATACACTGTAATTAAACATTTTCCAACATGTATTATTTTGACAATAAATAATTTGAAGAGCAAATCATATTTGATACTACGAATAACGAACAAAGATCGAAATATGGAAATTATTGTGGTACATACAATTACAATAATATGCGGCTATAGTGTTGCCAAATGTATGCTTCTTTCAAATGGTTCCTGAACACATACGAAGCATGATACGACATTTTAACATGAAGATGTTATATTCAGAACCGAACGAAGAATGTCGCTGCGTGTAGCTTTTGCAACATTTTGTACGCACTGCTTATATATACAGTGTGTATAAGCCAAATGGAATAAATTCATTATTTCGGTTACTGTACATATTTATAAAAAATCCCGAAACATGTCATATTTAATTTATAAATTAACATTCTTCAACGTGAAAATGCGATCCCTACCTACAACCCCCTTCGAATGACAGGTACAACCCCCATTTTTTTAAATGGGAAGTATAGGCTTGTGATATATCGCTGTAAAGGTCTCTTTATTCTCTATTCAAAAATGTTATAATTTTCATGTTTGTTGCAACAATTAAGATAGAATAAAATAAAATCATGTTGTTATCGAAATTCGCTACAATATACTCAAAAAATAAAATTTAATGCAAAATGTAAAGAAAAATTTAAAACGCCAGAAAAAAAATATGAATGTCAATGAAGTAGATGTTCAAAATGTTCACCATGAACGTCTTGGCAACATCCTAATCTTAAATAAAACTGTCTTCTAACATTATTTAACATATCAGGCGTGATCGACCTAATCGCAATCGCTATTCGTTCTCTTAAGTCATTAAAATCCAAAGGTTTAGTTTTGTACACAATGCTCTTCAAATATCCCCATAAAAAAAAATCAAGTAAGGTCAGATCAGGTGATCGCGCTGGCCATTCTATCGATCCTCGCCTTCCTATCCACCGATTGGGAAATATTGCATCGAGGTACTGCCGGACATTGCGTTCGTAATGTGGTGGTGCTCCATCCTGCTGAAACCATATCGTATTCATTGGAACTTGAGGGTTTCCTGGATCAGGATATAAATTTGCCAAAGTTGGAATGACATCATTTTGAAGTAGTGCCAAATAACGATCGCCATTCAAATTGCCCTCAATGAAAAAGGGACCAATGATATGGTTTCCAACAATACCTGCCCAAACATTAACTTTTACTGGGTATTGTGTGTGTTCTTCCCTCATCCAGTGAGGATTTTCCGTAGACCGGTAGCGGCAATTTTGCCGATTAGCATGACCGCTAAGAGAAAAAGTGCACTCATCAGAAAACATAACGTCTTCTAAATTGATAATATTGTTATCCAGCATTCGCTCACAAAAATAAGTTCTTCTATCAAAATCGTCTTCCGTAAGCTCCTGAGTAGATATCATTTTATAGGCATGCATTTTATTTTCTTTTAATATGTTTACTATCGATGTATGGCTAACATTTAATGTAGTGGATGCATGTATACTAGATGTATGTGGGTTTTCCATAAACTCAAGCATCACATCTACTTTGATTTCATCACTCAGTGCATTGGCAGCTGGTTTTTTGATCTGCCTTACATGACCTAACTCTCGAAACTGCTTCTCTATCTTACTTATTGTTCCTTGAGCTATAGGCGGTAAATCAGGAAATTTCTCATGAAATAGGCGGGTTACTTCTTGTTGTGTTCGGGTTCTATCTCCGTAACCAATCATTTGTATGACTGTTATTTTATGCATTTCCGTTAATCTAACCATTTCCCAGAATTGTATTTTACGAAATTCAAACTAAAATTATCAAACTGTCAATTTAAATGACATCTTTTAAATACAAAACAATTTACTAAGGCGTTTTAAACAAACTAATGTTGCCACGGAAACTTTTTAAAGTATTTTTAATGGATACCATCTAAAAAGCACATTGGTATGGTTTTTACTCACTTTCTTATTATGAAGACCTAAACGGGAAGTAAGTAATGCAATGATGCCTTTGATGTATGTATTAAATCTTTATAAACGCAAATGAGCATCTACTTCATTGACATTCATATTTTTTTTCTGGCGTTATAAATTTTTCTTTACATTTTGCATTAAATTTTATTTTTTGAGTATATTGTAGCGAATTTCGATAACAACATGATTTTATTTTATTCTATCTTAATTGTTGCAACAAACATGAAAATTATAACATTTTTGAATAGAGAATAAAGAGACCTTTACAACGATATATCACAAGCCTATACTTCCCATTTAAAAAAATGGGGGTTGTACCTGTCATTCGAAGGGGGTTGAAGGTAGGGATCGCATTTTCACGTTGAAGAATGTTAATTTATAAATTAAATATGACTTGTTTCGGGATTTTTTATAAATATGTACAGTAACCGAAATAATGAATTTATTCCATTTGGCTTATACACACTGTATATAAGTGTTTATATAATTTCTTAGCCGTTTATTAAATATAACAATTGATAAATTATTGGAGTTTTTCGGCTTTTATATGAAATATTTACAAATATCAAATTAGTATGTATGTAATTGCAAAGTAAGAGGGGATGTAAACATTGTTGTCTACAAATTACAAAGCAAATCATTCGAAATTTTTAATTGAAAAATATTGTCTACGTTGGGACTTGAACCCAAGTCTACAGTTTGCCGGACTGTCGCTTTTACCACTTAAGCCACGATAGACCTTGGTTCAAGCTATTTAGATGGAAATTTTTCCCTGAAAATAGCTACTCTCAATGGTGCTTTTCTGAAAACTTTTTTAAAAGCTGATACAAGTCTATCAACTTCCGGAAAAGTGTCTCTGATATATTCACAGATTCTGTGGAGAGCATGTGCTACACAAGTAATATGCAGCATATTAGGATATGTTTTCTTCAATAGTCTGCCTGTTTTTAACATATACGCAGCACTATCACTGACAAATAAAAGTATTTTTTCTTTGTACGTGGCGTCCAAATGAAGCATTTTTTGCATATTCTCCTTAATGGCTTTAGCAACTGTTTCCGCATCAACTCTATTTATAACACTTGTTGCTTTTACATATGAGTTATAGGGAATAGTTGGATGTAGTACACCAGCTACAACATTTACCACACAGCGTCCTAACATATCCACCGTTTCGTCGGCGCTTATCCATATGTATTGATTTAAAAGATGGCTTCTAATGCGTTCTACTGTTCTCGTATAGCACCTAGAAACATAATATTTGCGTAAAGTTGATTCATCAGGAACATTTCGACCAGTATATTTTTTCAGAAATATTTTTAAAGTGGGATTTCTAAGTTTATTTAATGGAATATTAGCCGCCATAAAAGTTTTACAGAGTTGAGATGTGTTTGCGATCCTAAGTGACGAATTTTTGACGATATTTTACGGATTTTGTAATAAATTTAGGAATCACTGACAATGGACATACAATCAGTATGACCGTCAATCCAACTCGCCATTGTTTTACAATGCCGTTCTCGACATTCTTCCATATCATGTCTGAAAAAGTAACTTAAACAATGCTCTAGATCTAAATAAATGAAAACTAAAAATGTGTGCGTAAGTTATTGAAACTGAACGAAATTCAATGCACACTCTTACGTCGAAATAATTGGTAGAAATAGATTCAATCAAACGATATTAAACAGGATCTATCACAAAAATTACGATGTAATTAACAGCTAAAACTATGAAAACAAGAAACTTACTCACAGCACTTTATTTATCTTACGAAATATAAACTAATAAATAAAATACATTATAAAAACCCTGCTTCTATCTACGCTCATGAAAACACTTTAAAAAACACTATATTCTCCGAATACAATAGCTGGCTTTTCCAGTGTTATCGCGGCGAGACCAGGTGTCCGAGTAAGTCAAACAAATACTTCATTGAATTACGCCGGGATGTACTGAGCGACGTTATACACAATTCCAATTGCCGATTGCGTTTTATGGAAATTGCGTCCGTTCTCTACTTATAATTGTACACTTAACATTTGTCAGAATAATTCCGTTTTGACAAGCAAAATAACCTGCTTTACCGTTTCGAGTGTGTTTATTTCTTTCGTTCTTTCATTTTATCGCCTTTTTAACCAATTTCGTACAAAATACATATCCGTAACTGTAAACATGGACAAACACCTCGTATTTTTAGCATTTACTTCTGTTCAATACATATGTTTCAGCCATCTAGGCCTCATCGGTTGAACTAGTGAAGCAATGTATATACAAATTAATACAGATCTGTTAAACAGCGGATCTGTATCTGTATCTACATTTACGCTAAAATCGTCTCCAAGCCATAACCAGTTTCGTTCTATCAGGCGACACCAATTTAATCAGTGACATCTGACGGAAGAAAGCGACTAGGCCAGAAAAGGCGACCTTCCGCTCGAATAGCAAGGCTATTACGAAAAAGCGGAAAAATACGTATATTGGTGCTTTCCATTAACACGCGCCAGATGGCGGTAAATATACAAAAAAGGGATATTTATCAATACGTTGCACGTATTACGTAGTTGTTATATAATGAAACAGATATGCAAAATACATATCCGTAACTGTAAACATGGACAAACACCTCGTATTTTTAGCATTTACTTATGTTCAATACATATGTTTCAGCCATCTAGGCCTCATGGGTTGAACTAGTGAAGCAATTCTGGCCTAGTCGCTTTCTTCCGTCAGATGTCACTGATTAAATTGGTGTCGCCTGATAGAACGAAACTGGTTATGGCTTGGAGACGATTTTAGCGTAAATGTAGATACAGATACAGATCCGTTGTTTAACAGATCTGTATTAATTTGTATATACATTGCTTCACTAGTTCAACCGATGAGGCCTAGATGGCTGAAACATATGTATTGAACAGAAGTAAATGCTAAAAATACGAGGTGTTTGTCCATGTTTACAGTTACGGATATGTATTTTGCATATCTGTTTCATTATATAACAACTGCGTAATACGTGCAACGTATTGATAAATATCCCTTTTTTGTATATTTACCGCCATCTGGCGCGTGTTAATGGACAGCACCAATATACGTATTTTTCCGCTTTTTCGTAATAGCCTTGCTATTCGAGCGGAAGGTCGCCTTTTCTGGCCTAGTCGCTTTCTTCCGTCAGATGTCATTGATTAAATTGGTGTCGCCTGATAGAACGAAACCGGTTATGGCTTGGAGACGATTTTAGCGTAAATGTAGATACAGATACAGATCCGTTGTTTAACAGATCTGTATTAATTTGCATATACATTGCTTCACTAGTTCAACCGATGAGGCCTAGATGGCTGAAACATATGTATTGAACAGAAGTAAATGCTAAAAATACGAGGTGTTTGTCCATGTTTACAGTTAAGGATATGTATTTTGCATATCTGTTTCATTATATAACAACTGCGTAATACGTGCAACGTATTGATAAATATCCCTTTTTTGTAAATTTCGTACAAATCAGCATTTTTGAAACACCTGTGATTAATTTAGCTAACTTGCTGCAAAGAATTGAACAAAAAAGTTGTACAACGTTGTCGGAAATTTCCATCGCAGATTGTTGAAATGCAATATTTTCAGCAATTAATGTAATTTTTAGTTAAGTAAACTGAATAATGATATTTACCTTGAGTGTTTTTTCTCATTTAGATCGATGAAAGGTATGACATACCTCAAATTATTTTACAAACTTCATATGCTACTTGATGACGTTTTTTAATTAACACCCGATATATACAAATCTAATAAAATGATTATTTTTCGACTTTTTTATTCGCTTATTAATATATTTATTATTTAAAAAAGCTTAGATAGTGTTTAAAACGTCAAGCATTGCAAGACCTTTGGAAAAGGTACAGCTGATGACTCTTTGATCATTTTAATCAATCAAAAAGCGGCAAGTATATACCAATGCAAATTATTAAACAATTAATTGAAATATTTCAATAAATATCTTATAACATAATATTTATTGTTTTAAGATATCGCAGCTACAATAAATTTGAAGTAACGTATGGCAATGTGAAGAATGCTGTATTAAAATTGTCTTAGAAGAAACATCAATGTCTTTGCTTGATTTTACTAACGAGCAAAAGTATTATAAAAATTGTAAAAATCACAGAAAATATATGTAACGAGCATCTTAATATATTTTTTAAGTCTGATAGAACAATTATGTAAATTGAAAAATACTCTGCCAATTGAAGTGCCTGTTGCCTCTGTTGACACACGCACTTTTACTCGCTCGTTGATTGATACGATATCCTGGACTTTATCAATGTTTTCTGGCATCGCAACAGATTTTGGAGTCCCAAAATGTGGTGTGTCCTCGATGCTTGTCAAACATGAGTCACCTAATGTAGGCATTCTTCACTTTCACTCAAAACGCATATGTTTTAGCACCTGTAAAAAAAAGAAGCTAGTGTCAGAATGGCTTGTAACTATAGAGATTGCATCTATTGGAAGGAAGCTACTTATCTACATATACATATGTCGCTGTCGTCCTCTACCTCATAGGTACAGTAATCCTTTGTAGGTACAGTAATAATGAAGAGCGACCGGACGCAACAAGCCGAAATTACGATGGACCATATAAATATTCTATAACACTGCTAAGTACAACACTCAATTATTGAATGGCATTATTCATTTGGTTAACCACACATCTGTTTTTTGTCGTTGAATTGTGACGCAATTACTTCAACATTACAGCTATATTCCGTTCTTCATAGGCGCAGATAGATGCGTAAAGAGTTTTTAAAATTTATTTTATTTATTGATTTATATTTCGTAAGATAAACAAAGTACGGTGAGTTAGTTTCTTTTTTTAATTGTTTTAACTGTTAATTACATACTTCGTAATTTTTGTAATAGATCCTGTTTAATATCGTTTCATCGAATCTCCTTCTCCCAATTATTTTGACGTAAGTGTCCAGTGAATTTCGTTAAGTTCCAATAACTTAGGCATACATTTTTAATTTTTATTTATTTAGATCTAGAACATTGTTTAAGTTACTTTTTCCGATATGATATAGAACAACGTAAAGAATGGCATCGTTAAACAATGGTGAGCTGGATTAAGGGTCAAGCTGATTGTATGTCCATTGCCAGTAATTCCGAAATTTATTGCCAAGTCTGTAAAATATCCTTAAAAAATTCCAAGAAATCGCAAGTAAAACGTCGCTTAGCATCGCAAACACATACTCAGAAATTAGACCCGTTGGAATCTGACAATTTTAACGACAAATTTTGTAAAACTTTAGTGGCGGCAAATATCCGATTAAATAAACTTAACAATCCCACCTTCAAAACATTTCTCCAAAAATATACTGATCGAAATGTTCCTGATGAATCTACCTTACGCAAATATTATGTTTCTAGGTGCTACAAGAAAGCAGTAGAATGAATTAGAACCCATCTTTCAATCAGTACCTATGGACAAGTGCCGACGTAACTGCCGATATATAAGGACGCTGTGTGGTAAATGTTGTAGCTGGTGTACTACATCTAACTTTTCCCTATAACGCATATGTAATAGCAACAAAAGTTATAAATACAGATGCAGAAACTGTAGCTAAAACCATTTACGAGAATATGCACCAAATGCTTCATTCGGACGAAACAAAATTTCACAGGCACAAAGAAAAAATACTTTTATTTGTCAGTGACAGTGCTGCATATATGTTAAAAACAGGCAGACTATTAAAGTAAACATATCCTAATATGCTGAATATTACTTGTGTAGCACATGCTCTCCACACAGAATCTGTGAATATATTAGAGACACCTTTCCGGAAATTGATAGACTTCTACCCGCTTTTAAAAAGTTTTCAGAAAATCACCTTGAAAATAACGTCTTACAGGGAAAAACTTCCGTCTTTGTTACTGCCTTCCTCTTCTTCAGTAATAACTACATGGGGAATATGTTTTGAAACTACTAGTTTTTATGCAGAGAATTTCGATAGTTTACAAAATTTTGTTACATGTTTAAATGACGATGCTCGAAGTATTTCTGAGTGCAAGCAACTAATACAAATTTCAAATTTAAAAAATCTGTTGTACTTTCTTCACGAACACTTTGGAAATTTGACAAAACTAATCACTTATTTTGAAAATCAAAATCTCAAATTAAATGATAGATTAACCACATTAAATGTGCCTATTAGTAATTTGAAAAATATTCCAAGTGACTTCGGATGTGGCCTTCGGCAAGAGTTAGATGCAGTTTTTAATAAATATCGAAATTTAATAACATTGCGGCAATTGTATATGGGGACAATACCTCAAAATCTAACTGCTAAATACGCTGAGATAAAAGAATATTTCCAGTACCTATGTACCTATAACCAGTTGCGATGTAGAAAGGACGTTTTATATCTACAAGGATGTATTTCATTCAAAGAGAACAAATCCTCTAGAATAGAACCTTGAGAAAGTTAATATTGATACTACTTTACTCAACTTTAACTACAAAATGAACAAATAGAAATGTATTTCGTATTTTATAGATCACCACCCGTTGGTTTTTCAATTATATAAATAAAATTAAAAACCCTTTAAGAATACAAATTTTCAATAGCACGCCCGTGGGCGATGAGTCATGAGCCTCTCGTGTCCGGTCTCTAATAATGAGTCTCCAGGATAGATATACACACATCATTTTCTTCTTCTCTATCTATATAAAAGGACAATAATTCGATCTAAAATGGTTAGCATCTGCCTTCATATTTCTGACAACATTTATTTGTCATGAATTGTAACAAACGTTGTGCCAAATTGGACCTAATTTAATTGACTCATCTAGATAATGAAGAGACGAAAGATACAGATCGAATCGTTTTTCATCATACTTATTTCCCGAGCAAATGTTACGGTATTGTTTACTTCTAAAATATTCAGTAATAGTACCAATTCGTTGATTTAAATAATACTAAAAATCAGGTTAATACAAGCATGTTCGAGTTTTATTAGCTGTAGATATTGCTTGTTGTGTTTTTTTTTCGCGCATGGAATGACTAAATTGATCGTAAAAGGATGGTTTATCTTTTGAAGTTTCGATGTAAATTTCATTTTATTTTAGGTGTTCATTCGTTAACGAATAAAAATAAAACAAAAACGCGAAATCAAATAAATTTCGCTTTAAATTTTTTTCGTGTTGTACATTCAGAAGAAAGTGGTCGTTAAAAACCACTAAAACTAGGCAGCCGTAAAAAATATTATATGTATTCGCAAATTTAAAAGGCTTTATACTAGGAACATTAAATCTTGTGATATTCAATGTTATGCATTTTTACAACTAAACAGAATTACTTTATATTACAACTTTCTTATAGTGTCTATTTTTTTTCCAGATTGAAAAACGACGCCAAGGCGACGAAAAGTATTCGCTCAGCATATAAAATTCGGCTATATTCGATGGGGAGAATGTAACCGTCTAAACCGTACCGTTGTGATAATTTGGGCCTTATCGGTTCAGTTAGTAATATAGAAAACTACTGGCCTGTTAAGTCCCAAGTTATCACGAACATTGACTTCGACCTTGGAGAAGAAAATCGTCGCTTACTACACAAAAGAATTGGAAGAAGTTACTGAAAAAGGAATCGCCATTAATGTTCGATAAAGAAACAACAATATTTACAATAATATTTCAAGAAGTGTTAAATCCGTAAGATTATGAAGCAGTTAAAGTAGTCGACACAATTTTTCCATTTTTCTAAACTTTCAAAACCGAAAAGAGATGTTTTAAAAATGTGTATACGTTTAACACTTTTATATTTGTTTTGGTATTATCACATTGTAGATTCGATCCCCATTTGTGAAACTACTGCAATTTCTCATATATCAATGGCGCTTTTGATTTCTAAGATGAAAATGCCTTGAAAAAATCATTGTTAGCCATTGTTTAATAGTATTTTAAATTGTTAACTTTTTCAAAAATGTATTAATTATTGACAAAAGAAAATGAAACGTTGAAAGAGTGACCATTTCCGATACATTCTTTCATTTGAGTTCAACAGAGGAGTGAATGCGTCGGAAGCCGGTAGAACCATTAATGCTCTTTACGGACATAATTGGTGTCATTACAGTAGAAAATGGGTTCTTCGAATTAAAGAGGGCCATTTTGACATAAACACTCCTCAAAGCTCACAAAATCAGCATGTCAAAATTTGTGCTTCTTTGCTAGCTCATCATCGTTTAGTTTGTCAACAGTTTTTATCCCACATTGTTACTGATGACTAGAAATGGTGTCTCCATGTTAATGTTATGAACAGGAAAGAATGGTTTAGCCCCTAACAACTCCTCATCATTGTTTAGCTTGTTAATAAAATGAACCGCTTTTGTCCCACGTTGTTACTGGTGACGAAAAATGGTATCTCCATGTTGAGATTACTAACAGAAAAGAATAGCTTAGCCCCATTTTTTCATTAGCACAAAGTACTAACAAAAATGTACTTGTTAGCATAAAGTACAATTTTGCAAAATTGCAAAATTAGGCAACTACGTGGCCTAACACAGAGATGACGCGAATTCGCAGGAATCTTCTTTACCATTCTGTAGAATCATCCTTTAATAATTAAATATGACAGTATAGAGCGATCTGTCAATTAGTCTGTTTTCAACAGTACGCCAAAGTGAACGTCTAGTGTGATTTTGTAATAATGTAAAAGATTGAGGTGAGGCCAGTGATAAAGTACTTTCATTAGAAAGGCTTAACGCCAACCGAAATCAAAGCAGGATTGGAGTCAACACTATTAGAATAGGCTCCTTCATTTTCAATGGTTAAAAACTGGGTTGCTGAATTTAAGTGTGGTCGTATGAGTACAAATGGTGAACCTCGTAGTAGACGACCAAAACCTATTACTCTTCCGGATATGATTGAAAAAGTCCACCGTATCGTCTTGGATGACTGTCAAGTGCAGAAGATAGCAGACATTGCAGGTATCTCAAATGACAATATACACAGAATTTTAACTGAATAATTGGAAATGAAAAAATATTCGGCGCGTTGGGTTTAGAAAAAGCGTTTATAATTTAGTTGAGCAGAATCATAAAGTTCGAATAGTCCAACTTTTTGAAAATCAAAATATGCCGCGGAGAACCATATATCGTGCGATCGCCGAATGTGAGCCATGCCTAAATCTTCCGAAAAGTGGAAGACCGAGACTGTTAACTGGACATAGAGCAAACCAGTTAGTCGAAAGTGCCAAGAATAAAATTGGACGGTCATTGAGAAAACTTTCACGACGTTACGGTGTTTCCAAGTGTACAATTTCCAGAGAACTGAAGAGAAGAAGTCTAGAAGAAGTCCTAAATATAGGCCAAATCAGTTAGCTAGAATGCCGAGATGTTGCCGTTGTTTAAGGCGCACTCATTTTGCAAATAGGAGGGGCAAGTTTTCAGAATTTTTATTTTAAATATGTTACCATCAACTTAAATACACTTAACCATTCTTTCCTTCCATAGTTCAAAAGCGTTCAGCCAGCTGTCTTTAAGAATGCTATCAAAAAAACACTTAACGTTATATATAGCGATATCAATCTCTTCTTCAGACTGGAACCTTTTCCCCCTCAAATGTTTTTTGAGCTCAAAAAATAGTCAGAAGTCACACATCGGCAAAGCCGGTGAGTAAGGAAGTTTGATTTTGTTTTCAGCTAAATACTGAACAGCTATCCCTGCTGTATTGGACGACGCGTTATCATGTTGTAAAATAATTCCATTTCTTTGCACTTTACTGAACACAGTAGGCAAACAATTTTCAACACCCATTTAACGGTAGCTGTCTGCTGATCTTCTAATTTAAATGCGGCC
This sequence comes from Melolontha melolontha, assembly GCA_935421215.2. Classification (NCBI taxonomy): domain Eukaryota; kingdom Metazoa; phylum Arthropoda; class Insecta; order Coleoptera; family Scarabaeidae; genus Melolontha; species Melolontha melolontha. The sequence goes on from OW285242.1 coordinate 54,888,784, forward strand.
ACCAAACCCGTCCTTCTAAAAAATACTGCGTACATTACTTTTTTCATTGCTCGCTGTTTCTTCACCATCGTAGTCTTCATGTATCCAGATTCGGCTTTCTTGGCGAGTGGGAACATCAAAAAACGGTATGTACGTTTCATCGCCAGTTACAATTTTAGAAATAATTTGATGTCCTCCAGCATTCAACATATCTAAAGTTTGTTGAAAAATTCTAACACGTTCTACTTTTGTAAATCTGTCAGATGATGGGGTACAAACCGAGCTAGAACCTTTTTCAAATGTAAATGTTCGTGCAATATTGATCTCACTTGCGAGGATCCAATCTTCAGTTTGGACTCTATCATTGCATAGGTAATGCGGTTGTTCTCTTCCGCCATCTTCTTCGCTGCAGCAATATTTGTGGCATTAACAACAGTTGAAGGAGGGCAAGCTCCTTTTCTGTATTCAACCGAGTTACAACCTCGTTCAAATTCTTTATACCATCTATAAACAGTAGCCAATGATGGTGTCAGATTCCCAAATGAAAATGACGATTTTAAACTTTTCTCACACTCATACGCGCTGAAGCCTTTCTTGAAATCATAGTAAGTCATTATCCGAAAGTTCTCTCGTGAGAATTCAATTTTTTCGATAACAGAAGCGTATTCTATAGGTTACTTCTCAGACACTATTCAACCGAATTGCACAAACTAAACTGCATTTGACAGATAAAATAATGCACTATTTAATAAACAACAATTTGTTTTTCATAGGTAACTAGATTTTTCTATTCTCAATAATTGTAGCTTATCCCTTGTAACAAAGTCATCGTCAAAGATGATGAAAAGTACTTTACTCTAAGTAATTCCGAAATTAAAGGAAACGGCGGTTTTTACACTGACAATGTAGAATAATGTCCAGACAATATAAAATACAAGCAAAACGCCAAATTTGCTGATGAAGTTTTAGTTCGGTGAGCGATATCAATTGGTGGGAAATCTTATGTTGTACGAGTTAGAGGCGAAACTGTGGACAGTCGAAGTTATATTAACAATTGCTTAACAAAACTGGTTAATTTTATCCAACAAGATGATATTATATTTTGACCGGCTTCCTGCCTTTATGCACGCGAATCTCAAAATTGTTTGGATGCTCACAATATACCTTCCCGGCCAATTAAGTATAATTCAAGAACTTTTTCGTTTCTAAAAATAATATTAATAAATACTTCTTTAACGGAACGAAAAACAATTTGGCAGCACCTTTTACCATAAAAATACTTATATACATATATATTATATTAACTTTGTATACTTTAGATTAACTTTCAGATTCTTTCGCGCTTACAAAACGCGAGAAATCTTAAAAAACCACTTCACCATGCGTGGTAATTATTCTCATTATTATTGAATTTATTACGTTAATGAATGTGTTAATTATGTTACGTCTCGAAAATGTATATCGGGCTCGTTATCAAGGGAAATAAAATATAGAAATTATGCATTATGGTCTTAAATTCAATAATAAAGTTTATTACTGCTTCTTTAAAAAAATGTATTGCGTAGATCTTTTTATTACATTGCATTCCATATTTGGTTCCGTACTTTGCATAATTTTATATATAGATTTGTAAAATATGTACGCAGTATGCAAAACCGCTATTGAAATTGCAGAAGATTACCTATTCCGAACCAAATTCGATTTGCATTTAATCGAGACTTTCATATACGGAATTCCATACGATTCTCCAAACAATTACTTGTTACTGAATTCTTATTAATTAATCCAGATATTATTTAAGTACTTAATATTTATTAAAAAATAAGATAGCTACTGAGAATATTTAAATAAATTATTTAAAAATTGTTGTTTATGTATTAATAATAATAATAATAGCAATAATAATCATAATATTCTTTATTATCCAACAGACTAATCCCTTAAAAGGACAATAGAAATAAATTTATTGTGTTGTACAGAATGAAATTAAACGGCTGGATGTAAATTGGGCACTAACCTACCTGAAATTTTAATCTCGTTGGTAATTCGGGCACTAGCTAAAAATGTACTCGCAGAGGGTCTATGTAAACTGGGCACCGTATAAAGCAAACAAAAACAATAATATAGAAATATGTAGTGTATTTCAAGTTGAAGTACAGCAAAAAGAAAATAAAAAATATGTACTCATATGAAAACAATAATAAAAGCAAATACTTGATTATATAAAAACTATAATAAAAAAATAGTGTATTTGAAGTCATACTGATGAATAAAATGATATACACTTCACAAAGTGTAATCGTGATTTTGTTCCATTATTTAGTTGTTCACACAGTTCATTTAGAGTTCTTAGAGTTTTGCGCGTGTGTCTTTAACTCTTGCTGGTGTGTGTACACTTTGAATTTTAACATAAGTGTCTATTTGAAATTCCTTAAGCTTTTCGATAAAAATATAAATAGATGGATGTGTTGAATAAAATGACTCATTTAGTTTGAAATGAAACGCTTCGCATGCGTTTGTGGTGTTAGTGATCGATGGAGTTGCAGTAGCCCACATATGTGGAGGAAAAGGAGCATCGTCTTCTGTGTATGTGTCCAATAAATAATCGGCGTATTCGTCAGCCTGTGCATAAGCAGGTTTTTCGGCAAACAAATCTAAGGCGAAACAATCGCCTACTTCGTCAGGATTCAAATACGTTAATCCAAATGTATATCGCAGCCATTTTCCAACTTCGGAATCTGTGTTCCTAAATTCTGCTGTTAAACCCAAACTTTGGATTTACCTGAACCACGATTGGTGCAAATGGAAACGACAACCATAGATTTGTGCTGATGGCCATATAGCGCGAACCGCTATGTGAATGCTTTTCTCAAAATCTACAAAAACTTCAGCTGGTCGTAATATTGTAGAGTGACGTCGAAAGATTTCTTTTGTTAGCATTTCAAATAATGTTGCCTACGTTTCACTGCGTTTATCAGGCAATAAACAAAACATCAATGGAATATAATGTCCATTATTAAGTTCGTGGATTGTAAATAATTGTAAAAAATATTTTGTACAATACGAAAATGTACCGTCCATGTACACTTTACGCAATCCACATAAACTTCTAACATTCGTTTCACAAGAAAACACTATGATATTGCTCACTGGACAGTTTATAAAAACGAAACTTTCATCCTTGCTTGTTTTAACATTAGCAGCTTCCACTATATCATGGACTTCTGTCTTATTTTGTGGTAACGGCCCAGGAAGAAATTTTCTCCTTGCATTGTACAAATTTCTTCGGATATAAGTGAAATCTGTTATCGTAATTGTTTCCGGCAGTTCCTTAGCTAGTTCATGACGAATAATTTTCGCTGGTTTTTCGGAAATATCATCAACGGCTTTACGTTTACACGCATTTGAAATCACTTTTCGGTTTAATTTACTCTGATTCTGTTCATGATTATGTTCTAGCTGGCTTCTGCTCACTAAATTTTCTGCACCAAGCGTAAACACTTTTGCGGGACAATTTAAGGATTTTTTTCTACAACGCCAAAACACTTCGCCACTCTTCAACACTTTCTGTTTTGAAAAGGTGTACTTGTTAACCACTAGCAAACATTTTCCGTTGTTACTGTCCACGAAAGAGACCTCCATAATTCTTAACAGTGTGCAACAAAACTCGAGACTGAGAAGCGGATCTAATTTCTTAATTTAAGCAAACGCCGCAAACAAGATAGAAATAACTAAACACACAAACTAAATGTTTCCTTATATATAGAATATATTATAGCATAATACAATAGAGGCCCGCCCACAATAGATGTACAAATAAAAATACATTTGAAATAATCTATTTGGTCATTAGGAAATTCCTTAATTTATTAACGTCTAATTTCTTGCTTTAAGCTTTAAAGCGATCATTACCCGAGCGGTACTGGTGCCTAGATTACCTGTAGGATTAAGCAATCCTTTTTGCAGGGAAGGTAAATCCATATACCTTGTGCCCAGTTTACATCCGCCCAATTAAACATAAACCCAAATTAAGGCTAAGTACACAGAGTACAGTAGTATCAATCCATTCGATGTTTTGACTTACGCCATTAATTTTCATCCATATAAACCAAATCAACACTTCTGGCTCAAATTCATTACTTATAAAATAGAATTGTATTTAAAAGTAAACTGCTTTAAGATTTATATCCTAAATATTAGAAATTTTATAACATTTTTTATTCGTTAGCTAAAATTAGCTATATTTATTAAAATGAATTTTAATAAAATGTCAAGAACAGCATGGTTAGGAATTAAATTTTCCGTTATGTCAATCATTCATCTCATGACATGTAGGTTATGTATTTATTCAAAGAACCAAAATATTCAACAACAAATCGACCCAGTCTGAATATAGAACACATAAAATGTATTTATTTACTATAAAACCTTATTTAATGTAGAAGAACCATGGCAAATTTAAAATGATCAAATCTCCTTCAAATCATATTTTAAGTGCAATAATTGGCACTAATTGAAGACCGGAATAAAATTCAGCCTGCATATTTAGTCCAGTCATTATGTACATTTGAATTGGAACGAGATCCCATCAAGCCATATTTTTTATATGTTGTTGGGGGGGGGGGGGGGGGTCAGGAGTGCCTGATTTGAAGTTCTCGAACGAAACCCTTGTGACTATTTTCCGCTATTTAGAAAATAAGAGTGGATTTTTGTTTCCGTTGTAACTCGGCTCCTCATCGTTCTACGGGGAAGTTGTATGGCTACTTTTTGTTCCTTCTTTTATTCTCTACAATTTGTATCATATGACTTCTTCACCTAACATCGTCCGTTCTCGAGATATCGGCGAAAATAGAACAAAATTTGGAGCACGAACTCGGTTTTCATTTTTTTCTTCTTTATCGTTGCGCATAGCGAAAAAACTTGAAGAGCACGTTTGTACCTACAATCAGATATTTTTATTTTCCCTCCATCTTTAAAATTACGCGTTCTAGCGCGCCGCAAAGTCGACAAGTCGGCAAGTTCGTGCGAAGTCTCGATTCTATAGCTCGCGCGATTGTGTAGATATGTTGTAACGGATTCACCGTCCTGAATAGAATTATTGAAAGACAATATAGGTAAATAAGACAGTGAAATTATGAATCACACGTATAAAATTTATTATGCAAATTTGTTTTCTTCCGGTCAAAAAGATATTCATGTCTTCCTTCTTTTCGATGGTCCTGCGCGCTAGAACTCCCGATTTTACAGATGGAGGTAAAACAAAAATATTAAATTGTAGGTACGAGCGTGCTCTACAAGTTTGACGATAAACATTATTTCGCTATTCGTGATGATAAAGAAGAAAAAAATGAAAACCGAGTTCGAACCCCAAATTTTGTCCTATTTTCGCCGATATCTCGAGAACGTACGATGTTAGGTGAAAAAGTCATATGACACAAATTGTAGAGAATAAAAAAAGGAACAAAAAATAACTATACAACTTCCCCGTAGGATGACGAGGAGCCTAGTTATCGTGAAAATCATAATTTACCGCTCTTTCTTCAAGATGGCGGCGCACGAACGGAAAGATCGATACCTCGCACGGATGTGCCGACTTGCCGATTTTGCGGCTCTCTGGAACTCGTAATTTTGGAGATAGAGGGGAAACAAAAATATCGAATTGTAGGTACGAACGTGCTCTACAAGTTTGATGATAAACATTTTTTCGCTACGAGTGACGATAAAGAAGAAAAAATGAAAACCGAGTTCGTACCCCAAATTTTGTCCTATTTTCGCCGATATCTCGAGAACGGACGATGTTAGCTGAAAAAGTCATATGACACAAATTGTAGAGAATAGAAAAAGAAACAAAAAGTAACCAAACAACTTTCCCGTAGAACGACGAGGAGCCGAGTTACAACGGAAAAAGATCCACCCATATTTTCTAAATAGCGGAAAACAGTCACAAGGGTTTCGTTTGAGAACTTCAAATTAGGAACTCCTGACCCCCCCCCCCTTCTCCCCTCAACACATAAAATATTTGGCTTGATGGATCTCGTTCTAATTCACGGCCTATTTTTGGACAGAATAACTGAACTATGTAATTGTAAAAATTAGCACAACCTATGATGTTCATTCGTTAAGAAAAAGAACTGATAAATCTTACCATGTTTCATGATAGTGCTTTAACATTATTTTATTTAGGCTTATATTTAGATGCTGTGTAAAATTTTGACAATTTCATCTGCTTTTATTTACTTTCAATAACTGCTTTTTTTCTATGTCTACATTTGATCTTGAGGAACTATTTATTTCAAAACAATAACAACTAATTCAATATATAACTTTCAAGAAGAATATAATAAATACAGGCTGGCCCAAAATGACCGAAGGGGTTTGAGTTCATTATAACTTCTTATTTAAGACATAATTATTAATTTTTTTTATTTTAAATACAGTATATTAATGGAGAATATATTTAATTAATTATGAAAAATTATATCTCGCAAGTGGTGGCCATTTTCTGCTTCGCATATTCGTGCTCTTTCCAAAACATTTTCCATAACCTTTCGCAAAACTTCAGGTGTTATGTTGTTTATTTCGTCGCGTATATTATTTTTTAATTGCTGTATGGTTCGAGGCTTATTAATATAGACTTTTCCTTTCAAATAACCCCAAAGGAAACAGTCTGAAGCGGTTAAATCCGGTGAACGCGGAGGCCAATTAAAATTGCTTGTACGGGAAATAATTCGTTCACCAAAGATGTCGCGTAAAAGAGCCATTGTGTCCCTCGCAGTGTGCGCTGTGGCTCCATCCTGTTGGAACCATACTTGCGAATGGTTTTCCACGGCTGGCCTTAAAAAATTTTCAAACATTGTCCGATATCTAACACCAGTGATGGAAACGGCGACACCGTGTTCATTTTCAAAAAAATATGGCCAATTATCTTTTCCGACGAAACACCGCACCAAACGGTACACTTAAGTGGGTGTAATTCTCGTTGTTGAACTACTCTTGGATTTTCCGTAGCCCATATCCTGCAGTTTTGCCTATTAGCGAACCCATTTAATTGTAAATGGGCTTCGTCGCTCATAATTAAATGATGAATAATATCATGATTTTCTTCTGCTTTTTGCCGAAAATAAATTGCATAATCAAGTCGTTGCTGGTAATCTGTCGGTTTCAATTGTTGGACAAGCTGAATTTTGTATGGAAACATTCTTATTGTATGCAAAATTCTCTGCAGCGACCCTCTTGAGAGGCCAAGTTGTGTCGAACGTCTCCTGGTTGATGTTTCTCCATCTTCCCGAATACTCTCATGTACCCGTTCAATATTGTCATCCGTGTACACCGTTCGTCGTCTGCCGGCACCAGGAAGGTTCCTTACTGTTCCTTGTTCTCGAAAATTTGCAACCAGACGGTTTATTGTTGACTCTGAGGGTCCAACCCGCACATTAAAATAACGACGATATGCACGCTGAGTCAAAACAATGGATCGTTGATTTGAGAAATAAAGTTCAACGATTTTGGCACGTTGTTCAATTGTGTACTGTTCCATTTTAAATTCCCCAAGTCTTCTTTACAAAATACTGAAAACAAATTATAATAAAAAAGTTATAAAGAATTAAAATCCCTTCGGTCATTTTGGGCCACCTTGTACTTCAAAAGATGCATTTATATTTATCAGAGGTGCTAGATTTAGTTCTCTCTTTCAAAAGTTCAAGACATTCAACACAAGTTGCTGGGATTGTGAATTCAGAGGTTTTCCAGGCATATCTGCAACAAATGTAAATTCTTAACCTATAACCAATAAATAACTTCCTGATAAGAATACTTACTGAAAATGTATTAAAAACAGTTCCTTGTGTTGAAAAGATCAGTTATTTGCTAGATAAAAAGAAAATTAATTAGAAAAGCAATAAAACGAAAATAAAGTAAGATGTCAATCGTCAAAATTTAATTATTCGACTCTCATAGTATGGCGGGCGGATGACGCACATTTTCGTTTCAGTATTTTATCCTTGTTTAACCACTGGACTTTGAATGAAATGAGATTACATACATTGCCCATATCCGTGATAACGCCACGCCACTAATGACGTGAGTCAAAACATCGAGTGGACAGATACTATGTATGAACACCAACCACAAATGAATAATATATTCGCAAATATATGCAAATTCATGTACCGGGTTCCCCATATTAGACGATCCATTTTATATTTCGAATAAAATCCTTCCAACAAGGGAAGATCCCGAAACCGGAAATTCAAAAAATTATGAAACTTTGAGAACATGTGCAGTCGGCGCCCAAGAAATCGAGACAAGTGGTATAACATAATTTGGTGTATTTGCCATCGTATAAAGAGGACGTATACTCTTGCTATGGTTTTCATATACTATATTTATAGTATTATATGTCAGTATTGAGTGTATGTTACTCACTATCAGTGTTTCTTAGAATTTATCATGCTAATGAAATATCGAAGGCAAGAATACTTCAGGGACCTCAAGAAGGATGGTCTACACGACAATTAGCCATTAAGTTCAACGTAGGCAAAAGTACTGTACATATAATATTACAAAAATGGAGACAGCAGTATGCATTAAGTAAACAATTTTATTAGGAACAGACCGTAGAAAAATTTCTACGGCGGAGCAGGATGAAGAAGCGCTTGTAAATTTTATAAGAGATAATCCATTCGAGCTCGTAAACAGTGCAATAGAAGCAGTGAGTTTTCTTGGTAGCGTTAGAACTGCACAAGAAGGATTGAAAGCTAGCGAATTAAGAAATTATTCAGCTGTAAACAAATCGTTATTAATAGAGCAAAACAGGCAGCATAGGTTGGAATTTACAAATGAATTTATTAATAGAAATGCTCTATTTTGGAATACTGTCGTGTTTAATGACGAAAAGATGTTTCAGTCGTGTCATAGTGGCCGTGTTAGAGTTAATCGACCAGTAAATAAACGTTATGATGAGAGATATGAGCATGAAATACACAGAAGCGGCTTTTTTTGGAGTCGATATGTGGGCGTGAATCAGTTCCATGAGTCCTGGAATTTGTTGAAATATTGGGGAGCGATTAGCTGCAACAGTTTACGTTGACATTTTGGAGAATATAATTCTATCGTCGGTACAACAATTATATCGAGACTTCATCTTTCATCACGATAACTTTCTAATTCATACTGCCAATGTGGTCCGGACTTGGTTATCAAATAATGATATTAGTGTTTTAAGATGGCCCTCCAGGAGTCCAGATCTAAATATTGAAAATATTTTGGTTATTGGTGAATAATTTTCATCCGAGGAATTATGACGAACTTCGTGATAACGTTTTAGATCATTGGGAAAATGTTGATCCGAATGTTGTACCAAATGTAATATATTCTATGCCACAGCGATTAGAAGTAGTGATTGCTAAAAATGTAGCAATAACAATGCTTAAATGCTTTTTTTTAATGCAAAGATTTTAATATGGCCATAAACATCAGCAAAACGTAAGTAATGTTAATTTCTCGTAATTCAAACGTACCCACACCTCTATAGGTTGACGGGGAAATATTGACCAGGGTTGATCGCTTTAAGTACCTGGGCTGCTGGATTGACTCAAGACTGAACCATGACATCGAAATAAGGTCCAGAATTGAACAGGCAAGGCAAAATTTCTTCAAACTCAAAAACATACTGTGCGATAAACAGCTAAATGTAAATTTACGCATACGATTTACAAAGTGTTACGTCTGGTCAACGCTATTATACGGAGTGGAAACATGGGCCTTGAAAACTGTCAGTATGAACCGTATAGAAGCATTTGAAATGTGGACATACCGAAGAATGCTAAGAATTCCATGGACATCACATACAACTAATGAGGAAACTTTAAAAAGGGTACACAAAGATCGAGAACTGCTCCACATAGTAAAGATGCGAAAGACGGCTTACCTTGGTCACGTTTTGAGAAATGAAAAATATTACCTACTGCGGCTCATAATTGAAGGAAAGATAGAGGGTAAACGTGGGCTTGGCAGAAAGAAACTATCATGGATGCGGAATATTAGGAACTGGACCGGATTAAACTTTGAACAACTCATTAAAGCTGCTGCAAATCGAGAGACCTTTGCTGATGTGATCGCTAACCTCCGATGACGGAGAGGGCACAAAAAGAAGAAGAAGAAATGCTTTTTAAATGTACTTATTAATAAATTATTTCTTGTTTGTGTTATATAATTCTTCTCCTCGAGTAAAAATATTCATCATTTGTCTATTTTGTTTTTACTGATCACTTTTACAACAAAACTAATCATCAAATCTAGATGCAGTCATATTTTTTTATCGTTATAGTACTACCTATGTCAACCATATGTCTGTGTGTCACAAATTCAAAGTTTATCAATGCTTACTAACAGCTATAATTACAACACAACAATTTCAATATCCCGATTTTTAGGGCGCCGACTGTACATCATATAAAGGGATGTACTACGCATTTTTTTTTCTGCGGAAAAACACTCTGACTGAGTGAAATAGATTTTTAAAAATTGGAAATTTTCTATTCTGCCTTTGCGCATAACGATAAGAGGTAGAGAAAAAGTTTTAACACAAAAAAGTTTGTTTGAAGGAGTTTTATTAAGCAAACAGAAAAAAAATTAAATATCTCTACATTTTTATATATTTTTTTTTTGACGGGTAAATATGTTTGGAATTAATAATAGGTAATAGAGTTTGTTTGATTCTATAACGGACCTGTAGTTGTAGTGTTGAAATTAATTTTAAAAACGAACAAAAGTATTGATAACTACATTATAAATTATTTTGCATTAGAGTTAATAATAGTATAACAGCATCATCTTGTCAATTTTATTACACGTTCAAACACATACGAATATAGAATTTTTTTAATATATAAACATACAATGGATTATTCTGCATGGTGATGAAACTTGTCAAAGAAATGTTTAAAACACAGAACTTTGTTACACCATGCATATCGGAAGATGTCGTAGCTGCCACATATTGAACAACCAGGAGGATGAACAAAATCTTGCTGTGTGAAAGCAAAAGTCACTGGATTTTCAAATTCATTCGGTCTTTGGTCAACATATCCGCTTTTATACCAAGCGTAAGCAAATACGTCGTGATATTTTGCCGCCGAAAGTTTATTATGAATAAGAGATTGAGATTTTATAATATTATTGCGTTCAGATAACATAATATCCTAACCATACAGTAGTACAAGGTAAGAAAATTTTCTTATAAAGTTTTTCCATACGCGATAACCATATGCATCAAGAGATTGTAATCATTGATATAGTTTTCTTCGAGATCATTAATATATTCACATGTTTGTTGGATGGTATACTGGTTTGTAGTGTAGCAAGACAATGGCTGGGCCAAGAGTCAAAGAACAAAATGCTGCGAGTTCCCACATTTGGCAAACAAACATGGGTGAACCATTGCTGAAATAGTTCTTTTGTTAATTTTCCAGATGTGGATGTTGTTAAATGAACAGTCTAAGGTCGAACCAAAGACTGTGATATGCGTGGACCGAAATTTCCACTTTACTCTTTGAGAACAGTGAATAAAGGCGAGAGCAGTTTTCCGGAAGCCGATATTGTTGTCAGTATGGTATAACTTTGTGTAGTTGCGGATATAGACTACGCAACTGCTGTAACTGTTGTTCCCTGTACAGCTAAAGCAGGGCCGGAATTAACATATAATCTTAATAATAAAATATTCAAGAAATGTAAGAAACTGACTACGAAAGTAGTAGTACGTACCAGTTCATGAAAATATTCCATTAGAACTGTTTCATTGACACTTTTAAACGCTTATCCACACAACCAGGGAGGTTGGCGTCGCGACCTGTTGCGTTCTGCATTCTAGTACAAACTTAGTTTGTCAAGTTTGTCGGATCATAGAAATTAACGTACAAAATCTCAACAATTGCATTTTGACAGTTATTAATTCTCATATGCATTAAGTTCAAGAAGCTGCATGCTTCCATGCTCGTATGACAGTGTATATATCGGCGAGACAAAGCATTCGGAAAGCACCAATGCTGCTGCACACAAACGTTGCACTAGGGCTTTCGAAAGACCCGCCGCTGCCAGCTTAATAATATGGTTCTCATCGTTGCTTGATTGGAAATTAAAATAAGTCCTTGCGGCGATGGTATTTGCACTACTTCCTGGCGTCTACAAGACTTGGCTTGAATTATGGGGTCGGTGGTGTGGGTAATGTTTTTTGAATCAGATCGTCTCCATAGGCTGTATATTTGATGGGTATTTTACATGTGTTTTGTAGCCTTTGTCATGCTCTCATTTGTTTAAATGTTCCGACCGCTTCTCTAATACTATCGCTTTTGGTAATAAGCGTTTGTAATACTTGAAACGTTAGGATTTCAGCATTATTCTTATTTTATCGAAATCTATTGTGAATATGAATTCATTCAAATGTCGACAAAACAGTCCTCAGGACAAACAACTGACACAGTTTATCACCTGGTATTTAGTACACCTAGCAATAGCACGTCTGCCAGTTTATATTTAATTAATTATAATGCAGAATCTATTTTCATATCACGATGTATAATTAATAAATCAAAATATTATTACAATATACGCTGTGGGAACTATCTTTATCGCATAATATCTACTTGAATATTTACAGCAGGGTAAAATAAAATAAAAAATAAGTTATTGCCCATAATTGTAATGAATATACAAATCAATTATGTATGTAGAATATTTAATTGATAAAATACTTGTTGCCAATCAAGAATATAGCAAATCAACATTACGTTAAGAACACTTCTTGCAAGTCATTGTGTTTATTTGGATTCGTTTCTTTCGCATAATGAAAATTACAGCTTGCTCTTATGTATACACGTCTACTTTGCATAATCTGCTGCTTATGGAAAACGCCCAGATCTTTTTTTTTGCAAAAAGGAAATACTTTGAATAATCACCTTCACGTTATTAAATGTAAATAAGGTTACAGTTTTCAGCACTTTAGATAATAACCTAGTTGACACTAATTGAATAATTAATGCCCGTATTTCAAATCAGTCCAATTTTAATATATCGTAAGAAGATTATACTTTTTATATTGAACATGTAAATCGCAATTTTCAAGTAATTATAATGTTATTTCTCATTTCTTAAATTATAAAATGTCCTAGTTGACACACCATGTAATAAATTTGTCGTATACTGAATAAACTGCTCAAATATAGTTTAATAATAATGGTAATATTTATTCACCTAACAGATAAATACATTAAACTAAAACGAGTTAAATTTAATTTTGTCAAAAATAGGATTAAGTCTATTATGCGCGCCTTTCTTAATTATCTCAAAGCCGTAACGACTTACATACCCACTTACACGCGAATGCCCCGGAGATCTTAGGTTGAGATGCTAGCCAGTTTAGACGGGAGCTATGGATAGATTCTTTTTAAAATAGGCGCCACCGTGTTTATAAATCAACCTACACAGCTAACAGAAGCTGCCGAAGGGATCAGGCAAATAAAATCAAAGAATCTGAAATAGTTAATCCGTATCTTGGGAAAAATCACAAAAAAAAATATAATTACAATATAAAAGGCAACAAAAAGTTAACAAAATATAGTTGAAAGTTAAGTTGTGAAAATTGACAATGGATTATGAATTATCCGGTAAATTCAATCATTAAATTATTGAACAAAATTACATAAGAAAGAAAAATTACATGAGTTTAAACTGAATCAAGTTTAAAACTCCAAAATCACATACATCTTAATTATACTGCAAAATATACCAATATTATAATAATTAGTCGATAAATTGATATGCCTTAACCTCGATCAAAGATTGTAATTCAACGTGAGATCTGTAATTTAATTTCACATACGGTTTTACACACAGTATATATTACTAGATTAGTAATAAAATTGACTAAAAATTACAATTTAAAGGCATAGTCAAAAAAAACATTGTAAAATATATCTCTGATGTCTCTCAAGGTTATAGCAAAGTGAAAAAATAAAATAAAAGAGCTAAATAGTTCTCTAAGTAATTATGTGAAATTAACTAATTAATCATCAATTCAAAATTCAAGAATTAGCATTACGTGAAACAACTAAATTTAGACGTTAATTTTAATACAAATAATTATCTTAGAATAAATTTTTATATCGATAAAGAAAAAAACGTTCCTGAACTATTATTTAAAAAAAACAAAGAAAAGCTTATAGATTAAAGCGATAGAACATACATAAATTAAATTTTATAAAAGTTTAAATAGCTATGTATGGGCGATAATTATCTAAATAAATGTACGACAATAATCAATTAAATTCTTTTACAAAATTTAAAAAAATCACGTAAAAAAAAATTATTTAACAGAATTTACCAACACATATACGAATTAAACTACACTTTATACGCTGTTTAAAAAACATTAAGAGTTCGAAATCATAATGATAACGACTAAAATATAGTTTTTTTTCAAGTTCACTGCAGAAAGATCTTATACAAAAAATTCCTCTACGTAATATGGTACAGATGATTTTCTCCTGCGTAGAAACTTATCTAATATTCCTCTTTGTAGAAATAAATATCTTCCAAATTAAGTTCTAAAATGGTTTCCACCCCAGTTCTAAAATGGTTTCCACATCAAAATGGAAGTCAGTATGCTATAGATAAAAACAACGGAGGCTACCGTAACAAACGCATGTTTGAATAGTTGCAGGTATGGGTAGTCTTTATTACTTAAATATCTATGAACAAAAACTTTCACAAAAATATTGAACTACGGTTCATACAATACTGTTCATAAAGTGATAAAACTTAGGGTAGTTAAAGGGAGGTAGAGTAGCGCTATGGAAAAATAAAATATATGGCATAAAGATATGTCCATAAGGTAGCTATATGTCTGAAGAAGCTCCTGTAAAGCGAAACGATTGTTACTTTGTAAAGTAGAAAGTAGTGACATTCATCAAAATTTGTTTTATCCCGATAATAGTTATAATTGAATTTCATCAAGTAAAGGTTGAAACAATCCTATACATAGCACATTCCGATAACTTAATGCTATACTTTGGCACCAGAAATGTAATTTGTCAACGCAAAGAGGATGAATCAACATCACTGTTAACGAGTTTAATCAGGAACTTGACGCTTGTGTCATCTCTTCTTTGGCTTAAAGATACGATATCGTACCTATTTAATAAGCTCTCATAGTCAATGCCACCAGGTGGATATATTCCATCCAATTTATAAGAT
Source organism: Melolontha melolontha (assembly GCA_935421215.2). Lineage (NCBI taxonomy): Eukaryota > Metazoa > Arthropoda > Insecta > Coleoptera > Scarabaeidae > Melolontha > Melolontha melolontha. Next base: position 54,904,012 of record OW285242.1, read on the forward strand.
AAAAACTTCAAGAATTGTTTTTATACATATATACAGGCTGATTCAAATTAAGTGCGCACTATTGCTATCTCTGTTATTGATTCTAGAAGATTCTATAAATTAGCAAAGTATTAATGTTTTTAACATTAATTAACATGCAGTTCCTGAAAAAAAAATTGAATAACGCATTTTCGAGAAATTTTGAAATTTATAATTTTTTTAAATGGAACATCCTGTATATTATTTAAAATTCTGAATGCTAATGTTCTTTGTAATATAAAAGTTTCAATACCCTATTGTCCTAAAACGAATAATAAAGTAGTTATTGTAGTTTCTATTTCCTACTAAATGTTGTCATTGCTCCGCTAACTTTTGACAAAACAGACACATATTTTGTGTTTCAATACATTTTCGTGCCCGCTTCAGTACACTTTGGGTGGCTCTTAAGATTGTCCTTCTATCTAATTGGCGAAAAACTTCTCTGACCTTGTCTTGCAATTCGCGCACGTTGTCGTATCGCGTTTTGTACACCTCATTTTTTAAGTAAAGTCTAAAGGTGAGAGGTCAGGGGAGCGTGCTGGCCATTGAATTGGACCATTTGTATCAATCCACTTTTCGGCAAAGATGATGTCGAGGTAGGTTTGTACTAGGTGATAGTTGGTGCAGGAGCACCGTCCTGCTGAAAGTATAAATTTCGACACATCAGGTAATTGGCGTTATCAAGGAAATCCTCTAGAACGTTACTAATAAATTCCAGATATCTGTTTCCTGTCAACATACCATTGTAGAACAGTGGACCAAAGACTACCGAACCAACGACTACCGAACCAATTAATCCGCACCAAACGTTAAAACTAAATCGAACTTGTGCAGCATGTGGACGAACTATTAACAAATTTTCTTGAGACCAGTAGTGACTATTTTTCTTATTAAACATGCCTCTATTTGAGAAATTTGTTTCGTCACTTCATAAAATACACTGTGCTCCATTCAAATTTTCATCACAAAAACTAACAAACCAATTACAGAAAGCTAATCTCCTGGCGGAATCTCCTGGCTGTAATGTTTGAGAGATTCTGAACTTAAAGGGGATATACTTATGCTTTTTCAAAATTCTTTGAACTGATGAATAACTTAATGCCAATTCCTTAGTAGTATCCCTAATGGAAAATTCGCGATGGGCTTCAAAATATGCTAACACTGTAATTTCTACTTCTTCGTTGACGACGATATTTTTCTTTGTTCTTTTCTTTCTAAATAAGGAATCATGCAGTCTAAACTGATTGTAAAGTTTTCGAAAGTAACGTCAATCTGGCTGCCGTAAAGGATAGTGTTCAGCATAATATTCGCTAGTCCTGATTGAATTTTTACGACATAAAATGTATGCTTCCAACATATCGCATTTCTCCAAATGAGGAAATACCATAGTGAAATATTGTCAAACACTAAGCAACGAAAGTAAAACCAAAATGTTTAGAAAAATAAATAGAGAACTAATGAACACAACACAAAATTAAAAAAAAATATTTTTAATAACTAAACGTGCGAAAGATCTATATTTAGTACGTTATTGACATTTACAAAGGGCATACTATTTGTTCTGTTTAAAGTGAAAGAAGCCTACTACTGATTTTACAGAATGAAAGAGTATCTTTGACATCAACTAAATTCCACCGTAAATACTTTATTATTAGTTTTAGGACAATAGTGTATTGAAACTTTTATATTACAAAGAACATTAGCATTCAGAATTTTAAAAAATATACAGGCTGTTTGATTTAAAAAAGTTATAAATTTCAAAATTTCTCGAAAATGCGTTATTCAATTTTTTTTTTCATGAACTGCACGCTAATCAATGTTAAAAACACTAATACTTTGCTAATTTAACCTACTTCCTAGAATCAATAATAACAGAGATAGTAATAGTGCGCCCTTAATTTGAATCAGCCTGTATATATATATATATATATATATATATATATATATATATATATATAGTAAATTCAATATGTTGGCGATTTAAGGTCTGGTTTTACTTCAAAATGTATATATTTAAAACAATCCTACATGTTTCGGCAAATGATGCCTTTTTCAAGGAATATAAAATATGTTATATTCCTTGAAAAACGCATCATGTTATTTTTATGAATATGGACTTATGTTAAAACGTATTTTCTTTGCAGGCCAATGAACTTGAATTACAGTAGTATTTCGGTAAAGATAGAATAAATAAAGATATGGACCTACTTTAACTGTCTCCAGGATACCATGTGTTGACAAGCTCCAATAAAAGCGAAACGCATCCACACGTTCCGGGATAGATGTGACTTTTCACGAATTTTTCATTATCGTAACAACCGGGAAGGTGGCGTCGCAACGTGTAGCGTTCTGCATACTGGTACAAACTTAGTTTGTCGAATTGTAGAAATTAACGCGACACATTAGGCGACATTTGCATGTAAAGTGAGATTTAATACTAATTAGTTCTCATTGGCAGTAAGTTCAATATATTAACTATATACACGCGAAGTATATAAGTGGAAGTCGTGTCTGTCTCCAGGATACCGTGTGTTGACAAGCTCCAATGGGAAATACATCTACACGTTCCGGGATAGATGTGACTTTTCATGAATTTTTCATTGTCACAATAAAAATCATAATAAATTATAGTGTGAACATTTTCACGAGTTAACCCCATTTTCGATTAGTTTGCGATTAGCAAACTCTAAAACTACGCTCTGCACCAACTGACTAATTTTTTGACGATCGGACTAAAATTGCATATTTTTAACACATTGCAGTATTCATAATTTATCAAACTAAACAGCATTCTCAAATTTCTCGACCGTCCCTCGTATCTTAGAACATGGAACGGAGGAAAGTTTAGAAAAGAACTATTGAAAACATTATGATTTATATGTTTTAGCTTTGACAAGGCGAAACTAAAATTTATTTACTAACACCAAATGTAAATATATGTGTAAGTACTTACGTATATATTTAACTCGTAGACGGACTTCTAATGGTCGACAATTGCAAAGTTTCATTACTTTAAGTATCTAGGCCGCAATTACCGGACTCGAATTGTGTATAAATCTTGTAAATTGCCCCACAGCTATAAAAATCGACTATCTATGAAGTGTATTAATAGCATTGTTATTTTCAAGTGTTTACAATTAAAAAAAGAACAAGAAAAGCACGGTGATGCAAAAAGATTAATTGTGGCTAGAGGGTTTGCGTGTATGACGCCATAATTGGAAATTGTAAAAGAAATATGTTATTCATATAACGCTTACATCCTTGTTAGTAATAATTTTTCAATAAATTCAAACACGAAAAATTAATATTTACGCCCAATAAGGTCAAAGTATAGATACGGTATACATGACTGGATCTCCAGATTATATTGTGAGAAGACCTAAATCAAAGTTATTCGGAGAGCTTTTATTGTAGCTATGTCTCTACTTCTACTTACCTAAGAAGGCAGCAAAAAGAAAGTGTCGTACAGATAAAGTACGAGGGATGTCCGATTCCAAAGGTACGTTTGCGTGCATACCACTTACGTCGCTCCGATCAGGTTGAAACTTGCACGCATTTTAGATGCGCATATGTACTGCTTAGGTAGCTATTGACAGCCGCAGCAAAATGCCAGTTCCGATCGAAACACTCCAAGTTTGAAGTGCGAGCAGTCATTCGTTTTTTGCATATAAATAATGGAAACACCTACCGAAGTTCATAAAGAAATACTGAAGAAAAATCTTATGATAAATGAGTGGATCAAGAAACTTATAATAAAGTTGAAATTAATGGTGTTTATGAAATATATTTTGATTTAGCAGGAAAATTAGAAAATGTTATTGTGAAAATACTAGGAACGGTTAAAGTTCAATTAAACACTGATATCAGTACTAAATTAAATAAAAACTAAAAGGGATAAATAATTTCAGTCTTGTGAAGTCTTGTGGTTTGCAATGTTCTCTACAGGATGCACTAATCATTGCTCTTACACATTTTTTTTTTATTTTCAAAATTCTCTCTGTATGTCCTGTGCTGCCCCAGAGTATAATACTGCTGTTGATGAGTGAGTAAAAGTTTGACTAATATATTAGTTTTGCTATCTGTTTGTTATTTTTACGGTTCTTCGTATTTTATAAACAATTGTATTTAGTTTTTCACATAGATAGCTCACATGTACACAATGTAGATACCCAGCATTTTGACATTGTTTGGGTTACATGGTTTAGTTTCAAATTTTATTTTTTGAATTTTATTCACATTCAATTTTAAGTTGTTGGCTTCAAACCATTCTTAAAATAAAGTGCATTCAATTAAGAGGACTAAACTAAACAACTTAGTAAATAAATATTTGTCACATAGAAGAAACATTTTACGAAACTAAAATTTGATGATTTCCCATGTTTATGGATATTCTGATATTAAAGGCCGAGGGGCACCTGTTCTTTTTATTCTATTGAGCCCAAACTTGACACAGCTCATTTTTGAAGAGAATGGAACGAAATTGGAAGATACCACAAGAAAAATTACCAAAAATTAAAAAAAAAGCCATATAAAAGCCACCCTAATGTTCACATGGATATACACAACGCATACTTATTTCGCGTTGGCGACTTCTACGTATGGACACGTGTTTCGAACTCAACCTAGTTCTCGTCAGCGTATGAAGAGACGCACACCAAGTGCTCGCATCGCTGCGAATATATGGATAATCTTGTACCTCACATATCATGAGTAAGCATATCAATATATACATCTAACGCCCAAAAGGAGCACGCCGGCAACTGCTTCCGTAGGCAGCTAAGCTACCAGAAGGAATATGTTTAAATGGATAATCCACAGGTGGTTATGAGTAGTGGATTTTGGTTTTGGTATCACATGTTGATAATTATTATAAAACCATTTCGCTATCAGAAAAAAATCTGAACATGCTTCCTTCAAAATCTCCCTTTAATCACTATTGTCCTGCATGCGTTATTTGCGCACATGTCTATTTGGAAACCGTGTACTTTAGCGACATATTTTTACAAATATATTGTCTATAAACGGTGCTTCATTAAAGTAACAAAAAATTAGAAAATATAGCAGATATCAAAATTTAAATTATTATGTTTATTTAATGTGTTAGATAAGTTCTTAATAAAATATAGCAGTACGTATAGAATGTTTATAAATTTATGCGTTTGTATGTTTTGGATATTTTAATAATGTAATATATATGTATATATCTATGTATGTATATATATATATATATATATATATATATATATATATATATATATATATATTTCTTGGTTTTGTAATAACCTAATATTTTTTTGTTTTTATTTTACTATTGTTTTATTCAATGCATGTTGTTATATGTACTTATAAACAAAAGGTTCTGTTGAAGTATTTTCGGGGTTTCTTAGCGGCATTTGCCTCAAATTTCCCGCAATGCCCTTGGAAATCCCAAAAGACACTCAACACATCATCAAACCTTTATTTTATATTGTATAATAAATAAAATATAGGTCCTCTAACAGCATTTTTATTATTTCAATCTGTTTTATTTCAAACAAATTTATTTCTCTTTAAATTGGATGAACTTTTCCATTTTTCGATATTAAATAAGAAAAGATTGCCACTACCATTGTAGGAAGAATGACATGATGTATGTATGTTTGTGTCGTCTTTTTCCAGTGATGTTACAATTTTGTGCAGTGGCGCTACGATATCATAATCTAAAACAAACAATTGAATGAAATTATAAAATCTGTAGCCTTTAAAAAGATCTTTATTATAATAATATTTATTTCCTGTAGTTTATACACCCAACTACAAGAAATATTACTTAAAAGTAAAAAAATAAATGAATACACTATAAGGAGAAAAATTAATTATGATTAAATTACTAGGTAATGTGGATATATTCTTAAAGTTATCGTAATCTGATACATTTGATTTCCATTTAAAGTTTGTACCCCATACGTAAGTTGAAGCGTTAGACAAATTTAAATGTATGGAATAACAATGCAAATTTTTGCAGAGGATTATGTCAGCATGATCAAGTAAGACATAATATCCAAGATGCTAGTGACAGAATGAAGGAGAGCTACGACATCAACGCCGAGAAGGGTGATTACCATGAAGGCGATCAGGTTTGGTTATATAATCCACAACGCCGACGGGGCCTATCTCCAAAACTTCAAAAGAATTGGGAGGGGCCATACGAGGTGTTGAAGCGGATTAACGATGTAATATACTGCATAAGGCGAACACCTCATACTAAGCCAAGAGTAGTACATTTTAATCGATTTGCCCCATACTCTGGAGACAATAATGACGAAGCCGCTGACTTGCGCCAATTAGATAGCTACCAGAGGGAACTAACATTCGAAGATTTTATGGAGGAGTATTCTGGTTCGAGGAAAGGTCGTTTTGGGGTGACCATTGAGAAACAGCAAGATTTGTTCACGGTGCCGCCAGATTACGCGCTTGCTCATTGCGTAGCCCGAGATCTGCGAATGGTCAAAGGAATTGCCAGATAATTTAAAGAGAGATTTGGCAGAATCGAAAAATTAAGGCAGCAGAGACCAGCGATTGGGAAGAGTCTCCAAATAACAAATGACCATCAGCCCGTATTTTATTTGGTCACGAAAGAACTGTCAAGCCTGAAGCCAACCTATCATGCCTTATGGGAGGCCCTGGTCTATTTACGTGAGCAAATGTTACAACAAGACATTTTGAAATTAGCAGTTCCAAAATTAAGTTGTGGATTGGACCGCCTGGACTGGAGAATTGTAAGGAGCATGTTAGAAGTAATCTTCCAACATACTAGTATGAAAATTCTGGTATGCAGTTTGGTTCCAACAAGATGGAGCACCCCCTCACTATGCCTTTAATGTTAGAAGTTTTTTAAACGAAACATTCTAAAATCGGTGGATTGATCGTAGAGGATTCGTTGAACCTTCTCCAAATTTAAATCCCCTAGATTCTATCCATTGGGGTCATTTAAAATTTGTGGCTTATACTAGACCGCATAATTTAGACGAGTTAGAATAATTGAGGAAGTGCAATTAATTCATGGGGAGGCTTTGGCAAATGTCATTCAATTTGTTCACAGACATATTGTCAAGAAGTGAACGGTCATCATTTCGAAAACTTTCTTAACTGATTTTGTTTATATTTTTGTATTAATTTTTCTTGTTCTCAATCAAATTTGCGTTATTAGATTTAATGAAATATCTCTGTCGTTGTTGAACATAAGGGTGCCAAACCGTATTATTGCTAAACTCTCAGAGCAGAATCCTATTGAAATTCGTAAAAATGTACAGGGTGTTTCATTTAAAATAAAAAAAAGTTAACAGCATTTCCGCCTAAACCAGAAGTCTGATTCGGATATAAATATACTCATACCCCCGATTTTCATTTAATTAGTTGCGGAGTCTTATTAAAATCTAAGTAGCCATATTAAAGATATTCGAATGGATCCATACATTTGTCTAACCCTGTAGAGTTGACTGAGCAAGAACGTCCATGTATGTATGTTTCAAAATAAATGCGAAAACTACGAAATATATATGAGCAGCCAACATCGCACTGTTGTAATGTTGGTGATCGCCACTCTTCATACCTAGTGATACATAATCCATAATTCTCTGTTAATATTTTTAACGTGACTACATTTTCATTTATTTTTTAATAATTTTCAAATTTTTAAAATTCTAAATGTATAAAATGTGTTGATAAATAATAAATAAATTTTTAAAAAAAGGTAGAGTCAATGTCTATAGTAAGTGAACGTATTATTTAAAAATTGTCATCGGGGAATCGATCGTGCGTCTCTGTCGAAACGCCTTAGATAGATAGGGTATATAAGTGCATGTGTATACTTGAGTAGTTGCGGTATATATATATGCATCATTGGTAGTACGTATTATGTATTCCGTAATGACGACCAGCGCTCTAACGTTGATAGAGATAAACATATGGTGGATTCAGAACTATATACAAAACATCTTTTTGTGTGTATTTTCTAGGAAGGTGACAACATTATATTTCTATTTTTTTTTTAATAAATACTATGCGATTTTTTTTTTTATTTTACAAACATTTTAAAGGCTTCTTGTAATATTAAAGTAAGTTTGTGAATAACTTTATGTTTCAATAAACATGTTTGACATAATAAACAAATTCATTTCTCTTTGACATTTTACAAAATTTACTTTTGTCCATATGGAATTAGTAAATAGGTTTTCATTTAATTATAAAAATTCTCTATCTATACTTTTCATTCGTATGACTACAAAGAAGTATGCGGACGACAATTTATTTTGCGTACATAATATATACTATTTTTTATATTGATAAGGTTTATAAGCAAAAGAAGTAAATAATAAAATGCAAATAGGCAAATATATTATTTATAATAATAACCAAAAAAAATATACAACAATAATAACAAAATATTGTGGAACTTTAATTTAACGGACAATAAATATTATACATAAATATTATACATAAAAAACAATATTGTACAGGCTAGTTTATTTGATTAAAAACAATAATCAAAAACTTTATTTTCTAACAAACGAATCAATTATATTTCCACGTACTGTGGAATAATTTTTTAAAAAAAGTTTAAATAGGGTTTCACATTAAAAATAAGCTACAAAAAAGTTGAAATAATATAAGAATAAAAGTACGTAAACAGACTATTATTATTAGGGTTGCGATCTTTTCGTTGACCACGCGGCAATCACATGCACATGTATAAATAACCCATTCAAAGCAATATTATAAATAGAGTGAACCAAGCCGGAGCGATATTTGTAAATATTTCATATAAAACCCGAAAAACTATAATAATGTATCAATGTTCGCGATAGTATATCTCTAGATATTAATAATGTTAAGCATACGGGAACCAATTCGTTGGTCACGCCTCTACTTTCGCTCCGAATTGGTCCACTTTATTTATAATATTGCTTTCAATGGGTTATTAATACATGTGCACGTGATTCGCGCGTGGTCACAGATAATATAGCAAACCCTAATTATTTTATTAATAAATATTTTAGTACTATGTTAGGTATGGCTCTAAAAATAATTGTGACTAATAGTGAGACATTAATATTGCTAATATAAATATTTATAATAATCGACCAAAAAAATTCAAAATTATAAACAATTTTTTGCCGAAAAAAAAAGTAGCTTTCTCGGCTCTAAAACTAAATTTTAATATTTGCTTCAACGACCATAATTATCAATAGTAGATTGCAGCCCCCTTTCCATGTGAATTCTAATTTTCGCCTCATTCAGGCGCGTAATTCTACTCGTCCCTTTACATCTGGTTTTGTTTATATTACTAACACATCTCTTGAAATGGGGACAAAAAAAACCATTAAAAATGTATATACATACACCCTTTCATATAGCATTTTACACTTTGAGGCGAAAATTATAATTCACAATATTTTCATATAGTATGAATGTGGTCTTTTAGTTAGTATATTGGCTAACTTAAAGACATTTATCAGTAATATTATTATACGGATTGAAAGGTGTAACAGTAAAAAATTAATATTTCGTTACAATATAATATATTGATACAATTTTTTATGAGCGATGCCATTAATCACTCTCAGCCAATATATAATAATTATCAAATTCAAAAAATTATATTTACTAAAAAAAAAAAAAAATGTATGTTTTTTTAATGTTTAAAAACATCAGCCTAGCATGCTTATTTTTCAATAGTTTTTTCGATTCAACAATAAAATAATTATAAGCGAATAAATCGATTTTGAATTTGTTTTATGAAAATTATTAATTTATGTATATATAATTAGAAGAAACCCATATTACAAACACCATAGATTTGAAGAAAGGTTTCTTCATTTGATTTATTCCTTAACTCAATGTGTTCCATAAACAGCTTAGGAAGAGCTACATAGGGATTCTATTAGGATAAGGAAGCTGTATTTAACTCCGTATATACAGTGTGGTCATAAAGTTTGGAACCAAGCTTATAACCGCATTATTTTACATTTTTAGGAAAAACGCTCGGACAGGTAAATTTTATTTTTTAAAACGCCATCTTTTGACATACAATTTTTTTCTATGACGTCATTGGTTTTCGAGTGATGACGTTATCAACACTTTCTTTAAATGGCAACCATATTTTTTTTTTCTCGTTTTTGGTAGATCTTTATAGCCACCAAATAGTGATATAAAACAATTGGTATGTTGCATCACAATTTTTTGGAAAAAAATACGAAAATTTTATTTTTGTACAAAATTAAAATTAAATTAAAAAAAATACATCTGAACTTAAATTTATTGTAACAGTTAACGTAAATTTTCAAAATGGACCCCACCAACCAACTGACACTGTCCCAGCCGAGGGTAAACACTTCGTATACTCGCCTCAATTATGTCTGGGGATATTTGTGTAAGTTCTACGCGAATTCGTTCTTATAAATCTTCTAAATTGTTCGGTTTGTTAAAATACACTTTCGATTTCAAATAACCCCCCCCCAAAAAAAGTCTAGCGGAGTCAGGTCAGGAGAACGAGGTGGCCATTCTATGGCGCCTCTCCGTCCAAACCATTTATTAGGAAATATTTCGTCAAGATAGTGGCGAACCTCTACACCATAATGGGGAGGCGCCCCATCTTGTTGAAACCAAATATTTGGATGGAGTACATCACCATCCTCGTGATTTGGTAAAATAACAGCGAGCGCTGGAACCAGTTCAAATCTTAAAAATTCTAAATATTGCACAGCAGTCAAATATCCTTCAAAAAAATATGGTCCTAAAATGCGTCGTCCAATCATTCCAACCCATACGTTAACTTTTCCTCTGCGCTGAGTATGACACGCTTGAGTCCAATGCGGATTGTTCTGCGACCAATATCTGCAATTATGGCGGTGAACAGATCCATTTAGGCAGAACGTAGCTTCATCTGAGAAGACGATGTTTTCCAATAAATTTGGATTTTGGTCACAACGTAACATTACGTCTTCACAGAACTGCAGTCGACGATCTTCGTCATCATCATGTAATTCCTGTATAAGTTGAACTTTGTAAGGACGATAGTGTTTTTTTTTTAAATAAGTTGACGACAAATAAGTGAACCACCTGATTGGCTAACGCAAGTTGTCTGGTGGAAACATGATGCCTTTCTTCTGCTTCTAGAAGCACATTTAATTTCACATCTTCTCCTACTTGAGGTCTACCTTGCCGTGGTCGATCTTTTACGGATCCAGTTTCGGTAAACTTTCCTACTAGTTTTGTCACCGTAGACCTGGTAATTGGAGGTCTATCAGGGTGTTCATGGTTAAACAAATCGCATGCCTCTGCATGCGTTCTTTGTCTCTCCCCCAATCATAATTATAATTTCGATTCTTTCTCGCTCAGATAAATGTGCCATTTTTTATATAAGCGAAAGTGAACAATTTTTACGCAATATCTCAAAAATTTTACGTCCAAAATAGAAGTAAATAATTCAACAACGTTGTCGCCATAGAAACAATTTCAAACTAAAATTTTTGTACATAAATTGTATAAAAAGAAGCAAGAATGTCAGAAAGAAAAAGTGCAAAAAAGTGCGTGTTTTTGTTTTTGTAAATTTTTGGCATAGTAACATGAGTACATGTGCTTTTGACGATCCGGTTTGTTCAAGAAGAATATTTAAGTCCTCACACAAGACAGAAGTGTGAAGAAAACTTACTTACATATTTCAGTAAATTTTGTAAGCTTAATTAGTTTTTGAAATCTTCAATTTTTGGGCGATAATTTTAATTAAGATATGGTCTGCCACATCATGTCAATTTTTTAAATAAATTAAACTTCTTTGGCCCTTTTTTGTGAAACTATTTAATGTTAAATAAGATTTTTTAATAAGTAATTGGCCGATTGGGAAGACGAATTTCTTTTGACGTGGAGCGAATAACGCAGATTACTATTGATCGCAAAGCATTTACACTCGGCTGGGACAGTGTAAGTTGGTTGGTGGGGCCCATTTTGAAAATTTACGTTAACTGTTACAATAAATTTAAGTTCAGATTTTTTTTAATTTAATTTTAATTTTGTACAAAAATAAAATTTTCGTATTTTTTTCTAAATTTATATCATTTTTTCCAAAAAATTGTGATGCAACATACCAATTGTTTTATATCACTATTTGGTGGATATAAAGATCTACCAAAAACGAGAAAAAAATAATATGGTTGCCATTAAAAGAAAGTTATGATAACGTCATCACTCGAAAACCAATGACGTCATAGAAAAAAAAAATTGTATGTCAAAAGATGGCGTTTTAAACAAGAAAATTTACCTGTCCGAGCGTTTTTCCAAAAAATGTAAAATAATGCGGTTATAAGCCTGGTTCCAAACTTTATGACCACACTGTATAAAAAAATTGTTCCTTAAGGGGAATAACTACAATAAAAACATTTTAATTATTTTTAAAAAGTTATTGAAAAATGTATTTAATAATTATGTTCAAAATCCGTTTTTAATTAGATTCTTTAACATTATAATGTTAATGTAAATATTGCTCTTCAGATTGTTCTAAAATCGTCTTCACGAACTATATATTCTTTTAATTTTATTTAACAGGTCTCGCAGGTCTACAGATGGAAAAAGAAATGAGACGAAGAAGAAAATCCATTCTTCAATAAACGGCTTAGATGTGGAAGGAAAGGAGTACTGGATGAAAATGTCTTGAATAACGCGATAAACTACGTTTCTCAACAACCGTTTTCTTCTCTACAAACGGTTATCGAGATAAATACTTTCAATTGCAGCCGCCCAACACTTTGGAGGAGACTCAAGGACAGCGGATACAAATGCAGACGTCCAGCACAGATAATCGATTTCACTCCGGTTCATGTGGAACGCAGATTGCAGTTCGCACAAGCAAACATAGGACGCAATTGGGACAACACGATTTTTACGGACGAAAAGGTGTTCTCTTCCGAAATTGGGTCTCGGAAACCTTTGTACAGGTTGCCGAATTCGAGATACCAAGAGCGGAATGTACTCAAAAAGAAGAGGAGCGGCCGAATATCCCTTAACATGTGGGGGTGGATGTCTGTAGCAGGTCCCGGAGAACTTGTACGCGTAGACCCACGAATGGATGCAAAGGTGTATGTGCAATTATTAGAAAATAGCATGCTACCGAGCGTACAGGCAGTTTATGGGGACGCAGCTCTAATGTATGTGCATTACATTTGTCCGGTGCATACTGTTAGAATTGTTAGAGAATGGTTTGACAACCACCCTCAATTCACAGTGACGAATTGGCCTGCTAGATCCCTGGACTTTAACCACATTGAAAATCTTTGGGCAGACATTGTGCGGCGATGGGATGACTTCCGGGGAAACATTCGCATAAGAAATGCTTAAGAAATTAATTTGCATGCCAGCACAATTTGGGAGCATTACAGGTTTACGGAAAATTGTGAGAACCTCGTGAATTCCATGGAAAGGCGACTGCAATCAACTATTGATAATAATGGTCGTTGGACCTAATATTAAAATATAGTTTTAGAGCCGGAAGACAACGCGTATTATTTTCGCAAATAATTTGTTAATAATTTGAAAGTTTCTTCTTTTAATCACTGTTTTCTTAAGAGCCATACCTAATATAGTATGTACTGAAATATTTATTCATATAATAATTGTCTGTTTATGTACTTTTATTCATAGATTATTTCAACATTTTTGTTGCTTCTTTTTTAGGTGAAACCCATTTAAGCATTTATTTTGAAATTATTCAACAGTATGTGGAAATTGGTTTGATAGAAAATAATTTTATTTTGATTTAAATTTCAGAGCATATTGTTCTTAATTGAAAAATATTTGCATATACAATATTACTTTGAATTTATTGTTTGTTCCAATTAAATTCCTCAATATTTTGTTATTAATTTTTTTTTAAATTTTTAAGTTAGTATTAATAAGAATAGTTGCGTTTTCTTATTTAATTCTTTTCTTTATAAACCTTATCACTATAAAAAATGGTATATCTTATATACGCAGAATACATTGTCGTCCGCATACATCTTTTTAGTCATACGAATGAAAATTATCAAGATTGATAGAGATTTTTTATAATGAAATAAGAACCAAATTACTAATTCCATATGGACAAAAGTAAATTTTGTTAAATTACAAGTGGAAATGAATTTCTTTATTATGTCAAACATGTTTATTGAAATATTAAGTAATTTAAGAACTTAATTTAATATTACAAGAAGCCTTTAAAATGTTTTTAGAACATCATACATAAAATCGCATAGTATTTATAAAAAAAAAAAATTGAAATATTTTGTTGTCACCTTACTAAAAAATACACAGAAACAGATGTTTTGTATATAGTTATGAATTCAACATATGCTTATCTCAATCAACGTTAGAGCGGTGGCCCTCATTAAGGAATACATAAAACGTATTACCCATGGTCTTACAAAAATACACGTATATGTATAATATATACCGCAACTACTCTAGTATACAAATGCACTTATATACCCTACCTATCTAAGGCTTTTCGACAGAGACGCACGATCGATTCCCCGATGACAATTTTTAAATAATACGTTCAGTTACTATAGACATTGACTCTACCTTTTTTTTTTAATTAATTTATTATTTATCAACACATTATATACATTTATAATTTTTTAAATTTCACAATAATTTAAAAAAAAATGAAAATGTAGTCACGTTCAAAATATTAACAGATAATTACGGTTTATGTATCACTCGGTATGCAGAGTGGCGATCACCAACATTACAACAGTGCGATGTTGGCTGCTCATATATATTTCGTAGTTTTCGCATTTATTTTGAAACATACTGTACATAATAATCAATACAGTAAGTGAGGATTAAATATCGCTAGAGATATTTAGTCATCTTACTGTAGTTATCACACTCTAAAAACACAACATTAGAGTCATTTCTATCGAAGAACCGGCAGTTCTGCACCTTATTAAACTCTCCTCGTATGAAGTATATACCAACTCTTTTACTTCCTATGGGCAAATACATTCACTCATGACAACCAACTTTGAATTATAATTTATAGTGGAAGTGCAACAGTAAATACTTCAACGATACAATCCGTAGCAAACATAATTGAGCACCGTCTCTTTATAATTAGTCCACACCACAAATAATTTACTGTTAACATCACAGGGTTTTCGCTAAAGCTTTAACATTTACAAGTGGTACCAATTCACTGATACGTTTTATACGGAACGGCAATATATATTACTCAAAGCTTTTATCTTCGGAACGCACCATGGAACGGGCGTCTAATAAATTTTAGAAGCTGTTAAAAGTCGTTGTCGTCTTAACAGCCGGTTGCGTAGGTGAAAACGCTTTGTACCGATATTCTTTAAAGCTGAGACAACGTTGTAATAGCTGTTATATACGCATGACAAAATTTGCGGTTTTCGTTGTGAAATAACAACCCATTTATTAAAATTAACGACCCCAGACAGTTGTATAAGATAGATATACTTTTAGATAACTTTTTACTGTATTTCGTGTTTTTATCCGTTGATAATTTGCAATGTATTAAGTGGTTTTAAGGTGAAATGAAATCTTATCGCGAGCTCTTTAAGAAAATGTTTCATAGAATATCCAAGAGAGAATATAATAATAAATATTCTTCGAGCAAAAAATACATTATTGAAAGGTAGCATTTCGCAATATAATGGAAAAATACTATTACAGTTATTAAGTACTTTATCAAAGAAAAAAATATATCAAGTCTCAATTAAATTAAGTTACTTACGTTGTATTTTTATTACAAAATCAAATATTGGTATTGGAAATTTTGTAGCTATAAGAACTATTAAATAATATGCTTATGTAGATATAGCATTTATTTTCGAATAATCGTATTTTTTGCAAAAAATAAACTAGGGCCACCGCCAAAAATGTATAAAACACTACCGTGCAAAAGTTAAAATACACTTAAAAGTTTAAATAATTTAAAATATAAATTAGAGCTGCAAAACCCAATGAACAAAAAAAAAATAATTATTTTAACCAAAAACATAATGCAGTTAAAACTATTAAAAATAAATCTATAGAGAATGACATAATTTCTACTAGAGCAGATAAAGGTAAAATGTCTTGCTATAAGTAAAGAAGATTATATAACTAAAACAGACGGCTTCTGGACTCAGATAAGTATATCTTACCTAACAAGGACCCTACAAATTTATATCAATTAGTAATTAAAAACACTCTAAGAAATATAAAAGTTGTTATTAACGAAAGAGAGAAAAGAAATTTAGTAATTATGAACCCCAAAGGCCTAAATTATACTCTATTGATTAAATTACATACCTACCTAAACAAAAGTATCCCCTCAGACCAGTTGCTTCTTATGTGACCGCAGGAATTATTAAAATTCTAATATTTCAATACCTCATAATGTAAAACTGGTACTATTTGACATAAAAGCTTCCGTGCGTTCCTCCAGATGAAACCGTTAATTTAATTGAAAATTTACTTATAGCTAATAACACTAACCAGGTAATTAAAACTGAAATATTAGATTTGTTAAGTAGGTATTGTTCTGAAAAAATTACTTCCAATTTAATAATTCCTATTAAACTTGTAGTGAAGAAATAATAATGGGTAACCCTTTAACACCATTATTATCAGAAATCTTCTTGAATCACTTAGAATCTTTTTTTTTAATAATCCTCTAAGAAAGTATATTTTCTTTTGGTATAGATACGTAGACGATATCATACTTTGTTTCACAATTTAACTTGCTACTGGAATGCGTCAATTCTATTCACAAAAATATTGAATTTAGCATGGAACCCGAAGTAAACAATAGTCAGTAGCATTAATTTTTTTGGATCTAGTAAAGAAATCAGTAACAAATGCTATCTACGGCGCGCGCAGGCGCAGCGATGGCATCTGATGATGGTCAAAACAAAACGAAATCGGTAGTCGTATTGCACAAATTTTATGGGAGCTTCTATTAATAGTGTATGCCCTTAGTCAGTGGAGACGGTGTGGGTGACTAAATAAAAGATAGTAGGTAGCGCCTCTCCGTTTTACTTACGGAAGCTCAGTTCTGAAAACGGAGAAAAGGGAATCCTACATGATTCGACACATAGTCTTTTTCAAAGAAATTAAAGTTATAATTTCTACTAGAGCAGATAAAGGTAAAACGGTTCTTGCTATAAGTAAAGAAGATTATATAACTAAAACATACGGGCAATACCGTAGAATTTCTCCTGGGTACTACAATGATAAACGTTGGGTAGTCTCTAATCAGTTGGCCGAAAAAAAAATGAAAATCACCAAGTTCCGAGAAGTTCACAATAAAGGATAATAATAATAATAATAGTAGTAATAATAATATTTATTAATTGTCCAACAGGTCACCCCAATACAGACAATATAAACAAATAATAAATATAATACATATGTGAAAAAGAATTAAAAACAAAGTATAATTCAATAATATAATCAAACTACTTAAATATAAAACAATAGTACAGGAAAAGATAAAAGATTCAATACAAAGGTATATAGGTATATGACATGAGACAAGACAGGACTAAGGCGCCGGTCTATGAATAGTATTTAATTTATGAATATAATGTATTTTATTACTGAAAGTGAGTGAAATTAAATAAAGAATCAGAATATACAATTACTAAATTAATCGTATTATTCAAAAATAAGAAAGGAATTTAGTTTAATTTAGAGAAAATTAAGATACATTTACATTAAATTGGAGGAAGAGATAAACCGTTAAAGTATTAAAGAGGTGCGTACCATTCTAGGCCTCGAAAGGAGAGGCTATCCGTCCGACGGGACGACTGGGGGAAAATTCTCTATCGTTTTGAGCAAAAGTTTTCATTAGTTTATAAAGCATGACCTCTATTAATACTAACATGGAAGAACTGGGAAGGATGTTGCAAGATATAAGGGACACTTTGCAAAAGATGGAAGAAAGAGACAAAAGAGTCGAGGACAAACTGGATGAGACGGCTAAGGAGATAAAGAGTTTTAAGGCAGAAAATCAATATCTCAAGCAGAAATGTATATATTTGAAAAAGGAACACAAAATCCAAGAAGAGAAAATTGAAGATCTGGAAAGAGAGGTCAGGAAAAAGAATGTGTTTTTTTGAGTGACAGAATCAGACAAAGAAAATGTACTGGATATGAATCGGAAATTAAAAGAAGTAATTAATAAATTAGAAATACCTGTCGACGAAACAAAAGAAATTACCGATATAATAAGAATAGGAAGGCCGAATAAATCATGCAAGGACTACAACAAAAAGAGAGAAATAATGAAGCTGCCCCAAAACTAAAGAAAACAAACATCTTTTTGGTGAGGACTTTCCAAAAGGCATCCAGGAACAACAAAAATTCTAAGAATACATTTAAATGAGGCCAAAAAAGAAGGCTATACGGCCAAATTATTATACAACAAAGTGATTATTAATGAAAACATACATACAGTAGAAACGCTGGAATATAGAAGAGAGAAAGGGAAAAATATGGAAAACACCGCCCAAGTTCAAGCAAACATGGAGGGAGGAAATATAGCGAAAGGTTTCCTGAGGGGAAAGTCCCAAGATGCATGACGATCATTCCAAAAAACTTATAAGTATAAATAGTAACAACATGAAGGATGAGGGCGATACAACACTGCAAGGGTTAAAGGAAAATGAGAAAAATAAGGTAAAAGGAATGCATGGGACTGGAGAAAACGCTGACAACGTGACAATGAAAAAAGGGTACGCACAGAACAAGATAAAAGGAACAGGAATAAAAATAGAAACCGGAATAAAGCTAGGATCGGAAACATGGCATGTAAAAACAATGCTGCAAGTAGGAAAAATGGAGGAAATAGCGAAGGAAATGATGAGATACAACATTGGGATATTAGCACTACAAGAAATAAGATGGAAAGGCAAGGACGAATTGATAAAGAGAAATATACAATGTTTTATGGAGGGGAGGATAAAGAAGGCAGTAGCGGAACTGGCTTTATGGTAGATAAAATATTTAGGGACCATATTATGGAGTTACAAAGAATAAATGGAAGAATATCCTACCTAAGAATAAGGAATAACGTACCAAACATAACAATTGTCAACATCTATGCACCAACGGAAAATGAGAGTCCAGAAGAAAGAGAAATATTTTACGAGCAATTAGAAATGACATGTGAACAAATACCTAAACACGATACAATAATGGTAATAGCAGACTTCAATGCCAAGATAGGCAAAGAAGAGTACTTGAGCAGTGTAGCAGGACGAGAAACAATAAACGATCTAACGAATGAAAATGGAAGCCGATGCTGTAACTTGGCGGCAGGAATGGATATGTATATAATGAGCATAAGATTGCAAACATAAGAAGAACACAAAGTAACGTGGTTATTCCCTGGGCAAACAACTGGTAATCAAATAAACCATGTTTTAATTAGTAAAAAACGACATAAAATGATACAAGATGTACGATCATATATTGTTTTAAATATATACATTTTGAAGTAAAACCAGACCTTAAATCGCCAACAAATTGAATTTACTATATATATATATATATATATATATATATATATATATTAAATCGCCAACAAATTGAATTTACTATATATATATATATATATATATATATATATATATATATAGTAAATTCAATTTGTTGGCGATTTAAGGTCTGGTTTTACTTCAAAATGTATATATTTAAAACAATCCTACATGTTTCGGCAAATGATGCCTTTTTCAAGGAATATAAAATATAAATGACAGTATATTAATGTCATACTTACCCATAGCAACTACAAATGTATAAGATACTGTCATTTATATTTTATATTCCTTGAAAAAGGCATCATTTGCCGAAACATGTAGGATTGTTTTAAATATATACATTTTGAAGTAAAACCAGACCTTAAATCGCCAACAAATTGAATTTACCATAAATATATATATATATATATATATATATATATATATATATATAGCGTCGATAGTTGATCTTCTCTGTCTAAATCCCAGCTGATATTCCCCAATGATTTCCTCTGTCTGATTTTTCATTTTTTCATATATTAAGGATGTCACTAGTTTGTAACATGCACTCAAAAGTGATATTCCTCTATAGTTTTCACATAGCATTGGATTTCATTTTTTGTACACTGGAATTATTAATGCACAATTCCATTCATTAGGCATCGCTTCCTCTTTCCATATCTGTAGGGTTAATTTATATATTTGTTGTTTAAGTTCATCGCCTCCGTGTTTTATCAACTCACTGCATATTTCGTCTAGGCCAAGGGATTTTCTTTGCTTCATTTTTCCAATCATCTCATAACATTCTTCCTCAGAGGGTACAATTTGGTCCTCATACTTTTCTATGCCAAAGGAATCGCTATATTCATCTTGCTGTAACTGCTTATGTTTATTTAGTAGCCCTTATCGATATTCGCAGTCAGCTTTCTCGTGTTTTCTTTTCTTAGTTGTCGATATAACTTGTTGTTGTTATTGTTATCATTCTCAATATCATCCATCATTTTGTCAATCCATTGTGTTTTCTTTGCGCCTTACTAGTTTCGTACCTGCTCTTCTCTTTTTACTATATTCTTTATAGTCTTTTTTTCGCTCCTGTATTTAAACATTTTAGTCTCATTTCTTTCTTCCTCTTCATTGCTCTTTCACATTCAATATCAAACCATCCATTCCTTTTCTCTGCTTGCTTCCTTCCTAATACTTTCTCTGCAGCCGTTGTAATACTGTATTTTATTTTGCTCCATTTCGCTTCAATATCTGTATTTTAATACATTTCCACTAGTTGCACTTCAATTTCCCTCTCATATCTCTCTCTTACTTCTTTTACATCCAGACTTTCCATATTCCATTTTTTCCTCCTTGCTTTCTTTCTTTCATTTCTTACTATTCTTAAGTTTATTTTTGCAATTACTAGATAGTGATCTGTGTTGACATTTGCTCCTCTGTAAGATCGTACATCTTGTATCATTTTATGTCGTTTTTTACTAATTAAAACATGGTTTATCTGATTACCAGTTGTTTGCCCAGGGAATAACCACGTTACTTTGTGTTCTTCTTATGTTTGCAATCTTATGCTCATTATATACATATCCATTCCTGCCGCCAAGTTACAGCATCGGCTTCCATTTTCATTCGTTAGATCGTGTATTGTTTCTCGTCCGGCTACACTGCTCAAGTACTCTTCTTTGCCTATCTTGGCATTGAAGTCTGCTATTACCATTATTGTATCGTGTTTAGGTATTTGTTCACATGTCATTTCTAATTGCTCGTAAAATATTTCTCTTTCTTCTGGACTCTCATTTTCCGTTGGTGCATAGATGTTGACAATTGTTATGTTTGGTACGTTATTCCTTATTCTTAGGTAGGATATTCTTCCATTTATTCTTTGTAACTCCATAATATGGTCCCTAAATATTTTATCTACCATAAAGCCAGTTCCGCTACTGCCTTCTTTATCCTCCCCTCCATAAAACATTGTATATTTCTCTTTATCAATTCGTCCTTGCCTTTCCATCTTATTTCTTGTAGTGCTAATATCCCAATGTTGTATCTCATCATTTCCTTCGCTATTTCCTCCATTTTTCCTACTTGCAGCATTGTTTTTACATGCCATGTTTCCGATCCTAGCTTTATTCCGGTTTCTATTTTTATTCCTGTTCCTTTTATCTTGTTCTGTGCGTACCCTTTTTTCATTGTCACGTTGTCAGCGTTTTCTCCAGTCCCATGCATTCCTTTTACCTTATTTTTCTCATTTTCCTTTAACCCTTGCAGTGTTGTATCGCCCTCATCCTTCATGTTGTTACTATTTATACTTATAAGTTTTTTGGAATGATCGTCATGCATCTTGGGACTTTCCCCTCAGGAAACCTTTCGCTATATTTCCTCCCTCCATGTTTGCTTGAACTTGGGCGGTGTTTTCCATATTTTTCCCTTTCTCTCTTCTATATTCCAGCGTTTCTACTGTATGTATGTTTTCATTAATAATCACTTTGTTGTATAATAATTTGGCCGTATAGCCTTCTTTTTTGGCCTCATTTAAATGTATTCTTAGAATTTTTGTTGTTCCTGGATGCCTTTTGGAAAGTCCTCACTAAAAAGATGTTTGTTTTCTTTAGTTTTGGGGCAGCTTCATTATTTCTCTCTTTTTGTTGTAGTCCTTGCATGATTTATTCGGCCTTCCTATTCTTATTATATCGGTAATTTCTTTTGTTTCGTCGACAGGTATTTCTAATTTATTAATTACTTCTTTTAATTTCCGATTCATATCCAGTACATTTTCTTCGTCTGATTCTGTCACTCAAAAAAACACATTCTTTTTCCTGACCTCTCTTTCCAGATCTTCAATTTTCTCTTCTTGGATTTTGTGTTCCTTTTTCAAATATATACATTTCTGCTTGAGATATTGATTTTCTGCCTTAAAACTCTTTATCTCCTTAGCCGTCTCATCCAGTTTGTCCTCGACTCTTTTGTCTCTTTCTTCCATCTTTTGCAAAGTGTCCCTTATATCTTGCAACATCCTTCCCAGTTCTTCCATGTTAGTATTAATAGAGGTCATGCTTTATAAACTAATGAAAACTTTTGCTCAAAACGATAGAGAATTTTCCCCCAGTCGTCCCGTCGGACGGATAGCCTCTCCTTTCGAGGCCTAGAATGGTACGCACCTCTTTAATACTTTAACGGTTTATCTCTTCCTCCAATTTAACGTATAGAGCTGAGGATGTTTGCGGTACGGCAGGACCGTATGTAGTGCATCCCCACATTTAACTATTTATCTAAATATTCTCTGAAATGATTTGCCGGATCTCATAAATTAATAGAGTGATATTTTAGTATGCACTGGATATTATTATACAAAATCATAATAGCCATTTGTATTTATGGATCATAAATAATAATACGGATGTATTTGTATTTGGTTGTGAATTCAATTTAAACTTAAAACGAATCGTAATATTTTAACGACAAGCCGTCCTTACAATACATGCATTCGAGACAAAGTGTGCAACTCTACGAATAACTTCCATAATTGATCGAAAATGGACATTTTGGAGCTGAAGTAAAGCCCCTATTCTTAGAAAATTTTATTACTGTCGTTAAGAACTATTATTATAAACAACAAAGGCCTTTTATTAGTGTTGAAGTTTTAGTTTCATTGAATTTCCATGTTGTAAGTAGTCAATTGTAAAGTGTTCATTCACAATATTCTAAAACAAGGTGTAAATTTAACTAAAATCCAGAAAAACACATTCTGATAATATATTACTAGATTAGAAGCTGTGTTTATTACTATTTATTATATTATTTTTATAACCAAATGCAATAAAAGCTACGAAAACAAAAGAAAATATATATAATTATTTCGTGGCCTTTTATGTTATGGTAAAGTCGATTTGTTGGCGATTTAAGGTCTGGTTTTACTGCTCTCTCCTGTCAAGAGTTTCACATACAGCCTGAGATAAAAGGGCGAGGTTTGAAGTTGTAGACCTTTTAGACATAAAACCATGTTGATTTGGCGACAGGAATGATTTGATGTAAGAGTAAATATGGTCAATGGTCATATAGTATAGCCTCATACACCTTTGCAAAGTTGGGTAGGATTGATATGGGCCTGTAATTATTAACATCAGAGTTATCTCCTTTTTTGTGTACAGGACATATAATAGCGACTTTCCAGGTAATACAGAAGGCAGATGTTTGCAGCGATAAATTAAATATCTTGCAAAGAGGCTTAGCAAATATTGATGCACAATCACGAAGAAGGAAGCTGGGAATGCTATCATATCCGGAGGTGAAAGTATTGTTTGATTTTTTTAGTTGATTCAGTACATCATCATATACAACACTCCAAATATTCAATGATGGCAAATTTGTATGAAGGTCTTGAATGTCACCACTGCTAGCACCTGGCAAGAATACATCAGAGAAAGCTGATGAGAAAGTATCAACAATCCGCTGAGGGTCGTCGAATTCAGAATCGCCGTTATAGAGTTTACCAGTAATTCTGGAGCGGTTGGATCTTATGAAACTCCAAAAGGATTTAGGGTTATCCAGAAGGGAATGCTGAATATAGTCAATATAATTTTGATAGACTGTAGCTAGATTATCCTTAAGAATTCTTCGCACACGCTGAAATTCACGTTTGAAGATATCATCCCCAGTCCGCTTCCATCTTCGATGATAATAAAGCTTCAAATCCAATTCTGTCATAGATAGTGTAAACCACGTAGGAAAACGTTGCTTCTTACTATTGTGACAGGTATTAGGAATACAAGAATCCATCACGGAGTATATTACACAGTAGAAAATATCAACAGCCGTATCAACATCCAAAACCGCATCAAGGAAGGACCAATCAACAGAGAGTAATTCAGAATAAAACTTTTGAAAATTTGCCTTCCTGAAATTATAACGCCTGCTGTTATTTATTGGGAAGCTAATTGGAGTAGATAGAGAGTGCAACAATAAATCAACTGTGAGCGCAGGATGATGTAAATCAACTGGAACCAGTGGCACTAAATCATGTAATACATTCAGCTCATAATTCATATTAGATACGACTAAGTCTAAAATTCTATTATTCGCATTTGGTATAGCATTGTACTGCATGCAGAAGATACAGCATCAGTACCTAATCCAGATACGCCAGGAAATCATTGCGTTCACACAATTTAGTGAAAAAGGTAAAGAAATCTAAAAGTATTTTGACGGTCTACAACGCCTCGGCGGTCATTCTAAATAGAGAAACCTAGTTTAAAGGGGTTATGGACGCTCAGGGATAGATATATATTTTTAATTTCTTTGAAAAAGAGACTGTCGAAACATGTAAGATTGCTTTAAATATATCAACCGACTAATTTAATCTACTATAACAACAAAGGTCAAGAAATAATTATCTATATATATATATATATATATATATATATATATATATATATATATATATAAGTAGACAAAGAGTCTTTGCCGTTAAAACAAGTATGTAAAATAAAAACAATTTTTATTTTATATATATATATATATATATATATATAACGGGTGTTCAGAAACATTCGAAGTCAAGTGGGCTCTGAACAAAAAATCGTATATCTTTACTTAAGTATCTGATTTGTAATAATTATTAAATGTCAACTGTTGTCTGTCAAAAATCAATCTATCTCAGATCTCAGACATGACTTCATATTTTCAAGGCCTACTTTGACTTCGAATGTTTCTGAACACCCGTTATATATACATATATATAGAGATAGATATATATATATATATATATATATATATATATATATATATATATATATATATATATACAGTAGAATCTCACAAATTAGAACCACTTTGTGCACCGGGCAGTTCGAATTTCTGAAAAGTTCGAATTTCTGAACATTTTTTTTTTTACACAAAATGATAAAATTATAATAAAACTAGTTATGTAAGCTTTATTTTAACACAAAACAGTTTTTATTTATTAGCATTTAATTAATTGAACATATTAAATTCATAGAAAAACTTTTTTAATTATTAGGTATTTAATTGGTTTTTAACATAAAATCAGTAATACTTGTTTGTTTTTTTGATTTAAACTGGATACAACGATATCGTTACGGATGTCCAAAAGGTTAGACATGTGTTTACTGGAAAATATATCACTGGTTTTGCACCATTTTATAACATTATTGATCCCTTCAAGGACTTTTAAATGAGGAATAGCTGGCGTTATGTCGATAATATCGACGTCGCTGCTATCTGAAGCCTCCTCATCGCTATTCTCTGCATCAGATCCGTCAGTAAACACATCTTCATTCCATTCCTCGATTTCATTTACATTTACGGAATTGTTTGGCATAATTTCATTCAAAAGATCAAGATTTATTTGAAGAACTTCATTGCAATCCTGATTTCGTTGAACCAATTGTACTAGTGGCAAATCATCATCGCTGTCGTAATCGCCTGAGTCCCAATTTAATAATTTGGACCAAGAATTTTTTAACACTGTCTGTTATCTCATCCCATGCTTGTTTCAACAATATTATTGCATCTCGGATTGAATGCCGTTTCAAAAGCTTATCAATATCACCACCACCACCAATTAATTGAGATAGCAACTTACTTCTGTAAATAAGTTTTGTCATTTTAATAGGATTTTGATCCATTGGCTGCACAGCTGCTGTTACATTTGGCGGCAAGAAATATGCAATTATATTACCATCCTCACTTTGAAGTTTATCAATTGGTGCATGAGCGGAACAGTTATCTACAAGCAGAAGAGCTTTTGGGCCAAATTATTGTCTTCAGAAAATCGGATGACCTGTAGAACAAAAAAAAAATTAAAAAATATGGAACTTAAAATATGCATTGGTTAAACATACTTCTTTGATAAATATCTTGTGAAACCAATCATGAAAAATCCGGGAAGTCATCCACGCATTTTTCGAAAAGTCATAATGAAGTGGGATATCAAATCCTCTGAAGCTTCTTGGCTTTTTAGCTTTTCCAATAACCAATGGTTTTAATTTGTGTGAGCCATCAGAATTTGCGCCTAGTAAAATTAAAACGCGTTCCTTTTGAATTTTAAATTCTTGGGCACTTTTTTCACAAGCAGCGACAAATGTTTTATCTGGAAGGCAACGGAAAAATAATCCGCTTTCATCAGCATTATAGATTTGTGTTTCGATAACCCCATTTCCGCGACTTTTGCACGAAATCTGTGTAGAAATGGAGTGACCTCACCAACATCACTCGAAAGTATTTCACCACCAATTTTTAAAAACCGTATTCCATGACGGGGTTTAAATTTAGAAAACCATCCATCACTTGCAGTAAATGTTTTCATCTTTATCGGGGTACACTTCACTAAAAATTGACTTAGCTTTTGCTTTTAATACGGGTCCTGTCACTGTTCTTCTTTTCACGTTGATTTAAAAACCACTTATAAAGGCGCTTTTCCATTTCCTCATATTCCGCCTCATGTAAAGATTTTTTTTTGCTTGCTGATAGGTGCTGGTAACTGCATCCATTATTTCTGGTTTTTTTGATTTTATGTAGCTGATGGAAGATTTTGTCACATTAAAATCTTGAGCTAAACGATTTCCACTCACGCCTTCATTATGTCTTTTTAATATTTTAACCTTAGTATCCAAAGATAAGGTATTTTTTTACGTTTGTTTGGCATTTTTCTTTTTTTAACTTTCACACGTATGAACACTTCACTTTGACCTTCAGTCATCAACTGACCCAAATTTGTACAAGCATATCAAATTTCGCACGCATATGACGGAATTGTACACACCACGAATAACTCGGTGATTCCCCGTTTTATTTTTACTTTAATGAGCGAAAAAAAATAATTTGTAGTGAAAATACAAAAAAAATAAAAAAACTTCCAGAAATTAGAACCCCCTGTTCTAATTTTAGAGCGTTTAATTTGGTTTTTCGCCTATTTAGTTCAAAATCATAGAAAAAAAAAATTCTAGTGGAAATTAAAACCAAAAAAAAAACACTTCCAGAAATTAGAACCACAGGTTCTAATTTCAGAGCGTCCAATACATTGAAATGGCCGGTTCTAATTTGTGAGATTCTACTGTGTATATATATATATATATATATATATATATATATATATATATATATATATATATATATATATATATATATATGTATAGATATATATATATATATATGTATAGATATATATATATATATATATATATATATATATATATATATATATACAAGTGTCCCGTAGACAGTAGACTTCATTTCAAGTAAGGTAAAGTGGGGTAATTGTCAAAATGGGGTAAATGTGATACCAGGTCAAAATTTCGTAAATTACCATCAAAACTGCTTTCTTGAGCAAAACACTATCAACACTTACATCCCTGATCTCTCTAAGCCTGTTGGAATGCGACTTTACCGGCCGACTATTGAATCAGCTGTTTATTCGTGGAACTACGTATTTGAGGTTAGAGAACGAGTGCAACAGGTGTTTCTTGAATTCGCAGAAGCATTTGGAATTTTTAGAGCCAGCTTGTTCAAAAATTTGGTCTGACCTGGAAAAACTGTGTAATTTATATTGTGAATGATACATTTCATGAGGTACTTGCGTCTTTCTTTATACTACCGTATGTTACATTTGTCCCTTAAAAATGATACAACGGGGCAAATGTGATTTACGGCATATCACATTTGCCCCTATGCATATTACATTTACCCCATATAAATTTACAGATCGAAATGGTTCGTAATTATAAAAAAAAGCGTGATGACCCAGTTTACTCCGCGAAAGTCCTACAAGTAGGTATACGGGAAATACAAGCGGGTCGAGTGACTATCTACAAAGCCTCCAAAACCTATAAATTCCATACTGTACCATTTACAGCCGTTCAAAAAGTCGTCGGGGCGCAAAAAAACAAAAGAAAGGCAGATCAACTGCATTGGATTGGAATCAAGAGCTTGAACTAGCGAGAGGAATTACCACTTTAGAGAAGTGTGGATTTGGAGTATCCAAAAAAGAAGTTTTACAGCTAGTTTTCAAGTTTGTAAAGGAGCATAAACTTGTAAATACTACATTTAAAAATGGCATGCCAGGGACTGACTGGTTTCTTGGTTTTAAGAAAAGACATGGTTTAAGTCTGAAGATACCACAATCTATAGAATTTGCAAGAAAAAAAGCCACTGACCCTTTCATAATTTATGGATATTTTAAACTTCTGAAAGAAACTTTAGCCGAACTACAACTTGAAGAGAAGCCTTCTCAAATTTGGAACCTTGACGAGAGTAGTTTCGCCATAGATTCTAGTAAAACAAAAGTTGTCGGCAAAAGAGGACTGCCCTGCTCCCGTATTACTAGTACTCCTGGTCGTGAAAATACAACTCATTATTGGCCAGTGCTTCTGAAGAAAAAGGTCCACCATTAATCATTTTTAAAGGTGGTAATGTCTGGGACCAATGGCAAGCTCTTGACGATGTCTTCCCTGCAGTGGCGGCTCTTGATGATGTACGATGTGAGTTGCTGCACCGATGAGACTACTTCGAACTATTTCGGAAGATTTCGGTACGGTTACTTGCTTCTCTGTATATATGAAAGCTTAAACGAAGCAGTCTCATCCGTGCAACAGCTCACATCGTACGTCATCAAGAGCCGCCACTGCTTCCCTGGAATGTCGTACGCTGCCAGTAAAAAAGGGTGGATGGATGGTGATATTTTCTTCTACTACCTACAAAACAGTTATTCCTGTTTTGGGCGAACAGAGGCCAGTACTCATCATATACGATGGGCATTCCTCACATGTCAGCACTCATTGACTTGGCAAGGCGACAAAATATTACAATTCTAAAATTACCACCTCACACAACTCACCTGTTGCAACCCCTCGACGTTTCCGTAGTTAAATCTCTAAAAAAAAACCTGAGATAACAAGTTGGTTACGTGGCAGAGACACAATGTTGGGCGCAAACTACCAAAAAAATGTATTCAATACTTATTGCAAAAGCGTGGAGAGACATCAAGGCAAATGTAATAATTAGTGGTTTTAGAAAGTCCGGTATTGTGCCATTTGATGACAGAGTCGTAGCAAGAGAAAAATTCGACATCGAAGCATTAAAACGATGGGACTCCCACAATACTATAGTCACCAACAGCGCTGCAGAAAATATTGATGACCCCCAAATTCCGCTCCCAAATACTTCAAATGGGATAACCTGTCCATGTCTCCTATATACCAGGCCCTTCGACAAAGTCTGACGATATTGCGCCTTCAGATGGAACTGTTACTTTTGAAAACCTTTTGCTACAATGCGTTCGTCAACATCAACCCTCAACAAAAATAACAAAAAGAAAGTTGGCTCCTGGAGCTCAAGTTATTACTGCACCGAAAGACGGGGCTGCGAAAATACAGAAGAAGCAGAAAAGAACTCGTCAGAAAGCAATAACAAGTATTTCTGATTCGTCTAGTGAATCAAATGACGAATCAATAGCTAATCAAGATTCAGATAAAGATGAAGAATGTTTACAGGAATTGCAAAACTTAGAAGAAAGCGTAAATTCCAATGAATGTCATACTCTTGAAGTTGATAAGTGGGTTTTAGTGAAATACGCAACCAAAAAAAGTCTGAAACACTTTGTGGGAAAAATTATTCAGAAAGGGGAGTATGAAGAATGGCTTATTAGGTTATTGAGATCGAAGAAATCTAAATTTGTTTGGCCCAATGTTCAAGATGAAGACTTGGTAGACAGCGCAAGTATACTGAATAAACAGAGGATCGAAGAGGGTCGGGATTTACTTTTTCAGTGAAGTTTGATGGTTATAATATCTTCTAGTTACCTTGAATGTGTTTCTAAATATATAAATTTTGATAAAAATAAGTATGTTCTGCTATAGTCTATTTTTAAACTAAGAGGAGTAAATGGAAAAGCCACATTTACACTGTAAAAGTTACCAAATCAATGACATTCTGAATGTTTTTTTAAATTTTCGTATTTTATTAGTTTTTCTTTATTCATTGAGCTCAAAGGCAACATTTAATTTAGCGTTATTTCCCGCTTAATTTTGAATATAAACTCTACATCAATAAAGTCACAACGTAATTAAACATTTATTAAAAATTATTTACATTAAACACAAAAATAACATAAATAAAGGATTTAAAGAAATCAAAGGCTCCGTTAACTACTTGTTACTTGCAAAAATTAAACAAAATAATCTATTCTAAATCTGAACTGTCTGAGAAAGTATCACTGACACTATCAGCACCAATAGAAATAATAAACGGTTCGATTAGATCATCTACGATGCCATCTAGTGTGGCCATTTTTATTTCTTCCTTAATTATATGCTCAACACAACTTTTCCAATTAACATTTTGAACATTTTCGATAGCTTGCAATAACAGCCCCCTCACTTCTGTCAATTTAAATGTGATGTTCTTTGTACTTGAAGTTAATTTGCTTCATAAATTTGTACAATGACGAACGGGACATTTGTGGTAAATCTGGACGTTTCTTTATTTCCATCAAAATTTTGTCCAACGTAGATAATTCGTTTTTATAAAAGAAAGCATGCACTATTTGCCGCACAGACTGTTTAACTACTTCATCGTATGCAGCAACATTACCAGGTCCTCCATAGTGTTTAGATGCAGTAACTGTACCAGTCTCATTATACTCTTTTATGGCGCGATATACTGTCGATTGTGCAACGCCTAAAAGCAGAACATTATCAAATTGGTTACATTATTCAATCCATGAAAACTTACCCATGGTGTTACTAATTTTAGAAACAATAACAGTTTTTTGAAGATTCGGTTCATCAGTTCGCAGCTGTTTATACATATTTAAAACACATTGCTTTTCAGCATTGCCCTATATCTAAACGTTTGCGTTTTTTTGGAGGTGAAAATGATGCTGAACTTGTTGCAACAGTATCCATATTTATATGAATATTGAATAATTATCGATAACTACAGAAGGGTATCTTAAAGGTTTCGCAAATTATAAAAAGAACGGATTTATTTACGTTAATACAACAATACAACTGAATAGAACAACGGGAACACAACAGAAAACGAAATTTGACAAGCGTTTGACATCGATAGGTCAACACGCAATTTTTGCATAACGTAATCTTACCTCTGAAGCAACCAATCACGCATAGTAATTTTGGCGCGATTAATTTAAAACGCTCCTCTTAGTTTAAAAATAGACTATAGTTAAAAATGTTAATATTTTTTATATTTTTTTGAAAAAATGTATAATTCCGTTATTTTTTTATGAAATAAAATATTTTAAAAACCAAAATACGCAGAAATATTATATTTATTACGTTTGCCCCACAGATACTTCTATTGGAAACGCTACACCAGGAGAGAGTCCATTATCACATATACCCCAACTAACGGGGAAATGTGATATAATGACGCTGTTTTAAAAAAAATTAAAAAAAGGTAGCCTTAAAATTAATTCAGTTTGTCTGGTTATAGGCATCATTTTGTTAAGGACCAAAGAACGTTTGCTAATTTTTACAGAATTTTTTAAAAATAATAACATTTTCATTGACATCTAAAGTTACACTAGTGAAATTTTACCTCACATTTACCCCACTTCACCTTAACAAAAATGCCAAACTTGTAAATCCATTCTTATTTGTTTAAAGTTACAGATCTATGAATGTGATTGTCAGATCATGAAAAAAATGTAATCCTAAAGTCAATACAAACTGATTTTATAAAAAAAAATTTATACGATTCAATAACAGGCCTGTGATTGTTAAAGTCGCATATCTAAATTTCAACATGAATTTTCTATTAACGTTTGGGCGGCCCTAATCGATGACTTGATTGGTCCTGTCGTTCTTCCTGGGAGGTTAAATGCGGACAATTACCTTCAATTTCTTATTGGCGAACTGCCAGGTCTTTTAGAGGATGTCCCACTGAATGTTCGACGAGACATGTGGTTTCACATGGATGGGGCACCACCACATTTCGGAATTGCTGTCCGAAATTGGGTTAACGTCAATTATCCACGAGGTGGTCCTGTTGCATGGCCACCCAGATCACCCGATCTTAATCCCCTTGACTTTTATTTATGGGAGTACATGAAAAATTTAGTCTACGCACAAGTTTCGAAGACATAACGATACGAGACACTTGTATATAGGATGAAATTTAAAACGTAACACAAATTAGAGTTTAGCATTTAGCATAAGCAATTCCATATGGACATAACTATACACAATTCGTCAACACATCCCATACAACACAAATTAGCAGGTTTTCAGTTTCTTATATAGATTAGTTAATTATCCACTATCCAAAGAACATTATCAAAAGGAATTAAATCTAATCAAACAAATAGCAATCAATAACGGCTGCACAGGCACTCTAATTGAAAATATGCTAATAAAAAAAAAGTGTTTTAAAAAACAAACTATGGTTTTCAAAAAAAATAATTTATTCCAATACATCAAAAATAATAAATATAAGAAATCTGGAGTCTATAAGTTAACATATGAATTTGGTAAGATATATGTTGGTCAAATAGGAAGATCATTTGAAAATCGCATTGCTGAACATTGCTCTTCATTTAAAAATAAAAAAACAAGACTCTGTTTTTGCAAATTATTTAATAGAATTAATTATTTAGCGTATGACTAAAATGGATTATACAAGTAAAAGTTAAATTTTAAAATTAAGACCATTGATCCAGTCCAACGTGGAGTCAGTTGCTTCAAAGAAATCACTCATCTCACCTCCATATGCTGTAAGGGGGCGCTCAACTGTAATATGGTGAAGAGTCTGGCGAGGCTCTCCGCATTCGCAAGTTGGGGTATCAGTCAGCCCCCATTTATAGAATGAGTCACATCAAATTCCGTGAGACGTTCTTATTCTTCCACTAACGGCGAGGCAGCTCCATTCTTATGAAATGAGTGTCGCCCTTTTTGATGTACAGATTTTTTTCTTATTTTGAACTAGTAGAGAGGCAGCAATCCTTTGTCTAAAAGCAAGCCCAACTAACTGTCCACCAGTTTGCTTATGCATCTACCAGGCATTTTGAGCTGACATGTCAATGCAATGTACAATGAATGGAAAGTACCACTTTTTCCCTCATATTAATATGCAGTACAGGTTAATATTTTGATCGGATCTCTCGATTCCTCCCATATTCCTGTTATACAAGTTGACTAGATGAGGTTGCTGTATCTACAAAAAAGAAAAACAGAATTAGGAGAATTTATTACATATTGTCTTCACATAAGTACCTTTTTACTGAATGAGTGGGCTTCTCTCCTACAGCCTTAGAACAAAGACATATCACATTATTGTCATGCCACTTCACCGCAATAATATTTTTGTTCACAACTTTTTCGTAGTCATAGACTCCTCCATATTAGCACTTTGGAAAGAAAAAATGTTCATAGATATAGATTTGCCTAATATACTTTACATAGTACACTTTACAAAAACACAAGAAATAACACAAAACATTTTACATAAATTCAAAATACTTACCTTTCAAATCGGGTACCATATACTTACCCATTATTTAACATGTATTCCTTTTAACATACTAATATAACGTACTTTTATAGAACAATACATACTGCGTCTGTTCGTATGCGCTATCAGATGTATACTGAACATAACGTATCGTATTATACAATGATAGTCCGTTGCCCGTTTGCATGTTAAGGTTAGTTAGAAGTGTATTGCATATAGTACGTTATGTATATCTGGGTTAAGCGCCCCATTTATAATTATTTCTGTTTATTAATAAGGATAACAACCTAATTGCTGAAATGTGCATTTCCTACTTAAAATCATATTATGTTAAAGTTATTTAAGCTTTTATAAGAAAGTTAATTTACCATAGTTTAAATGATAGAAGAAGAGTACAGTAGATACATAAACATATATTTTACTGAAACAAAACTTTAATTTTTAATAAAACAGTAAAAGTTTCAAATATTTTGTATTTTCACATTCCAAAACAGATTTTTCTCCAAATAAAAAAAATATATACATAAATATATATATATTTGTAACAAAATAACGCTCAGTCCCAGCTACTATCTTCTTCGAATGTCTTCGAAATAGTACGTTTTCTGCTGGTTTTCGCTATTGGAACCATCTCCGTATTAACCTTCTCTTCTTGTGTAGATTTTTTTGAATCTTCCTCGATTTCTGGCGATTCTATTACAGGATCTATAGACCTATTAAATTGTGAGCTGTAATAATGAAATAGTGATTATTATTAATAACTTCTTAACTAAAATAAAATTGATTTAATGATAGCAATTTGATAAATTAAAAAAACCTCTCTTTTATTAGAATTTTATTTTATTTTAAACAAAATTAAAGTAAAAACATTCAAGGTGTGGAATGAAAAAGGGTTAAAATTTATTTTTAAAATGCAAGAATCTTTTTCGACGTTACGAAGGGTGGGTAGCCTTCGATAATATTGAAATTATTTGAAAAAAAGTGCAGGTTTCGAATAATCTTGGAAACAAAATTAAAAAATTAATTTTCTATGCAACTATAAAATGATGGTACAAGTACAAGCAAAAACATCAGAAATTATATAAGACCTGATGAAAAAAGATGACTATTTACAAAGCGATAACCTTGAGAAAACTTCCAAGGAAGCCATTGTAAATAAACATTTTTTTGCAAGACGTATAGCTGTTGTTCAAAAAACAATAATTTTTGCATTAAAGACCACGTCAATT
The DNA here is from genome assembly GCA_935421215.2 of Melolontha melolontha. NCBI lineage: Eukaryota > Metazoa > Arthropoda > Insecta > Coleoptera > Scarabaeidae > Melolontha > Melolontha melolontha. The sequence goes on from OW285242.1 coordinate 54,939,287, forward strand.
TTGCCATATTTACAGCTATATGTAGCCGAACTGAAATGCTGAAATATCTTATACCATGTTTCGAATTTAAAAACAGCACCAGAATCCATAAAATTCAATAGATTTTGAAGATCCAATAATTAAGCTTCTGTAATAAACTCTGTGTTGAATTTTCCCTTCTACTTTTTGTGGAGTAGGGAAGGGCTTTTAATATCTAAACATGAATTTTCTCCTCTAATCTTTATTTCTTGTTAACACTTTTGCCTAGTTTCTCACTAAATTCCTTAATATTGTGCTAATATTCACATGGAATTTCTTTTAATCTATCTAAGAATGTATTAAGTCCATTAAAAAAGTTTGTCGTATTTTTGTCTAACCTTCAGTATCGGTCTCTAAAATTACTTGCGATATACGCTAAATTGGTAAACAAAAAAGATTCCTAGGATAAAATTTATTTGGGACATTTTTTGTATGAATTTCTATACAAAAACAATGCATCGGTTGCAATGGGTATTTTGTGTATTTTCTAAATTGACGTTATAAACCGTGAAGTTACAGGTGAATTTGGTTTTGGTAATAAACAGTCAATCTTCGGAGATTAACAATCACATTCTACATCGAAAATTGAAACAAAATTTCTATTCAGCCTCAGCAGCTTTTGAAGAAATATCTCGCTTTCAATTCGGGAATATATTTGCAGCTTAAGATTTGTCTTGAAATATACCAGGTGTGTGCCACATGAATTGATCAGTGAAATAGAAATTTATTCATCACTTTTAAGTGCAAAGGATTTAGACTCATTACTAGTCATTACAATAAGCCTGCATGAAAAAACCTTATGTACAGCCTGAGCAATTACTCCCAAAAATTACAAAACTGAATTTGCATAAAAAGAGAATGTTGAATAGATCCTGATCATTATGAACTTTTGCAGTCGGAAAGACCATTAAATTTATTATTTTCAGTACATGTTTAATTTTGGATGCAGTAAGCAAAGAAAACGACCAGTTTTTGCCAATATAAAAGTTTTTCAGCATAATGCAATACCATGCGTTTATTTTTGCAACGCAAAGAAACTAAGCAGAACTGGGCTGAAAAGTGATACCGCATCCGCAATCTCAAGCAGTAAAAGTTTCGAAAAAGATACTAATCAGCTGCCTGAATGATGGAAGACTGTTCATACAAATAACAGTAGATTTATGACCATTTTTTTAAATATATATTCAAAGTTTAGATTTGTTTTATTTCAAAAAGTTTCCTTTTCTTGGATTTACATTGCTTCTTGAGTCGCTATAACTACAAATTTGTAACCACTGATATACAAAATACGAATTTTCAGATCTAATTATTACAGTACTACATTGAAAATCTATTAAAGATACGCCAATTGAGTGAAAACTAACCTTCCAAAAATTTTTCGTAGCCAAAATTATACAAAGCTTTCAGTTGATAAACGAAAATATTTCTATTAGCGTAAAATATATTTTATACACACAAAAATTAAGGTACCATCAATAAAACGAAAAGAAGAACATTTAAAAATAATTATATATTTATATCGTAATTATATGACATTTTAATAACAATTAGAAAAGAACACACAAAGAATATAATGCCTAATAGAAGTGCAAGAACATTGATTTAAATTCTCTGAATTTCACGTTAAGAGTGCTCATGTAAATTTGGCATTGAGTTGACGCTGGACCTAAAATCATAGCTTATAACTGTATTCGTAATTATCAGCTTAATTGTAGCATACAACCCAAAAAGATCAGTGATTCACAGCCTACTGCCATTGTTATTCTAAGTCTAGATCGCTTTTATAAATCTTACTGAACCTACGATCTATTGCAACTTTGGTATGAATTCTATAATTTGATATTCATGATTAAAAATAAAAATGCGGTATTTCATGCTAAATAGAAACATCTGAGGCATTATCTACAATGCTAATTGATCTAATATCAGCAAATAGCTTCCTATCTCATCTTTTAAAGGAAAATTGTCAGATATTTAAAATCATTTAGAATTTCACTAACTAGATAAATACCAAGTTTTACATCTTGCGCATTATAACCTCTTTAATTTGTACTTTTATTTCCTTTAATATATAATTCGATGGTGTTTAATTTCATTCAGTACCATGTTGGGTGCCAGTTTTAAAAATTTTTAAATTATAATCATCCTAATTTAAAATGAGTATAAAAAAGCTTTTAACAAAAACTATTTACATTAAAATTTTCGTGTTAAATCCTATAACCTTTTTAATTTGCACTTTTATTTCCTTTAATATATAATTCGATTGTGTTTAATTTCATTCGGGACCATGTTGGACGCCAGTTTTAAAAATGTTTAAATTATAATCATCCTAATTTAAAATGGGTATAAAAAAGCTTTTAACGAAAACTATTTACATTAGCATTTTCATGTTAAATCAAAAACCAATTTGGATTTAAGAGTAACTTTTCGCTATTTTCCAAATCTATTTTCATGTCAACATGGTTTTGAAGGATATTTTATTAAACAAATCAAAGGGATGCTTTGCATTAATAACTATATAAAATATATTCGAAGCATTAATTTAAATAATCTATAATTTATTACAATTGGTAATACTGGTTACTATCAGTCCAATAAATATAAATATAGGAGATAATATTTATAGTTATTTTTACAGTTCCAACGTGAAATTGTGAAATGTAACTAATTTATAAAAAGCTTTTTTTAAAGGAATGCTACTAGACATTAGGTATTTGGTTAATAAGGCCTTTTTATCAGCCAGTACTTTTTATTGCTTTACTGAAAAATATTAAAGCAATTCAATTTTCTCTTCTTTTGTCTTTCAAATTCAACTCAATTTGTGTAAGTAATAATAATTCCCTGCAACAAACTTTGAAGGCTCATTGGGTTGTAACATGGTAGGTCTATTATGACTTAAACACTACAATACGGAACTTTTTAGCTACTCATTCTCATCAACCTTGATCAAACTAAAGTCGAAAAAACGGTTTTAATGTTGTAAACTGTACCAAAGATCTTACCGGGTTCCACAAATTCATGTGGCCCACCCACTAAACCTTCACACCCTGAATTAAATGAAAAGTTAATAGTCAGTGAACATGTCTAAAATTGTGTTCAAATTCTAGTCCGTATCAAGTATTAATTCACAATCACATAGAAATGAGAAAGAACATATAACCTTGAGGCAGTAAAAAAATCTCTAAGTAACCAAGACAAAGACAAGACTATAAAAAATCGATTTTGTGATGGCTAATGGAAACATAACATTGGAGAAATTAATTTGAGTTATCACTTTTTTTCCAATAGAACAGAATTTGAGCCAAACATAACATTGACCAGAAGACAGGCTCAGCATAGATTTACGCCAGTGAGAAGAATTCAGACGAAGAAAGTAGATGTAAAAGAGTTTAATGCAATGTTGGTTTCGTAAGTTTACCAAGCAAACTTATTAAGAACATAACAAAAGAAGTTACGAAAAACATTATTAGAATAAAAAAAATATGTAACATGAAAAGTTTAATAACTAGTAAGTGGATAAAATAGGCAAAAGATATAAAAATAACTCCTGTACCCCCATAATCCCCTCACGATTGCTTGGGATGCACGCATGTAAGAGGGTATCTAGTATTATAATAGTATCTAGTAGTAACGGGTGCATTTTTTAAAAAGGTGCAGGAACCAAGAATGTGGGCGGGGTAAGTTATGTAAGTTACTGTTGTGTTCCTCCATTTAAAGTGTTTCAGTTGCCATGGAACAGTGAACTAAACAACAACGGTCTTTCGCAGTAAAAGCATTTTGTCAAAGCGGTAGCTATGCAGTCGCTCGACGCCGTTTACGGTCGATTACGATGAATTTTAAAATGAGTCCGGATTTTATAATTCATCGTAATCGGCCGGTGCCTTCTGTGAACTCAATAAAGTTGGGGGTAAAAAACTTTGAAAACATTGGTGAAATGAGAAATGCAAATATCAATGCAAGATCAGTGCGAACTCCCGAGAATGTTGAACGCGTGAAAGAAGTCATAGATCAGCGCGTAGACAAACTGCTGCGCTTGAAATTTCAGACAGAACCGTACGAAGGATCTTGAGATTGGCTTTACATTATCATCCATACAAAATTCAAGTAGTTCAGGCTGTCAATGAAAACAATTTTGGTGCTCGACGGTATTTTTGTGAAACTTTTTTGGAAATAGTTCAAGAAAACGAGGAAATTATGCGTAACTTCTGAATGAGCCACGAGGCACATTTCCATTTGTCTGGTTATGAAAACAAACAAAACTTTAGATACGGAATGAAATGAACACTGTTCATGAAATTAACTTTGTTCTAATATCCCACCACCAGCATAGCCAATTTTGACCTGTGGTTGGGACCGTGGTTGGAAGCTACGTTCTATTATTTTCAACATTTCCATTTTCCACTGCGGTCTTTAATGTTGCAACTTGATTAAAAGAAGCTACTTCCATCAAAGCAAGTCAATAGACATTTTAAGACTAAGTTGAGATTGAGAAAATATTTAATTTGGCAACTCTGAGAAATTGCCTTGCCTAATCATTCGCCTTATATTTTTCGCTTTTAGACTTTTTTGGTTAGAATATTTTAAATAAATATGGATGACGTTATTTATTTGACTTTTAATTTGTAAAATATTTGAGATATTTGAATTTAAGAATCATGCATGTCAATATAAATTTGCAAAATTATTGCCAGCTTAAGAAAATAATTTTCAGCCATTTAATAGTCAGTCGTTATTTTCAATAACTACAAAGTATAACAACGAATATACGTCGTTCACGATTCGAAGACGTGCACGTCATCAATGATTTCAAAACAATGCTGCGAACTCATTTGCAAAAGCCGTTGGCAAAATCGATTTGTTCACATCTTAGGTTAGGGTAGTAAACGCTTATGACAAACTTGCAACTCACAGCAACGGTCCATCATTATCGCGTTCTGCTTCACAGTTTGCAATCACAGATGCAACAAATCGCTTACATTGGCTGCAAAACGCTTTCAGCGTTGGAAACCAAGAGTAAACAGACACAAAATATGACAGAACGATCGATATGTGTCAACACTGAACATTCGCACCAATATAAATGTGCATTCGCAGTGATGATATAAATATTATACTTCGTTTATTCTTTTTGTGTTGGTGATTCCGAAAATTCTATTGATGACGTGCACGTCTTCAAATCGTGAACCAGAATTAGTTATACCAGAATTTTTTAAGCAATGCATACGTCACAAACGTTTACATACAACGTAATAGGTCAATTCCCCTAGTATTATATTTGATTTATATATGTCATAATTGTCACTGTATGATAATGAGTTTAGAACACTTACAATACATTTCTTCTACACCTATTTTAGAATGTAAGCATTCTGATGTCAATTTTAAATATATTATACACACCGTTATAGAATATTATTCCATCACTAGTGATGGAATGAATACCAGAAGCGTCCTCTATTGGCTTTAATGCGAAAGTACAATAGTGATCCCAACGATTCTTTAATAAACATAATACGATTTTAACGATGGTTTGATTTCCTAATCCTACATTCGAATAAACTATATTTATACTTTTTAATTATAATTGTTTGAATTTCTTGATAATTATACTTATATTTTTGATGCGACACCTACTGTCAAATTATAAAGTAAGCTTACTACAAACTTATTACAGAATATACTATTATATACTCTCAGAGATGCAATAAAGAATTACTTTAATATGACATTAAACCCTGAATTATTGTGGGGTATTTTACTCCAAAACGGTTGTTCTACCTGATGACCAAACATACAGTGCTGCATGATTTGTTAACGCGAAATGACTATAACATTCTAACCTATTTGTTAGTATGTTGTGTCTTCTATATATTATTTGGAACTCTTTTACTTATTATGTTGCCATTTGGTGTTTTTCTTAGCTCTTTTCAGAACTAGTGGACACTGGAAATGCTTTTCTGTTTTTATGTTACATTGTCCTCTATCTATTCATAATATTGTTACATATTTAGGTAAACCTGCAGAATCCAGTTCCCATTCGAATTTCCCGCTACAAACATACCAAATTAGCCGCAACGTTGCCAACAAATACTTTAAAAATCACATTCATATTTACACGTAATCATATATATCGATGTTTCCTTAGTTATTTTTGTTGATATTGCTATTGCATATTAATGAAAACAGGGTTACGGAATTGTGTTTACAGAATAAATTAATTTAATTCTATATGTTGCTTGTTTAACCTACAAATCACACTATACAACACCAATTTTTATTATAAATATTCGATTTGGCAACGTTACTTGTAAATTGTCGATATATGATTGGTTATGCGCATGCGTAAATGAGTAAATTATGTCAGTTTAAATGGGAGCTGGATTATGCATGTTTACCCATATTTACTTTGGCAGTACATATTATATCATAGCAATAGTGTAAAATATTTATATTTTGATATTGTATTAATAAAAATGGAAGTATGTGTGTTAATTTATATTTACAATGAAAATACTTATTGATTTATTCAAAAAACAAAACATTTAGTTGGATCAATGGAAACTAACTAGAATTGTATAGATCTATAGATTAGGAGCCCAAAATCACATGAATTCGCCCGTATTGACGTTCTAACTAAATGAGCTATAAGTATATTAACACAAGAAGACTATTATGATGATTTTCATTCCTAATTCCAAATGCGATATCAGTTTCAGTAATTTTTAATAATAAAGAAAAACATCGTTTTCCCAAATATTATTTCTTCTTAAATATCTAATTTCAGTAAATATCGGCACGAAGTCGAAGCGTAAACCTCGGCGTTAAATATTCATACAAAATATTTTGCATGAAACTACGAGATCATGTTACCTCTGCCGATGGTTTTTTGTTTGTTGTAAACGTCACTGTTAACAGTCATAGTCGAAATAATGCGTGAGAAAGCATTATCGCAAGATTTACGGAAAGTTTTGATAAAAATGCACCACCAGGGCAAAAGTACATATCTGATTGCAAAAGAATTAGAATTGTCACTGTTGCTGAATTAAGAATTTTGGGACGCATTGTAAAGAAAAACCGCCGTGCCAATTACAGTGCTTTAACAGTTTTATGGAATGAAGAGACAGACAGGCAGTATTCTAAATCAAGTTGTACGAAGGCACTAGAGAAAATTGGTTTCAATTTTTATAAGGTAGTTTTGGTTTTGTACTATGAGCTAAAACACATAAAAACTGGACTTGAGAGCAGTGTAGGTCGGTTATTTGGAGCGATGAATCAAAATTTGAGCTTTGTGTAGGAGATTCGCGGAGTAGGATGATTCGAATGAAAATCGAGACTTACAACAAAGACTGTCTTCGCCAAAAAGTTTCCAGCTTCAATTGTGGTGTGGGGATCTATATCCGGCAATGACGTTGGTAGGCTTCACTTTATTGAAAGCACCGTAAACGCAGAAAAATACGTGGGCATTTTAAATCAAAACCGTCTTCCATCAATCGAATCTCGGCAATTAGCTAACCGGGAATATATCGTCCAACAAGATGGCGCGGCTTGCTATACAGCCAGATGTGTGAATTCCTGGATGTCGGAAAACGATATTTCCGCCCTAAGTTGGGCCTCGAGTAGTTCCGATCTTTCCCCAACGGGGACATCGAATGAAAAAAGAATTAATCGTCTCCAAGAAATATAGCACTCTTTTTCTTTAGAAGACTGCCGTCTTGTAGACACTATGCCTCGACGTATAAATACTGTTTTGAAAAATAGAGGTGTGACGTAACACAGTGGTAATTGACTTTACAAATCAGGACATACTAGTTACAGAAACTTTGGGATTTAACTATTTTATGTTTTTATGCTTTATTTTGTCATTAGTTTTCTTGTTATTGCAAATAAATGTGTACAATTCTTATATTTCTAAAGTACAAATAAAATCTGTTGTATTTATTTGCGTAGTCTATTCCTACCTTACCGTTTGTCCTGGATAAACGTAAAATACGCGAGCTCCTGTGATTTTGGGCTTGTAGTACAAATTTATTGTAAGCTTGTTGTTGTAATTTACTCAATATAATTTGAAATTTTAAAATATTTGAAGTATTTTTGGTATGTTAACCTTAACATGAAAATTTGGCAACAATATTTACTTAATGTGATTTCATCTTCAAGGACTGACGCGAAGGCATTGCTTAAAAAAATCTACTATACCATTAAAGCTTTACAAAGGTCTTCATTACCGTTAGTCGAATCTTTGCAGTGCTAGAAACTTTAAGTGCCGAGAAAAACATCTGTATTAGAGTAAAATTTAATATAAAAAAATACAGATTTGGCTAGATTAATAATGATTTATAATAACAGTGCTCCTACAGATATGTTTACTTATTTCAGAAATATACAAAAAGGTTGTGTTTATGTATGACAATACGTTATGCACGTATAAAGCATTTGTTACAATATGAAACAGACATGTAAATAATTTACATATCTGTAACCGTACACATGGACAATACACCTCGTATTTTCAGCATTTACTTCTGCTTAATACATATGTTTCTGCCATCTAGGCGTCATCAGTCAAGCTAGTGAAGCAATTGATACAAATCTGTTAAACAACTGATTTGTATCTGTATTTATATTTTACTGAAATCGCCCACAAAGATAAAGCAAGTTTCGTCTTATAAGGTGACACTATTTAATAAGTGACATCTTACGGACGAAAGAGACTATGTCGGAAGGCGACCTTTCGTTCGAACAGCTATGCTGTTACAGGAAACGAAAAAATACGTATGTCGGTGTAGATAGCCTAGATGGCAGAAACATATGTATTAAGCAGAAGTAAATGCTGAAAATACGAGGTGTATTGTCCATGTGTACAGTTACAGATATGTAAATTATTTATGTCTGTTTCATATTGTAACAAATGCTTTATACGTGCATAACGTATTGTCATACATAAACACAACCTTTTTGTATATTTACCGCCATCTGGCTCGTTGTTAATGGACTACACCGACATACGTATTTTTTCGTTTCCTGTAACAGCATAGCTGTTCGAACGAAAGGTCGCCTTCCGACATAGTCTCTTTCGTCCGTAAGATGTCACTTATTAAATATTGTCACCTTATAGGACGAAACTTGCTTTATCTTTGTGGGCGATTTCAGTAAAATATAAATACAGATACAAATCAGTTGTTTAACAGATTTGTATCAATTGCTTCACTAGCTTGACTGATGACGCCTAGATGGCAGAAACATATGTATTAAGCAGAAGTAAATGCTGAAAATACGAGGTGTATTGTCCATGTGTACTGTTACAGATATGTAAGTTATTTACATGTCTGTTTCATATTGTTATTTCAGAAACTTACAATTATGCAAACATTACCTTATACATGTCGAACAATCGTGTTATGTAATACAAAATATTTCTTTTCTCTATATGAGATTCAAATACACTATAACTTGCAAGTTAGTCTTCGTAGAGTGGATATTGGAAAGAATCTAGATATATAATAGAAACATAGCAAAATAAATACTTTAAAAGACAAAATTTGTTTTATGTAGTTATTTCCGTTAATATTTAAAATACCAAATTTATTCGAACGCTGATTATTGATGTGGTATCACATTAAAATCATTGTTATTAATAATTTAATAACACAAAATGCAACTTAATATACTATGAATGGGTGTGTATTTTCGTCCTAAAATAAAAAGAGGAAGAAAAAACCCTAAAATTCCAAAATATACTTCGGAAAAGCCAGATCGCACCAGAGGAAATTAATGGAATAACAAATTGTTATAGTTAGTATAATCAAAATTATAAATACTATCCTGCAAACCAAAAAATTAATAAAGATAATCGTTTAAAAAAAACATGCCATCCAAACTTTAAAACTTACTCTTTTCCACTGATCCTTCGTCGTTTATTCATATAACCATCCGATAATTTCCGCCTGACGACTGGTGATTTTAATATCGATGGTAAACCTGCAAGTTGGGCCTGTCTCTTTGCGAAAGTTGTTATTGTGTAAGTATCGCTCTGAGAAAGTGTGCTCAGAGCAACGGCAGCTTCTTGTCTTCTCATGAGAGCGACGTAGGCTGACGTGTCGTTTATCCAAGCAATATATACAGCTCCTAAAACACATTTTTAGTTATTTAAATCTATAAGAAACTTAGATTTCGAAATATTACCGAAAGGGCTGAACAACTGCGATATATCGCTGGATTTCCAGTCTCTAGGAAACGTTAAGTAAAATACATGATCCCTGGATGGATTAGCTTTAAAAAAATATTGTTTTCAATAGTAATATCACAAGAGAGTGAGAATATATTGAAAATAATTCGACAGATTTTCGAAAACTTGTTGCTAGGGAATAGACACGAGAGCTCGTTGGGCTCGAGTGGCTATTACCTAATGGCAACAAGTTTGAGAAAGACTGGAGAATTATTTTCTAATTAATTCTCACTCTCGAGTGGTATTCGAAAGATTATTTTTTAATGTTTAAATAAAAAATACAGCATAAAAATACAACTTTTTAATATTATTTCCGTACATTTACAAAATTAATTAGTGTTAAAAGTTTGTATGTGAAATACACAATTATAGTAAATGTTTTGCCCGTGAGTGGTGGATTTTGCAACATTCTTCTGTTCTGTTGTGTTAAAAGTTATAACTTCTCCCTTGTCTCTTAGGTTATTATGTTATTAATCAAACTTGAATGATGTTCATTATTCAACTGCAGGTACGGTTTCAATGAACTAGATGAGCTGTGGCCCGTAATTTTTATTATTTCCTGCTCGTTAACACCTGCTTTCGCTAGATGAGACACTGCACTTGACCTTGAAGAATGGTTCGTAATTTTTATTTTTTTAGTGTCCAGCCCAATCATGTCCGCCGATTCTTTCATCCACTTCGACATTATGTTCACCCCCAACGGCATATTTTTGTACCATCCTGAAGAAGGCGGTTTATCCCAAGCAATGTTTACTGTTAAAAAAAGTCTGTCAGTTTTTATATGTTCGTTCCTCTTGCTTAGCAATTTCTTGAGCAATCGGACAGGACACGCATCAGGCTTTTCAGTATTTGTATTAACCATTTACTATCAGTCAACTTTTGTGCCCCACCTTGCGCTGTTTTAGAGAAAGCCGGATTATACTCTACTCTTCCAGTGGCCAAACCAGCATTGTCTGTTTCTTCTTGAAAATAATGCACTAAACATTGACAACCTTCTCCCCCACGCCATGCTAGCTGATATGAAGGAATGTGATAAAAGCATTTTTGCAAACCGAAGGGTGTCTCCTCGTCGTAGCGTTTTATTATTTCCATGATTTGTTCATTAGTTAGAATTGCAGAACTTTGCTTCCTTTTTTCTGGCACCTGTTGTAATATCTTACGTTTTGTATTTCTGGCTTCTCTCGCAGATTTAAATTCGGTATCTTTAAAGGGGTCTAATTTTCTACTAAATTCGTTGTAGTACAACTCTTGCATTAATTTGGCGGTTTTATTCCACATTGTTTTAATAACGGCTTCTTTGTAATCTTCTCCATTGCACCTTTTCATATTAAATCCCCAGTCTTTCAAAATGTTTGCCAGTTTTGTGACTGGTGTATTTCCTTCTAATTTGTAACCCCGTTCGTCGCAAAATGATTGGAATTGTTTCCATATTATTATTACTAACAATAGTATTTTTGCACGAATTTTCTTTAATCTGTGCGTTTATATCTTCCACTGATGATGAACTAAATCGCTTATGGTTCATTGCTTCCAATTTGCAATAATACTGGTGACGTGTCAAAACTAGAAAATACGTTGTCAACAAACAGAAACAAAATACTAGAAAATATTCTCGGGAGAATAATGTACTAAGATTATTCTCACTATAATAATATTGTGATTGCACAGAATTAAACACGTGTCCGCAAATACTGCTAAACGATTGGTTAATAAAATTATTAAAAAATAATCAGTTTTATAATTCGTATAAGTATGTTTACAAAGGGCAGTTTTTAATTTCCACGGAAAAAGCAGCTTTAAATTTGCATACGATTTCCTATTATGCTTTTGTGAAATCCCATAGGTATGCCCTGATAACTTGTGTGCCAATTTTTAAAACATTTGCAACATTATATTAATTTTATTATCTGTCAGTTTGTGTTGTCGTGCATTTATTTTATATGAAAACGAACAAAATCGAATATAGAACTTCGTAAATTATTCTTTTAAGAAATATTGGTGCATACACGAATGATTGTACTTTCAAGTCAACTATTTGCGAGTGGTCAAAATTGTTCAAACATGATCCAGAATTATTGAATGACAATCTCCGTCCAGGGCACCGTGTTGTTGAAAAGTGTTTGGTACTGGAAGATGCAAGATTAAAGAAGCAACAATTATCAGTTTTACTAGTTGTTTCAGAAACCATGGTCTTTAGAATTGTACACGAGTACGTTGGAATGACGAAAGTTTGTGCAAGGTGGTTTCCATGAATGCTTTCGTCATTGCAAATGCGTGTCTGGGTAAAGACGTGTGTCCAATTCTTAGCGTTTTGTGGGAACTAATCAGATTTAATTATCAATCAACCTGTCACTGGAGATGAATCTTGGATCCATCATTATGATTCAGAATCCAAACAAGAGTCAATGCAGTGGCATGTTGAGAGCCCGAGCCACTCTGAGAAATACAAGCCACCCCTGCTGCAGGAAAAGTAATGGCAACTATTTCTTGACCTTGTCAAAGAATTTTGCTGATTGATTATCTGAATAAGGATAGTACGGTAAATGTAGAGTATTATGCAAGCTTGATGCTTAATCTCACAAATTCAATTATAGTAAAAAAACGCAGAAAAACCAGGCAAGATGTGTTGTTGCTCCATATCGCACAAGTCGAGACTTTCAAAAACTGGTCTTGCTGATTGTGACTTTAAAGAAATTTAACACCTACCTTATAGTCTAGATTTAGCGGCCAGTAACTACTTTTTGTTTCCGAATCTCAGAAAAACACTTAAAGAGGCAAAATTTAGGGACGATGGCGAATTAATAGCAGCTGTAGAGAATCATTTTGCAGAGAAACAAAAATAATATTTTACTATGGATTAGAGATGTTATTGAAGCGGTGTAATACTTGTACTCAGAAGCAAGGAAACTCCTATAGATCGTTCCAACCTCCGTATTCAGTATGGGATCTAATAGCAACTTTTATCTCTTACTATCCTTAGTTGCTGTCATTAACGCTATCTTCACTTTCGTTAAAATATTTCGTTAAATAGTTCATTTGTTTATATAGTTGTACAAATTGTGTTTTTCAGAACACTTCTATCTTTTTCAAGCGTGCACAGGGTAATATGGATATTTTTATTGATTTTTATAAACGTTATAACATAATATAAATGTAATTACAGTTTTTACTGCATTAATGGAGCCTGTAGGAAGAAAACGGCGCAAAGGAGACAAATTTAGCCGTAAGGAGAAGTGTATGATTGCAAATGTTTTCAATTATTTCAATAAATCAATGAATGTGAGTGCTGCCGTTCAAGAAGCAAGTAAAGCTTTGGGTATCCCAGACCGTGCAATATATCATGTAAAACAGGAGCAACGAACTGGTTTATTATCAAGTCAAAAAAAAACTAAAAAAAGGAAAGGCATACAACTAAATGATCGACTACATACATATGATGAGAACACGCAAGCAGCTATTCGACGTAAAGTACATGGCTTTTTTATACAGAACATGCCACCTACATTAAATACAATTGTTGCTGCTGTCAATGCTGATGATGAACTTCCTAATTCAGTCGAACAACTTTACATAGATTGTTACACGATATAGGTTTCGAATTTAAAAAAGTAGGACGAAAAAGTATACTCATTGAACGAGATGAGATTATTAGGTGGAGGCACAAATACTTACGAGAGATCAAAAGATTTAGAGAAGAAGGTACCATTTACTTCTTGCTATTTGACATGGCTGTAACTCTATATTATTTCAGGTCGAACTATTATATACACTGATGAGTCATAGGTGAATATAGGGCATGCGGTAAATAAAACTTGGACAGATACTACTATTCAAAATAGTCGACAAGCTTTTATTCAAGGACTAAGCACTGGTTTGAAGTCACCAAGCGGGCTTGGACCTCGTTTTGCATTAGTTCATGCTGGTAGTGATAATGGGTTTGTTCCTGGTGCTGAATATACATTTCTTTGCAAGAAAAACACTGCCCACGTTCATCATGAGATGGATTCAGAAACATATGAGGATTGGTTTATAAATAAATTACTTCCAAATATACCACAGAAGTCAGTCATTGTTCTTGATAATGCTTCCTATCACTGCAGAAAATTGGAAAAAATTCCAACAGCAGCATGGAGGAAAAACGATATCATTGATTGGCTCAGTGAAAAACAAATACAAATCAGTAACGATATGCTAAAAAGGGACTTACTGTATTGCGTGTCACAAATTAAACCGCAATATGATAAAAGTAGGATTGACGAATTTGCAAAAGAAAAAGGTCATGAAGTTCTTCGATTTCCACCTTACCATTGCGAGTTAAATCCCATTGAAATGGTATGGGCACAACTTAAAAACTACGTAAGAATGAATAATACCGCATTTAAGGTAAAAGATATGGAGCAATTAATTCGAAGAGCGTATAGCACTGTAACAGCTAATAATTGGCAAAACTACATCAAACATGTAAAAAATATTGAAAAGGAAATGTGGATAGTGGATAATTTGCAAGACAACATCGAAGAATTAATTATTCACGCAACACATTCGTCATCATCTGAAGATCAAAGTGATTCCTCGACTGAAAAAAAATTAACGTGAGACATAGATATGTGTGTGTAATTGCTATTCCTTTCTTAAATATTATTGTATTATATACGTATTTGTATGATTCCAGTTCTTTTTGTTACAAAAGTGGAAACTATTATTTGTTAAAGGATCATCATCGTTTTTAATTTTAATAAATTGCATAACACCCCAATATCGAAGTAAATATTCACTGTACGTTGCATAGATATCGTTCATATGTATATTTGTTTAGAAATGTGTGTAGTATTGTTAATAAATATTGAAATACAGCTATTTTCCTTGTAGCATTCTTTCCTATAATTTTACGTGCAGCGAATTCGCTATGCACTCTGTTAAAATTTAGTTACTTTAATAAAATAATAAGCAAAATGTCATATGAATCTCAATAATTTTGCACCTTCAACGTCAAAAAACGTAAATAAAGGTTATGATTTGATCGCGTGAAATGTCAAATAATTAACCGGAAATGGTAATGTACAGCTGATTGGATGATTTGGCAACCATGAAACAAATTCCCATAAGACGTATACTGAATACGGAGGTTGGAACGATTTATAGTACTATCATAAATACTGTTACAAAAGTTTATACATAAATCACAAGTTCTGTGACAACTAAAATAAGCAAAAGACGAACATTTACTGTTAGTTGACATTCCTGCTATTGAAGTGTGCAAATTTTAAAGATAATATACAGTTTAATAGTGGAGTGGGGAGACAGAGAATACCGCGTTGCTATAATTGCTTTGCATATGTGTGGTATGGAGAAATCTTCAATTTTCAAAACGTTGCAGCTACTGGGAATCAATCGGATTACGTATACCTGGCCATAAAATTATACGACGACACTGGTAATGTTAGAGATCGTCAAAGAACAGGAGGACCTCGAACTGTTAGAACTCAACAAGCGATTAAAGCAGTAAAAGCGCGAATTAGACGTATTCCATTAAGAAAACAAAAAATACGAATTGAAAATATCGACCCAATCAATGTCGCGCATCATAAACCCGATACGCGAATGAACACATCAGCAGATTCTTTTCACAGATGAAAAGATCTTGACTGTTGAAGAATATTTTAATAAATAAAATAACAAGATTTATGCTAGATTATCAAAAGAAGTAAACAGTTGATTGCAAGGGTAGAAAGAGATCAACATCCTTCATCCGTAATGGGATGGTGGGGAGTCAGTTACGAAGGAGTGACAAAAACATTCATTTTTGTGAAAAAGGTGTTAAAACCTCAGCTGCCGTGTATCAGAAAAATGTTTTGGAATGCGCTGTTAAACCATTGAACCACATTGTTTTAACAGTCAACCATAGACCTTCTAACAAGATTCAGCGCCGGCCCACAAGGCGAGAACAATTCAACAGTGGCTTCAGAGAAATGTACCGAATTTTATTTCTCCGGATGATTGGCGTTACTCTAGTCCGGACCTTAATCCCTTAGATTCAAAGTTATGGTCGGATTTAGAGAATAGGATGTGCTCTTATGGCACGCAGTGAAAAATTACCAATGGAAAACATGCGTGGTGCAATAGATGCATGGCCAGAGCGTCTGAAGTCCTGTGTTAAGGCAAATGGAGACTATTTTGAATAATATGTTGAAATATTTGTTACTTATTTATTGGTCAATAAATGCTGTATTTTACAGCTAAAAATTCACGTAACAGTATTCATGATGGTACTAGGTATGTTGAGAAATAAATTTTTATTAGTCTTTTGTTTTCTTGTCCGACAAGATAAAAACGTACCCTTGTAAGCGCTAGTAAATTAAGTGCTAATAACTTGTATATAAATAAATTATTTACAAAGAGCTTTAGTGTTTATGTGGAATCTAGTGATGTGTTCTTTTTAAAATAAGCTATTACATTAATATTTCTTCTTTCGTCCGTTTTAAGTTCTATAGAATAATGTTGGGAAGATTAGCACTAACAACATCTACTCATAATAAGTAATAACGCAACAACAACATTCATCAATTTAGACTTGATATAAACAATTATTAGAAAAAAATCCAATTACGAGGGTAGATTGATATACAGGCTGTCCCGTAAAAAACGCCAACATTCATAATTCCGTTATTTATTGTCCGGTTTTATTTAAACAAAAAGTAAATTTAATAGCATCAAAAACACTATAAGATAGCAGTGTTTTATTTGTTTTCAATTGTTTTCATTAATGTAAAACGACAGTCAAGTTTTTTATTTTAAATGGCAACATATATATTTTTGGCTATATTCGGATTGGTTTTTTTTTTCTGAATTCAACGATGTATAACATGTTTATTTTTGATAAACGTTTATTGCAAAAAAAAAACTTCATAAATTTCATCTTTGTCTTCCATTATTTATAAATATTCGAATGTGTCATGAAACATTGGAAATGTAAGTATTATAAATATTATTATAAGAAACAAAACACTTTACAATAAATGTTGAAATTGCCCGCCACCTTGTTCAACACATATCGCACATCTTCTAATTACTCCAAAGGTCGCATTTAAAAGACAAGCGGCAGGTACTTCTTGACAAGTGTTAATAATTCTTTGTCTTAAAATGTCAACATTTTCTGGAGTTGTTAAATAAACTCGATCTTGTAGATAAGCCCACAACCAAAAATCGAGGGGCGTAAGATCCGGTGAACGCGCAGGCCACTCGATAGGACCGGATGTTCCTATCCACCTATTTCCAAATTGGGTGTTCAACAAATCAGTATTTACTCTGGCGTTGTGCGCGGGAGCCCCATCTTGTTGAAAAAATATTCTATTTAAATTTGCCAAAGGTAATTCATCTAAAAAGTTTTGGATATTTTCGTGTAATAAAGTGTAGTATTTTTCTTGATTTAAGCAACCATCTATGAAAAATGGCCCAATTAATTGATCACCTAAAATGCCACACCAAACATTTACGTTGAAACGTCTTTGAAAATTATTTTCAATTACAAATCTCGGATTGTCTGCACTCCACTGTCGATGTATGTTTCTATTAAAAATACCGTTGTTGCTAAAAGTGCATTCATCAGACCAAATTATCCTTCTGTAAAAATTCGGGTCTTGTTCTAATGCATTTAAATAAAAACGACAAAACTGGATTCTTCGGCCAGGATCATTTTGTTCTAATGCATGAACTTTTCGAGCTATGTACGGTTTAAGTTTGTGTTTTCTTAAAATACCATGAACTGTAGTTTTTGATACCCCAATATTATGTGCAATTTCGCGAATCGAAGTTCGTGAATTTTGCTGTACTGCAAGAAGAACATCTAATTCCTTATCTTCGGAGAATTTGCCGTTTTTGTGTTTTTTGTTTGGTAAATGATCCATAATTTCTTAAATTCTTTTCAATTCTCTGAAATATTTTCGAACCTGGAACTTCTCTGTCCGGAAAACGAGCACTGTACCGACGAACTGCTTGAAGGCGATTTTTATTACATTCAAAGAACACTTGTAACATGTCCGTTAATTCATTTTTAACGAAAATACGCTTTTTGTTGCGGCAAAACGTTCAAACAGGATAATACAGAAAACTTAATAAAGTCAAACTGACACTTAAGGCACATTGACATAATGCTAGTGGACTGGGCCAAGTCTACTATAATGAAAGATGAAATTTATAAAGTTTTTTTTTTATTTTTTATTATTAGGAGATGTGCGATATGTGTTAAACAAGGTGGCGGGCAATTTCAACATTTATTGTAAAGTGTTTTGTTTCTTATAATAATATTTATAATACTTACATTTCAAGTGTTTCATGACACATTCGAATATTTATAAATAATGGAAGACAAAGATGAAATTTATAGTTTTTTTTTGCAATAAACGTTTATCAAAAATAAACATGTTATACATCGTTGAATTCAGAAAAAAAAATACAATCCGAATATAGCCAAAAATATATATGTTGCCATTTAAAATAAAAAACTTGACTGTCGTTTTACATTAATGAAAACAATTGAAAACAAATAAAACACTGCTATCTTATAGTGTTTTTGATGCTATTAAATTTACTTTTTGTTTAAATAAAACCGGACAATAAATAACGGAATTATGAATGTTGGCGTTTTTTACGGGACAGTCTGTATAAGGTCTACAACTCTAGTAGTAGTAAAAAGTAAATTTATTGTACTATCAATGTACATAATTATTTTTCCACATTTCTTCAAACACTGAATCCATTTCTTCATTCCGTTCATCAAAAAAACTTTCTTGTTTACTGTTGAATCAATTGCG
Organism: Melolontha melolontha; assembly: GCA_935421215.2. Taxonomy (NCBI): domain Eukaryota; kingdom Metazoa; phylum Arthropoda; class Insecta; order Coleoptera; family Scarabaeidae; genus Melolontha; species Melolontha melolontha. The sequence continues at coordinate 54,958,340 of OW285242.1, forward strand.
AACTTCAGTGTCTCAAAAATTTTGACCTTTCAATACCTTCTTAAACTTAGGGGGGCAGAAATCTAAACGTGGCAAATCGGGATTGTACGGAGGGTGCGAAACAACCGTGAATTTCAGATTCGTCACTGTCTTTATAGTTCAGTTGCTGCAATGTGGTCTGGCGTTGTCATGATGTAAGAAAAAATTCGTTCTTTCCGGCCTTACTCAACGCATACAATTCTTTTGTGATCATAAAGTTTTGCGGTATTTTATTGAATTAATCGTTAATCCTTTTGACAGATATTCGGTATGAATGGCTCCCTTTACATGCCAGAAAATGGTGAGCATGACTTTCTGGGATAATGGAGCTCTTTGAAATTCTCGTACATGTGTAGAATCAGAATGATGATATTCCATTGATTGCTGCCGGCTTTCGGGTCAGAATGATGAATCCAAGATTGACAAATGCTTCACATCTATACAATCGGATCATTGGTTGGTACGCATCTCTGAAATCGAACTCACGATAAATGACTGTTACTCAATAACGGTACACAGGAAATTTAAACTTTGCATGCTAAGACAAGAAATTACCGTTTGCAGGTTAAAACTTGTTTCTATCCCCACTATTCGCACAATCGCGTCGTTGGAGAGGTTATATATCAATCAGTCTTTGTACATTAGAATATTCGATAAATATCGTGAAAAAAATTAATACTTGTATTTAATTAATTCTACTAAAACGCATTCTGCCTTATTAATAAACGTCCATTTAAATGGTCTTAGTATGATACTAACATATATTTTTAATAAAATCAAATTTCATTTAATTTGTTTCAATCACAACAAATGCATTTCCTTTTGATTTTTAACACTACTAATTCTTAGGTTACTTTTAATACCGAAATCGCGCTCTAAACATACCTTTAAACGTTACTAAAAATTTAGTACGCAACTAAGCTTAGTTAGTTTATTAATACGAGTTTTCTTAGTGTGACTTAATAAGGCTATTTATGTAAAATGTGCAACAAATATCGTTAAGGGTATGCAACTGCTTTTGCTAACCTAATGTTTAAATCCCAAAAACAACGGTTAATATACTTTGTAAAAGTGCATGTCCGATTCGAAAATAAAAAGAACGTGGGTATATTTACCAGAAACTGTTTTAATAGTCGTCTTCATTTTGTATCATATTCCCTCAACGATTTGCGAGATGTGGATACCTTTTCCAATGTGGCTTATTTTTTTTCTCACAAAAAAGACAGGCTAGTTTTCAATGGCTTCCACGTAACTAAAGTTCTTGCCATTCAAACCTTTCTTTAAGGATTGGAAGGAGTGAGGTTTGGAAAATATATTGAATGCTAAAGAGTGTCTCATTTGAACTTCAGTTTCCTCAATATCTGTTACACAACGTACGGTTTGGCGTTATGATAGAAAATGACAACTTTTCGATTAGCCAAAATGAATTTCCGCATCAAGCTTGGTAACTTGTTCGTTCACACTATTTGTCCATTGTAATTTTTCCGCGATGTAAAAGAAGCTCGAAGAAAGTGATTTCCCTAATACCCTCTATACAAACAGTAACACTTATCGAAAGCAAGCCAGCTATTTCTACACTTTCGCCTACTTATTTCCAGCTTCTCTTTTTGTTATACGTTCTCATATATGAACCCCTTCCTATCGCCTGCTACAACTCGATTCAAAAGACTCTCTTTGCTGCAGAGATGCGCTTCAGCTTATTTTGTTGATATTCAGTCTGTTGGCAAACTCTTCATTTTAAATCCTTGAGTTAAAATCAACACTGAAAGACCTTCCAAAACGAGGTTCATCACTGAGATTAAAACATTTGTTCCTAGATCTGCCATGCGTCATTGGACAGAATCGGAACTAGGCCAAATTTCAACACTCACACATTATCGAAATTCGTACAACATAAGATGGTGAAAATGTATATTCTAGTTCTCCATTTTGAAAAATTTTGACTGAATAACTTAATTAATTTATTAACTTAAAGCAACGGCGTCCTAAAACGTCTCATGACGCTACTACCTCATCACAGATATACTACATGAAAGTAAAACCGACAACTTACATCTCTTACATTTATGTCAAGTTAAATTAGATATATCGGCTATTAAAATTTAAAAATTATGCTATTTAGGTGGCTGTTACTGTTTGTATAAGTGTAGGCATAATTTTGATCATGTTCAATGACAATGCAAATACAAAAATAGTACTTACGATCTTCCCCGCCTAAATGGATATACGGGCAATCTTGAAGCCTCATCAGGAATAACCTAAAAACACAAATTTCGCTAGAATAATACTGATGTACGTACCGATATACAGCATATCATATAAAATACTACAAGAAATTTATCTGTAAAAGTGAAGTGAAGGTTTTTCCAACTCTTTTCGGATTTTCTATATTTATATCCTTTAGTTTCATTAATAGCCATTATGCGTACTTAAACTAATATATTTGACAAGTAAAATATAGGAATATTATTTTTTCTCTCTAAACACTACGAGGGTGATTCGACAGCGGAGTGACTTTTCCAAAGTTGGTAACACTTTCGCCATGGTGAGTATATTCCTGACTTCAGCCATGTTTTAGAAGGCTACTGTCAAAATTTCGGCCAAATCTGTTGGATGTTTTTAAAATAGCTTAAAGTAAACTATTTATTTTTGTGTTAATATGGATTAAAAAGAATTTCGTATGTTAATTAAACATTATTTTCATATAAGCACAACTACTGTCTCCTAGATATTTAATGTGGTGGCTACGAGAGTCCATTCGCCAAAGCCAGCAATGCTAGATGGGTCAAACTCAGGTTTATAGGATCGCTAAGACCCACGAGTAATGTTTTAGAAGCCTACTATCAATCTGTCATATAGACAACTTTTTGAAATCGTTATTTTTGTGTTAATAAAGAGAAAAAATAATTTCTAACCCTCGAATAAACTTGAAGTTACATAAATATATGTATGAATCTGTTCCTCATGGAATTATTTGTAAGTGCTTTATTGCTTTTAAAAATGATTATATGAGCACACAAAAGACTGAACCCCCGGGGCCTTCATTTACAGAAAATATTAATAAAGCCCATACCATTGTCAATAACGGCCGCAGAATGAAAGTATGTGAGATAGCTTATGCCGTGAACATCTCAACCGAATGAGTACACAATATTTTGCATCAATCTTTAAAAATGAAAAAGCTAACCACTACACCTTCAAATGACTGTATGGCTAAGTTCGAACAAAATCTAAGAAAATATTTTCGTCGAGATGTCACCGTAGTGGTGTATCCAACCACTACACTCTAAACACAGTCAAAACAATGTATTTATTCTGATGAACGTGCTCCGAAGAAGAGAAAAACGGTTCTTTCGTCCAATAAGATTATGGCCACGATTTTTTGGAGTTCTAAAGATGTAAATCTATATTGATTATGTACAGACGAGAAATATTAAAACTAACCAATATTATGCTGATATTCTGACACGTTTCGACGCAGAAAACGCCGAGTAAAAACCGACATTTGTTCAGAAAAAGTTTTGTTCCATCACTACAACGCATCCTCTCATTCATCCACTATTGTAACCGCTAAATTTGTCGAATTAGGATATTGATTGTTGCCTCATCTACCATGTTCACCACATCTTGCTCCAACGAATGCTTAAAAAATATGGAAAGTCACTGGTTTAGAAAAATAAAATGCGGACCTCCTGTATGTTTTAGGAATACACAGCTAGTTTCTCGGCTTCTTTGAAACGTCCATAAAAATACTTCTCGTCCTGGTTGTCTTCTATTTGGGAACCTTTGTTGGTATTCTGGTGCAGCATTACGAGCATTACCATCACAAAAATGATATCCCTATATTCAAGGGAATTAAAATATGCCATTCTTTAGAGGGTTTTTAAACGTTCGCAGAAAAATAGAATACATGCAGTAACAATTTGACAAATCTATTTCATTCATTTGTTGCTAGAACAAGTATGTCATTCCAACCCATGAAGTGCATTTTATGCAATTAAATATGTAGTATTGTAAGTTTGCGAAAGGATAATTTAGAAAGCCAGTATATCGCAAACTATTAAAGGATTTGCCACATGTACATAGGAACTTATTTGTTCAAAATACCATTCCTGATCACCCATTTACGTTTGTCGTATAAGTTATGAATCACCCTGTATATCTTTTTGACCCTAAAATAAATATTTCATTGAAAAGTCACTCAAAAACGTCAAAACACCCTCGTAATATATCAAAGTGGAAATCAAATAAAGTATGCAGTTAAAATTTTCGTTTTCCACGATATATTCATGTTGGTTATAATTTATTTTAATTAATTATTCATAGCAATATTTTAAATGTTCATCTAATTTTCACTAGCTATGAACGGCACTAGGTTTTTATTTTTTCCCAAAGAAAACTAATTTGCTGATACACGAAAACCTTGGCTGAAAAAGCTATAAATAAAATCATACCTTCTTGAGCGATAATTGCTACTACAATATTTATTACTGCGTTCCACTTTAAAGTACCAAGATCTTTAGATAATTAAAAATTTACGTTTTCTAGCAAATTGCTAATAAGCAACAACTTAATATTCTGATTATTGGTAACTGGCCTTAATTATTGTTAACTACTATAATTAATGTGATTTAATAAAAATTTTCATGTTTATCGCAATCATTTATTGTAAATATTATAGCAAACATAAGTTTTCAAGTTAAGTAAGTTTGTCCTAGATACATACAGTGTGTATAAGCCAAATGGAATAAATTCATTATTTCGGTTACTGTACATATTTATAAAAAATCCCGAAACATGTCATATTTAATTTATAAATTAACATTCTTCAACGTGAAAATGCGATCCCTACCTTCAACTCCCTTCGAATGACAGGTACAACCCCCATTTTTTTAAATGGGAAGTATAGGCTTGTGATATATCGTTGTAAAGCTCTCTTTATTCTCTATTCAAAAATGTTATAATTTTCATGTTTGTTGCAACAATTAAGATAGAATAAAATAAAATCACGTTATCGAAATTCGCTACAGTATACTCAAAAAATAAAATTTAATGCAAAATGTAAAGAAAAATTTAAAACGCCAAAAAAAAAATATGAATGTCAATGAAGTAGATGTTCAAAATGTTCACCATGAACGTCTTGGCAACATCCTAATCTTAAATAAAACTGTCTTCTAACATTATTTAACATATCAGGCGTGATCGACCTAATCGCAAGCGTTATTCGTTCTCTTAAGTAATTTAAATCCAAAGGTTTAGTTTTGTACACAATGCTCTTCAAATATCCCCATAAAAAAATCAAGTAAGGTCAGATCAGGTGATCGCGCTGGCCATTCTATCGATCCTCGCCTTCCTATCCACCGATTGGGAAATATTGCATCGAGGTACCGCCGGACATTGCGTTGGTAATGTGGTGGTGCTCCATCCTGCTGAAACCATGTCGTATTCATTGGAACTTGAGGGTTTCCTGGATCAGGATATAAATTTGCCAAAGTTGGAATGACATCATTTTGAAGTAGTGCCAAATAACGATCGTCATTCAAATTGCCCTCAATGAAAAAGGGACCAATGATATGGTTTCCAACAATACCTGCCCAAACATTAACTTTTACTGGGTATTGTGTATGTTCTTCCCTCATCCAGTGAGGATTTTCCGTAGACCAGTAGCGGCAATTTTGTCGATTAGCATGACCGCTAAGAGAAAAAGTGCACTCATCAGAAAACATAACGTCTTCTAAATTGATAATATTGTTATCCAGCATGTCCATCATTCGCTCACAAAAATAAGTTCTTCTATCAAAATCGTCTTCCATAAGCTCCTGAGTAGATATCATTTTATAGGGATGCATTTTATTTTCTTTTAATATGTTTACTATCGATGTATGGCTAACATTTAATGTAGTGGATGCATGTCTACTCGATGTATGTGGGTTTTCCATAAACTCAAGCATCACATCTACTTTGATTTCATCACTCAGTGCATTGGCAGCTGGTTTTTTTATCTGCCTTACATGACCAAACTCTCGAAACTGCTTCTCTATCTTACTTATTGTTCCTTGAGGTATAGGCGGTAAATCAGGAAATTGCTCATGAAATAGGTGGGTTACTTCTTGTTGTGTTCGGGTTCTATCTCCGTAACCAATCATTTGTATGACTGTTATTTTATGCATTTCCGTTAATCTAACCATTTCCCAGAATTGTATTTTACGAAATTCAAACTAAAATTATCAAACTGTCAATTTAAATGACAACTTTTAAATACAAAACAATTTACTAAGGCGTTTTAAACAAACTAATGTTGCCACGGAAACTTTTTAAAGTATTTTTAATGGATACCATCTAAAAAGCACATTGGTATGGTTTTTACTCACTTTCTTATTATGAAGACCTAAACGGGAAGTAAGTAATGCAATGATGCCTTTGATGTATGTATTAAATCTTTATAAACGCAAATGAGCATCTACTTCATTGACATTCATATTTTTTTCTGGCGTTTTAAATTTTTCTTTACATTTTGCATTAAATTTTATTTTTTGAGTATATTGTAGCGAATTTCGATAACAACATGATTTTATTTTATTCTATCTTAATTGTTGCAACAAACATTAAAATTATAACATTTTTGAATAGAGAATAAAGAGACCTTTACAACGATATATCACAAGCCTATACTTCCCATTTAAAAAAATGGGGGTTGTACCTGTCATTCGAAGGGGGTTGAAGGTAGGGATCGCATTTTCACGTTGATGAATGTTAATTTATAAATTAAATATGACATGTTTCGGGATTTTTTATAAATATGTACAGTAACCGAAATAATGAATTTATTCCATTTGGCTTATACACACTGTATATGTAAACAACACAGCAAAAGCTCTGAAGCATTAGAAAATAAGCTTTGTTTGAGAAAAATAAAAATGAGTTATTTTTTATCCTTTGTGCCAAAAAAATAAAGCAGTACTTCCTAACGATGCCCGTTTTTTTAAGTATAATTTGTCTCAAACTTATCAATATTAAAGAATACATATAAACAAATATATTTACTTATTTATATAAGGCTCCAGGAGATCTAAATTTTCAAACATATCCTCTTCATATATATCCTGACCTGCAAATATTTTAATAAGGTTATATTACCAAATATTCACAACGGCAACATTCAGTATAGAAATTTATATACCCATTATTAAAATTACAATAGTATTAAAAAAATACACGTTTTAAGAAAGTGCAATTTCCTTTGGTTAATACATTATCTCTGTAGTATAAAATCAAATACGAATATTTAGAAAGCTTGATTAAATAATATTGAAAAACATATTTATATAGATAGTCTGACCACAGAGGCGATCACAAGCGAGGGGTTTGGAACTCATTTCACCAGCGCTTCGCGTGCTATATGTATGTACTACATGAACGGCTATGATAGTGTGAATATGCGTAGGTATAATTCGAACAGAAAGCTTTTTTCTAAATAACGGGCGGTTCAGTAAACCGAACGCAGTGACGCCGCTAGTTGCCTACCTAAGTGGCGGTGTTTACTGACTACATATTATGTAGTGATCAGGTCTCACAGTATTAAGGCCAGTTCCCACTTATGCATTAAAATGCAGCAAGTTTTGATGCATGAAAAGTATGCATTTTTTAATGCACGACTTCCTATGCATCAAAAATTGCAAAGATATTCACATCTATGTAATTCCATGTGCAGTAAAATAAAAACAGCTAGGGATTTAATTTTTAGGCAATCACAAGATTACTTGACAGATAGTAACGTAAATTTTGTGGTTGTTTTAATTCGGCATAAAAAGTCTGTTTTCTTCTAATAAGTATGGATTATGAAGAAATATTACTTTTATTAATAATTAGAGCAAGTGCACTGCTTTTGCCATCTCCGAGAAATCTTAAAGCAAATTTTAATTTGTAATTTTACGAAAATGAACCTGTAAAAGTTATAAAATTGAAAAATAAAAAATATATGTCTATTACTATCACATGTTAACACTTACCATTCAACAACAAAAGTGAGGTGATATATTTGCGATATTAAAAATGAAACCGTCCAAACACATAATACCAATGTAAAATTATATATTGGTAACGTAGTATACCCTAGCTTTCACTAGAATTGCATGCAATTTATTGCACGAATTTAGTTCTAAAGCTGTGCAGTAAAAAATGCATCCATTTTTGTTGCATGCAATTGGTGGAAATGCATAGTGTGAACGCAAAAATGCAGCATTTTTTTCGTGCATTAAAAATTGCAGCATTAAAATGCACAAGTGGGAACTGGCCTTTATACTTTTTTAATAAGAGAGACAAAGTTTAAACTGACCCGCCAACATATAGACTTACGATTGGCTAATTGCCGGTCATGTTTAAACTGCCCATATTTGGTAATTAAGTGCCGCCATATTGTAGACACAGTTGATTGAGTAAATATTTTTGTTAAGCATTTTCCGATCATTTTTTGTGTTTAGACAACAAAATAATTTTTTTAAAAACTATTTGCTTGTGAGAATGAATCCACAACCTAGTACAAGTGGGCTATCAATATCGCCTCCAAGAAAGCGTGCTAACCTGGGGACGAGGACGTTTGTACAGGAAAAGCAAGCTATATTTAATATGTTCAAGGAAATTATTTGTAGTAGTCCTACAATAAAGAAAACACGGATTAAACTGGAAATATCAAACACTTTATGTTCCATAAATATTTCTGTATTTATATTTAATATTAGTAGGTATTCCAAGGTCAAGTGTTTACCGTGTTATTCACGAATACAAAGCGAAAGGACTAATTCCACTAAAACGCTTAGGAAGAAAATCGCTATCTGCATTTGACGATACTATTAAATACATGATAAGAAGAATGGTGCATACTTTTTTATGATTGAGAATTTCCTACGTTAAACAAAATTTTAAAGAAAATAAAGGAAGATGAAAATATACCTTAAATGAGTCGTTCAACTTTATAGAAACTGATGAAGATGGTTAATTTTAAGTAAGTTGGGTTATTAAATTATATAAGTGTTTTATGTAATATGTGTATGTATTCATAGGTATTTAAAACGTAGGTAATCGCAAAAGTCTGTTGCTTAAAGGTGATGATTTTGTGGAGACGAAGGTATTTATCTTCTATTAAAAAATATAGAACTGAACAACGCCCAATCTATTATTTAGACGAAACATGGCTTAATGAAGGACATACAAAAGCAAAAGTGTGGGTAGATATTAATTTTACAACACGCAGCCAAGCATTTATAGATGGTGTAACTACCAGTCTAAAAAATCCCATTGGTAAATGAAGACGCATAATTATTTTACATATTGGTTCTAAAAACGGGCTTATTGGTATTTGAGGTAAGAAAAACTGCTGATTATCACGATGAAATGGATGCAAATGTTTTTGAGTAGTGGTTCAATAACATTTTAAAAAAATTACCCGAAAATAGTGTAATTGTAAATGATAATGCATCCTACCATAGCAAGAAATTTGATTCCTCTACGGTACGATTAGAGTTATTAGAAACAATAGATCGTCATAAGGCAAACTACAATGTACACGCAGTGGATAAAATGGCGAAAGAAAATAACAAAGTTGTACTTAGATTACTACCCTAGTATTGTGAAATGAACCCTATTGAATTGGTTTGGGCTCAAATAAAAAATGAAGTAGCTTCAAAAAATAAAACCTTGAAATTAGCCGAAGTGAAAGAACTTTCATTAACTGCTACTGCAAATGTAACATCAGAAGTGTGGACGAAATGTGAAGAACATATAATCAAAGAAGAAGATAAAATGTGTAATTTAGATGGTTTAATAAATGACGTAGTGGAGTCGTTTATTACATATTTCGCTTGAAAATCGTGACAGTACCGAGAGTGATTTTAGTATAGACAGTGATAATGATTCTGTTGAAGAGATGCAGTAGTTGTATATATATTTGAAATATTATATCATAATTGAAAAATTATGTTATACAAATTATTGTTGATTAATGCTTTATAATAATTGAATGTACTATGTACTGAATTTAAATCAAATAATATTCTTATATTTTGAGTGTAAATCAGTATGAAATATTTAAATCAATTTAATCAACCTTTTGAAATTGGAAATTTTATAATCAATAAACTTTACGCTTATTAAGTGTAAGTTGTAAAATAATATAACTATTATAAAGAAGGAAGTTGTTGAGAAAAATGTTGTCAATTAATGATTTATTTATGTACAAGTGATTAAATTTGTCTCAATATTTAACAACTAATATTCTTTCTGTTGTAACCTAATCATTATATATACAAGTTGTCCCGTATCGTCATGTTTAAATTTTAGGTGTAAAGTAGACTTCATTTCAAGTAACAAAAACGCAAAACTTATATATCCATTTTATTTGTTTCAAAGTTACAGATCTATGAATGTGATTGTCAGATCATGAAAAAAAATGTAATCCTAAAGTCAATAAAAACTGATTTAATTTAAAAAAGTTCAATTAATAATATTTTCGAAATGTCCACCTCCTTGTTGAATGCATACGCAAACAGAAGAAGTACTTATCCGAATTTCATACTTGTTTTGTCGGATTTGCTCGGCAGCCAGGTGAATACGATCCAACAACTCTTCTCTTGTGTTCTAAACTTGCGCGTAGACTAAATTGAGTCCTAAATAAAAGTCAAGGGGATTAAGATCGGGTGATCTGGATGGCCATGCAACAGGACCACCTCGACCAATCCATTTTGGATAATTGATGTTAACCCAATTTCGGACAGCAATGTGGTGGTGCCACATCCATGTGAAACCACATGTCTCGTCGAACATTCAGTGGGACACCTCTAAAAGACCTGGCAGTTCGTTAATAATAAATTGAAGGTAATTGTCCGCATTAACCTCCCAGGAAGAACGACAGGACCAATCAACAAGTCATCGATTACGGCCGCCCAAACGTTAATAGAAAATTCATGTTGAAATTTAGATGGGCGTATAGCTTTGGGATTTTCTGATGACCACCTGTGCAGGTTTCTCAGATTTGTAACACCACTTCTCGTGAACGTAGATTCATCTGTCCAGAGGACTGTTCTGCAGAAATTAAAATGAAGCCGTGACTGTCTTAATATCCAGGTAGAATAAACTAGACGAGCATAGTGGTCTGCCTCAAGCAAACCGTGTCCCCTGCGATAGTGATATGGATATAAGCCCTCACGTTTTAAAATTCGCCAAAATGCATGTCCGCATACTCTTGAGAAGAAAATCGGTAAGGCATTTCGAATAAAGAAAACGTGTCCACTCACTAATAAGCTGTTGTATGAACTGAAGCGTAATGTAATCCTTTATTGAAAAATGCAATGTTAACAGTCATCTGAACATTTGTTTATTGTATGATATTCATGGTTCAGCACTTACGAAATAAGTAAGAACCTTCTTTATCATAAATCAATTTCCAGTGCTCTTTTTTGTAGATCTCCAAGAACGTGTTTATTTATTTTAGGATAACATTTTATTATGCGACGTTAACAATCACAGGCCTGTTATACAATCACATTCATAGATCTGTAACTTTGAAACAGATAAAAATGGATATACAAGTTTTGCGTTTTTATTACTTAAAATGAAGTCTACTTTACACTCCTAAAATTTGAACATAACGATACGGGACAGCTTGTATATGGACATATTTTTTAGATTATTACATACAATATGAAATTTAGATATAATAAAACACATTTTCATCCACCTGATGAAGCCACAGTGTGGTGAAACATATGTAGTGTGTTAACATTATATATATTATTTTGAAACTATACAACTGTGTTTTATTATATCTATATAATGAAGTTTCAACAAGTATCTCCTTCGTCGATTATTAATTTAATATGAAATTTCTTAAATGAATATAATTTTTATGTAAATATTCATTGTATGTATTACAAATTCAAGTAATAAAATAGATATAAAAACTATTGCCATTTATTTTTTTACAACTGTGATCCGTAATACAGTTTAGTTAAATATCGAAGTGCAAATAGCAAGTGCTACTTCATTTCATTGTAATTTATCATTTAAATTTACCGCCAAAATTGCTGTCAGTTAATTATGCTTAATGTGATTCTGGTTGAAGCGATTTGTCTCTCTTATTAAAAAACAGAGTATAACTACAATTATTAGCTTTAATGTTTGCATTGATTGTGCTTTACTAATAAATGTTTAAGGATGAAAAATACAACTTACCTAAATACTTCCACATCCCTAGAAAACAAACTCCAGTGATGTAAGCGTCATAGCCAGCCTCATGTTCTTTCTTTTGGTTTAAATTATATCCAAAACCGTTCGGTTCTAATTCTGTAAGAACAATAATTGTATACTTACTGCGAGTATTTCTTAACAGCAAATTCTAAAAAACAATACCGCAAATATATATACAGTCGTTGAGCATTAAATTAGGACATGTTTGTTTCGGGTAATTTATCTTTACGTAAAATAATATTAAATCGCACAACAGAAAATGAATAAATACAGTAAAGACCGAATTTACGGCAATGGTATCTACCTGTCTGCTATCTTAGAAAATCAGTGCAAAGCTTAAAATATAGAATAATTCCAAAACAAAAATATTAACAACTCCGATAAAAGAGCGAAATGGATTATGTGTTTGTATATTTCCAATCACATATTTCTTACAATAGGTTTTCTAGTAATCCTAATTTAGTAACCAACTGGGGGAAGTGACATGCACACCTACCTATTTTAGGCATCGTAAATGGAGGTTTATTTAAGGTATCTAGTAGATGGCCTAGAACATTGGAGGCAATCAATGAACTGAAAGGTTCTGTTACCGAAAGATATTTGGTGTCTATAATCCTAAAATAAACAATTTTAAAATTTTTTGGTTTCGCTTGAAATTATTTTTCCAAATAGCAATGTTTCGAGTTACTTTTCTCAAGAAATACAAAGCTTTTTTCTATTTTCACGGTTAATTAATTACTTCAAGAGTCAAATTGTACCTATTTATAAGATATGTTACAAATTTCTAATGTTCTATTAAATCTGAAAAATAATTACATAATATCATGAAATTTCTTGCATTAAATGTCTATTTCTATGCATATAACTCACAAATCAAAGTTCCCGTCTTATAAGTAACATGTATTAATTTTTTTTTATAGAGTGGGCTACTTTTTGTCTACACGTCAGGACAGTACTACCAACAAGTTTCATATATGTATACATATTATATTACTATATTAGTCACTAGGGTTTAACGCAAGTATATATCGGGCAAGAGTAATGTTATTTTATTTATTTAATTATAAATATGATATATAATCCACTTGCTTTATTTACGTAGCACAATTTGGGTAAGATTACTGAAATAACGGTTTATCGCAAACTTTACACATCTATTTTGCACCATCATAATAGGTTTGTTTTAGTTCGAAATTCTGAATAGTTCCAGAACTATTGCGCAATCGTACTAGCTATTTGGTGTTTTGGTTACATATGAACTAGTTCCGAATTTTTAATTATATGTTTTGGTTGGTGCAAGAAATAATTCGGAACGATTCTAGAACTGTTCTAGCAGTTCTTGCACCTTAGCGGTACCGGTTCTAAATTAGTAGTTTGAGGCGTGAGCATTGTTTTTCTTTTTTAACATTTTTGAAAGTTGGTAAGAAGTTGGTCTACAAGTTGCTCTAAGTCTAACAAACACAATCTTAATATGAAAGAATTTGAAGTAAAATACCTATTTGAGTGCATTAATTTAATTTACTTTTACATTAAACCATGGCAAAGGCAAATAAATGAATGGTAAAGGTTATATGTACTCATATTTCTAGATGATTTAATAGAAATACTTTGTTTCTCTTGCAAGAATTTCTATTTCTAACAGCCTGTAGTAGTAGCAGTCCAGAAAAAGACGAGCCCGGTGCAAATCACCTCTTTGCGGAATTATACCAGGATCATCAAAAGAACGAGTTATATCTACAAAATGTAGTGTCCAATTACACCGAAGCAGAATTTAAGGAATATTTTAAAGTGGGTCGTCAAATTGTTAATGAATTGGTAGTAAGATTTGCTGATAATGATTGGTATTCACAGAATATCTGCCGAACACCCACTATGAATATTTTGTTGGTACGTTGGCACGAAACTACCGGATTTAGAGATGTGGCAGATCGTTTCAACATTGCAATCAGCACGTTGCACCTATTAATACAGTATGACCGTAAATATACAGTACCGAAATTGTAAGTCTATTCGCAGTTGTTATGAAAATGACACTTATGTCAAACTTATTTTAAATAAACATTCACCTGTTATGTGTTAGGGTAGAAAATGTCACTGTCTGTGAATAAGATGCTCACAACCGAAGAAAAAACTTTTATATGTCAAGCATATAATCGGTCATACGAGTTTGGCAGAAATAATCGACCCAGCATTAAATGGGTTGGATCAATTTGAGCAGATGTTTCAAAAGCCCAAGTCATCAAATAGTGTTATTTTGTACGTTGTTAACAAATTCAAAACTACTGGCAATGTTAACATACAACTAAAAGGCAAGTCTGTGAGAAAGAAAAGCGTGCGAGTAAACGAAAATCACGGAGTAATGCTGCAAGTCTTACAATCACCGAAAAGAGGCATACGAAGAACTGCCTTAAAACTGGATATAAAAAGAGAATCTGTACATATAATGGTCAAGGATATTGGTGGTTTCTCTTACAAAATTCAAAAGTGCCATAAACTGAACCAAAATGATAAAACACAAAGTTTAGTTTACTGTATACGGATCCCGGCTTATATTTATGAAGATGACGAGTTCTTGACTAATGTCTGAATTTCAGATAAGTTCCATGTTTCACTTTCTCGGCATATTAACAGGCAGTTTTTTTAGTCCTCCCGAGGAATTCATTGAAACACCACTTCATGAACAAAGAGTGACCATATAGTGTAAAGTTTCTGGAAATGGGATTATCGGCCCATATTTCTGATCATGAGGGGCGAACTGCCACCGTCAACAGTGAAAGATATCACAGCAGCAAGTTCTGATACCTTTTATAGAGGACCTCAGACGATTCTGTAGATCAAGAAATCTGTTGTTGCATCGACAGTGGTTTCAACAAGACGGTACGACGAGTCACACCGCTAGTCAATCGTTAAGAATGATTAGGAATCATTTTGGTGACAGAGTCATTTCCCGGAAAACAGACTTTAATTATCCTTCACATAGCCCGGACCTTACTCACCACGATGCATACATACGGGGCATGATGAAAACAGTAATTTTTCAAAACGATTCACCCATTACAATTCCGGAATTAAGAATGGCAATTATGTGTTTCTTAGAACTTTGCAACAACCTACATTTGAAAACATGGTATGAAATCTCCAACACCGCCTTGAGTTGTGCGTCCATATACAGCATATCATTCGGCATTATAATAGATCTTAATTTCGTCAATTTTGTTAAATTAAGTGAGTAATAAATATTTTTTAATTCAGTACTGTATATTTCTGGTCATACTGTATATAATGTGGCACACAACAATAAAATGACCAACCGAAGAAAAACAAGGGCAAACAAATGATTTTGCTGCAATGAGTTTTATTGAAGGTCTAATTGGGTGTGTGGATGGTGTTCATTTTAAAATCGACAAACCCAAGAATGGCCCTGATTCTTATTACAACAGATTTTTTTCTATACAGGTGAATATATCAGCAAAATAATGTATTAAACACTATTGCCATATTTTAGTTCTGTTGAGATAGCAGTTTAAAATATTCTTAAAAATTAGATTTGTATGTATATTTATTATGTTACAGATGCAAGCGGTTTGCGATTCTCGACGAAGAATAATTGATGTTTTCATTGTATATCCAGGATCAGTACACGGTGCTCGAGTGTTAGAAATTCAAGTTTGTGTGAAACTTTAGAACGAAATGTGACAGAAGATTAATTTTGGCCGATACAGCATACCTATGCCTCAAGAACATGATTTGAATGAAATTCAAAAATACTTTAACCATAAATTGAGCCACTGTCGTGTTCGAATAGAACACACCTTTGGTATTTTGAAACAAAAATTCCGTAATCTCTATCACTATCATGTTGTTTTACATAATGTTGCTATGAGTAATGGGGATGACTACGAAATTCTAAATGATATCGATGATCTCATGAATGGAGACAACTTTACTATATGAAAATAGATAAATAAACAATATTTATGTAACTTGAAATTGTTTTCTTTAAGGCTTTATTCCTCTTTGACAATATTAAATTAAAACTAAATTAAAATTTTAACATTATTACAAGTTTGTTAAGTGGTATCGATGCAATCATTGCAAAATGCAGTGGTATCATTGCAATATCAGAAATGAAACAATACAGATATATTTTTGGATCACAAAATTTTTCTAAAAGTTCTCTCTTCTTCTTACTTTCTTCTAGTCTAGCTTTGCTTATACGAGGAATTCTGCTAAAATTCGCGGAATCAAGTGCTCCTTGAATTGCCAGCATTCCACAATTATCATATTCGTAAAATTTGACATTTCTAACATATAATTCAGCTTACAGTTCGATTTAAAACTGAACAGTTTTGTCTCAACAGAATTTAATAAAGTAATAGTTGTATCAAAAATGGAAATTTTGAATCGCGATTTTCGAGTGATGATTTTTTACGATTTTCGATACAGTTTGATATCAAAGCAATGTGCGGAAAAGCTTAGTTCGGTATTTGGGAATGAAGCACCATCCAAAACTATAGTTTACAAATGGTTCGCAGAATTCAAGCATGGAAGACCAACGTTTGGTGACGATCTTCATGAAGGGCGTCCATGCATCTCTGTTGCGAAAAATATCGATGCTGTACGTGAAATGATTTTATCAGATCGACATGTGATATACAGTGAGATAGAGGCGTCCTTAATCATTGCGGCGAAGCAAATACATACGATTTTGCACGATCACTTACATGTCAAGACGCTTTCCAGTCGTTGGTTCCCTCAAAATTTAAAAGACGAGCAAAAACCAAGTGCCAAGTGGTGCAAGGAAATTTAAACAAAATTTTATTATGGTCGTTCAAATTATGTATATAACATTGTAACAGGTGACGAATCCTGGATATATTCATATGAGCCTCAAACTAAACAGCAATCGACTATATGGGTGTTTCAAAATGAACCTAAACCAACAAACTAACCGTTTCGAAAAGAATGATTGTTTGTTTCTTCGGAAAAATGGGTAATGTTGCCACTATAGCATTAGAGAATCGACGAACAATCGACTGGTATACGTCAATTTGTTTGTCGAAAGTTATCGACGAAGTCAGAAAGAGCAACATAAACCGACGAATCATGACAATGCAAGCGCTCACACACCACGACAAACTGTCGAGTTTTTGACCAACAGGAACATCGAATTTAATGACTCATTGCCCATATTCGCCCGATTTAACGCCCAACAACTTCTTCTTATTCCTAAACATCAAAAATAAAATACGTGGAAAGGGGTTTTCATCGCCTGAAGAGGTTGTTGACGAATTTAAATCACTGGTTTTGGAAATACCTGCTCAGAATGGAAAAAATGTTTTGAAAATTGGTTTTATAGGATGCAAAAGTGTATACATCTTAAAGGGGAGTATTTTGAGAAACAGTAAAGCGATTTACAAAGCGTAATTTGTTTTATTTCACAATTTGCCGCGAATTTTAGCAGTGGCCCTCGTATCTCTATTTATATTTATTATTTCATTATAGTAGTTTTTCAGGTCATCCCGTATTCCACTTAAAATATCATTGCGTTTCTTATATGTACTTGTACAGACTCGAACAGATCTCTTTCGCTTTGGTGTAAGGGTGCTTGTTGTTGAAATAGGAGCGGGTGTGCGTGATTGCGCTTCCTGAAAAAGATCCAATTTTTCTTCAGGGATACTTATTTGCACTCCTTGATTTGCTGGACTTGTTCCTAGTATATCTGAATCAGTACTCCCTTCATATGAAGCAATTGTATATGTTGATAACAATAAGAAAGGGTTGCTTCTTTGTCGTTGATAAATGTCATTAAATTTATCTTCAAATTCAAAAACTTTCAGAGCTCTCTCTACCTGTTTTATTATTAATGTTCACTGATTTTTTATAATTCCTTTCTAGACCCTTCCACATGTTTTCACACTTCTCGGGAGTTACTGTTATTTTATAATAATTTGATAGGTCCATGGCAATTAACTTAAACAAAACAGAAATAAGAAAAACACTCTAACCACAATATATAACAATAAATACCATATACGTATTTCGGCAACTAAGTTGCCATCTTCAGTAGAATAACCTTAAAGACTGAAAAAAAGTGTTAAACGTAGCGTTTTTGGCTAAGGTAAACCTTAGAAGATATGCCCTTCACCAAATCGCCAGTGGGATAACACTGTTATATAGTATTATCCCACTGGCAATTTGGTGAAGAGCATATCTTCTAAGGTTTACCTTAGCCAAAAACGCTACGTTTAACACTTTTTTTCAGTTTTTAAGGTTATTCTACTGAAGATGGCAACTTGGTTGCCGAAATACGTATATAGTATTTATTGTTATATATTGTGGTTAGGGTGTTTTTCTTATTTCTGTTTCAGATTACAAGCCACAGTCTCCACCAATTTCGGAACTTAACAATTTTCTCATATTCTTCACTTGGCTTGTCCTAACCTTTGCTTTGTATGTAGCAAATAATTCTATTAACTTCCTTGTAGTTGATGTGGAAAAAAAAATGTCGAGGAGCAATCATCATCATTACTAAACTCTGCAAAGAGGGACGAGTTTAAGCTTTATAAGGTTAGTACTTCTACAATAGTCATTCTTCTCAAACAATAACAGCCATCTATATGTCGGGTGGGGTACATCACTTTTTAATACATATAGGTATACAGTTAAGCTCACATAAATCTAGTATAACTTATCAAAATTTTCTAATATTGCTTAGTGTTTATTAAACTTTTTCTTAAAGACAAGTCAAATGTCAAATAATTTTTTAATACAATTTTGAAAACACAATAAACTAATAATACTTAATTGATCCGACATTCGCATCAATTACTGTCCTTAACCTTCTCGGTACAGAATCAATGAGACTTCTTAAAAAATTAGCTTTTTCAACAATGTTTTCCCAAATATTATGAATAGATTTCCATAATTGTTCCCTATTAGTAAATCTTATACGAGATCTATGAATTTGCTTTGTCATTTTTTGATTTTCTCTCAAATACTCAAACAAATTGTGATCTAAAGAGAGAAAATAATTAGAACTTTTCTGTACTTGTTTAAATTGCCACTAGACGGCACACTAGGAAAGTTTAAATGTGTTTTGGTTTTCTTGAGTTCACACAAATTCAGGACGGTTCTAGAATTAACAAGGTTGTGCGCATCAGTTCTGCGCACTTCTATTACTGTTCTGAATTGTGAACCAAAACAAACCTAATATAAATCCGGAAATTTACCGATATACTTTTTTACATTATCAAGCGATGGTCGCTTTTTGAGCTTCTGTACGGACGACATACGACTTACATTTAGAACACGTGAAAGGTATCGGTGAAACGTTCGACTATCTCCCGTCGAGAAACAAGATGAACTAACACAAAATATGACTGCTTAATTAATTACATATGCAAATGTGCACTTAATACTTAAATAGAAGTTTCATATTTATGTATTAAAATTTCATAAATTTATGTAGATACCGGGTCCAACTAAATTCAACCGACACAATTTTTGTGGTGATGGAGGGTACTAAATGGAGGAACTTTTTTACTATCTTTTTGTTCTAAAAACAAGTTTTTATACATCGATAGATTATTTTTTTTAGCTTTATATGTTTGTCAAGTTAGCAACGACATTAATGTGTTAAATTTGTTTATATTGTCATTAAGCTATTTATTGTGATAAACATGAAAAATGACATTTTCTGAGTATGCCGATAAGCAGTTAGTGTATGCCGAGTGTAGAGGTTCTGGTAGAGCAGCGCAGCGTCGCTGTGCATTGTACCCAAATAGAAGAGTACCGCATCACGAATTTAGCGCTATGGCGTCTTAGAGAAACTGGTTCTTTTCAGGTAAAGTTCCTATTTGAAAACAACAACTCCGCTAATACTAATATTTCTGGAGGTTAAGAGACCAAATGCAGGTTGTATTGTACGAACTGCTGATTTTGGTGAGCATGTTATGGCTTTAGCTACAATTATGAGTTGTAGTAGCAGTACTATTCTAAGGACATTTAAACAACAGTTGCTATATACTTCGCGAAATTGCAATTAATTTGCAGCAACTGCCGACTACAAGCGAAATATTCACATCTATTTCCCTAATGAGATTTAGGGTGTCCCAGTATATTCGGATCCATAGTTCTTGATAGCTCAAGTGGTAGAGCGGTGGTCCGGTAATCCATGGACGTGGGTTCGAATCCCGATTAAGGGAGAATTTTTTTCAAATAAAAATTCGAATAATTAGCGACGTAAAATGTAGAAAACAATACATACAATCCGTAATATTTAGATAAGAATTATCCTACTGTATAGTTGTTGAATATTAATTACAGTTTGAACTTTCTCTTAAATATTTGAGGACAACCGTTTTCTTTATACTGTTATGATTCATATACGGTGTGGTTATAAGGTTTGGAATAAAATTCATATAAGAGTTCTATATTTTTAAAATCGCTAGAAAAAAAATGTGAAAGCTCTCATTAAAAAAAATATTATGACGTCATTGTGTAAAAACCAATGATGTCACTCAAAAAAGAAACTTCCCTAAAAGACGGCATTTTAAAAACAAAAATTGACCCATCTGAGCGATTTTCTTAAAGACATTATAGAACGCTTTTATGAATTTTGTTCCAAACTTTATCATCACACTGTATATACGCACGAGGACGAACCGCCTTTGCGATTGTACTTGAATGAACCTCTCTACTTTTGTACTTACTTAGGAAATAAGCAATGTAAACACTCCTTGAATTCTTCATAATTTTCAGGCAAGGGATGAAGAAACTTGTCAATTGTATGTAGTAAGTCCAAGACCATATTGTGACCCACAATTAGTTTTCTCTGTGCCAATACAATACTGTGTTAAGTAATGATTTTTTTCAACATGGATTACAAATATGCAGAGAAATAGTGTTCCCATTCTTAATCAAATGCCTGCTGATTTTTAAATTTCAACATATGAATATTATTCCTGATGGCAGTTAAAAATCGAATTTAATTTTTATATGGGAAACAACCATTTCTGTCTCAATTCTACATGTAATCAATTAATAAAAGTACAGAATATGATTACTCACAGAATCTATAAGATGCTTGATCACTTTTGTGAAACCTATTGTATTTTCCAGTTCTTTCTCTTCTTCTTCGACTAATCTATTTAATCCCAACTTTCGATCGTCCAGACTTTTAAATTTTGTTATAACCATAACTCTATCACGATTATCAGATATAGTCCGTATATCAACTTTTTGATTGTAATTTTCTCTCACCATTTGGTATATTAATAATCGTAAAAAGCCATTACATTTGGGCAGAGTTAATTCTTCATTATTAGATTTTATAAATTCTTCTATTTGTTTACTAATAATAAAAATTAAAGTTCAAATTACAATTCTATTTGTTTACTAATAATAATAAAAATTCAAGTTCAAATGACAATTAAATATCAAACACATACCTTATAGTTTCTATAAATACTTTATCTGCATCCTTTGTAGCAATAACTTTATTTAAATTGTCCGAATTATTATTTAAATTATTCTGTTCACGAACTTTTTGTGTGTCACTTAAAATATCCCTATATTTATTTTCTTGAACGTTATTTAAGTAAGGTATGCCTTTATAAAATAATAAATATTAGAAATTTTTTTTTAATATTAAAAAAGGAGAAAACTACCATGTCTAAATAACGTATTGAAATCAAAATCTTGAGCCACCAAAAAGTCAATGCTTGATACTTGACACAAAAATCTTTGATCTGAAACATATTTAGGTACTGCCTTAGGGAATACATAAAAATTAAATGCTTGTTGCCTAAAACATTCATCTTCTTTGTCATATCTATAAAGAAAATAAAGATAATTTTAGAAGATTTTAATTGGAAACTCATTAGTATAAAAGTTTGAATTTTCATATAGATATATGCTTTAAACCAAAAATAATTATAAAGTAAATAAAAGCAAAAGTAATACCTGAATAAACACAATCCATACTGTATCACTAAAAAATCTTTTGAGCCCCTTCGAATTTTTTCATAATATTGCTTTGGAGTATCAAAACTATTAATTTCTTTATTAGTACTTAGACCGCTAAACTCACAATCTAATGTTACAAAAGTGGAATTGTCTATACTTTTTTTAATTAAAGGTAATAAGTCATTAAACGCTAAAAAAATATATAATAATAAACATGTATTAGTATGTTGAACGGATTGACTTACAAGATTTAGTTACTTCCATCGTATAGATATAAATTTGCTTATTAGAAGAAACATAAAAAAAATGTTACAATTTAAATCGATTTAAATGAATGATAAACAACAGTGAACCAAACGTTCTTTTAGGTTAATATACAAAATGGCAAATCTGCATTGCCAACTATTGATATTGTAAACATTAATTGTAGAATACTAAAAACCCTAAAATGTTTATAGCATATAATTTTATTTTTCTATTTTGCGTTCGAAATGAACTCATTATGAAACCAAAAACAGTATCGAAATGAGCTCTATTTTGATACACTTTTTTTCATTTTTCAATGTTGGCGTTGTTCGAATACAGAAATAAATATCATTGCTGTCATATGATTTTAAGAATTTATTAAACTTAAATAAAACACCTTATATTTCACAAACAATAGTATATTAACTATATGTACATTTCATGTGCCCTGCACACATCATCAGTAGTAACTAAATTTAAAAGTATTATTTTTTAAATACATGTATAGTAAAAATATCTATCTATTTTTTGGTTAGGGGTGTAAAAATTACAATTATAAATGGTCAACAAATGGTCAAAAAACATGCATATAAAAATATAAAACTAAAAATAAAAATAAAAAATTTTTGGTCGTATATTGTAATAGTGCCTGTTAAAATCTATTGAAATTCCCAGAAAGGACAAATTATGGGAAAGACCGTTACCTATGAAAAAACAAGACAATGACTGTGTTTGGCATGTCGGGTTCTATTAAATAACAATATAGTAACGTGAAAAAGAAAAATTAGTTATTAGATACTGTAGGTATACAATTTAAAAGTTTATTATTAATAGGTGAAATGTCATTGTTTAAGAGGTAATTTTTGTATTTTTTCATATGTATTGCTTCCCACATGTCTAAATTTTTGCTATTACATTTTTTAATTAATTTTACATTATCTGAGCTAAAATTATGTCCGGTATCTAAATTATGTAGAGCTAATGCTGATTTATCTACATTGTGAAGTTTTACATGAGCTAAATGTTCTTTGAAACGGGTTTGAATATTTCTTCTTGTTTGGCCGATATATAATTTTGGGCAGGAATTACAGTTAATTCTGTAAATACCTGATTCTTTCAGTGGGTCTGTGTTAACTAACTTTGTTTGAAGATGTTGTTGTAACTTATGAGTGTTGGAAAATGCAGGAGTTGGATTATATATATATAAAAAAAAAAAAAAAAAAAAAAAATATATATATAAAAAAAAAATATAATCTAACTCCTGCATTTTCCAACACTCATAAGTTACAACAACAACAAACAAAGTTAGTTAACACAGACCCACTGAAAGAATCAGGTATTTACAGAATTAACTGTAATTCCTGCCCAAAATTATATATCGGCCAAACAAGAAGAAATATTCAAACCCGTTTCAAAGAACATTTAGCTCATGTAAAACTTCACAATGTAGATAAATCAGCATTAGCTCTACATCATTTAGATACCGGACATAATTTCAGCTCAGATAATGTAAAATTAATTAAAAAATGTAATAGCAAAAATTTAGACATGTGGGAAGCAATACATATGAAAAAATACAAAAATTACCTCTTAAACAATGACATTTCACCTATTAATAATAAACTTTTAAATTGTATACCTACAGTATCTAATAACTAATTTTTCTTTTCCACGTTACTATATTGTTATTTAATAGAACCCGACATGCCAAACACAGTCATTGTCTTGTTTTTTCATAGGTAACGGTCTTTCCCATAATTTGTCCTTTCTGGGAATTTCAATAGATTTTAACAGGCACTATTACAATATACGACCAAAAATTTTTTATTTTTATTTTTAGTTTTATATTTTTATATGCATGTTTTTTGACCATTTGTTGACCATTTATAATTGTAATTTTTACACCCCTAACCAAAAAATAGATAGATATTTTTACTATACATGTATTTAAAAAATAATACTTTTAAATTTAGTTACTACTGATGATGTGTGCAGGGCACATGAAATGTACATATAGTTAATATACTATTGTTTGTGAAATATAAGGTGTTTTATTTAAGTTTAATAGTGTAATAATTTCACAAGTGCTCAACATATATACTACTGTTAAGAATTTATGTACATTTGACAGATACGATATATGTTCGTATTTTACACAAACAACGTGTGTTGTATACAATTGACAACAACATATATATGTTTCTATGTCACTCATGTTTATATTTTTAAATGAAATATCAAGTAATGTTAACGAAAATTAATAAATAATATGTAATATAATATACTTCGCGGATAGCAAGATTTAAATTTGAAAATGTCAAGTATCAATGTGACCAACTGCATGCTTTATATAAAAATTAAACTCTGAACTTTCAAATTAAATAATTCCAATTTAAGCAATTTATTAATGTAAAAAACGCAAAATAGAAAAAATAGTATAAAAAACTCGTTTCATAAGGCCTTTTGCCGCACTCGCTCTTTAGAAAACTCGCCGCAAGCGGCTCGTTTTCTAAACTGATCTCGTGCGGCAAAATGGTGCCTTATGAAACTCGTTTTTTAATATACTATTTATTTTATTTAATTCAGAATTTGTATAATTCTTAATTTCAAAATAAGTCTAAAATAATGTAATTAAGATGATTTTGCAAAAATCGAATGTAGTTCTGGTAACTAGATGAAATTTATAAGTATAACTGGGAGCAATAAATTTTGTTTGTCAATGTCATTTTTTGACAAAAAATATAAGTTGCTGTAGTTATTGTGAAATGGTCGTAATGGTAATAAGAATAAGTACTAATAGTAATACTAATAACAATAACACTAATAGCGAAGAATTTAATCTGTCACATGTTAATAAAATTTACGGAACTTTTTGCAAGTCCTAGATGAGATGCTATCGTAGCTTCAAAGAGTCTAGTTTCTATTAAGGAAATAATCCTTACTTTGTTAAAATAGGATATCGAAACTATATTAAAAATAATTCAAAAAACAAGACTTTGACAAACTGCAAATTGTACGTATATTGACATTTCATTGACAATGAATATAATCAATCAGGGCAAAAAACTAATTGTGACAATTTCCTCAAATTTTACAATAACATTGACGACCAAAATTTATTGCTCGCACCTGAACATAGTTCACAAACAATTTTTTGTTTAGTTCTACGTTTACTTGTGTTAATTAGAGAATATATCTTCTCTGAATTCTGACGAAGATTTTAGAGGGGCAGTGTGATTAAGTGTCTTATGACTAAGACTGTCAACGAGCAATGCATGTTATAAGCACCAGAGTAACTTTGCCTTTTAATATCTGAACAGTTTTCATATAACGGTGTGATAATACTGAAATGATATCAGTGGACGATTGATAAACCGTAGTGGAGGGAGATCAGCAACGTACCTCCCACGGCCATAGTTGATATTGAGTCATCGAGGTGTATGTAAGACTCTCTGCTGTGTTAGTTATGTTTGAATTTAATAATGAAGTATGTCGCACGTACGAAAGCTGGAATACCTTTTTTTACAGGCTTTCCAGCTTTCGCACGTGCGACATATACACTTTTTCATTGAAAAAGTATATTGGTTAATTTGGTAATTTAGTCTACGATGGAGAGAAAATCATCTGTAACGTAGGTATGCAATAAACTGTTAATGTGCTCAAGCAAATCCGATTGTACACGTCACGTGAATTCTGTGCAACATTAAAATAGAAAACAGGCTTGCCCCATGCAAACTCAATTTATGTGTGATTTATTGTTAATGTTGATAACCTGTAATATTCCGTTTCACACATTCCAGTTACCAAGTCGCATCACATTATGCAACCATATGCCAACTATACGCGACGACATTATGGAGAAGATTGCATGCCCATTACAAAATAGACGACTGTTGACGAGACGACAAATCGAAAAAAAATTCTATTGTCAGTATTATAGTACGTGTTCTGGACCCTGGGCTATCGACATTTCCATTACTACTAACTAACTGAGTATACTGGCAGTACAATTACGCAAATGGTGCTGGAAATGTAAAATGTCAATAAGTCAAATATTGTTATTTGGGACCGCGACAATGCGATTCGATTGGCTGTTCTCTTTGACAGCACGGTTGTAGATTGTTACATGTTACGTGTAAAGTGCATGGTTTACATATTGCGGCAGAAACTATTCGACAATGTTTATCCAAGGTAAATGGTTTAATAGCGACTGCAAAAAAGTTTTTCGAAAATCTCGTTAAGTTTTACAAAAAGTGTTCTGAAATTCGCAAACTACCACAGCCGATCCTTACACGTTGGGTGAGAATGGTTGAAGGCAGCTTTTTATTATGCTGAAAATTTCCAGCAAATTAAAACTGTTATACTACAGTTTAATCCAGCCGAGGCTACAGCTATTAAGGAAAGCCAGACATAATTCCGATATATTTCCATTGAAACTGATTTAAAAATTATTCATACCAACCATGAAGGAGTGGCTGACGCAACCAAATAGTGTGTGCTGCAGTAAATTCACTGCTACACACTATAGAAAATGCAAAAAATAAGCGCGTCGAAAGTGTGTTGAAGAAAGACACCGATTTTAACAGATTAAGACAAGTTTGTGATAATATTGGAAATAGTGCATTTACAGATTCGTTAAGTGAGTACAAAGAATATTTTATACGTATGCCTGTTTTCGGTACATCAGTAGATGTCGAATGATTGTTCTCCAAATATGGAAACATATTTTCACTACTGCGAACATTACTCTCTGAGACAAGAATAGAAACATACTACTGCTAAGTTTTTACAGATTGCCTCCAGTTTGTAAGGTTGATGATTATGATGCTAGTTTAAAAGGTAAATGTTGCACACAGTCTTATAATTACTTTTAACAGTAAGAGTTTAGCAGTAGTAAGTACATTTCCTACTAGTTACTTTGTATTATTCTTCTTACAATTGTTACGATGCGTGCGACTACGGCATGCAGCGCCTTTCTGACAGCCTCCCTTATGACGCAAGTTCTTGATATTTTTTCTAATTTGCCTCTTTTGTATAATTTCAAAATTTGTGAATTTGTGTGGTGGTTGGCAACATGCTATGACATTTAAATTCAATTTAAAATTTGAACAAAATAATTAGAAACATACTCGAGTAAGTGAAACCTCACCATATTTTGTAGAAGTATAAAACATAAACATTTTTAATAATAACGGGTGGGGCAAAAGTCCCGCTACCATTTTGATTGCGCGCCATCTTGGTTATGTGACGTTTAGTTCAGTTTAGCTTTAACCATTGTGTTGTGTAGACGTCCAAATTTTATTATGGATAAATATACGCCACAAGAACGAGCAGAAATAGTGACAATATTTATTGAAAATAATCGTTCCATTATTGCCACTCAGCGGAAATTGCGTCAAAAATATCCTAATCGTCCAGTGCCTCACAAAACCACAATTTATCGTTTACATGCGAATTTTCGACAGTACGGTACGACAGCAGACAGGCCTCGTTCTGGAAGACAACGGACGTCTCGTAACGCTGAAAATGTGGCTCTGGTGCGCGATAGTGTTGCAGAGTCTCCAGAAACATCAATTCGGAGACGTGGTTCCCAGTTACACATGTCTGCACGCAGTTTAAGGCGAATTTTGAAAACTGATTTGAAAATGTTCCCGTACAAAATTCAATTAGTCCATAAATTGCTACCGAGAGATCATGATCAACGAGTTGAGTACAGTAATGCAATCCTAAGGCTGTCTGATGAAATTGAAGATTTTTCTTCTAAATTGATAATGAGCGATGAAGCCCATTTTCTTCTCAGTGGCCACGTCAATAAACAGAACAGTCGGTTTTGGGGGACACAGAATCCTCAATTAATTCATGAAACATCATTGCGTCCACAAAAAACAAACTTTTTCTTATGGGGTTTTTTAAAATCAAAAGTTTATGTGAATAAGCCCCAAACGATTCAACATCTTAAAGAGAATATTCGTCGAGAAATTGAAGAAATTCAGCCTGAGATGTTGCGGGATGTCATGAAAAATGCCTTAAAAAGAGCCGAAAGTTGCATAGCGAATCGCGGTCACCATTTAGGGGATATAATTTTCCAATCATAACGAAAAAAAAATGTAAAGAGCAAATAAACTTTTTATGAAAACCAAACTTACTTATCTTTTCTTTCAACAAAGTTCTAGGCAATCAAAATGGTAGCGGGACTTTTGCCCCACCTTGTATAAAGATATTAAAAATCGCGTGTGGAGAATTCAAGTTTATATTTGTGTGAAAATATCTTTCCAGCAGGCGCGGCTCGTCATGACGTATTTGGGGGTGCATGTACAATGATGCGAGTGCTTCGTGTATTCTCGTGTACTAACTGTAGCGTTCTTAGTATACACCGAAAACACACGAGGCACTCGCATCGTTGTACATGCACTCCCAAATACGTCATCACGAGCCGCGCCTGACTTTCCAGACAAGCAGACTTTACTACATTATAGTTTTGAAAAAATAAATTTAAAAAAATATGTATTTATAAAAAGAAAATAAATAACAATTCGATCAAATATCAACGAATGTATGTTGTCAAATGTCAACGAGTAACGACAGAACTACTAAGCGGAAATGTGTGTATTTATCACGGAGTAAGTAATAATCCCGTCTTTGTCTTACTCAAATAAATTGCTTGAGCCGTATGTCTGTGCTAGGCGAAGCGTCAAAACACATACTTTCGTTCCAGCTATCCTTGTCATACAAGTAGGTACTGTTTATTATTTGGATGTGGAGATTATTCTTTGAATGTCGTTGATAGAATTATAGATCAATGACGCAGGGATCATCTTTCCCGACGAGGAGTGTAGATGTCTTCTATAGTAAGATGGAACACATGTCTGCATGTTTCGAAAGGTCGATTTTCTCTCTACCTTTTTTATATTTGCTTTTATAACGATTTCCATTATTGATGCCAATTAAAACGGCATATAATCCTAGTTATATTCGTATATATTTATATTTGGAACTTTGGTGAATTATCACGTAATTCACGTATTTTTTTTTTAAGAATTTGTTTGATTAATATACAATTTTAAAATTAATTATCATACATATATGGTTCTAAAATGTATTTTTAAAATAATTTTTTATTTAAATAAATGGTTGAGTTGATTTCACACATTTACATTCACAAAATATATTGCATTAATTCGTCACCACACAAATTATAGGCGTGCTAGAAAATTTAAATAAATTGTAATTTCTGTTAAATTCATTTCTTTTCTTGATACCATTTTACTAATGCTTAGGTAATATACTGTGTGTAATTCTATCGTAAGGTTCCACTACAGATCGGAGGTAGAACTAGATTTTTGTTAATTTGAAATCACTTGAATAATTAATTTGTCATATTTTTGTGCATTTTACAGTTTAACTCAATTTATTATATTTATGGAGCATTTTGCTGATACGATACAAATTTAATGTAGTATTTTTGTTTTATGTTCGATATATATTGTCGTAATATACCGAATGTTCATTTTCAATTGTCATTTTATTACGACGTAAATTCGTTTGCGGCTTGAAAGACACTTTGTTACACTTGTTTTTTTTTTGTCAATATACGAATTAACTATTTTCGATTTTTATTTTGAATTTAGGTTCCCCTTCCTTAGTTTAGTCCGTTTTGTTTCAATTTAGCAGTCTGTAAACGCATGCGCCTACGAACGCACAACGCTTTTCTTAGTTTTCAATCCCAAGCCACCATATGTAAAACTAAGTGGCGCTACCTACCAGTTGCTTAGTCAATCCACGACCGTCTCCACTGACTAAGGGCATACACAATAAATATAGGCTTCGTTTTAAATTGTGCGTTACGACTACCGATCTCGACATTTTCCGAAAGTCTTCATTACGCCAAACGCGCAGTAGCAATATGAAATATTGTTAGTGGTTAACTAAATTATTAAAATATTCTATTATCAAATGATGTCTTGTTCTATTATCTCGTGTGCTATGTTATAATAATTTGGATTAGCTGCAACATCATTTGCAAATAGAGCTTCTTCAATTTCGGCCCCATTTGCTGGCATTTCTTTGTTTTCGTCATATGCTGTTATGCAGTTGCCACAATAACACTTTCTGCGGTTCTGAAATGTAATCTAATACAAACTAATACATTAGCCAATACTGGAAATCTACGTTTCCAAATCCCAAAAGCTTTACTTGCTGTAGATTTGTGCACTCCATTTAGATCTTTAACTGTATTAAGGAAACTACCTGTTACAAAATAATACAAATCTGTATAAAAACAAATTTGTATCTGTATATGCATGGACACACAGTACGTATTTACCAGCTTTTGCTTCAACTACCAGACGCATGCATTTCTGTGTAACCACTTTGTCAATGATAGATTACGAAGCAAAAGACTGTAGTACACTTGCGGTCATGTAGTAAGTTTTGTCCTATCCGAAGACAACAGATAACCTCTTGCCATCTGACGGACAAAACCGACCACGCCGGTGCAAAGTGTTCTTCTCGAATAGCGAAGCTATTACTGATAAAGAAGAAAATACGCATATTACTATGAGTCCATTAACTCGTCGCCAAGTGGCGTAGTATAGCAAAAAATAGATTGCATGTCGATGCGATAATTCACTTCGGATAGGACAAAACTTACTACATGACCGCAAGTGTACTACAGTCTTTTGCTTCGTAAATCTATCATTGACAAAGTGGTTACACAGAAACGCATGCGTCTGGTAGTTGAAGCAAAAGCTGGTAAATACGTACTGTGTGTCCATGCATATACAGATACAAATTTGTTTTATACAGATTTGTATTATTTTGTATCAAAGCTTGATGTGAATTATCGCATCGACATGCAATCTATTTTTTGCTAAACTACCTGTTGCTAAAACAGCAAAATTAGCAACAACATATCTTCTGGTGTTAGAGCTGAATTCCTAAATATGGTGTAACTTTAGTTGCATATATGTAGTATAAAATAATATTTATAGTACCAATAATTAGGATTTACTATAACTTCTCTAATTTCGTCTAAAATACGCCTTACTGTATTTTTATGTAAACGATATCTGACAAATTGTTCATCCAAAATAGCAAAATTATTCGGTCGATTTCGTATATTCCCAGACTTTATATTGCATCAAAGATGTCCAACAAAATTAATAATAACTTCGTCGTCTGAAGATGCATCTGGGCTAACGAAATTAATTTTAAAAGAAAAGTGAAATGGATTCAATCGCCAATAAACTTTTGACAACAGTAGGTTATGTATAGGTTTGAGCAGGCGCGGCTCGTGATGACGTATTTTGGTTTGCAGTACAATGATCCGAGTGCTTCGTGTATTCTCGTGTACTAACTGTAACGTTTGCTTAGTAAACACCGAAAACACACGAGGCACTCGTATCATTGTACTGCAAACCAAAATACGTCATCACGAGCCGCGCCTGGGTTTGAGCAAAAAATTAAACGGTTGAAGCAACTTATCTTGCGAGTTCACGTTGAACCAAATTTTCAGTTCAGTTCAACTCTGACTGAAATACGTTTTGAACTTTAAACTCGAACCTAAAATTTGATTTAAGCTCCGACTGAAAAACCGGGCATTAGCATCACACAACAGCTTGACGCCAATTACAGGAGGCATTGGCAGACCATGAGTTATTTTATTATTACGCCCGCGCCTGTGGAGAGACTTGAGATGTTTATCTGTAGGCATTCACCTTCAGAAAAAAGGAAAACCTTCTCAGACAGCCTATCCCCAGATCCGTTCCCAGCCCACCTGGCATAATAAGGCAGTAGGCTATCAGCTAGTTAACATAATATAATTAGGAAACACAATAAAAAGAAAAACAATGTTAAAAAAGGTTTAGTTTATTATCACAAAAAATTTAATTATGAACACCCTGACAACATTGTAATTAATAGAGGCAGTGGCTTTTTAAAACTAAAAGTACTAATTCTACAATATATATATATACAAAGCTATTTATCTAAAATATGAAGCGAGCCACAAAATTTGATCCTAGGTAGGCCATGAACGACTGAGATAGACATATAAGTTACGTCTAAGAATTGACGAAATGTTATTTGTAAATAATCATGTCAAATTGACAAGTTACGATTTAACCTATTACTAATAGTACGACATTTAGGTTAGATCACTTACGACCGTATTCACCATGCTAAAATTAACAGCTAGTTAACTAATAGTCCGATATGTTTAGCCGCGCTGTTAAAGTTAGCTGAAATTCACCAACGTAAAATAACTGCTTGTTTATTAATTGATCGTTTACACTAATTCCTAGCAACATCGACGCATTTTTCCTAACATTTACGGTTGTAAACTATCTTCATATATATTAATGTGTCATGTCATGACATGTGTCACATGGTCAAAAACGAATAGAAAGTATTCAAGTACAAGTACTGTTGGGGCACGTACAATGATGCGAGTGCTTCGTGTATTCTCGTGTACTAACTGTTGCGTTTTCTTAGTAAACACCGGAAAACACACGAGGCACTCGCATCATTGTACGTGCCCCTACAATATCATCGAGCCGCGCCTGTTCAAGTATACTGCTGTTCTGCCGCCTATTACATGTATATTTATTACTTTATTTTAAGTGTTAATAAAAGAAGAAGCATTTGTAAAAGGTAATAATTACATTATTATATAGAATTCAGAGTTTAATCTAATTTAAAAATGTTGAAAGGGAAAATCTTAAAAATAAGAAAAAATAAAAGTGATACAAAAAAGAGCTGCTGAGTTAGAAGTTGAATTAAAAAAGCTCAGTTAGAGTAGATACTGAATTTAAATAAATAATTCTTGTTTTGTATAGTATGTAATGTTCTTTGTTCTTTTTCTGTATATTGTTTATAGAATTGTAATTAAATAAATAAAAATTTATAAGAGATGTGTCTTATGTAAGTAATAATGTGGACAGAATAGTGTATAAAAATACTTTATTTTTATACATTTCACAATTTATAATACGAATATGAACAAAGAATGTAATGTTATGAAAAAACAGTTTCATCAACTGCATTTGATAAGTGTAGAAAGAATGATAAAAATACTCTTGGTTATGTAGTATTTGTTATTTATAAAACGTCAGTTAATCACTAGCCGTCCGATTTTTGTCGGCTAACTAACAGAGATTAACAGTTGGCTAGTACCAAATTACAAATGGTGAATACTCGTTAGTGACTTATCAGTTACTTAAATTTTAACAGTGGGCGAAATGCAATGGTGAATTCGGCCGTTAATCAATCTAAGACATAACTGATTTAATCTATGGCATACTCTGAAAACTTTTTGTGGCTCACTCAATACAATCTAGCATATGTTACTATATACAGAATATTGTTTGTAAAGTTTTTTTGATATTTTATGTACATTTTTTTTCATTTCTACAATATTTAAAAATATAAATGTGTATTTAAACCACTTAAAACACTAAAGGGATCAATAATTCATTGTTAATTGTTTTAAGTTTTTTTAAGTTCCTTTCATGGGAATAAATCGCCTGTATTTTAATGCACATGTATTTATTTTACTAAGTTTTCCTTAGGTAATATAAAAATCCACTAGTTAAAACCATGAATCTAAATCCCTTTTATTATTTTAAGTTATGAACACTTAAGCTACACTTCATATAGACAAAGAATCTGGTTCAAGTAATGGATTTACTTTGTCTCGAAGAGTCCTTAAAGGTTGAGTCAGATGTAGAAAAATACAGTGAAAGTATCTCGTCAAAGTCCAGTAATTCGTTCTTATGGCGAAACCTAAAAAGTATTTATTTTCTCTCAATTAAAATGTAAAAAAAATCGTAATTTAAAAGGTTTACTAAATACGTTATACAATTCATTTTATATGAAATATCTTCTCGGTTTCTAGACTACCAATCCACTCAAGTCGTAGTCCTTCTCACGGTGAAGTTCTTTTTAAAATTCTTGTACCTTTCATATTAAAATAAGCATAACTATTGATATAAAAAAATATATATTCGTAGCAAAAACTTAAAACACAGCAAAGACTGAAATAATTGTACATAGCAGGGTCTGACTTGCAAAAGAGAGATAAGCTTACAAAGAAAGGTGACAAAAACATTGAAACCAAACAATACATGTCCATCGCTTACACCAAGGACTGGATGCACACTGTTCGGAAATCGATCAATGGTCAATCAACATCAATCAACACTATTTTTATGATTATATTTAAATGTAGACAGTTATTAATTTCATTCACATGTGCATATTACATGAAGGCTAGTTTCCTCCTGTTTTTCGCATCTCCTACACCAGAGCTCGCTAACCAAGCCCATGCTGTACAGATGCTTCCATAAAGGAGGTTTGTGTACCTTCGTAGGATCCAATAGATCTCTCCCGAAATGTTTCTGTCTGAGTCCCTTCAGTTCCTCAAACGTGCATATTACATGAAGGCTAGCTTTCCTCCTGTTTTTTCGCATCTCCTACACCAGGGCTCGCTAACCAAGCCCATGATGTACAGATGCTTCCTTAAAGGACGATGTCCGGTTATTATTTTAATTTCTTTTTTGTTACTATGACCCGGCCCCCCTATATAAGTTGTACCGGTCTCTGTCATAGCATTCTTCAAGTTACTGCAAAACGACGAACATCTACGTACAGCCCGTAAGATGTCCCTTGAAACAGTGGACGAAACGTTGGCAATTACGGCTAACTCGACGCGGTTCCAACGCGGAAACCGAGATCTACATCTAGAGAACGACCGCAGAAACCTACACCTACAATTAGACACAGATCTTAAGCGAAATTCGAAAAAAACAAAATTAATGCTAAAACAGATGCTAAAAGTATTGAAAGAACATCAGAAAAATAATATTAAATCCAGAAACAATTCGAAAATGTGTACGAAATGCAAATTATTAACATTTTACACTATTCCACGTATGTGTACTTTAAATTGGTTTTGATATATCCATGTCCATGTGTATAAAAAACAAACGACATAATCTGGAAATAAGTAAAGATGTGTTGTAACATTTACGTTTTTATTGTTTATCAAGTATTTTGGTGACACACTCAGATATTGCTACTGATTATTGAATATATAAGACAGGCGTTTTTACATAAAGTAAAAATTTGAAAAGAAATATGCTTATTCCAAGTCTTTAGAGGCAAGAAGAGCTTTAGAAACAATGAATCAAAATATTAATATCAGATATAAAATCTAAATTTCAGGTTGCCAACAGATTATCTAAATGATTACAGAAACTTAAAGATTCAATAAAGACTGTCATTTTCTTTATATTTATTCTCACTATAACTCGTATTTGCTTTAACTGTCTATTTCCAACTGTCGGTAAATTTTTATTCAGGGCGTATGTGAACAGGTTAATTTTCATACAAAATAGTGCATAAGTATCATACAGACAGGAATAGTAGAGAAGTGTAAAAATTGCATGCTAAATTTAGTATCGTGTCATACAGGCCTATCTCAAACACTTAGGTTAATTTTCGATTTTTTGTATCATTAGCGTTCGTTAGAGACTCTATTGTATTTCTGGAGAATTCTTATTTGGTTATTAAATTCATTTACTTGTGAACAAAAAAAACCTAATTACATATAAATAAATTGTAAAAATTATGGTATCATCTACATTGGAAGT
Source organism: Melolontha melolontha (assembly GCA_935421215.2). Taxonomy (NCBI): domain Eukaryota; kingdom Metazoa; phylum Arthropoda; class Insecta; order Coleoptera; family Scarabaeidae; genus Melolontha; species Melolontha melolontha. The sequence continues at coordinate 54,994,462 of OW285242.1, forward strand.
GGTAGAAAGATAAATATCAAGGTAAAAAAACATAAAAACAATTCAAGGTTATAAAAGAACATTGCATAAATAAGATTCACTATCTCGATATAGAAGGCTACAAATTACTGTACAACGTAAATAAAAGCAAAAAAAACTGGATTACTTAGAAATAAAATTCCAATTTCCAAGAACGAAAATCCGACAAAAACACCAAAAGAATTTTTAAACACCCCAATAATAAACACAATCATAAAATGGTCAACCCAGACACACAAATACATATATACTGAATAAGATCTTTCTTTGAGAATGGTAGAAATTGCCGAAATAATATTGTCTGAACAATCAAATAAAACAGTAAAACTTATCAAGTGTTTTTTTATTATAACTTGTATTAAGTATATCTAAATAATGCTTCGCCAAGAATCGACTGGAACATCCATTTATCTTCTTGTCTAAGTACCTTTCAAGATTATATATGTTTTAACTAATGAAAAATTCATGAAAAGTCGCATCTATCCCCGAATATGCGGATGCATTTCGCCCTTATTGGAGCATGTCAACACACAGTATCCTGGAGACAGACATGACTTCCACTATATACACGCGAAGCATAGAAGTGGAAGTAATGTCTTTCTCCAGGATACTGTGTGTTGACAAGCTCCAATAAAAACAAAATGCATCCACACATTCCGGGATAGATATGACTTTTGATGAATTTTTCATTATCCTAACAACCAGGAAGGTGGCGTTGTGACGTGTATCGTTTTCCATACTGGTACAAACTTAGTTTGTCGAAAGGTAGAAATTGGCGCAACACATTAGGCTACAGGTACATGTAAAGTGAGATTTAATACTCATTGGTTCTCATTTACAGTAAGTTCAACGTTGAAACTACTTCATTTAATTTTACCAAAACAATTCAAAATGTTAAAAATATAGCCAACGCCAAGAACCTCACCAACAGAGTTCAAACCATCATAATTAATCCTAAAAGTCAAAGTTTTGATATGGTAGCGATAGTAAAAAAATATAACATAGAGTTTATTTTTAAAACTTTATTTTTATGGCAACAAAAAGTACAAAAATTATGACAATAACTTTGTGGTAACATAATTTTACACATAATTTATATGTAAGAAATTGAACACATTAACACTAAAACTGTTATGCAGTAATACTGTTATATACATAGGCATTTAAAGGAGTATTCATTCAAGAATCTAATCTAATTCTTTGTCAATGTTACAAGGGGCGCTAATGAATAGGGTTCGAGAATTTCCAGCAAACAATAGGTAAGTCTTATGGTAGTAGTACTAGTGACACAAAATTATAACACATGAGGAAAAGACTGGGAAATAATTAAAGTAGAGGAGAATCAGTGTTGACTAACCCTAACAGATAACACCTTTTTCTAATAGAATATAAATAAACCACAAAAATTATATGCATTTTATTTTTCTGCGGCCACTGATTAAAAAACAAGCACAAGTCACAATTAGATGACTAATGAAATTTAATAATATAAATTGTTTAATTAATTATTTAAAATGAAAAACATTTAGTGTAATGCATGTGTTACTAATGCTTGTCAAAAATTATCATTAATAATATTTCAATTAAAAATGGTGACTACAACATAGTCAACTCATTTTGCAGGTTTCGCATTTCTTAGAATTATAAAATAAATATTATGAAATATTATTCTTTGTATTACTAAAAGCGACAATATATTTATATTTCAAGCTACTTAGTTTGCTTTACATTTTCAATTTGCCATAAAAATTTATTAGCAAATGCTTTTGGATTATAAATTGATTCTTGCAATTTCTGGATACCCATGAAATACGAAAGGCATTACAGATCAAGTGAATTCTTAACTGTTTGAGCACCTAGAAAGTGTCAGAAACCAGCTTCTTGTATATGTGGATGTAGAAAATTTCAATTCTTTTTCGATTTTGGATAGTATATAGTTTTTTTATAAGTTCATTTCTGCGCTTTATAAATGCAATTGGCTTAAAAAAATAAAAAAATAACTATATTACAATTCCATGTTATTCGTGTGGTACTTATAAGTAGAGTGGACCAATTCGGAGCGAAAGCAGAGGCGTATTTTGTATCGGCACCAGTGTCTCTATCTTTATGTCTTGCGCTATGCACGTGGCGTTGCAAATTTGATTTTGTTAAATGGTTTATAATATACAGGGTTGGGCAAAAGTAACGCATCAGTCGAATAATTCCGTAAATATAAACTTTAGAACAAAATGTTGTTAACAAAACTTGTTTGACAAGTTATTTTGTTTTGGCTTCAATCATTTGTTTTTTTTTTCATGATGATTACATATGACAGCCAAAAAATTTTTTATTTTTTTTAATGGAAATAATATTATTTTTTAGACAATTCGGGATCTTTATTAAGTTCTGAATATGAATATGCGTACTATTTTCATGGGGTTAGATAATAAAAACATTGAGAAAAAATAAAATTTAATAAAAGTAAACAAACTACAAAATTAAGTTAAATTCTCAAAGTGACGTCCTTCTACGACCTGACAGTGTCCTAAACGTTCCCAAAAATGACGAATTGTATTTTGTAAACTATTAGGTGGTATGGCTTGTATCTCACGAGTAATTTTTGCTCTCAAATCCTCTAGGTTTCTCCTTGTATACTTGCGACTTCAAGTGTCGCCAAAGAAAGAAATCCAATGGATTTAAATCGGGAGACCTAGCGGGCCAATCAATACAACCCCGACGTCCAATCCAACGACCGGGAAAAATTGTGTCTAAATACTGTCGAACATTAATAGCATAATGTGGTGTTGCTCCATCTTGTTGAAACCATAGAACCCAACAATGCCAGCCCACACATTAAGTTTGTGGCGATGCTGTGTATGATTTTCTCGCATCCAATGTGGATTCTCAGTAACCCAATAACGGCAGTTATGCCTATTTACAAATCCATTTAGACAAAATGTAGCTTCATCAGAAAATACGATGTTGTTTAAAAAATTTGGATCGTTATTGGACAATTCCATTATTGTTTCACAAAACTGTAATCTTCTGTCCAGGTCATCTTCGTTAAGTTAGTGCAGTAAGTGTATCTTATAGGGATTGTATTTGTTCGCTTTTAATATTCGTCTAATAGATCTGCTACTCATATCATTTTCTAATCCTAGTTGAGTGGTTGACGTAGTGGGATTTTCCGTTACAGCAAGTAAAACATGAAGAGTTCGGTCTTCATTAGTGATTTCTTTTGGTCGGCCAGCTTTAGGAATATCTCTAACATCGCTCGTTTCTCTAAATTTAGTAACCAATCTCGAAACTGTTGATTGAGCTATAGGATCTCGATCCAAATAAACATTATTGAATAAAGTGCAAACATCGTGATGTGAACGTTGCCTTTCACCATATCCGACCATCATAAGAATTTAGATTCTTTCTTTAGTAGTTAATTTGACCATTTTCACACAAAACACGTATTAAAAAAAAGCAAGTTTTACGATGGAAACTATTTTATTGTGAAACGTCAATAATTCAATGACTGTCAAAAAATCTACAATTTCCAAGGCAATCTACAAAACACTGCAGTAGTCCAAATGTACGTTTATTAAATTTAATTTTTTTCTCAATATTTTTATTATCTAACCCCATGAAAAAAGTACTTATTCATATTCAGAAATGAATAAAGATTCCGAATTTTTTAAAAGAAAATATTATTTCCATTTAAAAAAAATGTTTTTTTGCTGTCATATGTAATCATCATGAAAAAAAAAAAAACGCAAATGATTGAAGCCAATACAAAATAACTTGTCATAAAACTTTTGTTGACAACATTTTGTTCTAAAGTTTATATTTACGGAATTATTAGACTGATGCGTTACTTCTGCCCAACCCCGTATAATTGATTACAATAATACTTATTAAGTTATTACCTAGATAGTTCTGATTCAAATGATAACAAAATAACACAAATGTTTTTAAACTTTGATACATAATATAAGACAAAATAGAAGATTCATCTTAAACAAAATAATATAAATAATGTTAATATACAGTTCATAAAGTATAAGTTTTCAGTTCGTACTGCCCAAGTGTGAACCGCAAATTGTACTTTATCTCTTTCTAACACACATGAAAACGCGCTGTAATACTACAGACGTTTGTCATTTTGAGTTAAGACGTACGTCTTTGAAATATTATATTAAATAAAAAGGATAGGTTGTCTAGGAGATAGTCTTAAAATATTCGACTTGTCAAATTATGTCAATATTGTTGTTTATTTACTTTGTTTCCGGTATTCTGATTTCTAGGTTAAGCATTCTTCCAATTTGAATATTTAGTTTATCAAAAATTACAAAATCTGGTTTTTTGAGAACAATACTGATAATAAATAGTAATATCAATTAGTGGCAATAAGTACGAAATTGTTTGATTATTACTTTGACATTTCTAACCTATTTATTTTACAGAATATTTCTTAGATGCCAAGTAAACCTCTTGGTTCTCAAGCGAAACAGCTTGTATTAAATCTTACAGCCTATTAACAGGTAAAGGAGAATGGTGGACCATTTATGTCCATCGACCGCGTTCATGAGGTAATTCACATAATCAGTTAGATAAGGCGGTATTATGAAATAAGTTTTTTTTTTCTAGTAGAACGGTCTACACTATTAAACATCGTAACATTCAGAATCCAGTCTTATCGTCTCCTAGCAAAAAAAGGTCTTGTAAGAAGGCAAAAACTAAGGACTTAGCAGAAGCAACTAAAATGGAAGTTCGAAATACTGTTTATGACATGTATAAAGAAAGTATGTTTTTAATATATTGTAAATATTTATTACATGTTAAAATTTTTCAGAAAAACATCTTACCTTAAAAAATTGAATGTTTTGGCTATGAAAGAATTTGTTCATACATGTACAACTACTTTAGCAATATTGCTTAAAGATATTGGTTTTAAATATAAGAAAGAGTGTAACAGGAGAGCGCTCACAGAGAAATTAAATATAGTCTGAATGAGAAATGTATTTTTAAGGGAATATATGAATAACTTAAATTCAACTTTATGTCAGGTTATGTTCCTTGATGAATTTGAATTTTTTCGAAAGAGAATAGAATGAAATCCTGGCAAAATGATAATATAAAAAGTGTTAGGAAACCCAAAGACTATGATGGTAAACGGTTTATTATTATACATATTGGCACAGAAAATGGCTTCATTAAAGGAGTTAGTCTGATTTTTCCATCAAAAACAATCACTGGTGATTACCATGGAGAAATGAATGATGACTCCTTTAAGCAATTGGTAAATGATCAGCTTATACCAAATCTTGAGGTACCATCACTTATAATAATAGATAATGCTCCTTATCACAGCGCTAGTTAAAATAAACAACCAAATACCTCCTCAAAAAAACAGAAATTATGGAATGGTTGAGAAAAAAAGATAGAAGCTATTCACCTGCAATAACTAAGAATGAATTAATTCAATTAGTAAAATATCATAAAGAAGAGAAGATATTTATTATAGGTGAAATAATGTGAGAGTGGACATGAAGTTTTAGGATTACCTCTGTACCATTGTGACTTGAACGCAATTGAAATGATTTGGACTAAGGTTAAAAACTATTATAATTCAAATATTGGAAGAAATGGTTATTCAGATGAAAGAGTTAAAGAAATGTGGAATGAAGCTTTGCAACAGTGTGATGAAATTACTTGGTATAATTGTGCTAGGCATACGGAAAATTTAATTAAAAAATAGCATAGCGGGAGCAATTTCTTGATAGGGCAGAGATTGCTCCAATAATAATGTAAATGACTCAAGTTTTGAATCAGAATCAAAAACTGACTAGTTTTCATTCATTTTTGTAATATATACTCCATTCACATTAAAAATAACATACCTATTGCAAATAATACAAGTAATATTTTTGAGGTTTTATTTGGATGAAACAGGAAAGTTTACTTTATAAAAGTTCACTAAACATTAATAAGCAGGTAACTATCTTATTTTGACAAAATATTTTTGTATTTATATTTTGTAGAAGTTTAATATGGCTACATTAATACTGCCATAAAAACCATCAATGTGTATCATTTGCATGCACATAATATAAAGCAGTGAAGAAATTACTGCCACTGGTTCAACGAAACATTACATGATAAAGATCTCGTGGCAAAGTTTTATATGAATGAAGTTTGTTTTTTCTTATTGGTAGTGTACTAACCTGCAAAATTATCAAATGTAGTTATCAGAAAATCCTCATGTGTTCGTTAAATATTATCTTCATCTAATAAAGGATAATATGGATTTGGATTGTATTATTATACCATTATTTTTTTAAGAAACAATAAAATATTAAATGTAGACTATATAAATGTTTCTTTTATGTATAATTTTATAAATGTAATTTGACAACATATATTTACAACTTTCAAAAGGTTTTAATTCTTTTTCTAAGAGTTCGAACATAACTTTTACATTCTTTTCCAATATATTTAAATTTATTTAAAATATAAACAATATATAAGTTAAGTAGAAATCTAAATTATTCATCAAATTAATATATTCCCAATCTTCTTAACCCAGATATAGTGCAAGAAAATGATTTTGGTAGGTATGTCGTTCTTAATAATGCAAACATTTTCAACACTAAAGATCTTTTCAATACCTCATTTCACTATTGATATCTGACTTGAAATATTTCTTTTTAAATAAATTTTTGATCGAATATTTTCGTGAGTTTATAATTATAAATAATATTTAAAATAATTTGTTCAAATATTAAAGTAATAATTTCGGCATAGTTTTTTTGGATAGAATATATTTATACAGAACTAGAAAAGAAACAATACTTTTGAACTATTAATGTTCCCACTTTACTCATTATTATTATTTTGACATGTAGGTTATGTATATGGCTTTCTTTGGATATATTGCAAGTAGCATACTAAAATTTTGACAATATTGAAACATGACGTTTATATTTTATGATGACAAACGGTTGTTTTCGCGATTGAATACCGACTTCATTTGACTCTGCAGTACTGATTTGAATCATATGCTTCGAATTTGACCTTGAACTGAAAACTTATGCTTTATGAACTATACTACGATACACTATAAAGGAAATTTAAATATTTAAACCGTTACATATATTATAATGATTAGGCAACACATGTTACATAAATCTTCTATAGGCTTATAATTTACTTTTATTTTTCTTAAAAAAAAATAATAAAATAAACAAAATAAAATAAACAGAGGATTAACTATAACAATATTCAAAAATAATTTATTACAATTCTTTCCACAAATTATTTTTTGAGGGAGAGAAGGTAAATATAATAAAAATGTTAATAAACTTATTGAAAACACTAGTTTTAATTTGTTACATTTCTGTTATTGGGATTTCTTAGAAGGTGGAAGTCTATTATATTTGTATTGTTTTCTTAATTTAGAGTGTCAAATCTATAATTAAATTAATGAAAACGAATTTGTAAATTGTGTTTATTCAGTGTTTTTTTTGAAGATGTTAGGGCCTGCTGTGAAAAAATTGTCTTCGAATCCAATGTGTACGCTACTCAACACAATAAGGCTCTAAATCTCACAGAAGATGAATTTCTCCCTTTTACTGGTATAAATTTTTTAATGAGCTACCATCGACTACATAGTCTTCAATCTTATTGGAATAGTAGTAGAGATCTTAATGTTCCTGTGGTTAGCAAGGCTATGTCCAGAAACAGATTTCAAGAAATCCTATGTAATTTGCACATAAACCATAATAGCCTTTTGTCCAAAAATAACAAGGATAAGGTTTATTGATAGAAATTTTGAATAGCCAGTTTAGACTATTATACTATGGGACTCGAGAATTGAGTATTGATCAGTCAATTTAACGTGAGTAGTATAAAGCAATACAATGCTATAAAGCCTGTTAAACGTGGCTACAAACTCTAGTGCCTGTCTGATCACTATGGATTTACAAAGAAATTTAATATGTACCAGGGAAAAAATCAAGTAATTGCGTCAAAATATAAAAATTACACATTGGCTGAGAGGGTAGTTTTACATTTAACAGAAGAGGAAAGGAACAAGAAAAAAATTATTTATTGTGATAATTACTACAACAGCCCAAACTTATTGGAAGTATTACGACGACAGGAAATATTTGCGAGAAACACAAGGAAAGGTTTACCAAAGGCAATGGAGTCAGACAAGATATTGAAGCGAGGGGAAACTGATGTTATGGTTTCTAACACCAATATAACAGTATTTAAATAGTGGGATAACCATGTAGTATATCTGGCTTAAAATTTAGATGGTACTGAGGAAATTATTATACAGAGAAAGGACAAAACTGGCAAAAAAGTGATATAACGACTCCATCTGTAATAAAAGACTATAATAATTATATGGGTGGGGTTGATCATGCAGATCGTCTGAGGGTCTGCTAAACAATAGATAGACGCTCGAACAAATGGAAGCAACAACCATTTTGTTCGAGCGTTTGTTTTGGGCCATCGCATTTGTAAATAGCTATATAGTGGCGAAAAACTTTCTATGCATGGGAGATTCTACCAAAGACTTGCTGACATTCAGAAGAGAAGTGGCCTTAGCACTCATTAACCTTTCTTCATTGCATAAAATTAAAAACAGAATATCTGTATCTACGAATCCAAGAAAATGGAGAAGGTATTGTTACAGCGTACCAGACAGCATACGGCTCGAAAATCTTGGATGTCATCGGGTGGAATAGGGAAATCGCCGTGGAAGATGCGAATTATACAGTTCTCAAGGAATACAGTCAAAACCTTATTCAGTGTGCTCTGCATGCTATGTTCATTTATCTTGTAATGATAAAAAGAATTGTATTGTTGAATATCACGGTATTGTTTTATAAAGTATTATTTTTCTTATTATTTTCTTGTAGAATATCCCAACGGTACATCTAAGTACCAGTCAGAAATGAAACTATGATGCTTATTTTCCAAAACTATTTTTCTACACCACATAAGTATATATCTTAATTGGATATATCATGAATTACCCTTACTGTAGGCCTTCATCAGTACTTTCTTGGATATTTGGGTACCTGAATTATGTGGTACTTAAAAGTACCATGGTGAGACTAAGGGTTAAATGAACCAAGTTTTCTCTAATAAAAATAAACAATGAAATGCTGCAAGTGTAGCAATAGTATTTTGTAAACAAAAAAAGCCGAGTAATACCCTAATTTTAAACATTAACATAGAGAATATTGCATACATTGAAATACATTTACTTTGAAGAAAATATGAAAGAAATTCTCAATGAAAATAAGTTTGAGGCGATGTGTTTTGCTTTCTCTATGGAGGAAAAACGAAAATTTAAATATATAGATATTAGAATGTTTAAATCAGATATTATATTTAAATTTTTGCACTTTTGCCAATTATTTTCAAACTATAAATTCTATATATAATTTTTATCACGTATCTAATTTATCTGCCTATTCTAAGTGGTAGCAATCTACCAGATCACCTCTGAAGAACACATAATCTCATATAAAATTTATTATTCTAAAGTGTGCATTTATTTGCACAGTATTAAATCTATATTTAAAAATTTTTCTCGTGCATTCTGGTCTTAAGTACTTATAGAATAATTTATAAAAGAAGTTCATGATTTAAAAATAACTATACTTACACAATAAGAGTGCCTACTGAAAATTCTAAATTACCAAATTGCAATGAAATTGACAGTTTTCCGTCCCAAAAAATATGCAATTCCTGAAAAGGTTTATATTTACAGGTCATAATTATTGAAGTTTGTTTATTTCAGCAATAACCATAATAAACCAACTCAGAGAGCGATTTTTAAAGGTAGTTTTATTTCCTGCCCCACACCTCAAACATTTATTTTCATATTTTAAATTAAATTACAGGTATACTTGAATGTCCCTGTAAAATAATTGAAGTCCCATAAAGTTTTTAAAACCCCTACTAAATATTGAAAAATCGCAATTAATCATAAATAACCTTTTCAGTGGCTGCATTATATTTTTAGTAGACACCTTAAATTTTACTACAATTTTTCATGTCATATATTAACTAAATTATTATTCAAATTTCTTAGTAATTAAATTGGTTAAAAACTGAATTTAAAACAAAAAACTTCTTCGAATTTAATCAGTACATCTTCATAAAAAACAATGTTACCAAGAAATTTAATTATTTAAAGATATTGTGATTAGTACAGCAGACCAATTTCCGTGCGCGCCATGTGCGCCGATGTGAGGATGATTGTATTGCATCAGAACTAATAAAAAACATTCAGTATGTTGCGTTTTTTTAAATACTCTCTCGTGCACACAATAACTGATTTCATACATTTTCCATTTTATTTATAGGTACATCGAACACTGCTATAATATGTACTATTCTTATTTTTCATGTGTTCATGCATATTACTTTAATAGCAGAAAACCAAATATATATTTAATTATTTCTGATAGAATAAATGTCTCTACTTCTATACTTATATCGGTAACAAGCTCATGTTGCATCCCTATTCTATCGCATATTCTAATATATTACAAATAACACTCTCATACCGGCGCTCATGGCGCGCACGGAAATTGGTCTGCTCTAATGATTAGTCTTGCTGCATATTTAGAAATTGCTATACATATTTTGAAATACAAATTTTTTTAAAAATTATTTTAATGATTTTTTTTTATCAAAAAAACGTTTTAAATTCAACTTTTTACCATGCTTCACAAAAAATATGTTATATTTAATTATATGCAACAAAACTTATGTTTTTATTACAAAAACAAAATTATTAAATATAATTACAGCTATGTACTAACTTTGGACTTGTTGCATTTTAAATCAGGAAATTCTGTCTTGCTGTAGATATCAATGCCATTTATATTACCACAGCTGTTGGATCGACTACTATAAGAAATACATTCTGAAGTTGTACTTGCATTACTATCCGATTCATCCCCACTTTTCTTACTATTGGGTTTGCTACGTGACGGAGATTCAAATATCAAATTTTTCATTTTTTCTAGATCTTTTTCATCTTCCGAATTTGAAGCTTTAAAAGCATGTTCAATTAAATCATTACTATACCCAAAACCAGATACCTACAGTTAAATAGAGAAGTGTCAGTATCAGCAATAACAATTTAATGTCTGTATAATTACCTCACGAATAAGGGCTGATGTTTGTAAATGTTGGTTTTTTGTAGTTGGATATCCCCCTGGCCTTCTTATTCCATTTTGAAGTAAAGGATGACCTCGAATTGGTACAGGTACATATGATTGTTCTTGTGGTGGTTCATCATCTTGATAATCCTCCTCAAATATACTGGGTTTTCCACATAGCTTCTTCTTAATATCACTGGGTTCTGGAGCTGGTTCCGGAGCAGTAGGATTATAAAATGCAGATAGTTCTAACATATCATTTTGTATATCTTCATCATTTGACCAATACATATTGCGAAAGAATGTGTGCTAACCTTATTAAAAGAAAAATCTAGAAAAGGAACAATCTAGTATAATTTGTTTCACAATTTTCTTAGCGCTTTTATCTTAGACACTCACATGCATATGAATGATATAAAATATTAAGTATATATTAACTTTCACTCTACAGTATACTGAACTAGTAAAACGTGTTCAATCTTGAAAAAGAGTGTGGGTACATTACCACAAAATCCCGGAAATGTTATCAGTTTCGTTCAAAGTTTGCTATTTGAATCATTCGCTACATAAATACATAGAAAGTTTCTTTTGATCTTTTATAATTCTTGAAAAACTTAGAGCAACCCTTGGTATTCATTAAAATGGTTTTAATAACTCAAATATCTCAAGAATATGTATGTAAAATACTTAATTGGAAAGACACTATAGCAGCTGTTCAAACAGCCATGTTAAATGTCACTGAAAAGCGGGCAATTCAAAATCCAAGGTTAGTAACAAAAATTCCAGGAACAATGAATAAACTATTTACCATGCCCGGGTATTTAAATGATGAAAAATATTATGCCCTGAGTTGTAAATTGGCTACATCTTTTCCAAGCAATGCTAAATTTAATTTACCAACTACCGAAGCTACTATTTTATTATTTAATGAAGTTAACGGAACTTTAAAAGCCGTAAGTTAAAAATCTAATTTGGTACTTCATTTTAATCATTTAAATTTGTAGATTATTGATGGTACTGATATAACATTATGGCGAACAGCGGCTGCTTCTATAATTGCAACAAAATATATGCGGTCTTCAAAAAACAAGAACGGTATTTTAGCTATTATAGGAGCTGGCGCCCAAGCTAAAATACATGCCATTGCATTTCAAGAAATTTTTAATTTCAACGAGGCAAGTCATTAATGTGTTAAATCATATTAAATATTTATTAAAATAAAGTTGAAGTTATATACATTTATGTTTTATGAAAATATGAATGATGAAATAAGAAAATATTTTGAAGGTAGGTACACATATGGAACAGAAATTATGAAAAGGCTGAAAAATTGTGTCACGACTTGAATATCCAGAATGACAAATGTAGAACTTGTTTTCCGTTCAAAACTACTGAAGAATGTGTAAATGGAGCTGATGTATTAATAACAACTACATTTTCCGCAGTTCCATTAATAAAATATGAATGGTTAAAAAAGGGTATACATATAAATGGTGAGTAATATAATGTTTACTTACTTCGCAAACTATTGCTTCACCTATACACGAACTATGAGTATTTTCTTACTTAACGTGGGCAACTGTGGCGAATAGTGAATACAGCTATGAAGTTCTTGAAACATATTTACATTATCGAACTATTTGCAGCGTACACTAATATTATTTAAACATTGGTCTAAATTCGAAAATAGTTTGTAAACTATTACAGAATTGTCCTCAAAAGCATTTATGGTGTTAGTGGCGAGCTACATTTTAAAATTAATAATTTGCTGACTTAATTTACTATAAAAGTATAAAAAGTGCTTATAAAGTCAATATTTATTTTTGAATCAAAAACGTTTACTGTTTTCAAAATGATCCTTTCATTTGAATCGGAAAAAAAAATAAATATAAAAAAAAACATACCTATTATTAATATACCAAGTGACTATAAATAATTGAAGCAAATATTTAATTTGCCAACTCTGTGAATTTGGCTTGTCTAATCACTGTCTTCATGTTTATCTATTTGGGTTTAAATATTTTGTAATAATACGGATAATATTGTTAGAATTACTTGTTTGACTTTTACCTTGTCAAATGTTTGACAAATTAAAATACGTGTTTCAAAAAGAACTTCATCTCAGTAGGCACTGAGTAACTAGTATTTTTTTCTACTTAATAAACAATACTACTAAATAATGTACACATTGCAAGAAAATATTTTTATTGTCGAAGTATACTTCCGAAGTGCACAATTTCTTAACGGAGAATGGAAATATTCGTAAGCGGAATGTAAGCGATAGTTTCACTTACAGTTTCCTAATAGAGTTGTGGATAATGATACTACTGCTTTACATAATCGCATTCGGAAGTTTCGGGCTACAAGACCTGTCTTAAAAGGCAAAAGTTCTGGTAGACCACGTACACAGCAAAATATTGTTGAACATGTAGAAAACCTTGTTGGAGAAATCCCACATACATCAGTTCGTCGTTTATCAATTCAAAAGAAAGTACCTTCTAGTACCGTTTATAGAATTTTGAGGCGTCGTTTACATATGTATCCATACAAAGTATCGATTGTTCAATAGATCTTATCTAGAGATTACGTTAGTAAGCTTAGTTATTGCAACTTCTTTCAAGAAAATTAAAACAATGACGAAATTCTTGATCTAGGCTTTTTCCCTGGTGAAGCATGGTTTCATTTAAACGGGCTTTTTCCCTGGTGAAGCATGGTTTCATTTAAACGGGTTTGTAAATAAATAAAATTAGAGAACATGGTCTATAAACAATCCAAACAATCACATCGAAGTTTCTTTACATCCTGTTAAAGTTGGAGTTTGGTTAGCTGTATCTCGTCGTTGAAAAATGGGTCCAATATTTTTTCGCAATAACATTAATAGCCAACGATACCGAGAACAGTTATTAACACCATTTTTAACTTTAAAGTGCAACGAGACGAATTCAATAGGGGTTACTTCCAGCCAGATGGGGCTACTGTACATACAACTCGTGAAAATTTAACGCTTTTAGAATATTACTTCCCTCATCGATTATAAGCAGAGATGGTTGGCCAGCAAGGTCACCATATCTTATTCTGTTAGATTTTTCTATTTTCGAATTGCTAAAAAAATGAAATATATTTAAGAAAAGATTGAATACAATTAAATGTAATGAAATAACACCGATGTAGGGCAGAATATTTTTGACAACATAAAACGTCGTATTTGCATTATGCACTCAACAGAATGGTGATCATTTTGAATACTTGTTATAAATTATAATAATTCAAATTTCTACAAATTAGATACCTTGGTTGTTTGATTAATATTCCATCTTTAAAGTTTTTTTATTAAATAAATTAATAATCTAATTGTACTTGTTATTAATTTCATCACCATATTTCTCGATGAGTAATTTTAATAGTGACTGGTAGATATCCTTCATACTATTTAATCTATATCCGCATTTCAAGAATGCAGAACATTATAATTTATAGGAGATAATCATGGGCAACTAGATGTAATTCTTTTTGAAACATGTTGTATAAGAATCAGACATGTCAGTATAAAGCTGTAAAATAATTGCCAGCTTAAAAAACAAATTTTCAACAATTTTTAATCACCTGTTATAAATACAGTTGTTATTTTTCCCACATTCAAGTATCCTACTCAGTACAAGTTAATATGTATAAATGTTTTCAATATGCAGTGTGTTTTGTAAAGAAGGCGTGTTCGCAAGAAATTATAACTCAGCGTGATAAAAAAAAAACTTTCCTAAAATGGATGAAATCGGCAAAAAGCCTGCACCATTAGATAAGTTTCTACAGTTCATAAAGTATAAGTTTTCAGTTCGTACTGCCCAGGTAGGAACCGCAAATTGTACTTTATCTCTTTCTAACACACATGAATACGCGCTATAATACTACTAACGTTTGTCATTTTAAGTTAAGACGTAGGTCTTTGTAATATTATATTAAACAAAAAGGATAAGTTGTCCAGGAGATAGTCTTATGATATTCGGCTTGCTGTCAAATTATTTGAATACTGTTGTTTATTGACTTTGTTTCCGGTATTCTGACTTGTAGGTTAGCCATTCTTCTAATTTGAATATTTAGTTTGTCATAAAAAATTACAAAATCCGTTCTTTTCAGAACAATACTGATAATAAATAGTAATATCAATTAGTGACAATAAGTACGAAATTGTTTGATTATCACTTTGACATTTCTAACCTACCTATTTATTTTACAGAATATTTCTTAGATGCCTGGTAATTTGTTACTAAAGTAATAATTATTATTATTACTGTTATTAAAGTAATAATTTGCGCATAGTTTTCTTAGATAGAATGAATATATTTATGCTAGAAAAGAAACAATACTTTTGAACTATTCATGTTCCTACTTTACTCATTATTATTATTTTGACATGTTGGTTATGTATATGCTTTCTTTGGTTATATTGCAAGTGACATACTAAAACTTTCACAATATCGCAAAACATGACGTTTATATTTTATGATGACAAACGGTTATTTCCGCGATTGCATATTGACTTTATTTGACTCTGTAGTACTGATTTGAATCACATGCTTTGAATTTGGCCTTGAACTGAAAACTTATACTTTATGATTTATACATTTGTCTCGGTAAGCAATGTTCGTCGTGGTGAGAAAATTTTTTTATAATTTGGGAAAGATTGTTCGAAACCTACGGATATAACACACGTATAATTAAAATAATCTTTTTAAATAGATATCTGATCTGTAGATGGATCATCACAAATTTGTCTTAATATAGTAAAATCAATTTCTTTGTTTAAAACAATATCGAACTTTTCTACTACGCGAACGTTTTTTGCGACGTCTATATAGTGCAGTAATGTTTTCATTAGCCAAACAGCCAAACTGACGAAGTTTATTGAGACAAAAATATGTGTCTTTAGCTGAAGTAAACGTTGTCCCTGTGTACAAATACAGATGTGTGTAATGGATGTCTATTTCATTTGTAACAAATGCGTAGGGGGAGTTGGGGCACATTGATGCACATTTTTTTAAAAATTGAAAACCGAGTAATAGATCTAGTTTGAGAAAAGTTTGACCCGCCAATGCATATACAATATGATGTAGTTTTTTAATACATTACAGCTTTTTTCATAATTTTACATGAAAATAAAAGTTCACGATTATAAAGAAAATTGGGTTTGCATCAAACCGCCTCGTATGTGGGGCACATTGAATCAGCTTACGGGGCACATTGGCACGTGATAGAGTGCATTGATACTTGAAGCACTTTACATAAATATAAGAATATGAACGACTTATTTTAATGAAATTTTTATTGGTTGCTCAAAAACATACATAAATGGCTTATAGCACGCTATAAGAACTAAAATCAAAAGGAAAACTAAAGAGCGAGGCAGTTCTGCTTGTGGCTTTGGTGATACGAGGTTTTGGCAACTTGAAAGTCATGTCGGAGATATCAACACTAGACTTGTCTTCCACATTTGGAAAAACAAATACCCATGATGTGGGTTTCTTCCTTAGGTAGGATATTTCAAATTCGGAAAAACCATACTTTGAAATCACTTTTCCCACATAGTGCACGACAGATTTCTTTTTTTCAAATTTAACCAACACAAAGTCTCCAATCTCAATAGTCTCTGGGGCAGGTGGGCTAATGTTTTCTTCTCCAAGTTCTTCCAAGTTCCAATTTTCGTCTATGTCCTCCGATGCGTCTGTGTCGCCATTGTCTAGAACTGGCTCAGACTCGCAAGAACTGGAATCTGAATCAGTTTCGCATCTTCGTGGTCTCTTCTTTATGTTTTTGTTTGTGGTAGTCCAGCGTAGTAAATTCTTTGCGGTTTTTAATTGTTTTGCCTTTTCTCTCATTTCTTTATTCTTTTTCTTCTTTTCTTTTTCATCGTGAAGCATCTGCAATCTATCTTTCTCTGGTGTGTCTGTATAAATTCTTGATTTTCCTTTTTCTCTGCCTTTTCGTTGGGATGTTTTTTGTTGGGCCTTTGGATATGGTCTAATAGCTTCAGGTGTTATCATGGTAGCCGAGGTGGATGGAGGGGGTGTACTATGTCGTACAAGACATTGTGAAACGGGTTCGAACGCCATTATTTCACTCTGGCTAAGGACCTCATTGACCGTTTGGGCTACAGCTCTATCTTGAAGTTGAGGAGTTCCTTCTCCTTGAGGCTCGGCAACAGGCCTACAATCTGAAGATGATGGCTGGAAATGGCGCGTAATCTTCATCTCCAAACGCCATCTTGTTGAAAGGCCAAATACCAGGCTTATTGAATCCATTAATTATGTTCTTTGGGGTAAAAGATTCATAAAATGCCAATTTAGAAAGTTCCGCAATATTATAAATGGAAATTGTTTTTCCCGCGTTAATGAGATGCCAGTCATTGAATGCAATCTTGAGTTTCCCCTTAAAAGGACCAAATACACCCACATCCAAAGGTTGCAATTTGTGAGATGTGTGTTGGGGGAACGACAAGTAAACAATGCCATTTTGTCTGGAGAAATTTATCGCTTCGATCGAAATATGCGATTCGTGGTTATCGCATCCCGTCCTATTGATAGGACGGGATTTTCTTTCGAGCATGAAGGATGTTTCTTTATATGTTTCAAGACATCTATGTACAAGTCTGTATTGATCCATCCTGATCGATTGGACAGTCCCAGGCTGCCCGCTGGGGCCTCTTTTAAAAAATGGTCCTTATAATAAACACGCGGAAAGACGTAAATTGGCGGCAGTGCAGTTCCTGTAGCAGTTATAATACCGCAAAATGTTACTAACTCACCCCGTTCGCTAGAAACAAGCTGCCCAACTTGTCTCTGTTTTTTCTCTGCTAAGACTTTAGGGGTACTTAACACCGTTGTTATCCCAGTTTCGTCATAATTTATAATGCGGTCGGGGGTGAACTTGTGCCTGGCCAACACAGTTTCATAATTTGCAAAATATTCATTAACGGCAGTTTTGTTGAAAGCAAATGATCTTGCTGCGCTTGTGTTTTCTGGTTTTCTGAGGCTTATGTTTGGGTTTCGTTTTCTAAAACGAAATAGCCAATCTATTCCAGCTAGTTTCTTTTCATTCCATGAGGCAGGATATTTACACTTTAAATTCTTCGCATATTCATAAGCTAGACTTCGAGTTTGAGTCAATGTCAAGCCATAGTGCATTTTACTGCTATTTATTATATACTCATTTAGTTTCTTTTCTTGTTCTTTAGTGAAAACCTGGGATGACGTATATTTCGTCGAGTAAGTTTCACTTCTTGTTAGTTCATTTCCTTCTGCATTAATTCGACTTTTTTCAATCCGATGTTGTAACGTAGACGCTTTTAAATCATACTTATCAGCTGCTTTTCTTATTGACAAAGTCCCGGCCAAGACTTCACTGACTGCAGCTTTAACATTCTCTTCATCTATTTGAGACCGGTTAGTTTTTTTCTTATAATTCCTCACCATATTTTCTTAAAAATAATATTATAAAATTTGAATATGGTATCATTCATTTGTAAGGGGCACATTGATACGCATCAAACCGCCCCAAACATGAATGTATCAATGTACCTCACCACGTCGACTATTGCAAACAAATAATAAGGGATTATCAAAAAATCTTTCATATACAGTGTCCCGTAAAAAACGCCAACATTCATAATTCCGTTATTTATTGTCCGGTTTTATTTAAACAAAAAGTAAATTTAATAACATCAAAAACACTATAAGATAGCAGTGTTTTATTTGTTTTCAATTGTTTTCATTAATGTCAAACGACAGTCAAGTTTTTTATTTTAAATGGCAACATATATATTTTTGGCTATATTCGGATTGGATTTTTTTTTCTGAATTCAACGATGTATAACATGTTTATTTTTGATAAACGTTTATTGCAAAAAAAAACTTTATAAATTTCATCTTTGTCTTCCATTATTTATAAATATTCGAATGTGTCATGAAACATTTGAAATGTAAGTATTATAAATATTATTATAAGAAACAAAACACTTTACAATAAATGTTGAAATTGCCCGCCACCTTGTTCAACACATATCGCACATCTCCTAATTACTCCAAAGGTCGCATTTAAAAGACAAGCGGCAGGTACTTCTTGACAAGTGTTAATAATTCTTTGTCTTAAAATGTCAACATTTTCTGGAGTTGTTAAATAAACTCGATCTTGTAGATAAGCCCACAACCAAAAATCGAGGGGCGTAAGATCCGGTGAACGCGCAGGCCACTCGATAGGACCGGATGTTCCATCCACCTATTTCCAAATTGGGTGTTCAACAAATCAGTATTTACTCTGGCGTTGTGCGCGGGAGCCCCATCTTGTTGAAAAAATATTCTATTTAAATTTGCCAAAGGTCTAAAAAGTTTTGGAGATTTTCGTGTAATAAAGTGTAGTATTTTTCTTGATTTAAGCAACCATCTATGAAAAATGGCCCAATTAATTGATCACCTAAAATGCCACACCAAACATTTACGTTGAAATTTCTTTGAAAATTATTTTCAATTACAAATCTCGGATTGTCTGCACTCCACTGTCGATGTATGTTTCTATTAAAAATACCGTTGTTGCTAAAAGTGCACTCATCAGACCAAATTATCCTTCTGTAAAAATTCGGGTCTTGTTCTAATGCATTTAAATAAAAACGACAAAACTGGATTCTTCGGCCAGGATCATTTTGTTCTAATGCATGAACTTTTCGAGCTACGTACGCTTTAAGTTTGTGTTTTCTTAAAATACCATGAACTGTAGTTTTTGATACCCCAATATTATGTGCAATTTCGCGAATCGAAGTTCGTGAATTTTGCTGTACTGCAAGAAGAACATCTAATTCCTTATCTTCGGAGAATTTCCGTTTTTGTGTTTTTGGTTTGGTAAATGATCCATAACTTCTTAAATTCTTTTCAATTCTCTGAAATATTTTCGAACCTGGAACTTCTCTGTCCGGAAAACGAGCACTGTACCGACGAACTGCTTGAAGGCGATTTTTATTACATTCAAAGAACACTTGTAACATGCCCGTTAATTCATTGTTATTCATTTTTAACGAAAATACGCTTTTTGTTGTGGCAAAACGTTCAAACAGGATAATACAGAAAACTTAATAAAGTCAAACTGACACTTAAGGCACATTGACATAATGCTAGTGGACTGGGCCAAGTCTACTATAATGAAAGATAAAATTTATAAAGTTTTTTTTTTATTTTTTATTATTAGATGTGCGATATGTGTTAAACAAGGTGGCGGGCAATTTCAACATTTATTGTAAAGTGTTTTGTTTCTTATAATAA
Source organism: Melolontha melolontha (assembly GCA_935421215.2). NCBI lineage: Eukaryota > Metazoa > Arthropoda > Insecta > Coleoptera > Scarabaeidae > Melolontha > Melolontha melolontha. Next base: position 55,014,941 of record OW285242.1, read on the forward strand.
TATTTATAATACTTACATTTCAAATGTTTCATGACACATTCGAATATTTATAAATAATGGAAGACAAAGATGAAATTTATAAAGTTTTTTTTTGCAATAAACGTTTATCAAAAATAAACATGTTATACATCGTTGAATTCAGAAAAAAAAATCCAATCCGAATATAGCCAAAAATATATATGTTGCCATTTAAAATAAAAAACTTGACTGTCGTTTGACATTAATGAAAACAATTGAAAACAAATAAAACACTGCTATCTTATAGTGTTTTTGATGCTATTAAATTTACTTTTTGTTTAAATAAAACCGGACAATAAATAACGGAATTATGAATGTTGGCGTTTTTTACGGGACAGTCTGTATACATTAATCAGACGTGTACTTACCTAAATGAAAAGAAATATCACAAAATTAATGTAATTCTCACAAGAAATAACTTTTTGTCGGCGACTACGGAAATTTAGTTAGAGCGTTAGAAAACACACATGGACCTATCAACCGCGAAATTTGCACTGCAGCGCACCAAGGTTCCGTTGGTAATATTGGTTCACAACGGCCATCTAGTGAGAGTCAGTGGAGTTTTGTAGCGCTTTACTTTTAGAGTATGTAGTGGTGTATCTATGTGCCCCCTGTATAAATCTGCCCCAGCTCCCCCTACTGGGTGCGTATTGATGTACTCAAATTACATTTACCTATATTTTTACGTTAAAAAAATTATATGTAGTATTTCGTTTATAATTTAGCCAATTGTTTTTACTTTATCAAATAATTAATTTTATTCTCACCATATACATTTTTATTGCCTTATTATTTTTTTTACGTTTCTATCAATAATATCATACATATATATTTTTTTTTTACCAAACTATACCTACCTATTTTATATCCAGTTCAGATATGACTTTTTAATTCTACATTCAATTTATGTCATGTATTTGCAATATATTTTTTTATTGTATTATAATATAAATTCCTTGAATTTAAATTCATAAATACATTTTTCACCACTTACGTACGCGAGCTATTTCTACGCAGAATTGGTACATAACTTAGAGCGGCAGCCCACAGTGACCGATATTTTTTTTATCGGGTCTTCCTCTCACACTTCAATTTTTTATCGTTTTGTCTAGATGGAGCTATGTTACATTTTTTGTTCTTAATATTAATTGCCAGACAAATCAATTTAAGCAGAATGCTATTTTTTTCTTAAATGAATATAAGTATAAGCTATTAATTCTTCATAAACCTCCTTGTATGTTTCCATCCTTTATCATTCAATATTTATTTCAGGTAATCGGCGTCAAATTATATATTAAGCTTGGAATCAGCTAAAAGAAAAATATTCAAGAACAAAAAGGAACATATATATGTTACTAAACTGTTCAGGAATAAAATCTTTTTTCAAAAAGATCTAATAAAAGGACTGAGGATACTAAATAAGGCTGACAGTAACCAAAAAAATAAATAAACTCAACCAGCATGTCGATAATAGAAACAACATAAAAAACTGCTATTAGAACAGAAAATAAATTTAGTAAAAGTAGCGAAACAGCTCAAATTTAAAAAAAAGAAGGTAACTATAATTAAATAAATTGATTAAAAAAATCCAGGATCTTACAAAAAGACGTAAGAAGAAGATTGTATTAGAGACACTGAAAAAAAATAAAGAATCTACTACTTCTCATATCACTTTTACGATTCCGTATTCTCTTGCACCCACTCTTTATATTTCTTCCTAGTTCTTAATAGTACTATCATTTCATCCACTGATTTGCCACATCACTTCCCCAACTCCACAATTTGGTCCATCCATGTTTTTCTTGGGCGTCCTATTTTTCCTTTCTTCAAATTTCCCACCTCGATCAGGCATTTGCACGTTATTTCTGGAACAATTTTCAATGGTCATGTACCATACTAATTCTATTGCATGTTCTTTCTCTCTGAAAATTTATTCCTAATCTACCAAATCCCTTATGTCATCATTTTGTACGCTATCCCATGTGGTTTTATTATTATTTTTTTAAATTTCTATGGCTACTATATTGCCTTCGTGTTTCTTCTGGATAACCCAACTTTCATTAGCATACAGAATCGATTGTAATGTTACAGTGTTATACACGGTGTCCGAGAAATGTAGGAAATCTCTCTGGTGCAGATAGAACATGAAAAAATAAGATAACAAGTTCCTATAAATTTTTTTCCTACAGGCCCTTCTTACGTCCTTCTTGCGTCCCTGAAAGACGCCGCTAGAAATCGGTTTTTCTTGATTTTTTTCAAAAGTACTTAATATAACCGAGGAGGCACCTTAACGAAATTATTGAAAAATTTCATAAGAGGGTTCAATATGGGCTTTGTGAAGTCTGATACACTCGCGGGCACGAAGAATTATGGACTGTTGTTCCGGCAACAATAACACAGCCGCGTTCCTTATAACATCACAATGAAGCATGATTCTCTGTAGAAGTTCCTCCCTAGTGTCGACCGGAGTGGAATACACCAATTTTTTGAGTTGTCCCCACAGGTAAAAATCCAACAGCGTTAGGTCGGGAGATCGAGGAGGCCAGGCAATAGGTCCTCCTCTACCTATCCAACAGTTTGGATAGACGTTATTCAGGTGCTCCCGCACACGAACGCTGAAATGAGGTGGTGCGCCATCTTGCATAAAGTACATGTTTCGGCGGGTTTCAAGTGGTAAGTGCTCTATTAAATCTCGAAAAGCGTTCTGAAGGAACTCTAAATGAATTTGTCCATTCAATCGTTCTGGCAATACAAATGGTCTAATCAAAAAATTGTCAATGATTCCTGTCCAAATATTAATTGATTGGAACTGATGTTGATGATGCGAAACAATAGTGGCATGAGGATTTTCATCAGCCTATACTCGAGCATGTGCGTTGTGTAAATTAGTGATAACATTTTTGGTAAACCTTGCTTCATACGTGAAAAGAATAATGCTCGTAAAGTTTACATTATTTCATGAAACATTTGAAATGTAAGTATTATAAATATTATAATAAGAAACAAAACACTTTACAATAAATGTTGAAATTGCCCGCCACCTTGTTTAACACATATCGCACATCTCCTAATAATAAAAAATAAAAAAAAAACTTTATAAATTTTATCTTTCATTATAGTAGACTTGGCCCAGTCCACTAGCATTATGTCAATGTGCCTTAAGTGTCAGTTTGACTTTATTAAGTTTTCCGTATTATCCTGTTTGAACGTTTTGCCGCAACAAAAAGCGTATTTTCGTTAAAAATGAATAACAATGAATTAACGGGCATGTTACAAGTGTTCTTTGAATGTAATAAAAATCGCCTTCAAGCAGTTCGTCGGTACAGTGCTCGTTTTCCGGACAGAGAAGTTCCAGGTTCGAAAATATTTCAGAGAATTGAAAAGAATTTAAGAAGTTATGGATCATTTACCAAACCAAAAACACAAAAACGGAAATTCTCCGACGATAAGGAATTAGATGTTCTTCTTGCAGTACAGCAAAATTCACGAACTTCGATTCGCGAAATTGCACATAATATTGGGGTATCAAAAACTACAGTTCATGGTATTTTAAGAAAACACAAACTTAAAGCGTACGTAGCTCGAAAAGTTCATGCATTAGAACAAAATGATCCTGGCCGAAGAATCCAGTTTTGTCGTTTTTATTTAAATGCATTAGAACAAGACCCGAATTTTTACAGAAGGATAATTTGGTCTGATGAATGCATTTTAGGTGATCAATTAATTGGGCCATTTTTCATAGATGGTTGCTTAAATCAAGAAAAATACTACACTTTATTACACGAAAATCTCCAAAACTTTTTAGACCTTTGGCAAATTTAAATAGAATATTTTTTCAACAAGATGGGGCTCCCGCGCACAACGCCAGAGTAAATACTGATTTGTTGAACACCTAATTTGGAAATAGGTGGATAGGAACATCCGGTCCTATCGAGTGGCCTGCGCGTTCACCGGATCTTACGCCCCTCGATTTTTGGTTGTGGGCTTATCTACAAGATCGAGTTTATTTAACAACTCCAGAAAATGTTGACATTTTAAGACAAAGAATTATTAACACTTGTCAAGAAGTACCTGCCGCTTGTCTTTTAAATGCGACCTTTGGAGTAATTAGGAGATGTGCGATATGTGTTGAACAAGGTGGCGGGCAATTTCAACATTTATTGTAAAGTGTTTTGTTTCTTATAATAATATTTATAATACTTACATTTCAAATGTTTCATGACACATTCGAATATTTATAAATAATGGAAGACAAAGATGAAATTTATAAAGTTTTTTTTTGCAATAAACGTTTATCAAAAATAAACATGTTATACATCGTTGAATTCAGAAAAAAAATCCAATCCGAATATAGCCAATAATATATATGTTGCCATTTAAAATAAAAAACTTGACTGTCGTTTGACATTAATGAAAACAATTGAAAACAAATAAAACACTGCTATCTTATAGTGTTTTTGATGCTATTAAATTTACTTTTTGTTTAAATAAAACCGGACAATAAATAACGGAATTATGAATGTTGGCGTTTTTTACGGGACAGTCTGTATACATTAATCAGACGTGTACTTACCTAAATGAAAAGAAATATAACAAAATTAATGTAATTCTCACAAGAAATAACTTTTTGTCGGCGACTACGGAAATTTAGTTAGAGCGTCAGAAAACACATTTGGACCTGTCAACCGCGAAATTTGCACTGCAGCGCACCAAGGTTCCGTTGGTAATATTGGTTCACAACAGCCATCTAGTGAGAGTCAGTGGAGTTTTGTAGCGCTTTACTTTTAGAGTATGTATGTAGTGGTGTATCTATGTGCCCCCTGTATAAATCTGCCCCAACTCCCCCTACAGGGTGCGTATTGATGTACTCAAATTACATTTACCTATATTTTTACTATTTATTTACACTGATTTGCCACATCACTTCCCCAACTCCACAATTTGGTCCATCCATGTTTTTCTTGGGCGTCCTATTTTTCCTTTCTTCAAATTTCCCACCTCGATCAGGCATTTGCACGTTATTTCTGGAACAATTTTCAATGGTCATGTACCATACTAATTCTATTGCATGTTCTTTCTCTCTGAAAATTGATTCCTAATTTACCAAATCCTTTATGTCATCATTTTGTACGCTATCCCATGTGGTTTTATTATTATTTTTTTAATTTCTATGGCTACTATATTGCCTTCGTGTTTCTTCTGGATAACCCAACTTTCATTAGCATACAGAATCGATTGTAATGTTACAGTGTTATACACGGTGTCCGAGAAATGTAGGAAATCTCTCTGGTGCAGATAGAACATGAAAAAATAAGATAACAAGTTCCTATAAATTTTTTTCCTACAGGCCCTTCTTATGTCCTTCTTGCGTCCCTGAAAGACGCCGCTAGAAATCGGTTTTTCTTGATTTTTTTCAAAAGTACTTAATATAACCGAGGAGGCACCTTAACGAAATTATTGAAAAATTTCATAAGATGGTTCAATATGGGCTTTGTGAAGTCTGATACACTCGCGGGCACGACGAATTATGGACTGTTGTTCCGGCAACAATAACACAGCCGCGTTCCTTATAACATCACAATGAAGCATGATTCTCTGTAGAAGTTCCTCCCTAGTGTCGACCGGAGTGGATACACCAATTTTTTGAGTTGTCCCCACAGGTAAAAATCCAACAGCGTTAGGTCGGGAGATCGAGGAGGCCAGGCAATAGGTCCTCCTCTACCTATCCAACGGTTTGGATAGACGTTATTCAGGTGCTCCCGCACACGAACGCTGAAATGAGGTGGTGCGCCATCGTGCATAAAGTACATGTTTCGGCGGGTTTCAAGTGGTAAGTGCTCTATTAAATCTCGAAAAGCGTTCTGATGGAACTCTAAATGAATTTGTCCATTCAATCGTTCTGGCAATACAAATGGTCTAATCAAAAAATTTTCAATGATTCCTGTCCAAATATTAATTGATTGGAACTGATGTTGATGATGCGAAACAATAGTGGCGTGAGGATTTTCATCAGCCCATACTCGTGCATGCGCGTTGTGTAAATTAGTGATAACATTTTTGGTAAACCTTGCTTCATACGTGAAAAGAATAATGCTCGTAAAGTTTACATTATTTCGTTGCTGATGCAATACCCAGTTTGCAAACTGCATTCTATGAGGATAATCTTCAGGAATCAGTTCATGTACTTTTTGCAAATGACATGGATATGACAGCTGTTCAGGAAGAAGTTCATGTACTATTGTTTTCGAAGTATTAAACTGTGCTGATAATTGTCGAATGCTCGTTGATGGTTTGTCATCTACAGCATTTAAAGATGTTCCTCTAATCGCGGTGTACGTACGGTTCTTCTCACATCAGCATTTTACTATTTTTGCCAAACTTTCCTAAAATTATGAAGAAAATCAATAATATATATTTTTTATATCTTCTGATTTGGTAGAGTACGATTAGGAAATCTTTCGTGATATAATCTTCTGGCTTCTAAAGCATTGCAAGACGCAAGACCGTACATCAGATTCATATCTGCATACCCAATAAACGTGTATTCCATACTTCGAATAAATTCACAATTAAATTCACCACGAAATCAAAAACTCAGTAGATTAATATTGAATAAAGGGTTCAATTTGTCAGCGATGTGAAAGATGACAAGTTCTAAAATGCCGGATATTTTATTTATTTCGTACCATAGTAACGTTTGCAACAGCAATAGGTTTTTTTTGGGTGCTGATAAAAACTAAAAGGCACATTTTTTACGAACATAGGTCAAACTTTTTGTCGTAAGCGGTTCATTTTATCGACAATAAACAAAAGTACCTTTTTTTAATCTAAGGTTCAAGCTATCCAGTTTCATTTTTTGAAGTCTTTATAATACAGGGTGTTAAAAATTTAGGCATTCAGTTGGAAAGCCCGTCCCTGGTAAATTAAAAAAGCTAAATATGTTTCAAGGACACTATTTTAGGAGGTTCTTATTAGTGTCCATCACATTAAATTTTTATTAAATTATATTGAGTACTTTTAAAAAAATTCAAGAAAAAATTATTTCCAGCGGCGTCATTCAGGGACGCATATTTCCGTAGGAAGGGCTTGTAGGAAAAAAAATTATAGGAATTTGTCATCTTATTTTTCATGTTCTCTCTGTATCCGAGAGATTGCCCACATTTTTCCGGACACCCTATATACTTGAAGTAAAAAATAAAGGAAAGAAACATCTTGGCATAGGCAAAAACGTAATTTCAAAAATAAGAATAAAGATAACAAAACTTTATAAATTTAAAATAAAATGAGAAACAGATTATGACTTTAAAAGGATTCATCATTAAATAACGGGCAATCGAAAAAATTCATAATTGGAGTAGACTGTGAAATTGGGTTGGTACTTTAACCACTTCCACATAATGACATTTATTATTTGACATTGAAACTATAAGTTTGTGTCAAATTTTTCAAAACCCTTATTAAGAAAATTGTTTGTGTTTAGATGTAAATGGACAACATTTTCAACAACTTCTGTAGTTATATGTAAATTTTGATTACGATTTCGATATTAAATAAATTATGTGTTTTATTTTTTGTTGTAGTATCATTTCAATGCCATAACCTTTTTTTACAATGAAACCAAATGAAACTGTCAATCATCAAGTAATGTGTCATTATGTGGAAGTGGTTAAAGTACCAACCCAATTTCACAGTCTACTCCAATTATGAATTTTTTCGATGGCTCGTTACGTTTCGGTTACATTTTTTCTACATTTAATACAACATTTTGTCAGGTCTTTTTGTTCCATTTTAGAAATCATAGCATGTAGATTTAAACACCTGCACTTCAAAAGAAAAGTAACTAACATATTCGATTATCGCTTCGAATTTTTGTAACAATTAGAAGGATCAGGCTAAATATAGATGGCGCTGTTTTTGCCTTCGTAAATGGATTGGTTCCGGAATTTTTTTAATGCATTATTTACAAGGCATGTGAAAATACCCCCATACTTTTGCGTATTGATTATAAGAATGTGCCACCAACGCGGCGTAAAATTACAGTGTGGCGAGTGATAAGGTGTGATCGTACGCTGATCCTCTCTGGTCTGAACCTACCTGTTGATGTTAAGTCCCCAGGAAGGTCTCTGCCGGCTAACTCTCTCTAGACTACGGAGAACGTCGCGGATTCAAGGCCGCGAGATGGAGGGGTATGTGGACGCCACCGTTATTATCCACCTGCAGAGATAACGCTATAACGGGAGCAGGCGGGACCTGGTAGCTCCAATTTACACCAGAGGGTCAGCCCCCTATCACTCGTCGATAAACAAGAAACTTGACTAACTCAATGCTAGTGGGAAGGGATAAAGAACGAAACGCATTCAACAATACAACTAAATTTATTGAGTACACAATACGGTGGAAACAAATAAAATATCCAAAACGGCAAAGCCAACGCTTAAATACTAGGTACCAGACACGGTCGTTTATACTTGACTCAGAACTAACGAAACATTAAAGGTGAAGCCCGGTTCAAATACAGTATGAACACCAATTGAAGGTAGAAAATTAAAAAAAGTATAAGACCAAAACTATATTACTCTCTCCCGTATGAGTAATTCGAGAGGTGGGAGGGGTTAGCCCAAAATTATTCCCCGGGTTGAAGTTAATTAAAATTCAAACAATCGAGAACAAGAAAGTCTCAATGACGTAAATGCGTAAGAATCCAAATTAACAGAATCTCAAGTAAATCGGTAAGTTACTTTATAACAAATCCAAGGTTAAGCCTTGATTTCAAATATAATCAAAACAAGAAAAGAACCGATCATAAACATACAATTACCCGGTAGGAATCTTTTGGAGTATCCCCTGTATAACAGGTGTGCAAAAATTCAGTAATATCGAAATAGTTGAAGTAATTAATTAACAAGAGATAAAAACTAGAATACCAATTCCGTATACGCAATTTTCATTCTGTACAGTATTTCTATATCAAACATGAAAGGCAGATTACAGGTAAATCTATGATTAAAAGTAACGACACAAACAAACTTAGGCCCGTTCTGAAGGATTTGGGCTTGATTTCGACTCTAATTATATACAGAAGACAGACAGTGACGCTGTCGGTCTTCAGGTTTAAATAATAGATTCCAATTACAGAAACCGGGGAAAATTGGTGAACAAATCGGGTTTAAATTATAAACAGACTCGTAAGATTCATTAAAACTAAATTGAAATAAGGGGAAAAAAACTCCCCACAAATGATCTGTATATCAAGATAAATTTTCACCCCTAATGAGTGTCTCTCTAGAGGTATAAGCTTGACATTAAATTTAAATTATAAGAAAAGCTAATCGATTTCTGTTCCAAATAGTTCTTGTATTAAAAATTCAGCAAATAATAGAACAACACCTACTTTGACTGGTTTTACAAACTGTAAACGTTTCTTCCAAATTCTGTTACCGCACACAAATGCATCTCGATGCTCTATTATTTCCCGGTGGTCCTCACGCCGACGCCATTTTGGGATAGAACAATATGGAAGTTCCGCGTCCTTCCTCCTATACCAAAAAGGGTTCCGCAGAATAAATGTGCCCCTATTTCTCAGGTTACGGACGGCCTACAGGAACTCGAGATCTGCGACGGTAAAATTCGAACGGCCAAAATACGTTCCCAAAATAACCAGGTAGAAATTCCGGAGAGACGCCTATCGCCTCACGGAAGGAAAATCACCAAAATCTCCGTTATTCAAAGAATTGTACGTTCACAATAACGTACAGAAGAATCCTGTAAGTTCAAAAGGGATATAGCATAAATTTTAAGAGGATTTCCATACCTTTTACCGCAAAGATCAAATTTCTGTTACACAAGTCACAAACACGACTCAGCGCTAAGGGAGATTAAGCCACAATGGCGGCCGTTTCGAAATTGATGAAAATGCCGGAAACACGTCATCGTAATTTAGGAAGTTCAAGAAGAAAAGGAATTTAGTTTTCGAATTCTTGAGAAAGATTACAATTTGCAAAAAAAAAGGTGACATTTAAAACTAGCAACGTGAAACAATTAAATGTCTGGAGACGTAAATTTCTAAAAGGAGTCGGCAAGTGAGATTCCTGTCGCAGAAGGCGAACGTCGAAATGGAGATGGCGCAATAAGCGGTGAAACTATAATTAAATTAGAAATAATTTTTAAAAGAGCAAAATTTAACGAAAGAAAATGCGTTTAGATGATCTATAATTCGTAACAAAAATTCCTATAAAATCAGTTTGACATTCGGTAAGGCATTAAGCGAGTTATCAGTGTAAAACTTGCGATCGTTTCGGTAAAGGGTAAACAAAGATGGCCGCATGCTTTAAAACATAGGCTTTCAGAATGATTTGAAGGAATGTAAGGGATCGACAATATTGTAGTTGAAGGGTCTAACTGTTCGATATAAGGAGTTTGAAAGCAAATTAAATAGCATTAGTAGAAATTTATTTAGAAGATAAAGCTACGAGGGTTTTATGAGTAATAATAGAGAAAACTTGCACTAAAATAGGTCGTTTGCAGAAAAGTGCATTTGTTAGCGTAACAATTTCCCCCCTTTCACAACAGAAATTTACTTGTAAATTTCTCCAGAAGTAGAAGGTAAGTCTCCTAAAGAAAAACAGAAAAGTGAAAACGTGAGCCTTAATTTAAAAAAAAAAACTGAACAAAAGTTCGGCGGAGCGGTGTCCATAAACGACGGTATCTAGCAAAACATTTGATAAGAATCGACGGAACGCAAATAAATCTAAATTCTGAAACTATAGTGACCTAAAGTCACAAAAGCGAAACGCAAGAATCTGATGAAACAATACAGAGAATTGCGGTAAAACCAAATATAAACGTAAGCTGAGTTATAACACGACACTAGTCGTAAACAAAAGGTAGCACTGAAGAGCGACCTAGGAACATGAATCAGAAATACACCTCAATCAAAACTATCTAAAACGGATAGAAGCAAAACGAAACGCAGAAGGCGAAATCGACACAAAGTCAAGCATAAACTATCTTTCACTAGATAGGAGCGAAACTAAACGAAAAAGCGAAAACGACACTAAGTCAGGCAAAATTATCTTAAAGAAGATAGGAGCAAAATATTACGCAGAAAGCGAAATTGACACAAAGTCAAGCAAAACTAACTTAAACTAGATAAGAACCAGGTAATACGCAGAAAGCGAAACTGACACAAAGTCATCTAACTATCCAAATCTAGAAAGAAGAAAAGTAAAACGCAGAAGGCGATAATGACACAAGGTCAGCAAAACTATCGACGCACAGATTGTTCGACGGCAGAAACTCATTAGCACATCAATAACCAAACCAACACACCATGTCAACAGTTAGCTCGGCCTAAACCACCACAAAGGCCCTTCGACATTCAGCCGGTACGAGGATTACAAATAACGAGAACATAAAACAACAAAACAAACAGTACTGAACGGTCGTCACCCCAGCATCAGAATGTGCAACAGCCGATATCATGCCGAGTGTTCATGCGCCACGAAGAAAACAAGAAAGGGGAAGGAAAAGCTGCATATAGCACCGAAAAAAGCACAGACTAGAAGGGGATCATTACTCCTAGCGGCGAAAGAAGATAGAAAGCTGCGCTATGAACACAAGTCACGAAAATCGTTGCGTCACAACCAAAACTAGGGAACAACTTCCGACAGCTCTAAAGAGACTAACTACCGTGAAGCAGTAGCAGCTCAAAAGAAAAGGATAAATTAAAAAGGTATATTACTAACGTTATAGGATGCAAATGGATAAGGAAAAGTAGGTAAGAATCTAAAAGGTAGGATATGAGTAACTGTGACACTGTGTACTTACGAGTTCCAACAATCTTACAAACGTTACGCCATGCGATAGAAACAACAACATAAAGAATCTTAAACTGGCCAAACAAAATAAGAGATTACGTTACAACAAATGTTTAAAGTGCAGCGGCGGCCTACCACCACACTGATACGGTTGAGGACCAATACACAGAAAAAAGTAAACAAACATAGACACGTCCATGACCGATAAAAGAAAAATCGCGATTACAAACGAGGGGTGTCGGTCTCAGCCCTATAAGAAGCTAACGGGAATGGACGACGGAATTTATTGACGTCCATCCCGCTTCTTAAAGCGAAAGAGTCAAAATCGGTAAATATATAGAACACAACAAGATGTATCCAAAAGTCCACATACTATTATCTTAAAGAATCATTCTCAAAGGTCAAGGAGAAAACGGTAAACAGCAAATATGCAGGTAAAATAACAACCCATATGCCAAATATTAACCTAAAGTGAAGATTTCTATAAGAAAATTAAACAATAGTCAAAATCGGTATATAAAATTGGAAAGTATAAAATCCAAAAGTCAATATCAAACGTCCAGTACGTATAAGAGTTTACAAAACCCTCACTCGAGGAAAACCTACACGGTACAATAAAACTCTAAACGACAAGAACAAAACAAACAGGTAAGATCTGTATGATAAGTGTGATCTCCAAATCCTCTAGATAGAGATGCAAAACAGCAAATAGAACAACACTATCAACAGTTCTAAACCTTTTAACGTCCATACTCATATTATTAGTATAACAATCTACAAGATTGTTTACTGAGTCAACTCGAAAGCATAAGCTAACATAGAATTTAAAAGTCACCATATTAAACCAACATTGTCAGAATCAAGAATCGAAAAATGTATCAGCAACCAAACGCAGTCCGATCCAAACTTGATATAACAAACTTAACTCAAAATAAGTACAACAAAACCTAGCACAGACAGCTAGAATCAAAACATACCAAAATTAAAGGATCTGCGATACGTAAACTTGTCAACACGAACAATCGTTCCAGAACAGACAAATGAATGTCACGGTAAATAAGTCAAGTCCAAAACGGTATACAGTACGATAATTTATTGAGAACTAACTTCAACCTGAAATATACAACATGTTACAGAAGGTATGAACAAACAGACAGAGACTCCGTTTAGTCGCCTTTTACGACATGGTGGATTACACCAGTTTGAGTATTCGTCCAGCCCCCAAACAGGCCAATAATACCTATACAAGAGGGAAAGTATCTCAGATAATCAGGACTCCGTTTAGTCGCCTTTTACGACATGGTGGATTACACCAGTTTGAGTATTCGTCCAGCCCTCAAACAGGCCAATAATACCTATACAAGATGGAAAGTATCTCAGATAATCAGGACTCCGTTTAGTCGCCTTTTACGACATGGTGGATTACACCAGTTTGAGTATTCGTCCAGCCCTCAAACAGGCCAATAATACCTATACAAGATGGAACGATCTCAGATAAACAGGACTCCGTTTAGTCGCCTTTTACGACATGGTGGATTACACCAGTTTGAGTATTCGTCCAGCCCTCAAACAGGCCAATAAAAAAAAACTAAACAACTCCAGGTTGCGCTTTTAGGTGTGCGCTATTCCAAGTTCCAGGCAGAAGTTCGCCTTCGCATGTTTTGAGTTCATAGAAATCGGAAGATAGTCGACGATGTATTCTATAAGGACGAACGAAGTTCCTACGCCAGACTATCTGATTCGGCAAGAACTCTACTGCTCGATGACTCATGTCACATCGAGATTTAGATTTCGGTTGGGAATCAATGTTATCGATACGAGGTTCTTCCACAGACTTAACTTCACGAGAGTGATCTACCATACGACTAATAGGTTTGCGTTGCTCGAGTTTCGTATTCAAACAAGTGTGACAGCGATTAACATAGCGAATAACATCAGCTGACATTTTGGGCCAATAATATGTCTGAGATATGCGTCCTAAGGTTTTCGAGATATTCAGATGTCCAACAGTGGATGGTTTATGATATGCTTTTAATAAATCGGAACGACGATCTTTAGGGACCAACTCCCTCCAAGAATCGCTTACGGTACCAAAACTACCACGCCAAGGGCGTACAAACTTAAAAAGCTTACCATCAAAAATCTGGAACGCTGAATATCTTTCAGGAGATTCCCTAACATGATGTAAAAGTCGATTATACCATTTGTCAGAAGTATTGGACATGGCCTTCATTGAACAAAATTGAGCTTGAGCGTGAATCGGCTCACGGAAATCACTGTTACGATGTAAAACGGAAGTAGGATACGGACACAATCTCAACGACGTTTCCTGCTGTCGTTTCCTAGAAGGACGACTTCGAGGACAAGAATTTGCGATATGACCACGAGCACCACATCTAAAACAATAACGGGATTGACGAGGATTCGGACAATCTCTAACCAAATGACCTGGAACATTACAATTCCAACATTTCGGACTATTGCTGGATAAAGGTACAGATAACGTCGCAAGACCAGATGATGTGTGTGTGTACGCCAAATCAGGCTCTTGCAAAGAAGTTTTATTACGAGGTGGAGGAGCATAAGCTTCTATAGAGATCTTACATGCTTCTAGTTTTCTGCATAATTCCAAAAGCTGGTCTACGGATTTAATTTCTGTAAGCCCTAATTGACTCTGATAGAACGGAGCAATATTTTGCAACAGAACGTCCAATTTAAGTCCCTCGGCAACCGGCACAGTCAAACGCCCAAACATACCATTCATTACCGCCACGTACATGCCTATCGTCTCATTCGGCCCTTGAGTACGCCTCTTTATTTCCTGAAACAATTTGTCATTATAGTTGGGAGGTTGAAATTGAAGACGAAGTTCTCGTACAAAATCGACCCAAGTCGTTACCTTATGGCGAGCGGAACGCCACCAAACCAAAGCCTTCCCTGAAAACAACTCTGTAGCGGACCTTATTAACTGTTCCTTAGCGAGATTATTAGCTATGCATTTGTCTTCGATGGTTTCGAGAAATGCACTCAAGGATTGACGCGAATTTTCTCCATCAAATTTGGAGAAGTTCCACCTTGACACCGGAACAACCTTACACGACGGAGATGACGCAGAAACAGCTGCCGAACTCACCGCATGTGACGCAGTCGCACGAACAGGTGACAGATTCGGTTCTCCCACAGATTCTTCGGAATCGGAAATTTCGCTATCAGAAGCAGTAGGACCTTGTGCTACACTAGTGGATGCGAACACAAACGACATATCTGCAGGAACGGTACCTGCCAAAGCTGACTTCCTAGCCTTCCGGGCCTTAGACTTAAGAGTTGTCTGAAGGGTTACCAACTCAACAAGAAAACCTGCTACTTCCTCCTCAGCCTCAGGTGTCTCTGGCTTTGCTCGCCTAATACGTGAAAAAGCATGGATGATTTTTGTGTTAATTTTCCGATACCTTAAACTAGTTTCTATTTCAACAAATTGATCCAGAAGATCATTAATCTCGGCAATCTTCCTCTTGACTTCGCGAGTGTCCTCTTCGATAGTGTAGGGATTAGCTGGCTTAGCCATCGGTATACCCCCACTCTCTAACTGTAATAAACTCCTAAGAGTCGCACGCATCGTCTTGACCGGAACATTTTCGTTTGCTCCACGAACCCTTAGTTCGTAAACTAACTCATCTCGCTCTAACCTGTTGATTTCGATCTTACCTTCCATCACAACAAATGTTCAGACACACAAAGCGAAAATCTATTTACAAAAATATCGAAACCTCAAAATTCTAAACGAATTCAATAAATCTAAAACAACCCTAAGCTGAATATAAATCTCAATAAACGAAAGTCCCTCCCACAAGCGTGAGCAAGCAAAGTTTCTATAGATTTAAAAAAAAACAAAATGGCCTCCACACAGGGCGCCAAAAACTTGCCACCAACGCGGCGTAAAATTACAGTGTGGCGAGTGATAAGGTGTGATCGTACGCTGATCCTCTCTGGTCTGAACCTACCTGTTGATGTTAAGTCCCCAGGAAGGTCTCTGCCGGCTAACTCTCTCTAGACTACGGAGAACGTCGCGGATTCAAGGCCGCGAGATGGAGGGGTATGTGGACGCCACCGTTATTATCCACCTGCAGAGATATCGCTATAACGGGAGCAGGCGGGACCTGGTAGCTCCAATTTACACCAGAGGGTCAGCCCCCTATCACTCGTCGATAAACAAGAAACTTGACTAACTCAATGCTAGTGGGAAGGGATAAAGAACGAAACGCATTCAACAATACAACTAAATTTATTGAGTACACAATACGGTGGAAACAAATAAAATATCCAAAACGGCAAAGCCAACGCTTAAATACTAGGTACCAGACACGGTCGTTTATACTTGACTCAGAACTAACGAAACATTAAAGGTGAAGCCCGGTTCAAATACAGTATGAACACCAATTGAAGGTAGAAAATTAAAAAAAGTATAAGACCAAAACTATATTACTCTCTCCCGTATGAGTAATTCGAGAGGTGGGAGGGGTTAGCCCAAAATTATTCCCCGGGTTGAAGTTAATTAAAATTCAAACAATCGAGAACAAGAAAGTCTCAATGACGTAAATGCGTAAGAATCCAAATTAACAGAATCTCAAGTAAATCGGTAAGTTACTTTATAACAAATCCAAGGTTAAGCCTTGATTTCAAATATAATCAAAACAAGAAAAGAACCGATCATAAACATACAATTACCCGGTAGGAATCTTTTGGAGTATCCCCTGTATAACAGGTGTGCAAAAATTCAGTAATATCGAAATAGTTGAAGTAATTAATTAACAAGAGATAAAAACTAGAATACCAATTCCGTATACGCAATTTTCATTCTGTACAGTATTTCTATATCAAACATGAAAGGCAGATTACAGGTAAATCTATGATTAAAAGTAACGACACAAACAAACTTAGGCCCGTTCTGAAGGATTTGGGCTTGATTTCGACTCTAATTATATGCAGAAGACAGACAGTGACGCTGTCGGTCTTCAGGTTTAAATAATAGATTCCAATTACAGAAACCGGGGAAAATTGGTGAACAAATCGGGTTTAAATTATAAACAGACTCGTAAGATTCATTAAAACTAAATTGAAATAAGGGGAAAAAACTCCCCACAAATGATCTGTATATCAAGATAAATTTTCACCCCTAATGAGTGTCTCTCTAGAGGTATAAGCTTGACATTAAATTTAAATTATAAGAAAAGCTAATCGATTTCTGTTCCAAATAGTTCTTGTATTAAAAATTCAGCAAATAATAGAACAACACCTACTTTGACTGGTTTTACAAACTGTAAACGTTTCTTCCAAATTCTGTTACCGCACACAAATGCATCTCGATGCTCTATTATTTCCCGGTGGTCCTCACGCCGACGCCATTTTGGGATAGAACAATATGGAAGTTCCGCGTCCTTCCTCCTATACCAAAAAGGGTTCCGCAGAATAAATGTGCCCCTATTTCTCAGGTTACGGACGGCCTACAGGAACTCGAGATCTGCGACGGTAAAATTCGAACGGCCAAAATACGTTCCCAAAATAACCAGGTAGAAATTCCGGAGAGACGCCTATCGCCTCACGGAAGGAAAATCACCAAAATCTCCGTTATTCAAAGAATTGTACGTTCACAATAACGTACAGAAGAATCCTGTAAGTTCAAAAGGGATATAGCATAAATTTTAAGAGGATTTCCATACCTTTTACCGCAAAGATCAAATTTCTGTTACACAAGTCACAAACACGACTCAGCGCTAAGGGAGATTAAGCCACAATGGCGGCCGTTTCGAAATTGATGAAAATGCCGGAAACACGTCATCGTAATTTAGGAAGTTCAAGAAGAAAAGGAATTTAGTTTTCGAATTCTTGAGAAAGATTACAATTTGCAAAAAAAAGGTGACATTTAAAACTAGCAACGTGAAACAATTAAATGTCTGGAGACGTAAATTTCTAAAAGGAGTCGGCAAGTGAGATTCCTGTCGCAGAAGGCGAACGTCGAAATGGAGATGGCGCAATAAGCGGTGAAACTATAATTAAATTAGAAATAATTTTTAAAAGAGCAAAATTAACGAAAGAAAAAGCGTTTAGATGATCTATAATTCGTAACAAAAATTCCTATAAAATCAGTTTGACATTCGGTAAGGCATTAAGCGAGTTATCAGTGTAAAACTTGCGATCGTTTCGGTAAAGGGTAAACAAAGATGGCCGCATGCTTTAAAACATAGGCTTTCAGAATGATTTGAAGGAATGTAAGGGATCGACAATATTGTAGTTGAAGGGTCTAACTGTTCGATATAAGGAGTTTGAAAGCAAATTAAATAGCATTAGTAGAAATTTATTTAGAAGATAAAGCTACGAGGGTTTTATGAGTAATAATAGAGAAAACTTGCACTAAAATAGGTCGTTTGCAGAAAAGTGCATTTGTTAGCGTAACAAATGTAGACTTATACTGAAGATTCAGACCTCACTTTTTTGCTATCTTTTATAATTAAAAATGAGTTTTAGGAGTTTACAATAATGTGTACATTTTGAACTATTTAAAAACATAATATTTTGACATTGATGATGACTGCGAAAGCTTAACATTTTATTTGCATAAAATTATAGTAGAGTAATAATTGTATTTTCAGCTGTTGGCCATAATACAACTATGATGGAACTCGATGAAAAGACATACAAATCATCAGTTGTTTTAGTAGATAACTCTGACGCCATCGAACACGAATTAAAGCACTTAACCGATATGGGAATAACTTTTAGAGGTGAAGTCGGAGCCCTTATAAATGGCACTTTAACTTTACCCAACTCTGATGAGACAACAATTTTCCAAAACTTAGGTAAATTTAATTATATTCAACTTACATTTCTGTAATAAATTCTTCGAATATATTCGTGTATTACGACATAATGTCAAGTTGGTAAATATGCATATTTGAATATTAGCATGTAAGTAAGTCTTAGTAAGTGTATTATATCATGTGTGCTATCAGTACTAAGAAATACGCAAGAGACGAAGAGATTTGATTAATTTAAAAGACGTTGTCAGAAAATATTCGAATATTAGGCAAATATAATGTCCCAATGAAAAAATATTTTTTTCTGCAATTGCTTAAAAAATAGGTGTTTACGCATTAATTTCAGTGCCTAAAACACGCGTTTTTTACCGTTAAAAGAATTTCGCGCCCTAGTGAAAAAATTATTTCTGACTTTCAAAACTTCAGAATAAGCTAAGAAGAAAATTTTATTGAAACAATTATAACATGCAATTACAAGTCAACATACTGCAAAATATTTGTCCTTCTGTTTTGTTTTAATAAAACTAACGGTAATTTAAACACACACTATATTAACAACAAAACGCACTAAATAACAATTTAAAAACTAATAACTAACAATAAGAGCATTTATTTCACAATATGTATTTATATATGAGTATTTACATTTATATATCACACGACGGCGATTACTCGTTGAATGAATGATCTCTCTCCATTTCAAGTTCTTATATAGTATAGCTTATTCGAAGATACGGAAGACTTGATGACGTATTCGGCGCGTGATACCGCTCGCCTGAGGTGTCGGATGACTCACATCACAATACTTATTTTATTATATAAAAATGCAATGCAATTAAGTTATGAAGGCCGTGGCCGTGAGAGACGGTCTTCGGCAACAAATTTATGAATGAAGTCATAAAATATTCACACAAAGCCGTACCTATTATTACCCGAAATGTGAAGGGGATTTTTTGGTGAACTTGAACAAATAAATGCCTATTTGTTTGTTGATTCCACAACATATAAACATATAATTTCTATTTATTTACATTTAATCTGAACACAGGACTGTATTTGAAAAGTTTGTGTCTTACGTATCTACTATATATTAGCGTACGCCGGAATATTTCATTTACACCCTGTATATTTATTAAAATCAGCTGCGCTCCCGTGATTAATAAATGGGAAATATGAAATGAAATAAAGAAAAGGAAAAAAAAAGGTGCAGAATTCAATTAATCCAGATAGGCGAAGGGATTGGAACGAGAAGAGTAAATATAAGGCATGTTTTTAATGTCAATTAATACCTAAGATCTCTAGATTAACATAACGTTTAACTAGCGGAATATGGCTAACGCCTAGGTATTCACGATATATTCTTATCTATATCAGTTACATCGAGTGTGCTCATATGACCACTTTTGAAAGCACTGCACCAAATATAAATCATTTTATGAGGAGCAACAAGTTCGTCATAATATTTACGTAATTTTGCTTCAGCTTTTTTTTCCGCGTAAAAGTTAATATTAATAAGTAAACGATATTCTTTTTCTCCGCAATTAACAAAAACAAAAATATGGAATAGTTTATTTTAAAGGATTGTAAAAACTTATCTTTTTGTGTGAAATTTTGATAATAGGTCTCTAAAACACGACTGTACTCAGTAATATTCTTATCACTTCAAAAGTAATACCAAAAAAGGCACTCTCCCGTCAAATCACTCTCATATTCGTTAAAAATTAGTAAATAAACAACCAAACGAAATTTTAGGTATGGCTATTGAAGATTCCGCCATGGCTCGATTGGTTTACGACAAGTATATGGAAATGTTAGATTCAGCGCCAGAAAATCAATCTTCTTGCAAGAAAAGCTACTGAAATATTTTCAGTAAAGCACATGTAGTATGATGTACGTTATGGTAGATGTAGATGTCAATAAAGCAGAACTAAAGTGATAATTCGATTAGTTATCTTATTCAAATCAAATTTAACCTAATTACTTTCCATCATTGATCTATATCATTGCTTACTATACTATACTATATCATTACACATATATTTAGCCCTATATGTAAAGCTAAAAAAATAAAAATTAATGCATTGGTGGCACAGTATGGAACCAGTTATACACTAGTGACGTATTTTTCCAATTGTTAAATATTTCTGGTTTTTCATTCACACCTAAATCTTTAATTAAAATACATTTTATTGAAAAATAGATAATTTATTTAAACAGTTAATTATCCTAACAGGCGTATACCTTGTGCGAACACAATTTTAAATATTTTTAACAAATTCAAAGAAGGTGAATAGTATTTTTTTAAGGATGAAATATATCTAAGATAGTAAAATTAGTGTATCAAAAAAGATAGAAAATATGAAAGCGTTGATAACAAAAAAGTACAAATAGATTTTACCATTTTATGAGATTGTAGAACGTTCTCAAATTACAACATACTTCTAATACCGAACGTAACCCACATACTGGGGGCATTTCAGTAACACGATAAAAACAAATAACACCTCGTGGTATCTTACGAATAAGTGGTTTTATAAAATGGAGAAATTTATCTTAAAAAGCAGTAGTGGGAAATTCTTGTAGGTAATAAATATGTTACTATTTCTTCAGTAATCTCAATAACTTTTGGACTGTACAATTATCTGACAGCATCACTACTGGAATTAAAGATTGAGGAAGGGAAGACAATATGTAACAAACTTTCGAAATCTGTTAAAACAAGGCTATTTTCATATGAAGGACGATCAGTTACTAGATGAGCAACTGTTTTACACCCTCGATTTAAAACAGAAAATTTTCGAAGACTTAAAATGCTACTGGGGCTACTTCTCTCTAGAATAATAAACGTTTAATATTATGACGAACATAGATCCTGAAAATAGAGAAAAAATGCCTACAATCGAAACAGACATTAGTCCACATCAAAAGTCACTTTCATTATTTGGATTTTTGCAGGAAAGAATAATAGAAAGTAAAATCAATTACAGCTGATGTAATAATAATAATAACTAAAAGGCGATACCTCGAAAGGCCAAATTCAAATCGGGATATAGATCCTCTTTTATTTTGGAAGGTAAGTTTAAAAAAAGTGCATTTTTTATGTGGATTCTCTTGTAAGTAACAGAAATGGAGCTGAAACCCTTAGAACAATGTGCTAGGAAATACCTCTGTATTCTAGCGAGTTCAGCAGAAAGTGAGAGTGGTTAGTACAGCTCGTTTAATAATAGAACAAAGGCGTACAAGACTAAAACCGAAAAATGTTAATATGATAATGTTCCTAAATAAAAATTTTAAAAGTATTAACAAGTAACCTAAGTAGTTATTTTATTAAAATTACACCCAATCATATTAGCTAAAGAAATAATTCAATGGGTTCCATTTTGCTATGCTTTCTAACTATTAAAAATATACATGTTTAAGCATTCAATGGGAAATTATTTAGATTGCCATACAGAATGTACACGAAACTCTTTAAATCTATTACGGAACTGTTTGCTTTATCAGTAAAAATTATTTTATTTAAAATTACTTCGTTTTCATTTAACAAATTAAACATTATATCACAAAAATCAGTTCGTTTTACTTTATCTTATACACCAAAATGTACGATACTTTAAAATGTTTTTGGATTTCTTTCATCTGATAATAGCTATTCAGCATCCTGATTATTGGTTCGTATTGAAAACGTTAGGTCTTTTCAAGTTTCTCTAAGGATGTTTTTACAATATCCAGTTCGGTGCAATATATATATTCTTTCATCCTTCAATCAATGTGGAACGATCTTTAAATTTAGCTTTCAAACACCGTTTTGTCCATATTTGATGAATTATTTTCTTACGATGAATAGTCTTGAATAAATTCTATTGCCGCAAATTTTTCGGAATTTTCACGAAATAACGCAATTTTTCATTTCTCGAACGTTTATCGTAACATCATCCAGATCTCCTCTACTTCTCTGAATCGTCGATGTCGCTAAAAACTAGTTATTTTAATAAGCGATTTTACGCATTTAAAACACTTCTGTAGTACAATTTTTAACACAGAAATTAATGTAGGTTCGTTGTGCGCTATTCATTATTCGACCGAGATATACAAACTGTGAACGAAATATCATAACATTTTTGAAGATTATTTTGGATGGTTGATACTTAATAAATAAATCTCCGACCATCAGTTAGCGCCACTGATTTCGTTAAAGTAAAGCCATTCCGATTATTTTCGCTACAAAAGTTATAGGTTGGAATTATTGTAACGTCTGTAATAATGCCATTTAACCGAATCAGGTAATGTAATGACCAGAGGAACCGAACTTTGTGTTAGTTTTCTAAAGAAATACATCTGAGTTGGATAAATATTGATTCTAGAAGAGACCACGTAGTATGGAATAATGTCATGAAAGTTTTCAAGAGGGTTGCGCGCTTTACGAGACAGTAGCAAGGTGAATAACCTAAATATCTGTATCATATACATATACACTACCGCTCAAAAGTAGTTGGGCAGCCTGATAAAATTATAGTATTAGCAGGAATAATTAAAAATACAAACAAAAATTTGAAAATACAGGTGATTCGTAAAGTAAGTTCGGTTTGCTTATTTAAAAAAAACATCAATACATGTAGAGGGGGCTACTTTAGCAATTTTATAGTATCTATTATAGGTGTATTTAAGTATTGCATTTGTATAAAACAAAAACATTTCTAATAATATAAAATATTATTTTAATGATTAAAGTGAAATTATTTCGTGGTTGGTTGCGAGATGAGTGTTGTTCCAATGAACAATTTTCTAGTTTTCATGTACCGAAATGTTTTGCGTTTGGAAGTACCGCCTCAGATTTGCTATATTCTTGTTTTCATACAAAAATGTACAATAATTTCGTGCTTTATTAGACGAAAACAACAATTTCTAGAATAATGAGGAGACAAAAATAAAGCAGTAGAAATCCGGCGGCAAGGATAACGATATAAACAAAACTTAATGAGTTTTAAAACATTTCACTAATATGCTGAAGTTGAGACGTCTCATCGTATCAGAAAGAATAATAATCAACTCTATATTGGCAAAGATACTAAAACACTTTGAACTATGAGGTGTTACCAAATAGTTTCCGAAATGTAGCGATAAATAAAATTGCAGAATATATTGAATTTCGTTTACGTGCGTTATATTCAAAGAGATCTTCTCGCGGGTGCAAACATGATCTCAGCGCCTCTGCCATAAAAGGAGTGAATTCTAGAGGAGCCAAATGCCATAAGGAGCCGTTGGATGAGGAACAAAATACATGTTGTTTTCGCGAAAAACTGCTATTATGAAGACGCTACGCGATCTCTAGTTAAGAGAGATGTCTTTTATGTTTTGCATACTGGAACATAGAGGGCGCCACTAATCAAATGTCAGTACTCAAAATTAACCTCCATCTTTAGTTAGTCTAAATTCAAAGTTTTAGTGCGATACATGTAGTGTTGTAGCTACAACGAACTGTCAAAGTTGACAAGTTAATCGAAAAGTGGATTTAAACTGTGAAAATTTTCGCGCAATAATTTTTTTATAATTTTCGAAGACAATTATCTCAACAAGAATGCCTCGCCGAGTTGGTTTCTGTTTTCGGTAATGAAACACTACATCAGTTAACAATTTCTCGTTGGTATGAAGAATTCAAACGTGGACGTATTAGTCTTAGCGACGATCCAAGATCAGGTGCATCAAAAACGGCAGTCACTCAGGAAAACGTCGATGCTGTGCGCTAGCTCATCAACGAAGATCGACATGTGACATATCGCGAAATCGAGGCATCCTTGGTCATTTCAAAGACCTCAATTCGAAAAAAATACAGCTTCTGTTGACCGAAGAACAGAAAATAGCTAGAGTGAATTGATATAAAAAAAACTCTATACCGCTTCAACGTAGGAAACTCTACAAACGTGTACAACATCGTGAGTGATGATGAATCTTTATTTACTCATACGAGCCAGAAAATAAACGTCAATCGTCTATTTGGGTGTTCTAATGTGAAGAAGTGTCTCCACAAAAAAATGGTCGCGACATTTGTCTCGAAAGCAGGTCATGTATCAACAATTTCTCTTGCTATTGTTGATACATGACCTGCTTAATAGCCATTAAATGCGAATTGCATACAATATTTTTTCTACGACCAGCTGTAATAACGAAAAAAAAATTGCATTTTATATTCAAAATTTATTATTTCAAATGACAACTATGTTCAATATGGTTTTTGCCAATTTCCCTGGTAATAAACTGTTCGTAACTATTGAGGCTTGCTCCATTTAAAATAATATATTTTTAGTTAACTGAAAATACGGCGTAAATTACAATCCAGCGTCGACCGTAGTCTTGTGGCTGCAGCTTAAGAAGATTTTATCGTTTTCAATGTAGTAGTCGGCACAATTTACACGCTTATATATACTTTTCTATTCATTAGAAAAGTATTATACATTTCACTGGTTGTTCTTATTTTTTAATAATAATAATAATACACGCCTTAGCATATCCCAACAGCTTTATGCTAATTAAAGGGAAGACTGGCAGGCCATGGGTTATTATTACGTCCGCGTACGGAACATTCAACACTTTATTTGTCAACATAATTTGAAACATACTTGAGTGGGTAAAACCTCACTAAATTTGTATAATACAAAAGTATTTTTAATAATATAAAAAATATTATTAAAAATGGGGTGTGAAGAACACAATACAAGTTCATTTATGTATTTTTGAATGTATCTTCTCCAAAGACGTAGATACGTATTTCACATTTCTACATGTTCGTCGGTACGCCCCTGTTGGAGAAGAGACACATTCAAAACAAACATAACTACGTTAATATCTAGCCGAAATTATTCAGACAGAGCGTGAAGGAATATTCAGCGCTGTCTACATAATAACAGCCGAACTAGACGTGTTTTTTATAGTCGGTAACCACCGTATCTATAAAAAACTGTATTCTCGTGTCTTCACTACTTGTCGACGTGAACCGACTGTGTATATGACAACATAATTTGAAACATACTTGAGTGGGTAAAACCTCACTAAATTTGTATAATACAAAAGTATTTTTAATAATATAAAAAATATTATTAAAAATGGGGTGTGAAGAACACAATACAAGTTCATTTATGTATTTTTGAATGTATCTTCTCCAAAGACGTAGATACGTATTTCACATTTCTACATGTTCGTCGGTACGCCCCTGTTGGAGAAGAGACACATTCAAAACAAACATAACTACGTTAATATCTAGCCGAAATTATTCAGACAGAGCGTGAAGAAAGGTTTCAAATTATGTTGTCATATACACATTCGGCTCACGTCGACAAGTAGTGAAGACACGAGAATACAGTTTTTTATAGATACGGTGGTTACCGACTATAAAAAACACGTCTAGTTCGGCTGTTATTATGTAGACAGCGCTGAATATTCCTTCACGCTCTGTCTGAATAATTTCGGTAAGATATTAACGTAGTTATATTTGTTTTGAATGTGTCTCTTCTCCAACAGGGGCGTACCGACGAACATGTAGAAATGTGAAATACGTATCTACGTCTTTGGAGAAGATACATTCAAAAAGACATAAATGAACTTGTATTGTGTTCTTCACACCCCATTTTTAATAATATTTTTTATATTATTAAAAATACTTTTGTATTATATGTACTTTATTTGTACATACGTATTTAACTGTACTTTCGTACAAGTTTTCCTAGTGTACGAAATTATACTTCTTTAGTGTAGACAGAAATTTAACGTGGTCAATGCACTACTTTCAAACCGCTCTTTCCCAACTGTTTCTCCACTTATTTTGAAAGCTCCTAGTTGGTTGTTTCATCGCTGTGTTTAGAGGCGCTCTTTGGGCTAGCCCGCCGTTGTCTATACGCCCTTTCGCTTCGATGGTCGGTCGCTGATTAATCCTGTCTACCTCCGTTAATAGCAGTATCGCCGAACAAAGTCTCTACAGGGAATCCAATATGAAGCATCCCTGCAAGGTGTTTTCCCATACATAAATAACGTTCGAAGGCTACGTTATCGGGCGCGTTGTGTAACATATAATAACTTTCGTACATATCAAAAATAGATCAATATATACACAATGAGCTTATAATGGGTGTTTTTATAGAGGTATAAAACTTTAACTTGGCAACACTTTTTTAACTGGCGGCCATTTTGTCAGCCGTCAAGTGATTTATGTTTAGTTTGGTTTGGCAGTTCAACATGAATAGACTGACGTCTGAACAACGCTTCCAAATTGTGCAAATTTATTTTGAAAATCATGGTTCTGTTCGAAATACGTATCGCGCACTACGTCCATTTTACGGTCAACATAATCGTCCATCAGAGCAATTAATTCGATTAACTATGGAACGTTTTCGCACCACGTTTACTCTAAATGATAATACGCATCCACAGAGACGTCGTACAGTGCGTACAGAAGAAGTCATGCTGTAGAGCATAGCGTAGAGGAAGATCCGAATCAGTCTATCCGCCATCGTGCACAGGAATTAGATATGTGTCCATCCACTTTATGGAAGATTTTGCGGAAAGATCTTGGTTTACGTGCTTACAAAATCCAACTCGTGCAAGAATTGAAGCCACACGATCACCTAGCAAGCAAGGCGTAGATTCGGTGAATGGGCCCAAAACAAGATTGCCGTCGATCTCGATTTTCATAAGCGAATTTTGTTTAGCGATGAAGCTCACTTTTGTTTGAATGAATACGTCAATAAACAAAACTGCCGTATTTTTAGTGATGGTAATCCTCAAGTCTATGTTGAGACACCGTTACAATCAGAAAAACTGACTGTTTGGTGTGCTTTATGGGCCGGTGGAATCATTGGTCCGTACTTCTTTAAAAACGATGCTGGTCAGAACGTTACAATCAATGGTGACCGCTATAAAGCCATGATTACTGACTTTTTCGTTCATCAATTGAACAACCATGATGTGCAGGAACTGTGGTTGCAACAAGACGGCGCAACATGTCACACAGCTCGTGCCACAATTGATTTATTGAAGGAAACGTTTGGTAACCGCATAGTTTCACGTTTCGGACTCGTGAATTGGCCTCGAAGATCGTGCGATTTAATGCCGCTAGACTATTTTTTGTGGGATATGTGAAGTCGCTAGTCTACGCCGATAAGCCCGAAACGATTGACCACTTGGAGGACAACATTCGCCGCGTTATTGCCGATATACGACCACAAATGTTGGAAGAAGTCATCGAAAATTGGACCTCCAGATTAGACTACGTCCGAGCCAGCCGTGGCGGTCATATACCAGAAGTGATATTTAAATTATAATGCCAGAAGATTATCTTTCGAATAAAGTAAATTTCATGTCAATTTAAGAAATTCATCTTTGTTTTATTCCATTTCAAAGTTCTATACCTCTATAAAAAACACACTTTATATACCGGGTTTTTCTTTTGTCATTACACATAGGTATAATGCGTGACTGGCTTTTTTTATTTCCAATTACATATAGTCATAAATGTATGGTGGCATATAGTAGGCTTAACTTAAAATTTATCGCGAAAGTATTCTAGAATATAGTTTGGCAATAATCCTTATATTGGCAACAGTAGAAAATAAAACCACAAAGAATTAGGATATATTTTTAGAAAAGAAACTAAATTGCAGTTTGAATGAAAAAATTAATTTATTCTAACGATTAACTAAGATAAACAAAACAACATAACAAAAGCGTTTATAGCAAGTTTTCGAAATGTCCTCCTTGTCTTTCAAGGCAATAAGCAAGGCGATTTTGAAAGCAAGACAGGGTATTCCGAATAAATTCTGGATTTATTCCATCACATGCAGTAAGTAAGTATACGTTCTTTCAATTCATCCAAGTTATGAATTTGCACGTTATTATAAATTTTAGTTTTTAGGTAACCCCCAAAGAAAGAAATCATTTTGAGATAAATTAGCTGATCTTGGGGGCCATGGTATGGGGCCAAACCTGCCGATCCATCGTCTTTGAAATGTGTTACTTAAAAAATTCCTGACGGCGGGAGTAGAATGTGCTGGAGCCCCATCCATTTGGAACCAAAGTTGATCAACATTTAGTACCTCAATTGTTGGAATGATGTGGTTTCGTAAGAGATTTAAATACTTTTCTGCAGTGAGGTTGCCGTCAATAAAAATGGGCCAATAAGTCTATCGCTTATTATTCAAATCCAGACATTGACTTTTTGAAGGTACTGTGTTCGGGTTAGGTTTTGGGCATGAGGATTTGTACGGGATCAATACCTAATGGATTAATGGAAAGGAAATTTAGTATTTTTCAATGGATAAATGTAGCATACAAACCGGAAATTATGAGAGTTGACTTCACCATTTATGGTAAATGTAACTTCATCAGTAAAAATTATTTTATATAAAATTGCTTCGTTTTCATTTAACATATTAAACATTTTTTCACAAAAATCAGTTCGTTTTACTTTATCTTCCTCGAAAAGCTCCTGATGGTTTGATACCTTGTAAGGCTTATATTTAAATTCTTTCAGGGTTCTGTACACCGAACTGTACGATACTCCAAAATGCCTTGCTACATTTAAAAGCAATCCTACAGACCGTTGTTCTATATAACACAGGATATTCAGCTTCATGTCTTCTGTTGACAACCATCTTCTTTGAATCTATTATAAATATTTAAAATTGTCTTTGCACAAGGTATAGGCCTGTTAGGATAATTAACGGAAAACATGTCTCTGACTGTCCTTAAACTGTTATTCTTGTGATACCAGATTACCATTGAAACTTTTACGCCTTTGCTATACGTATCCATGATTTAAATAAATTATCTATTCTTCAATAAAATATATTTGAATTAAGATTTTTGTAATGAATAAAAATTTAGAAATATGTGACATTAAAAAAAATATTTTCTCTCCATGGCAATTTATTTAAGATTAAATTAATCTATTGTTTGTACGTAGATTTCGGTGTATAACTGGTTGCCTACTGTATGCCACCATACATTTACGCCTATGTAAAATTGGAAATGAAAAAATGTCAGTCAATGCATTATACCTATGTGTAATGACAAAAGAAAAACCCGGTATACAATGATAATAATTCGTATTTTCTCCATTAAGTATGATTAAATTAAAAAATACGGAGCTAGTAAAATAGATGTACCACTAAAGTATACAAATTCGTCATCTACAGATGATCCAGTGGTTGTTCTCTTTAAAATATAATGCTTTTGTACACTTTGACTACAAGAAAATATAAGGTATTTTTTATAAATGAAATTAGAAATTAATTCAATTAGTTAACTAAACTTAGTACTCAAGTCCACTGGTTTGTATCGTTTTAAGTCGTCTAACTTGACCACTGTTTGGTACATATCACGGTGCATCCACAATCAGGCGGAGTAATTAATCTCTAAATCCTTTAAAAATTAATTAGAGGAACAGGCAGAACCCTACAAACTATGACACTTGGGGTCTAAAATATTTTTTATTTATTAATTGGTAAGAAAAAAATAAACTGGTCATACAAACAAAGTTAAACTTAATTTATGAGATTTTCAAAAAAGGCGTCACCTACTTTTTGACAGTAAGCCAATGTGTTTGTAAATTCTCTTGTAACCCTCGCTATGACGTCTGGTGACCATTAATTCTTTCAGCCGAATCTTGCAAATTTCTAGGTCGAGTAAGATACTCTTTCGGTTTTAGATAGCCCTACAAGAAGTAATCTAGTGGATTGAGATAAGGAGAATGTGTGGGCCATTCAATTTCGTCTCTCTGTGGGCAAAGGTTCGATCTAATCAAACTCGAACAATAACTGAATAGTGAGGGGGTGCCCTATCCTGCTGAAACCAGATGTTTTGTAGAAGTTGGCCATTTTTCTCCACTGCGGGGATTATCTGGTTATTTGAAGGTTTTAAATATCTTTGACAATTTTCTATAAAAAGGCTTTATTATGTATTCTATTTCTACAAATACCAGCCCAAACGTTAAGCTTTCTAGGGTATTGCTTGTATACTTGTATACAGTGACGATTACTCTGTTCCCAAAACCAACAGTTATGTCCATGAATAATACCGTTCAAATCAAAGGTTGCCACATCCGAAAATACTATATTATTTACAAAAAAATTGTTATCACGATTACAAATATTCATCATTGTTTCACAAAACTCTTGCCTTCTGTCAAAATCATCACCAGAAAACGAGGCGAATTTTATAAGGATGGTATTATTCCTTTTTAAGAATTCTTCCTACTGAAAGACAACTAATATCATGCCTTTGCGTCAGCTCGTTTGTAGATAGATGGAGATTTTCCACTACAGATATGGTAATATGCTCTTTAATATCATCTGTATCAGAATTTGTACGACAAATTCTTTGCAAATTACGAACACCGCCATTTATGTCGTACATTCTTAAAGTTTTGGTAACAACAGAACGCGAAATTAGTTGCCGATTGGGATGCATAGTATTAAAAGAAGTTTCATATTTCCTGACGAGTCATTGTCCTATCAACAAAACCGATCATAATTAGTACAGTAGTACCCCGTTATCCGCTGACTCCATATCCGCGGTTTCTGTCATCCGCGATTTACCTATGATGAGCAGAAAACGCGTTATATCAATAAATATAAAAGTTATAGGAGCATTTGTCGATATATCGTCGTATATATGAGTCACCCCCTGAATTCGGCGCTCTCTTATGATATGTTAAACAAGTTGGAACGTGCTTAAGGTGCCACTCGCTTTTACTTGTACATATAAAAGCTCCTGTTAACTATGAGTTTAGTACTATTCGAATTGTCGGACAAGATAGTGCTTGCAATAGTTTTTAAATAAAGCAAGTAAATTTGAAAATCATTTTAAAATGGCTTCTAAACCAAAAAGAAAACGTGAAATGCTCACTATTAGTGAAAAAATAAAAATCATTAATATGATTGAAATAGAAAAAAAATCTATTGCAACTGTTGCTAAAATATACAATAAAAACGAATCTTCGATACGAGAAGTGTTAAAAAACAAAGATAAGATTCGAGCTAGTTTTTCTAGTGCACCCCAAACTGCAAAAGTTGCAACCACAATACGTAATAAAGTGTTACTTAGGTAGAAAATACCTTAAATTTATGGGTGGAAGATATGACAAGAAAACATATTCCTATCGATGGCAAAGTGCTACAACAAATGGCGTTGGTTTTATATGAAGATATGCAGACCCAAGATTATACTGAAGAGGAAGGAAAATCATTCACAGCAAGTTGGGGATGGCTGCATAGATTTAAAACTCGGTTTAATCTAAAAAATATAAAAATGACAGGGGAATCTGCGTCGGCTGATCATGTAGCTGCTGCCCTGTTTCCTGAAAAATTTAAACAAATTATTGCAGAAAAGAATTATCATCCTAAGCAAGTTTTTAACTACGATGAGACTGGTCTTATGTGGAAAAAAATGCCTCAACGGACTTATATTCATAAGACTGCAAAGGGTGCATCAGGCTTTAAAGCAATTAAGGATAGACTTACCTTGATATTTTGTACAAATGCAGCTGGTCATATGATTAAACCCGGACTTGTTTACCGATCACAGAATCCACGTGCTCTTAAATACAAAGATAAAGCTTGCCTGCCTGTGTTTTGGCAATCAAATCGAAAGGCGTGGGTTACGGCTGTTCTATTTACACAATGGTTTCATCAATGCTTTATTGCGGAAGTGAAAAGATATTTGGAAAAGGAAGAATTACCATTTAAAGTGCTGCTGCTACTAGACAATGCTCCTGGGCATCCTGTATCACTAAGCACAGAAGATAAAAATTTTGGAATGCTTTTGCGGAAGTGAAAAGATATTTGGAAAAGGAAGAATTACCATTTAAAGTGCTGCTGATACTAGACAATGCTCCTGGGCATCCTGTATCACTAAGCACAGAAGATAAAAATGTTGGAATGCTTTTTTTACCACCTAACACGACCTCATTGCTTCAGCACCTTGATCAAGGTGTCATTAGATGCTTTAAAGCCATATATATTCGACAGGTTTTCGAAATGCTGTATACAATGGCTAACGAATGCTCTGATATCGGGCTCATGGAATGCTGGAAGTCATTTACAATTGCTGACGCAATTCTATTTATCAAAGGAGCGATGGCGAAATTAAAGTCAGAAACGATAATAGCATGTTGGAAAAATCTGTGGAATGAAATCGTTCTTAGTTCTGAAGACACACATGATATTAATTCACATCTAACAACGATATTTAACATAGCGCAGAAAATAGATGGAGAAGGATTTAACGATATAACCCAAGAGGAACTCAGTGATTACATAAACGAAGAGGATCAAGTATTCACCAACGAGGAATTGGAAGACCTTGTGAAATCTTCTCCAGAAGCGAGTGACGATGAGGATGAGGGTCAACAAGAACCGCCAGCATAGACGCTTGAAAAATTTTCAGCGATATTTCGAACTGCTCAAACATTAAAAGAACAGATAGTAGAATATGATCCAATAATAGAACGCAGTATAAAAATTACTCGCACTATAATAGAAGCCTTGAATCCTTTGGAGGATTTGTTTATTGAAATGAAAAGACAAAAACGACAACTACCAATATCAATGTTCTTTGAAAAAGTCGACAAAACTATCGATAATGCACAGCCATCAACATCGTTTGCTTCGGATCTAAGTAAACAATCGACTGCTAACTTGGACTTGGAGGAAGATGAATGAATATGTAGCTCACGATGATAAAGTTTTTCTTGTTGTATATTTTCTTGTTGTGTATGTACATATGACATATGTATGAACTTATATAATTATTAAACTTAAATTCTATTTCTGCCACAGCACAAGAATAATTATTTATTTATTGTTTATTTATTTTTAATAAATATTATATAGCTTATTTTTTCTTGTTTCATTGTTTTAACTTTGCTTCATATTTCATATTGTACTCGAAAATAAAGCGTTCGCTACTATCCGCGGTTTTCAGTATCCGCGGAAGACCACAGAACCAAACCCCCGCGGATATGTGGGTACTACTTTGTACTCTTTTTCTTTCATTTAATTCAACCATTATTGACAAAAAGCAATTATTTAATGACACTTTCAAATGCCTAAAGATTGTAATATTCATGTTAACATTTTGTTCGCTAAAGGAACGATTTTTTTAATCTTCAGAGCAAACGAAGAAATAAAAGAAATTGTAGTACTTACATTTCAAATTCTAAAGGTTTTTATTTAAACGATCATACCTAAGTATCAAGCAATACTTATGATTTTGAAAATACCGAGAGATAAATATTCTAAAAATTCTGATTTTCCTTTGCATGTAAATCTCAAACTACATGCTTTAGATCCCAAGTCCCAAGTTTGTTGAAATCGTGTTATCGAGAAGAATCCTAAAATTAAAAAAAATTTAGTACGTTACAATTTTTGAACATTATATATATATTAAAAATTTACTTCAAATGATGCTTCTTCATCCCTAATTTCCATGTCTTAAGACTTTATTACAATTTTTTTTTAATTTAATGGATATTTACACGGTTCCACACATTTGCCCACCACTTTATTTTGAGCTCAGTTTAATACCCAGTTTTGTTCCTTTTGCAAATGTATATTTACACCATGTTAATCTTCTGTCCAAGTGCATTCCCAAGTTTGCAAATGTATGCTTGCGCCATGTTAGTCTTCTGTCCAAGTGCATTTGCAGATACTTTTCTTGATTGTATTAGTGGATATTAGATTCATTTCGTTTTATTGGTGGACGATTTTCCTTTTTTATTGTGAATGTCACATGAAGTGATTTACTTTCATTCGCTTCAATTTTCCATGTGCTCATACATTTTTCAATTTTACTTATATGTGTTTGAAAGATTTTTAGAATAGTTATTTGATCATAATGGGTTGTCAATAGAGCAGTGTCATCAGTGAAAGTTGCGGTTGTAACTGTACTCATAGCTGGAAGATCAGCAGTGAAAAATATGTACAGTATAGGACCTAGCACACTTCCTTGAAGTAACTTAGCTACGATGGGTTTTAGGACGGATTAATCGCTATGTTGTTTAACAAAGAACCATTAGTTGCTGAGGATTTAAGGGTGGTAATAATGTTGCGGCAATTTTTTTTAGCTTGTAAAGGATGCCGTTACGCCAGGCCTTGTCATAGGTCGGACCAATATCTAGAGACACAGTCGTATAGTATCTTTCCTATTCTAGATCGTTCTTAATTTGGTTTACAAGTGTGTCGTATTAAGTCCTGAGTTGAAATTGATGACGAGGGTTTAATTCCTTTTCTCCTAATATTGGCGTAAGAGGTGTTAAAGAAGCATATCATAACTTTAAATAATACTGTAATAACAAAATATTCAATGAAACACTCCAATTTTAATCAACAATAAATTTTACCTTAAATTCTATATGACCAGCTTCTAAAATTTTATCAAAAATCACCACTTCTCAATACTGTAAAAACATTAATAAGTGTCACTACACGTCCAATAAAGTATTCATTGAGTACAACATTATACTAATATACAAGGTTTATCTATAAAATTCGGTGAATTTTCTAATGTATCGGTATTCAACGCTTGAAACAAGGTCGCTCGTATATGTAGTCATGCATAGACATGTCTGGACTTGTGCTCTGCCGGGGATTGTGCGAGGTTGCTAAAGCAGTAGTATTGGATTCATTTCAACAGAGTGTTGCGAGCAGTGCGCGTCGAAAAGCCATGGGGCAACGACACAACATCAAGGTCTGTTTCAATTGGATAAAACGGCGGTGAAAACTCATAAAATGTTGGTGCCAGTTTACGGGCAAGATGCTGTGAGTAGAAAATGTGTGTACGATTGGTTTGTACGCTTTCGCGTTGGCAAGGAATCGGTGGAGGACGAAGCACGCTCGGGCCCGGCCATCCACATGCAGGACACCGGAAAACATTGAGCGTGTGCCTGTCTTGCTAGCAAAAAAATCGGCGATTAACTTTGCTATTAATAGCAGAAGATGTGGGTATTAGCAAAGACACAGTGGGAGGAGCTATCCTCCATGAAGATTTTGGTAAACGCAAGATTTGTTCATGATTAATGCCGCAAAGCCTAACAGACGAGCAAAAAGAAAAAAGTTTTGAGACCAGTGGTAATTTCATCGACATGTGTGACCGGGATCCGTCCTTTCTGGGTTCCATTGCCATATGAGACGAGTCTTGGTGTTACCAGTACAACTCAGAAACTAAAAGACAATCAATTGAATGGCAGTCACCTTCTTTCCCGCTACGTGTGCAAAAATTCAAGGTAAAGACCATGTTGACCATATTTTTCGACATTTTTCGTCTCTGCTGGTCAAACAGTGATTGCCGAATTCTACCTGGAGGTTTTCAAACGTTTGTTGAAGCGCATCTGGTGGGCTAGGTCACAGATGATCGAGAGCGAAAATTGGTTATTGTTGCACGAAAATACACCATCGCATACGAGCATCTTTGTACGCCAATGTTTGTCTCTGCATGGGGTGACCCACCCTACTTTCCAGATCTTGCTCCTGCTAACTTGTTTTTGTTTCTTGCATGAAGAGGACCTTAAACGGATAACGGTTTGCGGATGTCGAGGAGATTCAGGAGGGTGCGACAGCTATTTTGAAAACGGTTCCAAGAAAATACTTGGAAAGTATCCAGAAGCTTATGAACATTATAAATGACAACAGACATGCAATGTACATGTCTGTAACTATACGCATGGACATACACCTCGTATTTTCCAGCATTTACTTCTGCCTAAGACACATGTTTCTGCCAACTACTGTCAGGCGTCATCAGTTAGGCTAGCGAAGTAAGTAAAGCTTAAACAAACTGCCTCATAAGGTATAGCAAATTCTGTCCTATCAGGTGACACCATATAATCTAGTAACACCTGGCGGACAAAAGAACCTATGGCAAAAGTGGCAACATTGTCAAAAGTGTGTTGTGTCTGGTGGCGACTACGCCGAAGACCAATAAAGGTCTTTTCAATGTGCATTCTGTTTTTTGTGTTTTTATTATACCATTCACCGAATTTTATAGGAAAACCTCGTATAATTTAAGTACTGTTTTTATCAATTGTATCGAGTTATGAAGAAAGGATAGAAGTCAAAAAAATACAATTTGAGAAAACTAAAAAAAAAACATTTCTTTTATAAAGTGCTAGCTTTATCGCAATAAGTCTTTAAGTAGATTTACTATGTAACTCTATCACATTATTTTATAAAAAA
Organism: Melolontha melolontha; assembly: GCA_935421215.2. Lineage (NCBI taxonomy): Eukaryota > Metazoa > Arthropoda > Insecta > Coleoptera > Scarabaeidae > Melolontha > Melolontha melolontha. The sequence goes on from OW285242.1 coordinate 55,051,805, forward strand.
ACGTTTCTCAAAAAAAATTTTTGGCCACATAAAAATAGTGACATACGCCCTTTCTGCAAAATGAGAAATAAATAGCTTGTAAACTGAAAGAATTTTTATTATTTTCCAAAGCAAAATTAACTAAACTCTAATAACTAGGAACTGGACACGAGAGGCCGAAATTACGATGGACCATATAAATAGCTTATAGAATCGCTAAGTACAACACGCAGTTATTGAATCATGCTATTCATTCGGTTAATCATACATCTGTTTTTTATCGTTGAATTGTGACGCAATTACTTCAACATTACACCTAAATTCCTTTCTTCATGGGCGTAGATAGAAGCGGGAGGAGTTTCTATAATTTGTTTTAACATTCAGACCTTAAAAACATTTCTCCAAAAATATACTGTTTGAAATGAATTCACCTTACGCAAATATTATGTTTCTAGGTGGTACACGAAAGCAGGAGAACGCATTAGAAACCATCTTTCAAATCAGTATCTATGGATAAGTGCCGACAAAGCTGTCTATAGATTAGGACACTGTGTGGTAAATGTTGTAGCTGGTGTAGGGGAAGTTGGGGGAATGGTGGCCCCCTAAGCATTTTACTTCTGCTACCCGTATTTTTTAATTAAACGTTATCGAAAAAATCACAATAAATAGAGGAAAATGTGTTGTTTAATATGTTCTAATTATATTTTAACAAAGTATATTCGATAAAGTAATATAAATTTGTTTACATAACTAGAAGGTGGCCCTCATTGCCCCAACGGCTTGGGGTAATGATGTCGCCACCATTACTCCAATATAAAATATGTTTAAGTGCAATAATCGCAAACATAAAGTTTTTTCTCTATGTCAGTGCAATTCTTATGCGCCCAATTTCCGCACAAAATACATATTAACCATACTTCATTATTCTTCCCAAATTCACCGCATACGAGACATAAGTCTTGGCATTCCACATTCTTATCTTGGACTTCATCATCATTGGATTCTGCATCTGAGGCAGAACTTTGGTAGCTCTCCTTTATCCTACAGCTCCTTGGCAGCTTCTGTCGTTCTTCCATGCTGTCATCGTCTCGGGCACTGTCGTCCGAAAATAGGTTTTTCTTGACTACCTCCGTTTTCTTTTTGGATTTCTTAATCGACTTTTTATTCGATTTTGCGATCAAAACATCTTTGTTTGGAGTAGATGTTATTATCTGAGATGTTTGTTTCATAACTCGTTTACGTTTAACTGATTGACTATTAAGTTTTGATGGCCATGGTAGAGGCAGTACTTCTTCGAAAGAGGTTTCTATCTCTGGAATCGCGTGTCCATATGGTCGCATTTGAGCTATTCGAAGTTCTGCAGAGTGTTGGAACTCTGTACCTTGTTGAGGTTCTTGTTCCTGAGGCTCACGAGGATCTTGTTGGTCTATAGGTATGACATCCGGGTTGTGCAGTTCAGCTGGTGCAAAGTCTTGTTCGGAAAACACATCAGGATTATACGGCCAGATACCACTTACTTGAAATCCTTTTGCTGCTTTCTCCAAAGTAGCAACTCTCATATAGGCTTTATTGAAAAGTTCTGCGATTTCGAAGGGTGTTATTTTCTCATGTGCATGATCTTTCAAGTATTTTGTACATTCTGTGTTGAAGGCAGTTTTCAAAGGTCCATAGAATGTGACGTCCAAGGGTTGGAGTCGATGTGAAGTATGCGGAGGAATTGCCAGAAGGATAATCCCATTAGCTTTGCAGAAGTTGTATGCTTTAAGAGTGCAGTGGGTGCTGTGATTAACCATAATAAGCAAAACCGGATCCTCCAGACTTGCTTTAACAAATTCTTGAAAGTGCTGTAAGTATTTCAAAAAAAGTTCTTCTGTTATCCAACCCTTGTCAGAGCAGCTATATGATGCTCCAATTGGACCTCCCTTTTGAAGCTGCAGATTCATTCGCTTTTTACCGTAGATAAACATGGGAGGAATGTAGATCCCTGATGGACTGAATGCACAAACTACGGTGATGTTCTTACCCCTCTCCCAGCTCGTGACAAAACCGACCTGCTTCAGTCCTCTCTCAGCGAGAATTTTGCCCGGTTTCTGCACTGTAGAAATGCCAGTTTCATCACTATTAAAAACTCTGGAAGCTTTGAACTTATATTTTCCTAATACTTGCTCCAAATTTGTAAAAAAATAAGGACACTTGTTCCTTATTGAACGCTGTGATCCTGTTGATATTTGTAGCCTCAGGCTTTCTAAGTACAACACGAGGATTGCGTTGTAAAAACCCGTAAAACTAGTCGTCACCTGCACTTTTTGTCTCCATGTTAAATGGGCATTTTATACTATTTTTCTCTGCATAGTAATATGCACATTTTTTTATCTCTTGTCTAGTGACTCCGTAAAACAGTTTTGATAATTTCATGACATGTTCTGCAAGAACTTGCTCCTCAACTACTGAGAACACTGATGAACGTCCTAGCGATGGACCTGCATTATTGTTGTTTTTCATCCTCTTCTGTATGGTGCTTCTTGGAATTCCAAAGCTTCTGGGTACATCCCGAATAGATCGACCGTCTCTTACAGCAGCGATAGCGACGTTAAGCTCATTAACAGTCCAAGAAGCTTGATCAGTTCGACGTTTGTAGACTCTTGGCATCTGCAGAAAAATATTAGATAGCAATTTCGTAAATATAGGGTAATGGTGGCCGGCCGCAATTACCCGTGCCTGAATGGCCACCATAATCCCAAAAGTTCTAATTTTGTTTAAATGATGCTGCATAATAAGCGCTACTTTCAGAGAAACTCACCGTCTGGTATAATAAAGACGACTATTAGGTAAACACAATTATTCTTTATATTTGCAAAACATACATAGCATACAGCACGCGAATTTTATTCTCACTAACCTCAACAATTCTTACTAAACTTCGCGCCTATTTGCAGTTTTCTACACTAGTTATTAGAGATCGAGTCGCATATCACTATAATTCGGTGGGGCAATTCAAATAGACATTTATAGATGGCAGCACCTATTGAAATTCATTTAAAAACGTTTACCATAAAAATAATCGATGGCTACTATTACCTTGGTGGGTACCATTCCCCCAACTTCCCCTACGACATCCAACTATTCTATACGCATATGTAATAGCAACAAAAGTTATAAATACTGTTGATCCGGAAACAGTAGCTAAAACCATTTACGAGAATATGAGATTTTTGCCGATTTCGCTAGTAATAAATTGTTCGTGTCTTGAGGCTTGTTGGTGAACTCAAATTTTCCATTTCACTGCCACTATCGCTCATTTTTACGGTTTATATTTTCAAAAAAACACAAATTTAACAACTTACGAGTAAACTACAGAGAACTGTCAAATTTAATTAATTTTTAGGTATGTCAGATAGGTCAGATAGTTGAATATTGACCGAATATTGTGATGTTGCATTACTATTAAATGTAAACTTCTATCTTATAATATACTATAATATAAACTAGAATATACTTATCATTTTCATTATTGTTACAGGTAGTAAATAAATAAAAGTATCAAATCGTAAAATGGTTTGTAATCATCTGGTACAAATGCAGCAAACTTTTTTATGTGTTCCATTTTATGTTACTTTATTGGAACATTTTGTAGAGGGCATATTGGAGTTGTGAGTAAATTTGGAAGTACAACCTTTCTAGGTTGCTTTAACTTAAAAGTATGTTTCACGATACCGTCGATAAATTCACTAACTTCCACGTGACCAGTATATTGAGAATCATACAAAAAACTTGAGAAAATGCTGATATTGAAATGGACTTGGAATATCTCTAAAATGCGTTTCTTCTGATTTGCATTTTTTTTTTGTTTAGTTTTGGCCACCAGTCTCTAAAATTAATTATATCAGTTTCATCAACTTCTTTAACCGTAAATTTTTTTGAATTACTGCTGGTAATAATGATTTCTGTTATTTGGTGGTTCGTATATATTCTATCTTATTTTCTTAAGAGGGCCACTAGGCATGAAGATTCTGTCACAAGCCAATAGGAACCAATAACACGTTAGATACAGCACCATAATAGGTTAGATACAAAACCATAATACGTCAAATAGTACATTATCTCTGAACATGAATTTCAATATTTTGACAGTTCTCAATTTTGACAGTCTCACGAAATAAGCGAGCAAGACTGTTTCCCCAGCACCTTGAACATGTTCTTCATCTCGCCATTTACAAAACAGACGATATTCGTTTTCGTAATGCAATTTTAACTTCGCTGGCAACAAATCTAATTTTGCACTATTTGCAGCCTCTACAATATTTGCGGGAACATCAAATTCTTCCATGATTTATTAATTTATTTCAAAAACGTGCAACCTTTGACGTAAGTATTTTGTATGACAGACAAATTGTTGATTTTGTTTTAATCTTGATATCGTTGATGATACGATAAAGCTTTGAATATAAACTCGAACATCAGCGATTTAAACCCTCTCGGACGTTACGAGGTGACTTGGCTAGCGCCTCGTCACCTGGCAACGTCCTCGAGTATTATAAATCGCTTAATGTTCTCGTTATATTAATAGCTATTATCGTATCATCAACTATTATGCCATCTTTATGTGAAACATTTATTGATCATAATATTACAATATCTTAATAATACTTTAGTTACTCATAATACGTTGGTAACGAACTAATACGTTAGATACAGCACCATAATACGTTAGATACAAAACCATAATACGTCAAATAGTACATTATTTGTGAACATGAATTTCAATATTTTGACAGTTCTCAATTTTGACAGTCTCACGAAATAAGCGAGCAAGACTGTTTCCCCAGCACCTTGAACATGTTCTTCATCTCGCCATTTACAAAACAGACGATATTCGTTTTCGTAATGCAGTTTTGACTTCGCTGGAAACAAATCCAATTTTGCACTATTTGCAGCCTCTACAATATTTGCGGGAACATCAAATTCTTCCATGATTTATTAATTTATTTCAAGAACGTGCAAGCTTTGACCTAAGTATTTTGTATGACAGACAAATTGTTGATTTTTTTTTATCTTGATATCGTTGATGATACGATAAAGCTTTGAATATAAACTCGAACATCAGTGATTTAAACCCTCTCGGACGTTACGAGGTGACTCGGCTAGCACCTCGTCACCTGGCAACATCCTCGAGTATTATAAATCGCTTAATGTTCTCGTTATATTAATAGCTATTATTCTCGTCTATACATTCAAAATATTGATGTTTCTGGTTCAGATATATACTATTTTTACGATAATAGATCAGTCACGTTATCACATAACGTTGACAAATCTATTGTTTATATTTTGCAAATAATTTCTATTTGGTTGATAGGTTATAGTACACTAAGTACCTACACTTAAAAACTTCAAAAATCTGCTTTCTACAGATGGCATTTAGGTTATATCTTAAACTGTTTAAAATGTTAATATTGTATATTTATCACCATATATGTAAAAAAATACATAGTATAAGCTAATTAATAAAGGCAATAGTATTAGTACTTTTATTTTGAATATAATATCAATGTTTGAGAATAAAAAACGGAAGGAATGTAAATAGTTTATAATAGTTAATATTAATAATCGCGTGTGATATACCAATATACAGGCTGATTCATTTTCGGCCCTCACCATGGGGATCTCGCTTATTATTGGAGATAGAGTATAGGTTTAAATTTAGCAAAGTTGTTAAATTTTTTGTTTGTTATAAATTCGTAAAGAAAATAGACCTGTGACAAATGACCTTCGTTATTTAAAAAAAAAACGCGAAAACCCCATTTTCTTCTTTTACCTGTAGCACCGACATTTGGCCTTGTAGAGAAAAAATAAAAACACATCCTTGTGGCCATTTCTAAACCTCTATCCAGTGGTGTACTTTAAATGTTTATACGACGTTTCGTTTCTTTCTGGCCATCATCAACTATCTAATTTCTTATAGGCGCCATATTGGATTTAGACATAATAAATTATAAGATTAAATAAGGTAGCCATGGAATTTCAATCTGTCAAACATTTCATTTATTGTTCATTAATAATACAAAAATGTCATACACTAACGAAGAGAAACGAGATATGATAAGTATTTTTTATTCTTCGAACCGAAATTCAACAGTAGCGAATACAAGATATCTACAATGATATCCAGAACGACAACAGCCTCATCGTACCATTTTTCTAGATCTCGACAGAAATTTGGTCGAGAATGGATCGTTTACTAAGCCGCGTAATGGTCAAGACAACAGGAATTTAAATGAAAATCGACAAGATATTTTACAAATGGTAAATTAAAAGCGTGTTTTCAAATTTCATGTTAATCTTGTATTTTTATAGATAAATAATAATCCATCAATTTCTACACGCGAAGTAGCGTCAGAATTAAATTTGTGCCACTCCAGAGTTTGGAGAACTTTACATAAAAGTAGGTTTAGACCATACAGGATCCATGTTAGTCACTCTTTACTGCCTGGAGATAATTTGAGAAGGCTAGAATATTGTAATTGGTTAATGGGAAGGATAGAAAATGACGAAAGTTTTTTAAGCAAAATCATCTGGTCAGATGAAACAAAATTTACAAATTCTGGAATGTTCAACAGAAATACGGAGCACTATTGGGAAGTACAAAATCCCCGACAAAACAGGGCTAGAAGACCACAACATCGTTTTGGAATAAACGTTTGGAGGGGTATTTTGGCAAATCGTCTCTTAGGACCAGTTATGTATGAAGAACATTTAAATGGAGAAAGATATTTAAACATTTTACGTACATACGTATCTGACTATCTTGACGACAATATCCCATTAAATCAATTACAATATTTATGGTGGCAACAAGATGGCGCACCAGCACACAATGCAGCTGTTGTTAGAAATTTCTTAAATCAAGAGTTTGCAAACCGTTGGATTGGAAATAGGGGAGTTGTTGAATGGCCTGCGAGATCACCTATTTAAGTCCGCTAGATGTTTTTTTATGGGGATATGTTAAAAATAATATTTATAAAGTAGATGCGCCACAAAACATTGAAGAATAACGAGACAGACTTCAGAATGCCTTCGATGCAGTTCCTAGAAGAACTATAGAAAGGGCAGTACAAAATGCCAGAAGGCGTGCCCAATTGTGCATTACCGAAGATGGCCAGATAATTGAACATTTACTGTAATTGCTTATTGTTTACTTTTCTATGTATTTTTATTAATGTTTTTGTTATCTTGTACTCGCTACTGTTGAATTTCGTTTCGAAGAATAAAAATACTTATCATATCTCGTTTCTCTTCGTTAGTGTATGACATTTATGTATTATTAATGAACAATAAATGAAATGTTTGTCAGATTGAAATTCCAAAGGCTACCTTATTTAATCTTATAATTTATTCTTTCAAATAAAACCTAATGTCAAAAACTATAGTCAGCATGTGGTACATGGTCGAAATCAGAAAAGAAACTCTTTCTGAAGATGTCTAAATCCAATATGGCGCCTATAAGAAATTAGATAGTTGATGATGGCCAGAAAGAAACGAAACGTCGTATAAAAATTTAGAGTACACCACTGGATAGAGGTTTAGAAATGGCCACAAGGATGTGTTTTTATTTTTTCTCTACAAGGCCAAATGTCGGTGCTACAGGTAAAAGAAGAAAATGGGGTTTTCGCGTTTTTTTTTTTTTAATAACGAAGGTCATTTGTCACAGGTCTATTTTCTTTACGGATTTATAACAAACACAAAATTTAACAACTTTGCCAAATTTAAACCTATACCCTATGTCCAATAATAAGAGAGATCCCCTTGGTGAGGGCCGAAAATGAATCAGCCTGTATATATATTAAATTAATAAAAGAATATAAAAGTTTATATTTTTTTGTTTTTATCACATTCCACCCACGAATTTCTATTAGGAACAGGTAATAATTGGTTCTGCATTCGAAGTAGACTAGTAATTGACCTCTATAGCATATAAATATAATGTACTATAAACTCAAATTGATATTAAAATCAAAACACTATATTGGCTCTTAATATCACAAATATTTTCATTGGAACAAAAGAATTCATAGATGAATCTATGATAAAAAGGTCAACATGCAATCGTAACTTATAAATCTAAAACCACTATTCGTATGTTATGAATTTTCAATATCAACCAGAATAATTAGTTCTTTACCCCTAAATATATTAATCATTAATGAAGTATACCTTTTTCTAGATTTTATTTTAGTTTACACGAAAAAGAATTATTTCACATAAGTAAATGTCAAAACGTTCTGAGTTGCTCTAATTTGTCAACAAAACTCAAAGAGGCCAAAAGAGTGAAACATTTGAGATTAAAACATCATCTTCCTCTTCTTCTAAACTAATTATGAAAGGTGCGATATCATGTAAATCAAATCCCACTTCCCTATCCCACCATTTTTCAATCTCGGCTTCAGTGTGTGTCAGACTGTTAACCCATACTGCAGCAGTTACTTGACTTACTTAATTAATTCCGTTAGAAAAATATTATGTTCTTGCTGTGAATGTTGTTTAAGAATTATGTATGTTACTTGTTGCATTTCACACAAAACACAAATTATATGACTTTTTCTGATAGTTTCCACTTCTTGATGATGAATATCCAAATATGCATATTCCTAAAGGATATTCTATTAAAACTGTTTGGACACATTGGGCAAGTAACATTTTTATTTGAATCCGTTATAAGTATGATTGCACAAGTATCAATCAGTTATTGTAATAGTTTCAACTTCTAGCACCTGTAATTAGTGAGTTTTTCTTATGAACAGTTTTGCTGTATATTATAAATAAAATGCTGCAACAAAAATCAAATTAATTTTTCGTCATTTAATTGGTATAATTTGAATGTGTATTTATGTTTTTAAGGCGATTGCAGCGCTAATATCTTGGAACTATTCAATGATAGCGCTGAAAACGAAATAGTCCAATGTCAAAATTTATACTCTAAAAAAGTGTTTTGTTCTGAATATGTAAAAAGAAAAGAGTATTTACGTAATTTAAAAAGTATATAACTTAATTGTTTTCCCAATATAATCTATGTATACCCCTAAATTGGTCTTTGATCTCTTGATCAAGCAGTAGACATTACAAAATCTAGCCGTTTTTTCTTTAAAAAGCATTTTCTAAAATCAGCTTGTAATTCTACAGTGGCGCTATCTTGTGTTTTCTATGAACTAAGTGCCCTTCTTAAATTTCTCAAGGTCTCTATCACAGGGGAGAAACGAATGGCCTCTTACGGAGAAATAATGGATAGTTTTAGAGAATCTACTACTACCAGTTAAAAAGAGAAGCATTCGGATTAGTGTGTGATTCTTATTTTGTCCACAGCAATTGTCGCTAAACAGTCAAAATTCTTTTACACTTTCTGAAATTTCTTTCAAATAGTTCAATAGAAAGGAACAAATTTCCTTTGCCGTCTTCTTATGATAAATGTACATTTTTACTGTATATTGTTCGACATCAGCCCTCAGGCTGCATATTACGGTAGAAATACATCCATAAAGTAAATTTCCATTGAAAACACAATTCAGGAGAAAGTGACTTAACGCCCGCCCTTTCTGCATAATGCAATTCAATTATTCTATTGGCTACATTCGTGTGTAGATTGAAACACTGATCAAAAATTTGTTTCATTTATTTTACTTTCGTGATATTCATACAAATTAGATTCTATCTATGTAAATTAGATTGTAGTGTACAATTCAAGCTTTACTTTCCTAACTTTTATATTATGTGATTTAAGAAAGTTTCAGTGATGCACACCAAATTCGTTTTGCTTGCCAAGAAAAATTTAAGAGTTGTTATATTCCAAGGGCGACCCTACTTTGCAATGCACGATCATTTGGCTTCGATTCCGCATATCTCGATAACTTGATTTTTGTTAAAAGTTGACATGGAATATTTTGATAAATACCTTGATTTAAGGAATGCCGTTACTAAATTTTACTGAGAAAGTTTACGATATTATAATTATATCGTTTTGTAATAGAAAACCTTTTACTATCCTAATATCTGTTTGAGTTAGAATATAATGAACTTATTGCCAACTTGCGATAAGCCATTCTATGAACATTAATTTTTGTATATAAAGTACATCATAACTTTTAATGTTTAGGAAAATTTGACTTTTTACGCCCCAGTAAATTGATATACGAGCTTCGTCCAATATCAGTTGGCGCACTCTCCAAAATTCCAACATTTTAAAAAAACAGTCAAATTTATTGAATTTATGCATACGTATTAATCTCAATATTGATTTATTATAATCTTGACGAAGATATGTATCTTGTTTTTTTAATTTTTAAAGCAAAAACTAAATTATACATCACGTACTTATTAATTTTGCATATTTTATGGATTTACAAATTATTTACATTTTGTTTAGAAATTAGATAAATATCGAACCGCAAAATTATATGAAAGCAATTGCGGTTGGTTGTCAAAAGCATTAAAAGTGAGTTTAAGGGTAAATATGGGTAGAGGCAAGCTGATTGATGAAAAACTTCGATCTATTATAGTTAGGTTATCTAAAAGTGGCAAATGAAACGCAGAAACAGGTAAACTATTATCTTTATCACGATATAGTGTAACAAACATAGTGCGTTTGTATAAAACAAGTAAGTCAGTTGCACCAAAGACTCGATATACAGGGTATAAACGAAATATGCTTGCATGCTTTAATATGTGATAGCTGTAATAGTATTAAGCATAAAATGCTAATTCACGAAAACTCTATCTCGAACGAGACCAAAGAAAAAAAAAAAATAAACGCGTGTGGCTCGATCCGACTCTGATAAATTTAGTATTCCTTTATAACTGCAGCGCTATCCCTGCTGATGCGTAATAGTGGGAGTAGTAGATGCGATGATGCATACTGTAAGTCAGAAGTCAGTCTGCTATCAATTTCCTTGAAGTATGGCTTATTCGATTCATGCACGAATTAACGGATATCGTCTTACTGTACGGTGTAACAAGTGAAAATGTTAGAACGTATTTATGAAGGGCAGTTTCCGAACCGAAGATGTCCATTAAATTATTTAATTTAAAAACCGTGTACAGATTGAGAGATCACGATACATTACATCCAAGTTATCAAGGCCGTGGCCGTGAGAGACGATCTTCGGCAACGTATTTTTCAAACTGCGGCCCATATCCGTGAAGACCGAGCCGTGTTACAGCGTGTACGTAATTGTATTTACGCAAATGACAACCACATTGAATATCTCCTTTAAATATTCCATCTGTTCCACAAAAACTTGCCTTTTTTAGGGCAAAAAAATTGTCATTAAAAAAAGAGGCAAAATTACAAATGTAATTTATTATTTCTCGTGAATTTAATATTACTAAATTAAAAATCACTACAAAATTCTTATACCGTTTAAAATGTTTAAGCAACCTGAATATTGTAGTTTTTTTCGGGATATTACAAAGGTCAGGCCATTGACTTACTTATAAATAACAAGACAACAGCTAATGCATAACACAATTTATGAATGAATCATAAAACTTTCACACAAAGACCTACTTATTACTACCCGAAATGTGAAGGGGATGTTTTGGTGAACTTGAACAAATAAAATGCCTATTTGTTTCTTGGATCGACAACATATAAAAATATAATTTCTATTTATTAGATTCAATCTGAATACAGAACCGTATTTGAAAAGTTTGTGTTCCTAAATTTCCGTAACATTTAAAGTTTCAATAGAATAATTTTTTTTGTAGTTTGGAATTGTTGTCTTACGTATCTATTATACCATACGATCATTTAAATTCTAAATTATAGCAGGCGGGTTTTTTTAAATTAGGTTGTCCAGAATGTCAATTATTGATTAATTGAAATTTGCGGTTATGTTATACTTTGTGACATTTATCAATCTTATGTGTAAAGACGGCAGACTATGTGCCAGGCAGACAAGAATCATTTCACCATGTGTACTAAATATTGTTTTGTATACTATAATATAAATATGTTTTGAAGGTGCATCTGTTATTGCCAATATTACCACTTTTTCTATAGAATAAATGTTTCGTTCATTGTTAGAAATACAAAATAATGTTTTTTTTTTATTTTGATTTAGAACTGTAAAATATATGTTCAAATTCTGTTATCTCTTTGATAAATGCATGTATGGAAATATTTAGGAAACTAAATATAAACTATAACTATAACTACTAAATATATGTTTTTCTGCTCCGATATGTAAACAAAGCGAGAGGAATGAAAAATAATATTTAGTACAGATGGTGAAATGATTCTTGTCACCATGCACCGGGCACATAGTCTGCCGTCTTTACTTATGTGTAATCGATATAATTTTAATGGAAATGAAAGCATTACAAGTAAATTAGTTTTATTGTGAATTACAAAAGGTGTTCAAAGTGTTCTCCCCCTATTGCAATGCAACTGTTAATCCTCCGTTTCATATTTTCGAAAGCATTTTCCAACATCTGTACGGTTATAGCGTTGCATGCATTAGAAATTGCCTCTTGTAGTTCTTCAAGATTATGTGGGTTATTTTTGTAAACTGTGTTTTTCAGATACGGATAAATGAAATAATCAAGAATCGTTAGGTCCGGACTGCGAGGCGGAAATTCAATGACTCGATTATCATAAAACTCGCGAATTCGAGCCACACTTTCCCTTGTTTTGTGAGCTGTTGCATTGTCCTGTTGGAAATACCCATGTAAAAGTTCGTCATCATGAAGATTTTGGAAAAACGGTTCAAGTAAATTATTTCGATATCTCTCAGCATTTATCGTTCCTTCAAAAAACACAGGTCCAAATATACGCCTTCGAGAAACCGCTAGCTAAACACCAATTTTCTGCGGATGGAGAGGCGATTGAATAAACTCATGAGGATTCTCCGAAGACCAAATACGCATATTTTGTTTGTTTATATAGCCGGATAGGTGAAACCATGCTTCGTCCGAAAAATATGTTAAATCCAAAGTGTTGTTGTTATTTAAATTATTCAAAAACCACTGACAGCATTCTATTCGGACAGGAAAATCTCGAGGGAATAGCTCTTGAACGATGTTAATCTTATAGGGATTAAGATTTAAATTTTGTTTTAATATTTTTTGACAAGTTCCATATGATAGGTTTATTTCTTGGGCTAATCTGCGAAGAGATTTTTTGGGAGACTGTTCCATTCTTACTGCAACATCTGCCACAATCTCAGGAGTTCTTTTTTTGGGCGCGCCACTGCCAACTTTCCTACCTACAGTTCCAACATTACGAAATTTCGCCACACATGTGTAAATTTCTTGGACTAATTTTTGATAATCCGCAGGAAAATTAGGGAAGGCATTTTGAAAATCATTGATGCAGTGCGGTACTGAATATGTCCATTCACCATTCTCTTGTCGTTCGGCGTTTTTAAAATAACATTCTGTAAGAAAAATCTTATGTTCTAAATCAAACATTTTGAAACTTCACTTTGACAATTCAAATTATAAATTAGTATAGCAAACGCCAATTAAGTTGGCGCGAGGAGGGGGTGCGCAGAAGCTGTTTTTAAAAACGTCCACCCCCACTACTCAAGTAATTGTCAGAATACATTTGTCATTGACGTTTGACGGAACATAATGTCTTTGCTAGGGGATCATAAAGTTATACACGCTCAGAGGTTAGAATTATCTGACATTTGATGTAAAACCAAATACAAATCTCCCCACTACTTCTAATCCTGCGCGGACTTACCCCTCCTCGCGCCAACTTAATTGGCGTTTGCTATACTTATATACCAACTTAATTTAAATTTCACAAACTGCTCTAATTTAGAATTTAAATGATCGCGTAGTATATTAGCGTACGTCGGAATATTTGATTTACATCCTGTATAGGAAAATCTAAAATCACAGACATTAACAGAAGAGCATTACAAAGAATAATTCGGGAATCTAGACGTACTAACTACGGACAACTCAGGATTTTATGGAGTGAAGCAATTGGAAAACATGTTTCAAGATCGACTTGCCATAGAGAAGTTCAAAATTTAGGATTTGGTTCATACAAGGTCTGGGTATTTTGTTATTTCACGAGTGAAAAATTTACAAAAATGTATTTATTTCTTTAAGCTAAAGAAAAACCATTACTGACAACAAAACAAAAAAATATATTGGAATGACATAAAAATTGGTTTCTTGAGCAGTGAAATCACTGGTGATTCGTCACACTCATTCGAAGTTTCTGTGGGTGATAGTCGAAGCAGTCATTCGACAGAAACACGAAACGTATTATACAGAATGCTTAAAAAGGAAGGTAAAATGTCCAGCTTCTTTTATGGTATGGGGCTCAATGTCTGTAAAAGTTGTCGGAAAACTACACTTTATTGACGGGAACGTCTTTACCAAAAGGGAAATGACCTGAATTTATATTTAATTCTTTCTCTAACATTTGTAAATATTCGTTCAAGATGCGTTCAATCAACGTTACATGATTCTTTTACAATGTCCGCTTTCAGAGGGTTTTGGATGACAAATAACTAAAAAAAATTTTTTATATAATAATGCTAAGACAAATGTGGTGGTCAGCGACTGTTATTAATTAATTTTCATATAAAAACTTCGAATATATCAGGTTGATGATAATTTCGTAGGAATGTACCCGGAATGTGAAAAAAGCAATAAATTGTTCTTTCAATTTATTCACGACCATCCCCATCAAAGTACTCTGCTTCCGCATGAATACGCCGATCTCAGCGAGTTGTCCATGACTTGAAGCAGTTCTGGAAGTCTTCGCGTTTCAATACTGCCTGCGATTTGATCTGAATCTCCTCAATCGTTTCAAAATGGCGCCTCTTAAGCTTCAGTTTTAGCTTCGGAAACAGTAAGAAGTTACAAGAAGCAATATCTGGGGAGTAGGAAGGGTGGGGTAGTACTGCCGTCTTAGTTGGAGCTAGAAACTGACGCACAAGTGACTGTGGATTGGTGCATTGTCGTAATATTAGTCCATTATGTGTTTCACCTGGTTGCCACATTCTGTGGCGTGTTTTCCGTCGATGGACGACCGGAATGCTCATCAACATCAACCAATACACGTCCATTTTTAAAACGGTGGTACCAGTCATAAGTTTACGTCTGGACCAAAGCATCGTCACCAAATGCTTGTTACCGCATTTTCAGAGTTACCGCTGCCGTTTTACCAAGTTTAAAGCATAATTTTATACACGTTCTTTGCTCTTTTACATCAGAGATTGTCGTGTCGCGGAATAATTCAAACACAACTCAACAAATAACGACGTGCCTACAAAAATTTTCCTCATTAGAGACGGCCATGCTCATTCACAATTATATGTTTGTGACAGATTTCGTGCACTGTCAGTATAGACATAGCTTACACCATCTAGCGCTATAGAGTTGTACTGCCATCCCTTCGCGCGTCATATTCAAATTCCGGGAATTTCTAGGTAGCATCTGGTATGTCAAAATTATTTTACAATCGTATTATTGTTTAATGGAATACTTTTTGAATTTGCGCAGAGATTGTTAATTAATTATTGACCAAGAGAAATGGAACGTTAAATAGAGAAAAAATGGGAGAATTTCCGATATATCCTTTTATTCGGATTGAACAGAGAAGTTAACCAATACGCTGGAATCTTTTATGCTGTTTACGGAGAATACATAATTGAAGAGAGTACAGTATGGAAAAAGTTTTCTCGATTTAAGAAGAGCTATTTTGACATAAACGATATTTGCACTCCATGCTCAAAGTTTAAAACCTGGGTATCTGATTGCTGTACGTTTCAAGGGAAAAAATAAGAATCGGCATATCAATACTTGTGTCTCTTTGCTAGTTTGTCATTTTTGTCCCACATTGATGCTAGTGTCAAAAATTCAGGTTAACATCAAGAACAGAAAATAATGTCTTAGCCCTACAAAAATTCAACCCCTGAATAAAAGTTAATACTCATCTTCGTAAGTTGATGTTATGCGTCTGGTGGGATAAAGAAAGCGTCATCTACTATGAACTATTTTGAAAGAATGCAACCATCACTATTGAGATTCGCTGTCAATAACTCTGTCGGCTTGAGGCTGCAATTCAAGAAAAAGACCGAGAAGACATCATTAAGTCACTTTATGATAACTCATACCCTCATAGTATTAACTTGACAAAAGTAGCTATTGAAGAACTCGACTGGGAGGGCATTCCATGTCTGTTTTATTTTTCTAGTTTCGCTCCGTCAGATTTCCATTTCTTTCTCTCTCTCTATCAAACAATCTTTGAGATAACAATATCGAGCTACAAAATAGGCATACATAGATACATCACTATACTCCAAAGACAAAAATGCAGTCAAAACAACGGATTTCTTCTGATGAACATGCCCTGAAAAAAACAAAAACCGTTTCTTAGGCCAATAAAATTGAAGCCACGATTTTTTGGGGTTCCAAGGCGTAATCCTTATTGACTGTTTATAATAGGTACCTAAGTATAATAACTGGCCAATATTATACTGATATGCGGACACGTTTCGATGCCGAACTGAAGAAAACCGACGAGATTTATTCAGAAAAAAGTATTGTTTCATCAGGATAATGTGCTTTCTCATTCATCCGCCATTACAACTGTTAAATATGTTGAATTAGGATAGAAGTTACTGTCTAATCCACCATTATCACCAGCTCTTGCTCTTAGTGATTTTTTCTTATTCCCAAACTTGAAAAATAGTTAGGTGGAAAGCGATTTGAGACAAATAAAGAGGTGAAAGCCGCAACGAATGCTTATTTTGAAGAGTTTCCAAAATGTTACTTTTTAGAAGACTTAAAAAATTCGGAAAACGCTGAGTTAAGAATACAGAGTGTCTCATAACTTATGGGTCGTACAGCATCTTTGCCCAGATAAAATGTTAAAGGTTAAAGAAGTACATGGGCGTTGAAAGAGAAAATTATGAAAACTCAACACAATATTAATAAAATGTTTTAATCTACTTTAGTAAATGTTGAAAGGGTTCACCGTATTTCCTTACGATTTTTACTAAATGACGCCTCACATCCGGGAAGATATTTTGATAATATCTAATAGCAATGGCGGGTTCTTGAATTTTTTGCTCAAGTTGTTCCCAGCGCAGATAAAAATCTAACTGCTTAATATCTGGACTACGAGGTGGGTAAGGTAATTCATTACTACGGCCAATCCATCGATGTGCAAAACCCTGTATCAAATGTTTTCCAACAATAGATGTAAAGTGTGGTGGAGCACCATTTTGCATGAAACACACTGTCTTGTTTTACGTTCGGGATATACCATCCAAAAGGTCAAGTAAATCGTTTTGTAAAAAATATAAATATTGTTCTCCATTAAGTTTCTGCGGAAGTTGAAATGGGCCAATCAAGAATTTGTCGATAATACCGCAACAAATATTTATCAACACCTCATGTTGGAAATGTCTTTCTCTGGGTAGACGTGGATTTTCTAAAGCATAGTGATGATTATTTCTCCAGTTACTAATTCCGCGTCTTGTAAAAGTTGCCTTGTCTGTAAATAAAGTTGCTTCCTCTGTAAATATCTCTTCCATGAACTTCTTTGTTAATTTATTTAGCACATTTTGCCAAAATTCTAATTTGGCTCTGCAAATCTCCTGGCAATAAATTTTTAACGGGCGTGAAATGGTAGGGAAACAAATTTTCTCCATGGATGATTCTTGAAGCGGTTGATTTACCAATTCCTTTAGAAGCTTCCAAACGTCTAGTGCTTATATAAGGATTTTTCCTATAAAATGAACCTGTTTCACCTAGCTGATTGGATATTCTTTGAAATATTTTTCAGTCTGGAATAATTCTGGTTGCGAAGGGTTCTTCATATCTTCTAAGTGCGGTAAGTCCGTTGTAATTTTATGGTGCATAAACGCCGATCATATTCCGCATTTTTAATTGGCAAGATTACAGTAGGTACTTCGATAATAAAAAAACTACCTTTTGATGTACCTATGACAGGAAAAGGTAGAATGAATTGAATGATCTGTGAATATTAAATATTTTTTGGCCATCGGCAAAATAGGCAATGGAACATTCTAATGCGAAAATCTGGAGAGCAGCTTGAAAAGAAACAACCCTATATAACTCTATAACCTTAAATATTTTATTTAAGTAAACTAAGCTCAAAATAACTATTTTTATGTCTATTAACTCCAAATGCTTCATAGCCTATTAAGTTATAGGACATCTTGTGTTAGAAATGGATCAAAATTATGTTGAAAAATAAAATATATTTTTTACTCTAAAATAGGCATTTCATGAAGTATCTCGGAGCTTTTTTGTTTTCTAGTCACTAAAGTAAATTTAAGGCTTTGTGGATTTAAGGGCAAGAATAATAAGTATGTAAATAAATATGCGATGAATACAAATATACAATGAAATATATATTTCTTTTGAATCATTGTATTTAGGTTAGCAAGTTTCTTTATTGGTACTTTAACATAAATTCTAGTAGCATATAACTTACTCCAAGTTATCAGAGACTCACATGAAAGGTTATTTCATATTCTTTGTTCGTTCTCCAACTGTGTATTTGATTTAGACCAGTTATATTTGATTTTCAATTCTCGACTGATTGAACATCGACTGACGGCAAACGACTCATTCGGAGAGGCGCGCAAAGCGTTTGAGCACGACGGCGGCGGCGACGCGTCATTTCGTCCTGTTGTTTTTGTCGCCTACTCGTGAACAAGTGACGCCGTTCACAGGAAATCTTAAGTGAGATTTATTGAAAATCCTCCGCCGTTGGTTGAAAAACAAAGGTGAAAACGGAAACGGGCGTGAATTTCCACTTTGCTAGCTTTTTACGGGTCGTCGAAATTTAATTTATGAATGTCAGAAAATGCGTCACGAAGGTTTCTATTTTTGGAAAAATAAGTTCGTACAGGTTTGGTTCAAAGAAAAAACACTGCCAATAAAAGAATAACAACACGTAAAAAAATAATAAAATACATTAGAAGCAATGGAAAATAATATTCCTAATAAGTGGATGAATAGATTTTGAATCGAAGTAGCTTTTACTTGATGGAAATTCATAATGTTGATGAAATACAAATGAAAAAAGAATAATATTATTTAAGTTCCACTTTATTGGTAAAATACCAGAACAATTTTTTCGACGCACAATATCTTTCTCGGACGTATACGAGTTACGCTAAAGCACCTGAATTAATCCTAGAAATAAAATTTTAGGGATTATGCAACTCCCAACGAACAAATTTCAATAAGTAGGCACTTAAATATTTTGCATACGAGTTGCGCCACAGTTTAATCCCCCTTAAATCCATATACGGGTTGCGCCAAAGATACACCTCGAGGGTGGTAAATGTTCAAGGTGAAAGTAAAGAAGATATAACAGCCTTTTAAAGTTTAATACAATTAGTTATGTTATCATTACACTTTGAAATCAAAAGTAATAAACTAAAATAATTATCAGCAATTACAATTAAAACATTTAACAATTATATATATATATATATATATATATATATATATATATATATATTTATATTTTTTATATCCTTGACAAAGCCATCATTGCCGAAACATGTAGGATTATTTTAAATATATACACTTTGAAGTAATAACCAGACCTTTAATCGCCGACAAATTAAGTTTACCTTATCATACCAAGGTCACGAATATACTATATATATATATATATATATATATATATATATATATATATATATGGTAAACCTAATCAGTAGGCGATTAGGTTATTATATATATATATATATATATATATATATATATATATATATATATAGATATTTCAGTTTCTTTTAATTGTAATTATATATGATTGTTGTAATTACTGGTAATTATTTTAGTTATATATATAACGAGCCATCGAAAAAATTCATAATTGGAGTAGACTGTGAAATTGGGTTGGTACTTTAGCCACCTCCACATAATGACATTTATTATTTGACATTGAAACTATAAGTTTGAGTCAAATTTTTCAAAGTTAAAAAGTTAGAGTTGGTTTGTGTTTAGATGTAAATGGACATTTTCAACAACTTCTGTAGCTATATGTAAATTTTGATTATGATATCGATGTTAAATAAATTATTTGTTTTCTTTTTTGTTGTAGTATCATTTCAATGCCATAACCTTTTTTTACAATGAAACCAAATGAAATTGTCAAACATCAAGTAATGTGTTATTATTATGAGGAAGTGGCTAAAGTACCAACCCAATTTCACAGTCTACTCAAATTATGAATTTTTTCGATGGCTCGTTATATATATATATATATATATATATATATACAAGCTGTCCCGTATCGTTATGTTGAAATTTTAGGAGTGTAAAGTAGACTTCATTTCAAGTAACAAAAACGCAAAACTTGTATATCCATTTTTATTTGTTTCAATGTTACAGATCTATGAATGTGATTGTCAGATCATGAAAAAAAATGTCATCCTAAAGTCAATAAAAACAAACTGATTTTATTTAAAAAAGTTCAATTAATAATATTTTCGAAATATCCACCTCCTTGTTGAATGTAGGCTTGTGCCCATAAGCTAACAGAAGTACTTATCCGAATTTAATACTTGTTTTGACGGCTTTGCTCGGCAGCCAAGTGAAAACAATCCAACAACTCTTCTTTTGTGTTCGAAACTTGCGCGTAGACTAAATTTTTCATGTACCCCCATAAATAAAAGTCAAGGGGATTAAGATCGGGTGGTCTGGGTGGCCATGCAACAGGACCACCTCGACCAATCCATCTTGGATAATTGACGTTAACCCAATTTCGGACAGTAAATTCGACATGTGGTGGTGCCCCATCCATGTAAAACCACATGTCTCATCGAACATTGAGTGGGACATTCTCTAAAAGACCTGGCAGTTCGTCAATAAGAAATTGAAGGTAATTGTCCGCATTTAACCTCCCAGGAAGAACGACAGGACCAATCAACAAGTCATCGATTAGGGCCGCCCAAACGTTAATTGAAAATTCATGTTGAAATTTAGATCGGCGATTTTCTGATGACCACCTGTGCAGGTTTCTCAGATTTATAACACCACTTTTCATGAACGTAGATTCATCTGTCCAGAGGACTGTTCTGCTGAAATTAAAATGAAGCCGTGACAGTCTTAATATCCAGGTGGAATAAACTAGACGAGCATAGTGGTCTGCCTCAAGCAAACCGTGTCCCCCGCGATGGTGATATCGATATAAACCCTCACGTTTTAAAATTCGCCAAACTGTCGTTCGTGTCACTCCTAGTTGTCTAGCGATTCGACGTTCACTGAGAGTTGGATCCCTCGTAACAATAGCTACTGCTTCTTCCTCTAAGTCTGCTGGCAAATTTACTCCTCCGTCGAAAAGATAATCACGCAGTCCGCATTCCCGAAATTGTCTGTGTACTTTCAGAAACGTTCTATAATTAGGAATGCGCCTATCGAGAAACCGATGTCGGTATTCAATAACTGTTTGACGAACACTGCCGATACAATAGCTATACACAAAATGCACGTCCGCATACTCTTGAGAAGAAAATCGGTAAGGCATTTTGAATAAAGAAAACGTGTCCACTCACTAATAAGCTGTTGTATGAACTGAAACGTAATGTAATCCTTTAGTAAAAAATGCAACGTTAACAGTCATCTGAACATTTGTTTATTGCATGATATTCATGATTCAGCTCATACGAAATAAGTAAGAACCTTCTTTACCATAAATTAATTTCCAGTACTCTTTTTTGTAGATCTCCAAGAAATTACTGTATGCACGACGACACGTGTTTATTTATTTTAGGATAACATTTTATTATGCGATGTTAACAATGACATGCCTGTTATTGAATCGTATAACTTTTTTTTTAAATAAAATCAGTTTGTATTGACTTTAGGATTACATTTTTTTCATGATCTGAAAATCACATTCATAGATCTGTAACTTTGAAACAAATAAAATTGGATATATAAGTTTTGCGTTTTTGTTATATTACAAATTTGCTGGATATCGGGATGTATGTGTACCGTGCTAATTATAATGAAATTATTTGATAATAAAATAATTAGTGGTGCTGGTGAAGTTTCATCAAAGTGCCAGGACGTGCGTGATATTGGTTAATTTAAATAAATATACAACTTACTAAATAAAACACAGGAGCGTTGTCCTTAAAGTTTGTATTTATATTTACATAAGAAGAAATTGAAATTCATATATTTAAAAGTAATTAATCAAAGTAATATATACACGAGGAGCGGTAAATAAGTAATTGAAAATTAACACAAAATACACTGAAACGAACGTTTAATTGAGTAGTAAATTAAGGGTTAATTGAATACGATTAATATAAAATAATCTCTGTATCGAACAATACAGAGTTACCTTTGTGTGGCGATGATGGTCACGTGGCCTTCGAAGATATACCTGGTCAAGTATACGTAGAGCGGTTCTTAGAAGCGAAAGACGCCGGGCGGCGTGGCATCGTGGACTTGAACAGCACGATGAGTTGTTTTACTTTTGAAGGTTCTAAAGAGAAGATCGGACTGATAGTTTTTGTGTCGATAGAACACTGGTTTAGAAAAGATCTGTTTTATGACCCAAGTCGAAGAGATAATGTTATAATAATATTAATAATAATTAATAAGAAGCGCGACCTGAAAAGATGTTCTATCGATGGCATAAATATTATTAAAATAACCCTTGTGACTTAAGCTTTCTAATATGAAATACAACATATAAAAGAAGATGTATATAATTAAATTAAAACAATTTAAAATGAAATGTATATAGAAATTCCACAGTAACGTTAGAGTTGCTGACGGTCACGTAGAAAACGAAGGGTCTCGGTCAAGATATAGCAAAAGAAATGCTTTCTCTTTGTAACAAAAATGTACAGAAAAATGTCTAAGTTAAATCGAGATATTTAAAGAAGAATATTATTTAAAAAATAAATTAAAATATTCTTATATGCGGAGCGTAACAGTTACTTGAAATTAAGTCTACTTTGCACTCCTAAAATTTGAGAATAACGATACAGGACACTTGTATATATATGTATATTACACCTACATCAATATTATATAATACAGAGCTGGGCAAAAATTTATGTGATACGCATTTGATAAAATCTATTTTACTAATTATCTTATACACATATAGTTTACCGATTTGATGTTTTATATATGCTTGCTTGTTTTTTATGTCAGTTCTAATTTTCTTCGCAAACTTATTTGCGGTATTCATTTTAACGTATATTTCTAACTGTAAATTTACAAGCATTTCTACAAAATTTATAATGATCGGATGTGAAAAAAATTGCCAAATTTCGAATGAAATGACACAATTATTTGTAGTTTTAGTCATTAAAGAAGAGGCGGAAGCTCACACACTTGGAGGAAATGCAGCGTTTTCATCAATATAATTACATATTTAGTACATAATCGTAAAATTCTGTCACCCTATCATCGTCGCATGCAGATTCAAATATCTCCGTAAAACATTCGCCTACATCATCTGGTTTTAATAATGACAAACCAAAAAGTTGTTTTAAAAAAATGCTTATTTGACTTAAATGAAACCGGCATCCCGTAATTTTTGTATATGGACTCAATGTGTTGACAGATTTATGAATTGCAGATTAAAAATTAATAACAATTTCATTGGGATCAATAACAATTTCATTCGCGGTTTCTATAACCGTAAATTGTAGATAGTTGAAAGAAAAATTTTGTGTTAAATTCAAATGTACCGTCCATGTAGACTGAATCCGTCGAACAGAAAATTCAAATTTGCAAAACAAGAAAATATTATAATTTGTATTGGACTATCGGCTACTAACAAAAAGTTTTCTTCTTTACTTGTTTATGATGTTAAATTCTTCACTGCCTCAAAAACCTCGTCCCTGTTCTTCGGTAATGGAGGTAAAATACTTCGACGCGCATAATACAAATTTATCCGAGTTCGGTTCAAATCTTCTGTTGTTAGAATTAAAAAATTATCTTCACTTAAACGTTTTATTTCACGATGAATCAACTTGGCAGGTTTTTCGTACGTGTCATCTTGTGCTTTCCTTTTGACTGATTTACTAAATAACGGGTGTTCAGAAACATTCGAAGTCAAAGTAGTCCTTGAAAATATGAAGTCATGTCTGAGATAGATTGATTTTTGACAGACAACAGTTGACATTTAATAATTATTACAAATCAGATACTTAAATAAAGATATACGATTTTTTGTTCAGAGCCCACTTGACTTCGAATGTTTCTGAACACCCGTTACTTGCCTTGCAATTGTACTGTCACCTGGATGGTTGTGATTTAAATTTTTGTTTATTATGGAATAATTTACATTTTGTGTATAAACCTTTGCCTTACAAGTTTTATTTGTGCACCTCCACCGAACACCATTTGAATTTTCAGAACTTTTTCTGAATTTGTAATGACATTTTAAAGATCTACTTAAAGACATACTTTTACTTTGAATATTTACCACCCTCGAGGTGTATCTTTGGCCCAACCTGTATACGGATTTAAGAGGGATTACTAATCCCTAGAAATTGTGGCGCAAGTCATACATATGGGGTTATGACAAACTAAACCAAACGGGTGTTAACAAATTTAAACTTAAACGAATTTCTATAATTAAGAAATACTTAGAAGGACAGTTCAATAATGGCCACTTTGTGTTCAAGGTCGAAACCTTACATAAAGGGACCAAATTTATCTGAGCACAAACATATAAAAGGGAGAATTAAATTGAAATGAAGATTTAGTTGTGAAATAAACCTAATAAAGGAGAATTACCGAATTCATTTTAGTTATTAAGTAAAAGGTTCGTACTTTTATTTTTCACAATTTCCATTGCCTCTAATAAATTCAATTTTTGTGATTTATTTTCTGTATGTCAAATATTAGAAGTTCTAGTTAAAATTATGGACTTCTTCTCTTTATAACTTTAACTATGTGTCGAAACAATTATTATGGTATTTTAGCAATAAAGTGGAAATTAAGCGATATTATTTTTTTAAATTTTTATTTCATCGGCAGTATGAATTTCCATCAAGTAACGGCTTCTTCGATTCAAAATCTATTTATCCTATTAGGAAAAAAACTGTCAGGAATGTCATTTTCCATTGCTTCTGATGTAATTTATTAATATGCTACCTACGGCGGTAGTCGTATCGCACAAGTATTATTGGAGCTTATATTTATTGTATATGCCCTTAGTCTGTGGAGACGGCGTGGATGACTAAATAGAAGATGGTAGGTAGCGCCACTCAGTCTTACTTACGAAAGCTCAAGTCTGAAAACGGAGAGAAGGGATCTCGCGATCGCAGGCGCATGCGCATACAGACGACTAAATACAAAAGCATATTCCAAAACGAAATGCTCCTCAATATACATGCAATTTGAAAAGGAAAGTGAATAACCAAGGTTCAAACTTGCTAAAGAAAAGGCTAGAAAACAGTTAACTCGTATATTAGCAAAATAAAGAAAGGCAACGTTAAATGAAAATGGCATTCAATAACAACCATAAAACAAATAAATATCTTGTTCAAAAATATGATCATTCTGTATATTACGAATTACGAATGAAAACTGAGCATAATATGTAATGGAAAGCACATTAATATATATCTCATGAAATATAAAACTAGTTCATTAAATAATTACGCAATAAAAAGAAATTCCGAAAATAATCTAGATTTACAGATTTAAATAAATAAAAGTCTTTTCAATGGATCCGTAGAAATAACCATACAATATAATACATTCAGTTTATGCACGTAAAAAATTATTTAACCTGAAATTAAAAAATTATAAATAAATATATTTCTAGAATTTTATTGACTTTTTCTTCAGTGCATCTGCACCAGTACGTAGAGTTTTTATACAAATCGTCGGCCAAGCCGAGAATAGATGGTCCTAGACAACAAAAAAAATTAACTTTTTAACATGATAAAGGCAGTAAGAAATTTTACTTTAAAATATTTTGTACCAAAATGATTAGAAAATTTAGTATAAATTCAAATACAGTAAAAAGAATCATATTACGTTAGAAATAAATTCATTAACTACCAAAATTAATTATAATTAGGAACTAAATAGTAACTACATTTCAAACATCTTATAAAAAATATTTTAACTTACACAATTCCTCCAAATATAAATGATTATATAACTCATTTGAAATTTAGCCAATAGCAATTACAAATTTTACATAGTTACCATGTATTGATAAGTGAATATACTCTTGACGACGTGATATAACCGTTTTGGTGTTTCGCTTCCTCCAACAATATGAATTTTATCATGGTAACAAGTGTTTTGAAGTGTGTTGATAAACGTCAAAAATATATTCAGCAATTTTCATAAGGTTTTTTAAATTTTTTCGACATGGAACGCTTTGGTATAAGCTCGGGGACCGAAATAGATAAAGAAATTGAAGATTTGACACCGCAAAATACCGTTAAAACACATAAATATGTTTGGAAACAGTTCACCGAATTTTGTGAACAGCGAAATTATAAACTTTATGCTCAAACTTCTGACGAACAATTAGCAAGTATTTTGAAAGATTGGAGCACACTTACAAGAAATTATTAAGATAACAGGCCACTCATCAGCTGAATCTCTGAAACCGTATCTAAAGCTTACTAATGAACACCATAACAAGATACTTGAAAAAATGAGAAATAAACAAGATTCTGCCAACTCTACCATCACCAGCACCTCAAATTGAACTTCTAAAGATAATACAACAAATATTTATTATAATAATTGTACTTTTAATTTCAACCAATAAAAAAATTTCGTTAGTTAATTCTTTATATAATCGTAACGAATACCACTCGAGCAAACGAAAATAATCCATTATATAACCTCTTCACTCGACGTATATCCTTAAAACACCACTCGAGCTACGCTCTCGTGGTGTTTCGCAGAATACGTCTCGTGACTCGGAAATATAATCGATTATTTTCTATGCTCTTGTGATATTATAACTGAATATTAAATTCGAAACGTTCATTAAATTTTTAATTAAACAGATAATTTATTATTAAAATAAAAAAAAATAGATAATCAAGAGTAAAACGTTAAATTAGTTTTAAAAATAACGAAAGTTATAGCATTAAAGAAAGATCTTACGAGTTACTCTGATTCTGATTTCCTGTGGACGATATGTCCACAGGAAATTACCCACAGATCGGTATCTACGTGCATTTAAGCGGAAACGCGAGTTACATGGACATTCAGCCCTCGAAAAAAATGCAGATTTTACATCTTCTTCTCCACTAATTGACACTGGAGAATCGAATTCGTCGGTAGTTGCAGACTAAGGTGTAAGGTGTCTAGGATTTTGTCTTCGCAAGAGAAATTTTAATAAATCCGGAGTTCCGTATACGAAATGCCTAAATAAAATATTGCCAGAAAAGGAAGGTTTTCCCTTTTAGGTTTCTTAACTCCAAAATCGGTAAACGGCAATTCTATATAATACTTTACGTACACGATAGGTTCCGCATAGGCGATTAATACACAGAGTCGTTGTTTTCGTGAAATAAACTTCCTCTTAATCGAAGATACACACTACCACCCTCAAATGGATTCGTTAACGGCCTCTATTCGAATGATCTATACCCGGATGCAATCGGAAACAGTAAGGGGCGATACGGTTAAAATATTTATAATCAGAGGGCGATACAGTACGCGTTGAATGAATTTAAACTCACAAATGGAAAATAATATACCGGGGCACGACGATAAGAATATAAAACAGAGATTAAAAATTATGAATGTAGCAAATTCTTTACATGCTGTTATTCTTTGATTGGTCTTTAAAAATAATAATAATATAATTTGTTTTCTGCTAATTCCAATCCAAACACAAAATTTTATTGAATAAAGTTTTGTTTTAAAAAATTTGTGAAGACTTTCTGTTGTCAAAGTACAGTAGTTCTGTGAGTTGAGATCACTCAACAAGATCTCTTATCTTATTAGAGAAAAAGGTTAAATTCAAATCTGTATCATTAAGGGTTAATGATTTGTTCATTGTTTTTTGGTTTATTGATTTGTTAAACTAATGACAATAACTTTGTCGTTGCTCAAAGATGTGTTTACGGAAGTGATGTAAAATAGATACATTGAATGTATATATGTGCAATCGCTTTTTCAATGCAATCCGAACACTTTCATAAGAGACACCTAAAAAAATGAAAATATATTGTATCCGTTCGAGTGAATACTTTTCTAAGAGACTTGTTTGCACTATTCTCTATTATATTTCGAATATCTTCCACAATATCATCTGTTAACGCAGTGACGGCTTTTCCGATTTTCGTTTTAAAATGCTACCGATTTCCAATAATTGTTGAACCTACCTATTACAATGACGTACTAATGTGTCAAGGGCTATGTCTTTCTTAGAAAATTCTATCGAACACTGCTGAAGGCACGTATGTATTCCGCTTCGAAAGCGGGCCATAACAATAAAGGTGACTTGTTGCATTGTAAACAGCATTATTCTAATATTTTTATAGACACATTTTTAAAAAGATCGCAAAAATACATAGAGAAAAGAGCAACAAAAATACAACACAACGATTGTTAACAAACAATAATCAGGCAAACAAGCACAAATACGAATATGAGAAATGTCGCCACCTTAGAAATATTAAAATGTTCTAATCTGGAGATTTTGATACAGCCGGCTATAGTAAGTTGATTTTGCTCACGGTGTAAGGTGGATAGCGTACTTTATTTAATTTTGGTTTTACAGTACATTTGTCCCATTCAGTTGATAAGGAAAACCTGTTTGTCTTTAGGTCCTTTCAAGGTCACGATAATTATTTTTCGAAAATATCGGGTGCCATATTTTTAGTTTAGCCCAGTTTTCCCTTATCAAAAGGTTAATATATTCTAAAAACTACATACTATGTTGTTTTTAGTAAGTGCTTTACAAAAATATTAGCAAAACATATATTATGTGACTGTCCGACATTGGGTAACAATAGAGACCTAGTAGGGCAACAGGAAGTTGAACCAAAATTATAAAGAACACGCTAGAGTCTTGATTTGTTACAAGATTCTAGGTTACTGGAATGGTTACTATAAATCATGATATGTTTAACACAATAAACCTATATGCTGCAGTGTAAGAACGGAGATCCAGTTCGGAAGAACCTGGTTTCTATAAATTAAAAAATCCTTGAATAACAGACACCTTAATCAAACATCAGAATTAGGTTTTCAGAGTTTTTGTAAAACCTTATGTAACGCATGGTAGCAAAATATAGGCTGTTGTCCCACGATATGATTAGTTTGGGAATATTGAAAATAATAAAGAAATTTAGAGAAGAAAAACGAATGAGGAAGATAGCAAAGTATAGATTTTCATGCTACGATGAAATTAGTTTGAGAATATTGAAGATAACAAAGAAATATAAAGAAGAAGAACGAGCCACTAATTGGACGAATTTGATGAAGCAGACATCAGGAGGTTCATAAGACCATAAAGAATAGCGTGGATCGAAAATTTAAATAGAAGGAATGAAAAAGTGAAAAGTATGGAGGATAGCAAAGTGTAATCTAGCAGGACAAAGACTGAGATAAAGATGAATGACGTAGTAGAAAAACAGAAATGGGAAATTGGAAGTGCGACCGAGTCGAACAGTATAGTGAGACAAAGAAAAGTGTATAAAGGTGGGGCTTGAAAAAGAACAATAAGAAAATAAAGAACGACAGAAGTGCGACAAAACTCCTTTAAGATAGCAGGTATAAAGAATACAATAAAAAACGAGGCATACAGAGAAAAACTGTAAACAAAATGAATAGAACACTTAATAAAGAAAATTCAAGTAAGATGATACAGACTTATAAAAAGAACGAGTGAATTGACGACAACCTGAAGAGAGTGTGAAACAAAATCATTGAAAAGAGGAAGCAGAGAAAAACCTAATCGAACTTGAAGAACAAGTTGAAGTAAAGAAAGTAAAAAAGAAACGAAAAGAAAAATCGGAAAAATACCGCAACTAATATGAAATAAAACAAAATTAAAGGAATTATGAAGGAGATCCCCTAAAACCGTTTTACACCCGCAAATATAAAGAAGTATATGGAATAAGTTAATAGCAGTTTGGAAGCAAGAAATACGAAAATAAATGTTAAAAAGACAGACTTACAACAATGGTTGTAAGCAGAAAAGAAAAGAAACATCGAAACAACTTGGAAGCACAATATTAGGAAGCACAAAGTTAGTAAGTTTAAATATTTGGGAACGAAAGTAATACAAGATGGTAGGTTAGAAGAGAAAATCACTGAAAGAACAAGAGCAGCGGGAAGACTATTCAATTCAATCAAGAACTCGGTTCTAGATAAAAAAAAATACCGAAATAGATCAAAACTGAAATATTTAAGAGAGTAGCCATCCAGATCTTGATATTTGGCTTTGAAACATGGACATTGACAGAAAAACAGAAAAATAGAATCCAAAGAACGGATTCTAAGAATGGATAATTATTATAGATATTATAGATAATCTGAAAACGAGTCCAATACTAAACTTAACAGAAGATGGCCAGCTAAGATGATTGGGACATGTATTGAGAATGGGCGAAGATAAGTCGGTAAGAAGTCTTTGAAGCAAGAAGATACAAGCGAAGAACGAAAGGAAAACCAAGAAAAACGAGGAGTGGTGTCGTTAGAAATGCGGCTAGGGAAAGGGGTGTTGAATGGAGTGAAAGGGTGTAAAAGGTATAGGGTGCAAGTCCTGACTCAGCTCCGCACAGACTTACACCTGCAAGGGTATAAAGGCTTTAGGATTAAGTAAAGTAAAGTAATATGGAATAAGTAATTAAACAAATATATCAAGTTTTATTAAAATTAGAAGGAAATACGTTAAACTTAATTAGGTTTAACATAATTAACAAAACCAATAAAAAAGTTGATGGAAGAAAATCAACTAAAATGCTGTTTACACGTAAATACAATGAGTAAAACAAGAATATTTCAAAGAGTGTGCGAGGAAAGATAACGAAAAGACAGAGCAAATACGGACTTAGAAAAACAGGGAAAATAAGATGAGTAATAAAAATGATAAGAAAGGAGAAGAAGAAAAAATACAACCATCAGAAGAAGATAAGACACAATTGAAGGAGGTATGGAAAAGAGACCAAAGAAAGTACTCAAACCACTACCATAGGAAGTCAATAGCTAGGTATGCAAAATTTTATTAAAATCATCAGATAAATCTCATCTAAGTCTTTACTTAAATTTGAAAACATGAATTCTCAAAGATTTTAACTTTTTTGCAATGGAAGTTGTAGCAATTGTAAAATGGATTCAATAATTAAACTATTCTTCAGTATAAAACCAATAAATTTCGGATCAAATTATGACCGAATATCAACTAGAATGATCTCTATGAAAATGAAAAAAATAACAGAGTTCGTGACTTGAAGATAATCATTATATATTTAGTACTTTAAAATATTCTTGATAAATTAACACCTATTAGAAAAGCAATTATTATTTTTCTAGGACAAATTATGCGATCATATCAGTTTGATTATACCTTTACTTTGGGAAAAAAGCTTAGTTCTAGCCGAAATCGTTTTACATACTCGGTGATCCCTTGTAACTGATGTTTCTTCTTAAGTATGGCAACAGATTTAAATAGAACTGGCAAAAAATTGTACATTTTATTTAGACATCCTGCTTTCAATTTATAAAGACATGCACTATTCAAAATGAAAGGCAAACTTACTAAACTAGATAATAAAGATAATAGAAATTGCCAAAAAGGACTACAATTTTGTTTGGATATAGGTTGTACATATACATAAACCGGCAAGGAATTAATGATGCTACTACAACTTACACTAGTATTCTTTTTTAATTAGTTGTATTTTATAGCTAAAAAGTCGATTCACGAAAGCATAACGGAATAAGCGTATTTCAGTTCCACTTAATAACACTCTCAGAATGTATTACAAACTATAAACATACATTAACAGCGCCATCTATATGCTGTTCTGTTACGCTCCGGATATAAAAATATTTTTAATGTATTTTTAAATAATATATTTCTTCTTTAAATATCTCGATTTAAAATATTTAAACTTAAGACATTTTCTGTATATTCGTGTCCAAAGAGAAAGAATTTCTTTTGTTATATCCTTAACCGGGACACCCGTGGACTACCTGACCAGGCAACAACCGTAATGTGGAATTTCTATATACATTTCATTTTAAATTGTTTTAATATAATTACATACATCTTCCTTTATATGTTGTGTTTCATATCATTAGAAAGTTTATGTCACAAGCGTTATTTTAATAATATTTATGCCATCGATAGAACATCTCTTCAGGTCGCGCTTCTTATTAATTATTATTCAAGATATCGACCCTCTCTTCGACTTAGGTCATGAAACAGACCGTTTTCAAAAACCAGTGTTCTATCGACGCAAAAACTATCAGTCCGATCTTCTCTTTAGAACCTTCGTGAGTAAAACAACTCCTCGTGCTGTTCAAGTACACAATGCAACTCACCACGCCGTCCGGCTTCTTTCGCTTCTAAGTAAGGTAATTTTGTATTGTTCAATATATATTATTCTTTTAAGCAAATCCATATTAATTTAACTAATTAATTTCTTATTTCTCCGGCCAAACATCGCTCTACATATCTGTCCAAGTATATAAGCACCACGTGGCCGACCATCTCCGCAAATCAAAGGTAACTCTGTATTGTTCGATACAGAGATTATTTTATATTAATCCTAATTAATTAACATTTAATTTACTACTCAAGTTAACGTTCGTTTTCCGTGTATTTTGTGTTGATTTTTAATTACGTATTTACCGCTCCTCGTGTATATATTACTTTGATTAATTACTTTTAAATATATCAATTTCAATTTCTTCTTATGTAAATATAAATACAAACTTTAAGGACAACGCTCCGGTGTTTTATTTAGTAAGTAAGTTGTATTATATTTATTTAATTAACACGTCCTGGAACTTTGAAGAAACTTCACCAGCACCACTAATTATTTTATTATCTTAGAATAATTTCATTATTATTAGCACGGCACATCCACATCCCGATATCCAGCAAGCCCGCCGTTCGTAATAAGTGTCGCCCATAACGTGAGGCAAAAATTTGATTAAATGTAATCAACGAATCCACAACATCATGGTGAAGTCAAAGGAACAACAGGAAAACTCTTCTAATTCCAAATCGAATGATTTGGTGGCGCCTAATGAAAACTCTTCAGATATACAATCTTTAATAAATGTTTTACAGGAATTTTGTAGATCAGTTGCAACACCACGTGTATCACCTCCAAAGCCGGATGTTTTTAGTGGAGATATTTTCCAGGACCCTGAAGTATTCCTCCAACAACTAGAAGCACATCTGAAAGCAGAAACGCTAAGCCCAGTACGAACGATAGACGAAATCGCAACATATCTTCACGGAGAAGCAGCGTTATGGTTTGAGCAATTCGATAATCAAATTGATT
This sequence comes from Melolontha melolontha, assembly GCA_935421215.2. Taxonomy (NCBI): domain Eukaryota; kingdom Metazoa; phylum Arthropoda; class Insecta; order Coleoptera; family Scarabaeidae; genus Melolontha; species Melolontha melolontha. Next base: position 55,085,281 of record OW285242.1, read on the forward strand.
CTTTTGAATGTTTTGGCGAATTATTTCTTGAACGTTACAAGTCGAACGAACGTAAAGACAAACTTCATGAAATATTATACGGACATTTTCAGCAAGAGAATGAACGCGCAGTTCCTTTTCTCTTGAAGAAAAAACGATTGTGCAATCGTTTATATCCAAATTTGGGACGATACGAAGATCGCAGCGTTAATCAAGAGGCAATTACGATCCGAGTACAAAGTGATGTTAGGACCGAAACCTCTAGAAACATCGAAAGCGTTAAGAGAAGCATGCATGGAAATAGACAACAACATCCATGGCGATCCAGCAGACATTTACGCAAGTAAGATATCGTCTTTATCATCTAATTTAATTTCAGGAAACAAAATGAAGCAATTAACGACGAAAGGATTACCGCCATGCGATTACTGTTCCAATAATCACTGGCATCGCAACTGCCCAGTTCTGCGAAAGAAACAAAAACCGTCGTTGAATTATATACAGCATAATTCATCATCGAAAACACCTCGTATATGTGTGAAAGTTACAGGACGCTCTGTCGACGCCATCTTGGACAGCGCAGCGACGCATAACTGCCGCTCCTGCAATCGTTCAACGCATAACATCATACAAGGTCAGTACAGCATCATTAGGACACAAATTTGCACACATGACTATTACCGGAACTGGAATCGTAAGTGCACGCATCCAGAATCAAGTAATAGAAGTCCCTGTTCTAATTGCACCGGATTTGCGAGAAAATCTTATATTGGGAATACCATTCTTCGAAACGCAAGAAGCGGTATTAAATATAGGACGACATTGTTTACATTTTGGTAAGAAAAATCGTAATACAATTAAATTCTTTACAGCTCCCGAATCTTACCATGAAACCAAATGTAATCCTACAATTCCTCCGGCCAAACATCGATCTACATATCTGTCCAAGTATATAAGCACCACGTGGCCGACCATCTCCGCAAATCAAAGGTAACTCTGTATTGTTGGATACAGAGATTATTTTATATTAATCCTAATTAATTAACATTTAATTTACTAATTAAGAAATACTGAAAAAACAAGTCTATCACCGGGCGGAAACGCACAGACGACGTTTCGTTCTAGTTGGAACTTTTCAATGTACGGCATTCCCTCGATGACGGACATTGCTTTTTCATTTCTATACTTTCTGTATATATAGTTAACATTTGGAATTTACTGCAAGTGAGAATTAATGAATATTAAATCACATTCTTACATGTAAATGTCGACTTATTTAATGCGTTCGAATCTACAGTCCGACAAACTAAGTTTGTACTAGTATGCAGAACACACCCTTTCGCGACAACGAACTTCCTGGTGATTAGGTTAATTAAGAATTAAGAAATACTGAAAAAACAAGTCTATCACCGGGCGGAAACGCACAGACGACGTTTCGTTCTAGTTGGAACTTTTCAATGTACGGCATTCCCTCGATGACGGACATTGCTTTTTCATTTCTATACTTTCTGTATATATAGTTAACATTTGGAATTTACTGCAAGTGAGAATTAATGAATATTAAATCACATTCTTACATGTAAATGTCGACTTATTTAATGCGTTCGAATCTACAGTCCGACAAACTAAGTTTGTACTAGTATGCAGAACACACCCTTTCGCGACAACGAACTAGAACGAAACGTCGTCTGTGCGTTTCCGCCGGGTGATAGACTTGTTTTTTCAGTATTTCTTAATTCTTAATTAACCTAATCACCAGGAAGTTCGTTGTCGCGAAAGGGTGTGTTCTGCATACTAGTACAAACTTAGTTTGTCGGACTGTAGATTCGAACGCATTAAATAAGTCGACATTTACATGTAAGAATGTGATTTAATATTCATTAATTCTCACTTGCAGTAAATTCCAAATGTTATTTAATTTACTACTCAAGTTAACGTTCGTTTTCAGTGTATTTTGTGTTGATTTTTAATTACGTATTTACCGCTCCTCTTGTATATATTACTTTGATTAATTACTTTTAAATATATCAATTTCAATTTCTTCTTATGTAAATATAAATACAAACTTTAAGGACAACGCTCCGGTGTTTTATTTAGTAAGTAAGTTGTAGTATATTTATTTAATTAACGATCATCACACACGTCCTGGAACTTTGAAGAAACTTCACCAGCGCCACTAATTATTTTATTATCTTAGAATAATTTCATTATTATTAGCACGGCACATCCACATCCCGATATCCAGCAAAGCCGCCGTTTGTAATAGTTCTAATCCGACGAGATAAATATAATTCCAAAAGTCAATATAAAGTTAATGTGTCACACCCAATAAATATTGATTAATTAAAAATTATTCATTCCGCAATTTTGCTTTATGTAGCTTATGATTTTATTAAATTTCAGGTAAATAATTTTAAATTTTATTTGCTTTTATGTACGAAGAATCTATAAAATTATTTTTTTATGTTTTTAAAAACGTTTATTTTACAGTCAGGTATTGTTAAAATTTTAGCGGCATGTTTAGTGTTATTCGTTCATAAAAGTTCGCGAATTCTAATCATTCGGGGCAGGAAACCTCTTCCACTTGATGCTGACGCGTGCAGAAGATATAAGTCCTTGTGTCATTGGATTTTATTGCTCACAGAACTGTACACTCGCCAGAAAATTGACTCCATTTTCAGAAAGAAACGTCCTGAATGTGTCACGTAATATCTTTCTGGGATTACAGTTTCATTCATATAGCTATGACATGTTTCTTTAAAATGTTTTTATGACAACTTCAATAATATTTTAAAGAAAAACTAAGCAAAAACTGTATCCGAATATTTAATCTTTGAATTACCTGAATGTGTAGGTGTAGATGTAATGATTCTGGTAATTCTGAAAATTTAATTTATTTTAATGCGACAATGTTTACATTGGAATGTAAATGAGCCGGACATATTTTCATTGAATGCCGTATTATAAAATGATACGTGACTACTTTTTTATTCGAAATCCAGAAACGATCTAGCTTTTGAGAGGTTTGTTCCATCACCACATCCTGGGGTGAAAACCTTAAAAATTATTTGCAATATGTTCACGTCGGTGTTGTTCTTCCATACAATGAAAAATTGTCTTACTAATAAATAAGCAAGTGCATACCAATCAATGGTATATAGACTAATTCATGTACCTATGAGTAAAAGTGATTTCGATCTTGAACTAAATAGAATATACACAATAGCATTAAACAATGGTTACTCTATAAATATTATCAATAACATCCTAAATAGCCAACAAAAATCTAAAGCCCTTTCCTTAGTTTACCCAAAATTAAAATACAAGATAATTAATTCCTACAATTCAATCACTTACTTACGAAAAATTTCGGAAGAAATTGGTACTTTCATTAAAAAACTTAATAACGAACATATATCATTTAAAACAGACAATACTATACAGAACAATATTAAAAACAACAAAGAATCAAACTCTGGCGTATATAAATGCTATGACAGAGACCGGTACAACTTATATAGGGGGGACCGGGTCAGATGGTGGCCTGCTATTGGCTGGGGACAATGATCCAATGGCATGCGTCGTATGGGCATGATGATTCTTAGATTCATTTTGTAACTCGTTTACAGGATTTTTCCCTAGACACTAGTTATTTACTAGTTAGTTTCGACGTTGAATCTCTTTTCACGAAGGTCCCGATCCCGGACACAGTGGCTATCATCTCCGACATTATAGCCGCACGGCAAACCGAATGATATATCCGAACTCGTAAATGTGTGCCTCACTTCCACGTGCTTCCAATTTCGAAACAAGTTCTATGAACAAGTGTCGGAAGCCGCTATGGGTTCCCCCTTATCCCCGGTGGTCGCTAACATTTTTATGAAAGCGTTCGAACAACAGGTCCTAAGCTCCTTTCATTTAAAACCTAAATGTTGGTTTAGATATGTAGACGATACGTTCCTTATCTGGCCGCATGGGCGGCAGTCTTTAGATGAATTCTTACTTTTTCTAAACTCCCAGCACCGTGACATTCGCTTTACCATGGAGGTGGAATCAGACGGAAGTCTCCCGTTTTTAGACGTCTTAGTGACCCGCAATATCAATGGCAAACTGGGCCACACGGTTTACAGGAAACCGATTCATACGGACCAATATCTGAACGGGTTTTCTCATCATCACCCGGCACCCAAACAAGCGGTCATCAATACTCTTGTACATCGTGCGTTTTCTATCTCAGAACCTAGGGCACTACCCTACGAATTTAAGCATGTTTTTAGCACCCTACTCCAGAATAATTATAACGCCCACGATATACACCGTACTATAGTGAGATATCGTAACCCAAAACCTCGAAGTGAACCCGATCCTAACATCAGCACCGCCTTCTTATCGTATATTCAAGGTATCACCGATCATATAGGAAAGGTTCTACATAGAAATAAAATCAAAACTGTCTTCAGACCCCATTCTAAAGTTTCGGACCTCTTACCCTCGGTTAAAGACAAAATATTTCCGCTCCAAGCACAAGGAATGTATCGCATTCCGTGTTCGTGTGGCAGTGTGTACATTGGCGAAACTAAGCGGCCAGTCGTCGTGCGTGTGTCCGAACATGAGTGTTGTACTATACTGTTACATATAGCCGGTTCAGCGCTGGAAGAACACAAACTCAACTCCGGTCATCAAATTCTATTCAAAGATGTCAAGCTTATGTCCCGTGAATCGCATTATTTCCCTAGGAAAATCCGTGAATCTATTGAAATTTACAAACATCCCCGCAATCTCAATAGAGACGGTGGCTATACGTTGCATCCGACGTGGCAAACTCTACTGATCTCTACGAAGAATCACCACGCCCATACGATGCATGCCATTGGCTCATTGTCCCCAGCCAATAGCAGGCCACCATCTGACCCGGTCCCCCCTATATAAGTTGTACCGGTCTCTGTCATAGCATTCTATAAGCTACTGCGAAACGACGAACATCTACGTACAGCCCTGAAGATGTCCCTTGAAATAGTGGACGAAACGTTGGCAATTACGCCTAACTCGACGCGGTTCCAACCCGGAAACCGAGATCTACATCTAGAGAACGACCGCGGAAACCTACACCTACATTTATCTGGTGTATATAAGTTAACATGCGAAGATTGTAATAAGGTATACATAGGACAAAAGGGGAGGAAATTCAAAATCAGGATGAAAGAACACGAGAGAAGCCATAAAGAAAAGAAAACAGATTCAACTTTCGCAAATCATTGTTTAGAAATTAATCATAGATTTAATATAGATTTCAAAATTTTACACATTCAAGAAAAAAGTAAAAAACCTAACCTGTTAGAAATCTTAGAAATTAATAGATACAATAGTTTAGGATTAGCTTTAAATGACCAACTAGATTTAAACAACTCCATTCTACTAAATTTAAGATTGTAAAAAAAAAAAATTTCCACCACTATTTCCCCAATAATTTTCACATAAATATTCAAACTTGTATTGTACATATTCAGTATTTCATCCACCTGATGAAGCCATTGTATGGCGAAACAATATTGTAGTATATTTACAATAGAAGAATTTTTGAAACTAGAAGTTTAATTACTTATTTCTTAGCGAAATAAGCAAGCATTAGAGCTCGAGTTTTTTAAGCAAGAATATTGAATAACCCTTAACATCAATTCCTTTTAGTTCAGCAAATCATTTTATCTTAGATATGCCTAACGTACTATATGCAGTACACTTCTAACAAGCCTTAACATGGCAAACGGGCAACGATTAAGATTTCTTCACAGGCAAAATTGTAACGAATGTGCGGCAACTAGCGCCTCGTTTAGTTCAAAACAAAAACGGTCACTAAGCTCATGTCATAATGTTGTTCAGCGCATTTCAGTTGTTTCGCTCAGCGGTGTGGTGGAAAGCATAAAACCTTTCCGAGATATAAGTCGGCTAGTTGAATTTCGTGTTTGGACAAAGGATGCCTATGGTCGGTTTGTTGCTTCTTCCAATCAAATTCAGCGTCTTCTGATTGAAGATAGTACAATACCAAGCAGATAATAAATCTCCTCATTTGGGGTTTGTCTAAGGCAGCCGGTAACAATGCAGACATTCTCATTTAATGCCACATCGACATATTTCGTATATGCCGAATTAAACCACATTGGTGCGAACCCAAAAAGCATAAGCCCAGAGTTGATGTTCGTAAGACATGTTGCTACCTACGCGTGATGCAGGCGCTGCTATGGCGTCTGGAGATGGTCGAAATCTAAACGAAACTTGTAGTCGTAACGCACAATGTCTGGGAGCTTCTATTTATTGTGTATGCCCTTAGTCAGTGGAGACGGGTGCAGGTGACTAAAATAAAAGATAGAAGGTAGCGCCACTCAGTTTTCTTACGAAAGCTCAGTCTGAAAACTGAGAGAAGGCATCGCGCGATCTTAGGCGCATGCGCATACAGACTACAAAATAAACTTAATAACTGCGATATGAAAAAATGCTGCACAGGATACCTGCAACCTGAAAAGAACTTTCGAGAAAAGATAACCAAAGGCAAAAAAAATAAGCAAAGCTTGGAAACAATTTATACATTAAACAAATAATCAATTATCCAAAACAAAATTTGATTCACAGGCATAAGAAAATAAAAATAATAACATACACCTGTATATGTGAAAGATATATATAATACGTACTGAAATGCTATAATTAAAATAAAAAAAAACATAAAGGTGAATATAAAATTACTATAAAATAATATTAATATATACAAGCTGTCCCGTATCGTTATGTTCAAACTTTAGGAGTGTAAAGTAGACTTCATTTCAAGTAACAAAAACGCAAAACTTGTATTTCCATTTTTATTTATTTCGAAGTTACAGATCTATGAATGTGATTGTCAATCATGAAAAAAATGTAATCCTAAAGTCAATACAAACTGATTTTATTTAAAAAAAAGTTATACGATCCAATAACGGGCCTGTGATTGTTAACGTCGCATAATAAAATGTTATCCTAAAATAAATAAACACGTGTTGTGGTGCATACAGTAATTTCTTGGAGATCTACAAAAAAGAGTACTGGAAATTGATTTATGATATAGAAGGTTCATACTTATCTCGTAAGTGCTGAACCATGAATATCATACAGTAAACAAATGTTCAGATGACTGTTAACGTTTAATTTTTTAATAAATGATTACGTTTCAGTTCATACAACAGCTTATTAGTGAGTGGACACTTTCTTTATTCAAAATGTCTTATTGATTTTCTTCTCAAGAGTATGCGGACATGCATTTTGTGTATGGCTACTGTAACGGCGGTGCACGTCAAGCAGTTATTGAATACCGACATCGGTTTCCCGATAGGCGAATTCCTCATTACAGAACGTTTCTGGAAGTACACAGACAATTTCGGGAATGCGGACTGCGTGATTATCTTTTCTTATAGGACTTATAGGAAGAAGCAGTAGCTATTGTTAGAAGGGATCCAACTCTCAGTGTACGACGAATCGCTAGACAACTAGGAGTGCCATGAACGACAGTTTGGCAAATTTTAAAACGTGAGGGTTTATATCCATATCACTATCGCAGGGGACACGGTTTGCTTGAGGCAGACGACTATGCTCGTCAAGTTTATTCTACCTGGATATTAAGACAGTTACGGCTTCATCTTAATTTCTGCAGAACAGTTGACAGTTGCACACAGATGAATCTACGTTCACGAGAAGTGGTGTTACAAATCTAAGAAACCTGCACAGGTGGTCATCAGAAAATCCCAAAGCTATAGGCCCATGTAAATTTCAACAGGAATTTTCTATTAACGTTTGGGCGGCCCTAATCGATGACTTGTTGATTGGCCCTGTCGTTCTTCCTGGGAGGTTAAATGCGGACAATTACCTTCAATTTCTTATTGACGAACTTCCAGGTCTTTTAGAGGATGTCCTACTGAATGTTCGACGAGACATGTGGTTTCACATGGATGGGGCACCACCACATTTCGGAATTGCTGTCCGAAATTGGGTTAACGTCAATTATCCAAGATGGATTCGTCGAGGTGGTCTTGTTGCATTGCCACCCAGATCACCCGATCTTATCCCTTTGATTTTTATTTATGGGGGTACATGAAAAATTTAGTCTACGCGCAAGTTTCGAACACAAGAGGAGAGTTGTTGGATCGTATTCACCTGGCTGTCGATCAAATCTGACAAAACAAGTATGAAATTCGGATAAGTACTTCTTCAACAAGGAGGTGGACATTTCGAAAATATTATTAATTGAACTTTTTTAAATAAAATCAGTTTTTATTGACTTTCGGATTACATTTTTTTTCATGATCTGACAATCACATTCATAGATGTGTAACCTTGAAAAAAATAAAAATGGATATACAAGTTTTGCGTTTTTGTTACTTGAAATGTAGTCTACTTTACACTCCTAAAATTTGAACATAACGATAAGGGACACTTATATGTATATATATATATATATATATATATATATATATATATATATATATATATATATATATGGTTATGGGGCAAATTGCACCATCATTCGAGCTAACTGCAAAGGGAAAGACAGAAATTAACATAAAAATAACACAATAGAATGGTTAAATTGGCGAACATAATTTGTAAAATTAGTATCGAAATGTAAATAAATTAATATTACGATAACCTTGTATATTTCAAATTAATTTATATTTATTTCAAAATTTCCTTTTTATATTTTTAAATTGTCATTTTCATAATTAAAATCATTAGCGCGAAATAAACAGATAGCTAATTTATGTACATTAAAATTCTGTATCGATACTAATTAGACACGCCCACTTTTTAAATGTATTGTTAGCCCTTAAACTGTATAGGTAACAAAAACCACATTGGGAATTAGGACAAAGCCCTAATTCCGCCCCTGGTCTACAAAGGCCCCCGAAAAACTCGCCGGTCAGCTCAGAAATTAATTACGGAAGCGTCGTGGGCCAACACAACGCATAGATCGTAAATAGGGCACCACTACGTTAGGTCTGTCAAGTTCACAGGTCAACGTAGAATCACCCTTGGGCCATATGGGCTTAAGAATACTGTGAAGGTGTACGTATAACTGGTTAACCGTGTCACTAAAACTAACACTTTTGCTCATAAGGACAACAATATATTTATTAAGGAAAATAATAAAGTAAGACAATATATGAATTGGTCTGGACAAACTTAATAGAGAGTTTATCACCCTGTAAAGCCAGGCAAGAGATTAAAATCAAATAAAATAGTTTTACGTATTTAGAATATAAAAGTCAATATAAACTTCGTGTCTTATGATATAAATTTTTGCATAAGTAGTCCATCAAAGCTTTAACGTACCTTACATAGTTTACGCTACACTCAGTATATGCAAAGAATTTTAGATGGTACACACAGTTAGAAAATTATAGTGTGAAAATAATAATGTGAAAATAATAATACGCAATGTATTCACAAAATTGGATATTCCAATAACTTAAAGGCTCAGCCTGTATATGTAAAATTATATGTTGAATTAATAAAAAAAAAACAGAACGTTTCCCTATATGGTGAAATTGACTACTAAAATGGTAATTAATTTATTTAAACACTATTAGATATGTATATATAAAAAAACACATCAGAATTCGTTACTGATTAAAAAAAAAATAATGAATTAAATTTACGCAAATTTCTTACTTTTAAACCAATCTGATAAATGAGATTGATATTATATATAACAAAAAAAATATTACAATTTAAATAAGAAAAGTGATTAAGCTAATTTTATGTATGATGAACTGTAAATTTATAGCTATGCAAAAAAAGAAAATAAATTAACACAAAATGGTGAATCGAACACACCCCCCCCCCCGTTTTAGGACACCACGCGGTCCTCCAAAAAAAACTATTATATCAATTTTACGGGAACTTAGTCACAAAAAAAACAAATTATTGTTCTACACACACTACCTTGCGTGCTAGATGGCTTTAGAAACCAATCATGAGGTTTTCCTGGTTCCCAGTAATCAGTTGATTATGGATGCGTTTTCCTGAGGGGATGCTCACAATGTCCGATTTCCCTCGCAGAAAATAACTCAGCAACTTTTCATGAGTCTGTATTAACAGCCCTAAATAAATGAGAAAAGGAAAAGAATAACTGGAAGATTCCAAAGTAATATTAAAAAAAACGAAGAACAATACCTTGATAAAATTACAGTCGTCCCCTTATCTAGAAACTCACCTGAAGCAACACATGGTCATGAAAACTTCCAAAACCGAGGAACAAACCCCGAATAAAGACACTAAACCAGTGAATTTAATTACACAAAATCAAGTTTGAAGAAAACCTGCATATGCAGAATGGTGACACTATTTAATTTCAAAAATGACTACTAGTTTTCAAATTACTGTCTACTTCAGAGCTTGAACAGTAAAGAGGATCTTACAAACGAATGTACGACTATTTATTCGGAAAGAAAACTACGTCATAGTAACAAAAACTATCGTGGGCGGAATATTGGAAATAAAAGAAGATAATTATTCACACCCTGACAAGGTTACAGAGTAGTTGAGGAAGCCAACATAAAAAATTCAGCAATTAATACGCAGCAACAAAGGATAATTAACCAATTAAAACTATATCAACCGTCAAGCGATCTATAATCGGAAGTTAAGTTAACTTGCGCGGAGATGTCACTCTGAGCAAATGAAAATAAAGAAACCAATATTAAGTTTAAAAATGGTTATTCCAAAAAAATAAACACATAGATTTACAAAATTCTAATAAAAAATACCACAATGTTAGAATTGTTTAAGAAGAAACAATAATCGAAATATCAATTCAAATATACGAATCATAACTTCGCATAAAATTTCCAAAATGTCAAACTGCGCAGAAATATATTAAAAATAATCCGGTTAAGAATATGGATATAGTGACATCCAAAATATTTGAACATACAAAATTATAAGATGATATTAAAGTTTGAAATGGCCTATGATGATCGATAAATAATTAGTAATTAAAGTAAATAAATTATATTCAACTATAATATTGAATTTTGAATACCCTATGATGACTTAAAGTTAGCAATTAATGTAATTAAATCCTTAAAAATGCCCAAATGGTATAAGGATCATTTTTCGAGCGTAACAGTATATAAACCCGCGAATAGGTTATTCTCTTTCTACGCATAAAACATAACCCCACATTCAAAAACCCATAACAACTATTTGTAAAATATTATTTTAATTTTGTTTTCGTGTTTAAATCAATATTCCATTCATATTCAAATTATTATTACATGTAATTTAAAGTAAAATTCGACGCTATTTCATAATTGCATACTAGGCTTTGAAAGAAATAATTGCCATCAAGGCGTCGGTAGAAATTATTATTACAAGTGCCAGGAAAAAGTGCTACTCCAAAGTTTTAAATTTAATAAAATCTAAAATACCTGAGTTAGAATTTTAAAAGTGTCCGGAAAAGAAACACATAAATTTGGAGCTACTTTTAAACCATTTTTGTAGGCGATAACACCGAAGAACGGCCAGTAATCGTTCATAGCATCTTTTCGATTGGAACACCGGCCCGAGAAACACCAACGCCGTCGAAGCACGCCAAAACCGGCATCGCAGTATCGAAAACACCGTACTTGACCCATACTTCGAATTTCCTGATCTACGCCGACATCATTCAAGATACCTGCCCTTATTCTTCGAGAAACAGGTTTTATTAAGCTAAATCATTTCGAAAAAGACTTATTAAAACATTTTACAACTAAACAAAATTTTACTAAATCAAAAACTCATAATTTTACTTGAAAAATTACATTTTCAACATTACTCATAATTTGTGAAAGAACTTTTATTATTAAGGATTGTAGTACTCACCTGAATTTGTTTGTCGATTTATATATATTATAATTTACATGAAAATATCATTTCTATCATAACATAACTTTTTTCTATTCACACGTGCACTTAATATTAATTATATAATTCGTCGTTAGGCACGGTTATTTGTTATTGTTTACAGAAATCTTATTTTAATAAACTTTTATACATATTTCTTTAAACAAACTCTTTTATGTATCGGTGCTTAGCTGGAGATAACTTAGTTATTTTATTATAACTTAGTTATTAAACAATTTACTTCCATACACCAAGGGATCCTGCAAGCATCATATTTCCAGTCTCGGCAAATCTGGCACTGAATCCATCCCTTCCCTGCCCTTGATTAGCCATACCTGCTTGAACAATAAATGCATACGGTGTTAGTGTCTTCCTCTTCACTATCACTACTTCAAATCTCCATGACTTTTTTCCACGGTTTCTTTTTTCTTATAATAAGCTATCCATCGCCATTTTTGGATCACAGTCTTCTGAAATGGATGATTTAACTGCATTTTTCTGCTAACTCAAATGCAAACCGACGGGCATCCAAAGGAGTTATTCCATAAAAGCGCCTTTTCAAGTCTAAAAGACTAACTCAGTCTCTTGTTGTTCAGTAAAAACTTGTTTAAAGTGGTCGTAACTTGGAGCTTTTGGTATTAATTGGTTATTTTTTCGTCGCAAAATACAGCTTTTAAATATTGCAAAATCTTCAGATGCTTTTCGAACCGAAATTTCGTACCAGTTTATTATTTCTAATGCGTTTGTCATATCTTCCTCCGTCCACTAAGCTGCTGGTCTTTTCTTTACGTAGTTATAGCAAGCGCCAATTAAGTTGGCGCGAGGAGGGGGTGCGCAGAAGCCGTTTTTAAAAACGTCCACCCCCACTACTAGAGTAATTGTCAGAATACATTTGTCATTGACGTTTGAGTGAACATAATGTCTTTACTAGGGGATCATAAAGTGATACACTCTCAGAGGTTAGAATTATTTGACATTTGATGTAAAACCAAATACAAATCTCCCCACTACTTCTAATCCTGCGCGAACTTACCCCTCCTCGCGCCAACTTAATTGGCGTTTGCTATACGATCTAAATATAACAAACGTTTAGGATAATATAAATAAATAAATAATAAATTAATAGAATAATTGCGGGGCACAGAGGACCGTAAGAGGACTTGTGTGCCCCAATGTCACAATTAAATTTAAAAAAAGGCGCTACTCGACTCAACGTTTGTTTACATCTACAATAACCAGCTTGTTTTATAGTAATATTAGTCGAGGTTTTGTTGGGTATAATAACAGATAATAATATGTAAACAATTACGTGATAACCACACTTAAGTTAAATACAAAAGTTTTCATTACTCATCATTAAAATCAATATTTTGTTCACGGTAACTTTCACACTACATCGGCATTGTTGTAACTGAAATAAAATACGAAGTGCACGGCTATGTTACTATATTTGACGTAATCCAAAAGGTGGCCTTAGCTGTAATAAAGTAAATCGTGTAGACCTATGTGCTCCTTCGGTCCTCTATGCCCCCTCCTTCCCTACATTGTGTTCTGTGTTTTTTTCCCTTATGATGTTTTGCCATTCATCAACACACAATGAGCAATTTGAACAAGTGTCACTCCAGTTAGATCCTATGCAATCATTTATATTTACGAAACCGTTTTTTTACTATTATAGGCAGAAATATCTCCAGAATCTATTTATTTTAGATATAGAATGCCTACTGTTTTGATATTACTATATTTTATCATTAAAGTTAATTTTACGTATTCAAGTTTTATAAATTCAAATATTTCATCGTCAGCAATATTAAAATAAATTTTTATCTTCTTTTAATCATAACATATGGTAAAATAGCTTTCTGTCTTTATTCATATATATATCAATGAAATTTGTTGAGATTTTCTGATTCCTTACCCGATGGAAGTTCTCAAACCAGCCCTAGTTTTGTTTCATCCAACTACATTTTTCAGAAATCGCTGTTATGGAAATTAACAGTTCAGATATTAACAGAGTCTGCAAAAAATATTAATACTCTAAATTCAAGTCTGTTGTCACTTATCCTCTATCGGGCTAGGTTTTCATACAAAATCAAATCACACGTAATAATGTACTTATGTTTTCCAGGAAATATTACAAATATATTAAAAACATAAAGCTAATATAAAACTGGTTCTGCAGGTTTAATTAACTAAAATATTAACGAATATATTGAAAAAAGATAACTATGTGTCAATAAATAATAATTTATAATCTTATAATAATAATAAATAATATTTATTGAAATAAACAAAAGGCAAAGTCCAAGACGGGTCTCTTGTATGTATGGGTTAAGTTGATGAGCACTACCTCATCAACTTAACCCATACAAACAAGAGAAAAGAGGATTACATTAGTACCTAAACAAGATATAAGTAAGACACAAATCGCTTTATGTCCAATATGTATACTCTGCCACATCAAACTAAAAGAAAAAGATACATCAGTAACATAATTGAAACTCAAAAGCAACCGTAAAGGAGAATTAGTGAAATTAGTAAAAGTCATCTCATTGAACATTCCTGAAACAAGTGTGTATGCAATAATGAAACAGATATACATTACACGCATTTGTATCTGCACACATGGACATATACACGTGTATTTTTTCCCCTTCTGTACCGACATAGCTGATCGAAGGAAAATCGCCATTTTCGGCGTAGTAACTTTTGTCCGTCAGATGCCACTAGATTATCTAGTGCCACCAGATAGGACAAAATTTGCTACTTACCTAGAAGGCGAGCCATCAAACTTTACTTCATTAGCCAAACTGACGAAGTCTATTGAGACAGAAACACGTATCTCTGACTGAAGTAAACGTTGGAAAATACGAGGTGTATGTCCATGTGTGCAGATAAAAATATGTATAATGCATATCTGTTTCATTTGTAACAAATGCGTAATGCGTGCTTAACGTATTGATGTACTCAAATTTCTTTGTGTATGCAATGCCATTTTAAAAGCAATAAGATTCAGAAGCCTAAGAGATGTAGGAAAAGAGTTATATACTTTAGCTGTTTGGTATGTAAACGATTTTTGAAATAAGAGAGTTTATGTTTAGCTATAGTCAATAAGCTCCTGAATCATTAAGGTTAAGGTGATGTATGTCCGTTCTAAAAGAAATTATATCATGTAAATAAGCCTGAGTTTTATAATATATAAGCTGGTGAAAAAAGCAAGCACTATGAAGAAACTGACGCTGCTCCATATTAAGCCATTCAACATCTCTCAATTTGTGACTGCCCCGTTCAAATTTTCGAAGACCATATATCAGCCGAAGATACGAGTTTTGCAGCTTCTGCACGCGTCTCCTGTACGCGTCTCTTACAAATTTCTCTTAAATGCCTTCTCACCAGGCGCGGCTCGTGATGACGTATTTGGGAGTGCAAGTACAATGATGCGAGTGCCTCGTGTGTTTTCTGTGTTTATAAGAAAACGTTACAGTTAGTACACGAGAATACACGAAGCACTCGCATCATTGTACTTGCACCCCCAAATACGTCATCACGAGCCGCACCTGCTTCTCACCCCTCGATTATATTTCCTGTTTCGGTATGTACTTATTTGTTCAGGTAGTCAGGGGATTACCTAACCGAGTCTTTATAACTGTCAGTTTCCACAGAAAACTGAAGTTAAGATAGCAACAGGTATATTCGAGAGGACCCAGATTCGTGAACTTACGCAGGATGGGATCTTCCTCAGTCGATGTACGAGTTACAGAAGTCAGCATGGTTGGCATATAACGAATGACAAAAAAACTTTCTTGGAAACAAGAGGTCTGGGAACTATAAGGCGATTGTGGGGGAAACGTTACAACATTTTAGAAATCTAGGGTGTAGACTGAGTGTTAAAGCGCATTTTCTCAATTGCCATATTGATTACTTTTCTGAAAATCGTGGTGTAATGAGCGAAGAATAAAGTGGGCGCTATGCTATCATGGCCATTGGAATGTGTCAATAATGGCTGATTACTGTTGGTGTTTGAAAAAAGGGACTAGTAAAGGATATATGAGAGCTTGGAAAAAATGTTTTCTTTTCCCTAACAATGAAAAAATGTAGAAAGTTGTAATTATCGACATATAGTTGTCTTTTTTCAATATATTCATTAATATTTCAGTTAATTAAACCTACAGAAATAGTTTTTTTGGATTAGCTTTATATGTTTAATATATTTGTAATATTTCACTGAAAACATAATTACATTATGTTCCTACATTATTACATTTAATATGATTTTGTATGAAAACCTAGCCCGACAGAGGAAAACTGAAAACAGGTTTGAATTTAAAGAATACATACTATATATATCCATAAGGAAAATTAAAAAAAGGCACGCAATTTTTTTGTAGACCTGTGTTATATTTATACAGGGTGTAAATGAAATATTCCGACGTACACTAATAATTAGATTCGGCAAAGAGAGGCTAGTTTAAGCTTTATAAGGTTAGTACTTCCTACAATAGTCACTCTTTTCAAACAACAACAGCCATCTAGACGTTGGGTCGGCTACTTCTCATCACTTTTCAATACATATATACAGTTAAGGTGCGTCTTAGCGAACTTGTTTACATAGCTCTTTTAGGTCGGTTCGACTATGGAACAAATAATTAGCCAATCGTATCGCGCGAAGTAATCACGTGTTCAGGTAGCACAGCACGGCGACAAAACTTGATCAATTCCAATTTTTATAGCCGAAAGAAATGAGCGATAACTTCAACTGTCAAATTAAATTTGTCAAACCTAACCTGACTGTTTAGATTGGGAACCAAAGAGATTGCAATATTGTATATTTCTGTGAACCGTTGTTCTGGTTGTTGTTTATTCATGGACGAAGTAGAAAATTTTATCAATTTAGTTCAAGCTAAAGAGGAATTGTATAATGTGAGGCTAGTCAATTACAAATATGTAAATTTAGTATAACATAACTTGTCAAAATTGTCAAAATGTTCTAATATTGCTTAGTGTTTATTAAACTTTTTTTGAAAGACAAGTCAAATGTCAAGTAATTTTTTAATAGAATTTAGAAAACACAATAAACTAATACTTAATTGATTCGCCATTCGCATCAATTACTGTCCTTAACCTTCTAGGTACAGACAGGACAAAAGAGACTATGCCGAAAGTGGCATAGATTCTTTTGTAAATGCTGGAAAATACGAGGTGTATGTCCATGTGTACAGTTACAGACGTGTATATATATTGCATGTCTGTTTCATTTGCAACAAATGCGTAATACGTGTTTAACGTATTGATATACTTAAACTTGTTTTGTAGAAATTATATGTTTACATGTTTTCGATCCAACAAATAAATAGGCATTTATTTGTTCAAGTTCACCAATAATAGTAATAATAGGTACGTCTTTGGGTGCAAGTTTTATGGCATGTATTCGTTCATAAAATCAGCTGTTGTCTTGTTATTTATAAGTAGGTTAATGACCTGACCTTTGCAATATTCCGAAAAAAATACAATATCCAGTTTCTTTAAAAATATTAAACGGTACAAGAGTTTTGTGCTGATATGGAATTTGTAATAGTTGTCTTAATATTAAATTCACGCCGAAAAAAATACTCGTAAAAGAACACTCATCGTTAAATAACACCCATGAAGTTAAGCGTGGCTGTTGTGTAAGTTTCCGACTGAACCGTCTACAAAAGTTAATTCGTGGCAGGCTTCCGTAAGTTTTTGGACACGTTGCATGTGGTAGGATTGTAGAAAATTTTTCCTAAGTACGTTATAGACTGTTGTGTGGATAAAGCATACTTTTCATTTTACAATATACATAATTTGTTCCACCGCATATACTAGGGGTAGTATATGCGGTGGAACAAATTATTGATTGTTATGAAGTTATGAAGGTCGTGGCCGTGACAGACCACGTGGGGACGTGGTCTTTCACGGCCACGACCTTCATAACTTGGATGCAATATACCGCAATCTTTCAATCTGTACATGGTTTGTAAAATTAAATGCTTTGATGGACATTTTCGGTTCGGAAACCGCCCTTCATAAATACGTCTAGTAGCTCTAACATTTCCACCTGCTTCACCATATAGTAAGACGATATTTGTTAATTCGTGATTTGAATAAGCCATACGCCACGGAAGTTGATAGCAGACTGACTTCAGACTTACAGTATGCATCATTGCATCTACTAGTCCCCAGTAGGGGTAGCGCTGCTGTTATAAAGGAATACTAAAATTACCAGAGTTGACTCGAGCCACGCGTATTTATTAAATATTTTTTTCTTTGATCTCGTTCGAGATAGTATTTTCGTGCATTAGCGTTTTATGCTTAATATTATTACAGGTATTACGTATTAAAGTATTCAGCATATTTCGTTTGCACCCTGTATATTATTGTTATAAATTATTACCAAAAACCAAAGGTATAAAATATTTGTTTAATGTTTTCAATTGTTCTACAATCTCATCAAGTATAATAAAAAATGGAAATCAAACACATGAGGTTTTTTTGTGGATCTATGTACTTAATGCTTTGGAGTAACTAAAGTGAAGAAGTCGATGTAAATACATAAATACATCAAAAATAGTTGCATAAACTATTTAAATTAAGATTATATCTTACTTGAATATCATTTAATCACATATTTGGAGACCGAAATATTATTTACTTTAGGATTTAGATCCAGGGTAAACCTAACGTCAGATTTATATGAATTCAAGGTGCATGTTGCTACGTAGTTAACATAATTACGAAAACCTCACCTACATCCACTTGTAATTAAGAGTAAATAGTTTGCCCTCGGCTCAAGTCCATCGAAGTTGAGATCGTGTTAAATTTTATGGACTTGCACGTATAAAGTTTTCGCGACGAAGTACCTTAGAGAACTTTGTTATCGAGTTTAAGGATTGCGAATCAACAGAAAGGTTATTAACTTAGAACAATTTTTGTTCATACTAGAAACTTATCAACTATCTCAGATTATTGTGCTCTATACTAATTTCCAATTTCAAAGTTTTCATACAGAGTGTAAGAGAAATAATACAATTATCAAATATACAGACACGGATTAGATAATCCGAGGTCATTTCAGTTATATATTTGACTTTCATGGTGCGTGGGTATAATAATTCACAGATGTTTTATAGGTATTTATTTCAATACAAACTAAAAGGGTTGCCATTCGTTAACACTAATTCTCGACGCCATTTACTACTGTACTGTCGTCATACCAACTTAAATTTATATACAACAATTCCCTTCTTCTTTAAGAACTAACTACCTATTATAAATTTAACAATATAACTATGTGTCTATAAGTCTAATTTATTCGGGGGTTTCCTAAATCGTGATGAACGTCTTAATTCTATAGGAGTTGGGAGTTGGGAATGACTGAATTGTAGACTCAAGAGGAACATTAGGAAAGTCAGCCTGAGTTTCTGGTGGTGTAACATTTGTTAATGTCTGTTCCACTACGGCATGCTCAATGCTTTTATTTTCTTTTGCTAACTGCGGTGCATAAGGTAAGATTTCTCTCATTCGTTGTTCCGTTATCAACTCTATCTTACACTCTTTTAGATCATCAGTATGTACATATTTTACTTTCTGATTAACAAACACCAAGTAAGTTACCTTACTAATGACTTTCAGTATTTTCCCTGGATACCATTTCTTATCTTTTATTGCATGTACGTTCTCTCCTTCTACATAACACTTCAATCTTCTATCCGTTTTCTCTTCTTGTTTATCATAACTTTGTTTCCTTTTCTTTTCAGTAGATAATTTGTGTTTTGACATGTTTAGTTTTGTTCTAGGTATCTATTTGAACATTATATCTGCTGGACTAAATTCTGTTGTAGAAGACGGAGTATTTCTGTAATTAAATAAAAAGTTATCTAATTTATACTGCAATGATGATTTATCTTTATTTCTTCCCTCTTCATACAACTGCTTCTTTAATGCTTTCTTTACAGTGTTTACATTCTCTGCTAATCCATTTGAACTTTGGTGGTATGGTGGGGAATGCATTAATTGAATTCCATTTGATGAACAGAATTGATTAAATATCAGACTATTAAAGGGAGGCCCATTATTCGTAACCACGACCTCTGGTAAACTGAATTTTGCAAAAGAATTTCTAACTTCTTTTCAGTATTTGTTCCATAAGGCATTAAATAAATTTCTATCCATTTTGTTGTAGAGTCTGTTAAGAGCAAGAATTCGTTTCCTTCTAGATGGAAAAAAATCCATATGAAGTCTACTCCAATTTTTCGATGATTTATTCCACGGTCTGAAGGAAATATTTTTATTTTTGCGGCTTAATTTCTGACATGCCTCACACTTCACTACTTTTTCTTCGATATCTTCGTCTAACTTTGGCCACCAAATATCGCTTCTAGCTCCCATTTTAATTCTTACGATACGCGGATGTTGGTCATGTAGAATTTCAATAACTGCTGGACGGAGTACAGATGGTATAATAACTCTGTTGTCCCATGTCACACAATGACTCTCTACACTAAGTTCTAATCTCCTCTTAAAATATGGTTTAAGTTCTTCATCCTTTACATAATTTGGCCATCCTGTTTTTGTCAATTCCAAAACTTTTAATAACACTTTATCCTTTTTGTTTATGTTTCTTCTGCTGATAAGGGTAATTCGTTTACTATTGAAAAAGATTTGAGCTCCTCAGGAAGTGACTCTGACAATGGCAATCTTGATAAGGTATCTGCATGGACTATTCCTGATCCTTTCTTATACTTTATTTCGTAATCGTATGCTTGTAAAATCGTTGCATAACGTTGTAATCTATTATGCACATGTAAAGGTAATCCTGATGATTTATGACCAGATACATACTTCAATTCACTAAAATGTTTTACATTACTGAGTTCCAAAGTGTTTATGATAAACCTTCCTTCATCCTCACCTGACTCTGCATTTTCCTTACCTTCTTCGTTAATCTGGTGTACTTGTTTCCAATATCTACATACTTTTGATGTGTCTCCCTGTTTCTTACACACAAAACAACTCCAATTTTTTGCAGGACACCTTTAACATCGTGCATCCTTCCACAACGTGTACACTTGCTAGTGTTTTGTCCTTGTTTTTCAGCATTTGATTGGAATTTTTGACTGACTTCATTATTTGACTTCTTTACACTTTTAGGATGACTTGACTTGACTTTATTAACCTTATCTTCTTCAGGTTGCAACAATTTGACTTTATTTTCAGTTAGTTCGAAGCTTAAAGCAATGTCCATTTTAAGTTTCTCCTCTTATAACAAACGTCTTTGAATATTTTCTGAACTCAATCCACAGACTAATCTGTCTCGTAATGCCCTGTCCAGAAAATCTCCGAAATTACAAGAGCTTGCTAAAGATCTAATCTCAACTATGTATTCTGCAACTGACTGATTGTGTTTCTGTATGCATTTATTAAAATTAGAAGTTTCAGCTATTTCTGATTTAGCAGGTTCATAGTGATCTTTCAAAACCATTTTTTACCTCTGTGTAAGTCATTTCACTAGCTAATTTAGGTGCTATTAGACTTTTTAATGTGTTATACAGTAGTGCATCTCCTAACGTTATCAGTAATGACACCTTTTCATTTTCTTTGGTACTATTTACATCAAAAAGACATTCCAATCTTTTCAGGTATGACGTTAATTCACTTTTAACACCAGTGAAGGGTTCTATGTTTCCAATAAACACCATGGCGTTGTTGACTTTTACGTTTTTTTATTTTTCCCTTTTTGTTTTGTTTGTGTTCTCCTGACTCGTCGCCAATTGTTATAAATTTGAATTTCTTGGTGCGTGGGTATAATAAATCACAGACGTTTTATAAGTATTTATTTCAATACAAACTAAAAGGGTTGACATTCATTAACATTAATTCTCGATGCCATTTACTACTGTACTGTTCTCATACCAACTTAAATCTATATACAACAATTTCGTATTGTGACAAAGTGCTATCTATTATATTATAAATTATTGTCAATATGTACTACAGATTCCTTAGAAGAAATTCGTTTAAAATATTCAAACGAATTTTTTGACGCCAATTCTAATACCAAGATACTTCATGTAAACACTTTAGAGAACTGCATTTTCGCTAAAAGATATATCCTAGCATTATTGCCAATCAGTTAATTTGTCGGATGTTTGTTTCCATTTAAGGAAAGATGATACGTGAACATTCAAAGAATATGTCAATACACCAACACCAAATAGTTGCAGTGGTTCAAAAGATTGGTCCAATAGCCTCTAAGTCACGAGAAAAAGCAAATGTCGAGTAAAAACTATATTGAAGCGCTCAACACGCTGGTCCTCTTCAATCACATCCCGAATAAAACTTATATTCCTTGCGATAACAGCTGTTTTTGGGTCAGGAGTTCGAAACGACTTCCCTATAGCTAAAAAGCATAATAACTAGAGAGGTTTATTCGAGTAATATCCTACCGGCGGCTCGTCCTCGCGCGTACATATATTTTGTCAATCGCCGTCCGAACACCGTTCAGTGCTCTTCGCTGGTTTACAGTGATAAATGATATTTCTATAATGTCACAAATAGCAAGAAAGAGACCGTTTTATGATGCAGCTCATAAATTGATAAAGCGATTTCCGGATTTAGTGCATAATGGCAGTATAATCAAATGTAAAGTGTGCGGTATACCGCTAACGTGTTCAAGAAACACATTTTTGTTTCATTTATGTGTAATTCTCATATCGTATAATGTACCGTTTAAGTTAGTAGACAACGAATTATTTCGTTTACTTTGGAAGCACTACAGCGAAGGAACGTTACCTAGACGGAAAAGATTATTAAATTTTCTACCATCCTTCCGTGAACGTATTGAACATATGATTAAATCCGAATTGAAAAATAAGAAGCTGTGGTTATCTGTGAACGAAACAACGGATTGCAAACGAAATCGGTAGTTAATGTTATGGTACCTACAATTGAACCACATCAATCTTCACCTTCAATTTTACTAGCTTGCAGAAAGATATATTGCCGAAATAATTTAGAGTGTTAAATACATTGGAAAAGTTTGAACTTTTCACAAACCAAGTGTTAATGTTTATTGGCGGGTTTTACTATCATAAGTATTTTGATAATATTAAGAAAGTGTTGTTTAATTTCGATCTCAATGAAGCTGTAGCTATCAAGGAAAGACAGTCAAAATTTCAAGATTGTCATGTTAAAACAGATTTAAAAACTATTCAGAAAAAGTACGTCGGATTAGTGGAGGCAACAGAAAAATTAGAAAATCCTACGATGTCGTTAATGGAATCTCGGCAAAGGGTAGAACATGTTCTCGCATAGCTATGCGCAGTAGAAACCGCAAAAAATGTTTATGTTCTAGAAAGGTTTGAACATGTTTTAGAGAAAGATTCAGATTTCGCCACATTAAGATAAACTTGTGAAGGCGCGTCAACAGAACCGTTAAGTTGTTCTAAATATTATTTTAATTTTGCAAATATAATATTATAGGTAGAACGCTCGTTTTCTGCATATAAATACATTTTTGCCCGCAACGGGCTCGGTTTGCGGAAATTACTGTAGAAACACATCTGATATTGCAAATATTTAACCAATTTTACTTAGTTTGACTCCACAGAAGACGTTTAAAAAAAAATAAGGAACATCATGCAGGTTTCAATAGTTGATTAATACTATACCAATATGTTCATTTAGAATGGAGGATGTTCATTTCCTATAATATCGAAGGCCATACCAACATTTTATTTGGCAGATAGGTAATCCTTTGTAGCATATTTAAGAAAGACATATTAATATATGCACTTCTAATATTGTTTTGTGTAATTTAGAATCAGTTTACGTATCTGCTGCCTATAAACCAATGAATTTGATATTGGATGACATTCATAATGCTCAATTTACATGAAAATATGCTGCAGAAGAAAAGAAGAAAGTAAGCAGTTATTGATTCTAGTAACAGTAGTATGATGAAGTCCTTGCCCTAAGATTAAGAAGAAAAGTACTATTCAGGGTGACAAAAAATTGTAGCTTTATTTTTAAGTGAAAACAGTACACACACAATCATGACAAATGAAAAGAAAATTGTGATAAAAGTTGTTGATATTCACACTTATGCGAGCAACACAGGAACACCTCCTAGACCAACATGCGTCAACACATGTGGTTTTTGCATGATGGTGCACGACCTCATAACACTTACAAAGTGCGTGAGCATTTAAATAATACGTTTGGTGATCAATGGATAGATAGAGGTGTATCTCTCTGCAAGTACTATATATCCCCCATAGAATCAGATTTCGCCACATTAAGACAAACTTGTGGAGGTGCACCAACAAAACCGTTAAGTTGTTTTAAATATTATTTCATTTGTGGAAATATAACATTACTAGATGTAGAAAGCATGTTTTCTGCATATAAGCACACTTTTTCTCCGCAACGCGCTCGGTTCGCAGTAATTTCCGCAAACACATGTGACATTGCAAATATTTAACCGATTTTATCCAGTTTGTGACTTCACGGGAGACGTTTAAAACGTTTTTTATAAATTTATTCCTTATTATTTATTTATATACGAAGGGTCGTTTTTATATTCCCGAACTAGACTTTTTCAATTTTAATATACTTTTTCATTATAATGGTTTATTATCATGTATGACTTGGTAACGATTTTGACAATTTACAAAACAATTGCAGCAGTATTAGTTCTAATATCTGTCAGTTTGTGTTGTTACGCATCAAAATACACAAACTTGAATATCGAGCAGTGACAAAACAAGGAAAATCTCCAAAAGTTATTCGTGAAGAAATGTTGGCTGTATATGGGGATGATTGTTCTTCAAAGTCGACTATTTGCGAATGGTTAAAATTGTTTAGACATGACCGAGAATCACTGGATGATGATCCCCGTCCAAGTCAGCCTGTTGACGTGATCATCTCCGATGCTATTGAAAAATACCAAGTGTTTGGTACTGGAGGATGCAAGATTAAAGAAGCGACAATTAGCAGCCTGATTAGGAGTTTCAGAAAGCACGGTTTTCAGATTTCTACACGAATTGAAATGACAAAAGTTATTGCCAGATGGGTTCTGCGAATGCTTTCGCCATTCCAAATGTGTGTGCGGATGGAGGCATATGAACGCTTTGAGGAGACGAATAAGGTTTAATTATCAGTCGACTTGTCACCGCAGATGACACCTGGGTCCATCATTTTAACCTTGAGTCAAAACAAGAATCAATGCAGTAGCATATTAAAGGTTCTAGCTCTCCCAAGAAGTTTAAAGTCACCCCTTTCGCAGAAAAAATTATGGCAACAATTTTTTGGGATTGTTTGAGAATACTAATGATTGATTATCTACGCAAGGTTAGCTCAGTAACAGGAGAGTATTATGCAAGATTAATACATCACCTAAGAGATTCTATTAAAGCGAAAAGCACGTAAAACTGACTCCAGGTGTCCTGTTGCTTCACGATAATGCTCCAGTCCACAAATCAAGACGTGCAAAATCTGCCGTTGCCGAATGTGGCTTCACAAAAATAGACCATCCACCTTATAGTCCAGATCCCGCTCCGTGCTACTATTTTTTGTTTCCTAATCTCAAAAGAACTCTAAGGGGAACAAAATTTATGGAGGATGACGAACTTGTAGCGGCCGCTGAAATGTATTTTGCAGACAAACCAATGAATTTTTTTTATAATGGATTAGAGATGTTATTAAAACGATGTAATACTTGTATTTAAAAGCAAAAATTTTTATTGCTGTTTGAAACTTCTTTTCGTGCCTAGTCCGGGAATATAAAAACGAACCCTCATAGGTTTCGGTGCGCTTCGGTTTTTAACAGTAGTAATTTATTATTCTAAACGAGCGAAGTGTGCTCAACGTTGTCCGGCGGCGACTGACAAAATACATGCGAGGACAAGCCGCCAATGCGATGTTATTCGATTGAGCCTCTCGTGATTACTTTAAACCTTTGTAGTTCAAAAGTACTCAAGTATATTTTTCAGCTGTCACTCTCATTAACCTTAACTAAGTTCAAATGAAAAAAAAAAATGCGATGTTATTCGATTGAGCCTCTCGTGATTACTTTAAACCTTTGTAGTTCAAAAGTACTCAAGTATATTTTTCAGCTGTCACTCTCATTAACCTTAACTAAGTTCAAATGAAAAAAAAAATTGTAGCAAAATATCAACGCCGGCTAGAGAGACTTAGGTGAAAGGACCTTCGTATATATAAACACGAGCTCTATAAAATTTAAAATTACTTCCTGTTAACAATACGAGACCAGACAATGCGATTTTTGCCTTTTCTTCAAATATTAGCATATTACTCAATGCTTCGGCGGTATTTTATTAAAAATCGATGAAAGCGTTGTACTTCGACGATTTGCAGTTCTTTTCGATATAATCTAGTATATGAAAGAAGGATACACGTATAAAGAATAAAAACCGAACAGAATATTTCTGTTCGAGAAGTACTTTCAATATTAATCCCCCGCAACCGCGGAAATAGCAGTCTAATAAAATATAAATCTATGATAATTCCGATGTTCTACTTTCGATATGAATTGCGTTTTTATCGAATTACTTTTATGGGAAAAATTATAATTTATTTCTCGAAAATCACATCGCCTCGTGTTGAATTGGTGATACATACAAGACAATATAACTAAAACTATTTAATTGTTTGCTATAATGCTGAGATGAAATTCCAACAAGCTAAATACGAAAGGAAATTGAATTTAGAAATCTTTAAGAACAAATACGGTAGTGTCAAGCACTTTGTTATTCATAAGCCTGATAGAGCAAGTAATAAAGGAATGCTGCACTAAGCCGAGAAAATACATCATAAAATATAAATATTTGTAAGCTGTGTAAGTATAGGGTCATTTAAAAAGCGTGCCGGTTTTTAATCCCTTGGTAAGTTTTTGTTTGTCGGTTGTCGACATTGTTTTGTATTATTTTGACTTCCATAAACATTCCGATTGTTGTCTCAGTCCGTGCCTAGCCATGGATCAGTTTACTATTGGGCAACGTGTGCTACTTGAATCATTGAGATCAGAAATATTATAAGTCAATATTTTAGAGAAATTAATTTAACGTCATAATTTGATATTTTAGCTATAAGGCTACATATTGACTGCTGAAATAACACAAGTTCTATCCTTTTTCACTGCAAAATTACATGTTGAATTATACAGTGGGCGCAGAAACAACTTAAGTCGACGACTTACGTTGTTTCTGTGCTCATTGAACCATTTGCCACTAGGGCGCGCTACTAATGCAATTCTGGTTGTTTGGTTATCATTCATGTTGTAACCTGTTTACGTCCAGAGCTAACAGTCTTGTAGTGTTTTAAAGTGAGTAACTTTATAGGCTTTTAAACATGCCAAGTGATTTAGACGCAGTGGCCGAAATAAAGGGAAAGAAACGAAAAAGAAATCAGTCTAAAGTAAAGGGAATTCTATACATGAATTGGAAAGGAGAGAATATTGAATCGCATAAAACTGGTCCAGACTGTAATAGTCTAATGAAGTGTTTCGATAAATTTGGGCCAGAAGACAGACCAAAAGTTTAATACTTATTAACAGCTTCAATACTAAAAATGAGCAAGATATTTTCTTCAACAACTTATTGAAAAAGCCAAGTAATAACAAACAGACCTTGAAAAGACAATCCAAAAAGAAGAAGTAGTAGTTTCAAGTATTTTGTTTTGAAAGATTCTGTTAAAATAAAAGTGTGCAAAGTGCAATTGATATCTTTACATGGCGTTACAGAAGGTCGAATGCGACGTTTGTGTGATCTTCTGTTACCAGGACAAATCCCACATGATAAAAGAGGAACAAATCCAAAAGGTAGTAGTAATAGTAACAGTAACATTTATCTTTTACTGAGGTATTTGTTTCATCAGGTAATGCTGTGTCTGGTGATATATGTCGAAAAGTTCACACACATATTAAAGCCTTTCCGAATATCTGGGTGCTAGGCTAGACGTCAAATTAATGCATTCTAAGTCTATTAAAGAAAATTCTACCAGTAAAGTATGAGTTTTACTTAAAATATTGTAAAGAAAACTTCTGTTTACGATTTGGGCGGCCTCAGGTGGACACTTGTATCAAATGCGAAGAGTTATCAGTCAAAATTAACCAGCCAAACGTACAGTAGTTGCCGAAGGAATTGTCCACAAAAGACGCGCGAAGAATTTTTATTCAAAAATCCAGCAAATTAGTGATATTTGCAAAAAGGAAGACGACACTATAGGTATATGTTTTGACTTTATGCAAAACATTCCTATGCCTAACATTCCAGTCCAAGATGCCTTTTATTTAAGACAGCTCTGGTTATATTGTTTTGGTATATACAATCTAAAAACCGGCAATACTAAATTTTACCTACCCTATGAAGGTGAAGTGAAAAAAAGAGCGAATGAAGTGTGCTCGATGTTAAATTCATTGATACTTCAGTCAGTAACACTGTTCGTAAGTTATACCTTTTTTCTGATGTTTGCTCTGGGCAAAATAAAAACAATACATTGATACGCTTTTGTTTAGCTCTTGTGGATGTTGGCCGATTTGATAAAATTGTGTATTATTTTTCCATATTTTCCCCTTTTCTTCCGAATGACCGCAGTTTTGGTACCATTAAGAGGAAGCTAAGGAAATATGACCGTATCTATGTACCAAATCAATATAAAAAAATTATTAAGGCCGCAAGTCCAAAATTCGATGCGGAGACGATCAGTTCTGAAGAAGTTTAAAATTTCTCCATGGTGGACCAAATTTTACAAAAGGTCTTGTCTCTCCACAGAATCCTACGGAGAAGAAGTACCAAAATCAATGAAAAGAGCCTTTTCTACGGCAGAATTGATGGCTTTTGTATATAATTCTGCCAATAGAGGGACTGTTGTGACTCATGAATTCATTGATGGACTTTCTTTTAATCTTCTAAAATCTCGAACCATTCAACATATCTGTTTACATATTGAAAAGGCATATCCTGACCTAAAGGTGTCTATACAAAAAAAGAAACTTCTCAACATCGCACATCTTCAGACGTTCGTTGAAGGTGAGTATAACGATTTTTATGAACAAATACTACAATGGTCAGCCGTTGAAAAGGAAGAAGAAGCAGACGATGGCTTTCTAAAAAATATTTTATTTACTGATGAGTCTTCTTTTTTCCTGGTCGGGAAGCATAATCCGTCGGTCGTTAGATATTGGTCTCAGGAAAACCAACATCGCAGTGTCATTTCCAATAGCCAACTGCGACAGAAGTTAAATGTTTAGACAGAGTTGTTGGGTGATCATATTACAGGACCATTCTTAATTGTTGGCAATTTAAGCTCTGAAAAATATGTACAACTTTTACAAAACCAAGTTCTTCCTTACATTTTACAACTGCCAAATATTAATATGAACAGATTATACTTGCAACAAGATGGGTGTCCAGCGCACAATTCTTTGGCAGCGAAGAATTTTTTAAATGAACAATTTCCTAACCGCTGGATTGGAACATGTTCCGAAACTCTTTCTTGGCCTCCCCGTTCCCCTGATCTATCACTTTTAGATTTCTTTTATTGGGGTTATTTAAAAGAATATATCTATAAACATGAAAATCCTGGTACACTTGAAGAACTCCGAAATAAAATTATGGAAGTATCAAACAGCATCACTCCCGAAATATTAAGTACAGTTCGAAATTGCTTTTACAACAGATTGGGATACTGTTTGGCTAAATGCGGAGACATTTTTGCGCCGTTTATTTAATTAATCTATCTGGATAAAAAAATCAGAAGATTTTCATCTATGCATAAGAAAAGGAATTTGGTTTCCTTTTATGAACAATTTAAATTTTGTTTTCTATTGTTTATAACAAGGAATTTATTATTGTTTTACTTAACATATTTTTCAATAAATTATACTTCGTTAGATTTATAGGAATGAATGATTAATTTGTTTTTATTTACAAGAATATGTTTTCAGTTTGTGACGGAAATAAGTTTGTGGTTCGATAGCTCACTGGCGTGCGTATGTATTTTATTTTATTTTAATTATATTGTGCTCTCAAATTTATTCGCATATGATGTTAGCAAGCACTGACAAGCACTCGTAATACCCCATCTATTGTATATTCCTATGATTAGCTTAGGGGAGTACGTATATGTAGTGGTGGGGGAGCGGTGCATGCGCTATGCAATCGTTGCGTCTTCACAGATTATACCTATATGATAGAATTTACCATTGACATCTGAACTTACCGGACGGAGCGCAAACGACATTTATCGATGCCAACATGAAATGAAAAGTGATAGAGCTATTTAAGGCAAAACAATTTGGATTGTGGAAACTTAAAGCACAAAGTTAAAGACTGTTTTGTGGTTTTTATATTTTATTGCAATTTTATTTATTTAGAACTCCTGTGTTAAAGTTATTTGCTATAATTAGGTGTTATAACAATGGTAAGTACTTTATAATGGTTTTTTATCTTGTTGTGCTTAAAGTTGTACGAATCGGTATGCTAAAAACAGTGAGGTTAAATTTCATAGGTAATAGGTTTTCTAATATATTCTTAGTAATTGTTTAAGAACTATTTATTTGTAATGTACTTATAGTATAAGGTTTCCAAAGGATGCAGAACGTCAAAGAGCCTGGATTACTGCACTGAAACGTATAAATTTTCAACAAACTGCAAATACAATACTGTGTAGTAGTTTCTTTCTGACGATTATTATATCGGTGTCCCAATAAGAATGCACAATTCAAAAAGGGCGCCATTTTCGTACCGGTCGGTTGGCAACTCGTGTTTTTGGTTAGCTGCCAACTAGATATATTGCGGTTAGTGAAAATGAATCGTCCTACTGTCGAACAACGCGTTGTAATTGTCACAACTTCCTTCAGGAACGGTGACAGCTCCTTAGAAACACTTCGATGATTGCGTGCAATATACGGTCGACGAAACGTACCAGATTCATCGACAATTCGTCGCGCAATTCAAAAATTTCAACAAAGTGGTTCAGTTAGTGATGTAAAGACACCAAGAAGAAATCTTACCGGCCGATCTGCTGAAAATATTGCTGCAGTAAGGGAAAGTGTTGCCCGAAATCTCCGAACATCGATTCGCCGTCGATCACAGCAATTGAATATTTCGAAGAGCACCATGCAACGAATTCTGACAGCGGACTTTCATCTTCACCCCTACCAACGGTCCAACTGACGCATCAGCTATTGCCAGAAGATCATTTACAACTTCGCTGATTGGGTGTTGAAAAATCTAAATCTGGATGAGGATTTCGCACAAAAGAATATCTTTACTGATGAGGCGCATTTTCACCTGGACGGCTTTGTCAATAGGCATAACTGTCGGATATCGGGCGACGAGAATTCTCGACAGCCGACGCATTCACAACGAGCAACTGTATGGTGTGGCTTTTATGCAGGTGGTGTGATTGGGCCCTACTTTTTTCAAAATGCTGCAGGTATTGCAGTTACGGTGGATGGCGAACGTACTCGGAACATGTTACGTGAATTTCTTTGGCCCGAATTGGGCGGCATAGATATCCAAAATAAGTGGTCCCAACAAGATGGCGCCACCTGCCATACTGCGCGCGAGACTCGTTCGCTATTGCAGGAGAGATTTCCGGAGCGTGTCATTTCACGCCAGGGAGATCAGAATTGGCTGCCAAGATCGTGATTTTTTTTCTGGGGATACCTGAAATAACGTGTTTACATAAATAATCCGAGGACAATCCATAAGTTAAAGAATTAAATCGAGCGCGTTATTATGGAAATCGATCCAGAAATATGCGTAAATGCCATAAATAATTTTGTAAAAAAGTAAGAGTTTGTCAACGAAGTTTGGGCGGCCATTTGTCCGATATTGCTTTCCACGTGTAAGTGCAATATATACTGATAAGTTGCAAATAAAAATGTTTCAAATTTTCAAGTAACTTTTGCGTTTTATTCACAAATTAAATTGTGCATTCTTATTGGGACACCCGATATTAACGTTCATGGCAACAAATACTTAAACTCAACCGCAGTTCGTTCATAATTGTCATTCACAAAGACTGCTAAACAAAGAACAACAGCCAATAGTAGAAAAGTGATAGATGCAGATGCTTTCTCTAAACCAAGTACATATATTAATTTAAAACTGGTTTGTTCTGAAAGTAGTTGTGAAATTACAAGTGTGTCTGTTTCCAATGAAAGTACTGAAAATATTTGCAGTGATGGTGATCAAGTGGAACCAAGACAACAAGCTTCTTTATCTAGGAAACGGTAACAAAACAAATTTAAATAAATATTTCCAATTGATATTAAAGTTTTGTAGCAAAAGGTATATTGGTGATTTTAGTGAAGAAGACTTGGAATGTCCCAAGGGAAGAAGAATTTTGGCAAATTTCTAAAGAAACGGTTGAAAGACAGATGAAACAATTGAAATATTATTCCAACAAAAATTGAATAATTACAAATCGTTTGAAAACACTAAAAGGTGTTGTTAGGTATTTGGAAGGAAATCGTAAAGTACCATCTGACTGTGCACTTATAGTGAATGTACGTCGTACCAAATTATTTTTATTTACAATTATTATTTATATGTTGGTGTAGTAAATATATCTACTTATACAGTAGGGTGGAGCGATAATGTATGAATAAAAAAAAATTTTTGTTTTTTAAAATGGTATAGCGATATAAAGTTGCATTTCAATGACTAAATATTACGAAATATTACCTATTTGTAATGATGTTTTGAGGTGCCCCAACACAATTGAAAATAAAAAAAAAATTACCTACTTTTCATATTGTGATCAAACTATATATTTTATTTGTTAGGTCAATATCTTATGTTTTTTATACAGATTTAAAGAAGCGAGATACAAGAAATAATGGTAAACTAGATAATTATTCAGAAATACAATAATTATATATTAAATTGTTTTTTTGTATCAAAAGTAGGCATTTGTTGACGTGATAGTAGCCTTGCCCTTATGAAACCGCCTCGTTTATTTTTTCCACAAACTGCACTTGAAGCTTCTGTCACCACTTTGATGCAGCGCTCAACGGCTTGAGTATGGCATGGAAAATCTTTAATTTTTTGACATGTGCCGAGACCGTCTTTGACAATGGCTTTCAAGTCGTCATAATATAAATTTAAAGTCAGAGGTGGTTCAGTTATCTCACAGTCTCGCCACGTTATAATGTCGGTATAATCTTTAGCATCGAAATTAAATGAAGGCAGTTTAAACGTTCGAAGTCCTGGAGCTTTCTCACTTCTTGCTTTTAAAATTCGTCGATATGCTAGATCTCGTATGATTTCCCTTTCATCTCCAAGCATAGAAATAAGAACATTTTCTGGGTGACCAAAAAATCCATTTCGTTGGATTACCTTGTCAATGACCATCTTCATATCGGCGTTCAAATAGCGACTCAGACTAATTGTTTGCCACTGGTGCTTAGTTCCGTTTATACACGAGGGATTACATTTTATTCTAAACCACATCGGACCATAAACTCTCATCACGTACGTGGCTAATATCACCAATTTTTCTTCGGGATCCGGTTTAGTAGCATATAATCTTAGAATTCGATTTGCTGTTGTAAGCTATCTAGAGTGGTTGAGAGATCCAGGTTCAATGATAGCTAAATCTGAAGAAAAAACGCCAGTGCTGATAGCGATCATAATATCGTACAGATATTTTTGGTCGGTACTCAAATCACCCCTGGAAATTTGAGGTAATAATGTAGGAATGGCGTTGAATTCGATTATTGGCATTGTTTCACATTTTTGTAACTGATATCCAATGGCACCTGAAAAGCATTTAGGCCCTGTAGTTTTTCCGTCCAAATGTAACAACAGATGTCGCAGTGGTAATTCATTGGAATGCAACTGGCAGATAAACCACTGTAATGGTTTGTTCAGTTCTTCTTCCATCAAACGAATAATACCAGCTTTAAAACATGTGTTTATTACTGTTCCATCGCAACCAACAACAACTATTTCACTGGGTTTCACCGATTTGGATTTCAAGTGAGTTAATACAGTATCTTTAATACATTTAGCAGTTCCCAACTTACATGTGACATGCCCGAAATAGTCGCTTCCTGGCTCTGATAAAATCACATAATGGTCTTCTAGTACCCTTTTTCTGTAAAATTTATTTTTTTTCCGAATACTAATCAACGTTTGATCCGTTTTCCCATCAAAATACATACCGTGTAGGGTTTTCTTGCGATCTGCATCATGTAAAGCTGTTCTGACTTTAGTTCTTTCACGGAGCAACTTTGAACGATCACACCACTTGGATCCTTTGGTGAAATAATACCAACATCTTTTAACACAGAAGAAGCTATAATGGCAGCGGCTCTGTCAGAAACTCCAGTACGATCGCAGGCAAGAGCTAATGATGGTAAATTTAATCTCCTTTTTTTTGGTGGCGGATCAAGTGTTTTTTTTGGTGCTTCAAGGTAAGGACTAGAAGCTACGCTATCGCTTGAACTGTCACTTTCGATTCCCAAGTCTTCAGGTAAAGAACGCGAACAATACGGCTTCTCAAAATCAGTTATCTCTCTGTTACGCGATAAACTTTTTTGTTTTCTTTCTTCTTTTTTCTTATTTTTTATAGTTTCAACCACATCTACACTGCCTATGACCATTTTTCTTGTTGTTCTTTGATCGAGTAAAAAATTTATTTCTTCCTTGGGAACACGACTGCCTTTTAAATAATTACAATTTGAGAAAAGTTTACATTTGCAACTGCAAACATCAAATAATCTGTGGGACTCAGTTATAAACTATTGATCTTTTCTTCGTAATTTTTGTTTGTTTGACGACCCTTATAAGGTTTCATTAAGATTCTATATTTGTCATGGTAGGAACGAATAAGTTGTAGAATTCTCTTAACACTAACAGTTGGCAGCGAAGCTTTTTGCCAAGAATTAATTCAGTGGAAATATTTTTGTGATCGAGTTGCACTTCAAGAGGAGGCTGGTCTGCATGCAGCATGCAGCAACAAAAATAACATCCCGCCATATAAATTATCAAAAAGAAAAAATTAAAGTGAAATTAGCATCACAAACATTTAGTACAAGTGTGTCAGATGTCAAAAGGACTTGAAATTTCAACAATTCCAAGGCTGTGCAGCAACAATTCATTTTGCAAGAATATTAATGATATTTTTGATTTCTTAAATGTCAGAAATTTTCTTGGAAAACCCGAAACAACTTCTCCTCTTTTTCCAAATTCTGCACTGTATGTAAGGAACTTTGTAGAAGAAAATATTTACTATTTACCAAATCTAAAAACAGCAAAAGGAGAAAGTTTAATACATTCAGAGCGGAACTTGGTTTTTTTAGGGCGTTTGATCACATTGTGCAAGATTTATATGAAGAAGTAGTTTTTCTGGGAAGTTAAAATTTTTGTTAACATACAAGTTAAGCTAGGATCATTTGAAAATGTTTTTTTCAGCCTTAAGAAAACTTATAATAACCCTACGTCTGTCCAATTTGAATCAGCGACTCTTAATCCACACTGAAACCGCAACCTCAGAATCGGACAATTGCCTTGCACAAGATGCTACAAGTATTTTAAATGTAACAAGTAGAATCTCTACTTCCAAAAGTAGCATTGATAACATCAGTGAAGTGGATGAAATAGTAGTTTCTAAAGATACTTTCAATGAAAACATATTTCATTTAAATTCACTATATCTGAATGATGTTGTCGCATATATTGCAGGTTTTGTTACACGTAAAGTTGTTAAAGAGAAATAGTCGGTGAAAATACACCATTACTTTCTGCTTTACTTGATCGCAAGAACCGTGGTAAATTAACTAAACCTATTAAGGACGTTGTTAATGTTTGTAATGCAGCAGAACTGACTTTTAGAGAAAGGCCGATTTCTACTGAACCTAATGTTATGCAGAAATTAATATTAACAACGATACAGAATTGGTTTTCTCTTTTTACAAATTTACGTGCACATGTAATAGACCAATATGCATTAAATAATCATATATATATATATATATATATATATATATAAATATAATAACTTCGTGACCTTGGTATGATATGGTAAACCTAATCAGTAGGCGATTAAAGGTCTGTATATTACTTCAAAATATATGTATTTAAAAAACTCTACATGTTTCGGCTGTATACGCCTTTTTCAAGAGAATACAAAATATGAATGACAGGATATAAATGTCAAGTAATTAAGTTAATTACTTGACCAATATGCATTAAATAATCATATATATATATATATATATATATATATATATATATGTATATATATAAATATAATAACTTCGTGACCTTGGTATGATATGGTAAACCTAATCAGTAGGCGATTAAAGGTCTGTATATTACTTCAAAATATATGTATTTAAAAAACTCTACATGTTTCGGCTGTATACGCCTTTTTCAAGAGAATACAAAATATGAATGACAGGATATAAATGTCAAGTAATTAAGTTAATTACTTGACATTTATATCCTGTCATTCATATTTTGTATTCTCTTGAAAAAGGCGTATACAGCCGAAACATGTAGAGTTTTTTAAATACATATATTTTGAAGTAATATACAGACCTTTAATCGCCTACTGATTAGGTTTACTATATATATATATATATATATATATATATATATATGAAAAATTTTGTGAAAAACTTATCTGCGCGGAATGTGCATATATCGATATTTCACTGTTTTTTACAGATCATCAGTGCACCTTTACCGAAGACAGACATGATATTCACTTCTATACTACGTGTATATATACGAACTGTAATGAACTTCATGTGTATGAGAATTAATAATTATTAAATCTCATTTTACATGCGATTGTCGCTACAGTTGATGTCGCGGCTTGTTGCGTCTACAATCTAGGGCAAAAGTGATTTGCCGAATTGTAGAATTAAATGCAACAAATTATAGCGACAATCGCATGTAAAATGAAATTTAATAATTATTAATTCTCATACACATGAAGTTCAATATATATATATATATATATCAGTTAATTATATTACTTTTAAAGGATTTATTATTTTACAAAATGTACGAATCAATTTCAAAATAGAGTTCGCTGCCGTAACACTAAATTGATACATTTTAATCACCAATTAATATAATTCTAATGTGTATATTTTTTGTCATTAAATAAAATTTATTTCTAACTCTTGTATTATTGTGTATACACCTTGCAAGTATAGATTTTATTTTAAAAGGAAGAAATTGTTCAATAACAATTAATACCTAGTGTTCAGGGGATGTAAGTCTTTGTAACATGTTTTCTTAAAAAAGAGAATCCTTAAAAGCCAAAGAAGTTTATATTAAGAATTTTTACTGCTTACATCTGCAAATTTGCGGAAAGAATTTAAAAAAAAACAACATTTTGAATTCGGAAAATGCCTATAACGATATTTTTGCCTTAACTAGGTCTATATCTCCCTACACCTCTCCTTTTACATGCTGGCATCAATGTGAAACCTTGATAAGTATAGCGCGTTCTCCGTCCATTAGGTTATTATGCCAATGAAATTTACCGCCATAAATACTTGCTTAAATTATAAAAGAAGATTATACTGTTTCAATATATGTTTGATAGAATTTTAGTTAATTTTTCTCAAATGCTGAATTTTTAAGTTATATCACTGCTCTTGCCGGGGTGCGATATGGGAAGCAAGATAACCACTTCATAACATGGTGTAATGCGAAGAAAATATGTAAATATTCGGAAAACGTCTTGTTGCCTATTATTCTGAGAAAGCCAAGACACTAAAATCGTCATCACTCTGGTCGATTTACTCGATGCTAAAAACCACATTGCCTACAAAAAATGATATTAATTTAAGTCAGTTCAAAAGTTGATCGCGTTTTTAAGAAAAGAAGCAATTGGATACAAACCCAAAAGATCAAAAACCTTTTTACAAAGTGTAATATGCAAATTTTTGTGCGAAGCCCCTGACGCTTATTAAACAAGGTAAATTTTATATCTTTATTTAATATTATAGTATAATAATCATTTCTATATTATAGGTTGTTCTAATTATTGGAATCGCCGGTGTCTGTAGGCGTGACGAATTAGTAAAAATGACTGTAAAAGATATCGAGGACAAAGAATCTCTTTTAATAGCTACTATTCCTGATTCATAAACAAGAAGGACTTGAATTTTCACTGTCACAAATAACACCCAAGAAAATTCAACTGATTATTTAACTTTTTATAGAAAATACGTTGCTTTAAGATCTAGAATTGAAAACACGATCCCACAATTATTCTTAAGATATACTAAAGGAAAGTGTTTTAATCAAGTTGTGGGAATGAATACT
Organism: Melolontha melolontha; assembly: GCA_935421215.2. Lineage (NCBI taxonomy): Eukaryota > Metazoa > Arthropoda > Insecta > Coleoptera > Scarabaeidae > Melolontha > Melolontha melolontha. Next base: position 55,123,509 of record OW285242.1, read on the forward strand.
ATTATCAAAATACGGAGTGGAATTTCTAAATATTTAAACCTAAGATACTGCCCCTTATACACAGGACACTGCTTCCCCCGAACTTCGGCCACATTATTAGAAAATGGTGGAGGTGACATCACATAATTAAAGCGGGGGATGGAAAAGTTTCACAATTGCCGAAGGCTATATAGATGATAACATTAATGAAAAAATTGAAACAGCCAAGAAAATTTTACCGCGACCATCGAATGTCCAAATAAGTAATTATGCTGAACACAATAATCAAGAAAATACCATATCAGAATATAGCCTAATATTCCAACGGGATCAGGAATTATTATTAGAGACTGTACCAACTGTACTTTCAGTTTCCAGATTACAAATAATGCTAATAAGTGAATTACTGTAATCTACTGTTTTATTTATTTATTATAAATATGTTACAAAAAAGTTAATGATTTAAAATAGTTTCATTTTATTAAGTGATTGTAGAAAAAATGCTGTATGTATTTATTACAAGCAAAAAGAGACATTATTGCCCTCGAGTAATTGTTACTCTCGAGCAATAATGTCTTAATACATAAATAGCTTTTATTGAAATAAACAAAAGGCGAAGTCCAGCAATCCTGATCAACTGCTACCATGAACACGTAAAAGAACTTCTCTCAACCTACCATGTTATGGGATTCAACATGTCGCTAAAACTCCATTTTTTCCATTCCCTTTTCGATTTGTCCTGAGAATTTGGGTGCAGTATCAGACGAGCATGGAGAAAGATTTCAGTAAGATATTGCAAAATGGTGCTCAAATATGTTGAGCGACTATTTTTGGAATGTAATATTAGAAACTCCCGGTGGATCTTATAAAAAGAAAATCACAAGTAAATATTCAGAAAATTAATTTAAAATTTGTATACCGGGTGCGTCAATATTGTGTCGGCGGAGTTTAGCGTGAAAACTAACAAAGATAGGAAAGTGAGATTCTCTGTATTGGATATTGTAAAATTATTTGCGAATATACAGCGTTTTACAAATTCTCGCACCCACCTTCAGATTTTTCAGTTTAAATGGATTGCTATATTTTTAGAAATTATTTCGATAGCCACCTAAATTACCTTTCTGGTTCTATTTCTGGTTATATTGGAATTTTTGTCAAAAATTTTACAATTGCAGGGTCTAACGTTTTAAGACATAGGCTGAAGATGGGTATCGTGCATAAAATTGTTTTTCGGATATCAATTTGGTGTCTAACACTTTATATGTTCCAAGAAGGTATAATATAAAAAATTATACAGAGTGTTAAGTAGGTCGTGCCACATTTATCGAAATTTTAACGCTGGTCTTTCGATTTTTTTTAATGGAACCTATATGTTTAGATATTGGAAGAAAATTTCCTGTAAAATTACCTTCAAAATGGCACCAATTATGTAATAGTTAATTGACGAAGGAGATACTTGTTGAAACTTCATTATAACGCTAAGAAATAAGAAATTAAACTTCTAGTTTCAAAAATTCTTTTATTGTAAATACCACTACAATATTGTCTCGCCATACAATGGCTTCATCAGGTGGATGAAATACAGTATTTCATCCACCTGATGAAGCCATTGTATGGCGAAACAATATTGTAGTGGTATTTACAATAAAAGCATTTTTGAAACTAGAAGTTTAATTACTTATTTCTTAGCGTAATAATGTAATACTTATTTACAGTATTTTCCATGATATTCCACTTTTATGGGAAATATCTTTAATACTATTCAATGTGCGGGACACTCGATATGGCTAGATGGCCATGATTTTCAAACAACAACTAAGAATCCAACGAAACGTCAAATCTCTGCTGAAAATTTCCACATCAAGTCTTTTTTTGTTATTTCTCTTTGTTATCATCGCGTTTTAGTACGAGAGATGTTTCCAAAAATTCTGAGAATTTAGCTATAATTTTTTTTATTTTATCGATTTACATCAATATTGCAACGTAGATTTTCAGCATAATCTGAATACATTAGCCTAACTATAAATGATTTTTTTTTAACCGTCCTCAAAGAACTTTTTCGCTGTCTCCTGAATCCTCAAATCCAACACCACGCTAAGGTTTTTTCAAATCTGGGTATACATGAAGATCACTCGGTGCGAGATCCGGTAAAGATTGTGAGTGCGGAAGCAATTCACATCGTAAATCGTTCAAAACATCCTTCGTTTTTCTCGCGGAGTGCGGTCTTGCATTATCCTGTTGCAATAACGGACGATTATGCAACTTCCTAGGCCGTTTTCTGATAAGTGCCTGTCACAGCGGTCCGGATAATAAGTTCGAATAATATTCTATGTTAATTGTAGTACATATCGTCGATAATCCATAAAAATATTCCCTTCGCAATACCGTAATACAGTAAGCATTACCTTTCCAACAGACGAAACTGCACGTGTCTAAAATGGAGGCCCTTCTTCGGGGTTACGCCATTCTTTCGATTGACTTTTGATCTCAGGATTGAAATAAGGAATACATGTTTCGTCAGTGGATATTATCTGTTGCCAAATTTCATCACCGTAACGAGCTAACACCTCTTGAAATCGACGAAATATGTCAGACCTATTGAGTTTCTGTTCCGTTTAAATAAATAAATACTATGGATTGAACTAGTATAGCTATTATTACAACTAGGGGAATATGAATAGTATATTTCCCGTGGTTGGCTAGTTACATCCCGAGGGTGAAACCCGAGGGAGTATAGACAACCAAGGAAAATGTATTCATATTCCCCGTGTTGTAATCAATAGTTTTTTTCTGATTGAAACAATATTGTTGTGAAAATGGAAAAATATTGGATTGTATATTTTTGAATTTATCGAATTGGTGACGTTGCTAAGGGCCATGTTTGTAAATATCATGGTTCACTGGTTTGATTTTCGCGTTCTGTTATAAATAAAATTGATGAAATGTCAAACAATGTGCTAACACAAGCGGCGAAAGCCCGTGAATGTTTGGTTCCGGCGAAATCCAAGCTACTTACACTAAAGTGTATGAAGACTTTCAAGAGTGGAGAAGAGAAAATTTGGTGAACGGTGTCGACGAAAATATTTTGCTAGCGTTTTTTGAAGATTTGGTATTTTGCTATAATTTTTTTAATTTTTGACGTATGACTAATTTATTCTATCCGTAGTCGCATAAATATTCACCAAACACGTTGTGGCCAAAATTATCGATGCTAAGGTCAATGTTACATTTAGAGGAAAAAATTAATGTTAAAATGTTCGATGAAGTAGAAGCATTTGTGAAAATTAAAAATAAAGGATACGTTCCTAAAAAATCAGAGGTGTTGTCCCGAGAACAGCTCAAAAAATTCTTGCGAGAAGCTCCTAATGAAATTTTTTTGGAGTATAAGGTAAAAATTTCATTGTGATTCTCCTCTGTTGAATAGATTGTTACAACCGTAATTTTAAAGGTCGCTTTAATTATGGAAATCTTTGGCGCCTGCAGAACGAACGAATTGGTGAATATGCTTTCTTCCGATATCGAAGATCGTGGGTCGGTGATCGTGATCAACGTTTCAAAGACGAAGAATGATGTAAATATGAAATTTACAATTATTGAAGAAGAAGATCTGGGTGCTGTTCGTTTGGTGAGAGAATATTCGGCGTTGTGTCCGCAAGGTGTCCGCAAGGTTCTTCGTGGCTTATCGAAATAAGAAGTGTACTCTTCAGTCGGTCGGCAAAAATACCTTCGGAAAAATTCCGAGTAAGGTTGCTGAATGGTTGGGTTTGGATAATTCGAAGGTGTATACAGGCCATTGTGGAAGACGAACATCCGCGACTTTGGTGGCCGATGCGGGAGCCTCAATGACTACACTAAAGAGACACGGTGGTTGGAAAAGTTCGTCTGTTGCGGAAGGCTATCTGGCTGACAGTATGTTGGAGAAAAATAAGGTAGCAAAGATGATAGCGGGTGTGGAGGGAGAGCCATCTGCAGCATCTGTTACGGTTCCTGGTGTGTCGATGACGAATTGCGAACAAGATTCTTCATCATTTGTATCTGGTTGTAATCGCTTAAGCGGAAGGTTTGAGAATTGCAATTTTTATTTTGGTTCTGAAAAGTAATGTTACTAATGCAAAGACTTTGTTAGTTCATTTGTTGCTTTAATTAGAAAATAAAACATTTCTGATTATTTTTGTTGCTTCAATTAAAAATTATAATATTTTTATGGTGAAATGTGACGTTTCATATTTCCCTTGGGACAATATGAGCGTTTCATATATCCCTTGGGAAATATAAGTGTGTTATGATATATCGTAACCAAGGCAGTATTATTCAATATTGTTTCAATCGGAAAAAAAGATAATTTCTTAGCCGTTCATTAAATATAACATTTGATAAATTATTGGAGTTTTTCGGCTTTTTTATATGAAATATTTACAAATATTAAATTAGAAAGTATGTAATTGCAGAGTAAGTGGGGATGTAAACATTGCTGTCTACAAATTACAAAGCAAATCATACGAAATTTTTTAATTGAAAAATATGGTCTACGTTGGGCCTTGAACCCAAGTCTACAGCTATCCGGGCTGTCGCCTTTACCACTAGGCCACAATAGACCCAGGTTCAAGCTATTTAGAAATGCATGTGACATCTGCTCTCAAAATACTGACATCTGCTTTCAATAACTCACATCTACTTTCAAAATAGGCATGTGTTTTCTAATCTGACGTTGGCTTTCATAACTGACACCTGCTTTCAAAACGGACATCTACTTTCAATAACTGACATTTGCTTTCGCTAACTGACATCTGCTATCAAAACTGACATGAGCTTTCAAAACTGACTTCTGCTTTCAACTTGACATCTACATTCAATAACTGACATCTGATTCATTAACACTGTTACTTTATAATGCATTTCTAAATAGCTTGAACCTGGGTCTATTGTGGCCTAGTGGTAAAGGCGACAGCCCGGATTGCTGTAGACTTGGGTTCAAGTCCCAACTTAGACCATATTTTTCAATTAAAAAATTTCGTATGATTTGCTTTGTAATTTGTAGACAGCAATGTTTACATCCCCACTTACTCTGCAATTACATACATTCTAATTTAATATTTGTAAATATTTCATATAAAAAAGCCGAAAAACTCCAATAATTTATCAAATGTTATATATATATACGAGTATATATGTATGTAGGCACCTTCAATATTTAATTCTTGACAAATATCCTTCCAAATAGTATTTTTCAAAACAGCATTCATATATTTTTCATGTAATAAATTGTACAAAACACTGTGTTTATGCACCAATTCTATTAAAAATTCGTCGGTCATTTTGAAACGGTATTAGCGAATGGTCAAAAATATGGGCAGCAACGATATGAATGAGCACGTTCCTGACCCGGCCCGTTCTCTGAAGCTCCGGCACTGTCACGGACAAGTGTGAATGTGGCTATTCAAATTATATGCAACAATATTTAGCCCCCGTCCCCGACGAGCCACGTCCCTGTCACGGCACGGTGATGTGTGAATACTCCTTAAGCCTTCGTATTAGGTTTGTTGTATTTTCATGTCAACATTATAACAATTAACGAAGTCATTCTAGTAATATTGTCGTATATGACCACCAATTCTACCAAGGACAATGTGATTTTGAAGAAATAAATAATAATTTTTCTCATAAAAATAATTCGACAAATATGCATTCATGTCGAAAGTAGAATGCCAGAATTTCATTAGATTTATACTTTATTAAATTGTTATATCCGCAGCTATGGGATTAATATTCAAAGTTTTTCTCGAGGAGAAATATTCCGGACGGTTTTTATTGCTTATACGAATATCCTTCCTATACTAAATTATATTGAGAAAACCCCTAAATCGTCGAAGTACAAGGCTTTCATAGATTTTTAATAAAATATCACCGAAGCATTGAGCAATATGCTAATATTTGAAGAAAAGGAAAAAACGAAATCTCTGCTCGCGTATTGTTAACAGGAAGCAATATAAAATTTTATCAGCTCCGTGTTTATATATATATATACGAGGGCGCTATATACACTTTACGCGGAGTATCTCTATAGCAAGCCATGATATTTTGCTATAAATTTTCTTTGACTCTTTAACATAGTAATTTACAAATTTAATGGCTGTGAGACCTGAAAAATATAGTTGAGTACTTTTAAACAACAAATGTTTAAAGTAATCACTTACACAAGAAGGAATTTAATGTACCTGGTTTTTCTTTTGTCATTACAGATAGCTATAATGCAATCACTTTTCTTCATTTACTTTTACACATAGGCATAAATGTATAGTGGAGGCATAGTAGGCAACCAGTTATGCACCAGTAACATTTTTCAAGTTGTCAAATATTTCCGTTTTTCGGTTATACTTAAATCTTAAATTGAATACATTGTATTGAAAAATACGCAATTTATTTAAAACAGTAAATTTTCCCAAATAAATTCAAAGAAGATGGTTGTTTCTAAATTCTCTCAAAAAAAAAAATTAAAACCAATCACGTGTTAACAGATCACATCAAGCTGAATATCCTGTGTTATGTAGAAGAACGGTCTATAGGATCGCCTTTAGATGTAGCCAGGCCATTTTGGAGTATCGTACAGTTCGGTGTTCAAAACGCCGAAAGAATTAAAATATAAGCCACACAAGATATCAAACCATCAAGAGCTTTTCGAGGAAAATAAAATAAAACAATGTAATTTTTGTGATTTAATATTTAATTTTTTAAATGAAAACGAAATTCTAAATAAAGTAATTTTTACTGAAAAAGCAAACAGTTCCATAATAGATTTAAAGAGTTTCATGTACATTCTGCGGCAATCTAAATAATTTCCCTTTGAATGTTTAAACGTGCTTAACTTTAATTGTTAGAAAGCATCATAAGATGAAACTCATTGAGTTATTTCTTTAGCTAATAGGATAAGGTTGGATGTAATTATTAATATTTTTAAAATTTTTATTTAGGAGCATTATCATATTAACATTTTTCGGTTTTAGTCTTGCACAGCTCTGTTCTATTATTAAACAAGCTGTACTATACACTCTCACTTTCTGCTGAACTCGCTGGAATACAGAAATATTTCCTAGCTCATTGTTTTAAAGGTTTCAGCTCCATTCCTGTTACCTAAAAGACAATCCAAATAAAAATGAAATTACCCTGTTTTCTTAAAACTTACGTTCCAAAATAAAAGAGGTTCTACGTCTTGATTTGAATTTGGCCATTTGAGGTATTGCCTTTTAGTTATTATTACATCGGCTGTAATTGATTTTACTTTCTCTTATTCTTTCTTGCAAAAATTCAAATAATGAAAGTAACTTTTGATGTTGACAGATGTCGGTTTCGATTACAGGCATTTGTTCTTTATTTTCAGGATCTATTTTCTTCGTAATATTAAACATTTCTTGTTTTAGAAAAGAAGTAGCCCCAGTACCATTTTCAGTACTACGAAACTACGAAAACCTTCTCTTTTAAATCGAAGGTCTCAAACAGTTGCTACTCTAGTAACTGATCCTCCTTCATATGAAAATAGCCTTGCTTTAACAGATTCCAAAAGTTTGTTGCATAATGTCTTCCCTTCTTCAAACTTTAATTCCAGTAGTGATGCTATCAGATAATAGCCCAAAAGTTATTGGGATTATTAAAGAAATAGTAACATATTTATTACCTACAATAATTTCCCACTACTGCTTTTTAAGATAAATTTCTCCATTTTATAAAACCACTTATTCGTAAGATATCACGACGTGCTATTTGTTTTTATCGTCTTACTGAAATGTCCCTAATACGGAGTTACGTTCGGTAATTCATTAGAAATAATGTGACAACGTTCTACAATTCATAAAATGGTAAATTCTATTTGTACTTTTTTGTTATATTTTCTACCTTTTTTTGATACACTAATTTTACTATCTTAGATATATTTCAACCTTAAAGAAATACTATCCATCTTCTTTGAATTTGTTAAAAATATTTAAAATTGTCATCACACAACCTCACACGCCTCTTGGGATAATCAACTGTTTTAAATAAATGATGTATTTTTCAATAAAATGTATTTAATTTAAGATTTAAGTATGACCGAAAAACAGAAATATTTGACAATTTGAAAAATGTTACTGGTTGCCTACTATGCCACCACCATACATTTATGCCTATGTGTAAGGTCAAATGAAAAAAAGTCAGTGCATTATACTTATGTGTTATGTTATGATAAAAGAAAAATTCGGTATATTTAATTCGGATATTGTAAAAAAGACAAGTAATTAACAAGTAGTTAATAAGTAATCAACAAATGGCTCACATGCCGCAATTAGTAAAAGGAAATTTAAGTTATGAAAAAATTGACGTTGCCAGGTTGAACGCCAGGTATATCAGGCCATTAAATTATTGAACATATTACAAGAATATACATGAGTTTATACTGAATCAACTTAAAACACCAAAATCAGATAAATTAAATTACTCTGCAAGATGTGCCAATTATATGACAATTAGTTATTTCTAGTATCTCACAAAGTTGTTGCAAATTAAAAAAAAAAACTATTTAAATGTGTTAAATCAACTATAGAGGAGTTACAAGGATGGACAGAATAAGAAACTTGGAAATACGAAAAGATTTGAAAATACAGTCAGTGTTAGAATACATTGAACAAAGACAGCTAGGATGGTGGGGACATTTATATAGAATGGAAAATACAAGACAAACAAGAAGGATATGGGAAGCAAGGATAATGAAAAATAAAAGAAGAGGAAGGCCAAGGACAACATGGAATGATGTCATAGCAGAAATACTGGGAAGGAAAGGCAAAACAAAAAACTAAATTTTACCATTAATTAAATACAAAATTATTTTAAGATTAGAATCTTTATAACGAAAGTTATGAACGTGAATAAATTTTATAAATGTTTAAATATCAAATATGTACATGAGCTTTAACTATTTGGATAAATGTACAATAATGTAATAAAATTCATTTGCACCTTACGTAAATCGCGCAAGAAGCAATTTAATGGAACTTCCAAATACATATACGAATTAAACTAAGGTTAAATACTGTTTTAATTAGCATTAAAGTTCAGAATCGTAATTATAATAAATATCGGCGAGAATTTTCAAGTCCGCTGTATTAAAAAAAAAGGTCTTGTACAAAATACCTCAGCGGCTGTAACACAACATAGATGGCATGATCCAAAAAAAAAACGACACAAATGCAAGACAAGGCAAGCATGAGGTGGCCTTGACTTTCTGGCACGTAGAGTACTTTATTATCTGATTTTTCTCCTCAAAACAAAAGATGTCCAATTATTCGATACGGTAATGGGCTTTCTTTTTAAATTTTCTCGCTGCGCTCTAGTCGAATCCGCAACTGCGTTAATTTCTAAAACACTTAGGGCAGGCGTGAATCATATTCCGATTATCGGAGCACACCTAGAAATGTCAACCTTACTTACCTTACTTACTGGTCGCACAAACAGAAGTGTCCGTAAGACGCGCCAAGAACGGCGTCGTTGAAGGTCCACACAAACCATACAAAGGGTGAAGCCGAAATCAAAGAATATAACGTATTACATTTCAAATGTAAAATTTAAATACAGGTCGGTATATCTTTATCCACGCTAAACTTTTAAATCAAAGGAAAAGAAATTGTAACCATTTCTTAGATATTTTCTTAGCTTTTTTATCCAAATTTGCGTATTCTTCTCTAAATCTATGTTTGTTCTTGCTATAAACACAATGTCTTTCGCTAATACGCACCCTTATACTTTCACAGTTTGCACATTTTTGTGTTCTAGCAAATATTTTTTTGTTTTAGTTTACTACTCTTCTATAATCTCGTCTATCACACATATCTATATAAATAAAAATGTAAAGGTTCTTCATCGGTTGCTTCGAAATTTTTACAAAACGTTGCATTCGAATACGCGAGTATTTTTATATACCTGTTACATAAATGTCGCACCTGTGACAGTTAAAAACATGCTTTTCTTTTTTAAAACAGCGCCATAAAAAGTATTTCTTGAAACTTATTGTTTGAGATGAATGCACGAGGGCACATAAAAACATAACAACATTCAAAGCGAGGCAGTCACATACAAGTCCGTCGATACTGTTGTGTAAGCAGATGAAGCGGTTAATTATCCAATGGAATTTTTAAATTCACTAGATCTGCCAAAGATGCCACCGCTCGTTCTGCAATTTAAACTCGGGGTGTCAATTATCATGTTGTGAAAGTTTTGTAAAGGCGCACGGCTTGCAGTATATAAATTAATGAGCGATGTCATTGAAGCAACAATATTGACAGGACCATTTAAAAGTGAAGAAGTCTTCATTATTCGCATTCCTATGATTTCAACGGATATGCGATTTCAATTTAAGAGATGGCTATTCCAAATTCGATTGGCGTTTGCAATCACCATTAACAGAACTCAGGGCCAATTTTTAGAATTGTGCGGTTTAGATTTACACACGGATTGCGTCGCACATAAAGATATTGTATACCCACAAGCATTGTGAAATTAGATATATTAGAAACGTGACGTATACGGGAAACAAAACTTCAGAAATCTTTAGAAATAATGGATGAGATAAGTAGGGTTGTGAAGCCTTTTATTATTCACTAGCTATACCCGACCACGTGTTGCTGTGGTTCAGTCTGGTTAAATTGAAAAGAAAGAAAATTGAACTTCTTTCTTTCAAGTTTTGTTTCCCGTATATTTTTATAATACTTTTAAAACGAACCTCGTACAGGTTGTTTAATTTTGGGAATACTATAAATTTCTTATACGATTTGAAATATATCATTTTATTTGTTCCACATATATAGTATGTATGTAGGTGCGATATCTGTGAAACACCTAAATTGATCGGTTTGCCCAAAAGGAAGTCACGCATCTGTGGTGTTAACCACAACAATAGAGGTCCTAATAGGCGTTAAACGCACTATCGCTTCGTCTGATCCGCCCGTTCAACCTTTACGGTCTAACCGTTTTACAAGCCACCGATAAAAGTTCCCGGCTTTCTAATTGCTTATCTGTAAGTTTATTGATGTATGCTTTATTTATAACCTGATACTATGGGGGAAAAGGTAAAATAAAACTGCGCAAATTCTAGAAAAACTATATGTTTTAACGTAGAATTAAAATATGTATAAAATATATAATTTAAAGATTAAAACACTGGTTTTAAAGTTTAAATTTTTTTAATATACTACAAATGTTTAACAAACTTCGGTTTCATTAGGTGTTTGGCAAGTACCTCCTACAGAATTCATGGATGATCGTTCTTTCCTTATATACAGTCAACACAGTTGCCGCTTGTAATAGGCGTATGTAATACATTATCTATGCGAACCTATGTTATGCATATGCTTTCTATGGGCTCCCCTCACTTAGTTTCCATAGACAACCCAAGTAGTTTACTACGGGACACCAGTATGATCATCGTATAGATACCGCGTGTAGCCCATATCGACACAAAATCTGCAGGTATAGAATTGGTAAACCCTTTCTTAATTACTAGAGACCGTACGCATCAGGCCGAAATTACGATGGACCATATATATAGTATATAACATCGCTAAGTACAACACGCAGTTATTGAATAGCACTATTCATTCGGTTAACCTTACATCTGTTTTTTGTAGTTGAATTGTGACACAATTACTCCAATTTTACAGTAAAGTTGCTTTCTTCATGGGAGTAGATAGAAGCGCGAGGAGTTTTTATAATTTAAATTTAATTTTTAATTTAAATTTTATTTATTAGTTTATATTTCCTAAGATAAATAAAGTACGGTGAGTTAGTTTCTCTTTTTCATTATTTTAACTGCTAATTACATACTTCGTAATTTTTGTAATAGATTCTGTTCAATATCGTTTCTTCGAATTTACTTCTCCCAATTATTTCGATGTAAGTGTCCAGTGAATTCCGTTAAGTTTCATACATACATTTTTAATTTTTATTTATTTAGCTCTAGAACATTGATTGAGTTACTGATTCAGATATGGGACGGCACAAGGTCGAGAATGACATCGCGACGAATACAACAATGGCGAGTTGGGTTAAGGGTATGTCCGTTGCCAGTGATTTTGCAATTTATTGCAAAGTCTGTAAAATATCGTTAAAAAATTTCAAGAAATTGCACGTAAAACATCACTTAGCATCGCAAACACATACACAGAAATTACACCCGTTGGAATCTGACAATTTTAACGAAGAGCTCCGTGAAACTTTAATGGCGGCAAATATTCCATTAAATAAACTTAACAATTCCACCTTCAAAACATTTCTCCAAAAATATACTGGTCGAAATATTCCTGGTGAATCCACCTTACGCAAATATTATGTTTCTAAGTGCTACACGAAAGCAGTAGAACGCATTAGAAGCCATCTTTAAAATCAGTACCTATAGATAGATACCGACAAAACTGTCGATATATTAGGACGCTGTGTGGTAAATGTTGTAGTTGGTGTACTACATCCAACTATTCCATATGTAATAGCAACAAAAGTTATAAATACAGTTGATGCGGAAACAGTAGCTAAAACCATTTACGAGAATTTGCACCAAATGCTTTATTCGGACGACAGGTACAAAGAAAATATACTTTTATTTAACAAAATAATTTGAAACATACATGAGTGGGTAAAAACCACACCAATTTGTATAATACAAAAGTATTTTTAATAATATAAAATATTATTAAAAATGGGGTGTGAAGAACACAATACAAGTTATATATTTGTGAATGTATCTCCTCTCCAGAGACGCAGATACGTATTTCACCTTTCTACAGGATCGTCGGTACGCCCCTGCTGGAGAAGAGATACATTCAACCAAATATATCTACCTTGCTATCAACCAGAAATTATTAAGACAGAGCGTGAAAGAATATTCAGCGCTGTCTAGATAACAACTGCCGAACTAAGCAACGTGTTTCTCTAGACGGTAACATACCATATCTATAGAAAACTGTATTATCGTGTCTTCACTACTTGTCGGGCGAACCGAATGCGTATATAACAAAATAATTTGAAACATACATGAGTGGGTAAAAACCACACCAATTTGTATAATACAAAAGTATTTTTAATAATATAAAATATTATTAAAAACGGGGTGTGAAGAACACAATACAAGTTATATATTTGTGAATGTATCTCCTCTCCAGAGACGCAGATACGTATTTCACCTTTCTACAGGATCGTCGGTACGCCCCTGCTGGAGAAGAGATACATTCAACCAAATATAACTACCTTGCTATCAACCAGAAATTATTAAGACAGAGCGTGAAAGAATATTCAGCGCTGTCTAGATAACAACTGCCGAACTAAGCAACGTGTTTCTCTAGACGGTAACATACCATATCTATAGAAAACTGTATTATCGTAAAAAATCTAGACAGCGCTGAATATTCTTTCACGCTCTGTCTTAATAATTTCTGGTTGATAGCAAGGTAGTTATATTTGGTTGAATGTATCTCTTCTCCAGCAGGGGCGTACCGACGATCCTGTAGAAAGGTGAAATACGTATCTGCGTATCTGCGTCTCTGGAGAGGAGATACATTCACAAATATATAACTTGTATTGTGTTCTTCACACCCCATTTTTAATAATATTTTATATTATTAAAAATACTTTTGTATTATACAAATTGGTGTGGTTTTTACCCACTCATGTATGTTTCAAATTATTTTGTTATATACGCATTCGGTTCGCCCGACAAGTAGTGAAGACACGATAATACAGTTTTCTATAGATATGGTATGTTACCGTCTAGAGAAACACGTTGCTTAGTTCGGCAGTTGTTATCTAGACAGCGCTGAATATTCTTTCACGCTCTGTCTTAATAATTTCTGGTTGATAGCAAGGTAGTTATATTTGGTTGAATGTATCTCTTCTCCAGCAGGGGCGTACCGACGATCCTGTAGAAAGGTGAAATACGTATCTGCGTCTCTGGAGAGGAGATACATTCACAAATATATAACTTGTATTGTGTTCTTCACACCCCGTTTTTAATAATATTTTATATTATTAAAAATACTTTTGTATTATACAAATTGGTGTGGTTTTTACCCACTCATGTATGTTTCAAATTATTTTGTTATATACGCATTCGGTTCGCCCGACAAGTAGTGAAGACACGATAATACAGTTTTCTATAGATATGGTATGTTACCGTCTAGAGAAACACGTTGCTTAGTTCGGCAGTTGTTATCTAGACAGCGCTGAATATTCTTTCACGCTCTGTCTTAATAATTTCTGGTTGATAGCAAGGTAGTTATATTTGGTTGAATGTATCTCTTCTCCAGCAGGGGCGTACCGACGATCCTGTAGAAAGGTGAAATACGTATCTGCGTCTCTGGAGAGGAGATACATTCACAAATATATAACTTGTATTGTGTTCTTCACACCCCATTTTTAATAATATTTTATATTATTAAAAATACTTTTGTATTATACTTTTATTTGTCAGTGTCAGTGCTGCATATATGTTTATTTATTTAAGGAAAATTATCCTAATATGCTGCATATTACTTGTGTAGCACATGCTCTCACAGAATATGTGAATATATCAGAGACACCTTTCCGGAAGTTGATAGACTTGTATCCGCTTTTAAAGACTTTTTCAGAAAAGCACCATTGAGAGTAGTTCTTTATAGGGAAATACTTCCATTTTTGTCACTGCCTCCCTCTCCAGTAACAACTAAATGGGGAACATGGTTGGAAGCTACTAGTTTTTATGCAGAGAATTTCGATAGTTTACAAAATTTCGTTACATGTTTAAATGACGATGGTCGAATTATTTCTGAGTGCAAGGAACTAATACAAATTCGAAACTTAAAAAATCAGTTATACTTTCTTCAGAAACACTAATCACTTATTTTTAAAATCAAAATCTCAAATTAGACGATGGATTAACTACATTAGATGTGGCTATTAATAATTTGAAAAATATTACAAGTGACTTCGGATGTGGCCTTCGGCAAGAGTTAGACGCAGTTTTTAATAGAAATCCATGTTTAATAACATTGCGGCAATTGTGTATGTGGACAGTGCCTCATAATCTAACTGCTAAATACGTTGAAATAAAAGAATATTGCCAGTATGCCCCTATAACCAGTTGCGATGTAGAAAGATCGTTTTCTATCTACAAGGATGTATTTCATTCAAAGAGAACAAATTTTACAGAAGATAACCTTGAGAAAGTATTGCTAGTATATATATATATATATATATATATATATATATATATATATATATATATAGGTCCTTTATTCAACTTGAACTACAAAATGCACAAATAAAAATATATTTCTTATTTTATAGATTACCACCCGTTTGTTTTCCAATTATATAAATAAAATTAAAAATTCTTTGTAATACAAATTTTCAATAGTATGTCTGTGGGCGATGAGTCATGGGCCTCTCGTGTGCGGCTCTATTAATTACGTTTAGTCACATTTCGGCACAAAGTTACCCGGACACAGCGACAGGTATTCATGACAAGAATCGTTGACAATAGATGATTTATACAGTTTGGGATATTTCCATCGTTCTTAGGATTTGAATAATCCGACGTTTCGGCAATCAGTATACTGTCTTCAGAGTACGCCTGAGAAGGGCTATGTTCTTGCCAAACCCATGTCTGACATATATGTCTTCCCAACTTTTTAATTACAAAATGTACTCGTGTGAGATTCGAACCAGGTCTGAAATTCGCAACATTGAACTAAATCAAGCACACTAACCACTACGCTATTTGGGGGATAAAATATTATTTCTTAAAACCTCTATTTAAGTTAGAAGCTGTAGTTTTTTTAAATTCTACATTACTGCGTCCTGTTGTGTGGGCCTTGGGTCTCTTTTTTAAAATTTGCAGAGCTCTGTAGAGATGTTAACTTGATTTCTTGTCACTAGAAATTGTAGTAGATTTCAAATTATCAATTCATAACGCTATAAGAAGTGTTTGGATAAATACAAAAATTACAAGCTGCAAATTCCATTTGTCCCAAGCTTGGTACCGTAAAATCTAAAAATTAGGTTTAGAGAAGTTGGAAAATGGCTGCGCGATTATTTTGCAATTTTATATTAGAATCCTCAAGACGTAGAGTATGAACTAAACAACATAATCATAATTTGGAAAAATTTTCGAATTATCTTTTGGAAACCTATTTAACAAACGACTCTATGTTTCCACCATATGTTTGAGCAAGTGCATTTACAAACTTCAATAAAACTACCAACAGTTGTGAATATTTTCATTCCAAACAAATCCATTTATTTTTATATTTATTAATGAACTTGTCAATGTCCAAACTAAAGTGTATGTAAAGTTAAATAGTATTAATGAACTTCATAAAAAACAAAACACGAGTTTTTACTAACAAAATTAGTTCAAAAGAAGCAGAAATATGTCATCTGCATAAATCGTCAGTGATACGTCAAATAGAAATAATGCAATATCATTGATATATAGTGTAATGTTATAATTGTTCTTATAGACGTGGTTTCTTTTTTGTAAATGTAATAAATGGAGGTAAACAAAATCAATAACAAATACATATACGTAGGTGTAGGTTTCTGCGGTCGTTTTCCAATTGAAGATCTCGGTTTCCGGGTTGGACCGTCATTGCCAATGTTTCGTCCACTGTTGCAATGGACATCTTCAGGGCTGTACGTAGATGTTCGCCGATTCGCAGTAGCTTCAAGAATGCTAGGACAAAGACCGGTACAACTTATATATAATGGGAAACGGGTCAAATGATGACCTGCTCTTGGCTGAAGACAATGAGACAATCGCATGTGTCGTATGGGCATTTCGAAGTAGAATTCAATAGAGTTTGCCATGTTGGACGTAACGTATAGCCATTGTCTCTATTGGGATTGCGGAGATGTTTGTGAATTTCGACAGATTCACGGATTTTCCTAGGGAAGTAATGACTCACGGGACAGAAGCTTGACATCTTTGAATAGAATTTGATGACCGGAGTTGGGTTTGTATTCTGCCAGCGCTGAACTGGCTATATTTAACCGTTTCACGCTGATAAATACATATATTGAACAAATAAAAACTTACGTGTATCCATCTGAGTTTAGTGTTTTATATGAATTAATGTGTATTAAAAATAATTTTCTTCTTTTCCAAAATGTAACGTAAATCCCTGTATCCTTTTTCTTTCCCGTTCATAACCAATCGATTTTCTTTATTCGATATTCTTCTTATTTTTTGTCGCCTTGTTAGTTCACCGTTACTGCACTTTTATTATAATATTTTTATATAACTAATGCAATTATATTTATGTGAAACTTTTCCCTTTAAAATTATATATTCACCGTTTTCATCAAGTAAAATTGTTTCTCTCAGACATCTCCCTTATTATTTTTCCATGTCCCCATAACTCCCTTAATTTTGTATGTTGGTTCTTTTACTAAATATCTCTCCATATAGAGTTGCCTTTTGTATTGGATATTCTTTATTTTATTACTTAAATAGATCTTCATGATGGTTTTTCGAAATAATCTTTTATGTAATTTTGTATAGTGTTAATATTTATTGATTTACAACATTCTAATATGGATTAGTTTTATTTGCCTATCCATTATACCGTGTATAAATGAGGTAAGAAGAGATACTGTTGCGCAAGACGTGTCCCCGCCGCTCTACTTCCCCGATATGTTTATTGAATGTATTGTGTAGCATTTGATTGGATAAGGATAGGTCAGATGTAGGTGTGGTATACGCATACGTATGATTGGATAAGCAATAATGATACGTCAGAAGTAGGTGTGGTATACACATGTATGTACTCGTATTTCAACACAGGCACGCCTATTGATAGGTCAGAAGTAGTTGTGGTATACACATACGTATTGCACATGAACTTGTATTTCAACACAGACACAGACTTATCTAGTTAACTGGTGGGGTATCGTTTACCTCTCCGCCGTTTTCTTACCACAGTTCCATGCGGTATACAAAATGCTTTCAAATTTAGAAATACCGCCCAAATTTAGTTTTTAATGAAAATAGAAATAATATTACAATCGAGTGACACCATACCTTTTATGGAAACATCGTACAAATTCGAACAATTTAGATACACGCAAAGTAACAAAAATAATATTACAATAGGTTAAATAAGGTCAAAAAAACAGAACTCTGCTGTATTCCATTGATAACAGGTAGACAGTGGGATCGTACGCATGTTATATTACATTAGAGTTGCTATCTGTAAAGTGTACCTTGACAAATTGTGTTCTATCTTTCAAGTAGGTACAGAACGAATTAGCGGCGCAACCTCTGATTGCGTATTTATACAGTTGATCAAGCAACCTGTTATGCTGGATGCAGTCGTAAGCCTTCTGGAACTCGCAAAATATAACGGTTATTAATTTGACCCATCAAATCAATATTCTATTGGAAAGGTCGTGATATATGCTTTATGGAATTTAATAAGAAGCATAGAAAATACATGGGAACATTATATGAATCTTTTAGATCATCCACCCAAAATATTCGTCATAAACACTAGGTTCAACAAAATGAAAAAATATTTTTTATTATGGCGATAGTTATTGGATAAATACTGTTCTTTTCGCAATAAAATATCAACGAATTAACGTAAACGTCGCTGTAATTCCCTGCAACTAAAACAAAGACAGAAGTTTTCAACAGATGAAAAAATGAATGAAGCACTTATTGGATCTTTTAGAAATATCGAGGAAGAACTCTTGAAAATAAAGTACTTTCGTAGTATGATAATGGCTTACGGAAATCGTTAAAATGTTTGTGTTAATCTCAAGGTGATTAGGTAGAACAATAAAAGCAATTTAAGATACTGCATAGTTCTCTTTCCAAGATAACTTGGAATAATGTTCGTGCTATCAGTGGTGAAATGGTTCAAACATCATATGTACGATGTTAGAGATTCACTATACGAATTCTCGTAGACTGAATCACGATCACCATAGAATTGTCCAGGGCTTTCCTCCGCAAACGTGTCTCTTAATGAAATTTACGGCACTACATGCCGGAAACAAATTCCACGTTCACCGCTTATCTGTCGAGTGGTTTACTGTTTCATTTTGCGACACAGACATTTTGTTGTCTGAGGTTAACTATAAAAAGAAATAATGACAAAAGTTACTTTATAGACAGCTTTAATTAGTTTTCATTTAGACATTTCAAATAGATAATATATTCTGACTAAATTACTTATTGTTACCTATTTCAATGTACCACGAATACTATATATTATGAAATGTCGCGTTAGTATTTTATGAAGCTAGCAGAAATAAAAAAGATGAAAAATATTGTCTTATTCATTTTTTTAATCCGCAATTACCATATGGTGTAGGGTGTAAGTTAACATTTCATTGTATTTTCAATATATTCTTAGGAGCTAAGATTGTTTATATACAAATTTGACACACTTCTTTTTATCCCTCGCTAGTGTTCTTGCTTCGGCCCATGTCATTCCCTTCCTCTGTAATATTTCTCTGAGAACTCCATCCGATGTTTGCCTTGCGTTTCCTCTTTTATTCTTGTGTTGCGCTCTGGATTCCCACACTTGAATCATTCATTCTTTGCAAGTGTCCCCACCAGCTCAATTGTCGTTTCTCGATAAACTCTAGTGTTGATTCTATTTCTAGATCTTCTCTTATTTTTGTGTTTCGCAGTTATCTCTTTGTGACACCCTTCACTCGTCTAAGGTATTTCATTTCTACCGCCTGTATTTTGCTCTTCTGTCTTCTGTTCATTATCCATGATTCATATCCAGAATTTAGGATTGGTCGGTATATGGTTTTAAAAACTTTTACAGTACAATATAATGTCTATAAATTCCTGCGCAAAATAGTACCTCTATTTAACCAACAAAACTGGCTCTTGAATTTTACAAAACTTAATAGCATTCCTGGGACTTACCTTGGTGAACGAGATGTTGTAGCCAAATACAAAACCTATAAGCCAGTCTCATACTAGCTTCGAGTGAAGACGGTCGTGCGGTTTCTGTCAAAATGTCGCCAAAAATTCCTAGCTCTAAAATGAATAAAAGGGCACTACCGGGTATTTTAACTTTGTTGGTTTGTATGAAGTGGTCTACGCCATACGGAACTCGTAGAGGATATAAAATACTCACCAGGTAATATTAAATGAAAGAGGATTTGAAAAGGAAGCTACTAAATTTTATTCTGGTTACTTTCGTAAATAATGATACAAAGAAGACAGCTAATTAATTAATTAAGTCAAAATACAAAGCCAAATGATTATTAATTTCATAGGTAAAATTCTGTTAATATTGTAGAACAAATAGTGAAAATAAAAAATATATAATTATCTTACACAGCATCGATATAAAAAAAAGAAATACGCTAGAGATTGCTTTCTTATTCCCCTTCACACAAAATAAAGAATTTAAACTATACTACGGTACTAAATACCGTTACGACAATAAAAGACAAAAAAAGCAAGAAAAAAGTTTCGGGCGACTTCAGATAAGTAACTCTACACTTTATTTTGAATGATTATAAAGGGAAAACAAAATATCAAAATCAAACCCAAAAACCAAATGGTACTTCGTTAGATGTGACTAAATTAATGATATACAAAACAAAAAAAAAAAAAAGCGAAAGCTACTATGTATGTAATAAAAAATTCCGAATAAACTCTACTCAGAAAATTAACCCCGTCAAAATACGTATTTATCTGGTTTACATTTATAAATACAAAATTATAATCCCCATCTATTGGGCAGACTTGGTATATGTCTGGAGGTTTTTGTTATATTTTAAAAATACACTAAGTTAAAATTTACAAAGTTTAAGATTGACATAAATTAAACAAAAGTTTGCGGTTTTAGAATATTTAGAAAAAAAAAGAATGAATGATTATAATTAACTAAAGTGACAAATAATAGAGAAAATGTAAATCTTAATTTAAAGTCACAAATTTAAAAAAAAATTAGAAAACTAAATTTTATTTTAACGTTTTCGACTTTCAGCAAAACAATAAAGAAAAACTCAACGAAAAGATCTTTATATATATCTTTATATATCTTTTATATTTATTGCAAAAGTTGTTTTTTTTTGTTAAAGAGTAACATGTGTGTAATTACGTTGTACTCTTGAAATAAATTTAATCGGTTAAATATAGTAAACCAAATGAAAAAGAAGTAATCAATGATGTTTTTAAATTAAGTTAAAAAAAAATATATGATGCAAAGAATTACGTAGTAACAAAAAGTAAAGAAAAATTGAATATGTATAGAGAAATACTAAATCTGAATATTTCTACAACGTATAAATAGATTGAACAAGAGTTACTAGCTAAATTATGCTTTTGATCTTGTAAATTATGTACGTAGCATGTAAAAAAAGAACTTAAATTAACTGAAAGTGATAAATAAGAGAATGATAAATCAATTAAAAAAAAACAGAAAACTCTTAGCTTGATGGTCCGTCTATGTAGTGGGTACTTAGCCTTCACTGCTCTGTCTAATTGTCCTTTGTTTCAAGTTAATGTGGGATCTCCTACGGCGGGCCGTGGAAAAAAATTATAGATTTCAACGATTGGGGTGACCTCAGTTGCTCATACAAAAAACCATCTAAAGAATAAAAAAAATTAAATGAAATAAATTAATTAAAAATTACGTACCAAAGTTATTCTAATGGTTTTTGATAACACAACTAATATATCTCGTTAGTGAGAAACGATACCCTCTCGTCCAACAAAAAATCCCAGTACGGTTAATTGATACTTCCAATTAAAACTGCGTTTTACTTAATAAATCGTTGGAGGCAGAAGGCTACAAAACAATACTCTACATTAAGAGATAATTAAAACGATATAAATAAGCAAGCAGGTGATGAGCAAGAGCGGAATCACGACTCCTCGATAGCGGTATCAGTCTACATCTACATCTACATCAGTCTACATCTCCCCACTCTCGATAACCAAGGTGGGGAAGAAAGCCACGAAGAAAACTAATACGCAAGCATTTTTTTGCAGATATATGTACGTAAACAGATGCACTTACAGGTAGGTTCACAATAAATAGAACAGAATAAAATAAAGAACGACACTAATTTGCGACAAAATAATGAAGTGTCCACGAACACGTAACAACTAATTTGACGTTAACTAAAGTAACATACAGTATATTAAGAGGTCACCGGTTATAAAACCATCAAAATAAACATATGGTATAACATAGGATAAATATATCATTAACAAAATTTAAATTACCATAAGGTATTCTCCCGTGCTATGGCTAAACGTAGTAACTCGAGGTACTATGTTTTCTTTAGTAAATTATTCATTATGTTCCACCGAGAGCCAACCGTAGATTCTATACATTATACTATGTTTTGAGTTTGTATGAAACTTTGCATTTTTCCTAGCATTCTCTACCCGGCAATATTTTTAAATAATTTTTAAGTGCTCTGCTACCAGAGTTACAGCATATACAAAAACTAGCAACTGCACATTTTCTTGACCAATTCTATACCATAACACAGTATATAGTTTAATGTATAGAATCCACGGTTGGCTCTTGGTGAAACATAATGAATAATTTACTGAAAACTAATTTACTAAAAAAAAAAAAACAGTATATAGTTTGTGTGGTAAAAGGTGCTTTTAGCTCTCAGTAATGCAAATAGCAAAACATAATGCGTACTCTTTCTAACAAATAGAAAAAAAATCCGGCTGCAGCCTGCTGGACTCCTCTAACCTCACTTTTGTTCAGAATGTAAATTAGTTCGATACTTGCAGGCACTTGCAGTGAAGAAGACAACACATTGTCAGTGATAGAACTAAAATGAATGAATTATCAAGAGGAAAGCGACTGATTGCATTAGTAGCTGCTCAGAACAGGTAAGGCATTTTATTGACATATAGTAACTTACATGATATAAACCAGGAAAGTGGAAGTTTGCAACGAATAGGATTCTGAAATATAATTTTTTACTTTAATATGTATATATTTAAAATAACCGCTTACATGTTTCGGCAAATTATTGCCTTTATCAAAGAGTTTCATAAAAATGTAAAAATATACAATAACAAAATTATAAAATATGACAGTGATATACAGTTTTGTGACCAGTTTAGTGACAAACAAAGTGAGAAACAAAAGATATATTTTTTGCAAATTTTTCGTCCTCCTTCTAAAGACGTACTCAAATATACACTCAACGGCTGTACAAAAGTATAAAACTTAATTTACGCAAAACTACAAAAATGGAGTTACTAGGTCTTGCCAAAGCACGGGAGTATTCTACAAAGTTAAACATAAAAGACAATGTCAATTTAATATAGGGTATAGTAAAAAGAAGTAAAACAAAAAAGATGTTACATATCAGAAGCAACCTAGTTTATCACACAGCCTAATCTAAATTTAATTGTTATACACACAAGTGAATTTATTCACAGGAAAGAAAAATACACACGGCTGTTAGGATTAACTATCTATGCAAAAAAAAGAAAATGTGCTTCGACTTATGTAAATTTGAATACGAGAAGCAAATAAAATAATTCATTTTAGCTAACAAAGTTTAAACGTAGAAAAGAGCTATCTAATTGCTTAATTAATCAATTTAACAGAAAATATTAAATTAATATAACTTTACTTATACACGGTACTTACGGTACGAGAAAATTACGGAAGCACAAATATGACGTTATACTACACAAAATGGGGTCGCAAAATTGTCCGTCGTAGAATTTCGTGGCTTAATAATTAACAGTTCTGATTATTTTTTTAATACCACAAGTTTACAAATTGCATTTAGCTGTTACCGAGGAATGGCTGGTATTTTAGCGGGTTATATGGTTTCCGCTTAAAGATGCCTTCGAACTCGAACACATTGTTCGGAATATCGGATGTTTTGCCCACATACATCAATGGAATCCCTCAGAGTTTTGTACCCTTATTAATTAGGGGTGAACTTGGCACCCTATAGTAAATGATAGCAAGAGTCTTAGCAATAGAAAAATCCAACCATTGAAGTTTACTAATGAAGAAAAAGTTGATAACTTACCAAGCGGAAATTTTGAGTTGTTTTTGCAGCCGGCACTAATTTAATTCATCAACAGCAGACCCTTAATTTCAAAACTAGAACGGCGTTATATCCACCCCTGAGAGTGCTTGTATTTTTTCAATAAAATAAAAAAAAATACTGTAAATTCACAACCAAAAATCGTCGCGGAATTGCTTTAAGGCATGTAGCTCACAATCACAGTTTACCAAAAGTGACGAAGGACACGTGCAATCATTTTCGTCTCTACCCCAAGATTCCGGAACGCATGACAAATAAGGCGTTATCAAAGATGCGAAAAGTATACGCGGACCGACCAAAATATTGTAACAAAATACAGAACTCGTTTTAATATATCAACCCAAAATGAAAAGCTAAATCCATGTAGATAATAAAGCAAGCTAACTCAAAAATAAAAAGATGAAAAGATTAATTTTTGGTTTCTTAACAAATATTAATTTACAGTAACGACTTTTGCAGAAGCTTTGAAATTAAAGCATATTTGTCACATGTGTATTTTAGAATTTTAAGCGTAGATAAAGTAACCATAACTACTGTGTGTGCAGTAACCTTCATCTTTACACAATATTTTTCAGAGATTTTAGATATACAAGGCTAAGTAGATGTAATCTACACCGACATTATATTCGTGTTGAGAAACTACCACTGGTTTGTCATGAGCACTGGTTAAATTCTTTGAATAATCTTGTTTAACAGGAAACAGCTTGTCGAATATCGCGGAGTTTGGTCATGCGCATTTAGTTCGCTATCGGGTATTTCACAAAGTTTCAACTTGGAGTCTACTATTTTCAATTTTTATTAATGATAGAAATAAAATCATTGATTACAGAACATTTATTATTAATAACTAGCGATATCATGCGCCAAATACGTCATCTAGTCTCCCGGACCTCCTAGAAAAGAGTTGCTGGAAGGCCCTCGAATGGGTTATACACTTTACAAGAACCGCTCGGAAGTGATTATGATTCATTCAACGAGGTCGCTTTGATATATAAATGTGAAATAAATATACTATAAATATATAAATATACTGTTATTATTACAACCCCCTTGTAACCCCCGCCCATATTCAACCAGAATGGTACTTCCTATTTGCCTACGCAATTCTTCGATCCATCCCTAACAAGCTTGGAGGAGTAATCGCTTTAGTCCTAAGAACCGCCATTCTTTTTATTAGTTATTAAGTGTATTTAGTGTTTTATTATTAATATAGTGTGCTTTAAATTACCTTTAGTTTATTTAAAAGAACCCGGAAAGAAAAATATTTTACGATATAGAGAAACAAGTACTTACCAAACAAGAGTAAATACATGTTCTCCAGAAGGAATATTACAGGGTTTATAAAACATATCACTAATAGTTGTTCCATACACTCATGTGTTAATAATTGTCTGTCACCGTAAGCCCATTTATACATTGAAAAAGCCGTTCAACATCTACCGATGAAATAGGTACATCAAGTTTTTTAGTGACAGCATATTTATCGCCGGTTCGGAAAAATCTACTTCTTTACCATCAAATAATTCAACAATTAATCAATCAAATTTTCTTTTTATATTATCAGCAGCAGCACCAGGTAATTGGGAAAGGGATTGACGGAGATCGTATACAATATTCATAGCGTTGGTTATAGAAAATTATGGGTTGATTGGAGTAACCTCTAGATGGCGGATGGTTACAGATGTTCTGGAACAACGTCCATCAATACTGACTGAATCAATCTTAAAAATTGGGTGCTCAAATACTTCTTGAACATGTAAAATAGAAACAGCATCATTCGCATCCGGTAGCTGTACTATATTTTTAACGTCGTTGAAATATATGTGATAATAGGCTGCTGCTTCTATCCATGCGCCTCAGCGCCTTATAACAGGTTCCGGTGGCAATGATACATGTGGCAGTTTTTCACAAAATAAATTCCTGCATACAGATGCCTTCATATAAACTTTCTTGACTGAAGATATCAATTTATCAAGATTCGGGTAGCATTTCCTCTGATACTCGATGAAGAGCATATGCAAAATATGTGTTCCTTTAGTTGTTGATAGTCCGTATTTTTTGACAGCACTGCGTTTAATTTATTAATGAAATAATTTTCCTGGAGTCTTTCTAAGCATTTAACTAATATATTTTCTACTATTTAAATATCGTCTTGTAAAGATAATCGTTTAGTTTCTAGCGTAGAGATTGTAGTCGAAATGCCAGCCAGATTAGCTCAAATAAAAATGAAATCTTCTCAAACACTTGTTTTTCTCAGATTCTTCAATGCGCTGCGCTTCTTCAGAGTCGAATTCAGCAACAATTTTCTTCAGAGTTTCAAAATGTTCAGCGTAATATACAGCAGCGTCGATCCAGGTCTCCATCTTGTAATGATTAGCGCGGGTGGAAACGGAACGCCTAGTGCAATGTTCCGAAACTTCTGGATACGAGTTGGTGCTTCAATAAAAATATTTTTACAGACGATATCAGCAAGTTAACATCTCCATAAAGAGTACGAAATAAATCAGCTACTCGGTGTAAAGCATGCGCTACACAGCTAACATGTATCATGTTTGGGTACAAAATCTGCAAATCCCCGCATTGTTTTGCACATATATGATGCAGCATCGCTACAAACTAGTAGCACCCCAGGCGGCCACAATAAACATAGAGAATCGTTGAAAAAAGGAGCGGTTGTTGAATGATTCAATTTGTCCAGCAGTCAGCAGATATAATTTATCTTTTTCTTCATTAACTTCTAATACACCTAATACGAAATTTGCTATGCACCTTTCTTCTACGTCGGTTGTTTCATCCAATGATACCCAAATAGAATGATCCTTTACGTTTTCTCTTAATTTGTTCAGTGTTGTTCTATATAACTCGGGAACGTATTCTTTTCTTAACGTCGATTCATCTGGAATGTTTTCTTCTGTATACTTCTCCATAAAATTGCAAAAAATTTCATTATTTAATTTAGCTAACCGAATGTCAGCGCATATAAAAGCCGTACAAAGTTCTTCACCGAATACCCTGTGTTTAGAATCATGCCGGAATAAATTATAAATTGACACTTATCCTTCGATATTTCCCCTTCTACGATTTTTATTGCTTGCATGTTTTTCGGTTTGAAGATGCTGAGTGACTTGAAACTTTTTTGTCGCCGTAATATAAACTTCGCAGTATTTACAAAATAATAGACGCCCGTATTTACAAAAATAATAGACGCCCATCTCTTGTAAAATCATTATAATCCTTCACAAATTGACTTAAAATTGCACTTACACATTTTTTTCTTTTTTGCAATCTTACTATTGTAACTATTGTACCAGCTTTAAGTTGCTGTTCACTTCACCTATATATTCAATGGTTTAGAGGATTATTTAATTGTCTGCTATAGAGTGGCTGTTTGCGTTTGGTATTCACTTAGTGGGTGTTATTTTACAACTATGCGAAATGTCTAGTGCAAAAAAGTTTTAAGAAATACTAACCGGTAGATATACAAACAACAGAAATCGCGAAAGTGTAATTACACTAATAAGAACGTTAAATATTTATGGGAAGTCATAAACTGTTTTAAAATAATATTTTTCTGAAAAAAGGTCAAATATGCATTCATAATAAAAAAGATTCAAAATATGCACTTATACATAGCAACTAAAACAAATAAAATACATATGCACTTATCTAAATGCATAATTTTACGAAGCCTATTCATTAGTGCTAAATTTTTATATAATCTTCTATTTAATGAATTTGACTGTACATGGCTACTATCTAATGTTCAACTTTTCTGCGGAAGACATATAGTTTTCGACAACTACAGATTTTCTACTGTAGGACCAATAGAAAGGATGTATAAGTTAAGTCTCCTATTTCTATATGTTGTAGAACGTATGCTAGATGCATCGAGTGTATGATGAATCAGTGTATGAGAGCATACATAAGTCTCCAATATATTAGTTAACTATATATACACAAAGTAAGGAAGTGAAAAGCCATATCCGTCTTCGAGATACCGTACATTGATAAGCTCCAATAAGAACAAACGCGTCTGTGCGTTCCGTTGATGGACGTGGCTTAAGCAATTTTTAATTATCTTAATTATCCTAATTACAGGAAGGTCGTAGTCGCGACGGGGTGTGTTCTACATACTGGTACATACTTGGTTTGTCGGATTGTAGTTATGAACGCATCACATAAGGCGACATTTACATGTAAGAATGAGATTTAATATTCATTAATTCTCATTTGCAGTAAGTTCAGCATGTTAACTATATATACACAAAGTAAGGAAGTGAAAAGCCATATCCGTCTTCGAGATACCGTACATTGATAAGCTCCAATAAGAGCGAAACGCGTCTGTACGTTCCGTTGATGGACGTGGCTTAAGCAATTTTTAATTATAAGTCTCCAACTCTAAAAAAAACAATAATAATAGAATAAAAAGCAATGAAGCCAGTATCAAAATGAAGTAAAATTATTCTACTACGAATGTACAAATAATCACCATAGTTTAAAAGTGTTCAATTCCAAAATGGAAAGCCATACAGTTCAGGCTTAACACTATTTGTTTCCACACGTTAAGAATATTAGTATTTAAAACGACATACTTTTAAAAATAAAAAAAGAACTATATGAATCTTTACATGCTTAATTATACAAATTGAATTAAGAATATGCTGAGAAACCGTAATAAAATTAGAGAGAGATACATTTATGTAATAACGAAGAAGGCTGTCTTTTTCTAAACTCCAAGTAATTGCTTGTGCTTATACTTTGAGATTTAAAACAGTCAGCATTAACCCAAAATTCCAACATCCAATGCAATTTTAGTCGAACTTGATACGCAGTCGAGTATAAGAGGATTTGGTTAACGCTCAAGTTTCATTTTCCAACTACTTACGTTCGGCTGCAATTGGAAGACGGTCGCTTTCCGTGATATTTCGATTGCATTTCTCTTCATTCAAGATAATTCCCGATTTGCATCGTCAAGCTATCATCCGACTCTGCATAAAACGATTGAATTCATAATGATGTCGGAAATGAACTGTATATATACGAATTACCGTATTTCAGAACATTATCAGCGAATTTTACTGCAAATTATTTTACATATTTAAAGTATATTGAGCTGAAAATACATTCTCTTTCTAATATGGTATAAAAATGAATGTATACTGTGTTCAGAAATATACCGTTGACTTTTATGTAAAATTTAAATCCCATTCATTGCATTGTAATTAACGCAGCATGAATCTAACCCCAACAGAAAGAGAAACATTAATGTACCCTGTCATAGTTTAAATTTCAGTCATTCCCTCAAAAGTCATTAAGAAATAGTGGCAATTAATACAATTCTAATGCTGAGTGTACCTGGAGATAATAAAATTCTATAAATATATTTGAAATGATTAGTGAATATTAAATTATATATCCAATATCCCTATTTTTGTAGCCTTAAATTTTATAAAATAGTGGTAGTGCCCTCAAAAACTTTCCTCATTTGAGATGGCCATGCCTTTTTTTAATGGTTGGTGACAGTGCGCGTAAACTCCACAAAAGTATAGTTTTGATAGTTTGGTTATGTCATGTAAACGTGTGTAGTAATTAGTAATTTAGTTTTTGAGAAAATATTAATTTTCAATAATATAAAATAAAAGAACAACTTCGCCATCTCATTGAAATTATTAAGTCCGAGCGTAGAAGTACATTCAGCACTGCATATTAGCAAACAACCAAAACAACCAGCTCTGTGTACATAACAACTGTACAACTAAGTGGTTCAATCAGATGGCACCACCGTATCTCTGGAAACTGTATTATTGTGTCTCTTTACGAATCAACCGCATGCGTATGTAACAGAATAAATTGAAACATACTTCAGTGGGCAAAAACCTCACCAATTTCTTGTATTGTATTCTTCACACCAGATTTTTAATAATATTATTATTAAAAATATTTTTGTATTATACAAAATTGGTGAGGTTTTTGCCCATACGAGTATGTTTTAAATTATTCTGTTAAATATTTATTATAATAGTCAAAATTAAAAGAAAATAATACTGAAGCAGATGTTGGAAATGTTTTTGAAGACAAAGTTGAACTCTACACGCTTCATGCGTTCCAAGCCATTTATTAGGATTTTTTGGGTTATATCAGTACAAGAATTCAAAATAGCATTACGAAGCTCTTAAATTGTGTAATGTCTGGTCTTGAAAATGGTATTCTTTAAATATGGAAAAATAAAATAGTCTAAAATTGTCAAGTCTGGAGATCTTGGAGTAAAATTAATAACTCTTGTATCGAAAAATTCTTACAAAAAAGCTTCTCGAGATTTGTGCGCGGATGCATTATCTGCTGGAAATATTCTTCCGTAAATTCATCATCATGAAGTTCATTAATAAGTGGTATCTTTCAGCAGTTTTGGTTTGATTAAAAATATAGGCCCAATAATTCGTCTTCTTAAAATGGCTAGCCAGACGCCTATTTTTGTGGATGTAGCGTAGTTTATATAAATTCATGAGAGTTTTCTGCAGACCTAATTCTCATATTTTGCTAGTTTAAATATCCTGGAAGATGGAGCCAAACCTTATACGAAAAAAGCATTTGTGGAGAATGTCATTATTATTTATGTTATTCAAAAACCATAGACAATACTGTGTTCTCGTAACCAAATCTACCTGTTTGGGTTCCGAAACTGCTTGAATTTTATACACAAAGAAGTTTAAGTCCTTTTTTAAAATAATATGATATGTTTCCACTGACAAATGAACGTGTTGTGAGTTTTGCAATTGATTTTTTAAGTGAATTCCATTCGACGTCGAATATCCTCTATGCAATTTGTTGTTCGTTTTCTAGGTGCTCCACCGCCAGGTTTACTAGTTATTGCACTTGTTTCACCAAATTTAATAACAAACTTGAATATGTTTTTTGAGTTGTGCGTAAGTAACTGGAAATCCTATAAGCGCCGATTAGTGAATAAACTCAATCTCCATTTTCTAATTTTTGTCAACTTTGAATAATAAATATTTTATGTTGTAACTCTAACATTATAATAAAATAATTTAAAAAATATAAGTGTTTATAATTTAAATTTATGTATGACAACTGTCAGAATTTAAAGTTTCCTAAAGTTTCGCATTGGCACCACTCCTTTATTACTTAATTACTTAAAAACAGCCTACTATATTAAGGAAAGTTTTTGAAGGCACGTTATGTTTGAATAGCCTTAACCTGTTAAGGTTAGACCTTAGGCTGCGCTATTTACGGTGCAATGAATAGGATTTAAATTTTACTTAAAAGTTAACGGTATATTTCTGGACATATCTCTGTTCGTTCCATATAGGCTTCTATATAGTTCAACCGATTGCGATGAAACTTTGGTGAATTGTTGTTTACGTGTCGGCGATAGCTTTTTTAAAATAAAATTGTAATAAAATATTTTTTTTCCTTGAGTCAAAATCAATCGCTTGAAGTCTGCGGTAAATATGTTTTGATATTGTCACGAAGTGACAGAATGAGCTGTCATCAATTTAATAAATGCGTTTTGACGTTTTTATAGAGAGGCCTTTGTCACGAAGTAGCATAACGGAATGTCACGAAGAGATAGAAGAAATAGATAGGCGAATAATTGTATACTTATCGAAAAGACTAAGGTTACTACGAGAGTGCTGTGTAAATTTCGCGGAACGCTCCGGAGATGCCAGTTCGGTAGGGTGAACTCCTCGAAGTATAAACCGAACCATTACGAAAAAAGGCCTACATGTCAACATTCGTACAAGTTTCATTAACTGACTAAACACCAGCCGGAGAACATGCCAAACGCTATAACGCATCAACTACAGGCGTAGCAACATATGCCGGGTTTTTGCTAGTTAACAATTGAAGACGCCTAAAAAACGGATCACGCGTACGTATTTAAAGAAAGCGTAAACAATAAAAGATAAATTTAAATAATTAATTGATGATGTATTATGTATTCTAGGAAAATTATTTAATTAGACCAAGTTTTCATTTTATTATAGCACAAACCTTGTCAGGCAACAGAGATGTTATAATTTTGATCATATTGTTGTAACGGTGTTCATTTAAAAACGTCGGAAGTCGTAACTGGGTCCTTGTAATTGTACACTTGTTATTTGTCAGAATAATTCCATTTTTACAAGCAAAGTAACCTGGTTTAGTGTTACAAGTGTGTTTATTTCTTTAATTCTTTCATTTTATCACCTTTTTAACAAATTTCGTACAAATCAGTTGTTTTCAATGTTAAAGTTAAATAATGTATTATTGTTGGTGTAACCTCAACGTACAATTTGCAACTATGGTGTTGTCTCCAGAACGAAGAACTTTCTTAGTTGAAAGTTACTTTCGTAATGGCACCCGTGATGACGGAGAATGGATTTATTCAGTCCAAAATTGTTTAGAAGAATTTCAAGCACAGTTTCCAAATTTTGCTGCTGAGTACATGCAGTTTAAAGAAAAATTAGATTGAGCCGTAAGTCTGTTTCGTGAAACTGGTAGCATTCTATGAAAAGTTGGTTGTGGAGCACCGAAAAAACGTACTGTAGTAGTTGTTGCTAATGTTCAACAAATAATGGATGATGCACCGAAAACATCTATTGGGTAATTGAGTCAACAGATCGGAGCCACACAAAGACTTGGAACTCTGTGCTTACCGTGCCATTGCGGTACAAGAAATGAAACCAGCAGATTATGAACGACGTCACCAATTTTGTAAATGAGTAGTTAATAAAATTGTTAATAATGTGGAATTATTACAAAGAATGATTTGGGCTGATGAAGTATGGTTTCAGTTGTAAAATAGGCCTAATAAAGGAGAATTTCCGAAATCCAAATGATTATTGAGTAAAAGATCTGTATTTTTATATTTCAGGATTTCCATGGTATAAAGTAAGTTTAATTTTTGCAATTTATTTTCTGTGTGTAATATTTTAAGTTATAATTAAAATTATGACCTTCTTCTCTAAGATGTGCTTGTATAAGATCATTTATGCTCAAATCCAAACTTTAAAATCTCATGATCAACATGGTTTCATGACTGGGCGGTCCACTGTTACCAACCTGACTACCATTACCCAATATATTTCCGAGAAACTTGATAGTAATAAACAAGTCGACGTTATTTGCACGGATATGACAGAAGCTTTCGACCACATTGATTATTCTCTACGTTTAATTAAGCTCGATGCTCTTGGCTTTTCCCTTTCATTGGTTGCATTCTTCAAGTCATACCCAATAGTTTTTCGCCATCCTCAGGTGTTCCGCAAGGAACTAATTTAGGTCCTTTATTGTTTCTCTTATTCATTAACGACTTGGCTCTTGGGCTGAATTGTCCAAGGTTGCTCTTTGCAGACGATTTAAAATTATATGCTACAATCAACACTATCGACGACTGCAAATCGCTTCAGAATCAGAATGAGGAAGTACAGATTTGGACCTCCAAAAACAAATTAACAATGAACGTCACTAAGTGTAGAAGTTGATTCTTTGGAACTTCGTCGTAATCATGGAAGCATGAAATTTTTATATGACCTAGTTAACCATCGGTTGGACTCGCCAAAACTCTTAGAACAACTTAACTTTATTGTGCCTCGTCTGGGTTCCAGATCCACTTGCATTTACTGCAATAAACCGAAAATTAATATGATGATTAAATCACCTCTCTACAGAATTTGTACCTATTATTACACTTTATCAAATACTTCCTTTTATATTCATTTTGATTCGATGGCGATGCTGATAGGAGAATGGACCACCAACCTTCACTGCGTATGATGTATGTATAGTTTTTGCTATAGTATTTTATATATGCCTTTTTGATTTTTGGACGTCGATAATCAAGAAAAGACTAATTTTATGACATACAAACAAGTAGGCGTAGAACCAAATACCTGTCACGAGTGACTAGTCTATTAGTTACCTTTATGTCAAAAAAGTAAATTTGTTTCTTTTTATGACATTTACTTCTCAAATTTGTTTTAGTTCGTTAGGCGTCGTTAACAATTGTTAGTTATTAAACGTTTTTTTAGAGATTTATAGGCGTTAATTTAAATTGTTCAACAATGAGCCTTTCCGAGACCCAAAGAATTGACGTATTAATATTAATTGGAGTGGGTGATAAAACACGAACGCATTCTGAAGTATGCAGAATATTTAATGATAAGTATCCTGGCCGTCACATTTCCCAGCCTACGGTGAGTAGAGTCGAACAAAAATTCCGTCAATTAGGAACTGTCAAAGATCTTCCAAAATCTGGTAGATCAAAACTGAATGACGAAAAAAAATTGGATGTATTGTTACATGTTGAGGAAAACCCACATAAACCTACAAGAGAAGTAGCCGGTGATTGCGATGTAAGTAAATCGTCTGTCTTGCGTGTTTTGAAAAAAGAAAAATACCATCCGTATAAAATTCAAATGGTGCAGGAATTAAATGACGATGATCCTGATCGTCGATTACAATTTTGTGAAATTGTTACAAATAGATGTCAACAGGATCCGATGTTTCCCAAAAACATTCTTTTTTCTGATGAGGCAACGTTTACCCTACATGGAACAGTCAACAAGCAAAATTGTCGGTATTGGAGTAAACAAAATCCGCACTGGATGAGGGAAGGTCATACTCAGTATCCTATTAAAGTGAACGTTTGGACTGGCATAATAAATAACAGAATTATTGGACCATATTTTTTTGAGGGGACATTAACTGGGGCGATTTACTTGGAGTTTTTACAAACATTTTTAATACCTGAATTAAGAAGACTTTTTCCTGATACTGTTAACCCCACAGAAATTAATAGAAACATATGGTTTCAACAAGATGGAGCTACACCACATTATGCAGCAGTAGTACGAGCTTACCTTAATCAAGTTTTTCCGCATCGGTGGATCGGTAGATGTGGTGAAATTGAATGGCCGTTCTCCCGATATGACTCCACTGGATTATTTTTTGTGGGGTTATTTAAAATCAAAAATTTACTCCAATTAACCAATCAACATTAATGATTTAAAAAACCGAATAATGCATGAAATTAATCAAATCAGCGCTGAAATGTTGCAAAACGTTTTGGAAGAATTCCAACATCGTCTATTTGTTTGTCAAGAAATGAACGGACTCCAGTTTGAGCATATGATTTAAACTATTTTTAGTTATTGTAAATAATGTTAAATATTTTAAAATTTATTTCGTTCTGCGACATAATTAATTATACAATTTAAACAATTTAACATTGATTTTTCCTATTATCGACGTCCAAAAATCAAAAAGGCATATACTGCTGAATAGAGAATTAAAATCCCTTTTAAACGCAGTAACACACGCTACCCCTTTTCATTTAAATTTTTTAAAGGGGTAGTTATTACTTCGAGGGAGTTGAAGGGGCACATAGATAATTTTATTCAAAAAGTGTAGTTTCATATATAAAAATTGACCTGTTTCAGGATTTTCCTTTTGTATTAATAATTACGTAGAAAATGAATTTATCCGTTACTTTAGGACCTCACTGTATAAGTGTTTAGATAATTTCTTAGCCGTTAACGGCTAAGAAATTATCTAAACACTCTTATAGCTATGGAGTAATAATTAACATTTCCAACATTCAAATCTGACATCTGCTCTCAAAATACTGACATCTGCTCTGAATATCTCACATCTACTTTCAAAATAGGCATCTGCTTTCTAATCTGACGTTTGCTTTCAGAACTGACACCTGCTTTCAAATCAGACATCTGCTTTCATTAACTGACATTTGCTTTCACTAACTGACATCTGCTATCAAAACTGACATGAGCTTTCAAAACTGACTTCTGCTTTCAACTTGACATCTACATTCAATAACTGACATCTGATTCATTAAGACTGTTACTTTATAATGCATTTCTAAATAGCTTGAACCTGGGTCTATTGTGGCTTAGTGGTAAAAGCGACAGCCCGGCAAGCTGTAGACTTGGGTTCGAGTCCCAACGTACACCATATTTTTCAAATAAAAAAAATTCGTATGATTTGCTTTGTAATTTGTAGACAGCAATGTTTACATCCCCACTTACTCTGCAATTACATACATTCTAATTTGATATTTGTAAATATTTCATGTAAAAGCCGAAAAACTCCAATAATTTATCAATTGTTATATATATATATATATATTTAGTGTTTAAAGAATTTTGTTTTTCTTTTTTATTTTATTGGCCGTGTCTTAATATTAAAAATAATAGATTTTTATTGGTTTTAGCGACCTTTTATTGAATTTTGATGTTTGTTTACGACGTTTCGACTTTTATCAATTCAGTCTTTTTCAAGCATCTGGAAACAAGAATCATTACAATGAACATGAGAACTGTGTTTGTTTCGTGTGATATAACAATTAAATTAACGATTTTAAATTTAAAATTATATTAAGAAATGAATTACGAATTAGGTTAGCATTTTACGTTGAAAATTAAATAACATTAAATTAAAATAGCTTAGAATGGTAGGGGGACATTTAAGTGATTAATATCTGTATGAATTAATTGGAGACTTAACAATTATTAACAATTTTAAGTTTAAAATTAGATTAAAAAATGATTACAAATTGAGTTAACATTTAACGTTGAAAATTACATAAAATTAACATAAAAAATAGCTAAAATGAATAGGTAGGGAGACATTAAGGTGATTAAATTGATGGGCTTTCAAAACTCTATTACCCTCTCATAAAACAATAGATAAATCAAAAAACCCCCCTGCACGCACAAGACAAAAACGGGGAAAAAATAGCTCCCATTAGAAAAAACAACGTTAACATATACCCCTTAATACGGTCCTGACCACCATGCTCCTTCCAAAAAATAGAAATTAAAACCCCCGCAAACTAAAGTATTAGTTCACTTACAATATCCGCACAAGCACGATCGTTCTAAGAAAATTGGTCTCGGATGTCCAACACATGTGTCACATAATTGCGTACCCTTGTATAACAAAATCGAACAACAAATGTGAGTTTATTTATCTTTTCTTTGTTCTCTTTACTTATTGTAGTGTAACTCAACTTTCCAATTCATTCATACAGTTGTTAATCACCTTAATGTTTCCCTACCTATTCATTTTAGCTATTTTTTATGTTAATTTTATGTAATTTTCAACGTTAAATGTTAACTCAATTTGTAATCATTTTTTAATCTAATTTTAAACTTAAAATTGTTAATAATTGTTAAGTCTCCAATTAATTCATACAGATATTAATCACTTAAATGTCCCCCTACCATTCTAAGCTATTTTAATTTAATGTTATTTAATTTTCAACGTAAAATGCTAACCTAATTCGTAATTCATTTCTTAATATAATTTTAAATTTAAAATCGTTAATTTAATTGTTATATCACACGAAACAAACACAGTTCTCATGTTCATTGTAATGATTCTTGTTTCCAGATGCTTGAAAAAGACTGAATTGATAAAAGTCGAAACGTCGTAAACAAACATCAAAATTCAATAAAAGGTCGCTAAAACCAATAAAAATCTATTATTTTTAATATATATATATATATATATATATATATATATATATTATTATATATTATTAGATGTATTTCATGTTATTAATATAACTTCGTTCATGTTGTTTAATTCTTTTAGAAAAGAATCTACTTGTCCCGGCCTATATAAAATTTAGGGCATGAACTACATTCAAGTTTGTAAACTCTCGATTTATAGTTTTCATCTACTTTTTATTTATTTTTTTTTAATAATTGAACCTGAAGAGTGTTGGTTTTGAAAGCTGTGTTAAAATTATATCTCGATAAGAATTTAGAAATTTTGTGCGTAAAATTACCAGTACAGGTAAGAGTTTTGATAGCTTTCCTGTAACTTTGTTTATTCAGAATATTGTAAATAATATCTTGTTTATGTCCATTGTGATAAGCTATTTGTTTAATGTAGTTAAGCTCATTACTATAATTGTCTATCAATAAGTCTGTGAATTATAGAATTGAACGAAGTCATTTTACGGAGTATGGATGTGCGGATTTATTGCAAATTACTGTATCAGTATGTGACGGTTTATGGTAGATGGAAAAATCATGTTCGTTGTTTTTATTTAAAACAGTTAAATCTAGGAAATTGATGGTTTTATTTATTTCTTTTTCAACCGTGAACTTAACGTTAGGGTAAAGATTGTTAATATATGATCAAAAAAGGTTTAATTATCTGTCTGCACCTGTAAAACAAGCTAACACATTGTCTACGTATCTATGCCTTGAACCCATGCAAATTTTGAAATATAAAAAGACAAACCTTTTACTCAATAATATATGGATTTCGGCAATTATCCTTTATTACAACTGATCCTTTATTTATTTTGGTTTTCCCGTTTTTATGTTTATACTCGGTAAACTTTGGTCCCTTTGTGTAATAAGGTTTACATCATCATAAAATTATTTTTTCATTATAATAATTCATTTAAGTTTAAATTTGTCAACATCCTTTATTTTTAGTTTGTGATACAACTCAATCCGAGGAAGACACTGTGTGTCGAAACAATTGCAATGTGATTTTACCTCAATAAAGTGGAAATTAAGTAATATTGCATTTACATTTTTATTTCATTAATTATTAATTTCCATCAAGTAAAGGCTGCTTAGATTCAAAATTTCTTTATTGTATAGGTTAACTACACATGCCTGCAAATTTGGAGTCATGCCGTCCCCTTTTGAATTCGATGACCGATTCTAAAATATTTTGATGCGGTAATTACGAATATGTATTCAGTTTTTCTCCACCACGTCCAGATTTTTCAGAATAGACGTAGGGAGAAATTTGCAAAAAAGACACCTTTACTTAGAAACAAAAGATATATTAAAAAGTATATACTTAATTCTAGAACTTAAAAACTACTGAAATTTGATAATCGATTACTTGTTGATTGCGTAAACATGTCACTTATCTTTGTGAACTTTGTGCCTTTTTATTCACAACTTCTATTTTGAGATTTTCTCTTAAATTTTCGATTTGGCTTATCTCGCCTCAGCAGCCAACAGTAGTCAGCCATATTTGTATGATACATCTTTTCCATATCTTATAAATCTTCGTTAAGTCTGCTAACAAATGTTACACCTGCTCTTCGTTAACGGCTTTTCCGGAAAGTAGTCAATGTGCGAATTCAGGAAGTGAAGTTTAATGCTCATAGAGTAGCCCATTTAACCAAAATTTGCAATCATATTAGCCACTATTTCTTTATAAACAGGGTTTTTATTGTTCCCTAAGAAATTTTTCACCACCTCCTTGAAAGATTTCCATGCTTCTAATTCAATTTGTAGAATTTGGAAGTTTTTCATCGAATTTTTCATTCTTCATTAATTTTCCTATATCAGGATCAAAAAAACTCCTTCTTTCAGTTTAGCGTCTGACAATGATGAGAAAATTTCACGCAGATATTTTAAACCTTCCTCTTCTTTATTTAAAGCCTTCACAAACTGTTTCACTATACCCAGCTTAATGCGTAAAGGAGGTAGTAAATTTTTTTCTCGGGGAACCAAGTCCGCAGAATTTCTTGTCCAGATTTTTTCTACCTTGATATCTTTCTATTCATTCACATTTCATTAAAAAAAATTACAACCAATATATTAATAGGCTTATTACTTAATGAGGTTAAAAATACCCATTTTTAGCGCAATAAAAACGTATTACCAATTATGTAGTATTTAACAAATTATGAATCGGAATTTAATCTATTATAGAGTTACTAAATGCATTAACAATTAGTTAGAACTCCTTTAAAAGAGCTTGATCCATTTCCGAATTGAACGCTCCGGGAAACTTTAAGCAAAATGTAAAATACTAAATAAAAAAATATTCTGACGGGATAGATATTTTTTTACTATTTCTATCATAATCAGTGCATTAGAAAATATCGCGAACGCTACTCAAATTGTGATGCCGAAAGTGGCAGACAGGGTCGCCGATTGATGTCCCCTGGTTCTGGCTTCAACTCCAAGGCGGAATCATTAGAGGTCGGTTTTATTGGCAAAATAAATAATACACGCAGGAACAATATAAAATAATATTTAATAATTACATAACAATAACATTACATGTTACGATGGACACATGTACAATAGAGATTAGATCAGATTTACAAAACTGACCCGTTCTCCTCTGTCAATATATGTCATGACTACTTACTTAAGAACCTATTTACTTACTTAATATTATGCTATTCTAGTTACATACTTAAACTAGAATGCGAAGATCCAGTAATTAATGAGGACATGTTTCGTTAAATAAGTGTTACATTGAATATGTAGAAATAGGTGTTCTACTTTAGTTATTACAAGATCTTAGAGGTGAAAACCATTTTAGTCCTGTGATATTAGTTTAATTTCTTATTGAGTTAGTGCTCTTCAGGCGTACCATTTCCTTTTATTTTTTTTTTGTAATATAATAATTACAGGTGTAATAATAATTTAGGTCCTTCAGACTCGTTTAAACTATGCTCTTGTTTTGGTTTAATAGCTAAAAATTAGTAAATTGCCACAACAAGCTTCCAAGATACAATCTGTACTATACAGGCTGATTTATTTTCGGCCCTCACCATGGGGATATCTCTTATTATTGGAAATAGAGTATAGGTTTAAATTTGGCAAAGTTGTTAAATTTTGTGTTTGTTATAAATCCGTAAAGAAAATAGACCTGTGACAAATGACCTTCGTTATTTAAAAAAAAACGCGAAAACCCCATTTTCTTCTTTTACCTGTAGCACCGACATTTGGCCTTGTAGAGAAAAAATAAAAACACATCCTCGTGGCCAGTTCTAAACCTCTATCCAGTGGTGTA
The DNA here is from genome assembly GCA_935421215.2 of Melolontha melolontha. NCBI lineage: Eukaryota > Metazoa > Arthropoda > Insecta > Coleoptera > Scarabaeidae > Melolontha > Melolontha melolontha. The sequence goes on from OW285242.1 coordinate 55,164,366, forward strand.
CTCTAAAAACTTTTATACGACGTTTCGTTTCTTTCTGGCCATCATCAACTATCTAATTTCTTATAGGCGCCATATTGGATTTAGACATCTTCAGAAATAATTTTTTTTTCTGATTTCAACCATGTACCACATGCTGACTATAGTTTTTGACATTAGGTTTTATTTGAAAGAATAAATTATAAGATTAAATAAGGTAGCCTTTGGAATTTCAATCTGTCAAACATTTCATTTATTGTTCATTAATAATACAAAAATGTCATACACTAACGAAGAGAAACGAGATATGATAAGTATTTTTTATTCTTCGAAACGAAATTCAACAGTAGCGAGTACAAGATATCTACAATTATATCCAGAACGACAACAGCCTCATCGTACCATTTTTCTAGATCTCGACAGAAATTTGGTCGAGAATGGATCGTTTACTAAGCCACGTAATGGTCAAGACAACAGGAATTTAAATGAAAATCGACAAGATATTTAACAAATGGTAAGTTAAAAGCGTGTTTTCAAATTTCATGTTAATCTTGTATTTTTATAGATAAATAATAATCCATCAATTTCTACACGCGAAGTAGCGTCAGAATTAAATTTGTGCCAGTCCAGAGTTTGGAGAACTTTACATAAAAGTAGGTTTAAACCATACAGGATCCATGTTAGTCACTCTTTACTGCCTGGAGGAGGATAGAGGTTTAGAAATGGCCACAAGGACGTGTTTTTATATTTTCTCTACAAGGCCAAATGTCGGTGCTACAGGTAAAAGAAGAAAATGGGGTTTTCGCGTTTTTTTTAAAATAACGAAGGTCATTTGTCACAGGTCTATTTCATTTACGGATTTATAACAAACACAAAATTTAACAACTTTGCCAAATTTAAACCTATACTCTATCACCAATAATAAGCGAGATCCCCATGGTGAGGGCCGAAAATGAATCAGCCTGTATATTTGAAAGATTGCGATCGATAGCAATTAATTAATTTGTTGTTTTCTTATTGTATTTACTGCTATATTATTTTTAAATTCTTTACTCTTACTTACATATTATTTTTCCATCTTTAATTACGCCAAAGATATTTGTGTGTAATAAACAGAGAGCGGACTCGAGCGATTGATGATTCATAGTTCGTAGGCGTCTGCCTTGTATTTGCAATAGGTTTGTTTCTATAAGCGATCCGTGAGCTTCGAACAATTTGATACATGTGGCTAGCTGCATAAGTTGCACATACCTACATATGCAGTTAATATGTATCTGTCAATGCACAACAGAGCTAATGTAATAAATGTCATAAACGGTTTGGTAACCGGCAGCAACTACTGCTAAAACAAAGGTAATGCTGACAAGCGAATCGTGTATCGAATTTTGAATAAATATAATTTGCAAAGAACAAAACTCAAAACTATGTATTTTCCGTGAAACATTGAAAGTGTAAAACATTACTATGAACAACTAAAATTTGTTCAAGGTATTCCTATGTTAAATTAGTTCTTTTAGATGTTAAAACGTATTTAAAAATAGAAATTGTCCGTTCCACATCACAACTGGTGATGGGTGCGTGATTAAAATGTTGTGAAAGTGCACCATCCTTCGAATGTATAGATTTTTCAATCGGCTTTGTGCAGAATTGATATAATATACTCAAATCGGAATTTCTGCTAAATATTCCACCAACTTCTTGTCTCAGCTTTGAGAAATATCTTTTTAAATGATGAAACTAACTTATCAACATTTGGAAAATGATCCCTGATGTATTCACATACTCTGTGTAGTGCATGTGCTGCACAGGTAATTTTAGCATATTGGGATAAGATTGCTTTAATAACTTCACTGTTTTTGATACATAAGCTGCCGCGTCAGTCAAAAATAATAGCATCTTGTCGTTATGGTTGTTATCCGATGACAGAATATTATGAATACATTGATCAATTACTTCTGCAAATGTTTCACCATTTACGACTGGCAATAATTTAGTTGCAATTAAGTATGGTTGGAATGAAGTTGTATGATGAAGAATACCAACAACTACATTTAACACATATCGTCCCATTACATCCGTTCCTTCGTCTGCACTTACCCAAAGTTAATGACCAGATAGGTTGGTTCTTATTTCTTCAATGGTTCTCAAATAACATTTTGGTAAGTGGTATTTACGTAAAGTGGATTTATCTGGTATATGACGATCAGTATATTTTGTAAGAAACCTCTTGAGGACTGGTTTGTTAAGCTTTTTGAATTGGATATTTGCCGTCATGAAAGCTTCACACAGTTCTTCGTTAAAAGTGTCAGGTGCAGATGGTCATATGTTATCTTGACGAGTTTTCGAAGAAACATGTCTCTGCACATTATATTTTTGTGGACGCCTTAAACTTAATGAACAGTCACTGTAATATATCTCGGTATCATTACGAATATGCAACCAAACTGTATGGCCTCTAATCCATCCTACCATGGTTACCCTGGGAGAATTTTCCATAGTTAATGAAAATAAAGAGAAATACTAAGAACAGAAAGAAATGGACTAAAAATAAGAAACGAAAACTACCCCAAAAATAAGGTAGTAAATTAAACTTAATATTTATAAATAATTATAGGATAAATATACAAGATAAAACGGATTTTTAAAAATATTAAACGTTGTAATCAAATAACACTGAAAGAAACGAAACCAGAAATAATTCCTTATAGAAGAGAATAGAAAATATACTAGCTCAAGAACAATAAATACCTATAACGGGTATTCATTTGAAAAGTCAATCTAGTAGCATGTGATTTACTGAGAACATTTTGAAGTATGTCGTAAATTAAAATTTACTACTTAACCTACGAAGTCGTATATCTTGACAGTTTCATACATACAAATAAATAACAAATGTGATTGACATTATCAAATGTCATTTGGATTTACGTTTACGGAACAACAAACACATACTAATATATATGCGTCTTATTCTATCAAAATTTCAAAGTATCCTAGATTGACTTTTCAAATGAACACACGTTATGTATATGTATGTATAACAGTATATTATACTTGCTATTATTATTATTATAGTTATTTCAACACAGTTTAACGAAATATTAGATAAATGTATATTCCGTCTTACACGCTACTGTAAGATAGAATTTATGAAGGAATATACACAATGTAGGGGAGATCCTTGTACTTTGGGACAAAAAAAAGTTCTTTATGATAATATTTACAGCGTATAATTTTTATTGATTAAAAATATAGAATACAGAAGATAATCTTGTTTTTATGTGAAGGAACCAATAAAACTGTTAATAAAATTAAATACATAAGAACAAAAAATATTTTTTTGTAATAACCTTTGTGTCCTAAAGTACAAGCCTTGTAATGTACTTTGGGACATAGATGTTTGTACCTTGGGACGGTTTAACAAATTCTATTCCACATTATAAGCTGATATGTCTATTTCAAATTTAAGCTCCTCATTTTGTCTCGCAGTACCTGCAACTACTTGTGGTTTGCCAAGTGTAATTATGGCATCGCTCTTTGGCAATTCGTACTCTATATTGTCGCCAATCGCAAATTTATGTGTTAATTTATTTTTTTATAATATTTTACATTAAAAGTATCGTCATCAATGCCTGTGATTATAGCAACGTAATATTTTCTTATTCTTTTGGTTTCTAATTTTGCTAAAATATAGTCAATCTTAAGTTGTTCGGTCTCATTATTTGTTTCTATCTCTGTTTCTCCAAATTCAATATCTTCTAGAGAATCATCTGTATCTTCCAGCTATTCGTCTTCTGAACTACTCTCAGAACTGCTGTATTTTAAAATTTTCTTAACCTTCTTTTTCTTAATAGCTAATTTTTTTTCTTTGTCTTATTTTTCATTTGTGCCTGCATTTCAACTTCATTTTTTTCTGGAGTTTCAGAAACAATTCGGCATCTTCCTGGTTTCCTACCCCCTCTTTCACCTTCCTTCCTTGGTTGAGCCTTTGGATATGGTCGTACTTGCTCTGGTGTGTGATGTTCCCTTGATGGTTCAGGTTGAGGCTGCTCTTCCGAATTAGATGGGGTCTGTGGAATTAATCTATCTGTCACAAAAGAGCTCAAATATTCATTATATTTGAAAACGTTCCTGTCAATAGGATATATTCCTGTAACAGAAAATCCTGATTGGACGTTTTTAGGTGTAAACGCCAGTGGATAAGCCTTCCCAACACATTCAGCCACATGATAAATTGACATTGGCGTGCCACAATGAACCAGTAGCCATTCATTACACGCAGTATTAAAATAATTTTTTAAAGGCCCAAATACAGTTCTATCAAGTGGCTGCAATTTGTGGCTTGTATGCGGAGGAAAAGTTAACATCGTTATTCCTGCAGCTTTGGCTAAGTCTAGAGCCTCAATTGAGATGTGATTCTCATGGTTGTCCATAATCAACAGCACTCTATTTTCAGTGGTAGAATGAGCGTGTTTAATAAAGTGATGTAGATATTCAATAAATATTCAATAAATGAACTATTTGACCACCCACTTGGATTTGCACTTCCTATGCTTCCTGCAGGGGCACCGTTCAGAATGTGATCTTTGAAATATACTCGCGGAAAAACAAACATAGGCGGTATTGAATTGCCAATTGCGTTAATACTTGCTATAAGAGTAACATTTATACCCCGCTCAGCTGACGTCATGCTACCAACTTGTTTACACCCTTTTGCTGTAATAACTCTAACTGGAGTATGTACAGTTGACATACCCGTTTCGTCAACATTGTGAATATTTTCCGGAGAAAAGTGATAGCGTTGCATAACATCTTCAAGTTTATCAAAAAATGTATTTACGTTGGTTCTATTAAATGAAGTTGCTCTTGCCAAACTAGTTGCTTGTGGTTTTCTTAATGATATTCGTGGATGTCTTCGTAAGAAATACCTAAACCATTCTTTGCCTGCTTTTTTATTTGTATCCCAAGAAACAGGATATTTCATGTTATTAGCCACAGCATAGTTAAATGCTAGTTTTCTTACTTCGTGGGTTGATAAACCATAGTGCATATTAGCACATTCTAACAAATATGCAACTAATTCATTTTCTTGCGTTTCTGTTGAAACTTTTTTAACATCCTGAGCAGCACTGTAAATAAATTCTTCGCCTCCGCTTGCTTTATGCTTAAGAATATGTCTTGAAAGAGTAGATTTTAATATTCCATAGTGGTCAGCAGCTTGCCGAACGCTGAAATTATTTTCTAAAACTAAGCGGGCTGCAGCAGTAACATTTCATTCATCTGGTTTAATCCTTTTTTTGTTTAATTTACTTATTGGCATCTGCAATTAAAGTTTCATATGATGAATAAAATATTTAAGTATAAGATTTGTAAGACACGTACCAAAGTACAAACCAAAAGGTGTCCCAAAGTAAAAGCCAAGCTATTATTTTTTTTTAATTTTAGTTTTATTAAAAGGTTAAGTTTAAAACACAAATTCTTTTGAAAATACATAATCTAATATTTGCTCTTCAAGATAACATAAGCAAATAATAATAATTTAGCTTACCTTGGATTGAAACGATTTCGATGTTCTCAGATAATAATTCACTTCCAATCCTATAAAACACCTTAACACGCAAAACATAAAATGGCTCCTGGAATTTCACTATATTATAACACGTATAGACATCTAGTGTACAAATGCATAACTGATAGAAATATTGGCGCTCAATTTCAAATAAAACAATAATAAACTTGTGTGTCCCAAAGTACAAGGGTCTCCCCTACTATTCATAACGACGGAAATAACAACAACTGCTCGACGAATGCAATCGAGCAAGCAAATAGTGAGGCTCTTATAACATTCATACTATACCTGATACTACCACAACGTTTTGTCGGGGCAATTGGTCATTCAATCGCTTCAGTCCGCTCTCTGGTAATAAACTACTTGTTTCCTTTCCCAAATTCATGATTTTTTTTTACAACATTTTATTCTTCTACGTGCCTCGTTATATATATATGTTTTTGATTAAGGAGACCGACGTGCGACTTCCTGGGACGGGATCCCTGTTTTTCATGTCCTGAATAATATGTATACAGGGTGTCGTACTTCGCTACTTATAATAGCAAGGAGGCGCACAAACCTTTTGTTTTAAAATTTTATCGTTGAAAGCCATATCATCTCCGATACGCTAGATGACACGTCGCCCTAATGTTCGAACGCGCAGACATATTCTCCAGCGGGTAGATTCACTGAAATTTCTGAATCTTTGTGTTTTTTTGTTGTGCGTCACTGTACATACATACACAATCGAAAATAATAATACTAGTTTTCATGATAACTGGTAATTACTGTTTTGTCATTGGTATTTACTATTTATAAAGTATTGATTTTCTTCGTGGCATTTTAGGCGTATATATTAGAACTATAATTTTAAATTTATTATTTATTATTTACGTAATGGGTAAAAGTAAATTTCAGAATTTATTTCCTTATGCAGTTGCATAATTATTGCATTAAAACTTACATTCTTTTTCCACCCATTTGTTTGCTTTTAAACCGAAATTTTTGTTATGAAAATTTATGCTCAAACCATTTTAGGTAATTACTACTCTATTAGATCTCTCTATTAGAGAAGCTTTTCTACCAAACAGCAAGTAATACTGCCTCGTTAGTCGGCACATGAGATCGTGACAAAACTGGAGGAGAGAGCGGTAAGGGATACCGTGATATTCTGTATCTCATAATTCATAATCCCTCAGACTTGATTGTTTGTTTTTGTCGTATTGTTAACTTAACAACAGGGCGCAGTATATATCTGTGCATAATTCTAAATAATAATTATATCTTAAACAACATCATTACATGTAGAAACTGAAAATTCGCTTGTTTAAAAGATTAAAGCATAAACATCAAAAACACAGACTGAATATTAAGATGGATTTGCTTATATGTAAATAAAGTTTGCCTGTTATTTCCCAAGGAACGTCACATGGGGATTTTGTTTTACATTCATGACTTGTCAGTATTCATTTTCAAACTCTAGAAGAAAGGATAATCATAATTTATACCTTAGATGCCTGTTTTATTTATGAATATATATATATATATATATATATATATATATATATATATATATCATTGGTAAATTCTTGGAGTTTTTCGGCATTTATATGAAATATTTACAAATATAAAATTAGTATGTAATTGCAAAATAAGTGAGGATGTAAACATTGCTGTCTACAAATTTCAAAGCAAATCATACGAAATTTTTAGTTGAAAAATATTGTCTACGTTGGGACTTGAACCCAAGGCTACGGTTTGCCGGACCGTTGCATTACCACTTAAGCCACGATAGACCTTGGTTCAAGCTAATAATAAATGCATATATAAAGTAACAGTGTTAATGATTTAGATGTTAGTTATTGAATGTAGATGTCAAGTTTGAAAGCAGAAGTCAGTTTTGAAAGCAGATGTCAGTTTTGATAGAAGATGTCAGTTATTGAAAGCAAATGTCAGGTATTGAAAGCAGATGTCTGTTTTGAAAGCAGATGTCTGTTATGAAAGCAAATGTTAGTTTTGAAAGTAGATGTCTGTTTAGAAAGTAGATGTCAGTTATTGAAAGCAGATGTCAGTATTTTGAAAGCAGATGTCAGTTTTGAAGGTTTGAAAGTGCTAATTATTACTCCATAGCTATATGAGTGTTTAGATAATTTCTTAGCCGTTCATTAAATATATCGATTGATAAATTCTTTGGAGTTTTTCGGCTTTTATATGAAATATTTACAAATATCAAATTAGTATGTAATTGCAAAGTAAGTGAGGATGTAAACATTGCTGTACAAATTACAAAGCAAATCATATGAAATTTGTCCGAAGTTAGTAACTAATTGCACTAAATATCCGTCAATTTCAAATTTCAATACTTCATTCCTTCTGAAACTCATCAGACGAACGAAATAGTCCGTGACGTTGTTGACACATTTTGTTTTAGAAGTCTTCTTTGTCTTTGAATTTCACTGTAATGTTTGAGACAAGATTAAGTAGGTCATCTGCAACTTCAGACATCTGCAGTGATGAAAAGTTGCAAAACAACATTTATATTACATCCCTCGTACATTTAGACCGAAACTTTTAGCTGTTAGGATTATTTTAATTAATTTCCATTTGATTTATTATATAACTTCGTTGTGAATTTGTGCAAACGTAGAATATTAATTTATTTTATTAGCTAATAAAGTAGAGGGTTATGCAGTACATAAAATTCTGTGTTGGACCAGGTTCAAATCATGCATTATTCTGTCGGTTAGATGAATGCAGACTTGTAAACCCTAAATATTATTCAACGCCGGGGTAAGTATATTACTTGTCGCGTAGCTTTTCTTTGTTAAGCAACTGCGAAATTACAATAATATATACTGACCGTCATAAATAAATTAATTCTCAGTAAACGTTGATATATTTTAACGAAATTTTCAGGAACGATATATGTATTTTGTTCGTATGACAATATTAGAAGATACATTCGATTAGTCAAGGAAGCATTGGCAAATAAAATATTGTTGTCCTTCTTTTGATATTATTTACTTAAGTTGTCACTGTCGAGTATATATATACGAGGTGTGATCAAAAATTACGGTGAATGAATTTTTATAGCAGCATGTGCTGACGCTAAATTTATTTTAAATAATAAATTCGATAGCCCGATTCGTTGAGACGGTTAGTGCCACGTTAGAACAAATTGTGACTTGTCAATCGGCTTTCAGAGCCGGAAGAGTAAGGCCGTGTTTACCGCGTCTGTTCTGAATCATGGATTTCGAACAACGCGTTTATATTAAATTTTGTTTTAAGTTGCAAAAAAATTGTCAAAGATGTTCATGAAATGTTAAAATCAGTATATGGCTATAATGTGGTGCCTCAGAAGACTGTGTGCAAGTAGTATGCGCGATTTAAAAGCGGAAATGAGTCGGTTGAGGACGACCAACGATCGGGACATCCTTCGAAACAAAGGCAGACGAAAAAATGCTAAAAATGGTTCTCTCAAACAGGCGATTGACTATTTGAGAGCTTTCCAAAGAACTGAACATCTCGTACGGGTCCATGCATTTTAACTGATAATTTACAAATGAGACAAGTGAGACAATACACAGAAGGGTATCGTGTGTCAGTTTCCAGGGAATTGAAACTTAGAGTTAACAATGGAAAACGAGTAGTTCTCCTCGCCCTAAGAATCAAAGTCGAATAGGCCCTGTGATGGTCATGGCAGGACAAAAATTTACAACCATCCCAAAATAGATGTTCTTCAACAAAGCATATTAGAAGCTTCTGATAGCATACCACAGGCTACCATTGATTCGCTAATTTCAAGTACGATTATGCCTAATAGATGGAAGAAGGTCGACGCATTATTAATTTTTGCGATTATATTTTGCTGAAAGTTATCGTTTATTAATACGAATAAAATAATTATTAACAGGCAACGCTATAAACACTCTTCACTAATGGTGTTATTCCGCTGAAGGTCGCCATTAAACCGATAACGGCACGCCGTCTTTTCATTGTGTAATCATTTTTATAGTGTTATTGAATTCGAGCGTGTACTCATCGATAAATTCTAATGGATTGTTATAAATACAGTTTAAATTAAATGGCTGTATTAACAGATATAACTGCGTTTACTGAGCTCACGAAAACCCTTACTTAGTTATCCAAGAAGAATTAAATGTGCCTAGCGTTACACTATGGACAGAGATATCTTCCGCAGGCATTGTTGAATTATCCTGAAATGATATATGAATTAAAAACTGAACTAGAAAACAGCTCTTTATTCGCTGGAAAACCCATGATATTCCAACAACAACAGGATTGATGGAGTGTATCCACAGATTGGAATAAGTTAGGAAGATTTGCTGCAGCGACACAATATGCCTTCGCTCTCAGACAGAAGGGATCGCCAGTGTGCTACTTTCTTGTTGAAACTCTTAAATAATAAGATTGATTGCCCGTTTCTTCTGTCCAGGATTTCTCTGCACGTGCCGAGGCTTCATTCACGTTTTAACTCCGTCATTCATGTGCCTACGGCGAGGACCAATGTATTGCAACGTTCGCCAGTCTACTTAATGAGCACTGCTGCCAATAAATATTTTGAAGATTTTTTCTTTTTTAATTAGTCTGGTAAATGGGTGAGTGTATGTATATATATATATATATATATATATATATATATATATATATATATATAGATATATATATATATATAGACTATTAAGTATTATCGACCGTACTGTATCAGTAAAAATTCATTAACGGGTGAGCGGTCTGTCAAGTAAAAATAAAACTCCTTTATTCCACTCTATATTTCATAACGGATTAGTTACTTCATCAGGAGTGTAATTCAGAGTTAAAATTTAGCAAACAACGGCACTAAACATGTTAAAATTCGTAAAATTTCAAACATCAAATCAATATGTTGCTAGTTTGTCGTCAACCTCATAAAAACAAATATATATATATATATATATATATATATATAAAATAATATAAAACAAATATATATAAAAAAAACAAACATATTTGTTTTTAAGAGGTTGACAACAAACTAGCAACATATTGATTTGATGTTTGAAATTTGACGATTTTTAACATGTTTAGTGCCGTTGTTTGCTAAATTTTAACTCTGAATTTCACTCCTGATGAAGTAACTAATCCGTTATGAAATATAGAGTGGAATAAAGGAGTTTTATTTTTACTTGACAGACCGCTCACCCGTTAATGAATTTTTACTTATATATATATATATATATATATATATATATATCTGCTTTCAATAACTGACATCTGTTTTCTAAATAGGCATCTGCTTTCAAATCTGACGTTTGCTTTCATAACAGACATTTGCTTTCAAAACAGACATCTGCTTACAATAACTGACATTTGCTTTCAATAACTGACATCTGCTATCAAAACTGACATCAGCTTTCAAAACTGACTTCTGCTTTCAACTTGACATCTATATTCAATAACTGACATCTGATTCATTGACACTGTTACTTTATAATGCATTTCTAAATAGCTTGAACCAAGGTCTATCGTAGCTTAAGTGGTAAAAGCGACAGTCCGGCAAACTGTAGACTTGGGTTCAAGTTCCAACTTAGACCATATTTTTCAATTAAAAAAAAATTTCGTATGATTTGCTTTGTAATTTGTAGACAGCAATGTTTACATCCCCACTTACTATGCAATTATATACTAATTTGATATTTGTAAATATTTCATATAAAACCGAAAAACTCCAATAATTTATCAATTAATATATATATATACATACAGACTGTCCCGTAAAAAACGCCAACATTCATAATTCCGTTATTTATTGTCCGGTTTTATTGAAACAAAAAGTAAATTTAATAACATCAAAAACACTATAAGATAGCAGTGTTTTATTTGTTTTCAATTGTTTTCATTAATGTCAAACGACAGTCAAGTTTTTTATTTTAAATGGCAACATATATATTTTTGGCTATATTCGGATTGTATTTTTCTTTCTCAATTCAACGATGTATAACATGTTTATTTTTGATAAACGTTTATTGCAAAAAAAAAAATTTATAAATTTCATCTTTGTCTTCCATTATTTATAAATATTCGAATGTGTCATGAAACATTTGAAATGTAAGTATTATAAATATTATTATAAGAAACAAAACACTTTACAATAAATGTTGAAATTGCCCGCCACCTTGTTTAACACATATCGCACATCTCCTAATAATAAAAAATAAAAAAAAAACTTTATAAATTTCATCTTTCATTATAGTAGACTTGGCCCAGTCCACTAGCATTATGTCAATGTGCCTTAAGTGTCAGTTTGACTTTATTAAGTTTTCTGTATTATCCTGTTTGAACGTTTTGCCGCAACAAAAAGCGTATTTTCGTTAAAAATGAATAACAATGAATTAACGGACATGTTACAAGTGTTCTTTGAATGTAATAAAAATCGCCTTCAAGCAGTTCGTCGGTACAGTGCTCGTTTTCCGGACAGAGAAGTTCCAGGTTCGAAAATATTTCAGAGAATTGAAAAGAATTTAAGAAATTATGGATTATTTACCAAACCAAAAACACAAAAACGGAAATTCTCCGAAGATAAGGAATTATATGTTCTTCTTGCAGTACAGCAAAATTCACGAACTTCGATTCGCGAAATTGCACATAATATTGGGGTATCAAAAACTACAGTTCATGGTATTTTAAGAAAACACAAACATAAACCGTACATAGCTCGAAAAGTTCATGCATTAGAACAAAATGATCCTGGCCGTAGAATCCAATTTTGTCGTTTTTATTTAAATGCATTAGAACAAGACCCGAATTTTTACAGAAGGATAATTTGGTCTGATGAATGCACTTTTAGCAACAACGGTATTTTTAATAGAAACATACATCGACAGTGGAGTGCAGACAATCCGAGATTTGTAATTGAAAATAATTTTCAAAGACGTTTCAACGTAAATGTTTGGTGTGGCATTTTAGGTGATCAATTAATTGGGCCATTTTTCATAGATGGTTGCTTAAATCAAGAAATACTACACTTTATTACACGAAAATCTCCAAAACTTTTTAGATGAATTACCTTTGGCAAATTTAAATAGAATATTTTTTCAACAAGATGGGGCTCCCGCGCACAACGCCAGAGTAAATACTGATTTGTTGAACACCCAATTTGGAAATAGGTGGATAGGAACATCCGGTCCTATCGAGTGGCCTGCGCGTTCACCGGATCTTACGCCCCTCGATTTTTGGTTGTGGGCTTATCTACAAGATCGAGTTTATTTAACAACTCCAGAAAATGTTGACATTTTAAGACAAAGAATTATTAACACTTGTCAAGAAGTACCAGCCGCTTGTCTTTTAAATGCGACCTTTGGAGTAATTAGGAGATGTGCGATATGTGTTGAACAAGGTGGCGGGAAATTCCAACATTTATTGTAAAGTGTTTTGTTTCTTATAATAATATTTATAATACTTACATTTCCAATGTTTCATGACACATTCGAATATTTACAAATAATGGAAGACAAAGATGAAATTTATAAATTTTTTTTTTTTGCAATAAACGTTTATCAAAAATAAACATGTTATACATCGTTGAATTCAGAAAAAAAAACAAATCCGAATATAGCCAAAAATATATATGATGCCATTTAAAATAAAAAACTTGACTGTCGTTTGACATTAATGAAAACAATTGAAAACAAATAAAACACTGCTATCTTATAGTGTTTTTGATGCTATTAAATTTACTTTTTGTTTAAATAAAACCGGACAATAAATAACGGAATTATGAATGTTGGCGTTTTTTACGGGACAGTCTGTATATATATATATATATATATATATATATATATATATATATATATATATATATATATATATATATATATATATATATAAATGTGTGTGTGTATATATGTATAAGGTTTTTGTCTTTTGTTATATTATTCTGCTAATTTGTTTTTAATTTCATTTTTACATTTGTCCAACCTTTTATTTACCTATTTTTTATATTAATTGTAACGTTCTTTTGTTTTAATATTGTAATTATCACATTTATCCCGTAACTATTATTATTATTAACAAGATGTTGCATCTCGTCATTATGCTATGATTGTTCGTAACTTCTTAAATGCAAACTTTACAAGCTGGATCAGTCGACGAAGTCGCATAGAATGGCCGGCCAGGTATCCCTATTTGAGCCCGTGTGATTTTGCCTTGCAGGGTATTTTAAAAAAGAAAATTTTCCGCTATAACTTACCAAACATGAATAACACAGGTCTACAGTGATTTTGATGTTTGAAAGCTGTTTGCTAATTTGTATATGTTTGGGGGCCCTTATTCCAAAAAACGCCATATTTTTGCTCTATCACGTAAATTTTTTTTATAGCGCTCTATATCTTAGAAATGTTAATTTATTAATATACATACCTATGACAAGAATATGTTTGTTCCATGTTAGGCATGATTTCTAATGAATTGATTTTTATGAAATTAAATGTGATTTGGCAACACTGGTTAATATTAGATTTCTCAGCAAAGCAACAGAGTCGGCGCAGAAGCGTCAATACAACGTTGAAACCTGCTTATGTGCAGTTTGGTTGTGTTAGTCGTCGTGCCACTGTGTCCGCGCGCTTGTTGTCTTCGTTGTTGCGTATTTTAAGTGTTCTAGAACGTATAAATATGGAAAGAAGACATTGTGTGAACAATCCTAATAACTTTTGTTATATCTGTGGTAGTTATGTCGTAGTAAAGTAGAGGCAAATTATAACTTCGTTTGTGAAAAATGTATACCACGCTTATTTTGGTGTAAAAATTGGCGACCAAGACAAGTCCTGGGCTCCTCATACTGTTTGTTCCGTTTGCGTTGAAGCATTAAGAAACTGGCAAAAAGGTAGGAAGAAATGTTTAAGCTTTGGAGTTCCTATCGTATGGCGAGAGCCTAGAAATCACAGTGATGATTGTTATTTTTGTTCGTGTAATGTTCAAGGATTCAACAGAAAAAATAAGAAACAAATTGTGTATCCCAATCTTGACTCTGCTATTCGACCAGTTCCTCATAGACCAGATGTACCGATACCTACCGCCCCAAAAGCACTAGAAAACGTCATATCGTCAGAATCAGAGGAATCTAATTGCGACCCAGATGACTCAGATTTCACACCAGATTTCAGAGAGCCCGAAGTGTTTAACCAGAGCGAACTAAATGATTTAATTAGAGATTTGCACCTTCCAAAGGATACATCCGAATTGTTAGCCTCCCGACTTCGTGAGAAACATTTACTGGCACCTGGCGTCACATCAAGCTTTTACCGGGATCGCGAAAAAGAGTTATGTCAATATTTTACTCAAGACGGACCGCTAGTGTATTGCAACAATATTCCTGACTTAATTTCAAAATTAGGAAATGTGCCGTATGTAAAAGAAGAATGGCGCCTGTTTATTGACTCAAGTAAGCGTAGTTTAAAAGGCGTTTTATTGCACAATGGTAACGAGCTGGCCTCGGTTCCCGTTGCCCATTCGGTACATTTAATGGAAACGTGTGAAAATTTTGAACTTCTTTTAAAGAAAATAAACTACCAAGAACATCAGTGGATGCTTTGTGGTGACCTTAATGTGCTGTGCATTCTACTAGGACAACAAGGAGGTTATACAAAATTTCCATGCTTTATTTGTGAGTGGGATTGTCGAGCAAGGGATAGACAATGGACTCAAATAGAATGGCCCTCTAGAACAAGCCTTACACCTGGTAGCAAAAATATATTAAGAGATAGCTTTGTTGACCCCAAAAAAGTTTTACTGCCTCCTCTCCATATCAAACTTGGCTTGATGAAGCAGTTTGTTAAAGCCCTAGACAAAAATGGACAGTGTTTTAAATATTTGTGCGAGACATTTCCAGCCTTATCAGATGCCAAGTTAAAAGAAGGTATTTTTGTTGGGCCGCAGATAAGACATTATGCAAAGAGGATTTTCAAAACACAATGACCAATGTCGAGAAAAACGCCTGGGTTTCATTTAAAGAAGTAATTGATAAGTTTCTTGGGAACTCTAAGGACGAAAACTACGAAAATATTGTTCAAAATATGTTACAACACTTTCATCGTCTAGGTTGTAATATGAGTTTGAAAGTGCATTTCCTGTTTTCACATTTGAACTATTTTCCTGAAAATCTTGGAGCAGTTAGCGAAGAACAGGGAGAGAGGTTTCACCAAGACATTAAGGAATTGGAACGGAGATACCAAGGCAGATGGAGCGTAATGATGATGGCGGACTACTGCTGGATGTTAAAACGGGATATGCCCTTAAAAACATACAACCGAATGTCCGGACAACGCAGCTTTCTGGCAAAAAGACAAAGATTTCACTTAAAAAAGACTGAGTAAAGTATTTTTTTCCACTTTTTTAACTTGTATTCCACCTTTTTACTCAATAAACAAATAATTTTTTTTAGAAATATCGTTTTTTTTCATTTAATATTTGCAAAAAAACCTTACGTGATACAAATAAATGCATAGAATTTTTGAAATCAGCCTACCAAAATTATATAAAATCAGTTTTCAAAATAAAAACATCTGTCAAAAAGTTTGATTTTGTAGACCTGTGTAATTGATGAAATGGAAACGATATCAAATGATAAACAATTATTACATCGCATATTTCGTCTGCCAAAAAGTCTTTCTTTGGAGATTATTATTAAGTAAAAGCTCAAAAAAGGTATAAAACACCTTACCACAATTAATAATTATATCCTAAGAACGCCTAAGTTGTTATCATCATAAGGTAAAACCACTAATCAAAGTGTTGAACATGAGGCACAGTAAAGCTAACACACAGAATCGTGCACACAGTTGTGTTACTTTACGCACAGAATGGGCGGTCAGGAACCTCGATTTGACCCCCTGTGATTTCGCGTTGTAGGGTATTTTAAAGAGAGAATTTTCCGCTATAACCTACCAAACATTGATGTTATGAAGCAGGTAATAATTGATGAAATGCAAACGATATCAAATGATAAACAATTATTACATGGCGTATTTCGGCTCTCAGAAAGAGTTACGCATTGAAGAGAATGGAGGTAATTTTAAGCATAAACGTTAAAAGAATGAAAAGTCTTTCTTTGGAGCCTGTGGCTAAGTAAAAACTCAAAAAAGATATAAAACTTCTTACCGGTTTTACACCTTATCACAATTAATAATCATATCCTAAATACGTATTTCTCCATCTAAGTTGTCATCATCAGTAGGTAAAACCACTAAGTGTTGATGTGGGATACAGTAAAGCTAAAAAAAAATAACACACAGAATCGCGCACATGTGTGAGCCCGATTCTGTGTGTTGGCTTTACTTTACCCCATGTTCAACACTTTGATGAGTGGTTTTACCTACCGATGATGACAACTTCGATGTCGAAATACGTATTTAGGATTCGATTATTAATTGTGATAAGGGCTTTTATACCTTCCTTGTCGCTAAAAGAATAAAATTATATTTACTGTTTAATAATAAAAAGACACTTATTCTAAATAAAGGTTATATTTTATTATTTAAATATAAATCCGTTGCCTGACTTGCCGCACCCGGTATATGAACGTGTATTGTGAATTCATTAATTTATAACCGACAGCATATTGATAATATACAAGTTTTTGGTTTAATCAATACTTTTTATAATTCAAATGAATTTATTTAAGTTACTATTTGCGATATTTCCCGCATGTGTTAGAGCAATTTATTTCGTACTTTTTTCTTCAGTATATGTTTACTAACTTGAAGCATATAAAATATTCAATCCCATTTCGGGTAGGAATTGTCCCTTTATCATGTTGGGAAGCTCGCGTGGAGGGTGTGTCATGTGAATTACTATTACCGGCAATTTTTTTCAAGATTTTTCCTCCGGTGACGTCAATGAATTTCTCGGGACATTCATTTAACTCTTATACGCTTTTTTTCACGTTAAAAGTACCTATATGTCAATGGATGTGAGCCTTTCTATATGTAAATGTAAGATTTGTCGCCTAAAGTGTAAAATATATCCGTGGTGGAAATATGTATTTTAAAGTGACTTCATTTATTTTGGAAAGTATTTTTAATTTACATTTTTAACTAGTAGCGTTTTATTGTAATAAATTTTTAAATCTAATCCATCATATCCCACATAAATCCAGTAATGGGTTTGAAACTATAGAGGTTCGTGTGGACTTAATCGAAACTTGGATGCAGAAGTTGAAAATAAAAATTGCTTACTAATCCTCTTACCTTCACCTTAAACTGTAAAATGTGGTGATACCTAATCTAGATAATAATAATAATAATAATCTTTATTTATCCAACAGTCACAGACCATTTAAAGGCAAAACACAATAAATTAGGAATAATTAACAAACTGCAAACATGCAGAACAAAATACTTACAAATAATATATCATCAAGTTTATTGAAACCACGGCACGATCTTATAAGAAAACCAAGGGTCCTAGAATCCAATAAACATGTGGAAGATATATGATCAGAAAATGTATAAGCAGAATCGAAAAACCTTAAACCTTCTCACATAATTATATATAACCTAACATTTACTATATATAACTACTGAGCATTTTTGAAAGATTTAAAGAAATACCATTCATAGTGTACCATTCACCAATCAGTCTAAGATTAGTTTATAAATTGATATACTCAGTTTATGTATTAATTACATGTAAATTTTAAGATCATATTAAGTTAAGCATTTATAATTCAGTCTATTCTAGCAAGTCATTGATGTTTATGCTAAATAATAAGAGGCCAAGATTGGAACCCCGAAGTGCCTCAGAACACATTTGAAACAAGTAGATCAAAAGCCATTATAAAAGACGCAAATTAAACCAATGACGTACAGAATCCAACAGCATCCAATTCAACAAAAAGTATGTTATTGTTAATGTAATCGAAGACTGCTACGTGCTTTCGCAAGAACTAGTTTTGCGCCTTCCTATGCAACGTACTACCTAATAACTTACCCACTTAGCCAACAGCACGATTGCCCCGGAGATCTTCGGTTGAGAGGCTAACTCAGTTAAGAGATCAGCTAGGGAGAGGTTCTTTTTAATAATAGGCGCCATCGTGTTTATACTTTCAAACCGTCACAGCGAACACAGACGCCGCCGAAAGTAAGTTAAATAAATCGCAGGTAATACGTAGACAATCACAACAATAAAACACCAAATAGGATAACAATAATAAGATGTAGTTTATTAACGACGACAAAATAATCAACAATCATTTATGGTAGTAAATAAATCAACAAGACAAAATAATGCAAGATCTTAATAAGGCTCACGAGTCACAGTACACATGTATCATGACAAATCAACATCCATGACCAACTTACTAAATGAGTATAAAAGTTATATAATTCAAATTGTTAATAACATGACACCGAGTAATAATTCACCCAGTATAGTAATTTGCATATTATAGAACACTAATGCACATTTAACATGAACTAGGATGCAATGAAATACTGCAATTAAATTAAAGTTCAAGTATACTAATGAATTTAGAAAAATAAAATAAAAGCTATATCACAAAGCCAATGAGATATCAATATTTAAATCATTAAGTCATAAATAAGTAAATTGTATGCTTAGTCTAAATAATAAATCGGTTAGTAATTTATCTAAAGATCTTTCGGTGAATCTCACAATGAGATTTTTGTACATTCAGTATAATAATTAGATTATTAAATATTAGAGAAAACATCAATCTACAATTTAAATATCCGCAAAAGAAAAATATCATCCAAATTTTTAAATATCGAAATTACAAAATATAAGCAAAATTTTACGATATACAGGTCCGTTCATAATCAATCGACAAAACGATCAAAAGTGGCTAAGGGGCGAAATCAACCCATTCAAGACCTTTGAAATGTCAGTATAGACTACGTCAATCTGCTTGGGTTCCACTAAAGCCACATATAGGTACTGGGCGAGGTTGGTCAAATTAGATATTGTCGTTCTACCCGGAATAAACCCATGCTAGTGTATTGATAAATATAATTTCACATTAGTGTAAATTTTAGTAGTAAATATATGCTCAAACACTATAGCAAAATTTGGTAAGATAATTACTGGTCAATAATTGTCTATATTAGCAGGATCCTCAACAAATATAAACACAAAAATTGTTTATCACCACTTAGCAAAGTACTGTTTGACAGCCTTACTTAGTATAGATGTAGCTCACACAATCTAGCGCTATAGAGCAGTACTACCATCCCTTCGCGTATCACATTCAAATACGGGAATTTCTGGGTGGCACCTCGTATTTCATTCTTTCCACATGTCCTAGCCATGGCAGCCTTCTTGCTTTAATAAAGGCGCTGATGGCTAGTTCTGTATACAGTTCGTAAAACTTCATGTTCGTTCTTCTTTCCAAGCCCAACTATGTTTATTTTTCACTAAATTTATTACCATTTTCTCTCCTAGATTTCTGATTATGTTTGAGTTTTCCTGTTTATGATGAGTTTTATATCCGTATGTCGTTGTAGGCGGTAGCACAGTTTTGTACAGTCTGACCTTTGATGATCAGAATACCATTTTTAAAATTATATTAATGCTTCCTGCACAATTAGTAACTTTTGACCATTTTTAAAATATATTTCATTCACCTACTCGAGTTCGTTAGTTATTAAGACACATAAGTACACATAACTCTCGACTCCCTCAAATTCTAAGATTTCCGTATTTCCATTATTTACTCTTGTATTTTCCCTTTTTCTTGTTTTGTGTTTGATTCCTAATTTCATAGATTTTAATTTTTTAGTATTCATTTCTAACCAATTTTTTTCTCCTTCTTCTATTAGATTTCTCATACATTCTTGTTTTCTTTTTGTAAGATTTCTGGCCAATAGTACTACATCATCTGCATACGCTAAACATTGGTGACTTTTATTGAATAGCACTACTTCACTATCAATATTAATTATGTGGTCTAACGTCAAATTGAAGAAAGTGCGAAAATTCAAAATCGATTTAATTTCTCTTCAGCAATAAAATGTGTCTCAATAAATATAAAATTATAAGAATTATACAAAGACGTATAGGTAACGTCGATATAACCAGAGCTTGGACTTACATTCGCTGTTCTCTGCTTCTGGTTCTTCTTCGAAGTGTTACGCTTCGCGTACATAGAATATTTTAATTTATTTTTAAATAAAATTTCTTTAAAAATATCTAAAATTTTTAAAATATAAATTCTTAGATATTTTTATGGGTACATATTCGTTTGCAAAGAGAAAGCAATTCTTTTGTTCTCGCGTAGACGATAGACTCTCGAAATCTACCTGCCTATACATTTAGTTTTTAAACTTAAGTTGTTATTAATTTAACTATGTACTTACAATTGAAACAGACATGTAATAAACATATCTGTAACTGCACACATGGATAATACACCTCGTATTTTCAGCATTTACTTCTGCTTAAGACACGTGTTTCTGCCATCTAGGCGTCGTCAGCCAAGCTAGTGAAGCAATGTAATACAAATGATACAAATCTTTATGAATAGATCTGTATCTGTATATACATTCCACTGAAATCGCCTACAAGATAAAGCAAATTTCATCCTATAAGGTGGCACTTATTTTTATAAGTTACATCTGACGGACGAAAGAGACTTTACCGAAAAAGGCGACCTTTCGTTCGACCCGTTATGCTGGTACTAAAAACGAAAAAATACGTATATCGGTGTAGTCCATTAACATCTAGCCAGATGGCAAGTAAATATACAAAAAGGTTTTAAGTATATCTATACGTTATGCACGTATAACGCTTTTGTTACAATTGAAACAGACATGTAATAAACATATCTGTAACTGTGCACATGGACAATACATCTCGTATTTTCAGCATTTACTCCTGCTTAAGACACGTGTTTCTGCCATCTAGGCGTCGCCAGCTTGACTGACGAGGCCTAGATGGCAGAAACAGTCTCTTTCGTCCGTCAGATGTCACTTATTAAATAAGTGCCACCTTATAGGATGAAATTTGCTTTATCTTGTAGGCAATTTCGGTGGAATGTATATACAGATTCAGATCTATTCATAAAGATTTGTATCATTTGTATTACATTGCTTCACTAGCTTACTGACGACGCCTAGATGGCAGAAACACGTGTCTTAAGCAGTAGTAAATGCTGAAAATACGAGGTGTATTGTCCATGTGCACAGTTACTGATATGTTTATTACATGTCTGTTTCAATTGTAACAAAAGCGTTATACGTGCATAACGTATAGATATACTTAAAACCTTTTTGTATAATAATGTACTTATTATCTTCTTTTGTATATGGTGTCTCATATCATTTGAAAGCTTGGCTTACAAGGGATATTTTAATATCTGCGTCATCGATATCACAACTTTTCAGTTCGTGTTTTTGATTCATTATTTATTCAAGACATCGACAACTTCGATTTACCTTCTCCCCACTTAGGTAAATACAAACCGTTTGTAGACCAGTGTTCTATCTAGACAAATTCTTGATCTCCTCTTTAGAACCTTCGTAAGAGACACTTCTTACTTCACGTGCTGTCGAGCATGATGTAACACGCTCGCTTCTAAGGTATTTTGAATTGTTCTATAGTATATGTTATCCTTAATCTAATCCACAGTAATTCACATTAATTTAACTAATTAATTTCTTCGATCTCCGGCCGAGCTCGACTCCATACTAGTTCAAGTACACGATACACACCATGTGGTCGACCAACATACACAACTCAAAGGTAACTCTGTATTGTTCTATACAGAGGTTATTTTATATTAATTCACATTTAATTTACTGCCCAATTTAATGTTCGTTTCAGTTTATTTTTGTGCTAATTTTTTTAATAACTTAATTACCGCTCCTTGTGTATATTACTTTTATTTAATTACTCTTAAATATATCAATCTCAATTTCTTATCTAAATAATAAATACGAACTTTAAGGACAACACTCCTGTGATTTATTTAGTTAGTAAGTTGTAATATAATTTAAGTAATATCACACACGTCCTGGACCTTTTATGCAACTTCACCAGTACCACTAATTATTTTATTTTAAATAATTCATATTAGTATTAGCAACCACAGCCGAACCACAACGCTTGTTAGTAATAAATGTCGCCCAAGACGTGAGGCTTGTTAGTAATAGAAGACCTCTATGATAATCTTCACCATTTCTACTAATATAAATTTCTCCATTTATCTGTTCCTCTGTGCTCTTACGTCCATATAATTTTTTATATTACAGAAAATATAGCGTTTGATCAAAAGTCTTTGGATCGCGATAGCCATGAAGTGTAAAAACTATCTATAGAATTATTTACTTCTGTACTTTTTTACTTTGAATTACACATAAGTCACAAACAAAATAGATTTTAGGTTATTGTAATTTGATGCATTTTATGTATATTTCATAATATTTATAGAGAATACAGAATGCATTTATTTAACAACGCTTTAATAACTAATACAAAAATTAGGTTCATTATAGGTAAGAAAATAAAAAAATATAAAAAAAGTTGAAAATGTCTTCCTTGAATAGACAGGCTAACACGTCGGCCCATGTTATTCAAAACTTTAATTAAAGGATTAGGTATTACTAAGCGACAGTTTTCAACGTTCTTGTGTGAACTGGAGTTTAAAAAATGGTATTCTTAAGCATTGGGAATAAGAAATATCTAAAGGCCTCAAATCACAAGACCTAGGTTGGTAACGACCGTCTGATATTAATCTATCGTCATAAAATTGGTAAATATTCCAAGCTTACTAGAGCAACATGCGGTCTCAAATTATCTTACTGGAAGTATGCATTATGTAGCAATCATCGTGCAATTTATTGATGCTCCAGTAGTTGATTTATATATCTTTCAGCGATTATGGTTTCTTGAAAAAATATCGGCCCTATTATTCGTCTACGGGACATTGTAACCCAAATACAAATCTTAGGACTATGTAAAGGAGCCCCACGATGAAAATTAGGATTATTCTCGCTCTAGATACGCATAACTTGTTTATTAATGTATCCAGATAGGTAAGTTTGTCTGCAAAAAATGTTAAGTCAAGGATATCGTTATCCATATGGTCATTAAACCAAGTACAGTACGATACTCTCTTCCGATAATTTAGTGGCAGTAACTCCTGATACATCTGCATTTTATAAGGAGCCATGTTTAACAATGGTTTGACACGTAACTTAAATTGATTTCTTGATTCAATCTATGCATGATAAAGTGATCAATAACATCATCATTTCTAACCCGTCTTCTTCCAGATCGAACACTATCACTTATATTGCTAGTTTCTTCAAATTTGTCCACAGTTCGTTGAAGTTGCCGAAAAAATCTCGTTCGATTATGGCGAAGTTGGAAAATCTCTAACGGAACTCATTCAAACATAAACGAGGCGAATAAACCCAATTACCATTTTTACCAAGATTTCCATTACTATAGTATGATTTAATAATACAAATTTTATGTTCTATTTGAAACATTTTCATTTATAACCAGATGACTTGAAAGTTGTCAAGTAAATGTCAAAAGTAATTGAAATAAATAATTTCATAGATATCTCGTAAATTCCGCGGCAATAGTGGTCCAAAGACTTTTTGATCATACGATATTGTTAATAGGGGCAATTCAACCAAGTCCGTGTTTACTACACAACTACACAAAAATCTCTAGACTGGTAGCGTCGTTCATCCATAATGAAACCACATCAAAGATTATTGCTCGAATGTTTAGTCGGATGTAGTTTTTTCGGCTTCACCAAATCGCTATATGTTGGTAGGTAGGTTGCGACTAGAGAGTTCTATGCCACTTAAGATAGATTCCAATAGACATATATTGTGTGTAGATTTCTTGAACGACTCTTTTAATGCTTTTCTGGTCTTCATGAATTTTTAGAACTCTGGGTACATTTCCAGTGAGTCGAATATCTTTTGCAGTTGTTGAGCACAGTCATCCTATAGCCGGGGTCTTCCGTTACAATGACAACGATGTCCGGGTGTTTAAAGCTTTTCTTTCTTCTTTCCTGGCATTGTATTTGAGTATAATAGTCTTTTAGTAGTTGACTCACTGTCTGTTGTATTTCTTCTATCTTTGGGCTTCGCAGTGTAATTTCTACTATATTTTCTTTTACAAAAATAATTTATAGGTAAAATTGACGTTCAAAATGTTCTGTCTGGATTAAATTGATATTGTGAAATTTCAAATGTCTCGAAAAAAGTATAAAAAAACTACGAAGGTTGTAAAACAAATTTCCTCTTGGGGCAAGCAAACAAATTTAAATAAAAAAAATCGAGAATTTTTCGATAAAACTCGTTCACTGGAATGAATCCTAAATTATCGGTAAATTTTCTGGAGACGACATTTATAATCGAGTTCTCAAATTCAATAAGGGAAAACCGAAAATAAAATATATTGCTAGAGCTATGCCGTCAACAGGAAAGACTTCATTCACCTTTGACGACGGTACTCCCTAATGAATTTCGAGGATCCATGGCGATTAAGTCGTTATGTTCGTTAAACTTGAGTAAACAGTTCGCGTAGGGGTCCCGGGAAACTTAGATAAGGTCGAATTTTTACGAAAACATTATAAAGTAGCAGCTGGACTCTTTGCTGTGATCGGATTACGTAGTTGATGTAAATTTATGTTCATGTTCCTAATTGCTTTGTTAATTACAACTTAACGTGAAGAATTTTTTTGAATACTTTAAGGATATGACTGAGTTTCTACCATGTTGTATATAAATTTATTACGCTTGACGTATATTAAAACCTAATTTCGCATTGTTAGTTCGTTTTTTCTTTTGTCTCCGATTCTGACAGGTTCGTAAAGCTCTTTATTCTTAATTACATTTCGTCGTGGTAATATATCACTATTTAATACATTCCATTGTCCTTAATAAACAATGTGACGTAAATAATTTGATTTCATTTTGTGCTTTTTTTCTAATACTGACCTGAACACCATTTATATAAACTTTCTAGCAAAATGAGGTCTAATAGCTAGATATTTTCTTGTAGTATTTTTTGTGAAACCTAGTTTCGTCAATATCATAAAATATAGGTTGAATAATAGTACTAGTACGAAGAAGGTTCAGAATTTACTAAGCTGACAAATAAATCAAGACTTTACATTGCAATGCAATGCATTTACTTCTTCTTTTTCTTCCTCCTCTGTTTTAGGCGGTAGCCTGTTCTTCTTTACGAATATTATCGACACACAGCTCTCAAGCCATCTCTTTTGCGATCTCCCAGCGTCTCTTTTCCCTGCTGGTCTTTGGTATCGTACAAGTCTTATAATTATTCCACTTTTGGCTCTTTGGACGTGGTCATTTTATTTTCCTCTTCGCTTTTTATGAATTTGACAACGTCTATTATCCCGCCCTTTTCGCTGATTTCTTTATTTCGAACCCGGTCCTTTCTGTTTTTTTCTGTTATTGCTCTTAGTATGTTTATTTCTGATGTACGCAGTAGTTGTTTAGTCCTGCTTGTGTCTTCTCATGTCTCCGATGAATATGTCATTATCGGTCTGATGATAGTTTTCTAGAACTTTGCTTTGCTTTCTATTCTTAGGTATTTGTTTCTCCATATCACGTTTCTCAAGTATCCTGATATACACGCTCCTGTCATAACCTGTTGTCTTACTTCCTGATAATTGTTTCTGTCGCTCGATATCTCAATTCCCAGATACTTTACACTCATCACTCATGCTTTATTATTTTTTCTCCTATTGCCAGTTTGCATATAATCGGATCTTTAGGTATTACCAATGAATTTGTTGTTTCTATTGAGACTAGCATATTATAAGTTACCGCCGTTGTCGAGGATCTGTAAGTTATCTGTATTAACTAAAGTAGGACACCTATTTCTACATATTCAATGTAACACTTATTTATCGAAACACGTCCTCATTATTGGTGCATATTTCGCATTCTAGTTTAATTATGTAACTAGATTAGTAAGTATGACATGATATATATATATATATATATATATATATATATATATATATATATATATATCATGTACAGTATAACATTAAGTAAGCAAGTAGGTTAGTAAGTAAGTAGACATATATATATATATATATATATATATATATATATATATATATTGTTAAAAGGCGAAAATACAGTGAAGCTGTAATGTAAAATAGGCCTTATGATATTACAAAATTAAATAATTAAAATTGAAGCTGATAAGGTAATTTTTATATTAAAGTGTATTATAAATCTATTTAAATATGGTATCAAATATTACATACAGATGGAGTTATTTGACGTGGTATCTGTTACATGTGTATGATTCAAATAATAAATAATCGTTTAAAACGAAGTATACTTAACCTCAACAGCTTTAGAAGTGAATAACTTCTTATTGTTTAATATCTTGTGGGCTCTAATTTATGTTAAATGCCGGCTTATAAGAACAATGAGACTCTTTTTGTTGTGCATAATAAATACACTGATAATGTAGGTTCGGTGACTCAATAAGAATACGTACAAATGGAGTGGTGAATAAAATAACATGTGATGGTGTATTTTAAAAGCAATATCAACAAAATGAAACGATTGCGTTAAAGAATAATATAAATGGTTTTATTGAAGTATAGATTTGCAGGTAAGTGATTCATATAAAAAACAATAGGATTAATATAAAAATGAATCAAGTCACGTGAAAATATAAACATGAAATAAATTCTAGGTTAAACAAAGATAATTAAAGAAAGTGAATTAAATTTACCTAATATACATAAATGCTTCTTTTAAAGATGAACATTTGTAAACAGGGGAACTGTATTCTTCTAGTTTTTAAATCAAATAATCCTAATTCTAAATGTACCTATAAGGTATATCTATTTTAAAAAATCTTTGATAGAGGTTTTACTTTATGAATTGAACTAATTCAACATTTTCAAAATTTATAGGAGATTGAAATAATACTTAAGTTTGAAATAGACGGCAATGGGTTAGTCTGGAGTCTTCTTGTGGATCCGAAAATGCAGGATACAGGTTTGGGCGGGTAATCGGACGGCGTCACCGCTTAGCTTCGGTCTAGCTGGATGCTATTCCCGGTGAAATGGAATTTTCGTTTTATGAGGCACTGGTTAATGTCTGGATACGCAAAATGCGTCAAAAAGGAGCTGGATAAACAGGTGATATTTTTATATGTTCGTAGTATAGTTTTTCTAATTTATTTAATGATTTTTCTTCTTATTTCCAGAGCGGCACTTAATAAAACGTAGATGTGTTTTCGGAATTTTTCTCCCTAATGACGCTAACTCTCGTTTGTTCCGAATGCTAGCTTCTTATTCGTCTAATTTGTATGTATTAATATAATCTCGCTAATAATTTTAGTGAAAATGATAATTTAATTACTCAAACCATATAGATACTTTACAAAAATTACATATTTTATTTTAGTAAATAAATAATTGTAATGAGAATGTTAGTAATTTTATATTATGCTAATTTTTGATTGGGATATTTCCCGCTGAATTTATTTCAAATAAGTACAGTTTTCCCTAAGAAATACGCGTCATTTATTATTGATCAATTAAGTTGAAATGTCTTCGGAAACACAAGATATTGAAATAAAATGACTAAGGCAAATGAAAAGATAAAAATAAATAAATATGAGAATTTATTTTGAACAATTGAAAACGCGAAATCAACTTTATTGATATGACAGATGAAGAATTCAGTTCCAAAAATTTCTTATTTTCTAATATGTACGTACATACAAGCTAAAATGATCTGTATCTTACAAAACTAGGGCATTCTTATGCGTAAGCTTGCCCTACTACATAATATATATATAGATTCCTTTATAATTTTTCTGTACTACTGAAATCTTATAGATATCTATTTTTTTGTTGCTCCAGGCTTTGATGTTCCACTTCCCCAGTTTAATTATCCCTCTCTTTCTCAATCTCTTAGTCCTAATTTGTTGCCGAGTCGTCATCCTTTCATCCAGACCATTTTGGAGGCCGTTCGTAGAATTTTTGTCTAACGAGCCATTTCTTCAGGTTTGAAAGAAGAAAAATCCATTTAAAAGGATAGAATATCGATGTTAAGGCCTTTTGTCGCACTCGTTCTTTAAAAAATTCTTGCGATAAAATGGTGCCTTATGAAACTTGCGTTTTAATATCCTATTTTAGAACAATAAGAAGTGAGTACTAAACTTCTAGCTTCAAAAATTTTATTATAAATCCACTACAATATTGTTTCGCCATACAATGGCTTAATCAGGTGGATGAAAAACTCAATATTTAAAATACAAGTATGAATATTTTGCTACGATCAAAGTCGCAGTATAAAAAAAACTACAAATATATAAAAAAAAAAAAAAAAACGCTCCTCGGAGCCGAACCAGTCTCGGGCGATGAAAACCGCCTCTGCCCGTTCTCGCCAACGTCCAGCGGCCCACCCGGCTACTAAGGCTACCTCAGCCCAGGGGGTGGGGAGACCCAAAGGTAAGAAAACTAAAAAAAAAAACCTAACTAAGGTGGTAAATGGACGCCACCGAATTTCTGCCGCTGGACGTCGCAAACCCGGAAACCTGATGACCGAAAAAAGCAAGCCGCGTGGGCAGAGGGCCGGTCCCCAGACCGAGACTCGTCCCCTCTCGAGGTTCGAGAGATGAGGAAGGGAGGAAAAAAAAAGAATGCTTTCCAAAAAACAACTAGTATAATAATTTTTCCCTATCGATACGGTATCATAAAATTTACAACTAAACCCTGTATAATTAAATTTAACAGATAACCCTGTATAATAAAATTTAAAGATAACCCTGTATAGTAAAATTTAACAGATAACCCTGTATAATTAAATTTAAAGATAACCCTGTATAGTAAAATTTAACAGATAACCCTGTATAATTAAATTTAAAGATAACCCTGTATAGTAAAATTTAACAGATAACCCGGTATACTAAGATTTAACAGATAACACTGTATAATTAAATTTAAAGATATTTGTCGAAATACGGATTTACCCCGACAAAGAATTTGCCTAATTAAGAGTAAGAAAAAAAGTGTTTACAAAACGGCAGACGGCCTTAATTTTTCCCTAGACAAGAAACAATACGTATTCCTTCTTAGCCGGGTTACAACACAGTTTCACTTTAAATACTAGGTAAAAGTAATCGCAAAATAGCAACATGAGGGAAAAAGTCTCCCTTGATTATAAATGACAGAGTACTAATGAATGGATTTATATTATAAAATTCGCAATCCAGCGTGTGAAGCACTGATTAAATTTTAACGTTAACTATTATACATTGAGTGATAAAAAAAAAAACAAATTGGAAAGTGAAACGAAGACGATCGGTATATCGTCTACGTATAGGTAACAGAAAAAAAGAACCAAAATTACTTGAAGATCAACCAAGTGTTCTTTTAAGCGAAACACCTGGGCAATTGAACGAAAGATAACAATTTTTTTTCCTTGTTTGTAACAAATATCCAACTTGTTGTACTACACAATTAGAAACTAGTAAAAATTTAAAAAAAAGAACAAACGCATGAATAATGTCAAATTCTTAGCTTTTTCCGATGTACCGCAGTTATTTCCTCCCAGCTTGATAACAGATGGCAACGAGAACTTGTCGGCACAAAGGTACTATAAGTGGGTGTCCAACAGGAGCGTTCTTCCCCGCCGGACCCTAACACCATCTAGATAAAGAAATAACAATAGCCATAAGACAAAAGAAGATTACAAAAAAAAACTCTACATACCAAGTAGCACGATGGTAAAACTAGGAACGTTGGTTACGAAACGTAACGATACCTTTCAAAAAAAACCTTCCAAGGGAGTTTTCACAACGTGAATAGATCCTCAATCAATTTAAATCCCCTCAAATGGGACCGTAATTAACACTTAGTTAAGATACTACGGCAGCCTTGATTAAGGTAAAAAGGTAAAAGACACGCGTTACATTCGTTGACGATATATATTCAAAAGGTGAAAGCGAAAAGTCATACGTCCTTGGTAACGGAGCTAAGAAAAACTGGAAGGTCAAAGGCGTACAAGAAAAACGACTGTAAAGAGTAAACATGAATTTACATTGCAAATACGATAATATACAGGGGTTTTAATGCGAAAAAGATGAAATATATTAACGAAAATAATAAATTTGATCGAAAACGTAGCAATAAAATACGGAATGTTACGAACACGTAACAACGGTGGTGGAAAATTTTTACAATCTTAAATTTAGTAGAGGAGAGTTGTTTAAATCTAATTGGTCATTTAAAGCTTAAAGCTTAAAGTTTTTTGCTTTAATCTTGAATATGTAAAATTTTGAAATCTATATTAAATTTGTGAAAGTTGAATCTGTTTTCTTTTCTTTATAATTTCTCTCGTGTTCTTCCATTCTAATTTTGAACGTCCTCCCCGTTTGTCCTATGTACACCTTATTACAATCTTCTCATGTTAACTTATATATACCAGAGTTTGATTCTTTGTCTATTTTATCTTGGTTGTTTTTAATAATGTTCTGTACATTATTTTCAGTTTTGTCATATTGATATGTGTTCGTTATTAAGTTTTTTAATGAAAGTACCAATTTTTTCCGAAATTTTGCCTAAGTAAGTGATTGAATTGTAGGAATTAGTTATATTGTTTTTTAATTTTGGATAAACTAACGAAAGGGTTTTAGATTTTCGTTGACTATTCAGGATGTTATTGATAATATTTATAGAGCAATCATTGCTTAATGCTATTGTGTATATCCGCTTTAGTTCGAGGTCGAAATTATTTTTACTCATAGGTATGTTAATTAATCTATACACCATTGTTTGGTATAATGATAATTTTTGTGTTATAGGATGAAATTAATTAGCGTGTATTGTGGTGTCTGTATGTGTTGGCTTATGGTAAGCCATTGTATGGCGAAACAATATTTTAGTGGATTTACAATAAAATTTTTGAAACTAGAAGTTTAGTACTTATTTCTTATCGCTATAATGAAGTTTCAAAAGGTTTCTCCGTCGTCAATCAAAGATTCCTATTTTAGATTTCACTTTTTATTAACTAAATATATAGAAATCAAATTATTTATTTGTATTAGAGAAATAATTATACTCATATAAAAAATATTTATTCTATAAAAACTTATCTAAATTTCAGCGGTAATTATAAATTTAATTGAATTCTACTGAGTGAATATATTCTCCACCGTAAAGAAAATCATTGTCTCCGAACAAAATACACCCTTTGTCGATAAAGGAACGTAATGAAGGCTCAATATGCAAAGTGAAGCTTTACGTTTCGTTAATCTTCGTTCGAAGATTTATTAAATCAAAGACTTTTTACAAATTGTATACGTTTAAAGAGATCATTACACTACATGCGCATATTCGAATACGGTAGAAATGATATTAATTTAATTATTCAAACTTCAAAGATCATCGCCCTAAACCTCCACCATTAAATTGATTTTTATTGTTCAATTACGTATGGGTATTACTAATATGATTAAAATGGCGACACATCGCAAAATACATCATTGTATAATACAATTATAAAAAAACAGATTCTTTCAGCAACCATGAATTCATTTTCACTTCCAAAATTCACTTCAAATGGAAATCTGTTGAGATATACTAACTACAGTTATTTAATTAAGTAAGTAGTATAGAATTTACGAAACATTATATCTGTAGTGTTTTTATTTTCTAGAAAGCAGGAATTGAGTTCCTGTCTTTAAAATATAATGAAGTTCTGATGGTGAAGTTATACTCCTACACCAATCAACTACTGTATTTGTAAACCATAAATGTTCTACTGCTTTTGCTCGATTGCGTGGCTTTCCATCAAATTCCTTTGCTTCGTACCCTCAACCAGCCTTTCATCTTCTATATTTTGTGGGTCTCAACCATCTGAATTAGGTTTGTTCTATATTTATTAATTTTTTCTTCAAAGTCTAATTTCCATACTTGTCAATTTATTTCTTTTCATATCTATATTATTGTCCATGATTCACTCCTGCAGGTTAGTATCAGTTTGACCACATTTCTTATTACACTCTGAGACATAAATTTCCGGTACACCATATATATTCGAAACTAGGAAAGGGAGCGCAATGAAATTTGGTATGTAGCCCGTAGTAAAGTAATAGATCATATACTGACCGGAAGAGAGACGCTGCACTGTCAGGTGGAGATAAAGAAGTAACTCGAGTATCTTCCTCAAGCTGTTAGTATTGCAGCAACACGACGTGGCATGAGATCTATCTGTCTCTGCGTCGAGGAATGATGCCAACATTATCATTAATAAAGAGAATTAAATATTTAATATGTCATTTGAACTTAACTTAAAAATTATTTACAAAATCTCAAAGAAATATTCTAATTGAACGCTTAAAAAAATAGTACATAATACACGGCAGCGAAAGCATTTTAATTGTTTCGATTACATTCTACTGCCTCGGCAGTGAACTGTATGCTCGGTTGTAATAAGAGCTGTCTGTGGCTTGTCTATAATTTACTACACTGTTCAAAAGAATTAGAGGATATCTCTTAAAAATTACCAAAAAAGTAATTGGCACTTAAAGTAACAACGGAAAACATATTTCAATTGTGCCTATAATATCCGTAAATAAGTATTAGGGTGCGCTATCACGTTTCAATGTCTTTCTGCAAGTTTCAACAGGATTAATCGCTCTTCGGTATAAAAGCGAACAGCAGTCCTTTACGGTTTCGGTACACATTTCCATCGTCTGAGTAACAAGCCGAGTGTAGTGAATTTTATTATTTATTGGCAATGTCGCAGCAACATGATTTACCCGAATTACACGCTTAGAGAGCCATAGATCAGATGGAATATGGACAAATACTAAGATGTCGCTCAAATGTTCGGAGTGAGCCAAAGTGTAATTTCCCGACTTTGGCATCGCTTATTAGAAACGGCATCTGTTAGAAAAAGACAAGGGCAAGGTAGACCAACATCTGCAACACCAAGGGCTGACCGGCACCTCTTCCAATTAGCATATTGAAATCGAACTTTAAATGCGACCCAACTTCGAAATCATCAGTTTGCTGTTGCTACTGAAAGACTAATCCTCAGTGTGCACCCATATAACAGACGTGTTTTGATTTGGCGTAAACCAGGGAGATAAAATTTTTCCGGGAAAGGCCTCGGTATAACGGTAGCGGTGCGATGGTGTGGGCCGGAATAAGTATCGGAGACCATAACGAACTTTATTTCATTCGGAATGATTCACTTACTGCTTAAAGGTATTTACATGAGATACTGAAACCCTTTGTTCTTCCATATGCAAGAGCTGTAGGAGAACAATGGGATGATAATGCTTGTCCACATCGAGCAAATATTGTTCACAATTGATAGAAGTAGGAATCGACAGAATGGACTGGTCAGACAATTCCCCGGACAGTAATCCTATCGAAAATGCCTAGGATGTATTGGGAAGACATATTGCCTCACGAATCTTGCACCTCGTTCACTTGCAGAACTTTAAATTGCTCTTAGAAAAGAGTGGGACAACATTCCTCAAGAATTGTTTGATAATTTAGTTCACTCCATGAAAGCACGATGTCAAGCCATGTTGTAGCCGTCCGAGGTGATCATACACCTTATTAATTACTGTATTACTGTACTTATTCCGACATAAAAATGTTATTTTTTTTTAAATGTTAATAAACGCTAAAATGAAATTAAACGAAAATGTTTATTTGTGCCTATACTTAGTTAAATAAGTCATTTAAGTATTCTTATCATTAAAACGCTATTCATTTTAATATTTACAACCCTTTTCAATCAAAATATTATCCATTCGCTAATTCTTTTGAGCAGTATATTTAACATATTTGAGTAGGTAAAACCTCACTATATTTTGTATAAAACAAAAACATTTTTAATGATATAAAAATATTATTAAAAATCGATGTAGATGTAGAGTGGAGGCACTTTGGTACAGTTTCCGCAGGTTGCGGTTGTATGCGTCAGATGGAAACCCTTGGCCAAGTCTTACACTTGTTATAAAGACAGTGATGGTTGTTTTGGTGTCGTGACGTGTTGACATTAGTCAATTAACGGCGCTGAATGTTGTTCTACCCTATGTCATAATGATTTTTATAATGTAGTAAGAGTTGAAAGAGATGGAGAAAGTATTGCTCCAGCAGCATGTACTGATGAGTCTATAGTAAGCCGAAACACGTATCTGCATGTTTTGAAAGATATTTTCACACAAATATGAACTTGTTTGGTGGTTTTTAATAATATTTTTATATTATTTAAAAATATTTTTGTTTTATACAAAATATGGTGAGCTTTTACCCACTCAAATATGTTTCAAATTATTTTGTGAAATTTTTAATGTTTCAGAATAATTGAAACATACATGAGTGGGTAAAATCCTACCAGTTTTGTATAATACAAAGGTATTTTTGATAATATAAAATATTATTGGTTATGTGGACAGGGCCAGGTACTTCAGCTGTCTGACAATAGGCAGCGCTGAATTTACTTCTTCGCTCGTCTGGATAATTTTTGTGATATGGCGATGTGGTTCTTTTTTGTGAATTTGTCTAAAGATATCCTTTCTCCAGCAGGGGCGTACCGATGAGCCTGGAGAAAGGCGAAATACGTATCTGCGTCTCTTGGGAGGGATATGTTCGGACACGTTCACAAAAATATTAATAGTGAACCTGTATTTGTGTTCTTCACACCCGACTTTTAATAAAATCTTTAATGTTGTGCATCAAGTTGTAATTTTAAAGCACTACTTCTTGTCACGCCATTAAGACTTTAGACGAGTCATCACGAAAGCACTACAGCTAGTTTAAAAGGCGGCGAACATATAATAATGTTTAGAAATTGTAATATTGTAGTAATATTTTATGATATTCAAACCACTATAAGTGCTTTAAACATGAATAGACTGTGAAATCCTTTGTGTTTCGTAAAGAGCTCACAGATGAATAATTTATCGATATACTCATGTAGAATATAAAATTTTATTATGATGTGGGATTTTTAATAATTTACAGTAATATTGTTGGAGTTTCTAATTTCTTTTTACTTTTCGGAAAACTCTTAAAATTAAGAGTTTTGAACATTAATACTAATTTCTGTGAAACTCTCTTGTCTATCACTTTCTCTTCTAATTTATTATAGTTCAATAACCGTTAGATTCATTTATCACTTGTCACCGTTTTCTATCGCTATCTCTGACGTTCGAATTATCTCAAATTCCCACAAAACCGGTGACAATGATCCGTCTATATTGAACTAAGGCGTGTATGGACAACGACATTTATCAGAAATGAAACCTTTCGTGGTAACTTTATCTCGGTTTAATAATATTAATTATAATCTAATCATAATTTGTCTATGAAATATTAATCTTTAAAATAATATTCCAAAGAAAAAGGTTTTTGTTTCCTGTGAATCTTAATATAATATTGCTACCTCTCCAAACGCGTTGGCAGCAAACCCCAGTGGGAACTAGGACGAGTCCTAATTCCGCCCCTGGTCTCCAAAATGCCCTCGAAAAGTCTCACCGACTAGCTCAGATTGTACAACGTACGCGGATGCGTCGTGGGTTTCACAACGTATCGTTGGTAGGGCGGGCACCACTACGTTTTGTCTGGCAAGACTTGGCCAACGTAGAACACCCACGGCCTGAAGGGCGTGACACGAGGGGTGTTCGGCTACTCAACCCTATGATACACAAACTCTCTCTCTCTCGCCTGTCAAGGTCCAACAGCAATCAAACACAAACAAAATATAGGTATAACAATATTTATTGCACAAAAAGTATGGGTTAAGAAACAAGTTTTGCGTAATTACATCCAAAAGCTAAAGAATAATTAAATTACCCCTTCAGGATATCACAAGAAAACAATTGGGAATATCAACAAAATTAGCGTATGGCAATATTACCGACAGGTGAACGTTTCATCACTCGGTATTGATGTCTAAGTGTATATCTAATTAATACATAAAAAAAAGTGAAGCTAAATAAAACTAGCTACCATCGAGGTTAAGCCTCTCTAAATAAAATGTTGAAGCAAAAAAAAATAATTGTAGGAAAATAAAGAGACGTGATCTATGTTTCCAATGTTCTCTAAATATTTGAACACCGGGTATATCAAAAATTACAGTACCAATAAGGTACTACTAAAGTGATCTACAAAAGTTAACACATAATAATCTATCAAATCAAATGAGCTCGCAAATAAATTAAGTACAGGTACAACAATTGTGAACGCAACCCCCTGTATATCAGGTTATAATCAAATACACAAATAATTGCTAATCGTCAAATTTACAAAGATTAGGCATTAAAAAAAAATAGAACTGAGGTGAGAATTCTTACTGAGGTTCTGTACAAACTGGTTACATAATATATTGAATTCACTGAATTAAAATTCGGCGTGCTCTCTAATTAACGGAACGAGTCTCAAGATAATAACATTGATAAATGAAAAGGTTGCAAGTTTATTACACTATAAATGACAATAAACGTAAATAAGGTTCATCTAAATATATATAGAATATCAAACTAAATTAATTTAGTGGGAGAAGCCCTTAATTTTAATTAAACAAAAGAAAAGATCTCATCAACAAAAGAAATAGAGAAAGGAGAAGCCTCTCTCTGTAATTATATAAAATTAATGAATTCAAAATAGCCCTAACACCCTAATGATGATTTAACGGAAAAGTAACGTTTTTTTTATATTCTTCAAACAAAAGATGTCTCCAAATGACACCGAAAATATACTCTAAAGCACACTTAGCTGGCTCCAATACTTGATGAATCGTGTCCCCCGGAATCTGTCTCCCTGGAAAACTCTTCAATCACAGAAATGTAAGGGTTCCAACCACCCTGCAGGAAACTTGGTCCTGGATGGCCTACGGTCACCACGTGGTTCTTTTTTTCCCTCAAAACGGAATGCGTGTAAAATGGACAATTACGCCATTCCAACAGGTTAGAGATTATTTCCAGAAACAAACCACCATGAACCGGATAACCCAATAAAATCCTAAGAAGAACATTTGAAATGAGTAATACTCAATATATTAAAAATATCTCTTACCGCCTAACAAGCTTCTTCGAGTTGAAAAGACACGTTATCGTGGCGATGACTTGGGAAGAAGTGATGACAGAAACCCGAGTGCTCTACACAATGTCCGTCATACGTCATCAGACAATTCGGAAATATAAAAGAAAGAAAATGAAGCTCAAAATCTTCCAACAATCAAAGTATGCCCAAAGAGTTCACACGAGCCTACATTGTAAATAATTAAATTTTTAGGAAACGATAAAAATCGAAATTAAGGTAATATAAATTCAAAGTAGAATTCTGTACTTGTAGGAAATCAAAATTCCGAACAGAGGGCGCTCTAACGAAAGAGTTACTAATTAATAATCTGAAACGGTAGTTACAAAATTAAAGACTGCGACAAAACAATCTTATAATACAAAAAGCGAATTTCCACAAAACAAAAAAAAGTAATTGAGTTACATAATTCGAGTTAATCGGAAAACTCTGCCAGAATGATTTACGCGGCAAAATGAATGATTAAAAGAAGTGTTCTGCGTCAGATATATCAACTACAACAATATCGGAACCAGTATTATATAACGTAAATACAGGGACGGTCAAAATAATCGAACCCGAAATTAGAATTAGGTAGAATTTGATTTTTGAAAAGCCTAAACGACATGATAATTCACCAACTGAAAATATAAAATATAAAAATTTGTAACAATAGAAAAATAAAAGGATCACGATGACTTGAAGAGCCTAGAAAAATGGTAACTGGATAAATTATAGGCTAACAAAATGCAGAATGACTTTCTACATGTAACAATTCCCCCCTTACAAACCAGAAATTTACTCGAAAATTTCTCCTTAAAGCTAAGGATAGGGTATGATGAAACTCAATAAATGACTACGTAGCCGAAACAACGGCAACTGCACGAACAGCATGGTATTGCGATAGAAATGAGATAGACAAAAATGTTCCAAAAATCAATACGTCGGTAACTACTAAAGGCAAAAGAAATGTACTGAGAAATACGCTAATAAACGGAGAAAATCAAAAATATGGAAACCTGAAATCATCAAAGCTATCAACCAAAAATCTGATATAACAAACCAAAAATATAATCGGTAAAACAACTACCAAACTAAACCAGATAATACTAACAGAAGTATACCAAAAATAACACCTAAAATAATCTACGGCAAAATAATCTGTCCAACTACAGATGGAAGCAAACGAAACGCCAAAAGACGAAATTGACAAAACGTCAAGCAAAACTATCTACACTAGATAGGAGAAAGCAAAATGCAGACGGCAAAATTGACATAACGTCAACCAAAACTAACTTAAACCAGATAGGATCACAGTAGAACGCAGGAAGCGAACTTGACTTAACAACAAATTATCTAACTAAAACAAGATAGTAGAAAACAAAACGCAGAAGGCGATAATGACACCAGGTCACGCAAAACTATCAACGCTCGGATTGAACGACGGCAGAAACTCATTAGTACCACAAAAACCAAACCAACACACCATACACAAGTCACGAAAATCGTTGCGTCACAACCAAAACTAGGGAACAACTTCCGACAGCTCTAAAGAGACTAACTACCGTGAAGCAGTAGCAGCTCAAAAAAAACAGGATTAACTAAAGAGGTATATTACTAACGTTAAGGATTCAAATGGATAAGGAAAAACAGGTGAGAATCTAAAAGGTAGGAAATGAGTAACTGTGACACTGTGTACTTACGAGTTCCAACAATCTAACAATCGTTACGTCATACGATAGAAACACAAAAAAAAATCTTCAACTGGCCAAACAAAATAAGAGGATGCGAAATACAAAAGTTTTAAGTGCAACGGCGGCCTACCAACACACTAATACGGTTGAGAACCAAAACACAAAATATCATAACAAACAGAGACACGTCCAAGATCGAAACGAAAAAGTCGCGATTACAAAACGAGGGATGTCGATCTCAGCCCTATTAGAAGCATACGGCGATGGACGACGGAATTTTTTTGACGTCCACCCCGCTTCTTTACACGAAAGTGTCGACAAAATCGAGAATAAAAATGGATCACATCAGAGATGTATCCCAAAGTCCAAAATAAGATATTCTTTAGAATCAAACACCATGGTCAATCAAAACGGTACACAGCAATATGCAGGTAAAATAACAACCCATATGCCAAATATAACACTAAAGTGAAAGAACTCTAAAAGAATA
The DNA here is from genome assembly GCA_935421215.2 of Melolontha melolontha. NCBI lineage: Eukaryota > Metazoa > Arthropoda > Insecta > Coleoptera > Scarabaeidae > Melolontha > Melolontha melolontha. Next base: position 55,204,157 of record OW285242.1, read on the forward strand.
TAAAATTAATAGTCAATAGCGGTATACAAGTTATCTAACGGATAACGTCAAAATCGGTAATCAAAAATCGGAATCTACAAAATCCAAAAGACAAAATCAAACGTCCAGTACGTATATGAGTTCACAAAACCCTCACAAGAGGAAAACCTACACGGTACGATAAAACTCTATACGACAAGAACAAAATAAACTGTAAAGATCTGTATATAAGTGTGATCTCCAAATCCTCTAAATAGAGATGCAATAACAGCAAACAGAACAACACTATCAACAGTTCTAAACCCTATAACGTCCAAACTCCATAATATAAACGTTAACTAAACTACAAGAAAGTTAACAGAGTCAACACGATAACAAAGTTATCCTAGAATGTAAAAGTCATAAACATAAATGTAAGTGTCAGTATCAAGAATCGATAAATGTCTCAACAAACATACGCAGTCCGATCCAAATTTAGAATAACAACCTTATTTCAAAATAAGTACAACAATACCTAGCATAAACAACTAGAACCAAAATATACCAAAACTACAGGATCTGCGAAACGTAAACTTGTCAACACGGAAAATCGATCCAGAATAGACATATGAAAATCAAAATAATAAAAGTAAGACAAAATCGGTATACTGTACGTCAAAATATTGAGAACCAACTCAAACCTGAAGAAAACGAAATGTTACAGATGGAATGAACAAACAAAGACTCCCTTTTGGACGCCTTTTACGCCAGGGCGGATTATACCCGACTGAGTATTCGTAAGCCCCCAGACAGGCCGAAAACACATATTCATGATAGAATGAACAGACAAAGACTCCTTTTTGGACGCCTTTTACGCCAGGGCAGATTATACCCGACTGAGTATTCGTAAGCCCCCAGACAGGCCGGAAACACATATTCATGATAGAATGAACTAACTGACAAAGACTCCTTTTTGGACGCCTTTTACGCCAGGGCGGATTACACCCGACTGAGTATTCTTCAAGCCCCCAGACAGGCCGGAAACACATATTCATGATATCTAGTCGTCACTGGGTTGCGCTTTCAAATGTGCGCTATTCCAAGTTCCAGGCACAAGTTCGCCTTCACAGGTTTTGATTTCGTAAAAATCGGAAGACAGCCGACGATTAATTCTAAAAGGACAAACGAAGTTCCTACGCCAAACTATTTGATTCGGTATGAATTCTGCTTCACGACGTCTCAAATCACATCGAGATTTAGATTTCAGCTGGGAATCAACGACAGCAATACGAGGTACTTCCAAAGACTGATTACTACAAGAGGGTTCTACCAAACGACTAATAGGTTTCTTTAGTTCAGGTTTCGATTTTAAACAAATGCGACAGCGATTAATGTAGCGGATGACATCAGCTGACATTTTAGGCCAATAGTATGTCTGTGAAATGTGTCCAAGAGTTTTCGAGATATTCATATGTCCACTAGCAGATGGTTTATGGTATGTCTTTAATAAATCGGAACGACGATCTTTAGGGACCAATTCCCTCCAAGAATCGCTTACGGTACCAACACTACCACGCCAAGGGCGTACAAACTTAAAAAGTTTACCATCAAAAATCTGGAATGCTGAATATCTTCCAGGAGATTCTCGAACATGACGTAACAGACGATTATACCATTTGTCGGTAGTTTCATACATGGCCTTCATTGAACAAAATTGAGCTTGAGTGTGAATCGGCTCACGGAAAACACTTTCACGATGAAAAACAGAATTGGGAAACGGACACGATCTCCTAGACGTTTCCTTCTGTCGTTTCCTAGAAGGTCGAGAACGAGGACAGGAATTTGCGATATGTCCACGAACACCACATATATAGCAAGTACGAGATTTTCGAGGATTTGGACAATCTCTCACCAAATGACCTGGAACATTACAATACCAACATTTAGGACCAATGTAGGACGAAGGCACAGATACTGCTGCTACAGCACAAGAAGTCGAAGAGTATGAGTAGGCCATATCAGGCTCATGCAAAGAAGATTTATTACGAGGTGGAGGAGCATAAGCTTCTATCGAAATCTTGCATGCTTCCAATTTTCTACACACTTCCAAAAGTTGATCGACAGACTTAATTTCGGTCAGACCCAATTGGCTCTGATAAAATGGAGCAATGTTCTGCATCAGAACGTCTAGTTTCAGACCTTCGGCAACCGGAACAGTCAACCGCCCAAACATACCACTCATCACCGCAACATACATTCCTATAGTCTCGTTGGGCCCCTGAGTACGCCTTTTAATTTCTTGGAAAAGCTTGTCATTGTAATTCGGAGGCTGGAATTGTAAACGAAGTTCGCGCACAAAATCAACCCAAGTCGTTACCTTGTGACGTATGGAACGCCACCAAATCAAAGCTTTGCCCGAGAACAATTCTGTCGCCGACCGAATTAATTGTTCCTTTGAAATATTGTTCGCTATACACTTGTCCTCGATGGCCTCTAGAAAAGCACTCAACGATTGACGGGAGCTTTCGCCATCGAACTTGGAAAAACTCCAACGGGACACAGGAACCACTTTACAGGTAAAAGATGATGCCGAAACAGAAGCAGCATTCACCGCATGAGACGCAGTTGTATGAACAGGTGATAACATAGGTTCTCCTACCGATTCCTCAGAGTCAGATAATTCACTATCGGAATCAAGAGGACCATGAGCTACACTCGTCGATGCAAAAACAAAGGACATATCTGCCGGAACAGAACCAATCAGCACGGACTTCCTAGCTTTCCGCGCCTTTGACTTAAGTGACGCCTGAAGTGAAACCAGTTCTACCAACATACCAGACACTGCCTCTTCATCTGCCGGAGTTGCCGGTTTTGCACGCCTGATACGCGAGAAAGCATGTACTATCTTAGTATGAATTTTGCGATAACGCAAACTAGTCTCAATTTCTGAAAATTTACTGAGAAGATCTTTGATTTCAATAATTTTCTGCTTAACTTCACGCGCATCGTCCTCATAAGAATAAGGATTAGATGGTTTAGCGAGTACAATACCCCCAGACTCCAACTGTAATAAACTTCTTAACGTCGCTCGCATAGCCTTGACGGGAACGTTGTCGTTCGCGCCGCGAACCCTCAACTCATACGCGAGCTCCTCTCGTTCCAACCGATTTATCTCGATCTTACCCTCCATGTCAACAAACGGAACAAACAACCACAAAAAAAAACAATCGATTCACCAGAATCGTCAATCACCAAAAAAAAAAAATGTAAAACTACGATCTCGACTAACGTCGCAAACCCCGAATCGCTACAACCAGTAAATAACCCAGAAGAAACCCCAAAACAGTTTGATTACCCCGAGCCCTAACCAGCAAAAAAAAAAAAGAGCCTATGTATCAAAAAAAAAAAATATTAGGCCAGACAATCGGGCCTCAAACGTTGGTCGCCAATTTGCTACCTCTCCAAACGCGTTGGCAGCAAACCCCAGTGGGAACTAGGACGAGTCCTAATTCTGCCCCTGGTCTCCAAAAGGCCCTCGAAAAGTCTCACCGACTAGCTCAGATTGTACAACGTACGCGGATGCGTCGTGGGTTTCACAACGTATCGTTGGTAGGGCGGGCACCACTACGTTTTGTCTGGCAAGACTTGGCCAACGTAGAACACCCACGGCCTGAAGGGCGTGACACGAGGGGTGTTCGGCTACTCAACTCTATGATACACAAACTCTCTCTCTCTCGCCTGTCAAGGTCCAACAGCAATCAAACACAAACAAAATATAGGTATAACAATATTTATTGCACAAAAAGTATGGGTTAAGAAACAAGTTTTGCGTAATTACATCCAAAAGCTAAAGAATAATTAAATTACCCCTTCAGGATATCACAAGAAAACAATTGGGAATATCAACAAAATTAGCGTATGGCAATATTACCGACAGGTGAACGTTTCATCACTCGGTATTGATGTCTAAGTGTATATCTAATTAATACATAAAAAAAGTGAAGCTAAATAAAACTAGCTACCATCGAGGTTAAGCCTCTCTAAATAAAATGTTGAAGCAAAAAAAAAATAATTGTAGGAAAATAAAGAGACGTGATCTATGTTTCCAATGTTCTCTAAATATTTGAACACCGGGTACATCAAAAATTACAGTACCAATAAGGTACTACTAAAGTGATCTACAAAAGTTAACACATAATAATCTATCAAATCAAATGAGCTCGCAAATAAATTAAGTACAGGTACAACAATTGTGAACGCAACCCCCTGTATATCAGGTTATAATCAAATACACAAATAATTGCTAATCGTCAAATTTACAAAGATTAGGCAATAAAAAAAAATAGAACTGAGGTGAGAATTCTTACTGAGGTTCTGTACAAACTGGTTACATAATATATTGAATTCACTGAATTAAAATTCGGCGTGCTCTCTAATTAACGGAACGAGTCTCAAGATAATAACATTGATAAATGAAAAGGTTGCAAGTTTATTACACTATAAATGACAATAAACGTAAATAAGGTTCATCTAAATATATATAGAATATCAAACTAAATTAATTTAGTGGGAGAAGCCCTTAATTTTAATTAAACAAAAGAAAAGATCTCATCAACAAAAGAAATAGAGAAAGGAGAAGCCTCTCTCTGTAATTATATAAAATTAATGAATTCAAAATAGCCCTAACACCCTAATGATGATTTAACGGAAAAGTAACGTTTTTTTTATATTCTTCAAACAAAAGATGTCTCCAAATGACACCGAAAATATACTCTAAAGCACACTTAGCTGGCTCCAATACTTGATGAATCGTGTCCCCCGGAATCTGTCTCCCTGGAAAACTCTTCAATCACAGAAATGTAAGGGTTCCAACCACCCTGCAGGAAACTTGGTCCTGGATGGCCTACGGTCACCACGTGGTTCTTTTTTTCCCTCAAAACGGAATGCGTGTAAAATGGACAATTACGCCATTCCAACAGGTTAGAGATTATTTCCAGAAACAAACCACCATGAACCGGATAACCCAATAAAATCCTAAGAAGAACATTTGAAATGAGTAATACTCAATATATTAAAAATATCTCTTACCGCCTAACAAGCTTCTTCGAGTTGAAAAGACACGTTATCGTGGCGATGACTTGGGAAGAAGTGATGACAGAAACCCGAGTGCTCTACACAATGTCCGTCATACGTCATCAGACAATTCGGAAATATAAAAGAAAGAAAACGAAGCTCAAAATCTTCCAACAATCAAAGTATGCCCAAAGAGTTCACACGAGCCTACATTGTAAATAATTAAATTTTTAGGAAACGATAAAAATCGAAATTAAGGTAATATAAATTCAAAGTAGAATTCTGTACTTGTAGGAAATCAAAATTCCGAACAGAGGGCGCTCTAACGAAAGGGTTACTAATTAATAATCTGAAACGGTAGTTAAAAAATTAAAGACTCTGCGACAAAACAATCTTATAATACAAAAAGCGAATTTCCACAAAACAAAAAAAAGTAATTGAGTTACATAATTCGAGTTAATCGGAAAACTCTGCCAGAATGATTTACGCGGCAAAATGAATGATTAAAAGAAGTGTTCTGCGTCAGATATATCAACTACAACAATATCGGAACCAGTATTATATAACGTAAATACAGGGACGGTCAAAATAATCGAACCCGAAATTAGAATTAGGTAGAATTTGATTTTTGAAAAGCCTAAACGACATGATAATTCACCAACTGAAAATATAAAATATAAAAATTTGTAACAATAGAAAAATAAAAGGATCACGATGACTTGAAGAGCCTAGAAAAATGGTAACTGGATAAATTATAGGCTAACAAAATGCAGAATGACTTTCTACATGTAACAATATATCCATTTGCAAATTAAATATACGGCAAATTTGGTTTAGAACTAATGAGAAACTAGCTCTTGTTGAAAAGTTAACTCTCTAAAAAGCATAAATGGTAAAAACTCTATCTAAAATAACGATAATCAGAAAAACGGTTTATTAATGGGTTTTGCTCTAGGCATTCAATTCTCAACCTTCTTAACGCCGCGACCCACCCAAAGAAATAATAACAGTAAGCGTTACTATTACTAATTTAATTATGACTATAATTGTAAATGTAAAAAGTTATTTAATATTATATAATCACATTGTACTAATTTTCTACATTAAGAAAATAGCGGCAGTATAAAAAAATGTAATACGACTATTCTTATTATTTTATGTCGCTGCGTTTATAGAGACGGGTATGAACATGCACGTATAACGTGTACATACATGAGCAATTTAGTTAAGTTCTAGCTTTATGTGTACATGCTCTTTGTGTCTCCTTTTATAATACTCGCTGTGAGAGCATATTTGAACATGCATATGGATGCGTTTGAATAAGTCGTGTTGTCACCAGTATAAAAGAGGCGCTTGCGATTGCACAACTTCAGTTAAGTTTCGAATGCAAAGAGTGAATTTGGTGCTTTTATTTTAGCGTGCGCTCAACCGTGAAACTGAATTGTTTTTTTTTAAAATTTCTTATGTGAAATGGATAAATTTGTGAAAAAACGAAGTGAGCCATCAACATCCAGTGAATCGGTTGGTACAAGACAATTCTGTACAATGACAGTTATTTAAATTATGATGAAAACATGAAGCCATCAAAATTAGTTCGACACTTGGAAACTAAACTAAAAATATAGCTTTAGAAATCAACAAGCTTCTTTTGTAAGTCAAGCCATACTGATAAAAGTGTATTTGAAGCATTTTATCTGGTAGCATTAAGAGTAGCTAAGATGTCCAAATCTAATACAATCGCCGAAAACTTCATATGGCCTGCTCCAATTAATATGGTCAGTGATTTAATAGTGGTGGAAGAAGCAAAAAAATGAAAAAAATTCCGCTTTCTAACCACACAATATCAAGGCGAATTGATGGCAGGGCTGCCGATGTTCACGATCAGATAATTCAGGAAGCGAGTTTAAGTGAATTTTTTAGTATTCAATTTAATGAATCAGCAGATGTAGCAAACACGTCTCAGTTCTTAGGTTTTGTGAGGTATGAACGTGATAGGAACACATCAACCAAAGAAAATATGTTGTTTTGTAAAACGGTACTAGGTCATGCAACAGAACAATGCCTTTCTGATGCTTTTTATGAAGCTACTAGAAACTATACTAACATAGATTGGACAAAATGTATTGCAGTATGTAGTGATGGTGCAAAGGCGATAGCAGGAAAGAACAGTGGATTAATGAAAATATTAAGATCGTCTTATACCAAGAGCGAAATTGACGCACTGCTTCCTCACATACATTCTCTTGTCGTAGAAAACATGCCAGAAGATCTCAATCAAGTTCTTTGTGAACCTGTATAAATGGTTAATTTTATTAAAAGCAGACCGTTACATAACAGGCTGTTTGCTAAACTATGCAATGAAATAGGCGAAAAAAAAATCTCTTCTTGTCCATACAGAAGTTAGATGATTATCGCGAGGGAAAGTGCTAACCCGGGTACATTGGAATTGCGAGATGAATTAATAATATTTTTCCAGTATAAACAAACGACGAGGACGAGATGCCGTGCAAAATTAAACTTACCAACGCTGTCCAAAAACAAGCACCACCAATGAAAACATTGATGCATTTCGTAACATTATTGCGACAGATCGTCGACTGACCATCGCAGAAATTCAACAAACAGTGGGAATAAGTTATGGTTGTGCCCAATTCATCATTAGGACAAAACTTCAGTTTCAACAAATTTCTGAAAGATGGGTTCCAAAGCTCTGAATGAAGATCAACGAACTGTTATGAAGTGAAGCGAAAGGGGAAGTATTTTTACATCGTATAATAACCTGTGATGAGACATATACACTGGAGTCCAAACGGGCAAGTAAGGCGTGTAGACAAAAATGTGAAGCTTGCCCGGTAAAAGCGAAAACTCGTTTGTCTGCTGGTAAAGCTTTGGCGACAGTGTTTTGAGATTACAGAGGTGTTTTGTTGTTGGATTTTCTTCATGAAAGACGAACCGTTAATACAGTTTATTACTGCAATCTTTTGGAGGGTGTTCGACCCTTCTATTGGTCCAAAAGATGGTATGAACTTGGAGGAGCACGGTTTGAAGACGATGATCAAGTGGAGCAGTTCGTGTGCAACTGGTTAAATACACAGCCTCGTTCTATTTGTTAAAATTAGATAAAGACTCTACCGAGCTTCTGAGAAAAATGTATTCAGAAGAAATGTACGAGGGATATCCGCTTACTAAGGCACATTTGTGAATTACAGACAGACTACTTTATGTATAGAAATCAAACATATACTTGAACTGTTAGCTACTTTTCATCATAATCGTCGGGAATGTTAAGGAACATATCCCAGCCAAACACAAACAAAAGCTCTGTATACGTTCTTCGTAAAAGGTGTGATGCAAATTTCTTAAATACTGTCGTACTTCGTCTTGAAGTTCGTCGTCTTCTTCAAACCTTTTCCCCGACAAATGAACTTTAAACGGCCCAAACAAATAAAAATCAGAAAGAGCCAGGTCTGAACTATGGGGCGATGAACAATAACTTCCAAATAACTTCTGAAGCCAGGCCTTCGTCTGATTTGAGGTGTGCAGTCTTGCATTGTCATGCAACTACCTGATTCCTTTCGTCAACCTTCATCTTCGTTTCTGTTGAATGAACTGGTGTAGTTTTTCGAGAGTTTGACAATAAATATCGCTGCTGATTGTAGTTTTCGGTGGTAAAAACTATATGAGCAAAATGCCTTGCATATACCAGAACACAGTTGCCATTATCTTTTTTGCAGACTGCTGAAGCTGCAAGCTGTACAATCTGTACAATTAATAAGTGTGTACTACTAAAGCGACGTAAATTACAGAAAAAGCCGGTTTTAATGCAAAGACATAAAGGAAATAAACTAAACTTTGCGAGAAACCATATGGATTGGATTGATCAGTGGCGAACAGTTATTTTGACGGACGAAAAACGATTCTGTTTGAATAGTACCGACGGATATTTGTATTGTTATTATTATTATTATTTCATGACTTGCGAAAAGAAGAAAAGTTTGCCGCTCAATATCATAACAAGCTAGTCGGGGTAGTGGTATGGGGTGCTATTTCTTATAACGGTGTGGTGCATCTAGAAATTTTAAATAATATTCAAAATGCCCGAACTTAATATGAGTGAAACCCAACATAAACAGGATAATGGGAGGTTTACCATGGATTTCTTAATATGATTACGCTGCGATTCACACCGCACAGATTATTGGTACCTGGTTTGAAGACCAAAATAAAGAAATCCTAAAGTGTATCACCCGATTTAAATATTAAAAATATAAAAATGTCTGAAGATGACTTACGAGAGGATTATATGGTGATGATCAACAGTATCATAACACTGTACAACCAAGCAATGCAACAGAGGCTGCTTGGAACGTCATACCCCAAGAATATTAAAATTGTTCAATTCGTTACCAAATCGAATATTTGAGGTTATTCGCAAGGGAGGAAGTCAGACTCATTATTAATATTCTTACGTTAGTTCGTTCTACAGCTTTAAATTTTGTAGTGGTATTTCAATATTCCTAACCTGAGTTGTCCTTTTTTTCCATGTAAAGCTATTCAGATGTCGCGGCACCTACGCCAACTTTTTAATTAAAGTCCGATTAATGTTAAAAATTGTATTTAATACTTTAATTTAATTATAGTTTCGAGCAATATAACAATAAAAATACTCTGGTTGCCTTTATTCCTAAAATAATTGTATAAATTGTATCTTTTTTGGGGGGGATAATCAGTTGACGCGGAGTGTATGTTACGTAACAATAATAAAGTAATCAACATACAAATTCTACCAAATATTTGATTAATTTAACCACAAATTCCAAAACGAAAATAATTTCGCACAACGGCCTTATATGTTTCATTTATAGAATACAATAGGACAACATCACTACAGCACAAGTCAGAATTAATGAAGCGATCTTCTTAATTCCATAAATGATTTCCTTTTTCAATTCCATTTGTCCAACAATGCTGTAAATAAATGGAACGAAATTCCGGAAATTGTGTTCGAATTTCCGAAGAAATTCCGGCCTCTCTTTACATTATTTTTTCTTTGCTATTTTGTCGTTCTCGAAACCGATAAAGCAAGACCATCTTCCCGACGGAGAGTGAATTAAAGGAAAAATTAATTCACTTTTTGTTTATACGTAAAAGTTTCAGTTTGTTTCGTTCTCTATCCTTTATTGGGAAAAGGAAAAAGCATCCCTTCTGGCCGAATGACTGTGAATTTTGTGAAAGGCAAAATTATATTAGGAAAATTTTGTATTACGCTATACCCAGTATAAAAGTTATTATGTAGAATTTCAAATTTCACTAGTGCTTGTGTACGGTGTTACCTTTACAGTATGTTGAGAATATATAAATTTGGAGAATTTTTATAATACAAGCACGTCCACCGGTAATCTCATTTTAGTATGGTTTGAGAATTTAGAATTTACAACTAGAGAAGAGATGTTTAGGTGATGTATAAAATATGTAAAAATATAAAATTCATGTTTCAAGTATCAAACCAAGATTATTATTTATTTATAAAAAAATGAAATGACGGTTAGTAATTACGAGATAAGATTTCTATGAATATATCTTAAGTCATACAAGATTGATCACAAGACATAAGTATACCTTTCACCAAGTTGTCATTTTCGATAGAAAAAAATAGCAATACTGAACCTGAATCAGGGTGAGTACGTTAGTGCGTGCCCTAATATATTTGGCTTAATGGAAAGTTTCTATCATCCTGGATCTCAGCAACAAATTAAGCTTTTTTGATGCAGTATTTCTAAAAATAATCCTCATACATACAGGTTTCCCATAGTAGACTACCCATTTTATATTTCGAATAAAATCCCTCTAAGTAGAGTAAAAAAATCTTTTAATACACTAATGTACAAGTAATTCTCTTGGATTTATAATTAACTTAAAATGATGTCTTCTAAATGCCCTCCATCAACTTGAATACAATTTTCAATTCTGAAATGAAAAATTCACCCGACAAAGCATATCTCCATCTAGTCCTGTGATTTCTCCTCGAATGCGGCCTTTTAGTTCCTAAATTGTTGCAAGACGACTTGCATAGACCTTTGTCTTCAAACACCCCCATAGAAAAAAATAACGGGTAACTTTAAGTCGGAGGACCTGGGTGGCTAAGGAAAATTTCCAAACCGCATAGTTATACGGCCGATAAAAAATTCTCGCAGAATCCTCAAGGAGTTTCTGGTTATGTGAGTTGTTGCTCCATCTTGTTGGAATAACAGAGCATCATTTAGTAATCTCCGTGTAATCAGTTTTGGGATGAGAAACGTTTGTAACACTTTTATGTAACGCTCGGAATTGACCGTTACAGAACGGTTATTTTCATTCTCAAAAAAATAAGGACCAATAATATCAAATGATTCTATACCACACCAAACAACGACCCTTGAACTATGGAGATTCTTTGCAAACAATTTGCAAGGATTTACAGGTCTCCAATATCTAAAATTATGTTTTTTAGCAACGCCATCCAAATGAAAATTTGCTTCATGGTTGCATGCTTTATTATGTTAAATGAAGCAGAGATTTAGAATTTTAAATTTATTTTGCTCTCCAACTAACTTTTCGTTAGACAAAAATTTACTAATTAGTTATAGTTTTCAATTTATTTGAAACCTGTAAAACCCATAAATTAAACCCAAGAATAGCCTTTGGGTTTATTCTTCCCCGACAATATGTCTGTATAAATTTATGATAGCTTCAGGGAACAGGTGCAGGCATATACAGAATGTGTCCTGGAAGAAAGATCGATATCTCTGGGAAAACATACGACGGTTTTCCAGGCTGAATTGTTTGCAGTCGCAGCCTGCGCCGAGGAAATTCGGGAAGCTGGTTGCACAAACAAAAAAACCAACATAATGACTGATAGTCAGGCAGCTATTAAAGCCATTATGAAATCCATCTACCAGGTCTAAACTGGTGAAATATTGCAAACAGGTCCTCAATAAACTGGCATAACACTGTATCGCTAATATGGGTGCCAGGACATGAGAGAATTAAAGGCAATGAGATAGCCGACGAACTGGCCAAAGAAGGTACTAATAGGAACTTCATAGGACCAGAACCTGTATGTGGAATCGATATATAGGGATTGCGCTAAAAGGGAGATCTGATTATGGCTAGAAAGAAAACATAAAAAGGAATGGAGGTTAACGGAAGGTCAACTTCATACTAAAACACTACTAAGGGAGCTGGACGGAAGGTTTTCGGCCAACCTAATTCGTAACAAAAAAGAAATTAAAATAATTACCGGTTTAATAACCGGTCATTGTCCTTTAAGGAAGCATCTCTACAGCATGGGCTTGGTTAGCGAGCCCTGGTGTAGGAGATGTGAAAAACAGGAGAAACTAGCCTTCATGGCTAATTATTGAACTATGAACGTTATTGAATCCTACGAGGGTACTCAAACTTCCCCTGAATAGGATAGTGGCTTTTATCTTGGACACAAGACTGACAGAGTGGAATTGAGAGATATATTGGGGATAGTATAAAGAGCAGTGTGGTCAAGTGCCCGGACGAGCTGGCGTCCAACCCTAAACAGAAGAAGAAGCTTTAAAACTAGTAACATTTCTTTGTCAAAGTGCAATGTATTCCCAAAAAAAGTTGTGGACTAGTTTATTGCAAAATACCCCGATGGGACAGGAAATGGTAAATATACTTAATGTATTTGGGTCTTTAAGTAAATACGAGTGGTGGACAAAAAGGAATTAAGCTGATAAAAGTTGTGGATTTCAGACCCCAAAAGAAGGATAAAAAAGGGTAAAATATACTTATGTCATCATTTATCTTATTGGGACTTTTTTGGGGTCTGGAATTCACAATTTTTATCAACTTGACATCTGCTTGCCTTCAACATCTTATCCAATACTACCTAGAAGATGATTATCTTTAGCGGAGACGAAACCTGGGTTTATGAGTTCACTCCAGAGATGAAACAAGTGTCCATTATATGGAAACGTACAGCTTCCCCAATTACAGAAAAAATCAAAATCGAGTTATTTGTCCGCAAAACTATGGTCTCCGTGTTCTGGGATAGTGAAGATTTATAGCTGTATGTATTCCTCGAACCGCGCACAACCATTAACAGTGAGAGCTGAGACTGCGAAACTCCCAAAAAATTGAACATAGCCATTAGAAGGAAGGACGATTACGCGAAGTCCAACGCCAGTACGATGGCGCAAGACTCTACACGTCAAAAGTATTTCTTTGGAGATTGTGGTTAAGTAAAAACTTTAAAAATGTATAAAACCCTTTACCAAAATTAATACTCGTATCCTAGATACGTATTTCGACAACTACGTTATCATACTCAGTAGGTAAAATTAATAATCACAGTAAAGCTAACGCTAAAGAAGTAAATTCTAATTTATTAAAGTTATTTTTTATATTTAAGAAGTTTTGAGAGTAATGTAAATTGTTGGACTAAATTCAGTTTTCGAAAGTTTTTTCAAAATTAGTTTTAATTACGATTAAATCCGTTAGCAAAAATTTATATAATTGGTTGTCACTCTCTTCATAATAATAATTTGTTCATATCGACAGTTCGAAGAAATAAAACATACCGCGTTTATTTTAAACTGGCGTCAGACTATATTAATTTTAAATTTCTAATAGAAAGGAACTAGTAGTGTTAATTAATAATGAAACATGAAAAGATATTATACAACGAGAATCAGTAGTCAAAGGAAAATTGTAATTTTAATTTACCTACCTTTGCGAAAGATTTTATTTTATTCAATCTTATATTCTCGCTGTATTTGATCAAGAAATATATTCCAGTCACGAGTAAAGGGAAAAAATACTTCTGCATTATCCATTTTATGGAAATGAATGTTTTAGATCGGCTTGTTCGAATCAAATTCTGCCACAACCTAGAAGCTTTCTTATCCCATTCGAAAGTATCCTAAGAAATAAGATAATCTGAAAGAAATTTAACATATGAATTACGCAAGATTTACGAAAGATATTAAATCTTAAACCAAGTTTTAAAAACAAATAATTTAAATTAAAGATACACTATTAAATTATATGTAAATATAAATAAAAGATACATTATTTGACAAAACCTTTAGGTTAAAAATTTAATCAAATCATTGCATTCAAACATAAAATGTAGTTTTTACTTAGCTTCTTTGATTTAATCTCAATTAATAAGTAATCATATATCCGGGGTTCCGATTGGGAGAACACAAAGGCCACTATATTTGAAATCAGGTACATACGGTAACCCGTTTTAAAGAACACATAACACATATTAAATTTAATAGACTAGAAAAATCGAGCGTCGAAAACCATGCACTGGACACGGATCACAACGTCATGATAAAAGGATTCAAACTTGTCAAAAATATAAACAACCCCAGAGATCTCGGCGCATACGAAAGCATTCATATCGTTAACAACAAAATTAATACGTTTAACTTGCACAACGGTCCTATCCCAAACAGTTGACTTTTTTCGTTCTTAGAAAAGTAGGTAGAAAAATATGAGGGCGTGAGAATACACATATGGTGTTGCCGTTTTCTTAAGAAGGGTAAGTTGATGTGACTTTAGTTTGCGTATTCGTTTTATATTCAGTGTATAACGTGAACGCCGTTGTGCGTGGTTCGATGTGTTAACTTTACTGTGCACCACTTTCAATACTTTGACTAGTGGCTCTACTTACTGATGATGGCAACTTAGTTGTCGAAATATGTATTTAGGATACGATTATTAATTGTGGTAAGGGGTTTTATACCTTTTTTGAGTTTTTACTTAACCACAGTCTCCAAAGGAATATTTTTAATACAGTGTATGTTATCGTAAGAGATTAATCGTACACCAAAACGTGTTTTCAAATCGGTTTTTAATATCCAATAATGCAGTACTCAGACTTAAAGGGTTTAGACTTGCGGACCTAATGGATCATTTAAAATCTGTGGTTTATACTAGACGTCCGCATAATCTGGACGAGTTACGATAGAGAATAATTGAGGAAGTGCAATTAATTCGTGAGGAGGCTTTGGCAAATGCCATTCGAGAATTTGTTCACAGATTTGCATATTGTCAAGAAGTGAACCGTCATAATTTCGAAAACTTTCTTAACTGATACTGATTTTGTTTATATTTTTTGGTACAAATGAAACAGACATGTAATATACACATCTGTAACTGTACACATGGACAATACACCTCGTATTTTCCAGCAGTTACTTCTGCTTAAGACACGTGTTTGTGCCATCTATAGGCGTCATCAGTCAAGCTAGTGAAGCAATTTAATGCAAAATAATACAAATCTATTTAAAAAACAAATTTGTATCTGTATATACATTTAAGCTTAAATCGCCTACAAGACATAGCAAATTTCTTCCTATCAGGTAGCACTATATAATAAGTGAAATCTGACGAACGAAAGAGACTATGCCGAAAAAGGCAACCCTTCCCTTGACCGACCAAGCCGGTACAGAAGAGAAGAAAATACGTATATAGGTGCAGTCCATTAACACGTGTATATTACATGTCTGTTTCATTTGTAATAAATGCGTAATACGTGCTTAACGTATCGATATACTTAAACCCTTTTTTGTATATTTGCTGCCATCTGGCATCGTGTTAATGGACTACACCTATATACGTATTTTCTTCTCTTCTGTACCAGCTTGGCCGGTCAAGGGAAGGGTTGCCTTTTTCGGCATAATCTCTTTCGTCCGTCAGATGTCACTTATTATATAGTACTACCTGAAAGGATGCAATTTGCTATGTCTTGTAGGTGATTTAAGCTTAAATGTATATACAGATACAAATTTGTTTTTTAAATAGATTTGTATTATTTTGTATTAAATTGCTTCACTAGCTTGACTGATGACGCTTATAGATGGCACAAACACGTGTCTTAAGCAGAAGTAAGTGCTGGAAAATACGAGGTGTATTGTCCATGTGTCCAGTTACAGATGTGTATATTACATATCTGCTTCATTTGTCACAAATGCGTAATACGTGCTTAACGTATTGATATACTTAAACCTTTTTTGTATATATTTTTTGGGTTCATTTTTCTTGTTCTCAATCAAATTTGCATTAGTAGATTTAATTAAATATCTCTGTCATTGTTGAACAAGAGGTTGCCAAATCTTATTATTGCTGAACTCTCAGAGCAGAGCTCTATTGAAATTCGTAAATATATACAGGGTGTTTCATTTAAAATAAAAAGGTTAACATAATTTCTGGCTAACCGGAAGTCTGATTTGAAAAAAAAAATGTTTTTTTGAATTCAATATTTGCAATAAATTAAATTTAGAAAATTTTATAGCCGTACCAAAGATATTCGAATGAAATCATACATTTGCCTATGATATTCAACACGTGCCGGTATTAGTATAACCAAATAGCTGACACCACGCTTACCAATATTGTAAAAAAAATGTACATATAGGTTCACAACTACATAAGAGGAACCTGAAAATTAATTATTTTGAATTTTATGACTGAATCGTAATTTCCCTACAAAATAACAATTTTAAAATATCCTTCCCTACATTCTTACATTGCTCAAAATTCCCTACATGAGAATAAATCTCTACTTCTGGAAACACTGTATATGACAGCTAAATACCCTTCAGCAAATTAAAATGGAAAAAATACGGAGTTTTATTTATAATATGATGTATTATACGATGTATACGGCCTATCCCACCGCATCAAAAGCAGACCCATATTTCATTATATCTTCACCTGCGTGCTTTAATGATGTTCGGGTATATTTTGGATTAAATGCTAATCGTTTCGGACGCTATACTGAATTTGTCCATCTAGAGAATGACGATTAATTTGTTTCATCAGACCACAGAAAATTTTTTAATTGATCTACGGTCCTATGGGAATAAGGCTTTGTAAACATCTACCGTTTCATTCAATTTGTTTTTGATACCAAATGCCTCTAAGAGATGACAATGAATTTCAACTGCCGTAGTACAAGCATTTCCCTTGGCAAGCATTTTTCATGTTCGCAGTATCTTCTGTTATCTTTAAGTTATAATACCTAGTTACGATATACGGGGTGTGGCTATAAAATAACAAGATTGATGCTGTAAACCTTTTTATTTTAAATTTATACGAGGGATGCACTTTATATTTCGTGAATAGAGAAACTAAAATTAATTGTCGTATATGGCTTTATTGTTTTTCAAAATATTCTCCATTAAGATCAATACACTTTTGCATGCGCTTGAATCAATTTTCGAAGCACGTTTTCCGCCTCGATTGAGGTATCTTGTTACGTGTTCGTAAACACTCATTTATTTATCGCAAACCAGCGTCTTCCTTTATTTCATTCCATTCTATTTATCGTTAACCTATCTGTATATTTATCTGTTTTCGTTCCTATATCTGCAGTTGATTACGTATCAGTTTTTAGTTGCTTTCCCCACTCTGTCTGCCGATCGCGTAGAGTCGATTGAGCCTAGTCGAAGACCGACTTCGTTATTGGGAAGTCCTTACATCGTTATCGTTCAGCACGTGATTGCTACATTAATAAGGCTTAATTATGCGCTTTTGTAGAGTGCACTCATAGCCTCCTATTTTGGGGATTTGTTTTTGCAACACGTGGCGTTAATTTGAAGTTGATTACGTATCAGTTTTTAGTTGCTTTCCGCACTCTGTCTGCCGATCGCGTTGAGTCGATTGAGCCGAGTCGAAGACCAACCTCGTTATTGGGAAGTCCTTACATCGTGATCGTTCAGCACGTGATTGCTACATTAACAAGGCTTAATTATGCGCTTTTGTAGAGTGCGCTCATAGCCTCCTATTTTGGGGATTTGTTTTTGCAACACGTGACGTTAATTGATAGTTAAACAGACATGTAAATAAATTTACATATCTGTAACTGTATACTTGGACAATACCTCGTATTTCGGCATATGCTGAAATACGAGGTATTGTCCAAGTATACAGTTACAGATATGTAAATTTATTTACATGTCTGTTTCATAATGAAACAAAAG
This sequence comes from Melolontha melolontha, assembly GCA_935421215.2. Classification (NCBI taxonomy): domain Eukaryota; kingdom Metazoa; phylum Arthropoda; class Insecta; order Coleoptera; family Scarabaeidae; genus Melolontha; species Melolontha melolontha. Next base: position 55,222,195 of record OW285242.1, read on the forward strand.
CTTTATACGTGCATATAACGTATAGACATATTTAAAACATTTTTGTATGTTAATTGATAGCATCAATTACCCGTAGGGACTTTTTTGAGCGAGAAGCGGAACGATTCTCACAACAGTTATACTTGTGTTACAAAAACCATCAAAAACTAATCTGGTATGTAATCTATAAATCCATTTATTTCCTTTAAGTTTACTCATTTGTTTTTTCTCTGTATCCCTATAACAGATGGTTTTTGGGTGTGACCATCGAACTCCAGGTCGTTGTATATCTACATTGCCTTCCCGATCTACCGTAGCAGTTTTTCACCGCGACCGGCAACCCCAACCAACAAGGTGACGGAGCTATCCACGTTGCTTCTTGAGCCGATGTGTGAGAGCTCGCATTGTCCCGGTGATGAATGATCCGAACACTTCTAGCAAGGAAATGCTTGTGTACCATTCAGAATTGACTGTCCGACATTGCATTCACGTTACAGTTGCCACATCTGTGGTTTTTCCAAAGAAGCAAGCGACCATTTGTTTTGAAGTGTTTCGTGCGCGAACAACTTTTGTTGGAATTGGCTCATCATGAAAGATCATATTTTTTCAGCATTTCTTTCGACCAATCGACACAAGCCTTTATAGAATACAAGTTTGAATATTTATGTACGAAATTTTTCTCGATAATTTTGTACATAAATATTCAAACTTGTATTTTAAATATTCAGTTTTTCATCCACCCGATGAAGCCATTGCATGGCGAAACAATATTGTAGCTGATTTACAATACAATTGAAACTAGAAGTTTAGTACTTATTTATTATCGTTTTGAAGTTAATATGAATTATTTCGGGGTAAACAATTTAAAAAAACGTCGGGGGCGATTCACATGTCAGAACGTATTTTCGGAAAACATTATCCATGGTATTAACATTTAAGCTATTGTCCAGATATTGTTATTTTGACGTGTTGGGTTATATTGGATATTGAAAGAATCGCTCCCTTTACAACAGTAAAATTATCCAGCGCCTCTCCCCTGCCCCCGTCCTCCCTACACAACAAAACAAAAAATACATTTTAAAATTATGCTCTTCTCTAAGCATGTATAGCAAACGCCAATTAAGTTGGCGCGAGGAGGGGTAAGTTCGCGCAGGATTAAAAGTAGTGGGGAGATTTGAATTTGGTTTTACACAAATGTCAGATAATTCTAACCTCTGAGCGTGTGTCACTTTTTGATCCCCTAGCAAAGACATTATATTACATTACATTAGTAATAATAGTGTACATTAGTACATTATATTCCGTCAAACGTCAATGACAAATGTATTCTGACAATTGCTTGAGTAGTGGGGGTGGACGTTTTTAAAACCGGCTTCTGCGCAACCCCTCCTCGCGCCAACTTAATTGGCGCTTGCTATATTTATTTAATGCAATGGATGTCCTACTACAAATAAAAGAATTGTCAGAAATACAAATAAAACACATTTTTATAAAAATTATGTATTTATTGCCATGTATGTCATATTAACATTACATACAACATTATAATATTATTTATAAAATAAACTAGAGTACCTTCAAAGTTTTTTATTGTTCACTATAATACTGTTTCGCCAAACTTTGGCTTCATCAGGTGATGATAAACTGAACAATATTTTACATATAACATTTTATTATGCTACGTTAACAATCACAGGCCTGTTATTAAATAAAATCAGTTTGTATTGAGTTTAGGATTACATTTATTTTCATGATCTGACCGTCACATTCATAGATCTGTAACTTTGAAACAAATAAAAATGGATATACAAGCTTTGGTTTTTCTTACTTGAAATGAAGTCTACTTTACACTCCTAAAATTTGAACATAACGTTACGGGACCCTTGTATATACAGATAAGCATATTTTTTTGACTAGATATAAAGATTTACATACCATGTTTTATTGAGAAATAAAAATATAATTGACGATATTTAACACATTTAAAAATTAATGTATTTTTTTTGGAAAATTGTGAATATTAACCTTAACATGCTATCTTATTATTTCTCTCCTTATTACATTGGATACTAAGCCCAGTTGCAAGGAACCCTTTTTGTAAAACAAGAACCCTGAAAACTTTTTCAAGAGTCTCTAAACTTTGAATATGTGTGTTATGATGATGTTTAATAATTGGCGCCTATTTTGCAAAATAAAAGTACTAATGAAATTTCCTTTAGTAATTAACATAAACTATGTATTTTTCTAAATATAGATTGATAAATATACAATATTAACATTCTAAACAGTTTAAGGTATATCTGTAAAAAGATTTTTGAAGTTTTTAAATGTACTATAACCTATAAACCAAATGAGAATTATTTGCAAGATGTAAACAATAAATTTGTCAACGTTGTGTGACACAGATTGATGACGTGACTGATCTCTTATCGTAAAAATACTATAATAAATAAACTAACAGAAACAGTGACCAAGATAGAGATTTAAATAATTCAAACCAATGGATTTAAATACTGGGGTTAGTTAGTTAAATAATTGCTTATTTCATTTATAAATTATACTTGATATTTTCATGTAGTCACAAATAATATTTTTACAAAAATATTATCTTATAGAAAACAATCGCTGGGTCCGTCTCTACATAACATATTTGTACAGCCATAAAATTTACTAATTGTTTTGGTTCTTTATGTACTATATGGAGCAGATTGAAAATACATACGAAATTAAACTTTTACAAAAAAAAACAAATTCAAGTTTTTTTTTAACTATAGAAGCGAGCGCTAATTAAATCCGCAGCTATATAGGTTCATATAGACGAGTACAATATTAATATAATATTCCCTTTTATGTATGTGGTAACGTCATATCCCTTTTTGTAGCACTTTCAAATGATGAGAGGGATGTACATATATAATGTTGTTCAAAATTGCAGAAATTTCGTTAACGAAATTCCTTCAAACGCTTTATTTACGGTAAAAGGAATAATTTCAGTAGCGTAAATTGTGGTCTCCTGTGGGCCATATACACAAATTGCGTCAAATACACTGCTAAACAATTTACAGACTGGACGTTATTGATGGCGTGTATCAAGGAGAAAAACAGCAATATTATTTCGTTTACATAGTCATAATTACGTATAAATAAAACAATACAAAACAAATATTAGAATTTTCAGTTAAAATTTCAGTGTTTAATACAAACTGAAAATTCATTCTTTATTTTTAATTATAATGGATCACTGATAACATTAGATATGTGAATTAAACACATTTTAATTTAAACTGAAAATTCCTTATTTAGTTTTTGATTATAATAGATCGCTTATCACATACACAAAATCGAATAACAAAAATTTATTTAACAAAAAGAAAGGAAGATTCGTAAGAGTATTTTTCACGTCGCAATCGTCAATCACAAGGCTGAGTCCACTTCGGAATATAAAAATAATTGAGAAACAAAACCTTTCCTCGAAGAGAAATATGACAAGAAAACCGTGACCGATTAGATATTTGCGTGATGGCAATTGTTTTTCATAACAACAAACTTGTACCTATTATCATAATAAATGTAATTTCCAATATTTTTTTAAACATTTCATTCTAAAATAGTACATATTATGATTATGTTTTTGTTAGAAATAAAACGATTTGAAGATTTTTTACTAATTTATGTTTATTAAGTCCGTTCGATGGTACCGTGACTCGTCGATAGAGGGCGCTAGGATCAATAGGACTAATGCGTTACTGACATTTCGTTTGTTAACCTTTGGTAATTTTAAGGCTGAAATGAAAATAGGAAATATATGTTTATTTGTAACAAATAAATTAATATAATCCTTTTAGAATTGTTAAAAATTCTTAATGTGAAAAGCTGGTTTCAAAAATGATAAAATTGTGAGATATTCGGTGTATTTGTTACACAGATTAAGAATTAATATGACAAACCGTTTCATAAAAATAAAAATTCTTCCAAGCTTTTACTTAAAAGGTACTACAAGCTTTACAGATCTATTTTACAGGAGAAAACTAAATATGTAACTACACTTGGAGTTCGACAATTTATTGTTGTTCGTATCTTTATTGAAGGTGTGAAAAATAACAAAATAGACCGTCGAAACGTCAAAATATCTAAATTTATTCAGAATTAAAAATATCATCATCATCCTCATCAACTATAAATGTACAAAATTATTCTTCTTAATTTGAACTTTTTATTAATATAACGAGTAAACTGAGGGTTTAAAGACACTGGTCAATACAGTTTGGTCCTCCTATACACCAATACGTTTAGTTTATTCTTTTGTTATGCTGATTCTGAATCTCATTTAAAATTTGCTCCATCACGTCTGAATTTTGAGATATCTTCTTAAATAATTAATACTGGTAGCCGTAACTTTGTGGTAATTCATTTTGAAAATAATAAAATAAAATAAAACAATAACTTTGTTATACCACTTTATTCACATGTAATAGTGACCGCGGTTTCGACATACAATGTCATTATCAAACTGCAAAAGTTACAGGCCTACATAGATCCTATAAATGCCACAAAAATATATGGGGGTGGTTTATGATGTTATTTAAAATTACTACTATATACTTAACTATTATATACAACATTGGAAAATAAGTGTATATATAAGATCCAACTGGTCGTTTAGAACAATATCTATTGTGTTGTTTCCGCTTTTAAAAATTTCTATTGACTCTAAAAGATTTAATTTACCACCTTTCTCGGCCAAATGCTATATTTTATGATGACCAAATGTATGCCTTTCTGTAATAAGATGGTTTGCGAATGTTGAATCTGTCGTCTTTAGTTTATATGACCTCATGTGTTCTTTTACGCGTATAATAAAACTTCGACCAGTCTGACCTATATATACACTTTTACAATCATTACAATATAATTTGTACACTCCTGATTTATTATTGATATCTGTTTTAGGTTTTGCGTTAAAAATGAAATTACATGTTTTTACATATGGTTTGTAAGCTATACTAACATTACTATTATTTTTTGAAATTATATTTCCAATTTGCTCGCTTATTTTACCGAAGTAAGTTAACGAGACAAATTGTTTCAAATTAGCACTATCTTTAGGATATACTAAACTAAGGGCCACTTGTAACTGTTTTTTCTTTAGTATACTGTCAATTACGCTACTTGTATAACTATTGTTTACCGCTATTTGTTTTATAGTATTGATTTCAGGAACAAAAGATTCATTAGACAAACGAATATTTAATGCTCTATGTATCATAGAATTAAAAAATGAATGTTTGTGTGTCTTAGTGAATCTTTGGGAATAATGCAATCAGTGAAAGTAGGTTTACGATATATATCAAATCTTAAGCTCTGATCTAATTTGTTTAATTTTAAATCCAGGAAGTTAATACTGTTATTCTCTTCTATTTCAACTGTAAAATTTATATTAGAATGGATTGAATTTATGTAGTTCAGAAATGTTTGTAGTTGTCTATGAGTACCCTTAAAGCAAGCTAGGATGTCGTCTACATACCGATACCAAAATTTAATATGTTTTTTACCTAGTTGTGATGAAAGAATTTTTTCTGTAATATGCTTCATGAGAATTTCAGCTAATAGAGGACTTACAGGTGAGCCCATTGCCAGACCTTCTGTTTGTTTGTAGAATTTGTTGTTAAATGTAAAGTAACTTTGGTTGGTGACTAACTCCGTTAGAGATATGATTTCGTGTATAACAACCGGGTTTGTATTTTCCTTTACTAATATGTTTTCTATTAACCTTAAGCATTCCTTATGTGGTATTTTTGAAAACATGTTGGAAACATCAAATGATAGCAGGATTTCTGTCTTTTGTATATTACAATCTTTTAATTTAGCTGTTAACTGTATTGCATTTTTTATGGAAGAGCTATCTGTAAATTCGGTATATTGTCTAATTATCATGTTTAATTTTTCGGCTAATTTTTTATTGGGGCAAGAAATAAACGAAAGAACTGATCTAAACATAATAATTAGACAATATACCGAATTTAAAGATAGCTCTTCCATAAAAAACGCAATACAGTTAACAGTTAAATTAAAAGATTGTAATATACAAAAGACAGAAATCCTGGTATCATTTGATGTTTCCAACATGTTTTCAAAAATACCACATAAGGAATGCATAAGGTTAATAGAAAACATATTAGTAAAGAAAAATACAAACCCGGTTGTTATACACGAAATCATATCTCTACCGGAGTTAGTCACCAACCAAAGTTACTTTACATTTAACAACAAATTCTAGAAACAAACAGAAGGTCTGGCAATGGGCTCACCTGTAAGTCCTCTATTAGCTGAAATTTTCATGAAGCATATTACAGAAAAAATTATTTCATCACAACTAGGTAGAAAACATATTATATTTTGGTATCGGTATGTAGACGACATCCTAGCTTGCTTTAAGGGTACTCATAGACAACTACAAACATTTCTGAACTACATAAATTCAATCCATTCTAATATAAATTTTACAGTTGAAATAGAAGAGAATAACAGTATTAACTTCCTGGATTTAAAATTAAACAAATTAGATCAGAGCTTAAAATTTGATATATATCGTAAACCTACTTTCACTGATTGCATTATTCCCAAAGATTCACTACACCCTAAGACACACAAACATTCATTTTTTAATTCTATGATACATAGAGCATTAAATATTCGTTTGTCTAATGAATCTTTTGTTCGTGAAATCAATAGCGGTAAACAATAGTTATAAAAGTAGCGTAATTGACAGTATACTAAAGGAAAAACAGTTACAAGTGGCCCTTAGTTTAGTATATCCTAAAGATAGTGCTAATTTGAAACAATTTGTCTCGTTAACTTACTTCGGTAAAATAAGCGAGCAAATTGGAAATATAATTTCAAAAAATAATAGTAATGTTAGTATAGCTTACAAACCATATGTAAAAACATGTAATTTCATTTTTAACGCAAAACCTAAAACAGATATCATTAATAAATCAGGAGTGTACAAATTATATTGTAATGATTGTAAAAGTGTATATGTAGGTCAGACTGGTCGAAGTTTTATTATACGGGTAAAAGAACACATGAGGTCATATAAACTAAAGAAGACAGATTCAACATTCGCAAACCATCTTATTACAGAAAGGCATACATTTGGTCATCATAAAATATTGCATTTGGCCGAGAAGGTCGTAAATTAAATATTTTAGAGTCAATAGAAATTTTTAAAAGCGGAAACAACACAATAGATATTGTTCTAAACGACCAGTTGGATCTTATATATACACTTCTTTTCCAATGTTGTATATAACAGTTAAGTATATAGTAGTAATTTTAAATATCATCATAAACCACCCCCATATATTTTTGTGTCATTTATAAGATCTATGTAGGCCTGTAACTTTTACAGTTTGATAATGACATTGTATGTCGAAACCGCGGTCACTATTACATGTGAATAAAGTGGTATAACAAAGTTATTGTTTCATTTTATTTTATTATCTTCTTAAATAGTTTTAAAAAAAAAAGTCATTTTTATACAAAAAAGATACTACTAAAAATATTGTTCTGTCGAACATTAAGTGGAGATATCTGAACATGTCCTTGCATGCTTCCTACGTCAGAGCATTTAAACATTTTTGCTCTGGAACCAATCAAATTTAGACTTGGTAGATATCTGGCTATGTGGGTATATAAAGAGCTACACACTGCTCTTTCGATTCAATGTAAGTCGGTTGTGATAGCTGACCGTCTTTTTATTTCATAATGTCGCGTATGTGTATAAATAATCGAAACAGTCTCTGTTATGTATGTGGAGAATTCACTACCCACCAGCATAAGTAGAATATTATAACTTTAATAGAAAAGTTACATTTCACTATTTCGATTAACCATTGAACATCAAGAAAAGCCACAGCCTCCCAGTATTTGCTGGATACGCTGTGCTGTTTCTGAGGGGCTGATCGAATGGTAAGAAAATCGCTATGCCATTTGCAAGACCTATAATTTGGGGTGAACAAAAGGACCATTTGACTGAAGTTACCATAAATTGGGCCGCAACACGAACCTTAAAGTACATTTTTTGGATTCGCATCTTGATTTCTTTCCCCCGAACTTCAGCGCGTAAGCGATGAGCACGGCGAAAGGTTTCATCATTAAGACATTTCTTTTATTGAAAAACGTTATGAGGGCAAGTGGAACAATGAAATGCTTGGTAATTATTGTTATTATTATTATTGGACATTGATATCAGAAAGTGCCGAACAACAGTATAAAAGAAAAGTAAAAAGAATAACATTTTAAACAGGATGATACCTTACAGTTCTATATAATGTACATACCTAATTAATATTATTTATTTACTTTTTAATATTTTTTTCAATTTACTCAGCAATAGAAATATTTCAGCATCCTCGTCAACTATAAATGTTTAGAATTATTTTAATTTCTTCATTTGAGCTTGTTATTAATTTAACGAGTAAACCACAGGTTTAATAATCTAAGATTGAAGTTCTACGTAGATAAAATAGACGATTTTAATCGTGATCTAACTGTGTTTAAAGACAAAGTTAAACTTGGGGAGTCCCTTAAAGAGGAAACTACTAGCCTTATGGTCACTGTTATTGCTCTTGAACATTAATTAAGACAGCAGCAGGAATTTTCGAGAAGAAATAGCGTTGAAATTCAGGGAATCCTCGTCGCCAGCGACGAAAGTATTGGTAATGTGATTAGAGATAGACCTTGGTTCAAGCTATTATTATATATAATGCATTTCTAAATAGATTGATCCAAGGTCTATCGTGGCTTAAGTGGTAAAGCAACAGTCCGGTAAACCATAGACTTGCGTTGTAATTTGTAGATAGCAATGTTTACATTCACATCTACTTCGCAATTACATACTAATTTGGTAATATTTGTAAATATTTCATATAAAAGCCGAAAAACTCCAATAATTTATCAATTTATACGACGGCGGATCGATGTACAATGCTAGTTGTGTATAGTGATCAAGAAAAAAAAGAATGAAAGGTATCTGTGAGTAATGCCTTGACCTACTAAAGAAAAAATAATTACATATTTCGTTTAGATTTAAATCGCATATCTAAATGGGTAGTCTAATATAGGGAACCTGTATAACTGGATTAAAATGAACTACAAATGATATATGTTATGTTAAGATTAAATTATGATTACTATTATTAGGTTGTTTGGAAAAAACGTCGTATTTTCTTAAATTTAATAACTTTGTTTGCAAGGCATCTAAATATGATTTTATATAGATAGGGGTTCATTTAATTATGTTTCTTACGAGGGATAATAAAAAACGGAGAGTTGTTGAGCTGTTATTTATTGTTGAGTATAGAAAGGGAAGTAACGCAGTTCAAACGATACCAAATATCTGTGAACAAGAAGGTGAAGGATTTGTTAATATTAGAAAAGCCCAACGTGAATTTAGAAAATTTAGAAATTGTGGTACGACTCTTCGATGGAAGCGTGGCTCTGGTCGCCCTTTTAAGGTAAATCAAGACTTCTTTTGCAACTTGTTAATGAAAACCCAATTACTACGACACGTCGATTGTCTGCCCAGTTGAATGTATCGTCAACCATATGGTATCATTCAAAAAGGTATGGTAAGGTTATTAAACGCTCTACCAAAATAATGATTTTTTTTAGGAAGGTGGCGTAGCGACGTGTAGCGTTTTGCAAACTTTTACAAACTTAGTTTGTTGAAATGTAGAAATTAATGCAATACATTCGGCGACATTTACATGTAAAGTGAGATTTAATACTCATTAAATCTCATTTGCATTAAGTTCAATATATTAAATAGAAACCAGGTAATCTGAAGGAGCATTATCAGGACTATACGCTTGGTGCGAAAGAATAGTCAATCCAAGCTCCAAAATATTTTGTTGAGTGCTAACTGCAGTATGCGGCTTTGCGTTATCTTCATGGAAAATTACCTGGTTTCTGTTTACTAATGCTGAGTGTCATAAACGCAATATATCCTGCACTTCACACTTAAACTCGTAACCACATAGCTATTAAGAATAAACTGATAATGGATGACACCAAAGATATTCTACTAAAAGCTGAGCATTACTTTCTACTAAAACGATCTTTGTTCGTTACGGGAATTGACGCTTTCTGACGATATAGCCGTCGTCTGTGACAGTAAGTGTAGTAGAACGTTTAATAATCTTACGATACCTTTTTAAGTGACACCAAATGGTTGACGATACCCAAGTCTCATCTCCTGGAACGATTTGATCCAAAAATTCAACTCCTTGCTGTTCATATCGAGGCTAAAACGATAAAGCACAGCCCAATCTTGTTGTTTCGTGGCCATCAGAAAGCAGTCTTGGAACCCAGCGACAACACAATTTTTGGACATTTCAGTTTCTTCGAAACAATGGTATGCAAAACTGACCTTGAAACCTGTTAAAAATCAATTGAAAACTTTGAAATCGTGAATCGTCGGTTCTCTAAAATTTCCTTGTTCACTTCGCGAACCAAATCTTCAGAAATCAGAGAAGGTCGGCCAGGACGCGGCTCATCATACACATTAACATGTCGGTCCTTGAACATTCTCACCGATTTACGAACTTTACTGTCAGTGATAACATTATCACCGTAAACTTCACAATCTGACTGTGAATTTCCGCTATTGTCAAATTTCTTGCAGTCAAGAGATCGTATCTCATATTCGGCGGGACTTATTTTTCTTAAACATTATTTGGGCAATAGACTTGCGCCTGCTCACTTACCTTATACCTAATTCCGATCTATTAATCTACCCCAATCTTAAGCTAAAGAAACCAACTCAGTTACAGAGGCGAGCGGTAGGGGGGATCTTATTTAATAAGAGGACGCCACCGTGTTTATATTATTCAGTCCTTCAGTGAATATAGACATAGAGATGGTAAATTGAATAAATCAAAGGTATCTACGTGTTTCATATACTTGTATCAATAAAACAACAAAATAAACAATAACAATGGAGGATTTATTGTAATCCAAAATAAACACAACAAACAAATAGATCTGGTATCCCAGAATGTCAAAAATAAAGGTTATACCAACTTGGCTAACCACAATAAAATATTAAAAATGATTCAGAAAAGATTAGATTTTAATGAATGAAAAAACTATAAATATTTATTTGACCAAAGCCATAATTACGTTACAAATGACGGTATGATTTCTCAATAAAGTATATTAAATGAATGAAATAATTTAAAGTGTAGACAATAAACTGACTAATATGTAAAGCTAAAATATATGCACATAAAACCAGGTGCTTTAGATAAATTCTAAAATTACATCATAAGATTTAATAAACAAATTAAAGTTAACGTATGAAATGATTTGACCAAATATGGAAAAGCAATCAAATTAAGTAAGAATCTTAAGCTAGAAATTGGATAAGTAATTTATCAAAGATCTTTCTTAAATCTCACATCAAGATGGATACACACTGTATATGCAACAATTAATTTATATTTAACACACCATTAAACATTTAATTGCGTAAATTTCAAATTACAAAAATTTATACCAAAATAAATCTATTAAGATTTGTCCATACTGTATATGCAGAAAATATATTAATTATAATACAAAATGACAGTTCATTAATTTCAATGATAATAATTACAGAAATTATATTACCCAATTAATCACAAAATTTATGTTTCCACACAGTATATGTAGAAATTATTTTTACGTAATAAAACAAATAATTGAATAATGGAATCGGTTAAATATGTTCTACTAAGAAAAAGCAAAAGGCAAATTTAAACTGAATTGAATGACACCAATATCGTAACATGAAAAAAGAAATTATTTAAATTATATACTTATATTTACAAATTTATACAAATTTCTTCGGATGACGATGGCGACTAATTATATCATAGTCTTCAAAATATACTTAAAGTAATTACTACCTTTTCACATGTCGCTTATAAGAGAAAAAACTACGTTCTCGTGGTCGAAATAAATTAATGGAAATTCCCAGCGTATCGGTCCTTTTAGAGCCGGCGGAAACTGATTACGTCCGTTTTACTAAATTTTTGGGGATGTTAGCGCCCTTACCAACGTCTCTCGTGTATTAGTTTACAATCAACAAAAATGGAAACCTCTGTCCACGTCGTCGGGAAAAAACTATCTTTCCAATCCGTGATCAATTCACGAAACAAACCTATAGGAACATTTTCTCGTTGATTTCCAATGCCAAGTAATGTTAAAAACCGCTATCAGCGAATATTTGACCAATGTTTTAATTAAATTTTACTTAGCTGGACAATTTTATCACCAGAGGAAAGAAGATTAACCACTTTACTGTAACGAGAGAAAAAATAAGGGAGAATCTGGCTCGATCCGCATTTCTATTACAGCCCGTTGCAACGTCATACGAGAAAAAAACAATATTTGGAAGAATATTCCAATTACCCTATATTTAATTAATTTCAAAAAGGAAATCGACAGTGAATATACACAATCCTAATTTAAGAAAAATTTCCAATTAATGTTTCGCTACCGAACGCAAAATCGATTATTAATCAAACGTTCTATAACTCAAATAAAACATCATACATCGTATGCCTACTTCAATTAGCTTCCAAATCGAAATAGCAAAATGAGTTTCTCTAACTAAATATAATTAAATTATGTCTACAAAAATTTCGATAAAATACTAAGTTCCTATTCTCAATATATTTTTACATTAGACGGCATTGTTTAGTTACAATTTAAAGATATTACTTCGATGACTTGCATAAATTGTATATTTAAACGCACACATATGCATTTTGCTCACATGTAAATCTATAGCCTATGTCCAACGCATGTCTTACTAAATGTCAAAGGACTATTATTTAAATGGGTAAACAAACACAAAGTAGAGGAAAAAGACTTAATTAACTCGGAAACCCGTACACAATTACGAATTTAAGCACTGGTAAAATTAGAAGACACTAATCAGCCTCTGTTCTAATTAACACCTTTCCAGATAACCAACTCTAGATCGATTAATGGAAGTAAATTAACCATTAACTAAACAATGCAAGAAGCTGTTATTGAAAGATTTAATAAATGTGTAAACTAGTCATACGAACAAAAGTAGTGAACCTATGATATATATCCTGTGGTTCAAAAATAATCAACAAACTAAAATGCAAAATAAGGTAATTTAAATTTAAGAGTTCAAGTAGTACAATTGATTAGTAATAATTATTGAATTTCATTAACTGATGTTGCAGACACTTCTTGGTGAAACATTTTAGTAATTAGTGATGTACTTGATAGGAATAACACACTTGGCTATATTTCACAAATTTTATTATATTCTCTAACATATATGTTTCCGCTGTTATGCCATTCTCAAAGAGTTTCTTAAAAGTAACTTAATCTGCGTATCAATGTAACTTATATACCTAGTAGTGATGAGGTGGTGGCTAAAGAATGTTTACAATGGTGTCTATGATGGGGGTGTTTATAAATTCTAGCTGTGTATTAATGACTATTACGTTTCGTTTCTGGGTTTTTTAGTTTCTAGAATTTCTAATAAAACTAATCTTTTACTTTTTATTGCATTATGTACTAAGGGCAATTGGTTTTGCTTAATACAGTGTTCCGAGAAACCTGTATTTTTAATGCTATATTTCACGTATGATATATCCGAACGATATCCGATATATCGATCTTCCACTTTGACCTATATATATATATATATATATATATATATATATATATATATATATATATAGCTTCACAGTCTTGACATTTGATGGTATATACTCCAGATTTTGCTAGTTTACCTATTTGAACTTTGTTGTTATTTAATATAGTACCTAATTTTGCCTTATTGTTACATATGATTTTAATGTCTAATTTCCTTAATATTTTGTTTGTGATAGGGGGATATATGTTATTGCTTTTACTTAATTCTTTTATTTCAGGGTATAAGAATTTTTTCTGAATATTCTTTTGTTCTTTTTGTTTTATCATTTTATCTATTATATTGGGCTTATATACGTTACTTTCTGCTATTTTTTTAATACCCACATACCTTTAAATACTGATGCCTTTAACGAAGAAATAATCTATATTAAAAAAATATCAGAAAATAACGGATATAAGCCCAATATTATAGATAAAATGATAAAACAAAAAGAACAAAAGAATATTCAGAAAAAAATGTTATACCCGCAAATAAAAGAATTAAGTAGAACCAATTGGTATGCAATAAGATATATCCCCCCTATCACAGACAAAATAAACAAAATATTAAGAAAATTAGACATTAAAATCATATGTAACAATAAGACAAAATTAGGTACTCTTTAAATAACAAAAAAGATCAAATAGGTAAACTAGAAAAACTTGAAGTATATACTATTAAATGTCAAGACTGTGAAGCTATATATATATATATATATATATATATATATATATATATATATATATATATATATATATATATATATAGGTAAAAGCCGAAGATCCATTAAAAAACATATATCAGAACATGTAAGTGATGTGAAAGATAGCATTAAAAATACAGGTTTCTCGGAACACTGTGTTATTCATACCTAGTACATCAATAATAATTATTGAAGATACCAAAAATGCACAAGGGTCGAAATCGATGTATAGCATTCTACAGCTCAGCACATAGACAGAAGATATCGCTGCAAATGGCGTCTAAACATGTGCAAAGCATGTTAGTAGCAGACGCGCATGCGCACTGCGACAATCGCGCGTCATTCTCACTCTCACTCATAACCGGACCTTATTTAAAAAATATTTCTCCTACTTTCACTAAAAATAAGCTATATCTTACCCAGTGACACTGCCAAAATCTATATATCATCTCAAAGAGATTATTACTAATTTAAATAAACCCTAAATCTAACAAAAACAAGCACAATAAATACGACGAAACCGCTTTTAATAAAGAAAAATATCCATAAATGCAAAATCCTAAAATCATTAAGAAAGTTTATTGAAGTCAAAGCTCGAGCTCCATTAATATATCACCAATTAACAGCTGCGGCTTAACTCCATTCAGATTAAGTGAACTGCATAACCTAGATTCATTAATTAGGAGCGACATTAATTGCTGTTCCATTAAAATGTTGTTTTTGACAGGGGATGAGGTGAGGAACACGCCACTTCCAAACCGATTGCAAACCTATCCGTCCAGTCGTGTTTTTGTGGCAGCGGAGTTTATTGAAATTGATTTTTCAATAAATGCTTTATGGTGCCGATAGTCCTTCGCTTCAAGCTTTTTATGGCGATATTAATACCCCATAGCGTTTCGTGAGGTTTCGCATATATTTAACGCTCCTTTTTTGACTATAATTTAATGGAATTGCTCCTTACGGGATTGGTTGTTATTATGAGAAAATGATGTGAATTTATAGAGAAATAATTAGATCAGTCTCTTTTACTGTAATAAAATATGGGATTATTAAATGAAAATTGTTAGACTATATCAGAATTCTTCTTGAATAAGTACTTTCTAAATGTTTTGATGATTCGTTCTCACTTATGCGAACCTATACAGTATGATTATTAGGTGTGATTGTTATTTATGAAATTGCCATTAGTATTACGTGCTAATTGGGTTACTGTTGCAGAAACTATCATAAAAATTTACTACCACGGAAGGAGTATTATAGGAAGGTGTGTTTTGCGCACTACTTTTCATTTGTGCCGTAGATGATATATAATAACTAAAGTAGGACACATATTTCTACATATTCAATGTAACACTTATTTAACGAAATACGTTCTCATTAATGACTTCATCTTTCGTGTTCTAGTTTAGTTTTGTAACTAGGTTAGCATAACTTTAAGTAAATAAGTAGGTTATTAAGTAGGTAGACATGATACATACACTGAGGACAGAGGAGAAAGAATCAGTCTTTTAAATCTAATCTAATTACTATAGTACATGTGAACATCGTAACATGTAATATTATTATGTATTTATTAAATGTTACTTTATATTGTTTCCGTGTATATTATAGTCCGCCTCGGAGATGAAGTCATAACTAGGACCAAGGAACATCAAATGGCGATCCTGCCAGCCACTTCTGACAATCCAACTGCAGTAAGTGGAATCCGGAACGAACCTCAAACGCATGGTAAACTGAAAAACTAAACAACATGAGGAACTACCCGACGAAAGAAGAATTCATAACAGGCAACAACACAGACGTTGCAAACCACGAGAAGCGAAAGCCTTCCTGGTACAAGTACACATATAGCATTTAAAAAGATTAGCTATATATATATTTATCACAGGTAAGAAAACACAAAACGGCAAAGAAGCTCTTTGATTTTATTTTCTGCCCGGTGGAAGAGATGTAATAACTAAAGTATGACACCTATTTCTACATATTCAATGTAACACTTATTAACAAAATACGCCTTCATTAATTACTGCATTTTTCGCGTTCTAGTTTAGTTATGTAATTAGGTTAGCCTAACATTAATTAAATAAGTAGTTTATTAAGTAAGTAGCCATAATACATATATATATATATATATATATATATATATATATATATGTATATATATATATTTTCGTATACATACACGTAGTATAGAAGTGAATGTCATGTCTGTCTCCGGATAATGTGCACTGATGATCTGTAAAAACAGTGTAGTATCGATACTTGCACATTCTGGGCGGATATTTCATTCACAAATTTTTCATATATATATGTATATACTGAAGACAGAAGAGAACGAGTCAGTCTTGTAAATCTGATCTAATAACTATTGTAAATGTGAACACCGAAACATGTAATATTGTTGTTATGTATTTATTAAATGTTACTTGCTTACTTGCTTACGAGTATATTATTTATTTAACCAATAAAACTGCCTCTAATCAGTCCGCCTCGGAGATGAGTCCATAACGAGGACCGGGGGACATTACAGATGTTATGAAAGAGTGTCAACAGAAAATGGAAACATGATTAGGAGGCAAAATTTATAACTAATCTATTAGGATTAATGCGCTCTGCAGATGACATGGTTTTTACTAATTCGGAAAACAACGTACATGAAATATTAAAATCTGTTAGAGGAACATCAGTTCTTAAGTAGAGAAGAAACGAAATGTATAGCGATGCGTAACGAAAAATAGAAATAAACAACTGTTGATAGTGAAAATATGGAATAGGTTAGTAGATACTTGGGATCAATAGTTGACAGCAAGGAAAGTAAATAAATACTAAATATTATTGAATAAAAGAATTCAGGCAGAAAATAATACGAGGGCAGATTAATAGATAAGGTCTTCAAAATAAGAATAAAAAATTAGAGAAGCCAACATCAAAATTAATAATAATAATAATAATTTATTCATCCTAAAAACCTATAAACAGGTATAAGAAATTTGAAACTTACTGCAAGTGAGAATTAATGAATATTAAATCTCATTCTTACATGTAAATGTCGACTTACGTGATGCGTTCATAACTACAATCCGACAAACTAAGTTTGTACCAGTATGCAGAACACACCCTTTCGCGACAACGAACTTCCTGGTAATTAGGTTAATTAAGAATTGCTGAAAAAAACAAGTCAATCAACGGGAAACGTACAGACGCGTTTCGTTCTGGTTGGAACTTTTCAATGCGCGGCATTCCTCGAAGACGGACATTGCTTTTCATTTCTATACTTTCTGTATATATAGTTAACATTTGGAACTTACTGCAAGTGAGAATTAATGAATATTAAATCTCATTCTTACATGTAAATATCGACTTATGTGATGCGTTCATAACTACAATCCGACAAACTAAGTTTGTACCAGTATGCCGAACACACCCTTTCGCGACAACGAACTTCCTGGTAATTAGGTTAATTAAGAATTGCTGAAAAAAACAGAAAGTATAGAAATGAAAAGCAATGTCCGTCTTCGAGGAATGCCGTGCATTGAAAAGTTCCAACCAGAACGAAACGCGTCTGTACGTTTCCCGTTGATTGACTTGTTTTTTTCAGCAATTCTTAATTAACCTAATTACCAGGAAGTTCGTTGTCGCGAAAGGGTGTGTTCTGCATACTGGTACAAACTTAGTTTGTCGGATTGTAGTTATGAACGCATCACATAAGTCGACATTTACATGTAAGAATGAGATTTAATATTCATTAATTCTCACTTGCAGTAAGTTCCAAATGTTAACTATATACACAGAAAGTATAGAAATGAAAAGCAATGTCCGTCTTCGAGGAATGCCGTGCATTGAAAAGTTCCAACCAGAACGAAACGCGTCTGTACGTTTCCCGTTGATTGACTTGTTTTTTTCAGCAATTCTTAATTAACCTAATTACCAGGAAGTTCGTTGTCGCGAAAGGGTGTGTTCTGCATACTGGTACAAACTTAGTTTGTCGGATTGTAGTTATGAACGCATCACATAAGTCGACATTTACATGTAAGAATGAGATTTAACATTCATTAATTCTCACTTGCAGTAAGTTCCAAATGTTAACTATATATACAGAAAGTATAGAAATGAAAAGCAATGTCCGTCTTCCAGGAATGCCGTGCATTGAAAAGTTCCAACCAGAATGAAACGCGTCTGTACGTTTCCCGTTGATTGACATGTTTTTTTCAGCAATTCTTAATTAAGGTATAAGAAAAGTAAAATTCAGAAAGAGTATAGGAAAAATAACATACAAATTTGAGGCATAAAATAAAACAAAACAGAAAATAATAGTAGCAATAATAAAAATAAGTTAATAATTCCGTTAAGAAATACAATGAATGTAAATTGTAACTCCCCAACTACATATTCAAATTAATATTAACAAAATAAAAATAAAAAGCTCTAGAAAAACAGCAATGGCCGTTGATCAACTCAAGAATAACTGTGGCTATGAAAATAACAACTTGTCAGAAATATACTGCAGAATTCTATACATATTCGTAACAAAAGAAGTTATAAGTGTAAAAACTCATCTATTGTATAAAATACATTATCTAATATTCTTTACGAAATTTTTGAATCTGTTAAATATCTTTTCTTTCTTGGTCTGTGATGGTAATTTATTGAATATTCTTATGCCAAGTGCCTAAGAGCTAGAACTTATAGCACCGAGCGCGGCAGTAGACAAATGCAGATCCTCTCTAGTTCTCGTGTTATATTGGTGATATATGTAATTTGTTCTCAGAAGATATTCATTTTTGAAAATGAAGCAAGTCGATTCTAAAATATATAAACATGCCAACGGTAGCAATTTCAGTTGAGCAAAAATGGGTCTACAAGAGTCCGTAGGCCTCAAAAGTTATTGTACCACCAACGTATGTACATAATTATTTTTCCACATAATCCTCATTTAATTCGTTTCTCCAAACACAATTTCTTCATTTCGTCTTCCGTTCAATACCTTATTTAATATCTCTTAAAACTATAAATGTGAAGGTACCAAATCAAGATTATACGGAAGGTGCGAAAAAAGCGTGAATTTCAGGCTCGTTACTGTCTACATCGTTTCGTTGGTGCAATGCAACAAAACGATGGTGTTGTGGTGGTACAAGAAAGAATTCTCCAGTTTTCTCCAGTCTTACTCTACGAATACAATTCCTCGGTGATCGTAAAGTTTTACAGCATCCTGTTGAATTAATCCCTTTGGCAGACATTCAATATGAATGACTCCCTTTGCATCCTAGAAAACTGTGAGCATAATTTTTTGCGCTGATGGAACTTTTAAGAATTATCGTACACGTGGAGAATCAGGGCCACGATATTTCGTTGACTGCCACTTCTTTTCGGCGTCACAATAATGAACCCAAGACCATGGTAGTGATGAGAAAATCATCTCCTTCACGTCGATACTGGTTAAGAAGTTCCTGACAAATATACTAACATCTGAACAATGTACTGGACTCTTTCATGATTAATACCTAATTGCCTAGCAATTTGCTTTTGCGTAATTCGGCGATTTCCATGACTTAGTGCATTCACTTTGATTTCTCTCATGCGTAATATACTGGTCGATCTGATCGCTTTTCGTTAATCACCTTCATTTCGCCTCTATGACCGAGTTTCGCACGCCGTATTTTACAGTTTTACGTTAATTTACGTTGGGGCATACGTGTATTGTACAACAGTTTTTGATATTTCTCTGATTTTTTCATACGTAACGTTTCAAAATCAATTTTTTTCATCGAAAAGAAAAGGATTTATTAAGAGTACACAGAACGTTGTCATCGTCAACCTTTGTTTATAAAAAAAAAATCCAATTCTGTATGCTATAAAAATAGTTTGAAATGAGTGGAATCAACAAACAATTAAGATATTCTTGAAGATGTCAGAATGGCCGCAGAACAGATCAGGTTGTCGTTGTCGCCCGAGAAATCGCACAGGAGGCACAATAAAGCGCATACTGAGTTCACGGATTGGGGACTCATGAAGAATATGAAGGGTGTTAATGAACAAATAATTATGCAGTATGTTCAGGAGTTGTCACAATTTTTTGCGCCGCCTTACCGCTATTGAGGCTTTCTTGCTGATAAAGGAAAAAAATTACATTTAGCGGTGACTGTAACGTTATTAGTATATTATAATGAATAATGATTTTAATAATGAAATTCACACTATTGATTAATACTAATGAATAATATTGATTCCACATTATAATAAATTGGAAATTAAGTGAAATTGTTTTTTCGTTTTCATTTAATCAGATGTTTTTAAATTAACTTTAACGGAATAAGTCACGGTCTCAGATCTATTATTATTATTATTAGGTATTATATATACAAACAACTATGTCCGAAATAATTAGTGAAAAACATAATTAGCTGAAAAATATAAATTAATAAGCAATTAAATATGTAAAGGTTAAAATTTATTGAGTTAGAAACATTGTTTTCCGTATACAAAGTTTGATAAATTACACCAACTATTATATCAATCATAAGTAATTAAAAGCTGAATTTAAAAAAACTTGTATGTAAATAACCAGAAGCCTGTAAAGAAGAGTTTGAGTTTAGTTGCTATGTATACGTGCAGTAAAACACGGAGATAATGAACACGCAAAAGAAAAAAAATACTTCGCTCAAAACAAGTGTTCGCTATAAATGATTTTTACGATATTTTCATTTTTTTTAATTTTAGGTAATATATACTATAGTTTAATTCATATAAATATATTTAATTTGAACATAGACCTAAATAAACATAGTAAATACTTGCACTAAGAAAGTATAATACATACATAGGTCTGTATTAAAAACGTCAATTAAATAAAAAATAATTTGTAATTTTTAATTGAATAGATTTTTTTGTAATATATCTTTTTCAATATTATTTTGTAACAAATTAAATATCTCTTTTATGATATTTTCTACATCTGCAAAAGTAATGTAAGTCGATAAAATATTCATGGTATCATACACATCCCCAATGGTAGGTAGTTTCGCTGCGTCTTCTTCCATATCTAAATTTTCGATGACCTCTTGTGAACCATCATCAAAAGAATTTGTCATAAATTCTGTATTAGATGGAGCATCAGCAATTAATTCGTTTTCACTATTTGAAAATCTGGTCAAATCTTCTTCATTGTTCAATAGATTATTAATGTTATTTCGATCTATCAACGTTGAAAGAGGAAGGTTCTCATCATCTTCATCACCAGTATATTTTAAAAATCCATTGTGATAACGGAAGTTCATCATCTTCATCAAATAACATATTATGTTCAAAACCAGCATGGCTGGCGGAAACAGTTGTCAATAGTTTGGAAGGTTATTCGTCCCCAAGCAGTGTTTATCATTACACTACGTAATTAAATTTAAATTTTAAAGGTCGTTTTGAGTTCAAGGCAGTTAAATAACCGATTAAAAAAAATTCTTTTGCAATGCGACTTCAGGACTTAATTACTCATTGATCTATTGGTTGTAGTACTGCTGTACTTCACGGAGATCGGACTGTAAATTAACACTTTTAAGAACCGTTTTCAGCATGCAGCTGCACAAAGTGGGTAATATCTGTTAAATATTTGCAGCATCAGATATGTTTCAACAGTTTCTTCTAATCTTCTAATAATCTAATTATGTGATACTAGCACAATTTAAATAATCATTGTAAATAATTAACGGATTTGTAGACCCAGTTATCACAAAAATCTGGTAAAATCGTGCTTAACACTTTATCTAATTAATTACACTGGTTTACAGTGTATCTGGGGTTTATCGAAGCATGTGCCAGTGTCTATGACGTGCAGATCTTTCACAATTTTGAAGTAACATCAAGATATGCGCAAATCTGTACATCACTATTATTTCAGAGACAGTTTACAAGCTTTATATCTTTATAACGAATAATAGTATTAACATTTGCCCCAAGTACAGCAGCTTGTGCATGATTAAGCTTGTCTGAGCGTACGCGCACTTGCTTGTAGAGTTCACTCATGGTACAACCCTTGTGCAGTCATAGTACTCGTGCAAACACCGTCGTGGGCTCTTATTGTGTGTTAGCTTTCTTTGGGTATGGCAATTATAACAGTCCGGATATATTTTGTTATATATGTAGTTGTCTTGTTCCTGCTAAGCGCAGACGAAGTATTACCGATTTTAAAAGAATGACGAATGCTTACTTCGATATACATCTAGCTGATCAGGATAAATCATGGGCTGCATAAGATTCTACAGCAATAAAAATTCTGTACGAACTGTGCATCGACGTTTACGGAAAGATTATGGTCAACTTAATTGTCCTACTGGGCGAACAATTCGCTACGTAGTGAAGAAATTTGAAGAAACTGGAAGCACTAAAGGCATGGTAAGAGGTGTGCATCATCGTGGCGCACGTTCAGCTCAGAACATTGCTGCTGTGAGTGATACGAGGGATGTCGTTTATGTTTTGCATATTGGAGCATAGAGGGCGCCACTAATCAAATGTCACTACTACAAATTAACTTCCATCATTAGTTAGCCTAATGTTCCAAGGTGTTCCAAGCCAAAGGAAAGCCAACAAAAGTCATCCGTTCTCGAAGTGTCTCCGAAAAGATGGTCGTGACATTTGTCTCGAAAGCAGGTTATGTAGCCACAATTTTTCTATAAAATCAAAAAATTGTTACCGCCGATTGGTATACAACCATTTGTTTGCAGCAAGTCATCGTTGAGCTCCGAGAAACCAACCCACAGCGACGAATCGTCCGCCACCAAGACAATGCAAGTACGCACACAGCTCGCAAGGCAACAAAATGCCGAATTGTTGGACCAACCTCCGTACAGCCCGACCGCTCAACCGCTTTACATTTTCGAAAATCAAGAACGGACTGCGTAGTCAAAGGTCAGAAGGAGCAGTCGATGCCTTCAAAAAACGCAATTTTGACTGTACCAATAAGCGAGTGGAATAACTACTTCCAGAGTTGGTTCGAATGCATTAATCTTCGTTGAGAATATTTCGAAAAAGTTATTTAAAAGCTATCGCCAAGATCATATGACTTAACGCTGTTGGAGTCATTTTGTGGGGTTTCCTGAAGAATCGCGTCTACGCCAACAAATCTGTAATACATAAAAACTAACCTTAACTTATCCAAAATATCATCGCCATATCTGTCTGTTTTAAAGGTACAGATAGACAATTAAAAACTCTAGAAAATTATAGGAACAATATTTAAATTAAATTTACTACAGAAATAGAAAAAGATGAGTCTATTAATTTTTTGACTTAACAATATCTCACGAAACAGATACACATGAATTTCTTATATACGAACTAGTAAATGTACCTATGAACAATCATAACGTTAATATACTTGTAGAATTAAATAGAATATGCGATATTGTAGTTAATAATGGATATACAATAAATTTAGTTAACAAAATAATTTGAAACTATATTTGAGTGAGTAAAACCTCTCCAATAATGTATAATACAAAAGTATTTTTAATAATATAAAATATTATTAATTATTATTATTGCTAGTTCTGTAGTTGTTATGTAGACAGCGCTGAATATTCTTTTACGCTGTCTTAATAATTTCTGTGAGATAGCGAAGTTGTTGTTTTTATGAATGTGTCTTTTCTCCAGCAGGGACGTATAGAAAGGTGAAATACGTATCTACGTCTCTGGAGAGGACACATTCACAAATAAATGAACTTGTATTGTGTTCTTCACACCCGATTTTTAATAATATTTTATATTATTAAAACTACTTTTGTATTAAACAAAATTCCAACACAAATACAAAAATCGCAAACTTTATCCTCTATCCGAAAGTAACAAACAATAGTAAAGATCAAGATTGTAAAATTAATGGAAAAAGCAAACAATGTTGGCTTAAGACATAAGACCAAGATAAGACCAACATAAGCCCAACATCTGTTAATATTGGAAAATCAATTGAAAAAGCAACAATGAATTCGTAACATTTAAAACTAACTATTCTCTGCAGAAATACATTAGGAATGACAAAGATAAAATAGAAAAAAAAGCGAACTCAGGGGTCTATATGTTAACATGTGAATTCAACAAAGTCTATATTGGTCAAACAGGACGTACCTTTTAACAGAGGGTTAAGGAACCTAAAAAAAATTAGCCGTCGCAGAAAGCCTGGCAGATGTGAAACATCGAAATCGATTGTTATTTAAAGAAGAAATATAAGTAAAGTAAAGAAATATTTAGATTGTCACTATCACTGTTACTTTCACTATCACTCATATTTAAAATCAATAAAAAGTTGCAACGTATTCAGTT
Source organism: Melolontha melolontha (assembly GCA_935421215.2). Classification (NCBI taxonomy): domain Eukaryota; kingdom Metazoa; phylum Arthropoda; class Insecta; order Coleoptera; family Scarabaeidae; genus Melolontha; species Melolontha melolontha. The sequence goes on from OW285242.1 coordinate 55,246,908, forward strand.
GAAAATACTTTGTTATGCTTGAAAGGACGAACCCGTACATTAACATATTATCAATGTAAGCCAGGCTTATAAAATTTGACGTCTTATTTGACTTGTCAAATTTTAACTTAAGTTTTACAGGTATTACCAATGTATGTATAACCTATCAAGTCTATAAGTGACAGTATGAATATATTTGTCCCGTTTACGAAAACAAAAACTCCGATTTTATGCTCATAAGAGTTGTACGTGTTTTATAAATGGCGCAGTCTATATAAGTAAAGCGACTACACGCACACACAGTATACGCTCTGCAGAAAGTGGGGATTTCCAGCGGTACGGCGAAGAGAGGGGAGCGCTGACTGAGTGGTCGTCGCGTGATGGCATTCAAGAGCCGAGTTTACCTCCGTGGCGTGCCATTAGATGTTTCACATAAAAAAACTACAACTATCAAAAAATGGACTTAACATTCGCTAATCATTGGTTAGAACTAAATCATAAATTTTTAAAAAAGACTAGGAACTTACATCAACAGGATAAAATAAACTTAATTTATTTGAAGCTTTAGAAATTAATAAATATAGCAAAATGGTTCTGCCGCTAAATGACCAAACATAATTAAATCACTCCCCTTTCTAAATTTTTAATAACACCCGCACTTGTAAAAACCCTACACTTTTGTTGGAATACATGCTATTGTAAGAACATATTTCAATTTACATGTTGCTCGTGTTATCATGAAAACTGTATTCAAATTGATTTTTTTAAAATGAAATAGCCTGTTTATTTTTACATAGCTAAAATTCTTGTGAGATTTTAAAGTGCTTTTGTATATACAATTATGTCTTTATTTTGCTCCATTCTGACATTTACATTTAGACAGTAGCTCAATTTGATGTGAGAATTCTAGGTTGTTAAATTCTAACTATAACTTTTTCTATGTATATATAACAAACGAAATAATGGGGCGAATAGTAGAGATTCCTAAAATGAGTTCAAATCCAATAGCATTAGATCATAAGGTGAGTCAATAACACAGGTCTCCAAAATTAAACTTTTTAACAGATGTTTTTATTTTGAAAACTGATTTTATATAATTTTGGTAAGCTGATTTCAAAAATTCTATGCATTTATTTGTATCACGTAAGGTTGTTTCGCAAATACTAAATGAAGAAAAACGATATTTCTAAAAAAATTTATTTGTTTGTTGAGTAAAAAAGGTGGAATACAAGTTAAAAAAGTGGAAAAAAATACTTTACTCAGTCTTTTTTAAGTGAAATATTTGTCTTTTTGCCAGAAAGATGCGTTGTCCGGACATTAGGTTGTATGTTTTTAAGGGCATATCCCGTTTTAACATCCAGCAGTAGTCCGCCATCATTGTTATGCTCCATCTGCCTTGGTATCGCCGTTCCATTTCCTTAATGTCTTGGTGAAACCTCTCTCCCTGTTCTTCGCTAACTGCTCCAAGATTTTCAGGAAAATAGTTCAAGTGTGAAAACAGTAAATGCCCTTTCAAACTCATATTACAACCTAGACGATGAAAGTGTTGTAACATATTTTGAACAATATTTTCGTAGTTTTCATCCTTAGAGTTCCCAAGAAACTTATCAATTACTTCTTTAAATGAAACCCAGGCGTTTTTCTCGACATTGGTCATTGTGTTTTGAAAATCTTTGTCTTTGCATAATGTTCTTATCTGCGGCCCTACAAAAATACCTTCTTTTAACTTCGCATCGGATAAGGCTGGAAATGTCTCGCACAAATATTTAAAACACTGTCCATTTTTGTCTAGGGCTTTAACAAACTGCTTCATCAAGCCAAGTTTGATATCGAGAGGAGGCAGTAAAACTTTTTTGGGTCAACCAAGCTATCTCTTAATACATTTTTGCTACCTGGTGTAAGGCTTGTTCTAGAGGGCCATTCTATTTGAGTCCAATGTCTATCCCTTGCTCGACTATCCCACTCCCAAATAAAGCATGGAAATTTTGAATAACCTCCTTGTTGTCCTAGTAGCTTGCACAGCACTTTAAGGTCACCACAAAGCATCCACTGATGTTCTTGGTAGTTTTTGTTCATGAGTCAATAAACAGGCGCCATTCTTCTTTTACATACGGCACATTTCCTAATTTTGAAATTAAGTCAGGAATATTGTTGCAATACGCTAGCGGTCCGTCTTGAGTAAAATATTGACATAACTCTTTTTCGCGATCCCGGTAAAAGCTTGATGTGGCGCCAGGTGCAAGTAAATGTTTCTCACGAAGTCGGGAGGCTAACAATTCGGATGCATCCTTTGGAAGGTGCAAATCTCTAATTAAATCATTTTGTTCGCTCTGGTTAAACACTTCGGGCTCTCTGAAATCTGGTGTGAAATCTGAGTCATCTGGGTCGCAATTAGATTCCTCTGATTCTGACGATATGACGTTTTCTAGTGCTTTTGGGGCGGTAGGTATCGGTACATCTGGTCCATGAGGAACTGGTCGAATAACAGAGTCAAGATTGGGATACACAATATGTTTCTTATTTTTTCTGTTGAATCCTTGAACATTACACGAACAAAAATAACAATCATCACTGTGATTTCTAGGCTCTCGCCATACCATAGGAACACTAAAGCTTAAACATTTCTTCCTACCTTTTTGCCAGTTTCTTAATGCTTCAACGCAAACGGAACAAACAGTATGAGGAGCCCAGGACTTGTCTTTGTCGCCAATTTTTACACCAAAATAAGCGTGGTATACATTTTTCACAAACGAAGTTATAGTTTGCCTCTGCTTTACTACGACATAACTACCACAGATATAACAAAAGTTATTCGGATTGTTTACACAATGTCTTCTTTCCATATTTATACGTTCTAGAACACTTAAAATACGCAACAACGAAGACAACAAGCGCGCGGACACAGTAGCACGACGACTAACACAACCAAACTGCGCATAAGCAGGTTTCAACGTTGTATTGACGCTTCTACGCCGACTCTGTTGCTTTGCTGAGAAATCTAATATTAACCAGTGTTGCCAAATCACATTTAATTTCATAAAAATTAATTAATTTAAAAATCATGCCTAACATAGAACAAACATATTCTTGTCATAGGTATGTATATTAATAAATTAATGTTTTTAAGATATAGAGCGCTATAAAAAAAATTTACGTGATAGAGCAAAAATATGGCGTTTTTTGGAATAAGGGACCCCAAACATATACAAATTAGCAAACAGCTTTCAAACATCAAAATCACTGTAGACCTGTGTAATCAGTTCATAGGATTCTCAAAAAAGAAAAAGCACATCCTTATAAAGTGCAATTAATTCACGTATAAAAGGAAGATGACTCGGATAAATGACTACAATTTTGTGAGGTTATGCAAGACATGATTAATAATAATCCTACTATATTAAGTAAAATATTATTCTCTGATGAGGCTACATTCTGTTTAAATTGGTCAGTAAACAGGAACAATTACAGGTATTGCTCAACAGACAATCCACTGGACTGAGGAAGTTCATGCGCAGTACCACAAAAAGCTAACATTTGGCTAGGTGTTATTGGGAACAAAATAGTAGCTACTTAGCTTTATTACATAATGAAGTAGTGCCTCATCTCCGTAACATCTTCAATGAGGAACAACTAGATAGTGTCTGGTTACAACAAAATGGAGCTCCTCCTCATTGCTGTGTGGAAGTTCGAAATTATTTAAATACAGTTTTTCCACAAAGATGGATTGGAAGGAGAGGGTTTATCAAATGGCCACCAAGATCGCCGGATTTGCAAATATTAGATTTCTCCATTTGGGGACATCTTAAATCAATACTATACAACAATAGGCACAAAATATTGAAGAATTAAAATACAGGATTCGTTAGGAAGCATGGAACATTAGTGTAGATCATTTAGGAAACTGTTTACGCGAATTTGAGGAGAGATTAGTGCGTTGTCAAATCGCCCAGGGTTGACAATTCGAACATTTAATAGAGTGATTTCAACTTTTTTTGTTAATTTGTTTGCTTTTTGTTATTGTTTGGTTGATTTTTTGTGAGACTGTAAATAAACGTGCTGCATATTGGTGGCAGCGTGGTTGCCGAGATTATTATTTGCAAATAACTTAAAAACGTCTCAGTTGGAAAAAATTACAAATAATAGTAAATATCTCAAGAATGGAGCAAAAATTGTATACACAAAAGCACTTTAAAATCAAACGAGTATTTTAGCTATGTAAAAATATACAGGGTATTTCATTTAAAAAAATCAAATTGAATATTAGAATTTTGAAGATTAGAAATATAATTTTACAATAGCTCGCTTAAAACAAAAAAAAACTTTGGTTTGAGAAATTTTTTGGAAATTTATTTGGTTTCAAAAATATCTAAGTGTTCCAGAACATTTTAATAACACTGTATGTAAGGCTGTACATAATTTTGTAAACATTATTCAGTTATCATCCCCAGATGAAGCCAAAGTTTGGCGAAATATTATTGTAGCTGTAGAACTAAAAAGTTGTACAATAAATTATTTGAAACAACTTTTACTTAATTATTTAATTTTAACATGGAGTTTCAAAAAGCAATATATACTGAGCAATCAATCATACAAAACACACAGTCAAATCTGAATCATTCATGATTTAGTGTTTGAAGTATTGAGAACTTTTCATGCTCCTTACGAAAAATATTCGTAAAGGATTATCTTGCCGTGAAATTGCGGTGAATAGAGGCTATGAATCGCATAATTGGGGCCGAATTATTTGCACATTTTAATGTTGGAAGAACGGTAAATAAACTCACCCCCTTATATTTTTAAGCACCTCGTCGTGCGACGATAGGGTTTGGCGAAGCTCGGTCAGCTAGGCGCCTGTCAGTGTACGCTGTTACTTGCTAGCGAGAAGTGTTGTGAGTGGTTTACAGTTTCTGTTAACGCATTTCACGCACTTTTCTTGAAAGAAAAATCAAGAATCATTTGGTATTATTTATTATCGGTAAGTGTTTATGGCTTAAGAATGAGTTTGATATGAGTTGAGGAGCATATTCTTAAGAATATAATTTAAATTTTGGGGAATTGTTAAGGAATATTTATATTTGAAATGATACAATGTTTGATTGCTGTTTATAAACATTACTTGGAGCAATTAATACGGAACAATAATTAACACGAATTAATTGAGTATAAAATGTAATAATTTTTGTGATGTTTTATAATTTCTGTTAATATTTCAGTAAAGGCAATTTAAAAGTTGAATTCCAAATTCGAAAATACGCAAAACTGCTTATTATAATTACAAAATACATAATTTTTATCGTATTTTTATAAAAATTTAAGGAAAATACGATGTTAAAAATTGCACAAACTTTTGCTCTAACCATTATGTTTAGAACATCAACTTCGATTAGTTTTCTGGTTCTTTTTGCAATTTCTTACGAATGTCATTGAGATTTCAAGCTTTTTATTTGGTGCTGTTGAAAATTTTTTAATATGGGTAAAGTAACGCTCACCAAAGCGTAGTTCGGCGCAATTATGGTGAAATGAGTTTATCTCTTTTAGTACAATATGCTTTTCTTCGTACCAAGATGTTTGATGACTATGATCTGTTTAACAGAAGTTTTACTAACTAAAATATAATGAAAAATTCGTGGAAAGTCACATTTGTCCCGGAATGTGAACGCATTTCGCTCTTATTGGAGCTTGTTAACACACAGTATCCCGGACGCAGACATGACTTCCACTTCTATACTTGGCTTATGTATAGTTAATATATTGAACTTACTGCAAATGAGAACAAATGAGTATCAAATCTCACTTTACATGTAAATGTCATCTAATGTGTTGCGTTAATTTCTACATTTCGATAAATTAAGTTTGTGCCAGTATGCACGCTACACGTCGCGACGTAACCTTCCTGGTTATTAGGATAATGAGAAATTCGTGAAAAGTCACATTTATCCCGGAATGTGAGCGTGTATTTCGTTCTTTCCGGGATAGATGTGACTTTTCACGAATTTTTCGTTATCCTAACAACCAGAAAGGTGGCGTAGCGACGTCTAGCGTTCTGCATACTGGTACAAACTTAGTTTGTCGAAATGTAGAAATTAGAGCAACAGATTAGGCGACATTTACATGAAAAGTGAGATTTAATACTCATTAGTTCTCATTTGCAGTAAGTTCAATATATTAACTAAAATATACTTCTTTAATGTCAATACTAATACACAGATAAACGATGAATTTACACAGATTACTCCTAGAAGGCTAATAGCATTATCTTACTTTACCAAGAGTTGTGTTACTACGTGTGAATACTTGTCCCAACAAGCTCGTTTGATGTTGGCGAAATATTTTAAACTTTTAATAAGTTAAATCAATTAAAGTGAATGTTTGACCAGTTTACGCCGTCATGTTTTCTAAGAAGAAACATGTAATTCAATTAATAAGCAAATTAAAAAATTATTGTACGAGAGCGAATTGACATATAAGATTATAAAGATTATAAAATAAGAATACGAAAAGACAAAATAATCAAACTATATGCCTTTCCAAAGAAGATTGGACCGTTGTGAAAGATAAGGCTTAAAATAAAACTTGTGATTGGTTAAAAAAGAGGGCTTAATTACGTAGACTTGTTTTGTTAATTTTTATTTTGTTCTGTCAAATTTTCTCTAGCTGTCGGTACTGATCAATATTTTTGTCAGTGTTAGTCAATTGCGTGTTCTATTAGTTGTTTATTCTGCTATTTATGATTAATATTAGTTAAAAATAGTTCTTTATAGAGATCATAAAGCGAAAGCACTTTTATTAATTTTTTTAAAATTTATGTGATCACAAAGGTTTTGGAGGGTGGACGACGCGCTTCACGAGGTTTATAAAAAAATCCTAAAGGCAAATATATGTAAAGCGGAAAGAGGCAGATGTATTTTAAGAACAAAGCTAATATGTCCGAAACAAATGGTGTTCGTTAAACATCAAGGGAAGTAGTGATTAGCAAGAATACTGTGTTTGACAAAAGAAGAAGAAACATCACGTTTATACCGGGTGTCACACAAAATACGCCCCAAGCTGTAATTCTGTTATTTACATTCCGATTTTCATTAGAAAGTTACCAAATAAAATGGTTTGATGAATACTATGTTTGAGGCTGCGTTTGCTATTTTCCAGTGCCATCTTCAATTTCTAGCGATTGTCAACTTCTTTTTCAAATTGTTCTTTTTTTAGCTTCATTAGATAGAGATTTTTTACCTGGATTTATTGATGTGCAATGCATCAATTTTAGTTAAATTTAGAAGAAACAAATTATCTAAGCACTGTCCATATATTTTCTTAGTCATTTGTGTTATACTGTAGCGTGCGATGGAAAAATAACGGATTACGCATATGTAACTGTCATCTTTGACTTTTCTTTACTAAGGAAGCATATTTTGACATTTTTGAAATAAATCATGAATTTCAATCAACTTACTGACATGCTACGGTTATTTTGAATGTAATAAAAACTCTAATCAGGCGTTGCGAATTTAGATAGAATGTTGTTCCGGAAAGTAGTACGCAGGAAATTTTCTGAAAACGCGGAGTTGGACGTTTTGTTAGCTCTCGAAGAAAATTCCAAAACCTGAATTCGTTAAAGTTGCGAACATAGTTGGTACGTCCGGAAGGACCGCGTCTGTAGTACTTACAAAAACACAAATTTAAGCCGTATATTGCCCAAGAAGTGCAAGAAATAGATGAAAATGATCCAATTCGAAGAACACAGTTTGTAATTTTTACTTAATAACTTTGCAACAAGATCCATTGTATTATTATAAAATTATTTGGACAGATGAATGTACTTTCACTAATTATGGAATTTTTAATCATAACATTCATATCCCATTTCTTCCTAAACCTTTTACTACAATAAATTCTCCGATAAATTTATGGTTTTCTACTTCAAATTCAATAACATAAATTTTATTAACTACAGCTATTATCTTTTTTGTAGCTGATACAATTGTAATTTTACTTGTAGTTACATATTTCCCTTGCTTATTCTTAATTAACCATTCAACAACATTTTCATCCAAAAATGACGTTTCACTACCAGAATCAATCAAACAATAACATTCCCTTTTTCCTATATTAACCTTAATGTGTGGCAAACTAGTATTTATCGCGCAATCTGACTTATCATATAACAATGCAAAACTTTCTTTCTTTTTGGTTGGCCCTAACAAAAATCCTTACTACTAGCAAGTCCTGATTTATTTTTTTCATCTACTTTTACACATTCTAAATTAAAATTAGACCTTGTATCTTTATACCTCGTACCTGTGTATTTCTTTTGATCTATAATTCTATCTTTTACATTATTCCTATCTGACTCATTTATTTCTCTATTTGGGGAAGCCATTATATTTCTATTAATTTGAGTATTAATTTACTAAATAAAACACTTGGTATATTTGTTTCACAAAATGTTTTTAAAATATATCTGACATATGTTTCGACTTATACAGTCATTCTCAAAGAGTCATGTAAACTAAGTGAAAAGAATACTCCTACCAATATTTATGGCTTATTTTTTAAAAGTTTTATTACAGCATCGATTGTGGGGGTATTTGAAAAATCCAATTGCGTGTTTGTGACCTGTCTGTTGAGATTTATGGCTTTTTTTATTTCTAAAATTTCTAAGAAGTCAAGCCTTTTACCCTTATTACAAGAGTGTAAAAGTTTGAAATTATTAGCATTAAACAGATGAGAATTTTGAATACAGTGTTCCGCGAATCCCGTGGTCATATTGCCATGTAGAATAGAACTTCTGTGCTCTTTGATACGTTCTTTTATAGAGCGTCCTGATTGGCCAATGTATACCGCGTCACAATCACTGCAAGTTAATTCATACACCCCTGACTTATCACGCAATTCTGTTTTTCGTTTATTGTTAACTAGAATATTTCCTAAATAGCATTTATTTACTAGGATGACATTTAAACCTAATAGTAATCCTAATCCTAGTAAATAAATGCAATTTAGGAAATATTCTAGTTAACAATAAACGAAAAACAGAATTGCGTGATAAGTCAGGGGTGTAAGAATTAACTTGCAGTGATTGTGACGCGGTATACATTGGCCAATCAGGACGCTCTATAAAAGAACGTATCAAAGAGCACAGAAGTTCTATTCTACATGGCAATATGACCACGGGATTCGCGGAACACTGTATTCAAAATTCTCATCTGTTTAATGCTAATAATTTCAAACTTTTACACTCTTGTAATAAGGGTAAAAGGCTTGACTTCTTAGAAATTTTAGAAATAAAAAAAGCCATAAATCTCAACAGACAGGTCACAAACACGCAATTGGATTTTTCAAATACCCCCACAATCGATGCTGTAATAAAACTTTTAAAAAATAAGCCATAAATATTGGTAGGAGTATTCTTTTCACTTAGTTTACATGACTCTTTGAGAATGACTGTATAAGTCGAAACATATGTCAGATATATTTTAAATACATTTTGTGAAACAAATATACCAAGTGTTTTATTTAGTAAATTATTAATCATGTTTCACCAAGAGCCAACCGTGAATTCTATACATTATAATTTAGAGTATGATCATTTAGCATAGGTCTTTCTGATCTCAGAGGTGTATTGTTCAAATTAAATCTTGAATATTGATTTCTTTTAATATTATTTTCTGAATAATTATTATTATATCTATTTCCACGCTCTGCATCATCTAACCTTTTTAATAATTCTAAAAACTTTTGCATATCATTTATATTATGTATTGCTACTGCCTGATTAACTTCAAAATCAAAATGTCTACTTAATTGTGAAACCAAGTCTAATTCACTTATCTTAGGGGTTAAATATTTTAATACAGAGTACCTCTTAATAACATAGGTCTCTCTTGTTTCATTATTTCCAACTTTATATTTACCAAATAATAATTCTTGTCTCACCCTAGTCTGCTTGTTTCGTCCCCAGACTTGACTTGTGAACCTGGCTTCAAATTCGTCCATTGTTGTCACATCATCTGACACCATCTCCCACCAAACCATAGCATCATCCTTCATACAGTTTCCAATCTTTTGCAACTTTTTTTCGTCCCCTGGCACATCCTCCAAGCTGGCTTTTATTTTCTTTAAGAAATTCATAGGATTTGTGGTTGACATCCCATAAAATTTAGGCAACACTTCATTTTGTACAGGTACAGGAATATAAGTGGGCACATTTATTTCATTCTTCTCTTTTCTTACCTTTTCTATTTTCTTTATTAATTGTTTTTCCATATGCTTCATTTGTTGTTCTGCGAATTCTCTTCTTTCTACTTCCTCTGATAATTTTCTATTTAAAACCATTATATTTTCTTCTATATCTTGTTCATTTGACAATTGCAAAGAGTCCATATCCCTTATTAAACCTTCTTCTTGATTCGCATTATTTAACGCCATTAATTTTCCCATCATCACATCCATCTTTTCTTCCATTCTTGTCTGTCTTTCTTGCATTCCTATTAATATGTCCATTATAATCTTATCCCTGTTTACCCTGTCGTGCCCCTCTTCATGTATGGTAATTACTGGACCTACTCTTGCCCGTGCTTCTTCCAAAAGTTGCTCACTTCTTTGCTTTACTGCTGTTATATCTTCCATCTTTGTCCTCTGTTTCTTGCTTACAACCAATACTGCTAGTGTTCGCCCCACGCTGGCCTTGCCAAAAATATGCTATGAATAGTGGTTTGTGGAATTAATTTGCCACCATCCACAACTAATCTTCCCAACTAGGATACTCAGCCGGTGGATTTTCAAAAATGTGAGACTTCTTACTTCTCAGGGTTCCAATAAGGAAATCCGTGTTGTGTAGAAAATACTTGGCGCCAGTGAATAAATCACACTAATTTATTTATATATTTTCACTAATTATGAAATTTTTAATCATAACATTCATCGCCAATGGAGCCAAGATAACCCTAGATATGTCATTGACAATAGTTTTTAACATCGTTTTAGCTGTAATGTTTGGCATTACCTACTTGGAGACCGCTTGATTGGGCATTTTTCTATCGACAGTTTCCTAAATTAACTTAAATATCATCAACTATTAAGCGAAGATGTTGAAAGTCTGTTGGATGAATTACCGCTTGCGGAACTGCTTGAAGTATATTTTCAACAAGATGGTGCTATTCCCCATATTGCACGAATAAATGTTCGTTGGTTGAATAGAAATTTTAATGAACAATGAATTGGCACATATGGACCTATTCCAGGCGCGACTCGTGATGACGTATTTGGGACTGCAAGTACAATGATGCGATTGCCTCGTGTGTTTTCGGTGTTTATTAAGAAAACGTTACAGTTAGTACACGAGAATACACGAAGCACTCGCATCATTGTACTTGCACTCCCAAATACGTCATCACGAGCCGCGCCTGAATTCCTATTCGCTGGCTGCGCGTTCACCTGATATTACGCCTCTAGAGTTTTGGTTTTGGGGATATCTCCAAGAACGAGTTTATTTAACAGTGCCACAGAATGTAAACGATTTACGAAACCGAATAATTGAAACTTGTCGGGAATTACCTAATTGTAATTTCGTATTAAATGTATTATAAGGAGATGCCAGTATTGTACTGCGCATGACAGTAATTAATTCGAACAATATTTGTAAAATTTTTCAGTTTTGACTTTATTTTTAAGTTTTATTTATCTGAATTAAAATTAGTTACATATGGGCAATGACACTCTACAGGACTTTCAGAGAATGGTCAGAATGTGTTTTAGTTATTTTCTTTCTCTTCTAAATTTACAATTAAAATGTGTGTATTATACATCAATGGATTCAGATTATGGTCAAGGATTTTTCTTGTTTTTGTTTGTTTCAGATTTCAAGCCGCAGTATCCACATATTCGGATTTACAAGAGGTACTTAAAAGACAGCAGTAACTTGTGAAACGGTCTATATAAGATTAAAATGCTCTTATAAGTAGAGTGGACCAATCCGGAGCGAAAGCAGAGGCGTGACAAACGGATTGGTTCCCGCGTGCCCCATCGCACATACGATTACTTAGTATGTTGGTCACGGTCATCGTGTGTACACGTATAATAGCAGCAGGAAAGTGTATTCTGTGTATTTAATAATGTTGAAGGAGCGTACAGTACAATAACAGCACCGTTCGTGATAGTATATCTCTAGATATTAATAATGTTTCGCATGCGGGAACCTATTCGTTAGTCACGCCTCTGCTTTCGCTTCGAATTGGTCCACTCTACTTATAAGTAATACTTTTATTTGATACAACATTTATAAGGCACCTTTTTAGTATCCGCTGCAATATATGTGAACTTTGTTAATTGAATTGATTCGGCATTTACTTGATGAAGATCCATAATTTAAAATAGAAATAAAACTACGGTTCTAATCTTCACTCACAGTGAAGATTAGAACCGTAGTTTTATTTCTATTTTGAACTTTGTTATATAAACATGATAGTTCTTCTTCTTTTGTCAAACACAGTATTCTTACTAATCACTATTTCCCTTGATGTTTGACGAACAGCAGCTGTTTTAGACATATTAGCTTTGTTCTTAAAATACACCTGCCTATTTCCGTTTTTTATATATTTGCCTTTAAGATTTTTTGATAAACCTGGCAAAGCTGCGTCATTCATGCTCTAAAACGTGTGCGATTATATAAATTTAAGTGATAAAATATTTTTAGAAAATGAGTTTTTCACTTTCTGATATCTATAAAGAACAATTTTTAACGAATATTAATCATAAATAGCGGAATAAACAACTAATAGAATACGCAATTGACTAACACTGACAAAAATATTAATCAGTACTGACAGCAAAAAGAAAATTTGACAGAACAAAATAAAAATTAACAGAACAAGCTTGCGTAAAAGAGCCCTGTCTTTTAACCAATCACAAGTTTTATTTTAAGCCCTATCTATCACATCGGTCTAATCTTATTTCAAATGCCATATAGTTTCGAAATGAAGTAAATTTATTGTACTACCAATATACACAATTATTTTTGCACATAATCGCTATTTAGTGCAACACACTTCTTCAAACGCTGAATCACTTTCTTCATTCCATCCATGAAAAAAGTTTCTTGTTTCGTGTTGATAGAATTGCGAAAAGCAGCCCTTACTTTTGCGTCTGATAAAAAATGTTATCCTTTCAATACCTCCTTCAACTTTGGGACCAACCAGAAACTTGAATGTGCCAAATCGGGACTACACGGAAGGTGCAAAACAACCCTGAATTTCAGGCCCATCACTATCTTCATCCTTTCGTTCCTGTAATGCCGTCTGACGTTATCGTGTTGCAAAAAATAATTCGTTCTGTCTGGCATTACTTTACGGATACGATTCTTTAATGATTGCCAAGTTTTGCAGTATCTTAGTGAATTAATCGTAGATCTCTTCGGCAGATATTCGGATGAATGATTCCCTTTGCATCTAAGCAAATTATGAGCATGACTTCTGCAACAAGCATGCCGCTTGTTTTTGAGGTCATGATGAACCCAAAATTCGTCCCCGATGGTGACGTTGGTGAGAAAATTTTCACAAATATTGCTTAGTACACATCTCAGAAATTGAACTCGGGATAAATGACAACAGTATTACTAAACGACGGTACACAGAAAAATGAAACTTTGCAAGCTAAGTAGAGATATTCGAAATTTTCGTTTGCAGGTTAGAACTTGTTTTTAGCCCACTATTTACATAATGGGGTTATTGGTGACCTTATAAATCAATCCGCCCTCGGACATGGGAAAAGCTGAAATTTAAGAAAACGAACTTAAATACTATACCGGGTGCGCCAATAATGCGTCGGCGAAGTTTGGCGTGGAAGCTAATAAAGATAGGAAAGTGAGATATTTTGTACCTATATAGTATATCACAGCGGATATTGTAAAATTATGTACGAATATACAGGGTGTTACAAATATCCGCACCCACCTTCAGATTTTTTCAGATTTTAAATGGATTGCTATATTTTTTAGAAAATAATTAGATAACCACTGAAAGTACCTTTGCAGTGATATATGGTTACGTGCACTTCCAACAACTAGTTTAGGTCATACTGGAATTTTTGTCAAAAATTTTACAGTTGCCGCGTCTGACGTTTTAAGAAGTAGGCTGAAGATGGGTATAGTACATCGAATTACTTTCTTTATATAAATTTGGGATCTAGCACTTTATATGTTTTAAGATAGTATAATGTAAAAATATAAACAGGGTGTTAAATAGGTCCCGCTACTCTTTCGAGTAAAATTACCTTCAAAATGGTATTTCGATTCTGCAATGCGTGTGAAATAAAAAATACGTTTTCGTTGCAAATAATCAAAATTAATCTTAGAAAAACTTTTATTTATTTTACAAATTTCGAATAACTGGGAAAATGTCACATGTGGAAATGTAAATTGCTAGTGAATAAATTACTTTTTTCTAATTTGCGTTCGAAATGAACTCATTATGAAACCCAAAACAGTATCGAAATGAGCTTCATTTCGATACACTTTTTTCATTTTTCAATGTTGGCGTTGTTCGAATACAGAAATAAATATCATTGCTGTCATTTGATTTTAAGAATTTATGTACATTTGACAGATATGACATATTGTAGTGGATTTTTCTATCCAGGGAGAGAGAAAAAGATGGAAGATTTAAAATTTGAACAATTGTTGAATTTTATTAATATTTATTATATTTGTAATTATATTTTTAACTGACTCTGTATGTTTATTAGTTTAAACGTATGGATGTGGACTGTTGTGGTACTATTGAAGTAGATGTAGGAATTTTTCGCGGTAAATTTTAGCAGAGATATCTAAACTTCTAAAGTGACCGGGTTGTTAGAGGATAAGAAGTTCATTTTTTATTCTCTGTTTTAAGTAAAATCGGGTTTTTATTTTTGTTTATGCATATTATTCAGGTGCATGTAATGTTATTGCGATTTTTACAAGAGTTTGGGATCTAAAATAAGTATGATATCTCTCACGTAGTTTTTTTTTGTGTTATCAGTGCATAGATCTATGTAAGTTCGTTAAAAATATTTAATTTATATATTTGATACTACGATTATTTTGCTTATTATAATTTCATGTATTCTTTGTAATAATTTTGATATTTGAAGTAGTATATGAATACTAGAGAAAGTTGTCATGTTTTTTTTTAGTTAGTGGAGTTTTTTCTTCAAGATATTCTAGAACGTTTTAAATTCAGGTTGGATTTTTTTAGTTGTGGGTTGAATTGTGTCGTGTTTTATTTGCGCATGACTGTAAGCCAATTTACGCGGTTTTGATAACTTTGTTGTTTTTGACATTTGATATTGTAGGGGTTAAAGTAGAGGTCAAACTTGACAAATTTCTCCATTATTTATTAATTTTATATTTGTTCGAGAGTCACAGGGGGTTTTTCTCTGTGTGCGAGTCATATTCACAAAGAGTCTTTCCTCCTAATGCTACTGTTAATGTTGCTTTAGCACCCTATACATTCGGTAAAGGGATTTTTTTTGATTTTTTTTATTAAAATTTGTAAATTAGTTAACCGAGACTTTTATTGACATTTATTGTTTTACTTCTAACATAACCTGGCCCTAATCTGAGAAGAGCGATCCGTGAGATGTGAGCTCGCGGAATCTACTAGACTGAACAGCCGGCAGCATAAGTTGTAGTGTGAATAAAAATATTAATAAGCAATTAAAAAGCACATTCCACTGCAATATGTCCGTATTATTCACAAACAACGTATGTTGTATACAATTGACAACAACATATATATGTTTCTATGTCACTCATGTTTATATTTTTAAATGAAATATCAAGTAATGTTAACGAAAATTAATAAATAATATGTAATATAATATACTTCGCGGATAGCAAGATTTAAATTTGAAAATGTCAAGTATCAATGTGACCAACTGCATGCTTTATATAAAAATTAAACTCTGAACTTTCAAATTAAATAATTCCAATTTAAGCAATTTATTAATGTAAAAAACGCAAAATAGAAAAAATAGTATAAAAAACTCGTTTCATAAGGCCTTTTGCCGCACACGCTCTTTAGAAAACTCGCCGCTATCGCGGCTCGTTTTCTAAACTGATCTCGTGCGGCAAAATGGTGCCTTATGAAACTTGTTTTTTAATATACTATTAGCGTAACCCAACAACAACGACGTGTACGTAGTACTACCTTGGAGAGTTTAATTAACCTAAGTCTCTTCGCCTCTCACGTATCAGGGTGCGTCATTTATGTTAGTCCCTTCGCCTCTCACTTATCAGAGTGCTAGATTCCCCCCGACCCATCATTTTTCAATTAATATAAGTACTCAAAATGATGTCCTTCGACTTCACTGTACTTATTGATCCGCATTTTAAATGAGTGTAGACAACTGGGAAGTGTATCTTTTTGAATTTCGGCTCATACATTTCTGATTCGCTCAATCATATTTCGACGTATTATTGGTACGTTGCATTTGAGTTAACCCCACTGAATAGTGTGTTGGACAATCATCATATTGAAACCACATGTTCTGTTGCACTTCTAAGCTAGCGTCTTCAAGTAGTGCTGGTAGTTTATTTTCCAAAATGTCTCGGTACATTTCACCATTCAAGTGGCCTTCAATAATGTCGATGACTTTGTTTCCAATTATTCTACACCACACGTTGACGCCCTTGCTGGTGTTAAACTTGGCGAAGCCAGTGCGGATTTTCAACACTCCTGTAATGTATATTGCGTCGATTAACCGTTCCGTGGTTTATGAAAAACGCCTTGTCGGAAAACAGCATGTAACAAAAAAAAATTGGGGTTTTGTTGTAATTGTTCACATGCTCACTGACGAAAGTTACCCGATTTTGGGAAGGAACGCCATGAAGATCTTGATGTAAAGACACATGATATGAATGGTATTTATGACGTTTTAAAATTTTCCAAGCACTGTTGTGGGACAATCCAGAATCTCGAGCTATTCCTTTTATGTTAACATGAGGATTAACAGCCACTGCAGGTAATAGAGCGACTTCATTATTTTCTCCGGTGACTGTTGCTCGACGGGTCCTTTTTTCGGTTAAACACTTCCATCAGTAGTGAATTGTTTGATAGTACTATTAAATAAAGCACGTGACCGTGTAGAGACTGACAGGATTATCAAGACTTCTGCCAGCTTCTCCATACACCAGAACCATTTAAATTTTCTCCCGTACAGTTAAATACTCCATTCTGTAGTAGGTACTATTAACAGCGTAGCAGAAACAGGTCTTCCACTTTTCGGAATATTCTTCGAACTGAGAAAAATAAGTTGTTTCTTAAAGTTATTTCTTTCTTTTATACGTTTATTTTGTGTTTTTGGAAGTAGAAAAAATACGAATGAAGAAATAATACCAACGTTAAATGCATAGGTACATTGTACATACAAACACATTTTTATCAAAACTATTTTGAACATAAGAAATGATATTAAAAGAAAAATACCATTTTTTTAAATTTGGAAACCCTCCGATAAATCATCAGCGAAGGAAATCGCGTTGACCAAGTATGTGAAGAAGAACGCCCGTTCCGGGGATATGAGTAGGGACCGGACACGAAAGGCTGAAATTACGATGGACCATATAAATAGCCTATAACATCGCTAAGTACAACACGCAGTTATTGAATAGCACTATTCATTCGGTTAACCGCACATCTGTTTTTTGTCGTTGAATTGTGATGCAATTACTTCAATATTACACTTAAATTCCTTTCATAATAGGCGTAGATAGAAGCAGGAGAAGTTTTTATAATTTGTTTTATTTATTAGTTTATATTTCGTAAGATAAATAATGTACGGTGAGTTAGTTTCTTTTTTTCATTATTTTAACTGTTAATTACATATATGCGTAAGTGCTCGGTAAATTTCGTTAAGTTTAAATAACTTACGCATACATTTTTAATTTCCATTTATTTAGATCTAGAACATTGTTTAGTTACTTTTTCAGATATTATATGGAATAACATCGAGAATGAGATCCTGAAACAATGGCGAGTTGGATTAAAGGTCAAACTGATTGTATGCCCCTTGCCAGTGATTCCGAAATTTATTGCAAAATCTGTAAATTATCGTTAAAAAATTCCAAGAAATATCACTAAAACGTCACTTAGAATCGCAAACACATACACAGAAATTAGACCCGTCGGAATCTGACAATTTTAACAATTTTAATGGCGGCAAGTATTCCATTAAATAAACTTAACAATCCCACCTTCAAAACATTTCTCCAAAAATATACTGGTCGAAATGTTCCTGATTAACCCATCTTACGCAAATATTATGTTTCTAAGTGCTACACGAAAGCAGTAGAACGTATTAGAAGCCATCTTTCAAATCAGTAACCATGGATAAGTGCTGACGAAACTGTCGATATATTAGGACGCTGTGTGGTAAATATTGTAGCTGGTGTACTACATCCAACTATACCATATAACGCATATGTAATAACAAAAAAAGTTATAAATACAGTTGGTGCGGAAACAGTAGTTAAAACCATTTACGGGAATATCCACCAAATGCTTCATTCGGATGACAGGTATAAAGAAAAAATACTTTTATTTGTCAGTGACAGTGCTGTATATATATATATTAACAACAGGCAGACTATTAAAGGAAACATATCCTAATATGCTGCATATTATTTGTGTAGCATATGCTCTCTACAGAATCTGTGAATATATCCTTTTAGACACCTTTTAGGAAGCTGATAGATTTATATCCGCTTTTTAAAAAGTTTTCAGAAAAGTACCATTGAGAGTAGCTCTTTACAAGGAAAAACTTCCATTTTTTAACTGCCTCCCTTTCCAGTAAAACTAGATCGGGAACATGGTTGAAGCTAGTAGTTTTTATGCAAAGAATTTCGATAGTTTACAAAATTTCGTTAGATGTTTAAGTGATGATGCTCGAAGAATTTCTGAATCCAAGGAACTAATACAAATTCCAAATTTAAATAATCAGTTGTATTTTCTCCAGGAACACTTTGGAAATTTGCCAAAACTAATCACTTATTTTGAAAATTAAAATCTCAAATTAAATGATGGATTAAGCACATTAGATGTGGCTATTAATAATTTGAAAAATATTCCTTCGGCAAAAGTTAGACGCAATTTTTAATATAAATCTAGATTTAATAACATTGCAGCAATTGTGTATGGGGACAATGCCTCAAAATCTAACTACTAAATACGCTGAAATAAAAGAATATTTCCAGTATGCACCTATAACCAGTTGCGATGTAGAAAGGACGTTTTCTATCTACAAGGATGTAGGGTAAGAACGTGTACCTTTGGACGCTTGTACCTTTGGACAGAGTAAATATCTGAACGTAGCATATACCTAAAAATATTCGGAACGCGCCTTGTGTTTACTTTTTGTCAACCGGCAGCACTGTTTGTAGAGATCCACCATTTTGTCTGAGTGCGTGTTACCAAATACTGCTGGAATATTTTCAGTGCTAAAAGTAAGTTTTTTCATAAATCTAATCTAATGTCATCACAGTAATCATTGTCGATTTTCGCTAACTTCATGTAATAATGAATACAGTAATGGTTAATGTCTAATTTGTTGATAATAGCTTGTTTGAAAGCCTAACCTAATAATTTTTATATAGTTTTTCGTTAGGATTGTTTGTGTCGTGCACCTTTGGACAGAGAGTTTCATGTAGCTCCGGACATCTCCAAAGGTACATGTATTATTCTCATATGTAACCATAAAATCTATGAAATGTTTTTTACAGTGCCACGAAGCAAATTTGGCAAACAACGTAACACTGTACCACCTGACTTAATTAAAGAAGCTGTGCGAGAGGTATTCGAAAAACAAGCATCTGTACGTAATGTGGCAAAAAATGGAATATTAGTAAATCTACATTACATAATTATATAAAAAAACAAAATCCGAACATCACATCTGTGGAAGATATTGTAGTTGCGGTTCCTAATTATGCCGTTCATAAAGTTTTTAATGCTGCAGAGGAGCAAGAATTGTTAATTATCTGTAAAAATCCGCATTCCTTCATTTTGTTTTAACAAAGCAGCGAACAAGACTGTTAGCTTTTGAGTATGCTAAAGCTCTAAATAAAAAAATGCCATCTTCATGGGAAACTAAAAGGACAGATGGCCGAGAATGGCTAGTACAATTCAGAAAACGTTGGACAGCTCTATCATTACGAAAACCTGAAGCCACCAGCTTGTCTCTGGCAACAAGCTTTAATAAAAACAATGTGCAACAATTTTTTAATAATTACAAAGATGTACTGGATAGGTATAATTTTACTCCTGACCGCATTTACAACATGGACAAAACTGCGAACGTTACTGTACATAAACCATCTAAGATATTGGCACCTAAGACGATTAAACAACTGGGAAGTTTGACATCTGCCGAAAGGGGTGTGAATGTAACAATGCTAGCATGCGTAAATGCAGTTGTCAGGCGATACCTTCATTGTTTGTATTCCCTCGAGTGCATTTCAAGGCCCATATGTTGAAAGGGGGCCCAAATGGTAGCGTAGGAGCAGCGAATCCATCTGGGTGGTCTACAGAAACAATTTTTCTCCAATTTTTAGAACATATAATTGCGGTAGCTAAACCTATAAAAGAGAAACCTATGCTGCTGCTAATGGATAACCATGAAACCCACATATCTATTGCTATAATTGAGAAAGCCAAAGATAATGGTATAGTACTGTTGACATTGCATCCACATACCTCGCATAAAATGCAGCCCTTCGACCGCACGGTTTTTGGGCCGTACAAGGCTTTTTATAACAAAACTGCTGAAGACTGGATGCTTTGCAACCCCGGCAAACCCATTACAATTTATGACATTGCAGAGATTGCAGGTAAGGCCTATTTACAAGCATTTACGCCGAATAATATTATTAAGGGCTTTGAAGTGACGGGTCTATGGCCATTAAATTCTAATATATATACAAGATTTTCTTCAATCTTATGTGACAGATAGACCGGAACCTCCAGAAGAAAAAGTTCAAAGTTCGCCGACAAATCCTGTTTTTGTAACTGATCCCAGTCCATGCGCAAGTTCCAACTTTGTACCACAGTTTGAATCAACTCCAAGTAGCTCTTTGACTGTGACTGCAGCAATTTCAAGTACAAATGCAAACTCTGCATCTCTGATTAAGCAGATCCCGTTTACGTCTTCACCATCTCTGTCTGTTGAATCTATCATACCATTTCCAAAAGCATCTGCCAGAAATAATAGTGGCAGAGGGCGTAGAAAGAAAGGAAAGACACGTATTCTAACATACACACCCGAGAAGAATGAGCTGTTACTACAGAGCGCTAATAAAGTAAAAAAGAAGAAAGCGAATGAAGCGAAAGTGAAAACAAAAGTAAAAAAAATATAAAAAAAGGCAAGAAATGAGTTATGTAGTTCCTCTTCCGAAGATGGATGTAACGATGATGTATCTTTTCAAGATGCTTCTGACGATGATTTTAATATTGACATATCTGATGATCAGCTTTATTTTGAGCCAGAGCAATATGACCAAGTTGTGGTGTCGAAAGGAAAGGGTAGCAAAATACAGAAGGGAGACTTCGTATTAGTAAAACTAGCTTCCAAAAAACTCATAAAACTTTATGTTGCTAATATGCTGGAAGATATTAGTAATTGTGCTTACATTGTAAAATTTTACGAGACGAAAAAGGATAGTAACTACTTTTTAGAAGGGAAAGAAAAGCCCTATGAAATAGACGCTGATGATATTATTCTGAAGTTGCCATCACCTCGAGCGGCTGGTGACTCTGCAAGACTACATTCTCATATTATATTTGATTTTTCTTTCGACAATTACAATATGTCTTAATTTTTGTGTTAGAAATTGTTCATATTCTAAAGATTTTGTAGAGTATTCTTTATGTAACTTTGTCAGAATTTTTGTTTTATGTTAATAAATAGATTTATAATATATATTTTTGCAAAATCTGAGTATTAATTTTTTTAAATATTTTATGTGTACTGCGTCCAAAGGTACAAACCAATCAGTCCGAAGGTACCCGTTAGTCTATGTACCTTTGGACGAAATGCAGACTTTCTATAAAATAATTATTAACAGGAAATTATCATACTTTATCATTACTTCATTAAGGATTTAAATACAGAACAGGTCGTATTGCTACATAGCACAAAAATTAATTTCCTAGCTTCTATCAGTTTTCTTTAAAAAAATCACAAAATCAGTGTTTTAATAAATGTCCAAAGGTACACGTTCTTACCCTATTTAATTCAAAGAGAATAAATTTTACAGAAGAGAACCTTGAGAAAATATTTCTATTTAATATTAATACTCCTTTACTCAACTTGAACTAAAAAATGAACAAATAAAAATGTATTTCGTATTTTATTTTTGCAATTACATAAATAAAATTAAAAGCTCTTTAAAAATACAAAAACTTTCAATAGTACGCCCTCATGGGCCTCTCGTGTCCAGTCCCTAGTTATGAGTTAAGATAATAGTACTTTCCTGATAGTAATTTTTCGCGGTATTTTTTTATTGAAAACGAATTGCAGAATCATATGCATAGGTTCTCAGTGCGAGAAATTGAAAAATAAATGGACTTTATCGGTTACAGCGCTGTCGATGATGAATTGAAAAAATGTTTCAAACAAATCCTACATACTTTTTCCAGTAGAATCTATAATAAAATATAAGTGTTCCGATTTCATATTTCAAAGTTACCCTCGCCACACCTACGTGGAGGGAGGATAGAGAGCACTAATTCTAGCACTAATTCATTTTCTCAATTGAATTATTAAATTTTAAATCACGAAATGTTTTCGTGAACTGCTTATTTTTCGAGATATTTTAAAGTTTCAAGTTAAAAAATACGCTCGGTATATCCTTAATTGACAACATTAGTGTTGCTGGGTGCCATAGAACAAAATCTATTGGAAACATACTAGATTGAGAATAACCTAACCTATTAATATAAAACGAGAACACGGAAAGAAATTCAGTGTCAATTGTTAAGTCTTACAGTTGTCATGGGGAATGGCTCTGGTTAGATTGTCGTTCGTGATGCCGACATTAGTCCATGGCCGGCACGGAATTTTCTTCTATGCTGCCTTTTATGTCTTGACTGTATGCGATAAGGTAGACGTGTTGTGAAACTTGTCTATCAGGTATCATGTACTGATGAATCCATACTAGAACAAAACGCGTGTCTACATATCTGGAGGGTAATTTTCGCTCAAATATGTAGGTGTATTGCGTTCTCTACACCAGATTTTTTTAATGATTCTTGTTTCATAAAAAAACCGTTAGTTGTTTTCCATTTTTGAATTAATGGACTAGACGCAGTAGTATTGGAAATACGAATGCTCTTTCGATTGAAAAAAGCGATACGAAAATAATAAGCCTCCACGTTACTACATAATGGAGCAGAAAAACAAGATTCTTCTTTGACCCGTTGATTCATTATTTCCAACGATATATTTTTGTTAAGGAACCTACATTCGAACGACTAAAATTGATGAATGGAGCAAGAAATGCTAGTCCATTTATCTTGTCAAGTTATCCCATATTGATTTCGCTTTGATCTTAGTCTAAACAAAACACGTTCTTTCCGCTCCAATTTCAGAAAATAATTGGAAAGTAATCAATGTGTGCTAAACTTAAATCACGTTGCTTGTAATATATAACGACCTTTTCTTGAAAATATATATATATTTCCATTATAATACATGTATAGGTTCATTAGTTTAAATATAAACACCTTTGAAGTGTTCGAAAAGCTAACGAATTAATGCCTTTAATATATTTCTGTATATTTTATTCTATGCGTTGTTTTATTTATTGGTTAATTAATGGCAGAATTACTGTTATTTTCACTGTAACAATTATAAACGTTTGTTAGTGTAAAAATATGATCCTTTGAAATATACGAGGAATGTACAGTATTTACTGTCCCTAGTATAGTAGGCGTTGAAATAAACATTACACAACACCATTCATTCGTTGTTTATCTATCAAACAAAATACCAAAGTTGAGTCGTATAGCTGTATTTGTTAAAAAGTTGTCTTGAGTTAAAATAGAAGTTGCTAAAAGATTTTGAAAAATGACGAAGTTGCTAAAAGAAGTTGCTAAAAGATTTTGAAAAATGGCTAAAAGATTTTGAAAAATGACAAGAAACGACCTCACGCTGTCATTAAATATCTGCAAAGGAAAGGTTTAGCGCAAAAACAAATTTATGAAGATGTGGTTAGCGTACTTGGGGATGGGGGATGATGCGCCTTCATATCAGGTAGTGAAGAATTGGTCTCGATAATTTCGATGTGGAAGAACTACTTGCGAACATGCAAAAGGTGCTAGTCGGCCTCAAACTGTGTGCACTCAGGAAAATGTTGATCGTGTCTGTAACTTGATTAAACAAGACCGTCGGTTAACTGGTAGACGTTTAGCAGAGATAACAGGCTTTTCAAATGGTACAATTGGAACAATAATCATTGACTATTTAGGACTTCATAAGGTGTCTGCATGTTGGGTACTCCGAATGTTACCACCCGAACAAAAGCGAGAGAGAGTCACGATTTCAGATGCGATTTTAAAATTGTTTAAAAGTGATCAAAAAAAAATTCTGGATCGGTTTGTTACCGCTAATGAAACCTGGGTTCACCACTTCGATCCGGAGTCAAAGTACAAAGCAAGGGCTGGCGACATCGAGGATCTCCACCACTACACAAGTTTAGGGTCTAACCCTCGGCGGGTATGATTATGGCCACCATTTTCTGGGATGCCAAGGGAATTTTATTAATTCAGTACCTGGAACGAGGGCATACAATCACGAGCCAGTATTACGCAACACTAATTAATCAACTTCGTGATTGCATCAAAGAAAAAAAAAGAGGAAAGTTAGCCCGTGGAATTTTGTTTCATCAGAATAATGCTCCAGTTCATAAGAGCTTTGTTTCGTTAAGTGCAATTAACAATGCAGCAAATAACAATCGAGCTGATGGACCATCCACCATACTCACCTGACCTAGCCCCTAGTGATTTATTTCCAAAACTAAAGGAAAGTTTTGGTCGGGGGACCAAATTTAATAGCGATCACGAGGTTATGACAGCAGTTGAAGAAATCTTCAGTGATTAAGACCCCGAGTTTTTTCAAAAAGGTGTAAATATGTTAGAACTTAGGTGGAATAAGTGTCTTCAAGTGCCGAGTGACTATGTAGAAAAATAATATTGTTTTATATGTTAGGGACAAATAATACTACACATCCCTCTATCATAAATATATTGTTATAAATCTATTTATTTATTATGAAACGAAAGCATATCGGTGTTAATAACTAGAGCTTGAAAAATATGCACTAAAAAAGTTAAAGAAAACGCATGCAAATATGCAAGATAAACTATTAAATTTTGCCCTTAAACACGCGTTTATGGTTTGAAAGTACAGTAATTGCATCTGTACTAAACTTTATAGGTAATAAAATTATTATATTAATAATAACAACCACTAATATAATAAGAAAAAGTATGTATTCATGTTCAAGTTACTATATAGAGTGTTTGAGGTTATAAAAAGTTATAAAGCAACTGTTTTGTTTATGAAATTATTTATTTTAGGTAGTGTAAGACTAATAAAAATGATACACAGAAAATAAGGTACTTTTCTATTAACGATACGTATATTTAAATTTTAAACAACATCACAATTTTTCTAATCATAATTAATTATTACTTGAATAATAACAGTAAGTAATGAAATGCTTTTTTAGATTGTCCATTACAAAACTCTGTCGTCGTTCACTTAAAATTAACTTGTAACTGGAAAATTACCGTTCAACTTCACAGGAAGCTATTGGAGTATACTTCATTTTGCACATTACATTTGGATTGAAATTGATACTTTCTTCAAAATGTCCTTGGAAGATATCATTAGTTTGCATGAGCTTTTTAAATCCTAGGTTTTTGTCTAACACCGAATAATGTTTTTTACAAATATTCTTATCTACCTAAGTTTCGAGACGACTTTTTTAATGAACTCGAATTTTAGCTTTAACAAAAACTTTCTTCACGTTACTTACTAAAGTATTAACTAAAGGAAATTCTGATTTTACAGTTTAAGCCATGGGTCAAACACCTGCAATGTATTAAATTCGGCAATAAAAAATTAAATTTTCTCCTGCTTTCACCATATACGAAGCAGCACCAGTTATCATTAGTAATACCTTTTCTACTGGTAATTTTTGCAGTAAAAAGAAACTAGTTAAACTATGATTAATGAACCTAGAGACTTTTAAATTATTCGTTTTTTCACACCTTTAGACCAATCAAATACCCTTTTCCTTGGTTGACCTCGTTCAAAGCACCAATTATAAATTTGGCAATATACCTTCTCTGAACACCTGTAGTTTCGTCGGCAGAAAACCATACATATTTCAATTTGGACGACTTCTATCACGTCTTCAAAGTTACACCAAATAAAAAGGTTATACAGATCTCTTGAATAAATTTCTTGCCCACTGTTGCCTCAATGTTGACTGGTTAATTGTTTTTGTATCATGTGATTTTGTCTTGATGGTTTAGTTGTACTGATTGCTTTCGGTTCCTAAGTATTGCTCTACTTGGAATTTCTTGTCATATTTTATCTATAAAAATATGTAATGTGTTAGTTTAAAAAACAGATAAAGAAAACAACACGATAATTTAATAATTTGAAAACAATTAAATATAAAAACTAAATAACTAAATAAGCATAAAAAATACAAATGTAAGCAGTATATGTTTTCTTTTTGTGTAAGAATTATTCCTTAAAAAATATATGCGTGGTTCTACATATATATATATATATATATATATATATATATATATAGTAATGTGTGTTTAACAGTCCGACACTGGACCGCCAAATATAATAGGTTATTGTCAAGGACAAACGTTGGAGTGCCAAATATAATAATTATTTTAGCGTCAAAACGCTGGAAACAGCCAAGATAGAGTTTTGGTTTAAAAGAAAATTTGATATTTAGTATAATTTGGAAAATTATCTAGCATGAGTTCACTAAGCATCTCCAGGGTCGTGAAGATTCTTGTCTGGCAAAGAAACAACAGAAACGACTTGATTTGGTTGCTTTAAAAAATGTTTCTTAAAAGGAAAAGATCTTATCTCTATAGATGAATATTAAATTTGGTATAATATATTTGGTAATGTTTAACAAATCATACAGGTTAAGCAAAGACTTAGCAATTTATTTATTGAAAACATAATAGAATTTAAAGATTATGTGGAACTTCTTAGGTGAAACAAATAAATAGAAATAACGGAAATAGGTCAAATATTTGGCTGCACAAACAAAATTGGTTCTGGCAATTCCAAATCACGCTTAATAAATGTATATGTATATAACCTTCTTACTTACAATTGTTCTAAAATGGTCATTGGTTTAATCTTTATCCACTTCCGGTAAGCAAATGCATCTGTTCTCCTAATAATACCAATAATACAGACTTAGCACAAAACCTTCTTCAAACTATTCTAATTTTCCACTAAATACTCCTAATCTCTGCGATCAGCCTTGGTCCACCTGATGTACTGATTAAAATGTTTCCAGATTCAGGCTATGATGGTTACAAACTGAACGAATACCTTCAGATAATGAATTCTTCAGTACAGCAAAGTAAACAGTCTCATTCGGATAATGGATAAACTTGATTTTTCAGGTTATACGGGTCCTAAAAATATCCCATAAATATCCCTGTTTGGCTCGGGGTGACCAGTTAAGGTTAAAACAGGAACGGGTAGCTGTATTCTCTCAAAATTAAAACGTAAAATAATTATTTTGATCACAACAGAATATATGAGAACGTATAACAGATGGTAAAAGGAATATGACGTTTAAATTACTTGTTTTAAACGTTTTTTTTTTTAATTCTTCTTTCCAAATAAAAACACATTTGAACTATTCAAAATGCCAAAATTCTCTCTCTAATTGTTTCAATAACCCCATAGCAATCCAACAGCTTTTCTCTTTTTAAGTTCATTGGTCGCTTTAGTTATACGGAATTTTCCAAAGTATTTGACATTTATACAATAATTTTGATTCTTAATTAATATTATGAACTTATTGGTTTACAATTAAATTTTCCTTCACACATAACCTTTGATATTACCAAACATTAACAATAGTATACAATATTAAATAAATTTACATAGTTTTATAATTTTGGTTAATGTAAGAAAGTCATATACTTTTGAAATTTGATTATAGATTTGACACTCTAAATTAAAAAAAACAATACAAATATAATAGACTTCCAACCTTCTAAGAAATCCCAATAATAGAAATGTAGCGAATTAAAGCTAGTGTCTTCAATAAATCAATTAACATTTTTATTATAATATATATATATATATATTTATATATGTGTGAAAAATGTGTGAAAGCCGTATCCACCTGGAATGTGCAGACGCCGACGTTTCATAGTTTTTACTAATCGTCAGTGCACCTCATCCAGATATAGATACGACTTTCATTTCTAGACTGCGTGTATATATGCAAATGATGATAAACGTAATGTTAATGAGAATTAATAATTATTAAATTCCCGCATTACATACAATTGCCGCTCTAATTCGTTGTATCAATTTCTACACATGACAAAATCACATTTGTCTAAGAATGTAGCTACAACGCGTCACGGCGCCAACCGTCCAGGTTGTCCGGGAAAAATGAACTCATTAACATTACGTTTATCATATATATATATATATATATATATATTGATGTAGGTCAAGCCTACACCTAAGAATGCCTCAGTTAGCAAAAGATAGAATTTTAATGTATATATGTAATCTTTAGAATAATTAAAAAATATTGAAACTGAATTCTTCTTATGTAATATCAATAAAGTTGATTTCGCGTTTTTAATTGTTTAAAATTCATTCTCATATTTGTTTATTTTTATATTTTCATTTGCATTAGTCATTTCATTCCGTTATCTTGTATTTCCAAAGATATTTCAACTTAATTGATCGATAATAAATAACGCCATTTATTTAGGCGAGACTGTACTAATTTAAAATAATTACAGCGGGAATTATCCCCACTATAAAATTTGCATTATATACAATTGTCAACATCCACACGTCAATCATTTACTCACTAAAATAAACTATAATATTTATATTAAGCATATGTATATTTAGAGTGATTAAATTGTCATTTTCATTATAATAAAATGTCGAGATTATAAAAATACATACAGTTGGACGAATCAGAAGTGAGGATTGAAAACAAAGGAGAGTTGGCGTCACTAGAAGAAAAATCTCGAAAAACACCTCGACGTATTTTAAGTGCCTCTCTGCAAATTAAAAGAAAAAGCATTAATAAATCTAAAATACCTATACATCGAACATCAAACCTTACCAGTATATCCAGGTCCTGTTTAACGCATTTTGCGAGTCCAGTCGATAACCGGTGTCCAAGAAAACGAAAATTACATTTCACCGGGAAAGCCAGCCGTTAGAGCGAATACCAAGCGGGGGGACGCCATCCGATTGCCCGTTCATACTTGTATCCTGCATTCACGGATCCACCAGCCAAGTCCAGAATTACTAATTCCTGTCCAGGTCTACATAAGTATTCTTTAAACATCCTACGAATTTTTGAAAATGATAAATTAATTTCACTTCAACAAATAAAACCACCACCAAATTATTTTTTAATAAATATAACCTATGTTGCATTTTAAGATTAATATATTTTAAGCTAAGTTACGAAGAATACAGTTTCCTGTTAAATTATTAAATTTAATAATAGAATTCTTTTATGCATTTAGCTTCATTCATGTCACATTCATTTAATTGTGTTGTTTAACCTAGATTTTATTGTTGTTTATTTTATCACGTGACATGATACATTTTATACATTCATAATTTAATTAAATTATTCACTTACCTGTTTTTCTCTCTATAACGTCATTAAAGTCTTTTATTTTAGTCCTAATCTCACTCGTTTTATTTCGTAGTTTGAATATAGAAATACCATTATTTATTGCATTGGCATCAGCTGATTTTGTAAGTGTTCTATTGCAGACACCGAACCTACCATTCAAAGGGTATGTTTCTATGCCCAACACTAGAGTCAATTTGTTCTTCGAAGCCGGACACATAACACAAACTTTAGCCCACCCTAATATACTTATAAGAAGTTATATACAAGAACAGCAGTTTAGGTTAAGTATACTTCGTTATTAACAATTATGTATCTTAGCATCATACGCAAGTAACAGATAAGGTTATACAACCCCATCTATGTGTTACATTGGATAGCATATCTAATATAGAGATTTATAATTCACATTTTGAAAATTTATCTTACCAGTTTAAATTTAAACATTTCATTTATGTATTTATAATCATTCTGCAAGGCACCGTCGCATATTAATTGGTCGGCCCAACGTCGGGCTGTTGCAACTGGTTTTTTTACAATTTAGACGAACCAACGTAAGGGCCATTTAAAATACCTATTTCACTATATTTTATAATTTGGATTAATAATAATAATTATTATTACCCCAAACACCGTCGCATATTAATATATATATATATATATATATATATACATATAATTTAAACGAAATTAGCGACAGTAATATATTGAAAAAATAAATTAAAAGCGGGCAAGCGGTCTGTCAATTAAAAAACTCTTTTATTAATTATCCCTATATATCGCAACAACTTTGTTGCTTCTTCTTTTATTATTTTTTTCAACTCTACATTTTTATCTCCGGAAGAAGCAACAAAGTTGTTGCGAAATATACGGATAATTAATAAATGAGTAAATTGACAGCTTTTAATTTATTTTATTCTATATACATATATATATATATATATATATATATATATATATACATATATATGTATCTCTTGATGTTCTCGCAGACGCATGATGAAGGCCTAGTTTCTCGGGTTCTTGGCCGCGTGTGAGTTTTGTCCTGAAAAGAACTATTTACTCTACGTTTCAACGAGATCGCACTTGTCATCTTCAGGAGCTAGTCGGTCTGTCGCTGGTTAGAGCTGGAAATCGTCTGATTTACGCCTAGCACTACCTCTTGTTATATGCTGCTGTGTCGGGAGGGGGCGTCCCACTATTGACGTCATTCGTGAGCGGCTTCGTGTAATTGGTCCGAGTGCCTGTAAGTTCTCTGGTCGATCCGTGGGTCTGTGTAGGGGATAATCAAGAAAGAGAACGGACTACTGGGACACACGGTATTCGAAAACCTACACACCCAAATAGATATTTAAAAGCACAATCACACCATCACCCGGCACAACAAATTCCGTTGTAAAAACACTAGTTTCGCGATCTGAGAGACTAACAGACAAGGAACACATACACGAAGAAATAAGGAACATAAGAAACACCTTCATCACGAACGGCTATTCATCAAAAACAATATATAAAGCCAGAATTAACGTCAACAGAAAAAACAGAAAAACAAGAGTTCGCATCCAGAGCTTTCCTTCCATATATAAAGGGAACTGCAGACAAAATCAGTAGATTATTAAGAAGACACAACATCGACACCGTTTTCACAACACACAGAAAAATAGCCGATGAAATAAGTAATGCGAAAGACAGAATTCCTCTAGAAGATCAGGGCGTTTACGAAATACCATGTTCAGTGTGTGATCAATCATATGTGGGGCAGACAAACAGGCGAGTTAGCGTGAGAAGAGAAGAACACCGAAACGCGGTCGTCAAGAAAGAAGTAGCGTCATCGTTAGCACAACATAAACTTCTGACAGGGCACTCTATCGACTTTGAAAACACGAAGATCCTAGCCAAAAGTGAAAACCTAACGACGAGAATTACAAGAGACGCGATAGAAATAGAAAAGCGTCCTAAGTGCTTAAATAAACGTGACGACGGCCAGCGCTTGCCGTATTCATGGAAACCGCTCCTAGTTCACCGACAGATAAAAACACAACCAAATCTCGACAGATCGCAACCACTACACAGACACACGGACCGACCAGGGAACTTACAGGCACTCGGACCAATTACACGAAGCCACGCACGCATGACGTCAATAGTGGGACGCCCCCTCCCGACACAGCAGCATATAACAAGAGGTAGTGCTAGGCGCACATTAGACGATCTCCAGCTACAGCGACAGACCGACTAGCTCCTGAAGATGACGAGTGCGAACTCGTTGAAACGTAGAGTAAATAGTCGTTTTCAGGACAAAACTCACACGCGGCCAAGAACCCGGGAAACTACACCTTCATCATACGTCCGCGAAAACATCAAGAGTAACATATATATATATATATATAATAACTTCGTGACCTTGGTATGATATGGTAAACCTAATCAGTAGGCGATTAAAGGTCTGTATATTACTTCAAAATATATGTATTTAAAAAACTCTACATGTTTCGGCTGTGTACGCCTTTATCAAGAGAATACAAAATATGAGTGACAGGATATAAATGTCAAGTAATTAAGTTGCTATGGTTTAAATTATTCAAAGATACATTCATGTAATAATAATAAATCATGCCTTAGTATTCCAAAAAATAGATAACAAAGTGTGAACATATGTGTTGTTCGCTGCTAGCAATTTGTGTCTCCTTCTGGGTATGAACTTGTGTGTTGGTTGCTGCTGGCAGCTTGCGTCTCTCTATGGGTGTGTGGTTTTGTGTGAGAGCGTAAGTGTAGGGTTTTGTATGTCGGTGCGTTCGTGCGTGTGTTTAGTGACCGGTCGCATGAATTTAGAGAGGTCGGATAACCAGCCGTTGCGTAGGGCCGACAACCCTTTCCCGACAACTTCTTTACAATTCCGTGCAGTACTTCGACGGTCTGACCCCCGCCACAACGATACAAGGCGCAGACAGGCGAAGCGCACTCTGCACGGGGTTGCTCATCGCTAACCAAGGGAACACTCTTAGTGGCTACCTCGGTCGACGATGGTCACACTTGTGCCATCTTAACGTTTTCCGCCGAAGCGGGGGCATAGCACATACGTCGAACGTGTGTGTGTGCTGTTAACGGCAGCCTAGCCAGGTTGCCGCCCAGGACCGGTCCTAGTGGTGTGTGCATTGCGAGGCGACGAGATAGCGCCGCGTAGCATGGTTCCTCACTCTTGCTGGAAAGGCGGAATGGCACCTGACTGCCCAACGGGCAGACCCCCCTAGAGTTTTGTAGCGCATATGCTAGGCTACAACCCAGTAGAGGACCACATCAGCAAAAAACAGAAAACAGGGATAGGCAGGGAAAAGCAAGACATGAGTTATTATTACGTATGCGCCCGTGACGGCAACCTGGCTAGGCTGCCGTTAACAGCACACACACGTTCGACGTGTGTGCTATGCCCCCGCTTCGGCGGAAAACGTTAAGATGGCACAAGTGTGACCATCGTCGACCGAGGTAGCCACTAAGAGTGTTCCCTTGGTTAGCGATGAGCAACTCCGTGCAGAGTGCGCTTCGCCTGTCTGCGCCTTGCCTCGTTGGGGCGGGGGTCAGACCGTCGAAGTACGTAAAGAAGTTGTCGGGAAAGGGTTGGCGGCCCTACGCAACGGCTGGTTATCCGACCTCTCTAAATTCATGCGACCGGTCACTAAACACACGCACGAACGCACCGACATACAAAACCCTACACTTACGCTCTTACACAAAACCACACACCCATAGAGAGACGCAAGCTGCCAGCAGCAACCAACACACAAGTTCATACCCAGAAGGAGACACAAATTGCTAGCAGCGAACAACACATATGTTCACACTTTGTTATCTATTTTTTGGAATACTAAGGCATGATTTATTATTATTACATGAATGTATCTTTGAATAATTTAAACCATAGCAACTTAATTACTTGACATTTATATCCTGTCATTTATATTTTGTATTCTCTTGATAAAGGCGTACACAGCCGAAACATGTAGAGTTTTTTAAATACATATATTTTGAAGTAATATACAGACCTTTAATCGCCTACTGATTAGGTTTACCATATCATACCAAGGTCACGAAGTTATTATATATATATATATATATATATATATATGTAGTAGATTAAATTAGTCGGTGATTTAAGGTCTGGTTTACTTTGATATGTATAAATTTAAAGCAAAGCAATCTTACATGTTTCGACACATAGTGCCTTTTTCAAAGAAATTAAAATATATATGACAGTATATCAATGTCAAACTTATATATCTGTAGTTGTCATGTCATGACATTAATAAGAATTTATTGATAGAGTTTACTTAAATTATTTACTTGATATTTGTTTTTTTAATTAATTTGCATAACTATATAAGATTTCCGCAGTCCATAATTGATAATATTAATAAATTAATATAAATAGTGACAGTAGCAAGATTAAGATTATGCCGTACTAATTTTGACATCAATCCTCTTTTTTAATTAATTTTGGGTGCCTTCCTATCCGATACTTTAATACAATAAATCTTGTTAATACTCGCTTAAATCTAATAATAAAAATTATTAAAAATAAAAATAATAATCTATTTATCGTGTGGATTTTGAATATACATTTTTATATTAAAGAAAATAGTTAGCCTTTGATGACGTTGAATTCTATAAGGTACCTTACTCAAATTCGTATTGATAAGTGAATTATTTCTATAGATTATTTATTTCATGATTACTTTTGAATTTCATTCTGCATTGCTCCTTAACATTTTAAACATTCCACCACTAACTTTGACAAACATTACAATGTTACACTGTTTGTCAAATTTTTAATTATTTGTAGATAATTAAAGATACTCATCATGATTTAAAATGCAATTATGTTCATGAATATTCAGTATTCATCACTCTTGCATGTTTAATATAATTATAACATTGAAATTAATAGCTTAAACTAAATTAATGTAATTTCCTGTTGTTATATAAATAACTTATCTTTGAATAACATTTCTTTTTTTTTAATTGTTTTACGTTTTACTTGTAAAATATATGTCTCTCTCCTAAGATTTCAATTTTACAATATAAGAATCACTATTATATATATATATATATATATATAGTAAACCTAATCAGTAGGCGATTAAAGGTCTGTATATTACTTCAAAATATATGTATTTAAAAAACTCTACATGTTTCGGCTGTATACGCCTTTTTCAAGAGAATACAAAATATGAATGACAGGATATAAATGTCAAGTAATTAAGTTGCTATGGTTTAAATTATTCAAAGATACATTCTAGTAATAATAATAAATCATGCCTTAGTATTCCAAAAAATAGATAACAAGGTGTGAAAATATGTGTTGTTCGCTGCTAGCAATTTGTGTCTCCTTCTGGGTATGAACTTGTGTGTTGGTTGCTGCTGGCAGCTTGCGTCTCTCTATGGGTGTGTGGTTTTGTGTGAGAGCGTAAGTGTAGGGGTTTGTATGTCGGTGCGTTCGTGCGTGTGTTTAGTGATCGGTCGCATGAATTTAGAGAGGTCGGATAACCAGCCGTTGCGTAGGGCCGCCAACCCTTTCCCGACAACTTCTTTACAATTCCGTGCAGTATTTCGACGGTCTGACCCCCGCCCCAACGAGGCAAGGCGCAGACAGGCGAAGCGTACCCTGTACGGGGTTGCTCATCGCAACTAAGGGAACACTCTTAGTGGCTACCTCGGTCGACGATGGTCACACTTATGCCATCTTAACGTTTTCCGCCGAAGCGGGGGCATAGCACACACGTCGAACGTGTGTGTGCTGTTAACGGCAACCTAGCCAGGTTGTCGCCCAGGACCGGTCCTAGTAGTGTGTGCATTGCGCGGCGACGAGATAGCGCCGCGTAGCATGGTTCCTCACTCTTGCTGGAAAGGCGGAATGGCACCTGACTGCCCAACGGGCAGACCCCCCTAGAGTTTTGTAGCACATATGCTAGGCTGCAACCCAGTAGAGGAC
Organism: Melolontha melolontha; assembly: GCA_935421215.2. Taxonomy (NCBI): domain Eukaryota; kingdom Metazoa; phylum Arthropoda; class Insecta; order Coleoptera; family Scarabaeidae; genus Melolontha; species Melolontha melolontha. Next base: position 55,282,802 of record OW285242.1, read on the forward strand.
CACATCAGCAAAAAACAGAAAACAGGGATAGGCAGGGAAAAGCAAGACATGAGTTATTATTACGTATGCGCCCGTGGAGCGACTTAAGATACAAAGTTGTCGGCATTCGCTCAAAACGAGAAGGAAAACCACGAAAACCTGCTCGGACAACTAGACAGGAATCAAAACACGGAACAGTCATCATGATAAGCAAAAGTATATGATATTTAAATGATATTTAAATAACATAAGGTATATAACAAAAAAAAAAAAAAAAAAAAAAAAAATATAATATGATGGTAAATTGTAGATCGTTACAAAATTAAATTATAGTATATACTGCTTAGATTTTTGATATCATTTCTGTTGTTAATTGAATTTTTTTCCTGTTTAATACTGATCATTTCTTTAATTTGTCTTTTCACTGTGTGTTGTTCTTTATCAATTATCTGTGTGTTTTCAAAATCGAAATGGTGATCGCGTTGTAGTTTGTGTGTAGACAATGCAGTTTTGTCTGTTCTAGAGTATTTGTGGGCTTGTATTCTTTTGTATAAATATTGTTTCGTTTGGCCTATGTAGTAACTATCGCAATCGCGACATGGTATTTTATATACGACATGTGTTTCTCGATTTTTTTCTATTTTAGGTTTAAGTTTTGAATCACCATTTCGATTTTGAAAACACACAGATAATTGATAAAGGACAACACACAGTGAAAAGACAAATTAAAGAAATGATCAGTATTAAACAGGAAAAAAATTCAATTAACAACAGAAATGATATAAAAAATCTAAGCAGTATATACTATAATTTAATTTTGTAACGATCTACAATTTACCATCATATTATATATTTTTTTTTTTTTTTTTTTTGTTATATACCTTATGTTATTTAAATATCATTTAAATATCATATACTTTTGCTTATCATGATGACTGTTCCGTGTTTTGATTCCTGTCTAGTTGTCCGAGCAGGTTTTCGTGGTTTTCCTTCTCGTTTTGAGCGAATGCCGACAACTTTGTATCTTAAGTCGCTCCACGGGCGCATACGTAATAATAACTCATGTCTTGCTTTTCCCTGCCTATCCCTGTTTTCTGTTTTTTGCTGATGTGGTCCTCTACTGGGTTGCAGCCTAGCATATGTGCTACAAAACTCTAGGGGGGTCTGCCGTTGGGCAGTCAGGTGCCATTCCGCCTTTCCAGCAAGAGTGAGGAACCATGCTACGCGGCGCTATCTCGTCGCCGCGCAATGCACACACCACTAGGACCGGTCCTGGGCGACAACCTGGCTAGGTTGCCGTTAACAGCACACACACGTTCGACGTGTGTGCTATGCCCCCGCTTCGGCGGAAAACGTTAAGATGGCATAAGTGTGACCATCGTCGACCGAGGTAGCCACTAAGAGTGTTCCCTTAGTTGCGATGAGCAACCCCGTACAGGGTACGCTTCGCCTGTCTGCGCCTTGCCTCGTTGGGGCGGGGGTCAGACCGTCGAAATACTGCACGGAATTGTAAAGAAGTTGTCGGGAAAGGGTTGGCGGCCCTACGCAACGGCTGGTTATCCGACCTCTCTAAATTCATGCGACCGATCACTAAACACACGCACGAACGCACCGACATACAAACCCCTACACTTACGCTCTCACACAAAACCACACACCCATAGAGAGACGCAAGCTGCCAGCAGCAACCAACACACAAGTTCATACCCAGAAGGAGACACAAATTGCTAGCAGCGAACAACACATATTTTCACACCTTGTTATCTATTTTTTGGAATACTAAGGCATGATTTATTATTATTACTAGAATGTATCTTTGAATAATTTAAACCATAGCAACTTAATTACTTGACATTTATATCCTGTCATTCATATTTTGTATTCTCTTGAAAAAGGCGTATACAGCCGAAACATGTAGAGTTTTTTAAATACATATATTTTGAAGTAATATACAGACCTTTAATCGCCTACTGATTAGGTTTACCATATCATACCAAGGTCACGAAGTTATTATATATATATATATATATATATATATATATATATATAAAATTTAAAAGAAATTATCGACCGTACTTTTATTATTTTTTTGAACTCTACATTTCTATCTCCTGAAGATATAGATATAGAGATAATTAATAAATGAGTTTTTAATTGACAGACCGCTTGCCCGCTTTTAATTTATTATATATATATATATATATATATATATATATATTAACTGTCTGCTTCTGCTTCTGGTTACTCGTAAACCAGAAGCAGAAGAAGACTGTTATCGCAGACCTGAATATGGCAAATGTGATTTTGTCGAAACGTCGTCCAGAAACCAGCATCGGTCTTTACGAGGACCAAACAGTGGAAACGCGTAAGAAAACCCGGAATCCAGTTACAACACATATATACATATACATATTGCTGTGGATTTTTCCCCATAAAAATATTAAAATATAATTATAAATGTATGTACTGTTATTTTGAACGCAAGTGTATATTTTTAAAATTATTTGTTGTGTAAAAACTGGTTTTACACAACAGACAACTGTGAGATAAGAAAGACGTGTTTATAAAAAGATTTATCTTTATCTGTTTAAAGTAACTCCGGGTTATTTTTTGATTTAAGTAGTGGTTGGTGTTGTTTAATTCATTACCGATATTTTTTACGAGTACGTAATCTGGTAATTTTTGATATTTTATAGCTTTCTTATCCACATGTCTCGAATATATATATATATTTTACGTAAGTAATATATTTTAGAAAAAAGATATCTTTTTATTTTGAATGAATTGAATATTGTATTCTTCTATTGTATTAAGATTGATTTATTGAGATTTAGTCTTAGTTTTTTGATATAGATAACAAATAAGGTTTTTAACATTTCTAGTAAAAGATCTGTAAATGTAAAGTTTAGTACGTTGGGACATCAAGGGCATTTTTTTCTGAGACATGTTTGTGCGCATGTTATTTTAGTGTTTGCTTCGAGCTGTCAAGATCGTTTATTTATTTTGTTCTCTTGGGAGAAATTAGAAATTTTCTTTGTAATTTATTATTTTTAATTTTGTTCGGTGTCATAAGGTTTTTTGAACGCATGCTGCGGTCATTTCCGTGCGTTATTTGCGTTTTATTAAACTTTAAAGCAGAAACTGAATTTAAAATTCTAATTTTTACCCCCGCATTTTGATATACTTCTGCGCAGGTCCAATGAATATAAACGTTTGTAGTTAAATATAATAACCTCTATAACCAAATAGTACTTTGGTCTTAAAAGAAAGTTTGAAATTTAATATAATTTGGAGAATCAACGAATATGAGTTCTCTAATATCTCCAGGGTCGTGAAGATTCTGTCTGACAAAGAAATTAAAAGGTATGTTAGCTCTGTATTAATATGATAAACTAATTGAATTCAAACGACTTGTCTTGGTTTTTAAACTCCGTTTATTAAAAGGAAAATCTTATCTTAATAAGTGAATATTTAATTAGGTACATTTAACAAAACATTCGGAATAAACAGTAGTTAACAATTGATTTTTATTGAAAATTTAATTATAAAATTTAATGGTTATGTGGAATTTCTTATAGGTTAAAAATTGAATCTACGGAAATGAGACAAATACTAGGCTACATAAACAAATTGATTCTGATAAATCAAAATTGCTGAATAAATGAATTTGTATATAACCTCCCTACTTACAATGTTTTAAACAAAATGGTCATTAAAGGGATCTTTATCTACCTTCGGTAAGTAAATGTATCTGTTTACTTTAAAAAAATATAAATAATAAAAAACTTAACTTAATATTCTATCACAATTATCCGTCTAGTCTCTGGAATTAAGTCTTTCTTCCCTGACGTACGGCTGGTATATTTTAATTTCAGGAACAACGGTCACAATCCTGGCAGATCTTGAAAGTTAGGATCCCCGGTCCCAATCCTTGTAATATGAGGCCTTGTAATGTTTCCCAATATTTTTCAAAGCTGGTACACGTCTTTTGTGGCTCATTAATTGATAGCGGAGTATAAAATGGGAACAGTTCAAATCTTGGTATGTAATATAAATTATACTTGTTTTATATGTTTTAAAAAAAATTCGATTTATCCAAAACACATTCCATTAATTTAAGTGCAAAAATTCTTCTCCCCAATTGTTTCAATAACTCACTATGGCAACCCAAAAGCTTTTCCTGTTTTTGAAGCTCATTGGTCGCTTTAGTTATATAGAATTTTCCAAAATATTTGACATTTATACAATAATTTTGATTCTTAATTAATATTATGAACTTATTGGTTTACAATTAAATTTTCCTTCACACATAACCTTTGAAGTACACATAATTAACTAGATTTACATAGTTCTATAATTTTAGTAAATGTAAGAAAGTCATATACTTTTGAAATTTAATTATAGATTTGACACTCTAAATTAAAAAAACAATACAAATATAATAGACTTCCAACCTTCTAAGAAATCCCAATAACAGAAATGTAACGAATTAAAGCTAGTGTCTTCAATAAATCAATTAACATTTTTATTATAATATATATATATATATATATAATTATATATTAATTTTATAGTAGCCCTGTACTTTCGTTGATGAACGAGCGCCAAAGAGGATAAAAGTAATTGTCTTCGACGGAAACGCTATGGCTTCGGTGTTTAGGGATTCGCACGGCATAATGTATATCGAATATATGTAAAAGAGGAAAGCAATCACAGAATTGTACTGTGTTAATTTATTAGCCAATTCTAGTGCGGTATTAATGAAAAAGCGACACATTTAGTGAAGACAAATGTGTTGTTTCACTACGATAATACACCACCTCATTTGTTTGCAATTGTAACCGATGTAATTCAATCAATAAATTGCTTGAATTACATTTAGAATTGCCTCATTTCCAATATTCGTCTAATCTGACCCACCTATTATTCCAAAACCTGAATAAATGACTCGGCGTGCTGAGGTTTGCATCGAGCGAAGAGACTATCGCTGATGAGAGGTCGTCTATTTTTATAAGTTTTAGAAATTATAAGTTTCGGCAAACAGAAACGTTGAAATATCGTTAGTCTAAGTGAATAAAGTTGAAAGGCGATTAAGTAAAACAATAAAACGGTTATTAACTAAAAGTTTTATTTTAAAATTGAGCATTTATAAATTTGTAATTAGTGTATAACATTTAAGATACCTGAAAGTAGGAATTATTATAAATCCAACTTTCCGATTGGAATCATCTTTCATACTAATCGGAATATTGGATATGATGATAAAATAATTACATATTTAATTTGTAAAATTTATCATATAAGAGCATAGATTTCATTTTTAACGTTAGTTTTGAATTTTAAAACGGCATTTATCCAAGATATTCACTTGCTTTACAAAATTTTAGACATTCTATTCTTCCTTAATATAATAAGTTGGATTTGGAAATATGTAACCAGGGTAACAGGTGTTATTTTCTTTTAATACTGTTGAAGAATCTTGTTAGAAAGCAGAAGTCCTAGAAATGTTTAATTCTATAAGTAAATTCAGATGAAATAATGAAATATTTACCACAAGTTCAGGACAGAATAAGCGTTGAGGATAACCGAATCTATGTTGATGAATATTTCAAGAATTTCCAGTTCCAGCTTCAAATAGTAGTAAATATACAGGAATCGATTTATGTTTCATAATTAAAAATTTTCTTAGTTTATATTAAACAATTTTGTGTGAATAAAAATTATATGCAATTGTAATTGATATTAGTGACGTCTAGTAGTAGATAAACCAAAGTAGAATATGTATAGTATGAAAATTTAATTAAATTTTAATATATGTTTTTCTATAAAATATTGTCTCAATAATTTTTCCCTGAAACCTATATAAGAGATCTGATATATATATATATATATATATATATATATATATATATATCTCAGATCTTTTATATATATATTAATATATTATATATATGATATATTATGATGATCTCGTCACCTAAAGTGTAGCTGATACTTACATATTGCTATGGATTAAAAAAAAAAATATATATATTTTGTGACATGACTGTATACTAAAAGTATATGATAAATTTTGGGAGGGGTAACTAGAGGGAAAAACTGGTTATCCGATGAGGATTTTATGTAAAAGTCGAGGTCAATATTGTGAGAGTAAACAATTTCTTGTATATAACGCCAGATAGAGTATTTCTCATGAATATCAGAGGAAGATCTACTCCAATGCGAAATGACACCTTATACCATAACACCAGAAGTGCCAATGGATTATCACTGGGCTAGCGGCCTTCTATTGATAATTTCCAATACTTCTTACATTGGGAAACTATAGAGGAATTTGGAAGGCAGGAGCAAAATATTTCATGAAACTCTTCAAAGAGATTTAGATGGAGTTATAATTAGAGACCGGACGCATCAGGCCGAAATTACGATGGCCCATATAAATAGTCTATAACATCGATAAGTACAACACGCAGTTATTGAATAGCACTGTTCATTCAGTTAACCGCATATCTATTTTTTGTCGTTGAATTGTGACTCAATTACTCCAATATTACAGTTGAATTCGTTTCTTCATCGGCGTAGATAGAAGCATGAGGAGTTTTATAATTTATTTTTTTTATTAGTTTATATTCCTTAAGATAAATAAAATTCGGTGAGTTAATTTCTTTTTTACATTGTTTTAACTGTTAATTACATACTTCGTATTTTTCTTTATAGAACGTGTTTAATATCGCTTCATCGAATTTACTTCTCCCAATTATTTTGACGTAGGTGTGCTGTGAATTCCGTTAAGTTTCAATATTTTACGCATACATTTAATTTTAATTTACTTAGATCTAGAGCATTGTTTAAGTTATTTTTCTAGATATGATATGGAACAACGTCGAGAATGCCATCGTGAAACAATGGCGAGTTGCATTAAGGGTCAAACTGATTGTATATATATATATAAAAAGTCTGTAAAATACCTTTAAAAAATTCCAAGAAATCGCTCGTAAAACGTCACTTAGAAATTAAACCAGTTGAAATCTCACAATTTTAACGAAGAACTCGGTGAAACTTTAATGGCGGCAAATATTCCATTAAATAAACTTAACAATCCCACCTTCAAAACATTTCTCCAAAAATATACTGGTCGAAATATTCCTGATGAATCCACTTTATGCAAATATTATGTTGCGAAGTGCTACACGAAAGCAGTAGAACGCATTAGAAGCTATCCTCCAAATCAGTAGCTATGGTTAAGTGCCGACGAAACTGTCGATATATTAGGACGCAGTGTGGTAAATGTTGTAGCTGGCGTACAACATCCAACTATTCCATATAACGCACATGTAATAGCAACAAAAGTTATAAATACAGTTGATGCGGAAACAGTAGCTGAAACCATTTTCGAGAATATGCACCAAATGCTTCGTTCAGACGACAGGTACAGAGAAAAGTACTTTTATTTGTCAGTGACAGTGCAGCATATATGTTAAAAACAGGCAGACTTCTTCTTCGTCTATTTTTGGTTGGACGTCAGAACGTCCAGGCACTTGAGCACACTGCTCTTTGTACTATCCCCTATAGATCTATCAGTTCCACTTTGTTAGTCTTGTGTTCTCGATAAAAGCCACTATCCTCCTCAGGGGAAGTTTGAGTACACTCGAAGGATCCATAGATCTCTCCCGAAATATTTCTGTTTCTTCAGTTCCTCACACATGCATATTACATGAAGGCTAGTTTCCTCCTGTTTCCGTCCAGCTCCCTTGGTAGTGTTTTAGTATAGAATTGACCTTCGGTTAATCTACATTTATTTTTATGCTCTTTTCTAGCCATAACCAGATCTCCCTTTTAGCGGAATCCTTAGCGATTCCACATACAAGTTCTGCTCCTATGAAGTTCCTATTAGTGCCTTCTTTGGCCAGTTCGTCGGCCATCTCATAGCCTTTAATACCCTCATGTCCTGGCACCCATATCAGCGACACAGTATTGTATTGTGCCAGTTTATTGAGGACCTGTTTACAATATTTCACCAGATTAGACCTGGTAGATTGTTTCATAATGGCTTTAATAGCCGCCTGACTATCAGTCATTATGTTGTTTTTTTGTTTGCGCACCCGGCTTCCCGAATAACCTCGGCGCAGGCTGCGACTACAAACAATTCTGCCTGGAAACCCGTTGTATGTTTCCCCAGACATATCGATATCTTCCTTCTAGGGCACATTCCGCATATGCCTGCTCCTGCTACCTGACCAGATTGTGATCCAACAGTACACCAGGTGCCGACACCACAATCGCTCGAGCGACTTTTTGCATTTTTCCTGGTCGGTATAAATATGTTCAGCTTAGATGTAAATATAATCTCAGGTACCATACTGTCCGCCGGCATTTGAAATATCGGCTCTTCCAGTATAGTTCATGTGACATCTGATTACTCCCTACAACCTTATTAGGACACCATACGTCGTTGGCCTTCAACCTCAGGATCGCAGCCATTGCCTCCGCCTTTACAAATAGTTCCAGCAGAGGGAGACCCACGACGGCCTCCATGGAGACGGTTCCCGTGCTGTTCATAGCTCCCGTGATTCCCAACACAGCCTGTCGCTGGAGAGTCTTGAGAAGCCCCACCGACGATGTCCGCTTCATCCTCCTCCACCAGACAACTGCTCCATAGGTAATCGTTGATCTTACTACTCTGTGTACAACCAGTGTACCACATTTGGTTTTAGTCCCCAGGTCTTGCCAACAGCTCTTCTGTATCTCCAGAAGAGCTGCGTTGCCCTGTCTGCCACTTTGACTAGGTGTCTAATCCAATTCAGTTTCGCATCAAGTGTTACGCCTAGATACTTCACTTCATTGGTTACTTCTAACTCTTGTCCAAACAGCCTTACGCTGCCCAGATCATTTAGTTTTCTCATGTTGGTAAAGGCTACCAACTTGTTTTTTTGAGGATTGACGGTTAATCCCTCCTCAAGGCACTATCTCTCCACAATTGGCAGAGCATTTCGCATGATGCTCGCCACTATCCCCGGGAATTTCCCCTGGAACACTATGACAATGTTATCGGCGAATCCCTGTGTCCATGTTCCCTGGTTATTTAATGTCCTGAGGAGATTATCCACTACTGGACTCCGTAGTAGCGGTGACAATACGCCTCCTTGAGGACACCCTTTTGTTGTCCTCGTGAAGATCGTTTTGTTTTGCATTTGGGCATGAACTACTCTGCTACGTAGCATGTTATGAACCCAGTTGCATGTGGTGTTTTTTCATTGCAGTGGGTGTAGAGGAGATCTATCAAGACCCCCTTCTTTAATATTTAAATACATTATTTTTCCATAGTCTTCAACATGAAAGAGGTAAGACTAATTAGTCTAAATGATTTAAGGTGGGTATATGTTGCTTTTCCGGGCTTCGGAGTAGACACTACCCTAATTTCTCTCCATGCCCTAGGGATATAACCCATAGCATGGCAAGACCTGAATATCTTGGATAGGGGACCCATAATTTCCCCAATTCCCTCTTGAAGGAGCTTTGGAAACAATCCGTCTGGTCCTGCGGATTTATATGGTTCAAACGATCCTATCGCCCATCTAATTAACTGGGGCTTGAAGATTTCGTTTGATATCTCCTAATCATTCCTAGTCGCTCTCCAAGAGGTGACAAGTTGATTGGTATCACAATTATCCATACGCTCCTAACCTGGAAAGCGTACCCCCAGAAGATACTTTAAAGTCTCTTCCACGGTACTGGTACAACTCCAGTCCCATTTTGTATAGATCTAATTGCGTTGGAAGTATCTTTTTGGGGAATTCTGTTAATTCTAGCCATGTCAGGAACACCTTCGATGTCCTCACGGAATTTTTTCCAGGCCTTCTTTTTGCTCTCTTTGATTTTATCATTGTATTTATTGAGGAGAACCTTGTAGGCTTTCCAATTACCTGTTTTCTTCGCCCTATTAAATGACCGGCGAGTTTCTTTCCTTAAATTGGTTAACTCTGTATTCCATCAGGCAGCCCGCCTAGCTATACGGCGCTCTCCAAGGGGACAGTTATTTTATAGCAGGAAGGAATGGTCCGTTGCGGCAACTCCAGCTCTTCCACATTCCCTATTCTAACAGGGATGTTTCGGGTTGCAGCTTACAGGTTTTCCTTGTAAGACTCCTTGTCAATCCGAAGGCCTGCATGTAGGCCTTTTTCGGAAGACCTGGAACTGAGGGTAATCCATCGGTCCACTTTAAGCCCTGTATTTTGCCTCTCGAGTCTTTTCTCAAGTCCACTGTCAGATCCTCTTTTTTAGTTTCTGGCAGAAGCGCTAAAACTCGTTGCTGTTTTGACAACTCCTCGCTCTTCACGAGTTTCCAAACTGTTTCCTTTTCCAAGTAAACTCTCGTAGTGTTGTTTTAGTCCTCATCTACACAGATGACCCTATAGTAGCCGTTCATAAGACGGGAGAATTCAAACCTCGGCGCATTTTGCGCCCTATCTATGATAATCATCATAAGTCACTAAGCTGACCGGGAAATCCTTAGGAACTATTGCAGCCTTAATACCCTTAAGAGCTGCTTTGTAACTCACGACCGAAGCTGAAAACTTCGTGCGCTTAGTTACTTTATCCTCAGAAGTGCCCCTAGCCGACACGGTTCAATTAGGTTCACACAGTCACACATGTGCTTAGGTTCTTCCTGAGGTTCTTTTTGGGAAACGGGGAGCCTTATTTTGCTCGTATCCACCCCCTGTTTCCTCATCTTCTTGAACTTCTTTCTTTGTGTACCGGTAAGATGTTTTCTCTCCTTGGGTGCACTATCTTCGCAACGTTCTCAGTTTCAGTCCATTGCGTTTCAATTTTGTTTTTTTAAGTCTCATCAGTCTCCATTGCCAAGGGAGTCTCTAGACTCGTGGATCCTCTTCAGACTCCATCTTTTTAAGTTTTTATTTTTTATTCTCTGTGTTCATTTAATTCCCACGAGTATGGAAGAAGTATGGAGTCAATGCCCGCAGAGCTTCCATTACGGGCACATGGCGTAAATACAAGAGGGTGCCGCCTAGTGCCCCCAGGGGAACGTTTGAGACCACATATACCCCAGTGGCCATTAAGCTCTAAGCACGTTGCCTTACACCGCAGCTTGGGAGAGCTGCTCCACTAAGGATTAGAAAGTTTTTATGCCTATCTATCCCGCTTATGACTGCCACTAATCAGGTCCCCATGAGAGACATGACCGTCCACTTATTCGCCACCTAAGGACGCGCCTGGAGGGTAGCTCATCCCCCGCGGAAGACGTCCGCGAACAAGCAGACTATTAAAGGAAAAATATACTTATATGCTACATATTACTTGTGCAGCACATGCTCTCCACAGAATCTGTGAATATATCAGAGGCACATTTCCGCAAGATGATAGACTTGTATCCGCTTTTAAAAAAGTTTTCAGAAAAGCACCATTGAGAGTAGCTCTTTACAGGGAAAGTTCCATCTTTGTCATTGCCTCCCTCTCCAGGAATAACTAGCAGTTAATTTCGATAGTTTACAAAATTTCGTTACATGTTTAAATGACGATGCTTGAAGTATTTCTGAGCACAAGGAACTAATACAAACTTTAAATTTAAAAAATCAATTGTACTTTCTTCAGGTACACTTTAGAAATTTGCCAAAACTAATGACTTACTTTGAAAATCAAAATCTCGAATTAAATAATGGATTAACCAGATTAGATGTGGCTATTAATAATTTGAAAAATATTCCAAGTGGCTTCGGATGTGGCCTTTGGCAAAAGTTTGACGCAGTTTTTAATAGAAATTCAAATTTACTAACATAGCGGCAATTGTGTATGGAGACAATGCCTCAAAATCTAACTGCTAAATACGCTGAGCTGAAATAAAAGAATATTTCCAGTATGCACCTTGTTACGTTTTGGGAGAAAAAAAAGGTTCATCTGCCATTCCGGTACATTCTACTTAATTAATTCGTTCTTTCGTTCCCGGTGGTTCTGCAACCAGTTTTTCTTGCGTAAAATCGTGCAGATCGTTACCAATTCGACAATAGATGTCGCCCTTAATTTTTTAGCGCATGTCCAGCTTACTGCGCCATTCGTTCGTTGATCGTTGTCTACGCAAGTTGTACTTTATTTAAGTGCGAGTTAGGCGTTACGGTAAGAAATATCTTGATCCTTTTAACTTTATCTAATGGTTGTCTTTTATCCTTTGTAGGATATGTTTTTATCGTATACCTATTAAGGTATTTTCCTTCGCCTACGTTAACGATTCATGTAGAACTTCGCCAATACCAGGGGTATGCGAGATTGTTCCCATTTGACGAGGTAATTCAATCCATCCCCCGATGATTCAAGTGGTGTTAAATTTTGGATGAAAACCGTATGAAAACGGCGTCAATTTTACACCCGTTTGTGAAACTTTCCCGAGGCGTAGTTTGTAGAAAAAAGGCTAGAACATTTATTGACGTCAGCAAAATGGCGGACTACCATTGTGATGTATTACCGGAAGTGTTTCGGTGGAAATTTGTTAAGAATAATTCAATAGTTTTTCCTTGGATCCCTTTGAGGGCGATCGCATAAAGGTTGTAGTTTAAGCAGTAGCGAAGACAATTTAAAGTGGGTGTCATAATTTCTTTTAATTAAATATAAGTGCAATTCATAACCTCTTGTGGTTATTTATGTGTGTTAACATTTCATTTGCATAAGGCTCGAGAAAAAGCCTAGTAACCGGCTTTTTATATTTTGTGCATTCGATGCCATTTGAACCTTTCATAAAGGCTAGCATCGTAATATTCTGCCAGATTATTACATATCATTTAGAACAGAGCTCGGTGGTAGTGATGAGCATGTTTTAATGAGCACTGGTTTAAATCTTAATTAATTTACAGTCAATTCATTACTGCACAGCGAATAGTTTATTCGCTCAGCTTTCCTTATTAATTTTCTTGTAATTTAGTTGGCCGTTCAAGGCAATATCAATGTTTAATTAGTAGATAGTTTGTTACACACCAAGTTACGTTCTATTTTCTTGTAGTATTATTTATACTGGTTGGCTAACTTCATTAGCGGCCAGGTGAAACTTGTATTGTTATTCTATACGAGGCATTTGCCCTTCAGATAAGCTTTCGTCCTGGTTAAGTGTTATTTTGGAGTGCGTTGCTATTTTAATTTAATTAAGATCTTTATAACTTTATTGTAAAGGACCCAGAATTAAGTATACTTAGTTGTGTCCTGGAGAATCACTTTTCCAGACATGTACTTAACCTAATTCATATTTTATTTACTTTAATTTCTTACCTGTTAATTCAGGGTTATACTTTCGTTCGATACTGTTTAGTGTAATAACTGATATGCGCCAGTGGCGTAGTAGTTACATTTCATAAATTTTGGTATTTCAAATCTATATTATTGCTCTTAACGCCGACACAAGTCTATTCCGATATTTAATTTTCCTTTGCCTTCTGGTTATTTTTTTTATTTTTATTTAACAATAAACTTGTTATAGTTGATGTCTTGTATTTGTTCGATACCTTACCCACAGGGAATGAGTTAGGCAACTGCAGTTAGGTATATTGATACATTACCAAGTAGTTTGGGCCTATCCAGTTTTGCTTTTGGGGCTACCTGCATCCCACCCGCTTCCGTGTTTCGGGGGTGCTCTGCGGAGGAATACGGTGGCGCTCTACACCTAGCGACGGTAACCCGCGACGCTCTCCAAGAAACGATTGAGTTGGCCGGCAGAGTAATTCTTTTGGGACGTTTGCCAACAGGTAGGTTCAAGGCAAAGGGGGTGGCCCAGCAGAACATCTCGCTACCATGTATATATAACTACTGGTATTTTAGATTTTGTCGCGGAAAGTGTAGCAACCTATAACCAGTTGCGATGTAGAAAGGGCGTTTTCTATCTGCAAGGAAGAATTTCATTTCATTTCATTTCAACAAATTTCACAGAAGAGAACCTTGGGAAAGTATTGCTAGTTAATATTAATATTCCTTTACTCAACTTGAACTACAAAATAAACAAATAAAAATGTATTTCTTGTTTTATTGATCACCACCCGTTTGTTTTCCAATTATATAAATAAAATTAAAAACTCTTTGACAATACAAATTTTCAATAGTACGCCCGTGGGCGATGAGTCATCGGTCTCTCGTGTCCGGTCCCTAATTATGATACTTAGAGATACGCATTGTCTTTTTGAAGAATTCAATCCTCAAAGCTCTGAAGATAAAGAAGATAAGAGTCAACCATTTCTTATATTTAGCGCCAGATGGTCAGAGTATTACTCGTGAACACCAAAGGAGGATGTACTCCCACGCGCAATGGTGCCTTATGCACCAGAAATTTGGTGAATAGAAATTTGAAGTTTAGTGTTCTACTCCTCGTCTTCGTCTAACTATATATATCTATCTATCATTTCTTCGTACTTGGACTCTACTGATACCAACAGAATTTGAACAAAAACTTACAACTTACTTAAAACTAACCGATAATGTATAAATTAGCGTAAAGACGCCTCATAATAATTTAAGTAGACATATTCACAAAATATTAAGTACACCACTATGCTCTACTGCAATAATACACCCAGCTTTATAGGTTGTAAGCTGTTACAAAGATTAGCTTTCAGAGCCGGCAAAAAGTCAGATGCTCCATTAAAGATTTCCCACACATTTATCTCGGTACAATTTACGAAAATAATACATGCGATTTAATCTATGAAACTCTTACCATCCAAAAGTACAATACGAAAATAATGAACGGTGAAGAGTGTCTTTATACGAAAATGTCTTATACGTAAATATCCTAAGCACTTTCCAAAAAATCTCAATTTGAACGAGATTTTATTTTATAATTACTTAGACGTGCGAACTAATTACAACTTTACCTGTAAATAAAAGAGGTTACTCCTATTGCACTAATTAGAACGAAATTCCTATTGTAAAAAATCACTTTTTCTACTACTACTAACGAATCCCTCTAATCTAGCTTAGTATATTTGCTTTAATCAGCTTCACAAAGTCGGATAAACATGAAATACGTAGCTACATAAATGTCCGCGCGCGAACTCTACACATGCTACCGTATGTAAATGGGTTTTCAGGAAACACATTTTCTATTGAAAAGTAAACCTACACATACATTTAATTACGTTTTTTATTCGAATAGCACGTTCGATAGAACTAATCTGAAAAGTATTTTATTCGAAATCCGTACCAATGCAGCTGGAATGTTGTCATTATCTTTTATTTTTAACTGAATTTGTACCTTATTGAGGATTGATATTATACAATAGGAAATAATTTTAAAACTAAGCGATTATATTTACATTGCCATCGACAGAAAGAATACGCGATATATTAGATTACTTGAGATATGATTGAAGAAGACAATACTAGTACATATTTGTGTGAAAGAATGTCTCCAGACACGCAGACGCGTGTTTAATCTTACTAAAGAATCATCAGTATATACTGCTGAAGAGATATTGTCACCATAAATAACACCCTTACCACATTACAAAAGTTCTTAAGACAGAGCGTAGAAGAACATTCAACCCCGTTCATTAACTAATGTCAACATCACGAACGCTAAAACAACCGTCGCTGTCTTCATAGCAAGCGTAAGACTTAGCCTGGCGTTTCCATCTGACAGACACAACCGCAACTTGAGGAAACTGTATTAACGTGCCTCCACTCTACATCGGACACAATCGATAGCATATACAGGTCGGGTCATATTTTTAGCGTGCATAGGTCTTTAAATACATAGGCTTTTCTTAACCGTTACCACATCTAATAACATAATTAATTATGCCTAAAACATCAGTCATATTTATGTCAAGCCTTTGGCATTAAAAATTACGTAAGTTGAGCAATAATAAAATTAAATAAAATAGCTCATACGGAGTATACAGTAACAGAGAAAATGCAACTTGTGAAGTGGCACCTTTCGCGGTAATTCCATAAACGAAACAACAAATTTATTTATTGTTGCCCATGAAAATAGACCATCACCAAGCGCGACCACATTTAGGGTCGTTGTTAAAAAGTTCCAAACTTGTGGATGTGTTAACTCCTGCAAAAAGTGTCATCCCCGGCCAGAAGAACCACGGGTGAGACCAGCGGCTGAGGAGCATCAAAATCGTGATATTGGTATTTGTGCATTTGTTGAAGCTAGTTAACCTTGTTCCAGTATAAAGATTTCTGCGGAAATTAACGTTGATGCTAGAACTGTCAGCGGTATTTTCAAAAGGAATGGGTTTTACTATTTTAAAGTACAAACGACGCAAGAACTGTTTCCCGAAGATAATTTTAGGCGAATGGAGTTTTGTGAAATTATGCAAATTAAACAAAATGGAAATGTACATTTTTTAGATAATATTATATTTTCTGATGAGTCTTCATTTTCATTACATAAAAAACATAATCCATCTGTTACTAGATATTATTCTAAAAAAATAAACATCTTAGTGTTGCAGTAAGTACTCAGTGCCGGCTCAATGTTTGGATCGGGGTGTTAGGTGACCACATTATAGGTCAATTTTTCATTGATGGTAACTTGAACGGTCCAAAATATTTACAACTTTTGCCAAATGGGATCATTTCTGCAATTCGACGCATTCCCATTAATTTTGAAGGGTTTTGGTTCCAACAGGATGGATGTTCGTCTCACAACTCCAGAGCAGCTATCGGTTTCCTGAAACAGACGTTTTCTGATCGGCTCATTGGCACACAGAGTACAATTAAATGGCCAGCGAGGTCCTGTAATTTATCATCTAATGACTTCTTTCTTTGGAGTTTTATAAAAGAAGAAATTTATAGGCATGATTTTGAAAGATCTAACAATCTAGGTTAAGGGTAAAAATAATTAACTTTTGTACAAACATTACGCAAGAGCATCTAAGAAGTATGAGGAGATATCTGTATGACAGATTTGGTTACTGTTTAGCACAAAGAGGTGGATTATTTGAGCCTCCAATTCATTAAATTAGCATTGATTAACATTAAAATGTCTCAATTGAAACAGACATGTAATAAACATATCTGTAACTGTACACATGGACAATACACCTCGTATTTTCAGAATTTACTTCTGCTTAAGACACGTGTTTCTGCCATCTAGGCGTCGTCAGTCAAGCTAGTGAAGCAATGTAATACAAATGGTACAAATCTTTATGAATAGATCTGTATCTGTATATACATGACACTGAAATCGCCTACAAGATCAAGCAAATTTCATCCTATAAGGTGGCACTTATAAGTGACATCTGACGGACGAAAGAGACTTGCCGAAAAAGACAACAAACGAAAAAATACGTATATCGGTGTAGTCCATTAACAACTAGCCAGATGGCAAGTAAATATACAAAAAGGTTTTAAGTATATCTGTACTATATATATATATATGTATATCTGTAGTATATGTATATCTGTAGTATATGACTAATTTGATATTTGTAAATATTTCATATAAAAGCCGAAAAACTCCAATAATTTATCAATTGTTATATTTAATAAACGGCTAAGAAATTATCTACACACTCATATAGCTATGGAGTAATAATTAGCATTTTCAAACATTCAGATCTGACATCCGCTCTCAAAATACTGACATCTGCTTTCAATAACACACATCTACTTTCAAAATAGGCATCTGCTTTCTAATCTGACGTTTGCTTTCGTAACTGACACCTGCTTTCAAAACAGACATCTGCCTTCAATAACTGACATTTACTTTCACTAACTGACATCTGCTATCAAAACTGACATGAGCTTTCACAACTGACTTCTGCTTTCAACTTGACATCCACATTCAATAACTGACATCTGATTCATTAACACTGTTACTTTATAATGCATTTCTAAATAGCTTGAACCTAGGTCTTTGTGGCTAAGTGGTAAAAGCGACAGTCCGGCAAACTGTAGACTTGGGTTCGAGTCCCAACGTAGATCATATTTTTCAATTAAAAATTTCGTATGATTTGCTTTGTAATTTGTAGACAGCAATGTTTACATCCCAAATTACTCTGCAATTACATACATTCTAATTTGATATTTGTAAATATTTCATATAAAAGCCGAAAAACTCCAATAATTTATCAATTGTTATATTTAATAAACGGCTAAGAAATTATCTAAACACTTATATATATATATATATATATATATATATATATATATATATAATAATATAATAACTTCGTGACCTTGGTATGATATGGTAAACCTAATCAGTAGGCGATTAAAGGTCTGTATATTACTTCAAAATATATGTATTTAAAAAACTCTACATGTTTCGGCTGTATACGCCTTTATCAAGAGAATACAAAATATGAATTCATATTTTGTATTCTCTTGATAAAGGCGTATACAGCCGAAACATGTAGAGTTTTTTAAATACATATATTTTGAAGTAATATACAGACCTTTAATCGCCTACTGATTAGGTTTACCATATATATATATGTATATATATATATGTATATATATATATATATATATATATATATATATATATGTATTTATATAAAAATCCCCGATAAGAACAAAACTTTCATTAAGAATAAGAATATTCGACGATGTAATAAATATCTCCAATCCATTATAACCGATATCGGGAGAAATATTGCCACTTATATTCCAAGATTGTATTGTTTTTAGTTTAGTATTGCATTAGTATTTCCTAAATAATATCTGCATAAAAGTAGGTCAATAAGAGGTGTGATGTGAGCCTGGTCCTGAGGGCCACATCGGTGTGAGTCTTCACGCAGATATCGTTGTAGCGCTAAATAATGCTCAAGTATGATAGGTTTAACATAGTTTAATAAACCAACACATATAACTATTTAACAAGATGGTAATTACATGATTAACAATGTAGACGATAGTCGAAAAGAGACTCTAACTGTGTCTCTATTGACTCTGTCTTGACTCTCTATTCACTCTGATAAGAATCCGGATGGGATGTCTTATATATCGTTAGAGTGATCTACTTTTCGACTATATGTCCTTACTCTAAATAAACAAGTGTTGAAAGTGTGTAACGTACCTTGCGAATGCTTGTGTATGTACGTTATGTCGGGCGAGGTCATGTTTGGATATAACATGCATTACACACGAGCCCGCGCCTTGACTTAGATAAATGGTACACTGCATTGCTTAATTAGGTTATCACAGAGGTACTTGATCAGTAGGTAATGTGTGCAACAGCTAGTAAGATACCTCTAGCACGTGGTCCCTGTACACAAGACAACTTTCTGTTTGCACGTATCACCTTATAGATTCTCTAAATTTGAAAAAACAAAATCATTAAGCCAAGTTTCGCTAATAAATATAAAAACAGATAACATTAAGATCGATATTAATTATAGAGTAGTAGAAAAAGGGAAAGTTTGGGGATATTGAAATAAAATTCAAGACATTTAGAAAATTATAAATTCAAGTAATGTACACTAGTAGACAAAATTAGTACAAATATTGTTATAATTATTTAATTTCAAATTTCAAAATTGTAAAGTGAATTACAATAACATAGGTCATATATATTTTATATTTTTTCATTTTTAAAATTTGGTTTTCAGTTTTCTCTTTTCACTTCACAATTTATGTGTTAAATACCCACTACTTTGTACTAATCGGACAGGGCTGACATAAAAATATTATATCTACGAGTTAATGCTGCATTTGATAATCTTTTTTTCGTTTTTAAATACTGCGCTCGTAAAATGCACGTGAGCGTTTGCTTCACCTAAATAAAAGACAAACAAAAAGTGGAAATATAATGGAATTTGGATTAGGCGATGGACAAAAAAGCGACTGGAAACACTAATTTAACGGCCAAGCTGAATAAATGGTTTTAAACCGTGGACGGCATATTACGATTCACTGTAATAACGTAATTTAAAGAGGAAATAATTTTTTAGATTATTATCTATTCTAAATAATTCATATTTTATTTATATATTTACTAGAGGAGTTTATTTAACACTGAAAAAGTCTGTAATTACATCATATAGTTAATGTCCTATACATAATATATTTACAGCTTCGTTTTATTAACAAATTTGCAGCAATAATTTTCAATTATATTCCACAATTATTAATCAAAATAGAAACTTTCCATGTATGAATAATTGTTGGAGTTAATTTTCATATTTCACTCTCGATCACTTTCCAGTAAGAACATTTCTGAAAAAATATTTCGGAAGAAAGAAAATTGGCATGAACTATTTTACGAGCCTTTATTAGAGCAACCTCATTTTGAAAGATCCAAACAATAAACTGTTGTTTTTTTCTCAGTGTCATTGCTTAAGTCTGTAACGTTTCTATTGAATTCAAAATGTATTGTATAATCCGCCTATTGAAATAATACGACCAATTAGGAAACCTGATAGAAGCTAGGCTAGCAATGACAAGCAAAAACCTCTTACCTTTGCCGAACACCTTATAAAAGTCTTCCAACCACCTCAATCGTGTTTGACTCCGGAAGAAAATGAAGAAATAAAAGTCTTTCTCGACGCACCTTACCAAATGTCGCCACCAATAAAACCTATAAAAATGGGAGAAATTAATGAATTAATTTTGAAGAGCATTAATTTAAAGAAAGCACCCGAATATGACCTTATAGCTGGTAAGATTCTAAAAGAACTCCTTGAGGTAGCAATTAAGTATGTATATTACACATATATTTAATTCTATTTTAAGAAATTGACGCTTTCCGCCGCAATAAAAGGTTGCCCAAATTGTTTTAATTCCTAAACCTGGCAAACATGTGGTAGAAGTGACATCATACCGCCCGATTAGTCTCCTGCCTACTTTGTCAAAGATATTCAAGAAATTACTCTTGAAAAGACCGAAGCCTTTAATTGATGAACTTACAATAATTCCTGATCATCAATTTGAGTTTGGAGAAATGGATGCCATTATTGAGCAAGTGCATCGCTTGGTGGATATCATACATAGAGCCTATGAAAGGAAAGAGTATTTCTTAGATATTTCCCAGGCTTTTGATAGGGTCTGGCATAACGGCTTATTGTTCAAACTAAAATCTAAATTACCGGACCCCTACTATCAAATTCTGAAAAACTATCTTACTGATAGATATTTTCTAGTCAAGTACCAGGATGATCTGACAACACTGAAACGAATACAAGCTGGAGTACCGCAAGGTAGTGTCATTGGCCCTATCCTTTGTCAAATTTATGCTGGCGATATACCAATTTCTAATATTAAAACTACCGCGACATATGCTGATGATATACATTATTAGCGACAAATAGTGATGCTACAGTGGCATCGCATTATCTCCAAAAATCATTAAATAACCTCCAGGAGTAGCAAGGAAAGTTGAAAATAAAAACCAACGAACTAAAGCAATGCATGAACATATATACTACATTGAGATACTTGTCCTCCTGTTTCATTAAACAGTGTTCAGATATCCCAGAATGAAAACGCCAAATATTTCGGAATTCATTTGGATAGGCGGCTAACTTGGACTAAGCAGATCTTTTCGAAGAGAAAGCAGCTAGTGCTGACATTCTCCAAACTACAGTAGCTCAGTTTCTAGCGATCTTCACTATCTCTGGAAAGCAAATTTATTGTGTACAAGGTGATTTTGAAGCCAGTGTAGACCTATGACGTTCAACTGTGGGAACAGCGAGTGTCTCTAGTCTGGAAATTCTTCAACGGTTTCAATTCAACGGACTGAGAACAATTACGAATGCATCCTGGTTTGTAACAAATGCCACGTTACATCATGATCTTCACGTGCGGACGGTACGCGAAGAAGCAAAACACGCAAATCAAGTATCTCACACGCCTTGAATTACATCCAAATCCTTTGGCATTGAACCTTTTGGATAATAGTGCACAAACATACCGTATAAAACGTGTAACGCCTTTAGATATAGTGAACTTACACAGCTAATTGACTTATATTTATAGTAGTGAATTGTTATTGCTTTTTTTTATTCGTTAGTACCTTACTATAGATTTCTAACTCGTGTCCTTTTGTATATAATTACAACATTCACTTAATACCAACCCTGGCTAGATCATGAATTTTACATGGAGTTATTAAAAAAAAATGTATTAATTCTTTAACAAACAAAGTACATGAACTAATCAAGAATATATTTTCCCCCATTATTTACGCTTGCTTTCCAACAACTTGGCAATTTTTTTATTTCACACCTAAATAAATGCGTTGGTTTGAAAGAGAAGAAATCGTTGAGTCAGAATGTCACTACTGTTGTTGCAGTGAAACTGACAGTTTTTTTTAGTTTGGAACGGGGTTATATAGGAGTTGTTCCGGGTCACTGGATCGTTGATATTATTAGGATATTTTACGATATCTATGGATTCACGTATTTTATGGTTAAAATAATAAAGACCTCAGGATAGAATCTGGACAGATTGAAATTGAATTTGCCCTAGTGTAACGCTCGTGTTCCGCAATAGGAATGCTCACCGAAGACTTTGTCTTACCGATGTATATTGCTTTTTTGTTCTTTGTTCATTTTTCAACACAGGCATTCAAGCTACAGTAATTTAATTATTAACTTCTAGTCGATGCAATGTCATGAAATGTTTACAGACTATGTAGGGAGATTAGTGCAGTAAGTCGTAGGCGCGCGAATACCCGCGGATCTGATGATCAACCAGTTTCGAAATTGCTAAATATTGAAGATAGCATAGATGAGAATTTAGAATTGACTATTAAAAAGCGCCAAGCACCCTGTTCTGCGGGTTCCTGTTTTACAGATGGTACGGAACCTGTTCTGTCAGAACAAAATCCTCGAAGTAATCCATTTGAATCTGCATTTATCAAGCCTAAATCAAAAAAAGAAAAAACAGTGTCAACTCTGTCTGACTATGGTCGCTACTTTCTAGAATTTAAGCATCTCTTTGAATCTTATTAACAATTTTGTAACTTTTTGCAGCAAATTAAAAGTACAGATAACCCGGAAGAAATTGCGAACATAGATACTACAGATATTAAAGCACTTGGTCAATTAATGATACAGATATTATCTAGTATTAAGGCCAGTGCTCTGAAATCGGGAATTAAACGTACCATTAGAAAATTTCAACTGAGTCTTAATCTAGTGTATGAGGCTCAGGATGAGCAGTACTGCCCGTCGCAAGATCACGCAACAGACATTTGGCAAAACTGATTATTGTATTAAAAGTTCGCCACTAGATAGCTGCTGGCCGCGTGCGTCTGTTAAATCCTATTTTCTTTTTAAAATTCAGTAGTAAAAGACTAAATATTTTCAAATGGAATTCGCAGTCTGCTGGAGCCAAGAAAGAAAGTTTAAGTATTTTATAAGTCAAGTATTCTGTAGATATCGCTTTCATCTCAGAAACATGGTATAAGTCGGGAACAGAACTTCGGTTTAAGGGTTATTACAGACATAGGGATGACAAAAATGATGGGTATGGTGGCGTCGCTCCTCTTGTTAGCAAGAGCTTACGCCTTAATTTAATAAACTTAAATAAAAGATTTGAACATACTAACATTTGCGTTATTTACTTACCAGAAGTGAACTTTTCACTTATATCAATTTACCGGCCAGTACAAGAGAAATTAACATGTGACAAATATAATAGCATTTTTTCACAATGAAGATGTAAATAGTCACCATTACGTTTTTGGCTGCTCAAAAAATTACAATGCTGGAAAGGTTTTTTTAAAAACCATTCACAACCAGGAATTAGTTTTCATAAATGATGGTACACCAACTCGGATCAGTCGTCCCTCCGAAAATATATCGGCTGTTGATATTACAGTTGTTTCTCCGTTAATTGTATCAAGGATCAGCTGGAAAGTTCTAGCAGATATATTTACTTCTGATCACTTTTCTATAATGATGAATCTGTACGATGTATCCTCACCTGATAGCTTAATTAACCCCGATAGGAAATGGAAGATTCAGCAAAAAAACTGGCGTGATTATAAGCAGGCAGAAGACAGTTTGAATTGCTTAGTAATAGTGATTCGGCACAAGATAAAATAGCACAGATTAATTAAGATAAATTAAGTTTCCACCTAACTAATGTCAGATAGCAATCTTAGATTAAAGTTGGTGCTTGTGTAAGCAATTTCATCATGCTTCATCAGATGCCCCTCCTTTGCATGTTTTGAGTGGGTGGCTAGAAATGGCATTTCTCATAGGGAGTAACTGAAGGCATCCAGAAGTTATTTATTTTACAGAAATATGACGTTCTGGCTCTCATTGTTGAGTGTTGAGGTATAGATAACCATGAATTAACGCGTTCAGTACCATGCAAATTCTAATTCATCCATTACTCGTTTGTCCTGTAGTATACATAAATAAAAATAAATTTGCAGGCACTTCCCAGGAATATAATACAAGATATGTAAATGTAGTCCTTTCACATATAGGAAAGAAAGCTTTCCTTTTAATAGCTATAGACTACATAATAAATCGCCAAACGTAATCAAAAACATGCAAGTCAAACTTATTTTAAAACAAAAAATAAAAACATTTGAAAGAAGTTTTACCTAGTATTAAGGAGTTTATATTATGGGCTGATAAATAAACGTGTATAGAATGTATGTATGAATTATGTAATTCCCTGTACAACATCACGCAGTTCTCGTTATTATATTATTTAATTCAATATTATATCAAATCATTATTTTTATCACGTTACAGTATTTTCGTTGTATTGTAAGTTTCATTTTGTACATTACTGTACTTTTTTCGATTTTCGATAATACTTTACGTTCTTACTTATGTAAGCATAATATTATAATTAACAAATTATTATAAAAACACACTTGGCTATTTCACAATTTTTTATTAGATCTATGTCTAACATATGTTTCGGCTGTTATGCCATTGTCAAAGAGTATCTTAAAACTAACTTACAATACCCGAATTTGCCCGATATGAATAGCTGCACCGTGTTACATAACGTAATAAAAAGTAGAAGACTAGATTTATTAGAAATACTAGAAATTAAAAAATCACAAAAACAAAATAGAATAATTACGAATACACAGTTAGAATTTGTTAACACTCCCATAATAGACGTGATTGTAAATATGTCCCAACCAGCACCCTAGCACTAAAATATAGGTATAAAAGTTAAAAGGACACGTATTGTAAGTTAGTTTTAAGATACTCTTTGACAATGGCATAACAGCCGAAACATATGTTAGACATAGATCTAATAAAAAATTGTGAAATAGCCAAGTGTGTTTTTATAATAATTTGTTAATTACAAAATGTTTCACCAAGAAGTGTCTGCTACATCAATTAATGAAATAATATTATAACTAAAGGCCGCCATTCTCGGTAGCCTTCCAGAGGCAATCTTCCGGGCAAGAAATCACTCGAAACATTTTAAGATCATTCGTAAAAAGTAATTTATCTGAATAAATGGTATATGTATACTAAAAAATTTACTATTCTAATAGCTTTTCTTTTAGAGTTTTTTTCATTTAAAATTTTTAAATAAAGACGGTTACAACTATGAAACGATATAAATTAAGATAATTGGAGCATATTGCTGTGAAATAGGCTTTCGGTGAAAATTAAAAATAGAATGAATAGAGTATCAATTAATTAAACATAAACAGAACAAGCAAAAAGGAATTAAAAAAGAAATCAACCGAGGTTGTGTCTTTTAAATGCAGTATTCGAATTTAGTATTAAAATTTTAACTGTATATTTCCAAGAATTGATATGTAAATAAGTTAACGTAATGTCAATAAATTTAAGGTTAGTTTGATTATTAAACAATTAGAATGTAAGTAAATTAATAAAACATGCTGTACATAACAGGAATATCATAAAAGGAGACAGAATAATCTTTTCTTTGTGCATTAATAACGTTAGTAATCACATTTAATTTCAATTCATTACACTTTTATAACTAACCTTTCCAAAACGGACACATTATCATAAGACGTCCAAAGCATTTTATAAATAAGAACAATAATTCTATAAGCCATCCAAACGGCAAGAACAGGACCAGAAAAAATCTAAAAACAACGGAAATATCAGTAACAGAAGCAAACAAACACTGCAAAATACAAATAAATAAAAACATATCAAAGGCACAGGCTTAAATAATAAGAACGCATCGAAGGAAAAGAAAGTGAAAACAAAGGACAAGAGAACACCATACGAACACGCTCAGGGGGAAGAAAGAGAAGGAAAACACTACGAGAAATTATAAGAGACGTAGACATGGATTCCGCGTAAAATTTTCATCTTCAAACGAGCACTAGAATCCATTTTCCGAAAAAACGAGATTAAAAGTATAAAATGCCATAATAAAAATTACAATTATTAAAATTACGACGGAAAAGAAAAATATATAAACAAGCAAAAGCATATGGAGATGTAAAAAACAAAACTACCCATAATAGATAAAAATACACAAGGGTGAAAATGTTAAATACGTATGAAAATTAGATAAAACCGAAATAAATGATATGAATTGGGGAAGAAATTCGGGGAAAACTCAAACTCAAGGGAATAAATAGAACCAACACCGCGAAATTAGGATTTATTCACTGATATTCACTGACATTCATTCATTCACTGATATCTTTGCGAGACTCATCGATTCATTTTCGACATAATTTAGCCTGCTGGCATTATATTTAGTTAAGAATAAATAAAAGTTTAATTTCATTTTAATAATTATTATTGTTATCGTTATTATTCTCATCATTATTATAAAAGCTTAATAATATACCAGGAGAGGTTCAAAAATTTGTATACACAATTTAACTTTGAGTAAGTAAAACTTTATACGCGCTAAAATTTTGAGTATATAGAGTCAATTATATCAGAAAAGTATATTTTAAATAATTAGTTAGTCATAAATACACGCATTTAAAAAAGGTATATAACCCCTTACCACAATTATTAGTCGTATCCTAAATACGTATTTCGACAACTAAGTTGTCATCATCAGTAGGTAAAAACTACTAATTAAAGTCACACGGGGCACAGTAAAGTGAGATAAACGCTTCCGCACAACTACTATACACTGCAGCCCTGTAAAGACTGTCTTTACAGTCTTTACAGGGTTGCAGTGTATAGTAGTTGTGCGGAAGCGTTTATCTCACTTTACTGTGCCCCGTGTGACTTTAATTAGTAGTTTTTACCTACTGATTATGACAACTTAGTTGTCGAAATACGTATTTAGGATACAACTAATAATTGTGGTAAGGGGTTATATACCTTTTTTAAATTATTATTTAACCACAGTCTCCATTGAAAGAATTTTCATAAATACACGATTAAAGTGTATCTCGCAAATATTAGAGACTGATAAAGAGGAAGTAGGGTTCTCTGAGTACTCTCGAAATATCTGTGCCATTGAAATTTTAAATTCAAAACGTTCAGAAATAGGCGTGAAAATAATAAAATACTTAAACAGTCTGATGATAAGCGTCCTATTCTGTAGGAACTCGTTTACACTTAAATAGACACTGAATAGCACACTCGCTTTGTAAAGAGATATCAATAGAAGCCAGTGAACCACATTTCAGATAGATATAGGCTTTGAGTACTAATCTCAGCACTAGGAGGGCCAACACTCGCTTTTGCTAGTGAAATCCTCACAAGTCATTGTTTGCTAGATTCGTTTGAATCAGAATCAAAAACTCCAAGACTAGAATATTTGTATTCTAAATTTTCATTGATAAATTAGGATATAAGTTAAGAATGAAGTATTTTAAGTTACAACAAAATGAGATGTGAACTTACAAACAAACAACAAAATAATTATAAACAATTACTTCTTGTTGTATTATTTCTTTAAATTTACTTTGGACATCAGGTCTAGTTGTGTAGACCCCGAAAAGATAGCCCTGAGATATCCAAATATTAGAGTCTCAACAAGAATATGCTTGTGTAACTGCCCACACAACCATACATTTAAATAAATTAATTTTAAAGTAAAAGTACACAGCAATATGTAGCACTATGTTAATAAAATGTTCAACAAAATAGTATTATTTCAATTTTATTTTTTATAATTATTAAAATGTAATGGTGAGTTGCATTTATTTTTATACTATAATTATGGTGCTTAGTTTCTTAATTAAGATAGAACTTCGAATTCGGAACATATTTTGAATATATAAATCATAATTTGAACGCAATAATTGAACATTATTCTGCTTTTCGAAACAATACTTTCTGATTATGTAATTACAGGTTCTTATAAATTTATTATGACCATAAAAAATTTTGCATATCATAGATATATTTTTGGAATATTTCATAGAAAATGAATTTATGTATTTTAAACCAGTTTTTATCAAATTACGTATTAATTAGCTAATTTAATGTTTCCTTTTAAATTTACAATATTTTATATATTCAGAGGTCTAGGAATTGTTAAACTATATTTTCTAAAAAGCGAATTTAATTTATATTCATTTGTTTCAAATACATATATCAATCACGTGCAATTTTTAATTATAAAAAATTGTGAATTTGTCTTAAAATTTTGGATTAAATATACATAATAATAATAACAGCTAATTCTTTTCATTACTTCTACTATAAAGCCTGTATGTATATCATACAAATACATATCGTATATACATGTATAAGCTTAATGAGAATGTGTTCCTAGTTCGGTTCTGATTCATGTCCTAGTTAGTCTCTGGTCATATGAGTGGAGGTATTATAGAATCCATGCGCGAATATAAAATCTAGTACAAAAACATCAAAGGGGCCGATCGCAAGTGACACATCTGTATAATCTGTAATAATACTCTCCATTTACCGTACTACAACTCAACTGATCAGACTCTAGAAAGCAAGTCGATGTTCTACTTCTCGAAGGCTTCGTACGTCTTGATCATTGATTGTTTTCCAATAAACTTAGATACTTTGGCTTTTATATACGTCAACCGAATATATAGTTACTTCCGGTGTATCGCTCCAATTTGGGCCCATTTCATTCAATATCTTTATTAATTGAGTATGTACATTTATTCATTACTTAAATATAAATGTACACCATTTAAACAATAACTAATTAAAGTCTTCGAAGAATACAAAAGCACTGGGTATACAGATTGGCTGAAGTAACAATGGAAATTTCGAAGCGTATTACACACACTAGCGAACACATATACACGTACATGTGACTCTAATGACCGTAGACGTTGTTTAGTTACAATAGTGGCGATACATTCGTCAGTTTTGGTCCGTATTCAATATGTGTTTAGTACGGCAGAATGAATGTGTAGATCTACAGGTTTGCTTAAAGGAATTGCAGCCACTATTAATACATACGGTTTGATTATCTACTCTTGTAATTGATGTATGCGTTAGCATTAAACTGAAACAAAACTAAAATTATTAATGAAAATTAAATAAAATTCTTATAAAAGAACGAAACAAAATTCTAAATGAAATGTACAAAATTTAGCGTAGATGGTGCTCTAATATCATCCCCGCTCTCGGCATACACCACTACATGACTGAAAGCCACCTCTACCAGTATCCTTGAACATTGTTATGCATATACGTATATGTAGATATGTGTGAATTAGAAGCTGAATATCTACTTTTAACTACGCCAATCTGTATAACATTTATAATAAAAACCAAAACCACTCTCATATTCAAAAGAAAACTTAAGTGTTTCTACGGAAAGATACAAGAGCATCAACGGCGTCTAATAAACTGAAATGCGCAGGTTCCAAAACGGCGCACAGATTTTGTTGTACTTTTGCTCAAAGATCACAGAAAATAAAATATTAACATGAAAATTGGCCAAGTGATCCATCAGTATAATCTGTGATATTATGCAAGCTTGATGTGTCGTCTATTAAAACGAAAAAGCGCACTCGAGCTGTCTTGTTGCTCCACGACAATGCACACAAGATTGTCAAAAGCTGCTCTTGCTGATTGTGGGTTTGAACAAATTGAACACCCAGATTGAGCACCCAGTGACTATTTTTGCTTTTCGAAACTTAGGGACGATGACCTTATAACAGCTGTGGACACCAATTTTACAGAGAAACAAATAAAATATTTTACGATGTATTAAAGATATTAAAGATGTTGTTGAATAGGTGTAATACCTGTATTCAAAAGCAGGGAAACTATATTGAAAAAGAAATTTTTATTGACGCTCTAGTCTTTTGTCTTCATGTCGGGAAGATGAAAACGTCCCCTGGTATTTTAAGGAATAAAATAGATAAGTCGTTAATTGACGAAGGAGATACTTTTTGAAACTTCATTATAACGATAAGAAATAAGTATTAACTTCTAGTTTAAAAAATTTATTGTAAATACACTGCAATATTATTTCGCCATACAATGGCTTCATCATGTGGATGAAAAACTGAATATTTAAAATACAAGTTTGGATATTTAACTATGTACAAATTATTGAGAAAAAGGTGGTGGAAAATTTTTTTACAACCTTAAATTTAGTAGAGGGAAGTTGTTTAAATGATCAATTAAATTTAAACAACTCCCCTCTACTAAATTTAAGATTATAAAAAGAATTTTCCACCACAATTTTTTTCAATAATTAGTATTACATAAATATTTAAACTTGTATTTTAAATATTCAGTTTTTCATCCACCTGATAAAGCCATTGTATGGCGAAACATTATTGTAGTGGATTTACAATAAATTTTTGAAACCAGAAGTTAATACTTATTTCTTATCGTTATAAAATAGATAGCTTAAATTAGATTTAAGTAAAAAAAAGTATCAACTAAACGTTTAGAATTATTTGTCAATTTACAGACACTTTTATGGTATTACATACATTACAAAACAAGATTATTTTTCCATCCTGCTTATATAGTTTGTGTCTCGTATAATTCAATGAGATCGGATCTAATATTGAACCCAATCTCATTTCTCATCCATATGAATCACCGACGAACGTGTCCTGTTACCACCCCACGCGGTTTCAACGATACCTAACACGTTAAATATCGAGGAAGACGCAATTCTTCTACAAATCCAATATTTTTCTCAATCTTGATACATTCACGAGCAGAATATTCATTTCCAAATGTCGATTTTTCGCCGTGTTTAATTTTTTTTCTCACTTTTCTTTAAAACACACTGAATTCATGTATGTGCGATATCAAAAAATATAACGATCGCTTGAAAAACATCTCTTTATAAACGGGTTCGAAATATATTACCAAGGATGGATGCGCTGCATATTACGCGGAAAAGATAAATTGCACTGTTGTATACGGCACCCAGGATAATAGATGTTAGATGAAGACGTTCTAGTAAATTGTACTTCGAATTATGGATGGGAAATTAATAGTTTCTCTGTTAACACACATGTTTTTTCTATTTTATAGAGTAACAATGCTACACAAAATAAACAGTACGTTATGTTTATAACATACGATTATTAAATTTAGGAACATCGACAAATTACCTAACAAAAATATATTATTACAAAATACACTGTAACTTTTAGGATAATTAAAAATTAGTGAAAAGCTATTTCCATCAACGAGAACATACAGACGAGTTTCGCTTTAATTGAAGCTTATCAATGTACGGTATCTCAAAGACAGTCACAGCTTTTCACCTCTCTACTTCGTGTATATATAGTTAACATTCTGAACTTACTGCAAATGAGAATTAATGAATATTAAATATCATTTTTACATGTCAATGTCGCCTTATGTGATGCATTAATCACTACAATCCGACAAACCAAGTTTGTACTAGCATGTATAACACACCTCGTCGCGACTACGATCTTACAGGTTGTTAGGATAATTAAAAATTAGTGAAAAGCTATTTCCATCAACGAGAACATACAGACGCGTTTCGCTTTAATTGAAGCTTATCAATGTACGGTATCTCAAAGACGAGGTGTGTTATACATGCTAGTACAAACTTGGTTTGTCGGATTGTAGTTATTAATGCATCACATAAGGCGACATTGACATGTAAAAATCAGATTTAATATTCATTAATTCTCATTTGCAGTAAGTTCAGAATGTTAACTATATATACACGAAGTAGAGAGGTGAAAAGCTGTGACTGTCTTTGAGATACCGTACATTGATAAGCTTCAATTAAAGCGAAACGTGTCTGTATGTTCTCGTTGATGGAAATAGCTTTTCACTAATTTTTAATTATCCTAACAACCTGTAAGATCGTAGTCGCGACAAGGTTTGTTATACATGCTAGTACAAACTTGGTTTGTCGGATTGTAGTTATTAATGCATCACATAAGTCGACATTGACATGTAAAAATGAGATTTAATATTCATTAATTCTCATTTGCAGTAAGTTCAGAATGTTAACTGTAACTTTTAATGAGAATAAGAAAATTAACTTTAGAAGCGAATTGGTCTCTTGTGCACTTGATAATAAAATATAACGCTAGTGGACTGTATTTATTGTTTATTTCAAGTATAAAAATAGATTTTACAAAACGCTACATTACTTGTCTGTCATTGCTTTCGTGCTCTCATACTTATCCCTTCTACTACTGAGGGCGCACTGGTAGAAAATTTAAAATTTTAAGTACAATACTTAACATACCGCCCGCCTGACACTGCAAAGTAGAGAAAAAACATTACATTTATAATACATATAATATGCACATAATGCTAAGTATAACTGATTGGTAAGTTATTATTACAGTTAATTTAATTGTACTCAATCGGTAAAATACACAATTTGCGAACGGGTCGCTTGATAGTGGTCGTCGTGTCAACGTGTCTATCTTTTCCTGGATGGACTGCTATAAGACGTCCTAAAGTCCAGCTCAGTGGAGGTTGATTTTCGTCCTTTACAACAAGCAAATCTCCTATCTTTATAGGGTTTGCTGATGCATACTTCCACTTGGTTCTGGCTTGCAGTTCGGTTAGGTATTCTTTGTGCCAACGACACTAGAAATGTTCCAGCATCTGGTGCAGTTTCTGGAATTTCTTCAGTCTGCATTCCTTGTAATTGATCAGAGTGGGCTCAGCAACAGCCAATAGTACTCGTGCAATTAAAAAATGAGCTGGTGCTAACAGATTGTTGTCAGAAGGATCGGATGACAACGGACAAAGGGGTCTGAAGTTAAGTATTCCTTCAATTTGTGTTAATAGTGTGCAAAAATCCTCACAATCTAAACATGCATTCACTAAAACCCGTTTTAAGTGATACTTCACGCTGTTTAGTCCTGCCTCCCACAGACCACCGAAATTTGGAGCCCTTGGCGGAATAAAGTGCCATTCAATATTATCGTTAGCTAGAGAATTAAATATTGTTTCTGAACATTTTGAATTTAAAAATGTATATAGCTCGCGCAAATGGGCATTAGCATCCACAAATGTGGATCCACTATCGCAATAAATAGCTCGCGCAAATGGGCATTAGCATCCACAAATGTGGTTCCATTATCGGGATAAATACAGGCTGGTTTCCCGTTACTACTCATGAAACGTTTTAATGCGGCTAAAAAGGCTTTGTACTTTGTACTCAAACAAATGAATAGACAAATATATGCCTTTATCATTTTATGTTGTCCACGCGTTTTTCTGTACTTTATTAAAAACGGACCAGCATAGTCGACACCTGTATTTAGAAAGGGAAAATATTGGTTTATCCTTGTGGACGGTAAATTGCCCATCTTGTAAGTATGGTTAATAGGTTGTGCCCTAAAACATCTAACACACCTGTGTACTATTGATCTGGCTAAACTTCTGCCAGACATAGGCTGAAATTTCTGTCTTACAGAATATAAGAGTTGTTGATGTCCACAGTGTAACAAGCGTTCGTGTTCCCTGTTTAGAATCAACCTTGTTATCTGATGTTTCTGTTTGTTGAGTTTTGCTCAAGTCATGGTTGGAGTTTTGAATTCCATAATTTACTTTCATCATTCCGTCATCGTCCAAGAATAGATTTAAAGATAGTAGATTGCTACGTTTTCCAATTTGCCACTTATTCTGTAACACCCGATGCTCTTCTGGGTAAGATATCTTTTGTGCTAGCTTAATTAATAGATGAAATTATTGTTTTATTTCTGTTATAGTTAGGTGTCCTTGTTTTCTTTCCCCTTTCTCATTCTTGCAACTATGGAAAAATCTTAAGATATACGCTACTATACGTTTGACAGTTCTTACGTTCGAATAAATTTGTAGATCTTTCATGGCTTACTACTAAACTAGTTGTAATCCATTGTTCAGGTATTTCCTTGGCTTTGTTTTCTTGATCGAATTGAACTGTGTTCCATAATTCTTTGTCTTGCGTTAACCAAGATGGCCCTTTCCACCAAAGATTGAAATTTTGGATAAGATCAACATCAACCAAGCTTATAACCGCATTATTTTACATTTTTTGAAAAAACGCTCGGACAGGTAAATTTTCTTTTTTAAAACGCCACCTTTTGACATACAATTTTTTTCTATGACGTCATTGGTTTTCGAGTGATGACGTTGTCAACACTTTCTTTAAATGGCAACCATATTATTTTTTTCTCGTTTTTGGTAGATCTTTATATCCACCAAATAGTGATATAAAACAATTGGTATGTTGCATCACAATTTTTTTGAAAAAATGATATAAATTTAGAAAAAAAATACGAAAATTTTATTTTTGTACAAAATTAAAATTAAATTAAAAAAAAATCGGAACTTAAATTTATTGTAACAGTTAACGTAAATTTACAAAATGGACCCCACCAACCAACTGACACTGTCCCAGCCGAGTGTAAATGCTTTGCGATCAATAGTAATCTGCGTTATTCGCTCCAGGTCAAAAGAAATTCGTCTTCCCAATCGGCCAATTACTTATTAAAAAATCTTATTTAACATTAAATAGTTTCACAAAAAAGGGCCAAAGAAGTTTTTATCCTTGATAGAGGCATCATTGCCGAAACATGTAGGGTTGTTTTAAATATATATACTTTGAAGTAAACCAGACCTTTAATCGCCGACTGATAAAATTTACCATATATATATATATATATATATATATTGTTATGATACAAACAGCTCGGTTATTCCAGCTATCTGCAAATGAAAAAGTAAGAATTAATACAAGAAATACACTCAATTGAATATGGTGGACACAACTTGTAAAATTAGTGTCGAAATGTTAATAAATTAATATTACGATAACTTTGTATATTTCAGATTAAATTATATTTATTTCAAAATTTACTTTTCATATTTTTAATTTTCATTTTTGTCATTCAAGTCAATTACGCGAAATTAAAAAAGATAGTTAATTTATTTACATTTGAATTTTATATCGATACTAATTGAACACGCCCACTTTACAAATCATAAGGAAAACCCGCGAACAGGTTATATTTGTATTGGAAATTGTGCATAACCAAACATCAAAAAGCCAGTCATATCTACTTGTTAATTAATATTATAATTTTGTCTTTCTGTTTAAATTAACATTTTGTCTACATTTTAATAATTATAAATAATTGTAAAAGTACAAATCAAGACAATTTTTACTTTCTAATAAGGCTTTGAAAAAGAAATAATTGATAGTTAGCGTGGGTGCAGAATTTTTACACGAGTTGCCTAAAAAAGTTATACTAAGTTCTATTAAATTAATTATATACTGAAATACTAGTGTTAAAAGAATAAAAATATATAGAAAAGGTGTAATTAGTACCGACGCAACATTTGAAACACTTTTTGCGAGAACAAGATCAGATACCGGCAAGAAAACCACGAAAGCATCTTTTGGCCGCAGAGCGTCGACCCGATAGCTACATGCAAGAATAAGCTTCTACATACCTGCCTCATTTAACCCAAGAATACCTCTCTTGATCGTGTTCAGATGAATGTCCTGATTAGCCGAAACCTTTCTTGATACCTTAACGCTCCCTGCAAGACACAGGTTAATTTAATTTAATTCTTTTTGTAAAAGCCTAATCAATAACTTTTTCTTAACTAATCAGAAATTACTAAATAATTACATCTTGATTTTACTTTTAAATATATCACTATTTTGATAAATTTTATGAAAGTAACATTACCTATTCAGAATTTGTAGTACTTACCATAACAGTGTTTATTTATTTATATTAAAACAAACTTTATTTTCTCATTTCACTAGTTACGTAACCATAATTTCACATGTGCATAGAATTCTAATTCCTTGTTTTGCCGTTAGTCAAGTTACTTATTATTGTATACAGATACCTTGCGTTAAATAAATATTTTATACTTATTATTTTAAAGAAGTCCTTTTATTTATCAATGCGTAGCTAGTACTATCTTTTTGATATTATTAAATAATTTTTCTTCAGTTTTATAGGAATATAATACCACCGACGATAAGCCTAAGTAAGAGCCAAATTTATTTAGTATCTTGGTCATACTCTACCGACATCTAGTCGTAATCAGAGATACTACGTACTATTGGCTGGTATTCTAACTTTACCTGTTCATATTAAATAAGGCGCCCAATACAATCTTACAGCTAAAGTACCATTTATTCAAATTTACATATTTAATATTCTATTATTATTCATTAAGCTCTCAGACGCTCTTCAATATATATATATATATATATATATATATATATATATATATATATATATATATATATATATATGCTATTAGATATATTATGAGTATATTGACTTCAGAAAAACTTCGTCTCAAACATTTTCAGACCCATCTCGCACAAAGATTTCAATGATTTAATTTTGTAGTAATTGCTTCAAGAAGAGATTTCGAGAAATTTCAAGAGCAACTTCATGAAGTTGGTCTTTGGTTGAACATCAATCTTCACGGAGTTTTTCAAATTTTTTTAGCAAAACGTTGGAACAAAATAGAGGAGAAGCCATTTCTTTGTTCATTAAGAGCTTCCACTTTTCCTTGCTTATAGTCATGGATCCATTTCCTCATTCTATCTGCATATATCATGCCTTCTTTATACACTAAAATAAGTTTTTGACGAATAACGGAACGAATTTTATTGCGAACTCGCGGCGATAAGAAGAGAAATTTGCGGCGCTCATCTTAAAATGTCATTATGCTGACTGTTTCCATGTTACAGAGGTGACAACATCGTCCTACTATCCAGAAAGTCAACTACTTTAACACCCACTGGTGCAGGCTTCGATTTCTCTCTTATGTACAATGGGAAACTGGCCTTAGTTTCTCGATATGCCCTGTATATACGCTTGTCAGATAAATTAACTGAAATAAACTTCACAAGAAGCAGTCCTCTTCGAGGCTACCTTGACGAACGTAGAAAAACTGCTGAAACTTCGAACTACAAAAATTCTTCAAACAATGGAAAAAGAAAAAAAATCTAGTTAACATTAATGATTTTACTTTATTAATGGTTGAATGAACTTCATAATTAACCCTTAACATAAAACCTCTGTACAAAAGGAAAGAGGGCAAATATTATTTAAAAAAATGAACCAAGAAAATATTTTAGCTGTCATAATTCGGAGAAAAGGTAAATATAATTATAAATACAAAACGACGAAAAAATATTTTATTATTTCTACACACAATTCTATTACTTTGACAAATATAATAAGTTTAACAAAATTTTCAAAAACGCAAATTTATATATAAAGGGAGAGAGATTATTCATATTTATTATACTTTTCAGCAGTTTATAATTAAATTCATAAGTAGTGACAAAGGAGGGTAAAAAATACGCGTCCATATGGACTCTGCGGGTCATTTAGTCATTCCGCAAAATCAATTCGGAGCCTGTTCTGTGCTGAATTTGCCATTCCTGACACTGAATTTACTGTCCTCTCGAAACGGGAAACCCCATTTGTCGAATTCCAATTTACAAAGCTAATATGTTTTACGAAAAATACCTTTACATCATATCAACATTTTTCTCCTCTGAACAAACGTGATTTCTATCTCAAAATTCCGTTTTTTTTGTCATGTTTATTCAAATATTTTTGTGGATATACCTAATAGCAATGAAATTCATTAATGTTGCTTTATGTAGATTCTAAAACTTGATGTGAATTGTATGTCAGAACGTAACAAAATATAAAATAGGATAATAATAATAAAAAATAATTTCCTTTGTGTGCTTTTATGTGAATATATTAAAATTAATGCAGTAAGTTTTGTTTTATTTTCAAATTAAATTCTGTAATATAAAATTAACAGAAGTAAATAGATTTCAATTTTTAATTTTTAGCAAATTAATTACTGTTAGCAGGAATGTAATTGAAGCCAAAAACCGTATATACATTTGAATCAGAAAATTACAAATATTGTGAGGCAACTTTCATTAATGCGCCGAAACATAAAATATGTTTTTTAATTGAAATGTGTAAATGTTTGCGTCAAAAATGAAAACGTATGAAAAAAATTAGAGAGTAATTCAACCAATCAGTCATGTTAAGCGTATTAGTGTCGGTAATAAATATTAGTTTCGTATTACTCAGAAATAATATTAATTTTTTGGCCTTCGCAGAATGTATTTACATTATCCTGCCATGAATTCCATTATATGTATATGTAATGGAATTGTTTCGTCTTAAAACCAAAGTTATTCATTTGTGTATATATTAAATATAATATAAACATAGCATAAGAATCTAAACATAATGTTCACTTACAAAATTTAAACCATTGTATAACCATGCTTTATATTTACCCTTAGTTTAAGAAGCGGCATCTTCTATATTTGTCGATCTTTATTTAATTTAGGACTTATTTTATTACAAAGCAGCAAGCAACAAACACAACTGGCCCCAGGTATATCAAAAAACGACTAGCTGAGAAAAATAAAGGACAGAACAAGGGAAATATGACAGCGGCAATGAAAATGGGAAAAAATGAGAAAAACTGGTTTAGGATAGGAACATGGAATATAAGGAGCATAAATGTAAAGGAAAAAGAACTAATTCAAGAAATTAAAAAATATAAAATTGAAATATTGGCAATCACAGAGACGAAAAAGAAAGGAGCAGGGGAAATGTTAGTAGAAGAATATGAAGTACTCTACAGCGGAGTGGATATGAATGAAAGAGCTGAAGCGGGGGTAGGGTGTGTAATAAGTCCGAAGTACATGAAAAAATTAGTTGAATGAAAGCAATAAGTAAAAGAATAATGAAAGCAATATTCATGCGAAATAAATCGGAGAAATTCGATGTAATAGTAGTATACAGACCGGGCGAAAATGACAAGATGAATGAAAAGGAACAATTTTGGAATGAACTGCAGATGACATACGAGGAAGCGTATAATCCCACGTTTATCATGGGGGATTTCAACGGCAGAATAGGAAAAGACATCAATGGAAAGCAGGGAGTGATGGGCAGCTATGGTGAAGACATACTAAACAAGAATGGCGAGAAGCTGATAGATTTTTGTATACAAAATGGACTGGTGGTACAAAATTCATTTTATCAGCACAAGGACTGCCATAAATTCACTAGAGAAGAGACAGGAAGGAATGAAAAATCTATTATAGATTATATCCTAACAGAGAAAATAAATAGAAGCATCTTTATGGATGTAAGAGTATATAGAGGAGCTGAACTATCGACAGATCACTACTTACTTGTAGCGAGATTGGAAAATAATGAGGGAAAAGAGGATGAGCGAATAACAGGAGAACGCTACAAAAAAAAAAGAAACCAAAACCATTAAAATACACAAACTACAAGAACTACAAGTAAGGAAAGAGTACCAAACATGGATAACAACGGGGATACAAGAGGCGACAGAGGATCTTAAAAAGATGACAATAGAGAAGAAATGGGAGAAATTCAAAGAAATTATACAGAAGGCCGGAATTAAAGCATGCGGTGTAGCAATAACAGGAGGAGCCAAGAAGAGAACAAGTTGGTGGGAGGAAGAAACAAGAAGCATTATCAAGAAGAAGAAGACTGCGTGGAAAGCCTACTTACAGCAGAGAAGTGAAGAAGCTTACAAAAATTACAAAACAATGAGAAAAATGGCAAAAGAGAGGGTTAGAATAGCCAAAGTCAAGGAATGGGAAGACTTTGGGACGAAGATGGAAAAAGATAGTAGAGCAAATCAGAAACTATTTTACAGAGTACTTAAGAGGATGAGAAATAAAGGAATTCAGAACAGGTCGAGTCAAATTATGGATAAAAAGGGAATGCTAATTACCGGAGATAACAAAATTATGAGAAGATGGAAGCAGCACTTCCAGGAAATACTAGAGGGAGAAGATTTTGAAGAAGAAGAAATAGAAGTTGGAGCACAAAATATGGAAAGAAACTCAGAAGAAGGTAGTGGCAGTATACAATCTGAAGAAGTAAACGATAGCATACAACTCGAGGAAGTAATAAAAGCGGTGGAAAAATTGAAGAACGGGAAGGCGCCAGGAGTAGATGGACTAAAAGCCGAATTATTTAAATGTATTGGAGAAGATGGAATGAGACTATTGCACAAAATGGTAAATGAAGCATGGACGACTTTAAAGACTCCCAAAGAATGGAGAACGTCAGTAATAGTACCAATCTACAAAAAGGGAAGTCGGAGGGAATGCGCCAATTACCGCGGAATATCGCTGCTTTGCACAGCCGGGAAGGTGTACGAGATGATTTTAGAAGGAAGGTTAAGAGAAAGTGTAGAAGATAAACTGCATGGGGCTCAAAGCGGATTTAGACCGGGACATTGCACCCAGGATCACATATTTACAATTCGAAATATGATAGAGAAAATCGTACCCTACAACAAAGAAATACATATGTGCTTTATTGACCTAGAAAAGGCCTTTGACAAGGTGCCAAGGCAAAAGATTTGGGAGGTCCTTCAGAGAAAGGGTATAGCAAATAATCTAACTGAAGCTATTAAATCATTGTACAAGAATACGGAAAATTTAGTAAGAAAAGACAACCGAGAGACTGAAAAATTCAGAACCACCCTGGGAGTTAGACAAGGAGGCAACCTGAGTCCGCTACTATTCATTATTTACATGGATGAAATTGTAAAGAAAGTAAGCAGCAGAAGTAGGAAGGTGACCGTGGGTATCACAAATTGAAACCGGTAGAGGTGAGCGAATGTGTATTCGCAGACGATGTCGCAATAAT
Organism: Melolontha melolontha; assembly: GCA_935421215.2. Classification (NCBI taxonomy): domain Eukaryota; kingdom Metazoa; phylum Arthropoda; class Insecta; order Coleoptera; family Scarabaeidae; genus Melolontha; species Melolontha melolontha. The sequence continues at coordinate 55,323,786 of OW285242.1, forward strand.
GGCAAATAGAGAAAGTATGCTACAATTTAATGTTGACTTATGGGCGGAGTAGCTAGAAAGAAAAGGAATGAAAATTAATATTAAAAAGACAACAGTAGTAAGTATATCAAGCAATGGGGAGAGAAAAGTAAATATTCAAATTAACAAACAGTTAGTGGAGCAAGTTAAAAGCACAAAGTATCTAGGAGTAACTATAGATAACTCTGGAAAAATCGATGAAGAAATTAACAATAGAATAACAATAACGAATAAATTGTTTCATGGGATAAATAGAGGATTTATTAATAAAAAAGAGATAAGTGAAAAGACTAAAATGACGATTTTCAAAACGGTATACTTACCAACTTTATTATACGGATGCGAAACATGGGTACTAACCAAGAAACAGCACAAGAAAATTCAGGTACTGGAAATGAAGTATTTGCGGAAAGTATCAAAAGTAACGATAATGGACAAAATAAGGAATGATGATATAAGAGAGAAACTAAAAACAGACAGTATGAGAAAGTATATAGAGAGGGCCCAGCTAAGATGGTGGGGACATATGAAAAGACTACCTGAAGAAAGGCAAGTCAGACAGGTATTGGAGGCAAGGACGACCGGAAGGAAAAAGAGAGGCAGACCAAACAGGACCTAGGATGAAGAGGTGGAAGACTCACTGAGGAGCAGGGGAATAACATGGAATCGGGCCGCGATCCTGGCGACAGATAGGAAGGGATGGAGAGCAGTAATTAAATGAATATCAAAGTAATAGACTGTATTAAATATGATATTGTATTATTTACTTACCCTCTACACTTAACGGTAGAAGAGGGATGGATTATATATATATATATATATATATATATATATATATATATATATATACATTTATTACTCTTCTCTTTAGATAGTTTACACTTTACCCTGTTTTTTATTAGTGAACGTGTCAGGCACGCAACTTGCAAGTTTCATATCTTTCATTAAATCTACGTTCACTAAATTTTGTACTGTAAATCTCAGTATTAACGATGCAACTATTATAAACTAGGTATTTAGCTTTACAGCAGGTATACAATTAAAGAAAATCTGTAACGTTCCAAAGAAATTTGAGTACATCAATACATTAAGTACGTATTACACATTTATTACAAATGAAACAAACATGCATTACACATACCTGTATCTGTACACATGGACATACACCTCGTATTTTCCAACGTTTACTTCAGCCAAAGGCACGTGTTCTTGTCTCAACAGACTTCGTCAGTTTGGCTAATGAAGTAAAGTTTGATGAATCGGCTATTCGTTTGATGGATCGCGTATTGATATTCTCAAATTTCTTTAGTATATTTCCTGCCATCTGGCATCGTGTTCATGGACTTATACTTATTATATTATTATATACGTATTTTTTCCGTTCTGTACCGGCATAGCTGGACGAAAGAAAATCGCTATTTTCGGTGTAGTCTCTTTTGTCCGTCAGCTGTCACTAGATTATCTGGTGTCACAAAAATTTGCTACTTACCTGTGAGGCGATCCATCAAACTTTACTTCATTAACCAAACTGACGAAGTCTATTAAGACAGAAATACGTGTCTTTAAAATAAACGTTGAAAAATACGGGATGTATGTCCATGTGTACAGATACAGATGTGTGTAATGCACATCTGTTTCATTTGTATCTGTAAAGTTGCTGTTAGAAGTAGGCAAAGTTTACTAGGATATTATTTAATAGTTGCTGTAGTTAGGAGTAAATTTTGCTTACTTAAAATATTCTTTAAGTCGGTCTCACCATATCAGTGTTCAAGACAACAGTCTAATTTTATCAAGACAACAATCTTGTTATAGTATAGTAACTAGAGGCAGCAGTTCTCACTTAATCACAAGACATAACAATCTTATAACAGTTTTTTTCTATTTAACATATCAACCAGAGGCATCAGTCTCAAACAACCCACGTTTAATAATTGCTCAAACAAATACGTGTAAATTTTATAAATAAAGGGTTGCCGCATTTCATTAGAAACTGTCATCGACGAATAAATAATTAGTTAGATCTTACAACCCGTGCACTGTGAAGCAACGCACATTAGCAATCAAGTCCATGTAACAGCATTATAATTATAATTATAATTATAATGCAGAGCTCGTATGTGTTGTTGAGGCAATGTACACACAGGAACATAAATAAATAATTATTTATTTATGTTTTTGTGGTATTTATAACAATCTTAAGCTGAAAGCTTGTCAAGACCCTAGGACCGTTTAGAGCCTATATGGTGTTGTAAAGTTTTCAATAGCTTTGTTACTGCACGTCCTCGCCGTAAGAGGGTAGAAATGTTGATTTGACTTTCATTTTCTCAACACATAAGGGTAACGAACTCTCAGACGCCGGTGCCAAGATCAGAACCCTCGATTAACGGACCCTCACTTTCGCTATGCTACGCTTTTGCAACTTTTTAACCTAACGTTTTCATTCAATCATTCACAGTTCCAGTGATTTATATTTACATTGACCGTCTTTCAACAGTCTTCAGGAGACCGATGCCTCAAGATGCTACAATTTCAGAAAGGGTATCACTTATTATACCGCTGAATAGTGCCCAAGCTATGCGAATCTGAAAAATACGTATAAATGTCTAAGTGAAAATCAAAAAAGAAATTCATCGAAAATTTCCAAATTTTTAGGTCCAAAATGTAGTTAACCCTAGAATACTAAACCTTCGTAAAATTTACGAACGTACCCTACGCATTGTTTAAGTTCGGCTATTTTCGGTGATGGGAGACGATTGCTATTTTCAGTACCTTTCTACATTAGTGTGAACGTTACGGTGCTGCAGTCATATTATCCTATTAGCGAATTTTTATATAGTTTTTAGCCACCGCGTCGTTAAATTTACGAGTGATTAGTATTAATGCAAGGTTTGTTTTGGTTAACCCAAATTGTGTTTTTGTAAATTATTGCTTTTTTATTCTCATTTATTCAACAGTTGACAAATTCTTCTAAGCAAAATGGCAGCTAACAGGAAGCCATTATCAAGCAAGGAAATTTCTGACGAAATTGAAAGGATTATGAATGGAGAGATTGATGCAGAAGACCAAGTTGAAAATGACTTTGAAGACTATTTTAGTGATCTTGAAGAAGATGTTCTAGAGCAAGAAGAAATACATAGTGATGATAGCTTAGGAGATGCTGGCGATGATGATAATGATTTCAATGAAAACAACGAGAATTTTCTAGTTATTAGCGATACTTTGAATAATGCAGTAAAAGTTACCTATAGAAATCATTCGGTAGGAATTAGTGAAGATGAAGTACAAGACGGGTACAGAGTACAGGATACAGAAATGAACGAAGAAAACGATGCTGCAGCAAATGATGTTGAAGAGGAAGTAGAGGATGTAGAAATGAACGATGAAGAAAATGCAGTATATAATGATGTAGAAGTCGAAGAAGAAGATGATGATAACATACCATTAGCAAGAATTGCTCAAATTCAAAGTAAAGTGTTTGTTCTACAAGCTACTTCTCTCAAAGGTAGAAATAAACATCGGTGGTACACCAAACAACCTACAAGATCTAGAAGAACGGCAGCACGAAACATAATTCATTTTTTTGCGGGAAGTGCAAATAATGCAAGAGAATTACTCGACCCTACCCAATGCTTTCTACATTTTTTTAGTGATCAAATAATTCAGGAAATTGTAACACACACAAATCAGCATATTCAAGATAACTCTGCCAAGTATGCGAAACAAACGTCCACTATTAGTCAAACTTCTAAAGAAGAAATTCGAGCCCTTCTTGGACTTTTGATTTTCTCAGCAGTTATGAAAAACAATCATCTTTTGGTAAGAAAAATGTTTGATACCAAATTATCAGGATCTATATATAGAGCAACAATGAGTTCTTACCGTTTAAATTTCTAATCAATTCATTGCGCTTTGTGATAAGAATACCAGAGCTGAAAGAAAAAAAGTTGATCCTTTCGCACCCATTCGTAGCATTTGGGATGTATTTATCACTATTTGCAATACATCTTACACTCCAACTTCATACACAACCATTGACGAGCAGCTTTTAGCTTTTCGTGGAAGATGTCCATTTCGTATGTACATCCCAAATAAACCCGCCAAAATGGGATCAAAATTGTTATGCTCTGCGACTCGAGCACCAAGTATATGATTGATGCTAGCCCATATTTGGGAAAAGGAACAAACACAGGAGGACTACCTCTTTCCAATTACTATGTCAAAGAATTAACAAAAACCATCCGCGGCAGTAAGAGAAACGTGACGATGGACAACTGGTTTACTTCAGTACCAGTTGCAGAAGAACTTCTAAAACCTCCATATAATCTTACTATCGTTGGTACTATACGAAAAGATAAACCCCAAATACCTCCTGAAATGATTTGCTCAAGAAATAGAAAAGTTGGAACGTCCATGTTTTGTTTCGACAAAGAAAAAACATTAGTTTCTTTCAAAGCAAACAAAAAGAAAATTGTTACCCTATTGTCTACCATGCACCAAGAAGGAAGTATACACCCTGAAACTTCTAAGCCAGAGATTATACATTTCTATAACTCGACAAAATCTGGAGTTGATTCGTTGGACCAAATGTGTTCTAATATGAACTGCGGAAGAAAAACCAGAAGATGGCCTCTGTGCGTATTTAACGATATGATTAATATAGCAACCATAAATGCCTTTGTCATTTATTGCTTTACTGCTATGAATAGGGCAAATCAAAAACCTGTGAGCCGCCAAGAGTTTATGTTAAGTTTGAAAGATGGACTTATAAAACCCTGGTTAGAAATCAGAAAAAATATCACAACTTTGAGGCGTCCAATCCGACAAGATATTTGCGATATCTTGGAAACTGAATTGCCCACGGATCCACCTATCCATGCTGCTAACAGGCGTACAGTTTGTAGTGTTTGTCCAAGCCGGCTTCGTAAAATGACAACACACTATTGTCTAAGATGCAAACGATCCATCTGTGGTCAACATCGATCATTTTGTTGTCTAGATTGTTCTAATTAATTTGTTTATGCAGTTCAAAATGTATGTTTTTTTTTCTTTAAAAGAATGTTATTATAATTTTTTCACGAATAAAGTAAAATAAAATTAAAAAAAGAACCCAAAAATGCTTTTTTTAATTCGTAGTAAATTCTACGAGAGTTTAGCAATCATGTAACATCAAAACTAGTTTAGTATTCTAGGGTTAAAGTCGATCTATATCATTGTTTATTCTATATTTACCGAAATATAGTTGTAATTCAAGTTCATCGACCTTCAAAAAAATCGATAAAATTCCGGATGATACTTTTAACATAAGTTCCTATTCGTGGATAGTAAATATTATTCTTTTTTTACCAAAACATACTTGGCCGCCCATATGGCGATGTTTTTAGTCGGTATCAATAATAGCCTTTACGCCGAATAGGTCGACAAACCTATGCCGCATTAATTACAATGTGATTAATATTAAATATTTTGGACGTTAAAGTTTTTTTTAAGTTAAAAATTATGTTTTTAATAAAACAAAAATCGTCATAAAACAAAAATGTAGTATCCATGGCATGTCCAGTGGAATAGATACCTGGTTTTCAATTATTTGCGTTGAATTATTTACTTATACTTTTTTTCTTTAAATTTGTGTGTGGTACTGGAAAATACCGATACAACAATATAATTAGTCGGTAAAGAGAATTACTGATCAATTAAAGGTGGAAGCTCGTATTGCTGAGCGTATATTTAACTGCGATAGGGCTGGACTCGAATAAAGAAAAATCATTTTCTCGTTACTACGTGACCGCAATTGTTTGTATGAAGGCATTACTCACATATATCATTAGCCCCTTTTTTTGTTGGCGCTATACACAACTAGCATTGTATAGTATGGTACTTCAGGAATATGACTTGTACTGAGAAATCACGTAATGTATTTTATAACATTTTTTATACTCTATTTGACCGCTCTATACCTGTACCTGTACAAGATAAAACTCCGTAATCGCCATTACTCATCGCAGTTTTATCGTAATATTATGCAATGTATGAGCATGATTTAACGGAAGGTGAGACTTAAAATAGAACACTTGAATTCAACATTAATATACTTGGACAACGGTGCTGGAGTGCCATTATTTCAGTTTTATAATCATCAGTAAAACTCCGATTATATACAAAATATTCTTTTTTTAATTGCCTTGTCTCATTCAAAAAACATTAAATAAATATAGGATTATTTCAGTCTTTATTTTATGAAATTCCATTATAACTATTATCGGGATAAAATAAAACAAATTTTAATGAAGTCCACTACTTTTTAAGTTACCATCGTCTCACTCATACAGGAGCTTCGTCAAACATATATCTGACTTATCTTTACATATATTTACATAAAAATACCGTAACAAACATATGTTTTAGATAGTTGAAGGAATTGGTAGTCTTTATTACTTAAATATTTATTATTACTAACACGTTGTTTGGTGATTGTGCTAACAATAAAGGGAATTATTTAAAATAAATAATTGATGATGCTGGTGATGCATCAAAGGTCCAGGACGTGTGTAATAATATATATACATATATATATATATATATATATATATATATATATATATATAATCATTAACCCCTTTTTTACCTTGCGGTGTAGGGGAAGTTGTTACTATACTCTATTTTATATTTACAAAGTCTTTCCACTGTTTTCTGTTCTTCGCCATATTCCTCGCATTGGCTACCGTCTGTCCTCTTCTTTGTATCGCTTTCGCTACTATATTTTCGTATGTTTCTCTCGGTCTTGCAGGTCTTCGTTTAATTCTAACTCTGACTTCCAATATCTTCCTTGCTGGTCTGTTTTCTTCCATCCGGTGTAAATGGCCCCACCATCTTAGCTGTTTTCTTTCGAAGTACTCTGAAATGGATTCTACTTGCAATTCTGCTCTTACATCAACATTTCTTATCCTGTCCCTGCGTATTATTCCTTTAACCCCTCTTAGATATTTCATTTCACTAGCCTGCACTTTACTTCTTAACCTGTTTGTGAGTGCCCTTGTTTCACTTCCGTAAACTAGAATAGGTCTGTATATTGTCTTGAATACAGTCATCTTGGTTTTGGTAGATATTTCTTTCTTATTTATCAATGTCTGTCTCATGGCATGGTATAGTTTAGCCGCCTTTCCTATTCGTTCATTAATGTCAATTTCTTGATTTCCATTTCGTTCAATCGTTACTCCTAGATATTTGTATTGTGACACTTGTTTTATTCTTTCATCTTCAATATATATCTTTATTATTTGTTCTTCTACTCCTGACGATATCATCATTACATTTGTCTTCTTCGTATTGACTTTCATGTTGTATTTTTTCAATATTTGGTTCCATTCATTTATATTCTTTTGTAAATTTCGTTCACTGTTAGCCATCACTACTAAATCGTCAGCAAATATACATTCAGCTATTGCAATCGGCTTTAAATGTTTGTATCCTATAATCATATTCATTAGCTTCGGTTTACATTCTTTTAGTATTTTGTCCATAAAATATATTGAATAGTACTGCACTGAGCACCCCACTCTGCTTCAGACCTCCCTCTGTTTTAAATAATTCCGACTTCCTGTTTTTACTTATGACATAGCTAGTGTTATCGTTATACACATACGTGTGTAATAATGCTGAGATTAAATATATTACAACTTACTAACTAAATAAAACACAACAACGTTGTCCTTAAAGTTTGTATTTATTATTTACAAGAAAAAAATTGAGCTTTGGTATATTGTAAAGTAGTTAAATAAAAGGAATATATACAGGATACGTCGAATAAGTAATTAAAAATTAACACACAAAAATAAACTGAAATTAATGTTCAATTAGGCTGTAAAAATGTGAATTAATTCTGATTAATATAGAATAATCTCTGTATAGAACAATACAGAGTTACCTTTAAGTTGCGAAGATGTTGGTCCACGTCCAGGTGTGCGTCATATACTTGGACAAGTATGGAGAGCGATGGTTGACCCACGAGCGAAGAAATTAATTAGTTAAATAAATTTGAATTAGATTAAAAGAATAATATGTATAGAACAATAGAAGCGAAAGACGCCGGACGGCGTGGTGTGTTCCATGCTGGGACAGCCCGTGAAGTAGGATCTGTATCTTACGAAGGTTCAGAGCAGAAGAAGAAAATTTTTGTGTCGAAGAGACGCTGGTCTAGGAAAAAGGTTGCCCGAGGTTGGAGAAAGGGATCGAAATTGTCGATGTCTAGACTAATGATTAATCAAGAGCGTGAGTTAAGAGGTTGCGATATCGATGACACAGCTATCATTAAAATATCCCTTGTGAGACAAGCTTTATAACGATATGCGACACGATATATAATAGAAGACGTACGTAATTAAATTAAAACAACTTAATTTAAAATGAAATGTATAAAGAAATTCAAAGCGGACATTAGATGCTTGGTTGACCATTCAGGTCAGGTAGACGCGAAGGGTCTATCGGCTAGCGCAATAATAAATGAAAGGCCTTCTCTTTGTAAACGAATATACAGAAGAATGTCTAATTTGAATTTATATTTTAAATTCGAGATATTTGTAGAAGAAATATTATTTAAAATTAAATGAAAATATTCTATATATGCGAACAGTAACACTATGAACAAACTTAAACATTAAATAAAGCCAGAAAATTTATAATACTCCTGGTTTATTTAATGTTCTTCGAACAAAGTAAGGCAATTAAAAAAAAACCGTATTTTGCATGTAATCTGAGCTTTACTCACTCATCAGAATCAAGGTCGTCAAAATACTGCTTTCTTTCTGCAATAACTTCCGTGTGTTATGAGTTTCCTTCCGGCTGAATTTTGGGAATAAGTGGATGTTTAAAGAGGCTAGATCCGATGAATAAGGTGGTGGTCGGGACCAACCTGAGATCGTAGTTTTTCCCGAGCAATTCGACTGGTGTGTGACGGTGCATTATTATGATGGAACAACACTTTCTTTTGGGCCTTTGCGGGTCTTTTTCGATAATGGAAACTTTCACATTGTCCAGAAGAGTAGTATAATATGTCCTTCTAGGAGTTAGGTCCTTTGCGAGATAGTCGATAAGATGAATCGCTTTCGAATACCAAAATATCGAGGCCATTACTTTTGCAAACGAAGGAAACATCTTGGTCTTCTTTCGCGGAGGACTGCCACAATTCCTCCACTGCTGAGATAGTCGTCTCGATTTTGAGACATAGTAATAGAGCCAAGTTTCATTGATCATAACAAAGTGACCCAAAAAATCTACTGCGTTAATGTTAAATGGAAATTCACGCTCTTTCACGTTTTTCATCTACATTCACTAAACGCTGCACTCACCTGGCAGAGCATAGACTCCCTAATTCTACATGCAAAATATGGTGTACATGTTCAGTAGATATGCCCACAATCTTGTGAATCTCCCCTACTTTCACTTTTTGGTCAGGTAAAACAACAAAACACAACAAACTTTTCTAACCATTTTTCGAATGGTAATACATTTTGGTAGACTCAAGTCCTCACGTTTAAAGGAAACGACCTAGAGATAAATCCTGGCGCTCGAAGCCCAATGTTTGCTGTAATTCTACCACAATTTTAGTTGTGTTTATCTTTTTAAAAGTTCTAAATTGCATTACGAATAGCGATTTTATCAAATTTACAACTTTCACTAAACACGTCCTCTTAGGAAATTGTATCTGTCAAATTAAACGTCAGACAGTAGTGAAAATCTAAATAACCTAGTGTAAAGGCATGGCCTACTCGAAAATAATACCAACTTTTTCCAAAAACAAGAACGGATAGACGAGTCCCACCTTCTGTCAAATCATCCTCATATACGTAAGAAATATAATTCTCATAGAAAAATTAGAAAATATAAAACCGACTGTTACTGTGAAGACTTTAAGACACAGAAAGCTAGGTAAAAAATATTGAAAACGCCTATAATAATTATATAACAAATGCTTAGTGTACTATTAGGTTGAAGCATAAAATCGAAGCGTTTCTATTGAACTCAGACAAACGCGAACAAACGTAAAATAAAGGATAGTTCAAATTTGATGAAGATGTTAAAGGTCTCCTAGTAAGCGAGGCCTGATTCATGTGAGTAAGATGACGATTGATAGGAAAAATCAAAATAAGATTTTATTTAAGGAATAAAATTGACTTCACTAAGAATACTTTCTCCTTTATTATTTACGATTACCTCTAAACAATCTGACAGTTTTTCGATTCCACACATAGAAATGAAGAAGTTGTCAATCCAATTTTGAAACGCCACATTGTTATTTAAGAAGATTCTTCGAGGTTGTTTGAGAAAGAACGAAAGCGATAGAAATCTGCTGAAGCGTGATCCAGAGAATAAGGGGGAATGGCCTCTCAACTCATTTCTTGAATAGCTGCTTTTGTAATGTTAGCAGGGCAAACGTTATTGTGTTGTAAAATGACTTGTTGATATTTGCCAATTTTTTTTTTTGAATTACGGCCTCAAGTCAACGGAGTTTGTTCGTGTAAGGTTCTAATGAAGTGTTTGATAATTTAAAAAAATAGACGGAATGCAGGACTCACTATTTGCTTATAACGCAGAATCTCTGCTGCGGGAACATTCACTATAAATTTAAAAAATGCACTTAATTTCGTCTTTGTGTGTATACCGCTTCACTTCTGCCAATCTAACCGTACTAACATGCGGTTTTCGATGTTTTCTCCTTGTTCTTTCAAGCGGTTTTTTTGGTGGAAAGGAAGTTTTTGGATGTTCAACAGTACTTCTTATTATTATTAACAAATTAAATGAACGCGTGTAGAAACAAAAAATGGAAAAGACAATTAAGTCTAACCTAAACATTCCCACCCACCTTAAAATGTGCATCATTTTAACAATGTAAACAAAAAGTTTAAAAAAAAATGTAACTCTCAATACAAAACGAGAAAATAGAAAAAGTAAAAAAACTAATTATGTCCCAGGAATAGGGCATAATCTAACTAAAGGACGTTTTAGAATGTCTTGGTTAGTGTGAACCGTTGCTACCCTAGCCACACCATCTGCACCACGAATTTTTCCTAATCTTATGAAAAATGGACCGCAATAACCAACACCCACAACTGAAAAGGGTTTTACCTTATTTATTCGTGTTGCGGATAAGTCCCACATAGGAGGTTGTAGATGTTTGGGTTTCAGCACCAACAATTTCAACATCGAGTTAAAACCTTTCTAATTGCTCTACGCGCTGATAAAATCCAAAAATTTTGAGCCAAAATATTTTGCAAAGTCTGTAAACCCGGATGTAAAAATTGTTTATGATTATATTCAATAAGTAACTCGGTGAAGCGGCTACAACGCGGTAATAAAATGTGATATTTATTATCATAACTTAAATGAGCGTTTCGCAACCTACCTCCAACTCGCAAAATACCATTTGTTTCTAAAAATGGATTAAGTTTTTTAATAGCACTAGCGGCAAGTTTTCCAGTTTTCAAAATAGCAATATCTTCAGAAAAATGTACGGATTGAGTGTAGCTAATTAATAACATCATGCTAGCATCTAACTCTGCCACTTCAAAATCATTTAATGTTTTATGTGCGGGAAATTTCGAATATTTCATAAAGCGTAAAATGTAGGCAATTATTCCTTGTATTTTGGGAAGCGAAGAAAATCGGTTTAAAATTTCTTCCACCCACGATAATGGCGTAAAAGTAGCTAGTGTAATATGATTTTGTTCTTCTTCGGTTACGTAAGTACGGAATGCCAAAGCAGACTCAGGCCAAGATTCCTCAGGACATGTAGGCCACGTGGGACCCACCCACGATTTGGCCTGGTTTAATAAGTCAGAGGGTAGCAAACCTCTAGAGCCACAGTCAGCTGTGTTATCAGATCATATAACATGGTGCCAATACTCCTGCGCAACGTTTTCCTGAATCATAGCTACACGATTACCAATAAACGTTTTCCATTTATAAGCAGGTGACTTTGTCCACGCTAAAGTAACCATAGAATCTGAAAAACAACAAATCCTTGACTACTATATTTTTGTTTCATAAATTTTTATAACAAGGGCAATTAAATTGGATAATAACAAAGCCGCAGAAAGCTCTAAACGAGGTATTGATATACGTTTTAGTGGTACTACTTTGGATTTAGAACAAACAAAATAAGTCTTAAAGAGATTGCTATTTAATTTCACTCGAATATACACTACGGCACAATAGCCGTGTTCGCTAGCATCAGAAAATCCAACTAATTCGCAGGAATCTATGCAGTTGACATGAATATGGCGTAAAATTTTAAGATTAGAAAGTAAAGGTAACTCCGAGCGATATTTCTGCCAAAGCCTTATTATATTAATAGGAGGATGTTCATCCCAGTCCAATCCCAAACTCCAAAGAGATTGAATAAGTAATTTTGCTACAGGATCATATATTCGAGCTAACTCTGATAAATATACAAACATGTTATGCGATGATCCCAATTGCATCTACGTCCGTTTAGTCCCCATTTTCTGGTTTTTAGTTACCAGGCGGATATAAATAGGGCTCCATTTAATAATTCTCTCATTGACTACCTGTCGACACAGGCTGTTGGCATTGGTTGCACCTCCAGAGAACCTCTTTACTTGTCGACTCAAGTTGTTGGCATAATTCTGTTTCTTCCGCTTTTACTTGTCGAGTCAGGTTGTTGGTATAATTCCGCTTATTTCACACTTACTTGTCAACCCAAATTGTAGGCATAATTCCGTTTCTTATTAACAGATCTTCTTCCGTTCTCCTGAGCGTGTATATTTATAGTTGACTGAAGATACCCGGCCGCCAAACGAATGTTAGGTCTACACCACCGCTCGCTCTACTGCTGACAAGATCATCTGAGTAATCTTTTAATCTAAAAATCCGATGTTATTATATTAAAAAAACTCAGTTTTGATTATTTATGTATTTGTATAAGCAAAACGACTGACGGTTTTCTTTCTCTTATCAATTCCAAACGATCTTTGCCATACTCGCTTCAGTAAAACAAATCTTAAGTTGTATTAGATTGCAAACTAGATTTTACTCTGTAAAATGTTCAAACCATATGTTATTTATCACAATATTTTTGATTTTTTTATGATTATTATATTATTCGATAAAACTGTTTTCACGTATCACGAGAAAATCTGAATTATTAATTGTGTTGCTAGTTATATTTGCTTGAGTAAGGCCAGAATGCTCGTATTATAATCTTTCTATTTTAATGCTTCGTATTTAAACCGAAAATTTCATTTCTTTTTACAGTGGCGGCTCGTGAGTTATGAAAGAGGGTTGACCCAAAAAAAACCTTACCTATTTTTTGTACATAAAATCCATTCTCCTAGTTTTCATGCTGGCAAATACGTCTATGACTTTGTTGTCAAAGTACGGGATAGACTGGATGAACTTCTTTTCTATTGATAGGAGCGTCAATGCGTTCAGTCGATCTTCTGACATTGTGATTCTCAGAAAAGTTGCAATGCGTTTGAGGGTGGAAAAACATCGTTCACATTCTGCTGTCGACATGGGCGTTATACAAATTATATCCACCAGTTTGGATGCTTCCATCAAAACCTTTTTTAGGTTGCCGTCTCTTATGAACACTAAAAGTGAAAAACACCACCTACTTCCACATGTCATCGCGCTCATATATTACTAAAAGTTCACTTTTAAATTTTACAGTGTTCAACATAGGATAAGATTTCACAGTTTCATCAAAATTTTTTTGTGGAAATAGATGACTATAAGTTTTAAAATTTGGAGAATCAAACAATTTGGATCCACTTAAGTAATCCCTAAAATCAAATCGCTCGCTAATTTGGCTTAAAATAGTGTCACATACTTATTTTGCAGTAACAGATCTGTTATCTCCAGCTGTCGTTTTTTGTCTTTCCCTTGTTGGTTCTTCATTATTGCGCTCTTGACTGTCATTTTCAGTAGAATTTCTTAAATTTCTAATGTGAATAATTTGCTGTTGGAATTGTTCAATTGCCTTTTGTAATTAAGCACTGTTAATCCCGCGCATTTGAGTCTTATTAAATAATATTTCAACACGTGGCATGATGAAATCAAATATTTTCAACCAGTAGAGAAATTCCGGGCAATTCATATGTTTCAATAAACCACTTGCTTCACTAATAGTAACTGAATCCATCCCATCTTCGTCAATAATTTTGTTGAAAGGATCCTGGTGTTCAAATAATGTATTCACAGTTCGACTTTTGAAACTAGCGTGTAGGAGAAGCGGGTGGTAATCTACGTTTGACTATTTCGTCAAGAATAACCGTTCGTTTTGGCGATCGAGAAAACAACTTGAAAATTACTTCAAATTTGGAAAGAAAATTTTTACATTTTTAGTGCACTGTGTCGCTCGTTCAATAATTAAATTAAATTGATGCGCGTAACAGTGAATATAATGTGCATGTGAAAATGTTCTTTTGATAATAGCTTGGACACCATTTGTCTTACCACTCATCACGGACGCACCATCGTAACTTTGAGCGATTAGTTTATTGATATCAGACCCAGAAGAAGAATTTAAAATAGTTTGCAATTCATTCAGCAATGTTTTTGCTAATACATCAGCATTATGTCCATTCGGCTAAAAAAATACCAAAAGCCTTAAAAAATTTGTCCATTAAACACGATCAAATAATAACAACCATTTGCTGATTATTAGAGGCGTCTGTAGTTTCATCGGCTACCAAAGCAAAGAAATTTGCAGATTTAATTTCTTACAATATTTCCTGCTTGTAAATTTGCCACATTGCATCTAGCAATTCGTTCTGAATAGTTTTTGAGGCGCCTCTAAACACTTGTGAACCTTTCATATGTATTGTAAGCACAGCGTTTAATTCAGACGCTGTACTTACAATACAGATTTTCCGACGTCATGGCCTTCTAACGTCAATTAAAAAGCTCCGCAAAATTGTATACATATAATTAACCGGCGCAAAATACAGTAGTACCCCCATATCCGCGGTGGTTTGGTTCTGTGGTCTTCCGCGTACACTGAAAACCGCGGATAGTAGCGAACGCTCTATTTTCGAGTACAATATGAAATATGAAGCAAAGTTAAAACAATGAAACAAGAAAAAATAAGTTATATAATTTTTTTTAAAAATAAATAAACAATAAATAAATAAATATTCTTGTGCTGTGGCACAAATAGAAGTTCATACATATGTACATATAGTACATATTTACATACACAACAAGAAAATATACAACAAGAAAAACTTTATCATCCTGAGCTACATATTCATTCATCTTTCTCCAAGTCCAAGTTAGCAATCGATTGTTTACTTAGATACGAAGCAAACGTGTTTGAGCAGTTCGAAATATCGCTGAAAATTTTTCAAGCGTCCATGCTGGCGGTTCTTGTTGACCCTCATCCTCATCGTCACTTGCTTCTGGAGAAGATTTCACAAGGTCTTCCAATTCCTCGTTGGTGAATACTTGATCCTCTTCGTTTATGTAATAACTGAGTTCCTCTTGGGTTATATCGTTAAATCCTTCTCCATCTATTTTCTGCGCTATGTTAAATATCGTTGTTAGATGTGAATTAATATCATATGTGTCTTCAGAACTAAGAACGATGTCATTCCATAGATTTTTCCAACATGCTATTATCGTTTCTGACTTTAATTCCTCCATCGCTCCTTTGATAAATAGAATTGCGTCAACAATTGTAAATGACTTCCAGCATTCCATGAGCCCGATATCAGAGCATTCGTTAGCCATTGTATACAGCATTTCGAAAACCTGTCGAATATATATGGCTTTAAAGCATCTAATGACACCTTGATCAAGGGGCTGAAGCAATGAGGTCGTGTTAGGTGGTAAAAAAGCACTTCAACATTTGTATCTTCTGTGCCTAGTGACACAGGATGCCCAGGAGCATTGTCTAGTATCAGCAGCACTTCAGATGGTAATTCTTCTTTTCCAAATATCTTTTCACTTCCGCAATAAAACATTGATGAAACCATGGTGTAAATAGAACAGCCGTAACCCACGACTTTCGATTTGATAGCCAAAACACAGGCAGGCAAGCTTTATCTTTGTATTTAAGAGCACGTGGATTCTGTGATCGGTAAACAAGTCCGGGTTTAATCATATGACCAGCTGCATTTGTACAAAATATCAAGGTAAGTCTATTCTTGCTATAATTGCTTTAAAGCCTGGTGCACTCTTTGCAGTCTTATGAATATAAGTCCGTTGAGGCATTTTTTTCCACATAAGACCAGTCTCATCGCAGTTAAAAACTTGCTTAGGATGATAATTCTTTTCTGCAATAATTTGTTTAAATTTTTCTGGATACATGGCAGCAGCTACATGATCAGCCGACGCAGATTCCCCTGTCATTTTTATATTTTTTAGATTAAACCGAGTTTTAAATCTATGCAGCCACCCCCTACTTGCTGTGAATGATTTTCCTTCCTCTTCAGTATTATCTTGGGTGTGCATATCTTCATATAAAACCAACGCCTTTTGTTGTAGCACTTTGCCATCGATAGGAATATGTTTTCTTGTCATATCTTCCACCCATAAATTTAAGGCATTTTCTACCTTAAGTAACACTTTATTACGTATTGTGGTTGCAACTTTTGCAGTTTGGGGTGCACTAGAAAAACTAGCTCGAATCTTATCTTTGTTTTTTAACACTTCTCGTATCGAAGATTCGTTTTTATTGTATATTTTAGCAACAGTTGCAATAGATTTTTTTTCTATTTCAATCATATTAATGATTTTAATTTTTTCACTAATAGTGAGCATTTCACGTTTTCTTTTTGGTTTAGAAGCCATTTTAAAATTATTTTCAAATTTACTTGCTTTATTTAAAAACTATTGCAAGCACTGTCTTGTCCGACAATTCGAATAGTTCTAAACTCATAGTTAACAGGAGCGTTTATATGTACAAGTAAAAGCGAGTGGCACCTTGAGCACGTTCCAACTTGTTTAACTTATCATAAGAGAGCGCCGAATTCAGGGGATGACTCATATATACGACGATATATCGACAAACGCTCCTATAACTTTTATATTTATTGATATAACGCGTTTTCTGCTCATCATAGGTAAATCGCGGATGACTGAAACCGCGGATACGGAGTCAGCGGATAACGGGGTACTACTGTATTCGATTTTTCCACATCTTCGTTGTGCTTAATTTTATGTCGCAAATAAGCACTATCTAACTGTTCACGTATGTCCATTTTGCCTAAAACACTAAAATCCAAGCATGCATTCACGTGAGAAACGGAATTTTCGTGTTTCTTTGCCCTCTCTGCGATATGCTATAAATCATTCAACCCTTGTTTATTCCACGCACTAACCTCTTTCTTAAAAATTAAGCAGATAAAGCAAAATAATTTATTTGTTAGTGGACATCAGCAAATCCACTCATATTTTCCATATATATTTTTATTGAATACTCTATTGTAAGTTACGTTAAGTGTAGTTTATTTGAAGTTCAGGGATAGGTCCTCCTTTCTTCTTAATTAAAAGTTTACTATTAGCTTGCATCATTAATAATAAACACGTGCAGTACGCGACGAAAATAATACAATCACAATAAATGCAAGACGTTAAGTAGAGTCGATCGAGTTTGTGCCCCAAAAACGACGTATAAGCGCATATGGCGAAGATAAGCGGAACCGCCCGATCTATATTCGGAATAGGTACATCTGAGATCGTGCCCTGGAACATAGTTTTAAGCGTTTATGCGCTAATGTCTGTAGTGCGTAAAGAAACTTTGGTATCATCGTTATAAAAATGCGTAAAAAGAATAAAATACAATAATGCACTGAATTACATTCGCATTTATTTCTGTGTTTATCTTTGTGGTTGGGTGGGCACGTGCCCTTGTGCCCTTTAGTACCAGCCGCCACTGCTTTGTTACACTTTCATGTACTAAATTACTTTGAATTCATTTTGTAACTGTAAAACTCAATAGGCTTAAGTTTGTTCCCAAAACATGATCAGCTGATCTATATAAGAATATTTAATATTGAAGAGCAAGTCCACATCAGCTAATCGAGATTTCTAGCAATTTCATTTTGTTTTTAACAAGTGTTGCCCGTTTTCTTACCGACGCGTCAACAAATATCTTTCTTTTTCTATATTCTGTTTTGCTTAATATATTTTTCTTTACAAGCACTCTCACCCCATATTGAAACCAAAAATACTACGAACTTGTACATCAACATGATTTATAATTATTCAATAATTAGAATTTATTATAACTTCCCCATCTCTCTAATTACTATATGAGCAAAATTCTTCAGATGTTTGATATATTACTATACCGTTCATTAATTTGGGTCGTTTTAATAGTAACAAGATGATATATTATATTCCAGATGACAAATTGCTTCGAACATATAAAGTATATCATAAGGTATTGGAAAAGTAGAGGCATGTTACGATACGTTCGTCCTACTTCAGCAGAGTGCCATGCTTTGCACTAGTCTCTGTGTAGTGTGTATACAGCATATTCTCTATCTCTATGCATTAGTAAATACTTGCAGTAAAGCAATACGTTAACTTTACATGAATAGTCTGCGTTTGAGAATATTGGAAAAGAAGAATTTAAAGAGAATATTAGATATTTATCTTATTAATATTTTTTATTGAAATAAATTTCCGCCATCTATTAGTTTAAAAGCTCATTAGAATTTTAGTATATAAGTAAATATAACATTAGTACAAATTTAACTACAAATTAATCACCTCTTGATCTTTATGATTAACAAATCTACCCTTTCGCGATTTAGATTTTAATTGCAATATAACGTTTAGAGTTAAGACTGCCGGGTCCTTAGAATAAAATTAATTAAATGTATCCTATTATATTCCGGAGCCGTTGATCGTTACACAAAATCGCGTCGCTTCATTATTGAGTTGTTACTCTACCGTTTCTTCTGACGCACAAGAGGTTTATGATTGTTTTTTGATCGAATAAAGATTTCATTTAAATTTTGGAACTTCGATGTTCCTTAGAATTGAGGAATATACAATTTTAAGAGATAGCGAATATAGAAATTTTATTTAATTGGAAGGTTTGACTTGGTAGTTATATAGTGACATCTGAAAGCTATTGGAATTTGAATATCTCGTGAAAATATTTCGTAAATGTATGTATGTATGTATGTCTACCATGCGAGTAATAAAGAACTATTCGATATATACTGTTATTTACGGTTATATAAACAATTTCATTTTGTTATTTTCGATATTGAAATTTAGCATAAGCCGTTGAAATTGAACTGGTGACATGTATATACAGGGTGAGTCGTGAGGAATCGACCAAACTGTAGGAGTGTATTCTACAGGTGAAAGTAATGTAAAAAAACTCAAATGTTGCTATCCGATTTTTATTTGTTTTCGAGTTATAGCGTAATTAAAAATAAACAAAATTTCATACATTGAAGTTTTTGTATTTTATTGGTATTATCGTTCTTTATAATATATTTTCAAAAATACCGCCATTCATTTCAAAACATTTTTTACATCGTCTACCAAGGGCGCTGGTTGCGTTCCTGATTGCGTCAGGTTGATGTTTGATATTGTCAGCAACATTCATAATCCGTTGAATTAGTGTATCACGAGTGTCCACTTTTACTTGATACACTTCATTTTTTAACCAGCCCCATAAACGATAATCAAGTGGCGTGAGGTCTGAAGACCTAGGAATCCAACCAATGTGACTACCACGTCCAATCCACCCCCCTGGAAACCTTTCAGCCAAATGTTGCCTGACTGCACGAGCGTAATGTGAAGGCGCTCCATCGTGCTGGTAGAAGATTTGGATTCTGATGTTTATGGGAACATCCTCTAGCAGTCCGTGCAGTTCATTTTCTAAAAAATGTAAATAGATGTCTCCCGTGAGGCGATTCTCAAAAATGTAAGGACCAATTAAAAAACCATCGATCATACCACACCACACGTTTACCGAAAATTTATGTTGAAAGTTACTTTCGACTGTTGCGTGTGGATTTTCGTCTGACCATACATGCTGGTTATGACAATTATTAATACCGTCACGGGTGAATGTCGCTTCATCCGTAAACAGTATACGCGATACAAAACGAGGATTATCATTTATCCATCGACAAAATTCCATACGTCTAGGATTATCATCTCGTTGTAGGTGCTGTACTCTTTGTACATGGTACGGACGTAAGCCATGCTCGTGGAGTGTTTTTATCACCCTTGTTTGTGGAATGCCCAATTGAATACTAATTCTCCGTGAGCTGGTAGTTGCGTCTTCTTCTACTACATCCAGAATATCTTCTACTTCTTGTAATTGTTGTCGATTGCCTCGTTCAGATATTATGTTTACACTGGGAAGCTTTCCGGTCGCGCACAATGTGTTGAATACACTAATAAATACAGTTTTATTAGAATGTCTGTGATGTGGAAACCGTTGATACATTTATTATTTCAAACTTTTATTTATATATCATCATCGTTTATCATTGGTATAGTTACTAATATGTTTTTAGTACTTTATAAATGTATAAATATATAAGGCTTCACCCACTGTGGTATTATGTCTAGTTGACATATTGTTACTATTTAATATTGTTATTCAGAGACGTTCAAAAGCTTATTTTACTGTTTCGAGTTACCAACATTTAATATAAATATTATTACATGCTATTTGGTTGTCGTTCGTTTTCTTTTATTTTATATAGCTTTCTGTTTCCGAACTTAATGACTCTAGTAGGTACGCTATCGCATGTACGTCCTCTGCGTACCGTATATTCACTTATACAAGCAGCCTACAAATCGCGGTGGTGCTTTTTAAATATAAATCACTCAGGTTAACAACGTTTCGTCAAGAAAAACACTCGTCTTCACTAGAGCTACGCTGAGATACTGGTTGGCTGACTTGTAGGTTTAACAGCAACCCGCCCACGAAAGTTAAGTCCAAAAAAGCTATTGGATTTCGGAAATTTAGTAAGACAAGTTTTTAGTTGTCACAAATAATGATAGCATTATCGTTATACACTGTGTCCATAAAGTATGGACACTAGCCCGTAATAACGTTATTGTGCATTATTTGACAAAATGCAAAGATATGTCGATTAATGTTTTTTATTAGCTATATTTAGATGCTACCATTTTGTTTTTTTCCGTCGACCTTGAATAAGTTATGACGTCATTGATAATTTTTTTAAATGTAAACCCCATTTTTTTTATGGATTTTGAAAGCTTTTACAATTCTTTATTCGATGATTTAAACATTTTGGTGTTAGTGTTACATTAGAAAAGTCGATGCGACACAACCGGAAAATTTGGATGTTTTACGACAACGCATCATCTACGAAACCAGACTAATCACTCACGAAATATTACAGAATGTGCGAAATGGAATTTATCATCGCTAGGATTTTGTCAACAAAATGAAGGAAAATATTTTGAGCATTTGTTATAAATTGATACTGAAAATGTCAAAAATAAAACTTAGAATTACAACACAGTTTACTCAAAAATTTTCTAATATAACATACCAAAATTTTTACAACATCGATTAAGAATTGTAAAAGTTTTCAAAATCAACAAAGAAAAAGTGGGGTTGACATTTAAAAAAAATATCAATGACGTCATAACTTATTCAAGGTCGACGGAAAAAATAAAATGGTAGTATCTAAATATAGCTAATAAAAAACATTAATCGACATATCTTTGCATTTTGTCAAATAATGCACAATAACGTTACTACGGGCTTATGTCCATACTTTATGGACACAAATGATTACTTAAAAATTTTCTAATGTAACATACCAAAATTTTTACATCATCGAATAAAGAATTGTAAAGGCTTTCAAAATCCACAAAAAAAAATGGGGTTACATTTAAAAAAATTATCAATGATGTCATAACTTATTCAAGGTCGACGGAAAACACAAAGTGGTAGCATCTAAATATAGCTAACAAAAAACATTAATCGATATATCTTTGCATTTTGTGAAATAATGCACAATAACGTTACTACGGGCTTGTGTCCATACTTTATGGACACAGTGTATATAGCGTTTGGAAACGTGGTAAGTTAACGGCGGAGATGTGAACGATACCCCGCAAGTACACTAGATAAGAGAAAAGGGTACCAAGCTGTATCTGTGCCCAGTCTGATAAGATACGTCGACAGCACTTACTACTGGCCTATCCCTATTGCTTATCCAATCAAATGCTACACTATATATTGAGTAAATATATCGGCGAAGTAAAGTTGGCGGGGACGCGTCTTGCGCAGCAGTGTCGTTAATTTACCATGTTTCCAGACGATACATGGAATCTTATACAAGCTGCTACTGATAAAATTCTGGAATTTTTGAATGTGGCACGGGAAGCGATGGTAGTACAGCTTTATAATACTAGATAGTGTAAGCTACGTCTATATTAAGCCGGTTTGTCAAACGGTAGTTTGCTAGGTAGTGACAAATAGTTTTTGTGTTTATATATGTTGAGTTGTGTTTGCATTATTCTGCGACACTACAATGTCTGTTGCGAAAAAAACTTAGTGAAACGACAAAGGAAACTCTGAAAATGCTTAAACAAGCATTTGGTGAGAATGGTTTAGGCCAGACGCAGATTTAAAAGTGGTATAACCGTTTTAAAAATGAACGTGTGTCGGTTGATGATAATCAGCGTTCCGTTCGTCCATCGAAGGAAAACACGCCACAAAATGTGGCGAAAGTTCGTCATGCTATCCTGCAAGACCGAAGGAGAACAACCCATAACATTTGTGACATTGGCGGCTAACAGTCTGCGATAATGCAAAAGCTATCTCAAATTTGGTAGTGATTCGTGCACTGTTATTACTTGGTAATAACACTTATTCTAGATAAGAAAATTAATACTGGTAGCCGTAACTTTGTGGTAATTCATTTTGAAAATAAAATAAAATAAAACAATAACTTTGTTATATATACCACTTTATTCACATATAATCGTGACCGCGGTTTCGACATACAATGTCATTATCAAACTGCAAAAGTTACAGGCCTACATAGAACTTATAAATGACACAAAAATATATGGGGGTAGTTTATGATGTTATTTAAAATTACTACTATATACTTTATACTTAACTATTATATACAACATTGGAAAAGAGGTGTATAAATAAGGTCCAACTGTTCGTTTAAAACGATATCTATTGTGTTGTGTCTGCTTTTGAAAACCTCTAGGGCCTCTAAAATATTTAATTTACGACCTTTCTTGGCCAAATGCAATATTTTACGGTGACCAAATGTATTTCCTTCTGTAATAAGATGGTTTGCAAATGTTGAATCTGTCTTCTTTAGTTTATATGACCTCCTGTGTTCTTTTTCCCGTATAATAAAACTTCGACCAGTCTGACCTATACATACACTTTTACAATCGTTACAATATAATTTGTACACTCCTGATTTATTATTAATATCTGTTTTAGGTTTTGCGTTAAAAATGGAATTACTTGTTTTTACATATGGTTTGTAAGCTATACTAACATTACTATTATTTTTTGAAATTATATTTCCAATTTGCTCGCTTATTTTACCGAAGTAATTTAACGAGACAAATTGTTTCAAATTAGCACTATCTTTAGGATATACTAAACTAAGGGCCACTTGTAACTGTTTTTTCTTTAGTATACTGTCAATTACGCTACTTTTATAACTATTGTTTACCGCTATTTGTTTTACAGTATTGATTTCATGAACAAAAGATTCATTAGACAAAGGAATATTTAATGCTCTATGTATCATAGAATTAAAAAATGAATGTTTGTGTGTCTTAGGGTGTAGTGAATCTTTGGGAATAATGCAATCAGTGAAAGTAGGTTTACGATATATATATCAAATTCTAAGCTCTGATCTAATTTGTTTAATTTTAAATCCAGGAAGTTAATACTGTTATTCTCTTCTATTTCTACTGTAAAATTGATATTAGAATGGATTGAATTTATGTAGTTCAGAAATGTTTGTAGTTGTCTATGAGTACCCTTAAAGCAAGCTAGGATGTCGTCTACATACCGATACCAAAATTTAATATGTTTTTTACCTAGTTGTGATGAAAGAATTTTTTCTGTAATATGCTTCATGAAAATTTCAGCTAATAGAGGACTTAGAGCAAACAGAAGGTCTGGCAATGGGCTCACCTCTAAGTCCTCTATTAGCTGAAATTTTCATGAAGCATATTAAAGAAAAAATTTTTTCATCACAACTTGGTAAAAAACATATTAAATTTTGGTATCGGTATGTAGACGACATCCTAGCTTGCTTTAGGGGTACTCATAGACAACTACAAACATTTCTGAACTACATAAATTCAATCCATTCTAATATCAATTTTACAGTAGAAATAGAAGAGAATAACAGTATTAACTTCCTGGATTTAAAATTAAACAAATTAGATCAGAGCTTAGAATTTGATATATATATCGTAAACCTACTTTTACTGATTGCATTATTCCCAAAGATTCACTACACCCTAAGACACACACATTTATTTTTTAATTCTATGATACATAGAGCATTAAATATTCCTTTGTCTAATGAATCTTTTGTTCGTGAAATCAATACGATAAAACAAATAGCGGTAAACAATAGTTATAAAAGTAGCGTAATTGACAGTATACTAAAGAAAAAACAGTTACAAGTGGCCCTTAGTTTAGTATATCCTAAAGATAGTGCTAATTTGAAACAATTTGTCTCGTTAACTTACTTCGGTAAAATAAACGAGCAAATTGGAAATATAAATTCAAAAAATAATAGTAATGTTAGTATAGCTTACAAACCATATGTAAAAACAAGTAATTTCATTTTTAACGCAAAACCTAAAACAGATATCAATAACAAATCAGGAGTGTATAAGTTATATTGTAATGATTGTAAAAGTCTATATATAGGTCAGACTGGTCGAAGTTTTATTATACGGGAAAAAGAACACAGGAGGTCATATAAACTAAAGAAGACAGATTCAACATTCGCAAACCATCTTATTACAGAAAGACATACATTTGGTCACCGTAAAATATTGCATTTGGCCGAGAAAGGTCGTAAATTAAATATTTTAGAGGCCCTAGAGATTTTTAAAAGCCGGAACAACACAATAGATATCGTTTTAAATGAACAGTTGGATCTTATATATACACCTCTTTACCAATGTTGTATATAATAGTTAAGTATATAGTAGTAATTTTAAATAACATCATAAACCACCCCCATATATTTTTGTGTCATTTATAAGTTCTATGTAGGCCTGTAACTTTTGCAGTTTGATAATGACATTTTATGTCGAAACCGCGGTCACGATTATATGTGAATAAAGTGGTATATATAACAAAGTTATTGTTTTATTTTATTTTATTTTCTTATTCTAGATGATCTTCAATTTGATACATTTGTGCCTAAACCGGATTATAATAACTAGACTATGGTAGAAATTAGGAAATGATTCACATTTCTTGTTCAACAAGAATGTAGCATACAGGCTGTAAACAAAATATGCTACATACGTTAATACGTAATAACTGTAATAATATTAAGCATAAAATGCGAATGCAGCGCTACTCCTAGGTGGGAGTTGCAGATGCAATGATGCAAACTATTAGTCAGAAGTCAGTCTGATATCAACTTCAGTGAAGTCTGGCTTATTCAAATCACGAATTAACAGATATCGTCTTACTATACGGTGAAGCAGGTGGAACTACTAGACGTATTTATAAAGGGCGGTTTCCGAACCGAAGATCAACATGAAATGATTTGATTTGACAAAATGTGTACAGATTGAGAGATCGCGGTACTTTTCATCCAAGTTATGAAGGCCGTGGCCGTGAAAGACGATCTTCGGAAACGTATTTTTCAAGCTGCGGCCCATATCCGTAAAAACCGAGCCGTGTTAAAGCGTGTACATTCTACGAAAGTTTATCGATCGGTTAGAAGCTTGTATTTACGCAAATGACAGCCACATTGAACATATCCTTTAAGCATTCCACCTGTTTCACACAAATTGAAATTGTCATTTAAAAAAAGGCGCAAATAGATGAACATTCAATTAAAATTACAAATGTAATTTATTACTTCTCGACGTGAATTTAATATCAAGACAACTAAATTACAAATTCCGTATTACCAGAATACTCTTACACCGTTTAAATTTTTTAAAGAAACTCCATATTGTATTTTTTACTTATAAATAACAAAAATTTATGAATGAATAACGTGCCTTCAAAAACTTTCCTCTTTAGAGACGGCCATGCTTTTTAGTAATGGTTGGTGACAGTGCACGTAATCTGTCACAAACGAATAATTTTGAATCAGCATGGCCGTCTCTAATAAGGAAAGTTTTTGAACGCCCGTTACATGTCAATAAAACTTTTCACACAAAGGCGTACCTACTATTACCCGAAATGTTTAGGGGATTTTTTTGGTGAACTGAACAATTAAAGGCCTGTTTGTTTATTGAATCGACAAAACATAAACATATAATTTATACTTATTTAGAGTCAATCTAAATACATACAATTTGAAAAGTTTGTGTTCCCAAATTTCCGCAAAAATTTAAGTTTCGATACAATATTTTTTTTTGTAGATTTGAATTGCTGTCTTACGTATCTATTATATATTAGCGTACGTCGGAATATTTCATTTACATCCTGTATACATAGACTCTGAACAAAGGCGGTAGTAGACTCAATCGAAGTTTTCATTTATCGAAAACGTTCGGCTTTGTCTTTATATGTATATATAGTTGTACTGAAAACGTGATAAAATCGATACTTTCAGGATGCACTCGAGATATAAATTGTTGTGACTATATATTAGAAACATAGAAGTTGACGCGACACCACTTCGAAGATACATATATACGTCGCTGGAAAAAAGTTCTGGCAAACGATACATTACTGCAGAGTGATAATGGAAACGAAAATTGCAAAACTACTTATTGAGAAACTTACATGCTTATTAACTAAATATTTAAAAAATTCTTTCAATGGAGACTGTGGTTAAATAATAATTTAAAAAAGGTATATAATCCCTTACCACAATTATTAGTCGTATCCTAAATACGTATTTCGACAACTAAGTTGTCATCATCAGTAGGTAAAAAACTACTAATTAAAGTCACACGGGGCACAATAAAGTAAGATAAACGCTTCCGCACAACTACTATACACTGCAACCCTGTAAAGACTAAATTTACCATGCACATCTCAAACTACGAGACAAAACACTTGTCTATTAGAAAAGGTTTTTAAAAACATGTGTTAAAATATCGAACAAAGGGACGGCAAAAATTCTTGTCTCAAGAAGGCGCCTACTAAAAACGATTTTAAAGCTACGGTGACCTACTAATAAACTAAATGAAACACCTTATATTTCCACAAAACACTAGTATATATAACTGTATGAGCATTTCTTGTGCAATGTACAAATTAATAGTTATTATTTAAACGTGTTATATCCAGTACGCAGGTAGTGACAAAATCTATATTAGGTAGGAGTGTAAAAAAATTTTCCATTAACAAATGGTTAAAAAGTCGTATATATATATTAAAGGCCGAACTCTCGTTGCAAATTCTGAGAAAGACAAAATTAAGACGGGGCGTTAACATGTGAAAAACCAGACATCCGGCTTGTTGTATTATATTAAATGAGAATAGAATTCACGGTAGTCTCTGGGTATGTTAAGGAGGTAATTTTTGCATATTAAATTAGAATCACTTCACGTGAAAAGGGTCATTGAATAATTGGATATTGTAGGTATTTAATTTAAAAGTTAATTATAAATAGGTGGCATGTCCTAGTTAAGGAGTTAAGCAATATAAAATAATATATAGAATTCACGGTAGGCTCTGGGTGAAATATGATAAATAATTTAATAAACAAAACACCCGGTTCATCTGTTCCACAAAAGTGCTTCATTCAACAACCATTGTTTAGGAGGTAATTGCATTATTTCACGTGTATGGATTCCCACATGTCTATATTTCTGATGTTACATCCCCCACCCACTTATAAAAATGTGAAAAGACAGCTGAACGGTATTGGAGATTTATCGCTATTCAAGGAGGTATGTTTATTTTTCGCGATAAATATACTTTCGTAAGCATCAAGTTCATGGGGTTTATTAATTCCTTTTATCAATTTCAAACCTGTCATCGGTACATTGTGTAGTGTGCTCAAAGCGTGATTTGCGACATTTGTTTATCCGGTCTATTGTATTTGATATGTGCTATGTGTTCTTTAAAGCGTGTTATTATAGGTCGTTTAGTTTGGCCTATATATTTCAAGATGACAGGTTTGAAATTGATAAAAGGAATTAATAAACCCCATGAATTTGATGCTTACGAAAGTATATTTATCGCGAAAAATAAACATACCTCCTTGAATAGCGATAAATCTCCAATACCGTTCAGCTGTCTTTTCACATTTTTATAAGTGGGTGGGGGATGTAACATCAGAAATATAGTGAAATAATGCAATTACCTCCTAAACAATGGTTGTTGAATGAAGCACTTTTGTGGAACAGATGTACCGGGTGTTTTGTTTATTAAATTATTTATCATGTTTCACCCAGAGCCTACCGTGAATTCTATACATTATTTTATATTGCTTAACTCCTTAACTAGGACATGCCACCTATTTATAATTAACTTTTAAATTAAATACCTACAATATCCAATTATTCAATGACCCTTTTCACGTGAAGTGATTCTAATTTAATATGCAAAAATTACCTCCTTAACATACCCAGAGACTACCGTGAATTCTATTCTCATTTAATATAATACAACAAGCCGGATGTCTGGTTTTTCACATGTTAACGCCCCGTCTTAATTTTGTCTTTCTCAGAATTTGCAACGAGAGTTCGGCCTTTAATATATATATACGACTTTTTAACCATTTGTTAATGGAAAATTTTTTTACACTCCTACCTAATATAGATTTTGTCACTACCTGCGTACTGGATATAACACGTTTAAATAATAACTATTAATTTGTACATTGCACAAGAAATGCTCATACAGTTATATATACTAGTGTTTTGTGGAAATATAAGGTGTTTCATTTAGTTTATTAGTAGGTCACCGTAGCTTTAAAATCGTTTTTAGTAGGCGCCTTCTTGAGAGAAGAATTTTTGCCGTCCCTTTGTTCGATATTTTAACACATGTTTTTAAAAACCTTTTCTAATAGACAAGTGTTTTGTCTCGTAGTTTGAGATGTGCATGGTAAATTTAGTCTTTACAGGGTTGCAGTGTATAGTAGTTGTGCGGAAGCGTTTATCTTACTTTATTGTGCCCCGTGTGACTTTAATTAGTAGTTTTTTACCTACTGATGATGACAACTTAGTTGTCGAAATACGTATTTAGGATACGACTAATAATTGTGGTAAGGGGTTATATACCTTTTTTAAATAACTAAATATTTATTAAACTTTTAACTTCTGACACAAGTGTTTATTTTGTGAGAACACCTAATTTACCAGAAATATTTCAATAAATAATAATTCCGGAAACACGAGCTAATAGAAGAAAATATTCTATTTGGTATACATTACGTACTATTTCTTGTATCAAATCGAAATTACATGCTAACAAGAAATACTTTAATCACTGAATAATACTCGTAGTGCATTGGCTAGGACTAGGTTTGCAGATTTCTCAAATAATATTAGATACACAATTCACAGAGATTTTAATAGCTACGTAGAATATTCCATGCAGCAAAATCCCGCAAAGCTTTGGAAATTAATTCGTGGATGTGATAACTCTTCTAGACATCTTACATCTTTTTTGTACCATGGAGTAGAATATACGAACGCTTGTATGGTCGTAAATGGATTTGCAAGCATACCATATTTGGGTATTTTTCTTAAGTATTTACCAGTTGTGTGACTTCTCTTCTTCTTCTTCTTCCTTCATGTTCTTCTAGGAGATCCGTGGATCTGCTCTCTAACCGATTATTCCTATTTTTCTGCGACATAGAGTTCCAGCTGCCTTGCCATCTTTTCGGTGGTCTTCCAGGGGGCACTATCCTCTCGGTCTTTCTTTCAGCACGTATATCAACACGGGCTATCCTGTTTGAATCCATTCTTTTTACGTGCTCATGCACCGCTGTCTTCCCCATCTAACGTCTTGAACTCCGCATGTCTATCTAATGTCATCGTTTCTTACTCAGTCCCAAAAGTTTCTGCCTGCTATTGTTCTCAGAGTCTTCATTTCGGATGATCGCATTGTCCCTGCTGGTCTCTGATCTGGCTTCGATGCCGTATTAGTCTCACACATGTTTTGTAAATGCAGACTTTTTATTCTCATGTGTTTATTTTTCCATATGACATCCAGAAATTGCAGCCGCCTTATTAATCTGGTTTTTAAGATCATTCGCTAGGTTCTAGTGACTGGATATATTTACTCCTAGGTATTTAAATTACATAACGCGTCCTATGGGTTTATCTTGCATCTTACTGGTTCTTTAGCGAAGGTTAAACATTTTGTTTTTCCGACGGATATAGTCATGTTAAATTTCAGTGTCTGGGTTTTTGCGATTTCTCTCTAAACACCAAAAATACATATTTATCGACACGCACGCGTCTAAATGTAAATTACCACCCTATTAATTATTATTTTTTTGTTCTATGAAGAACAACGTGCATTCGATTCTTATCGAAAGAGATTATTAAAATCTAAATAATGAGTTTGTTTGTTACAAATACTCACTACGATGCTGTAATAATGAAATTGTACATTTACGATTATTATACATGGTACTATTTTGTACTCGAAGGATTCCTACGTCGATGAGTAAATCACGCGCGATATATGTGTAATAATATTATAGAAATAATAGCCAATAATACGAAAATATAAATAACGATAAGAAATAAGTACTAAAGTTCTAGTTTCCAAAATTTTAATTATAAATCCACATGAATAAATTACTCCGTATTTTATCCACCTGATGAAGCCATTGTATGGCGAAACAATATTGCAATGGATTTATAATAAAACTAGAAGTTTAATACTTATTTCATATCGTTATAATAAAGTTTTAGCAAGTATCTCCTTCGTCAATCAACGATTTAAAATATAAATAAGGTAACAGTATAACAAATAACATAGTAAAACAGTCATTACCGTGGTCAATTGCTGGATTTTACCACTAATGAAAAACAAAAACCAAAAATACTACGACTTGTGATACATGTTCAGCCTATCGACTCTGAAAGATTAGAGAGGGATAACTGATAATACAAAGGTATTTTTAATAATATAAAATATTATTAAAAATCTGGTGTGAAGAACACAAATGCAGGTTCACTATTAATATTTTCTGTGAACGTGTCCGAATATATCCTATCCCCAGAGACGTAGATACGTATTTCACCTTTCTACAGGCTCATCGGTACGCCCCTGCTGGAGAAAGGATATTCCCAGACACATTCACAGAAAAGAACCACATCGCCCTATTACCGCAATTATCCAGACCGAGCGCAGAAGTAAATTCGGCGCTGCCTGTTGTCAGACAGCCGAAGTACCTCGCATACCGTCCACATAATTAATGTGAAGTAACGACGCCCTTCCAAAGGTTGGCACAGCCAATTTCTCTAGAAAACTGCATTTTGTTTGTGCCTTCACTCATACTACGGCTTAACCGCATGTGTAATGTATCAGAATAATTGAAACATACATGAGTAGGTAAACCCCACCAGTTTTGTATAATACAAAGGTATTTTTAATAATATAAAATATTATTAAAAATCTGGTGTGAAGAACACAAATGCAGGTTCATAACTGATAAGATGAGAAGGATAACAGAATTAAGAAAGAAAGAAATTATTATATACTTAGTACTATTTTTGTATCAACTCTAAGCTGATTCTTGCGCTGTATAGCAATTTTTTTACCAAAACTTACTATACTATTTTATTACAACTGCATTGTAGAACTAACTACTTCAGGAAACCACAAATATTGTTGTGGTTTCTTAAAGTAGTTGCTTATAGAATGCAGTTGTTGTAGAATTTTATTAATAGTAAGTTATAGTAAAAAAGATTACTATTCGGCGTAGGAATTAGATTAGAGTTAATATACAAAAATAGTATGTCAGAGAGAGCACGTTAGTGCGTTACCCTAATATACTTGGCATAACGAAAAGTTTGTAAACATCCTGGATATCAGCAACCAAGAAAGCTTATTTGATGAGTTTTTTAAATTAAACTTCATACACAGGTTGTCCTTGAAATAAAGAGACAACATATGATAAATGGAAAGATGTAATTATGTAGAATATAAATCCAAAATATTGTGATTCAATTACGACGCGAACTCTGAAATTAAAAATAGCCCAAAAATTGTATTACGTGGGGCCTATGAATTCAAAATATTCAGAATGTGTATAAATAATAAATACGTGAGGTATTTACACACATACACTTACATACGTAACAGCTGGATGAGATGGACAAGAACAAAATTATTATTTTTGTTATCATCGGTCATCTTTAAGATATCGTCTGTATATCTATATGTATAATCGCACAGTGGCGTCGCAAAAATTTTTTAAGTATCTTTCCCATTTTTTTTTCTCGCTTATGAGAGGGAATTTTGGGCCAATATTTTGGATTTATATTCTAAATAATTAAGTCTTTCCATTATCATACGTTGTCTTTTTATTTCAAGGACAGCCTTTATACATTATAACTGACCTCGGTTGGTTCCAACCAACGACAGAATATTACTATATGTTCCCTAAAAAGTAACTTAAGGTATTACTAACTTGAAACCATGTTCTTTGTAGCTCAGAGGTTAGAGCAGTGGTTTGGAGAACCAATGGACGTGGGTTCGAGTCCCACCTAAGGACGAAATTTTTTCAATAAAACTTTCGAATAATTAACGTCGTAATTTCAGATAGCAATCTTTACAATTCACATTACTTCGCGAAATAACATTCTAATTTAAATATTTAATATAAGCCGAAATTCCAAGATTTATCAAATGATATATATATATATATATATATATATATATATATATATATATATATATATATATATTGATGTGGTTCATCTGATGCTCTCTTAATTTCTTTCAGTTATATGTTTTCTTGTATAGAAATGTTACATCTGCAATTTATTGATTTTTAAATATATTATTTTATAGCCAAATTTTTGTATTATATATGTAAAATTATAATTGGATTTAGAAATATTGATATCGATTAATATTGTAATTTGTATTCATTTTATTTTTATTTCTTGCTCTTAAATTAAATTTTTAATTTAATTTTTCTTTTTCCACGTGAGGATCTTGGTTTTCTAAATCTAATTCTGATTATTTTATATGTAATCATATTTCTATTAACGTTATTATTCATTATGTCTCTGGTAAACTTCAATTTCAAAATCTGTAATTGTGATTACGTGAGTGATGTTAATGAATATTCTGATTAATCTGTCAGAGTTGTTTTTATCTCTGTTTCATGAAAGATTTTCTTTAAAGTAACATTTTAAAATTATTCCTTTTTAATTTGTCAAAATGACATTTGATCTAATTTTTGAATTCAGTGTACAATTTTCTAAGAAAATCTGATTTATGCTTATACAAATTTCTTATGGTAGTCTAGACGACGAAAAACAATATTATTGATTGATTGAGAAGATTTTTGCATGCAGTTGTAAAGAAAAGAATGATTTTCAATTTCTTCTTCGAAATTATTTAAACAAAATTATCTACGGCTACATTTTTAATAACAAGAAAGTGAGTTTATTATTTTACATGTTATAAATACCTTGCAAGAAAGATACTTCGAGTGTGGAAATACTAGGAAACCTTATCATCTACATTTTGTATTTCCAATTATGCTAATAGCAATTTACGTTTAAGCAGCTTTAATTAAGAAGCTACTGGAACCTTTCCTTGGTTATATTTGGTTAAATTACACTTTCTTCCGGACATCAGATTTGGACATAACCTAGCAGAGTTCTACAAGATATAGGAACGTATGCAGATTTGCGGCTAGAATATCTACTAGAGGATCCAGACTGATACATCATTTTCTGACTTGCTGTACCTGTTAGGATTCTTCAGAGTTTAGAACATCCAAAGAACAAGTTGTTATAGATATTACCATATCTGTCATAAGCACCAGGTATTCTTAAGAAAATTGATTCCAATATATTTATTAAAGATATAACAATTCTTGCAGACACATATTTTAAATTGATTACTCACGTTTTTCAAAATTCATATTTCACTGCATATTTACATTAGTTTTTGTAATATTATTATTAAATTTAACAAGGTTTAGATACAACCATAACATTATTACATTTTGACTTAAAATTGTATAGGTAACCCATTGTTGTTTGTAAATTAGCAGGTTACATACTTATTTTCCTAAAGATATGTACGTATATAGACATACATAGTATTTTATTTCTTATTGTATCTTGTACAATTAATAATAGAATATCTTTTAAATATATTTATCATAATCTTTGACTTTATCGTTTTATTTTATGTATTTCTGTGTTGCTGTCTGTGTATTCGGAACTTGCTTTTTGACTCTGAGATTAAGAAGTTTTCTGTTAATTATTATTATAAATTCTTAATTTTTCATATTTGAGCTAGCCATTCTGATATTTCATTTTATTATTCATTCATAATTATTCAGCTCCTCCGTATTATTACAATATATATATATATATATATATATATATATATATATATATATATATATATATATAGTGTTTATAAGAATTTTATTTTTCTTATTTATTTTATTGGCCGTGTCTTAATATTAAAAATAATAGACTTTTTATTGGTTTAGCGACCTTTTATTGAATTTTGATGTTTTATTCTACGACGTTTCGACTTTTATTATTATTCAGTCTTTTTCAAGTAACGTTTTTTTTTTGTTGGGTTTCAAAAACACGCATTCTGTGCAACATGTGTTATCGGGGACATCCGAGACCTTTTTTTATTAAGGACCGACCGTACTGGTTCGAGTATTGAACGTGTCTGACACTTACAATATAATCCTCAAAATTTGAATTCTACGGAAAATTATATTTTCCATGAATTATTTAGATTTCAAAACAGGCGAAATTGCGTTTGACATATTCAAAAATCGGGATTGTAGAAAATTATGAAGAGCATGTTCATTATTTCGTATTTGAATTTAAAGTAGCAAAAATACACTTGCCAAAAATGCACTTTTAAGATCTCAGTTAGAAAGAATATTCGTTTAGACAAGGGTGATTTACAAACATTTTATTGAAAGCCAAATAACAAAAAAATAATGTTAAATGAACATAAAAAATATGATACTTATTAATTTTATTTATACAAGAACGGTATTTATGAATCTCTTATGGTACCAAACTTGAACTGTCAGCGCCAGAAAATGTTCAAAATGTTAATTTTGCTTCAATGCAACATTCAGCTCGATGCAAAAGTTCACCAGAGGTAGCACTTCTTAATAACTCGTCATTAAGAGCTGCGCATTCATTCCTAATTCAATTTTTTAAATCTTACAAATCTGCAAGAGGCGTCTGGTATACCCTATCCTTCAAAATAATCTAACGGCGTTAGATCGGGTGATCTTGCAGGGCATCTTATTGGTCCATGTCTACTTATTAGGAAAAATCTGATTAACATAATCAGTCATAATTCTAGAATTGTGAGCGGGTGCCCCATCATACTGAAAATATATGTTGGCACGTATATTCAGGGGAACATTTTCAAGAAAACCTGGAAATTCGCACTGAAGGAATTCTAAATATACCTCACCAGTTAAGATTCCTTCATAAAACTTTGGTCCAATAGTGTACCCATCGATCATGCCGCACCATTATTAACTCCCCAAATTCTCTGAAAATCGGTCTCTCTCATCCAATAAGAATTTTCTACAGACAAATAATGGCAATTGTGTCGATTTCCGGTTCGATTATTATGAAAGTGGCCCACATCTCTCCATAATACTGCCATCTTCACGGGCAGTCGCTAGCCGTGCAAGAAACCCTGTCTTCTGTCATAATGTCCTGGTTCTAATTCTTGATGTAGGTGAATTTTGAAAGGCCAGAATTTGGATTTTAGGATTCGTTGAATAGAAGAACGAGAGATATCGCATTTTGCTTTAATTTCTCGAATTAAAATAAGCGAATTATTAAGCACACTTCCCAAAACACCAACAAGTAATGTCAAATTTTGCTTTAGTTTCCATAGATCGCTTAGGTTTCTACGATCCAAATTTCCGAATATTTAAAGTTTTACCTCTCTTTTTAAATCTAAATACAAAGTGTGATACTTCAGGAGAAGGATAATTTTCGGTAGAATTCAAATTTTGTGGAAAATATACAGGATGCTATTTAAAATAAAAAAGTTTGAGTCGTTTCCGGTTAAACCAGAAGTGAAAGAATATGAACAATAGGCTCAATATAAAGAACATTAGGTGTATATCAGATGCCCCAAATTTTTATTTTATCAGATAACGAAGCTACGCCATTGGAACAACATAACTGAGACACCCGGTATATATATCAGGTTCATTCAATAGGTATAACATATTTTAAATAGGTGGCTGTGGCTAGTAGTATATCTTAATTGTTGTCATTTAATTGTCAAAGTGTAGCGCAATATATGCTGTTTTATTCAAGATAGACAGATTTCCAATTCATCAAAGAGCTTTTGCAGTTAAGAGTTTTATTACAAATCAATCAAGTGTGCAAACTCAGAGATGCTTTCGACGGTAAATCAACGTAGCAAGACACGGACAAATTCCTAGCAGAAAACTAGTTTGAGGTAGGTGAGGGATTTTGATGAAAGAGGCAATATTTCATCAAAATATACTGGAAGAGTACGGCAGTGAGGACACCAGCAAATATTGAACGCTTCAGGCAAGCACTTCGAGAAAGTTCATTGCGTTCTGCAAAAAGACTTTCAATTACTTTGCAAATTACTGAAACGAGTATGCAGAGAATTTTACATGAAGATTTACACTTTTACCACTACAAAGTCCAAGTCGTTCATATGTTGCAAGATGGTGACCGAGATGCTCGAATGACTTTCTGCAGGAATATATTGGAAATTTTGAATCAAGACCAAAACGTGATTAATTATTTGCTTATATGTCCGATGAAGCGCATTTTTATGTAAGTGGAAGTGTAAACAAACATAACTGCCGTTATTGGGCGGCTGAAAACCCACAAACACTACACAAAAAACCGCTTCATGATGCAAAAGTCACTGTATGGGGTGGGTTTCAACATTTGGAATAGTAGGACCGTCTCAACGAGGAAGCTGTTACAGTCACCTTGGAGCGTTATATTTTCATGTTATAAACATTCCTGTGGCATTATCTACGTAGAGTAAGACCAAGAAACATTTTTTTCGAACAAGATGGTGCCACACCACATACAGCAAGGCAAAGTTTGATTGCGTTAAAATATCCGAACAGATTAATCCCAAGGTTTGGAGACTTGGCCTGGCCGTCAAAATCCCCTGACCTGACTGTGCCAGATTTCTTCCTTTGAGTGTATCTCAAGCAAAAAGTCTTCGAGAGATACCCGTGCACAATTCAAGATTTTAAACCATTCGAGAAGAAATACGTTCGATTAATCGTCCAAAGTTTAATACTTTTTTGCCATCATTTATAAGATATTCTTAGGACTTTTTTAGGTCTGAAATCCACATTTTTTATCAGCTTGCCACGTTCTTGCTTATTTACTTAAAGACTCAAACACACGAAGTATATTATATAAATTACTGTATATAATAATTTATAATTTTTATTTTTTATTACTCGATAGCTGTCACTACAGCCACTATCGTTTGCAGTATGGAATTTTACATTAAATTGTAGTAACCTATTCTATGTATTTTCCTCAGTATACTGATTCATTAAGACTGTTGTATTAGAATTATGATCGGAGACATCGTCATGTATAGCATCGATCTTGTACAAATTCATTTAATAAAGATAAATCGATAAACATGCAGTTTCTCTATTGGGTTACGTTTGCGATATAGGTATTCCAAAATAAATACAAACGTTATGGTCTACTTGTTCAAAATCAGCTCACATCTGCTCGGTTCTCTTGCCATTCTTATAATATTCTTTTTCCCTTAAGGTAAAATCGATACTGTTACATCGGATAATAAAAAAAGATTTTACAATTAGCCTGATAATGCCTCAGGATGCCCATTATTAGATAATTTGTAACGGACTTTGTTCAAACGATGTGCTGTAATTCACTCTCGAGTAGAATCAATATCCTCGTACATATTATATCCTACCTATTTAATACCATAGTTGAAACCGACATATACGAACTGATCGTAACTTATAATTAATTAGGAGATTAATTAGGCGCATAGATAATTGAGTGGTGCTGCACATATTGAAATAAACTAGCTGTAAATTCGTGATGCTCTCTTCCTATATATTCTCTTCGAAAATCGGTTCGTTTAATTTAGCTACTGCCCTACATGGATATTGCATTTCATCTTGACAGGTTGGTAGACATGTTATAGTAACCTTATTTACATACGTAAAATTGGATTTCCTTTTTAGCCCTGTACTATTACATGTAAATTCACAGGGGCTATACATGGTTAGGCAAATGTATGGATCAATTCGAATATCTTTGACGTGGTTAATTAGATTTTAATAAGACTTTCCACAATTAATTAAATGCAAATCGGGGATTCGATGAATATATTTATATGCGAATCAGATTTTCCGGTTCAGCCGGAAACGATGTAACTTTATTTTAAATGAAATACCCTGTATATTTTTACGAATTTCAATAGAGCTCTGCTCTGGGAGCTCAGCAATAATAAGCTTTGGCACAATTTTGTTCAACAACGACAAATATATTTAATTAAAACTGATATTTTAAAATCATGTTTACGTTTTAATTCCATGGCTTACTACATGGAATTAAAATTCAGTATAGCAGCGCCAAATAAGATGGCGAGCGGAGGGGGTGCGCAGTAGTCGCTTTAAAAACGTGCACGCCCACTTACTCAAGTAATTGTCAGAATATATTTGTCAGTGGCGGAAGATAATGTCTTTGTTAGGAGATCATAAAGTGATACACGCTCAAACGCGAGAAGTAGTTTCTAATGTTTACTATTATTTTTATAAACATAAAAATATGTCATTGCTATTAAGTAACATAAATATTTGGAATCAGAAATATTAGTTGATGAAACGACAGAAAGTTTAATTATGATTGTATATAATGAGAGTGACAGTGATGACAACTTCAGTTCCGAAAAAGATTAATTTGTTTAATCTATTGTACTGTTAGTAATAAAGGAATAAACCATTCATAAATTAAAGATTCTTTATACGTATGCAAGCAAATGTATTTGTGTTTAGCGATATTGTTTGTACATTTAAATCTTATTTCATATGTAAATTGTTTAATTAATTATAACATCAAATTGCTTCCTCTGTAAATTTATAGATATAAATATATAGATTTTAAAAATATTCTTAAAAACCTGTTTGTAATTACAATCTCATTATTACTGTCAACACCAAAAAAAAAAGAGAAATCTAAAATTTAATCGTGTCAGCTAATTGTCAGCTTATTCATGTCAAACGGTTGTCAAATGTTACTATTGGTTTTAGTTTTTAGTTTTAAGTATGCCAAAAGCCCGAATCTTAATCCAATTGAAAATTTGTGGGGCATATGGAAAAAACAACGCGTCGTAATAATTTTAGACAGACAGGAATTGATTAATAGCATAAACGAGTGTCGGCAAAATTTAACTGCACAATATTTTGAAGCTCTAATTAGATCTATACCTAGAAGGATTAATTTGGTGATAGAAAATAATGGCAATACAACAAAATACTAAAGTATTATATTTCTGTTAATAACTACCTAATAAAAAATGCGACCTTTATTTTCTTGTCGCATATTATTTTACAACGTCTAATTAAATTATTTTGATTAATCATTCAGATTGCAATGTCAGATAATTCCAACCTCTTTGAAAAAAGCCATAATTAAACAGATTAAAAAAACATAAAACACAAATTTCTGTGTATGTACGTCAATTTCCTTTTTTTTGGCGAGAAACGTAATATCATTTCGTTTGGTAATGAATGTATGTGCATATATGTCATTATACATATTGCTATGGTTTTTTCCAAAAATAATATTTAAAATTTATTTAAAATAAATGTACAGATTTTTTGAACATGATTGAATATTTTTGAAAATGTTATTTTCATGTGTGAGATAAAAACTTGATTTTTGGTGGTCGACTTGATGTGAAAGCGATAGAGAGATATATTGAGGATTAAAATATATAAATTTAAATTAGTTCGGGTTGTTTTTTGAGTGTGACCATAATTGATGGTATTTCATATGTACTTCCCGATAATTCTACGAGATTGTTATTCTCGTAATTTTGATGATGTTTAAAGATTTAACAACTGTTCTCGTTTGTCTCCAGAAAATTTTGTAAGTTTTTATGAATTCATAAAACGTAAGTTAAAATTATAAGAATATTTCTATTGTATTCAAGATTGTTATTAAAGAGATTTATTATTAGAAAGAATAAATAATAAAGATTATTATTAGATTTCTATGTTTTAAAAAATATTATAATTGTAAAATTTTGCACGACGGGATTCAAGGTTATAGTTTTTACATGTTATTTTGCGCATGTGTAAAAATTTTGATCCTGTATCAATATATTTTATACAGCGTGGTTCTCTGGGGAGGAATTAAAAATAAACTTTATTATTTTAGATAAGTTTGTTAGGAATTAAGAGGAAGTTTTTTAATCCACTTAGCGGTCAAATATACAGTGGATATTTTTACCTCGTTGTATTATTGTAAAATACAAAATCTTTATACTTTATAAAGATAGATTTTTATTTCTTTTTTGATTTTTTTGTATTAAATATTCATTTAAATTTTATCTTGTGCTTGTTTCATTTCATATACCATTACTACTAATTAATTAATAAATATAAGTAACTTATATATATATATATATATATATAAATATAAAACATATCGGGAACTATTTACTGGCGTCCAAATAACATTGCAGTTCCACGTTTTTCCGATTGGAACCCGAGAAGTAAGAAGTCTCATTTTTTGGAAATCAATCGGCTGAGTAACCTAGTTGGGTAAACTAGTTGTGGATGGTGGCGCTATAATTCAACAAACCACTATTCATAGCAATATGTTTAATGTTTCTGTAACGTCTAAGTGACTTCACAATAAATCTATACTGTTAAAAAAATAAGTTTGTATATATTTTACTCTAAGAAATTATTAATTTTTTAAGTGATAGATGTGTAGTTTACGCCGCCTATGGTATATTGCAATTTTATGTAAAACCAAATACAAATCTCCCCACTACTTCTAATGCTGCACGAACTTACTCCCACCGCTCGCCATCTTATATGGCGCTTGGTATACTTGACTAAAACTGTCAGAATTAACTTTGTAGACGTCCAAATATTAATAATGGTTTAATTAACTGAAGAAGAACGTACTGAAATTCTGATGATCATTGGTTTTCTTGACCGCGTCAGAACTCATGAAGAAGTTTGCGATTTATTTAACAATTTGCATCAAGATCGGCAAATATCCGAACCATCGTTCATAAAACTTTGAAACGGTATAACTTGACCGGAAATGTTAGAAATTTACCGAAAAGCATACGACCAAAAGTCACATCTAATGAAGTTATTACTCAAGATATTGCTATAGCATTAGAAGAAATACTACAAACTTCTACTGCATCCTTCGCATTAAACTATGGTATAAGTTTGTTGAATTTATTTAAAAGGTAGTCTATTTTATTTATCGGTATACATGTTGTGATATGGTCTACATATCTTTTCAAGAAAATGGCGTTGAGTCTAATGAATTGATAATTCTTTGTTCCACATGTTGTCTGACTAGATTTGCCATAGGAGCAGCTAAATGAGAAAGATAGTTTTACTGCTCTATCTGACTGATAGAGCAGAAAATCTACCACATACTCAATACAAAAAAGATAACATCAAGAATAATAACTATCCACCATAACTTATAGAACAAACAATTAAAAAAAGAATTCACCAAATATACAACACTGCAGACACCAATAATAATTTAAACAATAAAACAACATATATCACGAAAAAAATAAATATACTTTAAAAAAATATGATATAGCTACAACATATAAACTTAGCAATACTAATAAATATCTATTTTCAAAACTAAAACCTTAAATAGAAGAAAATCAAGAAACACATGCCATCTATAAAATTTCATGTCGCGATTGCGATAGTTACTACATAAGCCAAACTGAACAATATTTATACAAAATAATACAAGCCCACAAATACTCCAAAATATAAAAAACTCCTTTATTTAAACACAAACTGCAACGCGATCACCATTTCGATTTTGAAAACACACAGATACTTGATATACACACAATGAAAAAGGAAATTAAAGAAATGATTAATATCAAACACGAAAAAAATACAATTAACAACAGAAGTGATATAAAAAATATAAGCAGTATATACTATAACTTAATAATGTAAAGTAACGATCTCCAATTTACCATTATGAATATACCGAATAGTGATTTCAGTTTTTACTTTATAAGAAACAATGCACTAAAAATTGTTCCAGCTAAATTTCAAAAGAATATTTTAAAAAACAATGTCATGCTGAATTTTTTAATATCAACTACAAAAGATCAATTACACGTTAAGGATATTCTTAAATACACTACAATTCTACCGACATTTTGTGTGCTGAACTCTACTTATAAACATGTTGTATGGGGCCTCCATTTTGTAAATTCACAGTTCTTAATCTATGTTTGATCTGTAAAACAGCTCGCCTGATCAAATTTATAGACACTTCTGGCCACACCTCTTCTAACTGTCGGCACAGATCTTCTAAGTTTGCAAATAGTTCCCGTCTCTATGAATACACTTTTTCTTAGAATGCGTTACACACTGAGTAATCTAAAGGATTACAGTCTGGAGCATTAGGCGGCCACTGGTTTCCTTGAATAAAAGATGGCATGTTTTCTAGTAAAATCTGTTGTGTTCTTACTGCTCTGTGGGATAAAGCGCTGTCCATTATTCGGATATAATCGACGCATTTTCGGTAGTAAATCGTCCCGCAAATGTCGTATGTAGCTATCTGCGTTTGTTTTTGTTAATTTAGGATCAGTAAAAAATAGGCGACTTTTTCCATTCCAGGATGTGACGCATGACACAATGAGCTTTTTGCAGAACCGTGACTTCCTGTGGTACAAACGTTCTGGTTGAATAGCATTCTTTTTGGTTGTCAAATAAACCCTGTTATTTTGTCTATATTCAGGTACTTGGAGCGTTCTTTTCATCTAGAAAAATTAGACGGTGCAGGTCAGCATTCGAAATGTCTTTTGAATTAAGTATAAGTGAAGAGGTTTGCGGCCTTTTGTAGCATTTAATGCCTATATGTTTTTTGAATAACTTGCGACTAATTCCTAGCTTGGCTGTTATTTTACGCTGAGATAAATGAGTTCCCGGTTGATTTTCCTTGTGACTATGACAATAGCAGTTATAGGTTTTCCACTGCCGGGTTTTCTGTAAACAGATCCGATTAGCACAATTTATGCTGGAAGGTAGCCATCTCTTGCCTAGAAATTCCCTCGCAATTCTTTTCCCGCGCCAGTATTTTTCTCTATAACATATGGCAATTATGTCTAAATCAGGCTTCGTCAAATGAGGTGCCATTATTATGAGAAAAAGTACTTTAATTTGTACAAAGTGCCACTATACCAATTGCAAAGTGGCAACTAACTCCAAATGTCACTCAGAATTTCATTTGTTTTAACAAAAGGTTGGTTCGATTTAAGCTGTTTATTAAATTATCAACGTGTAATCGTTATTTTTAAGTTAACTTTAAACTTCTGTTACTCCATTATTGAAGAACATATACCTATGAATTTTTTCACGCATAAATCTGTCATTTGTCTGCAAGGGAAAAAAATTACCTAGATATCTCT
Source organism: Melolontha melolontha (assembly GCA_935421215.2). Lineage (NCBI taxonomy): Eukaryota > Metazoa > Arthropoda > Insecta > Coleoptera > Scarabaeidae > Melolontha > Melolontha melolontha. Next base: position 55,367,845 of record OW285242.1, read on the forward strand.
ATACGTTCGGCTAATATACGAGTAGCTATGGAAACAGGATTCATTTTTTTCTAGCCACCGGGTATACAATTGTTATATAAATATGTCATATGTTATTTAAATATCTGCACACTGGCTTATCATGCTGGCAGTTCCGAGTTTAGCTCCGGAACTAGGCTGTCCGAGTGGTGTTTCGTGGTATTCCTTCTAGTTGTAGGCGAATGCCGACAGTTGAACATCTTAAGTCGCTCCACGGTCGCAGACATAATAATAATTCATGGCTTGCCAATGCCTCATGTAATTGGCTGTTGGGGAATGCTAAGGCATGAATTATTATTATTAAACTTGAATGTATTTTTGAATAATGTAATTTTATCCATGACAACTTCACATATATAAATATGACATTAATATACTGTCGTTTATAATTTAAAATTCTTTGAAAAAGACAGTAATTGCCGAAACATGTGAGATTTTAATTGTTTTAAATATATACATATTAAAGTAAAATAGACCTTAAATCGTCGACTATCTAAGTCTACTATAATATACAAAGGTCAAGAAATAATTATATATATATATATATATATAAATTTATTTAAAAAAAGAGTTTATTAAAACTAAATATTTAAACACTGAAGAAATAACATCTGTCGTGATTGTAACTTTCCTTTATCTATAGTTTATAAACTTGTTTCGTATATTGTTTAGATTAAATTGTATGTTTGTTAACGTTACTATTTTGCTCTATTTAATACATATACGGTTATCAATTATAATTCAATGAATAGAGCGCTTCAGACTCTACTTGAACGGGCTTGTATATATACTATTTATCTTTATGTATATTGTTTGTTTTCACCGAAAATAAAAAGGGTGATGTATTTACATTATTGCATCTTTCGTGAATGAATGTAAATCGCCTTGAGGCTTTATCAATTACAGATAAATACGAGAAAGATGTCCGATGCGAAGTAAATAGCATTTTTTTAATTCTTTTTATTAATTTTGTATAAAACAAATGTTCATTTCTTTTATTTTGCTAGCCGGAACATTTTCTTTAGATTGTTGCTTCACCCCAAGTCCTTGATTTCTTTGAATCGATATACAAATTCAAATTATCATTTTAAGTTGACCAACGAAATTTAAAACTTATTTAAAATTTTAACGGTAAATATATTTTATCTAACCTACATTTTAAAAGTATTGTAACGTACAATTGAGATTGAAAATAAAAATGTATAAAAATTCTATTACTTTATATGCTGCTTTTGACTGTTTGTCTCATAATCGGACGTAGAAAACAAACGAATGCTAATATTGAATTATTTTTTCATTTCAACATGGTTAAATAATAAAGCACGTACAGTATGTGTACAGAGCGTGTTCCAACATAAGGTTCTACGAAAGTATCATACGCATAGATGCTCTAATAATTGTCAGATTGAAAAGCTTCGCCGTACTGTGCGCATAACAGGTTAACAGTTTGAATTTTCGTAATAGCAGACAATAAAGTGCCTTTTCGGTATTTAGTGCTGTTTAAATTATTTAAACAACGTTTCACCAAGAACCGACTGTTACATCTATTAAGAAGATAATATCAGTCAGAAAATGTATATCAGCAGCCATGTACCTACTAGCTACCGAAACGCAAAAAAAGAACTAGTAAATTATCTCAATACAATTAACAAAGTACTGTTTACTATAAAAATTCATAACAACAATAATTTTACCCTTAATTAGTCGCGTGGGGTGCAAGTGGTTTCAGTGAATTTAAAATTTTATGTATCTTCGGTATGCAACCCTGTAATTGTGCGTGCATTTATGTAATTTTTTGCTACCATGCAAAGAACAGTTGAGCATATTGTGGTTTTATATAGTGTCGTTAGTTCTTTTGCAGAAAACTTGCACAAATCACATTTGCACCCCACGTGACTAGTTAAGTAATTCTTTTTATCCCAGGTGGGTTCACTGAGGCTAAGGGTTTTTGGGATTCGATATTTGTTTAAACAATAATACTGTAACCTAACCTCAAACACTTCGCAGACAGCACCATCATGGATTCCTCTTTGCACGCTTAAACAAATTGCCTTATTTATCTGGACCTCTTAGAAACTACTTCATTATACCTACGGGAGGGAAGATAATTTTTTGTTTAGGTACCGAAGGCTGGCTAATTACATTATTTTCTCCAAGATTTAAGGATGTCCTTGCTGAGCAGTTCCTTAGAATCCAATGTTTTTGTCCTCAGTCCGTGTAATGTACAATTACTCCTATTCTTACATATATTTTTCGCAATTATATTTACTTAGAATTAGAATTGTATTAGATGCATTATAATCATGCATTATAATCATTATTTACGCATACTACATCGTACAGACTATACCTACTAAAAAAACTCCTACAAAAGTGTTCTCATAAATTGGAACACATAAAAACACACATTTTCCATTCAATATATTTGATATTTTTCCTTTCAATGCTCATAATCTCACGACTTTAAATTATTGCGTAAACTTAACTTTGTCCGTAACTTACCACTTAAAAATATATGAACATAGTGGATATGGTATACCTACTTTTTCTTATCATGCTTTACGGAGTCTGAACATAATACTTCTAAGTCGATACGTTAAACTAAATAAATCAGTTCATAAGAAAACCCTAAGTCTAATTAAAAAATGTCAATTCAATGTCGAAATAGAATTCAAATATCGTTACTTTAATATACATATTATACAAATGCAAAGGTATTTTTAATAATATAAAATATTATTAAAAATCTGGTGTGAAGAACACAAATACAGGTTCACTATTAGTATTTTTGTGAACGTGTCCGAACATATCCCTCCCCAGAGACGTAGATACGTATTTCGCCTTTCTGCAGGCTCATCGGTACAAAACTGGTGGGGTTTACCAACTCATGTATGTTTCAATTATTCTGATACATTACACACGCGGTTAGTCCGTAGTATGAGTGAAGACACAAACAAAATGCAGTTTCTAGAGAGATGGCTGTGCCACCTTTGGAAGGGCGTCGTTACTTCACATTGGTTATGTGGACGGGGCGAGGTACTTCGGCTGTCTGACAACAGGCAGCGCTGAATTTACTTCTACGCTTTGTGAACGTGTCCGAATATATCCTATTTTACTTCTGCGCTCGGTCTGGATAATTTCTGTGATGTGGCGATGTGGTTCTTTTTTGTGAATGTGTCTGAAGATATCCATTCTCCAGCAGGAGCGTACCGATGAGCATGTAGAAAGGCGAAATACGTATCTACGTCTCTGGAGAGGGATATGTTCGGACACGTTCACAAAAATATTAATAGTGAACCTGTGTTTGTGTTCTTCACACCAGATTTTTAATAATATTTTATATTATTAAAAATACCTTTGTATTATACTAAACTGGTGGAGTTTACCTACTCATGTATGTTTCAATTATTCTGATACATTATACAAATGTTTTAAGGAAGAGAGAAGCTTTATTTATTATTTTATCTAATGTAATGTAGGGTAATGTTTTTTATAATTTTTTTATAAGTTTGGAATGGAATGAGAATAGAATATTTCTTACCTGACGAAATTACAGATCTTATACTGCAATTTAATTTTTGGTGCTCCGGTTGTTGCCTCGTCAGTCAGGTCGCTGTGAGTTCTTCCTCTTATCAAAGGGTGGGACAGGTGTATATAAGCCTAGTAGATGCTTTGTTTTATTTATAAACGCATTAAAATTTTAAGATACTTAAAATTGACAAATATTGCCCTTAATTGTGGTTATCTTTAGTGCTGCTTGGGTGTATTATGCAAGAGAAACAGGTGAATCTGACATTAATTGCTACTTTATTTTATATACAACATAAGAAAAAGACAATGTAACGATTTTTGTTCAAGTTATGCAAACATTCTTATTTAAAGTAGAACGATATAACGTTTATCTTTCTTATTTCAAACTAAATATAACATCAAACTCCTATATAATATAAATAAATGTCTTTTTTACTTTTGGTGACAAACGCAATAACGCTTATTGTCGCAAAGTGGTATTTATATTCTTGAACAATTCTATTTGATTCAATAATATTACTTTTGATAATATAAAAAAAATTAATAAAAGGTGAGTGGTTCACATATATTTTACGATACTAGAAATAATGATAATAAGAATTTCTAGGATTGATTTGCCAAATTTTACGTAATTCAAATATTTTTATGTACCTAACATATTGCTATGGATATTTTCTAAAAATAATATTTTAAAAATAATTTAAAATAAATGTACAATTATTTTTGGATATATGTGTATATCTGATATGTTATTTTAAATGTGCGAATAGAAAAATTAGTTTTATTCGAGGCCAATGTGTTCTTGTGGCCTAATATAATTCTGGGAGACGAAGATTTGCTGTAGCACGAGAACGTTGTGTTCTTTGAAAGATATATATATATTATATATTTAAACTAGTTCTGGTTGATTTGAATGTGTTAATTAGTTGTTTGTATTTTTGATATTCAATTCCCGATATATTTTAGAGATTATTATTCTCGTAATTTGATGATCTTAAAAGATTAAACAACTGTTCTCGTAAGTCTCCAAATTGTAAGTAGAATATTTTTTTTATGTCGACATAAATTTGAAAATCAGATTATATTAATTGTATTTCTATTGTATTAAAATAAGTAATTAAGAATTTGTATTATTAAGAATAAATAATACAGTTTATTATTAAAATTCTATGTAATAAAAAATTATAATTGTAAAAGTTTGTTCGACGGGATTCATTTTTTGTACATGTTATTTGCGCATGTGTAAATTTTGAACGTGTTTCAGATTTTGATTATACAGTGTGGTTCTCTGGAGAGAAATTAAAAATAAACTTTATTATTTTAGATAAGTTTGATCAGAGTAATTAAGAGGAGTTTTTTCATTCACTTAGCTGTCAATTTTACAGTGAATATATTTTACCTCATGTATTATTGTAAAATACATAATCTTTATACTTTGTAAAGATAGATTTTTTTTCATTTTTTGACTTTTTGCATTAAAGATTCAGTTTGTTTTTATCCTGTGTTTAATTTTTGTGTTCTGGCCATTACCGTTAATGAATTAAAAATAAGTAACTTATATAATATAAATATAAAACATATTGTGAACTTTTCACTGGCGCCTAGTATATTTCACAGTCACGACCTTCCTTATTGGAACCCGTGAAGTTAGAAGTCTCATATTTGGAAATCAACCGGCTGAGTAACCTAGTTGGGTAAACTAGTTGTGGATGGTGGCGCATTAAATCTACAAACCACTATTCATAGCAATATGTTTACTTAACGGATTCGTTCCTACGCGAATATGCCGCCGGTCGATGTTATCCGTTGATTGGCTGTTGCTCCCTTGTCCGTGGTTGAACAATTTCAAGCCAGGACGCCGTTTGTGAAACAATTGCTTTTCCCTTCGCGCTTCTATTTTCCACGGGCTTTTGCTTTTGTGCAATTTTGCCACTATAATGTCCGCTTGGAACCAAATTTCTGGTTAACTTGCCTGGATACGTTTCAATCTTGTCCCTTGCGTTATGGGTGATCTTCTTTGGATAATTTTATACGATTCTTCGATCGACATATTATTTGTTTTTGGCGGTTTATCGTTTCGTTGTATCGCTTGTGAATAAGTCGCTTTTCACGCTAATATTTTTAATAAAATGTGTGTAATGTGGCCTGGTCCTGCGGGGGCTACATCGTTGCGTTGGTACGCAGATGCGTATAAGAATTTAAATAATACGCAGATAAGGTTGGTTTGACGAAGTATAATTATTTAACACATAATAAACATAACAATTACTATATACATAACAATAAATAGAACAGTAGTCAAAGGAGAGATTTATCTCGCACTCGCTATGTCTTACTGACTATCTAGGTATGACTGATCTCTTGTTCTTTAATAGAACGTCTTATATACAACATTAGAGTGCCCTCATTTGACTACGTCCTTACTTAACTGTAAACAAGATGTGCAAGCGTGCGACCTCTGATTCATAACCTTGTGTATGCAATTAGATGGACCGAGGTCGTGTTATTCTAATACAATATAATGAGACCGGGGCCGCACCTTGAGAAAGTAGTACATACACAAATTACTTCAATCAAGTTATCACATGTGCTTCTAAGATTCGTGTTTTGTTGTGTTTTAATTTTACTATCTTTCTAAGTTAAATGCTTTAATGTTTAACGCTATTCTTCACTGTCTTTATTCGCTACGAAGGAGAGTACGTCTACCCTCGCTGATACTTCTCACGCGAATCTCGGGCACGGAACGTGAACTCTGTTTTCAATTGTTTTTCCTTTTTCGTCTTGACGTTAGCATCTTTAATTATGACTGTTCGTAAATTGCTTTGAAGTTTTGAATGTATACTGATTTTTTTTTTATTAATTATTATTATAAAAATTATTATAAATTTTTAAATTATTTTTGTGTGGATGCGTTTTTACATTAGTTGTTTACATTCTATAAATTGATTTTTCATTTTTAATAAAGTATGTTTTAAAATTAAATCTTAATATCTAAATATACATTTTTCTACGTTCTTGTTCACATACCTTTTGTTTTTCTAATAAAAAATGATTTAATGAAATAAAAATATATAAATTCCATTTTTGTTGCGTTTGTTTGTCATTTGGTAAATTGAAATTGATGATTGTCACGACATTGTTTTTTGTTATGTATGCATATTGTATTTGAGTTTTTCTTACTTATTTGTATCGTTTATTACTCACATGTACTTGTGCATGTAATATCCTACTATTATATATATATATATATATATATATATATATATATATATATATATATATATGTTGTAACTGGATTCCGGGTTTTCTTCCCGCGTTTCCATTGTTTGGTCTTTGTAAAGACCGGTGCTGGTTTCTGGACGACGTTTCGGCAAAATCACATTTGCCATCTTCAGGTCTGCGATAACTGTCTGCTTCTGCTTCTGGTTACTCGTAAACTGACGTCACTTTACGAGTCCTGAGTCTTATTCCGAGTCCGAAGAAAATTTCGAGAGCGTCATCAAAACTTCCCGCACAGGCCGCCAACATCGGAGAGGGTTCGGGGTAACTCATATCAGTAATACTCGACAACATAGCCGCTTAGAACCTACAAGCAGAACTACAGGTTAACTATATCTACGGTACTAATAAATATCGTCTTTAATTTATTTCTTTAAAAATTCAATCACATAAATAAATAAAGATTCTCGAATTTTTCACCTTTTACCACATATCATTTCAAAAATATAACTTTCTTAAATAATATACTTATTTTACTCTGTACACATAATTAAAAGGTACTTACCTACGTATTAGAGATTGTTTATATAATTTTAGTACACATTTATTATTAAATAACAACACACATAACCTTGTCGATTTATCACCTTGTTATTATAGACATATAGTTCACATTCCAATTAAACTTGTATATTTGTACATGTTACAGTTTTCTTCTTTGAATACGATAAATATATTTTGTTTATATTAATATAGATCTTTTATTGATGTAGATACAGTTGTAGAAGTTATTTCTTTTGATAATCGTTTATTTAATTTACTAATAAGGAAGCAACTACTTTTAGTCACGACGAGCCTGAGATATAACATTTATTTAAACATTTATATACAGATTCCATGCACCCTGAGTCTAGTTGGCAAGCAAAAACAGTGATTGCGTACATTGAGAAGTGTATTACATTTAATACGGCGCCCAATTATTATTTTAAAAATTTATTTAACTTATCACTTCTCGCTCAACATTAATTACCATTTCTTTTTATAAATATCACCATTCTCTGTCTTTCTTCAATATATATATATTGATGTAGGTCAAGCCTACACATAAGAATGCCTTAGTTAGCAAGAGACAGAATTTTAAAGTGTACGAGTATATGTAATCATTAGAATAATAAGAAATTATTGAAACTGAATTCTTCTTATGTAATATCAATAAGGTTGATTTCGCGTTTCTTATTGTTTAAAATTCATTCTCATATTTATTTATTCTTATCTTTTCATTTGCCTTTGTCATTTCATTCCGATATCTTGTATTTCCAAAGATATTTCAACTTAATTGATCAATAAATGCCGCCAATTATTTAGGCGAGATTGTACTAATTTAAAATAACTACAGCGGGAATTATCCCAAACATAAAATGAGCATTATGTACAATTATCAACATTCACACGTCAATTATTTAGTTACTAAAATAAAATATGTAATTTATATTAAGCATATGTATATTTTGAATGATTAAATTATCATTTTCATTATGAATATGTATCGAGATTATAGAAATACATACAGATTAGACGAATAAGAAGCTAGCATTCAGAACAAATGAGAGTTAGCGTCACTAGGTAAAAATCTCCATTAAATGCAAATTAAAAGATAAATCATCAATTAAATTAGAAAACCTATACATCGAACCTAGTCAAACCTTACCTGTATATCCAGCTCCTGTTTGACGCATTTTGCGAATCCAGACGATAACCAGTGACCAAGAAAACGAAAATTCCATTTCTCCGGGAAAGCCTGCCGTTAGATCGAAAACCAAGCGGGGACGCCATCCGATTGCCCGTTCAAGCTTGTATCCTGCATTTACGGATCTACCAGCCAAATCCAGAATAACCAATTCCTGTCTATGTCCACATATGTATTCTTTTAACCTCCTACGAATTTTTGAAAATGTTAAATTAATTCACTTCAACAAATAAAATCACAATCAAATTATTTTGAATAGTTATAACTTATGATACATTTCAATATTAACATAATTTAAGTTAAGTAAAGAAGAATACAGTTTCCTGTTTAATATAATTAAATTCAATAATAGAATTATTTATGCATTTAGCTTTATTAATGTCACATTCATTTAGTTGTTTTGTTTAACCTAGAATTTATTTCATGTTTATTTTATCACATGACCTGATACGTTTGAATATTCATAATCTAATTAATTTGATCACTTACCTGTTTTTTTCAATAACGCCATTAAAGTCTTTTACATTATTCCTTATCTCACTCTTTTTATTTAGTAGATTTGAATATAAAAATACCATTATTTATTGTATCGGCATCTGCTGATTTTGTAAGTGTTCTATTGTAGTCACCGAACCTACATTTTAAAGTGTATTTTTCTATGCACAACACAAGAGTCTAATTGTTCTTCGAAGCCGGACACATAACACAAATTTTCGCCCACCCGAATATACTTATAAGAAGTTATATACATGAACAGCTGTTTAGGTTAAGTATACTTCGTTATTAACGATTATATATCTTTGTATTATACGCAAGTAGCAGATTTAATATGTTATACAACCCCATCTGTGTGTAACATTTGATAGCATATTTCATATAGATATTTATAATTCACATTTTTTTCAAATTATCTTACCAGTTAATTTAATCATTAAATTTTGTATTTATCATTAGCCCTTTTGGCTTTATTTCAATATATATATATATATATATATATATATATATATATATTGATATAATGCGGAGTGTGATAAATAATGAATGGAAAATAAAAAACAAAGAAAGAAAAACTAGCTCAGAAATGATAATTTAAAACTTAATAAAATAATATGCAGAAAATTCTTAATCTCAGGGTTACTAGCGGGATCCGAATATACAGACAGCAACACAGATATACATAAAATAAAACGAATAAGTAAAATTAAATAACAAATAAATTTATTAAACAATATAGTTTCGACAGTCTATAAGATACAATAACGATAAATATGTTGGGTTTCAAATGTATACGTATGCACCCCACAATATTGCTATACACATTAGGTTGCCTACATCAATATTATGAATATTATTATATAGATAAATGGATCGTGTCAAAATTTTGAGTGAAAACAAGATAAGAACAACAATATATTGATAAATATGTTCAGTAGAATATTATTATTGAAATAACGTGAGTATTATGATTTAGAAATATGAGATCGCAAGAAATGTTATATCTTTAATTAATAATACAGGAATAAATTTTCTCAAGAATACCTGATACTTATGACCGTTATGGTAGTATCTAAATTTACGTGTTCTCTGGAAGAAGAATACTCTGTAGAATTCCAACAGGTTCAGCAAGTCCGAATGTAATGAATCAGTCTGTTTCCTCTGATAGATATTCTAGCCGCAAATCTGCATACGTTCCTTGATACTTGTAGAACTCTGCTAGGTTATGTCCAAATTTGATGTCCGGAAGAAAGCGTAATTTATCCAAATATAACCAAGAAAAGGTTCCAGTAGCTTCTTAAATATAGCCGCTTAAACGTAAAATTGCTATTAGCTTAATTGGAAATACAAAATGTAGATGATAAGGTTTCCTAGTATCTCCACACTCGAAGTATGTTTCTCGCAAGGTATTTATAACATGTAAAATAATGAATTCACTTTCTTGTTATTAAAAATATAGCCGTAGATAATTTTATTTAAATAATTTCGAAGAAGCAATTGAAAATCATACTTTTCTTTTCCACCGCATGCAAAAATCTCTTAATCAAATAATAATCTTCTTTTTTTTTCATCGTCTTGACTACATATCACATTTTGTAGAAACATAAATCAAATTTTCTTAGAAAACTTATACAATGAATTTCAAAATTATAAAAGATAATTTAGTCAGAATAGAAAGAAATAATTTTAAATATGTATTTCTTAAATATAACAGAGATGAAAATATCTCTGACAATCTAAAAAAGATAATATATCCAACTCACGTAATTCCAAATGCACATTAAAAAGTGATGTTATAAAAAATGATAATAAATATCAGAATTTATCGTAATTTGAACATACATGAAATAATCAGTCAGTTTTAGAAATCTAGAATTCTCGCGAACATAAGTAAGATGAATTTAATTAAAGGACGAAATATAAAGATTAATTAAATATAACATAACATAGTAATCGGTAACATGATTTTTAAAACCAATTATGATTTTACATCTTTAAAATACAAAATTCTATCTATAAAGTAATGTTTCACAAATCTGATTATTCCAGATATAACATTCTTGGAATTGATATTCAATTAGAAGAAGAATACATTAATGAAGAATACTGACCCACATCATTATCCCCATTGCTCACGAAAAAAAAAAAAAATAGAAACCAAGAAGTAAGAATTTTTTTTTCGAAAATTAAGTTAAGTACAAAAATAGAAGGCATAGAAAATGTGTATAAACGAAGATTGTATCTTGTAATAATTTTTTTAATACTGTCTCTCTAAGTACTATTTTGAATAGATATAAAAATAAATGAAAACTGATCAAATTAATTCACACAAACGAGCAAACTAAACTTTATATTAATTATCTATAGAAAGTAATAGTACCATGCTATTATATTATAAAATAAATAGGTTACATTTAAAAGAAAATTATTAAATAAGTAAATCTTTCATATATTAAAACTATTGAAAGAAACTCAAATTCATTATATAAAGTAAAAACATTAACGTAAAATGTTTTATCTTTCAGGATAACATGTGCTAAACAAATTATAGAGAAAATGTGTCAAAGTTATAATATTACAATTGTCATTATTATATTGTCATATCTGAAATTAAAGAAATTATTCGTAAAGATTTTTGTAAGATATTAACTGGAAAAATTGAATATTAAACTATAACAAATGTATTAAAATATTGTTTCGAACTGTAGATATTTATTTAGATTAGTAGTTGTATATTAAATATAAGTTATATATAATTATATCCTTTCGACCTGTAACATACCTGACTAACAGCTAAATATCTAACCCCTATTCATATTAACCCATGTGTATATAAATTCATTCATTTAAAGAATGTAGATAACTATCATGCAACTTTATTTTGGAAAAATAATAAATTAGACTTATTTTCGTAACATATATGATGCTGGTATTTAAATTCAATTCTCCTTTGCTAAATGGTCCTGTAACATTGAAATGTGATATCTACCCTTAATAAAATTAGTTTCATCTTCGATTAATTCATATGTATTGTTGCCAAAAATTCGATTAATTTTATAAGGTCCTTGATATGGTCTCAATAACTTTGCCATGATCTTGTTCTTACGGTCAGTTACACGCAATCTTTTAACTATAACATAGTCACCTATTTGGTATGTTTTGTACTTCCGTTGAACTCGCATCCTATTGCGTTCCCACTTATCTTTCCTTTTCCTAAGTCTATCTCTAACCTCCTGTAAACGTTCTGAAAAATCTAAAAGTTCCTTATTATCCCAAGGTCTTCTAGGAAGTTCTCCAGTAAAAACTATTATAGGAGAGTAATTATGTACAGTGCTCGGCGTATTATTCATGACGAATTCAATTTGAGGTAAATACTTAGCCCATCTATTATGTTTATCCACTAACAAAATCCTTAGATACTTAAGAGTTTCTCGGATATATCTCTCGGTCGGGTTACCTTGAGGATATCTAATCGAAGTGTAATAAGATTTAACATTATAGCTGTGTAGAAAATTTAGATACCTATCATTTGTAAAATATGTGGCATGATCTGACAATATAGCTCTTGGTATACCATATTGCAAGAAATAATCCTGTAAGACTTGTAACACAGATTCGGTATTACAACGTTGCGTAGGAATTAATTTAACAAATTTAGAGAAAATATCACAAATTACCAGAATATTCTTATAACCCTTGGTACTTGGAATCAGGTTAGATAAGAAATCGATGGATACAAGATCAAGTTTATCATATGAAACAATATTATGGCTAATATTCTTATGTGTAAAATTCTTATCTTTCGCTAACTCGCAGACTTGAAAATTTCTAGTCACGCTCTTAATAATGCGCTCGTCATTAATACAAAAGAAAGCTTCACGAAACATTAACCAACATTTCCGTGCTCCTATATGTAAATACCTAGTGTGTAAAAAATGTGCAATTATCCTTGTATGTAACTCATTTAGAACATAAACTTCATTTTTGCCAATTAACTTATGTAAAAATCCGTCTTTAATCTTCATCCCCTTGTAATTTTCAACTTCCTTTAACAATTCTTTAATTTGTAAAAATTCCTGTGAAGATTGTACCTGTCTAATTTGCGTAAAAGAGAAAATACCGTGTTTCTGTAATTCTACCAGATTAATCATAATATTCTGTTTCTTAACATCACCATCCTTCCTTGTTAAGACATCCGCAGTGATCATCTCCCTGCCTGGCCTATATTTAATATCAATCTCGTATGATTGTATAAGCAAAGTCCATCTATAAATCCGGTTATTATTAAGTTTAGTACTCATGATGTTTATAAGAGCCTTGTGATCTGTCTCTAAAGTGAATCTTTTACCAATCAAATAATATTTTAATTTGATTAACGCAAACACAATTGCCAACATCTCCTTTTCAGAAATCGTATACCTGATCTCACATGGTTTCAATGTTCTTGATATAAAATAGATTGGTATTTCCTGACCCATTTTAATCTGCACCAATTCAGCAGCAATAGTTTGATGTGAAGCATCTGTTCGCACTATAAAAGGTAAATTAAAGTCGGGATGATGTAACTTTAGGTTGTCCACGAAGTTCTCCTTCAACTTAATAAAACATGATTCGCACTCTGGAGACCAATTCCATTTAACAGCTTTCTTAAGTAAATTCAACAAAGGTAAAGTTTGTTGACTATAATTGGATACAAATTTCCTATAATAATTTAGAATATCAAGAAATCCTCTCAAGGTTCTTAAATTCTTCGGACGAGGAAAATTCCTGATCTCATCTAAACGTTGAGGATCTAATAATACATTCTTTTCATTGATTATATAACCTAAATAATTTACTTCCTCCCTGAAAAATTGACATTTACTTAAGTTTAATTTCATTCCTTCCTCTCTTAAGGTATTCAAGATAATCGACAGATGTTGAAAATGTTCCTGTATACTGTTCGAAAAAATTATAATATCATCAAGGTAATGTAAAGTAAAATCTTCGTATTTATCTAATATCTGATGTAAAAATCGTATTAATGCAGCAGGCGAAGTTTTTAAACCAAAAGGGCAAACTCGAAATTGATAAACCACTCCATTTATAATGAAACCACAATATTTACGTGAATTCTTATCTAAATTAATTAGCCAAAAAGCATTTTTCAAGTCTAACTTACTATATATTTTCTTATTACCACACTTCGTAAGAAGGACATCTATATTTTGAGGCATTTCAAATTCTGGTTTAATTCTAAGATTCAAGGCACGTGCATCTAAGCATATTCTTAAAGAATCATCTTTCTTTTTCACTATAACAATAGGATTTATAAAATATGTGTTAGATCTTTCTATTATACCAGTATCTTCTAAGCGTTTCAATTCCTTATTTATTCTATCCTGGTAATAATAAGGAATCGGATAGTTCTTACTAACTAACGGATCTTCTTTATCAATTCTAATTATATGTTCATAATTTTTAGCAAACACAATATCATCATTAATCAATTGCAAGTTATTATATAAAATATCAATTAATCTACGGGAAACATGATCATCTTTAATATTTTGTATCTTTATTAAATCTTCTATTTCTTTTAAATTATTGACTGTATTACCAACCTTCACTTCTTCTCGCACCTCCAAAACATCATCTTCTTCATAATTATTCATTCCTAATCCTACTAACCTATTTTCCACTCCATTATAATCATTATTTATATTTATATATGCATTATTTAAACCTTCAACCATATTACCACACGTAAATCCCTTCTTCATATTCATATTCAACCTATACATAACATTATTTATCTCATCATTTAACTTTTCTTCTTTAAATTTTAAATAAACTGCTTTTTCCTCCTCAGTCAACGTATTATCCAAATTAATTACATTATCTTTAATACTAATTTTCCCTTCTTCAAAATCCATCACCATTCCTAAAGATTTAATATTATCGATACCAATAATAGCATCGTATTGAAGTTTTCCTATTATATAAAACGGTATAATATATTTATGTTTATTAATTATGATGTCCGTAGTAATTCTCTGATTAATTGTCCCTATCCGTTTCCTATTTGCGACGACTATATCTGTGCCTTTGATTTTAATAATTTTGTCCTTGTAGTTATTAATTAATTTAGCCTTGTCCTCTTTTATCAAAGAAATTTCCGCACCCGTATCAATCAAGCAATTATAAATTCCTCCATCTATTATAATATTAATGATGGGTAAATTATATGTATCTAATAAAATATTATCATTGACATAAATATTAATAAATTCTTCGGGGTTTTGGTAGAAAGAAATATTATTAAGTTTGCAGGGTATGTTACAGTCGATTATATTTAGTTGTTTGTCGTGCTGGTGCTGGGTCTTGGGTTTTCGTAAAGATCCAGTTTCTCCAACGAAGTTTTTTTTTTGTCAAAATCGGGTTCTGGTATCCTTGGTGATAACGACCTATGTCTACGATAATTGCTAATAATTTGCCCACGTCCTCTTGTATTAACATTATTATTATTAAACCTACTGCTTCTTGTGAAATGATTGTTCCTAGAATTATGTCCGAAATTGTTATTTGTATTATAATTAAGTGAACGATTAAAGTTATGATTGTTATTATAAAAAGGTCTATTATTAGACGGCTGTGGAAAACTTGAATTTTGTCGAAAATCATTATTAAATGAATTTTGAGGACGTGAGTTGATATTCCTATTATAAACATTAAATGGTGCACTATTATTATTATGTCGAAATTTATCCATATTATAATTGTTGGACCGATCATTATTAAGTACAGATTGATTATTTGTTCGGTTAATATTAAAGGGTTTATAAGTGTTATAATTCCTATCTAGCATACTCCTGAAATTGTTATTCCCACCTATATTCTGATTGTTCTCGGAATAATCATCCAACCTCCTAAGTATGTCAATCAGCGAGTCCATGTCATTCACCCTTTGACATATAATCGCGTGCGTATCCGTGTGTATAAAATGATTCAATAGCTGACGCGCTATTGAAGCTTCATCCAAATCAGGAACATATTTACAATTATTATAAATCTTCGAAGCGTATGCCTCTCGTGATATTGGTCCCATTCTATACTTTCCTGTAAGTAAGCGAATCTTGGCACGATTCTGCTGAGTTTCGTCCCAGAAATTCTTCTTGAAAAGGTCTGCAAATTTATTAAGATCAGAACAATGTTCTTCTATCCGCATAAACCAATCTAAAGCGCTACTCTTAAGGGTGGCTCTCAGTATATACATCCGCTGTTTCTGATCTGCTATATCTTCTAAATACTTTACCATTGAAGTTAAATAGGTCATCGGATGTTCTATGTTAATGTCGCCATTAAAAGTAATTAAATTCTCAACTCTTTGCAGTGGTAGACCATAGGGTTGATAGTTTGTTGAAACTAACTTTTGATTGATAGAATTCCTTATACTCCTTATTTCGGTGTCAATAGAATCCTTGTTGCTACACTGATCCTTTATCAAATCCTGTAAATTATTCTTCACCGCGTTGATCTCTTTATTATACATGTCTTCGTACTCCAATGATCTCTGATTAACTGTATTAAAGTTCTGCAGACATTTCTCCTGATGTGATACTATCTGTTCCCCCAGAATGTCTTTATTCGTGTTAATGATTGAAGTAACCTCTTCTTTTTGTAAAGACAATTTTACTTCCACACTTGCCTGAATACGTTCTTCGGAATCCTTTAAAAGTAGTCCCCATTGCCTGTTTTGTGAATTTATAGTATCTTCTAGTTTAGCATTAATATTTTGTTCTAGCTTTTCACTCATACTCTTCATTTCCTGTTGACTTTCTACGAACTTCTCATTCATATCATGTTGATTTTTTTCAAGTTTCTCACTCATTTCTTGTTGATTTTTCTCAAGTTTAATCATTATCGCTTCCAACATGATCTTCATCTGGTCTGATGTCGTTTCTTCCTGTACCGCATGAATCTCTGTACTAGTGGACCTCTCTCCTTCACCTTTATCTTGTCCATCTTCTGTTATCTCCATTCTTGATCCAGAACGGGAACGTGTTTCCATAGTTGATAAAATGTATTAATAAGTAAGTAAGATGAATGTAAGTAATTATAAGGATAATTTTAAATGTAATATATCATATAGTATTCAGTATAAGGTATAAATATTCTGTTTTTCTTTAATAATACAATTTTCCCACAAAAATTACGTTGTTTGTTAATATTGGAAGATATTAAATCATCTTCTATTTTATGTATCCTATAATGTTTGTCTGTATATTCGTTAAATTGCCCCACGTTGCTGGCGTCAATTAATGATATATGACGGAGTGTGAAAAATAATGAATGGAAAATAAAAAAACAAAGAAAGAAAAACTAGCTCAGAAATGATAATTTAAAACTTAATAAAATAATATGCAGAAAATTCTTAATCTCAGGGTTACTAGCGGGATCCGAATATACAGACAGCAACACAGATATACATAAAATAAAACGAATAAGTAAAATTAAATAACAAATAAATTTATTAAACAATATAGTTTCGACAGTCTATAAGATACAATAACGATAAATATGTTGGGTTTCAAATGTATACGTATGCACCCCACAATATTGCTATACACATTAGGTTGCCTACATCAATATTATGAATATTATTATATAGATAAATGGATCGTGTCAAAATTTTGAGTGAAAACAAGATAAGAACAACAATATATTGATAAATATGTTCAGTAGAATATTATTATTGAAATAATGTGAGTATTATGATTTAGAAATATGAGATCGCAAGAAATGTTATATCTTTAATTAATAATACAGGAATAAATTTTCTCAAGAATACCTGATACTTATGACCGTTATGGTAGTATCTAAATTTACGTGTTCTCTGGAAGAAGAATACTCTGTAGAATTCCAACAGGTTCAGCAAGTCCGAATGTAATGAATCAGTCTGTTTCCTCTGATAGATATTCTAGCCGCAAATCTGCATACGTTCCTTGATACTTGTAGAACTCTGCTAGGTTATGTCCAAATTTGATGTCCGGAAGAAAGCGTAATTTATCCAAATATAACCAAAGGAAACCATAAAGAAAACCATAAAGAAAACCAAAGAAACCATAAGAAAAGGTTCCAGTAGCTTCTTAAATATAGCCGCTTAAACGTAAAATTGCTATTAGCTTAATTGGAAATACAAAATGTAGATGATAAGGTTTCCTAGTATCTCCACACTCGAAGTATGTTTCTCGCAAGGTATTTATAACATGTAAAATAATGAATTCACTTTCTTGTTATTAAAAATATAGCCGTAGATAATTTTATTTAAATAATTTCGAAGAAGCAATTGAAAATCATACTTTTCTTTTCCACCGCATGCAAAAATCTCTTAATCAAATAATAATTTTCTTTTTTTTTCATCGTCTTGACTACATATCACATTTTGTAGAAACATAAATCAAATTTTCTTAGAAAACTTATACAATGAATTTCAAAATTATAAAAGATAATTTAGTCAGAATAGAAAGAAATAATTTTAAATATGTATTTCTTAAATATAACAGAGATGAAAATATCTCTGACAATCTAAAAAAGATAATATATCCAACTCACGTAATTCCAAATGCACATTAAAAAGTGATGTTATAAAAAATGATAATAAATATCAGAATTTATCGTAATTTGAACATACTTGAAATAATCATAGTCAGTTTTAGAAATCTAGAATTCTCGCGAACATAAGTAAGATGAATTTAATTAAAGGACGAAATATAAAGATTAATTAAATATAACATAACATAGTAATCGGTAACATGATTTTTAAAACCAATTATGATTTTACATCTTTAAAATACAAAATTCTATCTATAAAGTAATGTTTCACAAATCTGATTATTCCAGATATAACATTCTTGGAATTGATATTCAATTAGAAGAAGAATACATTAATGAAGAATACTGACCCACATCAATATATATATATATATATAGTGATACGTACAGCTAGAAATAGTATGTTATGTCTTTGATCTTACTCAAAGACATAACACCTTTCTTTTTAAATAGTCATGTTGTCTACAGGATAGCATGTTCGGATTGTTGTGGCGTTTATATAGGTCAGAAATTACAGTGGCTAAAACAGCGCATCACACAGCATAAAAGTGATGTCCGTATTGGAAAGAGATCTTGTGCATTGGTGGACCATGCACTTGATCGTGACCATACATTCAATTTTGTTGACGTTAAGATCTTAGACGTTGAAAATAACCTTAATAAAAGAACCTTTTTAGAAATGGTCAACATTAATACCGAGTCGAACCCGACAGCAGCGGAATACAAACAGCTCCTATTATAAAGCGCGTACTCCTAGCCAACACCGACACGTATATCTCTGCAGTACCACTGTCCGGAACCGTCACCAGACATGACGAAAAACGCGACCGAACGACAACCAAGACACCTCCTCCACGGCTGTTAGGATTATGAGGATCCCGATCGCGCTGATATATATGATAGTTATTGTCAAACAATTCACCATCTCCGATATTAGCATGTATCCAAATTTCAGTCAGAACACAGATATCGAAATCCGTGGCGACACAGTTGTTAAGGAAGTCCACAGTTTCAATTCTATATATAATGTAAAAGATAAGCAAGTGTATTGTTATTTCTCGTAAACGGTGGAACACTACCTCCGATATCTCAGGGCATAAAAAAGTACTCTTTGCTCATAAGTTTGTAAAAGCTCACGTTTTCTGTTAGGATCAAACGTTCTTTCCCTACCGGCCTCAAGTTATTTAGTTTCATTTAGTCTAAAAGTAGGAGCGTTCTGGTTTAGTGGTAGGTCACTAGACTATGAATCTGTATGGACTAGGTTCAAACCCTGGTCTAGCCTATAATATCTATTGTGTTTTTTCGGTACCAGCTTGA
This sequence comes from Melolontha melolontha, assembly GCA_935421215.2. Lineage (NCBI taxonomy): Eukaryota > Metazoa > Arthropoda > Insecta > Coleoptera > Scarabaeidae > Melolontha > Melolontha melolontha. Next base: position 55,387,766 of record OW285242.1, read on the forward strand.
CTTTGGGGTACTAATAGCGATCGGTACGTAGCGTTAGCCACGTTATAATAAAAAGTTTATTTTCTTTTTCCTTAACATTTATAACCTAACAAAAATAAACAATACAAAATTAAATAATAATAAAAAAAACAAATTTACAGCTAATAAAAAAAAAACCGCAAGGTTAAGTTTGGCTTGGAGTGTAAAACACCACAACCATTCCTCCACTTAACCTTGTAATACAATTAAAATTACAACATAGTATCATGCCCAATTTAATTTAAATCTAAATCTAAAATAAAACAAAAATGAAAATACAGAAATCACTGTAAGCTAGCGCAAAACACGTTCAGAGAAGGACAATCCCTAATTGCTGATGATCAAGTAAATATTGGCGCAAGCAGATATATAGGTATGATGGAACCTTGCTTATAATAATTGTGTGATACAGGCAGGCAGCCCTAAAGCTCGAATTCTCAAATTCAACCACTTACAGGAAGACAAAGTGTGCGAAATATGTTCATATTTCATACCGCAAACACGAATTTTGTGCTCTTTGAATACTTTTTTGATCATTAACATCTATGCATGGACCATACACAGAGGAGCAATACATAAAAGGAGATAATACTAAGGCATTGAACAAAGACAATTTAGTAGCTATGGACAGAGAAGACCCATTATCATCCCTGTGTACTGAACTGCTGAAGTTGTAACAAACCAACCATGTTACTACCGCAAAGGCCTGCAATGCTACTACGGGGACTATTATTATATCTAGAAGTAATGTTCTAATGGCATCACCTTCATATTCCACCTCATGTTTATACTCAAAAACTTTTGGAATAGCCTCCACGTTCACAATTAAAGGAAGTTCTTTAAAAACTTGTACAAGTATTTCAACTGAATGGGGCAGCACAACACGCATTGCCGATTCAAGGCTGGATATATAATTTTATTTTTAAATAGTTAATTGACGAAGGAGATACTTGTTGAAACTTCATTATAACGCTAAGAAATAAGTAATTAAACTTCTAGTTTCAAAAATTCTTTTATTGTAAATACCACTACAATATTGTTTCGCCATACAATGGCTTCATCGGGTGGATGAAATATTTCATCCACCTGATGAAGCCATTGTATGGCGAAACAATATTGTAGTGGTATTTACAATAAAAGAATTTTTGAAACTATAAGTTTAATTACTTATTTCTTAGAATTTTATTTTTATTCTTTTCATTGTAACCTCAGTTAGGTTTGAACAAAAATAGCAATCATTCACGTTGTTTTTCGGCTCTTACCATATTATTGAATTAGCAAGCGCCCGTTTCCTCCGATTCCCTTAACATTGTTGTAAATTTTCTACACAGAGCTTGCACATTTTATGTAGAGCCCTACACTTACCTTGATCAGCAAATTGCATGCCAAAGTAAGCAAAATTCTTTTCTGAGTATAGTGAAACTTCAACATGTATAGTAAAATAAATCTGGATTGTTTAAGCGTTTGTGTCTAGCTTACATTACGACATTTCAACTTCTAGAATTGAAAAAGAAGCATAACATATTCAAAATCGTTACGCTATATGTATCAGAAAATATATGTATTTTTTTAATATTTAATATATATTTAATAAGTTATGTCCCAAAAACATACCGACAAACTTGAAGGGGTGATGGGGACATAAAAACAAATCTTTTTTGTTTGAGTAACATATTGCTGTGTACTTTTATTTTCAAAATGGACGCCAATTATTAAATATGAATCGTCAATTATTCAACATGAATCATCATACTCACATATTTTTAGTTTAGACTCTTAAAATTATTCTCAGGGCTTTTTTTTTCAAAAGGGGGTTCCTTGCAACAAGGCCTAACATCCAATGTAATAAGGAGACAAATAATACGATAGCATGTTAAGTTTAATACATTTATTATTCATACTTTGCAAAAATATACAATAATTTTCAAATGTGTTAAATATCATCATTTATATTTTTATTTTTTCAATAAAATATGGTATGTAAAACATTATTTCTAGTCAGAATATTCTCATATCTATTTATCTAAAATATGACTTTGAAGATCTTATTAGATTTCAATAACTCTTCCAAAATACAGCTGTGGATTACTTTAGACCAGTGAGTCTCATAGTCTACAAAATACTAAAGTGTGACAGAGTGTTTCTTTTTAAATTGGTAAATTATAAAGTTTATGGATTTTTAAGTTTTATAAAGTGATAATATTTCAGAAGAGAAATGTGTTATTTCATATAATGTGACAAGATTTTACCCTATCACATAAAATAGTCTATAACACACAATTTATTTAATTCAATATTTTGGATATATAATTGAAAGCTTTAATTGCGAGTTAAAAAGACACCAGATATCCTTAAAACTTCGTGATACCTTACTCTACTTACAATCTAAGAGATGTCTATGTTATATCTTTTGTTTTAAAACAGAAATTATAATTATTCCCGAACAATCAAATATCCATATAAACAAATAATCTTCTAAATTTATTTCAATAAACTTCAAAGTCTTGAATATCTTTACTACATTTTGTCGAATTTATTATTATATGCAACAAAATAAAGTAATAATTCTCTTTAAATTAAAAATATAAAAATCCTAACTATGAATTAAATTCAATATAATTTATAATAGAAATTTTTACTTGTGACCACTGCTTTAAGATAATCTTTCGGTAAGTATCCTCTTCTTGAGAAAGTTTCTATATATACGACCTGTGACGTCAATTCTTTTTCAAATACGCTTTGTAAGTTATATTCTACTCTTTTAAGTGATATTCCAAATTTAAAAATTTTTGTTCTTATATTGATCTACATTTTCTTAATATTTTTTTCTAACAGTATTTAATATTTTCAATATAATTTTCAAGTGTTCCTTTTTTCTCAAAACCGCATATTATCTGTTTTCTTTGCGTTTATTCTGTCCTTCTCTAACGTCCAACGTTACAATTTCTTATTTATAATTCACGTTTCCATATTATAAATTTATTCGTCATATATTTCTTATCTTCCGGTTGACGTATTTTATCGCCATTTCAAACACACCTAACCTGTGGTACTAGACTAAATTGACAGCTGCATTGGTTACAATATATAAACAAATATATTTATTTCTAATGGATGGACAAATATCATATTAGACTCTATTCTGTGTACTATAAAATATTTTGAGTTGTTTTCACTGGTGTTGATACTCCATATAGGTTAGTAATACAAATTTTAAAACGAATGGCATGCTTGTTCTTATAGATAAGTATTACAAAATCTCAATTTCAAAATGGACATTCTTTCATGTATAATTGATTACAACGTTGTTATTGTCGTTTTATTTTTAGGTTATTCCGATTTGAGGTGCATATCAAATAATAATAATATATATATATATATATATATATATATATATATATATATATATATATATATATTGATGTAGGTCAAGCCTACACATAAGAATGCCTTAGTTAGCAAGAGACAGAATTTTTATATGTATATGTAATCTTTAGAATAATTAAAAAATATTGAAACTGAATTCTTCTTATGTAATATCAATAAAGTTGATTTCGCGTTTTTAATTGTTAAAAATTCATTCTCACATTTATTTATTTTTAGCTTTTCATTTGCATTAGTCATTTTATTCCGATATCTTGTATTTCCAAAGATATTTCAACTTAATTGATCGATAATAAATTACGCCAATTATTTAGGCGAGACTGTACTAATTTAAAATAACTACAGCGGGAATTTTCCCAACCATAAAATGAGCATTATGTACAATTATCAACATTCACACGTCAATCATTTACTCACTAAAATAAACTATGGAATTTATATTAAGCATATGTATATTTAGAGCGATTAAATTGTCATTTTCATTATAATTAAATGTCGAGATTATAGAAATACATACAGTTGGACGAATCAGAAGTTGGGATTCAGAACAAATGAGAGTTGTCGTCACTAGAAAAAATCTCGATAAAACGCCTCGACGTATTTAAGTGCCTCTCTGCAAAGTAAAAGAAAAATCATTAATAAAATTAGAAAACCTTTACATCGAATCTAGTCAAACCTTACCCGTATATCCAGTTCCTGTTTAACGCATTTTGCAAGTGTAGACGATAACCGGGGTCCAAGAAAACGAAAATTACATTTCACCGGGAAAGCCTGCCGTTAGATCGAAAACCAAGCGGGGGACGCCATCCAATTGCCCGTTCAAACTTGTATCCTGCATTCACGGATCTACCAGCCAAGTCCAGAATTACCAATTCCTGTCTATGTCCACATAAGTATTCTTTAAACATCCTACGAATTTTTGAAAATGATAAATTAATTCACCTCAACAAAATAAAATCACAATCAGATTATTTTTAATAGTAATAACTTATGATGCATTTTAATATTAATATAATTTAAGCTAAGTCACGAAGAATACAGTTTCCTGTTAAATATAATTAAATTTAATAATAGAAGTATTTATGCATTTAGCTTTATTCATGTCACGTTCATTTAGTTGTTTTGTTTAACCTAGAATTTTATTCCATGTTTATTTTATCACGTGACATGATACATTTTAAATATTCATAATTTCATTATTTTAATCACTTACCTGTTTTTTCAATAACGTCATTAAAGTCTTTCACATTAGTCCTTATCTCACTCGTTTTATTTAGTAGATTTGAATATAAAAAAATAAAACCATTATTTATTGCATTGGCATCAGCTGATTTTGTAAGTGTTCTATTGTAGTCACCGAACCTACAATTTAAAGGGTATTTTTCTATGCCCACACAAGAGTCTATTTGTTCTACAAAGCCGGACACGTAACACAAGTTTTAGCCCACCCAAATATACTTATAAGAAGTTATATACCGGAACAGCTGTTTAACAGGTTAAGTATACTTCGTTATTAACGATTATGTATCTTTGCATCATACGCAAATAACAGATTTAATGTTATACAACCCCATCTATGTGTAACATTTAATGGCATATTTAATATAGAGATTTATAATTCACATTTTTAAAATTTATCTTACCAGTTTATTTAAACATTAAATTTTGTATTTATATTTCATAAAGCCTGCAGCGTTCCATATTAATATATATATATATATATATATATATATATATATATATATATATATTGATATCTTAAGACCATAATGGATGTTTTTGTTCGACATTTCAAGTATATCGAACGGTTACAATAAACAACGTTTATGTAGTTAAGAAATTTACAAAATTCTAATGTTGATTATGAAACTTACTATTATTTTACTATTTTTTAATTAATTTACTATTACTATAGTACTTTAAATATCCTTTTATATAAATTGGTAGGTATAGCATGATTTAAATTTTAAGTTATTAATATGAACTGGAACGTAAAGAGATATAATAATTTATATAATATTTAACATTCAATGTAAATGTACTAAATATACACACATGCGTTTTTCTTAACACGATCTGTATTGTTGCATATCAGAACTTTTTACAGAAAATAATGAGAAACTTCACATAAAATAAACATTAGATTTGTTATATCAAATCCTAGTCAGAATAAAAAAAAAATAAAATTGTTGGCCAGTGTTACCATTAGTTAGAATTAGAATTTTATGACATGTACTCTGAGATTTTGGCTAAGTAAGGTATCATTTCAAAAAGAAATATGCCAAATAAGAACCTAATGTATTTTTTTAATACTCTCGGGATTGCATGGAGCGAACACACTATAAGCCAGGTGTAACGCAAGTTGCTCTGGAGGGAGATAAATAATTAAGCCACAGCATGAAACTGGAAACGACAGGGATTCTGTTTTATTATAATAGGATTCGGTTTGTGAACTAAATCATTTTATTAAGGAAAGCGTTTTGATTTCATATACTTCTTAATAATTCATATATACTTATCCTTCATAAATTACTTAGTAAATATTCAATTTTGATTATTAACTCTTAAAGTACTACGCTATATGTACCTTGATAAAGTTTGACGGGGTGTCTCTCAGGGACACCAGATCTTCTTTAGAGTTACTTTTGGCGTAAAGGTTTGACAATAAAAACAATATTTCAAATATATATTCAAAATACGAGGGATGTTTCCAAAGTTCTAGGAATTTAGATATAATTTTTTTATTTTGTCAATTTTTATCAATATTGCAGTGTAGTTTTTCAACATAATCGTCATTTAATTGAATAAATGTATCCCAACGATAAATTATTTTTTTTAAACCGTCCTCAAAGATCTTTTTCGGTGTCTCCTTAATCCACCTATTTATAGAACGTTTTACGTCAGCTAAACTCTCAATACGAACCCCCCTAAATGTTTTTTCAAATCTGGGAACAGACGAAAATCGCGCGGTGCGAGATCCGGTGAATAATGTGGATACAGAAGGAATTCCCATCGTAAATCGTTCAAAAAATCTGTTTCTTGCTGTGTGCGAGCGTGCATTATCCTATTGCAATAACGGACGATGTGCCTGCCGCAGTGGTCGCAGTTAATTGTAGTACCTTTTACCAGATAATCCATAAAAATAATCCCGTCGTCATCCCAGAATACAGTAAGCATTACCTTTCCAACAGACGGAACTGCACCCGTCTTAAGTTCGGGTTTACGCCATTATTTGGGTTGACTTTTGGTCTCAGGATTGAAATAAGGAATCCACGTTTCCTTAGTGGTTATTATCTGTTGCCAAAATTCATCACCGTAACGGGCTAACAGCCTTTAAAGTTGACGACAAGTGTCAAACATATTGTGTTTCTGTTCCGGTCCAACCCAGCGAGCTGAAACCTTGCTTACACCCAAACAATCATGTAAGATCTCATGAACTTGTCGTGTATCTATTCCTAGGCGTACACTAATTTGAGAAATAGCCATTCGTCCGTCTTCTTTCAGTAGGTTCTCCACGGCAGTAATGTTTCTTTCATTTACCGAAATGCTCGGGCGACCACTGCGTGGATCGTCTTCTAATCATGTTCTACCACTTTTGAAACGATTGATCCACCGATATACAGCACTTTTAGATTTTGCAGACTCACCAAACAGTCGCAGTCCTTGCAGACGTTTAATAATTTCTGAAGTTTTCAGACCCTCTTTCCACAAAAAGATAATTTGCTCTTTGAGATTTAGCCGTGTCTTCTATGGTTACACAAACAGTGCTACGAAAATGCGTCTATATCTGTCGAACACCTAAATCAGACTGAACGATACTGCACCGGATAGCTGCATAAACATATTAAGACTTGTGTATCATAAATACCAGTGCCTATAAGTTCTGAGTAATTTAATTAGAGCACAATTCCCAGAACTTTGGAAACATCCCTCGTATATGTTTTAGGAAAAAAAACATATTATAATTTATTTTAGAAAGATGAAACAAAAAAGTAAATTGTCAAAAATACAAAAATGTTATGAACGGAAAAAAATATTCTAGGTCTTGAAAATGAGAACTACACCTTACGGTGGGATACGTGCGCCTATGGTTTGCACATATAAATTGCTTGCACTCGTCGCACTTTGTGTTAACTTTTTTGTCGTTTGATCTGGGGCATAAGTAACATCTTTCACGTATTTTCTCATTTATTGGAATAGGCAGTTCGGCTTATACTGGACTGCTTTCTCCGCATGCAACTATTGCTCTGTATACACGGGGATTGTTCTTCATGTTTAGAACTCGCCATTCCATATTGTGTATAGCTAACTGTTTGCCTAAACATTGGAGAAAGTTTTCTTGTTGACGATTTTTCTTATAATCAGGTTTCTTATCAGCATATATGACAAAGCTATTCAAGGCGGCAATATCAATAAGATTCATGAATAAATTAAAAGGCCACCGGGCGGTACGACGGGAACAAATATATCCAACTATCAATTTGCCAGCATTATCAACAGCCCCTTTAGTGGCGTTATAATATAATATCATGTTGGGTTTCTTTGACTCGTCTTCAGCAACAGATGTATCTTCGTGCTGAATATACATAATATGAGCCAATTTGTTCTTTTTCGATGTGCAGTCTACATGGGTTCATCGCCAAGTAAGAACCTGCAGATTATGAAGGTAAGAAGCCCTAACATCTGCAAATGTCCAAATTCTGGTAGCCCAATTGAGGTCACCACATCAGAAATGGTCGATAAAATCCCCGGTATGATCTTAGGCGATCGGCGAGTGAAGATGCGCGAACTTGAAGAGACTACGGGGATATCACATGGATCAGTGATTTCAATTTTGCATGAATATTTGAAAAAGCTATCCGCAAGGTGGTTGCCGCATTTTCCCACAATTGACAACAAACACAATCGTTTGACAACTTCAAAGAAGTGTTTGGGGATGTTCAATCGCAATCCGAACGAGTTTTTGCGCCGTTTCGTAATCATGGGCGGAACATGGATTCATCTACAACACACCAGAGACCAAGGAACAATCGAGACAGTGGATTTCTCGTGGTGAATCGAAGCTAAAGAAAGCCAAGGTCGGTCTGTCGGCTAACAAGGTCATGACGACAGTTTTTTTAGAATGCGCAGCGATTACCTTGAAAAGGGCAAAACAATCAACTCGCGCATATTATGCAGAGCTGTTGGATCGATTCGACGCCGATTTGAAACAAAATCGACCGCATTTAGCGAGGAAAATATTCTCTTCCCCCAGAACAATGCACCAGCATACAAGTCCGCAGTCGTAGTGGTAAAATTGCATGAATTCGGTTACGAGTTGCTCCTTCATCCAGCATATTCTCCAGATTTAGCCCCCTGCAATTATTTGCTGTTTTCAAATATGAAGAAATGGCTCGGAGGTAAGAGATTTGGGTCGAATGAAGAGGTCATCGATGAAACGAACGCCTATTTCAAGGGTCTCGATAAATAATATTATTTAAAGGGCATCAAAAAATTGGAGAGACGTTAGATGAAGTGTATTGAGCTTAAAGGTGATTATGTTGAAAAATGAAACGTTTTTTTCCGAATAGAAAATCTCAATTATCTCAATTTTCAAGGACTTATTGACCCACCCTTGTAGGTTATACGATTTGTCAGAGGTAGAAAATCGGGTAGCAAAAAGAAGAGAATGTAGAATATAATATTTTGGAAAATAATTTGAAAAACGCGAACTTGGGGTATCCGCGTCGTACTTTAACGGTTAACATGGATATCAAAATGTTTCGTTTCTAATAAAATAAAAAAATACTAATTATTTATTTATTTATTTAACGTATGGCTTGCATGAATTGAAATTTAAATAAAGTTACAGACATCTGTACAACACATAGTTAACATAAAGTTAAATTTTGAAATCAAGACCATTGATTCAGTCCAACACGGAGTCACTGGCTGCAAAGAAGTCACACATCTCAGCTCCATTAAAAGAAGGCACCCAGTTGTAATATGGTGAATAGTTCGGCAAGGTTCTTCGCAGTCGCAAGTCGGTGTCTCAACCAGTCCTCACTTAGAGAATGAGTCACGACAAAGGTCGTGGGACGTTCTTCTTCTATTGAGCATCTTCTAGTCGTGACGAGGCAGCTCCATTTCTGGTAAGGGTAAGGTAGGATCGGTGGTATGGGTCCCTTGAGTGGGTTTAAAAGCTTCCAAATACTCCCTCCGTCTATCATCTGAGTTGAAATTTTCTGCTATATGTTGTTCTACTAGCAGTAGTGAGGAAGATCTAGGCTTCAGTCTCGGCAGACTATCTTCAGGCAGGTCACTGTGTACTGGGCAAGTAGCATGTTCATATAAGAGCCCTACATTCCATTTTAAAAATTCGACCCAGACGCTAGCGCCTCTGATGTTCATATGGTAACAACTAAATTCGTAAACAATCGCGATGGCGGCATTTTTAAATTACTATGTTTTTTTCTTGTCCTAAATATGCTGTAAATACGTGTTTCGATCTATATTGATCTCATCAGTGCGATATATCTATAACTGAATCGATTACTTAAAAACCACATCAATCCATTTCCCAAAATTTTGAGTAAAATAAAGAAAAATGTTTAAAAATCCAGACAATGCCTTATTTCTATCTAGTTTTTTTTAGTGGATAGTGTACATCGACACGAAACATTTGTGGGTTTTAAAGGACATGTAAGGCCTATTGTCCTCTTACTGGGCTAAAAAAAAAGAGGTCGGATATATGTTGTTTTGAATATCACTGAGTAAAAAATTGGAAACTGCTTTATTACAAAATACTTTTAACCTAATACAATATTCAACGAACTCAAAATAAGAAAAGTATATTATGTTAAGACATTATTAGCTATTAGTCATCGTCATTGTCAGTTGCTGCGGTTGTGGGTCACTGGAAAATTTCGTTATAAAATTCTCGTACACCTGGCACTTCATCGTCTTCTACAATACCTTGAAACTTTTTTAAGGACTTCATCTTTTTGTCTTTGATAGGGATTTTTACATTTGGATAAGCTCCTTGAGTTGGGAAAAGTGGAACCTCGTCGTTTATAGACAGTTTAAAGGTATGTTGGTTCAAGCCAAGAATAAAATCACGTGCAACTACATAACCTTTTGTATGCACAGGAGTATGAAAAATGGGTAAAACTCGACACGGCAAATGGTTGCTTCTGATCTCGTGGAATGTTTCTGCTAGCAGTCTCCAAGGACAGGCCCGTTATTTTGTAATATTTTAGCCACCATCCTTTGAAGCCCTTAATAGCACTATTATCAGATTCGATGAAGTAAACTGAGAAGTTGTTTTTGCTGCTGGATTCCAATATAAGTTCCAAGTATTGTTTTGGTGTTTAAATCCTGTCAATTTTTTTCAGTTTTCTTTTAATGACTGCAAAATCACGGTCACAAGGCATGTATGAATGTCCGCGAATAGGAAAGTATTGCTCCACTGTGTCAAAACGTCTCATTGCGACAAAAGCAGAGCACATTCGAATAGTGGTGTGATTTTTATTTTGCCCGGGGCATCCATCCAAAAAATGTGAAAGTGTTTCACATCTTCAGATACAAGCTTCTCTTTCATTACGGCGTTAACATACTTCATTAGGGCCTTTTTTCCCTAATCCTTCATGGTACATATAAAGAAAAGATTTCCCAGTTTTGAAATGATGAATATTAAAAATATTAACTGTGAGCTGGTGAAGATAGAATGTATCTTGGATGGGAACTACAGGCAACATTAAGTTTTGCATGTAATCTATGCATATTCCATCAACGGTTGGGTCCTTTTGGCAGAGTTCAGTAACACTCTTCATTTGGTTATAAATTTTTTTTGCTCTACGCAGATGGACCATCTTCTCGGCTGCTGCTACACGCTTTGCACTGTCGTTCAATAACTTTGATTTCAGTTTTATATTAAGTTCTTCGCAAGTAGTGCATTTATCAACTTCAGGTCTTCCAAATGAAAGGTCGTATTCTTTAAAAATCTTCAAATAAAATTTGTATGATATGGACAAATTAGGGTATTTAGAGCAAAACATTTCATGCATTATTTTCACATTGAGTCTTTCACTTAGATATGCATATTCACGGGTTGTGTAATGGCCTCTTTTTACTGGAAATGACTCGATGTGTTCTTTAATTTTTGCGATTACGTGTGCAGGTTTGGCAATGCCTGGCGTGTGTTTTCCTCTGAGATCTTTGGGTGATTTACCCGTAACTAACAAACCTGTAATGCGTCGTACTCTATTGTCGGTAATGCCATGTATTTTAAGAAAACCGTCTTTACAGAGATCGATTTTGCCCGAAGAAGTTACCAGCGAATATTTGAATGCAGAATCATGGGTTTTTCTTTTAATGTTTCTGTACAGGCCGTCTACTTTGGATTGGTACTGGTATTATTAAATTTTGCAAATAAGTATCCTGTTCATCCTTTGTATTAAAATCTCTGAACTTCGAGAAAACCTCCAATTTTATCTCGTCTGGTACTTTATGTAAACATTTCTTTTTACACCTAAGAAAAAATTAGACAATAGGAATGCTAAACAATAATGTAAGCACATTACCTGAACTCTCGTCCTGGTTGTATCTTTTCAACATTAATTCCTCTATGATTATCATATTCTTCCCCTTTTATTCGTGCTTTTTTCACAATTTCACACTTATATGTATCTTCTTTTGCACCCTTTCTACGTTTTTTACCACTGATACCGTGTTCATTGGTGTCCATCTTGATTTCAACTAACAACAAGAGAGATCAGCTAAACTAACTTGCTCACAGCTCCACCTGTCATGAAATCTGGTCATTTACAGAACCACATACATCCCGGGTATATGTTCCTTTCTCATGCAATGACAAATCGTGCTTGTTATACAAGCCAGACAAAAACATGGATTTATGTGGTTTCGTTGCGGAAGGGATAGAACTACCTATAAGGAACCCGAAAATTTCAAAAAGTCATTTTCCCTAAAAATGGGATATATGTGGTTTTTAAAATGACCGATTCAACTATAGAAATTACAGACACGTATTTACGTGCATATAACTAAAAATTAATTCTGTTCATAATCAATTTAGACACTATGTACGAAAAATAAATATTTAAAATTCAACAAATATATAAAAAAATGCAAATTCTTGCAATAAAACGAAAAAAACTATATACTCATAACAATAAGTAAACAGAAATTCTAATAAACAACACTAATTTTTCTCGAGTTTCGATTCAGAGATCTATCATTAGAAGATCGGCAAATGTCATCATGAAATTTCCTAATAATTAAACTCATAGATATATTTAACAACTCTTGAACTGAAGTTTGATGATCGGATTTAACACAAGTATATCATGAAAAGCTAACCTTCTGCAAAGTTACCAACATTTTCTTGTGATTAGAATTTACATGGCCAAAAGATTTTAATGACACAACCATCTTATCATAAATGGTATTAACATATAATACCACACTAAGAGTGGGATAAAGAAATTTATTTGATTCACTAAATCCTTTAAACATTGTAAATGTGTGATGAATAAAGGTCGGATTATAAGCAAAAAAAAAAAACTGAAATATGCTCATAAATTCTAGCCTAAATATGCACTTCCTTATGAAAAATCTGCAGGTAAAAAATACAAGCAATGTCAGAAAATGGAATACTGTAGAAAAGAAATACTCTATTATATTTACAACAAGTTTATTTAGAACATTTTACAACATAATTAACTATGAAAACAATTTAAAATCACATATTTCTCAAAGTTTTCAACAGAAAAATTGTGACGCGTGTCTGAAAACATGTATTTATATACTAGCTGACCCGGCAAACGTTGTTTTGCCTTCAAATTTTATTTATATTAATAGGTGACCCGGCAGACTTCGTTCTGCCTAGAAAAGTATTGATTTAGATATTTAATGTTTTATTGTTATGGGTATGTTTAAAATACAGGTACTTGATAATTTTTAAAGGAGATAGGTGCAGGTAATTCATATTTATTTGAAAAAAAAATTAAAAATGTGAATAATAAATGAACTATTAAATGATAAAAAGTATATACATAATAAAGAGAATGTTAGTGTTATTCATTATAGTGGACCCGTGGAACTTCGGATGGAAAGACTGTGCAAATTAATTAGCTGTCAAAAGTTTATGCACACAACTCCATCTACTGGCAATACCGGAATCAGCATTTGAAATCATGTTCGTTTTTAATGTGTGACAAAAAAAAATTGCTACAAAAACAATTGTCACACAAATTTGGTGGAGAAACAATTGTCGCAAAAAATTGTCAAAAAAAGAAATAGTCACAACGTATCGTAAACATAAACGTCATCTATCATGAAGACGGCGTAGTAAAATCACTCCATACAAAATGCATGGGAAAATGAATTTTCTTGATTTTTTTTTTTCGGGGATATTTCGGGAATTTTCTTGGGTATTATTCTTGTTTGGCCGGAGACCAGTCCGAATTGGTGCGAATCTTCGAAATCGGTCCAGGCGTTCTTGAGTTATAAGCGTAGTAACTAACGTCACTCTCTTTTATATATATAGATTGAAAAGGTTCGTTCTACGTCGATGCTTGTTATAGGAGCATATTTCAAATTAGAAATATCATCTATTGTCAACTCAATATTTTTTACTGTCCTTTAGCTTTTTAAAACCCTCAGTTTTTCCTATTACAATTTTAAACATTTTTCATACACGAACTGTCCCACTCCTCCTTTAACATCAAAACATGACTTTTAAAATTTGTTTATTATTTCAAAGCTCTCGATTAGCGACATAAATTGTGTTTCCAACTGTAATATAGAAGTAGAAATAAAACTGTAATTGGCTTTAATAAACACCAACTGTTGAGGTATTTCTTTACTCGAATACACCTTTTGGGCGTCTATCACAGATTGTGCATACCTATCAAGATCCATAACAATTGTCTTTATTCCTTCATAATGATTTGCATTAAAAATAGCAGCCTTCAACAACGCTCCCCATCGTGTGATTACTGGTTGAGGAAGAAGCAGAACACCGGGTAGTTGGTTTTTGTAAAACTGAACTCGTAATGGGGTCTTACTAAGGGAAAATGGTTTCTGACTTTTTCTGCAACACGATTTAGTCAGTGCGCCAAGAAAGTTGTGTGAATTCAATTGGAGTAAAAGATTTTCAAGTTGAAAGCTGCCTTCACCACATATGGTGCAGCATCCGTCAAAACCAATAGAATTTTCTCTGTTGGAATCGATTCCAGTAAGAACAAAATTGCCAGTTCTTCCTGTATAAACCTTGTGATTGTCAAATTATTAGCCTTTTCCAACTGTTTGGATGAAACTAAATAAGATTTTGCTGGAACCGATACGTTAAGGATACCAATTATTAAATGAACTATGTATCGGCCCACACTATCAGTAGTTTCATCTAAGCATATATAAAGACAATTGTTTGCAACAACCTTCTTAATACTATTCAATGTTTCTGCATAGATACAGCGAATATATATTTTTTCTTAACGTGTCTTGTCGGGAATGTTATATTTGCTGATGTACTTTTGCAAAAATAACTTGACATTTAAATTGTTTAATTTATGTAGTGGAATATCTTACGACACAAACATTTGAAACAAATCTTCATTAAATTGTTCTTGTTCCGATTTTTTGGAAGTTAATGGCCAATTCGCCAATTTCATGTTTGATAGTTTTGCAGCATGAGATGGAGTTTTCATATGTTGGTCGACATGGAACTTTCTCTCACTTGTAATCTGCAAAAAAAATATCACATCATCGGTTGTTTTCTTATAAAATAAATGTTAGTAAAAGATAAAGGAATAATTAAAAACTTAATTAATTAATAAGAGGAAATAAACTTAAAAATTTACTCACAATCTTGCAGCATGCTACGCAAAACACTTTTTCTCCATCCATACGCAATTCTGAATAAGGTGTAATAACTCTATACATAACATGTGTATGTACTACTTTAACAAGGAGATGGCCCCGGCCTCAATATATTGTATCATAACTATACTTTAAGATTTACTGTTTGATCATGTACTATTTGATTGTAATAGGTTTCAAATCGTTTTAATCTTAGTAACTTTAATAGTACAAGGATTTAATTGTACAGAACTTTTAGTGTACAATATGTATAATACATGAACAAGTATTTCATTTTGTAATTTTATTAATTTAGATAATGTATATTATATCTTCAAATAGGAAATAAGGAAAATCAGTAGATATAGGAATCCATAGTGAAAGAAAAATCAAACACACCCGGTTGTTTTTCTTTTTCTACCGGATGGCAGATGTAATAACTCTATACATAACATGTATATGTACTACTTTAACAAGGAGATGGCCCCGGCCTCAATATATTGTATCATAACGATACGTAGTGTATTATATCAATACGGCCTCGGTACATTTGATTGCATATACAAGGTTATGAATCAGGGTTACACACTTGCAAATATTGACAGTGTTTAAGTAACAAATGGTCGAACGAAGGATCTTTCAACGTATATAAGACAATAGTTTCAAGAGAGAAGGAGGTCTCAATTAGACAGTCAGTACGATCAGAGAGTACGCTACAGAACTCTCTTTCGACCGCTGTGGTATATTAATTTATTAACTATGTAATAAGACTGTTAACTCATTGTAAGTGTTAATTAATTATACTATGTTGAACCAACTCCGAACTCGTGTTATTTAATTATACACTCATTCTCGAACCTGCACAACAATGTGGCCGTGAGGCAAAGCCACATTACATGGCGATCCTACCACATTACATGGCGATCCTGCCAACCACTGCCAGCCACTTAAAGCCGTAAGTGTACATTACACGGATCCTGCCAGCCACTAAGACACATCACATGGATCCCCTGCCAGCCACTTAAGGACATTACATGACGATCCTACCAATCCACATCACTAGATGGCCCTGCCAGCCATTTAAGGCTGAAAGAAGCCAAGTGGGAAACCGGAACGAACCAACAAAGTAAACAAGAAATATGGCAAACTACTAAGCAAACTAGAATGGAAACCAGGCGACGGGAAAAATCATCCTCAGCCAGGAGCAAGAGGAAGACAATCACAGGTCAGCCCAGTCACACTTCATCTACCACTTCAGGAGAAGCAGCAGGTATTTTTTTTTTAGTAAAGACAATTACAGTGTGTAAAAGTGATGCATAGACACTTTATACTTGTGCATATTTCGAATTATTAAAATGTTTCCTTGTATGTATCGTAAGAATAATATTGGTTTGCATAATGTGCGTAACGATTTCTGTTTACGCCAACGAAAGGTAAACAGCGTACCACCGTTTCTTTTAAAGGTCAAGTGTACGAAAA
The DNA here is from genome assembly GCA_935421215.2 of Melolontha melolontha. Taxonomy (NCBI): domain Eukaryota; kingdom Metazoa; phylum Arthropoda; class Insecta; order Coleoptera; family Scarabaeidae; genus Melolontha; species Melolontha melolontha. Next base: position 55,404,506 of record OW285242.1, read on the forward strand.
CTAATATGTATAATGTAATTGTAAAAGCATTAAATTATGGCCGAAGAATTCAAATTTAAACCTGTCGAAAGTTTGTTATTTAATATACGCGAGAATGTAGAATTTCATACATTTAAAAAAAAAAAACCGCCTGCCTAAAAACGGAAAAAATATTTTATATTTTTCACAAGTTCATTTACGTTCAATGCATATACAAAATGCATAAGTTTTATTTTTGAATAGGCGCCACACACAAGTATAGTATTTTAAAATTGTTTAAGCAAGCTTATAAACAATAACATGTATATTTAAACTAGTGGCGAATAAATAAACATCGAATTAAAATGGAATATGTACAGTTTAGAAATCCACAAAGCCAAGTTCATAAAAATGCAAGACATCATTTATTTCTAAATGATTACACTTCGTGACATTGAACAGAAGGTATTGATGACGCATTCAAAAAGTTTCGCAAATAAAAGAGAATTAATATTAAATAAGACATCAATATACGAGGAGTATTATATAAATTTTTATATACAAAGAATTCCAAAAATTTTGTCACAAACGCCTTAACACTAACAGAAGTTGAATCCAATGATGTAAAGGTTAGTAACGGGACGACCGATAGCATCCTTATCACGTCAGACGTCCAATAGACGACAGAGACCTATCGATTGTACCATTACGAGACCGACAGCAGGTACAGTTTTCACCTACTCCAGGACTGATCATCTTAGGGTTATGGAACTGTCGAAAACGAAAACCAGTCGAATCAAAGAATTTCAAGTGAGGAGAAAGGCAAAAAACTTCCATTCGCCCCTAAGTTGTAAGGAAGCAAGCATGCGCTTCAAGGAAATGGTCCAACACGACGAGAACACTCTCATAATTTTTATTTAGAGAATACAGTTTAACAAAAGTGTGTTTTGTTAACTGCTCTCTAGATTTTCTGTATTGAAGATAAGGACATTACAGTATAAGGGAACAGCAGTACGTGCCACCTTACTGTAGTCTAGAATAGCTTCACAGAATAGTTCTGCGCGGAACATGACATACACGAAATATGTGTTGTCCAGGGAAATACACAAATGAGTGATTTCCTAAATTTAATAATTTTTGCCATAGAGCAAGAGAGAGAGTTGAATTATGTTTAAATAGATATGAAGAAAGGGGAGCGCGAAAAGTTGAAGACAAACAAGCGAACATGAAGAATTCAACACAGAGAATCGAATGCGAAAAATTAAAATTAGAAACAAGAATTGCAAATACAAAGTAAGTCAACTATTATATATATATACGAATACATGTTATGTTTGTTTAACATTTACAGTTAAAATTTACTATCTACAATTTACCAAGTTAGAATTTAAAATGTACTATTTACCATTTTTTTTATCATCTATACTTTAAGATTTACTGTTTGATCATGTACTATTTGATTGTAATAGGTTTCAAATCGTTTTAATCTTAGTAACTTTAATAGTACAAGGATTTAATTGTACAGAACTTTTAGTGTACAATATGTATAATACATGAACAAGTATTTCATTTTGTCATTTTATTAATTTAGTTAATGTATATTATATCTTCAAATAGGAAATAAGGAAAATCAGTAGATATAGGAACCCATAGTGAAAGAAAAATCAAACACACCCGGTTGTTTTTCTTTTTCTACCGGATGGCAGGTGTAATAACTCTATACATAACATGTATATGTACTACTTTAACAAGGAGATGGCCCCGGCCGCAATATATTGTATCATAACGATACGTAGTGTATTATATCAATACGGCCTCGGTACATTTGATTGCATATACAAGGTTATGAATCAGGGTTACACACTTGCAAATATTGACAGTGTTTAAGTAACAAATGGTCGAAAGAAGGATCTTTCAACGTATATAAGACAATAGTTTCAAGAGAGAAGGAGGTCTCAATTAGACAGTTAGTACGATCAGAGAGTACGTTACAGAACTCTCTTTCGACCGCTGTGATATATTAATTTATTAACTATGTAATAAGACTGTTAACTCATTGTAAGTGTTAATTAATTATACTATGTTGAACCAACTCCGAACTCGTGTTATTTAATTATACACTCATTCTCGAACCTGCACAACAATGTGGCCGTAAGACAAAGCGACATTACATGGCGATCCTACCACACTACAAAGGTGCAATCCATCCAGGCACAGTTGCTATTTTCGGCATTTTTGCTATTATATATCAAAAGTCACAACTAACAGGTTTACACTTCGAAAAGCCAACGTAAAATATCGTTTAAAATAAAATTACTTTCGAATATGGGAATAAATTTCTCCGAATAACAAAGAATCACATATACTTTTTATATATTTTCTTGTAAAATGTAGCTTTATATTTATTTAGAAGTTTTAAGGTATTAGCTTTTCTTGGAATTTTATCTCGGCCTGGATGTATGGGAAGAGCATTAATAAATTCTTGGAGACGCTTATCGGAATAGCAACGGGAAGAGGCTTAATAAAATGCTATTTTTAATTTAAAGAGGGCGTTTAATTTTTGTTTGTTTATTACATCCACGATATATTTTTATTAATGCTTATAATAAATTTGATTTAGTAAATAAATAAATCTCGGATACTTGAAATATGCAAAATTGCTGAATTACTAGAAAATATGCAAATAATATACAAAATGCATATATTATGCAAATATGCAAGTTTATGCAAACTGCATAGAATTCGGCTTTTAGCGATGAGGATCTACATTAGCAGAAAATCAAGAAGATTTACAAACCTCAAAATCGGGTAAATTAAGCTTTTTTAGGAAGAATCCACAGACATATTGCTGTGTATTGTAGAAATATGCTGAAGAAAATCCACGATGCACCACTATGAGTCCCGGCCGTCTTACGGAAAGTTTATTTCTTTTAATAGAGTCCTCTAAAGTCTCAGGTTCATTTACGAACGTGGACAGAAAAACAAATATAAGCATTAAGACAAGCACTTTTCTACTAATATATTTATTTAAAAAAAAGAAAAATCTTAATCAAATATTAAGATAGCTAATTGCATTACTAAACAAAAAGCAGGAGGGAAAAAGATTGCGAGATAAGTGACACGCTCGCAATGAAAACCCTCTAATTATACGCAAACAAAATAGAACTAATAAAATAGTATGGAAAACTTTTACTTTCAATTGTTTACTGTAACCCCAAAATTCAAACGTCAAACAGATACATAGACTGTTATCACTAAAGACGGCAGACTATGTGCCCGGTGCATGGTGACAAGAATCATTTCACCATCTGTACTAAATATTATTTTTCATTTCTCTCGCTTTGTTTACATATCGGAGCAGAAAAACATATATTTAGTAGTTATAGTTATAGTTTATATTTAGTTTCCTAAATATTTCCATACATGCATTTATCAAAGAGATAACAGAATTTGAACATATATTTTACAGTTCTAAATCAAAATAAAAAAAAACATTATTTTGTATTTCTAACAATGAACGAAACATTTATTCTAAAGAAAAAGTGGTATTATTGGCAATAACAGATGCACCTTCAAAACATATTTATATTATAGTATCCAAAACAATATTTAGTACACATGGTGAAATGATTCTTGTCTGTCTGGCACATAGTCTGCCGTCTTTAGAACTTATCACGCGTGTCTAATACCCAGATCATGCGTACATAAACTTGAATATGACTTTCCCTCCAACCTGATTTCAAAAAAATATCTTATTCGTGAATAAAGAAAAAAATCCCTCATAAGAAATATGAAAATTTTCCTTGCTATTCAAATAACTATCAAACATATCAAAATTAAATATAATCAATAAAGAATATAACACAAACAATCAATTAAATATAATCAATGCATTAAAATATTAAATCTTTAATATTACTTACGTTTTTTAAATATAAAAACTGTATTTGAAACACACATGGCAGATAAGTATTAAATTAATCAAAATTAACGAGTCAAAACCCTCGTTAATAATACCGAAATGAACTCAACTCACCATCAACCAATTAACAACAATAAACCTGATTTTAATCAAAATCTGTAGTTAATTAACTATCTCTTAAAAATCAACTGTATCCACCGATATTCAATGTGTGTCTGCAGGTTACACCCCTCTGACCTCTTTTTCCCGGCGCAAAATGCGACCACAAGTGAAACTATAATTATTATATACATCACAGAAATATACAGATATAATCAAAAGAATCGGTCCAACATCAAAATAAAATAATTTTCAAAATATATAAAAATATCCTGCTAAAATAAATGTACATAAATAAAATATATTATTCAAAATTATCTTCGGGGAAAAAACCACTACAATATGTGACAGCTTCATAATTAAAATCATTCTCATCATTATTTGGAATATTTAGAGAAGAATTTTCTAATTCATTCGTATCCAATGTACTAATCTCAGCACTTTTAAATCCTCCTCACAATTGAACCCGATGGAATGAGAAGATACTAAATTATTTAGATGTTGTTCAAAATGATCCTCGCGAGCATATATTTGTTTGGAATTCGAAGAAACATCAATACCTGAAAAATAAGGTGTAAGATTGCTACATAGAGTACACAAATTTTAAAATTCCCTGTCATTTTTTCTTTGTTTCTGTGATTGTCGATATATCGAGATTGGTGATGTCGAGTTTAATTTTTGTTCTTTTGCACTTAGACTTAGACTTAATTATTACTAACAATTAATAATAACAAAACAACAATTAATAATAGTCAAACTTATTTGGTTTCAAAATACTTTGTAAACACCACAGAATATTTCTAAAGTTAACTAATTTTGTAACTACACCATTAGGACTTGCATTTTATTGTATCCTCGGTACCGTGCACTATTGCCACGTTGCATACTCTTATAGTTAACTATATTTACTCATTGATTACTTAAGAATATGAGCAACGAAGACTTTTCGTGAAATAACACTAAAAACTATCTCATTCTTCATACCAATGATGATGTTTGATTATAATCCTTTTAGATACAGAGATTACAAAGACTTGGCAACAATACTATATTTAGTACGCCAAATGAAACAGAGATAGCTTGCACACCTTGCCCGAAATTTCGTATTTGATAGAATACCCGATGGTACTAGGAGGTAGGTACCTATTTGAATATATTTTATTATATTCTCTAACCAGGCTTTGCTGTCTGCCGATGGCGGGAGGTATAATATGGGTTAGAACGGGAAGCTAGTGTTTAGGTGCACTATTTAAACAACCACTAATTATTCTCATGGTCTCATTGAATTTGATGTCGATTATCCTTGCGTGAAAGCTGTTTAGCCACATTAGGGTGCAGTATTAAGCTACCGAGTAAACAAGGCTGAAACCTGAAGTTTTAAGAGTGGATGCGTTCACGCTCCAAGTAGTGCCACAGAGTTTGAGGATTATATTATTTCTGGTGTTTATTTTAGCTGCGTTGTTCTTTAGATGTTTTTTATATGAAAGTGTTCGATCCACTGTCACTTCGAGATATTTTGGATAAGGATTATAACGGTTAGAATTATTAAAGTACACTTGAATCTCTTGATGTGCTTGTTTGTGTTAATATTATAAGATATAGCATTAAATTACGGACGAAGAACAATATTTAATGCAAAAGAAAATAAATATATTTACCTCAAATGCATCTGTTGTATTCCCTCGCAAATGTCCTACTTCTGTAGTTCATTCTCGTACTTTAGTGGAAAGTAAATGTAATAGTTTGCGAGAGAAAACTTCCTCTTTGTTCTATTCTAGTCCTATCCTCCATTATACAAATATTTTCATATCGTGTATAGCAGTAAACTATTTGTATTCTTATACACTGAACGAAGTTGGTTTTTAAGTAATGAAATTGTCTAGATAGACATAGTGGAACTCACTGTTTTAAATTTCCGAAGCCAATAATTCAATTATAGGAAAATATAATCAAATTACTGTCCTCTTATTTTATAACATATGAAGATAGATTGAAATATTCGCGAAACTAAATATAGTCACAAAGCGCTTCATTTTTTATTTAAAAACTCAGAAGAAGATATTGTATGTTATCTAGCTAGCCATGAAAGCAATGACAAATAGCCATGCATTTTAATCGTCAAATCGTGTTGAAATTGAAATTAAAAGATTTTTTATAGTTTTCGTAGGGGCATAAATAGTAAGAAATTGAAACTCGGACACAAAAGCGGTGTCAAATTCTTGATTAAAAAAATAAATGGCCCAAAAATTATACATTAACCAATAATTGCTGTATATAGCAAGAATGTTTCGTCACATTATCAAGTAAAATTATGGCCAAAGCAATTTCATTGAGGTCGGGAATTCATTGAAAATGATTCAAAATTTGGAGGACCTGTGAAGATTAGAACACAGGAAATAATAAAGAAAATTAACAGGTATGGTGCTGACGAATTGTAGAATTAAAGTTTTTATTATTGCAAAGAAAGTTCAGATATCAAAGACAACAAATCGAAAATTTTTACATGAAGATTTGGGAATGGATAAAGTGTCAGCGAGATGGATTCTTAGACTCCTTACACCAGAACATAAACTTATTTCTTTTTCGAAAATTATCACTGACGATGAAATCTGAGTATATCACCGATACCCTAGAAATAAACAAGTAACTGCAGTGGGTGGATAAAGGGCCTATGCCACCCAAAAATGTGTAATTGGGGAACATTGACAATAACGGTTTTCTGAGGCTGCGAGGAGATTTTTCTGTGTGAGTGAATAAAGTGAGGTTTATCAAGAGACCATTAAAACTATAAAAAACATATTGTATAAGTTCGCCAAATTATATAGGATTTTTTCTCTTTAATAACACCGCTAGGGCATTGACATTGCATCCAACACTATTTCTCCAGGATTTCGCTATAACTACTCTAATTCAAACGATTTTAGTCTCTTCAGCGGCCGAACAAGTTCTTATTGTCGACTAGAGATATTACTTCAACATTTTCGTGGCTTTCCAGTTACTTTTGGTATTTGCTGCCTACAATGCTTTAGATTCCATCGTCCATGAAATCTCAGTACCCACCAACGTCCTGAAAGTTACACTCTAAATTCAGATTCGGAATCTGAAGAATCTCCACCAGAATCTGGACTAGCTACATTCCTATTTCTGTTGGTTCTTCTTCTAAACCTCACTTAACCAACCTACCTGAATTAAATGATCTTGTTCGCGACTTAGATTTTCCTAAGAATAAAGCAGAACTTATTGGATCCCCTCTGCAACGGAAATTTTTACAAAAAAGTTCTTTAACTTTTTTTTATAAATGTATATCCATATACAGACAATTGTTTGTAATGAAAAATGAATTGTTGTTTTATCACTATACCCGGCATAATCACGGCACTTAACTTACCATATATATATATATATATATATATATATATATATATATATATATATAAATATCAGATTATGGTGGCTATTTATAGATTCGTCTAAAATAAGTTTACAGAAAGCTGTTTTACTTGTTAATGGCAACGAACATCCATCAATTACCATAGGTCACTCAGCAAATATGAAAGAGAGATATGACAACCTTAAGTCACTATTTAGGTGTATAAAGTAGGAAGATCACAAATGGAACATATTGCTATGTATTGTGGTGTTGATTACTTATTTAAATTGGCCCACAATACACAATAGCTTTCCCAGTTTCACTCAAATCGGTACAGCCTTCCAGGAGCTCTTGTATCTACAGGGTTACCCTCAAAGGGTATGTGTTAAATAAAACAAAAGGTATTAGCAAAGAAATAAAACTAGCATTAACAATACAAACATTTACTACAAAAAAAAAAAAGAAAATTTCAACTTTATAGAGTATAAAGAAGTGCCGAGGCAATAAATATGCCACAGCGTGAGGAAAACTTTTATAAATAATGACTTATATAAGATAAAAAAACCTGACTTTGACCGCGAACAAAATTAAACTAATTAAATATTTAGGAAAACTATCAGACTTCAATAATTACGTTATTCCCAATTTCAAACGTCAAACAGAAAAATAACTGTAAGCGCGCGCATCAAAATTAACCCATGCGCACATTCAACATGGTAAAAATGTAATTTTCCCACCAATTCCTACTTTCTAAAATATATTACTGATAAAAAATACTACATAAAAAGTATGAAAATTTTCCTTGATATTTATCTGACTATAAATATATTTTATAAACTAATAATATACTGAATTTACGAGCTCAATCAATATACAAATCATATAACTAAATTAATATATATATAAATAATTATACTTGCAAATATACACGTACATTAATTAATGTAGTCGTCACGCTTCACAAAAAAAGAACTAAAAGAGAGATTTCAGATAGGTCGCATAAATCAAAATTACAAGTATCAGAAACTCATAATTAATCGGGAATTACTTTAAACACATCAGCAATAACTCAACTAAAAACATAAACCGAAATTAACTATAATATACTGAATAAAAAGGAAGTCTGTATTCAGCAAAAATTAACTGAACCTATCTGTTTAACGAATGGAAAATCTCTAACTCCTTCCTCTCGGAAACGAAAATATCACCCTGCCTAAAACAAAATCAAAAGACCGGCTACAACGATATACTTCCGCTTGGCCGAGACTGCGTACATCAAGACCACGCTCGAACGTTCTACAGACGTGGACCAAAATATACATTATAAACGAATTTTAATAAAATATTTACTATCTCTAAATATTTTCCTGGAATAAAATGTACATAAATATATAGTCTTTTATAGTTTCTTTAAATTTTCTCTTCGGGGAAAAATTCATGACAATATGTCCAGATTTAAAAGTGGTAGCGTTATTAACAAGGCTGTCATTAGGATATACAAAATACTGCTGCTTTTTATGTGAGTGGGACAGCCGTGCACGAGATAAACATTATCAAATTAAACATTGGCCTCTATATGGCCAATGTGAACAGCATTAATTCATGAAGAAAAATATTTTTATCCCCATTTCATAATATAAGGCACTGAATACAGACGCGGCTGCGTTCGTATATTTAAAACAAAAGTTTCCAAGTAATGGGCCTTTCAAATTGAGCGCCTTATTTGAATTTTAGCTGTTAGAATTTTATGGTTTACTTGATCGTCCGTCTGAAAAAACTATTGGTTGAACTATTAGAAAATTTCAAGAGACCTATTCGGTGGAAGATCAAAAAAGAGAAAGATACATCGTAGTAGTCGTTCACAAGAGCATATTGATTTGATTCGTGAAAGTATTGGTGAAGCACCTGAAATGTCCATCAGTCGACATTCACAATAAGTTGGACCTAATGAATCAATAACATGTCATATTTTATGAAAGAATTTAGCTTTAAAGCCATCTAAGGTTCAAATAACACAGAAACTAAAGCTATTAGACTATGCAAAACGTCGTGCATTCGTCAGTTGGATTAAAGAACAACAATATGATTTTTAACAAAAAATCGCCTTTTCTGACGAAGCACATTTTGAAAGTGGTGGTTTTGTCAACAAACAAAATTGTCGAATTTAGGTTGAGTAAAATCCAAGAGTGGTTCATGAAAGACCTTTACAATCTCAACGAGTCACTGTTTGGTATACATTATGGTCAGGTGGAGTAATTGCGCCATATTTCTTTCAAAATGCTGCTGGCGATGCTGTAACAATGAATGGTGTTCGATAAACTGATTTTTTGTGGCCTGAACTAAATGATATTGATATTGATAAGATGGTTTCAATAGGACGGTGCAACACCTCATTTTGCTAATGAAATAATTGCTTTATTAAGACAAAAATTTCCTGGAAGAATTATTTCAAGAAATGGTGATCTGAATTGGCCACCAAGATCATGCGATTTAACACCGTTAGGCTATTTTCTTTGAGGTTACGTCAAAAGCCAGGTCTATAAGAATAAACCACAATCGATTCCTGAAATAAAGAATGAAATTATTCATGTCATTGGTGAAATAGAGCTTCAATTATGTCAAAATGTAATAGAAAATTTTAACAAAAGAGTGAACAGCTGTGAAGCAGCAAGAAGTGGTTGCTTGTCAGATATTATTTTTCGTGTATAAATGTCACAACTTATACAACAAATATAATCAAAGTTTTTGAAAATCAATACAAATTATGGGTTTTATTTATTTATTTAAAGAAAAGGCGCTCAATTTGAAAGATCCTTTATAAGTCAGGCAAAAATCAAAGAGAGAATTTTTGATGGACCGCAAATTAGACAACTGTTTCGAGATGCTAACTTGTAGGATAACATTAAATAATATTGAAAAACGAGCATTTGAAAATATTTGAGTTTTTATTAATAGAGGGACACACTATAAATTTTGATGCCACGAAACTAGAGAAGTTAGAGCTGGCAACACTGCATTTCCAAATAACACCATCCTTAAGTAGTAAACTCTAACTGTTAGTTGAGTCGCTGCTGTCATAGAGCAAACGTGGTAGATACGATTTGTCATCGAAACATGGACTTGTCAAGAGAACATGTACGCACAATGATTTACTACGATTTTAAGATCGGTTTAAGTAAACAACAAAGTCACGTAAAGCTCCGTTTCGATGGTACAGCGAATTTAAAAGAGGACGGATATCGCTTGGTGACAAGGAACGCGTTGGTAGGCCCTGTTCTTCAGTTACCGCTTGAAACATTAAGAGAGTGAGACGTATGATCGACGAAGATCCAAGATGCACCTATCAAGCGATTGAGGCAACTCTTGGTGTATATTCCACAACAGTAAATTTAATTTTACATGATCATCTTTGGATGAAAAAAATTGTTACTTGTTGGGTGCCACACACGTTTACCGATTTCCAAAAAGTAGAGCGAATAAGAATCGCTCGGGAAACGTTAAAAATATTAAATAATGGTGGACATCGCATTCTATCAAAAATAGTAATCGGTGATGAAACTTACATCCTATTTTATGATATTCCTACCCGCCAGGAGAGCCATGTGTGGATCCACGAAGATGCTTCAACACCAACAATGGCCAAAAAGCAAAGGGCTGTCCAAGAAAGTTATGTACGCAGTTTTCTTCCGTTGTACCGGATTACTAAAAGCAAGCTGAAAAATCAACGTACAGTCACAGCAAACTCGTACACCACAAAATGTTTACCTGCACATCTTGAGTCAGTCAACATTCGCTGATATGGATATTCTGAGACCAGAGCTGGATTCAGCATATCAAAATACATAAGAAATAGCCAAAAGTATTCCATGGAGCAAAGAAAACTTTTAAAATGTTCAACGGTGTTATGCAAATTATGTATTATTCATATATAAAGTTGGAAGTTTTCAAATAAAAAAGTGCAAAATGGTCTAGTCAACTAGAAGTATTATTTCATATTTTTTAGTTTTTATATCTACAAATATAACAAATTTCAATTTCAGCGATAAAAGCGAATTATACAAATATTCGTGTTTTAAACATTATGTGCAAATATTTGTGAAGTTACAAGTATAAATTTCACAACATATTTACTTTTTGAAATATATCGGGAAATTATGTAGGTAGGCATTTCTATTATTTTATAAATGTATTTTAAATCAACTATAAACCACATGTGAAAATTATAACTCTAAATTTACATTATAACTAAACATATAATCTCTATAGATTGATTCTACTCATCTGAATAATTGAATTGTTTCGGTTCTTACTTGATGAAGATCCATAATTTAAAATAGAAATAAAACTAATGGTTAAAATCTTCACTTTTTTAGTACGTATTCATGAAACGGCAATCAGCACAGTAGCCTCATCAGGTCCTTAGAGCTAAAGAGCACATTTCAAACAAAATTAAAAATATAGAATCAACAAGGTTAATATTATTTTACAACATTTTTAAAAAATCTAAGAATTTACTCAAATATTATAGGTAGTGAGAAAATGTGGCCCATCTGGTCGGCTCTAATTGTTTTACTATAGGCTCCCAAACATGTTTACCAATAAAATTTGTTTTAATAATAATAATAATAATAATAATAATAATAATAAGAATAATAAACGACCGTGCCGCGTATATGACATAGTCGTATGTGCTCTGCGTAATATTTACGAATTTCTAATATTTTGTGCTTTGGTGGTGTTATTTATTAATGGAACTTTGATTAGCTGTTGGTTTTGTACTAGGTGAAGTGTGGGTTTGGCTTTTCTGCAAGTTTTCGGTAAGAAAATAGAAAGATATTGAATGAAAAGATAGCTGTCAAAGTTGACATTGTAAATAATACATCTTATACTAGATTATATCTTACAATTTGCTTTTTCCTTTTAGGTTGATTTTATAATGTTGATTTCTTAGCTTATTAGATTGTTATTTGAAGTGTTTTACCTTCTTTTTGGTAAAAATTGTACTTTTTGATTAGATGTCAAAGTGACATTTTAGTTGAAAATTTTTTTTTCTTTCATTTGAATTCGTTTAATTTTCTTAATTTGTTGCTTTAATCTGTTGATTTAATAATTATGGTTAGAACACGGTCTCATTACCTAGATGTATCATTACAAGACACAGCTAATGAGACCGCTAGTATAGCATCTTTTAATGAAACGTTAGCAAGCACTAGTACAGGCCCAGATGTTGCTGAAATGCTCACATCTCAGCCCACTAGGTCTGGTCAACATCGAAGAAGGAGAATTTTATGGACAAACGAAATGAATGAGTTCTTAGTTCGATATTATTTCTTGCTAACGAAAATAAACACACTGAATGTGCCATATGGGACTGAATTACATAGAAAAGTAATTGAAAAGATTCCAGAACTCAGAAATAAAACCATACAAAATGTATTGGATCAGCGTAGATCTATATTCGTCAATAATAGATTACCTCCAGAAGTCATTGATGGAATAAGAAATGAGGTTTCTGTAGAATTGGAGATTGAGAATATATATGATAATCAACAAACGCTGATCCAAGAAGAGGGAAATAATGTAGACGTGAATATAGATAAAGATATTGCAGAAATAGTCAATTCTCAATCTATTATAGCGGACGAACATCAAAGGAAAAGAACTTCTTGGACGTTAGAAATGAAGAAGTTTATGCTCAGATGTTATTGCACAATAACAAAACTGGGAACAGTTAAAATACCGTATGGAGCAGAGTTACATAGACAGGTAACTGAAAAGTTCCCAGAGTTGGCGGATAAAACCATTCAAAATATCTTAGATCAAAGACGATCTATATTCATTAATAATAGATTGTCAGCGGAAATAATTAATCAAGTGAGACAAGAGGTTTCCTTAGAAATTGGTATGAGTAGTAATGATGAAGTGGAGGTTGAAGAACAGATTAACCCGTTTTTAGATGAATTAATAGTCTTGCCCGTACAGGAAAGTAGATTTCATTTAGAGTTTGAGAATAATTTTCTTAAATATCATGGAGTTGTACCTAGTAAGAAGCCGCATCTAAAAAAGCTTATTTACCAAAAGGGCACATCTGATATTATAAACGAGGTAAACGGCATTATTGAGACAAAAATAAAAAATAGCACAACACTGGAAGAGCTCCACAGTTTAATATATACAGGTGCATGTACGGTTTTGATATTAAATGATCAAAATATAGACACCGTAGAAATGGAATTCAATAGTAGGAATAAAACTCCTTGTTGGGAAAAACGATTGACATGGAAAATTGAAAATCTGAGACGGGAAATTGGAATATTAACTCAAAGCTTAAAGGACAATGCTAGCGCGAGGGTTAAGAGAGATGCAGAGGTTATAGTGAGCTGTTATGTTTCACCTGAAAACTCCAATGTTATAGAAATTTTAGATTTATTAAAGCAGAAATTAGCGGCATATGCAAAGAGGTTGAAACGATATAAAATCAGTAATACCCGAAGACAGCAAAATAAACAGTTCGCTAGAAATCAAAAATTATTCTATCGTGGCTTGAGTGATACAAATCCTGGACAACAGGTTCAGTTACCAACGAAAGACAAAATATCAGATTATTGGTCTGGAATATGGAGTACGCCGGTGCAACATAGAAATGCAAAATGGCTGACGGATGAAAGAAGGAAGGTAAGTAACGTTAGGACAATGATAAATTGGCGGATTGATTCAAAAGATGTGAAAAGAGCAATCCAAAAAGCAATGAATTGGAAATCACCTGGACCAGATAAAATACAAAATTTCTGGTTAAAAAAATTTACATCGACGCATCTGCAACTTGCTAAGTGCTTCCAATTATTGCTAGAACAACCATCCGAACTGCCAGAATTCATGACCGAGGGAAACACCTTCTTAATTCCGAAATCTAATGTATCTGCGGAAGATCCCTCTAAATATAGGCCAATTACATGTCTTCCTACGTTATACAAGATGTTCACCTCGATTATATCTGAAAAAAATATATGCCCATTTGGAGAATAACAACCTTTTAGAAGAGGAACAGAAAGGATGTAGAAAAGGATCAAGAGGCTGCAAAGAACAGCTCCTGATTGATTCAGTTGTGATGAAGAATGTGGTGAAAGCAAAAGAAAATCTCTACATGGCATATATAGACTATCAGAAAGCGTTTGATAGTGTACCTCACTCGTGGCTGGTAGAGATTCTTAGGTTATATAGGATTGAGGAGCATCATATTAACTTTCTTAGTTACGCCATGACTAAATGGAAGACAAGTTTGTTAATGAAAACCCCTACAGAAAGTATTGAAGCAGGTAAGATCAGTATTAAAAGAGGCATATTTCAGGGAGACGCTTTGAGTCCACTGTGGTTTTGTTTAGCCTTGAAACCGTTAACAACTTTGTTAAATTCCCTAAATAAGGGATGTAATTTACAACAACCTGTCGTACAAATTAGTCACCTTTGGTACATGGATGATCTCAAATTGTATACTAGGAAAAAGAATCATCTTCGCGATCTCCTAAACTGTGTTGGCCGTTATAGTAGAGATATCCAAATGAAATTTGGATTGGAAAAATGCAAAATAAGTTGCATAGAAAAGGGACAATGGGTTGAACATCGTGGGTTCGAAGTGGAAGGCGGACAAGGACTAGTTATTGGAATGGAGAGCAACGACTATTATAAGTATCTTGGTTATTTGCAGGCTAGAGGAATAGAACACAATATTGCAAAAGAATCAGCGAAAGATCAGTATTTCTCTAGGCTGCGATCGTTGTTGAAAACCAGATTGTCGGCAAGAAATATGTCCAAGGCAATAAACAGCTTTGCAACTTCCGTACTTACTTATGGATTTGGAATAATTAACTGGACTGATAAACTTGAAGCAATAGACATCAAGACAAGAGTAGAAGCCAGAAAATTTAGAATTCATCACCCACGTAGTGCGATCGAAAGGTTCCACCTACCAAGAAGAGAAGGAGGTAGAGGAATACCGAGTGCTTATTGCAGGCATTATACACAGGTAAATAATTTACGAGAGTACTTTCTGCAAAAGTCGAAAGAAAGTAGATTGCATAATGCGATTGCTCAAATGGACAATTTTACGCCACTCAAACTGGCTAACGATGAATTCAATCCATCCATGAGAATCTTAAATATACCCCAACAGAAAGAGAGATGGAAAAATAAATCTCTGCATGGCAAGTATCCGTTAACAATTGGATCTGAAAATTTTGACACCTCAGCGTCGCAGGCATGGCTGTATACAGGTAACCTGTTTGCAGAAACAGAGGGATTCATAGCCGCCATCCAAGATCAAGTAATTCCAACGCGTTCCTATAGGAAAAAAATTCTTAAGGAGAATTTATCTGACATCAAATGTCGTGTATGCGCAGATAAGGAAGAAACAATTGATCATTTGATGTTAGGATGCTCTGTACTTGCCCCCAAACAATATCTCGAGAGGCACAACAGGGTTGCAAAAATATTACACCAACTGCTCAGACAGAAGCAATTGTCGTATTCTGAAAATGTCCCGTATTATGAATATGAAGCACCTTCAGTTTGCGAGGACGAAAATTCTCGATTATATTGGAATCGCCAAATAATCACAGATAAAACAATTCCCAACAATATTCCAGATATAATACTGACACTGAAGAAGGACAAGGTAACGTACATCATTGACATTGCTGTTCCGTTGGCAAAAAACACTGCAAGGAACTATAGTGAGAAGGTAAATAAATATTTACCTCTCAGCGACGAAATCAAGAGTATGTGGAAGATGGACAAGGTCCTAATAGTCCCAATTGTGATTGGCGCAACTGGAGAAATTCCACAGAAATTACACAAGTCCATAAATACTTTGGATCTCTACCAAAAACTTTATTTAAAAATGCAAAAAAGTGTCTTGTTAGACACGGCTGCAATAATACGTCGCGTGCTGAACTGAAATTGCAGCGCGCGAACGCGGGCAACGTGGCCGGGAGGCGAAATGACGGAACGGGTGGGGTGCTGATGTGGTCCTCTACTGGGTGGTAGCCTAGCATATGCGCTACCAAACTCTAGGGGGGTCTGCCCGATGGGCGGGCAGGTGCCATTCCGCCTTTCCAGCAGGGGAGAGAGGAACCAAGCTACGCGGCGCAAAACACGGCGCCGCGCAATGCACACACCACTAGCGTCGGTCCTGGGCGGCAACCTTGTCAGGCTGGCGTGAACAGCACACACACGCTCGACGTGTGTGCAGTGCCCCCGCCATGGCGGAAAACGTTAAGATGGCACAAAGTGTGACCGTCGTCGACCAAAGTAGCCGCTAAGAGTGTTCCATTGGTTGGCGACGAGCAACCCCGTGCAGGCTGCGCTTCGCGGGTCTGGGCCTTGCCTCGATGGGGCGGGGGTCGGGCCGTCGAAGTACTGCATGGAAAAGTAAAGAAGTTGCCGGGAAAGGGTTGGCGGCCCTGCGCAACGGCTGGTTCTCCGATCTCTCAAAATTAGCGCCATCGGACACTAAACACATGCACGAGTGCGCTAAAATACAACACCCCTACACTTGCGCGCTCGCACAAACACAAAACCACACACCCAGAGAGAGAAGCAAGCTGCCAGCAGCGGACAACACGTAAGTTGACACCCTGAAAGTACCGGTAAGTATCTACTATAATCAATATTCATATAAAAATAATGAATGCTAGATAACTATGCCACCCATCTTGTTCGAATGAACCGATGGGGTAAGATAATGGCAACCAAGAGCGAATAGTTCTTGTGAGTGGAAGAGATAATAATAATAATAATAATAATTATAATAATAATAATAATCTTTATTGCCCAACAAATAATTCCATTTCCAGGACAAATACAAAAAAAATAGAAGAAAGAAACAGATGTGTGCTGAATTATATTAAAAATGCAAAATATAAATATAAGAAATAAAATAAGCAAGTACACTAAAACAAAAATGTAATCTAAACACCTCCCGCAAAAATGTCACCAAAAATATTATCCGCACATTGGTACATAAAATTAATTGGAGCTCTTAGAAGCACGTTAGTTCTAGCTCTTGGTGAGTAAAAATCTTAATCTTGAGGTCATTCGAAGCACGTGTAAAGCTATAGAGTTTAATATTTCAGGCGAGTCAATTCGACCATCAATCAACCTACACATAAATCGCGCGGCATTAACCTCTCGACGATGTTTTAAAGATTTGAAATTATGTCTGTCTAGAAGGCGGTTCACAGTGGGAGGAATTGCGATTCTAGCTGGACAAAATTATCTTTTTAGTAAAACTACCTTATAATAATCGAAAATGCAAGTATTTGTGCAGACATATGTATAAAATATAAATAAAAAAGGATTAATAAAACACAAGCACAGTATTAACAGTACCTATACAAGGTGTGTATAAATTGGCGGACCCACTACACGTGGCGACATTCTTGGTCAAATTTTGAGTTAAAAGTCCTAATCCTAAAACTATGTATCAGGCTTCCTTTGTCTTCAGAATGAATTTGACAGTAGGCTGCCTACTTATTGTTTTACAACGTTGTCAGATGTGTTTTTCGTCAAAATAAGTTAATAAACAAATATTAAAAACAAACTTTAAAATCAAAAAGAAAACTTTAACGAAAGAATAATAACAACAATTCTTCTTTCTTCTAAATTGTAGCTCTTTCTGTCAACAAATATAGAGTAATAATGCTTATTTCAAGACTGAAAGTCCGAACTTTAGGAACCTCGTGCAAAGATTTGGAGCATGGTACAACATTTTCGTATTAGGATTTTGGACTACAATTTAACGAAGAACATCGCCGCGTGTAGTGGGTACGCCAATTTATACACACCTTGTATATAAAGATAATTATTTCGTGACCTTTGATTAATATACTGTCATTTATATTTCTTCTGTCAGTATTGCATTTTCTGTTTTAATTGAGTCCGCAGTTTCTTTCATGTATTTAAATTTAATAGGACGGCAAAAATGAGTGGAGGAAGGCTTGGTGTTTTCCCATAAAAGTAGAGCTTCGCTTTCGGTATTATTTATATGAGCTACTAAACGCAAGGGAACCAACGAAAAAAGAAATAAATTAGCCTCGGAAAGGTTTTGACAGTCATCATCTTCTTCACTTTCTTCTGTTTCAATATTTCGTGCAGATATACGATTGTATTCATTGTGTCCAGAGCTACCATCACATCCATATTTACAAATCAAATTCAATTTTATGTGTTCTGCTTGAATAAGCTCATCTGGGATTTCGATAATTTCTGCTAATCTTGAATATGTGTGGTCCAGTAAATGTTGCAATGGGACAGTTGCACCTGAAATAAAATAAGTTTTAAAACCTCTACATTATAAACTAATAATATAAATACTTACCAAAATTATCAACCAATATATCGGAGGGATAACAACGCTTCTTAGCTTCTCTTATCCTATCGTATGAAGGATAAAGTTGTTGAGCATTATGCTTCTTGGCATCCATACGCATTCTGTGATAACTATTTTTGGTCATACGAGCATCTATTAGCAACGCTAGAGCTTCATCTTCTGTATATGGTATTACTCCTTCTAATTCGGAAGATTTTTTAAAAATACGACGAATTTTTCGTGGACGCTCCGGAGAACATTCGGTTGCCTGTGATACTATATCCGCAGCTGCTCTTTTCCCCTGCTCTCGTAAAACTGTTTTAGCAGCAAATATTATTTCTTCAGGTGCTGCAACTTCCTTGAGGACTTCAATTCTTCGTCGCTTTGTTTTTTCGCTTGACAACGAAAAATCCTTTATTGGTCGACCAACCCCAGAACTTGATGTACTTGGTTGAGGTTCAGGTGTTTTCTCTTGTTCGCTTGTATGAGGTACTGCTATTGTAAATTTGCGATTTATCCACGTTTTATTTTGTTGAATAAAGCGAAGGAGATGTCGTTACGAAATTTTCCACTTTTTATCCAACGTGCAACAAAATGTAAAAGTATCTTAGCTACTACTACCTTTCTGAATTGCTCATCATCAAGCGCTAAATCTCTAGGTTGCTTTTCTTTGTATAAAATTCAAAAACATATTGATAGTCGTAGTAGAAGTTGCTCTAGAGGGATTTTTTTGGTCCCTCCATAATCGTAGTAGATCTTCATTAGTGATATCTGCCATTATAATCTGTAACAGATGTATAGCAAATACAAAATTTCTATATATACATTAATAAGCATATGCTGTAGGTATATAAAATATTTTTAAGAATATAGATAGCAATTAAAAGCAAATAAATATTAATTTATTGAATTACACAGACATTATGAAATTTAAGTATGACAAGTTTTTAGTGATACTTCGTGATACTTTCTACTTCTCATCCTAAAATGAGAAAGTAATAGCATATTTTAAGGAATTTTACAAGTTCTTTTATCAGACAATAAAAAAAGCACAACTTCAATAAAGTATATATCATTAAAACGTACTCACCTTGTTCTTTCAAATGAAATATATATTAATAACGTAACACAAACTATTGTCGTTTAAATCACCACACAAACTGAGCGCGTTATTCGCTACGTATTGACTTAGACTTCAGAGTCCACTTCAGAAACAGATGCCCGAGTTATGTTTATCAACAAAAACATAAGAATGAACGAGTAGTGCCTGGAACTGTTTTAAAACACATATTATGTATAACGTGGTACATTTGAAGATATTCGGTTTTTTTAATTTTGTCCAGCTAGAATCGCAATTCCTCCCACTGTGATTGTAGTCAGTATTTCTTTCGGGATATCTATCATCACATCTGAAGGAAAAGTATTTCAGGAATCTCCTTCGAACCCGTTCCAGTGAGGAGTCATGCATCGAGTCGTAAGGAGAGCATATTATCGGAAGCATACTCCAATCTACTCAAACCAAAAGCCTGCTGCATCGATTTCAGAACAGTTAAATCCTGAAACAGACTGATAGACCTCATAACGAACCCGAGCATTCTAAAAGCAGACGAGATGGTATCCGAAAGGTGCATGTTAAAGGACATATCCGAGTCGAATTTGACGCCAAGATCACTGATGCAGTTCTTTTTCACTAACTTTTTACTATATGATGAGTCCATTTTATTAATTTTATGCATGTAAGATACAACACAGTATTTGTTCACATTAATCTTTATCCTGTTTTTATGACACTAATCCACAAACACATTAATATTATCTTGCAAGGCATCAACATCATTCTGTGATTCGACGGATAAGTATAATTTAGTACCATCAACGTAGGCCAGCGCAGAACAATTGAAAGATGTGAGGAGATCATCAATGAAAAACAGAAAAGGAAGAGGTCCAAGATTAGAGCCCTGAAGCACACCAGATGTCGAAATGTATTGGTAAGAGTAAAAGCCGCTATAAAGTACATAATTAACTCTATTCACAACATATGAGGCAATAAGTTCTAACGCAGATGGACTAACACCGAAAGCACTCAATTTGTTTAATAAAATTTGATGGTCAATAGTCAATAGTATCGAAGGCTCGAGAAAGGTCAGTATATGCAACGTCTAGCTGACCATTTTTATCCAATACCTCACAAATATTTTGAGTCACTATCGTTAGATTAGTAAAGGTATACCGCAATGGCAAGGATCCATGTTGGTTGCTGGATATATATGGATGAGTGTTATAAAGAATAGTGTTGCATAAAATCCGCTCAAAAATTTTACCAAAATTTGGCAAAATCGTTATGGGTGTATAATTTTCCAAGCACGATATATCGCCTTTCTTGTGAACCGGTGTAATTATAGCTTTCTTCCATCGATCAGGCAAACCACACGTTTTCAGAGCCAAATTAATAACGATCTGTCACGGTTTTGCTAACACTTTACTGGTATTACGAATAAAGTAACTAGGTATCAAATCATCACCCATGGTTGCCTTATCTGGAAAAGCAAACTTAATTTTTTAAATTTCAGTTAGAGATACAGGGAGAAATCTAAAGGAAAATATGTGTGAGGCAGTATCTGGGACAGATATTATGGATCCAGGAAGAAAAACGTCGAAGAAAAGTCAGCAAAACCATCAACTATCCCCTAAGGATCACTAAATTCACATTCATGATAATAAAGTCCGCCAGGGATTCTAGTTCGTCCTTTCCTGTGATTAATGTCGCGGAATTTGCCAGAATTGAATTCTCCATATTAGCTAGATATTCATCATAAGTAGACTTGATCTGCTCCTTAACCAAAAACCCCATTCTTTTAAACACCTGATAAAAAATTTCACTTCCATTAGTACGCCTTTTCTAGCTATATAATGTTCTTTAGTTTTTAGATTTTTCTTTATTTCAGGTGTAAACCAAAAAGGTTTTTTTAGAGTTAGACTTAGGAACTGATTTATCAAGTATATCATAAAGACAATCATAAAACTTATTAAGAGCTAAATTACCATCCGAATATGAATTCAGAATGGACCAATCAAAATTGTTAAGATCATTGATAATTTGGGTCATTTAATAAACTAAATGTACATTTCTATTATCGTCTAAACAGTTTTTAAATGAATAAATTTAGGAGAAGTGAGTTATCTAAATCTAATTGATCATTAAGTAAAATTTGTGTTTTAATTAATCGTTTTAATTTATTGAAATTTAAAGAAATTTACCCGTGAAAGGAGAGCTCCAGTGTTTATTTGGTAAGATAAATTAACGATATGAATAAACAAAACTTTGTTTGAAAGCAAGAGAAGAGTTATTAAATGTACAATTATTATAAATTGTTTGGTGTACTAATTTTTATATTATTTTCTTCGTTCGTGATTTTTTTCATTTGTTGTAATTTCTCCGCCTGAAATTTCCCCACACCGACTCATACTATACATTTTACGTTCAACGATACTTAATAGTTATTATAACTAAGGACCGAATACGAGAAGCCGAAATTACGATGAACAATATAAACAGTCCATAACATTGCTAAGTACAACACCCAGTTGAATGGCACTATTCATTCGCTTTTTGTCGTTGAATTATGACGCAATTACTTCAATATTATACTTAAATTCCTTTCTTCATGAGCGTAGATAGAAGCGGGAGGAGTTTGTTTTATTTATTAGTTTATATTTCGCAAGATAAATAAAGTACAGTGTGTTAGTTTCTTTTTTTCATTGTTTTGACTGTTAGTTACATATACCGTACGGAAATGTGGTGGAAGAACGGCGGAGAGGTAAGCGATACCCCTCCAGTACACCAGGCGCCAGGCGTGTCTGTGTTGAAATACAAGTACACTCCAAATCACGAAAGATGATCCCTGCGTCATTGATCTATAGTTCTATCAACGACATTCAAAGAATAATCTCGACATCCGAATAACAAACAGTAACTACTTGTATGACAAGGATAGCTTGAACGAAAGTATGTGTTTTCTAGCAAAGACATACGGCTCAAGCAATTTACTTGAGTAAGACAAAGACGGGATTATTACCTACTCCGTGATAAATACACACATTTCCGCTTAGTAGTTCTGATTTCTGTCGTTACTCGTTGACATTTGACAACATGCAACATACATTCGTTGATATTTGATGGAATTGTTATTTATTTTCATTTTATAAATACATATTTTTTGAAATTTATTTTTAATCACTAGAGCAGTGTAAGGAAGAAATTTGGAAAAATTGTGTTATACAAACGGAAGGTATTATAAAAAAATGGTATGATAGAGAAAATACATTTACATTGTGAAATCAATGGCTTTATAATTAACATTGATGATTCAAGCAGCAGTGAAGATATAGTGATTATTGATTAACAATACTTCCTATATGACCGTAGATAAAAAAACTGTTTTTACTTAATCTATATTATAAATTATAACCCAAGATTAAGCCAACGTACGTGCTACACGTCGTTTTTAGTTCACGCCAAATATATCAAATTTTCTTGTGTTGGCAGTAAGAGTATCAAGTATTAGCATACAGCTGATTAGTTGTTTATGTATTGTTAGTTTATACTTTTAGTAACTGATTTTTTATGCAACAAATACAATGATATTAATAGAAATAATCATACAAAATGTTACATATGCAATTTCCAGACTGTGGCCACAATTTTTATCTAAATATGTTAAAGGTAGAAAAATTACAGAAACAGATTTTATCAAGTAGCTAGTTTTCCTAATGTACTAAGTAGAATTGATTGCACTCATATGAGAAAACAATCTCCTAGTGGCAATAATGCTGAGCTGTACCGAAACAGAAAAGGATATTTATCATGGAATATTCAGGTAATAGGAGATTCTCAATTAAGAATTTGTGACATCGTAGCCAGATGGCCAGGATCTACACATGACCAAACAATTTTGAATGGATCGGCAATAAAAAGAAGCTAAGAAAATGAACATTTCAATAACTCAGTTATACTTTGTGATAGTTGTTACAATATTACAAAATATTTATTAACCTCTTTAGCAAATCTTAAAGTCGAGCAGAACAATTGCACGATGAATCCCATTTTAGAACCATAAACTGGATTGAAAGATTTTTTGGTGTCTTAAAAAGATTTCCAATCTTATTACATATATGCTATGAAAGTTAATGTGGTACTCTCGAAAGCAATAATAGTATCAGTTCATTTTGCAAATTTATTCTAATATCGACTATTATACTATCTTCTAAATATTTTTTATATTTCCTTTTTTTTGTATATATACTCATAATAATTTTACTATTAAACAAATAATAAGGCAATTTTGTTAAATGATTACATATGTATATTAACTTGTCTAAACAAATTAGTGATATGTTTGTATATGGGGGTGATAGAAGAAGGCCTTTCGAAGAAGGAGAAGCTGTTATTAAAGCTGGACATATTGTTTTGTGCGGTTTTTTAAATTCAAGTATAATAGGATACTGTTTGAAAACTTCGCAAATACATTCTGAACCACACATGATTACTATAAAGATAGAAGATAACAAAGTTTGGGATTGCTTTTGCACTTGTAAAGCAGGTGCGGGCGGCTTTTGCAAACATATTGTTGCTGTGTTATTATATGCTAACAAGTATGTATAGTAGGTACTTAACTGTAGACTATCAAGAATAAATAAATTATTTTAAAAATGCATTTTATTGCAGGCACGAATTAGAAAATCTTTCAAAAACTGAATTAGAGCAAGAATGGGGAAAATATGCAAGTAAAGATATACAAGCTGAGTATAAACAGGTGATACCTGTTACCGAATTTTGCCATGTCAAAAATAGAGTTGCTAAATATGTAGTATTGCCAAAGACGGAAGAAACAAATTTGCAATTACTTCTAAATTGTAAAAAGAAATATTTTAAGTATAGCCGTTTGCATTAATTATTTATATTATAGGTTCCCAGGAATCGATGCTTTTTAGATTAAAAAATAGGCAACGCAAATCTAATGATTGTATTGAAGAATTACTTGCATGCCTGCTGTGAGAAAACATATAAAAGAATTATCGAAACTGATGACAGATTCACATCATTTTATGAATCAAATATAAAAGTACAATGCAGGAAAGAAAGACAGTTTCGCGTTGTTATGAGATATATACATATTCAAGAGGTGATTGGGAAAGTAAAAGTAAAAAGTATTTCTGGCCAAAATCATTTACTAATAAGTATGTAGAGCATGGACAAAAACATGAACCAAGTGCTCGTGCATTATTTAGCCGAATCTTTAAGTTAGACGTGTTAGAAGTAGGATTCCTAATACCACAAGATAACTGTTGGGCAGGTTATTCTGCAGATGGCATCATTTTAAGTGAAGGAAAATATGAATTACTGGAAGTAAAATGTCCATTTCCAGGTACAGAAAATATATACCTGTATACTGTACTATTAATGAAAGTTGTTTTGTTTTAGGGAAGGATGTATCTGCAACAGAATTGATTACTAGGTGTGATTTTTTAAAAAATAGACGAAAATGGTGTATCTTTGAAAGAAAAACATTATTATGCACAAATGCAATTTGGTATGGCTCTTCTTCATATCGAAACTTGCCACTTTGTAATTTATGCGTCATTTGATAATTCTTTAGTCAACATAAAAGTTAAGTACTGTCCAACATACAGCTTCAACTTACTTGAAAAATTAAAAAAATGTCTATTTTAATAACATGTTGCATTTTATTTGTGAAAATACATAAATCTTATACATGTGTAATTGTTGTTTTATTTAAATATAATCTTAATAGAAAAAATAATCCAAAGTAGTTCTAAACTAAATATAGATACAATATTATAAATTAAATAAATTTATCATGGCTTAAAATTGGCTTTGATAAATTCACTAGACTACAAACAACTATTACAATGTCATCAATACACGCCAAAATATCCCATTCTAATTTTTGGGAAAGAATACAGAATGCTTTTATCCTTTGAATGGTTCGTTCCACATGGACTCTAGCTTTTGCAATAGTAGCTGTATCTTCAGCATCTGCAGAAGAAAACTGTACGTTATTCCTCAGAAATGGAGGTCTAATCAATTTAATACCATGCTTCATACATTCATCGTCTATGTGGAAACCTTTGTCAACCATAATTGCATCAACAAATGGTATACATTTTCTTAGGATATTTTCATTTATGAAAATTTGCTTATCAGAAGCCCTTCCGCCATATACAGCACTCACGTAACTAATGGAACCACTAGGAGTAACACCAAGTAATATTTTAACTGTGTGCATTTTTTTATAATATGAATAAGTCCTGATACGGCATTTAAGACAGTTTGTTTTTTCTACTGGTATTTCAGTGCAGTCGAACACAGCAGCTGTATGTTGAAATTTATCAAAACATTTTGGCATGTTTGACATATTTTCTTCCTTACTTGGCCAATATAATGTGCATTTCAGCAATTTACTTAATAAAAAAATTGTATCTTGAAAATATCTTCTGATTGTTGTATCACTTTTATTAAATAAAACTACCAAAGACTTATAGGAATAATTTTGTTTTAATTTTATTAGAACTAATAAAATTTTTTCAACCATGTTTGGATCACTAATATTTTGTTCCTTTAAAATATTTTCTGCGCATAATATAATTGTGGAATATTGATCCATGGTAATTCCAGTAAAAGTTGATAATTTACTATCAGTATTTAATATATCCTTAATGGTACATGTATGCACAGAAATAAAGTCTGCTTCTGTGCTTTTGGTTTCGTATGTACTCGAATAATTATGCTTTCCTATCAAATGTACCACGTCCATTTTGCTTGAAGCTGCCATCTCCTCTTCCTCAGATAAAGCACAGGTACTTTCCTCTTCCCAAGGCAAACCACAGCTATCCTCTAACACAGATATTCTGGAATATTAGTACTTGAAATGAAAATATGTAAAAAAGAAGTTCTTTGATTTCACCTTTTATCTCGTTTCTCATATCTGTGTTGCCTTCCATTATCTGGTAGATGTACTACATCATGTCTTCTGATTGGCAAATTTAAAGACGGAACAGCATTTTTCTTCAAATACCTCTTCCTTTTTAATGGTGTACCTGCCTATGCATACCAAAATATATTACACTGAAGATATATAACAGAAGTCTCAAATACTTTTACCTGGGTGATAATCTGTTTCTTTAAAATGTAGACTACAAACTTGCATGTAGTTTGTCACTGGTTTTCCTATTTTTAACACGTGTGCCCACTGTTTACATAACATGTTTTTCGGGAACGTAATGCAGCGAAATATTTTTACTTTTATAACTACGGCACTGGGATACACAACAGTACATTTTACTTTTAGAAGACATTATATATTGTTTAATCTTATTATTCCAGGTAATTTCAACCAGTAAACAAATCACTACTCACACAATTCGTTTTTTTGACAAGTCAATTAGCAATTTGGTACCATATGCTTTTAAACTTATTTTACCTATTACTCTAGTTTGCAAAAATACCGCCAGGCGGAGACTCTTTCGATGGCGTTGATGTAATTCGATTATATATGTTCATATAACCTACAAATTCGACCGATTGTGTCAAATATATTTGGCCCGGAAACGAAGTTACAATCCATATTCATTTTGCAATTTACAGTATTTAATATGACGCCGAAGTACTGATTTGAATCATACAATGATTATTGATGACGCAGGGATCATCTTTCGTGATTTGGAGTGTATATACACAATACGTATGTGTATACCATATCTACTTGCGACCTATCAATAGACGTGTCTGTGTTGAAATACGAGTACATAGGCAATACGTATGTATATACCATACCTACTTATCCAATCAAATGCTATACTATACACTGAATAAACATATCGGAGAAGTTAAGTTGACGGGGACGCGTCTTGCGCAGCAGTGTCGTTCGTTCACCAAATTTCTACACGGTATACGTAGGTGTCCAGTGAATTTCGTTAAGTTTCAATAACTTACGCATACATTTTTTATTTTCATTTATTTGGATCTAGAACATTGTTTAAGTTACTTTTTCAGATATGATATGGAACAACGTCGAGAATGGCATCGGGAAACAATAGCAAGTTGGATTAAGGGTCAAACTGATTGTATGTCCATTGCCAGTGATGCCAAAATTTATTGCAAAGTCTGTAAAATATCGTTAAAAAATTCCAAAAAATCGCACTTAAAACATCGCAAACACATACACAAAAATTGAACCTGTTAGAATCTGACAATTTTAACCAAGAACTTTGTGAAACTTTAATGGCAGCAAATATTCCATTAAATAAACTTAACAATGGCACCTTCAAAACATTTCTCCAAAAATATACTGGTCGAGATGTTCCTGATGAATCCTCCTTACGCAAATATTATGTTCTGAGTGCTACACGAAAGCAGTAGAATGCATTAGAAGTCACCTTTCAAATCAGTACCTATGGATAAGTGTCTGGGGTAAATGTTGTAGCTGGTGAACTACATCCAACTATTCTATATAACGCATATGTAATAGCAACAAAAGTTATAAATACAGTTGATGCAGAAACAGTAGCTTTGAATGTGCACCAAATGCTTCATTCGGACGACAGATACAAGGAAAAGATACTTTTATTTGTCAGTGACAGTGCTGCATATATGTTAAAAACAGGCAGACTATTAAAAGAAGCATCCTAATATGCTGCATATTACTCGTGCAGCAAGAATCTGTGAATATATTAGAGACACCTTTCCGAAAGTTGATAGACTTGTATTCGCTTTTAAAAAAGTTTTCAGAAAAGCACTATTGGGAGTAGCTCTTTACAGAGAAAAATTTCCGTCTTTGTCGCTGCCTTCCTCTCCAGTAATAACTAGATTGGAAACATGGTTGGAAGCTACTAGTTATAATGCTGAGAATTTCGATAGGTTACAAAATTTCGTTATACAGGGTGTCATTTTGAAAACGTACCACCCTCTATATTTCGGCCCCTATAAAAATTCCAAAAATATGCAAAAACACGTCAAACTTATTTTTAAGGTGGACATTTTGTAGGCTAGTTTTCAATTAAATTACATCAACCCTCTAGCGGGGGTGGACATAACCTCTAAAAATTTAAATGGAAATGGGGGTTGAGTGATACCTCATTTTAAAGGTCGTTTAACCCGCTTTTCAAAAATGCTAAATTCTTGTCCTTTATTTTTAATACTTTTGAAGAAATCAAGTCAAACCATGAACATACAAGTATCAAGTGTTTTGCAATAAAACATTAAAAAACTAATAAAAAGTAACCTATTTTATAAAATTTTCGAAATGTTGTCCATTATTTTCTAAACAGTGATAAAGTCTACTCTCAAACTCCTCTCTAACATTTCGAAACACTTCTGCCTGAAGTTCTCTACATGTAGCTGTTATTCTTCTCTTTAAATCTTGCAAATCTCGAGGCGGTGTTTTATAAACAATCGATTTTAGATGCCCCCATAGGAAGAAATCTAGAGGCGATAAGTCGGGTGATCGTGGTGGCCATTCTATTGCTCCTCTTCGACCAATCCATCTGCCAGGAAATCTATTATTTAGCCACTGTCTAACTGGAAGATAGTAGTGTGGTGGAGCTCCATCTTGTTGGAAGTGTAGAAGATCTTCTTGCAAAACCATGTTACCAGCCGCGTCAATTTGATTTTCCAAACTAGTTGTTATTAAGGGGTCTATTATTTCTTCAAGCAAATTTAAGTAGAGCTCACCAGTTAGATTTCCTTCAATGAATGAAGGTCCAATAATAGTATTCCCAAGGATACCAGCCCAAACGTTCACTTTTTCTGGATACTGTGTGTGACCTTCCCTAAAAAGTCGCGGATTTTCATCGCTCCAGTAGCGACAATTTTGCTTGTTAACATGCCCATTAAGAAAAAAAGTACACTCATCAGTAAAGCAAATATTGTGCAAGATATTTTGGTTTTCATTTATAAAATCCGTCATTGTTTCACAAAATTCAATCCTTCTGTCGAAATCGTCGTCAAAAAGCTCTTGTAGAATTTGCATTTTATAGGGGTGAAACTTATTTAACTTTAGTGCTTTCCTTACTGTTTCGTGAGACATTCTTACTTGGCGTGCCACAATGCGAAGTGATGTGAAGGGTTCTGCAGTAAAGGTGCCTAATACTTCTATTTGTGCTGCTTCATCCAAGACACGGCTAATATTTCTTTTTTTGTTAGCAACGGAACCAGTTTCACTAAACTTAGCGACTAATTGTAGAACATACTTATGATTTAAATTACTATTCGGATACCTTTCATTAAACATTCTTGACGTTCTTCTTGCGCATCTTCCACATTCCCCATAAATAAGAATAATTTCAATTCTTTGTTGAAGTGTAAACACCATTTTTAAAAATAATGTAATAAAATCGCAACTTTTACCTTGCAAAACTAATTTTACAATAAAGTAATTTTGGCTAAAATAAATGGAGTGACAAATAAAGAAAAATTTGACAAGAATGTCAAGAATGCTTAAACCAGGGCTCTTTTTTTTCTACGTTAAACTACCTGTACGACTATCACAAGTACTAGTTTAGGTAAATCACATTCTTTCCAATAATAATGTTTAACTGAATAGTATGCGTCTTTATTATTTCGTTGGATATTAGAAGTAAAAATAGTTTAAAAATTTACCGTTATGTAATACCTCAATTTCATTTATTTTAATTCATTAAAGCAATATCATAAAGTGTTTTTGATACCTAAACTTCTTTACAGTTTTCACCAAATATCTCGCGAACTGCTAAAAAGAAAAGGCAAGAATTTAGCATTTTTGAAAAGCGGGTTAAACGACCTTTAAAATGAGGTATCACTCAACCCCCATTTCCATTTAAATTTTTAGAGGTTATGTCCACCCCCGCTAGAGGGTTGATGTAATTTAATTGAAAACCAGCCTACAAAATGTCCCCCTTAAAAATAAGTTTGATGTGTTTTTGCATATTTTTGGAATTTCTATAGGGGCCGAAATATAGAGGGTGGTACGTTTTCAAAATGACACCCTGTATGTTTAAATGACGATGCTCGAAGTATTCCTGAGTGCCAGTAACTAATACAAAATCCAAATTAAAAAAATCAGGCTTTCTTCAGGAACACTTTGGAAATTTTCCAAAACTAATCACTCATTTTGAAAATCAAAATCTCAAATTAAATGATGGATTAACCACATTAGATGTGGCTATTAATAATTTGAAAAATATTCCAAGTAACTTCGGATGTGGCCTTCGGTAAAAGTTAGACGCAGTTTTTAATAGAAATCCAAATTTAATAACATTGCGGCAATGCCTCAAAATCTAACTGCTAAATACGCTAAAATAAAACAATTTTACCTATAACCAGTTGCGATGTGGAAAGGACGTTTTCTATCTACAAGGATGTATTTCATTCCAAGAGAACAAATTTCACAGAAAAGAATCTTGATAAAGTATTGCTAGTTAATATTAATACTCCTTGAACTACAAAATGAAGAAATATTTTATAGACCACCACCCGCTTGTTTTCCAATTAAATAAATAAAATTAAAAACTCTTTAAAAATACAAATTTTCAATAGTACGCTCATAGGCGTCTTGTGTCGGGTCTCTAATTATAACTGACAGCTGCTAAAATAAATTAAGTCATGCGCAGCTAGGCTAGATATGTAATCCAGTTTTGAGGAAGAAGCATTTTTATCGGTGTTAAAAAGCTATGTAGCTTTTTATCGCTGTCAAAGTGACAAAAATGTCACCATCAAACGGGCATTTTTATATAGGAGTTAATTTATCATAAGTAAAAACACAAGAGCTTTTTTTTTATCGGATAAATTTCTCTTTGTAACGAAATTATTTTGCCAATCAGTAATTTGACGAGAAAAACTTACATGAAAAAATCGCGAGACGATAGTCGAGCGATTTTTTCTAATGTAAGTTTTTCGAGCGAAATTACTGATTGGAAAAATATTGAGTTAAAAAGAAATTTATCCGATTGAAAGAAAAGCTCGAGTGTTTTTTGGCAAGATAAATTAACGACATGAATAAAACTTTTTAAATTGTCTCCATATTGACGATTTTGTATTTCTTGTGTTTTGCAGTATTGATCTTTTGATATTTGTTGAAATTTCCCCAAACCGACTCGTATTTTACGTTCAACGATACTTAATAGTTATTACCTGTCAGCTGCCAAAATAAATTAAGTGATGCAGGGCTACTAGATATGTAACAGGAAGAAGCATTTTTATCGGAGGAAGAAGCATTTTTATCGGTGATAAAAAGCTATGTAGGTTTTTATCGCTGTCAAAGTGACAAAAATGTCACCCGCATATGGACATTTTTATATAGGAGTTAATTTATCATAAGTAAAAACACAAGAGCTTTTTTTTTATCGGATAAATTTCTCTTTGTAACGAAATTATTTTGCCAATCAGTAATTTGACGAGAAAAACTTACATGAAAAAATCGCGAGACGATAGTCGAGCGATTTTTTCTAATGTAAGTTTTTCGAGCGAAATTACTGATTGGAAAAATATTGAGTTAAAAAGAAATTTATCCGATTGAAAGAAAAGCTCGAGTGTTTTTTGGCAAGATAAATTAACGACATGAATAAAACTTTTTAAATTGTCTCCATATTGACGATTTTGTATTTCTTGTGTTTTGCAGTATTGATCTTTTGATATTTGTTGAAATTTCCCCAAACCGACTCGTATTTTACGTTCAACGATACTTAATAGTTATTACCTGTCAGCTGCCAAAATAAATTAAGTGATGCAGGGCTACTAGATATGTAACAGGAAGAAGCATTTTTATCGGAGGAAGAAGCATTTTTATCGGTGATAAAAAGCTATGTAGGTTTTTATCGCTGTCAAAGTGACAAAAATGTCACCCGCATATGGACATTTTTATATAGGAGTTAATTTATCATAAGTAAAAACACAAGAGCTTTTTTTTATCGGATAAATTTCTCTTTGTAACGAAATTATATTGCCAATCAGTAATTTGACGAGAAAAACTTACATGAAAAAATCGCGAGACCGAAAGGTCGAGCGATTTTTTCTAATGTAAGTTTTTCGAGCGAAAATGCTGATTGGAAAAATATTGAGTTAAAAAGAAATTTATCCGATTGAAAGAAAAGCTCGAGTGTTTTTTGGCAAGATAAATTAACGACATGAATAAAACTTTTTAAATTGTCTCCATATTGACGTTTATGTATTTCTTGTGTATTGCGGTATTGATCTTTTGATATTTGTTGAAATTTCCCCAAACCGAATCGTATATTTTACGTTCAACGATACTTAATAGTTATTACTTATTACCTGTCAGCCGCCAAAATAAATTAAGTGATGCAGGGCTACTAGATATGTAACAGGAAGAAGCATTTTTATCGAAGGAAGAAGCATTTTTATCGGTGATAAAAAGCTATGTAGGTTTTTATCGCTGTCAAAGTGACAAAAATGTCACCTGCAAATGGACATTTTTATATAGGAGTTAATTTATCAATAGAAAAAGTACATTGACCGTAATTGGGAACATTTTGGAAAAATAAATCAAAATTTTCAGATTGAAACATTGGGTTCATTAACCTCCACATTAAGATCATTTCCACAACTATTACGGTAGATCTTCGAACTTAATGAAGCAGATAAGGAAGCAATTTAATAAACTGATCCCTTTTCAGTACAAACACTTACACAAGTATTTAGTATAAAAGAGGTAATAATAAATTATACCTAAACTGAACTTGCAGTTTCGCTTTTCGCGATAATAGAATGATAATATCGTAATAAAACTCGTATTAAATAAAAAAGAAAAAAGTAACCTCAAAACACTGGAACTTATCCACTTTCTAAACCACTTTACGTTGTATGTTTATGTATAGTCCTAGAAAATTACAACACACCCGTAATGTTAAATAACTTTTATGTTTAACACAATGTACATTGGTGCGTGCCTTTTAAATCCACTTTGGAATAAATGCACCTATAAAAATGGCAATTTGTAATTTGCTTTTACGTCGGAATTTTCTTTTATGTCGCATTCGAATTTGTAACGCTTCCTGTGTGTGTGTGTGTGTGTGTGTGTGTGTGTGTGTGTGTGTTGTGTGTGTTCGCGATTGTGTGAGTCTTAATGTATGTAAGATGGGTAGTTCTGAGGCAATATTATTGCATTCGTTTCGAGTATACAATCTCCAGTCCCTTTCACAAAATACTCGATTATCACTGGTAAGTTTGATGTTAACAACCCCATTTTGGCATTCAGTAGATAAGTTTACACGACTCGAGGGTAACTTTAGTTCTTGGGTTTGAATCAAGAGGTCCCTTTTGAATTAGCATATTTCGTGTCAAGTACAATCTTTGGTGCGCAACATATAAGATAAAGGAGCCCAAATATTAGACAGAAATACGAAAATTTCTGGTATTTATTATTCCGGTATTATTTCATTTTGGAATTAAGAAATAAGAATATATAGATAATACGAAATAACAAGTTTTTAATTTTTGTGTTACCTGCGAAATACTTCTGATACGCTAGTTGTCAGAAAAATAATTAAAAAGTTAATTGGGTATACAGGGTGTCCAGAAACTCTCCTGACAAACGAAGACCGGAGTTTCCTCAGATAATTTTAAGACAATTAAACCCAAATTCACCTAGTCCGAAAATGCTTCCTAAGGGAGTTAAGAGTTCTTTGAAGATGAAGCCTTGTATTTATTTTTTTTGAAATTCCTCCAGAACGCTTCTATTTATAAAAACAAAAACTGGTATGCTTATTTATCCTCCAGAGATGAATCGATTCCATCAATTGCGAAGCATTTGTTTATTCCGTTCCGATACAAAATCGCGCACAACTCTGGCTAAGGATACAAGATGCTTGCAACGAATTTAGAAATAACTTTGGAATTTTTGCAAGAATTCGGCGTTCTCTAAGCAAAAGGGTGAACTTATGCATAGAGACTAATGGTCATCACATCGAGCAACTTTTGTAACAATCTACCTTTGATACTTGTTCTTTTTTTGATAGTTTCGTTCCATTGTAATAAATAATTTGTTTTTAATTTATTAAATTAATTTTCATCCATGCCTTGATAGTCCAAGCCAACTTCGTCGCTAAAAATAAGTAGGTACATAATAAATTGAACTTTAATGAAGAAAAAACGAAAAATTTACAAATCGATTTTTCTAGAAAACGGTGTATCCTACCGACTTAAAGTAAGAGAACATTTTAGTACTGGAATACCTGAAAATTTAATAATCTTGTGTCACAAATGCTTAAAAGTTAAAAACAAAAAAGTTATGCCTTAAAATAACCGTTGACCTACCCAAAACAGACGCCTATGACCGGTACTAGAAATTCGCAATTGACGGAATCGATTCATCTCTGGAGGATAAATAAGCATACCAGTTTTTGTTTTTCTAAATAGAAGCGTTCTGGAGGAATTTAAAAATAATTAAATACAAGGCGCCATCTTCAAAGAACTCTAGCTCCCTTAGGAAGCATTTTCGGACTAGGTGAATTTGGGTTTAATTGTCTTAAAATTATCAGAGGAATCTCCGGTCTTCGCATGTCAGGAGAGTTTCTGAACAGCCTGTATAACATAATAACTGTATACTACTAAGTACACTGATAGAAAAATTTCGGGAATTTAGTAGTTTAAATTGTGTTCGCTTTTTTCAAATATCATATTAGTAAAATTTAACATTTCTAACAAATAATTCGGTTGACAGTTTGCATTTAAGTGAACTATGTGGTATTCTAAATAAGAATAAACCGTTGGGAAAGATGGGGCTTAAAATAAGAGCTTGTGATTGGCTAAAATAGAGACCGCTTTTATGCAGGCAAAATCAAGTTTCTTTTATTTTTTTTTTACTGTCAATACTAATCAGTATTTATGTAAATGCTAGTCAATTGCGTATTTTAGTAGTCGTTCATTGTGCTGTTTATTATTAATATTCGTTAAAAATAGTTCTTTATAGAGATTATAAAAATTGTAGAGATTATAAAAGATTATAGATATTATTAAAAACTCATTTTCTAAAGATATTATATAAGTTTTATTAATTTCTTTAATTTATATAATCGCAAAGGGTTTAGATCATAGATTACTCAGCTTTAACAGGTCTATCAAAAAATCCTTATGTAAAATATGTAAAACGTGAAGAGAGGCAGTTGGCTTTTAAGAACAAAGCTAATATGTCCAAAGCAGCTGCTGTTCGTCAAACTTCCCGGGAAGTAGGGATTAGTAGGAATACTATGTTTGACATTGTTAAGGAAATTGAAATATTTGGAGTGACACATTCACCTTTAAGAAAACGGAGTTGCCGAGATGCTTACAAAAATTGGATAAAGTACGATTACAAGGCACGTGCACTCACTCTTCTTTAAAAATAAGGTACAGACTTGCACAAAAATATGTGAAGTTATTAAAGAGGGTGCCAGTTTACCTCCTTTAAAACGAACATCGCTTTGGAGAATCCTAAAAAAAAACTAGGATTCAAGTGGGAAAAACGCACACGGCACAACATATTAATTGAACGAAATGATATTATCTTATGGACACGTCGTTATTGGACAAGTATAAGAAAGTTTAGTGCAGAAAGGAGAAAAATTCATTATTTAGATGAAACATGGTTGAATGCAGGTTACACAAAAGCAAAAATATGGAAAGATACAACGGTACTTAATCCAAGGTAAGCATTTGTTGAAGGTCTTTCTACTGGTTTAAAAGATCCATCTGGCATAGAAAAGCGACTAATTGTGCTTCACATTGGCAACGAAACTGATTTTATGAATAGGGGTTTGTTATTATTTGAATCCAAGAAAACTGGAGATTATCGTGACGATATGAATAACGCATGGATGCAAAATATATTACCGTCACTTGAGCCCATTGTAATACTAATGGACAATGCGCCCTATCATTCTACTAAAACAGAAAATTCATTTACTTTATCATGGAAAAAGGATGCACTTATTGAATGGCTTTTAACAATAGAAATTTTAGCTGATAATGCTATGCTAAAGGTTGAATTGTGTGAGCTTATAAAAAATTATGCATTTGTCATCCAGTTTCATACGTGCTCGATGAAATATCTAGAAAAAGTGGTCATACAGTTTTACGTTTACCTCCATATCACTGTAATCTCAACCCCATTAAACTTGAATGGGCTCAACATCAGCATTATGTTGCGGCCAATAATAAGACATTTAAATTGGACGAAATAAGAAATTTATTATTAGAATGAGTAGACTTGGTTGATGCTGACGCTAGGAAAAATAGCATTCATCACGTTATAACAGAAGAAAACAAGATGTATGATTTAGATAATATTGTTGAAAATGTGAAAACTTTTACTGTAAATACTGGGTCATACTCAGAAGTTTCATTAGATTCAGGTTTTGATCTTGAAGATGAGTAGTTTTCAATATATATTCGTGAACAATATGCAATATAATGAACTGTGGTGTATTAAGTTTAGTTACGTATGTGTTAGATTTAGTTACATGTGTATGTGATGTCTTAGATATAGGTAATTATACTTATAAATTGTATAATTTAGTAAATATGGTGAATATTTTGAATAAAGTGTAAATCAAATATAATTATATAATAATATTTACCATATAAATTCACGAGATTATAAATTGTTTCAGATCCTCAGAAATTGTTTCACAATCTGGGTGCCAAGTAACTACCAGATATTGTGATATTCGCAGAATATTAATGAAATTTCTAAGTATGAAATGACTATATAATTTTTTTAATGTAATTATGTAAGTGTAGGTAAAAGATTTAATGTAGATTATGCTAATTAAAGAAGGTTTTACACTCATGGTGTCAGACATTTACGAAAAATATTGCTTTTACTGAACACACGGAGTTTCTTTTTATTAATTCTTGTAAAAATTATATTATTTATTTCAAATATATTGAACACACATTATACATAAAGTATATTTAACACTAAAGCGATTACATTGAGAAAAATATAAATCCGAAACTTTAATGAAACCACATTTCTGCTAAAAGCAAAAAAAAATCATTGCACGATAGCAGCAATTTATTCCATACATGTTTTGCCAAATACTGAAACTGGAAAAATGCTTACGTTTTACCTATATTTGGACCCTAAACTACTGGTTTACCCTTTTTAATATGTTTTTAATACTTATTTTTGTAAAATGAAAATATTTTTAAA
Source organism: Melolontha melolontha (assembly GCA_935421215.2). Taxonomy (NCBI): domain Eukaryota; kingdom Metazoa; phylum Arthropoda; class Insecta; order Coleoptera; family Scarabaeidae; genus Melolontha; species Melolontha melolontha. The sequence continues at coordinate 55,442,425 of OW285242.1, forward strand.
TAAATAGCTTTTTTAGATGTATAAAGTTTTTTATCAAAATTATGTGAAATGATGTACAGCTAAATGAATTTCCTTATTGCTCGCTCATTATAGATACTATTAAAATAACCGTATTTTGTAAAATGCTATGTTTGTTAAGCAATCACTAATGTTAAACGATACACAAATATTATCATAATTATAAAACCCTGTCACCATCTAACCTTGAAATTTATTAGTTTCGCATCTACACAGTTTTGTTCTCTAGAAAAAACAAAGTAAGATATAAATATTTCTCCTGTGGCAATTTTAACACATTCTCACTGTATTTACGCACAAATTTGTTGTAGGTGCAACACCTTCAAACAATAAATAACAGATTATAAGATATTGATTGAAATATTTTATGTAAGTCTAGTATCTTGTATTGGTATATATTTGCTGTTTCTTGCTGGAATAGAATGATTAAAGTTTAAGCTATCTTAATATAAGTATGTTAATAAACAAACGTCAAAAAATATTGTTTTATATAGGTTAGTAGGTATATAACCTCACATATAAAATCAACCATAGATCCACTTTTATGAATTTCCTGTGTAAATTATACTCAGATTACCGCGCCATCTGGTGCTTTCTTATTTGGAATGGACATTAGGAAGCAAGTTTCTCACAACTGTCATCGAGGAATTACTACACCAAACTATGATATAAGTTGCCGATCCGGAGTCAGATATTAAAGCACGAAAAATATCATCTGTATAAACCACATTTAGTGCAGTTATTTTTGGACGGGGATTTTGATCGTCGAATTGAATTTTGCGAAAGAATTATGGAGATTTGAAAAAATGACCAGTATTTTAGATACAATTTCCTGTTTTCCGACGATTTGAACCGTTAATCGCAATAATTCTCGAAATTGGTCAATAAATAATCTTCATTGGATGTTAGAAACGCATACACAGCATCCGCAGAAATTAAACGTTTGGACTGGTATTTTCAGGAACCGTATTATTGATCCTTTTTTCATTCATGGTACGCTAACTAGACAGAGATATTTATATCTTTTATATGATCAGGTTGTTCCTAATATTTAGGAAGATGGGGAATTACCTGTAAGTGTTTGGTTTCAATAAGATGGAGCACCCCCCCCCCCTTACTACGCCCTTAATGTTAGAAGTCTTTTAAATGAAACATTCCCAAATCGGTGGATTGGTCGTAGATGATTCATTGAATGGCCCCCACACAGTCTCCAGATTTAATACCCCTAGATTTTTTCCTTTGGTTAAAATCTGTTGTTTATACTAGACGACCGCATAATCTGGACAAGTTACGGCAGAGAATAATTGAGAAAGTGCAATTAATTCGTGAGGAGGCTTTGGCAAATGTCATTTAAGAATTTGTTTACAAACTTGTATATTGTCAAGAAGTGAACGGTCGTAATATCGAAAACTTTCATAACTGATATTGATGTTGTTTATATTTTTTGTGTTCATTGTTCTTGTTCTCAATAAAATTCCATTATTAGATTTAATTAAATATCTCTGTCATTACTGAACAAAAGCGTGCCAAACCTTATTATTGCTGAACTCTCAGAACAGAGCTCTATTGACATTCGTAAAAATATGCAGGGTGTTTCATTTAAAATAAAAAATTTAACATCGTTTCCGGCTAAACAGGAAGTCTTATTCGGATGAATCGGATGAATCGCCAATTTGCGTTTATGAAATTGCAATTAATTGTGAAAAGTCTTATTAAAATCTAAGTAGCTATAACAAGATACTCGAATAGATCCATGCATTTGCGTAACTCTGTATATGCAATCGATCACTGTATATTATGTGAAGCTCTCTGTTCTAGAAATAACTGGTTTTTCAGTTTACGTTTGAAAACATTCATACTGAGACAAGACTTTAGGTCTTCCGCAAGGGCATTATAATTCGACGGAGCTACATTCGAAAAAGATTCCCCAAACGGTGCGGAGTAGTGTTGCAGTATCGTAAAATTATTAGTGAATCGAAGGTGCCTGGAATAAATTGCACTCCTCCTGGTTAGAAGGATCGCAATGCAACTTGGTGCATTTGATAATAGCGTTTTATGGACAAAGGAACTAAAATGCAGACATCTCGTCTATGCATATTAAGCCACCCCAATTGCCACCCCTTTGTACTTTGTTTACGTATTCGTTGTCCAAGCACGGGCCATAAACGACGTCGCAATAGTCGAAACATGATAAAATCAAAGAATTACAGAGCACAGCCGTCATAGAAGTATCCATAATTTCCCTGTTGCTGTACAGACACTTTAATACCGCAATTAATTGACTTCCGAATAAATTTGTGAACATGAGTCAGGACCAAGCTGTTCAAAGTCTCTGCAATTGGAAGCATATGACCATCAACCCTAATATCCAGTCCGTGCACGACCCCATGTTTACGCTTAGACAATCGAATGAAATACTTATGATTTAGAATGGTTCACCCTCAAGCAATGATCACTGGAAATCCGCAATACAGTGTTTAAATCTGAATTTATTGAAGCAACATACTCCGGTAACTGATCAATGTCAAAGGTGCAACTATAGTTTAGTATCATCCTCATATAAGTGTGGTGTACAGTTCTTCAAAGTTCTAGAGAAATCCCGAATATATAAAATAGAAAGTAATGGATCCCTGTGGGGCACCCGAAAGGACACGAGCCTCAGTCGAATAAGTGTTATTGAGGCAAACTCTCTGGCGTCTGTCTGCAAGGTAAGATGCAAGCAAGTTACAGGTACTTGATTTATCATCTAATCAACTTCAGAATGGAAGAAAAGCTTCGCTCTAACAATACTCCTAGGAATCCTCGTATCTTCTATCAAAATTGGCAGTGTCTATCATCCACTTCCTATGTGCTGTCGGCGCCCTCGGTCTATTGTTAGGAGACGGTTCAAATGTGTTCAATAGAATTCTCACTTAGTTACTGATATATTGTTTTAGTGGGTCGATAGTGAATTTTATCCTCCTATTTGATGCCGTGAAAGTTTTATTGGTTTTTGCCTTTTATTTTCCTAATTTTATTAACTTAATTTTATGTCGCAAATAAGTACTGTCTAACCGTTCACGTATGTCCACTTTGCCTAGAACACTAAAATCCACGCATGCATTCATGTGAGAAACGGAATTTTCGCGTTTCTTTGCCCTGTCTGCGATATGCTTTAAATCATTTAACCCTTATTTATTCCACGCTCTAACCTCTTTCTTAAAAATTAAGCAGATAAAACAAAATAGTTTATTTATTAGTGAACATCCGCAAATCTACTCATATTTTTCACATATATTTTTATTAAATAATATATTGTATGTTCGAGTTTTACTTGTGGAAGTGAAGTTTATTTTAAGATCAGGTATAGGCCTTCCTTTCTTCTTAATTAAAAGTGTTTCCTCAAATGATAGCGGATTTTTTAAAAGATTTTGCGCACAGTTAACTTCCATCACTAATAATAATAATAAACATCACTTCAAGCCTTTGTCACCTGATAGGACACAATTTACTACTTGTTCCAAAGGCGAACCGTTAAACGTTACTTCATAAAACCAGGCCGATGACTAAAGTCGGCAAAGAGGGGCAAGTTTCAGTGCAGTGCGGAGAACAACGTAGAGGAGCCTATCGGCCATATCAAGGCGAGCGTTCAGTAACGTTTACGTACTCACATCATTTATGTTCGAGACTTTCATGAGTGAGCATAGGCGATGCAGACGCATGAATATTTACACATAAAATAATGAAAGAAAATATTATATTTAACGTACTGAAACACTTACTCTTTTAAAAAGCTTCCATGAAATCACAAACTGGGTGGCATCTATTTGAATCATTAAATATGTTTCCACACTTGTTTCAATCAAATGAGTACGGCGTGCGGAATAAATATTTTTCAATGATGAGAACGACCGTTCCACATCGAGTGATGTTATATTTGCAAATTTAAAGTAATCCTTGTGACAACTTAATGTTTCGACGCACCTTCACAAATTTGTCTTAGTATAAGAAAATCTGAATGAATCCTTGTCAATAACACTTTCAAATTTTCGTATTACACACTCATTTTCTTCACCTTCTGCCGCACATAGGTGTGAGTGAACATCATCCGCAATTTGTACAGAATCCATATCGACATCGAATCATATTGTAATTTTTCAATTCCCTCCGCTAGTCCATAGTAGTTCTTGCGAATAGCTTCTAAATCACTTTTTACGTGACAATCTTGAAACATTTACTGACTTTTCTTGATAGCTTCGGCATCTCGGATCGAATTGTAAAACTACCTTCTTAACATCATCAAAATGTTGGCAGTAGTAAAACGCTACCTCTAACCATGTCCCCAACGCATAGTAATCGGCTGTGGTAGTTCAGGCACTTTGGGACACAGTTTGTGAAATTTTTTTGTACGTTTCGAGGACTTTAGAAACACTGCCTTCGTATGAGCTATTAAAGCATTTACTCGCGGATAACATTTACGTATCAATGGCGCTACAAGGTTTAAAGCATGGATTTTACATGTTACATGTAACAGATTCTTTAAGAGATCGACCTAAAGAAAACATGTTAGCGACACTGTCATATACAAACATTAAGAGTTGGTGTGTTGAAACTTTAAATTTGTTCAACGCGCTGAACGCCACTTTTAAAATTTCATCGCTAGTACATTTTGCAACTCTTTTGGAAGCAAGTAAGATAGAGGATAACGGTTCAAATTCTTCCATTGTACGTACCATCACATTCACCACAGAATTTTTTTGCCGATCGGTTGTTTCGTCCTCACATAGCCACAATTTTTAATCTTTCTATTCTGCTTTAATTCTTCTTTCAAATAGTCACGAGCAGATGGCATAACATTTCTTATCGACGTCCGACTTGGTAATGTATAATCCGAATACATGCTCCAGAAGGAAACAAATGCTTTTTGGTCTAGCAAAGTGAACGGTAGATTACATATAATAAAATAAACACCTACATCAAATGTTAATTGTTAACTGTATCGTTTGCCATGGATTGCAGAACAGTGTTTTATACTTTTTAGGTCGCGTTCACACTTCCACTTGCTGGTACTTGTCAAATAGTCGTCGCACCTTACACATTTAATTCTATCGCCTTCGTATTCTAAATCCGGCATACTCGCTATAACGTTTCCTAGTTTCGAAATACCAGTGGATTAATACTGAACAAGTGTGCTTTGATACGGACGCTTAACTTTCCGTGTCGCGCGTTTCACCCATCTACGTTGCTCTCGTCACTACACTGGAAATTGCCCCTCTTTGCCGCGTCTACTGATGATGTCGTAAGACAGAAACGCATGTGTTTTTGGTTGAAGTGAACGTTAGTTAAATACGAAGTGTATACGTGAATAACTTTTTTACTTTTTTCTTATTTTACCGCTACCTTTCCAAAGATTTCTTGTTTCTTTTTCTTTCCACATCTTCCACTCTTAAATTCTCGACATTACTTTATAGAGGGTTGATCCTTTTCTTTTTTCCTTGCATGGACGTCGCTTATACAGGGGGTGGCCCAAAATGACCGAAGAGGTTTGAGTGCATTATAACTTCTTATTTAAGACATAATTATTAATTTTTTAAATTTGAAATACAGTATATTAATGGAGAATATTTTTAAAAAAATTATATCTCGCAATGGATCGTTGATTTGAGAAATAAAGGTCAACGATTTTGGCACGTTGTTCAATTGTGTACTGTTCCATTTTAAATTCCCCAAGTCTTCTTTACAAAATACTGAAAACAAAAAAAAAACAAATTGTAATAAAAAAGTTATAAGGAATTAAAACCCCTTCGGTCATTTTGGGCCACCCTGTACAAGCTCACCAATATTTTTTTATTTCATTTTGCTTTTTGTATGCTTCTTCAATAATTTATTATCACGCTCAATTCATTGGAATCTTTCAATTTTGTTTTAATACATCCGTCCATATTAGTGCTCGATAAATTAATAAGCTTTTACTAATTTTTTATTCGTATATTTAATTACTCAATAGAAGATGTTCGTTAAAGATATAAAAGCACTTTATGAGATTTCTTTATAGCGTATTTTGTCAAGAAGTATAAATTCTTTTATGTCTACAAATAATTTGCCGAGTTACTAAATAGGCGTTTAAACCTATAATCAAGAACTACGGATATTCTCTCAATTTGACTTTGATGTTTTATAAATTTGATTCTGAAAATGTGTTTCAATTATTTTCCAACGATAAAGTAATTTTCCAGACCGTCTTGTTAAATTCTAAATTTTCCACGATAAAAATCTCTTCTTTACATCTCATCTGATGGTTTTTAAAGGAACGCCCAAAACGCCCTCCCTGGGAATACGACTTAATTTTCAAAGGCCTTCACAATTTAAATCGAAAAGTCTCTATGTCATGCTTAAAAGATTAATCGCTCAATGTTATTTTGTTTTACGAACGAAACTTTCCTGTTCACTGTCCCATCGTACATTTAGCAGATTTAACTTTTGACGACGATACGAAATAGGAGTGCGGAAAGGGAAAAAGAAAAGGAACCTCGCTTGGAAAAGGAAAAAACTTGCTAAACTAAAAGTGCTTTTAAGTTGTTGAAAACTTAGGATGTGAATGTAGAGAACGAAAATATATTGTTAGCAATTACGAACATGACAATACGAAATAAAGTAAAAAGCGTTAGACAAATAAAATATGTAATAAAAGTGTTCACGTAAATTCTTTAATAATCCAGTGTCTCGTTAATAGCAAGAAATAAGAAAGAGCTTGCTACCAGTAAATAGCAAAAATAGATCTTACAAAACTGTCTTCTGATACTCTACAATATACTGCAGCAACACTACATAGGTCCAACGACTTACTTATATGGGAGGGTTGATGATAAAGATATAATTCAACTACTCAGTCACGGGCGAAGGTCAGTGAGGATGGCGGGGTTCTTATCGAAACGTTGTTGAATGTCTGACTATAATAAAAGATGAAATGGGCACCACCGTGAATTACGGTTAAATTGTAACTAGAGTTCACACGTCATACGAAGGACGTAGATAATATAACGCACACACAAGGCGCACTGTCGATTAAAGGAATCTAAATACAACAAATAAATCAATAACGGCATAAATAAATAATACTATAACAATATCTATTATATACGCTTTCCTCAAAATATGTCAACAAATATAAAATATGTAAATATAAACGGCCCTGTATATAAAAATGCGTTAGATTAAAACTTTAACATGCCTGAAGGGAAAATACATATTATTATATATATAGAGCTCCGCTAAAGTACATAAAGTACATACAAAATTTACAGAATAGATGTGAACGTAAACGATTTAAACTGGGTAAACTTATAAATAAATTATTAACTGTAAATATCAATATGCAGACGGTAAATGAAATATGCCGATATACATACTTTAATATGTAATATGATATAAATCAATAACGGCATAAATAAATAAAACTATAACAATATTTATTATACAGGGTGTAAAAGGTCTTTACAAAAGCCTACCATATGTTCCTTTCAGCAAATTATGAGTTTTAAGTAAACTTATCTTAATACAAAGTTGCTTAGTTTGGGCGCTATACGGCGCTGAAGTCACAATTTTGAAATCGTTTTATTGCATTTAATTTAAAACGGCCCATCCGTTTTTGCTAAAATTTGGTATGTTAGCATAGCTTATTGAGACGAAAAAGCCCTCATCAAAAAACCCTCAGTCCATTGGAGTAGAATTTGGGTTTTTTAATAATTGCATGTTTCAGATTTCTACGCCAATGGAGGAAAAGGGGTTTAAGTATAAAATATAGATTAACTAACTTATTTACTATAAAAAAGGTACTCTTGATAAGACTCGATTCATCTCATGGTTTTTGAGAAATTAGCATTTTAATAATTAGCAGTAAAAATTAAGTTATCAAAACATGATCAACAATAAATAAAAATATCATAATAACTGTTGAAAGTGTCCTCCATTTACATGTATACAAGGATTTATACGTCGAAGGAAATTAAAATGTATTCTTCGCATAACTTCTACATCGCCTCTAATACTATTTGTTGCATTTTGAATACGTTCCCACAGTTGTTCTTCGTTATCTGAAGTCCTCATGTAAACCATGTTCTTAAGATATCCCCCAAAAAAATAATCCAATGGATTTAAGTCCGGAGAACGTGGTGGCCAACTTACAGGGGCGTTACCTCTACCAATCCATTTATTTGGGTACTGCTGATTTAAATAATGTCTAACATTAAGTGAAAAATGTGGTGGAGCACCATCGTCCATAAACCACATATCTCTCCGAAGTTGTAAAGGTAAATCTTCTAATAAATTTGGCAACGTATTTTGTAGATGTTGCAAATAATTTTCTCCGTTTAATCTTTGTGGAAGAATGACAGGACCAACAATATGATTACCAATTATTCCAGCCCATACATTTATTTTAAATTCGTTTTGAAAATGTTTTACCTGTATTGCATGCGGATTGACATCTGCATAAACATGTTCATTACGAAAATTCGTAACCCCTCTTCTTGTAAAGCACGCTTCATCGGTAAACAAAATAGTGTTGCCAAAGCTTAAATCTCCTCTTTGCCTATTAACAAAGTGACTAAAAACCAGGCGCATTTCAGGGTCATGAGGTAACAGATCTTGAACTCGCATTTTATGGTATGGATATAGTAAATTTTCTTTAAGTACTCCATGAATGATATCTTTGGATACTCCTATTTCCCTACCTAGTTGCCTGGTGCTTATTTCTGGATTTTCTCTAACACGTTCTAAAATTTCTTCTTCAACTTCAGGAACCGTTACAAAACGCTGCCTTCCATAATCAATGGTTCTAGTAGAAAATTGCCCGGTCTCCCGAAGCCGTCTCTCAACAGCAGCAAATGTCGGGTGACTTGGTATCCGACGATTTGGAAACCTTTCGGAGTACACTCTGACACACTCTCGACCATTTCCTTGACAATACCCAAACACCAACACCATATCGGTATATTCTGCATTGGTGTATTGCACGGCCATTATAAATCTAGAAAATTAAAAATACTTGTAATAATGAAAACAAATAAAATTGAATGTTATCAAGAATATTACGTGTTGTCAAATTTGACAATTATTTAGTTTAGATGCAGCTATGGTAATCAACAATAAAAATTGTTTTTCGCCGATTGACATTAAATGTTTAGTTTTAATGACAGCTGTCAGACACTAAAGTGTAAAAAAACAAAAACAAACAAACATTATTTGGAATGGGCCCATACGAATTGGCATGTTGTATTCTTAAAGAATTTTTATAAACTATTTTTAATAACTTAATTTTTTTTTAAACCGCTGTGAATTATTAAAAGGCAAATTTCTCAAAAACTATGAGATGAATCAAGTCTTATCAAGAGTACCTTTTTTATAATAAATAAGTTAGTTAATCTATATTTTATACTTAAACCCCTTTCCCTCCATTGGCGTAGAAATCTGAAACATGCAATTATTAAAAAACCCAAATTCTACGCCAATGGACTGATATTGATCTTAATTTTGATGATGGGTTTTTTGTCTCAATAAGCTATGCTAACATACCAAATTTTAGCAAAAACGAATGGGCCGTTTTAAATTAAATGCAATAAAACGATTTCAAAATTGTGACTTCAGCGCCGTATAGCGCCCAAACTAAGCAACTTTGTATTAAGATAAGTTTACTTAAAACTCATAATTTGCTGAAAGGAACATATGGTAGGCTTTTGTAATGACCTTTTACAAACACCCGGTATATGCTTTCTTCAAAATATGTCAACAAATATAAAATATATCAAATATGTAAATAATTTTATACAGGCCGTTTACTGTATATAAAAATGCGTAGGATTAAAACTTTAACATGCCTGAAGGGAAAATAAATATTATAGGAGAGCTCCGCCAATGTATATAAGGTACATACCAAATTTACAAAAATAGATGTAAACGTAAACGATTTAAACTAGGAAAACTTATAAATAAATTATTAACTGCAAATGTCAATACACAGGCTGTAAACGAAATATGCCGACATACTTCAAGATGTAATAGCCGTAATAATATTAAGCATAAAATGCTAAAGCACGAAAACTCTATCTCGAACAAGATAAAACAAAAAAATTGAATTTATGCGATCCTGATAAATTTACTATTCTTTTATAACTGCAGCACTAGCTCTGCTGAACTGCAATGCAAACTGTAAGTCAGAAATCAGTCTGTTATCAATTTTCGTGAAGTATGGCTTGTTCAAATCACGAATTAACTGATATCATCTTACTATACGGTGAAACAGGTGGAAATGTTAGAGCTACTAGACGTATTTATGAAGGGCGGTTTCCGAACCGAAGATGTTCATCAAATTATTTAATTTTAGAAACCGTGTACAGATTGAGAGATCGTGGTAAAGTGTATCCAAGTTGTGAAGGCCGTGCCTGTGAGTGATGATCTTCGGCAACGTATTTTTCAAGCTGCTACCTATATCCGCCGAGACCGAGCCGTGTTAAATCATGTACTTCGAAAGTTTACCGATCGGATAGAAGCTTGTATTTACGCAAATAGCAACCACATTGAACATATCCTTTAAGCTTTCCACCTATTTCACTCAAATCTGATCTTTTTACGGCGTCATTAAAAAAAGACGTAAATAGAAAACAGAAAAAAATTACATTCAATTACAAATTACAAATGTAATTTTTTATTTCTCGGAGCGAATTTAATATTAAGACAACTAAATTACAAATTTCATATTACCACAAAACTGCTGTACCGTTTCTATTTTTTCGGGATATTACAAAGGTGAGGCTATCGACTTACTTATAAATAACAACAGAACAGCTGATGAATCTAGGAAATGAATGAATCTTCAACCATACACTACACTACTACATACTGGTATAAACTTAGTTTGTCGTAGTAATTTCATGAATTCTCATTTGCAGTAAGTTCAGAATGTTATCTATATACAGGGTTATTTAAAAGTATGGAGACGGCGATTTATTGTCGTTAATATTCATTTTAGGGAATTATGTTTATTATAAAAGTTTGTTAGGATATTTTGATCTACATTTGAGAATATTTGAATTTTTTTTTTCTTCAATTGTTTTTTAGTTACGCCTGTCCGCGCAGTTTTTTTAAAATAGGAACTAGTAAATTTTACTCTACCATTCGATAGAGAATTTTTTCTCTTTACAATAAAATTTTTGTTTTTTTAAAATTCATTTTAATAACTTTTTTATAAGAAAAATTAAACAAATTAATAACAAACTAAATTAAAGTAAGTGTTCAAATTGTCGTCCATTAGTAATTTGACAATGACCCAATCGATTTACAAAACCCCGAACGGAGTTCTGTAAAAAATCTCGGGGAATTTCTTGTATCGTTCTGGTAATTCGGATTTGTAAATCTTTGACGTTATCGGGCTTATCTTTGTAAACTTTGTTTTTTACGTATCCTCAAAGAAAAAAATCTAAAGGACTTAAATCTGGCGAACGGGCTGGCCATTCAATGGTTCCTCGTCTTCCAATCCATCTGTGGGGAAAAACGTTGTCCAGATATTGACGAATATTTACACCATAATGTGGTGGGGCGCCATCTTGCTGGAACCAGATACTGTCATTGGACAGGTGTTCATTGTTTTCATGAGGATAGAGCGTAGCACAAGCAGGTATTATTTCATTTTGCAATAACTGCAAATACAGAGCCGAAGTTAAATTGCCATTGATGAAAAGGGACCGATAATATGATCGCCTAGAATGCCAACCCAAACATTAACCTTTTGGGGGTACTGCGTATGGTGCTCCAAAAACCAAGAGGGATTTTCCGATGACCAGTATCTGCAGTTATGTCTGTTTACTTCACCGGTAAGGCAAAAAGTAACTTCGTCAGAGAAAATAATATTGTTGGCAAAATTTTCATTATTATTGCAAATATTTAACATTTCTTCAGAAAATTGTAATCTCCTATCAAAATCATCTTCAGTTAACTCGTGTACAAGGTGTACCTTATAAGGTTTATACTTTTCACTTTTTAAAAATGACACGATCGATGACGGTGAAATATTGAAATTGGCCGCTAATTGATTGGTTGATAAATTGGGATATTCAGATACAGCCAATAAAATATCCAGTTTGTTATCATCGCTTTTTGCTGTTCTAGGTCTACCACTCCTTGGCAAATCTTTGACGCTACCCGTTTGTTCAAAGCGTCTTAAAGTTTTACCAACAACGAATTTAGAAATTGGATTTCTATTTGGATGCGTATCATTAAATAAATTACAAACGTCTTGTAAACTTCTGCGTCTATCTCCATAACCCAACATCATAAGTATTTCAATTCGTTCATGTTCACTTAAACTCGCCATTGTTAATATTAACAGCAACAAATTGCACAAATGAATTATTTATGTCAAAGATTTGACGTACACAATAACCACTGATAAAATTATGTCGCTCAAGTTTGTTTATCGCTACGCTTCTGTCTATCTGCGATGTACCGGACATCTGTTAAACACATGAACCGGCCTTTTCTTATTATCTATCGAATGGTAGAGTAAAATTTACTAGCTCCTATTTAAAAAAAAACTGCGCGCACAGGCGTAACTAAAAAACAATTGAAGAAAAAAAAAATTCAAATATACTCAAATGTAGATCAAAATATCCTAACAAACTTTTATGTTGAACATAATTCCCTAAAATTAATATTAACGACAATAAATCGCCGTCTCCATACTTTTAACTAACCCTGTATACACAAAGTATAGAAGTGAAAAGTCATATCTGTCTTCAGGATACTGTACAATGACAAGGTCCAGTAAGAGCGAAACGTGTTTGTGCGTTCCGTTGATGGACATAGCTTTTAACGAATTTTTAATTATTAAAAATACTGAGGAAAAGTTACATAAATATTATGATGAATATGTTTCTTCCCAGACGATGCTTTATAAGTGGTTCACTGCTTGGAAAAGGGGTCATACGAACATGGAAGGTACGTAGCCTTCATTTATAGTAATATCTTCATGCCATTGTAAAGAATGACCGCTGAATGAAAGTATGTGGGATGGTTAGTGTCGTAAGCAGCTCAACCGAATGGGTACACAATCTTTTACATCAACATTTAAATATGAAAGAGCTAATCACAATTAAGCGCTTACAGTTTAGCATATGCTAACTCCTGTTACAATTTAAAATGACTGTATGACTAAGTCGAAGAGAACTTTTTTGTTGATGTGCCACCGTAGATCAAACCTGCATAAAAATCGCTATGCTCCAGATACAAAAACACAGTCAAAATAATGTAATGAACTGATCAACGTGCTTCTAAAGTGGCAAAGGACCGCATTTATTAAGAGGAATAATTTATTCCGTCAGAATAACGCGCCCTCTTATTGATCCACTATGGCAACCACAAAATTTGTCAAATTACGATACGAATTACTGCCTCCTCCAACATATTCATTAGATCTGGCTTCCAATTTTTTTTGTTCCCAAACTTGAAGCAGTTGTTTGGTAGGAAGAAATTGAATACAAATTAGAAGATGATAGCCGCAACCAATTCCTATTATGGTTCAAAAAAATGACGAGTCGCTGGGCTAAGTGTACAGAATTAGATGGAAATTATGTTAAAAAATAAAATATATTTTTGTTCCCTAAAATAAGTATTTCATTGAAAAATCAAAGTCAAAGTCTCCCGTCAAATCATTCTCGTATATCTACTTTTTAGTACTTTAGTACTTTTTCGTAGGCTCACAATGGTATAAGTATCGTTTTAATTAAATAGCAGCACTATTAATTACAAAAATAATATTAAACTTCAATCAATAAAAGAGTTAGGTACATAAACTTTAATAAGTAGTAATTAATTACGGTAACTTTTCTTCTACAATTTATGCGCTTCAGTAAATAATTAAAGGTCACTATAATTGATGATAACGTTATTTTGAAGCGTTTATTTTTAGAAAGTTCGTGAAACGAAATTCCCCAAAGCATTGTTATACGATAAAGCTTGAACTATTATATTCTCTAAATTAGGATCAGTCCAGGGAAATTCAGCGGAACAATCTAACCAGCGTGTGGTTGTAAAATGAATCTACTTATTCTCGTCTCTAGAAAGCAATGTTCTTTATAACATTTAGTATTTATTACGCTACTATTTGTTTTCCAATTCTTCTAGACGTACTTCTTTTATTACGCTACTACTAACCATATACATATAACTAACAAAGTTAACAACAAGGAAAACCTATAACTGAAAATAATAAAGGTAAGCATTAAGCAGACAAACATAATAATTTTCGATACAGTAAATGTTTTAAATTATATTTTGTATTTCACTAAAAAGTGAGACAACATTGATATTAATAAAAGTTTTCTGCACGCATTGTTAAACAATCTTAATTATAAAAAGGGATTGAGTTTAATTTAATCTAGAATGAATTGTCTTTGATGTAAAAAGTAAGTAATGTAGATATGTTAAATATGTAAAAAATATGACATTATCAAATGTGAAAAGTAGAGTTATTAATGAGATTAATGTTTAAAAAATAAGTAGCTGGGAATTTGAAAGAAAAAAATTTATTTATTGATTTTAGATAGCAACAAAAAAAATTCGAAATAGAGAAACATAAAATTTTGTAAAACGATAATAAATTTATTTATTTATAATTTAAAAAAATTATCGACTGTAATATGTTGAATAAAATAAATTAAAACCGGGCAAGCAGTCTGTCAATTAAAAACTCATTTATTAATTATTCCTAATCAATTTTATTGTCCTTGTACGTCGATTTTATTATCTTTTTGAACTCTACATTTTTATCTCCGGAAGTAGCAACAAAGTTGTTGCGAAATATAGGGATAATTAATAAATGAGTTTTTAATTGACAGACCGCTTGACCGCTTGCCCGCTTTTAATTTATTTTATTCTATATATATATATATATATATATATATATATATATATATATATATAAAGTTGCTGCCAAGACCTGGGGACTAAAACCAAATGTGGTACACTGGTTGTACACAGTAGTAATAAGACCAACGATTACCTATGGAGCAGATGTCTGGTGGAGGAGGACGTAGCGGACATCGTCGGTGGGGCTCCTCACGACTCTGCAGCGACAGGCTCTGTTGGGAATCACGAGAGCTATGAACAAGACGGGAACCGCTTCCATGGAGGCCATCGCGGGTCTCCCTCCGCTGGAATTATTTGTAAAGGCGGAGGCAATGGCTGCGATACTGAGGCTGAAGGCTAATGACGTATGGTGTCCTAATAAGGTTGTAGGGAGCCATACAGATATCACAGGAACTATACTGGAAGAGCCGATATTTCAAATGCCGGCGGACAGTATGGCACCTTAAATTATGTTTACAGCTAAGCTGAACATATTTATACCGACCAGGGAACAGGCAAAAAGTCGCTCGATCGATTGTGGTGCCGGCAACTGGTACACTGATAGATCACAATCTAGTCAGGGGGCAGGTGCAGGCATATTCGGAATGTGCCCTACAAGGAAGATATTGATATGTCTGGGGAAACATACTACGGTTTTCCAGGCCGAATTGTTTGCAGTCGCAGCCTGCGCCGAGGAAATTCGGGAAGCCGGCTGCGCAAACAAAAAAATCAACATAATGACTGATAGTCAGGCGGCTATTAAAGCCATTATGAACCTATCTACCATGTCAAAGCTGGTGAAATATTGTAAACAGGTCCTCAATAAACTGGCACAAGACAATACAGTGTCGCTGATATGGGTGCCAGGACATGAGGGAATTAAAGGCAATGACAAACCGACTAACTGAATTTTGAAAAAGCATAAGTATATCGCCTTTAAGTTCAGAATCTCTCAAACATTACAGCCAGGAGATTCCGCCAGGAGATTAGATTTCTGTCGTTGGTTTGTTAGTTTTTGTGATGAAAATTTGATGGAGCACAGTGTATTTTATGGAGTGACGAAACAAATTTTTCAAATAGAGGCATGTTTAATAAGAAAAATAGTCACTACTGGTCTCAAGAAAATGTATTAATAGTTTGTCCACATGCTGCACAAGTTCGATTTAGTTTAACGTTTGGTGCGGATTAATTGGTTCGGTAGTCGTTGGTCCATTGTTCTACAATGGTACGTTGACAGGAAACAGATATCTGGAATTTATTTGTAACGTTCCAGAGGATTTCCTTGATAACGCCAATTACCTGATGCGCCAAAATTTATACTTTCAGCAGGACGGTGCTCCTGCACACAACTATCACCTAGTGCAAACCTACCTCGACACCATCTTTGCCGAAAAGTGGATTGGTACAAATGGTCCAATTCAATGGCCAGCACGCTCCCCTGACCTCTCTCTCACCTTCAGACTTTTTTCTTTGGGAATACTTAAAAAATGAGGTGTACAAAACGCGGTCAGAGAAGTTTTTCGCCAATTAGGTATAAGGACAATCTTAAGAGCCACCCAGAGTGTACTGAAGCGGGCACGAAAATGTGTTGAGCAGGAAGGTGACACCTTTGTGCAGTACTTATAAATTATACATGTACTTTCTTCTTTTTAATTTAATTTTGTAAGCAGTAATACGTTAAAATAAACATTAAACACAAAATATGTATCTGTTTTGTCAAAAGTTAGCGGGGCATTGACAACATTTAGAAGGAAATATAAACTGCTATAACTACTTTATTATTCGTTTTAGGACAATAGTGTATCGAAACTTTTATATTAAAAAGAACATTAGCATTCAGAATTTTAAAAAATATACAGGCTGTTCCATTTAAAAAAATTATAAATTTCAAAATTTCTCGAAAATGCGTTATTCATTTTTTTTTTCATGAACTGCATGCTAATCAATGTTAAAAACACTAATACTTTGCTAATTTAGCCTACTTTCTAGAATCAATAATAACAGAGATAGCAATAGTGCGCACTTAATTTGAATCAGCATGTATATATATATATATATATATATATATATATATATATATATATATATAGTAAAGTTTGTTTTTTCGGGTTCTTAAATAAAACTAACGATAACTTTAGACACACACTATATTAATAATAAAACGAATAACAATATGAAAACTAATTACTAACAATAAGCACATTTATGTATTTGTATTTATGTTCACTCCGCGATGCTCTGGTATTGAATAATCTCAATCCCTTCCTCGACGGTTTATATATGAATGTGAAAGTTCTTCTTGAGCGTTCTGCATGCATCCAGAAAGCGCCAGAGGTATGACGCGCGTCGCATCGTTGGATGAGTCATTACATTGCCCCCTTCTTAAAAATGAAGTTTCGTTCCGAAATATTTCATGCTTTGGTTCCCTCAAACGATGGCGAAATCGACAGGTAGGGCCTTTGTTACATTGTGACGTCATATCGAAATAACAGTCCACGGTCTTATCTTGCCTGGATGTACAGGAATATTCAAATCGGTAACTGCATACGAGAATTTCCATACCAGTATGTTGGAATATTACTTCTAACATGCTTCTTACAATTCTCCAATCCACGCGGTCCAATCCACAACATAAATTTTGGAACTACTAATTTCAGAATGTCTTGTTGTAACATTTGTTCGCGTAAGTGAGCCAGGGCCTCCCATAAGGCACGATAGGTTGGCTTCAGGCCTGACAGTTCTTTCGTGACCAAATAAAATATGGGCCGTTCTTCATTTGTTATTTGGAGACTCTTCCAAATTGCTGATCCCTGCTGCCTTAATTTTTCGATTCTGCCAAATCTCTCTTTAAATTCCCTGGCAATTCCTTTGGCCATTCGCAGGTCTCGGGCTACGCAATGAGCAGGATCAGGAACTTCTGCACAAACAGGTACTTGTAAAAGTGCTCTATGGTCTTAACAACTGCCAATAGTTCTCTCCTGGTTACGCAGTAGTTCCTCTCTGATTGGACAGGGTCTTGCTGAAGTATCCAATGACATTTTCTTGTCCATCTTGGATTTGAGAGAGCACACCACCAATCCCGACGTTACTGGCATCCGTATCCAGAGCAAACCTCCCAGATAGCAGTGGATAGTTTAAAACAGGTGCACTGATCAAAGTTCCTTTTAACAACTCAAAAGACACTTGGCATTCGTTGTTCCAAATGAATGCTCGATTTTCTGTGTAAGTGGTGTCACAATGTTAGACAATCCAGGAACGTAGCGTCGATAATATGTGCATAATCCCAAAAAGCTTCTTAGCTGATGTCTGTCTGTGGGTACCGGCCATTTTTCCACAGCTTCTACTTCTTCTGGATCCACGGCAACTCCTTTTCCGGAAACCACATGTAAGGTAATTTACCTCCTTCCGGAAAAAGTGACACTTCTTTGGACTTAATCTAGGTTGGCATCTCGCAACCTCTGGAATACTACTTCCAGATTTTTCATGTGATCTTCAAAGATCTTCCCTACCACAATCACATCATCGAGATATACCAGGCAGGTATTCCAAGACAGTCCCCTCAGTACAGTGTCCATGAGTCGCTCAAAAGTAGCTGGGGCGTTACACAGTCCAAATGGCATGACTGTAAACTGCCAGAGTCCTGTACCTAAACTGAAGGCAGTCTTCTCTTTGTCATTGGAATCCATTCCCACTTGCCAATAACCGCTCTTCAAGTCGAGAGTGGAGAACCATTTTGCTCCTGCCAAGGTGTCTAGCGTATCGTCTATTCTTGGGAGAGGATAGCTGTCCTTTTTGGTCACACTATTCAAACGACGATAGTCCACACAGAATCTGGTAGATCCATCCTTCTTCCTGACAAGGACCACTAGTGAAGCCCATGGACTATTCGATGGTTCAATTACTCCTTGGCCTTCTATATCTTCTATAATCTGCTCGGCTTCCTCGCGTTTTGCCAGTGGTAACCTTCTTGGTCCTTGTCGAATTTGACTTGCATCGCCGGTTTTGTGCATTACGATATTGGTTTTTCTTTTCGTACCAGTCTCAGTTTCAAAGAGGTCTTCATAATGTTTGATTAGATCCTTAATTTGAGTTTGCTATTTGTTGCTCAATCCTTGACGGGTCGAGTCGATTATCTTGGACAATTTCTCGTGAACCTGCACGAATCCATTCCTCTTCGTCTCTACACGACGAACGCCGGCCGACACTGGTGAACACCACCCCCAAAATAGTACCCTTCTTCAATGAAACAGGGTAATAGTTCACATTCATTACCCTTATCGGTACAGTCTTCTGAGTCTTAACCCGCATTTTGGAAACTACTATTCCTCGGCCCACCTCGTCATCATCATTCTTTGGTTCCAACATTCCAACATTTCCGTCCAAATAATCACCTTCCATACACGCCTTCAAAAATGTCTCACTTCTTGCATTCAGAACAACATTCTCTGCTGTAATTACTTGAACATTCCCACAATTTTTCCCATGAAGAAACAATTCCTTATTATTTAGCCGTAGGTGTTCATGATGTCTAATTCTAAGATTATATCTTCTTCTATGTCGGCTACGAGAACACGATGTCGGATTGATGTTGGTACTATGATAAAATTGACATCTACTTCACCTGCCACAGAAGCTTCTTCTCCAGTAGCTGTCCTAAGTCTACATTTGCTAGAAAGTTATTCTTTATTTCTGGAAATCAAATCGGGCCCCATGATGGTCTTCGTCGATCCAGTATCTAGCAAGCAAGCATAGGTCCTTCTTTCCATAATAGCGTCCACATACAGGCCATTGGTTTGATGTTGCAAGGATGCGATTTGGGCAGTCCTTGGGACTTGCGGATTCTAAGCCGATTCTTTCTTGGTCCTTTTACCACATTTATTCTGAATATGACCGTTTCTTCTACAATTCCCGCATGGCCGCACACTTTTATTTGGTTTGATCTGATTTAGGTCATGACTCATGACTAACCACCTGCTTCATAAACTACTCATTTTCCTGTTCGCCGACAGAACAACCACGAGCATGGTTCCGAGAGGCTTGTTTTGCAGTCTCAAACTCAAGTGCGTACGCCAAAACATCGATCGAGGTTTTTGGTCTTTCCAACCTTAATTCTTGCTGCTTATCAATATCCCGGAGACCATCTATGAACGTCTGGACAGCTAGGTGTTCCATGAAATTATCTGGCGCCATCGGATATGCAAGTCGAACTAGACGAGTTATATCTTCCTCAAATTCCTGAAGATTGTCGCCTTTCTTCTGTGATCGATTCTTCAGTTGGGTATGGTATACTTGCTCCAAATGCGCATGGCCATATCTCATCTCCAAGCGTTTAATGAGTTGAGAATAATCTTTACGTTCCTCAGGAGACAATGTCTCCAAAATATCACTAGCATCACCCCTAAATGTTATGATTAAAGCAGTCGCCTTCTCGACAGAAGACCATGCGTTTGCCTCTCCGGCCGCTTCAAATTGTGTCAGGTAAGTTGCCCAAGACGACTTTCCATCAAAGGTTGGTGGCTTGATTCTGGTCTTCGAAATAGCCACAAGTTCTTCTCTCTTATTGCGATGGGCCGTGGTATAACTTCTTCGTTGACCTGCTTGGGATTAGAATGACTCGCAATAGCGGGTAATTTCATTTGAGTCATTATTGCCTCTAAAAGTCTAGAATGTTCTCCAATTTTCTCCTCTACAGCTATGAAAACCTCTTCCTTTAACACTTCTGAGTTTTCCGCTAGTCGCTGTTCTAGAACTTTATCATGACATTATATATATATATAAATAGAATAAAATAAATTAAAAGCGGGCAAGCGGTCTGTACAATTAAAAAACTCATTTATTAGTATCCCTATATTTCGCAACAACTGTGTTGCTTCTTCCGGAGATACTACAAGATTAATGAGAAATAACATTAAATAAATAAGAGTATAAAGCAGTAGTAAAATACTTACAAGATGTAGAGTTCAAAAAAATAATAAAAGTGACGTACAAGGACAATAAAATTGATTAGATTTAAAACATGAAAATAACTATAGAACTTTAAAACCTTTAAAAAACATGTATATATATATATATATATATATATATATATATATATATATATATAAGTTAAAACACGAAAATAAAAAATGTAAAACGAAACATATAGCAAAAAACTAAAGTCACAAGAATATCAAAAAACAATGCATTATAAATTTAACAATTTAAGGACTAAATAACAAAACAATTTTTATATGGTCGACTAACCGCCAAACTGAGTATATTAAAATAAATTATACTTAGTCCGTTAGTATCAGATCTATAATTCACGTTATTTATCAGATCTATAATTAACGTTATTTGTGTCTTTGTTAATGTGAGCCATTTCTAAAAAGGTTCTTTTTTAAGGTTATTTTCAACGTCTAAGATCTTAACGTCAACTAAATTGAATGCATGGTCACGATCAAGTGCATGGTCCACCAATGCACAAGATCTCTTTCCAATACGGACAACACTTTTATGCTATGTGACGCGCCGTTTTAGCCATTGATGTCTGACCTATATGAACGCCACAACAATACGAACTTGCTATCCTGTAGACAACATGACTATTTAAAAAGAAAGGTGTTTTGTCTTTGATCTTATTATACAACTTCTTCAAAGTATAGGTGTTGTAATTAGCTATTTTAATATTATTAAATTGTTTGAAATGTGATAAAATTGTATGAGTAAGGCCACCAATGTACGGGATTTTTTTGTAAATCACACTATCTGCAGGAACGTCCTCAGTAGGGCCATCATAAAAGTTTGAGCTACATATCAATTTATTAAGTATGTGCTTAGGATAGCCATTGTTGACGAAGATGTTGAAAAGTTCTTTAAGATTGTCATTTAGAAAGGTTTCATGGCATATATGTGCTATTCGGTTTCTCATAGCTATAACTGTGTTATATTTCTGATTGAGAGGATGATGAGAGTGATAATTAATGAACCGATGAGATGAAGTTAGTTTTCTATACCAATTCAAAATGATACAATTATTATCGTTACGAATTACTAAAACGTCCAAGAAGGGCACGCTATTGTTATTTTCTTTTCTCACAGTAAACTGTATATGTTTGTTGTAGCTGTTAAAAATTTGTAATGTTAGATCTATTTTTGCTTGTGGCACAGAGCAAACAATGTCACCAACATACTTGTACAAGAACGGTAATGGAAATGGTAGCTTAGCCATCACACTCTCCAACAACTGGGTTGGGTTGGGATAACTATCAGAGCAAAAATGGGGCTGATGGGCGAACCCATAGGAGTTCCAAATATTTGACTATAGAATTTCCCATTAAACGAAAAATATGTATTATTAAATATAAAAGTGATTAACGACAAAAAATTTGATTTAGATAAGTGTGTGGATCGATTATGTCCCACTTACTAATTTTGTGTCGCACGTCTATATGTGAAAAAGCATTCCCTGACATGCATTTAACTCATGACGTGTAATTGTTGACGATGGAGTATAACTTGAGTTGTTGTTTGGGCTATTTCCATCGTTTGCAGAACCTTGATATTCCGACGTTTCGGCAGTCCGTCTACTGCCGTCATCAGGGTAGTCCTGAGAAGGACTGTTTTTTGCCAAACTTGTCATTTTTATAACAACTTTATCTGGCGGTATGTGTCTTCCCTATTTTTTAGTTAACTGTCCTGTGTAAGGCTTGAACCCGGTCGATAATTTTTCCGAATATCAATATACCAAACACTGTAACCACTCGACTAATTAGGGGGACAGAAACTACTATTTTAAACTTATATTTAAGTTACAGGTATATGCGCAGTAGGTATGCGCAGTGTGCATTTTTTCGTATAGGCGCGGTGGGTATGCGCAGTATGCCATTTTTTCCTTATTTTGCGTGGTAGTAGTAGTTTTTTAATTATCAGTCTGTCTCCGGTCTCGTGGGTGCCGGTCTTCGGCTAACACACTCTCTAATCATAGGGAGCCAGATATTCTTGATCTCCAGGCTGGGCGTACTGATCGTGTCAGGTGTTGTCTTCATATACGCTGTTTCTATAATTTTTCTTTTGTAGCCGTGTTCTTGTTTGGCCAGGATTGTCGCCTCATTCCATTCAATGTTGTGATCTTCTTCCCAAGCATGTTCCGCCAGCTGCGATTTGTCTGTCTCCCCTAAGCGAACCATTCTTTTGTGTTCCTTGATTCTGACTCTTAGGGGTCTGCTAGTTTCTCCAATGTATGGTCGTCCACATTCGCATGGTATTTTGTATATGCAATTCTTTGTTTGTTGGTCTTCGTTGTCTGGTTTTGTTCTGGTTAGAGCGGACCTATTGGTGTTCATTGTTTTTATGGCCGTTCTAATCTTGTAGTTGTTGCCAATTCTTCTGATTTTTTCCGAGAGCCCTTTTACGTACGGGATGACCGTGGTGTGTACTTTTTCTTGTTGTTCTTGGGTTGTGTCCTGTGGTGCCCGGACCTCTTTGGCTTTCGACAACGTTTTCTTGGTGTAGCCATTTCTTTGGAGCATTTCGGTGATGGATTTTTGTTCCTCCTCTCTATCTCTTTCGTCGGAGCATATTGTTCGTGCCCTATCGTATAGGCAGCGTGCGACTCCAACCTTAACATTGTGAGGGTGGTTGGGATCGTGATGTAAGTACTGCCCTGTGTGCGTAGGCTTTCTATACACTTTTGTTTTTAGTGTGCCATTTTCGTTCTTGTTGATCAGGACATCTAGGAATGGAATCTTGTTGTTAACTTCCAATTCCATGGTGAATTTTATGGATTCTTCTAAGCTGTTCAGATGTTGTAGGAATCCTTCTATTGTGCTTTCACCGTGTGGCCATATGACGAAGGTGTCGTCTACGTATCTAAGCCACAGCTTCGGTTTGAAGTTATACGAATCAATTGCTCTCTGTTCGAAGTCTTCCATGTAAATATTGCTTAGTATGGGAGATAGTGGGGAACCCATAGCCATGCCGAATTCTTGTTGGTAGAATTTTTCGCCAACTTGAAAGTAGGTTGTGTTGACGCAGACGGCCAGTAGTTCTACAATTGCTTCCATACTAAGAGATGTTCTTTCATGTAATGTGGCATCCAAGGAGAGTCTGTTCTTGACTATTGTTAGTGTTGGCCCTGTTGGTACATTGGTGAACAGGCTAGTAACATCAAAGCTCACCAGTTTATCTTCTTCACCAATTTTTATGTTCTTGATTTTGTTGATGAAGTGTTCGGTGTTTGAGATTGCCGATTGTGTATTCCCTGATATTGGGGTAATTATGTCCAGTAGGAACTTGGCTAGTGGATGACACGGAGAATTTCTGGAACTGACGATTGGCCTCAGAGGGATGTCAGGTTTGTGGATCTTGGGTAATCCGTATAGATGCGGCGGCTTACTATAGTGTGGAGTAAGTCTATATCTTATGTTTTGGTTCTGGAAGGCTGATTTGTATTTGAACAGTGTTCTATATATTCTGGATTCCACTGATGGAGTGGGATCCTTTGGTAATTCTTTGTATTTGCCTGCTCTTAGAACATCCTGTATTTTGTTGTTGTATGTTTCCACATCCATTACGACTGTTGCATTCCCTTTGTCGGCTGGTAGTATTTTTATCGATCTATCTGCTCTTAGTTCTTTGAGGCTTCGCTGTTCTTCCCTCGTGGTGTTCTGCTTGATTTTTCTTGATCTAGCATCTTCTATTGCTGTTCTAATCCTCCATCGGTATTCATCCGCTGCTTCTGGAGATTCTATTTTTTGTGCGGCTGTTTCTGTGGCAAGTATAATGTCCATGGTGGGAATTTGGTTTTTTGCTACTGCAAACTTCATGCCTTTGTTGAGGATTTCGATAGCGTGGTTGTTCAACTGTTTGCTTGACATATTGATGACTGTCTTGGAGGGATCTAGTGTTTTGGTCTCTCTTTTTTGTTGATGTATTAGAGTGTCCAGTTTTCTCTTGTGTATCTCTTTACGTTGGTTGTTTGTTCTTTGGTAGCTTCTTTCCACTGCTTGATGGATGTGCTCATAATCTTGCTCACTGGTTTCGTCTTTGATTTTCTGCCTAATATCCTCGCATTGTTGCTTGATTCTGAATTTTGCGAGTCGGTGATGGTTGATTCTTTCCCTAACTAAGGCTTCACTGGCTCTTTTTGCAATCCTTTGTGCTCTCTGACTTTGGACTGGAGGTTTAATCCTTAAGCCCTTGGGGATGACGTTGTGTTGTCTTGCTTTGTATAGAAAGGTAAGATGGTTTGCTTCCTTGGCAAGTTTAATCATGGTCTTTTCATATTGTCTGAAAGACCTATTTAATTCGGGCCCATACCGAATTTGTAACTCATGACGTGTAATTGTTGACGATGGAGTATAACTTGAGTTGTTGTTTGGGCTATTTCCATCGTTTGCAGAACCTTGATATTCCGACGTTTCGGCAGTCCGTCTACTGCCGTCATCAGGGTAGTCCTGAGAAGGACTGTTTTTTGCCAAACTTGTCATTTTTATAACAACTTTATCTGGCGGTATGTGTCTTCCCTATTTTTTAGTTAACTGTCCTGTGTAAGGCTTGAACCCGGTCGATAATTTTTCCGAATATCAATATACCAAACACTGTAACCACTCGACTAATTAGGGGGACAGAAACTACTATTTTAAACTTATATTTAAGTTACAGGTATATGCGCAGTAGGTATGCGCAGTGTGCATTTTTTCGTATAGGCGCGGTGGGTATGCGCAGTATGCCATTTTTTCCTTATTTTGCGTGGTAGTAGTAGTTTTTTAATTATCAGTCTGTCTCCGGTCTCGTGGGTGCCGGTCTTCGGCTAACACACTCTCTAATCATAGGGAGCCAGATATTCTTGATCTCCAGGCTGGGCGTACTGATCGTGTCAGGTGTTGTCTTCATATACGCTGTTTCTATAATTTTTCTTTTGTAGCCGTGTTCTTGTTTGGCCAGGATTGTCGCCTCATTCCATTCAATGTTGTGATCTTCTTCCCAAGCATGTTCCGCCAGCTGCGATTTGTCTGTCTCCCCTAAGCGAACCATTCTTTTGTGTTCCTTGATTCTGACTCTTAGGGGTCTGCTAGTTTCTCCAATGTATGGTCGTCCACATTCGCATGGTATTTTGTATATGCAATTCTTTGTTTGTTGGTCTTCGTTGTCTGGTTTTGTTCTGGTTAGAGCGGACCTATTGGTGTTCATTGTTTTTATGGCCGTTCTAATCTTGTAGTTGTTGCCAATTCTTCTGATTTTTTCCGAGAGCCCTTTTACGTACGGGATGACCGTGGTGTGTACTTTTTCTTGTTGTTCTTGGGTTGTGTCCTGTGGTGCCCGGACCTCTTTGGCTTTCGACAACGTTTTCTTGGTGTAGCCATTTCTTTGGAGCATTTCGGTGATGGATTTTTGTTCCTCCTCTCTATCTCTTTCGTCGGAGCATATTGTTCGTGCCCTATCGTATAGGCAGCGTGCGACTCCAACCTTAACATTGTGAGGGTGGTTGGAATCGTGATGTAAGTACTGCCCTGTGTGCGTAGGCTTTCTATACACTTTTGTTTTTAGTGTGCCATTTTCGTTCTTGTTGATCAGGACATCTAGGAATGGAATCTTGTTGTTAACTTCCAATTCCATGGTGAATTTTATGGATTCTTCTAAGCTGTTCAGATGTTGTAGGAATCCTTCTATTGTGCCTTCACCGTGTGGCCATATGACGAAGGTGTCGTCTACGTATCTAAGCCACAGCTTCGGTTTGAAGTTATACGAATCAATTGCTCTCTGTTCGAAGTCTTCCATGTAAATATTGCTTAGTATGGGAGATAGTGGGGAACCCATAGCCCATAGCAAAATTCTACCAACAAGAATTCGGCATGGCTATGGGTTCCCCACTATCTCCCATACTAAGCAATATTTACATGGAAGACTTCGAACAGAGAGCAATTGATTCGTATAACTTCAAACCGAAGCTGTGGCTTAGATACGTAGACGACACCTTCGTCATATGGCCACACGGTGAAGGCACAATAGAAGGATTCCTACAACATCTGAACAGCTTAGAAGAATCCATAAAATTCACCATGGAATTGGAAGTTAACAACAAGATTCCATTCCTAGATGTCCTGATCAACAAGAACGAAAATGGCACACTAAAAACAAAAGTGTATAGAAAGCCTACGCACACAGGGCAGTACTTACATCACGATTCCAACCACCCTCACAATGTTAAGGTTGGAGTCGCACGCTGCCTATACGATAGGGCACGAACAATATGCTCCGACGAAAGAGATAGAGAGGAGGAACAAAAATCCATCACCGAAATGCTCCAAAGAAATGGCTACACCAAGAAAACGTTGTCGAAAGCCAAAGAGGTCCGGGCACCACAGGACACAACCCAAGAACAACAAGAAAAAGTACACACCACGGTCATCCCGTACGTAAAAGGGCTCTCGGAAAAAATCAGAAGAATTGGCAACAACTACAAGATTAGAACGGCCATAAAAACAATGAACACCAATAGGTCCGCTCTAACCAGAACAAAACCAGACAACGAAGACCAACAAACAAAGAATTGTATATACAAAATACCATGCGAATGTGGACGACCATACATTGGAGAAACTAGCAGACCCCTAAGAGTCAGAATCAAGGAACACAAAAGAATGGTTCGCTTAGGGGAGACAGACAAATCGCAGCTGGCGGAACATGCTTGGGAAGAAGATCACAACATTGAATGGAATGAGGCGACAATCCTGGCCAAACAAGAACACGGCTACAAAAGAAAAATTATAGAAACAGCGTATATGAAGACAACACCTGACACGATCAGTACGCCCAGCCTGGAGATCAAGAATATCTGGCTCCCTATGATTAGAGAGTGTGTTAGCCGAAGACCGGCACCCACGAGACCGGAGACAGACTGATAATTAAAAAACTACTACTACCACGCAAAATAAGGAAAAAATGGCATACTGCGCATACCCACCGCGCCTATACGAAAAAATGCACACTGCGCATACCTACTGCGCATATACCTGTAACTTAAATATAAGTTTAAAATAGTAGTTTCTGTCCCCCTAATTAGTCGAGTGGTTACAGTGTTTGGTATATTGATATTCGGAAAAATTATCGACCGGGTTCAAGCCTTACACAGGACAGTTAACTAAAAAATAGGGAAGACACATACCGCCAGATAAAGTTGTTATAAAAATGACAAGTTTGGCAAAAAACAGTCCTTCTCAGGACTACCCTGATGACGGCAGTAGACGGACTGCCGAAACGTCGGAATATCAAGGTTCTGCAAACGATGGAAATAGCCCAAACAACAACTCAAGTTATACTCCATCGTCAACAATTACACGTCATGAGTTACAAATTCGGTATGGGCCCGAATTAAATAGGTCTTTCAGACAATATGAAAAGACCATGATTAAACTTGCCAAGGAAGCAAACCATCTTACCTTTCTATACAAAGCAAGACAACACAACGTCATCCCCAAGGGCTTAAGGATTAAACCTCCAGTCCAAAGTCAGAGAGCACAAAGGATTGCAAAAAGAGCCAGTGAAGCCTTAGTTAGGGAAAGAATCAACCATCACCGACTCGCAAAATTCAGAATCAAGCAACAATGCGAGGATATTAGGCAGAAAATCAAAGACGAAACCAGTGAGCAAGATTATGAGCACATCCATCAAGCAGTGGAAAGAAGCTACCAAAGAACAAACAACCAACGTAAAGAGATACACAAGAGAAAACTGGACACTCTAATACATCAACAAAAAAGAGAGACCAAAACACTAGATCCCTCCAAGACAGTCATCAATATGTCAAGCAAACAGTTGAACAACCACGCTATCGAAATCCTCAACAAAGGCATGAAGTTTGCAGTAGCAAAAAACCAAATTCCCACCATGGACATTATACTTGCCACAGAAACAGCCGCACAAAAAATAGAATCTCCAGAAGCAGCGGATGAATACCGATGGAGGATTAGAACAGCAATAGAAGATGCTAGATCAAGAAAAATCAAGCAGAACACCACGAGGGAAGAACAGCGAAGCCTCAAAGAACTAAGAGCAGATAGATCGATAAAAATACTACCAGCCGACAAAGGGAATGCAACAGTCGTAATGGATGTGGAAACATACAACAACAAAATACAGGATGTTCTAAGAGCAGGCAAATACAAAGAATTACCAAAGGATCCCACTCCATCAGTGGAATCCAGAATATATAGAACACTGTTCAAATACAAATCAGCCTTCCAGAACCAAAACATAAGATATAGACTTACTCCACACTATAGTAAGCCGCCGCATCTATACGGATTACCCAAGATCCACAAACCTGACATCCCTCTGAGGCCAATCGTCAGTTCCAGAAATTCTCCGTGTCATCCACTAGCCAAGTTCCTACTGGACATAATTACCCCAATATCAGGGAATACACAATCGGCAATCTCAAACACCGAACACTTCATCAACAAAATCAAGAACATAAAAATTGGTGAAGAAGATAAACTGGTGAGCTTTGATGTTACTAGCCTGTTCACCAATGTACCAACAGGGCCAACACTAACAATAGTCAAGAACAGACTCTCCTTGGATGCCACATTACATGAAAGAACATCTCTTAGTATGGAAGCAATTGTAGAACTACTGGCCGTCTGCGTCAACACAACCTACTTTCAAGTTGGCGAAAAATTCTACCAACAAGAATTCGGCATGGCTATGGGTTCCCCACTATCTCCCATACTAAGCAATATTTACATGGAAGACTTCGAACAGAGAGCAATTAATTCGTATAACTTCAAACCGAAGCTGTGGCTTAGATACGTAGACGACACCTTCGTCATATGGCCACACGGTGAAGGCACAATAGAAGGATTCCTACAACATCTGAACAGCTTAGAAGAATCCATAAAATTCACCATGGAATTGGAAGTTAACAACAAGATTCCATTCCTAGATGTCCTGATCAACAAGAACGAAAATGGCACACTAAAAACAAAAGTGTATAGAAAGCCTACGCACACAGGGCAGTACTTACATCACGATCCCAACCACCCTCACAATGTTAAGGTTGGAGTCGCACGCTGCCTATACGATAGGGCACGAACAATATGCTCCGACGAAAGAGATAGAGAGGAGGAACAAAAATCCATCACCGAAATGCTCCAAAGAAATGGCTACACCAAGAAAACGTTGTCGAAAGCCAAAGAGGTCCGGGCACCACAGGACACAACCCAAGAACAACAAGAAAAAGTACACACCACGGTCATCCCGTACGTAAAAGGGCTCTCGGAAAAAATCAGAAGAATTGGCAACAACTACAAGATTAGAACGGCCATAAAAACAATGAACACCAATAGGTCCGCTCTAACCAGAACAAAACCAGACAACGAAGACCAACAAACAAAGAATTGCATATACAAAATACCATGCGAATGTGGACGACCATACATTGGAGAAACTAGCAGACCCCTAAGAGTCAGAATCAAGGAACACAAAAGAATGGTTCGCTTAGGGGAGACAGACAAATCGCAGCTGGCGGAACATGCTTGGGAAGAAGATCACAACATTGAATGGAATGAGGCGACAATCCTGGCCAAACAAGAACACGGCTACAAAAGAAAAATTATAGAAACAGCGTATATGAAGACAACACCTGACACGATCAGTACGCCCAGCCTGGAGATCAAGAATATCTGGCTCCCTATGATTAGAGAGTGTGTTAGCCGAAGACCGGCACCCACGAGACCGGAGACAGACTGATAATTAAAAAACTACTACTACCACGCAAAATAAGGAAAAAATGGCATACTGCGCATACCCACCGCGCCTATACGAAAAAATGCACACTGCGCATACCTACTGCGCATATACCTGTAACTTAAATATAAGTTTAAAATAGTAGTTTCTGTCCCCCTAATTAGTCGAGTGGTTACAGTGTTTGGTATATTGATATTCGGAAAAATTATCGACCGGGTTCAAGCCTTACACAGGACAGTTAACTAAAAAATAGGGAAGACACATACCGCCAGATAAAGTTGTTATAAAAATGACAAGTTTGGCAAAAAACAGTCCTTCTCAGGACTACCCTGATGACGGCAGTAGACGGACTGCCGAAACGTCGGAATATCAAGGTTCTGCAAACGATGGAAATAGCCCAAACAACAACTCAAGTTATACTCCATCGTCAACAATTACACGTCATGAGTTACAAATTCGGTATGGGCCCGAATTAAATAGGTCTTTCAGACAATATGAAAAGACCATGATTAAACTTGCCAAGGAAGCAAACCATCTTACCTTTCTATACAAAGCAAGACAACACAACGTCATCCCCAAGGGCTTAAGGATTAAACCTCCAGTCCAAAGTCAGAGAGCACAAAGGATTGCAAAAAGAGCCAGTGAAGCCTTAGTTAGGGAAAGAATCAACCATCACCGACTCGCAAAATTCAGAATCAAGCAACAATGCGAGGATATTAGGCAGAAAATCAAAGACGAAACCAGTGAGCAAGATTATGAGCACATCCATCAAGCAGTGGAAAGAAGCTACCAAAGAACAAACAACCAACGTAAAGAGATACACAAGAGAAAACTGGACACTCTAATACATCAACAAAAAAGAGAGACCAAAACACTAGATCCCTCCAAGACAGTCATCAATATGTCAAGCAAACAGTTGAACAACCACGCTATCGAAATCCTCAACAAAGGCATGAAGTTTGCAGTAGCAAAAAACCAAATTCCCACCATGGACATTATACTTGCCACAGAAACAGCCGCACAAAAAATAGAATCTCCAGAAGCAGCGGATGAATACCGATGGAGGATTAGAACAGCAATAGAAGATGCTAGATCAAGAAAAATCAAGCAGAACACCACGAGGGAAGAACAGCGAAGCCTCAAAGAACTAAGAGCAGATAGATCGATAAAAATACTACCAGCCGACAAAGGGAATGCAACAGTCGTAATGGATGTGGAAACATACAACAACAAAATACAGGATGTTCTAAGAGCAGGCAAATACAAAGAATTACCAAAGGATCCCACTCCATCAGTGGAATCCAGAATATATAGAACACTGTTCAAATACAAATCAGCCTTCCAGAACCAAAACATAAGATATAGACTTACTCCACACTATAGTAAGCCGCCGCATCTATACGGATTACCCAAGATCCACAAACCTGACATCCCTCTGAGGCCAATCGTCAGTTCCAGAAATTCTCCGTGTCATCCACTAGCCAAGTTCCTACTGGACATAATTACCCCAATATCAGGGAATACACAATCGGCAATCTCAAACACCGAACACTTCATCAACAAAATCAAGAACATAAAAATTGGTGAAGAAGATAAACTGGTGAGCTTTGATGTTACTAGCCTGTTCACCAATGTACCAACAGGGCCAACACTAACAATAGTCAAGAACAGACTCTCCTTGGATGCCACATTACATGAAAGAACATCTCTTAGTATGGAAGCAATTGTAGAACTACTGGCCGTCTGCGTCAACACAACCTACTTTCAAGTTGGCGAAAAATTCTACCAACAAGAATTCGGCATGGCTATGGGTTCCCCACTATCTCCCATACTAAGCAATATTTACATGGAAGACTTCGAACAGAGAGCAATTGATTCGTATAACTTCAAACCGAAGCTGTGGCTTAGATACGTAGACGACACCTTCGTCATATGGCCACACGGTGAAGGCACAATAGAAGGATTCCTACAACATCTGAACAGCTTAGAAGAATCCATAAAATTCACCATGGAATTGGAAGTTAACAACAAGATTCCATTCCTAGATGTCCTGATCAACAAGAACGAAAATGGCACACTAAAAACAAAAGTGTATAGAAAGCCTACGCACACAGGGCAGTACTTACATCACGATTCCAACCACCCTCACAATGTTAAGGTTGGAGTCGCACGCTGCCTATACGATAGGGCACGAACAATATGCTCCGACGAAAGAGATAGAGAGGAGGAACAAAAATCCATCACCGAAATGCTCCAAAGAAATGGCTACACCAAGAAAACGTTGTCGAAAGCCAAAGAGGTCCGGGCACCACAGGACACAACCCAAGAACAACAAGAAAAAGTACACACCACGGTCATCCCGTACGTAAAAGGGCTCTCGGAAAAAATCAGAAGAATTGGCAACAACTACAAGATTAGAACGGCCATAAAAACAATGAACACCAATAGGTCCGCTCTAACCAGAACAAAACCAGACAACGAAGACCAACAAACAAAGAATTGCATATACAAAATACCATGCGAATGTGGACGACCATACATTGGAGAAACTAGCAGACCCCTAAGAGTCAGAATCAAGGAACACAAAAGAATGGTTCGCTTAGGGGAGACAGACAAATCGCAGCTGGCGGAACATGCTTGGGAAGAAGATCACAACATTGAATGGAATGAGGCGACAATCCTGGCCAAACAAGAACACGGCTACAAAAGAAAAATTATAGAAACAGCGTATATGAAGACAACACCTGACACGATCAGTACGCCCAGCCTGGAGATCAAGAATATCTGGCTCCCTATGATTAGAGAGTGTGTTAGCCGAAGACCGGCACCCACGAGACCGGAGACAGACTGATAATTAAAAAACTACTACTACCACGCAAAATAAGGAAAAAATGGCATACTGCGCATACCCACCGCGCCTATACGAAAAAATGCACACTGCGCATACCTACTGCGCATATACCTGTAACTTAAATATAAGTTTAAAATAGTAGTTTCTGTCCCCCTAATTAGTCGAGTGGTTACAGTGTTTGGTATATTGATATTCGAAAAAATTATCGACCGGGTTCAAGCCTTACACAGGACAGTTAACTAAAAAATAGGGAAGACACATACCGCCAGATAAAGTTGTTATAAAAATGACAAGTTTGGCAAAAAACAGTCCTTCTCAGGACTACCCTGATGACGGCAGTAGACGGACTGCCGAAACGTCGGAATATCAAGGTTCTGCAAACGATGGAAATAGCCCAAACAACAACTCAAATGCATTTAACTCTAAAATTACTCTTCTAAACTTCCCTTTTTTCTCACACTTAGTATTTACAAGCCGTAACATGAGTTCTTTAATTTTGACAGATGACACATGGAGACGGCTATGTTCACGTTATATTTATGTAATAGCTATTACGTAACCAGTTATGAAATGGGTTATTTTGAGTAACGAAATGGAATGTTTGCAGGACGAGCGAGTGTAGCGAGCGAGATCCTGCAAAATGACATGAGTTACACAAAATAACATTTCATAACGTGTTTCATACAAGATTTTATCTAATTTTGACCAAAACATAGATTTATAATTTTCCAGTTGATCTGACATTAAACGTCATAAGTCCTATTAAATAATTAGTGACAGTTTTCATGCTATTGATAATAATTCATTTGACTTGACAAGTGTTTGTTAATTTAAGTATAAGTATTTACTTTTATTAGCTAAATATTTCGGTGCATTGTACGAGTAAAAATGTCGGATTCAGATTCAGGTGGACTACCAAGCGATATAGAAGAGGCTGCACAAAGTGCATTATCGACTGTGATTCCACAAAAGTCGAAAGCCCAGTACGATTTGGCTTATGAAAAATTTGGGAAGTGGCTTAAAGACAAAAAAATTAAATGTGTTAATGAGAAGGTTTTATTAGCCTATTTCGAGGGAAGAAAGAATCAAAAAGCTTCAACACTCTGGACTCTTTATTCCATGTTACGAAGTGAATTATCTTTGAAGAAGAATATTGATATTGTAAAATATGCCAGTTTACATGCATTTCTAAACAGGCAGTCAAAGGGATACCATGCAAAAAGTCTAATATTTTGTCAAAGGAAAACGTCTCCCGGTTTATGACAGAAGCTGAGGGTAAAACATATTTAATGACAAAGGTCGCATTGATCGTTGGAATAGCTGGTGCTTGTCGAAAAAGTGAGCTAACTTTTCTACGTGTGGGGGATATTTTGGACGAGTTTTCTCATTTTGTAATAAAAATCCCTAATACAAAGACAAAAGTAACGCGCGAGTTTGTGATCACAGAAGGAAATATTGAAGGGCAAAATTTTCTTGATCTTATTAGAAAATATATTTCTTTGCGTCCACAAAACGTTAATCACGATAGGTTTTTCGTCAAATATAATAATGGTAAATGCGGGGCACAGCCAGTTGGCATTAATACAATCGGTAATCTACCGAAAAGAATTGCTCAGTTTTTGAAACTACCAAATCCCTTCTTATTTACCGGACACTGCTTCAGAAGGTCATCGGCTACCTTTTTGGCAGATTCTGGTGCGGATATTTTTAAAGTTAAATGACATGGAGGCTGGAAGTCCAATACTGTAGCTGAGGGCTATGTAGAGAATTCTATAGAAAATAAGAAAAGGATTGCCAATGATATTCTTGGTGAATCAAGCTCAAATGCACATTCCGTTTTGCATCATAACATCAGAGTACCTGCCATGAATTCTACGTGTGCAGGAATTAACCGCACCAATTGTTCACATTGTGTCATGAATGTTTATAATGCATAAAATAGCAATTTAACCAGTTTGTGTCATTTAACGTTCCCCTTTATTAACTTGAGATGAAATGATTTTTTCAAAATATTTCGTAACTAGTGATGAAAAGAACTTTTTCTATTTTGCGTTCGAAATGAACTCATTATGAAACCAAAAACAGTATCGAAATGAGCTCTATTTTGATACACTTTTTTTCAGTTTTCAATGTTGGCGTTGTTCGAATACAGAAATAAATATCATTGCTGTCATATGATTTTAAGAATTTATGTACATTTGACAGATATGATATGTTCGTATTTTACACAAACAACGTATATTGTATACAATTGACAACAACATATATATGTTTCTATGTCACTCATGTTCATATTTTTAAATGAAATATCAAGTAATGTTAACGAAAATTAATAAATAATATTTAATATAATATACTTCGCGGATAGCAAAATTTGAAAATGTCAAGTATCAATGTGACCAACTGCATGCTTTATATAAAAATTAGACTCTGAAGTTTCAAATTAAATAATTCCAATTTAAGCAATTTATTAATTTAAAAAACGCAAAATAGAAAAAATAGTATAAAAAACTCGTTTCATAAGGCCTTTTGCCGCACTCGCTCTTTAGAAAACTCGCCGCAAGCGGCTCGTTTTCTAAACTGATCTCGTGCGGCAAAATGGTGCCTTATGAAACTCGTTTTTTAATATACTATTTCAACACTAGTTACGAAATATTTTACTTTTCGTAACTAGTTACGAAAAGTAAACCGTTTTCTAACGTCATACAGTTTTGAAAAGTATCACTTTATGTGTCAAAATTAGATAAAGTTCTTTAAGTCTAGATTCACAATGGGTGTAAGCATAAATAAAACGTATACGAAACACAATCATATCCATAACAATAATTGATAGCGTTCAAGAACATTACATAAACATAACGTAAACATAGCCGTCTCCATGTGTCATCTGTCAAAACTAAAGAACTCTTGTGACGAAATGGATGAAAAATCAAACACAGAATTATTATTACTTGTGTTACTACTAAGGCAAATACAACGTAGTAATGTAAATGTTGCTGGTGTATTCGACTTGTAAATATTAAGGAAGAGAAAAAAGGGGAATTTAGAAGAGAAGAAGAGAATTTTTAAGAGAATTTTATTTTAGAGTTAGAAATGCATAACAGGGAACGGTTCCTCACATATACGCGTATGGCACCAATGCTGTTTGAAGAACTGTTAAATTTAGTTCGTTCCAGAAATAGCATTCGAAAGCTAATTTCACCAAGTTAACGGTTAATTATTACTCTGAAGTTCATTTTGCATTTTAAGTGTTATCCTCTTTTATTTAGCAGTTTATATTCCAGGTTTCTGCAACAGGGGATAGCCAGGAATAATCACCACATTGGAAAGTCAACGGTTTGTGTAATTATACAAGAAGAGTAGCTTTCTTCTCCATTGGTACTACCAGAACCTGCTAAAAATAAGCTAAGAAATACTGCTAAAGTATTGAAAATATTTCGAATTTCCCACATTGTGTGGAAAGCATTGATGGCAAACATATTCGCATAACAGCATCAGAAAAAAGTAGTTCTTTGTACAACAACTACAAGGGATATTTTAGTATCATTTTGATTGGAATCTATGATGCAGATTACAATTTTACTTGTATTATTACAAATAAGGGGTTATGGCTTGGTATAATAATAATGAAATTATTCTAAGATAAATAATAAAATTCTATTTTAGTTATTTTGTAATACAATAATTTGTGGTGCTGGTGAAGTCTCATCAAAGGTCCAGGACGTGCGTGGTATTGGTTAATTAAAATAAATATACAACAACTTAGTTACTAAATAAAACACAGCGGCGTCCTTAAAGTTTATATTTATATTTACATAATAAGGATTTGAAATTCGTATATTTAAATAAAAGAAGTTGATGTATGTAAAAGTCATCAAATTAGTAATATATACACAAGGGGCGATAAATTAGTAATCGAGAAATTAATATAAAAAGTACACTGAAACGAACGTTAAATGGAGTAGTAATTATGGGTTAATTAATGTATATAAAATAACCTCTGTATTGAAGAATACAAAGCTACCTTTTAATTTGCGGCGATGGCGGCCACGTGGTCTTCGAAGATATACCTTGGTCAAGTATATGCAGAGCGATGTTTTACCGGAGGAATAAGAAATTAATTAGTTTAAATTAATTTGGATTCACTTAAAAGAGTAATATATAGAACAATACAATTTACCTTAGAAGCGGAAGAGCCTGGACCGCGTGGTGAGGTCCATTGTGTACTGGAACAGCACGAGGAGTTGTTTTCTCACGAAAGGTTCGAAAGAGAAGAAGGAACTGTTAGTTTTCGTGTCGATAGGAAAGTCTAGAACGGTCGGTTTATGATCTATCGAAGAGAGGGAACGATAACTTGAATTACAGTTAATTAAAAGCGCGACCTGAAGACGTCGTCTGTCAATGTCATAATTATTCTTAAAATAACCTTTGTGACATAAGCTTCCTAACGATATCAAACACGACACATAAAAGAAGATGTAAATAATATTAAATTAAAACAATTTAAAATATGGAATTTATCTAGAAGAAATTCGACATTAACGTTAGGGTTCTGAGAGTCAGGTAGAAAGAAGGGTCTCGGTCAAGAAGATGACAAAAGAAATGCTTTCTCTTTGCAACGAAAATGAAAGTTTGTACAAATGAAAAAAAAAATGTCTTAGTTAAATATAATTTAATGATATATTTAAAGACGAAATATATGTATTTAAATAAGTGAATTAAACTTCTATACGCTAAGCGTAACAGTATAGACGTAGGGGTATCTCGTTCTGTCAGCGACGGCGGTGGTTTTAAATACTATTATTTTTGTAAATAGGCTCAAAAGAAATACCTTACCCCCACCACTAAGTGACAGAGTTCCAAGAAGTAATATCACAGTGGAATATTTCTTTGTTACGGATTCTGCTTTCCCACTGAGTATTTTTTTTTAAATTACGGACTGGCACGCGCAAAACGAGTAATTGAAAATGAATAATTCCAAGTAAATGAATTTTATAAAATATTTAAAAAAAGACCTGGAAAAGACTTTGGGTGCTACTTAATTATTTGATATCGACATTAATTTTACAGATACAAAAGTATGAACCATATTAAATTAACCTACCTATCTCACTATTCTACTAAATTTCCCGTTAATTTAACTTAACGAAAACATAAAGTTGAACCTTTTTCAACTTTACGTTTATTTTACGTGTGTACGTAACTAATTCGTATTC
Organism: Melolontha melolontha; assembly: GCA_935421215.2. NCBI lineage: Eukaryota > Metazoa > Arthropoda > Insecta > Coleoptera > Scarabaeidae > Melolontha > Melolontha melolontha. Next base: position 55,481,116 of record OW285242.1, read on the forward strand.
GTAAAAAATACGTGTTGTAATTATGAACGCTAGCAATGATCTCAATATATCGAACTTTACTCTTTACGAATACGTTTTGCTTTTTTATGTTTACTCCCATTGTGAATCTAGAATAATTACTTTAACATTGGTAAAAAGTTGCTCGTGCTTGTCATGTAGATTTACAAATATGAATTTACATAAAATATTTAAAATATCGGTGAAATTTAGCTTACTTGTTATTAAAAATTATTTAAAATCAATATAAGCTTTTCACATCAAATATTTTGAAAAAGATAATATTTCCTGATAGGAAACAACTGTATATTTCATTTTTGCTGTTACCTAATACATTAGCAAAAAGGTTTTCTTCCTTCAGTAGAAACGTCCTTTTCAATCTGTAACAAGCGTTCGCCTTTAAATGGACTTTCTGTATAACTAGACTAAAGCGAGAATTATAGAGAAAGCGAGTGTGTAGTAGTAGATGGTAGTCGTACAGGAAAATGTAGTCAAGTAACTGAAAGCCCGGAAGACGGTGCTTTAATGTACCGGCACGTCAATTGTGGCGTATGTCAGATGGCCATAATGTGACTAGAATGGTACACTTCACAACTATATATCATTATTTAAATTTAGGGAGAACATTGGACTGTATATATACAATTGTTAATAATAACAACGAGATATGATATTGAAGTTTTAACAAAATTGTATACTTTGAAATCAATACTCTAAAAGACATTTTCATGTAACGGCTACTTTATTATTGATAATATTAATAATAAAAAGGGTGAATTATTATTTCCATATTTATATTTTCAAAAGTTAATTCTTCGAGCATACGATTCGAAGGGATTTTTTTAATAAATATGAAACCCGGAAACCGAGATCTACATCTAGAGAACGACCGCGGAAACCTACACCTACATTTAAATATGAAACGTATTTTTGTTCTTTGAAGGGAGAAACATTCCCTCTTCATTTTTTTATCTTCTATTTACATACTCCAACGTTTTTAATGTAGCATCACTTTTCTATTTTCTTATAAAATTAGATAATTTTATAAGAAAATAGAAAAGTCCTATCTTAGCTGTGTAAAAATTCAAAACTAAACTCAGTGTAAATTGTGTAGACGATACTGGCAAAAATGTATAGTTTTGATCGAGTAATTCTGTAGAAATTATTATCTACTGCCTTTGTGAGTCTGTATACCAAGCGGCGTCATTATAAGTATAGAGATTTTTGTTGGTGAACAATTTTTCATTGTTATGTCTGCTTATGCATACAACTTTTGGTATACTTTCAAGAAACAGCATATCTGTATCAAGTTATGTTTTAAAATCGATAAAACCGCTGCAGGAACACAAAAAATGTAAAACCAAGGATTGGCAGACAACGCTTTAGGTGGAACACAAACTTTCTATTAATTTAAACGATTTAACCAGATATGACCAACACTTTTTATTTTTACTAAAATACTTTTTTTAACAGTACTTTATCAGCCTAAGCTTACTGATGACATAAAAAATATTTTAAAAAATCATTCTCTTTAGTAATAATCACAAAGAGGTGTCCTTTTAAAAGGACAGTGGGAAAATAGACGACAATAAAGTAATTTTCTTTTATTTTATTTTATGTTTATTTATTTATTAAACTAAAAATGAAAAATCAAAAAGTGTAAAAAAATGTTATGCCCTCGTGTGACATGCGACAAAGCACCTCACATGTAAAGCGACGTCACATTTTGTGCACTTCGTAGAAACTTTCATATGGCAGACTCTACATCTGGTTTGCTTAGGTTGTTCAGCTACTAAATGATCGATTCTGTCAAATCTTGAAGTAGCATTTTCAAATGGTGAAGGAGATGATTTTTATTTTTGCGAAATATTCTTCTTCCCATTACTTTCAATAAGCCCTAGAGCAATGGTCCTTCTAAAAGTGAGGTGATCCATTTTGCCTCCACGCAATTTATGGAGTTGCCAGGCGTTTTGTTCTGCAACGTCTATCATTTGCGCAATAAGTGGAAAGTACCACTTTTTCCCCCGAATTCCTATACGGTATAGGCTGATGTTTTGATCGCTCCGATCAACACCGCCCATATATGCGTTATAATATTTGATAAGATTAGGTTGGTCTACCATGATACGCTTTTTTTCTTTTTGTGAAAAACGTGAAACTTGGTATAATGGCTCGACGGCATGAAAATTAGATGTCATGTGCACAAGGCTATTGTCGCTCCATTTTACGATAATTATTGAGCTATTCTCCGTTGTTTTGTAGTCATACGATCCGCGGTTTTTCTTCAAATTTGTATCAGACTCTAATGGACAACCATACAATCGATTTTTTCTTATTGTGCCCGTTCCTTTAATTCCCCGACTAGTAAGAATATCTATCAAAGACAATGTTGTGAAGAAATTATCAAAGTATAAGTGATATAGAAGTTGCTTATGATTTGTTAAAACATCAAGGTATTCGACAATTACGGAGGGCCCCAAGCCAAGATTTCTATAACACTCTTTTATATCTGATTTGGCACCTTGATATGGCTCAAACCAAACCACATATCCGGATGGCAAGGCGCCGACCCAAAACTTGTAACCGTACCTCAGAGGTTTTCCTTTGATAAATTGTTTGCAGCCATGGTGTCCAAAATATGGAACCATGGCCTCATCTATAGAGTGGTGTTCATTCGTTGGTGAAAGCTTGACAAACCTCTGAAGAAGTATGTTGAAAAGAGGCCTGACTTTGGAATAACGATCTGTATTATCTAAATTTCCATTATCACAACAATGAATATTTGATAATAAATATTGAAACCTGTTCCTCGACATCGCATTTGATACTACATCATTATGGGTATCTCGTGAATTCTGCCATGCGACGACATGCGACGTCTGGGTAACTTTACATAGCCGCTTAGCAAGAGAATACCGATAAAAGTTTTTATTTCCTCTGTTGTGATGTCATTTTTACTATTTTTTGAAGCAGCATAACTATTAGAATATGACGAGAACATAACAATTACATCTTTGTCAAAAAACAATTCAAATAAAAGTAGTGGGTCAGAAGTATCAACCGAAGTATGTACAGGCGCAGTTGAAGCAAGATTTGGCCATTCTTCTATCAACTGAGTTTTTAGATCCACTTTTTTCCACTTGTATGTCTTTTTTTATATTCTGAATATGCTTTTGACTCGTTTACAAACCTAGATAGAGGCCATAAGTCTTCTTCATTCCAATTGTCCTCATCATTGCTAGTCATAGTATTTTGCGAAAATAGTTCAGCTCCTGCTGGCAATTGAGCCCGAGGTAAATTGTTGACATTCACAATATCTTCGTCTCCGAAGTCCTCATCCGTAAGATCATCACAAGCAGTAGTAGGCGGCATTATAGCTATTTCTACATTGGGAGTTAAAATCATATGGACAAGACATGGTCACTTTTCCTTGCACTCTAACCTCTCACAATAATCACCTGTTTATTGCAAACTGTCAAAATACTGTAGAATATAACTTCTCATTAATGTTTGAACACAAGACGACATCTATTATTACAACGCGTAAGTTTTATTTTCATTTAAAGGCACACCCGCGAAACGTCCTTTTAAAAGGACAGTGGGCATATCTGGGTTAAAAATGACTATAAACGTTCCGGACGACAATCAACTGGAATTACACTAAATTTGTCGCTGCTATTCAGAATGCAGCTGTCAATGACCATAAATAGACCATCCAAGATCTGTAACATTGTGTGATTATCTCATGGTTTTTGTCGGCAGATTTTATTGGAAGAATTGAAGAAGAGAAGAATTGCAGCAAAGTACATTACGGACAGATGGAATTGAAAGAACAACTTTAAACTGAAACAGATTTTCTTTGCAAGATCGTCACAGGTGATTAAAATTTAATTAATGGATACGATTCTGAAACTAATCGCCCAATTAAAGTCTCTAGCTTTACCCCGCTCAAAAAAATTCATGAAGTCAAAAGTGACATGAATTACTTACTAGTATGTTTTTCCGATATTGGTGGGATTATCCATAAGCAGCTATAAGACGTTCTATTACGTTCTCCACTATGACAATACGAGTCCACATAACGCTTTCATGAGACAGCACTTTTTTTCTAAAAGCAATATAACCGTTATTGCGGATCTAGCGTACTCGCTTGTCTTGACTTGATTTTTCCTATTTACAAAGATATAAATCAAGTTGAAGAGACGATTGAACACAATAGAGGAAATTTAAGCTAAATTGTAGACGGTGCCGAACACATAAACAAAACAAGCCTTCCAGAATGCATTTCTTTCGTGGCAGAGGCACTGAGATCTGTGTTTGCACTCCTGATTCAAAGAAGATATCAAATTAATAATTTAAAATTCCTTGAAAAAGGCATTATTTGCCGAAACATGTAAGATTATTTTAAATATATACATATAAAACAAAGTAAACTAGACCATAAATCGCAGGCTAATTAAATCTACTATATATTACAATATATATATATTGTAATAGGGAGGATGACTGAATAAATAGATAATTGATGATGAGAGAGAGAAATTTGAAATTGATTTGACTAAATTGAAATTGGTTTTAAATACAACAGAGAATTCAAAAAGAAACTATTTTGCCATTAAGTTAGTTTTATTGTTATTTTAAATACCTTCACATGTATCTTTAAATATAATAATTAATATTAAATGAAATGACATTGTTGTATGAATTCTACTTGTCTAATATATTTTTCCCTCCATTTATAAATAAACAATTATAAATTAGTTTAATAATTGACAGTTAGATGGTATTAAACTAAAAAAGATAAGAAAACCATTAACAAATTAATCTAATTTTATGTATTTTTTTAAATTTCGGTTCGTTACAACATTAGCCTTTAACAGATATTATGATTCAATATTAATTTCAAATTGACATATTTAATTTAAGATGAGTTTATATGGCTTATTTATGTATATTAAATTAGGGTATCCCCTTTGTGTAATTTTCCAAAGGGCCTTTCTATAGAATAAAGCATTAATCGGTTAATGGTCTCTTAATCCATGTACGTATTTAAGTAGGGTTTTTCGAATGAGGTAAGTTCTGTAGCATTCAGATTTTTAAAATTTTAAAATTTAGTGTTAAACGAGAAGCCGTACAATATAGCGCTCAGTGAGTGTTGTGTGTTTTTTGTGCTTTCAAGTGTTACACTCCTTTTTCTACTGAGGATGACAACGTGGTTGTCGAAATACGTATATAAAATTGTTAAATTCTATTGTGATAAGGGTTTTTAATTTTTTATTCTATCATATGTTATTTAAATATTTGTTCACTGGCTTATTATGCTGGCAGTTCCGTGTTTAGATCCCTGACTGGGCTGTCCAAGTATGTTTTCTTCTCGTTCAAGGCGAATGCAGACAGCTTAAAATCTTAAATCGCCCCACGGGCGCAGACATAATAATAGCTAATGGCTTGACAATCCCCCGTAATTGACATTTTGCTGTATAGTGCTCTGAACCATAACTTGTTATTATTAAACTTGAATGTAACTTTGAATATTTTAATTTTATCCATAACAACTATAGATATATAAGTTTGACATTGATATACTGTCGTATATATCTTTAATTTCTTTGAAAAAAACACTATGTGACGAAACGTGTAATATTGCTTTAAATATATACATATCAAAGTAAACCAGACCTTAAATCACCGATTAATTTAATCTACTGTAACATACAAAGGTCAAGAAATAATTATCTTTATATTTATATATATATATATATATATATATATATATATATATATATATATATATATATATATATATATATATGGTAAATTCAATCAGTTGGCGATTTAAGGTCGGGCTTTACTTCAAAGTATATACATTTAAAACAAACCTACATGTTTCGGCAATGATGCCTTTATCAAGGATATAAAATATATTATATATATTTTATATTATTGATAAAGGCATCATTGCCGAAACATGTAGGATTTCTAACATAAATATTCCTTTCAAAAACTAAATTGTCAGTCGTCAATGCACAGTTTAGATGATAAACTATATAATGGATATAATATGTCTACAGCACTGTACCTAACATATAACTGTGCTACTAAGCGTTGAAGAACAGTAATGTGTTAACTACCGACAATGGCAAGTTTTCTTGTTGATATTAGTTCTTTCTAAAAATATTAATAAATTTAAACGTAGTGACAACAATGGAAACGAATGTACAATGTATATGTACAATATGTAATATATGTGACTACAGCAAAAAGTCTCAGAAAATTACAACATCGGAATCTATTAAATGAAGAATAAAATTTTCAGTTACAAATGCATTTATTTTGGTAACATATTTTTCTGATACTGTTACAACTGAACAGATTATTTCATTTTGTTTTAATCAAACGGATTAGTATCGATCTGTTCAGATAGAAACATCCCGGCGTCCACCAAAGAAATTTATGTACAAATGTCAGAAAAAGAGTTGTTGCAGCGGCAAAATAAATAGGATGATTTACTACTTGCGTAGCGAATGCGATAATATATTATTTATGAAAGCAAGCATACGTTCATGGAATGCTTTCAAATATGAATGTAATCGCAACATATCTACGTACTGCTTAATCTTAAATTCAAAATTTGATAATGTGCTTATCCCTTCCGGTCAGATTCACACCCAATACATTAAATGCCGCACTTAATAATCATATAAATAATGTACAAGTATAAACCCCTGGCTTAATGTGAGGGCTGCGATTTATGTATGTGGGATAGCAAATAAACACAAATATTTATCATTGAAAATGGTTTTGTTGTTTGTATTTATAAATATTCTTCTGATAAAGCGACTTCAGGACGGATGGCTAGTCAGAAAAATCGCAGACGAACTAAACATTAGTAGAAGTACAGGATTGCGAGCCAAAAAATGTTTACAAAATGGAATCCTTGTCCGGAGAGAAGGTTCGTAATATATATATATAGTAATAATTATTTTAAATACGTGGTCTCGTCTGCATTAATTTTACCACATTTTATTTATTTATATGTCTTTAAACAACCAGTTTTATATTTTAACAATGCAAATATATATTTGCATACACACAACTGACGTCTACCAAAAGAATATGGACATAATACAAAAGTAACACAACTAAAAATCACAATTCATTGAAAAAGGAGGAAGTCTCCGAAACATGTATGAAAAATAAAAACATTTTAAAATATCCAATTGTTTATGATTGACCTACGAAACGCAAAAAAAAACCTTCACAGAAATTATATAAATATAAGGTCACAAAAAAATACATTATATATATGAAGTAGTCTAATTACGTGTGCACTAAGGTTGCCTGAGAATGAGAAAACATTAATGTAAGGTAAAGGCATAAAATAACACAACTGTATATGGACGCAACATGTGAAAATTAACATCGAACTGTTAATAATATAAGTTAATATCCCGATATTATCGGATATTTTACACCTAATTATATTTAATTCTAAATTTACTTTTCATTTTTAATAATTTATTAAGTTATTTAAGTCTGGTCGGGCTGTTTTGGTTCCGGTGATGATGCTTCGCCGCTCGTTCCCTTTGATTACAGCTCGATTAATGAATGAACTCACCGCGCACAAGGTGTAAGTTTGTATACGCTTTCTTGTTTATTCTTTGGTGAAAGGTTAGTTTCTGAATAAATGCAATTGATCTAAATATATTTATTTACACTAAGTACACTTATTTTTAAATACACAACAACTTAAGCTATTTATCTTATGAGTATGACTGTTGTGATACTTTGTGTCTTGTAATTAATTAAATGAATCGGCACTGTTTGAATGACTTTATGTTTGATGATAGATAAATTAAACTGACACTTAAATAGATAAGCTGAATGTCTATGTTGAGAAAAATTAACTCTCTGATGAGTATTTTGATTACTCGTTAAATGAGGAGTTTACCCCGATAAAGTTATAAACTATAACGAACTTGTTTGTGTTAAACTTGTAGATAAGACTGACTTGATATTTTGTTTTTGTGATAAAGAAAACTCCAAATGAAAAATTCAAAATCCCCACTATACCATGATTGGTAGAAACTGTTCAAAGAGGCGTTCTCAATTGAACTTAAAATATTGGAAAAACTGTCGGTGTTAGTTTCTTTGACGATAGAATATATTACATTGCCGTAATAACCCAGCGATTATAAACGTTTTCACCAGTTCACCATTTAACAAAATCCTGGGAAGTTCAGACAGTAAAACCAAATGTTTTGGATGTTCTTTGAACTACCAAGATACAATTATTGATGTAGGTACCTGGAATATAAATACTGTAATACCTCGCACATGTTGGCACTGGCGGTCTTATCTGAGACAAAGAACCCACCATTACTTGTAATAAAAGATCTTTGAAATCATTCCGAACTTAGCATACTGGTATTGTCCTTTAAATTTAACTAGAAATCATATTGATATTGTTCCTAAAAGCAATCTAACCCGAGTCCCAGATTGTATAAACATAGTTTAAAGCTGGCGAAATAATATAGATGTGACCTCGTGTACAATTGTACCTAAGATTATCCGGATCGAATCAACCGCTTTATGTAAATATGAGGTGCCGCAGATGATAAACATAAGACATATACCGTGTGATACATGAGCCTGCATACTGATTTTAACTTGATTATAATTAAATTTGGAAGTTATTATACATAATCGACACCTAATCGTTTCTTAAATTAATTTAAAAAAATACTTAATATTAATGTGATATGAAAGGATCCTGCATGTATCCTCAACAAAGTCATTAACGCCTTTCGTTTTGACCAGCAAAACGAAAGGTCCCTTTTCCGGCAAAGTCTCTTTCGTCCGTCAGATGTCACTTATTAAATAAGTGCCACCTTACAGGATGAAATTTGCTTTATCTAGCAGGGATTTCGGCTTAATGTTATCGCATTCTTACTGCGATATCTGTTCCAGCAGCATTGTATTTGAGAGCACTGAAGACGACATTCGTCAAGCGAACCCGGAAGCAATGGCCGGACGACATATTGCTACTCCTAGCATTAAACTGATACTGAGAGCAAGCTTTAAAAAAAATGTACTCCACAGCAACGTGCGGACGCAGAATTCATCATAAATCAAACCATAGAGAACGAAGGCATTTTAAACCTTCTACACAAATCACCGGATATATTCATGATACAATACGACGAACCGGCGGACCACCGAACACAGAACAAGAAACAACCTGAAAACAAAACTGATGACTTTATATACCCGAAATTCACAAAGAAGCTGAAAACAGACGAAACAACTACACCGATCGAAACAAAAAATTCCTACGACGTCCTCGAAACCAAAACCGAGGAAAAAATGGAAGACGAAACAACTGAATTCACCCCACAACCGTCAACATCAGACAGCACACCCAGGGTAAGTGACAAAACAAACATCACACAAAACACAAACACCGAAACACGCAATACACAACACAAAATCGCACCAATAATAATAACAGAAAAAGACAAATGAGCATATATACGACAAATACTTAAAACACACAACATTAACACCGTACAAAACAAACTTGTGAAACCTGGTATTCACATTGAACCGAAAACTGACGAAGACTACCGTACACTTAAACACATACTAGACACAGAACACATACAATTTTACACGTTTCAATTGCGAAGCGAAAAGACACTAAAGGTAGTTATGCGAGGCATTCCTACCTTTATCACTGAAATAGACATTACAAACGACTTGACTGACCAAGGCTACCCGACATTAAAAATAAAACGTATGAACAGTAAACACGGCATACCTGCACCACTTGTATTAACCGAACTGACGAGACAATACAAATCAATCTATAACATACACGACTGCTGCGGACTCACAATTAAAATCGAACCATTAAACAAACGGACAGACGTAATACAATGTCCAAAATGTCAGACTTTTGGGCACCATCAAAAAAACTGTAACGTACACTACAAATGTATGAAATGCGGAGACGAACACTCAACACACCTATGTATAAAACCAAAAACAACCCCACCAAAGTGTGCAAATTGCGGTGGTCCTCACCTTTCAACATTTATAAACTATCCTAGCAACCCAAACAACCCTGCAAACAAAACCACACCCAAACCCAAATTCATACCAGCACCACCCCAACAACTAACCCCTGGACACAAAAACAAAAAAAACACAACACCTAACACAATTGACGAATTAGCACTTGCCTTAGGCAATATGCTAATAACATTACACTCTACAAACGCAACAATACAACAGATACAATACTTTGTAACGCAAACACAGAAAATAATTACTCTTTACAACAACAAACAGTAAACACACACATGACCGAAACGCAAAAGACCGATGACCAGTGACTTAAACGCAAAAAAGGGACAAACACACAGACTAAACACACGCAACACAGGACCGCACAAAAACACACAAAAACACACGATTATTTATTAATCAGACACAAACACGTCACAACCCTGGGAGATACGAAACAGTGGAGTGGAAATGGAGGCAACTTCGACCACAAAACAAAATTCAAAGGACTCATATAAAAGCTTAATGTTATATACAGATACAGATCTATTTATAAAGACTTGTATCATTTGTATACATTGCTTCACTAGCTTAACTGACGACGCCTATAGATGGCAGAAACATATGTCTTGAGCAGAAGTTAATGCTGAAAATACGAGGTGTATTGTCCATGATACAGTTACAGATGTGTAAATTATTTACTTGTCTGTTTCATAATGAAACAAAAGCGTTATACGTGCAATTAACGTATAGATATATTTAAAACCTTTTTGGAAGTTATAATTTTATGGTACAGACGTAAGGCTTCAAGCTTTCTCCTGTTAGCCACCACTGCAACCCGAGAAGTTTATGTGTTATATATTCAAATTTATATAACACCAAAAATATAAAGCGAACACACATTCCGAACTTTCTGTGTGCGAACCCGATCAGCAGTTTACGGACAAGGGCCGTAGACTGTAGACGCATAATTAAATTGCGACAAGACTTTCGCATAACATGATCTGGGTGTCAAAATGACGTATTAACTGGGAATAGGCGTATATATATGTTAATAGTAATAAAAAAAGGGAGAAGATTATTTGACTGCTATGAATGGAACGCAACATAAAACCTTCTGAGTTACTCATGGTACGCGAACTTTTGAATAATGCAAGTTTTCAAAAGTAACCATCACATTGCTCTATTATTAGACAATATGAAATAACATTTATCCTTTTATACACAATAATAATTAATTGATGACATCATCATTATCAAGCTGTAGAATCTTAAGATTGTGGCTAACGCCGTGGGGTTCTTGAACCCATTTAATGAGGTTGATTATTCCTCTACATTCAAATTTTCAAAAATCCAAATTATGGGTTCTTGCTTCGTATGATGTTCTTCTCCACTCTTCCCTATTTTTATACAGCAATTTCCAGTTTCCTACTGCCAAGATTCTTGCGTTCACTTCGATTTTATTTTATCATCTTTCCTCCGTCTTCCCTTCCTTCTTAGGGTGTCCATTAAGCTATTCTTTTTAACATATCCGTTGGGTTCCTTCTTATAACATGTCGTGCCCATTTTCAGCATTGTGTTTTCCCGTGTCTTACTATAGTTTCACCTGTTAATTCGTCTACAATTCCCTTATTGGTTTTGAAGTTCCTTTCTCTATTATCTAGTTATTCTCGGGCCAAGTATAGTTCTCATTATCTTGATTTCTGCTATTTTTAGATCTTCTTTTCCTTTATTATTTATTGTTACAATTTGGGCCTTGTTTTGTAGCATGCATTTTTTTGATTCTAACATGGGATTATTTTCCTTCGAGGATCCTTTCTTTTACTCGTTTTCTTGCTCTTAACGCCATTGTTGCTCCTAGATAGTTAAAGGACAAAACTTTTTCAAATGTGTGTTCAGGTATTTTTAAATATTTCTATACGTTTTCCTCTTCGGATCCCACTTTTATATATTTTGTCTTGCGCTGGTTCATTTCCAATTTAGAAAGCTTTAGCTACAGTATCGATTTTTTTTCTATTGCATTTAGTAGTTTCCATTTCCACTTTGCTACTATTGATAAATCATCTGCATGTGCTATTGTCTTAAATTATCTGCGTATGCTATTGTCTGAATTTCGTCGGTTATATTGTTCGTATAGTTTTGTTTTTCGCAGGATGCTCGCCAGTGTTAAATTGAAAAGGGTTAGGGAGATTGAGTCTCCTTTCTTCATTCCATTTCTTATATAAAATTTATGAGTAGTTGTTCCCTAGAATCGTATTTTCGTGTTATTATTGTCCATTGTAATCTTCAGGAGTTCCTTTATCTTACTGAAGATGCCCAAGTTTTTTAGTTCGTCCATCATTTTTGTTCTGTTTATCATGTGAAATGCACTCTTGAAATCCACAAAAATTGTGTGTATTTTTTATTGTACTTTAATGTCCTTTGGCAATTTCCAAGTATTTTGTCTGCTTGATATTTCAGCTTTTTGTTCTTAAGTAGTAGTAAAGTTATTATTCTGTAGTTTTAGCACTGATATTTGTTTCCTTTTTTGTATATAAGTGTTATTATGCCAGTGCTGCAGTCTTTAGGCATTTTATTTTGTTTCCATATTTTCAATATTAGTATGTAACGAGCCATCGAAAAAATTCATAATTGGAGTAGACTGTGAAATTGGGTTGGTACTTTAGCCACTTCCACATAATGACATTTATTATTTGACATTAAAGCTATAGGCTTGTGTCAAATTTTTCAAAACTCTTATTAAAAAAATTAAATTTATTTAGATGTAAATGAAAATTCTTTCAATGGAGACTGTGGTTAAATAAAAATTTAAAAAAGGTATATAACCCCTTACCACAATTATTAGTCGTATTCTAAATACGTATTTCGACAACTAAGTTGTCATCATCAGTAGGTAAAAACTACTAATTAAAAGTCGCACATGGGGCACAGTAAAGTAAGAAAAACGCTTCCGCACAACTACTATACACTGCAACCCTGTAAAGACTGTCTTTACAAGACTGTCGTATCTGTAGTGATAGGTGCGCTAAATATCATTAAAAACATTAAAGTGTTTAGCTAACTAGTCCCATTTCTTAGTTAAGTTAGCCTTTCTTGAGCTTCAGTACAATTTTTATTGGATGCTAAATAGTAAAAATTCTACACTTGTTCGTGGATGTAAATCAGTATTACACCTTCTGCATCGAATTTTTCACAATATTCGGTTTTGGTGATGTCCATGCTAATAGTTTCCTAACACAATAAGCTAAAAAAATAGCAACAGATGGACAATGCTATTGCTAAATAAGCTAAAAAAAGTAGAATACATTATTTTCTAATCGTCCCTGGTACAACATCACCTAAAACGAGATGAAGTAAAAGTAAATAGTAATTTCTTGCGGCAAATAACCTGTCACAAGTTATGTCGTAATATCGATAAAAGAGATATTTATCGTTGCCACAATATTATTTACGTTGCCGTTATAATCATCGTTTGATATTTGATCATTTTATTCTTCTTATATATATATATATATATATATATATAGGAGATTTAGTTAGTCGGCGATTTAAGGTCTGTTTTACTTTAATATGTATATAAAAGTTGAATTATACTAAATATATACATAATGAAGTAAAACAAACCTTAAATCGTCGACTATATATATATATATATATATATATATATATATATATATATATAAGTAAAAATTAATTAACGGGTGAGCGGTCTGTCAAGTAAAAATAAAACCCCTTTATTCCACTCTATATTTCATAACGGATTTGTTACTTCATCAGGAGTGTAATTGAGAGTTAAAATCTAGCAAACAACGGCACTAAACATGTTAAAATTCATCAAATTTAACATGTTTAGTGCCGTTGTTTGCTAGATTTTAACTCTCAATTACACTCCTGATGAAGTAAAAAATCCGTTATGAAATATAGAGTGGAATAAAGGAGTTTTATTTTTACTTGACAGACCGCTCACCCGTTAATTAATTTTTACTTATACAGTACGGTCGATAATACTTAATAGTCTATATATATATATATATATATATATATATAATTATATATATAATTATCTTTATATATATATAAAGATAATTATTGCGTGACCTTTGTATGTTATGGTAGATTCAATTAGTTGGCGATTTAAAGTCTGGTTTTATTCAAAAATGTATGTATTTAAAACAATCTTACATGTTTCGGTATATGATGCCTTTCTCAAAGAATTTAAAATATAAATGACAGTATATTAATGTCATACTTATACAATTGTAGTTGTCATGGATAAAATTATTCAAAGATATATTCCAGTTTAATAATAATAAATCATGCCTTAGTATTCTAAAAATAGTTAGACAACAAAAACGGGGAATGGCAAGGCATGAGCTATTATTATGTATGCGCCCGTGGAGCGTGTTAAGATGTTAAGCTGTCGGCATTCGCCTTAAACGAGAATAAAAACCACGAAAACCTACTCGGACAGTCAACTTATATTTTTAATGTCGTGTGCAGAACACTGTAACCAGGGAATTTATTTTAGTTACAATAACATAATGTATATAGATAGACTTTTGTATATAGACCTTTTTTTCTTACCACATCATTTTTTACAACCGGAAAAGGACTTGACGTGTCACTTGCATATTATAAAGACATGTGGGTGAAAAAGGTCATGTTAAAATTTTACTGTTGTCGTTGATTGTTTGGTATATAATGTCCATGTGTTATTTGTGGGTTACTAGTGATAATTATGTGTGAATTACTTAATAAGACCGCCAATGCCTAACTCTAGGTGTAAGTTTTCCTTTGTGAATATATTAGTGTAAGAGTAAAATGTATTTTCCAATGTTATAGCTACTCCTGATGAAGTCAAAAAATATATTGACGAAATCTTGAGTTTAGAACAATTGAGTTTTAATTAAAACAGACTGATGACCCAAATAGTAGTGAATTTATATTAATACGTTCAAGAAATTTTCTATAATTATATAAATAAATATATATATATATATATATATATATATATATATATATATATATATTCATCATTTGTATATATACACGCAGTATAGAAATGAAAGTCGTATCTATTCCCGGATAATGTGTACTGAAGATTAGTAAATACTATGAAATATCGGTATCTGCACATTCCGGATCGATATGACTTTCACACATTTTTCATTTGCCCGGACAACCTGGACGGTTGGCGCCGCGACGTGTTGTGTCTGCATTCTTAGGCAAATGTGATTTTATCATTTGTAGAAATTAATAGAACAAATTATAGCGGCAATTGCATGTAATGTGGGAATTTAATAGTTATTAATTCTCATTTACATGTTTCGGCAATTCATGCCGAAACATATAAGGTTTTTTTTTTTTTTTTTTTTTAATATATATACTTTGAAGTAATAAACCAGACCTTTAATCGCCGACTGATTAAGTTTACTATATATATATATATATATATATATATATATACATATATTATAACCAATAGACTATAATACGATATTTGAATTCCATGGGGGTGTTTGGTTGTCGCATGTTTTTGACCAAAATAATAAAACACGACGTGTTAACTTGTGCTTCTTCGCCAGCTCTTCATCTAGTTCGTATTTCTGTAAAATGTTTAGATTGTTTGAATATTTTCACTCTCAATCTTGTCCCGAACAAAACAAATATTCTCTTCAGTTGAAGTAGTTTTTGGCTTAAAGCCTCGAAAAATATCGTTTAAAGAAAGTCGACCAGCTTGAAATTGATTGTACCACCACTCTACGATAGCTAGAACACATAACTTATCCGCAAATACCTAGGTGATTTTCTTAAAATATTGCTTGCACCTTAAAGCACGTTTAAAATGATAAAAAGGTCAGAGCTGAATAATCTTTATTGTCTTAAACCTTAAACTTTTGCAGTTTAAAAATTTTCGACTATATTTTTTAACTATCACTCGTAACTAATAATTGTTCAACTTTTATTTAAATTAGTCATTGTAGCAATCATCCGAAGAGTTTTCCAGCGTTTCGTTACTTAGCATTTAGTTACGCGGTAAAATTTCCTTCGCCTAGTATACATAAGACATTCTCTGGAACTACATATGCGATTATACAACATTTGTTTCATTTTTATTTTAGTTGGCCTTTTTCTACCGTTTCATTACCATCTAGCTATAACCAAAAGTCTTTCAAACACCGTATGCATAAGTATAAGACACTATTCGTAATAAGTTTAAGCCCTTTTTTTATTTTCTGCTTAAGTTTGTCCGCTGTTCTAAATTAAACGAATAAATTTCGATTTTAATGAATCACTGGCGAATCTAAAACTAGAAGAAGTAATACGAGAAATACGTATTGAGATTTATACGATAATTTACGGCCTATATTCTAGTTTATGGTTTCTCATTTTGCCCCGAGGATTTATTAAATTAAATTTATATGTCAGAAGACCTCTTAATATTATTCGGCAAAATTGTAATCTGCCCTGAATCCCTTCTCTATAATAATAAACATGAAATTACAAATTTAATTAATAAAGTCCCTTCGATACTGATATTTAACTAATGCAATAAGTCCCAAGTGTCTATGAGAAAGGAATATCAAATAATTTTTAATAATGTAAAATATTATTTTTCCCGACCGAGAATAAAGTGTCATCTTATACATCTGACAATTGACATATATTAGACTACTTTATTCTCTAGGGAATAAAATATTCGATTTTCCCTAGGGAATAAAGTGAATACTGTAGTGAATGACTTTTGGTTCATTTATTTAAGTCAAAATTAATTTAACTATCAGATTGACGAAGCATTTAAATATATCAATCAATTTTATTTTGTAATCGTAATAGTAACATTAGATGAGTTTACAATATTTATATATGGACAATCATCTGATATCTTAACTTGGCGGTTGCTTACAGTAGTGCTTGTGTAAAAATTATCTCCTTCACTGCCATTAATATTCATTTTTGCACAATAACTTAAACGGACTGCGTTTTTTTGGAAAAAAATAAGACACAAACAAACTCGTTTTACCTTAGTAACCAGAAACTATGCACATTTTCATGACAAACCAACTTAATTGAATGACATCAGATCAATCTATCAATCAACTGTCAAACTAATAATGAAATAAATTATTACATTTAAGGTCGGGAGAAAAGTTTTGCTAATAAATAAAACACACATAAGATGTTTTAGATTTACACTTTATTAATAAAATAATGACAGCTGTTTCGCTAACACAGTAGCTTCTTCAAATTCAACTTAAGACTAAAGATACATACAAGATACAGCGTTTAATCAGGTAGTTGACCCAAGTTAAAATTCTAGGAACTATTTTAACTTGGGTCAACTACCTGATTAACGCTGTATCTTGTATGTATCTTTAGTCTTAAGTTGAATTTGAAGAAGCTACTGTGTTAGCGAAACAGCTGTCATTATTTTATTAATAAAGTGTAAATCTAAAACATCTTATGTGTGTTTTATTTATTAGTGATATGGATTTACATCAAACAAAGGTCGAAACAATTAAAGAATAGAAAAGTTTTGTATGTAATTCGGGAATAAACGTCTATAATCCCTCAACAGAAAATGCCCTCGCTCCCTTCGGTCGCTCAGGCATTACTTACTCTCTCGGGATTAAAACTGTCGTTTATTCCCTTAATACATAAATATCTATTAAAAATCTGGTATGAAGAACAGAAATACAGGTTGTGTTACAATATCAAATAAATTAAAGACTAGTACAACTTCTGTGAAGATAAAGCAAAGTAAGCATCATATGTTCTTTGCCTAACAGGTTTACACATGTTCAAACGTGTTCAAAGTGTACTGTGTCGTAGTTGCACATGCGCTAAGTCTACGTTGTAAATAATAAAGTTCTACGATCAGGTAACCTCACTAGTACACGAAATGTCTCAGTTATCGAATTCCGTACGGTCGTTAAATTAATTCAGTAAAAAAGGAGTGAAGTTATGAAGTGACGTCTTCAGATTCGCTCCCGAAAGATTTTTTTGACATATTGAGCCAAATGGTTACGAGCTAATGGACTACATAATTATGCGTATTTCTTTCTCTTCTAGAAGTGGCTTAACCATTCATGAGAAAATGTTTTCAATGGTAGGCTTTTCTTGAACGTCAGATGTCGCATAATCTCTATTCAGCTAACGCCATAAGACTGTGTTTTTCTAGCGAGAGCGCATCTAAAACTTCATAACTGCACTGAGGAATTCATCAGATCGAAGTATGTTAAAGTGGCCATTAGTTAAATATGTATGTTCATTTGTACAGATATATATGTTTTTAACATATTTGTATTAATTTGTATTCACAAATACTTAGTGTGCTCACACATCGATATGTTATGTGATGAATCATCCGACAATGCGTCAGGCCTGGTATCATCCCGAAAGACGTCGATGCATCGGGAAAAAATCTAGACAAAGGTTACCGAATATGCTAGAAGTTTTCTCGTGAATATAAATAACAATTGAGACGATTTTAAGCCATTCAACGGGTAGTCGTTGCGTCGAGTTGCTATTGTAATAAATAAACATTGATATAAATTATGTGTAAATAAATATTGTTATACTTAGTTGTAGTTTTAAGTTGTTTATTTAGTGTATACCGTTTTTATTGTTAATATAGTGTGTGTTTAAATTTCCGTTAGTTTTATTTAAGAACCCGAAAATACAGATGCATTACAGTTATTTTGTTGGTATATGAAGCTATCTGGCTACGAGTTAATGGACTATATGTTCGAGAGAAAGCGCTTTTATCGGCAGGGCTTTCTTGTCCATCAGACGTCACGAGATATCTCTTGGCAGCTGACGGTATAAGATTGTGCTCATCTTGCGAGAGCGAATCTAAAGACGTAATTTCATAACTACACTAATGAGATCTTCAGATCGAAACACATATGGTTCTATGTTAAAGTAATCATTGCTTAAATACGTTGTATACAGGGTCAGTTTAAATTCATCCGACAAATTTTTTGTGGTGATGAAGGGTAATAAATAGAAGAACTTTTTTAGTATCTTTTTGTTCTGGAAACGCCTTATTGGAAAGTTAAATGGTTTCAAAATACTTCACGATGGCTGACATGTTAGGCAACTTTTGATACATCTATAGGTTATGTTTTTTGTTAGCAACCACATATTTCTGATGCAGTACAATTCTTATCGGAATTCAATTCTTGAAGGATAACGCTATTAATAGATACTGAGGATAATAAGAGACACAACTGCTATTTAATCCTGTACTGCATCCCTGCATCCTTAGGTATGTTCCTACATATAGATACTTTTTAACATATTGTTTAATTTGTATTCACAAATCCTTGATGTTTAAACATATCAATATGCTATTTTGTTGGTATATTGAGTTATTTAGGTACGAGTTAATGGACAACACGTTCGGGAGAAAGCGCTTTTACCGGAGGGCCTGTATTGTCCGTCAGACGTCACGAGATATCTCTTGTCAGTTGACGGTATAAGATTGTGCTTATATTGCGGGAGTGAATCTAAAGACGCCATTTCATAACTGCACTGAGGTGATCTTCAGATCGAAACACATGTGAAGGTACGTTGAAGTAACCATTGGTTAGATACGTTGTGTATATCCATGTATACAGATACAGATATGTATTTAACATATTTGTATTAATTTGTATAAACGTTTAATGTGTTTAGTGTTTATAGTATTTATCTCGTTTATTCTACTTTAAAAATTCGGCAAAATCATTTCCGTTTGGGCCAAAAATCGCTTTGTATTGCCATTACAACTGAAATGATAATGAAAGTGAAGGGATGGTCAGCAATGTCTATTTTTGAAATAAGTGTTTGCCGAATTCTGCATGACCATTTGGATATGAATAGAATTAGTGCAAGATGGGTACCACGATATTTTTCTCAAAAATGTTTCCGTTTGGCCCAAAAATCGCTTAGTATCGCCACTACAACTGAAGTGGTAATGAAATTGAAGGAATTGTCAGCAATGTCTATTTTTGAAAAAAGTGTTTGCCGAATTCTGCATGACCATTTGGATATAAATAGGGTTAGTGTATGATGGGTACAACGATTTTTTTCTGCTCCCCAACGTTGAATGTGCGCGCCCGTCTTTAAATATCTGTGGAGATGACCCAAAACCAATTTTGAAATTCACTGTCACAGGAGATGAAGCAATGATTCTGTATTATGACCCGCTGTCCAAAAAGTAGTCGATGCAGTGGCAAAAATCGTTCAATCAACGAGAAAGATTATGATTGCAATTTGATTGACTTTAAAGACTGATCTCTTGTTTGTTGCATAAATCAAGAGACAATAATCTTGAAGAACGTCCAGAAAATTATCAAAAGGTTTTCGATTATTGCATGACAATACGCCTGTTTATACTGATGCAGTTTCAAAGACTGCAATTCGCAAATGTGACATTTATGAAATTGTACAGTCAGCAGCCTGGTCTTTATAAGGCTCCTGGTAAATATTAATGATTTTCTTATTTAGAAAAAGACCTTAAGAAACATCATTTTCATGACAATATTGAGTTGCAAACACCTGTAATGAAACATTTTGAAGGGAAATATGAGATTATTTTTGCAATGGTATAAAATTTTATTATTTATTTATTAAATTTAAAAAAATCTAATTTGTTAGTCTCTGAAAAATTGGCTCCAGTTTTTGGCATATAAACATACATACCATGTAGCGTGCGTCTGCACTATAGCGATACCTGTAGTGTAAGCAAAACACACAGAGGTGTCCGTGTGTTAGAACGGTAAAGAAGTAGACGCAATGTTCCAATGGATTACAAGAGAGCCTAGTATTTCGCATATCCCTATGATGCACTCGTATTTGTCCAATAAATTCACATTTCTACGGTGTAGTCGCGCAAGCGCATTAGCTCCCGCATATGGGTGTTAGTTGCAATGTTTATATCGTCAGGGGAACTACTCGCTCACAATATTTAATAAACCGCGTTGTTGGTGTACGTAACGGTCATTTAAAAAATGGAATATTATACACCGGAGCAAAAACTCTTTATGATTAAACAATTTTACGGTGGTAATTCCGCGGAAGTAACTCGAGCTTTATTTGCAGCTAATTACCCTGAAAGTCAAATTCCCAATGCAAGCACCATTCGTAGGACAGTTAATCGATTCGAAACTACATTTTCTTTAGTAACCAATAAAATAAAGTTGTTCCGGAAAGAATATAAGTGATATAGAAATTCGAGTATGTGCTTTAGTCGAAGTAAATCCCACTATGTCGTCTCGACAAATTGCCCGCGAATTAGGTATCTGTAAAACAACGGCTCAAAAGATTTTACGTACTAATAAATATCGTTCATACAAATTTACAAGTTCACAAGTACTTTTTCCCGATGATTTTTATCGCCGTATGCAATTTTGCGAAAGAATGATAAATAAATATCACGAAAATGAATTCTTTCTTAATAACGTATTGTTCACAGATGAAAAAACATTTCGGCTACACGGACATCATAACCGCGCAGTTTGTCGTTACTGGTCGCGTAAAAATCTACATTTGAATATACCAACGCGAACGCAGTATCCAGAGAAGCTAAACGTATGGGCAGGTATAATTGGGGATCATATAATTGGGCCTTTTTTTATTGACGGTAATTTAAACAGAAATAGATATCTACAGTTACTTGAAAATAGTATTATCCCCGCAGTACGGGAGCGGTTCAATATTAATGAAGTTTGGTTCCAGCAAGATGGTTGCCCAGCGCACAATACCCAATAACAGATGGATCGGTAACTCGGGTCCTATTAAATGGCCAGCGCGATCTCCTGATCTAGCCCCTAACGATTTCTTTTTATGGCCCTTTTTACATAATTCGATCTACGGATACGGTGATGAACGTCCATCAAATCTAGAGGAACTTCGCGCGAGAATTGCCGAAGTCACTAATACTGTCACAGTAGATATGTTAGCAAATGTGCGTCGGAATTTTTATAATCGGTTGGGTTACTGTTCGTGTCAAGAAGGAGGTTTATTTGAACACTTAACTAATTAATTTATTTAGAATTTAATTATTGCTTAAGAATAACATTTTCTTTTAGCTAATTGCAGGTTTATTGCAATGTTGAATTACAATTCTGTTTTAAGAAGTAAATATTTTACTTTTTAAGTATTTTATTATTGTTAAGTTTTTAGAGTGTAATACTACTATAATACTAAATATTATTTTCGTTAAGAAGTTTTTTTATGTTAAAGTCCACTAGTTCTGTTTATGTATGTTTGTTTTTTTATGTTGTTTATGAAGCTGTGATAAGTTACTTCACTGAGATGTTATCAGTGATTATCTGATGCTTCAAACAACTGCAAATATTTACTTCTATCGGGAACACAATACCTCCTACACTGCTTTTCACTTGCTTTGCCTACGAATACATTTATACGTATAACTTAATAATACGCCCGCTGTCGGTGTGGCAATTCAAGTTGACACGCCCATTATAGTCGACCAGTAGTTACTAATACATGCATCTATGCCGCGCTATGGATGGCGGCCACACTGTATAATCGATCTCATGCAAATTCAATTAACAATGGATTAACACAAAATTGATAAATATGCCGTTTCGCCAGAGGGTTGCTCCTCAGATGAAGATATTCCAGAATAAACACACTGCTTTGTTATTTATGCTATAAATATGAAATGTATGGGCTTCCAGACAAGCATGTACCTACCTGGACCCTTTTTACTTATTTACTTATCTCAGGTGTTACTTAACATTCTTTTCTATTAGGCTTAGCGTCCACACTGTAAATATTTAAGAGAAATGATACAAAAAGTTTTGGTAATTGTTTAAAGTTTCTTTATTGATAAATAAACTTTTTAGTGTTAAACGAAATTAGAGATACCGTCATAATCTGACATGAAAAATGTAAAAGAAACTTATATATTTGAAGCCTTTTGTTTACATCCACGGGCCCACAATGATTTTCCCTTTTAATTTTTAATGCGCTAATTATGAGAAAAATAGTTAAAAAAATCCATCACGTCAGAATATATTTTTTTAATTAGCATTTTACATTTAGCTTAAAATTGCCGAAAGGTTTCAATTAGAGAGCGGATAAAACTTTTTTAAAAGAGTTCTAACTAATTGTTAATGCATTTAGTTACTCTATTGGGATAATAGATTAAATTCCGATTCATAATTTGTTAAATACTACATAATTAATATAAGTACTACGTCTTTATTATGCTAAAAATACAAAGTACCCGTGCTTCCTGTGCGAGTGGGATAGTCGGGATAGAGGACTAAAAAAGAATGGCCTCCTAGAACTGAACTAACTCGTGGAACCAGAAACGTACTTCGAAAGAACTTGGTTCCCCGAGGAAAACATTTGCTACCTCCTTTACACATTAAGCTGGATATGGTGAAACAGTTTGTGAAGGCTTTAAATAAAGAAGGAGAAGGTTTAAAATATCTGCATATAATTTTGTCAAATGTTAAACTTTTAGAAGGAATTTTTATTGGTCCTGAAAATTCGAAGAAAAACTCATCCAAATTGAGTTAGAAGCATGCAAATCTTTCAAGGAGGTGGTGAAAAACTTTTTAGGGAACAATAAAAACCTTATCACAAAGGAATGGTGTACTATATATTAAAATATCATCTATGTAATGTACTACATAAGCTTCATAGAGTTCCAATATTTGTTGCATAGCCCTAATCAACGCAGCAGCAGAACTGCTTAATCCATATGGTAAAGTCCAAAACTGATATACTTTGCCATTTACCATAAAACCACAATACTTCCTCGATTCCTTTTCTAACGGTACCAACCAAAAAGCACTCCTCAAGTCCAATTTACTATACACTTTTGCATCGCTACATCTTGACAGTAATACTTCAATCGTAATCGGAGTTTCAAATTGAGATTTCGTTCTCTCATTAAGTCTGCGCGCATCCAAACATAATCTGACGTCTCCTGACTTCTTCTTTACTACTACTAACGGATTCACATATCTAGTTTTGCCTCGTTCTATAACACCATCTCGTAACATCTTCTTAACTTCTTCTTCTACTTGTTGTTGGATATTCTTTGGAATAGGATAATTTTTAACTTTGAAAGGTTTTGTATCATCTACTTCTAATGAATGTCGATAATTTCTGGCTATACTGGGAAACTTGTTTACTAATTCAATATTATTTTCAATTATCAATTTAACTTCTTTTTCATACTTTTCATCACAATCTATTCTTAACGAATCAATATCTTCCGGAATTTCCACTTCTACATTATTTTCTTCATCCAATTCTTCTAAAACCATTAACTCCTTTTCTTCAAATACTCCTTCAACTTCATTTTCTTTATTCATACAATTCATTTTCTGCATACAATTTATTATTTTTTCTTCCTCTCCAGCCTCCTGGATCCACGATAGATTTTTATTATTGATTATTATCTTCTTTTTATTAATATCTATTATTGCTTTAATTTCTAGGAAATAGACTTGTTAATTTCTAACAAGTCTATTTCCAATATCCCATCTCTTCCTAATCCTTTGATTACAATAAAGTCTCCGATAAATTTATAGTTCTCTATTTCAAATTCCATAACATAAATTTTATTAACTACAGCAATTATCTTTTTAGTAGCTGATACAATAGTAATTTTTTTCGTAAATACAAATTTCTCTTCCTGATTCTTTATTAACTTTTCAACAACTTTTTCATCCAAAAATGACGTTTCACTACCCGAATCAATTACACAATAACATTCCCTTTTTCCTATCTTAATCTTAATATGTGGCAAACTAGTATTAACCGCGCTCTCTGACTTATCATATAACAATGCATAACTTTCTTTCTTTTTGGTTGGCCCTAACAAAAATCCTTACTACAAGCAAGGTCTGATTGGTTCTTTCTGTCTACTTTTACTGATTCTACATTAAAATTAGGCCTTGAATATTTATATCTTGTACCTGTATATTTATTTTGATCTGTTACTCTATCTTTTCTATTCTCTCTATCTGAACCATTTATTTCTCTATTTGGGGAAGCCATTTTATTTCTATTTATTTGAGTATGATCATTAAACATAGGTCTTTCAGATCTCAGAGGCATGTTGTGCAAATTAACTCTTGAATATTGATTTCTCTTAATATTATTTTCTGAATAACTATTATTATATCTACTGCCACGCTCTGCATCATCTAACCTTTTTAATAACTCAAGAAACTGTTGCATATCAGTTATGTTGTGCATAGCTACTGCCTGATTGACTTCAAAATCAAAATGTCTAACTAATTGTGAAACCAAATCGAATTCATTTATCTTTGGGGTCAAATATGTTAATATAGAGTACCTCTTCATGACATAGGTCTCTCTTGTTTCATTATTTCCGACTCTATATCTACCAAATAATAATTCTTGTTTTACCCTTATCTGCTTGTTTTGTCCCCAGAATTGGTTTGTGAATCTGGCTTCAAATTGGTCCATGGTCGTCACCTCATCAGACACCATCTCCCACCAAACCAAAGCATCATCCTTCAGGCAGTTTCCAATCATTTGCAACTTTTTCTCGTCCGCTGGCACACCTTCCAAGCTGGCTTTTACCTTCTTTAAAAAATTCATGGGATTCGTTGTTGAAATTCCATAAAATTTTGGTAACACTTCATTTTGTACTGATACAGGAATATAAGTGGGCACATTTATTCTTCTCTCTTCTTACTTCTTCTATTTTCTTTACTAATTTTACTTCCATATGCTCCATTTTTTGTTCTGCGAATTCTCTTCTTTCTACTTCCTCTGATAATTTGCTATTTAAATCCATTATATTTTCTTCTACTTGTTGTTCATTTGACAATTGCAAGGAGTCCATACCCCTTGTTAAAAGTTCATCTTGGCTCGCATTATTTAACGCCATTATTTTTACCATCATCGTATCCATCTTTTCTTCCATTGTTTTCTCTCTTTCCTTCATTATCTCCATTGTTTCCTGCATTCCTTTCTCTCTTTCCATCATTATCTCCATCGTTTCTTCCATTATTTTCTCTCTTTCCTGCATTCTCATTAATATGTCCATCATCATCATATCCCTGATTACCCTGTCGTGTCCCTCTTCATGTATGGTGTTTACTTGACCTATTCTTGCCCTTGCTTCTTCCAAAAGTTCCTCACTTCCTTTCTTTGCTGATGTCATATCTTCCATCTTCGTGCTCTGTTTCTTGCTCACTACCAATACTGCTTCTGTTCGCCCCACGTTGGCCTTGCCAAAAAATATGCTATGAATAGTGGTTCGAAAATTTAGCACGCCACCATCCACAACTAATTTTCCCAACTAGGTTTCTCAGCCGGCGAATTTTCAAATATGAGACTTCTAACTTTTCGGGTTCCAGTTAGGAAAAGCGTGTCTACAGAGTAAATTGAGCGCCAGTGAAATGTTCACAAAAATTTATTTAAAAAAAATATGTGGAGACGAAGAAGGTGCTTATTCAATTTAAACATCAAATAACATACGAGAATTTATCTCTATAACTCTCTAATACATCTATAAATCACTTTTCAATCAATTAACCGAATTAATTAAAATATATTTAAATATATTTCACAAAGCAACCTTCTAGTTCAAACTATAATTTTGGTCTCTTTTAATATACCTCAGCCTCTCTATGAGAGCGACCTCGGATAACCAGTTTTTCTCACTAGTTAAATTTTAAAACATTTTCAAAATACAGACATGTTCACAAAATATGTACATTTTTAAATTATTCAAATATAAATATATTTTTTAAATATAAAAAATCCATAGCAATATTTATATGTATTGCTTTATGTTTATTTTTAGATATAATTATCTTTTTATTTTATGTTTTTTATACATATTTATGTGCATTCTTTGGTTTGTACTGTATTTGGTTGATAACCGTTGGACAATAAGGCTATTACTATTCCGACAACTAGTTTTGGTTATATAGGAATTTTTATCAAAAATTTTACAGTTGTAGCGTCTGACGTTTTAAGACCCAAGCTGAAGATGGGTATCGTGTATCGAATTATTCTTTGGACATTAATTTGGGTTCTAACACTTTATATGTTTCAAGATTGTATAATGTAAAAATATATGCAGGGTGCTAAAGAGGTCGTACCACATCTATCAAAATTTAAAAGCTTCTCTCTCGATTTTTTTAATAGGACTTATATTTTTCGATATTGGCAACAAATTCCCTGTAAAATTTCCGTCAAAATGGTACGAATACCGTAATACTTATTTATAGTATTTTCAACGATAATCCTCTTTTATTGGAAATATCTTTAATACTATTCAATATGCGCAACACTCAATACGGCTAGATGGCCTTTTTTCAAACAACAAATAATTTCCACATCAAGTCGTTTTTTGTTGTTTCTCTTTGTTATCATCGCGTTTTAATATTTGTTACAATTTTATTACTGCTTGCTTATTGCAATTTGAATTATTTAGTTGTTGATTATTTGTTATTACGTATTACTTTAATCTGGTTATCAATTATACCGTTTTGTTCCCGTTATTTCTTGCCTACATTCATTTACGTACTAAAAATGAATTTCTCGAAGGAGAAACTCATAGACATGGTATTTGTTCTTGGAGGTTGCGATAGAAATCCACTATTAAC
Source organism: Melolontha melolontha (assembly GCA_935421215.2). Classification (NCBI taxonomy): domain Eukaryota; kingdom Metazoa; phylum Arthropoda; class Insecta; order Coleoptera; family Scarabaeidae; genus Melolontha; species Melolontha melolontha. The sequence goes on from OW285242.1 coordinate 55,508,805, forward strand.
ATTAAAAGTGTATGCAAAACAATTCGTAACACCCTGTATATTCGTAAATAATTTTACAAAATCAGCTGTGATATACTATATACGTACAGAAAATCTCATTTTCCTATCTTTGTTAGCGCACTTGGTATACTTAACAAAATACTAATTTATTTCTGAAACAATTTTTATATGCTTTTATATAACAGGTTTGTAACGTTTAAAATTTTTACTTCCTAGAATACAATTTAATTAAGTTTTCCTCAGTTGCAGAATAAGCAGTTATCCTTATAACGTAATATTAATTTTTTTCTTATTTTTCGCTTTCGTTTTTATTGACAACCCTACTTCTTCCAGCATTTTCTCTTTTGAGAATGTTTAGTGCTTGTCTGGGCTTCTCAATAAAATTTGGGCGTTCGGGAATATCGAATATAACTCCTAGAGGTTCTTGTAACCTGTGGATTTTATATTGATGATAAATGACATATACTTTGTACAACGATCCTTTTTATAGTCGTATCTGGTATCCATACAATCCATTCCAATTATATATTTCTCTAATTCATTAAATTTTCTTTTATTAGTTCTTGTGTTGTTTTAAAATATCACAGCAATACGTTATTGTCTAATTCAGCGATGCGGCCTGCGGGCCGCATGCGGCCCGCTGTCGATATTTATGCGGCCCGCCAACGAATTTTAAAAATTGTACGAAAAACTACAAAAGTAGGTAAAAATCCATCCAAATCAATATTTCTTAACTTTTTATTTTATTCTAACTTTTGTAATTGTTAGTAAGATATGTATCTTTAAGTACCTACTACTTTCTTGTTCAGGTTTACTACATAGGACAGGTATGCTCCTTGTTACGAGACTAGAAATCTGTCGAACCAACTAGATTACTTGAAAATTCACGAAACAAGTCGGTATTATTCCCGAACAATGTGGTAGGTTCTCGATGTTAGGTAACTCGTATAAATACAACGCATCGCCCGCTATCGGGGCGGTTAAGTTTTAACTACGGACAAGCGAACGTTATATTGTTTGAATTGTAATCTGTGAAGAATAAATATTTCGTCGTTCGAACTTGGCATCTACCTACGTAACAGTATAATATCAATTTTGATATGGATAAACCAGGCCCCAGTAAAAAACGTAGTCGTAAGGTTGAAGATGAAAATCGACAGTTTCAAGATATTAGGACCGAAAAATACTTTTTTATTTCATCGCATAACAAAAGTGTCTGTTTAATATGCAAGAGTAGTGTTTCTATTCCGAAGGAATATAATGTGAAAAGGCATTATGAAACCCAGCATCATACTTTTACCAAATTAACCGGCGAAAATCGAACGCAAAAAATTTCCACTTTACAAAGGGAACTAATAGGCCAGCAAGCTATGTTTACAAAACCAATTCAAGATGCTGAAACAGCTACTGAAGTTAGCTTTGAAATATCTCGAATAATAGCGAAAACTTGTCGGCCTTTTAAAGATGGTGAGTAGGGTGGGTCACTGATGTATGAGAAAAAATAAAAGTTCTCGAATCATATTCTAATAGCAATATTTTTTTGTCTTACGTTAAAACAAATAAAAATTGCTAAAAAAAAGTTAAAAAACGTCACATCTTGAGCCCGCGCCGGAGCTCCTAAGAATTAAGTATTTAAAAAAAAAAACATTTTTTAAATTTTAATATTTTATTTACTATCAATTATTATTAATTAAAACTGAAAACATTTTTAATTAAACTTATAAAAAAATAAAACTTTGGTTCTTATACAACATAAAACCATAAAATCACGAAATTATATTAGTTATTTTTTGATCACAAAATCTTGTTTACTGTCAAATCTGAACATCTCTCGTCTTGATTCAAGTTTCGTCTGTATTACACCTTCTTTTGATTTTTTTTCGCATAAAGTCATGGATCCTTCTGAAACTATTTTCACAGTTCGTTCCACCGCTTGAGTATGACATGGCAGCTTGACAAAAATTAGATTGTCACTTTCTTGACACTCAACTGCCGCATTTATTTCTTCAGTAGTGATGATTCGAAGAATTGGTGGATCGAAAAACTTTTGATTCCAATTTATAACTTCAAAGTAGTTACTTGCGTCAAAATTGATAGTCGGGACCTCAAACACGCGAGTTGCTTTCCAGTATGAGGTGAGCTTCGTGCTTCTTGAATTCGTCTGGCAGCCAGTTCTCTCACTGTTTTATTTCATCAACATCGATAGAAGCAAGTTTTCTGGGTGAGCAAAATAGGCGTTACGTTGAATTACGGGATCTATTACCAGTTTCAACTCTGCAGGAAGGTATCGTGAGTTTGTTACCAATTTCCAAAAATTTTTAGACCCATGTTTGCAAGTTGGATTTGTTTTTATTTCAAACCATACTGGAGCATAAACTTTTACACAATACTCAGCTAATACTTTTAGCTGATATCACGGGTTTGATGTAGAAATATATAAATGTAAAATTCTATTTGCTTTTGTTAGCCATCGAGCATGGGATATTTTTCCTGGAGACCTGTTAGCTAAGCCATCGTGGCAGTGTCCACTTATTACAGATATAGTTATTTCATACAAATATTTTTGATCTGTACTTAAGCCCTCAAATTGTATTTCCGGAGCTGGCTTTCAATTCTCTCGTACTTGGCTATGAGTAGTTTTTCGCAGTTTTCTAATAAGTTGCCAATAGGACCAGCATGCGAATATGGTCCCTTGGTAACACCGTATAGTTTGTTAAATAGATGTTTTAATGGCAATTCTTTCAAATGTAGCATGCAAATAATACATTGCAGTGGGCGCTGAAGTCTTTTTTCCAATACTCTTATTACTCCGTTAAATTTCCCAGTGTTAGTGACTGTACCATCACAACCAATTGCCATCAAATTTTCTTTATTAATTTTTTGAGACGAAAGAAGGGCAATAATTGACATTTCAATACTTTTAGAAGTACTTCGATCTGGTGTTGAATAGCCAACATAAACTGAATCTGGCTCCTTAAGAACAGATACATGTTCCTCAATCAATATTTGTCTGTATTTCTTAGCTCCCTTTTTAATAATATTAAGCGTCTTATCTTTTCGGCCGTCAAAGTATAAAGCTGGTAGGTCTAGCTACTTCTGCTCTTGAATATAATCTTTACGTACCTACTTTTTTTCTTTCCCGTCGTATTTTAGATTTATCAATTGGTTCACTGCCAGGAGATATATCTTGCAATACAGAAGATGCAATAGCAGCCGCTGCTCTATCGGAAACATCGTAACGGTCACAAGTTTTTGACTACATAGGCAAACTAAAAATTTTTTTTGTTTTTTCTTTTTTTCCTTCTGCCTTTGACGTGGAAGGTAAATTAAAAGAATCATCACAAGAAGAACTTGAATTACTTACAGATAACTCCAAGTCTTGCTGTTTTGAGTTAATTTTGTCGTAACTTTTATTTACGTTTTTTCTGTCTTTGGTGCTCAGGCTGCTCTTTTTTGCAATTTAGTTGTAAGAACTCGATATATTCCTCCAATACGCATCTTTCTCGCCCCCCTTTGGTCACTAAAAAACTCCTGTTCTGCTTTGGGTACCTTATATTGCCCTGGAGAGCAACAAAGCTCAATTTGTTTACATTTACAGGAACAAATATCAAACAAAACTCTACGTCGGAGAAAATTTTCTTTCTGATAAACGGATATTTTTTTCAACGACTTTTTGAGATTTTTGCACTTTATATGATAACCGTTTATTAGTTGTATGACTCTTGTATTTGTAACTGTAGGAAGAGACGATTTTCTCCAAACACATTCTACCCTTTGAGTTACAAGTTTTTGCAATATCTAAAAACGATGGTTCTTTGGTAGTATTCCTCGTTATTTTTAGTTGCCACCTATTCCACTCATAGCATTTCATAACATCTTCGTAAGTTGGCAAAATGTTATCATTAAAATATTCTACATTTCCGAATATCGGGCAGAAATAACCTTGGCTTCTGGTTTCCATAATAACGAATAGAAGTTAAAACAGTTCAAATAAATCAACACACAACTTCACTGTCCGAGTAGTAAAACCAAACTGATCTTTTTATTATGTATTATTTTATATGTATTCTATCAAAAATATTTCCTGGAAGAAGATATACGTTTCAATGAATGAATTGCTTGTGTGTCTGAATTCTCGAGAACTTAAAAGTCGTTAGGAGTAATATGCTTTTTTGCAATACAATGCTATGTTGTTATGTAAAAAAAGGGATATGGTCGTTATATTCAAAATTTAACAAAATTGAAGATCAAAGCGCGGGCTCTTACACTAAAAATAAATTAATAATATTTTACAGGGGTCTAATGCAGACAAAAATACAACATATTTACGCTATTAGAAGTCGATACGAGAAAAAAAAAATTTTTGACCCACCCTAATGGTGAGTTTGTTAAGCAGTGTTTGGATATCGCCGCAAAAAAAATGTGTCCGAAAGATGCAAAGAGGTTTGAGAAAAATCAACTAAATCGGATGACTGTTCACAGAAGACTTACCACATTAGCAGCTAATATAGCTACGAAATCGAAAAGTTTTGAGTATTTTTCTATAGCACTCGACGAATCTACAGATATAAGTTCCACTGCTCAACTATTAATATTTTTACGAGGTGCAACGCAAAATTTTGAAGTGAGTGAAGAACTGATTGGTATGAGTTCTTTGACAAGTCAAACCAAGGGGAGTGACATGCTCAAATGCTGGAAAAATGTTCTATAATGGATTTGGATTTAACGAAATTATCTGGAATTACGACTGACGGAGCACCTTCAATGGTTGGAAGTAAATCTGGGATAATAACTATGTTAAAAGAGTATTTAGAAACTAAAAACATAGATACCAAGGAATTAATGCAGTTTCATTGCATTATACATCAAGATGCCCTCTGTTCAAAATTATTGGGATTTGAAAATGTAATGAAAGTTGTAATACCTACTGTAAACTTTATAAAATCACGAGATCTCAATCACCGACAATTCACACAATTTCTCGAGGATATTGAAAGCGAATATGGCGATCTCCTGTTTTACACTGAAGTAAGGTGGCTAAGTCGTGGGTTGACACTAGAGCGGTTTCTTAAATTTATTGAAGAAATCAAAATATTTCTGACGGAAAAGAAAAAGGACGTCTCCGAACTCGACAACCCTGCTTGGCTGTGTGACTTAGCGTTTCGTGTAAACATGACAAATCACTTGAATGTCTTAAATATTTGCGACTCCAAGATCAATTGACTTCGCAGTTATACTTTCATGTTTCGTCCTTTCACTGCAAATTGAGTCTTTTCAGGACACAAATCAATTCAGCCAATTACAGACATTTTCCGAACTACAAAAAAATTATGGAGATATTCAATAAAACTCATGTAAATGTGCAAGCTTATTTGGATCGACGTATACTTGTGAGCAAACGTTTTCAGTGATGAAACTTAACAAAACAAAAAATCGAAACCGTCTGGCAAATGAAAATCTGGAAGCAATTTTAGGTGTGGCGACAAGTAATGGGGAGCCAAACATAAGCAAAATTGTTAGGTCAATGCAATGTCATGCATCAAAATAATAAAACATGAAATATTACATTGTAATGATTAGATTACATTACCATTACATAATTACAACAAACATTTTTGAATGTTCTTTTATTTTTATCATTTGAAGTAATTCATACTATTTTAAAATAAAAATATTTGTGTTAATAAGTTGAAAAAATTGATATTTTAATACAAGCTTTTCATGCTCGTTTGCTAGTCTTCAAAAAAAGTTAAACCTCTATTAGACATTTTCAGCAATCCTTTCAACATTTCACCCGAAAATGTACCGGCTGGAATTGCTAGACATGCAAAATGATGATAATTTACGAAACAAGTTTAATGAAGGTAATATACTCAACTTTTACCATTGCGTTGACAAAATCGCTTATAAAGAGTTGCGAATAAATGCATCGAAATGTGCAAGCTTATTTGGATCGACGTATACTTGTGAGCAAACGTTTTCAGTGATGAAACTTAACAAAACAAAAAGTCGAAACCGTCTGGCAAATGAAAATCTGGAAGCAATTTTACGTGTGGCGACAAGTAATGTGGAGCCAAACATAAGCAAAATTGTTAGGTCAATGCAATGTCATGCATCAAAATAATAAAACATGAAATATTACATTGTAATGATTAGATTACATTACGATTACATAATTACAACAAACATTTTTGAATGTTCTTTTATTTTTATCATTTAAAGTAATTCATACTACTTAAAAATAAAAATATTTGTGTTAATAAGTATTCTTTGTAGTGGCCCCTCCTTGGCTTATAGTTTTCACGAGTGGCCCATGTTCCCTATAAGTCGGTGCATCCCTGGTCTAATTGTTCAACATAAGCTCATATCTGCTCAGCTCTCTTGCCATAATTATAATATTATTTTTACTTTAAGGCAAAATCGATACTGTTGCATAGAGTAATAAAAAGAATCGTTTTACAATTACCATAGTCGCAATATTTTGGCATACTAACGGCATTTCACTGATTGACTTTAAAGATTACAATACAACTGTCGACAGTATATGTTATACTTGTTTGTTGCATAAATTGAGAGACAATGTCGAGGAAAATGATAAAAATTTGTTCTGTTACTGCATGACACTGCGCATGTTCATGTTGCTGTAGTTTCATAGATTACGTCGCTAATGTGGCTTTCAAGAAATTGAACATTCACCGCGCATAGTGCTGATATGACTCCTAGTGACTATTGTTTAGTTTTATGTTCAAAAATAGATCTTAGGAGCCATCATTTCCTTACAACATTGAGTTGTAAACAGCTGTATTGCAACATTTTAGGCGAAAATATCAAATTATTCTTAGAAGGTACAAATATTACAATCTTTGTTGCTACTGGTGTAATATCATGCGACATATTTAATCACGATTTTATGTATTGCTCCATAAATATTAATCATTCCAAGCCTAATGCTAAATTTATAAGTTTAGCATCAGGCTATCTATTTTATACTTACACTAAACCACTGATACGTCCGGCCAGCGTCTCAAAGTCATGAATCGCTTTTCGCGAAGGTGGTAATTTTCTCAAAAGCGCTACTGCCCTAAATGGTATACATATATTTCAATAAGGCCGTAATTAATGTGACGCAATAGTGAATTGAATTGATTGTAAAATATGAATTTAAACACTAAAAATAAAAGAGGTAAGTACTAACGTTCACAAAGAAACTGTTCAACTTATTGCGAATTAAAGCGATGAGAATGGATGTACCTGTTGGATGAAAGTTGGACTTTGCGTCTACCATGGATGTTGTGATAGTGTGTTAACTTATAGATACATTGTAAGAAAAGAAGAGAGATTACAATACTAAAAAGGACCAAAGCTTTTGTTACGCTCTCGTGGTTTAGTTAAATCTTTTACAAATTCAGCGTATCCATAACGCACTTATCAAGCTACAGAGCTTATCGTGTTTCTTTGGGTGGCAATAGCACGCTAATGATCGTTTTAAACGACTTTCTCTCTCTGTTTTGAAATCACACTACGGGATCTCCCACATTACCATAGCTCAGGGAATACCCACCAATAAGTTGACATTAAATATTTTCGCTAACTAAGATATTTTGATCTTAAATATTATTTATGATAATTAATTATTATTTAGGGCTACTCATCCATTAGGCATTGTACATTCAATTATATTTAATTGAAATGTTGAGAGTTCTTTTGATTTGATACTGATGCCACATTGGTTAACGATGCAAAGCGAACTTACAATAGCCAATAAACTTGAATGTGTCGTAACATATACAAAAACACAATATGGGTGGGAAATATTTGATTTTGAATATGAAGAAGTTGTGTAAATTTATGGGAAAATAGTAGGTATAATAGAAATGAAACACTTTTCAGTGTAACAGCTTAACCGCTCAATGCATATCTCTATTGCGATTGGCGAGTCTATTCGGAAATTCCGTCCTGTTAAAACCAATGATTGTTATCCATCTGTGCTGCATGCAATGCTATAAAGATGGTTCAAGTACGATATGAGCAAAAATTATTTAGATAAGGCGTGGTCATTGTTTGGAGGAGAAATCGGTCTTCCGGGTCGCTGTTTATCTTCAACGGAAAGTTTTCCTCTTTTGAATGACGCAATCCAATTTTTGACATTCGCATATGATGCGCATTGATCGTCAAGTTTGTTAAGCATGTCTTCGTAAATTTCCTTACCACTTAACCTCTTCAAATACAAGTATTTGATGATGGCTCGATACTCCAATTTATCAATTTTCACATTTCCATTCGACATAATTTCTTTCAAAATTTACTGCACACCAATACTTCAACTTCATGACGTAAAATTTTACAGTGACACTTTTAAAACGTCATTATTTCTTGCCATTATAACAAGTTTTTTTTTGTTAATGGAAAATGGCCTAGGCTGACTAGATATCAATACCGCCTCCTAAATTTTTATAAATAAAGTTCATTTATCGAAATATTCTGTGAACACTTTAGAAAGTTTGAATAGTATCTTGTAGGCTTGATCTTTTAGGACTTCGCAGTATTAAATTTCCTATTCGTAATTTTCAGGGTTGCAAGTTTTTCTTGGGCCTCCCATTCGTTTTACATCACAAATATTACCATGTTTACGTCATTTTCTAATCCACTAATTAATTGAATTGTGTGAGAGAACAATGCCCGTATTAAAATTTAAACGGAAAGTACGTTCAACTGAAATAACAGAATTAGTTTACATAAATTGATTAACATAAAAAACACGCTTTCTAGTGGTCTAAATATTCATTTTAAAATAAAAAAATTTACATAAATAAATCTCCAATATTGCCTTTGAATGTATAAATAATTGACGTTTCACTAATATCAAAATTGCTTTTTTAATAACAAAATATATCATCGTAGACACGTGGAACAAGTCCGATTTGGTTTTATTTACACCAGCTTTTACAGAATTTTCATTAAACTTTAAATTCGAAACGCATTGTTGTATTTCAATCGCCGACTTTTTCAACAACTCACACCCAAACGCATAAAGAAATCCATTTGATCCCACTTCGACAAGACAAATTTCTTTAGAAACTTGAGTAAACAAGCGGCGTGTGACAACATTCGAAATCCGATATTTCTATTTACACTTCTACGAAATAAATCTGTTTCGTTCTTTTCTTAGGCAAATATTTATTAGAGTGATTGATGGTTATTTTTGGCCCAAAGGTGATGGTCTTCCTTATTTAATTTAAAATAATGCTTTTGTTAGAGTTATCTTGAAAGTTTTTTCGAACCTCTTGAATAAACTTTTGTCAAGCATAAGAACATTTTGGTATGGGCAATTCTAATTGTTTCGTCAGAAAACGGAATTTAATATAATTATATATTTTAGATACAAGTAAATCTAGGATAAAGAATTAAACTATAACATTTCCAATTTTATAAATATTCAACGTGCATGTTCAAGTTTAAACCACTTTATAACATAATTTAATTTTTATATTTACATTATAAAACTTTTTTTAGATTCTAAGAATTTACATTTGCAAATTTATTTATTACCTACTTCGTAATTTAGACCGCTTCTTTTATTGCCGCGGGCAATATTAGTGAACGCTTTCAAGAGACGATATTTAATCTGACCACCTATTGTTTAACTAAATATATACAATAAAATTCCATTTCTAAACAATGGAATTCATGTGCAACTACATACTTAGATTTATATCACCTAATAATACTGAATTAGTAATGATATTTTATTTATTTATTTATTAATAATATCTGTAAGACTCTGTCGTAAACCTTGAGTTTGTTGCTCGTAGGTATCAGTTTTACAAATTGGTAACACAGATATTCCCGATTATAACGTCAAACAATACAATGCGCAGCGAATACGCGCATTTAATTAGGTAACAGTTACTTGTAGGACAGTACAAAATAGAATAGTATCAACTCAACAACAATACAGAACATACTCTTCATGATATTCATATCAAATAGTATAATATTAACAACAAGAGACATACAGCCTCATATAACAATTTGAGTTTTAAGATTACATTAAGCGCTACATTTGCGAGATTTATCTTAATAAATTAGGTTTAAGTGTTTTTGTTAAATAAATAAAATACTCAGAAAACACACCTCAATTTCAATATAACTGTGCCAACAACAAAAATAAATAACCACCTTATACGGAAGTTACACCCCGTGAGCTGTAGGTCAACACACAAATTTATACATGATCCTTCACGAGCCGAATACAACCCCAACATTTGGTTCTTCGAGAGCACATATGTATATACTAATGTTAATCACTTTAATTATGTAAATGTTAATGACAAATATAAGCGAAACGTATTGAACTTTATTGAATTTTCCAAATAAATGAACACTTGAGCTTGGCAACTTTGTGCAAGTCTCAGAACTGCTTTAGATTTGAAGGAAACTTCTACGAACAGCGGTATAGCACGAGAATGGTTCTAACGCATTGAAATTTGGTATGGAAGTAGTACTAACGTAGATAACTTACTCTCACCTGGAGAGCGGCGCAGCTCTGCTGGGAAGGGATGCATTAATAGCGGGAGTATGTGTAATATATGTGTAATAGCACCCCACACCATAATTCCCTGCTGGAGGTGGATAGGGTGTTGTTGGATGCACTCCTCGAGGTGACACTCACCACGTCTCCGATGAACCTAAATTCGTGCGTCACCGGTGCTCAATTCAAATCTTAAATCGGAAAACAAAATGTGCCTCCACTCGACACCCCACTGATGTCTAGCCTCCACCCACTTGCGCCGTGTACGGCGGTGCTCGCGAGTCAGTGAAATCCGCTGCAACGCACAGCCTTCCCTTCCTGCTAGCCAAACGGCTCAAAGTTGCCTTGAGGAAGACATACGCGACGCTGTGCACAAGGGCACGATCCTCAAGTGCTGTGCTCGCGCGTGAAGGCGCGTACGTCCTTGCTCCATCCATTCTTGGCATGCCCGCTGCACTGCCGATAATGACCGCTCGAGACGGCGCGCGATATCACGGAAGGATAGTCTACTCATGTGCATCCCCACAACCATTCCTCGCTCAAACTCACTCAGATAACGCGAACGGCCTTCCATCACGCACAAAGTACGACTACAACTACCCGCTGCCACAACACTAACAATAACTGGTTTCGCCCTCCCCGCATCGGTCTCCATGCAGACAACATATTGCAGCTGTCGGAGGCATTCAGAAAAAGTCAAAACTCGCTGCGCAAACTCATCTATAGGAAACCTTAATGCTCCACTAAATCTATGCATTTATCTTGACACGTTCCGATTATACAGGCTATGCTCGTCACTTTTTTCCATCAGTGTAATAACTTAGAAACAGATATTTTCCGAAAAGACACCAGTGTTAACAAGTATATAATCGCGAATTCAATTCATAGTTTAATGTTCTTATCCATCAGTTGTTAAGTTTTCGCCTTACAGAAAAACTCAGTCTAATCAAAAACATAGCAGCATACAGTGGATTCGACTCGAAAATAGTAACTAACATAATTAAGAAACATAGGCTTTAAAAATTAATTCGTGATACGACGAGTTTATTTTCTCAAAAAGATAAGGGTGATAAGTGTTTGTTCACTGTATCACTTCTAGAAATTTGAATGCCATCTTCAAAAACCATTCTCTTCAAATCGCGTTTAAATAATCCAACTCAGTAAAATTACTTCTAGGTATCACCAAAGATAAAATTGAAGTAGGACAAAAGTCTGGTATCTATAAAATAAATTGTAACGATTGTAACCGAAAATATATGGGACAAACTAAACGTTCAATTTCAACTCGTTATAAGGAACATATTTCTCATTTTAGATTTAATAGATAATATTTGGAACACAAGCTACTCTATGTTCAATCTTGTAAAATCGATTAAGTATGATTGCTTAATAGTGTGTTGCTAACGAGACGCGCTTAAATGTTGATAAATATATAACATAGGCATATACTTTTCTATACACAGAGATTCTATCATATCTCATGCAGTAGAGCTGTTGGAATATTTAATTACACAGTCGTCGCAGTTTTAAGTTGACACTATTAAATTACTTTCCTTTAGACATGTAAGAACTAACCAAGAATGCAATACCTTGATATAAATTTATTATTGCTCTAACCATAAGTTTTCTCTGGAAAAATTACAGAGAAAACTTGTAAAATATCTATATTTCAGATAGTTATGTTAGTTATGTATCCACGTAGAGGTTACGACTAGCAATTACTATTATTACAATTCAATACAGGATCACTTGAAGTTAGATGACAAATACATATCATAAAGTTTGTTTATAACTTAGTACATTTCATAGTTGACTCGCCTGGTTTATTATCTCTACTACAGTTTCTTCTTTCTCGACCTTTTCTTAGACAGTATCTCACATTCTACCCTCCATACGCTCGTCTAAATTCGTCTTAAAATTGCCAAATCATCTCTATGTAACGTACGTTAGTTTATTATCGTTACGATGTAACACCAACATTACTCCTATTAATAGAATACTTGCTTCGCATTTATTAATGTAATAGTTTCCATTTATTAATTGTTTTGTATTTATATTGTATTTGTTTTCATTTTCGTTGGCCCTAGAATTTAATTTATTTCTTCGTGTCTCTTTCACTTTCTTAGCCTTTTTAAGTTAATTTAGATGTATTAGGAATATGCATATTGTTTTATTTATGCAGGCTGTCTTTGAAATCTAAAGTCAACGTATGTAATATGGACAGATGTAATTACATAGGATATGAATTCAAAATATTGTGAATATTACGACGCGAACCCCAAAAGTAAAAACCCCTGAAAGGTATATCACGTTTCGCCCATGAATTCAAAATATATAGAACTCATTAAAATATGTGTGTTACATTATATCAAATAGGAAACGCAATATTGTTTGTTTCAGAAAATATATTGTATTGTACACATACTACATATATGTTTCACCACACTGTGGCTTCATCAGACGGATGAATATACACTGTAAACTTACATTTGGTACCTAAATACATAATAATACATAAAATAAATACAAATATAAAGTGAAAAAAAAAATTCTAATCTAAGAGGGGGTAGACCTATTGTAGTTTTACGTTGAGTAGGGGAGAGTGATTTACCTCTACCTGGTCATTTAAAATTATGCCTAAATTACGAAATTTATTAATTTCTAAAGGTTCTAGCTCATTATGTTAGAAGCTTTAGAAATTAATAAATTGATATTTGTATTTATATAAATATGTACCAAATGTAAGCTTACAGTGTATATTCATCCACCTGATGAAGCCACAGTGTTGTGAAACATATATGTACTGTGTGTACAATACAATATATTTTTTGAAACTAAACAACATTGCGTTTTCTATTTGATATAATGAAATTTCAACATGTATCCCTTGCGACCATTATTAATATATATATATATATATAATCGTTAACCCCTTTTTTACCTTGCGGTGTAGGGGAAGTTGTTACTATACTCTATTTTATATTTACAAAGTCTTTCCACTGTTTTCTGTTCTTCGCCATATTCCTCGCATTGGCTACCGTCTGTCCTCTTCTTTGTATCGCTTTCGCTACTATATTTTCGTATGTTTCTCTCGGTCTTCCAGGTCTTCGTTTAATTCTAACTCTGGCTTCCAATATCTTCCTAGCTGGTCTGTTTTCTTCCATCCGGTGTAAATGGCCCCACCATCTTAGCTGTTTTCTTTCGATGTACTCTGAAATGGATTCTTTTTTGTGAGTGCCCATGTTTCACTTCCGTAAACTAGAATAGGTCTGTATATTGTCTTGAATACAGTCATCTTGGTTTTGGTAGATATTTCTTTCTTATTTATCAATGTCTGTCTCATGGCATGGTATAGTTTAGCCGCCTTTCCTATTCGTTCATTAATATCAATTTCTTGATTTCCATTTCGTTCAATCGTTACTCCTAGATATTTGTATGGTGACACTTGTTTTATTCTTTCATCTTCAATATATATCTTTATTTGTTCTTCTACTCCTGACGATATCATCATTACATTTGTCTTCTTCGTATTGACTTTCATGTTGTATTTTTTCAATGTTTGGTTCCATTAATTTATATTCTTTTGTAAATTTCGTTCACTGTTAGCCATCACTACTAAATCGTCAGCAACCATTATTAATGTCTTACATTAATTTACAAACTCATTTTAGAAATCATACTAAAAATTATTTGCGGACTTTTAGAACTGACATAATTTCATGTGTATTACGAGAATGTTTTGTTTTGTTAGGAGAAGTAAGAAATATAATGCCGCTATTGAATTTAAAGGCGATAATGTTTATGTTTATAAGAACGCTAGAAAATAAGATTGTGTCAAAGTTTTGTTATGGTAAGGGTTCGATAACCTGAGTCACCTGTTAAAAATGTATACTTGTGAATCTTTAAATACGATACATTAAAAGAACATGTAAGATGTGAGCTCTACGGGTATTTAACGTCCTATTTGCAAACACTCTTATCTTTAATCGAAAAATTGTATCGTACGTGAGTAACGATTGACAACTGAACGAAACTTAAACCGTGATGGACAATAACAAAACTATTTTTTTCTCGATTACGAGAAGGCATTTTGGGAAATATTGTGGGTATATATTTTGTATAATTTAATCTTCCATTTTTCATACGCTGTCTTTTTATTTCAAAGACACCGCTATATAAATTTAGTAATTTAAGTTAGTAAGCAATATAGGCAGTAGTATTGTGCTTATTTACCTATATTTATTACTACTGTTCCTAATATAGAAACTCTGTTGAACAATAAAAATTATTATTTCTTTTTTTAAATTTGTGGTACATGTATATAGGTCCACTGTTTTAAGCTAAAAGCTTACAAAACCCCAGGACTACTTAATAATTATAATATTTGAAATAATAATGTATTAAGTTTAATTGACGAAGGAGACACGTGTTGAAACTTTCTAGCAAATAATAATATACACTGATGGAAAAAAGTGACGAGCGTACCCTGTATAATCTAAACGTGTCAAGATAAATGCGTAGATTTAGCGGAGCATTAAGGTTTCCTCTAGACGAGTTTGCGCAACGAGTTTCAATTTTTTCTATAGCTGCATTTTTTACTGAGTGCCTCCGACAGCTGCAATATGTTGTCTATATGGAGATCGATGCGGGGAGGGAGAAACCAGTTATTGTTAGTGTGGTGGAAACGGGTAGTGGTGGTCGTACTTTGTGCGTGATGGAAGGCCGTTCGCGATATCTGAGTGAGTTTGAGCGAGGAATGGTTCTGGGGGCGAGGATCGCGCCATTGTGCACAGCGCTTTAGCGTCTTGGAGCCGTTTGGCCACCAGGAAAGGAAGGCGTACTCACTACGCGGACTCTATGGGGGCGTTTGCTAGAAAGTGGACTGCGAGGGCGCTGTGCGTTGCAGCGGATTCCACTGACTTACGAGCACCACCGTACACGGCGCAGTGGATGGAGGTTAGACATCAGTGGGTTGTCGAGTGGAGGCACATTTTGTTTTCCGACGAATCAAGATTCGAATTGAGCACCGGTGACGCGCGAATTTTGGTTCATCAGAGACGTGGAGAGCGTCACCTCGAGGAGTGCATCCTACCACGCCCTAACCAGCGCCAGCGGGATATTATGGTATGGGGTGCTATTACACATGGTGGACGTACTGGTCTGCTGCGTGTCCAGCATACGCTGACGGCTCGCCGCTACGTAGATGAGGTGCCCGTTGTGCTTTCCTACGTTCGACGGCGCCCACGTCTTCTATACATGCACGACAACTCCCGACCGCATACTGCACGTGTTGCTTAGACCTTTGTGTAAGAGAACTATATACGGATGCTTCCATGGTCCGCACGTTCTCTGGATCTCAATCCGATCGAACATGTCTGGGATATGATTGGTCGGAGACTTCAACGTTATCTGGCTCCCCCGGGTAACGTTGAGGAGCTATGAAGGCGAGTTGAAGCAGCATGGTTGGTCATCCCTGCCGCTACCATACAACGACTCCATGCCTCGTCGTGTAGCGATGGTACGCGCCGCTGGCGTGTATATTCTCGCTATTAATGCATCCCATCCTAGCAGGGCTGCGCCGCTGTCTAGGTGAGGGTAAGTTATGCTACGTTAGTACTACTTCCATACCTAATTCCATTGCGTTAGAACCACTTGTTTAGGTTATACAGGTGTGCTGTCACTGTTTTCCAATAATGTATAATAACATATTTGTACCCAACAGAATAATCCATTTTCAGGGCAACTTAAAATAAAAAAGTGACACACATTGCATTACTTATAAACGGAGAGAAACAAAACACTTTAACTAGTATTTCTTACAACAGCGACACTTTAACTAAACTAGAAACGTAAGGCATCTAGTTTGTTCATGTGAATTTAATTGAAAATATTAAGAGAAATATAAAGAAAGTACGAAGGATATCTAATCAAAGAAAAATTCAGAAATGTTTTACAAAAAATGCAGTTTTCAAACAACTGTGAAAAACTTCACATATTTTGAAAGGTGAGTACGAAGAAAGTATTACAATGGATGATTCAACTATATGTAAATTTAAGTTTAATATTGAATGCAGTTTTTCAACTTATAAATCTATATTGTCAGAGCGAAGGCAAGGTGGAACTAATCGCACCGTGGCCATGTTCTCCGATAGCCAAGCGACTAATGGCATTGGAAACAATACCTATTAAATCTAGACCTATATGGGATTGTGTTCGTGCTCTGAGTGACCTCAGTGATTACAGGAAACTGACATTAACTTGGGTCCTAGGGCGCGAAGGCCATAGGTTTAATAAGAAGGACTCGACTGGCTTCGTCTACAGCCTAGATAGGACCTGAGCCCTCCTTTCGCATTGCAAAAACAATTAATAAAGCAGCCATGAAAAAGTGTGATGAGAAAATAGATCTATAAAAAGGTGGAGGATCTTCCCAGGTCAAAGACAGGCGAAATACTTCTGCAGGGAATCTCGACTAAGTTTACAATGGATCTACTGAATTGTGTTAAGATGGTAGTAGGGCTATTAACGGAGAATTGTAGCTCAACAAACATATAAATAATATGGGCTCGACAGAAGGAACGGTATGTATTTTCTGCCAATAGGAAGAGGAACAGCGATTCATGTTCCTATAAATGGAAGATCAATATCCTGAAGCGGAACTATATTTAAAAGAACCGTTCTCGAAGCTACTAAACTGAATTAAAAGAGCAGGGCTTGAGTAATTACTCTAACCAGGCATAAGGATCGCAATAGATCTAGAAATGTCGCAGTATATTAGGCCTTAGGGTCGCCTCAAGTAATCTAATCTAATCTTACAATAATTGCAATAATTTTGTGTACGAACTAGCATAACAAACTCTGTCTCCCTTAGAGCCAAATTTTCAATAACGCTGTATATTATACCTTGAATATGTTTTTGTACTTACTAATTTATTATTCAATTTTTCGTAGTACAAATCACGAATCCGCATTTAACATCACGCTTGTACACACTCTAACTTGTATATTTGAACGTGTTTCCCTTATACATTGTGTTTAACGTTACCCAGAAGCTTAAAAAAAACATACTTTTGCCAGGAACGACAAGTACGTGCCTTCGCTAAGAATTGTGCTGGAAAAATTCTTTCAGTATTTTTCGTGTTTGGAAACTTGTGAAGTACACTTGATCCTGCATTATTCGATCGTCGATATTTTGTTCTTCTGTCATATGAACGAACATGGCGGCACAATATCAAGTGCGGGAGTTACGAGTTGTTCAGAATCGTAAAGAATAAAATCAAAATATTATTCCTCCATTCCTCCACGGCAACTAGTTTGTCCAAGCGGAAGACGTATCGGGTGCCTGAAAGTATGGTTAAACTTTATTGTCGAAGGAAATGGTGGAGATTTCTGGCACTTTATAAACATAACTCTACGATTTAAGTGGAACAGCGAAATTCCGTCGCTACTTTAGTGGCGAGCAGCCCCTTCTCCTTTACAGTACGCTTTTCTGATTGCAAGAGAGATTCCGCGTTACCTCCCTTCGTCGGCGATTTTCCGATTACAAGGGTGACTTCCCGGCAGCTTCAGGCGTGAAGAGTGCCGTTTTCGTACTTGTACGTAAGTGGGTCCTGGTGTCAGCCGTCAAAGCACATTTTCGATGAGCTTACGGAAAATACTGCAACACGTTCAGATCGTTCGTTCAATAAAGGGAAGCGCTTATTTAGTTAATATTTGTTTATTTTTCTTTTTAACGCATCTAGTTAAGGGGATTCGCCATGCATTTTTTATTTTCTTATCTGTTTTTCATGTTTTACTAATAGAGACCAGACGCATCAGGCCGAAATTAGGATAGACCATACAAATAGTCTATAACATCGCTAAGTACAACACGCAGTTATTGAATAGCACTATTCATTCGATTAACCGCATATCTGTTTTTTTTCCTTGACTTGTAAAGCAATTACTTCAATAGTACAGTTAAATTTCTTTCTTCATGGGCGTAGATAGAAGCGTGAGGAGTTTTTATAATTTATTTTATTTATTAATTTATATTTCGTAAGATATATAAAGTACGGTGAGTTAGTTTTTTTCTTCATTGTTTTAACTGTTAATTACATACTTCGTAATTTTTGTTTTAATATCGTTTCGTTATTTTGACGTAAGTGTGTGTGAATTTCGTTAAGTTTCAATAACATGCATACATTTTTAATTTTCATTTATTCATATCTAGAACATTGTTTATGTTGCTTTTTCCGATATGATATGGAACATCGTCGAGAATGGCATCGTGAAATAATGGCGAGTGGGATTAAGGGTCAAACTGATTGTATGTCCATTGCCAGTGATTCAGAAATATTGTAGCATCTGTAAAATATCGTTAAAAAAATCCAAGAAAACGCACGTAAAACGTAAATTAACATCGCAAACACATACACAGAAATTAGACCCGTTTGAATCTGACAACGAAGAACTCTGTGAAACTTTAATGGCGGCCAATATTACATTAAATAAACTTCATAATCCCACCTTTAAAACATTTCTCCAAAAATATACTGGTCGAAATGTTCCTGATTAATGCACCTTACGCAAATATTATGTCTCTAAGGGCTACACGAAAGCAGTAGAACGCATTAGCATCCATCTTTCAAATCAGTACCTATGGATAGTGCCGACGAAACTGTCGATATATTAGGACGCTGTGTGGAAAATGTTGTAGCTGGTGTACTATAATCAAACTATTCCATATAACTCATATGTAATAGCAACAAAAGTTATAAATACAGTTGATGCAGAAACAGCTAAAACCATTTACGAGAATATGCATCAAATGCTTCACTCCGACATGTACAAAGGAAAAATACTATTATTTGTCAGTGACAGTGCTGCATATATATTAAAAAGAGGCAGACTATTAAAGGAAACATATCGTAATATGCTGCTGCATATTACTTGTGTAGCACATGGTCTCCACAGAATCTGTGAATATATCAGATACACCTTTCCGGAAGTTGATAGATGGGTATCCGCTTTTATAAACGTTTTCAGGAAAGCACCATTGAGAGTAGCTCTTTACAGGGTAGAACTGCCATCTTTGTCACTGCCTCTCTCTCCAGTAATAACTACATGGGGAACATGATTAGAAGCTACTAGTTTTTATGCAGAGAATTTCGACAGTTTACAAGATTTCGTTACATGTTTAAATGACGATGCTAGAAGTATTTCTGAGTGCAAGGAACTAATACAAATTCCAAATTTAAAAAATCAGTTGTACTTTCTTCAGGAACAATTTGGAAATTTTCCAAAACTAATCACTTATTTTGAAAATCAAAATGTCAAATTAAATGACGAATTAACCACATTAGATGTGGCTATTAGTAATTTGAAAAATGTTCCATGTGGTCTTCGACAAGAGTTAGAAGCGGTTTTTAATAGAAATACAGTTTTAATAACATTTCGGCAATTGTGTATGGGTCCAATGCCTGAAAATCTAACTGCTAAATACGCTGGAATAAAAGAAAATTTCCAGTATGCACTTATAAGCAATTGTGATGTAGAAAGGACGTTTTCTATCTTCAAGGATATATTTCATTAAAAGAGAACAAGTTTTACTGAAGAGAAGCTAGAGAAAGTATCGTATTTGTAGTTAATATTAATTCTCCTTTACTCAACTTGAACTACAAAATGAACAAATAAAAATTTATTTCGTATTTTATAGATCACCACCCGTTTGTCTTCCAATTATATAAATAAAATTAAAAACTCTTTCAAAATACAAATTTTCAATAGTACGCCCATGGGTGATGAGTCATGGGCCTCTCGTATCCGGTTCCTGTTTATTACATATTTTCTTTAATAAGTGTTAATACGCAGGTCATTCACAGACGACGGGCGCTCGACCCAGATTTTTTTATAACAAGAAAATATTATTATTTGCTTTTTCATTCTAAATTACAGACTTTTTCGTAAGAGTAAAAGAAGGAGTAGGGCTAATAATAGCACCAAATTAGACTGATATTCGCGTTTTGGAAAATTCTATTTTTCGGATATGACTAGAGAATCCAGCTTTTGGCAGCGGATTGCAGTTTTCATTAATCGATTCGGGACATCAGTACGCGTCGGCCGGTGTTAGAGGGGTCGTTCAGGCGCCTCTAATTTCCCAGATACAGAGGCAAATCGGACTCAAAGGACAAACAAAAACCGCGAATAACCACCATAGCCCCTCCATTTTTTCCGATCGGCCTAAATATTGCGGTAAATTAAAACGCCCGTCAAGAGGATTAAAACGCGTATAAATTGTGTATAGATGGGACTAATCGTTTGGCCGTTAGAGCACTTCTAGGTTTCACAAAAGTGGCAGTTGTGTTTGGAAAATTGGGTTTCTCGGGCATAACTGTTGAGTCTAGCCTCGCAGTGGATTGCGGTTTTCACCAATCGATTCGGAGCATTAATACGCGTCGGCTAATCTTACAACAATTGGCCAGAGGCTTATCATTTCCCAGATATAGAGAAATTTGAATCGAAGAGCAGAAAAAAAACGCCAATAACCGCCATAACACTTCCATTTTTGCAACAAATTAAAGCCTCCGTCGAGGATTAAACTTAGTATAAACTGTATATAAGTAGGACTAACTGTCTGGTCGTTAGAGCAACTAAGTTTCACAAAAGTGACGTTTGTGTTTTCAAAATCTGTTTTCTCGGGCATAATTGAAGAAGCGAGGCTGGCAGCGAATTGGAATTGCGTCAATGCGCATCAATTGGTCTTCTTCTTCTTCCAGTTCTATGGGCTGGATGCCAGTAAGTCCAGGCACTTGAGGACAGTGCTCTTTGTACCACGCATCACTTGGTGTTCGGTCTGAAAAACGCCTCCAATTTCCAAAATACAAAGGAAAATTCAAACGGCCAAAGAATCACAACTTCTCTATTTATGTATTATTAGGGAAGAATATGTGAATTAGAAAATGTTAAAAGTAAGAATTAAACTAGTAAATGATGAAATATGGACATTAATAATAACATATTGGGAAGATGACAATGCAATTAAAAAGGAAAATGTTTCAGGACATTACAACAAGAAATAGATGAAGCAAAAGTATCCATGATGGTAATGGGAGACCTTAACAGAAGAGTGGGCAATGAGAGTACAGGAAAATATCAGTAAGCTTTGTACGGAAAGTGATTTAATAATAACCAACTCAAAATTCAGATATAAAGATACTTAAATATACACATTGTAACGGGTTGATTTTGCCCCTTTGTCACCTTTGATCGCTTGGCCAATAAATTATGAACAGAAATGTATATCGTATAACTTTCCATATATTTTGTAATTCCGATATTTAAAAATTAATGGAATGTTTTTCTTTTGCGGATATTCATCCTATCGTTAGATGAAATTGGAAATTTCGTTGTAGTAATTTTAGAAGTATGATTTAATTTAATTAAAATTGCGATATATTAGCAAGGATATGTATGCGACGTTGTATACATCAAAGTTTGGATTTAGTATCGTTCATATGTTACACTTGTAGATGGCGTTTGAATTTTCGACAAAGATGGGAGAGTTAGAATGGTAAACATTTTAAGTACATTGTAACAGTTTTAGTGCCAATATGAATTTTAAAATTAATTAGAATAGCTTACGGCTTTGTCTTTAGTGATTTTAGTTAGGATTGTCATTGGTATTTTCTTTTAATATCTCCTTTGTTGCACTGATGCGTCAGAAACATCTTGTGTCTATTTTCTGGACAGTGGCCTTTTATTAAAAATTCTTTATTCAGAAGATAATGAATTAAAATTCCTTCTCAGATGGATTTTGTATTTTATTGCCTTAATTTTGATGTAGCAAAATGTTTTTTCTAATTATCTAATTCTTATTTAAATTATGCTCTACAGTGGCTTCACCTATCGTTTGTTTTTAAGAACTATGTATCTTATTGTATAAAAGTATTGAGTTTCGAAATTTCGCTCTCTTTTGCTTTCGAAAATTTGACCTGGTAACACGTGTACTCAAGACCTATTTTTCAATTGTAATGGCTTTTTAAAAGTACCTGATTACTTCGCTTATGCGGTTTTAGTCATTATAAGTTATATATCGGCAGATATGGATAGTTGAGATTTTGGAAGTACCGTTTTCGTTATAATTTCCATGTGGAGTACGTATTCATAGATTTTCCCTTTTTTTGAGTAGGATTCACGCCCGAGGCATAAAATTCACGCACGAGGCATAAAGTTCCACCACGAGGCATAAAATTCACGCAAGAGACCTAAAGTTCCCTATGTAGAACTTAACGTTACTGCTTTTGACATAAAACTTCCTGGAATGCGTCCCATATTCACGTATGTTGGTGGATAGTTTTTATCGTAGTTATAAATACGTACATAAATAAATATTGTTACTCTAATTATTTATTTAATAAGTGTTATTTAGTGTACTTTCTATCGATACAGTTATTATTATTATACCGTGTGATTTATTAAACAAACCGAACAGAAGATTATCACAACAATTTGGCTTTAATTGTGTACACTTTTTTCGATAACTTAATTATCATCATCAGTTGCAGAAAGAAAAAGTCTTCACTCTTGGGTCACTAGCACACTCTTTACACAGGTAAAGTACATCACCATAAGGCAGTCGTATATAATACTAAACTAAATACTAAGCCTACATTGTAGTAAGGATTATTCTCACTTAGGTTTTGCAGAATTAGTCTGAATTTTTAACGACGTGTTTCAAAAAGAATTACATCTAATTGTCCATGAAATTCTATAAATTATGATGTTCATGCATTCTTGAAATGCGGATATAGATTAAATATATGAAGGTTATCTATCTGTCACTGTCAAAATTTATCATCGAGAGATATGGTGATGAAATTAATAACAAGTACAATTAGATTATTAATTTATTTAATTAGAAAACTTTAAATATGAGATATTAATCAAACAACTAAGCTAAATAACTAATTCGTAGAAATTTTAATTATTATAATTTATAACAAGTGTTCAAAATGGTCACCATTCTGGTGAGTGCATAATGCAATATGGCGTTCCATATTGTCAAAAATATTCTTGAATACATTTGGTGTTTTTTCATTATATTTAATTGTATTTGTATTCATCCAGTCATTTAAGTTATTCATTCTTGTCTTATATACCTCACATTTTAGCAATCCGAAAATAGAAAAACCTAACGGAGTAAGATCTGGTGACCTTGCTGACCAAAGACCTCTGCTTATAACTCGATGAGGAAAGTAATATTCTAGAAGCGCTAAATTTTCATGAGTTGTATGTGCACCATCTTGCTGGATGTAACCCCCATTTGAATTCGTCTCGTTGCACTTGAGTTAAATATTGTGTTAATAACTGTTCTCGGTATCGTTGGCTATTAATGTTATTGTGAAAAAATATTGGTTGTATTTTTCTACGACGAGATACAGCTAACCATATTCCAACTTTAACAGGATGTAAAGGAACTTCGATGTGATTTTTTGTATTGTTTATAGACCATGTTCTGTAATTTTGTTTACCATGCTTCATTAATAAAAAACTTAGATCAAGAATTTTGTCATTATTTAAATTTTCTTGAAAGAAGTTGCAATAATTAAGCCTACTAGCGTGATCTATAGGTAAGATCTGTTGAATAATCGATACTTTGTATAGATACATATTGCTATGGTTTTTTCCCCAATAAATATTAAAAATTTATTTAAAAATGAATGTACTATTATTTTTGGATATCTGTGTATATTCGTATGTATTTCATGTGTCGCACAAAAAACTTGTATTATTGAAGGGCCGCCTCGAGATGCGAAGCCACCGCGATTGATGTGGTCAGACACAGTTTAACAGTAAGAGAAGAGCGTTGCTTTTATTTAAAAAGTGTAGAATTTTATATTGAAAGTAACTTCGGTTTGAATTTGAGTTTTAATAGCTTATGGTGTTTGTATTTCAATTCCCGGATATTCTACGAGATTTTATTCTCGTAATTTTGATTATATTTAATTTAATAACGTTTTCTTGGCAACGTGTCTCACATTTTTTTTTATGTAAGTAAAAATATATATATTTTTAAAAGATATCTTTTTAATTCAAAAGATTTGAATATTGTATATCAATTGCATTAATATTGTTGTATTGAGATTTAGTCTTAATTAATTGAGATAGATGACAAAGAGTATTTTTAAAATTTCTAAGTAAAAAAAATTTAACTGTAAAAATTTTATACGTTTGGATTTCAAGGACTGTTTTTTTTGACATGTGTGTGCGCATGTTTTAGATTTTGTTCGAGCTGTCAAGTTTGTTTATATTTTTATATTGTTCTCTGGGAGAAATTAAAAATAGTCTTTGTGATTTAGTTAATTTTTTCGGTTGTCATTGAGGAAGTTTTTTAACGCACGTAGCGGTCACATTCCGTGTGTTATTTTTACCTCGGTGTAATAAGTATATTATTACACAATCTTTATACTTTATAAAGATTATATTTTCATTTAAATTGTATTGTTATATATATATATATATATATATATATATATATATATATAGATATATAGCGAGGCTTTGCAGCTTTAAAGCCGCTTCTCGCATCCTAAGCGCCAACGCTCCTTATCACTCCAGTCTCCCTCCTGCAGATCTCGTTCTTTCATCTCTTTGTGTATATTTTGTGCCCATCGTTTCCGCGGTCTTCCCCGTTTGCTTCTTCGTGGAGGAATTCATTCCCATACTTTTCTGGGAATCCTTTCGTCACTCATGCGACGCAAGTGGCCGTACCGTAGCTGTTTTTCATTTATTGTGTCCAAGATAGTATCTGTAGCCCTCATTCTTTCTCTAATGTTCTCATTCCTAACGTGGTCGAATAACGCTAAGCTACAGCATCGTCTCCAATAAGACATCTCTGCTGAAAGTATTTTCTGATTGATGTTTTTATTCATGACCCACACCTCCGACCCATACGTCATAACCGATTCAATTAGTGTTTGATATATATTTTTCCTTGTTTTTTTTGTCAAGTTATTATTCCACAGGATCGGATGCAGTGCTCTAGTCATATTCTTTCCTCTACCTATTTTCTTCAATATGTCCTTCTCATCCCTTCCATCTTCGCAGAAGGTGACCCCAAGATATTCATACTCCTTTACATTTTTTATTACTCCACTTTCCAATTTCAAATCTTGCCCCCTTCCTCCTATAACCATATACTGGATTTTCTCCGTATTTACTTCTAAAGCACCTGGTCCAGGTGCTTTATTATTTCTCATTTTCTGTAACTCCTTTTTTACTTCTTCTACCGTAATCCCCTCTATTGTATGTTCTTCTACTTTTCCATTTTTTAAGCCAGTGTCTAAATATTCTTGTCTCTTCTCTATCAGTAGTAATTCCAATGATTCTCACTTTTCTTCCTTTAATTTCTAAGTCAACTGTTAGTAGTCTTTCCATACTTCTGTTTTTATAGGGTTGATTTTTCTTATTACATTTGTATTTTTCCTAAAGTTGTTTATTGTTGTCCAAGCTGCTCTGGACTTAGATCCACCTACCATTGAGCTTATTTGTGCACATTTGTTGTTCCATGCATCTTTTTTATTTCCTTCTTAACCATGTACTTGTATCTATTATATTGTTTTCGATCTTCTTCCTCTTTGGTAGCCAACCATCTGAGATATAACTTCTTTTTTTTCTTCTACCAATTCGACTAGTTCGTCTGACCACCAGAAATCTCTTGTTTTTTTCTCTTTTATTCCTAAAGCTTCTAGGGCTGTCTCATGAAGTTTTTGTTTTAGAGTTTCATACATTTCGTGCGCTGTTCCAGTAATTTCTTCGTCAAGTTTTCGAGCCAATCGTAATTTATATAGAAAGCTAGTGGATTCATTTTTAAGACTATCTAAATTATAGACTTTTGGTTTTTCAGTATTTTGGGTCTGATCACGTTTCCCTTTCTTGTTGTTTTCATATTTTATATCCATAATAGATTTGACCAACAAATGATCTGATCCACATTCTGCTCCTCTCATCACTTTTACGTCAAAAGTTCTTATTATCGAATTCTGTTTTATAACGATATAGTCTAATATTGATCTTAATTCTTTCGTTTTCTGGATCCAAGTATATTTATTAATATCTTTATGTTGGAAGAACCCATTTCAAATTTTCAGAGAGTGACCTTCACAGAGCTCTATCCATCTTGTTCCGTTATCGTTCACCACATCTTCCCAGTGTTGTCCAATAATTTTGCTGTCAAGGGCTTTATCGACCCTTCCGTTAAAATCACCTAACATTATAATTTCTTGTTTGTTTTTAGGTTTATCTAATTCCTCTGCTAGTTTATCAAAAAATCCTTCTTTTATCGTTTTTTCAGCGTCGTCAGTGGGTGCGTAAATTCCAATGATTCTCACTTTTCTTCCTTTAATTTCTAAGTCAACTGTTAGTATTCTTTCATCAATTGGGTTCCAGCTCACTATGCTTGTTTCTAGTTTCTTCTTTACAGCTACTATCATACTAGACTTTGCTCTTTCTGTTTTCTCCACTCCGCTCCAAAAGTATATGTATTCGTCCACATACTTGTTACCTTGTCCTTTCTTTTTCGTCTCAGTGAGTACAGCAATGTCAATATTGTATGAGTGAAGCTCTCTAAAGACCTGGCTTTCTTTTGTACTTATCCTTCTAATGTTCTAGCATCCTATATTCATTTGCCTTTTTCTTTGCTTTTGTCGTTTTCCGTGAGATCCGTCCTGGTTCCGAGGCTGCGCGCTTGGATTTTTAGCAGTACTCTTTTTTACGTATGACAGAGAGCTGGTCAGTCGATACAACCCTCCTCACTTTACCCGGACTTGGGACCGGCTGAGACAATTTTGGAGCTACTCAATCCACCCCTCCATTGCCCAGGTGGAATTTTTTTATTGTGATCTTTATTTAATTAAAGATCACAATAAAGTGATCAATGAAAGTGATAAAGTGATAAATTATTGTGATCTTTATTTAATTAACCTTTTCACAACGAATATAACAAGTAACTTAAAGAAATATTATAATAACTTTTCCCAAAAAAAATTTTGAGTGGCGCCTAAAATACGTTTTTGTTCCGCGTTTCCGATTGGAACCCTGAGAAGAAAGCAGTCCCATTTTTGTAAATAAACCGACTGAGTATCCTAGTTAGGTAGATTTGTCGTGAACGGTGGTACAATAAATATAAAAACCACAGTTCATAGCAATATGTAAACGGCGTTTCAAAATTCTATAAACGGTACTAGAAGATTCGTTTGAACTCATAAATGACAAGCAGATGTATGTGGGTTTTCTCCAAGAACGTTTTCTACGTGTTCAACAATTTGCTGTGTACATGGTCTACCAGAACTTTTGCCTTTTAATACAAATCCTGTAGCCCGAAACTTCTCCATGACTAGACGAATGTGATTATGTAAAGCCGTATTATCCACAACTCTATTAGGAAACTCCAAGTGAAACTGTCGCTTACTTTCCGCGTAGGAATATTGTCATTCTTCGTTAAGAAATTGTGTACTTCGGAAATATGCTTGAACAATAAAAATATTTTCTTGCAATGTGTACATTTTTAGTAGTATTGTTTCTCAAGAAAAAAAATATCAGTAAGATATCAGTAAGCAAAAATTATATTGGTAGTCAAAAAAATGACAAATATCAAAATGGCATTAGATAAATAGTTAATTATAAATAAAAGGCAAGTGGCTTATAATAATTTGCAAGTACTGGTTACTCAGTGCCTACTGAGATGAAGTTCTTTTTGAAACACGTTGTATTTAATCAGATACCTATTATTATTTTATTGAAAATACGTCTTTTTATATTTAATTTATTAAAATCTTGAATATACGAGAAAATATCAGAAAATAACGAAGCTGGTGCTGTAGTACAAAAATGAAACATTTATTTAGAAAGCTTCAACAATTATCTTTCACAGTAGTCTCCATTCTGTGCAATACACTTATCCCATCGTTTTTTTTCACTTGTCATAAACATCTGAGAAAACCATTTTTTGAGGGTCTATTTAGTACATTCATCACTGCGTTCTTGGGCTCTAAATTCGACTAAAATTGTCGACTTATCAATTCTTTTTTGACTTCAGAAAACAAATGGAAGTCACCTCGAACAAGGTCAGCTGAGTACGGAGGGTGAACCATAATTTCCACCCCTAATTTTTCAAGTGTTCGTTGACAAATCGCTGATCTGTAGGCCGTAGCATTGTCGTGATGCAGTATCCAACCGATGTCTTGACAAAGCGGCCGTTTTTTCTTTAATTTTGCCTTTAGGATTCCTCGAAGTATATTAGAATAGTACTCTCCAGTCACTGTATGATCTCTAAGTACAATGTGATCATAGATAACACTCCATTTATAAAAAAAATTTAAATGTATCGCTTTACCAGCGCTTTTCACGGTTTTCACCTTCTGTGGTCTTGGACTACCTTTGTGCTTCCATTGCATACTTTGAAACATTAATTCAGGGTCGTTATGATAAAACCAGCTCTTGTCATATGTAACCACATTGTCTAAAAATTGTGGAATATGTTGGAGTTGCCTTTTCCACTACCGACAAATTGTCACTCAATTGGCTTTTTGTTCATCGGTCATCACTTTTGGAATCCATTTCGCCGTGACTTTTCGGTACCTTAAATCTTCATGAATAATTTTTTTGAGTGGAACCATAAGTCAAATTAACAATGTTAGAAATTCTATATATGCCAATCTGACGCTCATTTTGGATCGAGTCGTTAGCTTCTGCAATTTTTGAATCAATCCGTGCAACACACGTGGACGTCCGCGTCGAGGTGAATCTTCCACTGATTCACGACCGTCTTTTAATTTCTTATGCGACTCAAACACTCTACATTGTGATAAACTATCATCTGGGAAGGTAGTTTTAATCATTTCAAAAGTTTCAGTTGGAGTTCTACCCATGCGAACATAAAATATTATCGCCTATCTTTGTTCCACACTTATCTTTGCGATAGGTACGTCAAACACTAACAATTCAGTAATTAATTTGTCATAAGAGGATAAGTACATTAGGGATGGTGACTTCATGTTCGGGTGTTTGCATTTTCGTCACCAAGGTAAGAAAAGTGATAATCGGACATGCACTTTCGTCACCGTCCTGAAAAGCAGACGTTACTTACACATGCATTTTCGTCACCGACCATTTTCTTATCTTATTAAGTAGGTATTTAGCAATTGAAAATGAAACGAAACAATTTATATAAAACAGGGTTGTTTATTCAAATATATATACATAGGTACAGAGCTATATAAAAAATATATAAAACATCATTTTATGTAAAATAACAATGATATGAGAGACATTTAACTAGATGTAACCTGCTTACTTTATTGTTTTGGTATTGTGTAAGCATAGACTCAATAAATTGCTGCCATTTTTTAACTTTACGATTGTGAATTTTTGTAGGCATATGCAAACTTTGTATTTTAATATAGGTATCCATTTGAAATTCCTTCAATTTTTCTATAAAAACAAATAAATTTGGATGATCCTTGTATAACGACTCGTTAAAATGTTTATGGAAGGATTCACACTCATTTGTTGTTCGAGTTAAGGTAGCTGAATGCTCTGCCCAGATTGAAGGCGGAAAAAGTGATTCGTCAGAGATATACGTATCAACCAAATAATCAGCATATTTAACTAGTCGGTCGTCTTGTGGCATATTTGGTATTAAATCAAAGGCAAAGCATTCACCTACCTCTTCAGGACGTAGGTACATAAGCGAAACCCGGCCCTCCTAAGTACCTTGTAATAGCCCGTTGCTTAAAGGAGTAATCCGTAATTAAGCACTTTGGTGACGAAAATGCATGTGTCATAAATGCCCCAACTATTGCGCACGGTTTATCTACCTGGTCGGTGACGAAAATGCATGTACCCTCATGTTCTACTCTTTGTTGTAAAACTTTAGTTGTGAAAGAAATTATAGCATCAGTGTCGTTATAGTTTGATATACCCTTGTATTATCTACTTGTTTATAACTTTTGCTTAGATATGACATTATTGTAATTTATTTTGAAATTCTTGTCCAATTTAAATATATATATTGCACGGAAAAATACATATATCATCCAACACTTGGCCCGCACATAAAAGTAAGCGGTACTAAAGGGAGCACGTCCTATCAAATACACAAATGACGATATAAAAATCTTTGAAGCAAAATGTATTATTAATTTACTATGACCTCTGACCGCACATAGAGTTATCCGAAAATGGCGTAAAACACAACCCACACGTGCTTGTCATAAATTGTTTTGAAGCCGTCATTAGTTGAACGCAGTATACGGCTGACAAAGCAAAGATAATGACCATTTCGAACCTGCTTTTGTACATTAGAGCAAAAACATCCGTATTTAATAAATACTAATAATTACGAATAATTCGTTAATTAACTAAGTAATTAAATAATACAAAGGAAGAAATATTAAGCATAAACTTGAAGATATCGTTATAAGTGTGAGGTATATGAGGACTGCTGTGAATTTTTCTATAAACGATGTGAAAAAAACACATAAAATTTAATAAACGGCTTTATTATTTTTCAAATTTTTCTCCTGACGCCAATACACATTTGCAAACTGGCGATGCTTTTTTTTCCGCTCTGGTGCCAATATTACAGAAAGCGGTGTTCAGAATTTGTTGCTAGCTTTGGGAGACGAAAATCGCTAGCCACGCATTTTGTTTTTAATGTTTGAGCATAAATAGAAATCACGAAGTAATAAATTAGGTGAATACGGGCAGTGAATGTAAGGTAAATGAAAAATTTTCTACTTTAAAAAATAAATCTAGAAACTACGCCAAAACGATCTATCATACTTGCTCTAGAATATCACACAAATTTCACCTACGTAGTAATTCAAATCCACAAATTCACTATCTCCGCTGAGATTTGTAGTAGTAGAAATACCTATAGAATTAACGGCTAATCCTGGCCTTAGCCTTACTAATTGTTTCCCAGCAGTGCCAAAAAAAATGCTTTGGCTCCATTTGACAAGGCTTTGCTGTTGAGCTTTTGTCAAATCGTGTGAGATCCAAAAACTTCAAAACTTTCATACGTTCAAATATTCTTTCGATAGCTTTGAGCGACGAAAATCGCGTACCACGCATTTTTAATGTTTAATTTTTAATGTTAAGGCACAAATAGAAATCACGAAGGAGTAAAATAGGTAAATAAGGGCAATGAGTCATTAATTCAACATATTTACTCCATAGCAATGGGTAATTGCTTATCTCCATTCGTAGCCAATTTATTTTTGAATTAGGTAGGTATATTTTCCCGATTTTTGATACACGTAAGTCTAAATTGGATGCTCATAAAACAGTTAAATTTGAAATACCCCACTATAGTGGAAGTCGGATATTATAATCATCGATAATATTATCAATCGGTTATTAATATTACAATTAGTCGGTCCAGAACCAATCATATAAAGTAACTTATAAAAATATTCCGCTTACTGTAATCAAACTTCGGCTATTGTTATCAATAGTCTGATAATAAAGATCTAACCCTTTAAGAAAATCGTGCTATTCTTGAAAAATATATGTTAACGCAATGCAGCTGCACAACTAAAGATATCACAACCAATTTTGTATAATACAAAAGTATTTTTAATAATATAAAATATTATTAAAAATCTGGTGTGAAGAACACAATACAAGTTCATTATTCATATTTTCTACAGATTCCTCAGTACGCCCCTGCTGGAGAAGGATAGATTCACAAAAAGAACGACTTCGCTATCTCACAGAAATTATTATGACCGAGCGTAGAAGAACATTCAGCGCTGCATATTAGCAAACAGCCGAAATAACTTGCTCGTTTACATAACAACTCTAGAACTAACAACATGTTACCATGAGATGGCACCGTCGTATCTCCGGAAACTATATTATTGTGTCTTCACAAAAATATTAATAATGAACTTGTATTATGTTCTTCACAACAGATTTTTAATAATATTTTATATTAATAAAATACTTTTGTGTTGTACAAAATTGGTGAGGTTTTTGCCTACTCAAGTATGTTTCATATTATTCTGTTATATACGCATGCGGTTGATCTGTAAAGAGTAAGAGACACGATAATACAGTTTCCGGAGATACGACGGTGCCATTTGATGGAAACACTTTGTTAGTTCTACTGTTGTAATATAGACAGAGCTAGTTGTTTCGGTTGTTTGCTAATTTGCAGGGCTGAATGTTCTTCTGCGCTCGGTCTCAATCATTTCTGCGAGATAACAAAGTCGTTGTTTTTGTGAATGTATCCTTCTCCACCACTGACGAATCTGTAGAAAGATGAAATACGTATCTGCTTCCCTAGAGAGGGATACGTTCAGAAGAATATTAATAATGAACTTGTATTATGTTTTTCACACCAGATTTTTAATAATATTTTATATTATTAAAAACACTTTTGTATTATACAAAATTAGTGAGGTTTTTGTCTACTCAACTATGTTTCAAATTATTATGATATCACAACCACTTTTAAGCGAAAAAATCGAGACGTTATTAGGCAAGCTGAAAGTCAAAACGAAAATTTGACCTGGAAGAAATCGTGGTGGAAAAATTGAAAAAGTGTAATAATTAAATTGCGTTTTTTAATGTACTTGAGCAAGATGCTCGTGTGAATAGACTTTTGATGCGGCAAAAAGCAGAAGAACTTACAAAATGAGATAAACTGTCTTTATTTCCACAGAAGGGTGGTTTCACTGTTGGGAATAACGAACAACCATAATGTATAAACGAACGAATAAAAGATACCAATTTTGGAGCAGCTGATAAATGGATTAAGGATGAATGGTCTAAGATTATTTCTGAATTTTACCGAAGAATGTGTACAACGCAGATGAAACTGGCTTATATCTTCGTTCTTTACCAGAACAAACATACATCTTTAAAAATAAAGATGCACAAGGCTGTAAAATTTCGAAAGAACGACTAACCGTCCTAACGTATATAACAAAAGTTTTGAAACAAAAACTAATATACTACTATTTGTTCAAATTTTTAACTTTAATTAAGCTATGTGAAAAATTAACGGTCAACATCATTTCTAAACAATAAGAATATATTATAGTGCAGCTAGCGGCCCTTGGTCTTAAATCCTTCGCAGTTTTGATATTAAGAGTTTCATAAGTATTTGGGCTTAATAAAGCCCAAAATTCTTCGATGGGTCGTGTTTGGGAAACAGATTAATTCTATTCTCTTGGTACAAATGAGATATTATTGGCCTGCAACCATTGCCTAGTTTCTCTAGCATAATGGCAAGAAGCTAGGTCAGACCGGAACATGATTTTATCATTATTGTGACGATTGTTTATAAATTGTAACAGCTTAGGAAAACATCTTTGCATATAAAGGGCTGCAGTGACGGCTTCTCTTCTAACATTTTCTACATATGGTTGCGATACACCTGTCAGGGAAATGGTGCAACACACCAGAATTGTATCTTCAAATTTAGCTTTTCTTTTATATCTCACATTGTCCGGACCTGCATTGAAATAGTCGGTATAGAATACATCATTACCGTTTACCTCAGAGTTAGATAACCTAAAAGTTTTTTATCGTCCAAAACTCAGTGCTCGACAACACCGTGGAATTCGTTGCAACTGGGCAGTTGCGTATTTTTGGCATTTTCTTCTTTTTTTAAATCTCCTTCCACTTTTTGTAATTTCCCGATGTTCAGTCCGTGTCTGATATACTCTATGGTGCCTTTCTACTCTTCGCGTAGATACACCAATTCTTTCTTATGCACTTTTTCTCTGTCTACCGGCTCTGACATCATCAACCCCCGAGGCTTTATACTTTTTGATAGGTCAAGACAAGGTATTCCTTCTTCAGATTCCCTTATTGTTCGGTAAATTGTTGTAATTAATTGAAATATATTTACTATATCCACTTTTCGCATTCGGCCAACTAAATTAGAGATCCTTTTTCATATTTCGCTTTTGTACGCCATGACACCGAAGTTTATCTACAAGAATTCTCAATATTTATGTTGACAAAGTCTGCTTGAATAAACTCCCAGCAATGGTAACTACATCGAACCGTTTCCAAGTGCTGAAAATTAGTTACGAAATTTATCTCGAAACTTTTCCTACATACGTTATGTTGTGCTAATATGATTGGAACCAAACAAAATCTTTTAATAATGTAAGTACATTACCGGTAAATTACCATTCAAATTCTAATGCTTGCATGGCAACAGTAATTTTTAACGAGTGGTTAATTATGAGGGATGCTATATTGAACTGTAAATCGTTTTAGTTATTGACAATTGCATTGCGAATACTGTAAATTTATCAATAAAGAACATCAAAGTTGTTTTTTGCCGGCTAACACTACGTCAATTTTACAACCATGTGATCAAGGAATCATCCGTATACTAAAGGCATACTATCGACGTCAAATGCGTTGTAAAATTTTAGAAAACATTGAAGACATTAATAAACAGCCAATGTTAAAAGTAAGTGCAAATGATTTGGAGAAAAAAACGTCTATTTTAGAAGCTCTACATCTGTGAACAATGTCCTGGAATCATATGTCAGAGAATACTAGTCAGAATTGTTTTAAATATGGAGAATTTTGGACTGAATCCGTGGAAGAGGAAATATTCAGCAGTTGAAACTAACCTATATGATAGAAAATGAATTTGAAGAATGGATAGCTATTGATCAAAACGTTGAAGTTGTCTCACAATTCACC
Organism: Melolontha melolontha; assembly: GCA_935421215.2. Taxonomy (NCBI): domain Eukaryota; kingdom Metazoa; phylum Arthropoda; class Insecta; order Coleoptera; family Scarabaeidae; genus Melolontha; species Melolontha melolontha. The sequence goes on from OW285242.1 coordinate 55,544,050, forward strand.
GACGCTGACTTTTGTAAGATGGTTGATATTTCAAAGGCAATAAGAGTAGAAATAGAAGAAAATGAATGCGAAGAACATCCACCAATAAAAAGAAAACGCCATCAGATGCTCAAATGGGCAAGTTTTAGAAATTTTGCGCAGGGGACTACAGGCAAGATCAGTGAAATTCGAAAAACATAATAACTATAAAGATGTTATTAATAACCTACTCAGAAACAACGAACGGCAACTCTGAAGGAATTTTTTTAGTAGATACGTACGTATAAACATTTATTATGTGTTCAAATTTGATCATTATAAAGTTTATATTGTATGTTTCTTCTAGTATAAAGCTTTTATAAAGATATGTGTATGTATGTTTTATTTCTCGTATATTGTTATCATACGATTATTATTATTAAAGTAATCCCGTCCAAAATTGATCACATTAAGCGGGGTCCACTGTATTATATTCACGGTGGAAAAAGAAAACAATGATTGGCTACCATTCTTAGATACAGTAATTAGAAATAAGGATAAAATAAAAATTGAATTTTCCGGAATAAGTCAATAGGTTTATCGCCGCAGATTCAAATCATAGTTTTCAACAAAAGACAGCTTCTTTCAATTTTCTACTTAATCGGTTGGTAAACTTTCCGTTAACAAAAGAGCAATATGAAAAATAATTAATAATTTCATTAAAAATATCGCGAGATACAATGGTTTTGACACGGAAATACTTAAATAAATTAATTATAAAGGCTAATCTAAAAAATAAAATCCGCGGTTCCACATTTTTGTTACCTCACCAAAATCGTGAGAAGTACATGTGCTTACCATACCATCAAATTATGAAAAACCTACATAGTATTGTTAAGATGAAGTTGCGTTTCGGGGCGAAAAAATCTCAATAAAATCTCATCCGGGAAATGATAATTTACATATCAAAGAGAAATCGGGTATATATTAAATTAATTACCAAGATTGTAAATTGAAATATGTTGGGCAAGCTAAACGTTCAATAATAACCTGTTACAAAGAAAATATATCGCATATCAAATTCAATAGACCAGAAATATCGAGCGTTGCCCGTCAGGCGTTAGAAACTAATCATAACATCACGATAGATTGCTGAAAACTTATTAAAAATACAAGCAATCCGAGGTAGTTGGACGTATATGATAGTATTCATATTATATGATTCAAAAATTCTTTTTTAGTTGTGGCTGTGGATTACGTATATTTCAAAAATGTATGTCTTAACTTAATATCAAATGTCAGAATATCGTATTAGTAAATGGAAATTCTAACATTTAAAATTAATCACATCTGACAGATAATTAAATGATATTAAGTTAAGACATACATTTTTGAAATATACGTAATGCACAGCCACCACTTATAATTTTTTTTTTGAATCATCTAGTATTATCAAAAACAAAAATAACACACACAACGTCGACAAAAGTCCAGTTCCAGTTACATGACTTTTCGAATTCTTAGAACAGTAAGAGATAAGAGACAGGGGTAGAAGGTGTGAGAACAAACATATTGCTATGGATTTTTAATTAAAAATATTTAAATATTTAAAATAAAACAATATTTTTGAACGGGACTGTACATTATTAATTTTCCCGGCGTGCATTGGATGTGCAAATTGTAGAGACGAGGAGATGAAGTCTGCCTGTGAAACGGGAAGGTCGCTTTCTTTTAGAGAAATATATTATTGATATACTTAATTAATTCGGGAGTGTTTTATTGTTGTTTTATTAAGTATTAAAGTCCAGATACATTTATTGGGTTAAATTCTCATTGTATTTTTTATGTTTAAAGTTGATTAAGCACCTTCTTCGTTAGATTCTCCATTTTAGTTTTGGTAAGTATTTAAGATTGTATGACGTCATAAGCATAAATCTAGTAACTATATTTCTATTATATTAAAACAAGTAATTAAAAGATTTAATTATTAAGAGTATAGATAATACAGTTAAATATTAAAATTCTATGTTAATATTATAATTGAAAAGTTTGTTCGAGAGGATTCAAGGGTTTTTGTGCGTGTCGATTGCATACGTGCAAGTTTTTGTTCGTGCATCAATTTTCGATTATACAGTGTGGTTCTCTGGGGAGAAATTAATATTAAACTTGATTATTTTTAGATAAGTTTTGATCGTTTGATCGGTATCATTTAGAGGATGTTTTCCATTCATTTAGCTGTCAATTTTCAATGAATGTTTTTACCTCAAGTATTTTTGTATAATACAGCATTCTTATACTTTGTTAAAGATATATTTAATTTTTTTAATTTTTGTATTAAATATTCATTTTAATTTTTATCCTGCGTTTGTTTCATTTAATCATACCTATATTGCTGTGCTAACTTAACTTATATAAAATAAGTAAATAAATTTTTGTGAACATTTCACTGGCGCTCAACTTACTTTGTAGACACGTATTTCCTAAGTGGAACCCGAGAAGTTAGAAGTCTCATATTTGAAAATTCACCGGCTGAGAAACCTAGTTGGTAAAACTAGTTGTGGATGGTGTCGTGTTAAATTTTCAAACCACTATTCATAGCAATATGTGTCTTTTCTCATTTCTGAAGAAGTATAAGTACCTAATTTGAATTTCTTAAAACTTACTGTATACATGGATGCCTTGAAAAGTGTTTCGCGATCCTTTTCGTTAGCTTCATTCTGCTTCATGTTTAAAACTGTAATTATTAATTTTACCTACTGAGGATGACAACTTAGTTGCCAAAATACGTATTTATAATACAGGTGTTAATTGAGGGTTTTATACCTTTTTTTAAATATTTACTGGCTCAAAATCAACGGTTTGACGTGCTAAGTGGGATCTGACGTTATTATGACGAAGAATAGCTCCTCGATTTCGACTGTATCTTCTTATTTCATCGATGACTTCTAGAACAAATTATAGTATACCTGTCACAGTTCACGCTTGTTCAATTCTCTAAAAGCGAGCTTCTGTCAAATCGTGTGAGATCCAACAACTTAAAAGCTTCCATACCTTCAAATATTTTTGCATAATTATGACTATTGCTTTCATGCTCATCCCCAAGGATGCTTCAATATTACGGTATGTGGATCTTCAACATTTGAGGCAACGACAGATTTCGATGAACGATGCTTTATCTTCAAAAGCCAAGCAAAGTCGATCGATACATTATGTTGGCGTTAAAAAATATTTGAATCTTAAGAAATCATGACTCGAAAATTTTCACGTGAACGATCCATTTTTAGATAAAAACACTTTTTTTGAAATGCTGTGTAAACCAAACTAGGTCACTTAAGTTCAAAGAGTCAACTAAATCATTGGTAGAAATGTAAAATCTTACGAATACGGCAGCAAAAAATGCGGACTTCATTTTAACTATTAGATTCTATAAATTTTCGCAGCACCCCTCGAATAAAACGAAAATCCATAATTTAACAAATATAGCCGATTACCATACACTAAACACATATCAAACCCAAGCACATAATAACGTGAGAACTACTTTTGTCTGAGACCTTGAAAACGACAAGTTGAAAATGCAAAATGCAGCTTCAATTAATTCTATTCTTCATTGATCATATAACCCATAAAAAAACATGAATAAAAGGAGTAATAATAAAGAAGTATCATATTTATATTTAATTACATATTAACATAAACTTGAAGACATAGTTGCCAAGGTCTTGTGCATTAAAAGAGAACTCGCGATCTAACTAAAAGGAAAACTGTATTACCCAAGAATCTATCAGACGTAAGCATCAGCCCATCACGTGGCAACTGATATCCATTTTTTTTCTCAAGCTTTTATTCTATATTGACCGTATATTCACAAACACTGACTATATTCTTGGAATCACGAATCTTAGAATAATGCACCCTAGGACGTACTCTGAACTATTTCTTTTTCATGCTGAAAGACGTTTTAGGAAGACGAAAATACTCTATGAACATATATCAGTAACAAAAATAGATTCAAGGGCGTTTGTAGCCCCTTCAAGAGTTTTTTTTCACGAAAAAAATTTTTATATTTTTTTTTATAGTTTTCAATTTTTTTGGATTTTCGGGCTGGGAACCTTTCCCTTTTAACAAAGAAGTAGTTGCTGTAATTATTTACTATTTTGGCAATCTCAAAACTAATTCTTTTTTTATATTTTTCATTTCGAACTTCACGCAACATTCAATTCTTTCGCAAATACTATCTTGTCTAAAACGTTCTTCTAGCGAAAAATACGCTTCACTCGGTATTTAGAGTTTCTTCTTTCTTCTGTTCATAATGTTCCGTAAACATTTGTTCGGGAAACAGTATAAAATTAATAAAATATGTAGATCGATTTAAAGAAAGAAAAAACATATCTCAAAGGAAGCCATGGAAATCTTCACTCTACAGCAAATATTTTATTTAGCCATTAGGAACAATATTTGGAAGTTTACCATTCAAATACAAATATTGATTTGTAATAAATACATTGTACGTGAATAATGCCCATTTACAAGCTAAATATCGGAAGCCGCGATGTAAACAGCATTGTTCGACGAAACCATAAGCAAACATTCCCGTCTAATATTACCTATGTCTGGTATTCGGAAAGTTCCTTCAACCTATTACAGTTATGACATTCATAATTGCGAGCATTTTAACACAAAAGTTTGTAACAAATCGGAAAAGAATCCATAAATAAGAGGGCGGATTTAAATGCTTTTAGTCCAAACGATATAATGAATACATTCCACTATATTTTTAATTTGTTTAATGTTCAATAGAAGTATGTTTAAACTAGCCAGCCACGATTTCGTGTATACGTTCGTTGTGTATACTTCTTTCTAGGTATTGTGATTAAGATTTAGACATGGCATTTATGCGTTAGGCACCAAGGTGTGTTCTGCGTTGCAGAATCTTCCATTTTTTTCACTTCCTTGCCATTATGTAAGCTTTTTTCCGCAATTCGTTTTACTTGTAGGAGTTTCGCAGTTCCTTGATTGCGGATTCTTCTTGATCTTCCCCGATTTTTCTTTCTATCCTATTCTGCAATCCATAATACTTAATAGTTATCTGGTTTCCATGCCGATATTGTTATTACTGTTTGCATTTCTCTAGACCCTCACCACAGGGTGCCTAATTCAAGTATTTACACATCAGAAAGCTATTCTCTTACATACGACGTATTGCTGCGACGTTTGTGCCAAGGTTACTCAGTATTTAACATCATAACTCATGTATATACAGAGCCAAAAGAAATTGTCGAAAGGAATACCAACTTCAGTATCAGAATCATACCGAATCATGAGTGTATGGGTATGATCCCAAAATAAACCAGCAGTCATCGCAGTGGGAGATGCCATCGTCACCAAGACCGAAGAAAGCATGGCAAGTTCATAGCAACGTTAAGTCAATTTCCTTCTTTTACGCTGATGGCATCGCGCTCAAAGAATTTCTCGCAACAGGGGAAACAGTTAACGGACGATTTTATTGCGATAATCTTCGGCGATCAAGAGAAAACATTCGACGCAAACGGTCTGCCAAGTGGCGCAACAATTCGTAAATCCTACTCCAGGGCAATGCATCACTTGTTGTGCGCCAGTTTCTCGCCTCAGCGAAGAAGGCAGTACTACTCCACCCACCCTACTCCCCAGATCTTGCCCTTTGCGATTTCTTCCTGTCTCTGAAGTAGAAACTGAAGCTTAAGGGACGCCGTTTTGAAACAAATGAGGAGATCCAAACCGAATCGTAGCCAGTGTTGAAAACGTTAACATGCTAAGACTTCCAGCACTGCTTCTAGTCATGCAGAAGTCGCTCGGATCGTGTACTTTTAATGGGATAGTAGTGAATAAGTTATGAGAACAATTTATTGTCTTTTTTCACATTCCAGGAACACCTCTTATGTCACGCGCTAGTAGAAACACACTTAAATTATGCAATCGTTATCAGGGGTGCGGCTGTAAACGCAGGGCTGCTGACCCTAAAATTACACAGGTCTGCAAAAAAAAAACTGCATAGGTTTTTTGTACATTTTCTTATAGATTTTGATGTCCTAAAACCGAAAAAAATATTTAAAAAATTCCATCTCATCAATTTTTTTTACAATACTAATTTTTATATTTTTATTTTGTGTAAAATTTTTATTTAGTTAAAATTTTGTATTTTATTTTTTAAGCTTCAAATTTAATTAAAATTAAGATTTCTTATCCTAATTTTAATAGTATATTTATCTGGAAATAAAGAAAAAAATAATGTACGTAAATAATTTAGTGAAAGGGGGGCGATAAAGAATTTCTGGTGTTAGGCAGACGGTTGCATTATTATCGTGTCACACTCAGTTGACATCCAGCATTCAAACGCTACTCTGCTCTTGTTTTTATATGTGTGTTATGGCTCATAGAGGTTGTGTAATTTCTCTGAACAGCTTCTGTTATATTTGTGGTGAATATACAGTGAAAAGTCAACAAAGAAATATAAGTGATTTTGTGAAAAAGGTTTCTTATGCTTACTTCAAATTAACACTTGGTGATCAAGACAAAGCATGGGCTCCTCATAAGGTGTGCAGAAGATGTGAGGAAGATCTGCGCTTGTGGTGAACAGAAAAATCACACAACCGACTGCTATTTCTGTTCGGTAGACGTGAAAGGATTTAATACGAAAAATAAGAAGAAAATATCTAACCCTAACCTTGATTCAGCTATTCGTCCAGTGTCCAATAGCTCTGAAATACCAGTTCCGCACCCACCTCCTAATTTAGATGGCATCCAGAGTGATGCAGAGGACTCAGAAACGTTTGCTCCCCAGAACGAATCTAGCTCAGATTTTTCAGTTGACGAGGGACCTCAACTTTTTTCTCAGATTGAGCTCAATGATCTAGTCAGAGACTTAGGTCTTTCAAAAGATACAGCCGAATTGCTAGGTTCAAGGCGAAAAAATAAAAACCTTTTATCATCTGGTACCTCATTTTCCTGGTACAGACATCGAGAGAGAGAATTTACTCAGTATTTCACTAAAGAGGGAAATCTGGTTTATTGTAATGTTGTTCGTGGGCTCATGAAATGCTTTGAAATAGAATATGATTCATCAGAATGGCGCTTATTCATTGATTCATCCAAAACTAGCCTCAAAGCAGTCTTGCTGCATAATGGAAATGTATTTGCATCTCTTCCAATGGCACACTCAGTTCATATGGAAGAAAACTACAATGACTTAGCTACGATTCTTGAGAAAATCTAATATCAAGAACATCAATGCATGGTTTGTGGAGATTTGAAAATACTAACAATGTTGTTGGGTCAACAGTCAGCTTATACAAAATTCCCTTGTTTTCTATGTTTGTGGGATAATAGAGCCAGAGAGCTACACTGGACAAAAACTGACTAGCCACCACGACACGGTTTAACTCCTGGCCAGAGAAACGTTATCAATACCACTTTGGTTCCGCCAGAAAAGGTTTTACTGCCACCTCTTCATATTAAATTGGGGCTAATTAAGCAGTTTGTAAAATCAGTGCAAAAAGATGGGGATTGTTTTAGATATATATGTTCCAAGTTCCCGAAATTGTCTGAAGCAAAGTTAAAAGAAGGAGTTTTCACTGGCCCCGACATAAGAAAACTTTTGTCTGATCCCCTCTTTCCTGAATCAATGGGAGACATCTAAAAAGAAGCATGGGATTCTTTCAAAAATGTAGTGCAGAAGTTTTTGGGCAATACTAAGGATCCCGAATATAAAACTATTGTACAGCGCATGCTGACAGCGTATCTGGGGTGCACGATGGGTGCAAGATGAGCTTAAAAGTTCACTTCTTACACTCCCATATTGAATATTTTCCTGAAAACTTGGGTGCCTACAGTGAAGGACAAGGTGAAAGATTTCACCAGGATGTACGTGATATCGAGAGACATTACCAAGGAAGATGGAATGTCATTATGTTAGCGGACTACTGTTGGATGCTTAAGCGAGAAACCAAAGAAGGAAACCAAAAACGAGTTCGGAGAGGCATCAAAGAAAAGAAGAAAAGGTTTCACAAGGAAAAAGAGTAAACATAAAGTTGTGTATAAATTTAAATAAGAAAAATAATGGTTGATAGGTTTTGATAAATATTATGCTGTGTGTTTGTTGTAATAAATAGTTGATTTTGCTCATTATTGTGTTCTTATTATACAAAAAAACTATACGTGATGGAGAGTAATAGAAGATATTTTTGAAATCAGCTTACCTTAAAACATATAATTCAGCAAAAATATCTCATGCAGCTGAAAAAAAAAATTTTTTGCAGACCTGTGTTATATATCATAAACATTAGAGCTATCCCTTTGATGATTTGTATCAGGAATACTTTTAGACGTTCGACAGCTATTCTTTTATTTAACGTGTCTTAATCAATGCAGAAAACACCAGCTGACTAATATAAACCATGAAAGCATATATTAGAAAGATGTTTTCTTTACTTGGGACCCAAATAACCCCGTTGCAAAGAAAATAAAATAAAGCAATAATATTGGGCTGCTTCAAAATAAACTCAAGTTATGGATACAGCAAACTTCTTGAATTAAAATACACAAATATATTAACGCCGAACGCTTTTAACTATTAAGTATTCATAATAATAACCTATGACGCTGGCAATAATAAATGTCAGAAATACAAACAAAAATACTATTTAGTCTCCTAAAGTTTCTATATTTTCATGTACCTGTTGCTCCCCTGTGAAAATCAAGAATTTATAAATTTATAAATAATATGTAAATATAAAAGATTATATCCTATACGGTGTAACATTAAAAATTTCGGGATTATTTTAATTCTGCTACTGACGAACAAGGCTGTCCTTTTGTGGACTCAACAGTTCCTTTTTGATTTACATGACTGCACATCAATTCTACAATCATTATAACATTCTAACAAATAAGACCTTAAATCAGACAAATATATATTTTCAATAAACTCCAAAAAAACATGCAAATGACTATCAACATTTTCAGACTTACTTGATATTTCTAACGCTACACAATAACTAACTAACCTATCTATGACAAAGAAAGACATAAACTGTTCCCTACAACTAACGTCCACCTCATTTAAAGATAAAGTTACAAAGAAATTCTTGGAGGGGCGTACACGCACATTCACTGACGCTTGCGCAATAGACATATTTAAGCACTTAGAACGAAAAAAACTCTTAACTCGTACGCGGCTAGTAGGTGTTCTAGCTAGCCGCGTTATCTGCCATGGTCATTGGCTCGAGACTTATATCAACGTCATCAAAATCTCCAACATCAGGTAAGGCTGCCAAAATATCATCATATCCATCATTCAAATACTTATTATAATCGGCATAGTACAACAAACATTTATCTACATCTCCATCACCAAAATACCTTTTACGACCCAAAGGCAAGCCATTAGGAATACCCTCCTCACTACGCGGATAACCATTTAAATTTAAAACGAAACCGTTCCTCTTGATAACCCAAATCACAACGTTACTGTGTTTCATGTGTTACTCGCGCATTTACGGAATATGTTTGTGCCAGAGTTACTTTTTTGTAAGCTTTTTTTTTCTAAGCTTGATAGAGCTGATAGTTATTTCATTGCAACTTTCGCTTTATATATTGTTTATATATATTGTACTTAGTTACCAAAATCCTTAGAATTAAAATATGGATTGTATATAATGTATGTGTTGTGTAAATAAATAGTTATTATTATTTATGTTTTGTATGAGGAGTAGAGACAGGCACTTAGGTCGGCCAGTATTGGCGTCACTGCGTGGGGTTTACCGCAATAAAACCGCGTGTTATTTTAAAAAAAATTATCGTAGCATTATTGAAAATGCAGATAAAATATACTAAACAACTTACCCAATATGCTTCGATGCTTAGAAAAAATCCGGACGTACGTGAGTGAACACCTGCAACATAGCGTGGTCTCCTTGAGATTTGTCCTTTGCGTTGTATATATGTGCTTACACGCAGAAAAAGATCGTTCCACAGCTAGGGATGTAATATTAGTTACAGTTAAAGTGGTCTTTAAATTTGTACTACGGATCTTTCGCAAGACTGTTGTTTAAAAGTAGTTTTTTCATCATTTCTGTTTCTACGTTGGCAATTATTTCAACCAAATCCAGTAAGAACGAAGTGTTCTGTTATTTTTTTATTATGTCCACTACTGGGACGTAATTCCCATAAATAATTTTTAAATCTGCTGCAACTTGCAGATTTTGAAATTACATTTGACTGACCCTTATTGCAGTTTTCCTCTTAAGGGCTTAGTTGTAAAGTCACCAACTTTATCGACGGTTTATAGCGGTTTCTTGGATGTCAGCATATTGTGAATGAAAGAGCCGAATAAGTGTCTGAGATTTAAGAAGAACCGCTTTCGTCTGTCCTATGAGTTGATCCACAACTGGATAACATTTTCGTAAAGTGTCTGCTACAAGATGTAAAGCATGAAGCAGACATGTAACATGTAGCAAGTTTGGCTGAACTTCTTTGAATAATTGTCCCATGCGATGCATAACTGCGGCAGCATCGGTAACCATCATTAATACTTGCTTTGGTAAAATTTCAAAGTTGTGAAGTGTTCTAAATAATACACATTAGGAAGTGCTTCAGCAGCACATTCTTGCAGTCTTTTATAGACTAACAAATAAGGGTGTGCCGGTTCTTGCGAGGTCATTGTCCGTACAAGAATCGATACAATGGATTTTTTTACTACGGTTTCTACATAATTATCTATTTTTTCGCCCACCGTCGGTAAATATCTACATAGCATCCTCGGACTTGATAGTTTCCACGTGGGATTGTATTTGTTCCAAGACTGACAAAACATTCTTGTTCAGGTTTTTTTAACCGGTATATTACATGCAAAATTACCGTGGGATATCAGTTACAAGTGCTATCAGTGGTAAAATTCTAAAGCAGATGAGAGAAGGAAAGTATAATCGTCTGGAAGCCGAAGAACAAGCTGGCTTCAGAGCAGGTAGATCAACATCAGACAATCTCTTCTATGTCACCAAAGTTATCGAGAAAAGGTAAGCAATGAATCAGAAAATACATATACTCTATGTAGATCTTTAAAAAGCTTACGACAGCGTTCCTCAGATAAGACTTTGGGAGGCGCTGACAAATACAAATATCAACAATAACTTGATCAGAGCAGTTAAAAACCTTTATAAAAATGCCTAAGCCCAGAGTAAAGATAAAGAGAAAGCAACCAACGCCCTTAATATAACCAAAGGGCTCAAGCAGGGATGCTGTCTCGCCAACATTATTTAATAGTAATTTAGGAACCAAGTGCGTGAAATCATATTTCGCGAATGAGTGACCAGTTTAAAGCGCGAGCCGTAGGCGAGCGCTTTATGGTCACGAATTCGCGAAATGTTTCACGCACGAAGTTTGTACAATATTTTTTGTACGAGAACTATAAACAATAATAATATTTATATAAAATATAAATATAATTTCAAAATTTTTATATTTATAAGTATATTTAACAATATTACTAGTATCTGCCAGGATGGCCGGGCGGTCTAAGGCGCCCGACTCAAGATTTACCTTGCCCGTTATACCGGTTCTCGAGCGTTCTGGTCCTCTCTGAGGGTGTGGGTTCGAATCCCACTTCTGACAATTTTTTTTTTAGTTTTCTATAAATTTAAAAAATAATATTTGTTGCTGTTCTGACATTAAATTACATACCTTCCAAATATAACAATTTCTATTTCATTTCCTTTTATTTTCATAGAAAAACAACGAACTGTGTAGCATTTTATTAAGGTTAGGGATTTATGATTTTTAAATGTCACTAAATTAATCAAATTCCAGGAAGTACCAACTTTACTTTTACGCACTCGTGCTTAAAGTGACTTTTTACGCACGCAAATCGAATCGTGAAATGACAGGTTTTGATAAGCGAGTACAAAATAGTTATTTATGTACCTAGGTTCGTAAGTACAGTTTTATGGTCGAGAATACGATTACAAGCCGAGACCCGTAGGGTCGAGTTTTGCATGTATTCGAGACCATGAAAGTGTACTGTACGAACCGTGGTGCATATGAGATTTTTCGTCATACCTACGTTTTTTTTAAATAGACGAATTTGAATGATTTTCCACTTTACTTTTACTATATGTATACACATTATAGTAACATCAAGTTAGGAATATTTGTCGTATCTATGGTAACCATGTTTGTGTCGATATAAATTTATATTTTTGATAAATGTCAAAGTATATGCAATAGATTTTCAAAAGTTTTTCTTTCTAAATAAAATTTATAAACATGAATCAAATAGAGATGGATGCTATTATAGCTTGTACTGAGATTTTGCCGGAGAAATCTAAAAACAGATACAATGAAACCTATAAAATATTCAAAGATTGGTGTCACCAGAGGTATGTGGAGAGTATTTCAGAAAGTGTAATGCTGGCATATTTTCGTGATAGATCTATGAAGTTAAAATCACCAAACAGTTTATGGTGTGAAAACTCCATGTTAAAAACTACCATATTTATTAACGAAAATGAAGATATTTCAAAATATCCTAAATTGAAAGGATTTTTGAAGCGTAAAAATGATGGTTTTAAGACTAAAAAGTCTAGTATCTTTACAAGAGAGGAAATGAATAAATTTCTTATTGAAGCTTCCGACGATACATATTTGTTGATGAAGGTAAGTTTACAGAATGATTCTTTTTAATTCGTGTTCATTCTATACTAATTTTTTGCAGGTTGTTATAATTATGGGAATTGCTGGGGCTTGTAGGAAAGATGAACTATTTAAAATGAAAATTCAAGATGTGGAAAATAAAAATGATGTAATAATAATTAAAATACCGGATACTAAAAATGGATTAAAACGTTCTTTTACAATTATTGCGAAGGAAGAATATCCAATTAATTTTATGCTAATTATTAAAAAATACATTGGTCTGAGATTAGAAAATATTACCAATGATAGATTCTTCTTAAAGTACAGTTTTGGTAAATGTCGAAATCAGCCTGTAGGAAAAAACACCCTCGCAAAAATTCCTAGCCAAATAGCAAAATACTTGTCGTTGGAGAACCCCACTACCTACACCGGACATTCCTTTCGAAGGACCTCGGCAACATTATTAGCCGATTCAGGAATTGATGTTCTTGGTCTGAAAAGACACGGCGGATGGAAATCTTCTACCGTGGCAGAAAGCTATGTTTCCGATTCAATGATAAATAAAGTACAGATAGCTGACCGAATTTTATATAAACAAAATATTACAGAGGCTGTTTGCTCTACTGTGATACAGAAAAATGAGAAGAAAGTTGATGATTCCATTAGGAATCCAACCATTAATAATGTTGACATTATTGAAAATTTAAACTTGCCTAGTAAGAAAGAAGACTCTATTGTTGAGATAGCTAATTGTTCTAATTGTTCGTTTACATTTAATATTACAAAATCGTAAGTTTTTGTACAAGATTCTATTTTTCCTAGTTATGTTAATTAATCATGTTTGAAATAAATTTGTCATAAATTTTCTAATATTGCTATTATATCCCTTGGGTCGTAATAAATATTACAGCCCGCTACCATAGCAACTGTCAATACGGTATGTAAAGTGTCACTTACGTTTCAAAAAAAGGTGTCATAATTGTTTACTTACGCAGTAGGTGTGACGAAAAATATATTTAGAACACGCCTTAAGAACGTGGAAACGAAAGTGCGAAAGTGTGCTCGTTGGCAAAAATAAATATATATACGCTATGTTTCGCAGATGATCAAGTAGTGTTAGCTCAAGATGTGGACGACATAGAGTAATTACGCGCAAATTGATCGAAGAATATCGTAAATGGGGTCTAGAGGTGAATACATAAAAAAGAGAAAATATGTGCATAATATACAATACAATTGTTAAAACCATCGCAACTTATAGTTCTGAAGCCTGGCCACTTAAAGAAGACAGCGACCAATGGAAATTGGGCATCGGAGGACGGCGGAGAATGTTTTAAACCGATATATACCATAGTCGACAAATTTTAATTTCTGTTTGCGTATGAAGTGTATGCTTGTTATATCCAACGTTGCCTGCTTTCAAACAGTGGAGGGAGAAGCAGAGTGGTGGACACACATACACATTTAACATACTATATTCCCTAACAAACACTTACCTAGTGTACAACACTTATTTCTCTACGTGCGTATATTAATAGTCGATTTCAACATACATGTTTTTACAACTCAAGAAAAGACACAAATCATAAAATGGTATTATGCCGGTAGACACCTGAATGTACCTGTACATACCCAATTTCCACAAAAATTAAATGTATGGGCTGGTATTTTAAATAATTCAATTGTCGGTTCTTTCTATAGGGACATATCAAACAAAAAGTTTACAGTAATCTCCACGAAAGAATGTAATATAAATGAATTGAGAGAAAAGATATTGAAAGCATTCTTAACTTTAATACCTGACATGCGACAAGAATTTTATTATAGGTTGGCCAAGAACAATGTGGTGGATTATTTGAACCTTTAATTTAGAATATTTATTTTTTATTATTATCGGAGAAGAGTTAATTTATTTTTTCATTTCATTTTATTTATATGCAGAAAATATAAGCTTTGTTGTACATCCTCATAAAAGTAATACACCTTGAAATAAATATTTTACAGTAAATATTCGTGGCGAATTTTATACGTATATTTAAGATGCGTTCTATAACCCTCTAAAGCAATAGACTTACTGACTAGCTATAATCTGACTGAGTCTTAACGTACCTCACTTAATCTACTTGCATACATTTGTTGGCAACCTCGCTATATGTCTTTCTTTACTTTTCTCCATCGCGCTCTTTTCCTCTTCTACTTTCGTACCAGAAAATTACGGTATATATATATATATATATATATATATATATATATATATATATATATATCGGGTGTATTATGAAAAACCTTTGGGGCTGTAGCTTCCTTATATTTTATCTGATTTTAATGAATGATATGTCAAACTAAATCGTTTTTAAAGCACTGTAACCTGTTTTTTAAAAAAACAATTTTTTGACATTTCGTTTTTGACAGACAGTAGTAAATTTCTTTTTTTAAATTGTACTACATATTTTTTTTTACTTATTCTAATAAACATTTATTTCCTGAAGACACCTCCATTAAATTGAGTGACAAATTTTTTATTATTAAAAAAAACTACGAAATTTACAGAAATCAAGCTATCATATATTTTAATGAATCAAATGTTCGAAATTGGCCCCATTTTGTTCCAGACACATTTGACACCGTCTGTTAACTCCAACTGCTACGTTTAATATAAGATTTGGTGGTATTTCATGACACACTTGTACTATCCTTCTTACTAAATCATCTCTGGTATCAGGTGGAGTCAAATAGACATGATCTTGAATGTAAGACCACAGAAAGAAATCCAGTGGATTCAGATCTGGCGATCTAGCAGGCCATCGAATAGGTCCGTAAGTGTCCATCCATCTGACGCCAAAGAAATTATTTAGAAATCAGTATTCATTCGTGCATTATGGGGTGTGGCACCGTCCTGTTGGAACACCATCCTGTTTAACTCAGCAAGTGGCAACTCTCTCTACTCTCTAAATAATCGCCTAATTCATTGCGTAACAAATTATTATACTTTTCTTGGTTTAGATTACCCTCCACAAAAAGGCCCTACTACTCTATCGCCTAAAATGCCACACCATACATTTACACTGAACCGACTTTGAAAATTGTGTTGCATCACAACATGGTTATTTTCAGTGCTCCAATGGCGATGATTATTTATGTTGAATACACCATTTTTCCCAAAAGTGCATTCATCTGACCACAACACACGACGATAAAAAATTCGATCTTCCGTTAGTTTATTCATGAAAACCGTGCAGAATTGAACCCTTTGTTGAGGGTCGTTTTCACCGAGAGCATGCACCTTCCGTGGTTTATAAGGAAAGAACTTGTGCTTCTTCAGAATGTACTGAACTGTAGAATGTGATACCTGCATGTAGTGAGCAATTTCTCGCGTAGACGTATTAGGGTTTTCTTCCACATAGAACAAGACACTTAATTCTAAATATTGATCTTGAATTACACGTGCGTTTATTTTCGGTTTTTTGAATGATCCAAAATTTCGAAAATTTCGCACGAGCCTTCCAAACTTATCGGCACTTGGACGGAGTCTGTCAGGAAAACGATTTCCATAAAGTCGCAAAGCAGCTGCAGAATTTGTTCCGCATTCAAAATATGCTTGAATCGCATCCACACATTCGCCATTATCCATTTCAATAACAAAATTTAGAAATAAATCGTTGAAAATGTTATAATGAATGTGTGACTGACAGATGTCACAGCTCTCTTCGAAAATTTGGAATGCACTTTTATCGTTCAATATGACTGCTTGATTTTTAAATTTTTAAAATAAACACTGTAAATGTTGTTGTTGACCCACCGCTCACTGATAACATTGGTTTGTGATCCTTTATGGGCTATATAGTATTGAATGTAAGTGATTTTAAAAGGTACACACATTTGCTGGTAATAAAATGAAATAGAGTATTTAAAATGCATTTAAGAAATCTCTGTGTTCGGAAAAACCAGAATAAATCGAACTAAAAAAAACCTTCAATTTCTCGATTTTTTTTCATACAAGGATATCGTTGTTTACAGTTTCATATTCAGAAAAAGTAATATATTTGAATAAGGAAAAAAAAAAGTATAGTGCAATTAAAAAAAATAGTTTGCAGCTGTCTGTCAAAAACAAAGTGTAAAAAAAAATTCAAGTGGATCACGTTACAGTGTTTTTAAAACGATTTAGTTCGACGTATAATTTATTACATTCGGATAAAAAATAAAAAAGTTACAGCACGAAAGGTTTTTCATAATACACCCGGTATATATATAGACATATATATATTATATGCACTTAACATCATACTTAAATCACAAAGAAATTCATTATACGGTCTCTCTCCAATTTTTTTTTAGATTTGTGTGTTGCACTATTCACATATTTCCTCCACAAACCTGAATTCTCACATAATAAACTTTTCTCAAAAACTAAGCACCTCCCTACTTTACTATTATATCTTAAGTCTGGGAATTGCCATAAAAATCTGCTTACCCTGTTAGCAAACAGGCGAGTTGATGAATTTTTATGAACTTTTGATATTTTCAATTGTTTTGCGTTCGAAATACACATACGCGTATTCGTAAATACATCTACGCATTATGATAGGTGTTCACGTATTATAGTGGGAAACGCGAGACACACAATTTGAGCCGACAGCAGCTCTGAATCACTCAAATCCCTCGTTCTCCTAAGCGATTGTAAGCCGACCGAGAATACCTGTCGAGTGTAGTTATTTGTGGCTAAATTTATAATATTTAATTTATTATTTAGGATACACATACTTCATAGATAATTAAGCATTAAAACATTGTAACATTCCATTAAAATTGTCGGTGAATTTTGAATGGAATTCAATTAATACCCAAGATAAACTTACTTGAAATCAAAGAGAGACCTAAATATCTAACTTGAGCTTTGGGAGCAATTTCAAAAGGCCGTAATTAGTGTTATTCATTAATAAACATTTAGTTTCTTATTTGGTCTTGGTACTAATGGAAACACATATAATTCTTTAGTACGTACAAAGTTATAAACAAACTACTTAAATCATCGTGTCTGCTTTTAGAATGAATACCGCCTGGGGAGGAGGCTCTTAGGAACGTGGTAGGGGTTAGAACGACCCCTCCTTTATATTCCAGCATGCCCGTTGGAGGCAGAGTAGCGGGAAAAGTAACAGGCATACTTTCGAATTCATACAATGGTAAGTGAAACGTGTCTTGGAACTTCATTATAAGAACATTTAATATATAATTATTTTCTTGTTTCTTCACAAATTATATTAAATATGAATGTAAAACATATCTTTCGAACATTACTAAGTTTCAAGTTCAATAGATTAAAGTTAAATTAACGAAAACGGAAGCACGTAATATAAACGCTAATATACAAAGTATACAAAGTTTAGGAAAATTTACAAGATTCTGCAATATTTCAAGCATAAAATTCGAAGTTTATATAAGCTCCTGATTCCGGAGTTTTAGTAATTTATGTTTCCAAGAAACATATTGCTATTAGTTTTGCTTACATACATATATGAAGTAAATTATTGTTATGTGGGCAGTTACTCAAGCATATATTTCTTTTAATATAATGTATAGAATCCACGCTTGGCTCTTGGTGAAACATAATGAATAAAATTTACTAAAGAAAAACACTCGGTATATTTGTTTCACAAAATATATTTATTAAATCTCTAACACGTATTTCGACTTTACAGTCATTGTCAAAGAGTTTGTAAACTGACCTAAAAATACACTTCTACCACTATTTACGAGTTTTTAAAGACTTTATTACGGCATCAATAGTAGGGGTTATTGAAAAAATCCAGCTGTGTATTTGTGACATGTCTATTAAGATTTATGGCATTTTTAATTTCTAATATTTCGAGAAAGTCTAGTCTTTTTCCTTACTTTTTTCCATACTTGTAATAAAGGAAAAAGACTAGACTTTCTCGAAATATTAGAAATTAAAAAAGCCATAAATCTTAATAGACATGTCACAAATACACAGCTAGATTTTTTCAATACCCCTACTATTGATGCCGTAATAAAGTCTTTAAAAACTCATAAATAGTGGTAGAAGTGTATTTTTAGGTCAGTTTACAAACTCTTTGACAATGACTGTAAAGTCGAAACACGTGTTAGAGATTTCGTAAATATATTTTGTGAAACAAATATACCGAGTGTTTTTCTTTAGTAAATTTTATATATTTCTTTAGACTCTGTATATCGTTTGTATATCTCAGGGTTATATCTTTCGGGTTATACTTAACTAGGCCTAATATTCAATGTAAATGTAAAGAAATAATACAACAAGATGTAAATTATTAAAATTCTTTTATTGTCTAAAATATCTTATTACTTAAACTAAAAACCTATTTATCATCAGAAAGTTTTATATAAATTATTTATGAGAAACCCTCATATATTTTTGAAGTCTTTGTTCAGATTCTATTGAATCTTTCCAAAATACCACATTAAAGTATTTCACATAACCAAGGAGGTATTTACCCGCCGAATGTTAAGTTAGGACTCAAGATGTCCTGGTACCTTGTTTCTAATTATTGTGTGTTATTCGACGGTTGTTTAAGTGGAAGTCCAGTTCTTACAGAACAATACATCTATCTTCACACGGAATACAAGTTTTATTTGATGTCTATTGATGAATATTTAATTGCAAAAATTCAATTACACAGATATCATGAGATCACTCGTGGAAATCTAACTTCCTACTTACTTGCTCAGATATCATGCATAAATTTACACTTACAGTGGTGTATTTATCGTAAGTTTGTTCAAATTAATAATTCATATATGTCTAAAAATATTTGTATTTTAGTTTTATAGACTTCAAATAATATTGCGCGTTATTTTTACCTACTCAAATTTTGCTTCTATTCTTCGTAATGCTTTTACTTGAATAGAGTTAAGTACGGTTTCAAATTAAAGTAATTGTATAAAGAAGATATTTAATACAATATTAATAATTATAAATCAAAAATGCTTCTACTTGTAATCATAGATATATAATAAATTTTTGATAAACCTTCTTAATATAAATTTAACTTTATTGAAACCGTTAAGTTAAAGATTAATGCTGAAGATTGAATGAATCTGAATGCTGAGTGAAAAATGTCGAATGAATGAATGGATCCTCTTCTGACGCTGTTCCGCGTTTTTATACCGTGTCGCTTTCGTTTCTCTGCTCCTCTTTTCTCTCCAACTTCTCATATTTCATTTCGATTTTTATTTTATTTCATGTATTTTTCCATTTTAGCCCCTGTGTTAATCCAGCTACGATAAGCAAATTTGTTGTATTTTCCGTTATCTGAAGTTATTTTGTTTACATAAATTCTTGTTTTGTGGTAATTTATGTGTTTTTATTTCGAGATTAAGTTTACTTTCCATTTTTGATTTCTACGAATTTTTCTATTTTGACCTGGTTTTCGTGTTTGGACCTGGAGAAATCCACTGGCTTTTGCTAGATGTCCTTCGTATTTTGCTTTCCTTGTCCTTCCCATACTTCTCACGTATTTGAGACGTATACATCTCTAATCTTTTTAAAACCTTTCACATTTTATTGTAAACATGCGCATTCTGATACATTTTTACTTTTCATCGAAATGACAGTTTTTTTGTTTACATTTTTAACGTAAGACGTTACAATTACTATCTTAATATTTCTAAATCCGCTTCGCATTTGTTAAAGACCTTTATAGTTTTTCAGGTTACATTGTTTTTGCTGTTAATATCAGATGCTTTACATGAATTTTATTCTTAATCTAAAAGAATCTGAGAGTACAAAATTTGTATGAAAAATAATGAATATATTTCCAAAATTATCATCAAATCGAAGACAAATATTACGAATAATATAACTAATTCATAAATAAAAACTTATACTGTCCTTTGTAGACAGTTTTGGTACGTAATAGTATATTGTACAACTAGTGCTGAAAATAGGATATTTCACACGAGCGTGAAGTTTGAGGCACGAGCCGTAGGCGAGTGGTTTAATTATGCGAGTGTGAAATATTTTCAGCAAGTGTTGTACACTATACTTTTCCGACGACCGCTTAGTGACAAGAATTAATTTCATTAATTTGAGAGTCATTCATTTGGCAGTTTCCTATTTGTTATTTTATGATTAGTAGGTTGGCACGTCTGTTACTTTGCACACGGTTCTGCGACGATTCTAATTGGCCCTCTTGAACTTTTCAGCACAGTTTTAGTTACAAGATAAGATAACTTTTCAACACAGTTTTGGGGATACAATGCAATTTGCAATTTTCAGTGCTAGTAAATCATGCGAATTTGTTCTTTTTACATTGTGGTCGTCGGAAATAGTTATTTACGATACAAGTGCTAAAAGTGCGATTTTATTTCACGAGTAAAAGTTTGCGACACGAGCGTTAGCGAGTATCGCAATTTACGAGTGAAATAAAATAGCATTTTTAACATGTGTATCGTACAATATTTTTTCTACAAACACAATTTTTATTATAAAATATAAAGAAACTCCACTGACCAAATTTGACAGCTCATGAATACGTTTTGACACAACTGGATACAGCCGTTAAATTTCGTCAAATTAAGTCACAATTCATACAAAAGATGAGTTCGTATTTTAATAAAGAAAATAAAGTAATAGCGAGAATAATAATTCTGAAAGTACTGCAACACAGGAAATAAATATCTCGAATTTTACACAAACTGTACATTTAATATTAATTATCCGAGAAATATGTAATTTTCAATCATTTTAATATATGTTGTCATTTTTGACAAACTGTCATGTCAATTTACTTTTAACACTAGTGTTAAAAGTACTACTTTTAACACGCTACGCTATAAAATCGCATTTTTAATTGAAGTTAGCCGTGTCAAAATGTCAACTTTTAACGGTGTTTGTAGAAAAATGCATTTTATATCTAATTGGATTTTAAACAATGATTTTAAATTCGTTATAACTTCTATTCTATTTACATCATGTACTTAATGCAAAATTGTCACAAGGTGCATTCAAAAAACACAACTTTGTTTAATTTCTTTCAATGTGAAATTCCACACCAAATGTATACATTGATACAGTGTAATTGGTTTCAGAAACAATACTTATCTTATCATTAAAATCATAAATCAAGTTTTGATTTTGTGCGTGTCAGACTCAATATACGTAAGGTTAATTACATATATTGTAATAGTTTGAAGTATATTATTTAATATGTTTTTCTTTATTTACTGATAATTAGCAATCGAGTTTTAATTTTTAGATTTGTGTTTCAACAAGTGTTCGTGCTCAATCATAATTCATAACATTTATTCAGTAAATTTGTATCCCTGTGACTTTTTTCTGTATCAAAAACTAGCTATCCTTGAAGGAAGACTCTTTTACAATGTTGAAGGCATCGAAAATACTGTGATCAACTTTTTGGGACATACTACAACAAGATATGCAGAGGTCATTCTAGTCATTACTCGATTCTGGCATTCGTTGTGTCGATTTAAAAGGAATGTACATTGAATCAAATATATTCACTATTCAGTTATTTTGTTTCTATTTTGAAATATAAATGTGATCTCGTTATTTAATTGTCGAACTGCGTGACACATTTTTAAATTTTGTTTCAGCTAAATTTGATCTAACGTGCATAAAAAGCAATATTCAAGTAAATAACATAATATTTGTTTAACATCAATTAGTATTTAAATTCATTAATATATTCTCCTGGCTTTCAGTAAATACTTTACCAAACGGATGTTAATATAATTCATTCTCTGCTGTTGTAACAGTCATAAACAGACTAAATACTGGCTCTTTAATATTAATCGTTTACAATAATTTATTATGCACTACATAGACAATAAATT
The DNA here is from genome assembly GCA_935421215.2 of Melolontha melolontha. Lineage (NCBI taxonomy): Eukaryota > Metazoa > Arthropoda > Insecta > Coleoptera > Scarabaeidae > Melolontha > Melolontha melolontha. Next base: position 55,566,523 of record OW285242.1, read on the forward strand.
ATCCCAGCTATATAAATCCATTATTCTGCTCAACATCATATTAATTCTCTATTAATAGTATTCGATATACCACAGCGTATTCTCAAATAAATTAATTTGTTATGAAATTGAAGACTAAAATTATATAAATTCTTCAAAAGTGGAGGATATTTTTTTCTTATTGAATGCAATTACTTGTGTTTAAATATTTTTAACTAATAATTTTGTAATTTAGTTTATTTATTTATTTCGTATGAGGAGCGTAATCTAAAATTAGATATTAGTGTATAAATCTCTTTTTTCTATTTTGCGTTCGAAATGAACTCATTATGAAACCCAAAACAGTATCGAAATGAGCTTCATTTCGATACGCTTTTTTTCATTTTTCAATGTTGGCGTTGTTCGAATACAGAAATAAATATCATTGCTGTCATTTGATTTTAAGAATTTATGTACATTTGACAGATATGATATATGTCCGTATTTTACAGAAACAACGTATGTTGTATACAATTGACAACAACATATATATGTTCCTATGTCACTCATGTTTATATTTTTAAATGAAATATCAAGTAATGTTAACGAAAATTAATAAATAATATGTAATATAATATACTTCGCGGATAGCAAGATTTAAATTTGATAATGTCAAGTATCAACGTGACCAACTGCATGCTTTATATAAAAATTAAACTCTGAACTTTCAAATTAAATAATTCCAATTTAAGCAATTTATTAATGTAAAAAACGCAAAATAGAAAAAATATTATAAAAAACTCGTTTAATAAGGCCTTTTGCCGCACTCGCTCTTTAGAAAACTCGCCGCTATCGCTGCTTGTTTTCTAAACTGATCTCGTGCGGCAAAATGGTGCCTTATGTTATGAAACTTGTTTTTTAATATACTATTATCTAATTTTGACACATAAAGTGACACTTTTCAAAACTGTATGACGTTAGGAAACGGTTTACTTTTCGTAACTGTTACGAAAAGTAAAATATTTCGTAACTCGTGTTGAAAAGTTCATTTCATCACTAGTTACGAAATATTTTGAAAAAATCATTTCATCTCAAGTTAATAAAGGGGAACGTTAAATGACACAAACTGGTTAAATTTTTATTTTATGCATTATAAACATTTATGACACAATGTGAACAATTGGTGAGGTTAATTCCTGCACACGTAGAATTCATGGCAGGTACTCTGATGTTATGATGCAAAACGGAATGTGCATTTGAGCTTGATTCACCAAGAATATCATTGGCAATCCTTTTCTTATTTTCTATAGAATTCTCTACATAACCCTCAGCTACAGTATTGGACTTCCAGCCTCCATGTCGTTTAACCTTAAAAATATCCGCACCAGAATCTGCCAAAAAGGTAGCCGATGACCTTCTGAAGCAGTGTCCGGTAAATAAGAAGGGATTTGGTAGTTTCAAAAACTGAGCAATTCTTTTCGGTAGATTACCGATTGTATTAATGCCAACTGGCTGTGACCCGCATTTACCATTATTATATTTGACGAAAAACCTATCGTGATTAACGTTTTGTGGACGCAAAGAAATATATTTTCTAATAAGATCAAGAAAATTTTGCCCATCAATATTTCCTTCTGTGATCACAAACTCGCGCGTTACTTTTGTCTTTGTATTAGGGATTTTTATTACAAAATGAGAAAACTCGTCTAAAATATCCCCCACACGTAGAAAAGTTAGCTCACTTTTTCGACAAGCACCAGCTATTCCAACGATCAATGCGACCTTTGTCATTAAATATGTTTTATCCTCAGCTTCTGTCATAAACCGGGAGACGTTTTCCTTTGACAAAATATTAGACTTTTTTGCATGGTATCCCTCTGACTGCCTCTTTAGAAATGCATGTAAACCGGCATATTTTGCAATATCAATATTCTTCTTCAAAGACAATTCACTTCGTAACATGGAATAAAGAGTGCAGAGTGTTGAAGCTTTTTGATTCTTTCTTCCCTCGAAATAGGCTAATAAAACCTTCTCATTAACACATTTAATTTTTTTGTCTTTAAGCCACTTCCCAAATTTTTCATAAGCCAAATCGTACTGGGCTTTCGATTTTTGTGGAATCACAGTCGATAATGCACTTTGGGCAGCCTCTTCTATATCGCTTGGTAGTCCACCTGAATCTGAATCCGACATTTTTACTCGTACAATGCACCGAAATATTTAGCTAATAAAAGTAAATACTTATACTTAAATTAACAAACACCTGTCAAGTCAAATGAATTATTATCAATAGCATGAAAACTGTCACTAATTATTTAATACGACTTATGGCGTTTAATGTCAGATCAACTGGAAAATTATAAATCTATGTTTTGGTCAAAATTAGATAAAATCTTGTATGAAACATGTTATGAAATGTTATTTTGTGTAACTCATGTCATTTTGCAGGATCTCGCTCGCTACGCTCGCTCGTCCTGCAAACATTCCATTTCGTTACACAAAATAACCCATTTCATAACTGGTTACATAAATAGCTATTATGACAAATAAAGGGTCATAAAACTAATTTATACACATTATCTGAGTTTTTAATTAGTCCAGAGCTGCAGGAGTTGGCTTGTTCAGCTCATGGATGCCACCATGGAAACATCTTCTGAGGCAGTCGTTTACTATGTAGGCCATAGTTTGTTCCACATTTCCGCGGTCACAGAGGCTAGTATCTGATAGTTTCCATTTATACAGCATTGAGTTGCACCTTCCGTGGCCTGTGCGGAATCTATTTAATCGAGACCACCGCCTACGTGGAAGGGTTACGCTCTCTGTCGGGAAGGATTAGAAATTAAATCTATGTTCCTCAATTCAGGGTGTTGCTCGAGGAAGGCTATCCAGCAATTATTCACATTGATGGGATGATGAAATTCCGTATTCAACCAAATCAGTCTCCTAGTGTTACGGTTCATTATTTAGAATATTTTATAACGCACATTTTATTTAAGTACCCCAAGAACAATGTCTTGTATTGTATATCGTTGCACAAGTGTTCGCATGATATAATCGTGCAATAAAACTTCGTAGATCGAGACTCTTCCCTCTGAGCCTTTTACGGGCGCTCGTTTGTTTTGACTTCACATGACGTTAGTATTTGGACCACTGCTTTCGTGCTTGTGTAAATGCCACTTTTAGTTGTCGTAAGTTTAGTGAGTTTTGAGGAAAATTACAACGACTCGGTGGATTTTATGTGGCCGCACTTGATTAATTAATCCCAAGATGAACTTGAATCATTGCACGTAGTCTAGGTCGTAATTTGTCGTGCCCTTCAAACATTTAAAAGGTAGGAGACGCTCCGCCATTTTGCACGAGGCATTCTAATTCATTGTTCCCGAATTCCGTTTTGCTAATATCTAGAAATAGTATCGTAGGGTCCCTGTTACCGGCTTCAAATTAATGATTACCGTTACAAGCAACATGTAGTCGCTGACTATGGTTCGGGTTGCCGAGTAGTCGCTTGGATAGCGAAGTACCCAAGGAAGAGAGAGATATGACGAGAAGCCGTCATCACAGAGATGTCATCAATATACACGCCAAAAGCTTAAGTTTTTGTTTATAATTATACCGTTTGAAGTAGCTAGATATTTATCTAGCATTTTTATATAGTTTACATTTAGTAGTATAATATAAAATATTAATGAGTCAGTTTCATCTTTATTACTTGTTAAATTCATTTGAAGCATTTAATTATAACTATTAATTAGTACCCCAATTTCTTTTGATATATATTTAGCGTCACATTTGTTTAAAAATTAAGCCATATCACGATATGGCAAAATATGACAAATTTAGGCACGCCTAAATTTGTCATATTTTTGCAAACGTTCTTAAAGTCTCATTATACGTTGGTATTATTTTCTTGTTCTGATATTATACCGTATAGTAATATACAGGCACGGTCAAAAGTTTTTGAACCGTACATTAATTCAACTTTTTAATTATAACTCAATATTTTTGTATGTGTTTATAGTAGTCATAGATTTACATATTACATAGATTACATATCTTACTTGTTTATATTTTTTATTTTCGACATAAACGATTAGAATAAATATTATTACTTTTATTTGGTGGTTGTTCGTTTTCTTTTATTATATCTAGCTTCCTTGAATGTAACGAGGTAATACGTGAGTACGTTCTCCGCGTAACGTAATTCACTTATACAAGTAGCCTTCAAAACGCGGTGGCGCCCTTTTTAATTATCGATCAGTTAGTTTAACGACGTTTCGTCAAGATTATGACTTGTATTTTTAACAGATTTAACAGTATTTTTACCGATGGCGATCCTAGTTGTATCGTTAAGTTGTACATTTACTAACTTGGTGTGAGAGCTTCGATACCAGACAGCTGCACATTACTCAGCGGAAGAGTAACCCAATGCAATGGCTGCTGTTCGGAAGAGGTCTCCCCATTCGCTCCCTATGAATTGCAGGCAAGTTTATGTAACATATTATTGGGTGTCTTCACATTTTTACCAGTTTTATAGAGGTGCTGCTTGAATGTCAGAGACCTATCTAACATTACTTGATTCCTATAGATTCAAGGATAAAATAAATACTGTAGTTCTCAATTTAAAAATAACTACAAAAATAGAAGTCAAGTTAAGTATTGTCGAGAGTACTTCATTTACCAACAGATTTTGAATGACAGCTTTTGAACATATTTTAACATTAAATTATTACTTCTTTGTTACAACATCTTGGCGGGTGGTGTAAATCGATATATATATATATAAAAAGCGTTCCAATAAATTTTACCTCTAGTAGTCCATGACAATAAAAATGTTTGTCGTAACTTGTACTATTTACATTTGCATCAGTTGTCAATTTGACAGACTATTTATTCTGATGTATACTTAGTTGGAGCTTTTTGAAATTGCTTTGTTATTTAAAATTGATTTAAAATGGTTTTCACTTTTCAGCACAAATCATTCATGGTTGAATCTTATTTTTGGAACGGACGTAATATTAACGGACAATGGCACTATTTTCTTGAAGAATGCTTAGAGGAATTTAGAAATATGTTTCCAAACTTCGTCTTTGATTTTGACAGTTTTTGGTACACAGTTAAATATTGCACTAAGGTTTTCAGAGAAACAGAGAGTGTTATACGGAAAGAAGACAGTGGCCGTCCGAAAAAATGTACGGAAGAGCTAGTTGACGATGTAACGCAAATTATGAATGATACACCAGGAACATCCATACGAGTATTCTCTCCACGAGTGGGTGTTTCAATTGGCACTTGTCATACAATTTTGAAAATAGACTTACATTTATTTCCATATCGCATGGCCTATTATCAAGAAATCAAAGAAATTGACTATCCTAGAAGAACAACATTTTGTCAGTGGTTCTTAAATAATTTTGATAATGACATTCTTGACAAAATTTTTCTCAGATGAATCATGGTTTTATCTGAATGGATATGTTAACTCACAAAATATAAGGATGTGGAATACTAAGAAACCGCATGACTGTTATGTTGTTCATCCACAGAAAATTGGTGTATGGTGTGCGATTAGTCGAAGGAAAATCATTGGCCGTATTTTCTTTAAAGGAGAAAGGTATCGACAAGAAATTATTATGACATTTATTGAACAGCTTAATGAAGAAGAAATAAATCAGGGTTACTTTCAACAATACGTAGCTAGAGTGCACACAGCTTGTGAAACAATTAATATGATACGGAAATTTATCAAAATCGGTTGATAAGTTTAAACATCGAACATGAATTTCCAACAAGATCTTGTGATGTTAACCCCTGTGATTTTTTTCTGTGGCCTTTTTAAAGAACTCAATTTTTTGGGTACAGATACCTGATCTTGCAGACCTTCAGATCAGAATTGCTGAAATAATTAACGATATCGACGATATGCTACTACAAAACGTTTTCTCCTTCATTAGAAGAAGATGTTAGAAATGTCTCGAACAAGGTGGTGGCCACTTTCAACAATTTTTATAAAATGTTACTTGTTTGTTGCAAATAAACGTATCTCATTTAGTTAAATATTTTAATTTTATTATTTTGACATTTATCATGTCATTCAAATAGTTCATAACCAACAAAATTCATATTAAGAACTTAAGTAAAAAGCTAAGATATACGTATAATTTCCATGGGCAACTTCGAGGTAAAATTTAGTTGAACGCTCGTTATATATATATATATATATATATATATTTAGTGTTAATAAGAATTAAAATTTATTTCTTATTTATTTTATTGGCCGTGTCATAATATTAAAATAATAGACTTTTTCTTGGTTTAGCGACCTTTAATGAATTTCAGTTTTTTACTACGACGTTTCGACTTTTTTATTATTAAGACTTTTTCAAGTGATTAATCACTTGACCATCAAATACCTTTTTTCAATTTGAATTAAAATTGTAAATTTATAAAGACGGATAATTTCAACATAAATTGTCAATATCTTTAATTTACATTTTTTCCTCTCTACTATCGTTGCCAGACATTTCTGCAACCAATAACAATTTGAATTTTATTTTCCAACGCTAATCGAAACAAAATATAATTTAAAACGGCAGAAAGATCTGAAGAATATGAAAAACTAAAATTAAAAATCCAGACTCACATAATTTTATTTTCATTTACCGTTGGTACATATTTTATAGGAAAATTCATAAATTTTACTAGAAAAATCCATTTGCACATGAACGATATTGGTACAGACATGTTCTCTTGCATGTAAACATGACAATTACGACTCATAACCTATCCGTAATGCGCGCCATCTGCACGGAAAATATCTCTTTTTGAAAGCATATTTGTATATTTTTACATGCAGTGTATTTTCACATCATTTTTAACGTTAGACGAAATCTATAAAAACGCACAATAAAATTTTATGTATGTACATAACCACAACTACAAGAAAAGTGTCATATTTTTCAAAACTAATTCAAGTTTTTGAATATTCTGAATTAATAGAAAAAAATATATAAATTGGATTTGAAATATATATATATATATATACCGGGTTTTCCTTTTGTTATTACACATAGTTATAATGCATTGACTGAGTTACTTTCATTTCCAATTACACATAGGAATAAATATATGGTGGCGTAGGCAACCAGTTATATAACAAAATCTACAACAAACAATACAATAATTCTTAAATAGATTGCCATGGAGAGTAAATAATTTTTTTTTAAAGTCACATATTTTTCAATTTTTATTCATTACAAGAATCTTAAATCAAATATATTTTATTGAAAAATAGATAATTTATTTAAATCATGGACGTATAGCAAAGACGAAAAAGTTTCAATGGTAATGTTGTATCAGAAAAATAACAGTTTAAGGACGGTCAGAGACATGTTTGCCGTTAATTATCCTAACAGGCCTATACCTTGTGCAAAGACAATTTTAAATACTTATAATAGATTCAAAGAAGATGGTTGTCTTTAAATTCACACACAAAAATAATAAAATCAATAATGTGTTAACACAAGACTGAAGCTGAATGTCCTCTGTTATGTAGAAGAACAGTCTGTAGGATCGCATTCAGATGTAACCAAGCATTTTGGAGTATCGTATAGTTCGGTGTACAGAACCCTGAAAGTATTTAAATATCAGCCATACAAGGTATCAAACCATCAGGAGCTATTCGTGGAAGATAAAATAAAACAAACTGATTTTTGTGAAAAAATATTTAATATGTTAAATGAAAACGAAGCAATTTTAAGTAAAATAATTTTTACTGATGAAGTTACATTTACCATAAATGGTGAAGTCAACTCTCAGAATTTCCGGTTTGTATCCTACATTTATCCATTGAAAAATACTAAATTTCCTTTCCATTAATCTATTAAGTATTGGTCCCATACAAATCCTCATGCCCAAAACCTAACCCGAACACAGTACCTTCAAAAAGTCAATGTCTGGATTGGAATAATAAGGGATAGACTTATTGGCCCATTTTTTATTGACGGTAACCTCACTGCAGAAAAATATTTAAATCTCTTACAAAACCACATCATTCCAACAATTGAGATACTAAATGTTGATCAACTTTGGTTCCACATGGATGGGGCTCCGGCACATTCTACTCACGCCGTCAGGAATTTTTTAAGTAACACATTTCAAAGACGGTGGATTGGCAGGTTTGGCCCCATACCAATGGCCCGCAACATCAGCTGATTTATCTCCAGATGATTTCTTTCTTTGAAGTTACTTAAAAAGCAAACTTTATAATAATTTGCAAATTCATAACTTGGATGAATTGAAAGAACGCATACTTACTGCATGTGATGGAATAAATCCAAAATTTATTCTGAATACCCTGCTTTCAAAATCGCCTTGCGTATTGTCTTGAAAGAAAAGGAGGACATTTCGAAAATTTGCTATAAACGCTTTTGTTATGTTGTTTTGTTTATCTTAATTATTTATGTGTTTTCTGTTAAAATTGTTTTTACTTTTTTCAGTACTGTTGGTCTGAAAACTGAATTGGTGAGATTTATTCTTTGCTTTCGAGGCCCTGCGTTATTCTTAATTATTTTATATATTGTTCCTAAAGACACCTTGGTTAATTGCGACGTTCGTTGAATGTTCTGGGTTTGTAGTTCGTTATTTTCTTCCATCAGGGTATGATAGATATTGAAAATTAATTGTTTTGCATCTTCTGATATATGCTTTCTCTGTCGTGCTCCAACAGTATTATCACTATCCATATAACGTGTGTTCATTTGAAAAGTCAATCTAGGTTACTTTGAAATTTTGATAGAATAGGACGCATATATATTAGTACATGTATGATGCCTTTGTCAAAGGCATCATTGCCGAAACATGTAGGGTTGTTTTAAATATATATACTTTGAAGTAATAGACCAGACCTTTAATCGCCGACTTATTAAGTTTACCTTATCATACCAAGGTCACGAAAATATTATATTTATATATATATATATATATATATATATATATATATATATTATTGATTTGACCTTAGTTCATGTAAAAAATAAACAGAGATTAGCATAAAAGTCAATATTACGAAGGGCTTTAATAAAAAAAAACCGTCATGTATTGTAAAACATGTATATAAAAATATCGTAAGATCTCAATTAGTTATTTAATAATGAAATTGATAATTTATTACATACATCTAAATTCATATTTCTATTTTATTTATTCATATTTACATTAATTTATATTAAATATCGCGATTAAATAATAATTTTAAAACTAATTCTGATTATTAAGGACTAATATTTTGAACCAACCATGTATAAAAACGTTTGGTTGTCCCTATACAAAAAGCAAAGAACATGTGTCACAATTGTTGGAATAACGAAATTATTAAATAAAAAGCTTACATCCAAATATTGATATGACCGATAACACAATATTCCGAAAAATCAATAAAAAATATTGACCAAATTATATTAATAAATTATCGATAGAATCAATTTAAATTGAGAAAGAAAAGTAAAAATATATAGATATTTATCGTGCTCATGGAGAAAACAATTTTTATTGGATGAGAGAATTTTTTCGTATTTTGTTTGAGATCAGCAAAACTAAAATCAATCAAAGTGCTAAAACATACCCTACAATTTAAACAACATTTCTTATCTCGCCTAACTTCTATATCCCCATAAAGGAAAAGATTCTCTACGAACGTCTCCAAGGCCTGAGAACTACCCATATTTCAGCCTAATCCACTTGAGAAGCAATCCTGAACACATTCTCGTCTAACCTCTACACGAAAACCGTACCAGAGATATATATATTTTAACCAGGTAGGGTGACTGTTCACCTAAAATATTTAATTTTCATTTTTCTTTCAAAAAAATATTGATTACTTTAAATAAACAAATCAAATACTTACTCAGAAAGTCACATATTTGTTGTTAAGGCCAATTACCATTTAATAATTGTATTTTTGTTTTTATCAAACACAGTAGTTAGCAAATATTTGTTTACAAACTAATATTAATATTAGATAAGATTCATCAGGCAACCAAATACATTCATCACGTTCGTCTAACACATAGTTTGCAACTTAGTATACCCATTATCAAACCGATTTATAAAAAAATTGTGAACAATTTAAATACTTACATATTAAAACCATATTATTTTAAAAACTAGTCTCTAGTTTTATTTCTCAAATAAATAAGAAAACATCAATTATAAAGGTCATTTATAAATCTGCCCAGACTCCTATACTTTAAAAGTGTTTATGCTCTTATTTGAATTATTATTGTCTTCAACGTAGATCATCTCTCTATATTATAACAATATATATTACTTATCTTCGATATACGTGGAATTTTTATATGTTCTCCATGTGTCCGTTAATGTAGCCTTCAAACATTATTTATGTGTGTAAAAATACGTCACATATGTCCTATATTTTTGATTGGACAATAATATGGCTAACCGGTCTAGGGGATCTAGGGGATCAGCAACAGACCGTCGTAGCGAACGGCCCTAAAAAAAGGCGCCGAACCAACCCAGAAGGCGGTCCAAAATTAAGCGGAGGACCAGCCCAGAGTTCGGTCTGTACTAAAAATTTAAATTCATACACGAAAAAAGCCTGTACGAAAGTTTAATTAAAAACGTTGGCCTCTGTGTGGTAGGCGACTGTACAAAAAAAGTGTATAAAGATCTTGAAAATGAAGAACCAACAAGCGAAGTTTATATACCTTTTGAAGAATAGAAAAGTACATATATACCAATGCGTATTTTATCTCGATGACTACTTCAAAGAATAAGGAATTTCCTACGTTGCAGCTACGGCTTCATCTGGAAAAATATTCACCGTTTTTAAGATAAGTGAAAGTATATGTTTTTGTGCAAGACGTATATATAATTATGAACATTAAAAGAGCTCGTGATTCATATTTCTAGAGTCTGTGCAAAATTGGAAGACACCAGAGCGGGAACGTATTTTAAACTTAAAAAGAAATAGAATTAGGATAGGAGTGGAATGAAGATATAGCAGATCATCATGAAAACATTGACCTTTTGCAGCCAAATTCAAATTATATTTTTGCTTTACATGTGTAGCATTTAATTGATATTTTGCCTTGTTTATTTTTTGTTTATTATCTTTCCTCTGTAATTAAATTATAAACCAACTTTTCCATGACTACTTAAGAATTCTTTACGTAGATATGTAAGTAAAATATTTTATGAAAATTTAAGGTTATGTTTACAATTGAATGTTTCAGGTATAAACTGAACGACACAGTAAAAATTCCATCGTAAACGAAGTCGGAACTATTTTACTCGGAATCATGTAACATGCATATAGTAATTATTTCAAGATCAACATGACATTTTTTTTTAATTTACATGTTCATTACAAACTTATGAGTAGAGCTGAGGATTTTTGCGGTACGGCAGGACCGTATGTAGTGCATCCCCATATATTCATAACTTATGTATATATAATTCGCCTATTGTAAATAAATTAGCTTGTATAAATATATTATTCATAGGAATATTAATTTAAACAGAAGGTAGTATGTTTTGGATATTTGTATTGTACTTATATTATTGCCAAAACAAATTGATGTATAAAATAAAAATATTTAAAAAAAAATGTTTGTACTTTATGTGTACCTGTTATATATTACTTTATTGCATTATGTATTGCAACTTTTAACAAAGTAAATAACTTAATATTATGTTATATAAACATTGGACAATATTATTTTTAATTAAATTCTCAAAGTACAATTAACTAGTTTAATTGTAAATAAGTAGCGTTACTGACAATACATGCTATATAAAAAAATATGTATAACTGTAATTAATTTCGTGTGAAATTTCATACAAACTGGTTAAAATGATAGTAATTCTACTTATCATTTTTCCAGTTTGTATTAAATTTTATGCTAAATTAATTACGTGTTATACGAATTTAATATTTTAATTTACATAGTATTTATTTAAATTTAGCGCCTAAATATCGATAGTGCTGCCTCTCACTGATGCTTTATCATGTGACAAGGATATAACTATCTCTGTCTATAGTTTCGGATACTTTTTTTCAATGTAGTTGCCGGGCCGTTCTAGTCTGTGGCGTGCCTTTGGCTATGGTTATTACTAATAACCATAGACAGAGATAGTTATATCCTTGTCACATGATAAGGCATCAGTGAGAGGCAGCACTATCGATATTTAGGCGCTAAATTTAAATAAATACTATGTAAATTAAAATATTAAATTCGTATAACACGTAATTAATTTAGCAGAAAATTTAATACAAACTGGAAAAATGATAAGAAGAATTACTATCATTTTAACCAGTTTGTATGAAATTTCACACTAAATTAATTACAGTTATACATATTTTTTTATATAGCATGTATTGTCAGTAACGCTACTTATTTACAATTAAACTAGTTAATTGTAATTTGAGAATTTAATTAAAAATAATATTGTCCAATGTTTATATAACATAATATTAAGTTATTTACTTTGTTAAAAGTTGCAATACATAATGCAATAAAGTAATATATAACAGGTACACATAAAGTACAAACATTTTTTTTTTAATATTTTTATTTAATACATCAATTTGTTTTGGCAATAATATTACATCAATTTGTTTTGGCAATTATATAAGTACAATACAAATATCCAAAACATACTACCTTCTGTTTAAATTAATATTCCTATGAATAATATATTTATACAAGCTAATTTATTTACAATAGGCGAATTATATATTCATAAGTAGAGCTGAGGATGTTTGCGGTATAACCATGGTTATATCATGTAACCATAGTAATTTACTATGGTTACATGATATAACCATGGTTATACCGCAAACATCCTCAGCTCTATTCATAAGTTATGAATATATGGGGATGCACTACATACGGTCCTGCCGTACCGCAAAAATCCTCAGCTCTACTTATGAGAGCAACAGGTATGTTAAGAAGTATACAATATACTACGTACTATACCCGAATACTTAAAATGACTTATATTTTTTAACATACGCGTTTTTAAATACAACACCTCCTTCAATGCCTGAAAAAAAGTTCTCATGTTATAGTATAAACATTTTTGCTTAAAATCAAATGAAATATGAATCCATGCCATCATAATTGGAACTGTCATGTAACATAACCTGAAATTTTGAATATGAGCTATAATTTTTCATTGGCGTTTGCACGTGTTTATGTAACATTGAAATATTTATTATACAGAAGCGAATCTTGTTTTAGAAAAGAATGCACCTATTGGATATTTTCCGGTTGTTTTATATTTTGTGTCGTCACATTTTTCGTACAACTTGGTGTCTTCTGATTTTCCGCAAGCTTTATGACACTAAATATATGTTAATCAACGTATAGTAATTTCAAGTTAATTTTTTAATAGTTTGTAATTTTGTTTCGTTGTTTATTAGTTTAAATCGCTTATTTGTTTATTTTACCATTTTGTTTGAATTATCTCATATACGTTCATACGATTTTTTGTTGTTTGGTCCTGATAAGGACCATGGTAGAGAAAGTTTGAAGTACATGAATACATGTGTTCGGATTATAATAAACCAGTTCATTTCATGTCATTATCTATATTTATTACAGTTAGCTCGTCTTTATTTTGTCAAAATTGTTGCTGAAACTATTACTTTCATTTGTAAAGAATTATTCTTTTATCTGCTTGTAAATACATTTAATTAATAATTTCAATTGTCACAGGATTAGGTAAATATCACGTTTTGGTGTTTAATTGTAAAGAACTTAGAATTTCCGTATGCTATTACAAACAATTTTATCGGCATTTTATTGCTATACCATTCTTATTATATATAGGTATCTTACTGTCATATGTTTATAGATTAGTTGCTAACCAAATTAGGCATAGGGTTTTTCCGGTGTGATCCGCAATGTAATTCCCCTCCAACGAGAAAACACCTCTTACATACATACTGTTTCTGTATATACTAGTTTATGTATGTAAATGAAATAACCAAAAAGTACATAAGTGTTTTTATTATAATATATTAAAAAATAACAGTTCTCATGACTGATTCAAAAAAGAAGTTAAAAAACCTAGCGCACAAAAATCTGCAGCATGTATAGGGCCTAGGAGATCTGATGATATTTTATGATTACTAGGGACCGGACACGAGAGGCCGATGATGCGCACCGGCGTACTATTAAAAATTTGTATTTTTAAAGAGTTTTTAATTTTATTTAAATAATTGGAAAACAAACGCGTGGTGATCTGTAAAATACGAAATACATTTATTTTTTATTTCTTCATTTTGTAGTTCAAGTTGAGTAAAGGAGTATTAATATTAAGTAGCAATACTTTCTCAAGGTCTCTTCTATAAAATTTGTTCTCTTTGAATGAAATACATCCTGGTAGATAGAAAGCGTCCTTTCTACATCGCAACTGGTTATAGGTGCATACCGAAAATATTATTTTATTTCAGCGTATTTAGCAGTTAAATTTTGAGGCATTATCCCATATACAGTTGCCGCAAAGTTTTTAAATCTGGATTCTTATTAAAACGGCGTCTAACTTTTGCCGAAGGCCACATCCGAAGTCACTTGGAATATTTTTCACATTATTAATAGCCATATCTAATGTGGTTAATCCATCATTTAATTTGAGATTTTGATTTTCAAAATAAGTGATTAGTTTCGAAAAATTTTCAAAGTGTTCCTGAAGAAAGTACAACTAATTTTTTTAATTTGGAATTTGTAATAGTTACACTCAGGAATGCTTCAAGCATCCTCATTTAAACATATAACGAAATTTTGTAAACTATTGAAATTCTCTGCATAAAAACTAGTAGCTTCCAACCACGTTCCCCATATAGTTATTACTGGAGAGGAAGGCAGCGACAAAGATGGAAGTTTTTTCCTGTAAAGAGCTACTCTCAATGGCGCTTTTCTGAAAACTTTTTTAAAAGCGAATACAAGTCTATCAACTTCCGGAAAGATGTCTTTGATATATTCACAGATTCTGTGGAGAGCATGTGCTACACAAGTAATATGCAGCATATTAGAATATGTTTTCTTTAGTAGTCCGCCTGTTTTTAACATATATACAGCACTGTCACGGGCAAATAAAAGTATTTTTTCTTTGTACCTGTCGTCCGAATGAAGCATTTGGTGCATATTCTCATAAATGGTTTTAGCTACTGTATTTATAACTCTTGTTGCTATTACATATGCGTTATATGGAATAGTTGGATGTAATACCCCAGCTACAACATTTACCAGACAGCGTCCTAATATATCGACGGTTTTGTCGGCACTTATCCATAGGTACTGATTTGAAAGATGACCTTAATGCGTTCTGGTGCTTTCGTGTAGCACTCAGAAACATAATATTTGCGTATCGTGGATTCATCAGTAACATTTCGACCACTATATTTTTGGACAAATGCTTTCAAGATAGGATCGTTAAGTTTATTTAATGGAATATTTGCCGCCATTAAAGTTTCACAGAGTCCTTCGCTAAAATTGTCAGATTCCAACGGTTCTAATTTCTGTATGTGTGCTTGCGATGCTAAGTGACGTTTTACATGCGATTTCTAGGATTTTTTTAACGATATTTTACAGGCGTTACAATAAATTCCGGAATCACTGACAATGGACATACATTCAGTAGGTATTACTCTTAATCCAACTCGCCACTGTTTCACGCTGCCAAAAGTAACTTAAACAATGTTCTAGATCTAAATAAATGAAAATTAGAAATGTAGCTAATGAAACTTAACGAAATTCACTGCGACACTTGAACCAAAATAATTGGGAGAAGTAGACTCGAGGAAACGATATTAAATAGTATCTAGTTTAAAAACTACGAAGTATGTAATTAACAGTTAAAACAATGAAGAAAAGAAACTAATTCACCGTACTTTATTTATCTTACGAAATATAAACTAATAAATAGAATAACTCCTCATGCTTTTATCCACGTCCGTGAGGAAAGGAATTTAACTGTAATATTGAAGTAATTGCGTCACAATTCAACGACAGAAAACAGATGTGCGGTTAACCGAATGAATAGTGCTGTTCAATAACTACGTGTTGTACTTAGCGAGGTTATAGACTCGATATGGTCCATCGTTATTTCAGCCTGATGCGTCCGGTCTCTACTGATTACCGAAGTTCGATCAAGCTTATTTAGCGTTACCCAGGGTGCACATGCAACGTTCAACCACGGACACGAGCTAGTCTACACCCCAACTTTGCATTGAAACAATTACAAAGAAATTGAAGAATGACGGAAACAGTACATTCGCAGTACTGATTTTTTACGCTTTGAGTTTTACCCTTTTCAATGATTATTTATTTGCACTTTATGATTGTTTTGTGAAATATTAAAAGAAATATAATTTTTGTTAAACTGAAAAAAATGTACAGCACTTCCAACGCCTGGGATATATTTAGCAAAGCAAAATTTTGATACGAGGGGGTTTAACCTACTATTGAAACAATCTAAAGTTCCTGGTCTGCAAACCAGCCCTCCACAGCTTCTATTACCTCTTCGCTATCCGAAAATCGACGTCCTTTTAAACTTTTCTTCAATCGATGGAACAGATAATAGTCTGAAGGGGCTAAGTCTGAGGAATAGGACGGGCGTTCCAGTAATTTGAGATAGATCCCGAATTGTATTCATGGTAATGCGCGATTTGGGTGCAGGGGCATTGTCCCATAAAGACAACACACCTTTCGCTAACATGACGCGTCTTGTTTCCTTAATTTTCTCTCTCAGGGTAGTTAGTAATTTAGAATAAGAATCTCCAGTGACGGTCTAACCCTTTTTTAGGTAATCTATCATAATTATTACACGGATATCCCAAAAAACTGAAGCAAGAACTTTTCCAGCGGATTTTTGAACTCGAAACTTCTTAGGCCTTGGAGAACCATGATGCTTCCACTCCATCGATTACTATTTTGTTTCTGGGTCATAGTCACAAGATGGTTCCAAAAATCTGGATCTCCTTCGAAATGGGCACATATTGACCGTGATGCTTTCACTCTTGCTCGTTTGTGTTCGGCGTTCAAGCATTTAGGAATCCATTTTGCAGAAATTTATTTCATATCTAAATCGACGTGAACTGTATGATGAAGGATGCGTTCATATGAAATCTTTAGTACCTCTGCTATATTTTGCAGCCCAATTCGACGGTCTGATAATATCAAGTCATGAACTGCGTCAATATTTTCGGGGGTGGATATCGAAATCGGTCTTCCTGATCGCTTCTCATCTTCAACGGAAAGTTTCCCTTTTTTGAATGACGCAACCCAATTTTTGACAGTCGTATATGATGGGAATTGATCGCAATTGATGTGCTAATCATACCTTCGTAAATTTCCTTACCACTTAACCTCTTCAAATACAAGTATTTGATGGTGCCTTGATTCTTCAATTTATCGAGTTTCACATTTGCATTCGACATGCTTTCTTTCAAAATTTACTGCACAGTAATACTTAAACTTCTTAACGTAAGATTTTACAATAATACTTTTAAAATGAAATTATTTCTTGCCATTCTAACAAGAGTTTGTTTTGTTCAAGGAAAATAGTCTAGGCTAACTAAAAATATCAATATATATATATATATATATATATATATATATATATATATATATATATATATATATAGGGTATATATATATATATATTCGTATATCGGATTGGAACCGCGTTCTCAGCACTGCGTTCTTCCTAGCCGACGTTTCTTCTAATGTCGCAAGGGACATCTTCAATGCTGCTACTATTTTAGCTGAACTGAAACTACACTGTATATATTTTCTAAATTTTAGATTATTTCAAACATAAAGATTATAATTACGTGAATATTTAATCAGCCATAAGAATTGTTGCTCTATTTTCTTTCAGTTTCAATGAAGCCAACCCTGAAGATGTTCCTTACAACAGTCGACAAAGCTTCGGTCAGTAAGGAAGCAGTAGCAAGAACACGCTTTCAGCCCGGAATCCAAAAATCAATCATGGACAATAGATATAGTTTAACGACAAAATTTATGTGCTCCAAGATTAATGACCACCATTTAAAATAAGTCTTTTCTGCTTTATTAAACCTGTGCAAAACAAGGAAGGAATTACAAAACAGACAAGGAAAAAATTGAAATTTGAAACATACTTCCGTGAGTAAAACCTCACTGCCTTGTACAAAACAAATTTTAATATCAAAATATTATTAAAAATCGAATGCGGAGAACACAACACAAGTCCATATTTGGGTGAAAATTGCAATGTAGACGCGTGTTTCGTCTTGCTATAGACCCGTCAGTGGATGATACTGGGATTGACAAAAATCACCACAAAAACTCCCTAACTACATACAATCAAGATACAAAAGAGAGCATGGCAGAACACTCAGCGCTCCGCATTGATCAATGTCAATATCACAAACGCTAAGCCAACCATTGCCGAAGACAAAACAAGTGGTATCCCTCTAAGTGTTCTTCCATGTTATATTTTGTTATTTGATTGTATGTACGAGGTGTAGTCGAGAAATTTTAGGAATCTGGCACCGTCGGTTAGTTTAATAAATGAAGCATGTGCACTGGTATACTGCGATGTGTCAAGAATATGACGTTTTTGTCCGATTATTAGTTTGTTAGTTTATGTAGAGAGCAGTTTTAAAGTTTGCTAATTGTATATTTTATTGTAAAATAGAGTTAACTCGTGAAAATGTTCGCGCGATCTATTATGTTTTTTGTTGTGATTTAACTCAACACCAGTGCATATAATGTTTGATTTCTGAATTTGCTAACGAAGCTCCATCAATGACAGCGGTGTATTGCTGGTTTCAAGAATTCACGTGCCGTCGTACTTCGCTTTAGGATCAAGCAGAAAATATTGCGGAAAATATCGCTGCCCTACGTGGAATGATTGAAGAATACCGTCATGAGATTCAGTCATGCTTCTATATTTCTAGGTCCTCGATATATTCAATCTTGCATATTCATTTAGCTGTGAGGAAACTTTGTTCTTATTGGATACCACATATTTATTTATTTAACGTATGGCACTAAGCACACCTGTAGATACCAAAAATATACACAAAAATGAAGAGTATACAATGCAAGTAAATTATTTACAAACAAACATCTAAAGATTCATACCACATCTTTCCACAACTTAAAAAGACGATCGCGTAAAATAGTGCCATGCAATGCTGAAAAAATTCAATCACGGATCTTCTTAACCTGTCTATGATATCATTACAGGTGATGAATCATGGACATATTCTTACGAACCGAAAACAAACCAACAATCGACAATTTGGCTGTTTTGAAATGAACTTCTGCCAACAAAAATTGTTCCTTCGCGAAGCACTTCTAAACAGATGATTGCGTGTTGCATAGCAAAATCTAGTCATATTGCTACAATTATTCTGGAGAATCGTCGAACTGTAAATGCGGTATGGTATACAACAACTCGCTTGTCCGAAGTTATTGATGAATTGCGAAACAGCAACCCTAAACGTCTAATCATCCTTCATCATGATAATGCTACCCTCCATACCACTCACCTAACAATCGATTATTTACGAAGCAACGGCATCAAATTAATGACTCGTCCAGTCAATAATCCTGACTTGGCCTCAAGTGGTTTTTTTACGTTTCTGACAATAAATGCGGGGCCACTGTTTTTCCTGTCCAGGAAAGACCATTGAGTCACACATTTTGAGAACGCCTACCTCAGAATGGCATAAATGTTTCAATGATTGATTTAAACGAATGAAAAAGTAAATAAAATTTAATGGTGAATATTTAGAAAAACAATAAAGTCGTTTATTTTTGTATTAAATGTTTTCTTAATAGCATTTCCCGATATTTTCCAACCGTTTCTCGTAGTAATGGAGTTGTTATGGTGAAGTTGTTCTATCCTAGTAATATGCACTGACAAGTCTATACAAAGACGAATACGTGTCTGTATGTTTGGTTAACAATTTTCATACAAATATGAACTTGTATTGCCTTCCCCACAATCGATTTTTAACTCTTAACTACTATTATGAGGTCAAACTAGACCCCAGCATTCAAATATCTTTAGCTCGCCATTAAGGATTTTAATTCTTAAATTTGGCGAACTGGGTATACCCCTACTCAAACGTTCTGTTATCGAAGGCGTTTAGTAGTGTGTTTGTCTTTGAGATTCCGCGCAATTCGAGCTTAAGCTCAGATTTGACCCTTCGATAGTAGTTGTGAAATCGTTTTCAGTTGCGTCTTCAGCATTAATATTTATAATATAATAAAATGAATATTGCCGGTGTAACAGTGACATCAGACATTGTTTTTGACTTTCTAGACAGTTTACCAGACACACTGAAGGAAATGGAATTGACGGTGATTGTAATCATAGTGATAAAGGCAATCAGAGCGAACACTGAACATGACAGACTCAGAAATTCATGTAAGTGATAGGGATGATGAAGGTGAAATAAGAGACAATTGTAATGATGAAATTATTACTATTATTACAGGCGCAGCAGGTATAAGTGGGCTAAAAATCCGCCTGTGTTATCAAAGATACGTGCACAAAACATTATCACTCATCATCCCGACTTGCGTTGTCCCGCTTTACAAACAAAACCATCCACTACATATGAAGCATGGAGTAGTCTATAACCTCTGATATGTTACTCAAAATTTTAGAATATACCAATGAAGAAATTTCTGAGCTAGCTGATAAGATATATAAGAGATAGTTGCACCTTTGCTAATCAACTCGGTGAAAAGTTGAACTCAAGACATTCCTACGTCTAATATATCTTGCTGGTTTATCAAGTCTAACCACGAGGATGTGGATTCACTCCTTTCAACAGGTTGTTTAGGAAGGCCCATCTTCTGCAAAGGAACGTTTTTTACACCTTCTGTTCGCAATTAGATTTTTACAATCATAAAATCAGAGAGAAAAGAAAAGCTAACGGTGACTGACTTGCGCCATTGTCCTATTTTTTCAATGCTTTCATAACCAACAGTATAACAAACTACACCTGTTCCGAATATGTCACAGTTGACGAGATGTTGATTGGGTTTAGGGGCCGGTGTCCCTTTTAAATGTACATGAAAGCTAAACCGGTTAAGTATGGTATAAAGGTCATGTGTCTATGTAAAGCCAAAACCCACTATTTAGTTAATGCTATTGTGTAGACAGGAAAAACAAATTAACCAAATACTCTTAAGCTTTCCATACCTACCAGATCAGCGCTTACTTTAGTGGAACCAATTGCTAATTACCAATCGCAATGTCACAGGTGACAATTGATCCACTTCTCTAGAGCTGGTTGAATAACTGAAAAAAATTGGTGGGCACCATGCGTAAGAATAAAAAGGAAGTTCCACCACAATTTCTGCCAAACAAAGCTTATGAAGTTGGAAAGTCTTTATTTGGCTTCATTAAAGATGTAACAATTGTGTCTCATGTCCCGAAAAAAAGTAGATGCTGTTATAAGTTGATTTCGACCCCTGTATGTTTTCAGTATCTTCAATAATTATTGCTAATCTATTGTCCTAATTAAACTCTTAATTTTATCATTACCTTAGTTATTCATTTTGTGGTCAGTTATTTTTTTGAAACACTAGATATATTGTAACAGATTCGCTAACTTGGTCCCTATTTCCAGAGTAATTATTATTAGTGGCCTATTTAAAATATTTAAAGGATCTTTCAATAACGGTTTTCCTGCTTTGTAATATCTAGAATAATGTATTGCTTCTAACAACTTATTCATTGCATTATTTATAATTGGTAATGTACGTGCATGCTCTGGAGAGTTAGTTAATCATGCTGGTATCTGTAATATATGATTTTAACTAGCCATTTGTCAGTGTAAGATATTAGTGGCTTTTTAGATCTCATCGAATTATGCATGTAGTTTACCGCATAAAACTGGGGATATGTTTTGTATTTTTTCTTCCATTAATTGATCTAACGTTGATTATCTGCAAGATGTGTTAATTAGAACAGAGGCTAGTTAGTGTCTTCTAATTTACCAGTGCTACAATTTGTACTTTGGTACGGGTTTCTTAGTAAATTAAATCATTTCCCTTTTCTTGGTGGGTTTGTTTACAAACTTACGCTAGCTAAATTGACAGCGTACATGCGCCTTAGATCACTTACACTTATGTATGCGTTTACTTATTTCTAAAAGTCAGGCCATTCTTTAATGAAATGATAAACGTGGTTTTTAATGTAGAATTTCAAATTGGAATGAATACTAATTATTTATTAAAATTATTGTCAGTTCTAGATTCAATTGTAGTGGACCCGACATCTATGATGTGTTTAGTTGAGTTATGGCATGATTTAGTAATTAGCAATTTAGCCTTCATTAATGATATATTAATTGGGAATTTTTCGTAAATTTGGATTGTAGTTATCTTTGCTGCCGATTTACATTTGGAAACATTTAAATATGTGGTAATTAAAATATTCTTTTTGTATGACGTCTCATTGGTCTGTTATAAAAAGGAATCCATAAGGATGTTCTCGCTCAGTCTCTCGTTCCTGTCTTAGTAAATTAAGCTTCATTGCGCTGGTGATAAATTATCGGACTAAGTAGAATTTAATTAAAACATGTTAAATGTTGGCTTGTAGCGGTTTTTAATTCTGCTTAGTATTGTAAATGAACGAGGAATTTGTCCTGTAGTTGTTGGTTTTCGTGGATGAACACGGATTAAAAAGATATATTTTTTCGACCAGGTGGAATGAAGTCTCCATTTTGTAGACTGTAACTTTATGGACGAGGTGAGTGCTTATCTAAGAGTGTCTTGTGAAAGGCATTGTTCTCCTAATTAGAGTATTTCGTTATCTTATATTTTTCCCCTCCTTCTTATCTAACAGAGAAATTGGCTAGGGGCCATAATATTCCAAGAAGTGAGCAACCGATGTAATCATCTCCGTTCCGAGTTAAACAAAAAAAAACAATACGCTGAAAATTTCCATTGATTGGCGTGGATCACGAGATCTCAGTTTTTTTTCGTGTACTCGTCATGTAAAAGGAAGTTCTTATATTGTTAATATTATTGACGTCTATGATAGACTTATCCTCTGTAAATTTGGTATATAATATTAATAAATTGTTTAATTAAATTTCTTTTTATCAGTATTAAGATACTGGTTTGTTAAGAATATTTTTTTTTTATAAAATTAAGAACTCCTCCACAGCTCGCCTCTAAACTGAGTTGGTTTCTTGAGTCTAGGATCTCCGGGTAATCATGTTAGTGGGATAGGTTGATAGATCTGAATTAGGTATTACGGTAAGTGAGTAGGTGCAAGACTATTACTCGTCGGGGCATATAGCAATGCGTAATCATGTTGTCGACTGTGCATCACGACAATCTGCTAACCAGCAGCATAAAAACCCAAAGATAATTAACTTCTATAACGCAACAAAGGTTGATACTCTTGATCAAAAATGTGCCCTTTTTCGTTCAGGTCGTAGATGCTGTTAGTAATTTGGTATGTAATAATGGATATTGCTATAGTAAATGGCCACATAATTTCTCATACAGCTAATCCAGGATGTAGAAAAACTATTTTCGATTTTATTAAAGAACTAGGAATAAGTCTTGTCAATGAGCACATACAAATTAGGTCCACAATGCCAAATCTATCTAGATAATTTCGCCTTATAGCCTCTAAAATAATAGGAACTGAAATGACTTGGGAGGAACATCTAGACCAAAAGGTCATACCATAAGACGGAGATGCTACCTATGTCCCCGGGCTAAAGACACAAAACACAATGAACGCCACTGTTTGCTCAGTATGCAATAGAACAGTCTGCAAGGTACATTCACCACAGCATTTTACTTGTATTTCATGCAAAGAATATGCAAAGAGAATGCAAAGAATAGGTGTACTTCAAATACATTTCTTTATTATAAGATTTTTTATATTTTTTTTATTATCAAAAAAAAAAAACATACCTATCAGTTTTTTTTTGTATGGATCCAAAATTTGTGTTACTTTTTTACTGATAAATGTAATGTTATGTTCTACTATAATACAAAAAAAACAGACCTTTAGTTTAATTGCCTTTTATCATTTTTATTCAATAAAAAGTTTTTATTTTGTGTTAAATTTCATTGGTTGACTTCGCAGATATTTCTTGGTGAAACATTCTCGTAATATCTTGATTAATTATTCGAAAATAAAACAATTGGCTTAGTTTCACGACTTCTTTAATTAGATATACTAACAATTGTTTCGGCTATTAGGCCATTATCAAAGAGCTATCTAAAACTAAACTTACTCTACTTAAGGTTAACTTATATACCTGTGTTCATTATGGGTGGGAGAATGTGGGTAATTGATATTTAAAATTGCATCGATATAGGGGGTATTTATGAATTCTAATTGCGTGTTTGTGATAACTCGATTTTGTTTTTGGGCTTTTTTAATTTCAAAAATCTCTAATATATTTAACTTTTTACTTTTTACTACATTATGAATGAGGTTACAGCTATTTATATCGGGTAAGTGGTTCTGGTCTATACAATGTTCTGCGAACCCTGTGTGTTTAACACTATATTTTATATCTCTAATATGTTCTGTTAACCGTTTATTAATACATCTGCCACTCTGTCCGATATAAATAGCTTCACAATTCTGGCATTTTATGGAATATACTCCTGATTTATCTAAGTTATCTATTTTATTATTCAACAATGTACCTAAATTTACTTTATTTATCCACACTATGTTAATGTTGAGTTTCTTTAGTAATTTGTTTATTTTCTGTGTTATGGGAGGGATATAGGTAATTACATGCCAACTAGGTTTCTTTAATTCGTTTATTTCTGGGTATAACAATTTTTGAAGTATTTTCCTTTCTTTATGTTTTATCAACTTATTGATGATATCTGGGTTGTAACCATTATTTTTTGCTATTATTTTAATTGTGTTCATTTCGTTATTAAAGGCTTCCTTATTTAGTGGTATACTTGTTGCTCAATGTATATAGCTATGGAAAGTTGACATTTTAATTTTTTTGTGATTGATTTGCGTTAGCGTGTACTATATTATCCGAAAATGTTGGTTTTCTATATATTTTATATAATAACTTATTGTCTTTTTTGTGTATTGTAATATCTAGGAAATTCAATGTGTTATTGTGTTCTTTTTCTATAGTAAGCTGTATTTTGGGGTTTAGTGTATTAAGTAGTTTTAGGAATTCTGTTAGATGACATTCTGTGTATTTGGAAGGGAACCGATAGACAATTAACAGAATTTCTAAAACTACTTAATACACTAAACCCCAAAATACAGTTTACTATAGAAAAAGAACACAATAACACATTGAATTTCCTAGATATTACAATACACAAAAAAGACAATAAGTTATTATATAAAATATATAGAAAACCAACATTTTCGGATAATATAGTACACGCTAACGCAAATCAATCACAAAAAAAATTAAAATGTCAACTTTCCATAGCTATATACATAGAGCAACAAGTATACCACTAAATAAGGAAGCCTTTAATAATGAAATGAACACAATTAAAATAATAGCAAAAAATAATGGTTACAACCCAGATATCATCAATAAGTTGATAAAACATGAAGAAAGGAAAATACTTTAAAAATTGTTATACCCAGAAATAAACGAATTAAAGAAACCTAGTTGGCATGTAATCACCTATATCCCTCCCATAATACAGAAAATAAACAAATTACTAAAGAAACTCAACATTAACATAGTGTGGATAAATAAAGTAAATTTAGGTACATTGTTGAATAATAAAAAAGATAACTTAGATAAATCAGGAGTATATTCCATAAAATGCCAGAATTGTGAAGCTATTTAAATCGGACAGAGTGGCAGATGTATTAATAAACGGTTAACAGAACATATTAGAGATATAAAATATAGTGTTAAACACACAGGGTTCGCAGAACATTGTATAGACCAGAACCACTTACCCGATATAAATAGCTGTAACCTCATTCATAATGTAGTAAAAAGTAAAGAGTTAAATATATTAGAGATTTTTGAAATTAAAAAAGCCCAAAAACAAAATCGAGTTATCACAAACACACATTTAGAATTCATAAATACCCCCTATATCGATACAATCTTAAATATCAATTACTCACATTCTCCCACCCATAAGGAACACAGGTATATATGTTAACCTTAAGTAGAGTAAGTTTTAGTTTGAGATAGCTCTTTGATAATGGCCTAATAGCCGAAACAATTGTTAGTGTATCTAATTAAAGAAGTTGTGAAACTAAGCCAAGTGTTTTATTTTCGAATAATTAATCAAGTTAAAAAAATTAAGTTTTTATAAGTGTTATATGAGAAATGAATCCCTGTTCTCCATATATCTTTTACAAAGAAAAAAAATTATTTAAATAAACACCTATTTCAGCAAATTTCAATAAATATTTCAAAAACTGCATTTGGATTTTAAATATAACTCCTATTTACATCTTTGCGACAGAAATTTTCAAGGAAACATTTTTGATGTTTCTACCAGCTAAACAAAAATTGGGGTTATATTTGACCCCGCGATAGTAGTTATATTAATCCAAATAAGCGATAAAAGTTGAGGGTTAATAATATTTTGATATTATTAAAAACATTTTTTATGGTTTTATTAAAATTTGACATGAAAGTTAATACAAATAATTTTGCGATAGTTTACGATTGTTAATGAATACCAAGTTGCATTTTGTTACTAGACTACCCGTCCTTTTTATTTTTAAATTCAAGCGAAATTATTTTGAAAAAGTGTATGTTTCCTTTCTATTCTCAAACAACCATTTAAATAACAATTTACTAAAAATACTAGTTTAATAACTGTTTTTAGTCGTTGCAAATATTATTATAAAATTCTTTTTTTAGTAAAATACGCACCTGGTGTCTGTATTTTGCACACTATTTTTTTTTACTTCCGTCATGAATAGTTAAATACACTCGTGTAACCTTTACGACCGCAAAACATTACCAGCAAAATAACCCAGCACACCACAAAGGAAATAAACAGAGTTGGTAGCCGACTACAGCTAATGTGCATCCATGTAATACTCGGAATTTAATTTAATTACATTGTGGCAGTAATAACAAATGTAAGTGCATTTCTAAATGCATTTATTATGGCATTTGTTTTATATTTGGCGGTACAGTACAATTAGAAATAGGAATTATAGTGACATTTACTTTCAAAGGTTGTTTCGAAAATTGTAAAATTTAAAGTCATTTAAATTTTCTTTTTAAAAAAATTAATTTCATTGGTTGACTTCGCAGATATTTCTTGGTGAAACATTTTTGTAATAACTTGATTAATTATTCGAAAATAAAACACTTGGCTTAGTTTCACAACTTCTTTAATTAGATACATTATGGGTGGGAGAATGTGGGTAATTGATATTTAAGATTGTATCGATATAGGGGGTATTTATGAATTCTAATTGCGTGTTTGTGATCACTCGATTTTGTTTTTGGGCTTTTTTAATTTCAAAAATCTCTAATATTTAACTTTTTACTTAAACAAAGTAAATTTAGGTACATTGTTGAATAATACTAATGATAAAATAGATAACTTAGAGAAATCAGGAGTATATTCCATAAAATGCCAGAATTGTGAAGCGATTTATATCGGACAGAGTGGCAGAGGTATTAATAAACGGTTAACTGAACATATTAGAGATATAAAATATAGTGTTAAACACACAGGGTTCGCGGAACATTGTATAGACCAGAACCACTTACCCGATATAAAGAGCTTTAACCTCATTTATAATGTAGCAAAAAGTAAAAAGTTAAATATATTAGAGATTTTTGAAATTAAAAAAGCCCAAAAACAAAATCGAGTGAACACAAACACGCAATTAGAATTCATAAATACCCCCTATATCGATACAATCTTAAATATCAATTACCCACATTCTCCCACCCATAAGGAACACAGGTATATATGTTAACCTTAAGTAGAGTAAGTTTTAGTTTGAGATAGCTCTTTGATAATGGCCTAATAGCCGAAGCAATTGTTAGTGTATCTAATTAAAGAAGTTGTGAAACTAAGCCAAGTGTTTTATTTTCGAATAATTAATCAAGTTAAAAAAATTAAGTTTTTATAAGTGTTATATGAGAAATGAATACCTGTTCTCCATATATCTTTGGCAATGAAAAAAAATTATTTAAATAAACACCTATTTCAGCAAATTTGTTGCATTTTTCGCGAAGTAATGTAAATGTAAATATGCTTTCTACATATTGCGACGCTAATTTATTCGAATTTTTTGTAGAAAAAAAATTCGCCCTTTAGTAGTGAGATGTAACTCAAGGCATTCCCACAAAGGTTAGTAGTTAGTAGCTTAGTGGTTAAAGCGATAGTCTGGCAAGCCATGCACGTGGGTTCGAATCCTACTTAAGGGCGATTTTTTTCTGTAAAAAAATCGAATAAATTAGCATTGTAATATGTAGAAAGCAATTTACATTTACATTATTTCGCGAAAAATGCAACAAATTTGCACAACGGCCTATTACGGGCAAGATATATATCATCTGTTTCCTTGATGTAACTCAAGGCATTACCACAAAATTTCGAAATCATTTTGATAGCTTAGTGGTTAAAGCAATTGTCAGGCAAGCACGTCGTAATATGTAGAAAGCATATTTACACCTATCTCAGAGATTCTAAAATTTAATATCCTCTAGTTAATTAAAGTTTTTCCAACCCTTACAGACAATTCAGTTACAGTGATTTTTCTCTAACTTAAAAATGTCTTTCCACCGAAACGTTCTTGTGATTTTAGTAAGAGTCTGCAATTGTTGGGACTTTATCTAGAAAATATGATGAGCATCCAATCAGTTGTTAATTTACTTATTAACTGCTCCCATTTCTATAGAAGACATGTTCTGATAAGCATGCCTATATTCGCTGTTTCTTGTTCTGGAATTTAGCAATAAATTGCGTCTCATTCGAAAAAATTAATAGAATTACTTTTTCTGATAACGATTCAATATTTTAGATTAATAAAGTAGTAGTACAAATAGTTTTCATTTTTTGCTTTGCATTTCAGTTTTAAGAATAAAAAATAATTGATTGTCGAAGAGAGACTTTCAGATTAAGTATAAGTCTACATACTCCGATTACCACCAAGTGAACTCAAGAGTACCTCAGGGCAGTGTATTGCGTTTACTACTATTCACAGATCTGCCAACGATCCAAAACACAACATTTACAACTTTCGTCGATGACGCAGCTTGAATATCCATAAATAACGATCCAATAGTCGCATCACAACATTTGTAAGATCACCTCAATAGCCTACGAAATTAATTTAATAAACGAAGACTATATATCAACGAAACTAAATTTGTGCAAGTCATATGTACCAAAAGACACACAGTTTTCCCACCAGTACTCTTCAACAATACAATTCTTCCGAACGTTTCGTTCACAACTACGGTGAACATATCAGGGACGAAGGCAAAGTAGTACTCTTCTTGAGTTCTCGTCGTTTAGTGATACTACGACCCGGGAAGGTGTCACTATTTGTAACTAAATTAAACTAAAACTAACTGAATTAACTAAAAAAATAACTAATAACTAGGCTTAGAATAATTATGTATTAAAAAACTTCAAAATATGCATGCAAATATGCACCAAATACATTCAGAATATGCCCTTAAATATGCACTAAAAATCAACTTTTAAAAAATAAATACTAATTTTTTATATTAAGACGTTTTTATTTCTCCGTTAAATCACACAAACAATTTTTTAGATTCAAAATTATTGAAATTATAGAAACGAATTATAATTACATTTAACTACAACGTGATGTAACAAATTTTCAAAAACAAATTTGCGCCTATTGTCGGCTAGAATTTTTTTGTACTGTAAAAAAACTCTCTCGACATCGCACGACACTGTTGGAACAAATTCATATTTTACATTTAAACGTTCATTTTTTTCATTAAGGGTTGTTTTATTTCGCAACACCTCACTGATATTCTTCAGTTTTTGATAGCCCGTATTTTTTTAAAGCACTGCATTTAATTTATTGATGAAATAACTTTTCTGGAGTTTCGCTAAACGTTTAATTACTATATTTTCTACTGTTTCAATGTTGTTTTGTAAATATAATCCTTTAGTGTCTAGCATTACAGTCGAAAAGCACGCTAGATTATCTCGAATAAAAATGAAATCTTCTCAAACACTTGTTTTTGTCAGAACACTACGTGCTTCTCCAATGCAATGCGCTTCTTTCATTAACAATTTACTTCAAAATTTCAAAATATTCAGCGTAATATAGAGAGCGTCGATCCAAATTCCCCATCTTGTAATGATTGGCGCGGGTGGAAACAAACGTTGGGTACAAAATCTGTAATCCCCGCATTGCTTTGCATATATATGATACAGCATCGCTACAAACTAGCAACACTTTTTCGTATAAAATCCCAGACAGACACAATAATCTTAGAGATTCGTTGAAAAAAGCACCGACTATTGAATGATTCACTTTTAAAGTCGGCAGATATGATTTATCTTTTTCTTCATTCTCCTAATATACCAAATAGAAAATTTGCTACTCATCTTTGTTCTACATCGGTTGTTTCACCCAACGACACCCAAATAAAATTATGCTTAACTTCTTCTCTTAATTTGTTCAGTATTGTTATATACAACACGGAAACGTTTTTTTCTTAACGTCGATTCAATAGGAATATTTTCTTTTGTATACTACCCCATAAAGTTGTGAAAAACTTCATTCTTTAATTTAGCTAACGGACTGTCAGCGCAAATAAAAGCCGTAAGAAGCTCTTCACCGAATACCCTCCATGTCGGAGTAAATTAGAAATTAACACTCGTCCTTCGTTATTTCCCCTTTTACTATCTTTATTGCTTGCATGTTTTCCGGTTTAAAGATGCTAAGTAACAGACGCCCATCTGTTGTAAAATCATTATAATCCTTCACGAATTTACTTAAAATTGCACTACACACTTTTTTCTTTTGGCATTTTGATGGTTGTTAATACTATTGTAACTAGTACACAACTAATACAGATTATTGGAATGTAAGAGGACCTGGTAAATTTAAATAAACCCCGCTATATTTATTTTTCGTTGTTCGATTACCCGGGTAATCCCCGGTAATCCTCGTAATATTTCCAAGGATTGTGGTTTCAAACACTAACTATTTGTTTGGCAGTTTATAGTAAATCCAGTTTTAACTTGCTATTCACTTCACCTATCTATTCAATTGTTTAGAATATTAATTAATTATCTGCTTTAAAGTGTCTGTTTGCGTTTGGTATTCTGTTAATGGATGTTATTTTAAGTATGCGAAATATCTGCTAAAAAATTTTAAGAAATACTAACCGGTAGACATACAAACAACAGAAATCGCAAAAGTGTAATTATACTAGCAAGAACATTAAATGCAAATCAATTGCATTTTCGCGAAATAATGTGAATGAAATAAATGCTTTCTACATATACGACGGTAATTATTAGAATTTTTTACTGAAAAAAAAATCGCCCTTATGCAGGATTCGAACCTGCGTCCATTGGTTTGCCGGGCCACGCTTTTACCATTAAGCTATTAAAGTACTGAAGTTCGAATCGTAGGGAAGTCTTAAATTGCATTAATAAGCTACTAAAAAACTCAAGCATGTAAGTATGCATAAGCTAATTGAATAAATAAACAAAGTAACCCGGCTTAATTTTATTATTTATATTATTTATTTGAAATTGGAAGGTCTCTGGAGAAATATTAAAGGAACAATGTTAGAAACTGCAAAAGAAACATGTGGAGAAATAAAAGGAAGCAATAAGAACAAACAGACTGCTTGGTGGAATCAGGAGATTAAGAAAGAAACCAAAATAAAGAAAGATAAATGGAAAGACTATCTAAGAGCAAAAGATGATAGTAAATACGAAATCTATAAAGAGCAAAGAAAGAAAGTTAAAATACTAGTCAAGGAAGCGAAGCAGAAAAGTTGGGAACAGTTTGGAGAAAAGATGGAAATAAATAGTATAGAAAACCAAAAGCTATTTTATAAAGTCTTGAAAAACACCAGAAAAGAAACACCTAATTTTCACGGCACTATACTAGATAAAAATGGAGAAATTATCACAGAAGATAAAAAAATTATGGAGATATGGCAACAATACTTTAAAGAACTATTAACCATTGCAAGTAATGATGAACCTACATCAAAGGAAAATCTAGAAATACGTATTAAAGACGGCAACAATGCACTGGGACCAATAACAAGAAATGAAGTCGTAGATGCCATTAAGACGCTAAAAAACGTAAAAGCCCCTGATCACGATATGATAACAACAAAAATGATGAAAACACTAGGAGAAAAAGGTATAGAGCTGATTTTGAAAATATTCAATATGAGTTGGGAGCAAGAAATAATACCGAAAGACTGGAAAACTGGACAGATAGTACCTATACACAAAAAAGGAAACACGAGAGACTGCAGCAATTATCGAGGATTAACGCTTTTAAGCACAGTAGCTAAGGCATACGAGAGGGTATTGGAAACTAGACTAAGAAGAGTAACAGAACCCACAATGGTTGAAGCACAGAGTGCGTTTAGGAAGGGAAGAAGTGTAAACGACTATATATATACGATAAAGCAAGTAATAGAGAAAACCATTCTTAGCCAATCAAAAGTATACTTTGCATTCATAGATTTAGAAAAAGCGTTCGATCGAGTTCCTAGAGAAGAAGTCTGGAATAGCTTACAGCAAAGAGGAGTGAATAGTAAATTAATTAGAGCTATCAGAAGTGTGTATAACGATAACACTAGCTATGTCAAGTAAAAACAGGAAGTCGGAATTATTTAAAACAGAGGGAGGTCTGAAGCAGGGTGGGGTGCTCAGTCCAGTACTATTCAATATATTTATGGACAAAATACTAAAAGAATGTAAACCGAAGCTAATGAATATGATTATAGGATACAAACATTTAAAGCCGATTGAAATAACTGAATGTATATTTGCTGACGATTTAGTAGTGATGGATAACAGTGAACGAAATTTACAAAAGAATATAAATGAATGGAACCAAACATTGAAAAAATACAACATGAAAGTCAATACGAAGAAGACAAATGTAATGATGATATCGTCAGGAGTAGAAGAACAAATAAAGATATATATTGAAGATGAAAGAATAAAACAAGTGTCACAATACAAATATCTAGGAGTAACGATTGAACGAAATGGAAATCAAGAAATTGACATTAATGAACGAATAGGAAAGGCGGCTAAACTATACCATGCCATGAGACAGACATTGATAAATAAGAAAGAAATATCTACCAAAACCAAGATGACTGTATTCAAGACAATATACAGACCTATTCTAGTTTACAGAAGTGAAACATGGGCACTCACAAACAGGCTAAGAAGTAAAGTGCAGGCTAGTGAAATGAAATATCTAAGAGGGGTTAAAGGAATAACACGCAGGGACAGGATAAGAAATGTTGATGTAAGAGCAGAATTGCAAGTAGAATCCATTTCAGAGTACATCGAAAGAAAACAGCTAAGATGGTGGGGCCATTTACACCGGATGGAAGAAAACAGACCAGCAAGGAAGATATTGGAAGCCAGAGTTAGAATTAAACGAAGACCTGGAAGACCGAGAGAAACATACGAAAATATAGTAGCGAAAGCGATACAAAGAAGAGGACAGACGGTAGCCAATGCGAGGAATATGGCGAAGAACAGAAAACAGTGGAAAGACTTTGTAAATATAAAATAGAGTATAGTAACAACTTCCCCTACACCGTAAGGTAAAAAAGGGGTTAATGATTATATATGTATTTATATATATATATATATATATATATATATATATATATATATATATATTTGAAATTAATTCAGTATTTTTATGGCTGAAATTCTTGATAATAATTTCACATACATTCGTAAGCATCTTCCATTGTTTGCTTTCAATTATGTAACCCATTTAATTTATTTTATGCAAACTACAACGATAGACTTATGATATTTTTTATTGTTCTTTTCAGACTTCTTTTAACTGCTAAATTAGATACCTTTCATTAATATTCCGCTTACAAGTAGATCTTTTATAAACTATAGTCTATTTTGGCAAGACTTTCCAAACATTTTTTAAACTGTATATAAAAGATATATTCTCAAATTATTATTTTTTTTCACGAAAGTCACCTTGAAGTATTTGACATATCTACGTTCATATTAATCTTGTTTACTCCAACATTTCAAACTGCAAGAAACAGTTCTCAACTCCTATCGAAATTTGGCGAGTCTCAATTATTGGATTTTATTTAGAGATCCCTTCATCTTCGTTTCAGCGACTTTCCCCTCTCAGACTTTACTACCACTTCTGATTTTTTCGATCAAATCAGTCTCTGTTTGTTAACTTTTGATTATCGTATATTCTCCGGGCTTCTAACTTTGACTGTCTCATATTGGATCAATAAATAAACAAAATTGAAATTCTTAATATAACATTATTATAATACATTAATACATTAGAAAAAGAACGCAGTACCTATCTGAATATGTAAAACCAAAACGAATGCCACAATATGTAAGGAGGAAAATATACAAAAAATTATATTGTTTTTTATTTTTTGACATGAAAGTTTAGTACAATCTTATAAAAATTATAGTTAATATACTTTAACATGCGAAAGTATTTATAGATGTATAATAAACAAAAAGTAATTAATTAATAGATAGTAAGGCAGCTGTGGTAATAACGGTAGTTGGATAATTAACACATTGATTGATATGTAGATGTAGTAGGTAAGAGAATCAGTGTATAATTTATTAGCGTTTCTTCTCATTTGATTTGAGAAGTGCCCTAGTGAACACATTAGTTCTACCTTTGGTGAGAAATAATTCAATCGTGTATCGTATGTAGGAACTACGATATTTATGTTGAGTGCACACTCTGCGTGCACAGAGAAGATTTGAATGCCGAAAACTGAAAGCATTTCTCCGTAGTCGACACCTATTCAAGAGTAAATTTCAGATGCTCTAAATATTAGATATTCTAGAAACTTCCTTTGAACTTTCTTTATTAACAAAGCATGATAAACGTAGCAAGGCATCTCAAATTACCAGATGTATATTCGAGCATGGATCAACGTGTAAAAAAGTATCTTCAGTGTTTCTATATTCGAAAACCCAAGACAAGATCTTATAAGGAAGCGAACTATACCGAATTGCATGTGTAATAGATATGTTAAAAAAAAACTACTATCGTTGATCAAACAAAATGCCAAAATCTTTCCATAATATATGAGCATATTAACGGATTATTGCAAGTAGTACAACGTGTTTCAAAAAGAATTACATCTAGTTGCCTATGAGTTTCTCCTATAAATTATGATGTTCTGCATTCTTGAAATGCGTATATAGATTCAATGGTATGAAGGTTATCTGCCCGTCACTGTCAAAATTTGTCATGAGAATGAAAATAATAACAAGTACAATTAGATTATTAATTTATTTATTAAGAAAACTTTAAAGTTGAGATATTAATCAAACAACCAAGGTAAATAACCAACTTGTAGAAATTTTAATTATTATAATTTATAGCAAGTGTTCAAAATGGTCAGTATTCTGTTGAATGCATAATGGAATATTTATGTTGTCAAAAATATTCTGGAATACATTTGGTGTTATTTCATTACATTTAATTGTAATTGTATTCATCAAGTCATTTAAGTTATTCATTCTTGTCTTATATATTTAATCTTTCAGCAATCCCCAAAATAGAAAAATCTGACTGAGTAAGATCTGGCGACCGCGCCGGCAAAACACCTCTACTCGATAACATGATAACTCGATGAGGGAAGTAAATTTCTAAAAGCGCTAAATTTTCGCAAGTTGTATGTGCAGTAGCCCCATCTTGCTGGAAGTAATCTCCATTGAAGTCGTCTCGTCGCACTTGAATTTAAAATGGTGTTCTCGGTATCATTGGCTATTAATATTATTGTGAAAAAATATTGGTCCAATTTTTCTACGATAAGATGCAGCTAACCTTACTCCAACTTTAACAAAAACTTCGATGTGATTGTTTTGGATTGTTTATAGGCCATATTCTGTAATTTTGTTTATTTGCAAACCCACCTAAATGAAACTATGCTTCGTCAGTAAAAAACTTAGATCAAGAATTTCGTCATTATTTAAATTTTCTTGAAAGTAGTTGCAATAATTAAGCTTACTAACGTGATCTTTAGGTAAGATCTGTCGAACAATCGATACTTTGTATGGATACATATTGCTATGAATTGTGATATTAGATATTGCTTATTCACAATTCACAACCAATGTGTCCAGCTTAGATATTCAATAGGTTAATTTTCAAAAATGAGACTGCTCTTCCCTCAAGGTTCCAATTGGAAAACGTGGTTTTTCTCTTCTACAAATTTATATAGCGCCAGTACAAGAGTTTAAACAAAGGTAAAAAGAAAATCACAATAAATTTAAATGAAACTTGTAACACAAAAAATTTAAAAAAATAAAGAAAATATCTTTATGAAGTATAAAGATAAATATTGCGTCATTAAACAATATTATTAAGGTAAAAATATTATACATGACCGTAGTGTATAATTAAACTTCCTTAGTGAAAATAAAATCTAATAAATTTCAAAGAAGTATTTTAATTTCTCCCACAATAAACAAAGTAAACAACTTATATCACAGCCCGAAACGGACTCTAACGCATGTGCAAGCCACATGAAAAAAAATATGCCCTTGAATCCAACGTAAAAAATTTTAACGTTATAGAAATTTTTTATATAGAAATTTTAAAAAACATTCTTTGTCATTTAATTCATATAACTAAAAATAAAATATATATATCAAAATTATCACAATGGTAAAATACACAAATCAATACATACAAGATAATTATATTAATGATAATAAGAATAATATCTTTTACTTACATAAATAAAAAAAATATTTTTTCCCGAGACACCTGAGTTAGAAAGCCTAAATTAAACAATTACGAGTTCTACACACTCGTAAATAAATCGGTATTGAAATCAAGCACCGAAACTAATTAAACAAAATCACGAAGCTACTATAACAAAGATAAAGATTTATCTTTATCTTTATCTTAACATGACCTTCTAAACTCAGCGTACAATAGTGTCTCACGAAATATCAAAGTAACCGGCCTACTACAACTACGCAAGTCAAAAATATTAAAGGTTCAAAATAAAAATTACATTCATAAATAATAAGTTTCAAAAATTATACACTGGCATCCAAAATAAATCTACATACATAAAATAATATAACTTTTCAAAATGTTTACGGGGAAAGTCCACAACAATATGTAAATGACGCTTCAAAATTCTATGAACGGTACTAGAAGATACGATCGTTTGAACTGATAAACGACGAACTGGTGTATGTGGGTTTCCTGCAACAAGGTTTTCTACGTGTTCAACAATATTTTGCTGTGTACGTGGTCTACCAGAACTTTTGCCTTTTAACACAGTCCGAAACTTCTCCACGACCAAACGAATATGATGATATAAAGCGGTATTATCCACAACTCTATTAGATAACTCCAAGTAAAACTGTCGCCTACATTCCACGTAGGAATATTGCCATTCTCCGTTAAGAAATTATGCACTTCGGAAATATGCTTCAACAATAAAAATATTTTCTTGCAATGTGTACATTATTTAGTAATATTGTTTATTAAGTAAAAAAAAAAGTATTTGTAAGAAAAAATTATATTGCTAGTCACAAAATGACAAATATCAAAATGACATTAGGTAAATAGTTAGTTATAAATAAAGTTACTCAGTGCCTACTGAGATAAAGTTCTTTTTGAAACACGTTGTATAAGTGACAATGACAAATTTAATAATGCAATTCTTTATCATTTTCTAGTGACACCAATCGTTAACTAACTTAAACCTGTCTACACTGCTTCATAGTCAGGTATAGCTGAAATTAACTCATGTATTTTTAGATCTCTGATATAAGCAAGGACACGGTCACAGATGAGAG
Source organism: Melolontha melolontha (assembly GCA_935421215.2). NCBI lineage: Eukaryota > Metazoa > Arthropoda > Insecta > Coleoptera > Scarabaeidae > Melolontha > Melolontha melolontha. The sequence goes on from OW285242.1 coordinate 55,604,535, forward strand.
AGAAAATATCATTAGTGTACATATTGCACAATAGCAGATCTAATTTCGAACCCTGTAGAACGCCTAAAGACATGCTAAACACGTTGCAGTAAAACCAATTACAACGAACATAACTGGAACAATTGTCTAGGTAATACGTACTTAAGTTAATGGTAGATGAATTGAAGCCTTACAAACTCAACTTAGATAATAGTAAGGAGTGCCAAAAACCTTTGTGAAATCACCGTACAATATATCAACTTAGTTCTGTGAATCAATACAAGAACTAATAAATTAAATAAAATTAAGGTAGATTTGTTACAGTTAATCTCCCCGACATGATCCCATACTGTTGCGCAGAGATGTAGATACAATGACTCCAAAATCGTCTTGATTTAAATTCTATAACTAATATGTGTGAAAAACTTTAAAATCACTAGTATATTCAAGTCAAATAAGACAAGAAACAATTAATATTGAGGAGTGCAGTAAATCTAAAACATATCTATACTCTGTTTTTTAATTCGGAGGAGCGTTTAAAAATCTCGCGGTAAAAAGAAGTCTCGTTATTGATCAATTATCGGCCACAATGACACTAACATTTAGAGTATTGACGGTTGACAGGTTGAATCAGCTGATCAAGACTTACATTTTGTATAATTATTGTTACTGTTTGTTTTCCTTCATTAAATTTTCCAAAATAAGTTCTTTTTAGAGATAACTTAATATTTTACATACGTTACACTTTCTTCGTACGTTATTTTTCGATATGGATCAAGTACAAAGCACTTCTGGAACGCAAATATCACCGATACGAAAACGAAATTATTTAGGCTTGGGGCACTTGTCTGTGTTTGAGAAACAAAATATATTATATATATTTAAGAAACTTCGAAACGATAAACCTCAAATGAAGATGACTGTCATCGTAGCAAAAATAGCATGCGTTTTAGGTTAGTAAATAATCTGTATTCGTACGTATGTAGGTACTATATGCTAACTTACTTTCAGGAGTGGCAAAATCGACAATTTATCGTACAATTAAAGATTATAAACAGAATGGTCAAATTATTCCACCAAAACAAAGTTCAGGAAGGCATTCTTTAATTGACGGGTACGACGAAGGTGTCAAGAAATCCGTACGGCAAATAGTACATAGCTTTTTTTTATAAAAATGAACTTCCTACGCTTAATAAAGTGCTAAATGAAATAATACAACGCGATGATTTGCCGCAGATGAGCCGTTCAACTCTGTATAAATTCATGTAACACATAAATTTCAGGTCAGTGGGTATTTTAATTATTATATAGACAGTTTTACTTGTTCATGTTGTTACATGCAAATGCATATTACAATATAAGTGATATAATATTATGTATTGCTGCAGATATATGACCAGGGATAGAAAAAGTGTTCTTATAGAACGTGGTGATATAGTTAGATGGAGACACAGGTATTGAATAACCATACAAAACTACAGATGTCAAAATCGTCCAATCTATTACTTGGATGAAACATGGTTAAACGAAGGACAAACGAAGCAAAAAGTTTGGATAGATAATACTATACAGAACCGACGACAGGCATTTAATGAAGGCTTAACTACAGGACTGCGGAATCCTGTAGGAAAAGGAAGACGACTTATAATTTTACACATAGGTTCTGAAGCTGGATTTGTAGAGAATGGTCTTTTACTTTTTGAAGGAAAAAAACAGCAGATTACCATGAGGAAATGAATGCTAATGTGTTTGAAGAGTGGTTTAGTCAAATATTAACAGTACTACCAGACAATGCTGTTATAATCATGGATAATGCTACATATCACAGCCGTAAAATTGAGAAAATCCCCACAACAACATCAAAGAAACAAGATATGCAAGCTTGGCTGACATCCAAAAATATTCATTATGATCCAACAATGGTTCGATCTGAATTACTTAACTAGATCCGTATTAACAAAGATAAACATAATGCATATGTCACAGATGAGATGGCTAAAAGTCAAAATAAAACTGTGTTAAAGTTGCCTCCTTATCACTGCGAACTAAACCCTATTGAGTTAGTGTGGGCTCAAATAAAAAACGAGGTTGCAGTAAAAAATACCACGTTTAAACTGGAACATGTAAAAGAACTTGTATTGCAAGCCATTCAAAATATTACCGCAGACAACTGGAAAAAGTGTGTAGAACATGTTGTAAAGGAAGAAGTAAGAATGAGTGAATTGGATGGTCAAATCGATAATATAATTGAACCTTTTATTATATCCGTTGGTAATGATAGCAACGAAAATGAAAATCTGTCGTCCTGTGATACAGAATAAAGTTCTGCTTGTCATTTATATTATTTTATAAATAAATACTTTGAACTATTATGTATTCTGTTTATAAATAAAGCAATAAAATTAAATAATAGCTGCATAATGTATTAATTTCTCTAATATCGATCAGAAAAGAATTACGTAGTAATGCAAAAATCTGTTTAGTGTTTATAATTTCATAAAACAATCAAAAAATAAAATCAAAACTCACTTTTGATTATTGTAGATTTTAAAATAAAGTAAATAGTAATTTTAGTAACAATATTATATTTTAATAAACATCATTAACCTATATTTCAATTCTACTGTCAAAATAAGCAACTACAAATTACATGGTGTAAAATCGTCTTTTCCATTTACTCCTCCGAATTAAAAAACAAAGTATAAGTACATAAAAATACTTTGAAGAACACTAAAAAACCCTTAAGAACTAATAACAATAATATCAGTCATACAGTAAATAATAAAAATAAATTAAAACACTTGGCTTGTTTCACTATGAGACTTATTTAAATTCTCTAACATTTGTTTCGGCTGTTATGCCATTCTCAAAGAGATCTATAAATTTATTATATTATAGATCTCTTTGAGAATGGCATAACAGCCGAAACAAATGTTAGAGAATTTAAATAAATCTCATAGTGAAACAAGCCAAGTGTTTTAATTTATTTTTATTATTTACTGTATGAAGTTAAAATGTTTCACCAAGAAGTATCTGCAACAACAGCCGAGAATAATATCAGTATTTATTTAACATTTATATATCAATATTTTAACGCGAAGGTCTCTTCTTCAAGAATAAATCCCTAGCTTTCCGAACGATATGTACATATAGTCCGGTTTACGTCTTCGAGATTATTCCAGACTCTGTTTGGTGTTATTCTAAGCTCTAAGACGTCCGGGAGAATAATGACGCGATTGTCGGGTGACATCATCGCCTGATCTTCGCCTGGCGTATAGACACATAACCCACATCAAAATATTATTAAAAATCGGGTGTGTAAGCCACAATATAAGTTTGTATTTGCGTGAAAATATCTTGCCAGAGTTGCAGACACATGTTTTATCTTACCATAGAATCATCAGCACATGCTGCTGAAAAGATAATTTCACCATCAATAACATCCTTACTGCATTACATTACCGATGATTCTATAGTAAGATGAAACACGTGTCTGCGTGTCAGGCAAGACATTTTCAAACAAATATGAACTTGTATTATGTTCTTCACAACCGATTTTTAATAATATCTTCATACAGTTCTTCATTTCTTTTAAGTTTGTATTGCTCAAGTGTGAACAGCAAATTGTACTTTATCTCTTACTATCACACATGAATACGCGCTTTAATACTACACACGTGTGTCATTTTAAGTTAAGACGTACGTCTTTGAAGTATTATATTAGATAGAAAGGATAAGTTGTCCAGGAGATAGTCTTATGATATTCGGCTTACTGCCAAATTATATGAATACTGTTGTTTATTGACATCATGATTGACTTGTTTCCGGTATTCTGACTTCTTGGTTACGCATTTTTCAGATTTGAATATTTAGTTTATCATCAAAAATTACAAAATTTTTTTCAAAACTATTCTAATAATAAATTGTAATATCAATAAGTGGCAATAAGTACGAAATATTTTAATTACCACTTTGACATTTCTAACCTATTTATTTCGCAGATATTTCTTATCTTAAAAACTCTAAGCAATATTTTGCCAATGAAAGAATTTATTCATACAAGTACTACTTCTTTAGCAATAGCGTTTAAAGACATTGGATTTATATATAAGAAAGAGTGTAACAGGAGAGCGTTTGAAAAGAAATTAAATATAGCTTGCATGAGAAATGTGTTTTCAACGAAATAGGTATATGGATATCTTAAATTCAAGGTTAGGTCGTGTTCCTTGTTGAAACTTGGATATTTTGAAAAGGCAATAGAATGAAATCATGGTAAGATGATAACGTAAAAAGTGTTAGGAAACCCGATAGCTATGATAGTAAATGATTTATTATTATGTGCCAACACAGAAAATGGCTTCTTTAAAGAAGCTAATCTGATTTTTCCATCAAAAGCAATCACTAGTGATTACCATGGAGAAATGAATGGTGACTCATTTAAGCAATGGGTAAATGATCAACTTATATCAAATATTAAGATATTATCACTTCTAATAATAGATAATACTCGTTATCATAATGTTTTTGAAAATAATAGATCAAATACCTCCTCAAAAAAAGCAGAAATTGTTGAATTTTTGAGAAAAAAAGATAAGGTATTCACCCGCGATGATTAATCGGAATGAATTATTGCGATTAGTAAAACATCATAAAGAAGATATGTATTTATTATAGATAAAATAATAAGAGAAAGTGAATATGAAGTTTTAAGGTTGCCTCCCTACTATTGTGACTTCAACGCAATTAAAATGATTGGGACCAAGGTAAAAAATTATTATAATTTAAATAGTGGGAGAAATGGTTATTGAAATGAAAGAGTTAAAGAAATGTAGAATGAAACTTTGCAACAGCGTGATGAAATTACTTGAGATAATCGTGTTAGGCATAAAGAAAATTTAATTAAAAAATGGCATGAGCGAGAGCAATTTCTTGATTGGACAGAGATTACTTCAATAAAAATTAATGTAAATGACACTTTAAAAATAACGTTGGAAAAATACAAGTAATATTTTCGAGGTTTTACTTGGGCGAAACAGGCAAGTTACTTGTCTAAAATTTCACTAAACATTAATAACCAGGTAACTATCTTATTTTGACAAAACATTTGTATATTTATAATCTTCTGTACAAGTCTAATATGGTAACATTAATATTGCCAAAAAAATCATCAATGTGCATCATTTGCATGTACATAATTCAAGCAGCGAAGAAATTATTTTATTTAAATTAAGTTTCTTTGGCTTATTGGGATGCACTAACTTGCAAAATTATCAAACATTATTTTCAGAAAATCCTCATGTGTTTGTTAAATATGATCTTCATCTAATAGCGAAAAATATGGATTTGGATTGCATTATGTATTTACAAGACGAATTATTATACCATTATTTCCTTAACAATAAAATATTAAATGTAGTATATACTCTATTAAATGTAGTATCTAGTCTACATTTAATGTTTTCTTTTATGTATATGTATATATATATATATATATATATATAAACATATATTGACAACTCTCAAAAGGTTTTAATTCTTTTTCAAAGAGTTACGAACCTAACTTTTACAATTTCTTTCAATATATTAAAAATTATTTACAATATAAGGAATATATAAATTAAGTAGAAATCTGAATTATACAACGAATTCATACATTCCCAATCTTCTTTCCCAGATATATTGCAAGAAAATTCTTTTGGTAAGTATGTCATTCTTAACAATGCAAACACTTTTTAACACTAAAGATATTTTTTAATAATTATTGATATCTGACGACATTCCTTTTTAAATAAATTTTTGATCGAATATTCTCCTGAGTTTATAATTATAAATAGCATTTAAAATAATTTGTTGAATATTAAAGTAATAATTTCCACATAGTTTTCTTGAGTGGAAAATATTTATAGAAAACTAGAAAATACACAATACTTTTGAACTATTCATGTTCCCACTTTACTCATTATTATTATTTTGACATGTAGGTGATGTATATGCTTTCTTTGAAATTGGCATTGAGTTGAAACGATATACTTTATGAACTGTGGTACTTCTTTTGTAATATATAAATGTTTTTATTTTTTATAAAATATGATTGTTATGTTTTCAATATTTCTTTGTATCTACTTAACATTTATCGCCCGGTATACTCGATTCGCGTTAAATTCCATCATTCTTATATTTTCACAAGTTACTTCTATTACATTCTTTTTTATTCTCTGGAATACGTTGTTGACCATCTGTGTGTTTTTCTCACGGTATCGTCATCCCTCTCCGCTATCGCCTCGTCCAGCATTTTGCGATAGAGATGCATTCGTTGTGATACGATAAGTCAGAGTTGTTGTGTTATTGGGTGTTTTCGATTGCACCCTTGGGGATAAATGAAAGTGACGTCAGTCTGCGTGGTTTGCTAAGTCGCTTCAGCGGATTAAAAAGCAGCACGACCATAATGTGGAGATTGTCAAATATTGTTTTCTTTTATGGCGTATTTATGGCAGAAGAATCAAGAAAATTTCTTCGTGCCCAAGTCATTGAATTGGCAACTCTGAAGCGTAATTTTACGAAACATAACAACCGTCCAGGAGTAGCGTAGGGACCCCGAGTAACTTCATTCGCGCAGCAAATCACATACCGACGAGACATCGCTAAATACCGGTAACAACTGGCCTTGCGACTCCATTTTGGACAACGCATGTACATTCTTGTATATCTTACTTATAATTTACCGATTTAACGTTTTATATTCATATAATTACTAACTTTTGAGATTTATATTATTTTCCTTCCTGTTCAAATTAGAATATTGTAGCTTCATTAAGTTTACAAATTACCTGTATAGTCTTTTGAAATATCATGTTAATCTAAATTCAATTTGGTTGCAATTTATTTAATTGGTAAATTAAACATCGATTACATATTCGATGTAATAATTTGTCTATTCTTTGCCGTTTTATAAAATTTGTTTTTCATAAAAATAACTTATTGTTATATTGTAATGTGAGAGTTTATTTCTCACACTAGTTTTTTTTTATGAACATCTGGCGTACATGGCCGGCACTTATATAGACAAAAACAAAAACCGTCTACAATTTTGTTTGAGTTAAAAATCTTACTGCTTGAAATTTTAAAATTATACTAAATTTGCGATCTACGTTTTCTTATTGTTTAGATGTAAAGGATTTGGTATACCGTAAGAGATTTAAATCTCTTTTTATTAATTTTGAAATTAAATTTAATCTATATTTCGTACGTATATACACACAAAAACAGTCTAAGGATATTTGTTTTAAGTTTTAATAAAAACTTGTATATACTTTAAATTGTATCTTTAACGTATATATCAGGTCGAATGCTCAATGTGGAATAAATTTTGTCTGAGAACGTCCTAAAAAACATTAAGCAACTCGATAAAAACAGTAGTTGCAAAAAATGGATTTAATGTGCTTATTTAATTGAGTGACAGATTGTAATTTTATTCATTATACGTTGCTTTTTCTTAAAAACTGCATTGCAAATTATTGTGTTTTTACAATGGAACGACGACATTTGACTTTAGATAAAATGAATCGAGCAATAGGCCATCTTGAAAATGGCGTGCGGCACGTTGAATTAGCTCAGCGGATAGGAGCTTCCAAAAGTGCCATCAGTCGACTGTGAAGGCGTTTTAGGAAAGTCGGTAGTTCGGCTAAACGACATCTAGGTCATGGACGTTGTGCAACGGTAGATCAGGACAGATTTTGGGTTTTAAATGCTAGAAGACAACCTGCAATAACAGCATCTAAATTGGTTGCGAAACATAATTTAATTGTTCACCGAGGTATTGTGAGAAATCGCCTCCATGGTGGTGAACTACATTCTCAACGACAAATCTGATGTCCACTGCTCTCAAGAGATAATCGGGAGCAAAATTAGACTGGTGTCAAGAATTTATAAACTGGGATAAAAATGCTTGGGCTACAGTTTTGTTTACAGAAGAATCCAGATTTGAATTTCATCCTGATTCTCGTCGGACAAGGGATATGTAGACGATCTGAAAATATGAATCTTGTTTGAATCTTGTCCAGGAAGTGTATAATTACAGAGGTGGAACTGTTATGGTATGGGGCAGAATAATGATTGGCAGTCGAACCGAGCTAATTTTGCCAAATGGTTTTTTGACAGCTCAGAAATGTTTGGATAATATTCTTCAGCCCATTGTGCGTCAATTTGCCGGTGCCGTTGGTCAAAATTTCCATCTGATGCATGACAATGCTAGTCCACATGTCGCGCGTGTTGTGATGAACTGGTTAACAAACGAGAGAATTGATGTATTGCTATAGCTAGCAGAATCTCCGGATCTGCATCCCATCGAGGATATATGGGACATGCGTCAGAGAAGAATTACTCCACAAATGGGCAATATTCGCGATGCTGTTAGGTTCAAGGAGCTTCTGACAGCAGAATGGGAACGTATACCACAACAATATCATGTAATTGTTTAAAAGCAAATATAAAAATGTTTGTTTTAATTGTTTAAATTTTCGAAATATTTTTTTTGTTTTATTAAAGAATTTTACATTAATATGTTACATATTTAGACAATAAAAATCCTTAAATATCAATATTCTTTGAAATCAGTTATTGCCAATAGAATACTTATATTTTTAAAAATATCCTTAGATTTTTCTTGTGTGTGTATATTATTATTGTTGTAGTAATTTTACGTTCAATATAATCACCTTTAATTTTTTTTATTATTGTTCAGCATTTCAGAATTTCATATTTTTGCACCTATATAGTGTGTATGTTATATTTTTATTTTATTCTAACGAACAGAATTTTTGTTTTGTGGACTTGGAAATGTGTTAATATAAGAGTTAATTGTTACCAAGCTTTTTCTTTGCCTTTGGTTTCCCTTTAGAAAGTTCTTGTCAGGTTGCAGGTATCCTGTGCAGCATTTCTGATTTTCATAAGTATTAAGCATTTGTATGTATGCGCATGCGCCCAAGTTTACGCAATCCCGTTTCTCAGTTTTCAGACTGAGCTTCTGTAAGCAAAACTGAGTGGCGCTACCTACTATCTCTTATTCTAGTCACCCACATCCGTCTCCAACTGACTAAGGGCATACACAATAAATAGAAGCTTCCAGACACTGTGCGATGCGACTACGGGTTTTTTTTAGGTTTTGACCATCATCAGACGCCATCGCTGCCCATGAAATTGATAAGGTTTTACCAACTCAAGTACGTTTCAAATGACTTTATTATGTACGTCCGATGTAGAGTGGAAGCACGCTAATACAGTTTCCGCAGGTTGCGACTGTGTTCATCAGATGGAAACCCAAGTCTTTCACATTTCATAAAGACAAAGATGTTGTTCTGGTGTTCGTGATGTTGACATTAGTCAATGAGTGGCATCGAATGTTCTTCTACGCTGTGTTTTCATGACTTTTGTAATGTAGGAACGGTGTGATTTATCGTGAAAGTATTGTTCCAGCAGCATGTACTGATGATTCTAGAGTAAGATCAAACGCGTGTTTATATAGATATAAAGATATTTTTACGCAAATATGAACTTGTATATTCTTCTCCCTGCCCGATTTTCAATCATATTTTAATTTTATCAAAAATATGATGAGATTTTACTTACTCAAGTATCTTTCAAATTATTTTATTAACCGTAGAAAATGTTTATGAATTTAATTTATTAACAAATTAATTAAATTATTAACAAATATTCAAAAAAGAAATTATGTTATTCTGTGAGTTCGCAATAAGTTGTTATACGGGATTGAAATTGTTTCCTATTCTTTTATTTATATATCCATTTGCACAAATTCCCCAAATCCCGCCACATCAATGTTACAAAATTCTAAGCGCCACACTGACTTAAAACCCACCGACTACACGAGAGAAATAAACGTGACCAGAATTCAATGTAAAACACCATCCAAAACAAAGAAGTACTAAGGAATTCCAACCGGCGACTTCGCTACTCTCTTTTTTAATCGTGGCGAAACTGAGAAATATAACGGCGTCTACAGACGAAACCCCAGTCTCATAATTAAATCTAATCGAATGAAAAACCGTGGCGTCCATTTAAATAATTGAACCAGAACACGACGAGAGAATAAAATCTTTAGCCCAGAAAGGGTTGCAGATCTAATTCTCGCCGGACAAATTAAATTTGTTCAGAACAAGTTGTGTTCTTGTATGTATGTATTTTTATGTGGATATGTCGTCTTTGTATTGGATTAGAAACGCTTGGAAGATATTCTGCAAATTGAATTGTGGAAACTACAACGCTTATCGAAGAAAAAAAACAATATTCTGGATCGATATTGGATATGAGAACTATAGAGGGTGTTTTTGAAGAAATTTTACATACGATATAGTATATTATATTACTAGCATGGTAAAAAGGTTTTTACTGACGGACATAAGGATATGACTGGCGAGTTGTTAGACGAACCTGTCGCCTTCTGGAGCCAATGAAACCCGTTACCTTGCGTTTATTGTTATATATTTTATTTGTTGTTGATTTCTAAATAAATGGAAACTTCGATTATAATAAAATCCTCAATAATTTGGCGTAAGTTATGAAAACATAACTACATAAACTACATAACTACATAAAACATAAAACTAAATACTATAACTACGTATTGCTGTGAAATTCTTTTTGGAAATAAAATAAATATAGAATTAATAATGTACAAAATTAATTAAAGACCTGATTAAGCAAAAAGAAATTAAAAAGAAATCAACTGAGGAGGTTGTGTTTCTTTTTAAATGCACCTAGTATAGAATACTTCAATTTGGTATTAAAAATTAGATGTACGAGTATATTACTAAGAATTTATATGTAAATAATTTAACGTTGTGTCAATAAATTTTAGGTTAACTTGACTATTAAACACTTAGAATATAAGTAAACTAATAAAACATGTACGTACCAGTGATGTAGAAAAAGGATACAGATTAATCTTTTCTTTGTGCATTAGTAACGTTAGTAATCACATTTAATTTCAATTCAGTATATTCTTATAAGTAACCTACAAGACTGATGAATCAACATAAGACGTCAACGGTATTTTAAAATAAGAAAAGCAACTATATAAGCCATCCAAACGGCAAGAACAGCGACGGAGAAATCTAAAAACAACGAAAATATCAGTGACAAGAAGCAAACGAACATTGTAAAATACAAATAATACAATTAAAGCCATCAATGTTTCCGAGATGAAATCAAACAAAAGCATGTGTCAAACGCATGGAAAGCATATCAAAAAGCGCATACTCAATGACAATATGAATATACATATTAAGAGATATGCCCGGACGAAAGAGAGGGGTAAGAAAGTACCCTACGAACAAACCAAGTAGGAAGAAAGAGAAGGAAAACACCACGAGATTTTTGAACGAGACGTAGGTCGATTTTCCGCGTAAACCTTTCCTGTTCAAACACGAATAAGGAGTCGTTCCTAGAAACAACGATATTAAGATTTTACAATTCCATAATAAAAATTACAAATGCTAAAATTATGATGAAAGAGAAAAATATATAAACAAGGAGATTGCGCACCGGAATGAAAAAAACGAAGCTACCTATGATAGATAGAAATACGAAAGGGGCAAAATGTTAAATAAACCTGAAAATTAGATAAAACAGAAATAAATTACATGAGAGTGTGAAAACGATTCTGAGAGGCACAAAACGCAAGATATAAAAAGGCCAAGCACTGCAAAATTAGGAGATTCACTGATTTATTTGCGAGCTTCGCTAATGTATTTTCGACATTCATTATTCTCTACATTCATAGATTCATTTTTGAAATTCATCTTCAACATAATCGATACTATCTAAAAATTTAAGTCTGCTGGCATTATATTTATTTAAGAATAAATAAAAGCTCAATTTTATTTCTAATTATTGTTATTACTATCATGATCATTATTATTATTAGAAACAAATAACTAAAAGATTAAAAATGTACCAGGAGGAGTTTGAAAACTTGTATGCTGAACTTGGCTCCGAGTAAGTAAGAACTGCGCACACGATAGAATTGGAGGATATACAGTTAATTAAATAATTAGTTATAAATACACGCGTGGAAAAATAAAAAAATACTTATACGGTGTGATGATAAACGTACTATTCTGTAGCAACTTGTTTTCCACTTAAATAAATGCTGAATAGAACACTCGAATTGTAAAGAAATATCAGTAGAAGCCGGAGATCCACAGTTCAGATAGATATAGGCTTTGAGTACTAATCTCAACATTAGGAGGGCAAATACCCCCTTTTGTGAAATAAGAACGCCAAGACTATACGTGTGTAATTCAAGAAATAATATTTGTATAAAATTCCATTGATAATAAGTTAAGTTCTAAGTTAAGAATGAAGTATCTTAAGTTGAAGCAGAATGAAATGTGAACATAGAAACAGAAAATAAAAGAATTATTAACCAGTTATCTCTTGTTGTATCATGTCTTTGGACGCTAGGCCTAGTTACGTAGAACCCAAAAAGACTGCCCTGAGATACGCAAATATTATACGGAGTCTCAGTAAAAATATGCTTGAGCAACTGCACACACAACCATTCATTTTATATTAAATAAATATTCAAATGTGAAACTACATAGCAGTATGTTGTATTTTGATTAAAATGAATTTACCCGAACTAATTATTACGGAAAGCCACCAGGGTATCTTCTACTTTATTGCCATAAAAATCATCTTCAAGGTACGAACGTGAATATACCGACTTTAAAAACTGGCAGTGAAAAGAACGAGAGATTGTGGTAACAGGAGGTGTTCTGTTAGTTTATATGAATCAACTATCTGTTAGATTTAGTCCTAATACGTAATGAGTAAAATGGTCTATGTTACAAAGTTGCTTGGAAATCAAGAAATCAAGTTCGCAGTTTTATTTTTTATTGAAAATTATATGGAAAAACGTAAAGTTTATTTGACATTTGTAGATTCCAAAATATAATTGCATGCATTTCTCAAGCGTAAGAATGAAGGAGCGTTCGAAAAAGATGAAAGTTTTAGCAAAAACTGAGGTTAAACGCTTTTTGTTGGAAGCTCCTGATGACTATTGCTTGCTTGCAAAAGTTACAAAATATATTTTTGCAAGAATATTATTACTACAATTTTAAAATGTTAGTTACAGTTTAAGCCGTATCTCCGCCTGTTGATTACAAAAGTTACAATGTTATCGAATTTAGTAATTATTACCAAAACTTCTGGGCTCTAAACGGCGTAGTATTCTATTGATAATTAATTTATTGTGTTTGTATGTTGAGTGAATATTGACATATTGTCAAATAATTTAGTTCTCGAACTTATTATGAGTTATGGGACAAAGTTGAAACTGTTCCAGATGATATTCCGGTTGAATATTGTGGGAAGGTCATTCATTCAATGCCTTCGAGGCTTCAAGAAGCCATTAGAAATTACGTAAATTGGACACGCAATTGAACTTTTCTTCAATTCTTACCTTAAATAGTAACAGTGAGCCTCTTCGATGACAAAATTTTAATTTAATTTTTATTAGTTTAAAAGTGTTTGGTGCAAATTCGTATACTATATTCGGTAACATATTGTTTTGGTTTTATATTATAACTAATGTGCGAGGCGCATATTATATGCATTTTTTTAAATATTTGCCTATATCCTTAATAAATAGCATATTGTGGATAATTGAAAGAATTTTGAATGATGTAGATCTTTGGCAGGCGTTTCAAGAGTTCGAGATAAACCATTTTATAAATCTTCCATTATGAAGTAATTTATTATATTATGTTTGCAGTTCTCAAGAAAATTTTTTTTTATGAGGTACAAGAGTATGGGTATTCCCAGTCTTGAATTCCGAGAATTCAAAGTAGGTCGTTTAAACCGTTAACAGGAGTGTTATTGTACCTATATTTACATAAGTAGGTAAATAATAAAACCGACTTCTGAATTTTATTTCTGATTGTGCTTTTGAAGAGATAACATCGATTTGTGTTTTATACTGTTGTGGTATTTTATTTATTTTGATTAGTAAAATGCCCAGTCAGTAGAGCGTCATTGTGAGTTCAGCTATACAAAGAACTGCGTATGGATATGGGAAAACTCTACTGTTCTGCGTGCGTTAAAATTTTAAGTATAATTTTTGAATATTCAAAATAGAGGGTGGTGCAAAATCGGTCGATATCTGTTATTTTTTGAGATACAAAAAATTGTTTAAAGCAAGTTACATTCTTTTTGAGGAGCATACACAATGAAAATACAGAGAGATGTACAGGGCGTTTCAGTTTTGCCCAGTCAGTAATAACTTAATTTTTTATACCGATTTCGCACAATTTGGATACTCATCACAGATCCCATGCAATAAAAAATATTAAATAGACCAACACGTGAAAACTTCTGTTTATATTACTAAATTTGGTAAGATAAAATCTTTAAACGTGTCACAATCCACATTAATGCAATGTTTCCAACCAATGTCCAAAAAGCTAAACGAACCAGACATCTTTAATCGAGACCTATGTCATACAATGTTGACGTCAAATATTCCCTTGTCAAAGCTACGTAATCAAAACTTCACTTCTTTTCTCCAGAAGTATTGCCAATTCACTGTGCCAGGTGAAACAACACTACAAAGAAACGATATAAGTTCCCTGTATTCGGAGGTAATTGAGGAAACTACAATTTAAGAGGACGTTGTACAACACATACTACAGATAAAAAATGATGCTAATTCCCTGTTTTTCTCTTGCTTTAAAATTGTTTTTGTTTCAGCAGCGTTAATATTTCCTTGAGATTCTCGTTGCAAAAAATTAAAAGTAAAAGTAAAATTAATAAAGTGACATTAAATGGATGAAGCAAAGTTTTAATTTGCTTCAACCATTTATAGTCACTTGGTATATGACTGTATTAATTTTATTTTTTTACAAAACTGAGAAATTGTCTTGCATGGTTATTAGCTTTATATTTATCTTCTTGGATTAAAGTATTTTATATAAATATAGATGATATATGGTTTGAATTTCTATTAAACCGATATTAATTGATATTAGAAGTGTTATTTATATAATTCACTGTGATTCAGTCATTCAATTCAATACTCTGGCCTTGCATTACTGTGGCTATGTGAAATGAAGAGAAAGGAAGAAAAAAGATGATTTTCACAAAACTACTACTATTTTTGGTTTGTCCGCTTTCTGCAAAAGTATAAAGATCAGGTGGTTTACCATCTCTGGAGCGTGCGACGTATAATTGCCCATGAGAGAAGCAATCGTTTTCTAAATTTAAACCACACACTTGCAAAGATTGCCCTTGCGCTTCATTGATAGTCATAGCGAATACAAAGCGTATTGGAAATTGAAGTCGTTGGTCTGAATAAATGGTATTCGTGGAAATAGTACGTCTTTACCTTTATGAGATTCAGTCAGAATTGTTGCTCCAGTTCGTATGAAAAAGCAATTTGGTGATATGAAGCTTGATGATTCAGATATTGCAAATGCATACGCCTTCTTGGCGTTGTAGAGACGATTGTGCTGTTCTTTTTCTTCTCGATTCCACTCGAACGACTTCAAGTCTCCCAATCTGCCAATTCTTCTGCTCGCCTTTGAGAGTTTCTAACTCTAACACGTTCATTTTCGTCTAAACATTTTGATTATAGCAGTTTGATATCCTTTGACGTTCTGTGATTGCATGTCTAGAACGGCGGCCTACCTCCGAATGTGGGCTAGGGATCTCTATAAAATCAATAATAATTTCTGCTTTTTCTTTTTCTTTCAAAAACCCAGCTACTTGTTTTTCAAATATCAATATCATTAATATTTTCGCCTTTTAAATTTGATATTTGTTTGTCATCATTTTTTTAAATAGGATCCTCTTGAAATTTTCATGTAACCTATAAACATTATTTTATCAGAATAAGTGAAACAAACATGAGTGGGTAAAACCTCACCAGTTTTGTATAATACAAAGGTATTTTTAATAATATAAATATTATTAAAAATCTGGTGTGAAGAACACAAATACAGGTTCACTATTAATATTTTTTGTGAACGCGTCCGAACATATCTCTCCCCAGAGACGTAGATACGTATTTCGCCTTTCTACAGGCTCATCGGTACGCTCCTGCTGGAGAAAGTATATCTTCAGACACATTCACAAAAAAGAACCACATCGTCACATCACAGAAATTATCCAGACCGAGCGTAGA
The DNA here is from genome assembly GCA_935421215.2 of Melolontha melolontha. NCBI lineage: Eukaryota > Metazoa > Arthropoda > Insecta > Coleoptera > Scarabaeidae > Melolontha > Melolontha melolontha. The sequence continues at coordinate 55,620,712 of OW285242.1, forward strand.
AGTAAATTCAGCGCTGCCTGTTGTCAGACAGCCGAAGTACCTTGCCCTAAACCCATAACCAATGCGAACCAACGACGCCCTTCTAAAGAGGGCGCAGCCGTGTCTCTAGAAACTGCATTTTGTCTGTGTCTTCACTCATACTACGGACTAACCGCATGTGTAATGTATCAGAATAATTGAAACATACATGAGTGGGTAAAACCTTACCAGTTTTGTATAGTACAAAGGTATTTTTAATAATATTTATATTATTGGTGGTTACCGACTATAAGGAACACCCGGCTAGTTCAGCGATTATTATAGAGACAGCGCTGAATATTCCTTCACGCTCTGTCTTAATAATATCTGCAAGAAAGCTAGGTAGTTATGTTTTGTTGAATGTGTCTCTTCTCCAACAGGGGCGTATTGATAATCATGTAGAAATGTGAAATACGTATCTACGTCTTTGGAGAAGATACATTCAAAAATACATATGAACTTGTATTGTGTTCTTCACACCCCATTTTTAATAATATTATATATTATTAAAAATACTTTTGTATTATACAAAATTGGTAGGTTTACCTACTCAAGTATGATTCAAACATTTTTGAACTATTCATGTTTCCACATTACTCATTATTATTTTGACATGTAGGTTATGTAACAAGTGTTCATTTGAAAAGTCAATCTAGGTTACTTTGAAATTTTGATAGAATAAGACGCAAATATATTAGTATGTGTTTGTTGTTCCGTAAACGTAAATCCAAATGACATTTGATAATGCCAATCACAAATATCAGTTAGTGAATAAAATAATCGTGTGTCGATTCTGGTTTAAATAAACTGCTTCTCAGTTTTAAAATTGCTTTCACTTTAGAACATAAATTTTTTTTAGTCAAGGCTTATTTTCGAAGTGGTAATAAAATTGATGGTTTATGGGTTTATTCAGTTCAAGATAGCATGGTAGAATTTCAACTTGAGTTTCCACATTTTGTAATAGATTATATACAATTTAAGAATACTTTTGATAGAACTTTAAAACTTTTTTCTGAAACTGGTAGTCTCTTAAGAAAATCAGGCAGCGGAGCAGTTAAGAAACGTACACCTCAAATTGTCAATCGTGTGGAAGAAATAATGGAAAATGAACCACAAACATCTGTTCGACATTTGAGTCAACAAATAAACCTTTCTGTTGGTACAACTCACAAGTTATTAAAAAAAGATATGCAACTTTATCCATACCGTGTCACAGCAGTACAAAAATTGTTAGAAATTGATTACCCACGTAGACTACAGTTTTGTAATTGGTTTGTAAATATGAACAATAATGGAGAACTTTCGCAAAGAGTCATCTTTACTGATGAAGCATGGTTTTATAAAACGGGATACATAAATTCACAAAATACAAGATTTTGGAGTGGTGATAATCCATATGTATTTAATGAAGAATCGCTACATCCAGAGAAAATTGGTGTTTGGGCAGCGATAAGCCAAAGGCGAATCATTGGACCAATATTTTTTCAGGGAACGTTAACTGCTCAAAGGTACCGTACGAAAATTTTACAACCATTTGTCAATCAGTTGCGTGATGATGAACTTCAAAATGCATATTTCCAACAAGACGGAGTACCTTGTCACTGTACTGCAGAATCATTGGATTATTTAAGAGAATTTTTTGATGAGCGTATAATTAGTCGAAATACTGAAATTGCCTGGCCTGCACGTTCATGCGATTTCTTTTTGTGGCCTTATCTAAAAAATAACATATTTCGAACACCTATATTGAATTTGAATGATATGCTACAGAGAATCGAACAGAAATGCATGGAAATTAATAACAATCCAGTAATGTTGCAGAATATCATCAGAAATTTTGAACGGAGGATTTTAAAGTGCATTGATCTTGGAGGACAACATTTTCAACATTTGTTATAGTTTTCAATAAATACCTATTATTTGTTATTTATTTGTATGTATGAAACTGTCAAGATATACGACTTCGTAGGTTAAGTAGTAAATTTTAATTTACGACTTTACTTCAAAATGTTCTCAGTAAATCACATGCTACTAGATTGACTTTTCAAATGAACACTTGTTACATGTTTTCGTTTGTTATGTTGCAAGTAAGGTACTAAAATTTTGACAATGTTGCAAAACATGACGTTTATATTTTATGATGACAAATGGTTGTGTCCGTGGCTGACTACTGACTTCATTTGACTCTGCAGTACGGATTTGAATAATATGCTTTGAATTTGGTCTTGATCTGAAAATATATTCTTTATGAACTATATATATAGAGATGATAGTTGAAAAGAATTTTACGAACCTACTTTACAAATAATACGAGGGATATTTTTTAAATAAGATCATTTTTTTGAATAAGAAGAAAGATACTGTAAATATCATTAAAATATATTTATTTCCACATTCTACATACTTCTTTTCTACATAGTTTCTATTTTTGTTCAAACATTTGTCATACCGTTCACCAAGTTTTTGAATTCCAATGTCAAAGAAATCTACCGCCTGTGAAGAAGCCCATGACTGCAGTTTTCACTTCTTCGTCATCGTCGAACCGCTAGCCACCAAGGAACTCCTTTAACTACCGATACAAGTGAAAATACTGGGTGCAAGATCTAGACTGTAAGTTGGATGTTCCAGTTGTTAGCATTCAAAAGACCTGATTTAACCTGGTGTTTGTGCAGAAACATGTGGTCTTGCATTGTGATGGAGCATAATTACACCGGAAAACAGCAGGCCACGCCGTTTGTTTTGCATAGTACGCCGGAGTTTTCTCAACGTCTAACACTATGCATTAGAATCGATTGTTGTACCTCTCGGCATAAAATCCACTAATGTAATCCGTTTCCTGTCCAAAGACACAGTTGCCATAATCTATGGTGCTGAAAGTGTCTGTTTCGCTTTTACTTTGGTTGGCGACGATGTGTGGCGCCTTGCTCTGGCCTTAGTCTGGTTGTGTAGAGGATGTTTTGTGTCTGTCATTTGTTTCTTCCTCTCTTGCTCCAAGACAGCCTGTTGCCTTTTATCAGGTGGAGCTATACCAACGAGAGGGTATCTCTTTCCAATGAGTTGGGACAAGTATTCTGTAACTATGAAGACCGTGTCGTTTAAAGCGGTGTCTACGTATTTGTATGAGTAGATCTACTCCACATCGGCACCGCATATTCCCCGGCATAAAAACAAGGAGCGCGAGAAGAAGTTCGCAGGACCGAAGGATCCGCTTCCACCCAGTGCCGATGAGCTTACGTATGATACTGTTTCCAGCTTGAACTTTGGCCTTGAGAGCGTACAATCCAGGGTTACCTCTAAACTCACATGACTTCAGCTCTTCACGTCTCCACATGATTCTTAGTTTACGCTTAGCCTCCCAGTTTCCCAGGTGAAATGCACAAACTTGTGTTTTTCTTGGGTTCGGTTTTAAATGATTATTTTCATAGTATGCAGATCCTTCAAGGCCTCGAAAACCTTATTTTCGACAGCCTCCAAGGACTCCTCCTGGGTCCCTTCCAATTATTTATATCCGTTATACTCGTATATTGTTTAGTGTATTAATACCAACGATAAATAAAGAAGTGGAAATATTCTTTTGTAAATATTTAAATTTCTATTCATATTTTTGAGGGGGATTGTGTAAGGAATTATTCAAAATTTTAAAAGTAGCTTCTCATTATAAAATGCAGAAAAAGGTATTTTAATTTATGCAGAACCAAATATGGTAATGATCTCATAAAACGACACATCAACCATTTCAATTTCAAAGCAGGAACATCTTAATTAACATTACTTTCGACTAAACAAGATGTAGCATTAATCGTCGGCGCCGCCTAATGAAAACATCACATCTGGAACCTGGCTATATTTCGTAACCATTATATTTTCGACTCATGATATTAAACGCAACGGTTCAGGACGTCGGTTCAACTTTTTAATTTGTCTTTTAATTTAGTTAGTTTGTTAAGACCCTCCGGAAAAAAATTCGCACGCAATTGTTGGAACAAGACGGTGGCGTCTTTCCGGTCTTTTAATTAAATAACATTCTTCGAAGAGAAAAATGTCCCCCCTCGCTAAAGAAAATTGCCTTTCTTGTTCAATAATTGAAGCAATTTAAATATCTGGGGTTATTTTCATTTCTGCAAAAGTAGAACAAAGAAGAAATGAGAGTTGAGTGGGAGAATTTAAGAGAATTAACAGAGCAATTACGACTTCTATAATGGCGCGGAGAAGATGAATTAAAATGCTGGTTTAAATTACTGAAAATCTCTGTACTGAAATCAACATTTGGCTTGAAAATATCTTATAGTCAATAAAAACGAAATGTTCCGTTTCATAATCTTAAAGCGCGTGATGCGTACAAGGAAAATATTAATTAAAGTTGTATCTCTACCTATTGATCGAAAAAATACTTAGTAATGGATTTGAAAGATTACTCCTTTTTCATGTATAGCACTTATACTTCATTTATTTATTTCATATAATAAATACAATCTATATATATATATATATATATATATATATATATATATATATATATATATATATAAAAGGTGTCCCAACAGGAACTTGGTGATTTAAATTTCACATTATTTTCAAATAAGGTAACTTAGCAACCTAATATTTGGTATATGTCATCTATAAACTTGTAAAAGTCATCATGCAACGTTTCACGACTGAAGAACGTATCCAAATTGTTCAAATTTATTATGAAAATGGTCGTTCCATTACAAACACAATTCGTCGACTACGCGTTGTTTTTCATCAGAATCATATTCCCAGAATACGGCAATTAGAAATTTAATGGCAAAATTTGAGCGAACTGGTTCTGTTCTCGATGTAAAGACACCACTACGTCCTCGTAACGTTCGGTCAGTTGAAAATATCGCTATGGTGAATGAAAGTGTTACCGAAAGTCCAAAAACTTCAATTCGTCATCGGTCACAGCAATTGGCCATCTCAAGATCATCTCTGCAACGAATTTTAACAAAAGACCTTCGGCTACACGCATACAAAATCCAGTTAACACAAGAATTGAAGCCCAGGGACCATCACCACCGCCGTATCTTTGCCAATTGGCTTTTGGAGCAAACTGATTTTGATGACGAATTCTGTAAGCGAATCATATTCAGTGACGAAGCCCATTTTCACATAGGGGGTTACGTAAATAAACAAAACTGCCGCATTTGGGGGCGTGAAAATCCTCGAGAGATTATTGAAAAACCCATGCACCCACTACGTGTCACTGTATGGTGCGGTTTCTCGGCCAATGGTGTTCTTGGACCTTACTTTTTTGAAAATGAGAATGGAGAAGCAGAAACTGTAAATGGGGAGCGGTATCGACAGATGTTGAATAACTTTCTATGGCCTCGTTTGGAAGATATGGACCTCAACAATCTTTACTTTCAACACGATGGGGCCACTTGTCACACTGCCAGGGAAACTCTAAATTTACTGCAGGAGAAATTCCCTCGCCGTGTGATTTCTCGTAATGGTGACGTGGATTGGCCTGCAAGATCCTGCGACATAACACCGCTAGACTTTTTCTTTTGGGGTTTCCTTAAGGATCAAGTCTACACAAATAATCCACATACAATTGATGAATTAAAAAATAACATTTGTGCGGCTAGTGGCGAGATTAACTCGCATATGCGTGATAAAGTCATTGAAAATTTTAAAAAAAGAATCGCTGTGTGCAATAGAAGTCACGGTGGACATTTATCCCATATCTTGTTCCACATATAATTTTAGGGTTTCTATTTTATGTTTACGTTAATAAATCGTTGAATTTCTAAATACTACGCATGTTATTTGGAATTTAAATCGCCAAGTTCCTATTGGGACACCTTATATATATATAACAATTGATAATTTTTTTTTTATATGAAATATTTACAAATATCAAATTAGTATGTATGTAATTGCAAAGTAAGTGGGGATGTAAATATTGCTGTCTACAAATTACAAAGTAAATCACACGAAATTTTTAATTGAAAAATATTGTCTATGTTGGAACTCGAACCCAAATAATTATTTCGTGACCTTGGTATGATATGATAAATTCAATCAGTTGGCGGTTTAAGGTCTGGCTTTACTTTAATGTATATATATTTAAAACAACCCTACATGTTTCGGCAATGATGCCTTTATCAAGGATATAAAATATAAATGACAGTATACAAATGTCATATAATTCTATGAATTATTTTATATATTTGTTTTTTTAATTTAGAGTGTCAAATCTATAATTAAATTTCAAAAGTATATGACTTTCTAACATTTACTAAAATTATAGAACTATGTAAATCTAGTTAATTTTGTGTGTACTTCAAAGGTTATGTGTGAAGGAAAATTTAATTGTAAACCAATAAGTTCATAATATTAATTAAGAATCAAAATTATTGTATAAATGTCAAATATTTTGGAAAATTCTATATAACTAAAGCGACCAATGAGCTTCAAAAACAGGAAAAGCTGTTAGGTTGCCATAGTGAGTTATTGAAACAATTGGAGAGAATAATTTTTGGACTAAAATTAATGGAATGTGTTTTGGATAAAACGAATTATTTTTTTTTTAAATACACTGCTCAAAATCGTTCAGGGATATTTTTAAAATTAAGATTTAAAAACAGAATATCGTGTTGTATATAAATATTTTGAGCAAAAATTATATGCGCAAAGGTTTTATGATATTATCTTGCTAACAATGGAGCGATTGTATTTTGTTTGCAACATCTACTTATTAGTTGTCCTAACGGCGTTATTTGTCACTTTACGATTAACGACATTGTAGCGTCATTTCTTGCTGCAGCATTTAAAAACATTAAATTTGGTGTATAATTTGCGTAGTTTTATCAATGGAAAGGCGTTATTTACCGCGCGTAAAAATGTTACGTGCTATTAGCATGTTGCAAGCTAGGCGTCGTCAAGCTGAAGTTGCATCCAAATTTCAAATTACACAAAGCGTCATAAGTCGCTTATGACACCACTATAGGGATACTGGTGAAGTACGTAATTAACATCGTGGTAACAGTCGGATTACAACTGCAACATAAGACTGTTACGTCCAAATTATTGACCGACGTAATCAAACCTGCACTGCTCGGCAGACACAAAATCAATTTAACCCAATATATGGCGTACTGATTAGCGACCAAACTATTCGCAATAAGTTATATGAGGTACATTTAAGATAGACGACCCTTAATAGTTCCACCTCTAACAAGAGGTAATCGCGGAGAACGTCTTTCATGGGCACAGGATCACCGAAATTGGACGAACGAACAATGGTCATATGTAATGTTCTCTTATGAGTCTAGATTTGGCATGTACAATGAATTAAGAAGAAATCGAGTTTGGAGGCAGCCAGGACGCGTAAATCATTTGAATGCAGTCCAAGAAGTCCATTCTTTCAGAGGTGATACAATCATAGTATGGGCCGGCATAAGTATTGGTGGAAGAACAGATCTCGTTTTAATTGAACGCAATATGACAGCTCAAATTTATGTGGAATAGGTCATTTTACCTGTCGTTATGCCATATGCAAGAGCAGTAAAAGAAAATTTGAATTTCATGCAAGATAATGCGCGACCACATGTAGCTCGAATTGTAATGAATGTGCTAGAACAGAAACACAATTCGTTGTTAGCGTGGCCAGTTCAGTCTCCGGATATGAATCCGTTAGAGCATCTGTGGGATAAGTTACAACGGAGGGTTACAAATTCAAATGATCACACTAATGATCTCCGAGACCTTTTTAGAGTTCTTCAAAGGGAATTGAGAGCAATACCACAAAAAGAGATTGACAATTTAATTTTAGCAACACCTAACTGTATTAGGACAGTAATAAACAATCGTGGAGGTCATACTGATTACTAGAAGTTGCCTTTGTTGATATGTTTAGGATTGCTTTTCAAATTTAAACATCTTAAGATTTAAGATTATATCGTTGTTAACAAAATTCGTATTTGTAAACTTAAGTTAATTATAATTTTCAATTTACTTTTAATTTTGGACTTTTTTAGTTGAATTGCGCTATAAATATACAAATCTGGTCAATAAAGTTGGTTAGCAATATATAATAATCTTTTTTCTTTTAATTATGTAAATATCCCTGTAAGATTTTGAGCAGTGTATAAAAACAAGTATAATTTATATTGCATACCAAGATTTGAACTCTTTTCATTTTATACTCCGCTATCAATTAATGAGCCACAAAAGACGTGTACCTGCTTTAGAAAAATATTGGGAAACATTACAAGGCCTTATATTACCAGGGTTGGGACCGGTGATCCTACTTTCGATAGCTCTGCCAGGATTGTGACCGTTGTTCCTGAGGTTAAAATATACCAGCCGTACGTCAGGGAAGAAAGACTTAATTCCAGAGACAAGACGGATAATTGTGATAGAATATTGAGCTAAGTTTTTTATTATTTGTATTTTTTTTTTAAGTAAACAGATACATTTACTTACCGAAGGTAGATAAAGATCCCTTTAATGACCATTTTGTTTAAAACATTGTAAGTAGGGAGGTTATATACAAATTCATATATTCAGCAAATTGATTTATCAGAATCTATTTGTTTATGTAGCCTAGTATTTGTCTCCTTTCCGTAGATTCATTTTTTTTAACCTATAAGAAATTCCACATAACTATTAAATTTTATAATTAAATTTTCAATAAAAATAAATTGTTAGCTATTGTTTATTCCGAATGTTTTGTTAAATGTACCTAATTAAATATTCACTTATTAAGATAAGATTTTCCTTTTAATAAACGGAATTTTAGAACCAAGACAAGTCTTTTGAATTCAATTAGTTTATCATATTAATACTGAGCTAACATACCTTTTAATTTCTTTGTCAGACAGAATCTTCACGACCCTGGAGATATTAGAGGACTCATGTTCGTTGTTTTTTTTCAAATTATATTAAATTTCAAACTTTCTTTCAAGACCAAAGAACTATTTGGTTATAGAGTTATATAGTTATTTAACTACAAACATTTATATTCATTGGACCTGCGCAGAAGTGTATCAGAATACGGGGGTAAAAATTAGATTTTTAAATTCATTTTCTGCTTTAAAGTTTAATATTTTGTCTTTAAAAACACTTTTTAGTAAACGTTTTACTTAAAGATTATTATATTTTGGCGGTCCAACGTAGGGCTGCTAAAGATTATTATAATATATATATATATATATATGAAAAAAACCACATCCGTCCAGAAACGTGCATATATCGATATTTCACTGTCGTTACAGATCATCAGTACACGATATTCTAACATGGACATGATTTTATTATTATACTTTCGTGTATATATACGAATTATATTGAATTTAATTGGAGTGAGAAATAGCAATTATTCAAATCTCCTCTCACATGTAATTGTCGCTAAATTTGTGCAATTGATTCTACAATCTGACAAGATTACTCCTGCCGAAGAATGTAGACGCAAACACGTCGCGACGTTAGCCATCCACCTGTGCTGATAATGAAAATTGTATGAAAAAAACCACATCCGTCCAGAAACGTGCATATATCGATATTTCACTGTCGTTACAGATCATCAGTACACGATATTCTAACATGGACATGATTTTATTATTATACTTTCGTGTATATATACGAATTATATTGAATTTAATAGAAGTGAGAAATAGCAATTATTTAGCGACAATTACATGTGAGAGGAGATTTGAATAATTGCTATTTCTCACTCCAATTAAATTCACTATAATTCGTATATATACACGAAAGTATAATAATAAAATCATGTCCATGTTAGAATATCGTGTACTGATGATCTGTAACGACAGTGAAATATCGATATATGCACGTTTCTGGACGGATGTGGTTTTTTTCATACAATTTTCATTATCCGCACAGGTGGATGGCTAACGTCGCGACGTGTTTGCGTCTACATTCTTCGGCAGGAGTAATCTTGTCAGATTGTAGAATCAATTGCACAAATTTAGCGACAATTACATGTGAGAGGAGATTTGAATAATTGCTATTTCTCACTCCAATTAAATTCTATATATATATATATATATATATATATAGATATATGTAGATATATTGTTACATTAGTATGAATATTCTATTCTCAAGTTGAAGTACTTTATTTAATAGTACTCACATTTACGACAGAGAACATTATATTACACTTATCTATTTATTAAATTAAATCAATATTATTTGTCTTAGTATTCGCAAGTCAGCGATTCCAAACTGTGAATGGTGAAATATATATTTACGGACGCGTATGATTCTAAACGGTAAATGTTAATGGTGAAATATTGTAAATGGTGGAGCAAGAAGCGAATAATATAAATCTGCAATCACTTTGATTCGCGCGCTAAACGAAACGATTATTAAGAATTCACTGTGAATAATCACTTTAATCAATATATATTAGCTCATCTCTACTGCTTGCCTTGGATTAAGCACTATTTTATCTTTCCATATTTTTGCTTTTGTGTAAGATGCATTCACCCATGTTTCATCTAAATAATAGATTTTTCTCCCTTCTGCTCGAAACTTTCTTATACTTGTCAAATAATGACGTCTCCATAAGATAATATCATTTAGTTCAATTAATATGTTGTTTCGTGTGCGTTTTTTCCCACTTGAATCCTAGTTTCTTTAGGATTCCCCAAAGTGATGTTCGTTTTAAAGGAGGTAAACTGGTTTCCCCTTTAATAGCTTCACATATTTTTGTGCAAGTCAGTAACTAACTCATTTTTAAAGAAAAATGAATTCACATGTCTTTTAGTTGTACTTTTTGATACATCCAATTTATTGTAAGCATCTCGACAACTTAGATTTCTTAAAGGGGAATGTGTAACTCCTGACATTTCAATTTTGTTGATAATGTCAAACATAGTATTCCTCCTAAAACTTCCCTTGAAGTTTGACGAACAGCAGCTGTTTTGGACATATTAGCTTTGTTCTTAAAATACACATTATAAGCCATTTGCCTCTGTCCACTTTTTATATATTTTCTTTTACGATTTATGGACCTGGTAAAGCTGCGTCATCTATGCCCTAAAACGGTTGCGATTAAATAAATTAAAGAAATTAATGAGAGTGATAAAATGTCTTATTTGTATATTTGTACATATTTTGAAAAATAACTTTATTTGTGATATAAAAGCTTCAATACACTATTGTCCTTAAGCGAATAATAAAGTAGCTATTTTGAATTTTAGTTAATGTCAAAGAAGCATTATTAATAGTAGGCTTCTTTCACTTCAAGCCAAAACAAATGACGTACTGTGTCTGATCCTCTTTCGCACGATAAATTGTTTAAATTAGTTAGTTATTTGAATTTGTGTTCTGTTCTATAACTCTTCTTTATTAAACAATTTTTTGCTAAGAAGTTTAAAAATCTAATAATTTGTTGTAATCACTTATTCTTCCATATTTATTAAAAATAATGCCATTTATTTTTTATTTATTTATTTTTTTTATTTATATATTTATTACCCAACAGAATTATAATTCCATTTACAGGATAAAATAAAACAAAATTGTAAATCATACACATCACAATAAGTACTAATAGAAAAAACAAAGTATTATAAAGACATAATTTCCTAAATATAAAAAATATAAAGAAGCCTAAAGTAATATACAACAATCAAGCAAATAATATATATGAATATATACAATAGTCTGGACAAGTGATCAAAACCAATAAAAACAAAAAAAGAAACGGGAACATCCAGTAATTAATTAGACACTACAATGAATACTACAAAGGTATTTTTAATAATATAAAATATTATTAAAAATCTGGTGTGAAGAACACCTTTGCTGTGCCAACCTTTGGAAGGGCGTCGTTACTTTACATTAATTATGTGGACGGTATGCGAGGTACTTCGGCTGTCTGACAACAGGCACCGCCGAATTTACTTCTGCGCTCGGTCTGGATAATTACGGTGATAGGGCGATGTGGTTCTTTTCTGTGAATGTGTCTGGGAATATCCTTTCTCCAGCAGGGGCGTACCGATGAGCCTGTAGAAAGGTGAAATACGTATCTACGTCTCTGGGGATAGGATATATTCGGACACGTTCACAGAAAATATTAATAGTGAACCTGCATTTGTGTTCTTCACACCAGATTTTTAATAATATTTTATATTATTAAAAATACCTTTGTATTATACAAAACTGGTGGGGTTTACCTACTCATGTATGTTTCAATTATTCTGATACAATGAATACACATCGCAAATGTTATAGAGACGCTGTCTGAAGCTCAACAAACCATGAAAATGTATATCCATTTCAGAAGAAACCTGATTGTAATTACTGCTTATAACGTAGACAGGAGACCTGACCAACACATTGGTTCGAGGAAAAGGAAGATAGAAAGTACGGGAAGGACGTGTGAAGAATAGTGGGATAAGAAAATTAAGGTAGGATAATAGTGTTGTGCAGTCAACTTCATTGTGAAGAAGTCTATGACGAAAGTTGAGACAGGCTACAAAACGTCTAAAGGAGAGAGAAGGCACGTTGAAACGAGAAAGGAGTTGAGTGTGATCAAAGCCCCTGTCGGGATAGACGCCGTCCACCTAGAGCAACATGTATTTCAAAAATCGCCGCTGAACTTGCTCAGGTAGACGTTTTTGTGATTGATAAAACGGATACCATATCAAGCTGGCATATTCCAAACGTGATCTCACTAATGAGTTAAATAAGGATGTCAATACGCTCACGTTACAAAATTCGCCACTGTTGCGGATAATAAAACCAAGAGTTTGTGTGGCCTGCTTAGGCACATTGCTGATATGTTCATTGAAAATTAATTGATTCAACACGGGATATACTTATATCCCCAAGTTGGTAATCAAAGTGCATAACATTACGTCTTTTGGTGAAAGATAAAACCCTGCACTTAACGGGGTTCAAAGGCATTTTATCCTTGCACCAAGTTTGTATATTCACCAGATCCGTCTGAAGTCGAAGGCAGTCCCTCGAGTCGGAGACTCGAGAAAACAACTTCAAGTCATCGGCAAAGAAAAGGTTATTAGACTCGAGCTGGTATGAGAGATCGTTAATGAACATAATGAAAAGTAGAGGACCCAAGTTAGAGCCTTGCGGAACTCCCGAAGTGGCAATGTAAGGTGTCGATAAATATCCGTTGTAAACTACAAGTTGAGGCCTATTATGTAGATATGAAGTTAAAAGGTTAACCAGCGGTTTACTAAATCCAAATCTCGCCAATTTAGCTGGCAAGATAGTGTGATCCACTCGATCAAATGCCTTGGCAAAGTCAGTATATACGACATCAACCTGTGACCCGCAATCCAACGCTTCAGCAACGTATTGAGAGAATACCGCAAGGTTAGAGACAGTAGATCGCTTTTTCATGAAGCCATGTTGATTCGGTGATATTGCAGTCTTAATAAAAGGGTATACCTTTTGGTAGAATACAATTTCAAAAACTTTCGCGAAGTTCGAAATGATGGCAATAGGACGGTAGTTGGCAATGTCCGAAGTATCACCAGCTTTTAAGACAGGAACAATTTTAGTACTCTTCCAAATAGCGGGAAAAGTAGATGTAGCGAGAGCCAAATTAAATATCTTCGCTAATGGTGTTGCAAAGATGTTTCCACAGTCCCTCACAACATTCCCTTACGCAGTCCCTTACGCATTTAAAAAAGTGTGATATGCTAGAGGCACTTCTGATTTGTAGAAAAAATTCAAGAATGCTCTTCGTTACTGTCAAAACACATATGTGAATCGTCATTCACCAAATTAGTTTTATTTTCTAAGATTGTATAAAAAATCTCGAAGTAACAAAAAACATTTAAGATACGAAGTAGGAAAAAGGATTTTCTAATGGACGAAGAAACGGAAGTAAATGTATTAGCTTATTTTTAAACCAATCCAGAAAAAACATTCGAAGTAATGCCAGAGAATTAGTTTTGGAAAAGAATACAGTGCACGGTAGTTGCGTTCGTACAAACACCACAAAGTTCAGACTTTATTTCCCGGCGATGCCGACAGACGATTAGTTTTCTGTAACTGGTTGAGAAATTTTTATAATGAACGTCCATATAATTTAAATTACTTTCTATGTACTTTTCTAGTTCAGGTATGTGCAATAAGCAAAATCAGCATTATTTGAGTAGAGAAAATCCTCTGAGAGTTGATCCGCGCAATTCCCAGCACCGGTTTATTTTAAATGTGTGGTGCAGATTAATGGGCAACAGAATTGTTGGTCCAGTTTTCTATCATCGCACTGGTAACTGGAAACCGCTAAGTATGGTTATTAACAGAAATTCTGGATGGTCTTTTAGTTGATATGCCAGTGCTTGACAGGCTCCGTATTTATTTGCAATAGGTTAGGGCACCTCCTCATAATTTCGTTAACACTTCTAATTTGTTAAACGCAACGTTTAATGAAAAATGAATAGGAACCAGCGCACCCATTCGTTGGCCTGCACGTTCTCGTGACATGACACCTATAGATTTTCATCTTTGGGGTTTTGTAAAGGAGGTATACAAGCGGCGATATCGAAATGTGATGGAACTCGAAACTAGTATTAGACAAACGCCAAATAATATTTCTAATCGAACTATTAGAAAAACTACTCAAAGTGTTATCGTGGGTGCTGAAAAATGCATTGAAAAGCAAGGCAATGTCTTTGAACATTTATTAAGTTGAAAAATGTTGAATAGGTAATACAAAATGACACTTATTTGATTATTGTGTGTTATTTTTTATTGTACCGTGAACATTATATTTTGTTATCATTTACCATCACCGACATAGAATTAAATGTTAACAAATTTCGTAAGCTTTAAACGCTTCCCATTTGTTTATCTTTTAGTTAAAGATAGTTATGTATTTAATATTTTTTGTTCAAGATATGCTCTTTTAAAATATGTACAAATATACAGGATGTTCTATTAAAAAAAGCAAAATTACATATTTCTCAGAAATACGTAATTCAATTGTTTTTTTCAAGAACTGCATACTAATCAGCGGTAAAAATACTAATAATTTGCTAATTTAACCAAAACCGTAGCTCCAAAAATAACGAAGATAGCAATAGTGCACCGATAATTTTGGACACGCTGTATATTAATATGATTTTAAACTTACAATTAACACCGCGATGATGTAGTGATTAACACATTATCCTGAAAAGCAAGAAACCGTTACTTTTAATTTCGTTTAAGAATAAATCTTTACGAAAAATTCATTTAGTAATCATTATTGATGAAAATAGAAAAGTAAATTAATTAATAAATTTCGTAATTCATGACCAAAATCAATAAAATTATCTTATATATCAGACACGTTTGCAAAATAAATTATTCTGTATATTAAATTTCCACCTTAAGACAATCTCCAGTAGTTTCCAATAAGCATCCCGGAATGACATAAAACATGACAGTATCTCTGAGAAGCCTAAAGTGAAATTATAAAGTTAGGACGAGATATTAATAAAATTGTTGATGTTCAGTGAATCTGGTAAATAAGACAGGATCGTCTATTAATCCAGGAGGGTCTGTTAAACGTTATTATATATTTAGGTCTCTACAATAGCAATATCACAATTTCTATGTCATTAGGTTTAGTAATCAATTAAAATTTAATGTATACTGGGAATTAATATGATTATACGTATAGGTGGATCTTATATTGAAGTTTTTATCCTACTGACAAATCCAAACAAACACTATTTAAAAATAAAAATAAATATTTTATGTAATTCCAATGTTCATAAATAAAAAACTATTTGCAATCAGATTAATGGACTGTATCCTATGATAAAAATACGAACAAATTTACAGATGGATTTTTAAATGAATTCTATCATTTCAAGATAAATAAATGAACTTCCAAATCCCAAATATGTTTTATATTTCAAAATAAATAGCGAAAATTCTAAAATTAAACTGAAGTTACTTCCAACAATGAAATAATTAATAATAAGAAAATAATAATAGTAATGCTGATTATCCAAATGGAAATTAGAAAAAATATACGATAAGCGTATATTGTGGATGTAAATTATATGCAAACCGCTTTAAGAATATAATTAGTTGATAAATTAAAACGTTTAAGGGTTCATGAAATAGATATAACTCAGAGTTCGTGTATAAACCAATATTATTTAGTTTTGTGCTCCGGTCTAGCATGAGAGTACTCTATCTTCTACAGAGGGGTTCCCGTGTCTCATGCTAGAGAACGGACACGCTTACCACATGACGCAAAGCCCAGTGCAGTACTGGCGAAAGGCTGTATTTCTAAAATATTTAATTTTATTTATATAATTGGAAAACGAACGGGTGGTGATCTATAAAATTACGAAATACATATTTATTTGTTGAAAAGTTGTATTTATAAAGTTTTTAATTTTATTTATATAATTGGAAAACATACGGGTGGTGATCTATCTATCTAAAATTACAAAATACATATTTATTAATTAATTTTATTTATATAATTGGAAAACAAACGGGTGGTGATCTATAAAATTACGAAATGCATATGTATTTGTTGAAAAGTTGTATTTTTAAAGTTTTTAATTTTATTTCTATAATTGAAACATTTTTATTTGTTCATTTTGTCGTTCAAGTTGAGTAAAGGAGTATTAATATTGACTAGCAATAGTTTCTCAAGGTTTTCTTCTGTCAATTTTGTTCTCTTTGAATTAAGTACATCCTTATAAATAGAAAACGTCCTTTCTACATCGCAACTGGTTATAGGTGCATACTGGAAATATTCTTTTATTTCTTCATATTTAGCCGTTAGATTTTGTGGAATTGTCTCCATACATAATTGCTGCAATGTAATTAAATCTGGATTTCTATTAAGAATTGCTTCAAACTTTTGCCGAAGGCCACATCCGAAGTCACTTGGTATACTTTTCAAATTATTAACAGCCACATCTAATGTGGTTAATCCGTCATTTAATTTGAGATTTCGATTTTCAAATAAGTGATTAGTTTTGGCAATTTTCCAAAGTGTTCGTGAAGAAAGTACAACTGATTTTTTAAATTTGGGGTTTGTGTGAGCTCCTTGCACTCACCAATACTTCTAGCATCCTCCTTTAGCAGTGTTACGAAATGTTTTAGACTATCGAAATTCTCAGCATAATAACTAGTAGCTTCCAGCCATGTTCCCCATCTAGTTATTACTGGAGTGGGAGGCAGTGACAGAGATGGAAATTCTTCCCTGAAAAGAGCTACTCTCAATGGTGCTTTTCTGAAAACTTTTTTAAAAGCTGATACAAGTCTATCAACTTCCGGAAAAGTGTCTCTGATATACATATTCACATATTCTGTGGAGAGCATGTGCTACACAAGTAATATGCAGCATATTAGGATATATTTTCTTCAATAGTCTGCCTGTTTTTAACATATACGCAGCATCATCACTGACAAATAAAAGTATTCTTTCTTTGTACGTGGCGTCCGAATGAAGCATTTTTTGCATATTCTCCTTAATTGTTTCAGCAACTGTTTCCGCATCAACTCTATTCTATCTATCGACATTCTTATAACACTTGTTGCTATTACATATGAGTTATAGGGAATAGTTGGATGTAGTACACCAGCTACAACATTTACCACACAGCGTCCTAACATATCCACCGTTTCGTCGGCGCTTATCCATATGTATTTATTTAAAAGATGGCTTCTAATGCGTTCTACTGTTCTCGTATAGCACCTAGAAACATAATATTTGCGTAAAGTTGATTCATCAGGAACATTTCGACCAGTATATTTTTGAAGACATATTTTTAAAGTGGCCGCCATAAAAGTTTTACAGAGTTCATGTGTTTGCGATCCTAAGTGACGAATTTTTGACGATATTTTACGGATTTTGTAATAAATTTCGGAATCATTGACAATGGACATACAATCAGTATGACCGTCAATCCAACTCACCATTGTTTTACAATGCCGTTATCGACATTCTTCCATATCATGTCTGAAAAAGTAACTTAAACAATGCTCTAGATCTAAATAAATGAAAACTAAAAATGTGTTCGTAAGTTATTGAAACTGAACGAAATTCAATGCACACTTACGTCGAAATAATTGGTAGAAATAGATTCAATCAAACGATATTAAACAGGATCTATCACAAAAATTACGATGTAATTAACAGTTAAAACTATGAAAACAAGAAACGTACTTACAGCACTTTATTTATCTTACGAAATATAAACTAATAAATAAAATACATTATAAAAACCCCGCTTCTATCTACACTCATGAAAACACTTTAAAAAACACTATATTCTCCGAATACAATAGCTGAGTTGTCCATTGTTATCGTGCGAGACCAGGTGGCCGAGTAAGTCAAACAAATACTTCATTGAATTACGCCGGGATGTACTGTGCGACGTTATACACAATTCCAATTGCCTATTGCGTTTTATGGAAATTGCAGCCGTTCTCTACTCATGTCACATACAGTATCTACTTGGTACTTACCGGATCTTTCTTACTGACGTCTGAGGTGTACGGAACAAGTTAAGTTATTGTCAAACAGAGTGTGGTTCAGAGAGAAATCAAACGCGAAGCTGTTAAATTAAATTATGGTTTAATAAAAAACTCTCTATCAGAATTCACAACAACAATAATTAAATGCCCATACATAAAAATTAAACAATGGAAATAACATCAAATAGGAAGAAAAATTATACTACAATATCTTTTAGATAAATGACAAGAAAATGGATAAACAAAAGAACAAGTAAGATATGTCAAAACGTCATATGTGTAACCGTTTTTACGGTTATACCAATATTGAATACGCAATCTTTGTTTACAATATAATAATTTAATAATGATAGTCTTTCTTTGGAGACTGTGGTTAAGTAAAAACTTAAAAAAAGGTATAAAACCCCTTACCGCAATTATTAATCGTATCCTAAATACGTATTTCGACAACTAAGTTGTCATCATCAGTAGGTAAAACCACTAATCAAGATGTCGCACATGGGGCAACGTAAAGCTAGCACAACTGCTTACGCAACAACTTTACACGGCGTCCACGTATACACTAACTTGAACATGCAAATACACACATCAACATAATCTAAGGATATATCTTATTTGCTTTAAAAAAATAATTTAGTGCATCTTTTTACCCATTTTTGTCTTGAAAGGTAAATGTAAAATAAGCTATGAGTGAAATTAACTTAAATTAATATTTAACACAATTTTAATAATAATTTATTAATTAGAAATTAGAAATTCTACAAAATGGAACTAAACAACAATTCAAAATTAATCTTATATTGAATTAAAAAATTTGAAGATTAAGGAATTAATAAAGAGTGGGACCTCCTCTGGAGTTTAAAACCGCCCTATATCTTCTTGGCATAGACAGAATAAGATTGTCCAAGTCTTCTTGTGGAAGAAGATTCCACTGTTGTGAAAGAAGTTCTTGCAGTTGCCGTCGATTTTGTATAGCGTCCATATGTGGCAGGCATCTTCTCTGAAGCATATCCCATGCATGCTCAATGGGATTGAGGTCTGGGGATTGAGCTGGCCATAGCAAAACCTCAATTCTTGCTTCATTGAGCCAATCGGTAACAACTCTTGCCACATGTGGTCGTGCATTGTCATGCATAAGGGTTAAATTTCGGCCCAACGCTTCTGCAAATGGCTGAACAACAGGTTCAAGAATATTCTGGATATATTGCTCAGCATTTAAGAATTGATCTAGAAAAACGAGATCAGTTTTCCTACCCAGCATAATTCCCGCCCATATCATTACAGTACCACCTCGGTAGCTGTGCACTTCTTGGGCATGCTGTAGCCTTGCTGCATTACCAGGCTGACGCCAGACTCTTAATCTGCGAGTATCTGGTCTTAATCCGAATCGCGACTCGTCAGAAAAAAGTATAGTCGACCATTGTTCTCGAGTCCAGTTTAAGTGTTCTCGAGCCCAGTTTACTCGATGTCCTCGATTTCCCCTGGTTAATGGTGGAACCCTAAGGAGGCGTCTGGAGTGAAGATTGACTTCTCTTAAGCGACGCCTGATGGTTTGGCTGTGGACTGTCACGTTATGCACTGCCTGGAGACGCGATTTTAACTCAGTAGCAGTTAGTGAACTCTGTCGGCGAGCGTGAAGAGTGATGTACCGGTCCTGAATAGCAGTGGTGGCGCGTCTTCTTCCAAGATGTTGTTCCCTGGGATTACCTGTATCTCTGTAACGTCGCCATAGTCGGCTAATTACGCTCTGTGTTGTACCTAGCCGCTCCGCTACGTCAACTTGTCTTACTCCAACTTCCAGCATTCCAACTGCCCTATTCATTTCGTGAGGATGCAAATGACGACGTCTATTTTGTTCATTCATGTTTGCTTTTAACGTAATTTATGCTTACACTTATCAATGGGTACTAATTTTTGTGAAACAACGCAGAAATGGTGGGAGAAGTAACACACTAAAGTTAAAATTCAAAACATTTTAAGATTTATCATTAACTGTACTTGTTTAATGGATACTTTTGACAGATAGTTGTTTATAAGTTACCTAGCAACCAAACTAAACAACAAAAGACAATATTAACGGAAGTAAAATCAAGCAAATAAAATAAAAATTGATATCCTTAGATTATGTTGATGTGAGTATATCGAACGAAAATATTGACCAAAAATTACCTCCCTTAAGGAAACGGCACCCACGTGCGTTTTTACTCCAATTTGAAACGTCCACGACCTTTTTATTTACGATTCTAAGAATGAAAAGAGACAGGTGAAGAGGATTGGTCCTTTATCTCCGTTCATGGAATTCTGTTTGTTTTTAGCGATATGAATACTTTCGTACGCGTCAAGATCGCGGGGGTTATTAATGGCCTTGACGAGTTTTAACCCTTTAATCGATATATTGTGTAGTGTATTTAAAGCATGGTTGGCAATGTTAGATTTATCCGGTCTATTGTATTTAATATGTGATATGCGTTCTTTAAACCGGGTTATTATTGGTCGTTTTGTTTGGCCTATATATTTCAAAATACAATCGTCGTATTTAATTTCATATATACCTGATTTCTAATTAAAATTAACTCTATCTTTAGTATTCCCTAGGAGGCTTTTGATAGTATTTTCGCGTACGCGTACGAAAGTATTCATATCGCTAAATACAAACAGAATTCCATGAACGGAGATAAAGGACCGATCCCCTTCACCTGTCTCTTTTTATTAGAATCGTAAATAAAAAGGTCGTGGACGTTTCAAATTGGAGTAAAAACATATGTTGGTGCCGTTTCCTTAAGAGAGGTAATTTTTTTGTCGATGTTTTCGTTCGATATATTTGCATGTTCAAGTTAGTGTATACGTGGACGCCGTGTTGTTGCGTAAGCAGTTGTGCTAGCTTTACGTTGCCCCATGTGCGACACCTTGATTAGTGGTTTTATCTACTGATGATGACAACTTAGTTGTCGAAATACGTATTTAAGATACGATTAATAATTGTGGTAACGGGTTTTATACCTTTTTTAAGTTAATAATGATTACTTTATTATTTTCTGGAGTGTTTGGTGAATTAAAGGATATTGTATTTCGAAATTGTTTTCTACCTGCTTTAATAGCTGAGTTTAAAATTCAATGTAATATTTTCTTTTTCTTTCAAATACCTTACAAAAATCCTGCAATCATTGATTGGCGCTTTTTATTCCCACGCTGCAATTCTATTGGTTTAGGTTTTCGCCACCTGATTGGTTGTTTTACCAATCGCGCGGGAACAGAGAGAAATTACCGGGTACAGGTCACCTTTTTCGACCCAATTTACTGAATGGGATGAAGCTCTTTCTTTGAAAGAATTTATCTTCGGAATGATATTTGTTTGCTATCTCGACACCTTTTTTCTTCTAAGTCGCAGATTTTATGCACTATTATACAGGGTGGGGCACGGCAATCGGATGTTTTTGAAATAACAATAAAATCGTCAGTTTTTGCTTTAAAAGAAATTTATTGGTAGGATTACATACGCAAGAATTTAGCATTTCATAATGTGCGGAAAATTACTTCAGGCATGTGATGTCCGTTTTCGTTTACGCAATGTTGTAGTCGTTCACGAAAATTGACTTCCACTCTTTCCAGCAGGTTTCTAGGAATTAGATTAACTTGTTGACGTATCGCTTCCTTCAGTTCTTGTAACATACGAGGTCTACCCTCGTAAACACGAGACTTGAGGAACCCCCATAGAAAGAAATCACATGTGGACAAGTCGGGAGACCGAAGAGACCATAAAACATCACCAAATCTCGAAATGAGATGATTAGGAAACAGAGTACGAAGAACAGCAATACACGCTCTGGCGGTGTGTGCCGTGGCTCCATCTTGCTGAAACCATAATTGTAGAGGATCCAAACCTCTTCTTTGCAATTCAGGGATAAAATAGGTGTTCACCATATTAATGTAACGCGCCGATGTTACAGTAACGGTAACATCGTTTTCTTAAAAAAAATAGGGACCGATAACGCCAAACCTCCCCACTGCGCACCAAACTGTAACCTTAGGACTGTGCAGTGGTTTTTGATGCAGATCTTGAGGATTTTCGGCACCCCAAAACCGACAGTTTCGTCTATTGACAGTCCCATTAAGGTGGAAATGGGCTTCATCACTCATTACCACCAACATATTTTCGTTCTGCTCATAAAGTGTAAGCATTTGTTGAGCAAAATTCACTCGTTGCTGGTAATCCCTTTCATTCAATTCCTGCACAACCGCTATTTTGTATGGACGCAAATGTAAAATCCTTCTTACAGTACGATTACTGATTCGCAGTCCGGCCGAATGAGCCCTAACAGAGCGGCGTGGGCTTTCGCTTGTCTAACCCTTTCAACATTCTCTGTAGTGCGCACTGTACGTTGGGATCCGAGCGGTTTTATTTTGAGTATTGAGCCTCGTGTTCGAAGATTATGAACCGAACGTAGGATTGTGTTACGCGTGGGGACAAAGTCATTTCGATTAATATTGAATCTCCGACGAAATTCACGTTGAACCGTAGTCACTGATTCACCACTTCTAACGAAAGAATCATATGCAAATATGCGCTGTTCTAGCGTCCACGGCTCCATGACAGTAACTGACAGTAAAATGCTTTGAGTCAGGGAAGGTATCCCCACCTGTCAATGCCCTTTCCTTTTCTAATGGTCGAATATTATGCATTCTAAAAACATCCGGTTCCTGTGGCCCACCCTGTATTTGTTTCTATGTATCTTTGTTCGGCGTCGGTAGAAGATTTTTCTTTATGTCGGAATATCTCGACTCCTAGAAGAGGTATTGTCTCACCGAACCTTTTAAAATTCGTAGATATAACTGACAGTAAAATGCTTTGAGTCAGGGAAGGTATCCCCACCTGT
The DNA here is from genome assembly GCA_935421215.2 of Melolontha melolontha. Taxonomy (NCBI): domain Eukaryota; kingdom Metazoa; phylum Arthropoda; class Insecta; order Coleoptera; family Scarabaeidae; genus Melolontha; species Melolontha melolontha. The sequence goes on from OW285242.1 coordinate 55,644,066, forward strand.
CAATGCCCTTTCCTTTTCTAATGGTCGAATATTATGCATTCTAAAAACATCCGGTTCCTGTGGCCCACCCTGTATTTGTTTCTATGTATCTTTGTTCGGCGTCGGTAGAAGATTTTTCTTTATGTCGGAATATCTCGACTCCTAGAAGAGGTATTGTCTCACCGAACCTTTTAAAATTCGTAGATATATTATATCTATCTTTTAGCACTACTTTAATTCTCGCACAACGATTACTTCCGCACAAATATAAATTCATTTTCTTTCACTCTTTCTCGCGATCGTCTTCTTTTCATAGATATTCACGTGTACGCCATGAACATAGTTTCAAACGTTTATAAATATTTGAAATAGATTTTAATAACATTGAAGATTGAAATATAGAAAAGTTAATATCAAACTAAATTATTTTAGAGAAAATTTGAAATAGAAAATAATATGTGTTACTTGTAAATACGTGTTCTTGGTAATTCATTTTTTTACATATATCATACATCATTATAGCTACATTCAGGTTTAATTTAGTATACAGTGTGAAATCTCTTTACATAAATAACTAAATAATTACAAAAGATTGCTTGCAAAACTGGTACTTGTCTTTCTTATTAAATATAAATACCATATGGAAATAATTAAAATGTTAACTTAATAAATACTAAAATTAGTGTAATTCTCAAACAAAAATATTTATGTTGTGCATTCCTCGATGTTTTGCTTCCTTGCATGTGCATCTAATATGTTCTTTGTTACTTTCTTTAAAATGCTACATAAGTGCTACCAGTATAATATATAATATATATATATATATATATATATATATATATATATAAGTATATTAAATTAGTCGGCATTTAAGGTCTGGTTTATGTATATATTTAAAGCAATCTTACATATTTCGACATATAGTGTTTTTTTCAAAGAAATTAAAAATATATATGACAGTATATCAATGTCAAACTTATATATCTGTAGTTGTCATGGATAATATTAAAATATTCAAAGATACATTCAAGTTTACTGATAATAATTCATTGTTCAGAACACTAGAAAGCAAAACGTCAATAACGGGGGATTGGCAAGCCATGAGTTATTATTAGAGCTGAGGATGTTTGCGGTACGGCAGGACCGTATGTAGTGCATCCCCACATTTAACTATTTATCTAAATATTCTCTGAAATGATTTGCCGGATCTCATAAATTAATAGAGTGATATTTTAGTATGCACTGGATATTGTTATTATACAAAATCATAATAGCCATTTGTATTTATGGATCATAAATAATAATACGCATGTATTTGTATTTGGTTGTGAATTCAATTTAAACTTAAAACGAATCGTAATATTTTAACGACAAGCCGTCCTTACAATACATGCATTCGAGACAAAGTGTGCAACTCTACGAATAACTTCCATAATTGATCGAAAATGGACATTTTGGAGCTGAAGTAAAGCCCCTATTCTTAGAAAATTTTATTACTGTCGTTAAGAACTATTATTATAAACAACAAAGGCCTTTTATTAGTGTTGAAGTTTTAGTTTCATTGAATTTCCATGTTGTAAGTAGTCAATTGTAAAGTGTTCATTCACAATATTCTAAAACAAGGTGTAAATTTAACTAAAATCCAGAAAAACACATTCTGATAATATATTACTAGATTAGAAGCTGTGTTTATTACTATTTATTATATTATTTTTATAACCAAATGCAATAAAAGCTACGAAAACAAAAGAAAGTTATAACTTATAACTTCTAACTTCATTCACCTAGTTCAAGTAGGTAGTATATATAAAATATATGCAAAATATGTGCTGCCAGGCTTTGAAAGGCTGTGTGACAAGATTTTAATAAATCGAGGTTTCTTTTGTTTTCGTAGCTTTTATTGCATTTGGTTATAAAAATAATATAATAAATAGTAATAAACACAGCTTCTAATCTAGTAATATATTATCAGAATGTGTTTTTCTGGATTTTAGTTAAATTTACACCTTGTTTTAGAATATTGTGAATGAACACTTTACAATTGACTACTTACAACATGGAAATTCAATGAAACTAAAACTTCAGCACTAATAAAAGGCCTTTGTTGTTTATAATAATAGTTCTTAACGACAGTAATAAAATTTTCTAAGAATAGGGGCTTTACTTCAGCTCCAAAATGTCCATTTTCGATCAATTATGGAAGTTATTCGTAGAGTTGCACACTTTGTCTCGAATGCATGTATTGTAAGGACGGCTTGTCGTTAAAATATTACGATTCGTTTTAAGTTTAAATTGAATTCACAACCAAATACAAATACATGCGTATTATTATTTATGATCCATAAATACAAATGGCTATTATGATTTTGTATAATAACAATATCCAGTGCATACTAAAATATCACTCTATTAATTTATGAGATCCGGCAAATCATTTCAGAGAATATTTAGATAAATAGTTAAATGTGGGGATGCACTACATACGGTCCTGCCGTACCGCAAACATCCTCAGCTCTAGTTATTATTATGTCTGTGCCCGTGGAGCGACTTAAGATTTTAAGCTGTCGGCATTCGCCTGTTCTAGGAATGCTTTTGATCTAGTTTGAATATTTGACGGATTACATCCAGTTGTCAAGGAAAATCTAAAGAGGAGACAATTTAATATAAAAAAGAAGTATCAAAAATATATATAAATATTAAGTTTTTAAATTTATCTAATCAATATATAAATATTCTGTCTCATTTGAAAACTCATTGTATAGTACAAGAAACGTTGTAAATAGCTTACTAACGTTATCTTAACCAAGAATTCAATTATCAAATTTCATATATAAAAAGTAATTTATTTAACCTACTATTTATTTTGGTTATTTATTAAAAACACCCTCTCAGAAATCAGCATCAGCATAAGCTTCATATTTGCTTAATAATATCTGTAACAATTAAAATATATTTATCAATGTTAAAATAGTAATTATAATTGTCAATATCTATGTATCATTCCATTATTATATCTTGATGTACAATAAACAAAGATTATAGCTGAATATCATCTTTCAATTTAAACTTAATTTAAACTTATAAACTTACTAAAATAAGTATCTACTTACTGATTTATATATCTATCCTCTATTATTGAAGCACACCCGCGAGATAAAGACATAAAAATATTATTACATTAGCATTATAATTTTAAAAAAGACAACACAATGTGGACGTGACCCATATTAATATATAATTATATATATATATATATATATATATATATATATATATATATATATATATAATAATTTCTTGACTTTAGTTATGATATATTCAATTAGTTGTCGATTTAAGTTCATTTTGAAGTAAAACCAGACCTTAAATCGCCAACTAATTGAATCTACTATATATATATATATAGGTAGATAGATAGGTATTTATTTCTTGACCTTAGTATGTTATGGTAGATTCAATTAGTTGGCGATTTAAAGTCTGGTTCTACTTCAATATTTATATATTTAAAACAATCTTACATGTTTCGACATATGATGCCTTTTTCAAAGAAATTTTAAATATAAATCTTTGTATATTGTGTATTGATATATAATGAATCGTGTTTTGAAATGTTTATAAATTTATAAGTAGATATAAGAAAGAAATAATTTGAATTGTTTTAATTTTAATAATTATAATGTAAAGTATGAGGATACCTACCTTATCGTATTGCTTAGTTTAACTGAAGTTTATAAGATGCCGCTCTGACAACTGTATGTATTATCAGGTATAGATGAAATAACGGGTGTTCAGAAACATTCGAAGTCAAAGTAGGCCCTGAAAATATGAAGTCATGTCTGAGATAGATTGATACATTTACTTAATACAATTTTATAGGTTATCAAATTAGTACCTATATTAATACTTAAGTAAAGATATACGATTTTTTGTTCAGAGCCCACTTGACTTCGAATGTTTCTGAACACCCGTTACATAATTCTTTAAATGATTCTTTAAAAAATAAGGGCTTCATCTAATGCTTTTATTAAATGAAGAAATTTATATGATATTCGGTTACTTAGCCTTAGAGCAAGATCTCTTTCTCAGGAGACGATTCTTCTTTTTAAAAATCAAATCTTATTTTGCCTCCATAAACAACCTCCAGCATTTACACTTATTTTAGGTTTAAAATGCAATATCACAAGCATACGACATTAAGTCAGATAAACGGTAAATAAAAATATTGTGTTTTGTGAAAATCCAAGTTTAATAATTATTTTTTTAAGATATTTGGTTCAAATTAATAACATCTCTGAATTAGCTGATGATTGTGCGTAAATTACGTGACATAATGGGGTTACATATCATAAAAGTATTTATAATAGTTATATGATGTAATAAATGTGGATAATATTACTTAAAATAGTGATTTTAGCTGATTTAAAGCTTTATGAAAATATAATTCGAAAGAGACCATTCATTTTCATGTAAGATTAGTCTAATTAATGCTCCCATCTTTAAATTCTATTATTATAGAACAAATAATAAGGTTATGTTATTATGGTATGCTAATATGGATATAAAATAAAGATTATAACTTGTAATTACGTATAGTCCGACGCCTATTATAAAAATTTTCTTGGTGATATAGGATTCAATTGGGAACGGACGGAAATTTGATGCAGGTATGTTTGAGGCAACCAGGTACTGGGATGACGCCAACAGTTTTCGGAGGATTCGTCCGTATATTTCAGATATTCTGTATCATTTTATTGTTCGGACGATGTATGTACACTGTCTTCATATATTGTCGACGTTTTCGGGTTAGTATATAACAGTTTTAATATTTTAATTGATATTTTAAGTTTTACAATACGTAGTTTTTTTTTACAACGACCCAAGCGATGCTCTTATCTATTGTTTTTTCCCCTGGCCTGCATATGATTTATTTTTGCTTAATACAAGTATTTAATTTTGAATTTATTCTAATCGACTTATTTTGTATCTCATATTAGCTGACATTACCGTTATAATAAAAAATAATAATTATAAAATAATAATTACATTATTTTAAATGTCTATTAATGTCATATATGTATGCAAGTTAAAACCGATCATCAGCGGTGAATTAGTTCAAATAAAAAATATTACGGCCGATAAAATAGATTTCCATATGATATTAATATTATCAATCAAAATAATTATTTTCGGAATTACAAATAAATTAATGAATTTTGATAATGAAAAGTGATCTATAAAAATTATACCAAATAAATTTTCTAATTATATCCGCGGTATTAACTTGTTTTAATATCTTACACTGTAAGTGTGTGGTCTTCTTTCATAATACTTAATCTAACGCTTACTTCTAACATGTATGTTCTTTTTCTTCCAGTTTCTGGTAACAAGAAGAACTATAATAATATATATAGATAGATAGATAGATATTTCTTCACCTTTGTATATTATAGTAGATTTAGATATTCGACGATTTAAGATCTGCTTTACTTTATTATTTATATATTTAAAATAATCTCCTACATAAATATTACCTTTATCAAGGAATTATAAATGCCAGTATATTAATGTCAAAGTTATGTGTGTGTGTGTCAAAGTGAAAAATATATATTCATAAATACATTCTACATTGAATTCAATAAAAATGCATGACCTAACATTCCCAACAGCTAGACGCCAATTACAAGAGGATTGGTAAGTTATGAGTTATTATTATACTTGCGCCCATGGAGCGACATAAGCTGTCGGCATTCGCCTAGAACGAGAAGGAAGACCACAAAAACCTACTCGGACAGCCTTGCCGTGGGTTCAAATCGGGACTGCCGGCAAGATAAGCAGTGCGCTAGATATTTATATAACACAATATATATATTTAAATATGTATAAAATATGATGGTAAATTGCAGACCGTTACATTATTCACTTATAATATATACTGCTTATTTGAACTTTTTTCTTGTTTAATATTAATCATTTCTTTAATTTCCCTTTTCATTGTGTGTTGTTCTCCATCACATACTCAATACAGGAAAGATAGCATCGAGAAAATTAAAACAATCTCAACAGAAAATAACTATCCCCCACAACTTATAGAACAAACAAATAAAAAAAGAATTCACCAAATATACAACACCGCAGACACTAATAACAATTTAAACAATGAATCAACATATATCACGATTCCATATATTCCACAATTATCAGGAAAAATAAAATATATTCTAAAAGAATATTATATAGCTACAACATATAAACTTAGCAATACAAATAAACATCTATTTTTAAAACTAAAACGTAAAACAGAAAAAATCGAGAAATGCATTTTTTCTATGAAATACCATGTCGCGACTGCGATAGGTCAAACATTGGTCAAACTTAACAATATTTATAAAAAAGAATACAAGTCCACAAATACTACAAAACAGATGAAACAGCTTTATTTACAGACAAACTGCATTTCGACTTTGAAATTACACAAATAATTGAATGAGAACAACACACAATGAAAAGGGAAATTAAAGAAATTATTAATATTAAACAAGAAAAAAATTAAATTGACAACAGGAGTGACATAAAAATCTAAGCAGTATATATCATAACTTAATAATGTAAAGGTCTGCAATTTACCATCATATATCATACATATTTAAATATATATATATATATGTTATATAAATATCTAGCGCACTACGTATCTTGCCAGCAGTCCCGATTTAAACCCTTTTCCTTCTCGTTCTATACGAATGCCGACAGTTTAATATCTTAAGTCGCTCTGCGGGCGCAAGTGTAATAGTATCTCATGACTTACCAATCCCATTGTAATTGGCGTCTAGCTGTTGGGAATGTTAGGTCATGAATTATTATTAATTGAATTGAATGTAAAATGTATTTATGAATATATATTTATAACCATGACAACGTTACTTATATAACTTTGACATGAATATACTGTCATTTATAATTTCTTGATAAAGATAATATTTACCGAAACATGTAAGAGATTATTTTAAATATATACATACTAAAGCAAAATAGACCTTAAATCGCCTAATATCTAAATCTACTATATAGGTTTAGAATCCGGTAAGTTGGAGAAGCCAGCAACAAAAAATTGGTTACATGTGTAAGTCTTTTACTTTATTCCAATATTTCGCAACTTGTATCATTGCTTCATCAGGGATACTACGATAAAATATAAATTTAGTTAATTGAAAGAAGTTATGTTTTTGATTATATTTTGTTGCTGTTATAAAATAAGTCACGTCATTCACACGATTTCATATTTCGTCGAAATTACTTATTTTATTTGAATATACAAATTGCTTTAACCTGGAGAACCTGGCGGGCACACAGTATAAAAAGTTCTACAAGAAATTTTTGCGCTCAACCTATATAGCTTTTGATATATCTTGTTCGAAAGTACGCAAACATTGCTTGTAAAATAACTTTTGAAATATAATAGGAATGAATATGCCCTCTATCAACGCTTGAAAATGATTTAAAACATCAACTTCACCGCGATGTCTTGAATAAACTCATGAGACTCTACTTTTGTTAAATAATCTTCAGAAATTACGTGAACTCGTTGATAATGACAAGAACGTATTTAAGCTTATCTTAACGTTCGCTAGAAAATAAATTGCCGCACGCCGAACCGATAAGCGGATTGTTGTGAACTCCACTGCATCCAAAATTGCTTTTTCACGAGCGAAAACGTTACAGGTCTAGCTAGGCCAGTATATAGACATCACAGTTTATCTTCGGATATCGCAAAACTCATTAAACAACAGCAACAAGCATATTACTAGTAAATACGTGAATCATAATTATAAATCTATCTTTGTCTATCTAAATATTGAAATATATAATTGACTTGAAAGGTAATATGTTCTCTCCTTCAGGAATCACTAACGAAATAATGACTTAAAATATAACGTCGATCAAATTAGGTTTTTAAAATAATTCAAATACGTTACAATGTTCCATTTGCATCCTTCATTTTAAGGTTTACATCTTTTAGAATTGTCATAAAGTTTCTTAAATCAAAACATGAAATGTAAATTATACTATATGATTCAAAACACCTTTTATAAGTGGTGGCTGTGGATTACATATACATATTTCATAAAGGTATGTCTTAATATCATTTACTTATCTGTCAAATGTGATCAATTTTAAATATCAGAATATTGTATTAGTAAATAATAAATCTTCTGTTTATATATAAATTATTTATTAAAGATGTTAAAGGAACAATTTAAAATTAGAGTAAAATGGAACATGTGTTAAAGGAACTGTTGAAAATAATAACCATTATGATTTAAACACAATCTTCATATTTTCAAAAACCCCTATAAGCAGCTCAGGTGTAATTCGATTACATTCTTCTTGAATTTTTGCTTTTAATTCATCAATAGTATAGCTAGGTTCTTTATAAACTGTATTTTCTAAATGAGGAAATAGAAAATACTTTAATGGTGTTAAATCAAGTGATCGAGGTGGACACGAATTTTCTGTTCTTGCAGTAATTAAACGATTGTCACAAAGTTCCCTTAAATAATGGAGAGTAGTATGTACTGCTGCACTATCTTGCTGGAAATACCCTTGGGTAAATTCATCATCGTGGAGTTTATTGACAAATATTTCTAATATATTATCTCTGTATTGGGCGACTATCACCGATTCATCGAAGAAAATAGAACAAATAATTCGCCTTCGTGAAACACCTACTTTTAAGAGATGTGGTGGTGTTTCTCTAAAATAATGAGGATTATCAGCACTCCATATTCTCATTGTTTGTGTATTTATATAGCCAGACAGATGAAATCATGCTTCATCTGTAATGAATGTTAAATTTAAATTGTCATCATCCATTGTATTTACTGCAAATGAGAATTAATGAATATTAAATCTCATTTTTACATGTTAATGTCGCCTTATGTGATGCGTTAATAACTACAATCCGACAAACTAAGTTTGTACCAATATGTAGAACACACCTCGTCGCGACTCCGACCTTCCTGGTAATTAGGATAATTCAAAATTGCTGAAAAGCCACGTCCATCAACGAAACGTACAGATGCGTTTCGCTCTTATTAGAGCTTATCAATGTACGGTATCTCGAAGACGGATATGGCTTTTCATTTCTATACTGTATGTATATATAGTCAACATTCTGAACTTACTGCAAATGAGAATTAATGAATATTAAATCTCATTTTTACATGTAAATGTCGCCTTATGTGATGCGTTAATAACTACAATCCGACAAACTAAGTTTGTACTAGTATGTAGAACACACCTCGTCGCGACTCCGACCTTCCTGGTAATTAGGATAATTAAAAATTGTTGAAAAACCACATCCATCAACGGAACGTACAGACGCGTTTCGCTTTTATTGGAGCTTGTCAATGTACGGTATCTCGAAGACGGATATGGCTTTTCACTACTATACTTTGTGTATATATAGTTAACATTCTGAACTTACTGCAAATGAGAATTAATGAATATTAAATCTCATTTTTACATGTAAATGTCGCCTTATGTGATGCGTTAATAACTACAATCCGACAAACTAAGTTTGTACAGTATGTAGAACACAGCTCGTCGCGACTCCGACCTTCCTGGAAATTAGGATAATTAAAAATTGCACATAAGGCGACATTTACATGTAAAAATGAGATTTAATATTCATTAATTCTCATTTGCAGTAAGTTCAGAATGTTAACTATATATACACAAAGTATAGAAGTGAAAAGCCATATCCGTCTTCGAGATACCGTACATTGATAAGCTCCAATAAGAGCGAAACGCGTCTGTACGTTCCGTTGATGGACGTGGCTTTTCAGCAATTTTTAATTATCCATTGTATTGATAAACCAATTGCAATATGTTACTCCGCTTTCATAATTTGGAGGCAATAGTTCATGATATAAATTTATTTTGTACGGATATAATTCTAAATCTATCTTATTAATTCTTTGGAAAGTGCTATATGACTTGCTGTGACAGTCTCCGAATAGATAAAGAAAGGTCATCTAACATCCTTTATTGCACATATGCAACAGCATCTCGAGTACGTACTGTATGTCTACCATTACTTTCTTTTCGTTGAACACTTCCACTATCTCGAAATTTACTTACTATATAACGAATGCTATTCTATTATAAAGTACGGGCTTCATCAATTATTACGTCTGGATATTTCAAACAAAATTCTTGTAAACATGGTTGACTTCTGTACTTCCATTCACCATTTTCGATATATCCATTGCAAAAATATGACTCATTAATGAATGCCTTTTGTTGATCAGTAAATAGCATTTTTAGTTAGTTATTAATTACCTAATTCAATATAATAAGTTACTGCCAACGTTAATACAATATTCGAGCTAACCAGAATTTTGACATTTAAAATTAATCACATTTGACAGATAAGTAAATTAAGTTAAGACATACCTTTTTAAAATATACGTAATCCACAGCCACCACTTATAAAAAGTATTTTGAATCATATAGTATAAATATGCATCCAAAAAAGGCACTATGAAAATCAAAATGAATTATTAACTGAGGCAGCTCTAAATTGATTGTTCATTAAATCATGTCGAATTCAGATATTAAAAAAAAATAAGACAAAATAAAAATCTATAAGTAAGTTCTGCACTGGAAACGAAATGTTCTTACCATGACCCATAGATGGCAGTGCCAGAACCGAATGGGGTTTACTTTCTAAAACATGTAACGTTGTAATACTAATTATAATATTATTGCTCCTCTTACACAAATCGAGGCAAATGTCAGTAAAACAAACATAAAAAGCATAACGATAATTAAATATAGGTAGTAATAATAAGTATATACCATATGAGCAAAAATTATTTAGATAAGGGATGGCCATGGTTGGGAGGATCACTGTCTTTGATCGGTTCAGCTTGATGTTGCCAATTAAATGTCAGTTTTGATTTGAAGTAGTTGTAATTAAATTAGTTATGTTAGCTAATCAGTTTGTCATTCAAATCATGTCGAATAAAACTTGAAATCGAAACTTACATTTAATTCATGTCAAACAAAAATTCAAATCGAAACTGACATCCAACCAACATGTGGAACCAACAACAGGCTGAACATATCAAAGACAGTGATCTTCCCAACCATGGCCATCCCTTATCTAAAAAATTTTTGCTCATATGGTATGAAATCTTCAAAAGCTTAGGTAGTCCTCAATGATGTGTAGTTCAAAGAATTAATTAACGTTTTTAACTTCAAGAGGTAATTTGTTTAAAAAATTTAAAGCTGAATAGGTAAAACCTTTCTCACTTAGAGTGGGGTAGAGCGGGGTAACTGCGCTCAGTGGGTAATTGCGCTCGCCATTGTTTGTGTGGTGTCCTCAATATTTAGAAACGGCACTGTGGTGCCACTTAGCTCTCATTATACTAAACATGTCGACAGTTAACAACTGCGCCTTGTGTCGTGTGTCATGAATTATTTGAACAAGTAGTATTTCAACCGTTTTTCTATAAGAAATAGCGGACAACAAAACGGTAAGTACTTTAATAAACTTTGTATAAGTTTATGCTTTGGTCTACATAAACTTTCTTCTTAACTTTTTATTTAACATTTGGTTTAATTAATATTTGGTTGTAGTATAGAGATGTCTTTTTTTTTCTACGATTGTACCGCTTCACAAACACATTAGGCAGTGCAGACTCACAATTGGTTGCTACTGTAACCACAGAATTGTCATTCCAACGGACCACGCTTATTTCATTTACGTGATCGTAACGAGAATCCATTGTCCCACGAGGTTTTTTCCTATAGACTTACAAGTCTCTAAAGGGCATTTCAGCATTCTGTTCTCATGTACACTTCCAGTAGCAAAGTATCCTTGACGTTTCGGATGAACTAATAGCTTGTAGCTCGTAAAAAAGTTATCAAAGTATACCTTATTTTCTAATACGTTCAAAGATTGATGACCACTGTTTTACCTAAACCAAATTCTCTTTTGGCATTTTCACCAGCTTTTCCAGCATAAGGTATAAATTAAATAAATACCCATCGCTAGATGCCAGACACCACATTTTGAACCCGAAACGTACCGGCTTCCCTTTCAAAAACATTTTCGCTGAATGGCGGCCGAAGTAGGATACCATTTGCTCATCAATTGATAAGTGATGTCTGAAAACACAATACTTCAAGAAATTGCTGTTCAAGAGATCAATCAGCGGTCTTACTTTCGCAAATTTGTCTGCCTAATTGATTGTTATCTGCAAGATGAATGTTCTGCTTTATGTCGAGAAATCTGTTTCGAGACATCGTATTTTTCACAAATTCACCTTTATCTTCATCAGATGACCAGTAAAGTTTTACGTATGTAAGAGTGTGATACCTACTCAAAATCAATATTCCCAAAAAAATTTCTAAATCATTTTGATGTAAGGCGAATTGAGTACGGTTATTATCTCTCGCATATTTTATGGAGTTTGAAATAATAAGCTGGCCAATATTTTTATCAAACATTTGCATAAAGAAATCGAGCACAGACTTTCCATGTAGCGCCTCAACAATATTCTGTACATTCCCTTCCTCATTTGACGTAGCATCTTCCTCGTAGTCAACGGGCGTTTTACACCAAATAATGTCTTCAATTCTTGCCGTTTTGCTTGGTGTAGATAAAGCTGCCTCATGATGTATACCATCCTCTATCTCAATTTCGTTATTCGGACACACTATCTCAAAAGTTCCCGCTATATCTACATGCAAATTTTCTATTCCACCTATAACATTATCATCAATGTCCTCCTCGTCCGTTATATCATCGACGTCTTGTGGTATATAACAAACATCAATTTCCTCATTCAGATCAAGATCTTCAACAATTGCCTCAAGTTCTTTCAAAGTCAAGGGTCTGGTAGGATCATCGCGATATTTCACGTGACTCTAAAACAATTTTATTATCAACATCAACGACCAACACATACTTCAGAAATTGTTGTACTTACCATTGTATAATATTTCTGTAATCCTCATGATAACACTATTATGAACTCTAACTTCCTCAACTTCTCTATCCACGTAAATGAACTGAATAAACTCGCATCACACAACGAATACCCAATAAACTCCCCCCAAACGTGACAAAGCATGTTCAGACAGGAATATTACTCATGACTACAATTACACCATTTGTCCCAATGTTGCGTTTTCGCAACGCTATGTTTCAAATCCGTTTGAGAAATATTTCCGGAAAAAAGGGGATTGATTTTTTTCCAAAATAATGTTACGTGAAGTATCTTTTATATGAAACCTCTTAATGATAAATGAAAAAGTAAGCTGTATGCTATTTAATTTACACTTAGATACACAAGTTTTTTTCTTGAAAATTCCATAGTTTTATTTTATTTTTATCCAAAATTTAAAATGCGATTACCCGTTCCCAAAATGTTTATTACGTTGTTTAAATATTTATTAAGGCAATGCTACTTACAGTACGTCCAAAATTATTACTTTTTAGTACGAAAAAGAAATCGTGGTACCCATCTTGCAGACGATTCTTTCATGTTCAGTTCAGCTGTAATTATATTACATACCACATTATGCACGTCGATCTTGCAGCACGAGATCATGGACCTTTTTAACAGTTTCTTGGGTAGTGACGGTAATCGATCGAATCGACGCGACTTCGTCATGCGTCATGATTCATGATCATGATTGCCACCCCCTTCCCCTCTCCCCTCCCCGCTTACTTTCCCCCGCCGCCGTTGCCGCTGTGGATAAACACCAAAGGTTTTAGATACTTACCTCTTTCTCGCTTCGAATGCAAATTAGTTTGAAAGGTACCCACAGCGGCGTCATTAATGGCCTCGTTAAATTTATATAAAAGGAGAAGAATACACTAACACCTTCAGTTTGTGTAATTGTCGTTGTAGGTAACAACACTAAAATACAATGTCGTTTGTTCAATTTAATCAAAATATACCTAACGAGCCACAGCAAAATTTAGAAAATCCGGTAAGCGAAGCCAGTACAACTGAAATTTTTCACTTAGACCCGGACGGGTATTACGACGAGTCAGACGGTTTCTGTCGGTTGAATGTACTCGTAAGTAGTTTTGAAAATGTAAAACATAATTTGTTGAAATTTCAGCAATTGTCTCCAATTGCTAGTCCAAATCTTGGTAGATATAATTTCGATGGAAAATTATTGGAAACGTTTCCCAGTTGGGCTTTTAAACCATTGTATGATGTTTCAAGTCATTATAATTACGAATTTAACTGTACGCAATTCATTTTTATCTACGATACAATCGATCGTAGGTGCGCTATTTTGTGTCATGGATTCCTTCCTAAATTCAAGAAATTACTGACAAAGAGGATTTATTGGTAATTGGCATGATTGGTTAAGATCACAAGGAAATAGAACAACGGGTGTTCCACCTATAGAAGCAGTAACACCAAGTAGACCTACTTCTAATCAAGTTCGAAGACCTCCTAGAGCTGGAACATCAAGAGACGATTTTGGAGATTTTGAAGGAGAAGAAACTGTACAAGAAGATCCTTCAGATATTATTCAAGATATTGGTAATATTTTTGACGAATGTATGCATATGGAACAAGATTTCATTGATCCAACATCCGACCCTCATAGTAGTAGTGGTGGGGGTGTTAGTAATGCTATCGGTAATATTGAAACTGCTACAAAATATTTAAATATTCCAAGATCTGTTGGAATGAAAGATGTAACTTTAACTTTTAAAAAATCTAGAATATTCTATGCTTATGATTATGCTTTTCAACAAATAACAACAAAAAAAAAAACAGTAAATTCTGTAAATGTAGGTGATTTATTAGAATTATGTACACCCTTTAGTTGTTTACCAGCTGATATGTTCCACCTGCATCTTCGTCTGTGCACGACTGTCTACCACATTTAAACTCACGTCACCACCTTTTAACTATGTCATATGATACCCCAGATTCCCCTAATGTATCCATCAAATTTGAGCCCCAACTCAAATTTGACCCCAGCTCATCTCTTTTAAACATAAGTATTTAGTCACCGATTGGTGCTCGACACAATCCATTTTGATACTGATATGTGGCTCTCTCGACCTCGGGCGTCTACTGTAGGCACACTTTAACAGGTTCAGAGTTGTATGCTTCTAGCGATATTCTATACAGTGTACTCACAGGTAGTAGCAGGTTATAATGCGACATGAAGATAAGTACATAATTATTTTGGTTTATAAATGGGTCAGAGACGGAGCAAAGGGATCAGCCCTCGTATTTACTGATGGTCATCATAATTCTGCTATTGTGCGGTATTGGTCTAAGGAAAATAAACATAGGCTTACAAGTTAAGAAAATCAAATGAAATATTTCCAAACGACTAATATGACAGGTTTGAGATTTGTGAAGCAGTTTTAAAACGTTGCGATAATGATTAAAATATTATTACAAATATATTATTTGCTGACGCATCCAGTTTTCCTCTGCATGGTCATCATAGTTGTGCTATTGTGCGGTATTAATCTAAGGAAAATGAACATATGATTTATGATTCACGCAAAGGATTAATATTTGGATAGGACATTTAGGGGGCCATATCATTGGACTCTTTGTCATTAAAGGATATTTAAACTCATTTTAGTTATTTCCTTTTTTTGCAAAGAAGTATCGTATCTTGTTTGCAAAACGTACCAGATATTTCCAAAAATGACATTTTGTTCCAACAGGATGGATACCAACTTAATATTTGATCAGTCTATTTGATACCAGATTGATAAACGCACATTTGTTTATTCTCACGCCCTCAACTCTTTTTATCGGTTTTTTTAAGAATGAAAAGAGAAAACTATATGAGATAAAACCATAGTCCGAGTTGGAAGTATTAATTTCGTATATATCGATATATTACTTATATTTTTGATAAGTTTTAACCCTTCTACCGTGATGTTATGATCAGCATCTAATACATGGCGTGCAATTATTTTTCTGGCCTATTGAATTTAATATGCGATATATGTTCTTTATAGCGGGTTATTATTAAACATTTTGTTTGACCTATATATATATATATCAAATTACTATCGCGGCAATTAATTCCATATATAAGCGAGTTTAAATTCAAATCTACTTTACCTACTGGTGATAACAACTTAGTTGTCGAAACACGTATTTAAGATACAAGTATTAATTGTGATAAGGGCTTTTATACTTTTTCTGGAGGAAAAAACAATGTTTAAAAACACAAAATAATTTTGCCCTTCATTAAAACAAAAACAACAAATAGTTTACTTTAAACGATTGTCAAAACTTATCTATATGGTAGATATTAGCTGAAGTCGATAATATACTCAGCATGTAAAAAGTTTAAAAACTACTAATTATATCCAAAACAAAAAGGACAATAATATATTTATTGCTTAGCGACAGTTTGTTATGAGAAAATGAAAATACACAGAGCTTGTTAGCATTTGCTTTATTCACACACGCAATTGTAACTGGAAATGATGTGCTCTGCTGGACCAAACGGTTTCCTTGTCTGGTTGTGACTTGTGACTACACTGTGTCATTATTTCCCTTTTACTTCCGCTTAAAAATTCTGGATACTTCAAAGAGAGAAAAAATCAATACAAATTTTTACAGTCGTTAACCATAAAATGCAAATTTTTTCTGTAAGAAATGTCCCCAGCTGTGCCAAATATACAGGGTCGTATTATTGACCTATTATATAGTGAACTAAAGAAAGTTTCTTTGCATAATTGACCTTCAATTAGAATTTTAAATATTAATGCATCTTGGAACGTGCATTTACAAAATTTAGAACCTAAATATGGTTTTACAACCGAAGAGAAACAATATCTTGTAATAAAGTAATAACATAATAAAGTCTTGAATACTAATAAATAACTATATGAATGTGGTTATTGCACATACATGTGTACAGGTGTGTCTAAAAGAATGTGACCAATTACTTATTCTAAATAATCACAATTACGATGAAAACTATATAATAATACTAGTTCTCCGTAACAGGCCTTGATGGCCCATGAAGTTGTAACAGTGTAGCCTTGTTGCGACTTGAGCCTTACCGTACACTAAGGTGGTAACATGGCTAGCGCTATATATCAATGTATCAACCGCCTGTTATTAATATTGGATTTCTACCAACCAAGTTTAATCTAAATCCAGAGAATTTTGTTGTTTTTACAGAGTTTGATTTAACCAAAAAAGTGCAATTCAGTTAGAACATAGAAGCTTGATAAAATTACAATAAACGAAATCCTGTACTCGAATTAGTTTTTATGTGATAGCTGCTACACACTAAGTGCAACAATAAAAAGTTCACGAAAACTGGCTTTGTTAAAATGTTGTGCAATCCAACAACCCTCCTCGAACTTACCTTGCGTGGGTGGGATGATCTTAAATTGACAAAATGGCCAGTGCCAACGCCGAAAAACTCAGTGAAGATATCGTGCGATTCTTATCGAAAAGTGGATAAACTGACTATAAATTAAAAAGTACGCCACCGCGATTTAAGGACTGTTTTCTGTAGAGTTATACATCACGTGGAGAACGTACTTGCGTTAACGAACCCACTAAGGAAAGAATAGAGTTATTCCAAAAACAGGAGATGACATTAGTAAAAAGAAAACGCCTCACATTAAAAAAAAAGAACTAAGTTTATTATAAACGCTTCCGTAGATAATAAAATTTACAAAATAAAGTAGAAAAGAAAAAATTATTATGTTTCAAAAATATCTGAATGGGTAAAGCCCTGTATATAATTAAATAAAAGTATTTAATAATTTATATATATATATATATATATATATATAACAATTTAAACAATGAAACAACATATATCACGATTCTATATGTTCCACAATTATCAGAAAAAATTAAATACACTTTCAAAAATATGATATAGCTACAACATATAAACTTAGTAATATTAATAAATATCTATTTTCAAAACTAAAACCTAAATTAGAAAAAAATCATCATCTATAAAATATCATGTCGCGATTGCGATAGTTACTACATAGGCCAAACTGAACAATATTTATACAAAAGAATACAAGCACACAAATACTCTAAAACAGACAAAACAGCTTTATTTATACAAAAACTACAACGCGATCACCATTTTGATTTTGAAAACACACAGATAATTGATAAAGAACAACTCACAATGAAAGAGGAAATTAAAGAAATGATTAGTATTAAAAAGGAAAAAAATTCAATTAACAACAGAAATGATATAAAAATTTTAAGCTGTATAATCTAATTATGTAGCGATCTGCAATTTACCATCACAATATATGTTGCTGTTATATAAATATATCTTATGTTTTATTTAAATATCTGTACATTTGCTTATCATGCTGACAGTTCCGTGTTTGGATCCCTGACTGGCTGTCCGAGTAGGTTTTCGTGGTTTTGCTTCTCGTTTAAGGCATAATTTATTATTATTAAACCGGATGTATCTTTGAATAATTTTATCCATCACAACTATAAATATATAAGTATGACATTAATATACTGTCATTTATATTTTAAATTCTTTGAGAAAGGCATCACTTACCGAAACATGTAAGATTGTTTTAAATATATGCATTTTTAAGTAAAACCAGACCTTGAATCGCCAACTAATTAAATCCACTATATATATATATATATATATATATATATATATATAGTGGATTTAATTAGTATTAATTTTAGTATTAGTATTAGTATATATATATATATATATATATATAATATTTTCGTGACCTTGGTATGATATGGTAAACTTAATAAGTCGGCGATTAAAGGTCTGGTTTATTACTTCAAAGTATATATATTTAAAACAACCCTACATGTTTCGGCAATGATGCCCTTGTCAAGGATATAAAAAAATATATATAATATATTTTCTATATCCTTGACAAAGGCATCATTGCCGAAACATGTAGGGTTGTTTTAAATATATATACTTTGAAGTAATAAACCAGACCTTTAATCGCCGACTTATTAAGTTTACCATATATATATATATATATATATATATATATATATATATATATATATATATTCGGCTTTTATATGAAATATTTACAAATATCAAATTAGAATGTATGTAATTGCAGAGTAAGTGGGGATGTAAACATTGCTGTCTACAAATTACAAAGCAAATCATACGAAATTTTTTTAATTGAAAAATATGAAAAATACGTTGGGACTCGAACCCAAGTCTACAGCTTGCCGGGCTGTCGCTTTTTCCACTAAGCCACAATAGACCCAGGTTCAAGCTATTTAGAAATGCATTATAAAGTAACAGTGTTAATGAATCAGATGTCAGTTATTGAATATAGATGTCAAGTTGAAAGCAGAAGTCAGTTTTGAAAGCTCATGTCAGTTTTGATAGCAGATGTCAGATAGTGAAAGCAAATGTCAGTAAATGAAAGCAGATGCCTGATTTGAAAGCAAGTGTCAGTTATGAAAGCAAACGTCAGATTAGAAAGCAGATGCCTATTATGAAAGTAGATGTGAGTTATTGAAAGCAGATGTCAGTATTTTGAGAACAGATGTCAGATGTGAATGTTGGAAATGCTAAATAAATATAAAAGCCGAAAAACTCCAATAATTTATCAATTGTTATATTTAATAAAAGGCTAATAAATTATCTAAACACTCATATAGTTATGGAGTAATAATTAGCATTTCCAACATTCAAATCTGACATCTGCTCTCAAAATACAGACATCTGCTTTCAATAACTCACCTGTTTACTTACAGTTGCAACTAACAAAAAGAGCTTGAGCAACACGCTAAAATATTTAAAATGAAATTAGTAATTTGAAAACATAACGAAATAATAATAATTGCCCCATTTGTAAAATATATGGATAATAATGGACCTTTATTATCTCGTTCGTGTGTAAAATAATATTAGAGATCCAATTAGCATCTTGCTTTGTTTACAAAAAGCTTTTGGCATATTATATAAATATCACAAATCTAAAAACAATAACAAAAGTTTTCAAAATAATTGATTAGAAAATGTAGCTCAAACTGTAAAAGTATGAAATAAATTAATAAGAAATAGGAGGGCAAATTTGACAGGTATGGAAAATATGCTAACTAATTTACAGGAATGATAGGACAACATTGCGCTGTGGTAACCTTTCAATGCTACATGAGAAAATTAAATTTAATTTTTCGTTTTTCTAAAATATATAATTCATTATGCCTTTTTAATGAACGCTTATGTCAAATTCTTAAATTTATCTAAATATAAAAGGACGCATACTATTTCTGTTAAATTTATGTTAGAAGTTGTGTATACCAGTATCTCCATTTTGCATCAAATTCGCATTGCTCTATTGGTTATGACACGGTCATATTCCCAGCATCAATGACGTGCATCGACTGCTTAATCTCACAGAGTATATATAAATATTAAACATCTACACTTTCAACTTATAAATTCAAAATGCAAAAAGAACCAAAACTCTTGCACAAGCCTGTATATCTCCAAGCTGTACATAATATAGGCACAAAAAGAAGAATTTGTATACATATACGTGAGATTTTCAGATACGCATTCACAGACGAAATTAAACCTTATGCACATAAACCTATGTATACATAAGCTATGACGCTACTTATATAAAATAAAAACAAAAGATATTATTATGCACGTAATCCTTAATTAACTTGAGTAAACAAATTTATACTTAGTCTAATTGCATAAACGCTAAAATTAAATACACTAAATTACCTTTCATTTTGAAACAGACATGTAAATAATTTACACATCTGTAACTGTATTATGGACAATACACCTCGTATTTTCGGCATTAACTTCTGCTTAAGACATATGTTTCTGCCATCTATAAGCGTCGCCAGCTAAGCTAGTGAAGCAATGTATACAAATGATACAAATCTTTATAAATAGATCTGTATCATCTGTATATAACATTAAGCCGGAATCCCTATTGGATAAAGCAAATTTCATCTTGTAAGGTGGCACTTATTAATAAGTGACATCTAACGGACGAAAGAGACTTTGTCGGAAAAGGGACCTTTCGTTTGTGACCAGCTATGCTAGTACGACAAGCGAAACAATACGGGTTAGTCCATTAACAACAAGCCAGATGGCGGTAAATATAGAAAAAGGATTTAAATATTTCTATACGTTAATGCACGTATAATGCTTTTGTTTCATTATGAAACAGACATGTAAATAATTTACACATCTGTAACTGTATCATAGTACATAGTAAAACCAAGTAATAAACAGGAATCTTAAAAGCATATTTTATTAAAATATTAGCGTGAAATCGACTTATACACAAAGTGATAAAGCGATCAAAGAATCATATAAAATTATCAAAAAAGGATCACCCACGACGCTAGGGTCAAGATTGATACGTATCCAGGCAAGCTAACAAGAAATCTGGTTTCAAACAGCTATTAGAGCGTCGACAATCCATAGAAGAAAAAACCAGCGAAAAAGAACCGCGAAGTGGAGAAGGCAATTGTTTCTCCAAACGGCTTCCCGGCTTGAAATAGTCCAACTACGGACGGGTGAAGCGGCAGTCAATCAACGGACAACATCAACCCACGATAAATTCGCGCGGGAACGGATCCGCTAATCAAATATATGTAAGGTACATAAAAACATTTGAATTACGTAATATCTGACAAATCAATCCTATAAATTATTATTATCACCATTACTAGTATTTATAAAAATATATTTGAAGCACTCACCATTTATTAAGCTTTTTTTATATATAGTCAAAAGTAAAATTAGTTTGCCATTGAAACAAATAGAGTTGTCCAAAAATATAAATACCACTTTACGCTTTACACTTTACGCGTTGTTGCTTTTGTCACAAAAAGTAGCGTAAGACATTTATTTGTATAGTATATGAGTTTGATGTTATATTTAGTTTAAGAAAAGAACGTTACATCATTATATTTTAAGGAAGCACCTGTGCATAACTTCTACCACAAATTATCACCATTGTCACATTGTTCCTATTTTTTTATGTTTTACATTAAATAAAGTATCAATTAATATCGTACTCACCTGTTTCTCTTGCACATTACACCTAAACAGCATTAAAGAATACCAAAATTAAGGGAAATAATTGTCAATTTAAGTATCTTGAAATTTTTAATGCGGTTATAAATAAGAACAAAGCTTTTACGAGGCTCATATACACCTGCCCCCCCTTTTAATAAGAACAAGAACACACAGCTACCCGACTAGCCACTAGCTAAACAACTACCAAAGCACCAAGAATTACGAAGGAATTGTAGATATAAGATCTGTAATTTCGTCACGTAAAAAATATTCTATTCTCACTTAAAAATTAAAAAAATTTCATTCATAATTAAATTGCAAGAGGTACAATATCTGCTAAAATTAAGTAGTAGAGCAGGTATTAGTATAATACATACATACAAACATACATACATACATACATACATACATACATACATACATACATACATACATTTATACATTCATACATACAGCAGACCGATTTTCATGTGGCCGGTGGGAGAATTTGTACGTGCGTCAAGTAAGGGCAGTGTTAGATAGAGACAGTATTCGGAAAAATGAAATGCAAACTCTTTGTGCGAGTCGTGCATTGGGACGTAGTAAGGGATAAATTCAGAAAATCACATTGTTGAACATGTTTATAATGGTTTGTATTTCACTAAATTAAGGCAAATAGACGTAAAATAAAACGCATAGTTTCATGTAACATGTTTAATTAAAATGTCTTACCTTACCTACTAGCTAATAGCGTACTAACATCACATTAAGGGGATGACTGAATAAGATTGTTAGCTACACTTAACGGTAGAAAGGCTTAGGATTAAGTAAAACTAATTTGGATAATTAACTGAATTATTGGCAAATAATGTTTATGCTAATCTCTTTCTCATTATAATCACATTGTAAACTTTCTATATGTACAAAAGAACAGTATATTCTTCAACGAGCGTAGGCGAGTGTTGTAATAACATTATTTAATAGTCGTGGAGAAAAGAATATTATTAATACTAATATTATTGGAAATAACAATGAAAATAATAATTACAATAAGAAATAATACATAAATACTCAAAAATAATTATAGGAGAAAACAATAATGAACAATAACTAAGTTTTAAAAAAATTACGGTAAATTATACATATAATTATATAAAAAGTTATGCAGAATCACTATCACTGACTTCCTCTTCTCTCTCCGATTCAGAGTCTTCACCCAAATTAATAATGAACTGGTCGGTAACTTCGTCTATGAGAGGTTCCGCTTCCAAAAACTTTTGCTCCCACTTTATCGCGTGGTCACAACATTTATTCCATTCAGCAGCACTAAATTCATCAAAAAAGTTATCACATAACTGTTGAACATATCTAATAGTGAATGATACATTTTTTTGTGCCACATATTGTTTAAGAGATGCCCATACTAACTCAATCGGATTTAAATCTGGGTGGTATGGCGGTAATCGCAAAACACTATGGCCACGTTATGTTAACATTTCATCTATCTCGAACGTTTTAAATGTTGGCTTATGTACTTTAATAACATTATATAAATCGGGCTTGAGCATGTTAGTGTCGAAGTAAATATTTTTAGACCTTAACCAGTCTATCATAACTGATTTCCTGCTCTTAGAATTCGGTGGTTTATCTTTTTTGACATTATGATAAGGAGCATTGTCAATTACTAGGACAGACTTTGGCAGGTTTGGAATTAATTTTTCTAACAACCATTTTTTGTAATTTTCATAATTCATCTCGTGATAATAATCTCCCGTTGTGGTATTAGACTTAAAAATCAATTTAGCATTCGGAATGAATCCCGTCTCGCAGCCAGCATGAACAATAATTAGTCTTAGACCTTTTGATATAGGCCTTGCTAATCCTTCATTGGAATTGTCACTCCAACAAGTAGCCACGGTATGAGAACTATGGATGTAAGTTTCATCCATATATATAATCGGTCTTTTTTCATTTCTGTAGCTTTGAATGGTACGCAAATAAGACACTCTTAACTGACGAATGTCGTGTTTTCCATTAACAACTTTCTGTTGGTTTTTGTTTTTCTCCAACGATAGCCCATATCTTTTACTACTTTCCGAAGAGAATCTATTCCTCCAGTGTATCCTGTTTCTTTAAATTTTCTTAGAATATTTGGCATTGTAGGCACAATTTTGTCAACAGTAAAGGTATTTAAAATTGTTCTACGCAGCACACCTTTATCTGCATCGTCTAAGTCGGTTTTGGACTTGGTTGTTTTTTTATTTTTCTTTGGCGATGTAAAAGATGAACCGGCACCTGCGTTTATTTCACTTTCTTCTTTAACAATCCGTCTAATACTTCTCTCAGAAACACCCGTTGCGGCAATAACGCGTTCATATAACTGATCCAGTGGAATTTTGAGTACCCCTGAAGTTTTTTCTTCTAGCATATATTTAAATACATTTGAGATCACTTCACGAGTTTGACTGTGTAAAACACATTTATTTAATTTACTTTTAAACTCCATTACTTACTACCTTAATACGGCACTGCATTACTGTGTTTATCGCTTAAAACGATGTAAAACACTGAATGCCAGAGGTTCCCCTACCTATGAATTTCGTGCGCATCTCGAGGGCGGTACTTCTAACCGGCCACATGAAAATCGGTCTGCTGTACATCTATATATATATATTCAACCTGCGTATGTTTGTGCTCGCAAAACCGGAAAAATAGTCAGTCGATAGACTTGAAATTTTGACACAACGTTGCGTTCGAATACGCGAGTGTTTTTATAGTGAAACGTATTTTTTTTTACACGGCGCGACAAAAGTCTTCCCGCACCGATGAAGTCTTCGGTGCGCTTCGACAGTATGCAACAACAACAAAGAAGAAGAATTGAGAATAGATTTGTAAACAACTTAGAGTAAATAACACACAACCTTAAATAAAGGTACCATGCCAGCTGTGTGAAGGCTTGAAGAATGAAGCGTTTCTAAGAGTGGGTAGTCTGGTATAGGGGAATCTCCAGGCTAACCCTTTCCTGCGCCGCCTCATTCAATCTACAGCTGATAAATATACAAAAAACAATTAGCCATTGAAAGATTGACTTTTTTCTTTTGTTTGGGATATTAATTCAACAATAAAAAATATTTTTTTGTGAAAAACATATTTTTTCTTCCTTTTCTTTCATTCCACACAGCCACAGCAACGCAAGGCATAAAATGATGTGTTTTCTCAGTGAATCTGCAATACTTTTATTTACTTTCTCATTTATTTCATATCAGACTAAGCTACAGCGAAGTCTGACCGGGTTTAGCTAGTATAATTTAAAATATTTATTTACGAAGTGTTATGGGACACATTACGCCCATCTTATTTAAAAGCAGTTATATCCATTTGTGAAATTTTAAAGAATATTAAAATTAATTTATTTAAACTAAAAAAGTCACATTGTATAAATTTTAATGCTTTTCCCGCCATTAAATATTATTGCAGAACATTTCGCAATAATATTACACACGTATTTCGATCAGTTCCTTCTATGCCAAATCATCATTTTGTATAGTTAAATGTGTATAATTAGCCATACATAAACTCTATTAGAATAACCTTGTGTCACATATACGAATCGTTAGAATCACTGCATTGCATCATCCACGAAACCAGTATGATCAAGAACTCTATAAGGAAGCCGGGGAATCACCAAGAGAAAACCGAAGTTCGGACGCATCAAGAAAAGCGAAACGACTCACTCGACTCAAGTCAGTCAAACGAGTCAAACGTGATACCCCTTAACGTGATAATAAAGTGAGGGAATACTGCAATAAAAGTACTGGACTAAAGTCAGTCAAACAAGTTAAACGTGCTGCCCTTAACGTGATAATAAAGTGAGGGAATACTGCAATAAAAGTACTTGGCTCAAGGAAGTCAACCCAGTAAAGCGGGCGACCCTATAAGCAAGCGTAAGAAAGGGTTAACCGCATTTTGTGTACTTAAGTACAATAAGTACACAGTGTAGCAAAAGTATCACTTGCCTACAAGTGCAGTCATTTAATTAAAAGTGAATCCCACGCTTAATACATCAGGGCTCTTGTCTGGAATACCCGGCACCCTGAGGCGTGAAGAAACAGTGTTAATACAGTGAACAAGTGCATCACTCCGGAAGCACCGAGTCAACGATAAAGTGAAATGGCCATTAGTGCTGCGATGTAAAGGTTAGTCTTTATAAATACTGTTTATTAATCTGATCAGACCAAACAGTTTAAATCTGTGTTAAATTTACTGTATCTCGCCCCATTTGTATATTAGTATTTAGTAAACTTTTCAGAATAACCCTAAGTAAATTTGTAATTAATCATATGTAAATTAACAAGCTTTATTTATCAATATAAGTACATTTAGTAATCATTTGTTCTTTTATTTCAATTCATGTAATCTAAACTTTACTGGAAAAGCATATTAAACAAAAGGAATTGATCGAAACATTTATTAAGTAAAAAAAAGAGGGATTCATTTCTTTTCACCTTAGTTTTCATACACGCTTTGAGAGCGAAAGGCGTAAGTCGCATTTCGACTTACCCGCTTTATTTAGAGTCTTTGTCTATATCTCTCCGCTATTTTTTTGCTAACCGGCAATTTTAAAAGTACAATTATACCTTAGAGGGGGTAATCCTCTTGGCGCCCGACAAAGCGGTAATTGAATAAGTCAATTACTCAATATTCAACTTTAATCTATATCTCAATATTTAGGATAACTGCGGCATTTAAGTATTTTCAGCACCAAAGTTATCGTTTGTACAGCAACCCCGAATCCCTCGATGCCCGGGACATTATTAATATAACGCCCAATGTTAAGGGTTAAAGAGGACTGTTACAGAAGCCACCCAATGTTATTAGTTCTTTTCTTTTGTTTCAGGTCGTTCATATCAAGGCATAAATGAAGAAATAATTTGGGTCAGCATAGGAATGGGTATTACGATTGCCATCTTGATAACCATAGCTTTATGCTATATAATGCGAGAGAAGTGTATACAAAGAAGAGAATATTACATCACAGCATGAGTAACTCCACTTTGAACATGAAGGACACACTCTTGAGTGTTTGTTCAAAGTAATTTCTAAGTTTAATCACAAAAATATACATATATGTGTAAATGTATACCGAAAATCCTTGTTTCCCTTTCGTCGTGATACAAAAAAATATATATGATCCATTAAACACACAAATTCATATTTAATAATTAAGTAAATGTCTTGTGTTTTCGAGTTTCTTTAATTTTACTATTATAACACTTATTGTGTTGCATGGGTTATAACTTGTGATAAGAGATCATATATTGATACTCTATTTTATTTTAATTATCTTTACTTTATTATATGTTATAATTAAAAAAATTAATTGTGAAAGAGACTTTTAAAGGCTGTATAAGATTTTTTAGAATTACGTTTAGTGATATCGATAGATAGATGAAGTTACGATAAACTTAAAGCAAATTAATAATTTCTCCCAGATATGTTCTTAATTAAAATTTTTACTTTTATTGATTAATTGTTCTGAATTTAGGAAAACTTTGTTGCCAATAAATTGATTGATTAATAGCTTATTTAATAGTCTAAGTAAGGCATGTGTTATTGCCTTAATTATTTTCCAAAATATATCTTAAATAGTTAGTAAGATAAATATATGGAACAAATAAAGTTCCAAAAATAATTTTGTTTACAGAAACTTGTCCCCTAAAATTAATACAATTTTTGTGCATGTCTGCAATATAATTTTTAATATTTCACATATAATTAAATTTCTCATTATTTCGATTTCTATCTCCTCTATAATTCACAACAGCCCTATAGTTTCCTATTATGGAGTTTTCCTATTCAGATAACTTCGTCGTGCCAAACTTCCTCATTCACGTAACTTCGTTTCCTTGTTGTTAACATTTAGTAAGTTTTTGTATTCGAATAATTCTATTAGGTATTCTTATGTCAAGTTTATCTGTTTCGGATCTTGTTCTTTAGTTCGTTGTAAAAATTTATGTATTTTAAATTACCACAAAACTAAAAATCAATTTTAGTTTACTTATGACAAAAGCATGTCTAGCAAGATTTCATGGATTCAAGAACTTTACTACTGTTTTTGAAACAGAAGTTTGCTAGAACAAACCAGGAATAGTACTTTTACACGCGAAAGCTGCCCTAGCTACATGGCTTACACAAAATTTATTAGTACCTGAAATATTATGTCGATTAATTTTGAAAAGCTACGTCCCCAATAAAATCTATAGTCAACAATTTATTTTCTATTATCTTCATACTATTACGTTCGGCACTTGTGTTTGGTTAATCTTATTGCATACGAGGTGCTACCCAGAAATTCCTGGAATGTGAAAAAATAAAATAAATCGTTCCTACAACTTATTCACTGCCATTCCCTTCAAAGAACTCTCCTTCCGCATGAGTTCACTGATTCCAACAACTTGTCCATGATTGGAAGTAGTTCTGGAAGTTTTCGCGTTTAAAGTGTTCAACACTGCCTGCGATTCAGTTTGGATCTCCTCAATCGTCTCAAAACGGTGCCCCTTGACCAACTTGACCTTCCAACTTCGGAAACAGGACGAAGTCACAAGGTGCAAGATCTGGGGTGTAGGAAAAGTGTCGCTGTACTGCCGTCTTCGTTAAAACTAGAAACTGACGCACAATAAGTGACATGTGGGTTAGTGTAGGATTGACGTGGTGTAGGATCAACGAATTGCGCTACTTCGCAGGCCGCTTGCGTCGTACGAGTTACAAATGTCATAGATTGTTGTCCTTCGGTCTTGCAGGCTTTTTCTAGAATGCAAGGTATACCTTCTTCCCTTGTTTCAGTTTTTTTTCAAATATTTATTTTAATGTGAGTATATGATTCTAAGTACTTCCTCCCGATCTGAATCCACTTTCCTTGAAGAGATGCAAGCTTTGGCTCCATTATTGGTCTGAGTTTTATATTTATTATTTATTCGTAGATTTTCGGAGCTGCATTCAGAAGTGTTATACCTCTATCATTCTCTTGGATTATCCTTCTTGAATATCGGTACAAATGTGGCCTCTTCTCATTCTTTCGGTATTTCTTCTTTTCTCCAAGCTGTTTCATTCATTATCTGTTTCAAGAAATATTTCTACTCCCCTGCTCCCTATATTCTTAATCATTTCAGTCGTGACTTTATCGCTTCCTGATGTTTTTCCATTCTTTAGATTTCTTATTGTATCCGTTAGTTCACTAATTGTAGATATTTCTGCGTTCCCTCTTCTTTCCTCCTCCTCTTTTTTGTTGATTTCTGTGTTTTCCTTTACCATTACCACCTTATCATCTATATCACGACAGAACCTGTCTCTGAAGTGCTCTTTCTATATCTCCATTATCTCTCTTTCTTCTTTCAGTGTTTCTACATTCTTATTATTTATGTATATTTCTTCTTGCTTTATCTCTTTTCTGAATTATTTATGTTCCCTGTAGAACAATTTTTTATTTCCACGGCGTCTTTTTCTATTTTTTCTCCAAATTCTTCCCATTTGGTTTTCTTTGCCGACTCTACCATTTCTTTCACTTTTTTTCCTTTGTTGCCTGTATTCTTCATATTTCTCTGACGTTCTTTTCGCTAAATAGTTTTTTATTACCTTTTCTTGATCCTGGTTTCATTTCCTATTTCATCCGTCCACCTTGTTGTTTGTTTTTGTCTGTTGTTCGCCTTTTTTGTACCACACACTTCCATAGCCGTTTCTATTAGCACTTCTTTTAAGAATATCCCAGCTCTGGTTTAATTCTGCTTTGTCGAAATTGTCTTTAAGTTTTGTTAATTTCTCTTGTATTTTGTATTCTTAGCTACTTCTTCATCTCTCAGTCTGTACGATTTAATCGTTTTATATTCTATTTTCCTTTTCTCTATCTCTTTCGTTTCGATTCTCTTACCATACCTTTTAATTTCTGCCTCTATTAGAAAATGGTCGCTAAATATTTCCGTTGCTCGTCGTACTTTTGCATCTAGTATTGAGTTTTTATTCCTCGTTTCTACTAACATGTCATTGTAATCTATTATTGATTTTTCTCCTTGTTAGCTTAAATAGTATATATTTATGGATATATTTGTGCTGATAGAATGTATTTATGACTATTAGATCGTGTAGTTGCCAAAAATCAAACACCCTCTTTCCATTATTATTTCTCACTACATCGCTATTATTTCCTATCGTAGCTATGGAGTTATTTCATATTTTTCCTACTCTTCCATTAAAATCTCCTACTATTAAAATCTCCCTTTTGCCTCCTCTGTTGTTAGTGTTAGATCCTCCCAAAATTTATCTTTTTCTTTTATTTTCTCATCGTCGTTAGGTCCATACACTATTATCAGTGATGCTCCCTCGTGAGGGTTTTAAGTTTTTAATTAGCCACTGTCTCAAAAGAAAAACTTTTCATTTTTTAAAGTGAACAGGCATAATTTTAGCTCACAATTCAAAGCCCTCAATTATATATTAAAATTTCAATTTTTAAGTTTATCGTAACTTATTCTGTAACCTAGTTACTGTCTCTAGTATTATTATATATCTATATTACATTCCAGTTTCAATGTAAATTATAAGTCTCAGCCATAAACGAAACGAATTGCCAAAAAATAACTAACTAAATTTAGTCAGGGTAGATATTTAGTGAGAAAGAAAAGCCTCGTTAGTCTATTAATACGCCAAAAATTAAATTGAAAAGAGAGAAACCTTCGAAAACTTTCTGCGTACCAGTATTAGATATATTATTCGTTAGATTCATAGATTTCCTACGCGGGGCCGTTTTCTTTATCGGAAAAGGTTAAAACGTATAGTAAAATATTGGAAAGAACTTGAACAATTTAGACGAATTTTCTTCTTTCATTACTACTTAAGCAATCGTTTACTTAGATAGTGATGTACAGTTCATTAGTTTTACTTAGGCGATTAGTTCATATTTAATGGGTTGGTTAAATTGTATTGTGCCTGTACTCCGTAAAATTGAAGATCTTCGACAAGCGAGCGATAGTATAGTAATTATTGGGCGTAATTATAAATGCTCGAATTTATTTTTACTACATGATACTAGTACCACAGATAAGTTACTTACAGATAGCCGGTGCCGTACAAAAACGTAAAATTACGCGGGTTGTATGCATGCTAGGCGTTTTATTACAAATTTTAAGATATATAGAGTTCTGCGGGAACAAGTGGACAAAGGGGACTTATAGTTATGCCACAGTATATAGTTTATGCAGTAGTCTCATGCAATGTTATTTCCCTATGTTCAAATTATTCTCGCGCATAAGCCCGTGCGCACAATTGCGGCAATATTTTAAATTTAAAATGTATTCAAATTTTCTTGTAAATGTCAACGCGCACGATTGCGGCGTCTTTAACAAGAATTTGATTGATATTGGTTATTATCAATGGATAATTCTAAAAGAAATATGAATATTTAGATAAATAATTAGTTATGAAGTGAATATTGTCTGCAATATTAAGAAGAATAACAAACTTGAACAGATCATATTCATTTTACAGTTGTAAATTTTAAAATATATTGATGTAATTCAAAAGTTAAATAATTATAAGTTATCGAATAATAATGAACTGGTTATCACATTTTATTATGCATGCCAATGAATGCTATATATCTGGGGATTTCGATAGAAACTTGTGGTTTTTCTCATTCTGTCAAAGTAACTTTTGTAATGTAAAATAAAATTAATAATTTCTCAAATAGCACAAAATTGAGAGGGCTCTTTAATAATTTTATTATTCTTTTCTATATTAGATTTCATAACACATTAATACAATACTTACGTACACTATGCTCAAAACTAAACAATTTTTATACATGTACAGTTTGCTTTCTGAAAAAGAAGAAAATGCTTAGAATGTGAAATGATTATAATAAAATGATACTCTTATAGTGGTATATTGTAATAAATCACATGCTAAAGAAAAGTATGTTTAATAATATTAAGAATATAGGTACGTTTATTTCCTCTGGCATTACAATAAAACAATGTATAGAAAAATTCAAACTGAAAATAAAATAAACACAAATATAAACTATCATAGCAAACACTACAGTCTAACATGGGTTGCTAGTTAGGAATTGCTTCAATAGCTTCTTAAATAATACAATATTTGTACAAAATTTTATATCTCTACGTAATTAATTAAATAATTGGCTGTGGAAATCCATATTTATTTGTAAGTAAGTGGGCTATAGGATTATTCATCTTTAACTTTATGTTATTTACATAAAGTATAAATAAAATTGGACCGATTATAGGGAACCTTAGGCTATAATTACAGATGATGTAAAATATTAATTTTATAATTTCTTTTATCAAAAGATTTAAAAGATCTATTAATAAATTCCAAATGAAACAAATATAGAGAACCATAAATGTTTAAATACATACGAAATTATAAGCACTATTCTTATTAATTACACTAATTCTTTACAACTAAATGTGTCCTTTCACTTATAAAACAGATAAAAACGACATAAATAAAATGTTCAAAATGAAATATTCGAATAGATTAATAATTATAACAATAACAAACAAACATAAGAAAATATAAAAGCAAACTGAACAAAATACACTTGAAAATACACAACAGTAACCAAAACAACAGCGTCATCTGTCATTTTCTACTGCGCATACTATTGCTTAAGCCCTTGCGCAGAATATAAATTGATACCAAAAAATCCCTTTCTTGAGACTACTGCATAAACTATATACTGTGGTTATGCCACATGATTGGCGGGCACACTCTGTGCGCGTCGTAGAGTTCCATCAGCAGTGGTATTCTGCCGCGTTGCAATGCAATCGCTTGACATCATTTTGACGCCACATGTTGAAGTTTGGTACTCTGCCGTTTAAACCAATCGTAAAATTAAGGCGATCCCTTGCAAATAAAAGCGATCGCTTTTAGTGGATGGCAAACACCTATCTCTTTTATAGCAATAGATAAACCGCTGTGGTTGCGTGCGAGAGAGAGAATGTGGGGGCCAAATATTTAAAAGTAGGTAAACTAATATTTTACTACAAAATTTAAATTAGTTTTGATTAGACATTTCTCGAAAGTAACGAATTTTCTTAATTCTCTTGTATGAGAAATATATTAATTATTGACTGTACGTAACATTTAATGCTCTGTTCAATTACATTTTAAATTTTGTATATAAGAGTAAATCACGTTCTTTAATGATGGATTTTCTAGAAAAAAATACGTCATTAGTTACGAATAAATTTGAGAGGCCCAATGGGCGGGAAAGTAGTTAAAAAAATGGGCATCAGCATTTATGTGATTGGAGTTTGATAAATGTATTTATTAAAAATTATACTATAAGTTTTTAGTCAGTTGAAAAAAGATTAAAGAACCCTCCATTTTCTAATACAAATGGATCTGATGATGATCATTCCTTCTAATTCTTCGTGCGATGTTAGCTTGTGTCTCCTTCTGGGTATGAACTTGTGTGTTGGTTGCTGCTGGCAGCTTGCGTCTCTCTATGGGTGTGTATTGCATATTATTTCTCGACGTTCAGCTTCGTTGTAAATTAACATATATAAAAGCAACATCTATACTATATCCGACTTTAGTAATGATAATAATTAGTAATATTAAGAAAATATTCATAATACATAAGTTTAAAAGTATTTACCAAGAAAGTGTTAAAAATAATAATGAATTTAATTAAGAACTCGGCTAATAACTAATAAATAGCATACGTTAAGAAAATATAAGTTTCAAATAAACAAAATTACAGTATTGACAAATAGAAATAATTGGCAGCTAATGTTAGTGAAAACCAGTGTAATATAACATCTA
This sequence comes from Melolontha melolontha, assembly GCA_935421215.2. Taxonomy (NCBI): domain Eukaryota; kingdom Metazoa; phylum Arthropoda; class Insecta; order Coleoptera; family Scarabaeidae; genus Melolontha; species Melolontha melolontha. Next base: position 55,677,945 of record OW285242.1, read on the forward strand.
ATATTCCTACTTTCGTTCTATATTTTTAGATTCTGTAATACGCAGATTTTGTCATACTCGCTTTTTTCCGAAAGTTTCCGAAATGAAAGCAATTCTGTGGCAGAGTACGAAACGATCTCTTGTGCTTTGCGATGGAACGACGTCAATCGATTGAATTGCAAAGTGGTGGAGTACCATTGCAGGGTTCCATTTCGACTAAAATGCTGTGCCAAGCTTCGAATTCTCTTTAGCTATCTGTTATAACTTATCTGTACTAATACCATAGAACAAGGAAAATAAAATGGAAACTTTTGTATAAAGAACATTACTAAATTACATGCCATTACATAACGGGTGTGCAGCTAACTAAAAGTCGATACTATAAGAATCTGTGATTTTCTTTTCTCCCTATACATTCCCTTAAAAACCCAGAAAACCAATTAATAATTCCAAATACAAATTTCTAATAATGTTATTACGGCAATGTAATAAACATTATTTAATGTTTATTTGAAATTACTAAACGGCGCAATAAATTCAACTTTCGTATCTGCCTAATTTATATTATCTTGACATTTAAATATAGATTCTGGAATCATAAACATCGGTGTTTTTTGGGGGAAACATGTCTGCGGCTTCCCATATCACTGCAATCTCTAACACAACAATGCTTCGGTTTACTCGGATACATATTTTACAATATACTTTCAGATATTTAACAACATAATTTGAAACATGAGTAGGTAAACCTACCAATTTTGTATAATACAAAAATATTTTTAATAATATATAATATTATTAAAAATGGGGTGTGAAGAACACAATACAAGTTCATATGTATTTTTGAATGTATCTTCTCCAAAGACGTAGATACGTATTTCACATTTCTACATGATTATCAATACGCCCCTGTTGGAGAAGAGACACATTCAACAACACACAACTACCTAGCCATCTTGCAGATATTATTAAGGCAGAGCGTGAAGGAATATTCAGCGCTGTCTCCATAATAATCGCTGAACCAGCCGGGTGTTCCTTATAGTCGGTAACCACCGTATCTATAAAAAACTGTATTATAGTGTCTTCACTACTTGTCGGCGTAAACCGAATACGTATATAACAACATAATTTGAAACATACTTGAGTAGGTAAACCTACCAATTTTGTATAATACAAAAGTATCTTTAATAATATATAATATTATTAAAAATGGGGTGTGAAGAACACAATACAAGTTCATATGTATTTTTGAATGTATCTTCTCCAAAGACGTAGATACGTATTTCACATTTCTACATGATTATCGGCTGGTTCAGCGATTATTATGGAGACAGCGCTGAATATTCCTTCATGCTCTGCCTTAATAATATCTGCACGATGGCTAGGTAGTTGTGTGTTGTTGAATGTGTCTCTTCTCCAACAGGGGCGTATTGATAATCATGTAGAAATGTGAAATACGTATCTACGTCTTTGGAGAAGATACATTCAAAAATACATATGAACTTGTATTGTGTTCTTCACACCCTATTTTTAATAATATTATATATTTTTAAAAATACTTTTGTATTATACAAAATTGGTAGGTTTACCTACTCAAGTATGTTTCAAATTATGTTGTTATATACGTATTCGGTTTACGCCGACAAGTAGTGAAGACACGATAATACAGTTTTTTATAGATACGGTGGTTACCGACTATAAGGCACACCCGGCTGGTTCAGCGATTATTATGGAGACAGCGCTGAATATTCCTTCACGCTCTGCCTTAATAATATCTGCACGATGGCTAGGTAGTTGTGTGTTGTTGAATGTGTCTCTTCTCCAACAGGGGCGTATTGATAATCATGTAGAAATGTGAAATACGTATCTACGTCTTTGGAGAAGATACATTCAAAAATACATATGAACTTGTATTGTGTTCTTCACACCCTATTTTTAATAATATTATATATTTTTAAAAATACTTTTGTATTATACAAAATTGGTAGGTTTACCAACTCAAGTATGTTTCAAATTATGTTGTTATATACGTATTCGGTTTACGCCGACAAGTAGTGAAGACACGATAATACAGTTTTTTATAGATACGGTGGTTACCGACTATAAGGCACACCCGGCTGGTTCAACGATTATTATGGAGACAGCGCTGAATATTCCTTCACGCTCTGCCTTAATAATATCTGCAAGATGGCTAGGTAGTTGTGTGTTGTTGAATGTGTCTCTTCTCCAACAGGGGCGTATTGATAATCATGTAGAAATGTGAAATACGTATCTACGTCTTTGGAGAAGATACATTCAAAAATACATATGAACTTGTATTGTGTTCTTCACACCCCATTTTTAATAATTTTATATATTATTGAAAATACTTTTGTATTCACATATTTTTAACATGCCCAACACAAATCCATAAATGATTTGTATGTATCGGTAATGTGGAGAATAGTTTATTACAGCTCTACAGCGCTTACGTTGGATGTACAATGCACTATTAATATATATTTACAAATCCCTATTTACTTTTCACCCCTTAGCTAGTTCACTTTGTGTTTGTTGTTCGCATAAGCCGAACGTGAGCGAAACAGACATCGGCATGCGCCGAAATTCGCCTAAGTAAAACAAAAGAACTGTATAGTTATGCAATTGCCACGATAAAATGGTGTGTCGATTTTCGTATAATTATAGTTAAAAACAAAAAAGAGATTGTTAAGCAGGTTTGAGAAGAGAACAAATGAATAAAAAATGCACAAAATTAGAACTGGCTTGCCAGGGTTTTTCGTTTTCCCTTTTTTGTTTTATAATTTATATAACGAAACTCGTTATCCTTCGTTTTGATTAATTTAATGTCTGACGAATACTGCTTTTTCAAAAAAAGAAATACCAAATCAAATTTAATTTTAGATACTTCCAAAAAATTAAAGTTTAATCTAAAAAAAAGTTGAGTTACGTAAATATAATTAAGAATAGATGCAGACATTTTGTTATACTTTTCAAAATAAAATACGATTTGTTTAACCATCTCACGCATTAATCAGTAATTTTGAAGGACAACAGCTTTGTTTCCCATAAATCTAACAGTGAGCGTCGTAGTATTATCTTCTCTAGTCCCATTAATCGGTATTGCTATACAAGGTATATCCCAAAAATAATGGCAATTATTTATTTTAAAGTTTTTTATTGAATGTATCTACTATTTAACATTGTTCCCTTACAAGTATGCTCCTTGGGAACGCCTACAGCTTCTTCAGCGATTTTGCCATTCCTGGTGACAATTCTGGAAGTCTTATTCCTTTAGGCTGTTTAGAACCTGCGTCGTTACTCTTTGGATGTTGTCTATTGCTCCGTTCAACTTCCGCTTAAGCGTTGGAAAAAGAAAGAATCATATGGAGTCATGTCTGGACTGTAGGGGTGGGTGTGCGGATACTGGAATGTTTCTCTCTGCCAAAGATTCTGTAACCAACAATGAAGTGTGACATTATCGTTATGCGAGATCCAAGAGCTGACAATATCAGGTCACACACACAAAACCTATTACCGGAAACTTTCTAGGACCTCGCGATAAAAGGTTTGATTCACTATCTGGCACTGCGGAACGAATTCTTTGCGGCTAATTTCAAAAATATGATAAGCATGGACTTCGGAATTTGCTCATACGAGTTTTCTTCAGCCCCGGTGACGGTGGGTCTGTTACTCCACACTTTGTCCTTTTGTTTCTGGATCGTATTCAAATACTCATAATTCGTCACCTGTTATCACATGCATGAAGATAGATTCAGTTGTCAAGCGAATCTTGGCTAATGAATAAGCGATTTTATTCTGGTTCATCAGACAAGTTCTTGGAAATCTACTTTGCAGAAATTTTTCTAATGCTTAGTTCGTCTGTCAAAATTCGATGAACAGTATCCTTACTCATACTAACCTTATCTGTAATCATCCTGACTGTTAACGGTCTGTCTCGTGCTAACACAGAGCGCACCTTCGACACGCTTTCATTAGTTTTCGATGTGACCGGCCGTCGACAGCGATGTTCATCTTCGATGTTGTCGCGGCCCTCTTTGAAAGCCTTGTGCCACCTGAAAACTTGTGCTGAAGACAAAGCAGCATCTCCAAATACTGTTCTTAACATTTGAAGTTTCTCCGAAGCAGTTCTTTCCAGTTTAACGCAAAATTTAATTACACGTCGCCTATATTACTCGTGTGACGCGGTATTGGGACACAATTGTAAACAACTAACGATCACACCGCTAACACTGAACTGAGTAGACTGCGCCTTTTCTGATTGCGTACCTACCCCTGTCACTCACATGTAGTCGTCTCTAGCCTGATGCAGTGTTGCCACATTAAGCGTAAAAAATACATTCTGACTACTTCTAAGATATTCCTCGTATATACTGACTTTCCCAAGGCCTTTGAATCTATAGATCGTATACTATTGAAAAAGTTAAAGTTTTATAGATTTTCTCCTTCCTAGTTAAAGTCATAATTGTCATAATTGAATAATAGAAGTAACTATGTTTTTTTATAATGGTTATGTATTCCTTGATTTCTGTTCAATTTCCTGTGCGCCTCAAGGCCCAAACTTGGTCAATTACATATTACTTTATTTTTAATGATCTTTTGACGTCGAATTTTGATGTTTATTTCATTAAAAAGTGCTGAAGAATACTCCGAGTGTGGCTTTTTCTACAAATAAACTTTATGTCAATATGGAATGATTTCATTAAGTAGAAGGAGAGACATCTTCAGGGCCAATATTGTGTCAGAATAGGTAATAGATTAGATATAAAAATAAGGATTCAATTAGGACACAAAGCTTTTTATAGCAACAGATGACTATTGAAAAATAAAAAGTTAAACAGCAACATAAAAGTTAGAATGTAAAAGATTTCCCAATAAAGACGATGTTTTTAAAATTTTAAAATTAAATAAAATACAAAATATTTGTGATAAAAGCAAACCTTCTTCTTTTTTTTTATAGTGCAACTTATTTCAATTATATTTTGAATAACATATCATTCAAACATCCGCCACGGCTTCGTTTCTAGAAGCGAATTCGATAAAACCAATTTTCAGTGACTTTTTGCAATAAATTAGGTGTAATTTCATTAATACAGCGTTCGATGTTCAATTTGAAAGCGTCTCTAGTTCGAGGTTTGTTAGCATAGACCAGCGACTTTAAATATCACCACAAAAAGAAATCCAAAGGTGGTAAATCACAACTTTTTGGAGACCAATTAACAGTTCCATTTCTAGAGATTTTTCTCTCAATAACTCCATAGTGGCTTTGGCAAAATGTGTTGTCGCACCATCTTGTCTTACAAATCAATTTCATCCAATTTTGGCCACGAAAAATCTATTAACATTGATCGTTAACGCTCACCATTCACTGTCACTGCATCTCCATTGCATTTTCAAAGAAGTAAAGTCCGATGATGCCATACCAAACAGTAACTTTTTCTGGATGCAAACGCTTCTCATGAATCTGTTGTGGATTATTTCCACACCAAAAAGACAATTTTGTTTGTTAACAAACCAGTTTAATCAGAAATGAACTTCATCTAAAAATATGATTTTTTGAAAAAATCGGCCTCAATTTCAAGTTGCTCTAGAGCCTAATCAGCAAAAGCGCGACGCTTAAGTTGGCCAAATGGTTTCAGTTCTTGAGTCAACACAATCTTATACAGATGTGAACACAAATATTTGTCATTCTCGAAAAGCCAAGTTCTTGAGAACGTCTTCTGTAACACTGACACTTACAGGGTCAATATGCTCTTGGTTTCTTGTATTTTGTTGTCTTATTGGTGTTCTGGTGTCGTGTAAAGTGAAATTTGTTTCAAATTTTTCAACGATTCGAAGAAGAGGAGGATTATATGAACCATAATCTTCACGAAGATCACGTTGAGTTTGAACAAAAGAACGATTATTTTTATAACATTTTTGGATAATAACCAAACGTCGTTCGAACGTGTACTTTCTCATGATGAATTGTCAAACAATACTAAACATAAATGACAGCTAGCGACATTTCTACCATTTTAAATATAGCTGCCATTTCGTTTTAAAAACATATCGTCCCTATTGGGAAACCCGATATAAAACAACGATAAGACCAATAGTAATATACACGGCTACAGCCACTAGCTAAACACTGAAAGAAAATTTTTGAAAGAAATGTCTTGAGAAAGATAATGAGAGCCTTTATGGCTCTCATTATCGCTTTAATGAATACCGACCTTTGACATACCATGAAATTTAAATAATAATGCAAATATAAAAAAATACCGTGAAACTTAAGAAATCACAAAGAATAAGATGGTTCGGACATATTTTCCGGCGAGGAAGACAAGTACTAATAAAAAGCATAACAGAGTGAGCACCGGCAAAGAACATATGGAGAGGATGGACAAAAATAACGTGAAAAGAACGCGAAAAGAAACTGGAAGCGGTTGTCAAAAAAATTAAAGTTAAAAAACGTGGCGAGTGGTTGGTAATAGAAATGAATGGCGAAAAACCAGGAGAGAATGCAGCGTCGATTTTTTAAGTTTTCTTCAAAACATCTGGCATTTATCCGGACCGTAGAATTGACTATTCTCTTTTGCTGAAGCAGCATTGGAGTCATTGTCTGATCGTATGGAGTTACATCGCCAACTTTGTGTATAAATTAACCAGTGGTCGGATTGATTGTTCAGAATTGCTTTCTAGCGTTAACTTTCGTATTCCCCGCATTACTCTTCGTTAATGTTCTACATTTGTCCATCGTACTCCAAACACTAACATCTTTTGGAAAGCCCCATTAACTCACTTGGTGCAGCATGCTGAGGCAATATACATCGACTGTTCTCACTTATGCTACATATTATATAAACCTGTATTTTGAGTTATTATTATTATTTTTATTATCATTATTATTTAAGTATGTACGTATTTGTTTATTGTTTGTCATGTAATTGGGTTCGACCGGTTGGGCAACAAGGAAAATATGGTCTAATGCACAGAAGAAATTGATGAGTGAACAGTAAATACATTCATTTATTTTGCGTATGGTATCTGTACACGTGGCACATCTGTACATACCAAGAATAGATACAAATATAAAGAGCATACAACACAACTAAATCATTGCTTTCCATCGTATTCAAGAATTCCCCAAACTCTTGTCCAAACCGCCTTAGGAGACAATCTTCCTTCGTCTGGAGAAATGTTGCTCTTCGTCCACTACATACGTTCGTTGGATAGCGACTCCGTCAATGTCATTGAATAAATGAACTAGTGGTCTTAATTAAACAAATACTTCAAATAGAGCTGGAAGCAGGTTGTTACCTCCCGACGATATTTCTGAATCAACTAGATAGTATATTTTACTAACTTGAACTGGCATTTAAACATTCAGTAACGGATCTTATCATTTAGGTTAATGTTGCCTAATATGTTTAGAGCACTAATTATAATGGTACAAATATACTCACAATCTTAGACTCTACTTCCTACTAAGTTACAATTATTTTTTCTGAGAAGACTCTTTCATGTAAGAATTTTATGTTTTGTTTTTATATTTAATCACTTCGAATATAAACTCTTTGCTTGATATTCCAAATTCAATTCATAATACATAAATTCAATTAACATAACATCAACTTAGACTATTCGATCTTGAAATTGTATCTTTTAAATATACAATACAAAACATCACATACTATGGAACAGTGTTCGATATTCAGTAGCGGCAATTTCTCCGATGTCATATACTCGTATTGATGTACACCGCCCTATAAATTAGTAGTTTATATCAGAAACTTCCAACTTTCGCAATACTAGAGTTGTGGTAATACTTCAGAGAAAAATGTTTAAAACTCTCGTAATCCTCTAAGTGTTAAATAAGTTTGTGATCTACATCTTCTAAAATTCACCCTTAAATTAATCGTGGATTTCAGATTTTATTCAACATTTACTTGTAAAAAATATAACATTAATTATCAGATTCCAAAATCTGAAATTAGATGATTATTATTAAAGCTTAAACATTTCGGCGTGAAATTGTAGCTATTCCTTTTAAGAAATCCTAGTCCATGTGGTGGATTAGACACAGACTTTGGTGACTTTTTACCATCTCAACTATTTTCTTCCACTGCTTCCTGTCCATCACTTGTTGTCCCCATTAATCTACATTTAGCGCTTTTAAGTTTTTTTCTACCTGTTACTTCCATCTGCTTCTGGGTCGCCCTCTCAATCTATTTTGTGCTGGTTGCCATGTTGTTATTTCTCGTATCGGTGCTCCTCTCTCTATTCTCATTATGTGACTGTACCATCTTATTCTTAAAGCCTTGATTTCTCTCACTATGTTTTTCTGTACTAATAGTTTATCAATATCACGGTTCATCAAAGCTCTGTATTCGTTATTTTCCGCCTTTTTTGCATCTACTATTTTTCTTATTACACGGCGTTCAAAAATCTTTACCTTTTCTTCTTCTCCCACTGTGAGCGATGTTGTCTCCACGGCGGATGTTACTATTGGCCTAATGCAGTGGTTTCCAAACTTTATTTTATCACGGCTCCCTTAAAAATATTTGATCATATGGCGCCTCCCTTCCATTTTATAAAATACTACAAACACACAAATTTTTAGTACTAAAAAATTTATTAAGATACACTCTTAGTTTCTCAAATCTCGGTGTCATTGATGAGATAGCTACACAAAGCTCCTTTTTTCTACAACCAAACGAGCACGATATTTCTATTTTATTGCAGCTAATGCAGAAAATCCTGTTTCGCATAAATAAGATGTTGCGAACGGCAGCAATACTTTTAAAGCTTTATTTGACAAAATATTATATTCACTCTTAATATCTAGCCAAAATTGAATCAGAGATACATTCTGAAATTTTTGTTTTAAAGAAGTATCACAAGATAGTTCAATCAAGTTTTCTTTCTCAATACTTGTTAATTCAAATTCGTCATCTTCTTCGTCGATAAATGGATTCTGTATCCACGCATATTTTGTAAAATCAAGATCATCAAAATAATTCGAAAAATGAATTAACAAACCATCCAAGTGTTCAACAAATAGATTTTTGGTTCCTTCTATATTAACTTGGGCGCATAATTTTAAAACTGGAAACATGTCGAACCTATTTTTTTCCAAATTTGTCTTCCATATCTCCATTTTTTTAATGAATGCTTTCACTTTATCTTTTTGAATCAATAAATGCATTTGTGGTCCTTGCATCGATTTATTCAAAACACTCAATTTTCCAAAAATTTCCACCAAATAGGTAAGTTTAATAATAAAATTATCATCCCTAAACATATTTGCATCCTCATTATGATTTTCTTCGAGAAAAATTGCAATTTCTTCTTTGAGTTCAAGTACCCTCTGAATCACTTTTGCACGAGATAGCCAGCGCACTTCACAATAATACAAAAGTGAGGTGTAAGCAGCTTCCATATCTTCACATAGCTTTCCAAATAACCTAATTTTTAATAAACTGTTTTTTATGTAGTTTACAACTTTCGTTACTTTTGTAAAAACGTAGTTAAGTTCCTCACTCATATTTTTTGATACGAGAGCTGCTCTGTGGAGCATGCAGTGCGTCCAGAGAACATCGGGTGTTTTCTTTTTAATTAGCGCTTGAAGGCCAGTTTTGTGTCCTGACATTGACTGTGCACCGTCTGTACAAAGCCCAATGCAATTATTCCACAATATGCCGTTCTCATCAAAAAAATTGTCGATTATATTAAAAATTTCACTGGATGTGGCTTTGCCAGGAATGGGTTTGCAAAATAATATATCTTCAATTATATTATTCTCTTCAACATATCGAACATATGCAATTAAATGTTCGTCTTTAGCTACATCGGTTGCTTCATCTACTTGTAAGGCGAATTTTGAAGTGCGCATCTGAGAAACTAATTGATCGCAAAGATCGTCTGATATATCATCGATTCTTCTGCCAACAGTGTTATCAGCAAGCGGTATTTGTCGCAACTGTTTTGCATATGATTCGCCAAACATTGTTTTGACCATATCAATAGCTGCTGGCAAAACTAATGTTTCTCCTATTGTGTGTGGTTTTTTACACTTCGCGATTCTGTAAGATACTAAGTACGATGCTAGTAACGCATTTGATGGAATATGAACTATGTTTTTGAACGTTTGCTTTTGTGTAGTGAACTCATCCAATTTTCTTTGAAAAAATTCTTGGGACTTGCCAACATATTGAGAATGCATAGTTTCAATGTGGCGTTTTAATTTTCCGGGTCTCATACTATCAACAGCCAAAACTTTCGAACAAAACAAACACATTGGTTTTCCACATTATCAGTAATAACACTTGTAAATCCGAACGATAAATAAGACGAATCGTATTTTCTTGTCTTGGGAGTTCTTCCTTCCTGATTCCTACTACTTGTGCCAACATCAGATTCTTCATTATTAGAGGATTTTCTCTCATAAACAGTCAAGAACTTATCCATTTCTCTAAAAATATTAGGATAATTAATTTATTGTTCTTAAAAAAATTAAACTGAATTAAATTACTTACTATTGTGATCAGTGAGTAATTAGGTACGTTAAAATAAAATAAGAAACACAATCTAACACTGCTGAGCTAAACTGAAGTCGATATTGCAAGAATAAAAAAACTTTTCTGCGCATGAAGGAATAACAACGGCACTCAACCTGTGTTCTCATTGGCTAATAAAATATAGCTGTAGAACTGTTATGTTTGTGTAAAAATATGACAGTGGGACAAATTGTTATTTCTCTATGTAAATTTTTTTAAAACAAAGCGAAATTGTTTCATAATAAATGGAAATCATAAATATAAATTTCAAAAAGAAAATATTTTATAGAGATCCATAGAATTAAAAGACAAAACATAATTTCAACACACAATTAATTCTAAAATACATTCTACATCTAAAGAAAAGTTTTTTAATGTCGTCACTAGCTTAAATTTCTTTTGCTTCCAACAAATGCTTTCGTAAATATCCGCTTGAAAGTAATAATTTTTCACCATTTAATTTCAAAAATATGGTGTCACACGATCTCAACGTGTTCATTAATGAAATTAAAGTCAAAGTCCTCTTGCTTGAAATGTAAAGCACACATCTTTTCTTTATCCGCTTTCACAGGCTTCACTCGGTTGCATAATATTACCCATAACTTCCTTCTAGCTTCATCTTTTGGAAAATTGTAAAATGATACAGCTTTTTGAAAATATAAACGTTTTATTAAAGGTACGCAAAATATTAGGTTTTAATATAATTTATCACTTGTTTTTTTATTGTTACTTTGTTTGCACTTGCCCACTGCACATTTCATATTTGCTCTTTTTCTTCTCTCTTCACTTTATTTTGTGTTTTATTTTTCTTAGTTTTGCAGCTTTTAAGCAACCCAATTTAAACACTTTCTATATTATTTTAATTATTTTAATATTATTTATATGTGTTTATTATAAAATATTATAAAAAACTTGCAGTTTATTTAAACTGATTTAATTTCTTTTCTTGGAGATCTCTCTGAGTAAATTTATTACAGTGCTACCAACCAATCATTCTTGGTAGTTAATATATACCTATATGTTACGTATTGTATTAGCTGCACGTGCACCCATCCTGACTAATATTCGCGCCTCCCCTTAGACTACTCCACGGCTCCCTAGGGAGGCGCCTCCCAGTTTGGAAAACGCTGGCCTAATGAGTCTTATGAGTCTTATATAATCTCAGAAATTAGATAAAAAACTATTATACATGTTAATGTATAGGTGATTGATGAAAATGTCTTCCAAAATAAGATAAAAAAATGTCAGTAATAAATGTAGGATTATATTTTTAAGGAAACGAAATAATAATCTATTTTCAGCAGATCATTCCATTTCCATGTCCGTATATCGTCAATGCTTAACCACGGCTATATAGCTTGTCATTTACGAAGTACAGGTCGTCAACTGGGCAGCCCTCCCCAAGACCAAGGCAACACAACAGGTTCACAACAGCGAGTAACAGCGGTCCGCAGTTTATTCTATGTCCTCCAGATTCTATAAGGCCGATTATGTCCAGGGTAAGTTTATTCTTCAGTTCAAATGGATTATTCGATGTTTTGATCTTTCACAATTCTACGCGTCGTAACGTAGGTGTAAAGTTTCCCATTATTGTCTCCCTTTTAGGAAACATTTCCTGGATTTCAATCTCAATCTGGTCGAAGTGTTATTGTGTAAAGGATTGTTTAGGTTTGTCATTTGTTTCTTCCTCTCCTGCTCCAAAACATCCTGTCGCGATGGTGGCGCGGTGTCAGCGAGACGAGATATCTTCTCCAATGGGATGGGACGTAACCATCCTGTAACTATGCGGATCGATCGTTTAAAACGGTGTCTACGTGTTCTGTATGAGCAAATCTACTCCACATCAGTGCCGCATATTATTATTCCCCCACAGAAAAACAAGAACAACAGCAGAAGTTCGCAGAACCGAAGAATCAGCTCCTCACCCAGAGCCAGTGATCTTACGTATATACCATTTCTAGGTTGGACTTTGGCCTTTGTGTTTTGACAGCATTTCTTAAGTGAGTCCTCCATTTCTCAGGTGGATGCACAAACTTGAATTTTACTGAGATTCAATTTTAATTGATTATTTTCATAATACGCTGCCCGATCCTCCAGAGCCTCGAAAAGCTTATTTTCGACGGCTTATTGTCAAAAGACTGCCTGGGCCGCTACTGGCGTGTCGTCAGCGTATATGAAGTTACGGGTTAATACATGAATTGTTTAGTAATTTGTACAGAATTGGGGTAAGCGCGTTCCTGGTTTTTTGGGTCCGTTTCTTGGGTTTCACCACTTGCTACTGTTACCATTAAGAGTCGCAAAGAATCAGTAGATGCATTAACTATGAATATATTTTGAATAAATAGGCCATTCTTATTCTAAATTTTCACATACGAACTATTATTAGAACTTCAAAAATGCCTTACATAGTACCACATTCTAACGTTATCAAATAGTAATGAGCAAGTTTTGAATTCTTTTATATAAACACCGAATGGATATTTCTGTAAACAATTATAAGGACTGCATGCTAATAAACACGATAAATATTTTATTCTCGTCATAATATCAACCAAAAATCGTATTATTACACAAATTACAATATAATTATGTCTATGTTTCTTTCACGTCCTACTTCACAAGAGAAATGACATTTTTTTCTGGCAGATGTAATAACAAAAAGGAGCTGCCTCCATCAGAGACGAGAAAAAATATTTCGTCCATTTTCTCGCGTCAAATAACGTCCAAACATCCGCTATAAATTGCTGAATGACGACTAATTTCATTGTGAACTCCCTCAACAAAGCGGCCCGCTATAATTTAGCACCCAGGCGGTTGCTGCGACATCATTTAAGATAGCGCATCGCGAAAACTTCGGTCATTAACAGAACTTATATCTGTTATATCTTTCTCCCTATTCATTTTGTTTAATTTTCTAGGTCTCAGCGATAATACGAAAACAATATTTAGTTAGCTTAAACTAATAATATATAGGCATCGATTAAAAATGTTTCATAACATATAACGCCTAAAGTGGTTTTACTCCTTATAATATAATTGGTTTCATGAAAGTTACTAAATAAGTAAAGAAATATTGATGCGTCCATCTTGGAAATGGTCCCCTAGTAAACAGCTTGATACTTGAATACACTTAATTGCCATTCGACTCTATTTATAGATTACTCCTAATTCTTAAACTTTCTTGGTTTTGCATCGAACGTAGTATTAAATTAATATAACACTATTAAAAGATGCGTGAAAACCACGTCCATTCCGAAACGTGCAAATTTCATTCTCATTAGAAATCGTCGTATCGCACAAATTTTGTGCGAGCTTCTATTTATTGTATATGCACTTAGTCAGTGGAGACGGCATTGGTGACTAAAATATGTAGTGGTGCTAGTATTTACACACAGACGTTCGGAAAAGACATAGTTTTCACGCATTTTTCATTTGTCCTCATAACCAGGAAAGGTTGACGTCGCGTGTACTAGAATACAGACGCAACACGTCGTCTATATTCTAGTACAAACTTAGTTTGTCTGATTGCCGAAATTAAAAGTAACACATTTGGCGACAATTGCATATAAAATTAGACTTTAATAATTGTTAATTCTTATTTGCATTAAGTTCAACTAATATGACACTATGCAACTGATGAATGTAATTTAAGAAGAAATGCTAAACAAATAGTTGCCGAGCCTTTTCCGATATGAAGAGAACAACCGGTCTAATGATAAAAAAAAACAGAAAAACGAGCGTTTCCTTTTTATGGACCAAATCACAAAACCGTCAATTTGATGTTAGTAAAAAATCATTGCATTATAGTTACCATTCATGTGTAGATAATTTTCTCTAGAGGCCTATCACTTCAAAAATATTTATGTTTGTATTTGTTGGTGTCCAATAGTGCAATTCATTACTACATACAGATTAGTCCTATTAACAGGTATAGATACCAACTGTATCATAAATTAAGCTTAAATATGTATGAGGATAAGATTCTAGGGTTTTGGATCTGAGTCGATACAGACGAATTCCAGCCAGAGACAAATCATCTCCAGAGAATGACGAAAGGTTTTATTGAGACATCCTGATCATAATCCTTCTCAAGACAGCACTTACAAGTCAAGAACCCAAGAAATCATATTCTCAATGTATCGTTTTACATTCAACTCTGAATTTCATAAATAATTTAAATATGCAAAAAAATAAAAATTTTGAGTTACATATAAATGAATAAATCGCAAAATCAATTATGGTAATTTGAATTTACATGAAACTTTCTTTGTTGAACTACATTAAAAGCTGATCTCCATCAGTCTGTGTGTATTTATATATTGGTATGTCTAATTTGGATGTTAGTCTTTGATTAGATACACATAAATAACGCATAAATTTCCTTCTAGCACTGTATATATGGACTTGCAAATCGTCGTCAGATGTTGCCGCTGCTGACTGATGGATGTCGCAATATATCTGGCATAGACACTTGTTGTCCAGATTTGGCATATACGATGAACCGGTTTAATATTCTTGACTTTCAGGTCGTACGCTGATGAGGGCAGTTTGAAGTCTGAAACACGTATCGTCCTTAATTGCAACTTTGATACACGTTGTGTATCCGTTTTCACATACACATATAAGGTTATACAATTATACATGTATGTATTCTCTTATATAAATCTTCAAATTCCAAATTTCTTTTCAAAATATACCATTTTTTCAACTGGATCAATGGCTACTGTAAATTCATTTCGATTGATTTGCGTTTTATGAAAATATATGAACATCGGTTTTTATATTCACCTTTTACAACTACAAGAACATTTTTAATGAATAATTTCTAAAAATTTTTAGTAAAATTGCCAATTATTAATTCAATTTGATTTAATTTTCTTATTACACCCTCAAATTTGAAAAGGAATTAATGTTAAATATTCTTTTTCTTCTCTCTTTTTTAATTTATCAATTTACTTACTGCAAGTGACCAAAAATGTTTCGTGAGGTCTCGTAAATTAAAAGCAAACAAAAGCAGTGAATTTCAGAAATAAATTTATTATTCATCAATGTAATCAGTTTCACAATCTGTCCAGCGTAATACAAATTTGTACATCGTGTTTTCATACAAGAATAATAAATAATTGTCAAGATTTAATTTTAACATGATTTACTATAGATTATTATTCAAGCATATAATTTAAAAAAAAAACAAAATAAGGTTACTCCAGCTAGCTTAACTTTAAATTTAAACTATATGTTTGTAAAATTAACAATTGTAATGACACTTAGCTGTTTACATCAAATACCATATACGAGGAATTGTCCGATTTTAAAGGTGTAACCCAAAATTACACTAACATTTATAATAAGACAAAATATTTATTATTAATACATTTCACAAAAACAACATACCTTTGTTTATTTCTCAACATAATCTCCGGAAAGGATGTGGAATTTATCCCAATATAACAATAGTCTGACCATTCCTTCACAATTTAACTTGTTTGATGTAGTCAACGGTGTCTTGTAAAAAGGTAAAAAGGTGCGAATAAATGAAAATCCAAGGGGCTAAATTCGGACTATGCGGAGGATATTGCTAGACGTCCAAATTCCGCTTTGCCAATCACAGTTTTGTTTGATTTAACGTATGGGGTCATGCGCCATCGTGCAAAAGTTGAACTCCTTCGCATAATCGTTCCGGCCTTTTCGTCCTAATGTCTATGTAAAATTTTTAGAGAGTTTCACAGTATCTTCAACTGCCTAGTGCTCTGTTCGAGGAATTCACATTGTAGTTGGCTTTCACTACCCCAGAACACGGTGAGATAGTTTTGCGGGCAGATGGTTGTATTTTTTTGTAACTAGAAAAGTTGAACGTTTCCATATCACAGACTGTTGCTTGGCCTCTGGAGTAAACTCATAAACACAAATTTTATAGATGGTAATGATGCTTTAAATGAAAGAACTCCCTTCATGGTGGTATCGAGGGAGATGTTGAAGTGAAACACTCATTTGATTGATTTTTTGTTCATCGTAGAGCATTTTTGGAGTTTAACATGTCCAGACTTTACAGAGCTTTAGATCGCATATGATTTCATCAACACAACTCTTAGATGTACCAATTTTCACTAGCTTTAATGCGACGATCTTCCATAACAAAACGTGCGAATCTAAAGAATACGTGTAAATGTCTAACTGGAAGTCAAAAAACGAAATTTATTTGTAATCCATCAAAAATTTCCAAAATTTTAGGGCCAAAATGTAGTTAAAGTCGGTCTATATCTTTGTTTATTCTATATTGACCGAAATACAGCTGTAATTCAAGTTCATTGACCTGCAAAAAAGAATCGAGAAAATTCCGGACAATCCTGTCAAAAATAAGTTCCTATTCACAGCATAGTGAATGTTATTGTTTTCTTACCAAAACATACTCGGCCGTACATGTTTATTTTTGTGGATATCAATAATAGTCTTTACGTTGAATATGTCTACAAACCTATGCCGCATTAATTAAAATAGTTAGAACGTTAAACTTTTTTAAAACTAAAATTATTATGTTTGTAATAAAACTAAAATCGTATTAAAACAAAAAGCTCTGTGTAGCATGTCCAATGGGATAGATACCTGGTTTTTAATTATTTGTATGGAATTATTTACATAAAATATTTTGGTTTAAATTTGTAGTGGTACTGACAAATACCGATGGCCGGTCAGACTCGAATACAGAAAAATAATTTTCTTGTTACTTCATAAACATTGGTCCGCTCTTTTTGTATAAAGGCATTACTCTTAGACATCTTTCACTTCTTTTTTTCTTTGTCGCTATACACAACTAATATTGTATAGATACGATTGAATGAAATCGAGGTAATACAGAAGAGCTAAATATTTTGGGGCACGACAAACACTACATACGTATTTGTCAATTTTTTTCTTTGACCTTTTCTTTATTAGAAAACTCTCTACTCTGCAATAATTACACATCTCCGCAAAAAAATATTTTTTTCAGCTACATAGGATATTTTTAATAAATATTATGTTCTCTAGTCTGCTGAATCCAAAAATGGTTTCCATTTCCCTCCATCACGTAAAGTTTTTTTTGCAAAATGCAAGGTGCTTGCATAAACGAAGCATGACACCAATGAAAACATCATTTTCTTACAATTAAGTGAACAATATTTCTTATATTAAAACAAAATAATTTCTTGATATTGTTTATTCTTTTTGCCTATACAACCTTTTGTTCTTCTCTTTTAAGCTTCTCCGAACATACTTCCACTCTCCATTTCTGTTTTCCGCTTGAACATTCAACAATACTCGGCTAGCATATTGACGGTCGCATAGCGTTGTTGTTTAACTGCTGTTGTGTGTGAACATTGAGGTTTAGCCATGGAGAATTACACCGACGCACAATACATATAAATTGTGAAAATCCACTACCGAAATGGTGAGAGTTTTGCGGAGACGGTTCGAAAATATCGTAGATTTTTCGATCACCACAACGCAACTTCTCACCGTACAGTGGTCCGATTAATAGAGAAATTTGAGGCAGTTAATGAGAGTGTTAACCAGAATCCTTCCACCTCGATTCCCATCGTTCTCAGCAATTGAGACTTTCACGAAGCAGTTTACAGCGAATGTTGACTAAAGACTGACTGCATTTGCATGCTTACATGATTCAATTGACACAACATTTGTAGCCAGAAGAGCATGCACAGCGCTGAACGTTCATAGAATGGATCTTACAGCAACAAGAAGTGGATGGTAATTTTTTGAAGAAAATCATCTTTTCTGATGAGGCGCATTTCGAACTTAATGGCTATGTCAACAAACAGAATTGTCGCATTTAGGGAGCTGGGAATCCAAGAGTGCTCTTTCAACGTCCCATGCATCAACCACAAGCACATTTGGTGCACATTTTGGGTTGGCGGAGTGATTGTGCCGTTCTTCTTCGAGAATATGGCTGGCAATGCTGTCACCGTCAATGGTGTGCGTTAACGTGAGAAGATAAACAACTTCTTCTGGCCTCACATTGCTGAAATCGATTTCGAAGAGATGTGGTTTCAACAGAACGGTGCAACCTGCCTTACGACGAACGAAACAATGGAATTTTGAAGACAAAATTTGAAGGGAATGTTATCTCGCGCCATGGCGATGGAAATTGACCCCCAAGATCATGCGATTTGACATAAAAATCTATGTGGAACAGCATAAAAATCCTATGCAGTCTTTTTTATTGAAAACCTATGTTATCTCGTGCTGAAAAAGGTGATACACAGTCCGAGAAATTTCGTGAAAGTGGAGGAAGCAATACTTCTATAATAAAGAACTTTTTTCAGAATGTGTCTAGCAACATACGGTCAGATTATCCTGCACTTTCTTACTAATAATTAACTGTATCATAACAAAATCTTTGAGCGAAGCAAAATCCTTAAACAATTGATTGGATTTATTGGATCATATAATGAAAACAGTGGTATGTTTGCTTTCGATCAGATGATTCATTGTTTATTTCAAATAAGAAACTGATCCAAAAAAGGGGCGTTTAATGGCGTGAAAGAAGTGAAAGCAAATAGTCTTTGAAGTTTGTTACTGTATTAATTTGTCCAATTTCCATGATTTCCTAGTTAATATAAACATAACCAAATTGCTTTATTACTTACTTTAAATATACTTTCTATAATTATAGGTCAGAGTTCTTAACACGTTAATTGAGAATTTTATTTAGAAGTTATCGATTAAGACAGGCCTGTCGAATCGTGGTGGATTCTTAAGTAATTCATCTACAGAAGAAAATATGTTAAACCACTTCGATGTAGTTCATTCTTTAAACCCATTATCTCCCACTGTACTCATATGGGGACAGCAAACAAAAGTGCATTGTAACGCCCCCTCTTAAGAAATAGCCCAGGTTAACCACTGAAATGTGTTGATTTTTGTCATTTTCTTCCTAATTTCCGATGTAGAAATTTGTGTGTTCGCGCATGGCAACGAGAGACGCCATTTTGTAACAAAGATCACACACTTGGCTACGAGCGCGTTACATGATCTCACTAATCGTCTCATAAAATTTAAATTCTATTAGTTACCAGTGTTTATTATACTGAAACCTGTTGCTCCGAGTGTAACGTTGTGTATTTTATATAAATTTTCGAAAAATTTTGCAAAATTGAGAGTTAGGTAAGTAATATATATAGATGTCCTCATTTGGGGACACTGGGCGGAAGTAGTCCATGTAAAACACCTATATTATAATTTTGTGGTAATATAACCTTTTCGCTTTAGTTTGTTATGGAGGCAGAAAATTTTGCAGAAATACCTTCACGAAAGTTTTATGGAAGGCAGTATCGTCATTTAAGTACTGCTGTAGAAGACGTTGCCACAGCGAGTGGTCAACATGAAATAGATATTGTTGTTATACCGCCTGATGTGGACCCACACACTGATGAAGTAGCAGAAGAGAGGTTATTTTGAACACTTTTATGACAGTGATTCCGCTCTTCTTTTTATACGGTGGCAAGACAACAATACTGTTTCTATGGTTACAAACTACGATACACTAGATCCTATTGGTAAAGTCAAACGCTGGTCGTCGGCGGCTAAAGAAAAGTAGATGTGCGACAGCCAAATATTTTCAAAACTTACAACAAATCTATGGGGGGAGTTGATTTGCACGACCAGGCAGTAACCAACTATAGAGTTTCTATTCGTGGCAAAAAGTGGTGGTGGCTACTTTTTACCAATATGGCTCTGGTCAATGCCTGGAGGCTTTATCAATTAGTAAGTGATAATTCAATATCATTGCTCGAGTTTGACAGGATGATAGTTCGCCATTATTTAGCTTGTAATCAGAACTTGACAAAATCGAAAAGGCGACCTATAGGTTACGTACCACCAAGTGTAAGAAGTGATGAAGGTGGTCATTTTCCAAAAAAAACTGGACCAGCAGCTACTGTGTACCCATTGTCACAAGAAGGCTAGGTGGAGCTGCTCAAAATGTAGAGTGACTCTTTGCATAGAACGGGAGTGTTTCAGAATTTATCATTGCTAAATCAGTTACTTATTGCAGAGATTTCCTTTATACTGCTTTAGTTTCTTTTTCTTTAATTTTAATAGTATTTTGTATTCTTTTTAAATAAATCAATATCACTTTGCGAGTTTTTCTTTTTCTTACACTTTATCCCATCGTCCCCATTCAGGGACATATATATATGTTCTATACCTTTAGTTTTAGAGTGTGACTTAGATTTACTTTTTTCCTTCTAATAGTGCCCCTAATAGAAAGCAATTAAAAAAGTGCTTTTTTTTTTTTAATTTCTTGGGTTTTAATGGGTTAACACATCTTCACCTAGCATGCTTCTGGAGTTTTCGACCCGAGTTTAAATTCATAAACAATTATGCTAGAATCATTTAATTCAATAGACATCCTAAAAACCTAAATAATCGCAAATCATAGGATTATACCTGAACGAAGTTTCCCAATAAACTCACGTACGTTTGTTCAATATAGTATTAATTAACACGCGTACCCGAGAGCTTCCAAGAAGGTTAAACAACTCGTTATATCAAATATAAACAAACGTCAACGCACCATATTTTACATAAGCTATACATCGGTAACGAAAGATACTGACAATATTTACATAAAGCCCGCTTCGTTAATTTTATCTTTTAAAATACAATTATGAGTATATTTGTGAATACGTTTTTGGCGTATTTATTCTCTCGGATTCTCTTCATAAATATCTACCTCTGGTAAAGTACAAATTTATGGATAATCGGCATTTCCGTATGATCGAACGACACCGTTGCCAAATGTAATACGTGATTTATAACATTCGTATACTTTCAATGGGCTCCTACTCAGTTTTCCTCGACAATCTTAAGTAATTGAGTTCTTGACATATGATTATATGTATAGGTACAAATTTTTATTTTACTGGCAGACTCGAACAATAATTATTTAAAAATAAAATTTATTTAAATATAATACTAATTTTCATAAATAAAAGATATTCACAATCAGTTTAATTAGAAAAATAATCTAGTATCACGTATAAATAAATAGAATTTCTAAAAAAAAATGCAATTTATCATTTCAAACTAAACCTTCTAAATTCGAAATTTGTTTTATATTTTAAAATAAATAAGGAAAAATATAAAATTAAACTGAAAGTTACTTAAAAATAATGTATTAAATGTTCAAACCATAGTCTGCAACCGTAGTAAATAAACAGTTAATCTTTAAAAGTAAATTCAATTCTTAAATAGAGCAAATGCTTCTGAAATCCAATTCTACCAACTACATAGACTCAAAACAATTTGGAAGTCACCGACCTGAATAGACCAACAATTCTATATTTTCAAGCAACGGTAGTATACTAGAAGCGAGCAAGTTAGCGAGTCCAATAAAAATGAAAATAGAATTGCTTTAAAATACTTATTCGTAGGATAACACAAATATTTTTGTTTATGCAAATACATTTATAAGGGAAAGTAATATATGTACATATTTGTATGTATGCAATTGTTCCAATATCGCTCTTACAGGTATATTATTATAGCAAAACTTTAATAATATACCTTTATTTATTTATCTATACAAAATGTGTAATAAAAATATTTTCATATATTTTACCAATAATTATAATTTTTCCAGATTATACAGGTTCAATACGGGGAAATTTGCTGTGTTATTAATTCGTAGAAATTGTACCTACGGGTTACAATAGGGTCTTAAAGATCTTACTAATAAATAAATAAATTTGCAAATGTAAAGGATTATTAGTATCTAAAGAAGGTTTTACAATTTGAATATAGTAATAAAATTATGTTACGCAGTGGTTTAAACTTGAAAATACACGTTGAATATTTATAAAATTGGAAATGTTATAGTTTAATTCTTTATCCTAAATTTACTTATATCTAACACATATAAATATATACAATATAGTAAATTTCATTTCATGAGCAAACACCTAACATGATATAATTTTCTGTGTCAAACAATATTCACAAACACATTTTTTGTTTCCTATATATACTATCGTTGGTTGAAAACAACAATCAGATTGGTAACTTTCAATGTGTTGGGTGTACATATCAAAATAAATCGTAGATATTTGTAATTAATTTTTATTTTAAAAAAATATTATAATAAATGTTCAAATAATCTCCCATTTTGCACTTACCAGTACACTAAACGGTAAAAAGCTTGTTGTCGTACACACAAGAGCGTATCAGGTGTCATACTGTTGCAGGTTTCCAAAAATAATTTGTCGAAGTTCTTCTAAATTAGGAGCCCTGTTATGCTCATGTGCGTACATAGTTTTATTTAGGTAACCTCACAAGAAACAGTCGAACGGAATCAAATCTGAAGACTAAGGACGCCATTGAATTCCATCAGAACTTATGAGGCGGTTAGGAAATATTTCATTTGAAAACGTTTTTACTATTCTCGCAGTGTGTGCATGGCAATTGTCGTGCTGAAATCATATATTGACATTAAGATTACGAACAATAGTAATAATGAAATTATTTAAGGTATTTAAATATTTTTGTCCCGTTAAATTGTCATCAATAAAAAAGGGTCCAAAGATGCGGTCACCGAAAATACCGGCTTAAACGTTCAGTTTTCTGAAATACTCTGCGCGTAATGGCAAGAAAGGGCATTTATTGCTGCCTGACCAATAATTAGTGACGGAAGTGTTATGTTGTTCATATAAAAAGAAATAAGGATTGATCTGTAAATAAAATGTTACCTATAAAATTATTATTATCAATCATCATTTGCATCATTTCTTCACAAAATTCTATAAGCACTTTATGTTGTCCTAAGGTGCATGTTGATATTTTGTAACTTTTATAATCTTTTCAAAATCTTCGTACTGTTCGTCAACCAATACCCGGAATACCCGGAATGAGTACAGTTCATTTTTTCCGACTACGCTGCGGAGATAAAGATCTCTTCGTTCCGTTTCCTCATTCCTACAATTTACAACAGATTGTCGTACATTTAAATTTTTGCCTTTTCTACAGTTTGTCATACATCCTGTAGGTTCAAATTTATGTATGAATTGTAGTTACTGTTGTAGGAACAGGCCTATTTTCAGAGGTAAAGGCGAAACGACGGACAACCTTATTTGCAATACTACCACTAGCGTTTTTAATAATTTGTACTTTCTCTTCCTTAGTGTACAACAACATATTAATAATTTTATAAGTTAAAAAAGAAATATTTTTAAATTAAAGAAAAATAATAAGATAGCCAAATAAAATTCTTAAGGAATAAAAAAAAACGGATATTCTATAGCGAATGTCAAGACCTACTCTTCTAGCTGGCAATAAGATTAAGATTATTTCCCGTCTGCGTACCTGTATTACACAACCCCACTTATATTTATGTCGCTGTTATAACGGAATGATATACCGCCTCATTCTGAGCAAACGCAACGGCCTGAATGTACGAATATTTCTCCCGCTCCGAATAAAAATCCCCTGAACGCGTTTAGCTAATCACAAAACAGTCTGTCGCGTATAGTTCCAACAAGATGGTTGTCCCGCTTACAACTCGAACTAATTTTTGTGACAGATTAGGATATTGTCTAGCTAAAGAATGAGCTAACTTTGAATCTTTTATTTAAGGGTTGTGCATTTTTAAAGAAAAATAAATTAATATATTCTAAAGTAAATAGTTGCCTTCCGTTATTATATAATTAATTTCTCATTGCGAACAATTTATTTTATTATTTGTAAGAGTAAATTTTTCTTTACATTACTAGAATTTAATTTAGTTTTTATTTATTTATGAAGTTTATTTAGTTTACTATGAATAGTTTTTGTGACCTTTATTATTAAAATTTAATTTATTAAATCTCTTGCTGCCTTATTTGCAATTTTCTTAACCGCTTATTAATAATTTCATTACGCTTTGTGTGACCATCGTCAGTATAACGTATTGCAATTTACTCATTACCATAACACAGGACTAAACAATTTATAGTCCTTTAATAGTAATTTGGTAATCAGATAATTTTTTACGCTGCACCATAATATACAACGTGTCCACTTAAGTATGAGACAAATGGGAAATATTTTTATTTTTGATTTCACAGAAAACTTTATAGAAAGGAAAAGTTCGTGCATCCTAAGAAACTTGATATTTTGTATTCAGGGTTGCGTTGTATTACTTGGTTAGAGGAAAAATTAAAAAACATTGAAGTTGCCATAAGAGTACGCTTCACTTATTTTTAAAGATATCAAAAATATTCATATAAAAATGTTGTTTCAAATTTCAAAATATGCTCAAATACGAATTGTTATTTAAAATTTCGAAAAAATAAAAATTAAATTATCGAGCAATAATAATAGCAAATACGCAATAGTTTTTAACATCCATCTATGTGACAGTAGTTCTATAGTTGTCATTTGTATTGTCACTTTAGTAATAAATTTTATGTGATTGTCAGATCCGCTGTCACTTTAATAATTAAGTAATTTTAAGACAATTCATTAAGTTATTACCTACCAACTATGGCTGAACGGTTAACTATGCAAGAGCGAGCTGAACTAATTCTTATTTGCGGAGATAACTACAAAACATGTAGAGACGCAGCTGATATTTTTAATGAAAGACATCCCAACAAATTTATTAGTTTCCAAAGCGTCTCAAGAATTTTAAATCAGTTTAAAGCAACTGGTAGTTTAGAAATGCGTTACAAAAAAAGTAGGGAAAAGCAAGTGAGACATTTCGAAAATTCTTTACGTGTTATGCAAAGTGTAATTGAAAATCTGTCACATAGATGGATGTTAAAAACCTTTGCGTATTTGCTATTATTATTGCTTGATAATTTAATTTTTATTTTTTCGAAATTTTAAATAACAATTCGTATTTGAGCATATTTTGAAATTTGAAACAACATTTTTATATGCATATTTTTGATATCTTTAAAAATAAGTGTAGCGTACTCTTACGGCAACTTCAATGTTTTTTAATTTTTCCTCTAACCAAGTAATACAACGCAACCCTGAATACAAAATATCAAGTTTCTTAGGATGCACGAACTTTTCTTTTCTATAAAGTTTTCTGTGAAATCAAAAATAAAAATATTTCCCATTTGTCTCATACTTAAGTGGACACGTTGTATAAGTATGTATGACATATGACATCGATGTTAACGCGCCTACAGCATTCAGGGGAATTGTATTAGGAGCCAGAAAAATAATTGCACATTCGGATCGTTGCGTTTGCTCGGAATGAGACAGACTGTGTTGTGATTGGCTAAACGCGTTCAGGGGATTTGTATTTGGTGCGGGAGAAATATTCCTACATTCGGATCGTTGCGTTTGCTCAGAATGAGGTGGTATAAGGTAGAGGCAAAATTTAATTTAATCAAGGACATCTATTAGAAATAGTAATATCTAATTTTGAAAGTTTTTCAAACTGATTTAAGACAAAAGTAAAAGAGATTAATCACATACACATGCTAATATATAAATAAATGCACAAAACATATATTGACGAAGAAACGATACCATGGTGTAGGTTAGTTAATGGGACTAATTTGTATAATAAATAAAAAGGTAACGTCAGGGTGTTTACAAAACGGATGGATGTGTTTGGAGATTCCTGAAAATGCACTATTAGACACTATTATATACACTGTGTCTCGGAAGTAAGAAGCGATTTCATAAGTTCTATGTAATTTATTTTATTCTGAAAGGAATTAATTAAGTTGTTCTTTCTAAATCCTTGCTATTAAATAATTTAATCATATATTCAATATAATTATTTATGCTGTTATTTACCTAAGCTTAACAATTTGAATACTGAATCCAGTACCATAACATAATAAAATGAACACTCGCAAATTGGCATACAAACATATAAAAATATGAATACGAAGTATATCTGTTGTATTGTTGATAACATTATTTCAAACAAATATATCAGTCATTCGAATGCCCTCATATCGAGAACGGGAATTATCTTTGTTAGCACGAGTAAGAATGCTTGACCCTCAGACTTTATTGTTTTTCAAAGTATTCTCCACGAAGTTTAATGTACTTCTGCATACGCTTGAACCAACTCTGGACGCAGTTATTCCACTCGTTTGTTGGTACAGTCAAAATTGCGTTTTTGAAGGCATTGACTGCTGCTTCTGACGACTCGAATCTTTGAACACGCAGTCCGTCCTAAACTTTTGGAAAGGTAAAGAAATCGTTGGGACTTAGGTCGGAACTGTACGGAGGATGGTCTCGGAGCTCGGCGATGACCTACTGCAAATAAATGGTTGTATACCAATCGGCAGTAACACTTTTTTGATCTTGTAGAAAAATAGTTGCTACATGACCGACTTTCGAGACACATGTCGTGACAATCTTTTTTGAGATACTTCTAGAGCCGATAATTTTTGTCGCCGTTTTTTCATCTTGGAGGACCCAAACAGACGACTGGCGTTTATTTTCGTATGCTCGTACGAGTAAATCCAAGATTCGTCACCACACGCGATGTTGGACACGTCTTTAGAGTTTCCTGCGTTGAAGCAGTATAGAGTTATTTTTGACACGAATTCACTCTAGCTGTTTTCTCTAGTTTTCGGTTCTTCGATCAACAGATGCGGTATCCAACGGGAAACTAATTTTTTTACAGACAATTCTTGCAAAATTTTTTGAATTTAGGTCTATGAAATCCTCAATGCCGCCTCAATTTCGCGATATGTCACACGTCGATCTTCGTTGATGAACTTGCGCACAGCATCGTCGTCTTCCTGAGTGATTGCCGTTTTTTGGTGCACCTGCTCTTGAATCGTCGCTACGACTTATCCATCCGCGTTTGAATTCTCCATACCAACGAGAAATTGTTGACTGATGTGGTGCTTCATTACTGAAAACAGATACCAACTCGGCGAGGTTGAGATAATTGTATTCAGAAATTATAAAAAATTATTGCGCGACAATTTTCACGGTTTAATTCCATTTTTCGACTAACTTGTCAACTTTGACAGTTCGTTGTAGCTACACGAATCGCACTGAAACTTTTGGTCTATCTAAAGATGGAGTTTAATTTTTAGTACTGACATTTGATTAGTGACGGCCTCTATGTCCCAGTATGCAAAACATAAAAGACATCGCTCGTAAATATTAATCAGTTTTACTATAAGATATTACTGTAAGATACACAGCGCATTTAACAATTTCTGAAAACCTTTTGGCATAGTAAGCCCAGAACTCAATCCAGGCACCACCGGCATAATGAAACACCGCGTTACTATTACGTTATCGGCCGCCTTTATTTTATGTGCATAAAAGCAAAATAAATAAATAATTGATATTTAATTTCCCATATAGTCTCCTCCCTTCTCTATACAATTTTTTAACGCTTGCAGAGTCGTTGAAACTCATGTGCGAACTGCAGTTTTGTAATTCTTTTCAAAATGATCATCACGTTTATTTGTTTGCAGTCGACAACATTGAAATACTCCTCTTTTGACCCAGTTTTCAATTTCGGAGGCAAGAAAATCTATTGGAGCTGGATCCTGCAAATACAACAGATGATTAATTACTGACATGGATTTTTTGTCTAGACACAGGGTAACATTAAGGATGAAAAATGTCGGTGCATTGTTGTGAGGAAGAAAACAGTCACCAGAAGGTAAAGATTTGGTCGTCCACAATCTCTTTATACAAAAGTAGTTCATCCGTTCAGCTTCGAGAAACCAATTAAAAGTGAATCAAGACTTAAGCGTCGAAGAAAACTATCACCATTGTTTTAATTTTGTACGCAAACTTTCGCCCACCGCCCTCCATTCAGATCACACTATTTGGTAAATAGATCGAATTAGAAGCGCCATAATTCATCTATGAAAATTAGGCTTTTTCACATTTAAAACTTTATCACCACTCTTTAATTCAAAATTCGTAACGAGTAAATTCAAACAGGTGTAAAACTAATTCTAAATGCAACTGACTAGTTTATTTAATTATCGTTTCGAAATTTTTATAGTAATTAGAGGGAAATAAACTAAAGAGTCCCATTAGCGAAATATAGATATCGTTATTTTCAGGTTTATATAAAGATCGATTGCGAAATTTTTTGAATGTATTGTAGAAATAGAAATAGAAATTAAATGTTTTTTTTTAAATATCTATTGCTATGTCCATTTTGTTATGTTAAGGTACTGCATTGTAATACGTAATACGTGAGATAAAATATGCTAAAAATATATCAAATAAGATGAAATTCTTCTTACATTTCTGAGATATAGTCTACACCAGTTGCATGACTATAACTAAACAATGCTTCTGGATCACATATGTTTTGCAAGATAATCGTTGCTGAATTATATATTCAAATTACTATAGAGTACACTGATTGTAGATATAGCCATGTTTATGTTATTAGATATACTGCGAGATATGCAAACAGAATAGTCACGTGTCTATCCTGACTGTCCTACATATCAGTCTCGCATTACGCACAGACTAATACATATAATGTATCTAAAATTAAATTGAATTGAATCGAATTAAATATATATTTCATTGAAGATTGTCGCTGAGTTTTAGAAGAATGCATTTACTATTTTTAAACTTCGCGCTACTTTTATTTTCAAAATTGTTGGTGAGTAAGAATACTTTTATAAAACAAATAACAATTCTTAAATAAGCTGTTAACTTGCCCTATTTTTAAGGCTTGACATAAAAAATATTTTTTATGTATATTATTACATGAGGCACGACAATGGCACAAGATAAGAGAAAGGAGAAATAATTTTTTTTGTTAATTTAGATTTTTGTGCGCCAAATCCAATCAACCATTTTGAAACTATGTCAAACAATGTTTGGAATGTTGTTTACATTTTTTATTTAAACGCTAGGGTTTTTTACAGAAATTTAACTTCTCAAAAGGGTAAAAATGTTAAATTAAATATATCAAAAATATAAACACTGAAATAATAAAAATTTTCTATAATCAAATGAATTTTACTGCTTTTAGTTTCGTATTTTTATTCAAGGCTCTACAAATATGTTTATATATGTCAGCTTTTCATTAGTAGTTTAAAATAACATGAATTATTTCATTGTAAATTCTCTAATATTTACTTCCAGTCGTGATGCAAAATTTTTTTACAATATATATTTCGAAGACAAATTTGTATTAAAAGCAATTTTGTTCTCTGGTACATTTTGTAGATTAATATGCAGATCCTAGAATTTCTACAAATAAATAATTCTTGGCTCAAATTTTGTTATTTCATGTATAAATAAAGAAAACATAATACTATAGTAACTGAAATAGTTTAGTATTTTTATTTATTTTGAATAAACCGCTTAAATATCTTGACGTAGTCTCGAAATGGCGAAGGCGTAAACAATAGCTTCAAGGTCATGAAAAATAATCCCTAAAACATTCAAGGCACCGCGAATTTTGTCCTTTCTGTTTATTA
Organism: Melolontha melolontha; assembly: GCA_935421215.2. Lineage (NCBI taxonomy): Eukaryota > Metazoa > Arthropoda > Insecta > Coleoptera > Scarabaeidae > Melolontha > Melolontha melolontha. Next base: position 55,707,910 of record OW285242.1, read on the forward strand.
TATGCTACCTACTGCTTTATCACTAGAGACAGACCAGCATTAGCGTCACTGCGTGGGGTTTACTGAAATAAAACTGCGCGTTATTTAGAACAACATTATCGTATAATTATTGAAAATTCAGATAAAATATACTAAACAACTTACCCAATATGCTTCGATGATTAGAAAAAATCCGGATGTGCGTGAGCGAACACCTGTGTTTCTACAGTAGTCTCCTTGATATTTCTCCTCTGCAGTGTATATACGGTGTGGCCGCCATCGATAGCGCGATGCATGTATTAGTAACTACTGGACGACTATAATGGGCGTGCCAACTTGAATTGCCACACCGACAGCGGACGTATTATAAGTTATACGTATAAATGTATTCGTAGGCAAATCAAGTGAAAAGCAGTGTAGGAGGTATTGTGTTCCCGATAGAAGTAAATATTTGCAGTTGTTTGAAGCATCAGATAATCACTGATAACATCTCAGTGAAGTAACTCATCACAGCTTCATAAACAACAAAAAAAAACATACATAAACAGAACTACTAGACTTTAACATAAAAAAACTTCTTAACGAAAATAATATTTAGTATTATAGTAGTATTACACTCTAAAAACTTAACAATAATAAAATACTTAAAAATAAAATATTTACTTCTTAAAACAGAATTGTAATTCAACATTGCAATAAACCTGCAATTAGCTAAAAGAAAATGTTATTCTTAAGCAATAATTAAATTCTAAATAAATTAATTAGTTAAGTGTTCAAATAAACCTCCTTCTTGACACGAACAGTAACCCAACCTATTATAAAAATTCCGACGCACATTTGTAACATATCTGCTGTGACAGTATTAGTGACTTCGGTAATTCTCGCGCGAAGTTCCTCTAGATTTGATGGACGTTCATCACCGTATCCGTAGATCGAATTATGTAAAAAGGGCCATAAAAAGAAATCGTTAGGGGCTAGATCAGGAGATCGCGCTGGCCATTTAATAGGACCCGAGTTACCGATCCATCTGTTTCCAAAAACCACGTTTAAAAAGTTTGTTACATAACGGGTATTGTGCGCTGGGCAACCATCTTGCTGGAACCAAACTTCATTAATATTTCAAGTAACTGTAGATATCTATTTCCGTTTAAATTACCGTCAATAAAAAAAGGCCCAATTATATGATCCCCAATTATACCTGCCCATACGTTTAGCTTCTCTGGATACTGCGTTCGCGTTGGTATATTCAAATGTAGATTTTTACGCGACCAGTAACGACAAACTGCGCGGTTATGGTGTCCGTGTAGCCGAAATGTTTTTTCATCTGTGAACAATACGTTATTAAGAAAGAATTCATTTTCGTGATATTTATTTATCATTCTTTCGCAAAATTGCATACGGCGATAATAATCTTTTGAGCCGTTGTTTTACAGATACCTAATTCGCGGGCAATTTGTCGAGACGACATAGTGGGATTTACTTCGACTAAAGCACATACTCGAATTTCTATATCACTTATATTCTTATCCGGAACAACTTTATTTTTATTAGTTACTAAAGAAAATGTAGTTTCGAATCGATTAACTGTCCTACGAATGGTGAGAGAGCGACAGGCTCTCTTGTAATCCATTGGAACATTGCGTCTACTTCTTTACCGTTCTAACACACGGACACCTCTGTGTGTTTTGCTTACACTACAGGTTTCGCTATAGTGCAGACGCACGCGGCCACATGGTATATCTGTTTATACGCACAAAAGGATCGTTCCACAGCTATCGATGTAATGTTCGCGTAGTTAAGGTGGTCTTTAAATTTGTACAACAGATTTTTCGCAACACTGTTGTTAAAAAGTTGCCTTAATATAGTAAAATCAACAATTTTACGTTATACAGTATTAAATTTATCTCTGACACAAACCCTTTTTTCATCATTTAAAGTATGTAGCACTGTTTTTACGCGGGCAACAATTTCAACCGAATCCGGTAAGGACAACGAAATATTCGATAATTTTTTTTATTGCGTCCACTACTGGAACGTAACTCTCGTAAACCATTTTTAAATCTGCTGCAACCAGAAGATAATGAAATTGCATTTGACTGAGCATTACGAGGTGCATTCAAGTTCTAAGGCCTCCGATTTTTTTTCTAACTAACTACTCACCCGAAATCTATGAAACTGATGTTACTTCTCGACGTAATCTCCCTGCAGACGTACACATTTTTCACAACGTCGACGCCATGATTCCATGGCCGCGGCGAAGGCTTCTTTAGGAGTCTGTTTCGACCACTGAAAAATCGCTGAAGCAATAGCAGCACGGCTGGTGAATGTGCGGCCACGGACAGTGTCTTTCATTGTTGGAAACAGCCAAAAGTCACTAGGAGCCAGGTCAGGTGAGTAAGGAGCATGAGAAATGACTTCAAAGTTGTTTTCACGAAGAAACTGTTGCGTAACGTTAGCCCGATGTGCGGGTGCGTTGTCTTGGTGAAACAGCACACGCGCAGCCTTTCCCGAACGTTTTTGTTGCAGTGCAGGAAGGAACTTGTTCTTCAAAACATTTTCGTAGGATGCACCTGTCACCGTAGTGCCCATTGGAACACAATGGGTAAGGATTACGCCCTCACTGTCCCAGAACATGGACACCATCATTTTTTCAGCACCGGCGGATACCCGAAATTTTTTTGGTGGCGGTGAATTTGTGTGCTACCATTGAGCTGACTGGCGCTTTGTTTCTGGATTGAAAAATGGCATCCACGTCTCATCCATTGTCACAATTGACGAAAAGAAAGTCCCATTCATGCCTTGGTTGCGCGTCAACATTGCTTGGCAACATGTCACACGAGCAGCCTTGTGGTCGTCCGTCAGCATTCGTGGCACCCACCTGGAGGACACTTTTCGCATTTTCAGGTCGTCATGCAGGATTGTGTGCACAGAACCCACGGAAATGCTAACTCTGGAGGCGATCTGTTCAACTGTCATTCGGCGATCCCCCAAAACAAGTCTCTCCACTTTCTCGATCATGTCGTCAGACCGGCTTGTGCGAGCCCGAGGTTGTTTCGGTTTGTTGTCACACGATGTTCTGCCTTCATTAAACTGTCGCATCCACGAACGCACTTTCGACACATCCATAACTCCATCACCACATGTCTCCTTCAACGGTCGATGAATTTCAATTGGTGTCACACCAAGCAAATTCAGAAAACGAATGATTGCACGCTGTTCAAGTAAGGAAAACGTAGCCATTTTAAGTATCTAAAACAGTTCTCATTCTCGACGCTGCCGCTACAATTCCATCTGCCGTACAGTGCTGCCATCTCTGTGACGTATTGACAATGAACGCACGCTCATTTTAAAACAATGCACATGCTTCTATCTCTTTCCAGTCTAGAGAAAAAAAATCGGAGGCCTTAGAACTTGAATTCACCTCGTATTGCAGCTGCTTCTTTAGGGGGGTTAGTTGTAAAATCACCAACTTTATCTTATCAAAATGTTTAATATAATAAAATGCTTCCTCTAATCATATACCTTATCGTGTACCTAATCGGTGATTTAAGAAAAACCTCTTTCGCTTGTCCTATTAGTTGATCCACATCGGGATAACTTTCTCGTATAGTATCTGCCACAAGATGTAAAGCATGAAGCAGACGGTAGTAAGTTTCGCTGAGCTTTTTTGAATAATTTTCCCACGCAATGCAGAACTGCGGCAGCATCGGTAACCATCATTGAAACTTGCTTTGGTAAAATTTCAAAGTTGTGTTGTGTTCTAACTAATACATTATGAAGTGCTTTAGCAGTACACTCTTGCAGTCTTTTACAGACTAGCAAGTAAGGGTGTGACGGTCTTTGTGTGGTCATTATCCGTATGTAAGTATAGCCAAAGCAGGTCACCCATTTACACACATTCAATGCAATAATTGTTTTTTTACGCATCATGAGCTAAAGACGGCAGACTATGTGCCTCAGCAGTCGCGTTGCGTGGAGAGTTTAGCAGAATAACAGCGCGCTTACTTAAAAATAAATATATCGAATCCCTATACAAAACGTTAAGAAAAAACATAAATAACTTACCCAACATGTTTACATTGTTGCAAAAAAATGCGGATGTGCGCGATGAAAAAACTGCACCATAATATATGTTTCTGTATTAGTCTCGGAAAGGTTCGTACGTAGCGACGTATATATATGTTTATATACAGAGAAGGATTGTTCGACGTTGAGAGATGTTATATTTGCATAGTTAAAGCGCTCTTTGTATCTGTACAACGGATCTTCAGTATTTGTAAAAAGTTGCCCTAATTTTGTAAAATCTACATTTTTATCTAATACACTGTTAAATTTTTCACGGACACAATCACTTTTTTCATCTTCAAGGATATGCAGCACTAGTTTTACGTGGTCAATAATTGCTAACGAGTCCGATAAGGACAGCGCAGTGTTCTGTAAATTTTTTATTGCGTCCAGTATTGGAACGTAACTGTCGTAAATAATTTTTAAATTTGCTGCAACTTGAGGATTGTTAAATTGAACCTGGATGAACCGTATTGCAGCTGCTTCTTTGGCATCTAGTTGTAAAACCACTGATTTAATTTTTTCAAAATGTTTATAATAATAAAATGCTGCTTCTAACCAAGTACCCCATCGTATAAGAATTGGTTGCGGCGGCTCGGGTATATCAGGACACAGCGAATGAAATAGCCGAATCCGTTTCGGAGATTTAAGAAAAACCGCTTTCGTTTGTCCTATCAGTTGATCCACATCAGGATAAGTTGTACGTATAGTGTTTGTTACAAGGTGTAAAGCGTGAAGCAAACATGTGACATGCAGCGGGTTTGGTTGAATCGTTTTGAGTAAGTTTGCCGTGGAACACATAACCTTGGCAGCATCGGTAACTAACATTAACACTTGCTTCGGTAAAATCTAAAATTTGTGTAGTGTTTCTATTAATACATCATATATCGCTCTAGCAGTACACCCTTGCATTCGTTTACAGGTTAGTAAATAAGGAGGAGAAGGTCCTTGCGGAGTCAGCGTCCGTACTAAAATGGCTAGGATGGACTGTTTTTTAATATCTGTAGTTTCGTCTATTGTTAACCACATGAATTTTTTTTTACCGTATTTTTCGTACAATTTACAATTCTCTCACGCACTGACGGTACGTAATTCCGTAGCGTACTTCTTGCTGGTAATTTCCACGTAGGATTGTATTTCTTCCAAAACTGACGAAACATTGGGTGTTCCACTTTCTGCATTGGTATATTGGTCGCAATTAACATCATTGTTAAATCACACACAAATTTATTATATGATCTGCGTCCACTATTATTCGATTTATGTTTGTCACTATTTATATGTCTTTGGCACTGACTTGCTTTCCAAGTTAATAAAGTTGTTTCACAAACTAAACATTTCACTACGGTACCGTCATATATTAAATCGGGAAACCGATGTAAAAATTTCTTTACTACGTTAGCATGCAACCGAGTCAATGCATTGTTTCTACGAACTCCCGACATTTTCAACACGATTGTGTTAACAATGTATCGCTTACAACGTCTCAACGGCAACTGAATTGATCGTCGTACGCCTCTACTCGATCCCTCCACATAACGCTACTGTTCGGGCACATAGTCTGCCGTCTTTAACCATGACCTCTTAGTTACATCTTTCAATATTTAGTGCATGTATATGTATTGTATATGTAAACATATATAAACCAGATCACATCTAACAGATGATATATAAACTGAGACTGAGAAGTCTCATCAGTCACAGTCGTCAGAGTCAGTCAGACAGATTTATGTATTAGACCTTACGTTGTTATGCAAGTTCACTTCGTGATTTATAATGTATTTGTTATTCATTAATTTATTTTATTAAACGTTGTTATTTAATCGTTCCCGAATGTGTTATTTGTCCTACCGAAAACTCGACCTCTAAATGAATCTGCCTCGGCAACGATCTCACCTCCAGAACCCGGCGACATTACACGTACAAGGATTAATGCAATGGATTTTTTTTATATCTATAGCTTCATCTATATTGAGCCACAGTCTATTATTTTTTACTACGGTTTTTACACAATTATCCATTTTTTTTCATGCACTGCCGGTAAATACCTCGGAGTTGGTAGTTTCCACGTAGGATTGTATTTGTTCCAAAACAAACGAAACATTCATTGTCTGATTTTTTCACCCGTTATATTACATGCTCTTAATATCATACTTAAATCACAAAGAAATTCATTATACGGTCTCTCTCCGGTTTTACTAGATTTGTATGTTGCACTATTCACATGTTTCCTGCACAAAGGTAGATTCCAATATAATAAACTGTCTCCCAAACTAAGCATCTCACTACTTTAACATTATATCTTAATATTCTCGGCTGTTGTTGCAGATACTTCTTGGTGAAACATTTTAACTTCATACAGTAAATAATAAAAATAAATTAAAACACTTGGCTTGTTTCACTATGAGATTTATTTAAATACTCTAACAATTGTTTCGGCTGTTATGCCATTCTCAAAGAGATCTATAAATCTAACTTAAAGACTATCGCACTTGTTCTTATATGTTGTCTGTTCTTGTGTGTAGTGGGGGTGGTATTATATTGTGTATTACGGTGTCTATAAAGGGTGTATTGGCATATTCTATCTGTGTGTTGGTGATTAATAGATTTTGTTTTTTCGCTATTTTTATTTCTAATATTTCTAGGAGGTCCAATCTCTTGCTTTTTGTGATATTGTGTATTAATTCGCAGTTATCTATATCGGGGAAGTGGTTGAGTTCTATACAGTGTTCGGCAAAGCCTGTGTTTTTCTCACTATATAAAATTGACTTTTTGTGTTCTTTAACTCTGTTTTTAATGGCTCGTCCACTTTGGCCGATATAGATAGCTTCACAGTCTTTACATTTTAATTTATAAACACCTGATTGGTCCATTTTATCTCTTTTATCTTTGTTGTTGCTAATCATTGTTCCTAAATTTGTTTTATTTACCCAGCTTATTTTGATATCTAATCCTTTTACTATTCTGTTTATTTTATTAGTGAGTTGTGGTATGTATGTAATTTTGTGCCATCTTTGTATATTTTCTGTTATTTTCGGGTATAGGTATTTGTTCTTATTATTTTGTATTTCTTTACGTTTTAACAGTTTATCTACGATTTTAGGGTCATATCCATTATTTCTTGCGATTAATTTAATTGTGTTTATTTCTGTATTAAAATCTGTCTTGCTTAATGGTGTGTTTGTGGCTCTATGTATATAACTATTGAATGTTGACATTTTTATTTTCATTGATTGTTTCGCGTTTGCATGTAATATGTTGTCTGTAAAAGTGGGTTTTCTGTAGATTTCGAATGTAAGCTTATTATTATGTCTGTTTATTGACATTAAAAGCCTTTTTACCTCTATACCAATAAATGAAATAAAGAAGATAATTGACATACACATTAATAACAATAACCTTAATGACACAGATAAACGAGAAATTAAAGAAACTTTAAATTTATGTCTAAATCAGAATTACTTCAAATTCAACAATGAAACATACACACAAATAGAAGGATTACCGATGGGAAATCCGTTAAGCCCGCTATTAGCAGAAATATACATGAATAAATTCGAAGAAGAACTATTCAAGAAAAACACGGTATTAATTCAACAAGTCCATTTCTGGGCCAGATATGTAGACGACGTAATTTGCATATGGAAGGGTACAGATAGGCAATTAACGGAGTTCCTAAAAGTAATAAATTCTATAAACCACAAGATACAATTTACAAAAGAAACAGAAAAAGACAAGAAAATAAACTTTCTAGACATTACAATAAACAGACATAATAATAAGCTTACATTCGAAATCTACAGAAAACCCACTTTTACAGACAACATATTACATGCAAACGCGAAACAATCAATGAAAATAAAAATGTCAACATTCAATAGTTATATACATAGAGCCACAAACACACCATTAAGCAAGACAGATTTTAATACAGAAATAAACACAATTAAATTAATCGCAAGAAATAATGGATATGACCCTAAAATCGTAGATAAACTGTTAAAACGTAAAGAAATACAAAATAATAAGAACAAATACCTATACCCGAAAATAACAGAAAATATACAAAGATGGCACAAAATTACATACATACCACAACTCACTAATAAAATAAACAGAATAGTAAAAGGATTAGATATCAAAATAAGCTGGGTAAATAAAACAAATTTAGGAACAATGATTAGCAACAACAAAGATAAAAGAGATAAAATGGACCAATCAGGTGTTTATAAATTAAAATGTAAAGACTGTGAAGCTATCTATATCGGCCAAAGTGGACGAGCCATTAAAAACAGAGTTAAAGAACACAAAAAGTCAATTTTATATAGTGAGAAAAACACAGGCTTTGCCGAACACTGTATAGAACTCAACCACTTCCCCGATATAGATAACTGCGAATTAATACACAATATCACAAAAAGCAAGAGATTGGACCTCCTAGAAATATTAGAAATAAAAATAGCGAAAAAACAAAATCTATTAATCACCAACACACAGATAGAATATGCCAATACACCCTTTATAGACACCGTAATACACAATATAATACCACCCCCACTACACACAAGAACAGACAACATATAAGAACAAGTGCGATAGTCTTTAAGTTAGATTTATAGATCTCTTTGAGAATGGCATAACAGCCGAAACAATTGTTAGAGTATTTAAATAAATCTCATAGTGAAACAAGCCAAGTGTTTTAATTTATTTTTATTATTTACTGTATGAAGATTATATCTTAAGTCTGGGAATTTCCATAAGAATCTGCTTACCCTCTTAGCGAACAGGCGAGGTGATGCATTTCTATGGACTTTCGAAATTTTCAATGCTTTGTGTTCGAATTACACATACGCGTATTGCGTATTAATACATCTACGCATGACGAAAGCTGTTCACTTACTAAAGTGGAAAACGCGAGAAGCACAACTTGAGCTGACAGCAGCTCTGAATCACTCAAGTACCTGTCTCCATTTATCACATAGTGACTGAAAATAGAACAAATAACTAACCACAATTTTTCTATTAAGTACTCTCACTCTAGCTCATACTGGACCATCTTCTTCCTAATGTATTTTCTAAGACAGACCGAGAATTCAGGATGAGCATATAAACATAACTAAAAATAAATAGACAAAAGTAAAGGTAAAGAAGATAAAAGCACTGTAGAACATATTTTTTTTAAAATGCGTGAACGTGAAGAACACTACGATATTTCACTTAAGTGGATGATTGAATAAAGGAGAACGAACAGAGACACTTTTCACGCAAAAAACACAAAACAATTCTGAGACTGTTATTGACATATCCGGTTAAATTGTTATGCCAAGTCAAATTAGCTCAACAAGAAACTTTGTTGATTTTTTTATAGGGGGCGCTATTTACTACATAAAAAACTTATTATTACACAGGGTGATCCTAAGTACATGCGACAAATTTTATGGACTGATTCCTAGGGTTATTATGGTCATAAAAGTTCATAAGAATGTATGTCTTAAACCGCTTAGTTTTAAAGTTACGTGATGTTTAATAGTAAATTAAAAGTTCATACAATAAAACGTACTATTACAACAAAATTAACTTACAAAAATTGTTGGAAATGGCAAGCTTCTATCCTCCGTTGATTGGTGAGTGCGTTCAAGAACACCGGGAGTGTTTCGAATTTTCTCAAATGCTCTAACAATGTGATTCATTTGTTATAGTATAACTAACAAGATTTAATATCACACCTTTTTCTGCAAAAACATTCGTTTTGAAAAGAAAATATTTATTTGTCATTTCAAAATTATTGTGTCAAAGTATTATCAAAGTTTTCTAAAATGAATTACACAAACGTTGAGTTGTACGATATGCATTTTGTTTGCGGTCTTACCAATGGCAATTCACGTGCAGCTAGACGTCTTTATAAAGAACGACATCATTCGATATTTGCCCGTCTTCATCAGCGTCTTATTGAAATAAGAAGTTTTAGAAAATATCCGGCTGACAGCTGGCACCCACGTACAGTTAGAACTCCACAAGATTAAGAAATGGTGCTAACTGAAATTGAGGAACATCCTACTATAAGTGCTAGAATAATTCCCTCAACCTTAAACATAAGTCCACAGCATCGAGAATATTGAACAAACAACTGTTGTATCCAAATCACATACAACAGATACAGGGTACAGGCACTTTTGCCAGCGGATTTCCGCAAAGATTGACTTTTTGTCAAAGAATATAACAGATCCCACTAAATCCTCAGTTTTTGGCTCAAGTATTTTACATCGACGAGACTAATTTCTCCAGATATGCTATTATTAATTTTCATAATAATCACACATGGGCCGAAGAAAACCCATACGAAACATTGAAGACCCGTCATCAACATCAATTCTCTGTTAATGTGTGGGCCGGAATTGTTGGAAATCGCTTTATAGGTCCATATTTTTTGCCGATGAGGTTAAATGGAGAAGTATACCGACGTTTTCCTGATTTCACTTAAGTATTTGTTCATTTCACCTTGGATAAGGTTACCATAAACACAGTTATCGTAATAATCGGGCATTATGGCCCATAACGTCCGATAATTTATTTACAGTTTTTAATGTTGTGTGAATATAAATAAGGCGCGAGCAGAAAGGATATACATTCTACGGAACTAATAATTTTAGTTTTTAACAAAGTCTAAAGAAAGAAGCAAAACTTCAGCATTCTTTAATAAAGTTGTATCCAAATCACATACAACAGATACAGGGTACAGGCAGTTTTGTCAGCAGATTTCCGCAAAGATTGACTTTTTGTCAATGAATATAACAGAAAATCCCACTAAGTCCTCAGTTTTTGGCTCAAGTATTTTACATCGACGAGACTAATTTCTCCAGATATGCTATTATTAATGTTCATAATAATCACACATGGGCCGAAGAAAACCCATACGAAACATTGAAGACCCGTCATCAACATCAATTTTCTGTTAATGTGTGGGCCGGAATTATTGGAAATCGCTTTATAGGTCCATATTTTTTGCCGATGAGATTAAATGGAGAAGTATACCGCCGTTTTCCTGATTTCACTTAAGTATTTGTTCATTTCACCTTGGATAAGGTTAGCATAAACACAGTTATCGTAATAACCGGGCATTATGGCCCATAACGTCCGGTAATTTATTTACAGTTTTTAATGTTGTGTGAATATAAATAAGGCGTGAGAAGAAAGGATATACATTCTACGGAACTAATAATTTTAGTTTTTAACAAAGTCTAAAGAAAGAAGCAAAACTTCAGCATTCTTTAATAAAGTTAAGTGTATCTAAACATTGACAACTTGAAAACATCAAAGTATCAACAACTGTCATTCAAAATACATAAAACTTAATAGTTGTTTATTTTCAACAATTTCTAAAGAAAGAATCAAATTTTTAATATTATTTAGCAAAATTAAAAATACAGTTTTTGAAATGTCCTGAAAAATTATGTGATCCGAAGTTTTCCAAGTTTGTTAATGTTCTTGGAGGGAAAACATCTCCACTAGTACTTTGACAAGCCAACGAGGATTCATCTGATGCCGTAATAGAATTTAATATCATGCTTAATACTCTATCCTTAGAAGAAATGCTTTCCTCTATGTATCCTTCTGCAACAGATACACTTTCCCAATTCCCATGCATTTTTAAGGTCTCAGACGATGTACCGGCCTCAGCATATTAGATGCGTAATGGCTGTCAATGACATGACAGTTGACAGAAATCTCGGACCTTTTCCAATGTAATTTGAATTATCTGCTTAAGAAATTTATTTTCGTGAAAAATAAAGTCTTGTATGAGCCACTGGCGTTAGAGCAATTATATTAATTCAGAGCAACTTAGAGCAATATGATACCCATAACGCCCTTGGTACATAAATTACTATTATGCACGATGGTGCTCCAGCACATTTCAGGTTAGTTGCTTGTGAGTTTTTTGACGGTGCGTATCCAAACCGGTGGATAGGGCGAGGAGGTCCACAACCGTGGCCTCCGCGATCTCCAGACTTAAATTATCTAGATCTTTTTCTCTGGAATCGCCTTAAATCACTAGTTTATATGACCCCCATTCAAAATGTTGTTGAACTGAAAAATCGTATTGTTGCAGCATTTGAGACAATTCGAAACATCCCAGCTATTCTTGAACGCACCAATCAATGCAACGAAGGATAGAAGCTTGCATTGCACTTGAAGGCGGTCATCTCCGACGATTTTTATAAATTAATTTTGTTGTGTTAGTACGTTTCATTGTACGAACTTTTAATTTACTATTAAACATCCTGTAACTTTAAAACTAAGCCGATTAAGATATACATTCATATGAACTCTTATGATCATAATAGCCCTAGGAATCAGCCCATAAAACTTGTCGCATACATTCAGAATCACCCTGTACAATAATAATTCTTCCAATATAAAGTGGGTTTTATGTTAACAAAATTGTATTTTTATCACAGATTTACTGTTATCTGCTATTTCACCATGTGAAGGCTAGAAGTAGAATAAAGACTTGCTGAACTTGTTAAATGTTTTTGTTTTATAAAAAAAATGGTAAGATTTTATTAACTCAATATTTAAAATTGTTTTTGTGCAGTTTATAATCTTTCCTGAAGAAAATATATGTGTTTGCAAACGTAATATACCACCTATGAATCTTAAATCTTGACTTACAATTAGGTAATATTATTTTGCAAACACGTAATAATTTAAACATGGGAAACACAATTCAGTTATGGTAAAAAGAGGTAATATTTATATTTCTAATACCCCTAAAATTATTTATAATTCATCTACTGCAAATCTCTGAACCGTAGACATTCTAAAAACTTTCTCATTCATTCTTCAATTGGGATAACCTTTAAATTCATAAAGGAATTAATTTCATAAAGGAAATTATTTTGTCATGAAAATCTTTTCGTTCTTCAGCTAGCAATTAATTTTTTCTTAATTTAGAAGCTAATATGTGATACAGAAGCATCTATTTTATATGTGTAATTTACAAAAATAATGTAAGAACTTAATTAAAATTAACTTATAAAAGATACATCAAATATTCCATACTACATGTTATAAATAAATATATCGTACTTAAATAAGTCTATACCAACATTGTAATTCACGGAAACGTATTAATATATATGAAGTCATTTGTTAAATTATACATCTTGATTTTCAAAATTACATCCTATTTGTACATTATTTAATGCTGTTTTAATATTGATATTTTAATGTGTGAATTACAAAGTTACGACCTAACAAATTAAGGACAATGCCTACTTGACGTTAGACTTATTTGAACGTACGATATATCAAATGTCATATTAACTGTCATAAATTTATTGTCTTAAAAGTTTGTCTTAATATTACATGAAGCGAACTTCTTAGTAACGCACAAGTGCGTGTAGATATCTTTTGTTATTTGTCAGAGTAAATATACGACGTTTAGTAATTCAAATGTCCATATTTTCTCTAAAAGTTTAATAACGCCAAAATATGTAATGAAACTATGTAAAAACGATTATTATAAAAGAAACTTAGTGTATATATTCAAAATAATTATAAATTATCTTAAAAACAAATATGAAAATGAAAACAGCTTTAAAAATTGTATAAATTTCTTAGAAAATAAATGTTATAAACAGAAAAGTATACTTCTTTTCTTTTATTATTTATTTTGAAGATTTTGAATAACTGTAACAGCTTCCAAGTTTCCAAATCGATGATGACGCGAAAAAGGATATATGATAAACATATGAATGTGGATGAAATAGAGAATCCTAAATGTCTCTGAACTAAAAAGAATATAAAATAATAGTTATTTACGATACAAGTGTTAAAAGTGCGATTTTATTTCACGAGTAAAAGTTTGTGACACGAGCGTCAGCGAGTGTCGCAATTTACGAGTGAAATAAAATAGCATTTTTAACACGTGTATCGTACAATATTTTTTCTGCAAACACAATTTTTATTATAAAATGTAATGAAAATCCATTGACCAAATTTGACAGCTCATGAATACGTTTTGACACAACTGGACGCAACCGTAAAAATACGTCAAATTAAGTCACAATTCATACAAAAGATGAGTTCGTATTTTAATAAAGAAAATGAAGTAATAGCGAGAATAATAATTCTGAAAGTACTGCAACACAGGAAATAAATATCTCGAATTACACAAACTGTACATTTAATATTAATTATCCAAGAAATATGTAATTTTCAATCATTTTAATATATGTTGACATTTTTGACAAACTGTCATGTCAATTTACTTTTAACACTAGTGTTAAAAGTAATACTTTTAACCCGCTACGCTATAAAATCGCATTTTTAATTAAAGTTAGCCGTGTCAAAACGTCAACTTTTAACGGTGTTTGTAGAAAAATTAAATTCTGGTTTAACTTTTGGAAACTTTCTAATATACGAAGGAAAAGCTGAAATTATTGAGAATAAAAAACACGGTTAATATTTTGTTACTTCTTCGTAAACACTCATTTATTTTGTCGCATATTAGCGTCTTCCTTTATTTCATTCCGTTCTATTTATCGTTAACCTACCTGTAAATTCATCTGTTTTCATCTCTATATCTGCAGTTGATTACGTATCAGTTTTTAGTTGCTTTCCCCACTCTGTCTGCCGATCGCGAAGAGTCGTTTGAGCGGAGTCGAAGACCGACCTCGTTATTGGGAAGTCGTTACCTCGTTATTGTTCAACACGTGGTTGCTAAATTAATAAGGCTTAATTATGCGCTTTTCTAGAGTTCACTCATAGCTTCTTCTTTTAGGGATGTTTATGTAGCACGTGATGTTAATTGATAGCATCAATTACTCGTAGGGATTTTTTTTAAGCGAGAAGCGGGACGATTCTCACAACAGTTATACTTGTGCTATAAAAATTCATCCGAAACTAATCTGGTATGTAATCTCTAAATCCATTTATTTCCTTTAATTTTACTCGTTTGTTGGTCTCTGTATCCCTATATCAGATGGTTTTTGGGGCCAGTGTGACTATCGTACTCCAGATCGTTTTTATATCTACATTGTCTTCCCGGTCTACCGTAGCAGTTTTTCACCTTGACCGGCAACCCCTGACAAGATGACGGAGCCATCAACATTAGTTCTTTCCCGGCGAAGACGGACAAATCAAGCTAAGATTTTCTGTTATTTTTTTTTACTTGATTCAGCCTTCTCTTATTTAACTATATTGCTGTCAGATAACTTAAGTTCCTTTGTTTTTGTTACACGCTGCACACGAACTATACATATTAAATTTTCTTTATTGATTCAGCTAGCAAATAATAAATTTTGTTCAATGTGTTAAAATATTGAGATTTAGTTTTCCCTTTGCATATTCAATTTTCTTTTTTTGTAGCTACGTAATTCTAAGTTGCATAACAAATTTTATTTAATTATTTAATAACATCATAGATCAGTTTTTTTTTATTTGGTGCTAATTTAAAAAAAGATTAAAATTTATTTCAAGAGTACAACGTAATTGCACACCAGTTACTCTTTAACCAAAAAAACAACTTTTACATTAAATATAGAAAGATATTTCATTGAGCTTTTCTTCGTTGTAGGAAACGTGTACAAGGTTTCTTATTTTTCTTAAATCGACACGTTGAAAATACGATTAATATTCTAGTTTTCGTTAATTTGTGATTTAAAAATTTAAGAATTACTTTTTTCCATTATTTGTCAATTTAATTTATTATAAGCTTTCATTTCCTTTTTTTTCTTAATATTATAAACCGCCAACATTAGTTTAACTGATTTCTAAAATTTCACTTTGTAAATTTTCACTTAATTGATTTTTAATATATATAATCAAACCTCTAGACATATACCAGGTCTGCCCAATAGATCTGGCTTACAATTTTGTATTTACACATGTGAACCGGATAAATACGTATTTTGATGGGGGTTAATAATTTTCTGGGTAGAGTTTAGTAATAATGTTCATTTAAGTTCAATGTAGTTTCACATTCTTTTTTTTTTGTTGATGTGCATAATTAATTAATAGCCATTGCATACGTAGCACCGCTTGGTAGTGTGTAATTTGGAATTTTTGTTTCCTTAATTACAATAAAGTAGTGACTAATTGAATCCGAAACTCTCTTTTCTTTTTGAATTTTCGATCGCGTCATTTACCCGCTGCGTGACTTGCCTGCTTTTGTTATCGTCATTTCCGAATTTGCGGCGTCTAGCGTCAACCTTTACCACCATTTCTTTTTAGTGCCTCTGAGTCTCCCACCCCTGGGCTGAGACGGTCTTTGTAGCCGGGTGGGCCGCGAAACGTTAGCAGGTGCGGGTAGGTAGGGCAATCCACGTCGCCCGAAACTTTATTTTTTTTTCTCTCTCTCGTTTTCAATTTTTTGTTATAGTTACGGTATTACCACCTTAGCAATTTTCTAGGATTTTATTTTAAATATGCTCAACGTAATTTCCTTTAGCAATGATACATGTCACCATTCTTTCTTTCCACTGTTTAAAAGCTCCCGACCAGTCTTTTTACGGAATACCTTCAAAATAAGCGTGAACTGTGGTATCAATCTCTTCTTCAGACGAAAACCTTCTACCCCGAAAATTGCGTTTAAGCCCAAAAGATAGCCAAAAGTCACACATTGCTAAATCAGGTGAGTACGGTGGATGTTCTAGTACTGTTATATTTTTGCCATCCAAAAACTGGAGAATTAAAGCTGCCATTATCATGGTGGAGCATAATTTCCTTGTCTGGAACTCTACTGAAAACTTCAGGCAAGCATTATTCAGTGTACCACTTAGCTGTAACTGTCTTTTGTCCATCTAGCTTAATTGCATTTACTAAGCCCGTACTTCTGAAGAATACCGCATACATAACCTTTTTCATAACTCGCTGCTTCTTAGCCATTGTAGGAGTTTCCTCATTTTCGTGCATCCATTCACTCTCTTGGCGGGTAGGAAGGTCGAAAAAGGGATTATAAGTTTCGTCACCTCTCACTATTTTAGAAAAAATTTTGTGCCCACCATTATTTAAGAAAATTAAAGTTTCATTGCAAATTCTTACACGCTCCGCTTTTTGGAAGTCAGAAAAATGATGCGACAAAAAAGGACTTACCACTTTTTTAAAACGCAGGTGATCGTGTATGATTGTTGTAATAGCTGAGGATCCAACCTTGAGTTGATGCTCTATTACCGCATAAGGGGCTTTATTGTCCTCTTCAATTATTTTTTTAACAGCGGCTATGTTTTTGTCGGTAACAGCCGTAGAAGGACGCCCTGCTCCTTTTTTATGCTGAACAGAGTTCTTTTCGCTTTTCGCATATACTTTGTAATTTCATTTATTAAAAATATTTTAAATATCCCCTTAAGTTTACGCAAAGTTTAAGATCATGCTGTAGATCATGCCTTGGGCCAGTATTAACCTTAGTTCCAGTAGTTGGTGGTTTCGTTTTGGAATTCATATGATGTGACATGAAAAGCAAAAGCACACTACCGACTACTATTTCTGTTCGGTAGATGTAAAAGTTTCAATAAAAAAATAAAAAGAAATTATCATACCCAAACCTTAATTCAGCTATTCATCCAGTACCTCATAGCTACTGTTACACTTCGTATATATAAGAATGTTTTCAAGATATGAATTCAAACTTAGACATTTTCTGAGTATATTTCGCATTTGCAAATAGCAAGTCTTTCTTTTGTTATCGTACTACAACCGACCCTTCGACATCTACCTGGACGTAAACGGTCAACTCACATTCAACGTTCGGTTACGATTCCTACAATACACTTTATTTATTTTTTAATAATTAAGTTACTTAATTTATTACGCACTCTTCTTTATAATTATGGCATGTCGCATATCATTTTAAAGCTTTCTTCATAAAGAATATTTTAATGATATTTATATCATCGATATTGCAACTCTTAACTCGCGCTTTAAATAATTTATAATTCTAAACATCACCCACTTCGATATGACCCCTCTCCACTTTGGGCCATAAACAAAGAACCTTTTCCAACCACCAGTGATTTCTTACACTAAACTCATTCCTCTTCTGTTTCCAACTATGGTAAGAAACTCATCGTTCAAACTCGATACGTGCTATTCCAGCATCTAAGCGCCGCTCGGCCTTGCCTTCCATATCTCCGATCGCAACTTGGTCGCGACACACAAAAGTAATCTGTATTGTTCAAATATATATTATTATTTTACTTAATTCAAATTTAATTTACTCCAGTGCACATTTCTTTATATTAATTTTTAATTACTAATTCAACGTTCCTTGTATATATTACTTTTATTTAATTACTTTAAAATATATCTACGCTCAGTTTCTTTGTTGTAAATATTAAATAAAAACTTTAAGGACAACGTTGTTGTGTTTTATTTTATTTAATAATTTGTAATTTATGTATTTCAGCATTATTACACACGTCCTGGACCTCTGATGCTCACCATCACACCATTTATTATTTAAGATAATTTTCTTTATTGTTAGCACGCCGCCACACCCGAACCAGCGTGTGTTTAATACTACGAAATACCAGTACCACATCCACCTTCGAAATTGGATCATACCCTGAGTGATTCTGAGGATAGAAACACATTACCTCCCCAGGACAAATATAGTTCAGATTTTTTTGTTGACGAGGGACCACAACTTTTTTCTTAGAGCGAGATCAACGATCTAGTTAGAGATTTAGACCTTTCAGAAAATGCTACCAAATTGCTAAAAAATAAAGACTTGCTGTCAGCCGGAACCTCATTTTCGTGATACAGGCAACGAGAGAAAGAATTCACTAATTTTTTCTCCAAAGAGGAAAACCTTTTTTGTAGTGATGTTCAAGAACTAATGAAGTGTTTTGAAATCAAATATGATACATCTGAGTGGCACCTATTCCTTGATTCGTCAAAAACGAGCCTCAAAACAGTCTAGTCTTATTCTTTTTTTATGAAAATTCCTTGTATTCTTCAAAAAAAAACTGCACTGATGTAGTGAAATGGAGATTTTTTTGATTCAGCAGACTAGAAAACGTAATTCAGCTGCATAGGGTGAATTTGCCAAAAGCACCCCATCCAGCTGAAATTTTTTGTTTGCAGACCTGTGTTATTTCCGATACTAGCACATCGCAACATACTGTAACTTTCGGTGAATGTAAAAAGGTTTTTCGTCACTTTGTCAATGGTTCTCAGTTAGCCGATGTAATAGTTTTGTCCATTAACAAACCGTTTTAGTGGAAACGAACCTCATCGCTCCTGTGGAGACGACTTAAAATGTCTACTAGGTGACTCGTAAATTTCCATTTTAGCTTTTCACACCGCTCAGATCATTTTATGGTCTGCACTTATAATTTTAGCACTAATGGTGTTTATAATTGATTCGGATGAGTCTCAATCCTGTGATCGTTAATGTATAAAACCACTTGATTCCAAGCTATTTTGTAACACTATATAATATTACCTAATTAACATACATTAATTATAATTAAACAATTCAATTACACTTATTTTAAATTTTTAACAAAGAATTTTACTTCGCTTGCCTGTTGAATTTCATTAATTGACGTAGCAGACACTTCTTGGTGAAACATTTTGTAATTAACAAATTTATTATAAAAACACACTTGGCTATTTCACAATTTTTTTATTAGATTATTTCTAACATATGTTTCGGCTGTTTGCCATTGTCAAAGAGTATCTTAAAACTAACTTACAATACGTGCCCTTTTAACTTTTATACCTATTTTTTAGTGCTGGGGTTATAGTCAAGACCATTTACAATCGTGTCTATTATGGGGGTGTCAACAAATTCTAACTGTGTATTTGTAATTATTGTATTTTGTTTTTGCGCTTTTTTAATTTCTAGTATTTCTAATAAATCTAGTCTTTTACTTTTATTACGTTATGTAACACGGTGGAGCTATTAATGTCAGGCAAATGGCTTTGTTCGATACAGTGTGTCGAAAAACCTGTGTTTTTATTACTATACTTTACGTCTCTTACGTGTTCGGATATGCGTTTTTTAATGGGTCTTCCACTTTGCCCAATATATATAGCTTCACAGTCATTACATTTTATTGTGTATACTCCTGATTTTTCTAAATTTTCTATTTTATCTTTGTTATTATTTAACATTGTACCTAATTTTGTTTTATTGCTACATATGATTTGAATATCTAATTTTCTTAATATTTTGTTTACTTTGTCTGTGATTTGGGGAATATATGTAATTGCGTGCCAAATGGGTTTATTTTCTTTTATTTCCGGATATAAGAATTTTTTCTGAATATTCTTTTGTTCTTTTCGGTTTAATATTTTGTCTACTATGTTGGGATTGTATCCATTATTTTCTGCTATTTTTTTAATATATATTATTTCTTCTTTAAAAGCATCAGTATTCAATTGTATGTGAGTTGCTCTATGTATATAACTATGGAATGTTGACATTTTTATTTTAGTATCTTGTTTCGCTTCCGCATGGATTATATTATCTGCAAATGTTGGTTTTCTGTAAATTTTATATGATAGATTGTTATTGTTTCTGTATATGGTAATATCTAAAAAATTTAATTTGTTATTTTCTTCTTTTTCTATTGTGAATTGAATTTTGGGGTTTAATGAGTTTAATAATTTCAAGAATTCTGTTAGTTGCCTGTCTGTACCTATCCAGATGCAAATTATATCATCGACATACCTGGCCCAGAAAAGGATTTGTTTGATTAGGTTGTTATTTCTGTTAAATAGGCCTATTTCGAAGTTATGAATATAAATGTTAGCTAATATTGGGCTGAGAGGATTTCCCATAGGTAATCCTTCTACTTGTGAATATATATCATTATTAAATTTGAAGTAATTTTGATCTAGGATTAACTTTAATAACTCTTTTAATTGTGTTTTCTCTATGTTGTCTGAAATATTATCATTAATTTGGTTTTCTATTATGTCTTTTATCTCTTGTATTGGTATTGAAGTGAACAGGCTTTTAATATCAAAGGATACTAATTTCGCGTTATTTGGTAATGTGATTTCTTTTAATTTATTGGTTAATTCAATAGTGTTTTTTATTGCATAATCGGATTTGAACTTTATTTTTTCCAGTAATGTTTTACTTAAATATTTACATAGTAATTACAAAAGCAGATAAAGGAAATACAGTCACGATATTAGAAAGACCCAAATACAATGATAAAATTTATGAATTACTCAACACAAATGAATTCAAAAAATTAAAAGACGACCCCACTAATAAATACCAAACCAAAATAAGACAGCTATTAAATAATAACAGTAATCTAAAAAACAAAAACTTAACAGTAATGAACCCGAGTATCCCAAGGTTATATGGCCAACCGAAATTACATAAAAATAACACCCCAATGAGACCTGTAGTATCATATGTAAATGCACCCTCATATAAACTATGTAAATATTTAAGTAAAACATTACCGGAAAAAATAAAGTTCAAATCCGATTATGCAATAAAAAAACACTATTGCATTAACCAATAAATTAAAAGAAATCACATTACCAAATAACGCGAAATTAGTATCCTTTGATATTAAAAGCCTGTTCACTTCAATACCAATACAAGAGATAAAAGGCATAATAGAAAACCAAATTAATGATAATATTTCAGACAACATAGAGAAAACACAATTAAAAGAGTTATTAAAGTTAATCCTAGATCAAAATTACTTCAAATTTAATAATGATATATATTCACAAGTAGAAGGATTACCTATGGGAAATCCTCTCAGCCTAATATTAGCTAACATTTATATGCATAACTTCGAAATAGGCCTATTTAACAGAAATAACAACCTAATCAAACAAATCCTTTTCTGGGCTAGGTATGTCGATGATATAATTTGCATCTGGATAGGTACAGACAGGCAACTAACAGAATTCTTGAAATTATTAAACTCATTAAACCCCAAAATTCAATTCACAATAGAAAAAGAAGAAAATAACAAATTAATTTTTTTAGATATTACCATATACAGAAACAATAACAATCTATCATATAAAATTTACAGAAAACCAACATTTGCAGATAATATAATACATGCGGAAGCGAAACAAGATACTAAAATAAAAATGTCAACATTCCATAGTTATATACATAGAGCAACTCACATACCATTGAATACCGATGCTTTTAAAGAAGAAATAATATATATTAAAAAAATAGCAGAAAATAATGGATACAATCCCAACATAGTAGACAAAATATTAAACCGAAAAGAACAAAAGAATATTCAGAAAAAATTCTTATATCCGGAAATAAAAGAAAATAAACCCATTTGGCACGCAATTACATATATTCCCCAAATCACAGACAAAGTAAACAAAATATTAAGAAAATTAGATATTCAAATCATATGTAGCAATAAAACAAAATTAGGTACAATGTTAAATAATAACAAAGATAAAATAGAAAATTTAGAAAAATCAGGAGTATACACAATAAAATGTAATGACTGTGAAGCTATATATATTGGGCAAAGTGGAAGATCCATTAAAAAACGCATATCCGAACACGTAAGAGACGTAAAGTATAGTAATAAAAACACAGGTTTTTCGACACACTGTATCGAACAAAGCCATTTTCCTGACATTAATAGCTCCACCGTGTTACATAACGTAATAAAAAGTAAAAGACTAGATTTATTAGAAATACTAGAAATTAGAAAAGCGCAAAAACAAAATACAATAATTACAAATACACTGTTAGAATTTGTTGACACCCCCATAATAGACACGATTGTAAATGGTCTTGACCATAACCCCAGCACTAAAAAATAGGTATAAAAGTTAAAAGGGCACGTATTGTAAGTTAGTTTTAAGATACTCTTTGACAATGGCATAACAGCCGAAATATATGTTAGAAATAATCTAATAAAAAAATTGTGAAATAGCCAAGTGTGTTTTTATAATAAATTTGTTAAAGAATTTTAATTATGTTATCTACGCTAAATAATATCAGAGTTATTAAATCAAATTAATGTTGAAATTACTTCAGTGTAGGTAACAAAATTAAACCATTACTGGAATATGTACGACCCAGATATATTTAATGCATGCGAACACAGCGTAATACATTACCGGTTTAACGGTTGTATTAGCTTGGTCTCTGAAATATTACAGCAAAAATCTCCGTATATTCAATGACTGGATTCATTTGCAGACCTGACTGACACTAACAAAAAAATAGCAGTAAAAATCAATAATATGAAACAGGAAAATATTTTACCGGAAAATATGGAGAAGCAGTTAGTGCTAATGCAAAGTATCCAAGTTTTTTTTTTATAAAGTGGAGAGTGACCAACAATGAGACACTTTTTTTGTAGGTCACAATAAATCATTATTATTTTGCCAAACTTACCGATTTTTATACTATAGTAAAGCTACAACCTTTGTTCAAATATTCCCGTCTCAATTTTTTAATGAATTGAAAATAACTAATTTTTATTTCCGAAAATGTTCACAACGGTTTTTGTCTCAGTGTTGATCACATGTGCCTGACAATGAGGTAGTCCTCATTCAACAGTGAGACATAATGCATTTTCAAAGCTATACATATTTTTTTAATGTTATATGTATTATAAAAGATTGTTAGGTATTGAAAAATATATTTAGCAAAAAGTGGGTAACATCAGGACTTGTTCGACCCTCTTTTCTGATTTCGCCTGAATGTGATTTCAAACTCCTGACCTGACTCAATTTTTGTAAGAACTTTCCGAATGAAATAACACTTTGTTTTCTCTGTTTTTCCAGTAAATTCTACCAGTACGAAATCATCCTTTATGGGACTTCTGTGTAAGTTGTCGAATCCATCTGGGTAAATTGTCTCCTTGTCTCCTGAAGATGAATCTAACATCGGTTCATCCTCTGAGCTTTCCCAATCTTCCTCAAACGCTCTCTTTTTTACTTTTTGGATTGCTGCGACTTTTGCTTTAATACCAAGCCTTCTTTTTTTGATATACTTCCTTCTTCTATTGCATTCTTTTCAAGAGGGTCCGTCCCGACAATGCTGTTTCCTTTCTTTTTGTGTTTTTAGACTTACGTGCCTCTGCTTTTAGAAATCCTCTGAATTCTTCAGGACTTTCAGGGCTTCAGACATTCGTATCTTCTTTATCATTTCGAAACGCAGCATGTGTTGCTAATGCAATGTCTGAGGGGCTTGAGGAAATTGTCTTATTCTCAAGTGAGGTATTTCTTGATGATGACGTGCCAGAGGAAGCTACCTCTATCTCATTCTCAGACAATAACTTCTGCTAATGATAAGGTGTCAGGAGGAATTACGCGAGCGGTCACAGCGTTTGGTAGAAAATTTAGATTGGTGAATACATCAGCCTGAATGCGTGAATGATATTCTTTGGCGTCAATGTCTTTTCATGAGCAATTCCAACACACTCAGCTACCTCATATATAGTTAATGGTTTGTCTGGATATTGCATCATCCAGCTGTCGATAGCTGCATTATATGCTGTTGAAAATGGCTTATAAACACCAACGTCCAATGGTTGTATCTTGTTTGTGGAGTGTGGTGTAACTATCAAAATAGTCACACCATTAGTTTTGGCCAAGTTGAGAACAGCAATACTGAGATGACTTTCGTGGTCGTCATAGACCAAAAGTGATGGATTTTCTTCTGAGCTTTTGGAGTTCTTGATGAAATGCTTCATAATTTATAAGAATAAATCTGCATTCATTCAGCCACTAGAAGCAGTGAAGCCTAATGTGCTAGTTGGGGCCCCTCGTAACACATGTTCCTTAAAGTGAGTTATAGGAAACACCATCGTTGGAGGTAAATATTGGCCTATAACATTTAAGATGCAGCAAGTTGTGACAAGAGTGCCTCTTTCTAGCACTTTTGGACAGTCACAGTTCTCGTCTCATCTAAATTGAAGATTCTCCCATTAGCGAAATTGGAACTCCTTTCGTAAATATTCTTCAAGTTATCAACAAAAACCTTCGCATTATGCGGTTGAAGGATGTTGCATGGGGTAAGCTACATCCTTCAGGCGTTCTTATCGACAGTCGATTATGTCGTTTGCGAAAACATCGAAACCATTTCAAGCTTGCCATTTCTTCATTATCCCATTTAGCAGGTAAATTTTTGTTATTCACAACGGCCATTTGGATAGGTAAGTTTTCTGCGATCGGTAACCGTCAATCCATAAACCATTCGTGAGCAATCGACAACATATTCTTCAAGCAATGCTTCCTCTGCATCGCTGAATACTTTCACATACTTAGTCAAAGTCTGAAATACGATTCCTTTTGCAGCAGCTACTTTTTTTAAACTTCCGCCATCCAACACAAGCGTTATGACCTCTCTTATTGTTTCTTCTATTTTTCTCATTTGTGGTTAAATGTTTGGGGTCAATATCATACTATGAATGACTGTAATATTATATGGATGGCCAACAGTAAAACATGTCTCATTCTTGGGCAGATTTGTTCGTCTCACTGTTGGGCAAGCGTCAAGTTCCGTTAATTTGTCTCGCAGGTTATGGAAAAAAAATTGATGGCCACATAAGCAAGATAGTTTAACTAACTTTAACTTTACCTGGATGTTATTCACTTCACAAAATAACTTTTGTATTTATGGCGTAATTACAAAAGAAAGCCAGTGCGAAAATTTACTTTTACGCGCCGAAATCACATGCAGCTCTATTGCATATACTTATCTTATCGCATCATTCTGCACACTGGTTCATGTCAACCGTTTCTTAATCATGATTGTTCTCATCAATGGGCACACAAATTAGACACGTGACCAAGGAGGCAGACTCAATGTCTCACTGTAGAAACTGTCTCACTGTTGGGCTTCTCTCCCTACTATTTGTTACTCTTTAAATATAAGTAGAAATATATTAACCATGACCCAAAATACAGCTGTACTACGTATTGCTGAAGTCCTCATACCGAGTGATACCAAATTAAGAACATTCTCTACACGCAGAGAAATGTATCCTCTAGTTAAACAAATCTGCTTTAGTATATATGTTGAGCACTTGTGAAATTATTACACTATTAAACTTAAATAAAACACCTTATATTTCACAAACAATAGTATATTAACTATATGTACATTTCATGTGCCCTGCACACATCATCAGTAGTAACTAAATTTAAAAGTATTATTTTTTAAATACATGTATAGTAAAAATATCTATCTATTTTTTTTGGTTAGGGGTGTAAAAATTACAATTATAAATGGTCAACAAATGGTCAAAAAACATGCATATAAAAATATAAAACTAAAAATAAAAATAAAAAATTTTGGTCGTATATTGTAATAGTGCCTGTTAAAATCTATTGGAATTCCAAGAAAGGACAAATTATGGGAAAGACCGTTACCTATGAAAAACAAGACAATGACTGTGTTTGGCATGTCGGGTTCTATTAAATAACAATATAGTAACGTGAAAAAGAAAAATTAGTTATTAGATACTGTAGGTATACAATTTAAAAGTTTATTATTAATAGGTGAAATGTCATTGTTTAAGAGGTAATTTTTGTATTTTTTCATATGTATTGCTTCCCACATGTCTAGCATGTGTAATAGCACATGTAATAGCAAAAATTTAGACATGTGGGAAGCAATACATATGAAAAAATACAAAAATTACCTCTTAAACAATGACATTTCACCTATTAATAATAAACTTTTAAATTGTATACCTACAGTATCTAATAACTAATTTTTCTTTTTCACGTTACTATATTGTTATTTAATAGAACCCGACATGCCAAACACAGTCATTGTCTTGTTTTTCATAGGTAACGGTCTTTCCCATAATTTGTCCTTTCTTGGAATTCCAATAGATTTTAACAGGCACTATTACAATATACGACCAAAATTTTTTATTTTTATTTTTAGTTTTATATTTTTATATGCATGTTTTTTGACCATTTGTTGACCATTTATAATTGTAATTTTTACACCCCTAACCAAAAAAAATAGATAGATATTTTTACTATACATGTATTTAAAAAATAATACTTTTAAATTTAGTTACTACTGATGATGTGTGCAGGGCACATGAAATGTACATATAGTTAATATACTATTGTTTGTGAAATATAAGGTGTTTTATTTAAGTTTAAATCTGCTTTAATTCAAGAAAATATATGTTTTATATAACCACAAGACAATATTGTCTTGTCGAAAGAAGAATAATTTCTTAGTGATTTTTCTTAACTCAAGAAAATGTCGAAGTTCAACCAATCACAGTTGATTTTTTAAGAAAATAGTATCTTGGCCAAATAAATAGCGTGTTGGTGTATGTTTCCGTGATCACTCTCTAGATGTAGATCTCGGTTTCCGGGTTGGAATCACGTCGAGTTAGGCGTAATTGCAATATCAATGGCAAACTGGGCCATGCAGTTTACAAGAAACGGACTCATACGCACCGGTATCTGAACAGGTCCCATCATCACCCGGCACACAAACAAGCGGTCATCAATACTCATGTACATCGTGCGTTTTCTATCTCAGAACCTAGAACACTAACCTCTGAACTTAAACATAATTCTAACACACTACTGCAGAATAATTATAACGCCCACGGCATACACCGTACTATAGTTAGACATCGTAACCCCAAACCTCGTAGCGAACCCCATCCTAACATCAGTACCGCCTTCTTACCGTATATTCAAGGTATCACCGATCATATACGAAAGGTTCTACATAAAAATTAAATCAAAATCGTCTTCAGACCCTATTCTAAAGTTTCGAACCACTCACCCTCGGTTAAAGACAAAATATCTCCGCTCCAAGCACAAGGAGTGTATCGCATTCCGTGTTCGTGTGGCAGTGTGTACATTGGCGAAACTTAGCGGCCAGTCCACGTATGTGTGTCCGAACATGAACGTTGTAATATAGCCGGTTCAACGTTAGCAAAACACAAACTCAACTCCGGTCATCAAATTCTATTCAAAGATGTCAAGCTTCAGTCCCGTGCATGACATTACTTCCCTAGGAAAATCCGTGAATCTATTCAAATTCACAAACATCCCCGCAATCTCAATAGAGATGATGCCTATACGTTACATCCTACGTGGCAAACTCTATTGAATTCTACTACGAAATACCACGCCCATACGCCTCATTGTCTCCAGCCAATAGCAGGCCACCATCTGACCAGGTCCCCGCTATATAAGCTGGTGCCGATCTCAGTCCTAGCATTCTCACTGCGATATCTGTTCTCGCAACATCGCAGTTGAGAGCATCTACGACGATACAACGTCAAGCGACGCCGGAAGAAATGGCCGGTCGACATATTACCACAACTATAACAAGCCTAGCTCTTAACCCCAGCTTTAGAAGAAGATGCAATCCGCAGCAACGACAGGACGCGGAAACCATCATCAGCCAAACCACCGAAGAAGAAGATATACAAAACCTGCTAAAAAAACAACCGCAGATATTTATCGTCGATCGCGACAACCCGACGGCAAAACTAGAAATAATGGAATCACCTAAAGAAGAAACAAGCTCGGTAGACCCGCTCAACATCAACCTGAAAGATATTGATCTAAGCAATTTCACATTCTCGATCACAGACAGTTATATACATCCGAAGAAAACAGCAAAAAAAATCAAAACAGATCACGCAAGTACACCGATCCAAATAAAAAACTCGTACAGCGCACTTGAAAAAACCAACGCCGATGAAAAAATGGAAGAAGACACTCCACAACCGTCAACCTCAAACAACAGCACTCCCAGGGTAAGTGACAAAACCTACGTAACACACAATACAAACACTGACACACGAAAACCACGAAAAATTGCACCAATAATAGTAACGGAAAAAAACAAATGGACACACATACGACACTTACTTAAGACAAACAACATTAACACTGAAGAAAGCAAACTTGTGAAACCTGGTATTTACATCGAACCAAAAACTGACAATGACTACCGTACACTGAAACAAATACTGGACAAAGAAAACATACAATACTACACATTTCAACTTAGAAGCGAAAAGACACTAAAGGTAGTTATGCGTGGCATTCCTACCTTTATTACAGACACCGAAATTACCGACGACTTGACTGACCAAGGATACCCGACACTGAAAATTAAGAGAATGAACGGCAAACACGGCATACCTGCACCACTGGCACTAATCGAACTGACGAGTCAGTATAAGTCAATTTACAACCTACGCGACTGCTGCGGACTTGCAATTAAAATAGAACCCTTACATAAACGGACAGACATAATACAGTGTCATAAATGCCAGACTTTCGGACATCACCAACGGAATTGCAACGTGAACTACAAATGCATGAAATGCGGAGACGGACATTCGACTCACTTATGTACCAAGACCAAAACAACCCCACCAAAGTGTGCAAACTGCGGTGGTCCACACTTATCCATATTCATCAACTGTCCTAATAACCCAAACAATCCTACAAACAAAACCACACCTCAACCTAAATACATACCAGCACCACACCCAACAAGTAACCCATGGACACAAAGACAAAACAAAACAAAACTTAACACAGTTGACGAATTAGCACTTGCCTTAGGCAATATGCTAATAACACTACATTCGACAAACGCAACAAACGAACAAATACAACACTTCGTAACACAAACACAGACAATAATAACACTTTACAACAAAACACATTAAACACACACACAACTGAAACGCAAACAAAAATGTGATGATGACCAACAAACGAACACATGTGACTTAAACGCAAAAAAGCGACTGACACACAGACTTTACACACACAATACACACAGGACCGCACAAAAAACACAACAACGAACGATTAAATCAGACTCAAACACGTCACAACCCTGGGAGATACAAAACAACGGTGTGGAAATGGAGGCATGCATCTTCGACCACAAATCAAAATTCAAGACTCATGACAGTCCTAGCATTCTTCAAGCTACTGCCAAACGACGAATATCTACATATAGCCCTGAAGATGCCCGTTGCAACAGTGGATGAAACTTTGGTAATTACGCCTAACCGAGATCTACATAAATAGCGTGTTAGTTCTAAATAAATTTTATAGTTATTTTAATGTTAAAGAATTTTGAAATAGAGAATGTTGTTTTACTTACTCTGAATTTGTTTGTTCGTAGTATGTTTGAATGAAGATTGCAATTTTACTCAAATTAAATTTACATTTTTTCAGTATCCAAAATATATTCTTGGTGCATCGATCATAAATAAAAGTAATTCTTTCATCTAAAAAACATTCCGATGTTTTCGTTTTTATTTTTAAAAAAAATCGTTTTAATTAACTATAAAGCAACATAACAGTTATTGCATTCAAAATCATATTTGCTTTGAAAACAGAGATTATAGAAACATAAGAACGTTTTTAAAACGAAAGAAAACTTGTTTATAATAAACCCAAAACATTTTTTGATAAACCCAAGATATTTTCTTCTTGTAATCTACTGATCAATCCGTGTAGAAAATCATTCAAATAAATATACACCAAATAATAGTCAAAAATTATGATTATGTTGAAATATCATCTAGTATAGGCTTTGAATAATATACAAGAAATATAAATAATTATTTTTATTAAAGATGTTCACCGATTATTTCTACAAACTAATATTTCTATTGAATCAAAAGAACCAAACATGCTATGAAACAAATGTTTATTGTTTTTTATTTTGACAGTTCGAATTTAGTTTTGATAACTGCAACAGTTATTTTGCAAGCTAATTTCAAACCGCGTGCTCTGCAGTAAAAATGCATTTAACGAGAGAAAACTTTATAGCCATGATTTACTATAATTTTAAAAGTTCTTTAACTCCAAAACAAAGTGTTTCAAGACTTTGTGCTGCATTTGGTGATCAAGCTCCTTCTCAGAGGAGTGTTTACAACTGGTATAACGAATTTAAATTTCAAAGGGTTTCACTTATTCACGATTTTCGCGAAGGAAGGCCAATCTCAGCCATTACCAAAACAAATGTAGACGCCGTACGAAGAATGATTCAAGACGACAATCGAGTCACATATAGAATCACTAGGAGCACCTTGAGTATTGACATGACTGCAATAAACAATATTTTACATAATAATTTGGATGTGAGGAAAGTCTGTTGTCGTTGGCTACCTCATAATTTAACATAGGAACAAAAACAATACCGACTGGAATGGTATAAAAAGCGCTTAAGAAATATGATGGATGTAGGTCTAAAGCAGTTTACATCATTACTGGTGATAAAATCTAGATATATGCATTTTAAGAATTGTAACCCTAATCAAAACGGCAGTCGGCTCAATGGGTTTCCAACTGAACTTAATCCAGTCAAAGTGTTGGAAAGAAAATGGTAGCTAGTTCTTTCTCAAAATCAGGACCTATCACAACAATTGTGCTTGAAAATAAACGTACGGATACCGCAGAATGGTACACGACAGTATGTCTGCCAGATGTTGTTCAAAAGGCTTGTTTACGACACCCTAGATCGGAGATTATCACACTGCGCATCACACAAACGAATTTTTGAAAGATTCCTGATTAAAATTATTAGATAATCCGCCATATAGTCCGGACTTGGCACCTTTAGATTTCTTCTATTTCCAAGACTAAAGGATAAAATGCGTGGTGTACGATTTGCAAGCCCAGATGATGCAGTGGAGAGCTTCAAAAGCCTTATATCTGAAGAGACTCAAGAAGAGTGGAATTTATGCTATGATAACTGGTTTTATCCAGTGTCTAAATGTATTGAGTTTAAGGGTCGAATATTTTGAAAAACAATAATAAAAATAATTTTTGACTGCAACATTTTGATTTATTAGTTTGCAGAAATAACCGGTGCTATCCTCGTATAACTAAACACTATATCTTAATAATTCTTATAAACTTAATGTAACAAATAATACATTTTTATCAGATAACCGGTATTTTGCATTGAAAACATGATAGACTTTAAAAAGTTTATCTATAGCTTTTAAAACAGACCTTAATTAATATTCTATTTTATCGACAACAAAAAATATGACATTAATACTTACAAATTTCTTGCCTACTATTAGTAGGAATTGCTGGAGTGTTTGTTTTTAAACAAGTGCTTTCTGTCTTCGTTGGTCAATAGTTTGCTCTACGTTGGCGGCACTCTGGAAAACAAATACATTTAAAATATTTTTTGCATACGACTCTGTACCTTCTTACATTTGAAAATACAACGACCCTGTCCAGAAATTCTCCAACAGAAAATTGCCAATTATTATTTTCCAATGTTATTCTTCCTATTGGAGGTAAAACGTGGAACAGCAAATAAAACTACCATTCAACCACCCTATTCCACGATCTTAAAAAGGCCCGCTCGTATAGAACATAATTCTTTCTATGTTTCTTGTACGTAGTGTTAATTTAGTTTAAGAATGATGCGTTTTTAATGTCGAAGCTGCAGTAACATAAACAAAGTAATAGTTCTTTTTATCTCCATGGTGAACGATTATCCAAATACTGGTTTCCGAAGTACAGCTTCAGAATGAAAAAAAAAGTTTACTTTGAAAAACAATATAGTCGTTTACTAAATATTATATGTGTTTTTTACATCGTTTCTAGAAATATTACCCTCGTAATTATAAGTTACAAATTTATTAATATTTGTCCCTAATCTTTTGGCCGTCACTATATCCATATCAAGGCAACTATTAGTGCTCGCATCCAATATGAAGTTAGCGTTCACTAGTAAACACCGCTTGAATAATATTATTACTTCTATTGACTGAGAGAACGCCACGTTTCTGACGAAGGTGTCTGTGTGCTTTAAGCTCCTATTCAATTAACCTACAATCTCGGTTTCGTACTATACTCGCATCACCTACTTCGAATATGCACACCGCTGGTATTGATTACGTGCAAAATAAATATGAACTTACTATCTAAATTTACAAACATTTAAAACGAGGAAGTACTTTTCGAGCAATTTAGTTCGTTTTATTATGTAAAGTTTTAACTGGGTTAATTTTATATTACCACAATTACCTAACATTCTCCCACATCTTCTTTTATTATCTTTTTATATAACCAAAATAAATAAACAGACATTTATATAATAAATTGTTATCCAGACATGCAGACACGTATCATCTTGCTATAGGCTCATCATTGCATGATGCTGAGATTCACAAAAATAACTCCCTTACTACATACAATCAAGTCACAAAAGACAGTATAGAAGAACATTTAGCCCCCCTGACTAATGTCAACGTCACGAACAAAACCAACCATGGCGATAACTTAATAAAAGTTATAATTAAAGAAATTAAATACAAATATTTACGTTTGTAGAAGGCTTAGGATTTGATAAATAATGTTAATGATTTAGTTTCTGGTTTAGATTTAGTTTAAATGGCCTTTTTGTGTTTCGTTGTAGGATCTTTTAAAATTCCTTGATAGTTTAAGTGTAAATAGGTTAGCGGAAATGGTTAAATGAATAGAACTTGTTACGCCAGCGTTCCTTATGGAAAAACAGGATTTCAAGCTCTATTTACAGCGCCTTGGTCTGGATATGGAAATTTGGAAATTTTCAGGAGTTTCAAGAACTTTGCGCGTTCAAAAGTACTTCAAAATGTAGTCTAATTTTATTAAGTTACTTGATCACTAATTTGGGTGTTCGTAGCATTTCTATTTCTTTGATTATAAAGTTTTAAAACGCAGCAAAAAAATTATACTTTCAAACACTTTCAGTAAAAGGACACTAATTGTTTTTTCGGTTCTGTGGCCTCCTATTTATATTTTTAAATTAACATTATTTATCCTATTATCTTTCTTCATAGATTTGTATTATTCAATATTATGTATTTTAGAATTTTAGAATTTTGTACATTTTATAATTTGGTGCTAATTACGTTGAAAAATCACATAACCTATTCTTATAATCTCATAGTCATATGCGGTACAGTTGAATCATAAGGTAAATTTAATGTATGTATATAATGATTGAAATTATGTTTTTGAATTATTTTAAGAATTTAAAAAACGACAAATGATATTTAGATATTGAATAACTAATTTGAATATTACATAGGAATTATGTAATCATTAGTCAAATTTATTAATTTCACTAATGTATAAAACAATAATAAATACCTATTTTAAATAGAATATTCAGTGTTAATTGCTTTTTCTTTTAAAGTGTAATGAGTAATGAAGTAGAGCAAGAACTGCAGCAACATATATATATATATATATATATATATATATATATATATATATATATATACATATATATATAAATATATATATTTGTATGAAAAAAACCACATCCGTCCAGAAACGTGCAGATATCG
The DNA here is from genome assembly GCA_935421215.2 of Melolontha melolontha. Lineage (NCBI taxonomy): Eukaryota > Metazoa > Arthropoda > Insecta > Coleoptera > Scarabaeidae > Melolontha > Melolontha melolontha. Next base: position 55,742,259 of record OW285242.1, read on the forward strand.
ATATTTCACTGTCGTTACAGATCATCAGTACACGATATTCTGACATAGACATGATTTTATTTGTATACTTTCGTGTATATATACGAATTATATTGAATTTAATTGGAGTGAGAAATAGCAATTATTCAAATCTCCTCTCACATGACTGACGTCGCGACGTGTTTGCGTCTACATTCTTCGGCAGGAGTAATTTTGTCAGATTGTAGAATCAACGCAACAAATTTAGCGACAATTGCATGTGAGAGGAGATTTGAATAATTGCTATTTCTCACTCCAATTAAATTCAATATATATATATATATATATATATATATATATATATATATATATATATATAGTAAACCTAATCAGTAGGCGATTAAAGGTCTGTATATTACTTCAAAATATATGTATTTAAAAAACTCTACATGTTTCGGCTGTATACGCCTTTTTCAAGAGAATACAAAATATGAATGACAGGATATAAATGTCAAGTAATTAAGTTGCTATGGTTTAAATTATTCAAAGATACATTCTAGTAATAATAATAAATCATGCCTTAGTATTCCAAAAAATAGATAACAAGGTGTGAAAATATGTGTTGTTCGCTGCTAGCAATCTGTGTCTCCTTCTGGGTATGAACTTGTGTGTTGGTTGCTGCTGGCAGCTTGCGTCTCTCTATGGGTGTGTGGTTTGTTTGAGAGCGTAAGTGTAGGGTTTTGTATGTCGGTGCGTTCGTGCGTGTGTTTAGTGATCGGTCGCATGAATTTAGAGAGGTCGGATAACCAGCCGTTGCGTAGGGCCGCCAACCCTTTCCCGACAACTTCTTTACAATTCCGTACAGTACTTCGACGGTCTGACCCCCGCCCCAACGAGGCAAGGCGCAGACAGGCGAAGCGCACCCTGTACGGGGTTGCTCATCGCAACTAAGGGAACACTCTTAGTGGCTACCTCGGTCGACGATGGTCACACTTATGCCATCTTAACGTTTTCCGCCGAAGCGGGGGCATAGCACACACGTCGAACGTGTGTGTGCTGTTAACGGCAACCTAGCCAGGTTGTCGCCCAGGACCGGTCCTAGTGGTGTGTGCATTGCGCGGCGACGAGATAGCGCCGCGTAGCATGGTTCCTCACTCTTGCTGGAAAGGCGGAATGGCACCTGACTGCCCAACGGGCAGACCCCCCTAGAGTTTTGTAGCGCATATGCTAGGCTGCAACCCAGTAGAGGACCACATCAGCAAAAAACAGAAAACAGGGATAGGCAGGGAAAAGCAAGACATGAGTTATTATTACGTATGCGCCCGTGGAGCGACTTAAGATACAAAGTTGTCGGCATTCGCTCAAAACGAGAAGGAAAACCACGAAAACCTGCCCGGACAACTAGACAGGAATCAAAACACGGAACAGTCATCATGATAAGCAAAAGTATATGATATTTAAATGATATTTAAATAACATAAGGTATATAACAAAAAAAAAAAAAAAATATATAATATGATGGTAAATTGTAGATCGTTACAAAATTAAATTATAGTATATACTGCTTAGATTTTTTATATCATTTCTGTTGTTAATTGAATTTTTTTCCTGTTTAATACTGATCATTTCTTTAATTTGTCTTTTCACTGTGTGTTTTCTTTATCAATTATCTGTGTGTTTTCAAAATCGAAATGGTGATCGCGTTGTAGTTTGTGTGTAGACAATGCAGTTTTGTCTGTTCTAGAGTATTTGTGGGCTTGTATTCTTTTGTATAAATATTGTTTCGTTTGGCCTATGTAGTAACTATCGCAATCGCGACATGGTATTTTATATACGACATGTGTTTCTCGATTTTTTTCTATTTTAGGTTTAAGTTTTGAAAATAAATGTTTATTAGTATTACTAAGTTTATATGTTGTAGCTATATCATATTTTTTTAAAGTGTGTTTAATTTTTTCCGATAGTTGTGGAACATATGGAATTGTGATATATGTTGTGTCATTGTTCAAATTTTTATTGGTGTCTGCAGTGTTGTATATTTGGTGTACTCTTTTTTTAATAGTTTGGTCTATAAGTTGTGGTGGATAATTATTATCAGTTAGGATTGTTTTAATTTTTTTGATGTTATCTTTTCTGTATTTAGTATGTGATAGTTTTACTGCCCTATCAGTCAGATTATTTATAATCATTTTATTGAATACTGTAGGAGCATTTGAGTGGTAATTCATATATCGAAAAGACGCTGTGGGTTTATTATACCAATAATATACAGACCTTTAATCGCCTACTGATTAGGTTTACCATATCATACCAAGGTCACGAAGTTATTATATATATATATATATATATATATGTTGCTGCAGTAGTACAAGTGTTGCGAAATATAGGGTAATTTAATAAAGGAGTTTTTTAATTGACCGCTTACCCGAATTTTAATTAATTTTTGATAACATATCACGGTCGATAATTTCTTTTCAATTATATATATATATATATATATATATATATATATATAAAACAGTGATGGATTCTTGGATTTTCGCCTTTCTTGTTAAATAGGTAATGAGTCAGTTTACTTTTCGACAACTGTTTATTACATATCGGCGATCGTGTCTTCATTCGAACATTTTTTTTTACATATCTATAATATTAAATGTACTTAAACTTGAGTTTGAAAAACAAGGTTACATGCAAATTAAATCCCATTTTCGTTAAAAAAAATTTCACATTTACTTACATATTAAAAAAAAGCTATTATTAAAATATCAAACATGTGTCATATTTGAGCTGTAAAATATTTCTTATCCAAGAAATTTATTGCGCTTGCGCTTCCGCTAACTGTAATAGCATATACATCGGCCAGACACAGCAACTTTTGGAAGAACGTATGAAAGGTCATAAATACGCAAAAAAATAATACAGCTTTAAAAAAACATCCTCAGCAGTTTACACATAAATTTAATTTCGATGAAGTTAAAATATTAAATATAGAAAAAAATTTAAAAGCCCGACCAATCTTCGAAATGATACAAATTAAAAAACATGAACAAGTAGCTGTGAATGATAGAAGCGAGGTGGCTGGGTTATCGGCACTTTATTATTCAATTTTGTAGTATCGTAACGTTCATTGCGCAAGTCTTAAAAAAATCCACCTGCGACATCGTTTTGATATAAATTTATACATTGCAAATACAAGAAACTAATATAAAACAAAAATAAAAAACCTGCCATTTCTTGTTATGCTAAAGACGAATATTGACTAGTTACATTTAAATAGACAAACCAACCAGAATACTAATGTTCATATTGTTGAAATTAGAAATATTTTACAGCTCAAATATGACACATGTTTGATATTTTAATAATAGTTTTTTTTAATGTGTAAGTAAATGTGAAAAAATTTTTTTAACGAAAATGGGATTTAATTAAGTGTAAGTAATGCATGTAACCTTGTTTTTAAAACTCAAGTTTAAGTACATTTCATACTATAGACAATTAGACTATTAGAGAAATTATGCACCATAATTTTTATAAACTTCAAATGTGATGACAAAATTTAAATGTCACTATAACACAAGCGCACTTAAACAACAGTTGTCAAAATTGAAACTGTTTAACGCCATCGTAATTTATATGTATTCTTGATTTGAAAGTAAATTTCACGGATATCTTGGAAACTAAAAAACTTTTACTACAATTTTTTGTCCTATTAGTCATTATTTGTCATGAACAATAAATCCCCAAGTTTATGCGAATCGGCTTAGAATCACCCTGAATAGTGTAAATAAATATATGAAAGTACATTTATTCATTTAACAAACAGACACCGAAGATTTAAAAACTAAAGTGTATACGGCCTTACAACCTGTGCATGGTGAAGCACCATAGGGGTTGTGATTCTAAAAACCAGATACAAACATAACATTGGTCCTTCACAACCCAGAGTCACCGCAAAAAATTTAGTATCAACAGCCAACATCCCCAACATAAATTTTGATCTTCGAGCTGCATCATTTTTGGTCTTCAAGCCCCAACATCATTTGGTCCTACAAGATTTGTCAAGCCCGCCACAATGTTTAATATTTGTTTCTTTACTTTTAATAGAATTTACATTTGTAGGGTTAATCTAAACTAAACTTCATGGCAATATGTTTAAGTATTCGAATTTGTATATTAAGTGGAATTGAATATCTTTAGAGCAATAAAGACTATTCTTATTATTATTATAAAAATAATTGCATGTTAGATAGAAACAGGTGTAATGGGAAACAGATTATAAATTTTCTGAAACGGAAAAATGAATGCAGGCTAGTATAACAATTTTGCTGCAAAATATTCTACAATTATGCAAGCCTTATTTCCCAACCTAAGAGCTTTTGAAAGTTGAAAGTTAAATCATATCATTCATATTTTAGAATACACAAATTTTCTTTTCGTCTCATTTTTAAAAGCCTGTATAGAGATAGTACTTACACCGGCACCTCCACCAAAATTAAGATGAATAGCTGTACGAAGGTATTATTCTAAAAGTTTTTCCTTGTTTTATCCAGCAAACCCACCTCGTTAATAATATTTAATTTTTTCCATTATAAAGGAGAGGAACAAAGCAATGGGTAAAATAAAAACATATTCGGTTAGATTTTACCACTAAAAAAGAGGGAGTAACTAATGTGAATTTATTTATTCGCATTACGTTTTAAACGGAGATATCAACAAAATCAAAGGTACTTTTATTTAAAAGCATTAAACTTGGTATAATTTTCCATTTCCATGTAAATTTATTCCTCATTCGAGCTTTGTCTGTACATGTATATCGAGGGTTTCTAACTGAATATTCGTGAATATACGTACAACCCAAAATCGTGTTTATGTTTATGAATGATATCCATTACTTCTTCACTTAAACGAAAACCAGACTACTAGGTTATTAAAGGCACATAAACTACAAAAACGAGCAATGAAGGAGAAGCAAATTGGAATATTGGTTTTTTCTAAACACAAAGAGATACGCAAAAAATGTATTTTACATGTGTACAAATACACCCGATTTTTAATAATATAAGAATATTATTAAAAACTGAGTGTGTAGAACACAATACAAATCATATTTGTATGCAAGTATCTTTTATAAACTTGTATTGTGTTCTCCGCAACCGATTTTTAATAATATTTTTAATTATTAAAAACGGAATCTTTGCCCTTAAGCCCACCAAAAAACATAAAATTTTTACATTAGGGAAGACACACGGAGACACACTTCACGCTTCGGGGCCTATCAAAGCAACTTTATTATTGACGCACACAAAAACGGCTAACGGTCAAAAGGTAAATCCACAAAGTTATAAATAGAGTGGACCAATTCGGAGCGAAATCAGAGGCGTGACTAACGAATTGGTTCCCGCATGCGAAACATTATTAATATCTAGAGATATACTATCACGAGCGGTGCTGTTATTATGTTATTAATTAATATAATAAGTTATTATATTACTTAATACTACATATTTGTATTATATTTTGTTTATTTTAGTTCCAATTTACAGTCGTGTATTGTGTATTGTGCATTCTATAGAACAGGAAAGTGTTTTATATTTATATGAGTATGAATATCACCTATATTTCTTTCAATACTGCTTTATAGAAATTATTTGTTAACAAATTTTTGCTGTTCCCTAGTTTTGATTTATTATAATTCCTACCTTTATCCGTCGTCTAAAGTTTAATATAAGCACTTATATTATATAAGTGCTTATATTAAACTTTACACAATACACGACTGTAAATTGGAACTAAAATAAAGAAAATATAATACAAATATGTAGTATTAAGTAATATAATAACTTATTATATTACTTAATAACATAATAACAGCACAGTTCGTGATAGTATATCTCTAGATATTAATATTGTTTCGCATGCCGGTACGAATTCGTTAGTCACGCCTCTGCTTTCGCTCCGAATTGGTCCACTCTAGTTATAAATAGGAATCTAGAATTCATTATAATTTTACATGATGCCAAAAATTTTAATATCGGCTCGTAGACTGTTATTTTATTTCTCCATAATAATAGTAATACAACATTAGTGGGCAATTCTATTCCTAAGTGAATAATTGACACAATAAAAAATTCCCTTTGATTCAGATCATCTGGGCACTGAAATAAAAGGTGATTGATATCAGCTTAATCATCTCCGCACTTACGCCGTGGTGAGTCTATCAGGCGCGGCTCGTGATGACGTATTTGGGAGTGCAAGTACAATGATGCGAGTGCTTCGTGTATTCTCGTGTACTAACTGTAACGTTTTCTTAGTAAACACCGAAAACACACGAGGCACTCGCATCATTGTACTTGCACTCCCAAATACGTCATCACGAGCCGCGCCTGGAGTCTATCATACCTAGTTTGTGTGGGCAGGGAATTGTCCATGTCCAAACTTCAACCTAGTAGTCGTCGTATAATTGTATCTAGAGACTTTGTGAATTTGGTGCCATGTCTTTGTAAAAATACTGGATGGCATGGCTGGGTCATTTTATTTGGGCAGGTAGTATGGGCTTCAATAGATCTAGTAAAAAAGCTTAGAGCCTCCTGAAGAAACTAGGTAGCTCTAACACATCCGCTCGTTGTCCACTGGAAGTATCAGCTAATCAAATCGCTGCACGAATTGTAATATTGTCTAAGGTCACAATACAAAACAACAGAACCAAGACATTAAGAAACAACTGATACTCCGCCGCCAAACAACAACAGCTCATCCTGAATAGTTCAAGCCATTCACGGTAGAGGAGGTAGACAAAGCACTGAATGGCACTAAGTCTGGCAAAGCACCTGGATTTGACGGAATCCATCCCGAATTCCTCAAAACTTGTGGGAAACACACAAGGATGTGTAAATTCTACTCAGACATGCTATTGACAGAAGATATCCCAACAGAGCTAAAGAAATCCAAAATAATTGCAGTCTTGAAACCGAACACACGTAAGAACCATCCTGAAAGCTTTCGTCGGATAGCTTTATTAAGCTCATGTTATAAGCTTCTGGAAAGATTGCTATTATATCGACTTAGTTCATTGATATTAGGGCATATTCCCGTTGAACAGGCTGGCTTCAGACCCAACCGCAGTTGTGCTGACGAGGTGCTTAACAACTTCCATTGGGGCAGGGTTTCAGAAACGGCTGAAGACAACTCTGATGTATGTTTACCTGACTGCGGCATATGATACGGTCTGGAGAGAAGGCCTTCTCTTCAAATTTCTCAACGTAAACCATGCAGTCGAATAGCATCTTCATTAAACAGCATGCTTTGCGACAGGCCCTTCCAAATAATAACATGAGAGAGCAAGAGTGAAACGAGACATATTAATAATGGATTGCCTCAATGATCAGTACTTGCACATGTCCTGTTTAATCTGTATATTTTTGTCATGCCACACACAAAGTCAAAAAAGTTTGAATATGCCGATAACCTGGCTCTTGCATGCCAGAGTAATCCCATAGAGGGAACTAATAATATACTTTCAAAGGACCTGCCAGTGCTGGAAAAATACTTCGCCGACTGGAAACTAATCCCAAATATGGATAAAACAGAAGTGTCGTGCTTTCTCCTCAATAATAAACAAGCACGTCTTGAGCGGCAAATGTATTTCAATAACAACTTGCTACGTTATAATCCTCACCAAAGAAATCTGAGAGAAACAATGGATCGAACACTCTCATATAAAAAACATCTAGAGAAAACTGCAGCTAAAATAAACGCTAGAAATAACATAATCCACGAACTCTGCGGTACTGCTTTGGGTGCGAATACATCCACCCTTAAAACGTCAGCTCTTAGCCTTGTTTACTCGGTAGCCGAATACTGCGCCCCAGTCTGGTTAAGCAGCTGCCACGTAAAGAAGATCAACATCAAACTCAACGAGACCATGAGAATAATAGCGGTTGTTTAAAATGTACACCTCTACCCTGGCTCCCGGTTTTAGGCCATATTGCACCTCCCACCATCCGTAGACAGGAAAGCCAGGTAAGAGAATATAATAAAATCATGTTGAATCCCCACCTTCCAGTACACAGTGATTAGCCTGATGCCGGCCTGTCGAGACTTAACCCTAGATCTCCTCAACTACTGCTAGCAGAAGATTTTAACCTAAATGACAGATAGAGAGAGTATTGGGAAACCTTGAAAACCGCTCAGGCGGCCCACATTATTGATCCTGCCATGCCCTTACCAGGAATGGAGCTGCTTTGCCATGAGTGGAAGACACTTAATAGAATAAGAACTTCCCACGGAATTTGTCGTGACACCAACTTGTGATTGCGGAGAACCTCGCCAGAATATTCACCATATTACAGCTTAGTGCCCCATTACAGCATATGGAGGTGAGTTGAGTGACTTCGTTGAAGCTACTGACTCTGCGTTCAACTGGATCAATGGCCTTGATTTTAAAATATTTTATATTTGTAACCCATGTATGCCATACGCTAAATAAACAAATATTTTGATTTCTACCCTCCCACTGCTTATTCCATTATTCCTGCAATATTTCTTTCCTCATTATTGGTACCATATCTTACCAATAAAGAACATGGGGCACGATGTCTGCGTCGGATATGGCTTGTTTTGCCAATGAATCTATAATCTCGTTAGGCGTTATACCGACGTGCCCTTTCACTCAGTAAAATTTAATTTCCACTTGGTTCTTGATTAACTTGTAATAACAATGAATTATTTTAAAAAATGTCGGATGGAGTTTAAAGATGTTGTCTCTATTGAGAATTGGCTGTCGCACATTTTTGCTGTCGCTCATTATGCATATCTTGCTGTTATCAAAGGTACCTGCATATTCTAGTTCTCTAAAAATAGCTTCTCCTTCGGCAGAGAAGCTATAAAAATATTTTTGTTTTATACATAAATATGATAAGGTTTTACCTACTCAAGTATTTTTCAGATTACTTTGGAAACAGGTAGATTGTTACCAAATTAGAAAGGTTGCAGACCAACACGAACTCAATATTTTATATTTGTTACTTCTTATAATAAAAAAAAACATTCATGTGAAGTAGATGAAATAGCTGAATTAGGTCAGTTCCAAAAGTTTATAAACAGCTTATTGAGTTTTGTACGTAAATATGTTGAAGTTATTGACCTTAGCATACAACAATATGTCAATTTTTATAACTGTTACGTATGTAAACATACGCTGTAGTATGTGTATGTATGTGCAACGTCAATAGAGATATTTATTATTTATATACATTCCGAATATTTTCAATTCATAGGCGGCACATAATACGATTTTCAGTGAGTTTTTCACTTCTCACCATTTAGGTAATCTAAACAGAAAATAAACACTTTAATTCTCTAATTACCTTCTTATTTGATTGGGAGTCAGTAAATCGTTGAACATGTTTTTGTGAAACTGTAAGCTGTTACGTTCTGTTGTCTCATTTCTTTAATTTATCTTCGTCGCTTAGCAGGTATAACAGACACATTATGACATAAGAATATACCCTGGCGAACGTTAACTGCATGACTATAAAACTGCGATCTTGCAAGCTTACTTTACATGTTTTTTAAGTTTTTGCATCGTGATGGTAAAGAGGTGCAAAATTTTTTAATTTATAGTCAGGAGGTGAATGCTTAAAATACATAAAAAGATTTTAAAGATCTTATCCTGAAAAGCAATTTAACCTTACTTTTGCTTTATAGGCACCTCCCTTTTTTCTCACATCTTTTCCTTCTCTTACTTCCTGAATTTCGCTCGTTTACACTAATATATTCTGCCTCCATAACGCACGATTTCAGCTTAAAAAAACACTTCGTTCCGAAAATTTTTGGGCGATTAAAAACACGCGTGCTTCATCAACAAAAAAATCGTTAGCAAATTAAAAATGCAACTAACTCAGATTGAATATATCCTCTTTTGCTTACAAAATATTGATATAGCCGGCTTTGTTTCAACTTTCAAGCATTAGTTAACAATTTTAATGGGATATTTCTTGTTTTGGCCACAAATGAATACATGGATCGGCAGATCTCACGATTTGCATCTTGAAAAAACCGGCAAAACATGATTTTGTGTAAAAAGTGCCTATATCCAGTTTTGCACGAGAGAACACCCAATAGGACTATGTTCGTTTGTTCAATTCTTAAGCGTTAATGGAACATTTTATGTAATTTGGTTTGATATTTTCTACGAGGATGGATCACTATGTCTAGGACTTTCTGAATGAAAGATAGTTTTTTTTGCGAAAAACGTTTCATTTCTTAACATAGTCTCGTTTGAGCGCAATACACTTCATATCTCTCTTCATTCTCCAATTTTTTTATCTCTTCCAAAGGAGGAAGGAGCAATTTGTAGTCCAATTTATGAAATTTCGCCATGGCGACTATGCACTTGTGCATATATACATTTCCTTGATAGAAGAGCACTGTCTTCTCAGTCCAATGGCATCGTTTTTTCTTTAAATCGCCGTTGCAATAGGTTGCCGCAATATTCGCCATTGATTGCTTTTGCTTTTTGAAGATAATCGTTGTGGTTTATGCCCTGTGAATTAAAAAAAAATGTCTACATAACATTGTTGGTCAACAAACCCACCTTCTCCAGGAAAAACCCACTGTTTTGACTGCTGCTTGGTCTCCAGTGTGTTCTGGTGGATCCATGTTTCGTCCACGGTTATGAAATGGTGCACAAACGGGACTCCAACACTCTAACACGATCGCGTTTGTGATTAATTGTGAGCAAACGCGGCAGCCATCTTGCCATAAGCAAATGATCATTCGATATTGAAATCACTGAGCTATATGATACGATTATGACTTCTGATGATACATCTAATATTCTTTCGTAATATTTTAATTTCAAACATTTTTTATTGTTAAATATAAGTAAATCCGGGAGATAGAATTTAAACATAAACATTTCCGATTCTATAAAATATTTAACGTTCATTTTCGAGTTTAAACCAGTGTATAAATATTTTTATTAGCACATTATAAAAACGTTCTTAAATCTTTTTCCAAATTTATTTATTGCTTTATACATCAGACCTCTTGTTTTATTGCCTAGGGTCATTAGTGCACGTATTCAAAGACGATATTTAATATGATTTCATCGTTAACCAAATATGCATAATAGGCTCATGATTCCTAAATATGTATGTACCAATCCATCAGTGAACAAAAGCTTTAATTTGAATATAAATTGTTAAGGTCTCGTTTCTTGGATATGTTTAATAAAACTCTAACTCTAACTACTCTAACAAGGGACGATCCAGAACTACATACTTGGGTTTATGACACCTACTAATACTTAATTAGTAATGATATTTTATTATGTATTTATTAGTTAAGATTAAAATTTTAAGACTCTATCGTAAACCTGGTATTGTTGCTTGTAGGCACAATTTCTACGAAATAACGCAAGAAAAATTCCCCGTTATGATGTCAAACAATACACTATTCCACCAATACGATTTTAATATGTAATAGTTTGTAGGGGTAGTGGTATATTCTTACATACTAACAACAGTCTCACATTAATAACATCATAACAAGCAACACAGTCTCATCACAACAGTCTTCTTCGTAACATCATAACAATCATACTTTAAAAAGAGACATCAGTCTCAATAGCACTATATTTAGATAAAAGTACATTTATTCAATTAACAAACAGTCATCGAAGATTTAAATAGTAAAGTGCATACAATCTTACAACCTGTGCACGGTGGAACAACATCGGGGTCGTAATTCTAGTAACTGACGTTGAAGCATCACCGCCAGAAACCGGAGTCCTTGCAAACATTTGGTCCACGAGCCAACATCAACCATAACATTGGCACATTTACCCCAACAATGACTTTTACAATCTTGCACACTTTCAATATTCTGTTAGCCACAAGACCACATCGTAAATTTTTTTCAGTTGTTTTTGGTGTAGTAATATCAATTGGGCGTCAAGAACTTCGGCGTCACTCATGCTTGTACGACCACAACGAAATTCAGTAAACCACTTCCTTACCATTAATTCTGATGGTGCAGAGTCCCCATAGCATTTACCAAGCTTAGCTTTGGTTTGAGTTATGATTTTCTTCCTCAAAGAAAAAAATGCTTGATGAGCACACGAAATTCACTTTTTTCCATTTTTTCCATTTTTTCCATTAAATGGCGCAGATTTTTCAAACTTTAAGGCATATACTGAGACACAGTCGACACAGGTAACACAGTACAGCTAAGGACAGATTTTTCTAGCCTATGCAATTCCTAATTCTCCCTTATATTGACGAGATAGGCACGTCCAGGCAGTAACGTGTCTGTGTCTACACATGCGAGTTTACCACAGTTTTCTGCGTGCATTTTTGTGACCTATGGAGTCGAATACCCACAGAAGTATAAGCTAAGCGTATACTGGAGCACAGGTGACACAGTACAGCAAAGAACAGATTTTTATAACGTATGTAATTCCTAATTCCCACATACACTAGCGAGATAAGCGCATGCAGGCAATAACGTGTTTGTTCTTTGCAAGAGAGACACACACCGAACACTCGTAAGTGCACATGCGTGACTTTGGCGTGACACAATCGACATTCAAGGCCATGCAAGATTATTCCCGCCAAATTTTATGCGTGCTGCGCACATAATAAACACAATTTTCAATTCAGAGTTGTGTGATTAATAATGGATTTAATTTTCTAATAAATTGTTTTGTTCTGTCTACTGTGCTATTAAATGCTTCAAAATCCAATTCATTTAGAAAATTAATCACTTCCTGAGTTCTAACCCTTCATATTACATCTTCGTTGCCATGTAAATTTTCAGTATCAGTCTTCTTTTCGCCAATAAATTTTTGTATTTCTCGACTATGATATTCCTTAATTTCTGAATTGTCTTGGGAAATCCTATTACTTACATAGAATTACATCCTCCCTCCCGCTCATATAAACTAATTAAATTCCATTTTTTTATAACATGCTATATACACAAAAGTCTTCTTGGTTTGTTATTCATAATCTTGGTCCAAGCATTATAGTATTTAGGATTATCATCTGTCATTAAATACAATATGAAACAAACATGTAAATAATTTACATATCTGTAACTATGCACATGGACAATACACCTCGTATTTTCAGCAATTACTTCTGCTTAATACATATGTTTCTGCCAATATAGGCGTCCTCAGCTAAGCTAGTGAAGCAATTTATACAAATTAATACAAACCTGTTATAAACAACTGGTTTGTATCTGTATTTAAATTTACTGAAATAGCCCGCAAAGATCAAGCAAGTTCCGTCCTATAAGAAGACAACTATTTAATAATTGACATCTTACGGGCGAAAGATACATTGTCCGGAGGGCTACCTATCGTTCGAACAGCTATGCTGCTACGGGAAACGATAAAATACGTATGTAGATGTAGTCCATTAACAACCTGCCAGATGGCGGTATATACGAAAAGGTTTTGTTTAAGTATAACAATACGTTAAGCACGTATAAAGCGTTTGTACAATATGAAACAAACATGTAAATAATTTACATATCTGTAACTATGCACATGGACAATACACCTCGTATTTTCAGCAATTACTTCTGCTTAATACATATGTTTCTGCCAATATAGGCGTCCTCAGCTAAGCTAGTGAAGCAATTTATACAAATTAATACAAACCTGTTATAAACAACTGGTATGTATCTGTATTTAAATTTACTGAAATAGCCCGCAAAGATCAAGCAAGTTCCGTCCTATAAGAAGACAACTATTTAATAATTGACATCTTACGGGCGAAAGATACATTGTCCGGAGGGCTACCTATCGTTCGAACAGCTATGCTGCTACGGGAAACGATAAAATACGTTTCCCGTAGCAGCATAGCTGTTCGAACGATAGGTAGCCCTCCGGACAATGTATCTTTCGCCCGTAAGATGTCAATTATTAAATAGTTGTCTTCTTATAGGACGGAACTTGCTTGATCTTTGCGGGCTATTTCAGTAAATTTAAATACAGATACAAACCAGTTGTTTATAACAGGTTTGTATTAATTTGTATAAATTGCTTCACTAGCTTAGCTGAGGACGCCTATATTGGCAGAAACATATGTATTAAGCAGAAGTAATTGCTGAAAATACGAGGTGTATTGTCCATGTGCATAGTTACAGATATGTAAATTATTTACATGTTTGTTTCATATTGTACAAACGCTTTATACGTGCTTAACGTATTGTTATACTTAAACAAAACCTTTTCGTATATACCGCCATCTGGCAGGTTGTTAATGGACTACATCTACATACGTATTTTATCGTTTCCCGTAGCAGCATAGCTGTTCGAACGATAGGTAGCCCTCCGGACAATGTATCTTTCGCCCGTAAGATGTCAATTATTAAATAGTTGTCTTCTTATAGGACGGAACTTGCTTGATCTTTGCGGGCTATTTCAGTAAATTTAAATACAGATACAAACCAGTTGTTTATAACAGGTTTGTATTAATTTGTATAAATTGCTTCACTAGCTTAGCTGAGGACGCCTATATTGGCAGAAACATATGTATTAAGCAGAAGTAATTGCTGAAAATACGAGGTGTATTGTCCATGTGCATAGTTACAGATATGTAAATTATTTACATGTTTGTTTCATATTGTACAAACGCTTTATACGTGCTTAACGTATTGTTATACTTAAACAAAACCTTTTGTCATTAAATAAATTGGATTCATATTGCAAGTAATTTTGTTCTTACGTGCACCTAAAAAACTTCTTGAGCCACCTGACCTAATCTATTTGTTAAAAAAAGATCCACTGGGAACCCAGCATTTTTTATCATCCTTTACAAGCATTATGATAATATCTAAGCCTTTTCTATTTATACAATTCACACCATCCATGCATATTACTTTATTCCCACAATCTATTAATTTAACATTCATAAATTCCACAGCAAAATCTACTTTTTTTGAAACAGGATAATCTTCATCTAAAATTTACATAAGCCCTCTACCATAAAGCTAACAAAACTAGTACTATTCTTATTTTTAGAAAGCCCATCACCTTAATTTTGCCAAACACCTTACAATAAATTTGCTATATACCTTAGTATCAAATAATAAATTTGTGAGTTTTTATAATCATCGTGAAATAAAAATGATTTAAATGTTATATTATGTTCACCTTGTGGTTTAAAAAAATGCATAATTTTTCCCATTGGAATTTCATTCTTCAATTTTTAATTCTACTGCAACTATATCACTAGCATGTCGTCGTTTATCAATATTATATTTTCTAGATAAATTATTAATATTTTTTCTAGTTATTACATTTAATCTGCTTAATTGTTCACTCTCAGAACTTCTGATATCTGTTATAATTCTATCCACTTCCCATTTGAAGTTTTGTCACAATACTATTCCTTTCTGTTGTCAATAAATTTTGGCTACGTACATCTTCCTTGTGACCCACATGAGTTTTCATGAATTTAACCATGACCTGCCCTACAACAGTAGAACTTTATAATTTGCTACCCCTGATTATGTATATAAATTATAGTACTACACCATTACTGAAAGAATTAATAATTAAACATGAAGGACAAACTCCTTGTATTTTAATGGATCCTCCCGCTTTTCTTGTTCTCAAATAGCATTTGCTTGTTAAACCTTAAATTAGTAACATTTGTCATTGACATATAATTTAAAAACAAATCATATTGTAATTACCAACTGCATTACCTCGATTACATATACAGGGTGTCCAGAAACTCTCCTGACAAACGAAGACCGGAGATTCCTCTGATAATTTTAAGACAATTAAACCCAAATTCACCTAGTCCGAAAATGCTTCCTAAGGGAGCTAGAGTTCTTTGAAGATGGCGCCTTGTATTTATTTTTTTTTAAATTCCTCCAGAACGCTTCTATTTAGAAAAACAAAAACTGGTATGCTTATTTATCCTCCAGAGATGAATCGATTCCATCAATTGCGAATTTCTAGTACCGGTCATAGGCGTCCGTTTTGGGTAGGTCAACGGTTATTTTAAGGCATAACTTTTTTGTCTTTAACTTTTAGGCATTTGCGACACTAGATTATTAAATTTTCAGGTATTCCAGTACTAAAATGTACTTTTACTTTAATTCGGTAGGATACACCGTTTTCTAGAAAAATCGATTTGTAAATTTTTCGTTTTTTCTTCATTAAAGTTCAACTTATTATGTACCTACTTATTTTTAGCGACGAAGTTGGCTTGGACTATCAAGGCATGGATCAAAATTGATTTAATAAATTAAAAACAAATTATTTATTACAATGGAACGAAACTAACAAAAAAAGAACAAGTATCAAAGGTAGATTGTTACAAAAGTTGCTCGATGTGATGACCATTAGTCTCTATGCATAAGTTTACCCTTTTGCTTAGAGAACGCCGAATTCTTGCAAAAATTCCAAAGTTATTTCTAAATTCGTTGCAAGCATCTTGTATCCTTAGCCAGAGTTGTGCGCGATTTTGTATCGGAACGGAATAAACAAATGCTTTTATGTATCCCCAAACACAATAATCGCAAGGATTCAAATCCGGCGACCTTGCTGGCCAAGCAACTGGACCGCCTCTTCCAATCCAATGGTCTTCGTAGTTATTATCTAGAAAGTCTCCTACATTCCTGCTAAAGTGGGCCGGACAGCCGTCCTGTAGAAACCATAAGTGTTGCCGAATATTTAAACGCACCTCATCTAACAAATCAGGTAAAATATTTTGCAGGAAATGTAAGTAATCAGCACCATTTAAACGAGCAGGTAATTCCACAGGTCCAAGTAGATAATCGTCAACTACTCCTATCCAGATGTTTATGCTAAACCTATGCTGATGCTTAAATTCTTGAACAACGTGGGGATTGTCACCAACGTACGAATAATAATGTGCATTATGTACATTAAAAATTCCATTTTTTGAGAATGTAGCTTCGTCACCAAACAAAATGTTCCTGAAGAAATCTTCATCTTGATTTTTCTGATTTTGTAACCATCTAGCGAATTCTACGCGAGCAGGAAAATCTCCTTCTAGCAGTGCTTGCACCTTTGTAAAATGAAAAGGATATAAATTTTCTTTGTGTAAGATATTTCCTACGGAAGATTTTGAAATTGTGGGGTACATGGCAAATAGTCTTCGAACGCTAATTTCTGGATTTTCCTCAACTTCCATTAAAATAACATCTTCATGTTCTGTTGTTACATCATTATGTCTCCCTGTTTCATTATTTTTTGGGACCACTGAACCTGTTTCTCTTAATCGTTGATGAAGAGCTGTAAATGTTGAGTGAGTGGTTTGCTGACGATTGGGAAATTTTTCAGCGTATCTACGTTGCGCCGCTCGAGCGTTACACCTCATTTCGCCATAAACTAAATGCATATCGGCGTATTCCTCATTAGTAAAAACCATTTTTTTTTAAATTGAAATCGTTGTGTTTGAATAACACAAAGTAAAAGATGAAAAGATAAACTTCGCGAACTGACAACAATTTGACAATGAAAAACGTAGGTTTTACTTCTGTTGGCAGTTCAGAGCTAACTATTGCAAAAAATAAAAAATTGAACTTTAATGAAGAAAAAACGAAAAATTTACAAATCGATTTTTCTAGAAAACGGTGTATCCTACCGACTTAAAGTAAGAGTACCTTTTAGTACTGGAATACCTGAAAATTTAATAATCTAGTGTCACAAATGCTTAAAAGTTAAAGACAAAAAAGTTATGCCTTAAAATAGCCGTTGACCTACCCAAAACGGACGCCTGTGACCGGTACTAGAAATTCGCAATTGATGGAATCGATTCATCTCTGGAGGATAAATAAGCATACCAGTTTTTGTTTTTCTAAATAGAAGCGTTCTGGAGGAATTTGAAAAAAAATAAATACAAGGCGCCATCTTCAAAGAACTCTAGCTCCCTTAGGAAGCATTTTCGGACTAGGTGAATTTGGGTTTAATTGTCTTAAAATTATCAGAGGAAACTCCGGTCTTCGTTTGTCAGGAGAGTTTCTGGACACCCTGTATAATGATGAATTTCAGTCTGATATTTTTTCTTTGTCCGACAAATGACATAATTTACTTCTAATACTTCTGTACTTTTCCAGGTTTCATACTGCTCTTTCCTATAAAATCCAAAATGTACTTCAGTTATACTTACATTATGAATTTTTATTATTTGTGTATTACAAAGAAGTTTATTAATAACACGACTCTGACATAAAAATGGTATGCAAAACAGGCACTAAATTTGGCGGGAATAATCTTACATGGCTTTAAATTTCGATTGTGTTGCGCCAAAGTCACGTATGCGCACTTATCAATGTTCGAGGTGATATTTAGACTAGCCTTTTCCTAACAGTGTTGCCAGTCCTACCGATTTTTCGGTAGATCTACCGATTTCAGATGATTTCTACCGATCTACCGTTTTTCAACAAAATACTACCGAAAAAATCAGAACTGCCGAGCTATTCATCTAAATTGTATAAATGTGTAGTTTTTATTGGGAACCGACAATGTGTATACAAATATCAGAATAAAAACTTAATATTTTTTATAATACAAAGCCATCTTATATTAGTATTTAGTATAAACAGAACTTCAATATTCAATATTAGGAACAGTCTAATTCTTTTTAATATCAATAGGATTCCCCTGATCGTAGAATCAGATCGTAGATCGTAGATCGTAGATCGTAGAGGTAATATAGATAGTGTATTAACTTGGTTTTCTTTCGATAGTTTTTCTTTGAGAAACTATTGGACAAATCCGGTAACATGCCGACAAAACACTATGTATTCTAAAACAATTTTAACTTTCATTTAATTTCATGGCGTCTGGCATTTTACCGTTGGAAATTTACAATTAGGTAATTTACTCAATAAAATGAGACCATAAAAGGTAAATAAATTCATATATTGCTTCATTTCAAGTTATTAGCGTGTACGTGTATTTAACTAGCAAACAAAATTTATTATAAAATCAGTATGAATGACTTTAGTAATAGTGGTGGTGAAAGTATTAGTACAAATACAATTAAAAAGAAAAAATATTTTCAATTCTATAAGAAAGAATGGAAAAACATACCTGAATTTAAATCGTGATTGACTAAAAGTAGAAAAGGACGAGGATATACAAGATGTCCGGTAAAATGTGGAAAATCTCTCGGATACACATAGAACATGAAGAAACAAGATGACAAGTCCCTATATTTTTTTTCCTACAGGCCCTTCCGACGGAGATATGCGTCTCAGAAGGACGCCACTGGAAATCGATTTTTCTTGATTTTTTTTTAATATAATACACGTTTATTGAGTATGCAGATATGCATCTGATGTACGGTCTTGCATCTTGCAATGCTTTAGAAGCCAGAAGATTATATCACGAAAGATTTCCTAATCGTACTCTACCAAATCAGAAAACATTTCAACGAGTTGATCAACGTCTAAGGGAGAACGGTGGGCGATTCCAGTTAATAATGTAATATATATTATTGATTTTCTTCATAATTTTAGGAAGGTTTGGAAAAAATAGGAATGATGCTGCTGTGAGAAGAACCGTATGTACGCCGCGGTTAGAGGAACATATTTTAAATGCTGTAGATGACAATCCATCAACGAGCACTCGAAATTATCAGCACAGTTTAATACTTTGAAAACAATAGTACATGAAGTTCTTTGTGAACAGCTGTTATATGCATCATTTGAAAAAATACATGAACTGATTCCTGAAGATTATCCTCGTAGAATGCAGTTTGCAAACTGGGTATTGTATCAGCAATGAAATAATGTAAACTTCATGAGCATTATTCTTATCACGGATGAAGCAAGGTTTACCAAAAATGGTATCATCAACATCAGTTCCAATCAATTAATATTTGGACAGGAATCATTGACAATTTTTTTATTGGACCATTCGTATTGCCAGAACGATTGAATGGACAACTTTATTTGGAGTTCCTTTAGAACGTTTTTCGAGATTTAATAGAACATTTACCACTTGAAACCCGCCGAAACATGTACTTCATGTACGATGGCGCACCACCTCATTTCAGCGTTCGTGTGAATAGCGTCTATCCAAACCGTTGGATAGGTTGAGGAGAACCTATTGCCTGGCCTCCTCAATCTCCGGACCTAACGCCGTTGGATTTTTACCTGTGCGGACACCTTAAAAAATTGGTGTATTCCACTCCGGTCGACACTAGGGAGGAACTTCTACAGAGAATCACGTTTCATTGTGATGTGATAAAGAACACGGTTGGATTACTGTTGCGTCTACAACAGTCCTTAATTCATCATGCCCACGAGTGTATCAGACTTCACGAATCCCATGTTGAACCTTCTTATGAAATTTTTCGATAATTTCGTTAAGGTGCCTTCCTGGGACACTATTACGTTTATATTAAATACTTTTAAAAAAATTCAAGAAAAACCGATTTCCAGCGGCGACCTTCAGGGACGCATATCTCCGTGGGAAGAGCTTGTATGAAAAAAATTTATAGGAACTTGTCATCTTATTTTTTCATGGTATATCTGCGTTCGAGAGATATCCCACATTTTCCCGGACACCCTGTAGAAAATGTAAACCATGTGACAAAGATATTCATATTATTAACGGCAAAGACACTTTATTTAAACACAACATATCAAAATCACATCAAACAATGAAGAAACGTAGAGCAACGCAATAAACTTTAGCGTCGTTTCTTGAGTCAGGTAGTACGGCAATACTTAAACATGATATTAAGAAATGTAAGTCATTATTACTAAATATACATAATTCAAAATATATTTAAACTTTAAAATATGCAGGAGGCATTCATTTAACTGCATTTGCTGCAGAACATAATTTACCACTAGCCGTGATGGATCATTTAATTCCAGTTGTTGCAATAGAACTAAAAGCTTCTGCAATTGTTAAAAACGTTATGGGTCAACAAGAAATGGAAAATTTATGTACTCATTTTAGAAAACTTATGAAAACTTTAAATCTACCGATTTCTTACGGAATCTACCGAAATTTGTCGACAAATCTACCGATGGAACGTTAACGCTGGCTGGCAACACAGTTCCTACATGCAGTGTTGTTACTTATGAAATTAGATACGCACGTAAGGTAATATGGCGGAAGAATTATTTATCGAACTTGTAAGAAAAGAGACTATTTTGTTCAATACAAGTAATCCAGAATACTCAAAAAAAAATTAAAAGTGAAATTTTGGAAAAGATTACAAAGACAGCAAGTAAACAATATATTAAATCTAAATTTCTTTAGAGCAATTAATCTTATTATGCATTTATATCTAAAATGTTAGGACAATATTTATTAAAACACTTAACTAATATTGCACCCTTCCAACCCTTTCTTGTTGCCATTTAAGAGCCTCTACTTCACTATTAAAATAAGCTTTGAAATTATTTCTTACTGTGAACGCAGATGCTGTAGATCTTGTATATTGTAATGGCAGCAGTTGATTTACATGCATCTCGTCAAATGCATCTCGTCAAATTCGCATCTCGTCAAATTCTTCGATATTTTCCTTTTCGTATAAAACTGACACCTCAAATAGTTATGAACGATATACGCACCTTTAGCAACATTATCTACAGTTTCAACGGTTTTCTAAATACACGAAAACGATTTGCTAATAGTCCGAAAGCACGATTTAACGCATTGCCTTCCCTGTGACAACCTGTAATTGAAAACCTTTGCGGACATATTGTTTGACGTTTTGGAAAAAATTGCATCAAATTTTCAGATAAAAAAAATGCCTCATCGCCAACATTACGGCATCGATTCTCTCTGTATATTTAAAACTTTTGCAGAAGGCAGAATATTTCCATTTCGTAAATTTTTGACTATTAGCGCTATTAGCAAAATTTTATCGTCACTAAATATGCTCATTGAACCAGCATCAATATTGATTAGAATCGCAAAGAGGGGCAAGTTCCAGTGCAGTGCGGAGAACAACGTGGAGGGGCCTAGCGGCGGTATCAAGGCGAGCGTTTAGTAACGTTTACGTACTCGCGTCATTTGTGTTCGTGACTTTCATTAGTGAGCATAGGCGATGCAGTTGCATGAATCTTTACACATAAAATAATGATAAAAAATATATTATATAACGTGCTGAAGCACTTACTGTTGTAAAAAGCTTCCATGAAATCACAAACTGGGTGACATCTATTACATATTTGAATCATTAAATATGTTTCCAAACTTGTTTCTGTCAAATGAATACGGCGTGCGGAATAAATATTTTCCAATGCTGAAAACGACTGTTCCATATCGAGTGATGTTATATTTGCAAATTTAAAGTAATCCTTGTGACAACTTAATGAATCTTTTGACGCACCTTCAAAATTTGTCTTAGTATAAATTTTCATATTACACACTCATCTTTCGCCTTCCGCCGCACATAGGTGTGAGTGAACATCATCCACAATTTGACCAGAATCCACAAACGACATCGAATCATTTTGTAATTTTTCAATTCCCTCCGCTAGTCCATAGTAGTCCTTGCGAATAGTTTCTGAATCACTTTTTACCGGACTATCTTGAATCATTTTCTGGCTTTTCATGATAGCTTCGGCGTGTCTCGGATCGAACTGTAAAACTACCTTCTTTGCCTCTTAAAAATGTTCGCAGTAGTAAAACGCAGCCTCTAGCCATGTTTACCAACAGGTAGTAATCAGCTGTGGTGATTCAGGCACTTTGGGACACAGTTCGTGACATTTTTTTGTTCGTTTTGGGGACTTTAAAAACACTGCCTTCGTATGAGCTATTAAAGCATTTACTCGGGGGTAACATTTAGGTATTAATTGCGCCACAAGGTTTAAAGCATAGATTTTACATGTTACATGTAACAGATTGCCACTCTCTTCTTTAAGAGATCGGCCTAAGGAAAACATGTTAGCGGCATCGTCACTCACAAACATTAAATTTGGTTTGTTGAAACTTGAAATTTGTTCAATGCGCAACACCACTTTTAAAATTTCATCGCTAGTACAATTTGGAACTCTTTTGGAAGCAAGTAAGATAGAGATGACGGTTCAATTCTCCTATTGTACGTACCATCATATTCACAGAATTTTTTTGCCGATCAGTTGTTTCGTCCACACATAACCATAATTTTTTATCTTTCAATTCTGCTTTAATTCTTCTTTTAATATAATCACGAGCAGATGGCATAACGTTTCTTATCGATGTCCGACTTGGTAATGTAAAATCCGAATACTTGCTCCAGAAGGAGACAAATGCTTTTTGGTCTAGCAAAGTGAACGGTAGATTACATATAATAAAACAAACACCTATATCAAATGTTAATTGTTCGCTGTATCGTTTGCCACGGATTCCAGAACAGTGTTTTATACTTTTTTGGTGACGTTCACACTTCCACCTGCTGGTACACGTCAAATAGTTGTCGCACCTTACACATTTAATTTATTCTAAATCCGGCATACTCGCTATTACATTTTCTAGTTTCTACGAAATACGCCGCTTCCGAAATAGGTGTTCACAACGACCAGTGGAATAATACTTAACAAGTGTGCTTTGATACGGACGCTTGAGTTTCCGTGCCGCGCACTTCTCCCCTCTACGTTGTTCTCGGTACTGCACTGGAAATTTCCCCACTTTGCCTAGTTTAATGGTGATAAATCTATAATCTGCGTCTACCGTTACCATAAGCACTATGGAAAAATTATTTTTATAGTTATAAAATGAGGGTACGGTTTCTCCGGGCTTAATTATAGTAATATGCTTCCTACCTATCGCACCAAACAGTACCAACATCTGGTAAACACATTGATTGCATACACTTCCAAATAGCGCAAGTCACTTCATTTACAATTTTTGACACCGTTCTGTCATTGACTCTGTAGATATAAGCAATGCTCTCCACTTGCCATATATCTGGAAAATACTTTTTTAATTATTAATTGTTTAATAATTTTTAAATAATGAAAAATCATATAAAGGCGAATTGCCTGCATCATATTTTTGATCAAATCCATAAATTTATTTATAGAATGTCCAATTTACAACACAGAAAATTCATAAAGTCGCTGACATAATGATCCACACAGATGTACCCGACATTTTCGATATAAACGAAAATGTAGAAAAAGACAATATAACAAAATATAACATATTAATGTAATAAAAAAAAAAGATAAAATATAGTGAGCTCGTTTCGCATCTTTATAATTCAGGTTCAAACGTATTTTTTTAACGATTTATTATCGGAATATTATTAAATTAAATATAACTTTCGTCGACATGAATAAATGTCTTCGTTCAATGTTTATAATGGTCGTAACCTTATTCGATAAATCTTTTATCAGCGTCTAAAATGACATTAATAAAATTTGAGAATGACGTTATAAACATTTTCACTCCTTTTATTTTTAAATGTCCAATAAAGATTTTTACATCAGTCATCACCGCCTACCCACAAAAAAATGTGCTAGAACCCTTTAATCCCAAGGCGTCAGTACGTTCCCGATATTTGCCGACCGCCGACGCTTCAATTTAAAAAGATAGGTATTTCTTTTTTCTTTCAGGGTTTTTTTCCCATTTTCTGTCCGTTTCGGTTTAACCGTTGATATCGCTTAGGTTCCCATGAGTTTTATTGGATTTTCCGTCCGGTGTAAAAGGATTGTTGTATGAAATTGCTTTTTGTTTCGCATATGATGATATAATACTGTAACGCTTTCAGTTGTGAAATGTAAGGTGAGTATACAATATACACATAAGAAGTGTTTATTGAATTCTTTAACTTGAATTTATGCATATAAGAAATAATTTTCAGGGCACTGTTATTATAAAATCACAACGGCGCTTATAGGAAGGTGATTCGAGGGGAAATTGACTTTTCAAAAGTCATGTTTTCGCTATGATTCGCAGAGAGGTTCATTCGAGTAACATCCCATCGGCGTAACATCCCATGTTATCCAGCAGCGACTTACAAAGTATGCGACGACGATTCGTAAAGTTCCGCTTGGTTATTAAAAAGAAAAATTATCCGTCACGGGACGCCTGGCAGATGCGAAACATCAAAATCGATTGTTATTTAAAGATATACTTTAATATAAAGTAAAGTAAAGAAATATTTAGATTGTCACTATCACTGTTACTTTAACTATCACTCATATTCAAAAACAATAAGAAAGTTGTAACGTATTCGGTTGAAAATACTTGAAAATACTATATTTGCCCCTTTTACGCAAATAAAAAGCTATTATTTTAATACTCATAAGAGTTATACGGGTTTTATATGTCGCGCAGTATACACAGGTAAAGCGACTATAGAGCGCACCGATGGACACACACACACACATATTGCAGTGGAATTTTCTAGCACCACGTTGGGTTAGGCAATTGTGCAGTGGAATTTGCTTTGAAATTGCTTTATTTAATTTTAATTCACACTACAGCTTATTTTTTTCGCCGGCTATTCAGTCTAGTAGAATCCTTGAGCTTACGTCTCTGGGTCGATCCTCGCGGATGTTGGTTAAATCAAAAATAAAACACAAGGTGTCAGATAAATTATACACGCATTTTCCCTTTACATTGTTATATTAAAAATAAAAAAAAGAAAAATCCCTCTACAAAGTGTATAGGGTGCTAAAGCATCATTAAACAGTAGCAATGAGGAAACACTCTTTGTGAACATTGACTCGCACACAGAGAAAAACCTCTTGTGAAACACGATCAAATATAAAACTAATAAATATTAGTGAAATCTGTCAAATTTAACCTTTACTGTGACCCCTGCAATCAAATATCAAAAACAAATTAGTTTTCGAAACTCACGCTAGTTGAAAATTTATTCATGCAACAAATAACATGATAAGATCCATCCCCACTACAATCTCTCCAACCTTAAATTCCAAAAAAAAATGTTCTCGAAGTATAATATTAAGAAAAACAACTTCCCTTAACAAAAAACATGACAAGCTTTCGCTAATATCCATATACTACTTTCAAACACATTATTATTACAATAAATACAAAATTTATAGCACTGAAAATAATCTTAATATCTAATAAATAAATAATATAATTTTATCAACTTACATTAAGTTTTTTTGTGTGATTTCGAAATACACGAGAGGCATCTTTTTACACAAGATTTCAAATAACTATGAAAAACTTCGCAAAAATCGAATTAAGGTTTACTTGCACCTTATACTAAATGCAAAACAAAGTACAGACCGACTTTATAAAACAAAGAATAAAATTTATTATTTTATCCTTTTTTAACTAAACACTTTAACAGACAAGATACCTCTCAATCAAAAATGAAAAATTCTTCATATCCGCCTCGCTATCCCTTCCATCTATCAAATCAAAATATACAGACAATACATCTTATCAAATACAATATCCGAAAAAGCGGCAAATTCAATTCCTTTGGTCCACCTAAATATACGAGGGCTAATCACAATTTTATACATTAAATATTTTATTTATACAACATTAGATATATCGATCCCCATCTGAAATAAATAAATATACAAGTGAAATAGCTAATTTTTTTATAAATTGTCCCTAGTAAAGAGTTCACTAATAATTCAATCTTTTTCCTTGCTTGTTCATGGAAAATCCATGGCATAATTCCCCGAGATTATCCGAGAACAAAGTCAGAACATCACTGAGCTTTTTTCAAGGATAATCTTCAGCACAGCACTCGAGACAGTACCGCACCCTGTCTTGGTTCTCGGCACTCACTTGTTGTATTAGTGTTGAACAGGATCCACGTCATTCCGATGCTGTAGTGTGATAAACGGTTTCAACATCTCCATATAAAAACAACATCTCCAACATCTTCAACATTTCCATATAAAATTTTTGAATATATAAATGTCTTATTTGACTTAAAACATTTTATCTTTTATGTCGTTTTACTTGACATAATTTATTCTAATGTCATATTGCTTGACATTTTCGAATGGGCTTCGTTACAAACATCACAGACGAAGGAACACGCCGAAGCAGCAGTCATCCCCGTCGAATCTTCGAGCACACTCTCGATCACATGGACATGAATGTTTCCAACGAATTTTCATAAATAAAAGAAAAACACAGCATCAAAATCTCATATATCAAATCATCATCATAATAAACAAATTCATAACACCATTAATTTCCAAGCAATTTCAATAATAATAATAATCATAATAATCAACAATAATATCATGAGCTCATTTTCTTCCTATATTTATATAATTTTAATTTTTTTCAACGCAATTCCCATTATCAATAATTTATTTATACGCAGATAAATTTTTATTAATTATGTCAACAATAATTTTTATTTTATAACTCATCCTGTATATATATCCGTTTGCTTAATCCAATTTATTACCAGGTCAGTTAAATCAGCACATCGTAAACCATCCTATTCAAATATTTTTATTCATTAACCTTTTCTCATATGCCAATAATTCTTTTTCTATATTCATAAATACCATAATTTTATTTCAATAATATCTATATATATATCTCAATTATCATAATAACTTTTTTTTTCATATCACCGACGAAATTCTATTCAAATATATCGACGAAAAATTTTTTCTATAAATACATTTTCATTTTCATATAAATATTTCCTATATTTATTTCATATATTACCGACGAAATTCTATTTAAATATATTTTCATTTTCAATATCTTATTTCATATATTTATTTCATATATTACCGACGAAAAATTTTTTTATATATTCAATATCGTATACTTTTTATCCCGACGAAATTCAGTAAACATCTTTTTTATTTTACTGCTACATCCTCTTCTTATACTAATAATCTAATCCTAATTATCTATTACGTTAAATCCATTTCAGTATCATTTATCCAATCCTATTTACTTTTCCAAATTTTATTTATATATATCCTTTTGTTACAACACATTCCATTTAGTTAAATCAAAAGCAAAAATCCTTATATCTCGCATATACATCTAAATAGTTTACAACAAAATTTATTATTAAGTTGGGCCTATTTGAAAATATCCGACAGTAAATCATTTGTAGTTTCATTTTTACTTTTACCTTACTATAAAATGTGGGTCTATTTAATTTAAATTTAGTACCCCTATACTTCCTAATTTTCAGAGTATCATATTTTAACTTTTTATTATTGACATGGGTCTGATTTATGTTATTTGAAAAACAGTTGATTTTAAAATTAGCATTACGGAAATTTTTTCGTTTACTTTCAAGATAATTATTCAACTTATATTTATACATGATATTTCTAGAAATCAATTTCTTTTTAATTTTATTTCGTCTATCGTTAATTTTATTAACGCCAACTGCTTGTTTAATTAATTTATTGCTCATTTTCTCGTGAATACTTTTTTCCATCCTACATTCTAATTTATCATTTGTTTTTATTATATTGAATTCTGTTTTCTCATTAGTTTCAAACTTAATTTTATTTAATATAATTTCTTCGCTTACCCTGATTTGATTTTTTCTTCTTCCTATTTCTGTAACCATATCATTTCCTTCTTCCTGTGGCATAGATTCCTCCCCATGCACGTCCTCTAAACTTTCTTTTGTAATTGTTGATTCGTTTTCTTCTTGTTGCATCATTATCGATTCCGGTTCTGTTATTGCTTGTTTTTCCTCGACGTGTGCTTTTTTACTTTCGCTTATTGTGTTTTCCTTGTTTATATGATTGTTACTGCTATTTATTGGTACTTTTTTATCCATTTTCTTGATTATTTCATCCATTCCTCTTTCCATATCATTATAGTTTTGTTCTATCCTATTCATCTGTTGTTTCGTTTCATTATGATTTTGTTGTATCATATTCATTTGTTGTTTCGTTTCATTATGATTTTGTTGTATCATATTCATTTGTTGTTTCATTTCCCATATCGTTTTCATCATAACATGCATCATATCCATCATCTGTTGACTGTCTACCTCGTCGTCCCCCTCTTCATGTATGTAACCAGCGTTACCCATTCTTTGTTTCAAATTTTCCATTATATTTTCCATATTTGAATTATATCGTTTTATTTCTTCCAATTATACGTTGGACTCGCCAAAATTGTAATATCGGTCCCACGTTGGATTGCGCCAATTGTGCAATCCAATTATTAAATTATTTATTCTCTCACCACGTTGAGTTAACCATAATTGTAAATTTTTTCATTTGCTTATCTTCAAATCGCCGACACGTTGGGCTGCCATATTGTGCAGTGGAATTTTCTAGCACCACGTTGGGTTAGCCATATTATGCTGTGGAATTTTCTAGCACCACGTTGGGTTAGGCAATTGTGCAGTGGAATTTGCTTTGAAATTGCTTTATTTAATTTTAATTCACACTACAGCTTATTTTTTTCGCCGGCTATTCAGTCTAGTAGAATCCTTGAGCTTACGTCTCTGGGTCGATCCTCGCGGATGTTGGTTAAATCAAAAATAAAACACAAGGTGTCAGATAAATTATACACGCATTTTCCCTTTACATTGTTATATTAAAAATAAAAAAAAGAAAAATCCCTCTACAAAGTGTATAGGGTGCTAAAGCATCATTAAACAGTAGCAATGAGGAAACACTCTTTGTGAACATTGACTCGCACACAGAGAAAAACCTCTTGTGAAACACGATCAAATATAAAACTAATAAATATTAGTGAAATCTGTCAAGTTTAACCTTTACTGTGACCCCTGCAATCAAATATCAAAAACAAATTAGTTTTCGAAACTCACGCTAGTTGAAAATTTATTCATGCAACAAATAACATGATAAGATCCATCCCCACTACAATCTCTCCAACCTTAAATTCCAAAAAAAAATGTTCTCGAAGTATAATATTAAGAAAAACAACTTCCCTTAACAAAAAACATGACAAGCTTTCGCTAATATCCATATACTACTTTCAAACACATTATTATTACAATAAATACAAAATTTATAGCACTGAAAATAATCTTAATATCTAATAAATAAATAATATAATTTTATCAACTTACATTAAGTTTTTTTGTGTGATTTCGAAATACACGAGAGGCATCTTTTTACACAAGATTTCAAATAACTATGAAAAACTTCGCAAAAATCGAATTAAGGTTTACTTGCACCTTATACTAAATGCAAAACAAAGTACAGACCGACTTTATAAAACAAAGAATAAAATTTATTATTTTATGCTTTTTTAACTAAACACTTTAACAGACAAGATACCTCTCAATCAAAAATGAAAAATTCTTCATATCCGCCTCGCTATCCCTTCCATCTATCAAATCAAAATATACAGACAATACATCTTATCAAATACAATATCCGAAAAAGCGGCAAATTCAATTCCTTTGGTCCACCTAAATATACGAGGGCTAATCACAATTTTATACATTAAATATTTTATTTATACAACATTAGATATATCGATCCCCATCTGAAATAAATAAATATACAAGTGAAATAGCTAATTTTTTTATAAATTGTCCCTAGTAAAGAGTTCACTAATAATTCAATCTTTTTCCTTGCTTGTTCATGGAAAATCCATGGCAATATGTAAAAGCGGTGAACTCCTAGTGTATAGCTTGCAGGGATGGCGGAGAGAGGGGGCGCCAGCATATGCTCAATGACATGGAAACTGCAACAACAAGAAGTGGTGCGAATTTTTTGACCAAACTTGGTAGAAACGTATAACTGGTCAAACGTAATAATTGATTAAAATTTTGTTGCGATATATTAAGTGGTCATGGCACTTCTGACACTTCATTCAGTTTTCGCTGACATTAATGTGTAGTGTATTTATTGTTTGTTTCAAATTTATTTCAACGGTTTTGTCTTATTATATCTTTGTTTAACGTGTTTAGAGAGTTTTATTATGCCTAGAGTGCGGAAATTATCGCCAATTAAGCGAATTCGACAGAGGTCGATTTGTTGGTTTGCGAAAAGGTGGTTTTTCATACAGGGAAATTGCAAATCGCCTTAACCGGAACCAATCCACTATTATGCGCTGTTATCAATCATGGACTGGGGAGGGTCAGGAAAGACGCCGAAGAGGAACCGGAGGCCGAAGAAGAACTAATGGGATACAGGACCGCCGCCTTCGCCTAATGGCACTAAGAGACAGGTTCTCCAGTACTAGATCAATTGCTGACGTGTGGTTAGGTAATCAAGGTCGTCCAGTAACCCTTAGAACCGTTTATCGCCGAATTAGGGGTTTCGGCTTACAATCTTATCGTCCACATCTTGTGTTACCACTTACGGCTCAACACCGACAGCAACGCTTGGAGTGGTGTAGATTGCGAATGCATTGGATCGTGGAGTGGCATAAGGTGGTGTTTAGTGATGAATCTCGATTTTGTCTCGGGATGGATGATGGCCGTATGAGGGTCAGACGAAGACGTGGGGAACGTTGTGATATTTAGTTTTCCTTTGAAAGGCATGTGCATCGAGCAGTGGGTGTTATGGTATGGGGTGCTATAGCATATGGGAGTAGGTCTCAGTTGGTGTTCATCCAAGCCACCATGAACGTCCAGCGTTACATTGATTAGGTGGTAGAACCCCATATTCTTCCATATCCTCAAATGCTCGAAGACCCACTTTTCCAGCAGGATAATGCCCCTCCCCACGTAGTGAGAATTTCTATAAATCGCTTCGAAGAGGTTCATGTCAATATCTTGCCATGGCCACCCAAATCCCCCGACCTCTCGCCTATAGAACATGTGTGGGACATTATGGGACGAAAACTTTTGAATTTAGCCAATCCCCCGCAGACACTAATAGCTCTCCGGCATGAATTACAGGTTGCTTGGGACTCCATACCCCAAGAGGATATCGACCACCTAGTCGAATCAATGCCACGAAGAGTGAGGGAGTGTGTAGTAACTAATAGGGGCGGCTCGACACATTATTAATAAAAATTATGTTAAATTGTGTGTCTTTTGTTTTTTTCTTTGAAATTTTAATCAATTATTGCCTTTGAATAGTTATACGTTTCTAACAAGTTTGGTCAAAAAATTCGCACCCCTTCTTGGTGTTGCAGTTTCCATGTCATGCAGTATATACACAGGTTATAGCGTTCACGGATATACACGCACACACAGTATACGCGATGCAGAGAGAGTGAGCACCCGCGGTATTACGAAGAGAGGGGAGCGCTGACTGAGTGGTCGTCGCGTGTTGGAATTCAAGAGCTGAGTTTACCCCCATGGCGCGCCATTAAATATTTCACACCAAAAACACGTACATGCAGAAGTTTTTATTGCAGTACGCACCAAAATATACAATACTGGAGCAATACATACATTACTTATTACTTATACATTTTTATTTTAGTAGTATACATGTTCAAAATGTCCGCCATTGCGCTATAGACACTGTTCATAACGATCAAGCAGATTTTGAAACATATTTGAGAACAGAGGTTGCTGCAGATTCCTCAAAAACGAGGCGATCTTCTCACGTAATGCATTCACAGTTCTGTGTCAGTAAACACTTTCTCCTTTAACATTCCCCATAGGTAAGCGTCCGGTGGGATAAGATCAGGGTAATGTGATATAGTGGTAGTTGAAATCAGTCCGGCGGGATGTGGTTCATTCTTGAAAAGTTTCCTGCAGTACTGCTATAGACTGATGGGTGGTGTGACTGGTCGCCCTGTCCTGTTGAAGCCACTGCTTTTCCATCCGGAGGTTCCTGTCACGACAAAACCTTTTAAGATCCCGAATAAATGGCCTGAGCACCATGTTTCTGTAACATTCCTGGGTAACAGTAAGAGGTATATCATCATCATCAATGAAATACGAACCAAGCATACCATGTGGTAACGGTGCACACCATATCCTCAAAAGCTTACTATGTAGCGGTTTTTAGACCATAACGCCTGGCCTCTCGAAACCAAGAAACCAAGTTCTTTGCTTATTGATGTGACCCCCCAAGTGAATGAGACAAAAAATCTCGATTCTCGTACACCATAGTCAAAATTCGTTGATATTACACAACCCTGGCATGTATATCTTGTTTTGTCAATCGTTGTCCAGCCTGAAATTGGTACGGAAATCCATCTGCGTCTTTAAACAATGGTAGAAGCGATCGGTGATATTCAATATCGAGGACATTCGTCCAAGACTTCGCCCAGGTGACTCCAAAATCTGATTGATGACACGTCCATTATTTTCATTTGTTCTCACAGTTACTGGCCTACACAGTGCCAGTTTGACGAAATTTCTTAACAATAGAAAGCATAACTGCATTGCTTGGTATCGCTTTATGAAATTGTTCGTGGTATTGTTCGGCCACTAACTTCATACTCGGCCCACCCTGACTGCGGTTTCCCTACGAGCGAAAATAATGCTCCACAATAAACATTTTTTTCTCCGTCGTGAGACCCATTTTCAACTCTAACCTCACAACACAAGCTCCCAAGCCATTTCTTCATATTAGGGAAGATATAGTAGACGCTAGAAGCCAAATCAAGGCTATAGGGAGGATGTTCAAACACTTAACACCGTCTAGTGGGACTACCATGCGAGCAGCGGTATGGGGGTAGGCGTTGTTATGAAGAAAAACAATGCCAGAACTTAATAATCTACGCAGCTGGTTCTGAATAGCTCTTCTGAGCTTCTTCAAAGTTTCAGAGTAAACTTAAGTGTTTATTGTGGTCCCTCGTTCCATAAATTCCTTATATTTATTGCTTGTATGTTCGCAAGTCATTTTGTTTTAACTTAAAATATTCCATTCTTAACGTAAAGACTTAAATTATCAATAGAAATTTTTATACATTTTATTTTTGAACAACACACGTATAGCTTTAAACTCTTTGATCTTAGATTCAATTGAATCTCTCAAACTATTACGTTTAAGTATTTCACTTACCTTTATTTTGTGTACCTTTATTTTGAGCTATGGATTTCTGGCTTGTACGGATACTTGTTTCAAATTCTAGTGTGCTATTCAGCGCCTATTTAAGCTGAAGTCAAGTTCTTCCAGAATAATACGCTTATCTTCACACTGTATACATATTATTGCTCTCACGTCTGGTTAATTTAAAATCTCAACACCAAATATTTCGAGATTACTCGTGGAAACGTGCTTCCTACGAATACCTGGATACGATACACTTATATCGTGTATCTGTGATTATTTATTCAATTCAATAATCCACATGCATTTTAAAATGATTTAATTAAACTTTAGGAACTCAACATTCTATCGTGTGTAAAGTCTTACGTACTCTACACTAAGTTCCTTATTTGTTTTATCAAATTCTTCTTGTAAATGAACTTTGATAATTTTGCAGTAATAATTGCTATAATAACTATACTAATTGCGATAAATAACGTGTGTTCATTTGAAAAGTCAATCTAGTAGCATGTGATTTACTGAGAACATTTTGAAGTATGTCGTAAATTAAAATTTACTACTTAACCTACGAAGTCGTATATTTTGACAGTTTCATACATACAAATAAATAACAAATAATAGGTATTTTTGAAAACTATAACAAATGTTGAAAATGTTGTCCTTCAAGATCAATGCACTTTAAAATCCTCCGTTCCAAATTTCTGATGATATTCTGCAACATTACTGGATTGTTATTAATTTCCATGCATTTATGTTCGATTCTCTGTAGCATATCATTCAAATTCAATATAGGTGTTCGAAATATGTTATTTTTTAGATAAGGCCACAAAAAGGAGTCGCAAGGTTTTAAATCGTATGAACGTGCAGGCCAGGCAATTTCAGTATTTCGACTAATTATACGCTCATCAAAAAATTCTCTTAAATAATCCAAAGATTCTGCAGTACAGTGACAAGGTGCTCCGTCTTGTTGGAAATATGATTTTTGTAGTTCATCATCACGTAACTGATTGACAAATGGTTGTAAAATTTTTATACGGTACCTTTGACGTTCCCTGAAAAAATATTGGTCCATTGATTCGCCTTTGGCTAATCGCTGCCCAAACACCAATTTTCTCTGGATGTAGCGATTGTAAAATATTTATGACAAACCTTGGGATATTCATTTTTGGGGAGTTGGTAACAACAGAAGACGAGAGAACGACGTGACGGTGTGACAGGGAAGAGCATGTTATTCATTGTGTTATTATTTGTATTTGTTTGGAATATATTGTTATTTTGTGAATATTAAAATATAATATAGTGTAGTTGACTTTGTGTTAAAAATACCTTTCAATAATCAGAAGTGGTATATGATATAACTTTGTGATATCTGTTGTTAGTAAATATTAACGACGCCAACGCCAAGAATACGCGGGAAATAGCAACAAAATATTATTGCGTTATAGTGAGTACTTTGTGTAAAATGTCGACAGAAGAGAATAATATAATTACAGAGGCCATGCTAGACGAAGCATTGGAGAGAGATTCGGAAAAAGGAAAGAGGCAGAACCATTTAGAAAATACAATTATGACACAAGCTGAAGCGATAAGCAAATTAACAAATTCTGTATCTGATATGATGATAATGTTTAACTCGGTACATGACAAATCAGGACAATATACACCGGACTTGGTGAAAAATATTAAAGTATTTTATGCTGAAAGAGACATTGATAGAGGAGATGAATGGTTAGAAAGTTTGAATCTAAGTGCAAATCTATTTAAATGGAATGATGCGATGAAACTAGCAACTGCTAGAGCACATTTGAGTGGAGCAGCATTGAATTGGTTTGCTACTTACCAGGAAAATATTAAAGAATGGAAAGATTTCGAATATTATTTTAAATCAAGCTTCAAGAAATTGAGAACTACATCAGATAAATGGGATATGATTAGGAAAAGACATCAGTATGACAAAGAAGGTGTTGCACAATACTTTTTGGACAAGCAACGATTGTGCAAGGAATTAAATTTAACTATACGAGAGGTAAGAGATGAAATTATTAAGGGATTGAGTATGCATGAGTATAAAAATGCCATCTGTGTAAAAGAATATGGTGATGAAAATGAGATATTGCAAGATCTGTTAACACTAGAAAGAAATAGAGTGCAAAAACGAGGGTTTCACCTTAGGAAAGATCAAGTAACAATAGAAATGACATGTTATAATTGTCATGAAAAAGGACATAAATCATTTGCATGCCCTAGAAAGCAAGATCCACCTAGAGAAAGGACAGAAAATAGAAATAGAATATGTTACAATTGTAGAAAGGAAGGGCATTTTATACGACACTGTCCAGATAAGAAACACAGAGATAGTGTGAATTATGCTGGTGAAATGAAACAGGTTAGTGGACAGAATAATTTGATGAAATGGGTGTTTTTGAATAATGACGTCAAACTAAAAGCAATGATAGATAATGGAAGTGCAATTTGTACTATAAAATCTAGTGTAGCAAATTATTATGAATTAAAATTAAAGGATGGTGTTACAAAATTGTATGCATTTGGTGATGTTAACAAGCCTGCTATCGAGTGTAGTAAATACAGTGTTGTTAGTGTTAAAATAGATGAAGCAGTTGTGGAAAATGTTAATGTATGGCTTGTGCCAGAAAGCGCCCAGGAATGTGACATGATAATTGGACGATCATTCACAGAACATGAAAGCATTGCATATTATCGAGTTGGTGATAGATTGAAATTTGTAGGTGTAGAAGAAGAAAATCCATTAAAGAATATATGCATAGATGTCGAAGAAAATTGTGACATTATGACAATAAACAAGGACACTGTGATTAGTGCTGGTATAAATGTACTTGAACTTGCTATTTCAGATGACGTACATAGAGTTAAGTTAGATTGTGACAATGCAGATGAGCTGAGGTTATGTGCAGGACAGATGATTGGGAAAATTACAAATGAGATAAAAGACAATGATAGAGAAGAAAATGTGAAAGACACAATTTGTTTATTAACACAAGAAGAAGCTAGGGAAAAACGCAATGATTTGACACTCGATATGATAAAAGTTGGTGAAACAGTGACGAACACAGAAAAGGCAAGATTATTGGAATTGTTACGAGATTATAGAGAATGCTTTGCGTTAGACCTGAATGAGCTTGGATGTACTGACTTGATAAAAGTTTCAATAAAAGACAATGACATTCCAGTGTGTTGTAAACCATACAGAACTTCGAGAGAAGATAGAGAGGAGATAAACAGAATAATAAAAGAATGGAGAAGAGTGGGAATAATAACCAACACGACGAGCCCCTATGCAGCTCCGGTACTATTGGTAAGCAAGAAAACAGGTGACAAGCGATTGGTTGTAGATTATAGACGCTTGAATATGCAAACAACGAAGATAACGTTCCCAATGCCCACAGTAGATGAACAGTTTGATAAGTTGATGGGATGCACACTATTCACCACATTAGATTTGAGTAATGGATATCTTCAGTTGCCTCTTACAGAAGAAAGCAAGGATAAAACTGCTTTTATTACGGAGGATGAGCGTGGCAGATTTGAAAGACTTATTTTTGGACTGAAGAATGCACCTTTTGAGTTCCAAAACGTAATGAATATAGTTCTCGATAAGTTACGCAACAAAGTGCTAGTGAATTATCTTGACGATATCTTAATTCCGGCCAAGGACTTTGAAGATTTACTGAATACTGTTTTGCAAGCCCTGAGTGATGCGAAACTGACACTGAAGATTGGGAAGTGCGAGTTTGGGCGGGATGAGATAGAGTATCTGGGTTTTCGAATAACCAGGGACGGGATGAAACCAGGAAGCAGAAAGCTAGTGGCAATTAGTGATTATCCGACCCCAGAAAACGTACACGACGTTCGCAAGTTCATAGGCTTAACAGGGTATTTCCGTCGATTTATTGAAAAGTATGCGTTGCACGCACGACCATTGACCGAGCTAACAAAGGGAGGAGTTAAATTTGAATGGGGATCTCAGCAGGATGAGGCTTTCCGATATTTGAAGAATGAATTACAGAGTGATCGTACACTCAAGCTGTTTGATCCATGTGACGATACTGAGTTACATACAGACGCGTCCAGTTTGGGACTAGCAGGCATATTAATGCAAAAAGATAAGTCAGGAAAGATGAGAATGGTATACTGTGTATCCAAGAAAACAACCGATGTTGAACAACTGTACTATTCAAGCAGACTAGAATTATACGCTATAGTATGGTGCGTAGAAAGATTAAGAATGTTCCTATTAAATATAGACTTCACATTAGTGACTGATTGTGAGTGTTTGATCCATATCAACCAACAAAAGGTTAGAAATCCACAGTTTGCCAGATGGATGACTACTTTGAGCGAATATTCGTACAAGATTGAACATAGACCAGGGAAGAAAATGGCCCATGTAGATGCCCTAAGTCGAAGTCCTCAAGAAGATGCCAATGATACCATTGATTACCTAATAGATCGAAGATTGAGTGCTTCTGTGTTTATGTGTTCGGAAGAAGAGAATTTGGAGATGATACAAGCAAGTGATGAACGCTTACGAAGCATTAGAAAATTACTAGAAAAGGAAAAAGGGACCAAAGGAGAAAGAAAAATGGTGAATGGTTACGTTTTAGAAAAGGGAAGATTGTATAAAAATGTTAAAGTACAAAATGAAATTCGAAAATTATACGCGATGCCAGATAGTATGAGAAAGAGTTTGTGTATTAGAAACCATGATCTAGTGGGACATCCAGGACTGGAGGCCACCGTCCAAGTGATATTGAGAAACTATTGGTTTAGAAGCATGCGACGATATGTCAAGAATCACATTGGAGCATGTATTGAGTGCCTTTACACAAAAATTCCAGCGGGAAGAAAAGCGGGGTTGATGAATATTATACCTCCACCCGTTAGACCATTTGAGAGAATACACGCCGATCACACTGGGCCTTTTCCAAAAACCGGAAATGGTAATACGCACATTTTAGCAGTGATCGATGGTTTGACTAGATTCGTGAGATTGTATGCAGTACCAGATACAAAGTCGATGACAACGGTGTGTTGTTTCCAACATTTCGTGTTAGACTTCGGAACCCCAAAGATATTGGAAACCGATAGAGGAACGGCTTTCACCGGAAAAGAGATGGAAGAATTTACTCTCAGAGCTGGAATACACCATACGTTAAATAGTTCGAGACACCCTCAAGCAAACGATGCAGTAGTAGAAAGGGTCAACAGACGACTTATACCTATGTTGATGGCAGAAACCAATGAGGAGCAATGGGATGAAAAAGTGAAGAAGATAGAAAGGGATATAAATAATAGCATCAGTAGAACCACGGGAAGAACACCATTTGAAAGTTTATATGGGTTTGTGCCAAATTACTATGATGGAGTTTTGAAACAAATAGCTGGGAAGGATCCGGAATGGTTACCCCCAGAAACAATTCAACAAGAAATAAAAGAGACAATTACGAGAAACCAACAAATGCAGAAGAAACAGTATGACAAGAAACGGTATGAAGGAGTCAAGTATTCGGTTGGGGATATTGTGGTAGTCAAATCAGCCAAGGAGTCCACCGGCGAATCTAC
This sequence comes from Melolontha melolontha, assembly GCA_935421215.2. Classification (NCBI taxonomy): domain Eukaryota; kingdom Metazoa; phylum Arthropoda; class Insecta; order Coleoptera; family Scarabaeidae; genus Melolontha; species Melolontha melolontha. The sequence goes on from OW285242.1 coordinate 55,781,652, forward strand.
AAAATTACAGCCGAAATACAAAGGTCCAATGGTGATCGTAGGAGTGTTGCCAGCAGATACCTACAGACTGGAGAGATTGAATACAAAAATAAGGGGAAAGAAGCCTACTGCACATGTATCACAGTTAAAAATATATAAAAACCATACAGATGTTGATGGTGAGAAAGATGGACAAGAAGAGGATGAAGAAGAAGAGATTGAGAGCCCGAAAGAAGGACAAGAAAGACAACGCAGACTTACCAAACCACCCAAATTCCTAGAAGATTACTGCCAATGAGGGCATTGGCCGTCAGGATAGTCGAGAGTGTAAAATATTTATGACAAACCTTGGGATATTCATTTTTGGGGAGTTGGTAACAACAGAAGACGAGAGAACGACGTGACGGTGTGACAGGGAAGAGCATGTTATTCATTGTGTTATTATTTGTATTTGTTTGGAATATATTGTTATTTTGTGAATATTAAAATATAATATAGTGTAGTTGACTTTGTGTTAAAAATACCTTACACGATTCTTCATTAATTACATGTGGATTTTCACTACTCCAAATTCTGGTATTTTGTGAATTTAGGTATCCCGTTTTATAAAACCATGCTTCATCAGTAAAGATGACTCTTTGCAAAAGTTTTCCATTATTGTTCATATTTACAAACCAATTACAAAACTGTAGTCTACGTGGGTAATCAATTTCTAACAATTCTTGTACTGCTGTGACACTGTATGGATAAAGTTGCATAACTTTTTTTAATAACTTGTGAGTTGTACCAACAGAAAGGTTTATTTGTTGACTCAAATGTCGAACAGATGTTTGTGGTTCATTTTCCATTATTTCTTCAACACGATTGACAACTTGAGGTGTACGTTTCTTAACTGCTCTGCTGCCTGATTTTCTTAAGAGACTACCAGTTTCAGAAAAAAGTTTTAAACTTCTATCAAAAGTATTCTTATATTGTATATATATAATCTATTACAAAATGTGGAAACTCAACTTGAAATTCTATCATGCAATCTTTAACTGAATAAACCCATAAACCATCAATAATTCAACATACAAATATGAATCTCGAATCAATAATGAATCTCGAATGAATGTATTATGAATCTTTGATGAATATCTGACGAATCTCTCAATTCCGCCGCGTCTAGGCCTTTTATATGAGGTGTTTTGTAATTCTTGGAATATCTTTCCCACTCCGAGGGATTTATTCTTATTTTTGCCTATTTTCAAATTTATTTTACATTTTGCTCCTGTAAATTCCTATCTATTATAGGTAACTTTGTTTTTTCTATTTTTTGTGCGCAATCTCTTTCTCTATATACTTTCTCCTTTGTCGCAATTTCTGTATTTTGTACCTTTTTACATGGGGTTACCAATTTCCTCTCATTTTCATTCCAGGAACTTCTTTTACTTCGTGTCGTATTTTAAAAAATTTTTCAAAGTAAATCTGCCTGCATCCTCTCTAAATCCTCTTGGTATTTTGCTTTCTCTTTCTTTCTCCTTAGTTTCTCGTATTGGGTTTTCTCGCCCCTCTAATTTCAACTTGTATGTCTCCTTGATTGTATCTTTATTATTGGGCGTGCGCATTCTAATATGCTCTTGATTTTGACACTTTAACTTTGTTTCCATTTTAAACATTTGTGTTTTTAATTGCATTATTTTTATATTACAATGTTTTTTTCGCATTCATTATTGATATTTTCGTTGTTTTTATTTTGGACTACACTGCTCCTGTTCTTGATGTTGAATGGCTTATTTATTTGATTTTCCTGTTTCTAAATATCTCATGTTTACATATCCATTTGGAATGTTGTTTATAAAATGCAATTAATTGAAGTTAAGTATGATTGCTAATGTTGCTAATGCATAAAGAAAAGGTTATTCTGTATCCTTTTTCTATATTTTCAGTGGGTACAGCATGATTTATTATTTAATTAAATTCTAAATGTGCTTAATAATTAAGATAACCTCAAACTTATCTACATATCGTTAAATTACTTGCATATAATTTTTAATACAAAATTTGACTATTATATAGGAGGTGCATTTTATTCGTTTTTGCTATTTGGGTTACGTTTAATTAATTTATACTTCATTAAATTCTATTTCTATTTTATAGTCAAAGTCAAGTTTTACTATCCTGCTGATAAAATTTTATTAACCTACTAAACCGTTCTAACAAAATCTATGAATCTAATTCTCCTAATCCTAATAATAATACAAATTTTAACTAACGTTTCGCAAGCTTCTAATTTTTTTATATTCCTTTATATTCCAACAATCAATATACTCGTGTCTTCATTTATTTCACAATAAAGCTCTTGCTTACATGGTAGTTATTACGTTCTAATTAATAATATATTATACCTTCGTAATCAACCCGTGTAGGTTTCAGCTTACATGCAGCGTATGTAACTAAAGCCTTCCTCCTCTAGGAGCAAACATTCCAAATTCAAACAAACATTCCATTCATTCATTCTTAATAACAGAAATGTAAACTGACATAGATATATCTATATACACATTCATATACATACGATGTGTGTATATCGTATGTGTGTATATAAGCCAAGAATCTAATATTAATACTTGTGGCATAATACGAAGAGCAAAATATGTACTCTCGAAATCCTAAGGGTAAATTTCTGTTATATAACTTCTACTTAATATTACGGTGTGCATACATATATAACTTGATACGCGCAACATCAAAAGGGAATTTGCGACATTTATTAGTATTATTTGCCTTTTTATGTAATTGCGCGTGTTATATTGCTTTCTGAAAAGAACGTATTTTGTATGTTAAAGAAGGGAAAATATATCTCCAAAACAATGGCAATAAATTTTGATTATTCTTTTTCGATTAGATAAATATGATAAAATTGCGAATTACAAAGCACATACATACATATTGCTAGAGTTCACTGGCACTAACTTGCGTCGTCATGTGCTATAGAGAGTCCAAAAAATATCTGTCTAGGGTACGTTCATAAGTAATCATAAGTGATTAATATAGATATGTATTGTATACATTCTCTATTAAAAAATTACTTCTACAACTACCTAATATACTTTGTCGCCAACTGTCAATAGATTCATGCATTACCACTAGAGATGGCATATTAATGCCACATACATAGCCCGAGATATTCCGCCCGTTATCGGGTTTTATATCGGCAGCTAGCCGTGGGTATGAAAGGAACCTTGAATTACAAATTCGTATTCGGTCGTGTCGTGTATTAATATGCCAAGATTGTTGAGCTGGCCTAACCGTCCAATGATTTTTGATGTGGTGTAAGAGAACAGATTGCGAAATACACGTAAACAGCATAAACCATGGGAATCGCAAAGATATTAAAAAGAATTAAATCTGAATTTAAAGATAAAAAACTGTGATTGTGCGTGGATGGAACGTTAATATTATGGTACGTACAATGGAACCTCATCAACTTTCACCTGCTATGTTACTTGCTTTCAGACGAGTTAAAAAGTGTACTGCCAATGAGATTTTGAAAGTGATGTTGAAGTCATCGGACAAAGTTGAAATTTCACCAAAGCAAATATTAATGTTTGTGAGTGCCGGTGCCGCAAACATGCTGTCTTTAGGTCGATCTCTCAAAGAACATTGGGCCAACCTCTTACATGTAACGTGCAAAATCCACGCTTTGAATCTTTTGGTATAAACGATTCGTGAATATTATCCACAAGTAAATGATTTAATAGCTAGTGCAAAGGCAGTCCCCGAAACGTGCGCGACTATTTCACAGACTGTGTCCCGAAATACCTGAACCACCAGAGCTGATAACTACGCGTTGAACAACATGGTTGAAGGCTGCGTTTTACTATCATCAATACTTTGATCGCGTAAAGAAGGTAGTTTTAAAATTTAATCCAATAGAAGTTGAAGGTATCAAGAAAGGCCAGGAATTATTTAAAGATCCTCAGGTTAAGGAAGATTTACAAACTATACACAACAATTACTTCGGACTAGCCGAGGGAATAGAAAAATTACAAAGTGTTACGATGTCGTTTGTGGATTCTGTTCAAATTGTGAATGATGTTCACGTACAGCTATTCGCTGTAGAAGGCGACAGAAATAAGTGTGTTATAGAATAATTTGAAAGAATTTTAGACAAAAATTCCGATTTTCATATATTAAAACTAATTTGCGAAGCTGCGTCTAAAGAACCATTCACTTCTTCATCACGTTTTGGGCATTAAAATACGTTTATTTCGCACGTCGCACTAATTTATGTGAAACAACTGTGGTGGCATATCTGATGATTGGAATATTTGAAAAATCTTATCCAGATAATTAATTCACTGATGCTTTATAATGCGGTAAGTGTTTGTGCAGTAGTAATAGAAAATTTCATGCATACGCCGCTGGCATGTGTGTCGGATTTACTATCTCTAATTATCACAGCGATTTTCGGAAGTAAACAAACACTTTATCTTACAGTAAAAATCAAGCACTTTACGAGGGATGCCTTTTATATTTCGGGAGAACAGAAACTAAAATTAATTATGGTACATAGCATTTTTTCAAAATATTCTCCACTAAGATCAATAAACTTTTGCATCCGCTTGAACCAATTTTCTTAGCACGTTTCCCACTCCTATTGAGATACCTCCAAAACATGTATTTTGGAAGCACCAACCGCTTCTTCAGACGTCGGTAAACGGTGACCTCATAATTTATTTTTGATTTGCGGGAATAGAAATAAGTTATTGGGTATCGAATCAAGGCTGTAAGGCGGATGACCCATCAATTCAACTTTTTCAGTTGTCAAAAACTCTCTTGTTTGAGGCGATGTGTGAGAGCTCTCCTGGTGGACAACGATCCGCCTTCGGCGGTTGGTTTCCCTTATTCTTCTGAACACTTGTGTACCATTCAGAATTGACCAATCTGTTTTTCATAAAGAAATCGAATAGTGGTGGAGCAAAATTTGAACCTAGCATTACACCAGACTTTATCTAAATGACTTCAATTGATACCCATTACAGTTTCTTCTATTTCTTAAATTGCAATCTATTTAATACAAAAAAAAAACTTTATAATTCCAAATTTTTTATTGAGAGTGCTATGCCAAATCTTATCGAAGGCCCACGTAAGCTCCATCACAGTACACATCTTTCCTTCAATAGATTATTAAATATAGTTGCATACATAATTGCATGGTATATACATTTGTCCACTTGGTCCATCTGAGATCTACTTCCTTCGCAAGTTTACTAGATTTTTGAATTAAGATATAATAAGAATAAGAATATAATAATAATAGACTTCTTGCCACATGAGGATATCCAGTTTATAAAACAGCGTGTGAATCTATGTGAGATTCTTTAAAGTTTGTTTTGAAGTTCCCTACGAATTTTCACAGTAGTAAGGTCATATCCAGGGCTCAATTTCAATTCTTGTTGTAACTTGATTAACCGGAAATCTCTTTGAGGATGCGTCAAGTTAATGAAGAAAATATAAACAAGATTATATACTATTTTCCAAGTTATAACAATTTAGTGCTGGATTTGACTGAAAAACTAAGGGTAGTTAGCAAATACATTATCCTTTATTGTTTTTCATCCATTCGCCAAGTTCAGTGCGAATGACAGTGTTGAGAAACTGTGTATGGTTAACCTTACAAGTCGCTTTCCAGCGGGTTTTCTGTTACTTCTGTGGCAGATAAGTTTCCGAAGTAATTTTTAATACCAGTATTGTGATTATTTAACGGGACTTAATTACCTTATGACTTGGTTGAATCTCGCTTTAGGTTCTAGTACTCGAGTTCTATAGGTGTATGCCAAATCTTTCTCAATATTTGTTTTTCTATAATTTTTTCTTTGATCAGATTGAGTAATTATTGCGTTGTAATTTTTGTTTTTTGAATGGGTGTTGCTTTCCCAACTGCTGTTTATATGGACTGATTGAATAATTCAACAGCATTGTCGATACTGACTTTAATAGAATTAAGTCCAGTTTTTGAAATATTGCTCTGAATTTGTTCCAATTGCTCATAAAGTCATATTTCTTTTCTCTTCTTCTAACTTATTTATTATTATTAATTATTTATTTTAAATGAAGAAAAGTTATTAATACACTCATTAGTGTTTTCGAATATATTTTGTTAAAATGTCTAATCTAAGAATAATGGGTTAAGGAACAACTTCTTTAGAAGTTACTAAAAATTAATTTAAAAAAAATTCGAAACTAAACTTGCCTCTGGTGACCGACATATTATTAATACGTGTGGCAATAAATTAAAGCAATGCCATCTGTAGACTAATTTTAAACGTCATAATTATCCGATTTGAAATGCAAAATAGTTCTTTTATACAAGAACAAATCTGAAAATATTGATTTGTTTAAATCGAAACACCGTTGAAGGAGGAAAGATATTCGAAACTATATTTAATAAAAATATCCACAAAAGTATTTTTAATAATATATAATATTATTAAAAATGGGGTGTGAAGAACACAATACAAGTTATATATTTTTGAATGTATCTCCTCTCCAGAGACGCAGATACGTATTTCACCTTTCTGCAGGATCGTCGGTACGCCCCTGCTGGAGAAGAGATACATTCAACCAAACATAACTACCTTGCTATCAACCAGAAATTATTAAGACAGAGCGTGAAAGAATATTCAGCGCTGTCTACATAATAACTGAGGAACTAAGCAACGTGTTTCTATAGACGGTAACAACCATATCTATAAAAAACTGTATTATCGTGTCTTCACTACTTGTCGGGCGAACCGAATGCGTATATAACAAAATAATTTGAAACATACATGAGTGGGTAAAAAACTGGAGAGGAGATACATTCACAAATATATAACTTGTATTGTGTTCTTCACACCCCATTTTTAATAATATTTTATATTATTAAAAATACTTTTGTATTATACAAATTGGTGTGGTTTTTACCCACTCATGTATGTTTCAAATTATTTTTTAAAAATATCCACGTTCACGTGACTGAGGTTTACTTCCACACTAACTATCAAAATTAATTATTCATTCACAATAAGTAAGCATACAATTTATTGAAACAATAATTTGCGATAAATTAATTATTCTCATATTGGAAAACAATTCACGTGCGGATATTCAGCATTCAAATTTATGCATTTGATATTCGCTCGCTTCCGAATAAAAATCCATTTCAAACAGAATATAGAATTTAATCTACAGGTACTTTTTCTTCTTGCAATTCGAATACAACGCAATTCCGTCGACACGAAATAACTAGAACATTTCAACAAGCTAGTAACGATAGTACTCCAATGCAATACGGTGTTCACCTATGGTATTTACTCTTTAGATGGAATCGTATTGGCGGACAGCCAAATTAGAATGGATTATCACTGACGTGTAGTATGGATAGCATCCTCATCGATTTTATTATTGGTGATAATTACGTATACAGGTATATGATGAAGAGTTATTGCGGTATATTTTAAAGTGGTGTCGTTTTCCCCGTATATGCTAGGTTGGGAAATTAGAATGTTTACATATTCTATATGTTATTAAATGCATTTCAATGATTTCCTTTTTATATTATGCTATTTAAAAACAGTATAACTTTTTTATCAAAATTATGGTTTGTTTCAAAAATAGGAAGAGTGGTAAAAGTTACCAGTTTCACATGAAAAGAAAAAAAATAGATAGTAAATGATCTCAAATTTGACATGAATTTGAAAATTCACAACCTACTAGCTAAGATATGAAATGAATGTAAAAGTAAATAAAAGTACTGTAGCGAACACAGATTACCGAAGAAACACATTATTCAATTCAATACCCTGCCTTGCGTTGCTGTGGCTATGGGGAATGATAGGAAAAGAAGAAAAATTATGTTTTTCGCAAAAAAATATTTTTTAATGTAAAGCTAGTGGATCGACTACATTTTTTGTTTGTCTGTTTAGTTTTTAATATAACTTCTTATAAACTATGTAACCTGCTATTTTAATAATGTTTACCTGTCTGTCACTTGGTCGTCACTTGGCTTTTGACACTTTCTTGAAATTACTTCAAAAATGTCACCTTGCAAATATCTAAGTTTTATTTAACTTCTTTTAATCAAATTTGTATCCTATATGTTCTCTTTTCTTCAATCCTATCTTGAATAAATACAATAGTGTTGTATTCTCTTAAATATTTTATCTTCCTCTCTTGTGATCCTTTATTTTTAACTTCTTTGTATAACAATTTCTCTATTCCTGTTTCCTGTTATTTTTCATTCTCTTTACACTTGTTATAAAATTCCTTCTACCAATACTATTCTTATTTCAATTACAATTTTTCGATTGACAATTTAGTACAAATATATATGTTTAACATTAATACCAGTAAACTTATTAATGATATTTACTTTCTTTAACTAATTTAAAACTATTGAATGATTAGACTTTTTATTCATATTTCTCCTTTCTTTCTTTCAAAAACTCAGCTACTTGTTTAATTATTTTTCAAATATCAATATCATTAGTATTTTCGCGTTTCGAATTTGACAATTGTCTGTAATATTTTTTTTTTAAATAACATCTTCCTGATATTTACATCTAACCTATACACATACACGTTATTTTAAGTTTTCATATAAGACAATTCATTCAAGATTAAATCAAAGTTATTTTCTTTTTTATAAGTAAGATTTCTTAACAATATGTAAGCGTAAATACAGTATATGATTAGCAAACGTCAACTTGTAATAAAAAAAGTACTACCAAATTAAGTATTTGAGAAATTTTTGCGCTACTTATATCGAAGCGCACTGAAAATTTCCCTGGTGCGGGAAAACTTTTGTCGCGCCCTGTAAAAAAAATGTATTTTTTGTGAATCTATAAATAACAAATTAAATGTCTTTGATTTATATATATATATATATATATATATATATATATATATATATTGCTAATAAGCTTAATTTGATACAAAATTGTGATATTTAATGTAAATAAGTATAATAATAATTATATTTCACTGACGTTGTGGTGCCAAAATTGTAGTGAAGCTTACTTTTGCCACACGATGAGCCGCCAAAATGATATGATGCTGACACTGTTAATAAGTATAATGATAATATAATGATGATATAAAAATAAATAAATATTGATGGAAACTATGTTCTTAATATTTAAACTTATATTTTTCAGTAATCAGCAGATCGATGAAGTCAATCTTAATGTAGCACACAGATGTCGCGGAGAGCAATGAGGTTAATATTATTTTAACGTATATCCCAGGTTCAAAGTCGGTCGACATACAAATATAGGTGTAATTGTGACTAAATAAGATTATCATAAATGTTGGCATCTATCTATATGAATAAAGAAATACTACAAGTTTGGTTTATAATCAGAAAATATTTATTAAAATATAGAAATCTATATAGTTATAGGTAGCTATTCTGCTAAAGAAGTTCGTTGGTGAGTCGTATAGCTAAATATAAGCAGTATTTAAATGAATTTAATATAAATATTTGAATCAATGCTTTAATTAATATATGATCTTTAATTATTTGAGATAAGGTAAAAATAATAGGTAAATAACAAAAGACCTATGGTTGTAGGTGTTTTCTAGACGAGAAGAGGATCGTAACAGCTTTGGAAAGGGTGTACAACCAGGAAAGAAACAGGATATAGGTTATTTTCCAACTTGGTTAAATAAAGGTTGAGGAAATTCAGTGTTTCGAAGTATATTTAATATTTAATAGCACTTTCGATATGTTTTCCCAGGTAAGTTTCTATTTATTTCGTTATGTTCTCGGTTATTCATGAGAGCGTCCCATTATAATGCTTAGTTCGTTAAATTGTAAAATTGTACTTCTGGCTCGTATTTTTTTTTATGTTCAAATTGATTAAATAATTACTATGCACTTTTATAATTAACAATTAGCAAGATTTTGCTGTTTTTACTTGATTTTATTAAAATATTCGGATCAGGATAAATTTTAGATGCCTACAATATCAAAATTTGGAAAAGGACGCTATTTGTCCTTTGTTTTTTCTCAAAACCTTGTAATGTGCAAATTACCTTGAATTTTATCTTAAAATATATTATTTTAAAATAGAACTTTGATTATAAAAATCATTCAAATGGATTCATAAAATATATATGTCAGCATATGTCAGAAAGCGGTAAAATTGTCAATTTTCAATACATATTTCTATGAATAGTGGTTTGAGAATTTAGTGCGCCACCATCCACAACCAGTTTTCCCAACTAGGTTTCTCAGCCGGAGAATTTTCAAATATGAGACTTCTAGCTTCTCGGGTTCCACTTAGGAAATACGTGTAAGAACTAAAATGAGTTGAGCGCCAGTGAAATGTTCACAAAAATTTATATACTATATAAAATTTTTGGGCTTATAAAAAAGTGACATGCGCCCTTTCTGCAAAATGAGAAATAAAACCCTGGTAAACTGAACGAATTTTTATTACTTTCGTAAGCAATACATACAAAATAACTTAAAAATAGTGGGATAAAGTGTAGTAACCTGAAAACAATGAACTAAACTTTATTATACTTCAACATTTTCATTATTGTTACAACATGTACGTGGCCATAATAGTATTAAATCGTAAAATGGTTTGTACTCCTCTGGTACAAATGCAGCACATGTGTTTAATGTGTTCCAGCTTATGGTGCTTTATTGGAACTTTTTGTAGAGGGTATGCTGGAGTTGTGGGTAAATTTGCAATTACAACCCTTCCAGGTTGCTTTAACTGAAAAGTATGTTTCATGAAACTATCGATATACTGATAAACTTCCACTCGACCAGGATATTGAGAATCATACAAGAAACTTGAGAAAGTGCTGATATTAAAATGAATTTTATTTTGTCGCGGAATGTCTTTAGACTGAGTTTCTTGTGATGTACAGTCTTTTTTGTACAGTTCTGGCCACCAGTTTCTAAAATTGATTATATCTGTTGTATCAACTTCTTTCACCGTATATTTTTTTGAATTACTACTGGTAATAATGAGTTCTGTTATTTGGTGGATCGTATAGATTCTATCATGCTTTCGTAAATTTCTTTTTATTATGGCGAAGTCTCTATCACAAGGGAGAAACGATTGACCTCTTACGGGAAAATAATGTATAATATTAGAGAATCGTCTACTATCAGTTAAAAAAGAAGCATTCGGATCAGTGTATGATTTTTATTTTGTCCCCAGTAATTGTCAGAAAACAGTCGAAGTTCCTTTACACTCTCTGGAGTTTCTTTCAAATAATCCACTAGAAACGAACAAATTTCGTCAGCTGTTTTCTTGGCTTGTCCTTCATGATAAATGTACAGTTTCGATGTATTTTGTTTGACATTAGGAATGCAAAAACATGAAACCGTCAACTAATTGTAGTAAAAGACGTCTCCCACGGGAGTTTTAGGTAGCTGCATATTTTGTATGAAATCGAAACATAATGTTAACACCTCTTTATTATCTTTTTCTTCTACCTCACTTTTTAGTTTTGAAAAAAATTTCTTACTTCGACGTTTATGTACTATTAACTCAGCAACTGCTGTTCTTTTATTAATTATTAAGTAGTTCACAAGTAGAACAAACGTCAATCTGAGGTCGACCAAATGACAAATTAAAATTTTCACGAAAGAAGTTCCTATAAGATGCATAACTAATATTTAAGCCAACATATTTTTCTGTAAACAAGTCGAACATTATTTTTATGTTAAGTTGACTGTCTAAATATTTCACTTCTTTTCCACAATAGTGGCTTAATTTGGTGGGAAAAGATTCCACATGACGTCTCATACACAGCTTTACATCCTCTGATAGTGCATTGGTACTTGACTTCTGTCCACGCAGGTCTCTTGGGGTTTGACCTAGTATAGTAAGCTCCTTGACTCTTCGAATGCGTTTTTCAGACACAGCATACAAATTTAAAAACGCCTTTTGACAAATTTGTATTCTAGAAATATAGCAAGCGCCAATTAAGTTGGCGCGAGGAGGGGGTGCGCAGAAGCCGTTTTTAAAAACGTCCACCCCCACTACTCAAGTAATTGTCAGAATACATTTGTCATTGACGTTTGACGGAACATAATGCCTTTGCTAGGGGATCATAAAGTGATATATGCTCAGAGGTTAGAATTATATGACATTTGATGTAAAACCAAATACAAATCTCCCCACTTCCTCTAATCCTGCGCGAACTTACCCCTCCTCGCGCCAACTTAATTGGCGTTTGCTATACCTTTTAAAGCAAGATATTTACATGAATGGGACTTTGGATTATAATGTTCTTCCTGACGAGCACGCCTCTGTTTTATGTCGTAAACTTGAATAAACTTGAAAATGTCTTGCTCATCTTTTGTTTGGAATGAATAAAATCGATTAAAAATCTGTAATCTCTCTTCTTCTGTAAACTTATCAAAACATTTCTCTTTACAGCTACAATACAAAATATGCTGTACTTATAAGAAATATAACAAAACCATTGTAATAACCTACCTGCATGCTAAACCCACTACTTTTAATGGAATTTGTTTGTTTCTATAGTTCTTGTATGCAGTACCTTCTACGCGTGATTGCTTGATTACATTTCTTTTGTATTTGCTAGGATCTGCTTTTCTTTTCTTCGGTTTAGAAGTAACTTCCATATTTTTGGTATTTTCGGTAAATTCACACTGTTAGACCCTAATTGTACTAAGCTTGTTTAACTATAACCACATAGTACACAATTAATTATTATACTAACCTCACTTATTGACATGTAGCTGCTGACCTATTGGATCATTACATGCAGAAAGGGAGCATGTCATTGACTTACGCCCGTTATGCATTAAACTTGCTATTTCTGATGTCCGATACATACATACATACTGTAAACCAGACATAAGCCCTTTTTACGTATTACGGTAGATATACGTCGATAAAGTAAATTTTCGTTGAAAACGCAATTTGAGACAAAAATGACTTGCCCCCTTTCTGCATAATGCAATTCATATGTTCTTCAAAACGAGTTATTATTTCGTTTCGTTTGACCTATATATTTCAAATTACAATCACCGCAATTAATTTCGTACATACCAGATTTCAAATTCAAATGTACTTTGTCTTTGTATTACCTAGAAGACTTTTGATTGTGTTTTCAGAGCGAAAATCAACTTGGAGATCTCGTTCTTTAACATCATCATTAATATTTTTCGTAATTGGGTAGAATGGTAATCACAAGTACTTTTTCTCGTGCTTATGTTGAGGTATCAAGCATGTGGACCCGCTGATTCTCTTTTTTAAATTAGTCTTTTTAATTAATTTATTAATTATTTCTATGTCAAAGACATTATACCTCGCGATATTTTTAATGAAATCTATTTCTTTTTCGTATTTCTCTTTTTCTTACGGAAAGTTTAGTAACCGATTAACTAAGAAATAAGAAGAAGCTGTCTTTTGTTGAAATCTATGATTTGAATCCGCGGTGATAAATCTATTAACATTAGTTTCTTTTTGGAAGATATCTATTTGTAATTTATCCTTATTTCTAATTACTAATGTATCTAAAAATGTTATCCCATCATTGTTTTCCTTTTCCACCGTAAATTTAATAGTCGGAAATTTCAAATAAATTTCGCTGTTTAACGAACATGTCCAATTCACAATTACGTTTATCAAAAAATTTTAAAAAAAAGTGTGTACTTGCAACATTTTCCTTTAATAAATAATCCGTACATTTAACCCAATGAAGTTACTTTATAACACCATTTCTTCAGGTCTACTTAAGTCGATTTAAATTTTCTCCTCACTCGAAAAATGTATATTTTAAAATATCTATCGTCTATACAACAATATTTTCAGTGGAAAAAATATATACGGGGTTGGGCAAAAGTAACGCATCAGTCGAATAATTCAGTAAATATAAACTTTAGAACAAAATGATGTTAACAAAAGTTTTTTGACAAGTTATTTTGTATTGGCTTCAATCATTTCTTTTTTTTTCATGATGATTACATATGACAAACAAACATTTTTTTATTTTTTTAAATGGAAATAATATTATTTTTAGACAATTCGGAATCTTTATTAAGTTCTGAATATGAGTGCGTACTATTTTCATGGGGTTATATAATAAAAATAATGAGAAAAAAATAAAATTTAATAAAAGTAAAACTACAAAATTAAATTAAAAGCTCAAAGTGACGTCCTTCTACGACCTGACAGTGTCCTAAACGTTCCCAAAAATGACGAATTGTATTTTGTAAACTATTAGGTGGTATGGCTTGTATCTCACGAGTAATTTTTGCTCTCAAATCCTCTAGGTTTCGAGGTTTCTCCTTGTATACTTGCGACTTCAAGTGTCCCCAAAGAAAGAAATCCAATGGATTTAAATCGGGAGACCTAGCGGGCCAATCAATAAAACCCCGACGTCCAATCCAACGACCGGGAAAAATTGTGTCTAAATACTGTCGAACATTAATAGCATAATGTGCTGGTGCTACATCTTGTTGAAACCATAGATTACGGTTTGGCATGCTTGGTTGATTGTCGTTAGGAAATAAAATCAACAGATCTGGTACAATATGGTTACGCAATAAATGTAAGTAGCCATCACCATTTAGGTTGTGTTCCAAGAAATACGGACCTATGATTCGTTGCCCAACAATGCCAGCCCACACATTAAGTTTGTGGCGATGCTGTGTATGATTTTCTCGCATACAATGAGGATTCTCAGTCACCCGATAACGGCAGTTGTGCCTATTTACAAATCCATTTAGACAAAATGTAGCTTCGTCAGAAAATACGATGTTGTTTAAAAAATTTGGATCGTTATTGGACAATTCCATTATTGTTTCACTAAACTGTAATCTTCTGTCCGGGTCATCTTCGTTAAGTTCGTGCAGTAAGTGTATCTTATAGGGCTTGTATTTGTTCGCTTTTAATATTCGTCTAATAGATCTGCTACTCATATCATTTTCTAATCCTAGTTGAGTGGTTGACGTAGTGGGATTTTCCGTTATAGCAAGTAAAACATGAAGAGATCGGTCTTCATTAGTGATTTCTTTTGGTCGGCCAGCTTTAGGTATATCTCTAACATCGCCCGTTTCTCTAAATTTAGTAACCAATCTCGAAACTGTTGATTGAGCTATAGGATCTCGATCCAAATAAACATTATTGAATAAAGTGCAAACTTCGTGATGTGAACGTTGCCTGTCACCATATCCGACCAACATAAGAATTTCTATTCTTTCTTTAGTAGTTAATTTGACCATTTTCACACAAAACACGTATTAAAAAAAGCAAGTTTTACGATGGAAACTATTTTATTGTGAAACGTCAATAATTCAATGACAGTCAAAAAATCTACAATTTCCAAAACAAACTACAAAACACTGTACTAGTCCAAATGTACGTTTATTAAATTTAATTTTTTTCTCAATATTTTTATTATCTAACCCCATGAAAAAAGTACATATTCATATTCAAAAATTAATAAAGATTCCGAATTTTCTAAAAGAAAATATTATTTCCATTAAAAATTTTTTTTTGCTGTCATATGTAATCAGCATGAAAAAAAAACGCAAATGATTGGAGCCAATACAAAATAACTTGTCAAAAAACTTTTGTTGACAACATTTTGTTCTAAAGTTTATATTTACGGAATTATTAGTCTGATGCGTTACTTCTGCCCAACCCCGTATATCTCAACAATACAAATTCAGCTAGTATACATATTACCTATTAATCAACATTACTATTCCGTTAACAATCTATAGTAATTACTTTATTCCTTTTACATTAGAAACTCATTTTCTTTGATGTTTCACTTTTTTTGTTTCCCTTGCGACGTCTCAAAGTACATTTTAGAGGATGAATTTATTCACGTCCAGCCATTAAATTAAATTCTCTTTGGAGTCGAGTGAAAATTTTCTTTTTAAAACATAAATAAAACGACTCCTTTATTTTAATGGAATAAAAAGAAATGTTGTGTAATAAATTTCACTATACTTACATTTAGTACTTTATTTTATTATTCAAAATAAACGATTATTTAAAGTGATTCTAATAAACATCTAACATAAAAAATATATTTCGTGCCCTTAAAAATAAGTACGAGAATGATTTTTTTACGTTCAACGGGGCAACACTGCATCAGGCTGGAGACGACTACATGTGAGTAGAAGGGGGTAGGTACGCAATCAGAAAAGCAAGGCTGTTCTTGCTATTACAATTGTAATAGATCCATTTATAAATAAATTTTTTTTACCCTATTACACCTTTCCAAATTTTTATCAAAATCTATTACCTTTTTATGATTAGAGCCATCTATAAGGAAGTGGCATCTATTGACGAAACCAAATAACTATAAAAAGGCCTCCATAATAAAAATAATAATAAACTGAAGCGTGATACAACCAGTTATACTGATTTATGTTCTTTTTGCTGGCATGAATTCAAATTGTCAGCATGTAATTCCCCGCCAACCCGAGTGGGGTGATGTCATCGGGTTCTATTTCTGTTTATTGATATACTTACTATAATGTGTATTAAGAGTTTATTTGTCTTAATTTTTATGTAAATACTTCTGATTCAATATCCGAATTTAGAATTTATTTTCCCAACTTAATGAATGGCGTCTATTGAACAGTTGCGACGAAGCAAAATAAAAAATTTCAGAGGATCATCTTCATGAATTTGGGGGAGAGATATTTATCAGACAAAATGCATTAAATACAAAGTATCCAAATTTTAAAAAAATAGTGTCAGGATTATTATCACTACCACATTCTCCTCACTTGTCTGATGAACAAGAAGAACATCGCTTATCCATTGGCCAAGAATTGTTGGATCGCTTGACAACCAAACCCAATTTCATGCACAAGAGTGATAACTGGTGAAGAATCATGGATATTTGAATACGATCCTAAAACAAACGGGCAAACTACAAAGTAGCACACACCATCATCACCGCGGCCGAAGAAAGCTCGCATGAGCAAATCCCGAATCAAGTCCATGTTTATCATTTTTCTTGATTGCTGTGGAATTGTCTACAAAGAATTCGTGCCGCAGGGCCAGACAATGAATCAAACCTTTTATCGCGGGGTCCTTGAACGTTTCCCGAAAAAGGCTTTATGTGTGAGACCCAGGCGCGGCTCGTGATGACGTATTTGGGAGTGCATGTACAATGATGCGAGGCCTCGTGTGTTTTCGGTGTTTACTAAGAAAACGCTACAGTTAGTACACAAGAATACACGAAGCACTCGCATCATTGTACATGCACTCCCAAATACGTCATCACGAGCCGCGCCTGGTGAGACCTGACATTGCCGACCAGCTCTTGGATCTTCCATCACGATAATGATTTCTGGTATAAAAGTTCGCAAACGATAATCAATCCGATAACACTATTTCTTCTGACGAATATCACCCCGTCGAAAAATTATATAATTATTCCCAAATGCATGCTTCTTACCAGATGTCATCCCAGGACGTTGACAGTTAGACAGTTATCCTTACAGTAATATATTACTGTAAGAATGTTGACAGTTATATTTACTGTAAATATTACTACTAATGGGTGATTCATTTGGAGGTACTTTTTTAGGTGGGGATTTAATGGCTGAGCGCGCATGCGACGCGTCAGCGGACTGCGCATTCTGGTTCAGTACTATTTGACATTACGTAATGGAAAGACTTAGCCCGGCACAGCGTCTACAAATAGTACAGCTTTATTACGAAAATGGGCGTTCTACAAAGAATGTGTATCCTGCGCTTAGAGCAACATATGGGCCACATAATCGGCCTACCGAACGCACAATTCGCTATACCATCAATAAGTTTGAAACTCAATTTACAATAATGGATAATACGCGACCACATAGACCTCATCCAGCACGTAGTGAAGGAAATATAGCGGCGGTAGCAGCGAGTGTACGCGAAGACCGGGAAGAATCAATTCGTTCGCCTTTCTCAACAGCTTGGTTTGTCGTATGCAACAACTTGGCGTATTTTACGAAAGGATCTTGGTTTAAAAGCATACAAAATTCAACTAGTGCAAGAACTAAAGGCGACCGACCTTCCGAATCGTTTCCGTTTCAGCCGTTGGACTCTTGATAAACTTGCAGAAGATCCACTGTTTTCGACAAAAATTTTGTTCTCCGATGAGGCCCATTTCTGGCTTAATGGGTACGTGAATAAGCAAAATGCCCGTATTTGGGGTGATGAGCAACCTGAAGAGATTGAAGTACTACCATTACATCCAGACAAAACAACTGTTTGGTGCGGATTATGGGCCGGTGGAATAAGTGGTCCATATTTCTTCAAAACAGAAGCCGGCCGGAATGTGACTGTGAATGGCGACCGTTATCGCGCCTTGATAAGGGACTATTTGCTGCCTGAACTTGACACCCGTGGTCTACAAGACATTTACTTCCAACAAGATGGCGCCACTAGCCATACAGCTCGTGAAATTATGGCTTTACGGCGAGAACGATTCGGTGAACATTTAATTTCACGCTTCGGACCAGTAAATTGGCCGCCTAGATCTTGTGACATCACACCATTAGACTTTTTTCTGTGGGGCTACGTGAAGTCTAAAGTCTACATGGATAAACCGGCTACAATTGAGGCATTGGAGGCCAATATTACTCAGGTCATTGGACAAATACCACTCGAAATGCTAGAACGCGTCATTGAAAATTGGAACAGCAGAATAGACTACGTTAACCGCAGTCGCGGCCAACGTTTGAGAGAAATAATCTTTAAAAAATAATTGTAAAGAATGGTTCTTTTGTATGATAATCAAGTTTCTTAAATAAATTGGCCTTTTTCATTTGTTCTTTGCTTTTGGAAAAAGTATCTCTAAATGAATCACCCATTATAAGGATGACTGTAAGGATGTTGACAGACATATTTACTGTAAATATTACTGCAAATATTCCCGAATCATACTATTATGGTCTGCCTATGTCCACACCTTTTTGTTGGTTAGAGAATTTTTGGTAGATAAAAACAGCTCCATGTGATTTTTTCCGACGCTTAAGCGAAAATTAAAAGATTACCATTACGGAGCAATAGACAACATCCAGTAAGAGTAACGACACAGGTTCTAAACATCTTAAAGGAACAAAACTTCCAGAACTATTACTTACTAACTATTACAGTGCTAAAATCGCTGAAGACACTGTGTGCATTCCCAAGGAGCATACTTTGAAGGGCACAAGACTAAATTGTAAATACATTCAATAAAAAACTTTAAAATAAATAATTCTCATTACTTCCAAGGCATACCTCGTATAAGGAATCCTATACAGGGTTATTATTATGTATGGAAACGGTCAAATAACTCGAGAACGGTTCGAGATATGTTAATGAAATTTAGTACACGAACATAAAGAAACGTTTGGATTTTTTTTTATATTGTTTAATTTTTTTTTTGTCTTATCGCATATTTGAAATCCAAGGTTAACTTGATCTTTTCTATAGGGCAATAGTGCTTGAATTTGGCATTGTTAGAAAAATATTTTTTTACCGAATTCAGCAATATAAATATAGTACGTCTATTTTCCAAAATAGTTTAAAAGAAAAAGGATAAAGAGTATTTCGGTCTCTTTTTTAACTATATTTAGATCACAGAATTCAGAAAAAAATGATCTTACCAACGATGCCAAATTCATGCGCTATTCCCATTTAAAAAAAGTCAAGTATGCCTTGGATTTCAAATATGCGATAAGAAAAAAAGTGAAAATATAACCTGAATATGGCAAATGTGCGTGATGTTATGCTACGAGACCGAAGGAGAACAATCCATGCCATTTGTAACATTATCGGATTAACGTAAGGCGTTTGTCAGCGTATTCTCTCCAGTGAACTTGAAATGCGGCATATTACTGCGAAGTTTGTGCCAAGGTTGCTTAGCATTGAACAGAAGCGGTACCATGTTCGTGTGTGCACAGAGTGCAGAGGGCGAAGGAGAGCAATCCATAACATTGTCGGCCTGTCGTACTGCGTTTGTCAGATGATTCTATCCGGCGAACTCGTTATGCGGCGTATTGTTGCGAAATTTGTGCCAAGGTTACTCAGCATTGAACAAAATCAGTACCGTGTTCATGTGTGCACAGAGTTGAAAGAAACTGCCGAAAGAGATGCAAACTTCAATACCGCAATCATTACTGGCGACGAATCATGGGTGTACGGGTATTACACCGAAGCAACGCAGCAGTGATCGCAGTGGAAGACACCATCATCACCACGATCAAAAAAAAAGGTCAAAGCAACCTCAATTCGATGTTGATTTGCTTCTTTGACGCTGATAGTACCGTGCACACAGAATTTCTCCCTCCAGGTGAAGCAGATAATGGTCGATTTTATTGCGATCTTCTTCGGCGACTAAGAAAAACATTCGACGCAGGTGGCCTACCAAGTGGTGCAACAATTCGTGGATCCTTCACCACGACAATGCACCAACTCACTCATCACTTGTTGTGCGTCATTTTCTAGCCTTAAGGAAGACGGTAGCACTACCCCACCCTCTCTACTCCCCAGATCTCGTGACTTCTTCCTGTTTCTGAAGTTGAACCTGAAGCTCAAAGCGCGCAGTTATGAGACGATTGAGGAAATCCAAACCGAATTGCAGGCGTATTGAAAATGTTAACACGCGCAGACTTCCAGCGTTGCTTCCAGTCATAGACAAATCGCTGGTATCTGTGTTTTCATGCGGAAGGAGAGTACTTTGAAGGAGATTGTAGTGAATAAGTTATTAAGAACAATTTATTGTTATTTTTCACATTTCGGGAATTTTTGGGTAGCACCTCGTATGTTCATAGAATTTGAATGAAATTTCATTGAAGAGTCGCTCCCCCGTCAAATCACCCTCGTTTTAGTCGACGCCATGGATAAATTAAACATAAATAAAACTATCACAATTTTTATAACGGTTTAATTGGCAAATATTATTACAAAAATAAAACAATTTACAAACACTCAGCTGTACAAAACATTCGATTTTTCAACAAAATCTACCCTCTTGAAACTTTTTTATCTGCCTTTTTTGATTGATCGAATTTAGCTTCGTATTGGGGCGCGCATCCGGTAACGTTTTCGATTCCATCACAAGAATTCGTCAGTTCGTTAAAAGCTAGATCCTCACCGCAATTGTATAGTCTAGGTTTATTATCTATGCATATAAAGAATTTCTGGCAATCAGTAGGCGATCGGAAAAAGCGATATTCTGCAGCCAAGAAGTGTCCTTCTGATTCGGGGCATGTGAATCCCAAATACGCTAAAAGATAAAATATTATTTAAAAGATACATGAAAATTAACAAAACTTATATACATATACAGAAATTCCAAAATGCATTGACGATTTTTAATATGGAATAAATTTTTATTGGTTAATCATTAAAAAATTACAACGACATCTTCATCTATAACCTTGGCGGTTTTTCTATTTAAAAATTGAATGGTGTAAGTGGCATCTTTCTTCTGCTACACATTCTTCTAGCTGTCGCACGAATTCATCCATCACTATGCCTAGCATCTCCAGTGGAATCACTTCAATTTAGTTTAAAATGTTTTGTTTAAGATCTTCAAAATTACGGGGTCTATTATTGTACACACGACTTTTTAGATATCCCCACATAAAAAAGGCTGGCGTTGTAAAGTCAGACGACCGAGCTGGTCAGATTATGTTCCCGTTGCGAGAAATTAAACGGCCGGGAAACATATCACGCAGCATATTAATAATGAATCACACCATGTGGCCCCATCCTGCTGAAACCAGTAATTACCAGTTATTTATACCTTGGCCGGCAAAAAGTATCAATCATGTGACAATATTCTTCCTGAGTTACTGTTGCGTTATGCCTGTTCTCTTCAAAAAAAAATATGGGCCAATAATTCCTGTGGCTAATAGGGCACACCAAACCGTTACTTTCGCTGCGTGAAGTAGTCATTTGTGAAGTTGGCGTAGGTTTGTTGTTGCCCAATATCTAAAATTGTGTTTATTAACGAATCCATTTAGATAAAAATGAGCCGCCTCGCTCATAAACAGAGAACGTTCACCAGCAAACAGGCCTAAAAATTATTTGCAAAACTCAAGTCGATTTTGTCCATCTAATAGGCTTAGTTCTTGAACAAGTGCCAATTTATAAGGTCTAAGTATTCTATGAAAGCTGGTGTTCTTTAAACTTAAGGCATGTGCATGTTGTACAGTTGAGCGTTGTGTACTCCTTAGGTTTTACGCAAAGTGTTGTAAATCGGGCTATGAATTGCTATATGACAAATGGTGCAGCAGCATACATTCATGGCGGAGAGGGACAACGTCGTACAGCTGCTGTCGAAGCCTGACTATTTGCTAATAGCGAATAGTGTAATTTTGATGGTATTGCTTGATTTGAAATTTTTTCTCATTACGATTGGCTGACAGGACTCTTTAAAAAATAATCTATAACATTTCTTCCAACCCATAAGCATAATTATAATCTAAAACCATTATCTTCAGCATCCAAAGTACGGATAAATTTAGGTTTGTAGATGTATGTTCTTGTAATTTTTTTGTAACAAAATTTTTCTAACACCAAGTTCTGCAACTCTTTTACGCAAAGACAATTATGGATTTTTATCTTCTGATCTGCTAGTCAAAAAAGTTAACGCATCATCCTCATTGTATTGGTTTCTTGTTTTCATCCTTCTAACTACAGAACCAGTTTCATCAAATTTTTGATCTGTTTTAACGTTTTAATTTTAACTTAGTTTTCATTAAATTTATCAATAACTGTTTGGTACGTAATTCCTCCCTAACTCCCTAAGATTTTATTAAATAAATACTCTGCTGCAAAGCGACCATAGTTTTAATTAAAGGTATTAATTACTCACAAGCAGTTATATCAGTAAGTAATAAATTGAATCAATCACTTTACCAGTTCCAAGTAATAGGACAACTCTGAATTTACTTTGAACTTAATAGTAAAGAAGTATCTGTGGACACAGAGTGTAATAAAATAAATTTAATTGCTTTGATCTGACGTATAGTATCAATTTCGATATAAATACATTATAATAAGAATAGCAAATATTACATACCCAGTGGCATAACTCAGAATATACATATTACACTTATATTGTGCATGTTATAACATCACACACTCAAGTAAGAGATGTAGTTTATAACATGTCTCAAATAATTATAGCGATGTCTGAAAGATGGCACTAACATTCAGTATTTTTGAGTTGTCTCCCGATTTTAATATAATCTAAGAAAATATCTAAACTTTACAAACAACCAGTCTATTTGTGTAAGAAATATTTGAAACTCAACTAATATTTTCTTTTTTAGACATTAAAAAATTAGGACAAAACGTGCTGAAGAAGTGATTTATCATTTTTTCCAATTTCGTTTTAATAAAAAATAATGCATTTGAATCTATCTTTCTGAAACATACACTATAAACTATAAAATAACAAATTGAGACGATTTCCTAACAGTTTTATAATATATACCTTCAGCATTGCAGCTTTTAACTTGATCGGGCCAATCACATCTGTATAATTCTTCGTTGAAAGCTAAACCTTCAGGACAATCAAATACGAAAGCACGACCATCAACGCAATTTTTAAACTGTCCACAATTAACCTCGTCTCCGATCTTGTAGTAGCCATATTGATGGGGACAATCTGCAGTAGACTGAGGTTCCTCTGTTAAAAATAAGTACCTATAATATTATTAACTGTTTCTGCAGTAGGTTTTTAGTGAAGCAATGTTAATATTTATTGAACTAACAAAAATTAATTAAAATAACACCGAGCTTTGCTTTTTTGCGGATTTAAATTGTAATAACCCAATTAAGTAATGCAGTGTACCTTTTATCTGAGTCAAGGCGCGGCCCCGTGTTTAATTCATATTATATCCAAACATGGCCCCGCCCGACGTAACTTACATACACAAGCATTCTCAAGGTACGTTACACACTTTCAACACTCATTTTTATCTAGAGTAAGGACATGTAGTCGAAATAAGATCACTCTAACGATATATAAGGCGTCCCATCTCAATGAGAGGCAGTCTTAGCAGAGTCACAATACACAGACGGTACGACAATAGTGAGAGTGAGTTAGAGTCTCCTTTCGACTACCGTCTACATTTGTTAACTATGTAAATATCATCTTTGTTGAATCGTTATAAGTGTTGGTTAATTAAACTGTGTTAAACCTACTTTACTTGTGCATTATTTAACGCTACCACGATATCTGCGTAAAGACTCATCGATGTGGCCCTCAGGGCCGGGCCCACATCACAAAATCTGTAAAACAAAGTCTGGTATTATTTTAATTAATTTGATTTCGTTCATTAAGTACGTGGTAAATTCGTAATTTATTAAACATCTAATGTATCTTTATTTATTCAGAGAAAGCGTCAAATTAGTAATTAATGCATGCAAGCTTACTTAAGTATAAGTACGAATAGAAAAAAAAACAAAGCAAACTAAATTATGGAAATGATGGGTATAGGAGATCTGGCAATTAATTGGTACAAAATACAAGAACACAATTGAAGTAATACAAAAATTAATTGATATTTATTCAAAGTAATTTCAATTCACATTAGTACACTTATTGCAACGTTGTAAAAGTTTTTGAACACAGTCAACAAATACATCCGAAGAAATGGTATTGATGCGTCGGCTAGATTTTTCTAAATATCTTCTACGTCTTGAAATCGTTTATCTTGAGGACATTTTTAACTGTTGGAAAGAGGAAAAAATCAGCCGGTGTCAGGTCCGGTGAATAGTGTGGATGATTGATCCCAGCGACTCCTTCTTTCACGAGAAATGCCCTTATTAAAATTAGTGAAGAATGTGTCTATTATCATGAAACAAGAACCAACTACCCTTTTCTCTATATTGTGGTCGCGCTCGGGAAATGCGCTTCAGTAATGTCTTCATCACTTCAAGGTAGTATGCACCAGTAACTTGTGTTCTTCCGGTAAAAATGCTTTATGAATTACACCCTGATTATTGCAAAAACATAATCTGAATGGTTTTGATTCTGGATTTTTGCAAACGAAACTTTTTTGGTGTTGGTGATGTTTTTCCAACCCACTGCATACTCTGGGGCCTCGTCTCAGAATCATACTAAAATACCCATGATTCAAGAAGAACTTTTCACGAATCTTCCTCTTTCCCAAATCTAAATGCAATATCGAATCGGCTCCTTATTTGTGTTTAACTCTGACATCATTTGAAGGTTCATTCGTCGATCTCGTACGCACTTTTGCTATTGTATCTGCATTTTGACAAATCGACGGACGTTCAGTTCTAGTGTCATCTTGTACACTCACACGTCCATTTTTAAATGGCTTAAACCGCTCAAACACAGTAGTACGACTTAAGGTGTTATCATCGTACACAGATTTTAACGTCTCGTAAATTTCTATTGCAATTTTACCTAATTTACAGAAAATTTAATATTTACTCGTTTCTCCATTACGACTGGCACAAGAATGATGTGTGCTCTAACATCCTACTCAGAAACTAACAGCTGTTTTATCTTCGCTTAACCGGCATCTATTGATAAGACTGTGAACTATTATATGCTGTTCTATTTTTGGGTCTATTTCAAGTGGGAGCGTCGATCCGAGAGTTAAATTGCCACACTTCGTATAATTCAAACAGCGAACGTATCTGAAAACCCTAAAACGATATGAAACGTTTTAGAAGAATGAAAAGTATTGATTTCGGAAGAAAATAGACGTAAAAGTGTGTATTTTGCACAAGAATATCTGAGAAAGAAATGCAGCACCAGGAAACGATATCATTTATATTCAAAGACATTCTTGAATATGATGTCAAAGCAAATATACTGTTACACTTCGTATATACAAGAATATTTTAATTTAATTTTAAATTATATTTCTTCAAATATATTTCGAATTTAAAAATATAAATTCAAACTTTACATTTTCTGTGTATATTTCGTATTTGCAAATAGAAAGCTTTTCTTTTATATTATTCATTATTCAAAACATCGTCAGCTTCACCCCCCCCCCCCTCACCTATGGGCCATAAAACAAACCTACCCGTTTCCAAACCAGTGTTCTCTTACACCGAACTCATTCTTCTTCTGTTTCAAACCTTCGTAAGAAAACCATCATACTCCACATGCTGTTCAGCATACAACACGCCATCCGGCCGCGACATGTTTTCAAGGTAACTCTCTACTGTTCTGTAGAGATTATTTATTTTACTTGCATTCACATTAATTGAATTAATTAATTTATTTCCAGAGTAATTTTTGCATGTTAATTTTTAATTGCTTATTCAACATTCCTTGTATATATATATATTACTTTCACTTAATTACTTTAAAATATATCAACGCTCAATTTCTTTCTTGTAAATATTAAATCAAAGCTTTAAGGACAACGTTGGTGTGTTTTATTTAGTTAATAAGTTGTAATATAATTATTTCAGTACATTATACGCGTCCTGGATCTTCGATGTTCATCATCACCACCACTTATTGTTTAAACATTTATAGCATTGTTAAAACGCTCCAGCTAGCCTGGAAAAATCAACATGAGCCACAAGCGTCCATCTTGTATCAATTTGGCGCTCCCACGTGCTCAAACTCAACAACCTTAACCCCATCTAGCGTTCTAGTAACAATATAAAATTAGCGAAAAAATGAAAATGAAAAACTTTATTGGTACTGCCAAATACATTGGAAGCAATGGTATGATTTGGCATTCAATGTCGGTGACTAGAATTTAATTTCTATAGAAGTTAAGATGGACTAATTTCAATTATCTAAACACATCACACACCATCAATTTAAGTGGAGCATTCAGGTACAGACAACGAGTAGGTTTTCCAACAAGACAAAACACACAATGATTTTTATAAAAAATGATTAGTCTAGTCCGTTCCAAAATAATTCAATCCACCACTTCATGCACAGGATTAAAATCTTATCCAAAAGATTAGAAAGCAAAATTTGAAAATGTTGCACCACTAATGCATAAACTAAAAGGAACTCTTAAAATAGCATAGAATTAAATAAATCCTTCCATAACACAGAATTTGGTAATGTTCACGTTCAGAAGACTAGCAAGGTGTGAATTCATTTTACAAGAATGTCACGTATTTGGAATAAATATAAAGCAATAAATGAAATGTAACAATATACTAATATTTTGCTAAGAATAAATCATCTTAATTATAACTTTTATTGAATAATTATTTTGATTTTGACCTTTTGACCAACGTAATTTTTATCGCAAAATACTTCTTCACAAAAGCAAGAAATGCTCAAGATCTAATTTTTATACTACGATAAACCAGTGAGAAACTAGAATAAATAATGAAGAAGCTAGTTTTCAAGTTCAAGAAGTTTTCAACGAAATAGGTATTAAACAAGCATGTGTTTCACTATGAAGAAATTGAAAGTTTGGTATTAGAAACTGGAAGACGTAAAAATTGCAGAAGTAGTGATTGAGAATAACATAGATATTTGGCGTACCGGAAGAAAGCTTATAATTTAACCTAAACATCCTTACCGAATAAACATAAGTTAAAAGTAAACGCAATAGAAATTACGTTCAGAAAGCAACTAAATATAAAACCAATAAAAACGAAATGTTGAGGATCAGGTAAGGTGGTCAGGACATGTTTGCCGCACTCAGGAAGAAAGGTTTACAAAAATAATTTATAAATCAAAAACAGTGGTAAAGAATACAAAAGGAATAACAAGAAAAACCTGGAATGAAGAACTAAGAAAAGAGGTAGGAGAGAAGAAGCAAACGATGGAAACGTATTGTATGTGAGTCATCCGACTCTACATCAGGCGAACACCGGCGATGATGTCACTCGCCTACCACGTCATTATATATTACTTGTAAACTAGCACACTTGCCGACCGCGTCATCAGTCTTCCGAAAGTTCTAGAGCCTGAAACCCGGAATATTCTCGAACCTTGTAAAGACTATATGTATAGAACTCTCACCAGGGAGAAGCGATTCAAGCAACAACCGTGGTATTAGAATATAGTTATAAATGTGAAATAAATATTGTGAATATAAATAATGTTATTATTGTTATTAATTATTGGAAGCAGTTGTTGAAGAAGAGGAATTGGAGGAATTATGGTTACCACAAGATGAGGCTAAAGCTTCACATGTTTTGAGAGAAATTTGAGAGTGATGTGGGATGGCCGGCGCGCTTTCATCAGATATGAGCATGTACAATGTTTGTCTTTAAGGATATCAGAAAAGGTGTTCAAACATCGCCCTCGCGACCAACAAAAGTTAATAGAGCGGATTAATGAAGACGTTAACGTCATACCTCGCGATATTAGTCAACGAGCTGTGTACAACTTCAGAGATCGCCTCCTTGCTGCTAAGAGCCATCTGGAGGGCAATATTTTAAAAACTAAATGAATATAAAATTGCGTGTACTGTAGAATTCGAAAATAATAACAGTTTTTTTTCTATATATGAGAGACAGTCGCGAAATTTCAGGAATCTGGCAACGCTATTTAGTTTGATAAATGATGCATATGTACTTGTATATTGCAATGCGTCAAAAATATAACGTTTTTGTAATTTTTGTTTGTTGTTTTAAACTTTGCATTCCTGTTGAGTTAAGTCCTGAAAATGTTTGTGCTATGATTTATTATGATTTTTACTGTGGTTTAACTTAATACCAGTGCATAGAAATTTTAATTTCTGCATTTGGTGATGAAGCGCCATCAAAAACAACGATATATCGATGGTTTCAAGAATTCAACTGTGATCATACTACGCTTTAGGACCAAGCAAGGGAAGGGCGTTTTGCAACATCTGTTGTTCCGGAAAATATCGATTTTGTATGTCAAATAATTGAAGAAAATAGTCATGTAACGTATGATGACTCATCATACCCATCATTCATACTAAATCTCATCTGTAATGAGATTCAGTATGTTGCTATGTTGTTCAGGCACGCTTGCATATTTTTAAGACCTCGATACATTCAATTTTGCATACTGTTTAGCCTTGAGGAAACGTTGTTGTCGTTAGATACCACATAATCTTACCACGACTCAAAAAGACGATCGCGTAGAACGGTGCAAAGTAATGCTAATGAAATTCAACCATGAATCTTAAACATGTCTATGACATCATTGCAGCAACAACAATTACAAAACAACAATCGATAGTTTAGGTGTTTCCAAATTACCTTCTGCCAACAAAAGGTGTTACTTCGTTGAATACCACATAATATATCCACGACTCAGAAGGACGATCGCGTAAAATGGTGCAAAACAATTCTGAAATAATTCAATCACGGATCTTCATAATACGTCTATGAAATCATTACAGATTACGAATCACGGATATATTCGTATGAACCGGAAACAAAACAACAATCAACAGTTTGGGCATTTCAAACTGAACTTCTGCCAACAAAAGTTGTTCGCTCACGAAGCACTTCTAAA
Organism: Melolontha melolontha; assembly: GCA_935421215.2. Classification (NCBI taxonomy): domain Eukaryota; kingdom Metazoa; phylum Arthropoda; class Insecta; order Coleoptera; family Scarabaeidae; genus Melolontha; species Melolontha melolontha. The sequence goes on from OW285242.1 coordinate 55,811,082, forward strand.
CAAATGATTGCGAGTTTCAAAGCAAAATACCTTTTCATGTTTCATACGTTTCATGTTGATCCAATTATTTTGGAGAATCGTCGAATTATAAATGCGGAATGGTTTATAACAATTTACTTACTCGAAGATATTGATGACTGGCGAAAAAACAACCCTAGACGTGCAATCACCCTTCGTCATTATAACACTACTCGCTCAACAGTCGAATATTTGCGAAGTAAAGGCATCGATTTAATTACTCATCCAGCCAGTCGGCTCTTGATGACGTACGATGTGCGCTGCTGCACGGATGAGACTGCTTCGTTTAAGCTTTCATATATACAGAGAAGCAAGTAACCGTACCGAAATCTTCCGAAATAGTTCGAAGTAGTCTCATCCGTGCAGCAGCGCACATCGTACGTCATCAAGAGCCGACTGGCTGGATGAGTAATTAAATCGATGCCTTTACTTCGCAAATATTCGACTGCATCCAGCCAATACGAGCCTCGTCCCGTTTCAGTTGGCCCACTTTCCAAAATACCAACAATTTTAAAAAACAGTAAAATTTATTGAATTTATACTTACGTATTAATCTCAATATTGATTTATTATAATCTTGACAAAGATATATATCTTGTTTTTCTAATTTTTATAACAAAAAACTAAATTATACATTACTTATGAATTTGATGTATTTTATGGATTTACAAATTATTTACATTTTGTTCAGAAATTAGGTAAATATCGAGGTGGCTATGAAAGCAATTTCGGTTGGTTGTCATTAGGTTGTCGAAAGTATTAAAGGTGAATTTAAGAGTAAATATGAGTAAAAAATCAAATACAGAAATAGGTGAATTACTATCTTTATCACGATATACTGTAAGAAACATAGGGCGTTTGTGTAAAACAAGTAATTAAGTTGCACCAAAGGCTCGATATATAAGAAAATCTAAAAATCACAGACATGAACAACAGAAGAGCATTACAAAGAATAATTCGGGAACATTGACGTGCTAACTACGGACAACTCAGAATATTATGGAGTGAAGCCATTGGAAAACATGTTTCAAGATCGACATGCCATAGAGAAGTTCAAGATTTGGGATTTGGCTCATACAAGGTCTGGATATTTTGTTATTCTACGAGTGAAAAATTAAGAAAAAGTATTTATTTCTTTAGGCTAAAGAACAACCACTACTGACAGCAAAACAAACCAAAAATAGATTGAAATGGGCTAAAGAATATAAAAATTGGCTTCCTGAGCAGTGGAATCGAATTCACTGGAGTTATGAATCTCGATTCGAAGTTTCTGTAGGTGATAGTCGAAGCAGTCATTCGACAAGAACACGAAGCGTATCATCCAAAATACTTCAAAAGGAAGGTAAAATTTCCAGCTGCTGTTATGGTATGGGGCGCAATGTCTGTGAAAAGTGTCGGAAACCTACACTTTATTGACGAGATCGTCAATGCAGAAAAATATTTAAATATTTTAATAGATTCGTTATTACCGACTCTGGAAGATGCTTTGAACTCTGGACAGGATTTTATTTCCCAACAAGACGGTGCAGGTTGACATACGTCAAAAAGAGCTTTTAAATGGTTTTCAGACAATAATATTCCAGTCTTAGAGTAGGTGTCCAGTAGTCCTGATTTGTCACCATTAGAAACATTTTGGCATAACATTAAAAAACGGCTGCGTGCCAGTCCTGTAAGAATAATCCCAGAATTAAAAAAATTGCAAGAAACTTGGAATTTACATCTGAAGATTATCAGGACTTAGTTGAGACGATGCCAAGAAGATTTTAGACTGTAATTAAAGATAAAGGAGATGTTAGGCAGTACTGACTTCACAATTTAAATAAGATAAAAATTATCTTTGTTGTTTCTTTTCAATATTGTTATTATTTTCAAAATTATTTAATTTTAAGTAGTGTTAAAATGTTCAATTAATTGTAATATGTTGTAAAAAAAATTCTTTGAATTTTTGGTGACTAATATCTGTTTAAGTGAAATTTTAGCGAGTGGGCCAACTGATCTGGGCCAACGGAGCTCGTAGTCCTGACTTGACTCCAAGTGATTTTGTTACGTTTACAACAATTAAAAAAATGCGGGACCACCGTTTTTTCTATCCAGAAGAGGCCATTACTACATTCTAGTCATACATGAGTACGCCAGCTTCAGAATGTCGTAAATGTTTCAATGATTGGTTTGAACGAACGAAAAAGTGCCTAGAATTGTAGGTATAGTAAATATTTCGAAAAATATTAAAGCCGTTTATTAGCGTATTAAATGTTTTCTTCATAATCCATTTATCCTTTATAGTCCCTGAAAAGTACTTAATCAGTTCTGCCGCACCCTGTAGTTTGCAGTGTTGGCGTCGACTTTATTGATAGCCATTTACCACGCTAACGAACCTAATTTACTTAATTTTCGGAAAGAATATGTCATGGAAGTCGAAAGCGCTTAAAAAATAACGACGCTCGTTTCTCTGATATCCTATATAATTTTAATCCAATTTTGTAAATGCCTTTAATAATAATTATTTTATAATCAATTACTTTTTACTAAGCTATTTAAACATTGACATGTAATATCAGTGGGTAGATAATCGACTTAAACACGAATAAATAAACAACGATCCATTACCCTTTATTGACACATCTCCATAAGACGTCCCACATTTTCAACCATTATTTTCAGCACCACCTTAATAATAATAAAGTACTTACGAGTGGCTGATCTGCCTACACAATCCACATCTATCGGATATTGACAGGGGAAGGCATGAGGGCTCAAAGCCGCGTTGAAGAGCAAACCGTCGGGACATAATTTTTCCTCTCCGATTCCGTCTATGCATTCGATGTAGCTGAAAGTGAAAGTCTCGTATTTTATGTCTTCATATATATGTATATGAATATTTGAATAGATAATGTGTATAATAAAAGAATGGCGTAAATGCGGAAGTATTTAAATATTGGAGACATGTAATACAAATGATCTAACGGAAAAATTTCGTTATTCAAGGTTAAATCACTTTTAAGTAGCTTGTTTAATATTAAACTGTTACTAATAATAGTAGCAAACAGTATCTACTATTTAACACAGAATCTATACTAACCTATCACATTGTCCAGTTGGAAATCGACCATGTTTCTCCGGACAGTTGTAAGCAGACTTGGGCGCTCCATCGGGAATAGCATTGGAAATACCGACACTTCCCTGACCAAATTTTTGACCTAAAAGATAAATACAGGTATGAATACATTCGTATTTCCCTAATGGCCCTCTTTTAATTTATTTACAAATACGTGGGTATACAAAGTGTTATCCATTATGAATATATTTAATAGGTTCCCAAAAGTATGTTTATAGAATACGATGACAAATACATAATAACAAAGTAATAGTAATTCTAACACCGGCCAACAAATTTTAATTTTTTTAAATTTTCTTTAGAAACTGTGTACAATCTTCGTTTATTTTATAGCTCTAAAATAGTAATAACAACAAATTTATTCTGGCACATTAGGTTTTGGAGAAGAAAATATTGAAAAGCAAATTAAGTAATATTAATTAGGTATATACATTATGTGGAACTGTATGGTACCATCTTGTTTAAAATGTTTTTCTTTTCACTTTTCTTTTATACTGTTCTTCGGCACCTTCTGATAATAATGTTCAACGATAATTAACAAGCATTTCACTGTTCCACTTGCCCTGATAACGTTTTTCTGTAACAAAAATATCTTGATCGTGTCCATCACTCACGTCGCCGAGGTTCGGGGTAAAGAAATCCAGATGCAAGTGCAAAAAATGTATTTTAAGGCTCATGTTACAGCCCAATTTATGGTAACTCCTAAGAAGTTCATTAACAAGCATAAGTATATAATTGTCAGATTTTCTGTTTTGTAGAAAATTGTGGGTAACATTTTTAAAAGCATTCCATGCAACATGCTCCAAGTCACTTAAGATTTCTTTGGATTTTTTATCCTGTTGTAGAAGTTAAATTTGCGGTCCTACGAAAATTCCCTCTTTAAGTTTTGCATCTTAAATTTTAAGAATTTCTTGTTTAAGGTATTGGAAGCTACGGCCATCTTTATCCACTGCTTTCACGAAATTTTTCATCAAACCTAATTTTGTGTGTAATGGCTGTAGAATTATTTTATCAGGTTTAACTAGTGACTTATGAAGTATATTCTTTTGTCCGGGAATATACTGAGCCTTGATTGACCAGTCTTTCACAATGTAGTGGAAATTTCTTGATCGACTGTCCCATTCACAAAGAAAACAGCAATTCTTTGTATACCCTAGTTGTAAAACTAATAGAATTGCTACAACTTTGAGGTCCTGATATACTATTTATACATTTTGTAATTAATTCTGTCTAGAAGAAAAGTCATATTTTCATGCGTTTCTTTTAAGTGGATTGCGTAGCCAACGAGGGTGGATGGTTAAACGTTTCCTATGTGAAGAAAGGCAGTCTTCAAACTCAATTTGGAAGCATCGATAAAAAGACGCCATTCTTCGGGATGGTGTTGGTAATTTAATGCAAACACCAAATCGTCAACATTATTGCAGTATGAAAGACCCTCGTCGGTTGAAAAATACTGTGATAGCTCTTTCTGACAATTACGATACACAGAAATATGTGTGCTTGGAGCTCACTGTTTTCATTCTTAGAATCTAGATCCTAGTATTTCTGCTTTAGTTTTTGATAAATTCAGGTCTCAAATAAGATCATTTAATTCCGATTTATTAGGTGTGGTTCATCCTCTTCGGATGGCAAATATTTATTATCGCTGGCCGATAACTTGATACTTGCTTTTTCTGATTCTGTAACACCATATCCTTCACTCGAAATATTTATGGGTCTTGGTACTGGCAAGGCTTCCGAATGAGTATTGGACGAGTAGCAGGGGACAGATTAGCATAACTAATATTTTTCTTATTTTTGTTGAAAAACCTGAAAGTATCCGTGCAGCAAAAGTAGCAATCAGTCGAATGGTGCGTTTGTTCATGCCAAATCATAGGTCTTGCAAATGCCGTAGCGCTATTTTTATTATTTGACCAGCCCCTCAGAGTAACAGCACAGTGTGCGCAGCAAATGCTGGGAGCCCATGGCTTGTCTTGATGGTCAATGGTTAAGCCAAAATAGTGAAAATATAACTTTTCTATTAAAGGTGTAATATTCCGCTTATGCTGGTGGATAGTGAATTCTCCACATTCATGACATTATTCATACATATGAAATAAAATGACGTTCAGCTATCACAAACCTGTCTACATTGAATTTACAGAGCCGTGTGTAGATCTTTATCTACCCACCTAGCCAGATATCTACAAATTCTTAATTCGATTGGTCGCAGAGCAAAAATTGGCGTGGTTTAAATGCTCTTACGTAGAAAACATGCAAGAACACGTTCACTCAATGTTCAACAAAACAATATTTTTAGTAGTATCTTTCTTAAATAAAAGTAACTAAATTTAATGCGTTTTTTGAAAAAACTATTTAAGAAAATATCTCAAAATCCTGACGTAATGGAGCAAATTTTAAATCAGAATCAGAATCGCCTGGGCAAAAGACATGAACTACATGTGAATTGGTGTATAAGAAAACCAAACTGTGATGACCAGTGTTATTATTACGAAATTATTAATTAAGAAGCACTGAAACTCAAGTGTTTGAATTACAATTAGGAGTAAATGCAATCAACCCTTATTACAGCGATTTCTATCCATTTATTTTGATCATCACTATTTTTATTTATATGAACACATAATTAATGTCCAACATAAAGAAATTACTCATTTTCAAGATCAGAACCTTATTCTAATGAAAATTCTGAGGACAATCCAGAATTTACAGTAAAAGTAAAATTTTCTCCCATATTGTCAACGATATTAATGAATTACATGATAAATGTTATTTTTCGATGCATCAGCATCGAAAGATCAATTTTTAATTAATATTAATAGTAAATAGCATAATAAACAACTAATGGAATACACAAATCGGCAGTACTAATTTTTGGCAGATCAAGTTAAAAATCTTGATTTTGTCCTATAGTATACCGTATGGAACTGGGGCGAGAGAACGGCGGAGAGGTAAACGATATCCCACCCAAGTACACTAGATAAGAGAGAAGGGACGTTTATAGCACCAAGCGCCAGGCGTGTCTGTGCCCAGTTCGATCAGATACGTCGACGATAGATATGCAGAGTAATTATACGTAGAACGTCGATTGTAATGGCAAACTATACACAACCAGAAAAAAAATATTTAACTCATATGTTTATTCTTTACCATACTATAGAATTGCGTTTTTATTCTGTTACGTTAGCAAACTTTTTATTTTTTTCGATGTAGCGGCTGTGCATCAGTATTTTTTCACCTGATATTTATTATTATTACAAGTTTATGCAATTTACTAATAGGTACACAGAATTTTTTCTTTTCTTTGATGGAATTATGCGTCCGTTTTCTCAGAATGTTTTTAATTTTCTCTTCAAGTGCAGCATTTTATTTAGTTACGTTAGTATAGTTTTATTTTTTTCATTAGCTTGTATTTTCCTTGATACATCACCGGAATTTAATTATGTCTGCAATCACAGTTTGTGCTTTTTATAAATACACATATTTTTCTTTCTTTTGGTGGTATTATGCGTTCGCTTTCTTTGAATATTTTTATTTTTTTTTATTGCACAGCATTTGTGCATTTTTATCATTATTATCTACGGTGCAAGGCCTCTCATCTTTCAAAAACGTTGCGTATACACAAACGCAATAAGTATGTGTATACCACACCTACTCCTGACGTATCATTGCTTATCCAATCATACGTATGTGTACACCACACTTACTCCTGACGTATCATTGCTTATGCTGACCTATGCTTATCCAATCAAATGCTACACTATACATTCAATAAACATATCGGAGAAATAAAGCGGCAGTGTCGTTTTCTTACCTCGTTTACACATGGTATAAGTCCTATCTTTCCTAACACTCCTTACTTAGATTTAATTATGTGTAGTTAAATATTTAAGCCTTAGTTAATGTGTCCATTTATCCAATATTATTTTTCATTTAACTAAACTGCTGTTCAATTGAAGTGGTCCACTATTAAAAGTTTGATGTTACTCTTAGTCTAAGTAATTAGCAATGCATAGCATGACGAATTTAAATGTTTTATAGTTTATTTAACGCAGCAAGTCTAATATAATGTTCGTTTTGTTTAAATTTTAACTTATGATACTTTATTAATTTATTGGATTAAATTCTAATGGAAATATGCTTTTAAGTTAGGGGAATATTTAACACAAAATGTTAGGTTGGCATTGACTTTTTGATATTAGTTTATATCTGTCAGTTTGTTGCTGACTTAAAACTAGGGTTAAGTAACTTAAATTAATAAAAATGCCGCGTCTTAGTGAAGATATTATGAACAATGCCCTAAGATTAATACAAAATGGATATTCCAACAGAGAAGTGGCTAGAATTTATAATGTATCTCACAGTGTCATTAATAGAGTTGCAATACGATTTCGTAGAAGTGGTAGTGTAAGATTTACTCATGGGGGAGGCCGTCGGAGGAGTACAACTCCTGCACAAGATCAGTATTTAAGACTCCAGGTCAGACGAAATGGAGTTCAGTCGTCTAGGACATTGAATAACGATCTACGTGCAGCTACAGGAGTGGTTATATCTAATCTAACAGTTAGAAGAAGGCTGCACGAGTTTGGTTTAAGGGCTAGAAGAAGGGCCATATGCCCACTGTTGACCAGGCAACACAAGATTTCTAGGAGGCAGTGGGCTGCAGATCACTTACCATGGGAGGCCCGCGACTGGAGAAGATGCCTTTTCTCTGACGAGTCCAGATTCACTCTACATCATTCTGATAGTAGAGTTTTAGTGTGGAGGAGGCGTGGAGAACGGTATCTTGAAAGGAACATGGCCCCACGTGTGCCATTTGGAAGTGGGGCTGTTACGGTTTGGGGTGGCATAAGATTTATCGGTCGCACCGAGCTGGTGGTTTTGAGAAATCAATCCATGAATGCAGAGAGGTATAGGGACTTATGTATTTTGCCAATAGTTGTACCATTTTCCTTCCGAAATTTTGGAAGAAATTTCGTATTTGTGGACGATAATGCTCGTCCCCACCGAGCCCACATCGTCGAGGATATCATTGTTACCAATAATATTGAAAGAATGATATGGCCCCCTAATTCTCCAGATTGCAATTGCATCGAGCATGTTTGGGACAAACTTGGTCGACAGTTGCGATCTCGTGCTCGTCCTCCCACAACGCTAGATGAACTCACGGAAGCGGTGCGAGAAGAATGGGAAAGAATACCGCAAGAATTCATCAATACGCTAATAGAAAACATGCCAAGAAGATGCTTAGCTGTGTCACGAGCTCGAGGGGGCCCTACAAAATATTAAAATTGAAGTTGACACATTTAAAGTTATTTTTTATGTAAAAAATGTTTCCTTTTAGTTAAAACATTATTTTTTTGAATTATCATTTAAGTTTATTTTTTAACAATTTATTCATTCTTATCATTAAGTTAGTGCTTAAATGGTTTTTAATAGTTAAAAAATACATATTTTGTTATATTCCGGCCGCCTTTTGCTTTTTTGTTAATTTATTTTGGAAAAACGTTGATTTATATTATTTTTTCATTAGTGGACCACTTCAAATGAACAACAGTTTATGTGCAATTCTTATTTTCCCTTTTGAGATTTTCTCTTAAATTTGCAGTTTGGCTTATCTCGCTTCTGCACCCAACAGTCCGCCTACATGTAGCACCTTCTCTGATACCTCTTTTCCATATCTTTTAAATTTTGGTAAAATCTTTCATCTTGCTCTTCACTAACGGCTCCTAAATTTTCCGGAAAATAATCAATGTGCGAATTCAGGAAATGAAGTCATAGAACAGCACATTAAGCCCAAAATTTGCAATTACATTCCCCTATTTTTCTTTATAATCAGGGTTTGATTGTAAATTAAGAAATGTTTTACCACTTCCTTCCATGCTTCTAACATTAATTTTCTTATATCAGGGCCAACAGAAATCCCTTTTTTCAGCTTAGCGTCTGATAATGATGGGAAAATTGTATCTAGATATTTTAAACCTTCCCCTTTTTTTAAAGCCTTCACAAACTGTTTCACCATACCAAAATTTCAAGTGCCTATTACTTCCACAAGAAAAAAATTAAATTCCTAGAAATTCTTATCCAGCTATTTTATACCTTGAGAACTTTCAATATATTCACATTTCGTTAAAAAAATTTTACAACCCATGTATTAATTGGTTCATTACTTAATGAGGCTAAAATCCGCCATTTTTGCGCAATTAAGACGTATTACGTATATCAATTATGTAGTATTTAGCAAATTATGAATCGGAATTTAATCTATGTCTCGTGGATAGAAAATTCCGTGCGCCGAAGTAAATGTCTGTTAGTACAAGAATATTATTTTTTTCTTTTTTTAACAAGACATGAAACATTATCAACATTTTATTCAATAAGAAAAAGTCAAGAAACAGTAAATTGCGCAAAATTAACAAATGCATTGATCTTATCGGCTAGGATTTTTACATCTACGTTTTCATACAATTTAAGCGACTAATAGTGCGTATTATCTCCATGAACTCTAATGACTTCTGCCATACAGCGTAGCAAACTTTGAATGCAGTTGGTGACCTCTTCTTGTGTAATTTTTTCCCAGATTCAAGTCCGGGCTTCGAGCTGGCCATTGCAAAAGGTGAAAGTACCATTTTCAACAAGAACAAGCTCAGTTTTCGCCTAGAGTGAAACGCCAACCCAAACCATTATACCATCTCCCCAAATGCTATTCTTGGTGAACGATTTTTCACCAGTCCTTCTCCACACACGTTCTCGACCATCTGGTGAATGCAGACAAAAACGAGACTCATCCGTAAACAATACGGAGCTCCATTATTCTATTGTCCAATGTCTATTGTTTACGAGTACATCATAGTCGCTGAACACAATGAACTGAAAGCAAAAGTGGAACGAGAAGCAGGTTGCCTTGACACCAATCGATTTTCCTTCAATCTCCGACGAATTATTCGTGCAGAACCGTAAACGTCTTCAACTTAGCGAAGCACAATTATTGATCGTAAACCCCGATCGCCTAGCGTAGATAACACCATAAAACAGTCTGCCACAAACTGGGGAGTTTGTGGTGCTAGGTCTGCCTGATTCTGGCCTTCTTGTGTATCTTAGGCGGGAATATTCAAGAGAGCAGCGATGTATCGAATACTGCGTCCATCTTCGTTACAAGTTACTGCTCGAGCTATAGTTGCATTTTGTCAACCAATAAGTGTCAGTACTGACAGTTCGAACGACCTTTCGACACAACAGATCAAAGCCGAATAAAGAAAACACCAAGATTTTTTGGATTGGATTGGATTTTTTGTTCGTCATTATTTTTGTTTTTCTTTTGGCTGTCTTGATAAATTAAATGTTTTGCATCATTCTTATTTCATAGATAACACAAGCCAACAAAATTTTTTTTTCTTGGTGCCGAGAAACTGGCAACTGATTTTGGATATATTTAAGGTGCTGGTTCCAAATATACCTTATTTTTCTTTCGTAGCAGCTTTAGTTTTTGAGATCCATTCCGTTTTAGTAACAGGCAAAAATAATGAAATAATGGTATCTTTACACAAAATATCCTTGTTTTTTTTTGTTTTCGGGACAACAGAACTAAAGATCAGCACTGAGTTAACAAAAATTGACCCTTATGAAACGTCATGGTTCCAGGAAAAGAAAACATTATCAACGAACTTTTCGTTGCGAGAGAGAAAATCATATTTCCACCGTTGCATATCAAGTTGAGACTTATAAAGCAATTCGTGTAGCAATATGGTCTTTGCTTTGGGTACTTAACACGTAAATTTCCTGAGCATAGCATGGAAAAACTGAATAAAGATGGCCCTCGAATAAGACAGCTTAGAAAAAATTACTTACCACAGCAATGAACGAGATTGAATCTAATCTAATTGATATTAATTTGTTCAAGTAGTACAAAATTTTCTTGGCAACCATAAAGCAGCGAATTACACAGAATCAGTGGAATATATGCTTTCTAAATTTAATATTCTTGATTGTAACATGAGCATAAAACTTCACTAGCTTCACAACCACTTAGATCAATTCCCACAAAACCTAGGTGATTACAGTAAATAACAAGGTGAAAGTTTTCAATAGGACCTTCAGACGATGGAAGAACGATATCAAAGAAGATGTGATGCCCACATGATGGCCGACTACTGTTGGAGAAGGCAGCGAGACTGTCCTACTGAACTCCATACTAGAAAATCGTATAAAAGATTCTTTTTAGTAATAAGCCATAAATGCATATTTATATCTACTTTGTGAATTAAATACCTTACTTTTTATTATTTTTTTTATGAGATTTTGTCGAAGATACTGGTACTTATAACCTGAAATGTACATGAATTAAAAAGAAGATGATTCTTTTTCTAAAAGAGATCTGATGGACTAAATCTGACAGTTGTTTTGGATTCTACACTTAAAAATTATCTAGGGCAGGCACCAAAATGTGTGTCGGGCTGTGTAATATTTCATGTTTTGTGAAAAAAAAAAGGAATTTTAATTATGATTAACGACATTTACTTCAGTGTCCAGAATTTTTTGTCCACGAATGTATTACCCTAACAGAGTCACCATTAATAATTTGTTAGAAATTGTTTAAAATAGTTTTATTCATTTTCGAATTGAACCCTCTGGACAATTTTCAGTGAAATATAAAATGCTGAATAAAAAATATTCTGACGTTATGGATTTTTTTAACTATTTCTCTCGTAATCAATGATGATGATGAATTAAAAATGATCGAGAACGCTACTCAGATCTTAAATGGGAAAACCATTGTAGGCCGGTGAAATAATAAAAGCATTTTTTTTTTGTTTAGGGTCTACGTCATTTACTCTCTTGTTAGTTCCTAGAGGATCCTTTCTAATTTCAGAATTGATGATTGTAATGATATGCAAAATAGTTTTTTAATTAAAAAAAATTACTATTTTATATTTTTTCCAATATTACCAATATTAACATTTAACGATATTTGATATGACCCTTGATATTTAACAATAACTGAATTCTCTTTTATTTAATAAACAAAAAACATTAGAAAACAAAATTTTCGCAAGGTATTAAAACAAAAAACAAATATCTATCACATAATACGTGCCTTGGGACTAAAATGTCAAGGAGTTCCAATAAATTACGTACAATTTTGGAAATAACTGACGCACCTTTCTATTCAAATATATATTTTTTTATTTTAAAAAATAACTTAAAAAAGGGAATAATAAATATCAGAATAATTGAAACATACATGAGTGGGTAAAACCCCACCAGTTTTGTATAATACAAAGGTATTTTTAATAATATAAATATATAAATAATATATTATTAAAAATACCTTTGAATAATAAATAGCCAAAAATTACTGCATCGTACATAATCCATAATACCATGTTGTAAAACGATCAACAATTATGTAATGCTTAATGATTTACGATAGTATTTGATTTTAAATACTAAACAGGTAGGTGAAAGTGACAACTGAGTTTAATAGAAAACAAGAAAAGGTCCCGTTAAAAGCCACTATTGTCGAAGAAAACTTGTTAATAGCATGTGCGTTTGGAAGTGGCCACAGACATTTAACAGTTGATTACATGTTTTGTTATGCTCACATATAATTATATATACAGGGAATTTGAAAAATATTTGACAGAAGTTATATCATTATAAGTACTAATTATGTATTTTTCACTTGTATTTAAATAACCTATGGAACATGTACGTATTACGTCCATGTTTATAAATATTTAATTTTCTATTTTTTTAAATCTAAACAACATACAATCATGGTTAAAGTATCGTATGAAAGCGAATGAAGCTAACTAAGTCTGTTCACGATGAGAAAAGATACGTATCCTCCTGTCGACTAAATAAAAAGCAGTTAACGCAACGAAATCTTGAAATACTTAGATATCAAATTAATTGCATTTTCGCGAAGATATGTGAATGTAAATATTGCTTCCTACATTTTACGACGCTAATTATTCGAATTTTTTAATTGAAAAAAAATTCGCTCTTAAGCAGAATTCGAACCCACGTCCATGGTTTTCCAGACCATTGCCCTGCCATTTGAGCTATTAAGGACTGTGACTCCAAATACATAGGGAAGCCATAAGCTACATTAAGAAACAGATGTTAATATTTTGCCTGTAGTCGGCACTTGTTGCAAATTAATTACATTTTCGCGAAGTAATGTGAATGTAAATATTGCTTTCTACATTTTACAACGCTAATTATTCGAATTTTTTAATTGAATTTTTTCCATAATAACAGAATAACTTCATCTAATCTTGAGAAACAAAATTAGGAACAATTTAAATAAAACAAACAAAACGCCTTGAAACTTGTAGTACAACCGAACTCATACCCACAAATATATGTGGGTTACCCGGCGACAGGTTGAGGAAATTCGAAATTATTTAACGCGATAATAATAGTAATTCAGCCCACGAGCTAGTATTACGCCCACGCACATGGAGCGACGAAGATATCTGGCTGTCGAGATTGGTTGAAGGAAAACCACGAAAATCTTCTCGGACAGCAAGTGCCGGGTTTCGACTCCTGTACCTCTGGCACGTAATGCCATAGATGGGAAGATGATAATAATACCTATTCACCTGATCAATACCATCCAATTACAAACAAAAAATAATATGAGAACTAAAATTAATAATTGACACGAACCAATATTTCAAAATGTAATAAAAGAAAACCAAAAAATGGAAAACTTCATTCGCAACAGAATTCAACAATGATTGCTTCTGCAATTCCGTGGTGGGATCGTCCTTGGCACTGCTGCGATGTTGGCCGACGTTTTGTCCTCTGTTGCAAGAGACATCTTCAGGACTATTACTGTTACTGCACTGAAACTGAGTTTTAGTCCAGCAACAGTAGTAACAGCCCTGAAATGTTTGTGGAAATGTCCCTTGCAAGAGAGGAAGAAACGTGGGCCAACAAGGAAGCAGTGCCAAAGACGTGGCCGAAGATGTCTCTTGCAACAGTGAACGGAACGTCGGTCAAAAACGCAGCAATACTAAGGACGCGGTTTCACCACGAAATTGCAGAAGCAATCATGGACAACGACCACGAAAGCCCACAGGCCCATATTCTACAATATACATTTAAAGCTTTTTATACATCCGTAATACAATTTACTTGCAAGAAAATGTGAGGGAAAACTAAAGTAAAAATTTTATATTATGATTATGCTAAAAGTATGTTAAGATATACATATGGATAGTTAATTGACGAAGGAGATACTTGTTGAAACTTCATTATAACGCTAAGAAATAAGTAATTAAACTTCTAGTTTCAAAAATTCTTTTATTGTAAATACCACTACAATAGTATTTCAATCAGTATTTCATCCACCTGATGAAGCCATTGTATGGCGAAACAATATTGTAGTGGTATTTACAATAAAAGAATTTTTGAAACTAGAAGTTTAATTACTTATTTCTTAGCGTTATATACATATGGATACATATAATATTTCTAGTTAACCTAATTACGAATTATACTCAATAATCATACACCAACTTTTATAGTTCATAATCACAAATGATTTGAAATATATCAGCAGATAAATATATGCTCACAATAGATTATAATTGACAAATGTGCGATAACAATCTTTCTATTTGTAAATATCATGTGAATAACTTAAACAAATTTGGCAAATACTTTACCAAAAAGATGTCACCATTTTTTTAATAATATTCATTGGGCCTATAAATGCTGGAACTGTAACTATAGCATAATAACTACAAGAACTTACTAATTAGTAAAATATTGAAATAATAATTATTTCAAACTATTATCATTTAAAACCTAATAAAAAAAAAATTAAATTAATACTGATTAAATTAGACGTATCTTCGGAGCGAATTTAGTCAAAGTTCAATGTCAAGGCATATAAAATATTTTTTTTTTTAATTTCATATAGATGAGAAACTTTCCTAAATATTTCTTTTTTTGTTTCAGATACATTCTAAATACCAGCATAATAACATTTAAATGTTATTCAAATTATTCAATCTTTATATTCTATAAATAATGAATAAATTACAAATGATTGCGAAAACAAATTATCTATTTTTATCCACTATTTATACCGTGCCTAGCTAATATGTTTCTATTAGCAAAAGCAATCCCTTTTTACACGATAGAACAATTAAAAAACGTGGTGATATTTAAAGGACGTATATAATTATTGCATTTGTTATTATTTATATTTATAGCAATTTTATACAATATTAGTAAACGTAACGTTATAAAAAATTCATCAAATTTAGTAAATTGGTTGCCTGTCATGATTTCAGACAAGGTATTTAATTTATGACATTAGTTTTTGTTGTAAATTATATTTTATTATTTCAGGATTTTATGATGTATAAGTGGTGTTTTCCAGACCAGTAGTTGTTAAGATTTATTTGAAGAATGAAGATTCCTATATAATGACTGGAAGAAAATTTAGTCAAATTCGAAATACAAATTAGTACAAATATGTATAAAACATATTTGTATCTGTACCCATGGACATACACCACATATTTAACCAGTGATCACTTCAACCACAGATAGCACGGGTTCCGATTTTTTTTTAAATTTTCTATTATAAGACAATTCTTTTCGTATTAGATTACACTGGCCAACAGTCACTTTTGTTTCTGCTGAGTATGATCTAACACTTGTTTTTAATTAATATTGGTATGCTAATGCCAAATATGAAACCCATTTGTCCATATCATGTTAAGTTATCTTCGACGGCACTTCTTGTTTGCCGATTTCAAAATTCTTGGAAATCGTTAATCCTTAATTGTTCAAAGAATTGAAAGTCATTCCAAATATATTTATCTCATTAGCATAATGTACACTTGTACCTGATAACATTTTAGTACCTAATGAACTAATTAAGTAATAAACAATTATAAAAAAATGCAAGTCTAATAAGCTATCCTATTCATCCTGAATCATGAACATATTAGGGTTTAAATGAGATTTTATTACAGAGTATTGATCACTTACGACTATTTAAAAGAAAACAAGGGTGATAATAAAATGTTAGTTACATGTTAGTTGTTAGGGAATAAATTACATCATGTCTACTACTCGAAGGTATGTAAATAGTGCCGATTAGTTCTGCTACAAGTGTGGCAGCTTCACCGTTCCCAGTTAAAAGGTAACTATTACTGCTTTCGCTAAAAAAATGTATTTGGCTTATTTTGACGTAAAATTTGCTGATCAGGACTAGTCATGATCTCCACATAATGTATGTAAACCATGTGTGGAAAGTTTGCGGCAGTGGAGCAAGGGAAAATGCCAGAAATTAGCTTTTGGCATTCCAGTGATAAGGCGTGAACCGAAAAACCACGTAGATGATTGCTATTTGCTATTATTGCTAATATCGACTCCGCGATTCGACCAGTGCTTCATTCCGATGAAATACCGGTGCCAGTTTATGAAAAGCTTCCTTCAGTTGAGTACTCGTATGCTGAAAACATGGCAGATGTTATTGAGGAGCAATATTCAGATGTAGATTGTGACTATGGAGATATGATTTCTAATGATGGACCACAACGTTTTACTCAAGCAGAATTGAATGATTTAGTAAGGTATTTGGGCCTATCAAAGGAATCATCAAAACTGCTAGCTTCAAGATTAAATTAAAGAAACTTCCTCGAGCAAAGTACGAAGATAATTTTTATGGTAGCAAGGAAAGTGATGCCAAACCAAAATAGACAGCAGAAAGTGCTACAAACTAAAATTTATTCCCTGATTATTGTTTTTCCTTTTACAAATACCCTTGTATATTTTTAGTGATTATTGTGTAAATACTTGCACTATACTCGTGACTAACATTGTATTGAAATAAATAAATGGATTATTAAATTTTATACTTTCTTTATATCGTAACAGGTCTTATGTAAGTATCTGCTTAGCCGCATTAGTGATTCTTCAAAGAGCCTGGTACAGTATGGCTAGTAAATTTTGACGTGATACGCAAAAACTAATATGATTTTCGGATTCAGCACACCCGATTTAGTAAAAAACAAGTCTCGCTTCGAAATCAGCAAAAATCGTGTTGGCCAGTGTTATTAATAAGATAGAATAGAATATTGGACAATGAATGTTGGGTGATAAAGGTTATTCAAAGGTATTTTTAATAATATAAAATATTATTAAAAATCTGGTGTGAAGAACACAAATGCAGGTTCACTATTAATATTTTCTGTGAACGTGTCCGAATATATCCTATCCCCAGAGACGTAGATACGTATTTCGTTTTTCTACAAGCTCATCGGTACGCCCCTGCTGGAGAAAGGATATTTCCAGACACATTCACAGAAAAGAACCGCCTCGCCCTATCACCGTAATTATCCAGATCGAGCGCAGAAGTAAATTCGGCGCTACCTGTTGTCAGACAGCCGAAGTACCTCGCATACCGTCCACATAATTAATGTGAAGCAACGACGCTTGTGTTCTTCACACCAGATTTTTAATAATATTTTATATTATTAAAAATACCTTTGTATTATACAAAACTGGTGGGGTTTACCTACTCATGTATGTTTCAATTATTCTGATAAAGGTTATTATTAATTTATCCATTAATATATACAGTTTTTTATTGAATTATAATAATATAACTAGCAATAATTTTGCACTACGGGTTTTTCAAGTATCATTTCTGCAAAAACTACTTTTTCTATAAGT
The DNA here is from genome assembly GCA_935421215.2 of Melolontha melolontha. Classification (NCBI taxonomy): domain Eukaryota; kingdom Metazoa; phylum Arthropoda; class Insecta; order Coleoptera; family Scarabaeidae; genus Melolontha; species Melolontha melolontha. The sequence continues at coordinate 55,828,921 of OW285242.1, forward strand.
CTGTGGAATGTTTTTATTTCAAACAAAAATAAATATTAAAATATCAAGTTCTTTGTCAAGTATTATATCCGTTTACTGTTATTCTAAACAGCTTAGTTGCAATGTAATTATTTTTTGAAAAAAATCATATACCTAGTAAATATGAAGTAATTCAATTTTAAAAATATTTCCCATAAAATATTAAGATGCGTTTTGAGTTATGTCCATGATAATAAGTACCGTAAAAATGAAGAAACCAATGCACAAAAATCCCACCGGATGTTAGAGCATTTTTTTAATTATAATCTCAAAAATTAAAAAAGGAAAAATTTGCAGCATAGAAAAAACCGATACAGGGAACTGAGCCACGACCACTACAGTAAATCTGCAAGTTAATGCAGACATTTTCAAATTTACATAACCCTGGGGAATGCGTGTTTCATTTAATATGTTTTATGCTAAATTAGAATACATATTCCGGAATATTTCATCGCATCACGTTTTCAACTAACCACCGCTATCAAGGTATACACTGTCATTCTAATATTAATTATACTTTTATTTAATTACAAAAAAAAGGTACACTATAGAATATAATATGTGAATCAAAAAAAGTTTTTCAAGTAGACTAAGAGCGAAAAAGGTAACTACAGCAGTCATGTCAGAGTATAATTCATATGTCACTCATTGATTAAATTGACAATCTGTGAATATCGTTAATTATTCTTACAAATTGATCATTAAACAATGACTTATGTTATTTAATGAGCAGCAAAGAAGATATATGGTTGAGATTTATTTAAGGAATAACAGAAAAATCAATGGTGAAATAGGTGTCTCTTTTCACCAAAGATTTTTTAAACGAATTTGTAAATGACGCTGTCCCATATGACCAGTTCTGAGTTTTCATTCGTCGTTTTGTGAATTTATTCAAAGAAACAAGAAGTGTGAATCGTAAAATGGTAGACCAATGGTAAAAATTAAATTACTATCGAAGCGGTAAGATATGTAGTCGAAGAACGTCCACAAACTTCTGTGCGATATTTACAGCAAGAATTAAATCTTTCTTACAGTATAGCAAGCGCCAATTAGTTGGCGCGAGGAGGGGATGCACAGAAGCCGATTTTAAAAACGTCCACCCCCACTACTCAAGTAATTGTCAGAATACATTTGTCATTGACGTTTTACGGAACATAATGTCTTTGCTAGGAGATCATAAAGTGATACACGCTCAGAGGTTAGAATTATCTGACATTTGACGCAAAACCAAATACAAATCTCCCCACTACTTCTAATCCTGCGCGAACTTACCCCTCCTCGCGCCACCTTAATTGGCGTTTGCTATACCTGTCGACGTATCCTTAAAAATGATCTACATAGGCATCCTTACCATGTATAAATAACACATGAGATACTTTCTATTGATAGGCCATGAAGGCAAGAATTTTGCCAATGATTTATTGAACAATTCAATAAGAACAATGAAGTTAAATAGTCAGGCGCGGCTCGTGATGACGTATTTGGGAGGGCGCGTACAATGATGCGAGTGCCTCGTGTGTTTTTGGTATTTACTAAGAAAACGCTACAGTTAGTACACGAGAGTACAGTTAGTAGTCGAGAATACACGAAGCACTCGCATCATTGTACGCGCTCTCCCAAATACGTCATCACGAGCCGCGCCTGTATATAGTTATAGTTAGAAATTTTAACTCCATTTGTTAATATATTACACGACGATAAATTACAGTACAGCTATTTTCAGTAAGATGAAGCCCGTACAGCAGGATTTTTTTTTAGATCGCATCATTAGCCTGAAAACAGATACTATCTGGCCATCATGATCTTGTGACAACACAATGTGATTTCTTTTTATGGCTATATTTAAATAATTCTATTTTTAAAAAATCTGTTGTTGATTTTAACGATTTAAAAGAAAGGATCACTAACAAGATTAAAGAAATACGAAACGTTCTTAGTTCGCTTAAAAAAATAATTACTCTCTGTAGAAATGAAGGTGGTGGCCATATAGCAATCCTATTTAAATAGTTAATTGACGAAGGAGATACTTGTTGAAACTTCATTATAACGCTAAGAAATAAGTAATTAAAATTCTAGTTTCAAAAATTCTTTTATTGTAAATACCACTACAATATTGTTTCGCCATACAATGGCTTCATCAGGTGGATGAAATACAGTATTTCATTTATTGAACTTGGAAGGCTTTCTACAGTGCGCATGTACCGAACCGTCGCTATACGGTTTTCTTAGCGAGTTGAAACAAACCTATTAAGTGCAATGCATTTCACAAAGTAGATTAAACAATGAATATATACAAATTCGTTTAAAGATAATTCCAGAAAGAAATAGCAATTAAAGAAAAATTAAATCGAGATCTGCTTAGTTAATAACAAAGCAATATCATGACATATTAGTCACTAGCTTGATAAATAGACATTATCCTTTAAGGTAGCATCCATACACCATGGCCTTAGTTTGCGAGCCCTGATGTAAAAGGTGTGAAAAACAAGGGTAAACTAGGCTTCATATAATATTTATTTGTGAGGAACTGAAAGAATTCAGATAGAACCATTTCAGAAAAGATCTATTGAATCCTACAAGGATACTCAAATATCCCCTGAGGAGGATAGTGGCTTTTATCAAGGACACAAGGCTGAGAGAGTGGAATTTAGAGCTGTTGGAGATGGTAAAAATTGCATTGTGGCCAAATACTTAGACTTACTGGTGTCCAACCATAAAGAATTAGAGTTAGAATTAATTTAAAATATTGTAAGGTTGAAGCTAAAGCATTAGAAGCTAATGCACCATTGCGTTAGGTATATTAAGAGACAAGGTGGAACAAATCACACCAGCCAAGTTATATTAAAGACACTGGATTCAGTATAAGCTAAATCTAAACTTGTATGGGATTGTGTATGTGCTCTAAACGAGCTCAGTGAATACATAAAAGTGACATTGTCCTGAAGCCCGGATCACGAAGGCCACAGGTCTAATGAGAAGGCGAACGAATTAGTTCGACCTTCCTCGTCTACACCCAAGCCTTCCTTTGGCATTGCCAAAACAACAATTCAATTAAAACGTCCATGAAAAAGTGAGCTGAAAGTAGATCTAGGGAAAGTTAGAAGAACTCCCTAGCTCAAAGACAGACACAACAGTTCTTTGGACAATTTTCAACTAACTTTACAACCGACCTATTAAATAGAGACAAAAAGTCTGTTAAGATGCTAATAGGCCTATTAAAGGGGCATTGTAAGCTCAACAAACATAGGAATAATATGAGGTTGACAGAATAAACGACATGTAGATTCTATTAAGAGGAAGCAGAAATCGCGATGTATCATTGTATCATATCATTGTGAAGGTTTAACAAGAACGCGGTTCTTACAAATGGGAGATAAATATCCTAAAGCGAAACTATATTTAAAAGAACCGCTATCTAAACTGCTAAGCTAAAGCAGGGCTAGAGGAAATACACTAACAAGGTATGAGGACCGCAATAGATCTGGAAAAGTCGCAGTGGGAGCGACTTTATGGCCATCTCAATCTCAAGTAATCTATCTATCTATATAGAGATATTTTTTTATTATTACATACCATATATTTTTCATAAGCAATGTGTAAATTCGGCGGAATACTTTTTGAACTCTGATTTTTACGGATTTAAATGGTGTTTATCATACAACCGAAGTCATTAATATTTAGTGGCAGCTTGGTGGCAATAATCCTTCAATAGCTGCACTTAGTTACTGGTTTCATGGAGGTTTACGTAGAAGGTGTAAGTACATTAGAAGATGAACCAAGACTTGAATGACCTATAGTAGCTGTTTGTGCTTGAACATCATTTCCATAGAAAAGCTAATTAAGAGAAATTGGAGTATCATTCATAGAAGGATATAGGAATAATTAGACATTGGATCATCTGCAGTAGGATAAGAAAGTTGACAAGTCAGTGATTACACATTTGTTAACAAAGAATAAAAATAAAGACGGGTAGACTGATGTAGGTTTATGTTAGAAAAGTGAAAGAGTTTCAAAGAAAGAAATTATTACGAGGTGATGAATACTGGATATACGAGGGATGTCTTTTTAGTGCCAATCTATTTACAAGGTACCGACACGATTGACAGAAGCGCAATAATAACGATTTAGTTCTCAATAGATGGCAGTTATTTTGACACTTCGAGAAATCTTAAAAGCAATTTTGCAATCATTTTACCGTTACATTGATGTAAATAGAGGGTTAATGGATGATTCATGAAGTTCTATAATAAATAATGCACATGTAATACATTTAATGTAGATAATAAATAATTTACAATAGGCATGTTATGTTTATTAAAAATTCTAGTAATTAACTTACTAGAATGCATAGAAATGGTAACATTCACAGGTAAAAACGCAGTATCAATTAAATTCGAAAAATTAAAAGTTGTCGGTATCGCATTCCAACGTAACATCTTTTCATAGGTTGCATTTTCAAAATTATTCTGTGTAATATGTTTCTGGAAATGAATTTACCTTAACTAGTACTCGAAAGCGGTAAATAAGTACAAATCGATGAGTTAAAAAGGAAGATATTGTATAATTTTGTGCTTGACCCACCACTCACGGGGCGTAACTTCCGTAGAGCTGATTATTTATTTTGGTTGGTGGAAGTTATATTGAAAGTTAGTGAGTTTTCTGAATATTATATTTATTTTACAAAAAAACACTTAAACTTCATTTCATAAGATAAATCTCGCAATTTAGCACTTAATGTTAACTTAACTTAATTCTTCACTGTTTGTTAAGACTGTATGTCTTGTTCTGTGTTGTGTTAAGAATGCGAATGTCAATATTTTATACAGAATGAGAACGTTGTATCACAAGTAGTTAGAAAAATATATCACTACATCTACAAATACATAACTAAAATGTATGTATATGTTTAACGTCATTATTGTTGCATTTACCTACAATATTACTTCTTGAAAATTTACCTACGTGCAACAATAACCAATGTTTACTATAGTCTTAAAGATCTTACTAACAAATAAATATAATAAGAAAATAGAATTTCTAATTGCGTATTAAGAGGGTGTTATAAATCGTCTTAATGTATTTCCATCTATTCCATTTATCAATAATAGATTCTTATGGTACATACATATCTGGAAATCGAGAGCCTATTATGTATATTAAATTAAACAATGCGTGACTATATTTGGGTCTACTGAAATCGTTCACTTATAACGCTAGGCTATAAAGAAATGGTCTAAATGTATAAATCAGGTAATAAACAGATTAGCAAATGGAAATTCTTGGAATCTAAGAAAAATATTATAATTTTGAATATGCTTGTAAAAGTACGATATTTTGAAGAGGATTAGCACTACTACAATGTATTGGTGAGTTGGTTTCTGTGCAACGATCCCAGGACAGGTCCGCCAAGAACAGTAGTCACCCAGAAAAACATCGACGCTGTGCGCCACTTGATTAAGTAAAATAGACATGTGACATATCGTAAAATTGAAGCATCCATCGATATTTCAAAGACCTCAATCTAAACGATCCTACATAATGAACTGAGTGTGAGAAAATTAGTTTCCCGTTAGATTCCACATCTTTTAACCGAGGCTCGCGTTAATTGGTGCCGAAAAACTTTGAGCGAGTTCAATAACTGAAACTCAGAAAGCATCGTAAGTGGCAGTTAATCATAGATTAATTCCTATGAACCCGAAAATAAACGTCAGTCGGCTGTTTGGGTATTTCAAGTTGAGGAGAAGCCAACAAAAGTTAACCGTTCGCAAAGTGTGTCGAAAAAGATGGTCGCAATTTTTGTCTCCTTTGCAAGGTCGAAGAACGGTTAATGCTGATTGGTACACAACTATTTGTTTGCCAGAAATCATGACAATGCGAGTTCGCACACAGCTCGAAAAACAATTGAGTTTTGGAGCAGTAAAATATCGAGTTATTAGATCATCCTCTGTATAATCGCGACCCATAGTCCCAAAGATTTTTTTACATTCCCAAAGATCAAGAATGGAATGCGTGGTCGACGATTTCAGTCGCCGGAAGAAGCAGTAGATGCCTTCAAAAAAGCAATTTTGACTGTCCCAACTAATGACTGGAATAACTGTTTTAGCAATTGGTTTGAACGAATGCAGAAGTGTATCAACTTTTGTGGAAAATATTTTGAAAAGCAATGAAGCACTTTGAGTGCTTGATTTTATGACTATATGCAACACTAAAAAGACATCCCTTGTACAATTAGGACCGCGAGATGAAGTAACGATCAACTATTTGCCTGTTTGAAAATGAAGGAAAACCAATAGAAGAAATTTCCGGTAAAAGTGCAAACGATGATTGCTATTTTCTTCAGATACAATGGGTTGTAGTATTTTATCTTAAATTAGTATAGTCTTAGTATACAGAAATGCTTTCCTTAAGTCTTAGAAATATTGTGTTTTATTACACCATGACAATGCTACTCCGCATACAGCCGTGAAAACAACAATTTTTTACACGAATCCAGTGGATAAGTGTCCAGTTGGACAGTCGCTTATCCACCATGCATACCAAATCCGGCACCCCAGAAATTTCAATATGTTGCATTGATTAAAAGTTTAACGCGTGGTAAGAGATTTCATGACGCCAATTCGACGGTTGCTGAATTTGAAGTCCTGCCAAAATAAAAGTTTTCTGCTTGTTTCGAGAAATTATTCCCAAGAATGAACAAGTCGATTTTAGTTAAAGGAGCTTATTTCGAAAAACAATAAAACTATTTTCCATAAAAATTACGTAGTTTTTTACAACTAACATTATTTAGAACAGCCCTTAAACGAAATCATTCAATTGTGCTGGCTATTACGACATAACCCAGTGTTTCCCAAAAAAAGGTGTTGTAACGCTCTGAGGAGCCACAACGCATACTTCACCATTAATTTTTGTTATTTTAAATGCGTATTTTATTTATTATTTATTTTCATCTAACCCGTAAATTAAAAAGATTATTAACCGTTTGGGAAAGTGTACTTATGTACTTAGAATTTAATAAAGAATAAATCTTTCTAATTTTTCATGTCATTAACTTTATCGTACAATTGTATAATATATTCTATGAATGGTAAAGCAATTTTTTTTTGTTTAATACATTGCACACAATAGAAGTCTATAGTATCAGCATAAATGTTGCATAAATAATATCCTTCGAGGTAACTTTAATACGATGTACATAAACTTTACAGCTGTTACATGGTCTTCAACACCTTCGAAGTATAGCGTTTCTAAATCAATACCCTCAGGAATGAAGAAAGGCAATGTTAATACTCGATAGTTTACAATTCTACTTCAAAATGTTTTGTATTCAAACGATAATTAATAAAACGTTAAAACCTTTAAAAAATAAATTTTATTAGAGTATTGAAACTATGTAAAATGCAAAATTGGTACAGAAATTCCGTTCGACACTTGTTTAAAAACTTGTGTAATGCCCTGTGTTGGGCGCCAAATATTTCTATAATCCAGAAATTACAGTTTTACTATAACGGTACCATCACCGTCATGTTTGTTTTTATTGAATTAATTGACGTAAAGGAAGATGTAGATTTGTATTTCAGTTATTCAATTGAAATACACATCTACAGCTTTATTTACCGTATTATTTTTTAATTTTCATTTACTTTTAAGAACGTGTTTTCTTTTAAATAAAAATTTAAATACGAATGCCTTTTAATATTTAATATATTGAGAATTTTTGAATTTTAACTCATTATACTTTTTTATTTTACTAATTTACAAACGAACTACATTGGAAAAGATTAAGTTTAATGTTAAGGTAGACCTAAAAAAGCTTCATTTATTCAAAAATTTTAAAGAAATTAACAAAATTTCTTAACTCTCTTACTGAATACATTTCTAAATTGTTTTATTAAAATTTAAACCTATTTTTAGAAAACAGGGAACTTTTTTTCTGTCTAAATCCACATGATTTATAAGGCATTTACATTTTTTTCGTACGCACCTGCATGTATGTATTCCTAATATTTATTAAAATGTTCTCTTTGCGTATTTATTTCTTTATAAATATAAGTACTTAGTAAATGCATGCTATTGTTATTTTTATTATTTACACTTCATTGTTGAAATCTTGCGACAATGAGGCAATGAGGGATTTATAACATATTTTTTTATTAGTATGTTGTTATTTCACTTCATAGTTAATTACAATACAACTGCAAATAAATATGACGAGATAAGATATTTTTTCTAGAAATAAAAAAAAAATTCATAAAATAAATACTTACAATTTTCTTAGTTTGATAAATAGATTTTCACAATAATTTGCCAATATTTAAATCAGAATAATTGAAACATACATGAGTAGGTAAACCCCACCAGTTTTGTATAATACAAAGGTATTTTTAATAATATAAAATATTATTAAAAATCTGGTGTGAAGAACACAAATGCAGGTTCGTATCTACGTCTCTGGGGATGGAATATATTCGGACACGTTCACAGAAAATATTAATAGTGAACCTGCATTTGTGTTCTTCACACCAGATTTTTAATAATATTTTATATTATTAAAAAACCTTTGTAATATTTAAATCATTACAATTTAAGTAATTTTATTAACATATTATAAAATAACCTCAAAATTCACATAATTATTGCTGTAGTATAATTTATTATATTGTATTAGAAAAAGTAAAAGAAACTATAAAAATCACGATTATAGGAGCAAAAATATAATTATTTATTCCTCTTCAAATTTTAAAAAATGTATATAATTTTACGATTTAATTTCATGAAGATAAATTATATAATTCACTGTAATATATAATCGATAACAATTAACACATAAATCAAATCCTATAATCCATTACTGTTTTTACAATATCTTACGCAAGTCAGTTTCTTGCTCATTAGTTACTCGCTTTGTATGTTAAAGTATTACGAATAGCGTCGCTGTGAAAGATGAAATAAAAAATAATTTATTCGATAACTAACCTTGGACTAAGTAAAAAGCACAAAACACGAACACAGTATATGTATTCATCTTCGTTTGAATTCTGACACACAAATGAAGAAGTTTCACATATTTACTTGATTTAATACCCAAGGACTCTTACCCAAAGTCTCATATATGTAAGTATATGCACAAATATATGTTATATACCAACTGGTCAAAGTTATTTGTGCAATTTTTAACCAATTTTACTTTAAGTGACATTTAATATACTATAATCCATTCAATACAAATTATATATATATATATATATATATATATATATATATATATATATGTATATATATATATATATGATATTCTGATGAAGGTTTACAAAGCCGAAACCTCACACAACGTGAATTTTGTTGTTATCCTTTGCATTTTCTTCATTTATAGTTACATTATATACATCTACATATACCGCGATATCATAAAGTTTCTGGGTCAACGGTGGCCATGGGGTGAAAAACGTCTGTCTTAATTTATATCATCCTTTTGAGAAAAATCTGAAAAAATTTTCTGGTTATGTGTCATACTGACATTAAGATTAATATATTGACAAATTTTAACGTCAGCATGACACTTAACCTGAAAATTTTATCAGATTTTTCTCAAAAGGATGATATAAATTAAGACAGACATTTTTCACCCCATGGCCACCGTTGACCCAGAAACTTTATGATATCGCGGTATATATATATATATATATATATATATATATTTATATAAATATGTATATATAAAGTAAATAAGACTTTGTGAACCTTCATCAGCCTTGGTAAAAAAATGACGAAACTTAGACGCTATCGATTGGTTACATAATTATATTTACATTTACGTACTGTTTTTCCTTAAATACATAAAAGCACATATCAATGACAAGTGTCCACGAAGACGATTTGCCGGAAAATGAGATTCGCCTATTTGTTTGTTTGTTAACAAAGAATTGGTATTATTTTCGAGTAGGCTATGCTTTTACAAGAAACTGTTTAAATTTTCGCCATCCCCTGACGTTTAGTTTGATAGATACAATTCCCTAAAGAAGACATGCTTAATCAAAGTTTTAAAATCGATAAAATCGCTATTCGTGGTGTAATTCAGAACTTGTTTTTTAAGAAGATGAACACAACTGAAATTTTGGCAGTTATGCAACAAATATTAGGCAATGATGCTTCTGATTCTGAACGTGTACACCATATTTCGAATTAAGCATGCCTAAGCTCTCTACTAACTGAGGCCCGCGTTTACTGAAGAGTTTTCAAAAATGTGACAATTGGAGGCTCTTTAATATCAACTCAGTAGATTTTTATCACTTTGTTGATGAAACTTGGTTCCATTACTATGTGCCAGAATGAAAATATCGTGGCAATCCCCTGTCAAAGAAGGCCAAGAAGTTTCCTTCCGCTGGAAAGATAATAGTCACGATATTCTTTTGAATTCAAAGAGGATACTTCTTATCGACTATCTCACAAAACGCAAAACTATCAGCCGTCATTATTAAGCTGCCCTTCTGGACAAAGTAAACATAGCCATTGCCGAAAAAGACCCACAATGCATCGTCACACACCAGTCGCATTGTTCGGAAAAAACTTGATGAACTACGATTCCAGGTTGTGCCCCAACCACCCTATTCACTGGATCTAGCTTCTTCAGATTTCCACTTATTCCCAAAGCTCAAATTATTTCTCGCCCGTAGGAAATTCAAGACAAAAGTAAAGCAGTATTTTGACGACCTTGATGCTCTTAATTATAAGACTGGGATAATAGCACTCCAGTTCCAACTGTAGGGGGAAGGGAGTATGTTGAAAAATTTTTAAAAATCGTTGCCATAATTCAAATGTTTCATTTTAAGCCTCACTTTCCATTAAATCATCCTGGTATATACGCATTTTGCTCACTGGTTTATAGTTATTTACGATACAAATGTTAAAAATACGATTTTATTGTGGAAGTAAGGCATTTTAACATGTGTAGCGTACAATTTTTTTTCTACAAACAATAATTTCAAGATCATAATGAAAATGAGTTGATAAAAATCTGGCAGTTCATAACAGCTCATCGTTTGTTTGATTAACACTTGTCAAACGCGTTCATAAAAATACGAATTCTGAAAATAAAGATTTACGTATAGCTGCTTTGCTAGTAGATATTGAAAAACCCATAAGTAGAGCTACGTTAAATTTAATACCGTCGCAATCTAATTAGAAATACAGTACAACCTTAGTTAACCGTGACCGCTATCGGCCATAAGAGTACCGATTAATCGATAATAACGAATAATTGAAACGGAAATTATTATCAATGTAACGGGTGTTCAAAAAGTACTTATGTCTCGGATAGTCATGGACTGCAAAACGCGTTTTTGTAATTTCAATAAATAATAAAACGTTATTCAATGTGCAACCAATTGTAAATATATGCATCAAGCTGATCTAATTTCGAACATTTTAATGACTTTCGGGAACTTATAGTACCAAAACTATCTGAGAATTATATAAATTTTAATAACCGATTTTTGTCCTTACTTATATTCCTAACGATCTGTTTTCAACATAATTTTGCGCAATTTCCCACATTTTCACCTTTTTCTGTTTTTTCGATAATAATTTGTATTTTAGTAGCGGAAGAAAACACCACCTTTCTACGCTGCGATATTTTATATTTTTAAATTTCTTAAATATGAACGAGATAATATACAGAAGCGAAGCCTTATATTGGGTGTCCTTGAAATAAAAAGACAACATATGAAAAATAAAGCATTAAATTATATAGAATATATACCTAAAATTCCCTCTCATAAGTAAGGAAAAAAAATGACAAATATATTTAAAAAAATTTTGGAACGCCACTGTGGGATGGACTATATTATTAAAGACGATATCTTAAAGTTGACCTACAATAGTAAAAAGAATAGTTTTGTTATTGTCCAACTCGCTTTAAGTTTCGTTCAGTTGTCGATCATTGCGTACCTTCGATACAATTTACATTTACGTCTTCGATTAAAGATAGATCGTTACCAAATAGGACCTTAAATGCCCATAGAGCACACATCTGCCATCTTTTATAAAACATCTTCTGTAGGAAATTCATCCAACCCTTAGCATACAAAGCTGCCTACACAATGTTATCTTTCAGTTTTAATAAACATAAACATGTCATTCAATAGCTGTACTTTTTTATATAAATTCTAAATCCATTATATTTGTTACTTCTCGTAACGAGAAAAAAAAATTAGGTAATACACATTCCTTTATAGTTCACTTGAATACATAAACTCTTGATTTTGTACGTGGTTATTGACCTTAGCATACCACAATGTAATAGTTTTTTATAATATTAACAGCTGTTACGTATGTAAACATACGCTGTGGCGTATGTGTGTGTGTAACTTCAATAGAGGTATTTACATTCAGGATATTTTGAATTCATAGGTATCAAGTAATACTATTTTCTGGACCTTTTTAATTTTAGGGTTCGTGTCGTAACTAACTCACAATATTTTGTATATATTCTATATAATTACATCTTTCCATTTTTCATCAGTAGTCTTTTTATTTCAAGGACACCCGTATAAGAACGCGAATCTCTCGCTACGTTATAAGCAACACTGTGGTTTGATTCACACGAGTATCAACCAACAATCAATATTTGTATGATGATTGTGCAAAGAAAATCTCGACTCATCACTAAATATAATTTTTTTAATAATACTATTATTTCAATAGCATTTTTCTCTTAATATGTAATAAAATTCCATACCTTTATCATGACCTTCGAGAAATATTTTCTGTTTCTTAAATTTTGTGTAAACGATGCTTATTTCTTTTCAAAACCTTACCTAGAGTTCTGTCAGAAATATCAAATTGATGTGCAATTTGTAAGTAAATGTAAATGAGTTAATTCCATTGTTGATTGAAATTATTTAAATTATTATTTCTAGGCCTTTTATGCCGTTGAGGTAAAATATAACCAAGTTGCTCAAAATTGTTAATAACGCGATGTAAAGTACAGAGTAAAATTATTTTCGAACACATTGCAAATACCATCCAGAGAACATCCCTGATGGTATAATATAAAGCGTAAGCGTTGCCATTATAATATAGAGGTAACAACAACCTCCTTACACAACTGTAATTTAACCGCGAATCGAATGCCAAATAACTTCTGATTGCTATTTACCCCCACTACTATGTTGAATTGTGTTTGATTGTATAATTCCTATGTTCTTATACAAATCTCCGTTTATTGTACGACGGACAGTCCAGAAATTTCAGAAATCTTACAACCCTCTTTAGTTTGATAAATGATATATGTGCGCTGGTATACTGAAATGTCTCAAAAATATGTAGTTTTTGACCGATTGTCAAATATCTGTTAGTTTGTCGAGGGTGCAATTTTTAAGTTTGCTAATTGTATTAAAAATAGAGTTAACTTATAGAAATGTTTGCGCTATGATTTATTATGATTTTTGTAGTAGTCTTACTCAAAACTAGTGCATAGAACGTTTAGTTCCTGCATTTGGTGATGAAACGTCATCAAAGACAACGGTATATCACTGGTTCCAAGAATGCAAGTGTGGTTGTGCTTCACTTCAGGATCAAGCAAGGGAAGGGCCCTGCAACATCTGCTACGGGAAATATAGATGTTGGACGTCGAATGATTGGAAAAGATCGTCATGTAACGTATAATGAGATTCAGACACGCTTGCACATTTGTAGGACGTCGATATATTCAATTTTTCATACTCATTTAATCGTGAGGAAATTTTGTTCGCGTTGGATACCGCATAATCTTTCCACGACTCAAAAACATGATCTTCTAAACATGTATATGATATTAATACAGGTGACGAATCGTGGATGTATTCTTAGGAACAGGTAATAAAACAACAATCGACAGTTTCAAAATGAAGTTCTGCCAACAAAAGTTGTTCGTTCGCAAAGCACTTCCATTTTACTTCACTTTACTTTATTTTACTTTACTTTTTCATGTCCGAATCTACCTTAAATTATATCAGCCCAGTATCGAGACACGTCAAAAACATTATCTGTAGCAAGCCATAAATGTTCGGTGGTGCAGGAGTTTGGTCAGCTTTACAGGTTAGCAGATGTTCCATATTCTGCACTTCCGTGCAGTCGCATTTGATGTCCGTTCCATCGATAATCCCCCATTTCGCTAAGTTTGTCTTTGCGGGGGCGACACTCATTCTGAGGCGGTTGATAGTTTTCCAACTTTTCCAATCCAAATGACACCCCGATGGAGGCTCTTGGCGTAGAGGATAGATGTCTGGTGGCTCCATTAGGAAGGTGGCTACACGCAGGAAACCCTTTCGTGATTTTAGTCGCCTTATTGACTAAATTATAATTATTATAAACAAGGTGGTGGTTGTGAAGCACTTCTAACCAAATTATTGCGTCTTTTATAGCAGAATCTAGCCATCTTGCTACAATTATTCTGGAGAATCGTCGAACTGTAAATGCGGAATGGTATTCAACAATTTACTTGTCCGAAGTTATTGATGAATTGCGAAAAACCACATGTACGTGTAATTATCCTTCATTATGATAATGCTAGTCCCCATACCGCTCACGCAAGAGTCGATTATTTGCGTAATGAAGGCATGGAATTAATGTCACATCCAGCCAATAGTCCAGACTAGTCTCCAAGTGCGTTTCCAACAATAAAAAAGAATGCGTGACCACCGTTTTTCATGTCCAGAAGAGGCCAACACTGTATTCAAATCATACATTTTCAGTACGCCAACTTCAGAATGGCGTAAATTATACAGTGATTGGTTTGGACGAAGAAAAAAGTGCATAGAATTTAATGACGAATATTTCGAAAAACAAATATGTAAAGCCAACTATTTGTGTATTAAATGTTTTTTTCGCAGGTTTTCCCGAAACTTTTCAACTGTCCCTCGTATATGTTCGTGCAACCGAATCCGTCTGTGTATATATGTATACTGAAGGCCTGAAAGATAAGTTCTAACGAACGACCGTTATCGATGTACGAAAAATTGAGCGTTGTTAAAATAATGTTTTCTATTAATAAACATACAGTTCTTCTCATACGAGAAATGAGAAGAATTGTATTTTTATTAATAGAAAACATTATTTTAACCCTTGCTGTAATTTTACTGTTAACGCTGGTGTTAAAACACCACACTACTAAATAATATTGCATTTTCAATTGAAGTTAATCGTCTCAAAATGTCAATTTTTAAAGGTATTTCAGGAAAAAATATATAACCTTTGTACTCGTAAATGTAACAGTGTGATGCGGTGCACTGTAGAGCATGCTCTAGTGTCTATGCGTCTATATATAAATTTCGTTCGCTGCTTTCTATCTCTAACCATCGATATTGTCTCTTCTCAGTTTGATCTTCTCTCCAATATTTCACCGATAGACCCATGCCATTGCCTATGGAGGTCTACCCAGATCTTTTTGGGCTTTTTATGATAGGATATTCTAATTAAACCCCCAAACCACTTCAACTGATGTTGTTCCACTGTTTTCAAAATCGATTCAATCCACTAAAACTCTTTATTAAAAATGTCTCTGCTTTGGATTTTAAATACTAGTAGCTTAAGGTTACTTCAACGTTATCTTAAGTACGATTTGTTTTTCATTCAAAAAATTTTATCGTTATTGAAAAGGTTCAAAGACACTATTATCCGAAGAATATGGCGGATACGATAGCACTTCGCAGTTTAGTTGTGTCAATTCTTTTTCAGTCGCCAAAAAGCATTGTCATGTTGAAAAACAATCTCTTCTGTTTTCTGATCCTTTGATGACTACTATCGGTAATACTTACACAGATTTAATAGGTCTGTCCGGTTGAAAAAATTCATAATATACAATGCCTTATTTAAATTATAAAACTATCGCGTTCGTAAGAAGGTAGGACAATAAATTTTTAAGTTCTAGAGTTTTTAAAAATTTTAGCATTGTAACATTCATGTAAGTACTTACGTCGTAGAAACGTTACTTTTAAACGTCAACATAAACATGAATCATGATTTAAGAAAATTTGTGTGTATATGTACTTTTAAGTTAAATATACTCTGAAATTCTATATGTGGAAGAAATGTGAAACAATGAATAAATTTTATGGAATTTATTGCATACTATGAAAATCATACAACTACTATTACTTCGTAATTTCTCCATTAAATTGTATAACTTTAAGCAATAATCTGGGCATGGAGGACACCAACTGTCTGGTAAATTCAGGTAAAATTTACACCTATGCTTCAGATATTTTCTGTTCTAATTCGCCAACATTTCGTGGTCTGAAATGCTGTCTTACAAATTTTAACATTTTCCCCCACACATCCTCAACGGATCCAGCACCTCGCATTTACTTTGAAATGACCAGTTCTGTTGATCTTTCTGGTACAACGTGGGTCATAACGGGTTCAATTGGGCCGGTAAACACTTCTAAAATGCCATTATGGGTGGATTGGAAGCTTTTTCCGTCAGAAAACACGACGTTCATCCGGAAATTATCTTGGTTACCTACCGTTACGTACTCTAGAGCAAATTGTAATCTTTGCTCTGTATTTTCGGCTGTTTCTCAATTCCGATTTATAACTCCACTCTCTCAAATTCTCTTCTTTGTCCGTAATACTATGCTTCTATTTACACCTTACAACTTCATTAATAATTTTCCGTATGCTTATTGAATCATATAATCGGGCTTGAATCACTGCTTTTTGGCTATTGTTTAATTGCGGCATTGTAATTGAAAAATAGTTCTGGTTATTCAATAATGAAAACTAACAAAATTATACATGCGTATTTGGCATGTTTGTATCTACATTCATGTAGACTAGTTTAATGCAATCAAAATATGACTGTCTTAGATTTCCATGAACTAAAAATCCATCATGTTCATTCCATACCAGTTACGCTGAACAAACTCAAACTCAAGCCATCAGATTGCATCGCAAATTTCAAAACAAATTCTAAACTGTTCCAAGCGTCAGGAATACGGATTTTGGTCGAAGGTGGACTGAACGAATTGAATCATCCAAACTGAATTCGCTTTCGTTATAAGGTCCACTCAAAAAACAAGACACTATACACTGTTCGCCTTTTCAAACTCATGTAACGACAGTGGCGGCTAGCGCATAAGCGCTGCAGTGCTGCAGAGCTCCCAAAAAATTAGGCGGGCGAACCTGTATTAGTTATAACTAGTTTTCTTTTACATAATTTTTCCGACATTTCTGATGTTTATAAAAGCGTAACATATTGTTGTGAAAATTCTCCACCTGTATATCAAAAAATTTGCATATTTTTCTACATCATCCTGTAGAGGACATCAAACCCTACAATTTAACACCTCAATCATCAAAATCCGACCAGTAGCAGCCGAGATATTCGCTTCCGAAATTCCAACATAATCGCCGGTTATTATCAAATAATATTCAATAGGCGACCAGTGGAATAACCAACCTAATTCGCGCGATCGCTCACTTGTTCCTTATCTGGTCCACACGAACGTGCTCTCAGCGCTCTTTCAAACACCCGCGCGCACCCCGCTACCCCCGCGGCTGTTTAAAACCAATGCGTGATTTTATCAGGCCTGTTCGCTGCATTTAGTCCAGCGCGGAGGGCGATATGTTCGCCACTATTATTACGGTGCGGCGAGTTTAACGTAAAAACAACAATATTAGAGTGCGCGTGCTTCTGTTTTTGTGTATTGTTGACAATTTATATAAACTCTGTGTATTATGGAGGTGGTCTTTAATTTAAGTAATGTGAAGAGATTCTTTAAATATTCATACGAAGAAAAGTTAGAATTAAAAGCAAAAGGTAGGCCATTAGTAGATATCACTGTTGAAAAAACTGGTGTAAGTAGAGGGAAAAATTATACACGTAAATTTAGTAGCGTTAGTTATTCAAAAAACGAATGGATTTGTGGATGCAACAAAAAAATGCTTTATATTGTTTTCCCTGTTTACTTTTTGGTGGCGATAAAGCTTGGACGGAAATAGGGGTCACGGATCTAGAGCACTTGAGTTTGAAAATAAAAAGACATGGGAATTCTAAAAGCCATCTTCATAATTGTATGGAATTTGCGTTACTAGGGTCAACTAATATTATGGCTCAACTAGATTCTGCTTATTGGGTAAATATACAGAGACATAATGAAAATGTGTCAAAGAATCGATATATTTTATCAAAAATTATTAATTGTATAAAATTTTGTGGAGCTTTTGAATTGGCCCTTCGGGGACATGATGAGAGCGATACTTCCGAGAATCCGGGGATATTTCGTGGACTTATTAATTTTTCGGCTGAATTAGATGCAACTCTAAGTGAGCACCTAAAAAATTGTTCGGTATTTAAAGGTACTTCCAAAGAAATACAGAATGATCTGTTACAGTGCATACTTGAAGTCTGCCAAGAACAAATAATTGAGGAAATTAATAATTCTCCGTTTTTGGCGATCATGGCGGACGAAACAACGGATATTGCTGCAAAAACTCAGATGGTAGTTATTTTTAGATATGTTCGTGATGGTGAGCCAATTGAACGTTTTTGGAACTACGTCATCCCTGAAAAATGTGATGCAGAAACACTTAGCAAAACAATTTTAAGTGTCATAGATGCTTTAATTCAAAATTCACCTAACAAACTGATTGCACAGAGTTACGATGGAGCAGCGATGATGAGCGGACAACACGCAGGCGTTCAAGCATTGATTAAAAAAAGTACCCTTTTGCGCACTATGTACATTGCTATGCCCATCAATTAAATTTAATTATATCTAAAGCTGCTTCTGCAAATTCGCAAGTACGTGTATTTTTTGGAAATCTACAAGGCATTCCCGGCTTTTTTAATAATTCACCCCAACGAGTAGAAGTGTTAAACAAGATTGTAAACAGAAGGATCCCCCACGGCGCTACAACCCGTTGGAATTTTAATATCAGGACCATTAATGTTGTGTACGAAAATAGGGCCTCTCTCATTGAGTGTATGGAAGAAATAGAAGAACAATTCTCCAACAACACAGTCTGTAGTGCAGCCGCCTCTATTCGCCGTACATTAAATGATCCGATCTTCAATTTTTGGCTGACTTTTTTCCATCATGTAATGCCCCATGTAGATATCCTGTTTAATCAATTGCAGCAAAGAAAAATTGAACCCACTCTAGTAAAAGACGCTATCGAAAATTTTGAACGCAGTATAGGCTAAGTTCGAAATAATATTGACAACATCATAAGTGAAGCATCAGATTTAATAAGCGATGAGCCACCACCAGAAAAACGCAAACGTCCAAATAACAGCAGATTTAATCATCGAATTTCGGCTTTAGAGGTGTGTGATGTTATTCTAAATTGTGCAAAAGATCGATTTCATTTTGAAGAGCATCTAGTAGTGGCATCACTTTTTTTTTTCGGAATGCTTTGGAGAGTATTGCAGTAAATTTCCTATTATCCCACCCTTGATAAAGAAAGATTACGAACTGAATTGTCTGTTATTTACTCAAGAACTGATTGTAGATCTTTAAAAGGCGCAGTACCTCTTCTAAAATTTTTAATAAAAAACAATCTGGGAGATACGTTGAAGGAGACTAGAAAATTATTAGAAATTGTAATAACAACTCCCATGACAACATCAGAGGCCGAACGATGCTTTTCAACACTAAATCGAATTAAGACGTTTCTCAGAAATTCAATGACCGAAGATCGTTTAACATCTCTTTCCATGCTATCTATCGAAAAAAAGTTTATCTCCGAAATAGACAATTTTAATGACAAAGTGATAACAAAATTTGCAAATCGAAAAGAACGTAGAATAGATTTAATTTATAAGAAATAATTTGTTAGTAAAGTAGTGCTTAGTGACTCTTATTTTTTTGTGTGACAATTGACAATCGTTCCAGAAATCCATTACTTCAGTGCGGAAGGCGAGGAAAGCACGATAAGATCGATGGGAGACAACCTCTTACTGCCCGTGCAAGGTTAATTTTTTTGCAGAACACCTTAAAATTTTTAGCACGAGCCGCCAATGTGTAAGGAACTACAGTCGCGAGCAATAAATGCTGAAGTCATTGTCATTCTTAATGCAGTTGACAGTGCTCTAGTGTATATCTGGTTTTGGTATTAACCTTTTCAAACGTTGTCATTATTTTCCATTCGTCAGATACTTGTCGAATATGATGAATGTTGGTACAACAATACAATAAAGACATTAAATAAAAAATGGAACACAGTTTATTAGACTAAAAATAAATAACCAAGATCTTAGTACTTCATCGTCTTACAATTCACTTGAATAACATTATTTAAACGGTTGAGCATAGACAAACATAAATTTCTGAAATAGCGTTGTGGAAGATCATTCATTTCAAGCTGTACGTATAGCGGCCAAAATTTTCTCCCTGTTTTGAAAATATATACGTTCCACTCAAGCACATTTATATTGACGTTTTGGAACCATTCTGTTACTCTATGAGCAGTATGGACTGGACAATGGTCCTGTTGAAATATAAAGTCGTCTTCTGGAAATACTTGCATTACTAAGGACAGCATTACATCTTCCAAAATCTTAATATAAACGGCACCTGTGAAACGTTCTTCTAGATGCAATAATACCTCAGGACTATTTGTAGAAATCCATGCCCATATATTCACTGTAAATCAGCGACTGGTTTCAACCTTTTGTGTATATTTTGCATCATACCCCCGACTTCTTAGTCTATATACTCTAACTTGGCCAGGTAGGGATGATTGGAAGCTCCCTTCATCACAAAAAATTACCTGCTCCCCAAAATTATTGTAATTCGCAAGGTATTGTAATGCAGTACCCAATCTGGATTCTTTGTGTCTAGCTGTGAGTTGTATCTTTCTAGCAGCGGCGTAATTTTTTTAATTTGCTTCCCAGATAAGACGTCGTGCAGATAAGACGTCGTGCAAATGGATGCGTTTAAGTTAGGATAAATGATTGCTTCTGTTGCTTTTAGAAAAGGCTTATTTTCAATATTTTGGACCAACATAAATAAGTTGTCCACCATAGTTAATGCTCGATGTCGTCCAAAACCCACTTGTATTTCCAGAAATCCTCTCTCTCTCTCTCTCTACCGCCTTACAATTAAATTTACCGAACTCTTTGCCATCTCTAATTGACCTGCTACAGCAGCTTTTGATAACCCTGCCTCTATTATACTAGTTAAATGTCTCTAACTTTTTTAAAGTAAGAAATTGGTGCCATGACTCGAAAATTTCTTGCCAACTCAAAATAAAATGTATATTTGACAGCGTGTTGATAAGTCTTGATGTCAAGGATACATTTAATATCCTTTTGTAATATTTTAATTTCAAACATTTTTTATTATTAAATATAAGTAAATCTAGGATACAGAATTCAAGCATAACATTTCCAATTTTATAAATATTTAACATTCATTTTCGAATTTAGACCGCTATATGACTAGGCAAATGTGTCTAACTTTATTAAAGTTAATGTTAAGTGTGATAATTTTATTATGACATTCAAATTATAAAACTTTCTTTAAGTTCTAAGAAAGCGATATCTTTTAAGAGTTTAATCTGTACATTCATTCTTAAGAACAGGTTCCTTAAATATGTATAATAAATTGTATTACTTTAACAAGGTACGATCCGCAACTATATACTTAGATTTATAACACCAATACCTAATTATGATATTTTATTATTTATTAGTAAGGTTTAAGACTCTACCGTAAACCTAGTATTGTTGCCAGTAAGTACAATTTCCACGAATTAATAATAGAAAGATTCCTCGTTACGACGTCACACAATACAATGTACAACAAGACGCCCATTTTAATAATGTAATAGTTTGTACGAGTAGTGGTATATCCTTAACTACTTGTAACACAGTCTTAACACAACAGTCTCATTCATAACACCATAATAAACAACAGTCTTAACCGACAGTCTCATTCGTAACCTCATAACAAGCAACAACATTCACAGTTTTTACATTGACATAGTATCAACTCAACAACATCAAGATACACAATCTTACATTATACATCCACATAACAATCATACTTTAACAAGAGACACCAGTTTCGACAGCAGTTTTATGTTAGTATACGTTGTTTTAGATCCAAAAATAAATGTATATAGTGTAAATAAATATATTTAGATGAAAGTACATTTATTTATTTAACAACCGAAGATAACACCGAAGATTTAAAAAGTAAAGTGTATACAGTCTCAACCTGTGCACGGTGAAGCAAGCATCGGGATCGTGATTCTAGTAACTGGGGTTGAAGCATCACCGCCAGAAACCGAATTAATCGCAAACATTTAGTTACACGAACCGAACATCACACATGTGTAGACTTCGAGCCGCAACACTTGACGATAAATAGATACAATCAATCAGCTAAAATTTTTAGTTTGTCAAAATATGACAGAATTTTGTATGACATTGACGAGTAGAATTTATTGCTCGCGACTGTATTCCATAAATAGATTTTATCGCCAATCATCATTCTAGTTTGCACGCACAACACGCACTGGCTGATGCAATATTAATATTATGTATATTGTAAATGTAGAAACATTTTAAAAACCTTGTTTTTATTTAATTCGACTCCCTAATAATCTGGGATTTATATTTGAGGAAGCCTTGTAGGTACAAAAATATTCTATATTTCGTCATAAACAAGTAGCGAATCAATAACATATTGTACTTGGAGGTGAAACAAGGTACCTACTACACTTAATCGGTAAACAAGTCATCATCCATGTTTCCTTTATAACCGCTCAAAATATTTGGTGCATACAACAACGACCTTGTAATACCATTCATAAGAATCCGTTTGAAACCGCGCGACCAGTCTGGTAAGTGATTCACCGAGAATTACTAATTGAAAGTTCGCCTTGCGGGTTTCAAGAAAAAAAAATTCCAAGAAAACGAAAAATGTAATTACACCTATGAATCGCATGCTATTGAAAGAACAAGAATTTAAAACAGAAAATATGTATTCAAAAATGTTTACGTACAGTTGGACTTTCATTAAAAATAAAGTATTAGATTGTGCAGAGGCAATTACATTTTTTTATTTTCTTGCTAAAAATTCAAAAAACTTTTAACTTTCAAATATCCTTGACATTTCATAAATTAAGAAAATGCAATTTCTATATTCTGAACAAGGAATTTATTCTCTAAGATTGTTTAATATTATTACAACTAAATTAAGGCTATTTTGCGTGAATTATAAGCTTATAAGCCTATTCATTAATTGTAGATCACATAGATATACAACTACGAACATATAATTAGACCGCCGATCTATGAATTCGAAAAATTTCACAGGATTTAAAAAGAACACAAGATAAATGAAATTATATCTTCAAAAGATCGAGAATTGTGTTTAGTTTTATACATATGCAGGTGCAGGTATAACTCTCTAAGTATTGAAGATACCGAATCAGGTAAATTAGCAAAGTCGCTCAAAATTTTAATGCGTATTTGATGGCATTTTCAGATTTGTCATATGTTGTCAACTTTTTGAGATATTTAAGGAAAATTGAAATTTGAAGAAAATTTTGAGTTGTACATATCTTCGTAGCCATCGAAGACAGAGCAAATCAAAAAATGGCATCTAATAGTATTTTTACGTAGAATTTAATATAATCTTTATTAAATATTCATAGCACACTTGCATATTTTTATGTTTTTTTTAAATGGCAATCATAGTTGGCCATGACTTCATTAACATGCTTATTTTATTCTGACTTCATAAATATAATGTTTAGTATCTTTTTTAAATCTTTATTATAGCGAAAGTAATTCAAATACTATTACTAATTGAAAAAATAATATCCAAGTGAGCTTTTTAAAAACTACTTTAATGCAGTAAAAATAAAAGAGAAAAAAATTAAATTAATGCCAATAGTTACGAATCTAAAATTTAAGTAAATATTTTGAAAAAGAAATAAACAAACAAATGAGCAGACAGTGAATAATGTGATTTCGTCAAATGCTCAAAATGACCACCATTATTCAGGATGCAATTTCATATTTTCTCACCATATCGGATTGAACCTTTCGCAGAGTCTGTGGGTGGACGTTTCTTATGGCTGTCGTAATATTAATTTTTAATTCTTTAACGTTGTTGAGTTTGTTTTTATAGACTTTATTCTTTCCGGCACCCCATAAAAAAAATCTAGTGGCGTAAAATCTGGTGATATTGCCGGCCAAAGGACGATACCAGCGTTACCAATCCAGTTAAAACAACGTTCTGGAAGATACTCAGAAGCGTTTCGAAAATTATGAGCGAGTGCATCATGTTGAAAGTATCTGAGATTATGAATTAAATTTAATGGTAATTCATCTAGCATATCTTCCAGCTCGTTACGCAAAAAGTGGAAATATCGTTCTTTATGTTGAAAGTATCTGAGATTTTGAATTAAATTTAATGGTAATTTATCTAGCATATCTTCCAGGTCGTTACGCAAAAAGTGTAAATAACACTCCCCATTCAAATTGGTCTCATAAAAATATTATTATTATTATTATTATTAAACCCATTATTCCCTTTCGGGACGTAGGGTAATTATACATTACATACTCGTATAGCAAGTATGTGCACTTATAATGTCTCTATGTATTTTTTCCATTTTATTCGGTCCTGGGCAATGCTCCTCAGTTGTGGGATGGACTTATTAGTCTCTTCCATAACTGTTCTCCCCCAGGTGGTGCGTGGTCTGCCTCTCGCTCTCTTTCCTTGTGGCTTCCAAAGTAGGACTGTGTGAGCTGGTGTATCAACTGGCTTTCTTAATGTATGACCAAGCCATTTATATTTCCTTCTCTTAATGTCTTCATTTATGTCGTTTTGTTCTGTTCTATGCCATAGTTCAGCATTTGATATTCTTTCCGGCCACCATATTCCTAGTATATTTCTAAGGCATCTGTTTATAAAAGACTGGAGTTTTCTCTTGATTGTTGAGGTAACCATCCAGGTCTCTGAGCCATAGAGGAGAACTGGTTTCACTGTTGAATTGTAAACTTTGATCTTTGATGATAAGCACAAACTTTTAGAGCGCCATATTTTTCTCATACTTGCAAAAACTTTCCGTGCCTTGTCTATTCTTCGCTGTATATCAGATAATGTTCCTCCATTGCTCGAGACAACACTGCCAAGGTAAGTGAATTCCTCCACTACTTCTATCTGTGTGCCTTCGACTTCTATGTTTGTTGTATCTTTGGTGTTAATTTTCAACATTTTAGTTTTATTTTTATTTATGCTAAGGCCATTCTTTTTTGATTCCGCAACAAGGTCATTAGTTTTACTCTGCATGTTCCTAATGTTCGATGAAAAAAGACATACATCATCTGCGTATTCGATATCCTCCAAAACTTCCGTCAGCCCCCATCGTATTCCTCTCTTCTTGTCTCATAAAAATATAGTCCCGATATTTTCATTCCAAAAATTCCACACCACACGTTTTCAGAAAATACATGATGATCTCGCTTTTCTACAGTAAGATGAGAGTTAACTTAAGACCAACAAATATTATTATGCCTATTAAATAATCCATTATTGATAAATTTTGTTTGATCTGTATAAAGAATTGTGTTCGAAAAGTACGAACGGTTCTTCCAAAAACCATCGAACTTTCAATACTTTCCTGTGTTACAAGGTAGATGGCAAGTGACTCAAATAGTGTAAAAGTATCAGGTTCAATATCAATATCCGCACCCGAGTACGCTACGGAGAAATGTGATGCAAAATCCATTGTAAAGTAATTTGCCAGGAATCCGTGAAGTACCCTGCCTTGCATATACAAAAGACCAGATTTCTTTAGGATTTTCTTTGATAGATGTTTCAAGGCCATTCAAATATTCTTTATAACTACTGGAAATTTGTAACTTCGTCAAGCTTCTCATTCTTTTGCACTCACTAAGATAAAAGGGGTTCTTATTTAATCTCCAGTTACGCCGTTAATTTATATTGTTTCGTTTTTAAATTGCGCTTAAGTTCCAAAGTAAACCAAGATGGGTAAGATGAAGGAGGAGCAGACCGTTTAGGAACAGAGGACTCAAAGGTGTTATTTCAAATGTTATAGAAACAGTTTAGAGAGTAGTTAACGTCATCAATATTATCCAAAAATGACCAGTCAAGTTGCTGCAAATCATCATAAAGCTGATGAAAGTTCGTCTCTCTGAAATTATAAGAACTACTTCCAGACGTAGGAAAGTTTACTGTATCAGGAGATGATGCAATTTCCATATTAATCGATAAAGCCGGATGACGTGCATCTTCAGGAACCAAAGGCATATCATCGTGGGATATTCGAAGATTATAATTTAAGTTAGCAAAAACAAGATCCAGAAGTCGATTGTCAGTATTTAAGATTGTATTATATTGCCTCAGTTGTAGCAAGTTACAAAAATCCAAAAAAGAAAAAACTTCCGGGTAACGTAAATTAAAATTTGTATGCTCGTGAAAGTGTGATAAGACGAATAAACCACTTTTATTCGTCTTATCACACTTTCACTATCCATGAAAAAAATTGCAAAAGATTCAAGGAATAATTCAACGTCATCACTGGGCACATCAGGTGGAATATATATAACACATATGTATAGTATAAGTGACTGAATTCTACATTTGCAGGCCACCACATCGCCACCAGTAGGCCTTCCCACAGTAGCAAACTTACGATCACATCTAATTACATTAAAATGAGTTGGGAAGTTGGCATTACAAAAAGGAAGAGCAGATACAAAAAAAAGTCCATTAAACGAAATACTTACTACTTGAATTGCAGCTATAGAAATATAACAACTTAAATAATAATTTCACCAACGAATAGACAAACTTGAGCACTAAATACTGATATAAAATAAAAACTAACGTGTTATTAATAACTACCAAACAAATTATAAAATTATAGGAACGTCAAAATATGCATGTACGCTCTATCCAACGTTCAAACCTTTAAACCTTAAAAGATATTAAAGCGCAAGATATAGAAGAAAATCCTCATTTATCTACAAAAGAGCTGGCGCAAAGGCATACTGTTAGTCGTCGTTCAGTAGTAAGAATACTTAAGAAAGAAAAATACCATTCTTATAAAATTGGCTTCGTTCAAGAACTCTCTGATCATGATTTCGACAGAAGGCTGTGAATCAATGATTAAAATTTGTAATCCTAATAAAAATGTAGTCAATAATATGTTTTTTTCGGATGAGGCAACCTTTTCTTTGAACGGTACTATTGAGAGACGTAATTGTCGGTATTGGGCACAGAATAATCCTCACTGGATATAAGAGGCGCAAAGAAAACTTAACGTTTGAGCTGATATTTGTAGAAACAGAATAATCCCTTGTTTATAGAAAAAACTTTAAATGGTCAAAGATATTTAGAACTTTTAAATAAGTAGATAATTTCTGCATTAGAGGAAAATGGCCAGCTTCCACAAAACATCTAGTTTTAGCAAGATGAGGCACCCCCTCACTCTTCAGTTATTGTTCGAGATGGATTAGATTAAACTTTTGTCCACAAATGGATTGAAAAGAGTGGGGAAATTGTATGGGCCGCACGTTCTCTAAGGTAGAACATGGGACCACTAGATTAGTTCTTGTGCGAGTATCTAAAACAGAAACTGTTTCTTACCCGACCTAGAAATTTGCAGAATTTGGCTGAAAGAATCAATGAAGACATACGAAGCATTTCACCAGACATCATAACGAGGGTTACGAGAGAATTTACAGACAGATTGGCTTACTGTCAGGAAGTAGGTGGTGCCAATTTTGAAAATCTCATAAATTAAGTTTAACTTTGTTTGTATGACCAGTTTATTTTCTTTTCCTTGCCAATTAATAAATAAAATTGTTATTTATGCATCAAGGGCATTATGGCCTCTGGCCCGAGGGATGAATGTCGGCCGAGGGAAATTTAATTGCCATAACGCCAGTGGTTTAAACAAGATTTTATTTTTCACTTTTTTTTTTATTTCTTAAGCGGAAAATTCAAATTACATTGTAAAAGTTCCGAGATTTCTGTCAACTGTCACATCGTTGACAGTCGTTACGTACTGCCGTGAGCAAAAAAATCGGAACAGTGTCAAAATCGTTATGTCAATTTCCTTTATTTTTTAGCGTTGTAATTTTGACGATATTTGATTAACTTTCAAACTC
Organism: Melolontha melolontha; assembly: GCA_935421215.2. NCBI lineage: Eukaryota > Metazoa > Arthropoda > Insecta > Coleoptera > Scarabaeidae > Melolontha > Melolontha melolontha. Next base: position 55,857,074 of record OW285242.1, read on the forward strand.
TACGTCAAATTATATATCATAGTGTCATAGTTGCTAATTCAAAATTGAAAATGCCGCACCTTTCGAAAACTGATAAAGCCAGACTTGTTACTAGTTCGAAAAATGGGAAATCATTAAGAAGTGTATGGGTTCAATAATATTGTTAAAAGTTCAGCCGCAGGAATATAACGAGCCATCGAAAAAATTCATAATTGGAGTTGACTGTGAAATTGGGTTGATACTTTAACCACTTCCACATAAATACATAATGACATTTATTATTTAACATTGAAAATTTGAATTAAATATAAGAAAATAAGTAATACCTTCATCATCAAATATTTATTGTTAGGAGCCTCATTCAGAAACTTCTCTATATGTAGCCTCTCCAAGATTTTCGCCTTTTTGGACTTGTGGGTTCTTGCCTCACTCTTCAAATAGGAAATCAGTTTTCCGTATTTCGATATGTCACTATTCATATACACTTTCAAAGTACTTGTAACATGGAATACTTCGTCCACAATGAAGAAGGTGCTATTTTCCTTCTATAAATATGGAAATACGCCAGCATAACTTCTTCGTTAATTCCAGTGATACTTTGCTGTTTTCTCCATTCTTCAAAATGACGAAATTCTTTGTCGTAATTATCCTTCGATTTTTTTGGCAGTAATTTATAACATGCTGCTTGAGCTTCTTTCTTAACTTCTAGCGGAATGAAAACAGCCTCTTGCAACTCTTCCATTACCATCAACTTTTAACTGCAGTATTATTAATTTAATCAATCACTAATTTTGTTTGCTTGTTGATTTGCATTATTTATTCTCCATAGTAACTGCATTACTGTATATGAACTTTTTGCATTAATCGTTTATAATACATGGAACGTCAAATTTATAATTTAAATTTGACATGGAACGTCAAATTTATAAAACATTAAAAGCCATTTTGAACGGATCTTAAGAGGTGTTGGATAAAGTTTTGTATTGCACACGTGTGTTAATTACAAATAAGTCACTTGAGAAAAGTAGCTCACTCGTCGTAGCGGACTCGTGAGCTAAACATTTTCTCGCGTGACTTATTTGTAACAGAACACACTTGTACAATAAATAACTATTCTCTATCGTTTTTAGTAATTTTTATTTACATTTATTTTAAAAATGTTTAATAAATGTCAATAAGACACACATTTTTGACAATTCCTGACTTACTATTATGAGTAAAGATAGCCACTTAAGTAGTCACAATTTAAACCCATGCAGAAACAGTGTCCCGTTTTTTTTTGCTCACGAGAGTATCATTACGAATGTAACATGATTCCTTGAATCAACGATTTAAACTTAATTTTATTTTAAATGACAGTTGTTGACACTTTGAAGTTTTCAAGTTGTCAATGTTTAGATACTCTTAATTTTATTAAAGAATGCTAAAGTTTCGCTTCTTTGTTTAGACTTCCTTAAAAATTCAAATTATTAGTTCTGTAAAATGTATATCCTTTCTTCTCGGGCATTATTTATATTTAAAACTGTAAATAAATTAGAGGCCAATATGAGCCATATCGCCCTGTTATAACGCCCAAGGGCGATATGACCAGAGATCAGTAATAATATAGATGTGTAACTTAATAGTAAATAGATCCCTATGTATACCATGTGGACTAGGATCCATGCGAGGAAAGGGGAAAGCTGTAGTTAAATTACTATTGGGTTTATTCAAATTTTATGTATGAAGGAAAAATATTTTATTCGATTAACTTCTGTATTGCAATCAATATATGTAATTTAGAACCCATTACATAAACTTCTTAGACATATTCAATGCAGAATTTAATCGAACGAAACATTCTTTTTCTTCATACTCTATTTAATTCTCTTCCACCTTGTTGAATATCTTCAAAATATATAATAAAATGTAAATTCACATGAAAATAACAAACGAACGCAATTCGTATAAAAATATATTTAGAATCTATCCCAACTCTAGATGAATGTAAAGAAATACAATAGTATTTTCAAAAATTGTCTAGTTTGACGTTTTAGAATATGACACTATCCAGTTAATATTAATCTAAAAAATCTACAACTAATAATATAAAAAAATGGTAATACTATACACTATTATCAATAGTCCTAAATCGTATTTACACAAACAAACAATAAATCCAACGAAAGTTTATAACATATAACGCGGGCACGAGATCACAAAATTTAAATACGGCGAATACTAATCGACCAAGATAGCCAACATTAAATTTGTCGTTAACATATGAAATTCCTAACCCAGAATAACTTCTAAATGCAACACCCTTGTGATGATTAAGTTGCATAACTAATTTCCTTCCCCTCACCTTGTTTGGATGCCTTCCCCGCAAAATGATACTCAAGCTTCATATCTAACGTGTGTTCATTTGAAAAGTCAATCTAGGTTACTTTGAAATTTTGATAGAATAAGACGCAAATATATTAGTATGTGTTTGTTGTTCCGTAAACGTAAATCCAAATGACATTTGATAATGTCAATCACAAATATCAGTTAGTGCATAAAATAATCGTGCGTCGATTCTGGTTTAAATAAATTGCTTTTCAGTTTTAAAATGGCTTTCACTTTAGAACATAAATTTTTTTTAGTCAAGGCTTATTTTCGAAGTGGTAATAAAATTGATGGTTTATTCAGTTCAAGATTGCATGGTAGAATTTCAAGTTGAGTTTCCACATTTTGTAATAGATTATATACAATTTAAGAATACTTTGGATAGAACTTTAAAACTTTTTTCTGAAACTGGTAGTCTCTTAAGAAAATCAGGCGGCGGAGCAGTTAAGAAACGTACACCTCAAGTTGTCAATCGTGTTGAAGAAATAATGGAAAATGAACCACAAACATCTGTTCGACATTTGATTCAACAAATAAACCTTTCTGTTGGTACAACCCACAAGTTATTATAAAAGATATGCAACTTTATCCATACCGTGTCACAGCAGTACAAGAATTGTTACAAATTGATTACCCACGTAGACTACAGTTTTGTAATTGGTTTGTAAATATGAACAATAATGGAGAACTTTCGCAAAGAGTAATCTTTACTGATGAAGCATGGTTTTATAATACGGGATACCTAAATTCACAAAATACAAGAATTTGGAGTAGTGAAAATCCACATGTAATTAATGAAGAATCGCTACTTCCAGAGAAAGTTGATGTTTGGGCAGCGATAAGCCAAAGGCGAATCATTGGACCAATATTTTTTCAGGGAACGTTAACTGCTGAAAGATACCGTACGGAAATTTTACAACAATTTGTCAATCAGTTACATGATGATGAACTACAAAATGCATATTTCCAACAAGACGGAGCACCTTGTCACTGTACTGCAGAATCTTTGGATTATTTAAGAGAATTTTTTGATGAGCGTATAATTAGTCGAAATACTGAAATTGCCTGGCCTGCACGTTCATTCGATTTAACACCTTGCGACTTCTTTTTGTGGCCTTATCTAAAAAATAACATATTTCGAACACCTAAATTGAATTTGAATGATATACTACAGAGAATCGAACAGAAATGCATGGAAATTAATATCTAGCAATCCAGTAATGTTGCAGAATATCATCAGAAATTTTGAACGGAGGATTTTAAAGTGCATTGATCTTGAAAGACAACATTTTCAAGATATTTCATAGTTTTCAATAAATACCTACTATTTGTTATTTATTTGTATATATGAAACTGTCAAAATATACGACTTCATAGGTTAAGTAGTAAGTTTTAATTTAAGACATACTTCAAAATATTCTCAGTAAATCACATGCTACTAGATTGACTTTTCAAATGAACACTTGTGATATATATATATATATATATATATATATATATATATATATATATATATATATATATCAAAAATTTATTTAAATTCGGGTAAGCGGTCAATTAAAAAACTCCTTTATTAAATTACCCTATATTTCGCAACACTTTGTCGCTTCTTCTGGGGTAACTACAAGATTAATGAGAAAAATAACAAAAAATAAATAAGAGTATAAAACAGTAGTAAAAATACTTACAAAATGTAGAGTTAAAAAATAATAAAATTGACGTACAAAATATAAAAATGATTAGATATAAAAAATAAAGTAACTATAGAAACAAGCCTTAAGAACTTTTAAAAAACATATATATGAAAAGTTAAAACATGAAAAATAAAAAAATATAATGCAATATAAATTAAAACAGCATATGGACCAAATAACAAAACGATTTAAGATCGTCAACTAACAGTCAAACCCAGTATATTAAAATAAATTATACTAAGACCATTAGTATCAGATCTATAATTTATGTTATTTATCTCCCTGTTGATGTGGACCATTTCTAAAAAGGTTCTTTTTTTATGGTTATTTTCAACGTCTAAGATTTTAACGTCAACAAAATTGAAAGTATGGTCACGATCAAGTGCATGGTCCACCAATGCACAAGATCTCTTAGCAATACCGACATCACTTTTATGTTGAGTAACGCGCTGTTTTAGCCACTGTGATGTCTGACCTATATAAACGCCACAACAATCAGAACATGCTATCCTGTAGACAACGTGACTATTTAGAAAGAAAGGTGTTATGTCTTTTATCTTACTATACAACTTCTTCTTACTCAACATAAAAGTGATGTCCGTATTGCTAAGAGATCTTGTGCATTGGTGGACCATGCACTTGATCGTGACCATACTTTCAATTTTGTTGACGTTAAAATCTTAGACGTTGAAAATAACCATAAAAAAAGAACCTTTTTAGAAATGGTCCACATCAACAGGGAGACAAATAACATAAATTATAGATCTGATACTAATGGTCTTAGTATAATTTATTTTAATATACTGGGTTTGACTGTTAGTTGACGATCTTAAATCGTTTTGTTATTTGGTCCATATGCTGTTTTAATTTATATTGCATTATATTTTTTTATTTTTCATGTTTTAACTTTTCATATATATGTTTTTTAAAAGTTCTTAAGGCTTGTTTCTATAGTTACTTTATTTTTTATATCTAATCATTTTTATATTTTGTACGTCAATTTTATTATTTTTTAACTCTACATTTTGTAAGTATTTTTACTACTGTTTTATACTCTTATTTATTTTTTGTTATTTTTCTCATTAATCTTGTAGTTACCCCAGAAGAAGCGACAAAGTGTTGCGAAATATAGGGTAATTTAATAAAGGAGTTTTTTAATTGACCGCTTACCCGAATTTAAATAAATTTTTGATAATATATCACGGTCGATCATTTCTTTTCAATTAATTATATATATATATATATATATATATATATATATATATATATATATGTGTGATTTGTGGGTATGACCGTATTATGATAACCATATTCAAGGTGAACTGAACAAATAATACTTAAGTGAAAAATAAAATACTTTAGACCACCAAGTGTTATAGTTCGTCGAAATCGTGTGATCGAGGAAAATCCCAAAATTTAAAATCATACAGGACGTTCAATATAAAAAAGTAAAACATTAGTATTTACGTTACATTTTTTTGAACACTCTGTATATTTTGAAAAAGTGATGACTCTTCATCCCTAATTTTCGTGTCTAAAATTTTATTATATCTTTTTTAATTTAAGATACGACGGATAAGCTGAATTTATTGAGAATAAGAACATCTAGTAGACTGTGAAAAACAATCATACAGTGTTTATTTAGAGGAACTCTTTATCTGTCATTTAAGGGGTCGTTCAAATATTACGTAAGCAGAATTTTAGTAATTTTTAACCCCCCCTCCCCCCCTTGCCAGCAAAAGTAAGCAAAGTTCTTACCACCCCTCCTATGCTTACGTAAACATTGGTATAATTATTACAAAATCTGTAATTAAATAGTTATTAAGTCTATCACAATGAAATAAGCAATTTATAAACTATAAAGAAATTTACTGCACATTTAATATTTATTCAAACAAATCATTATCATCATATTTAAATATTATATTATTAACATATAAACGATATCTATTTATACTTACGTAATACTTGAACGCGCCCTAACGTTTTGTTGTTGAGATTACGTTCGTTATGACATGACTCAGCTAATTATTTTTTAAATGGAAAATGGAATTAACCGGAGAGCTCATTCGAATCCTAATTTATTATAATTTTAAAAGAAGTTTAAGCGCTTATGTGTGCAAAGAGAGTCTAGATACAGTTTTAGTGAACAAGCACCTTCGTTGGCTACAATTTACCATTGGTATAAGGAATTATTGAAGAGGGCAATAAAGCCACTTATGCGGTAATAGAGCATCAACTCAAGATTGAATCCTCAGCTGTTAAAACAATCATACATTTAAAAAAAGTGGTAAGTCATTTGTGCCGCATCACCTTTCTGACTTCCAAAAAGCAGAGCGTGTAAGAATTTGCCATGAACCTTTAAATTTCTTAAATAATGGCGTTCACCAAATTTCTTCCAAAATAGTGACAGGTGATGAAACTTATATTCCCTATTTCGACCTTCCTACCCGCCAAGAAATTCCTACAATGACTAAGAGGCAGCGAGCTATGAAAAAGGTGGATCCGGCATTCTTCAGAAGTGCGGGCTTAATAAATGCAATTAAGCTACATGGACAAAAGCCAGTTACAGATAAGTGGTACACTGAAAAATTTTTGCCTGAAGTGCTAAGTAGAGTTCCAGACAAGGGAATTATGCTCCACCATGATAATGCATCGTCCCATACGGCAGTTTTTTTACTCCAGTTTTTTGCTGAAAAAATATATAAAAATAATAGAACATCCGCGGTACTCACCTGATTTAGCCATGTGTGACTTTTGGGTATCTTTTGGGCTTAAGCGCAATTTTCAATTGAATTGTTTAAACCAAAACTATTGTCAATTTCAACATGAATTTTATAAACAAACAGAGGGACTAGCTATGGGAAATCCCCTAAGTTCGTTACTCTCTGACATATTCTTAAATCATTTAGAAAACATAATAAGCCAACACCCGTTGTTCAAACATTGTATTTACTGGATAAGATATGTGGATGACATATTAGTTTCTTTTAACGGTACAGACAGACAATTAAAATCTTTACATAATTACATTAACACTATTCACCCAAACATCAAATTTACCATTGAAATAGAAAAAAATAAATCCATAAACTTTCTAGATCTCACTATAACACACACAACTAAAAAACATGAATTTTCTATCTACCACAAACCTACACATACAGACACAACTATACACGCACATTCGTTTCACCCCATTACACACAAATTATCTGCTTATCAATCAATGCTTCACAGACTAATTAACGTCCCGTTGAGTAAAGAAAACTTCGATATAGAATTAAATAGAATATACGTTATAGCGCTAAATAACGGTTTCACCATCAATTTAATTAATAATATTCTAAAAAAACTACAGAAATCTAAAACGATATCTTCAATTTACCCCACAGTAAAAAACAATAGAACATTTAGTTATAATTCTATCACATACATCGGTACAATTTCAAACATAGTAGGAAACTTAATAAAAACAAGTAAAGAAGAGACCATTTCATTCAAAACTAACAATTCCTTACAAAACGCTATAAAAAACAACAAAGATAAAACGGACAATAGATTAAACTCAGGGGTTTAGAAGTTGACATGCGAAGATTGTAAAAAAGTGTATGTCGGACAGACAGGACGGACATTTGATATTAGAATGAAAGAACATGAAAGAAGCCACAGAGACAAGAAGACAGACTCAACTTTTGCCAATCATTGCCTAGAACATAATCACAAATTCAACACTAATTTTAAAACTTTGCATGTTCTAGATAAAAGTAAAAAACTTAATATGTTAGAAAGTTTAGAAATTAACAAATATAATAAATTAGGTATAATTTTAAATGACCAACTAGACATAAATAACTCCCCCCTACTAAACTTAAAACTCATACATGTCCACCCCCTCTTAGAATGAGATTAGTTCTGTACTTTGTATTGATATATATAAGATCTAATTGATATTTTGAATTAGTATTTTCATCCACCTGATGAAGCCACAGTGTGGTGAAACATATGTAGTGTGTTAACATTATATATATTATTTTGAAACTATACAACTGTGTTTTATTATATCTATAAAATGTGTTATTGTGAAAAAATGCAATTTTATCAATTTTTTTTCAAATATTTACTCTTAAAATGAACGTGGGCATTTATTGTACAATGTGATCGACAAGTCGCACATATCAAAATAAATGTATCCATATATTTCACAACTTTTATATCCGGCGTAAGAAATGTATCGTTTCATTAGAGGTGTGACATGTAGCCGCGTCCTGCTGCAACCAACGTTCATGGATTTCAAGCAACGTATTAAACTGTGAAATGATGTCTTGGTACACAACACTGTTCACTGTAATTTTAAAGAAAAAAGTGCCCAATATTCGACGACGTGATATGGCACACCACTCCAATTTTCTGACAGTGTAAGGAATTTTAATGAAAGACATAAGGATTCTCGGTTGACCAAATTCTTGTTTCAACTATTCCCTTGTCCATTAAGGTGGAACTACACCTCATCAGAGATAACACGGTCAAGCTTCTCAATTCCATGGTTGTCGACAAATGTCCGAAATCATCTACAGTACACTAGGCGCTTTAGTTTATCCGGCTTTATCAATTCCTGAACACTACGAGCATAATATGCACGTAACTTTAACTTCTTCATCGCTTTCTAAGCACTACCATACGAAATCTGAGTGTGTTGATAGTCGTTTCTTGAAGGCGAACGCAGCATTGCATTTCTAATCTCAACCAGGTTGGCGTCAGTCAAAATAACCGATCTCCCGATTCTCATCTGGTATGCAACTGATGCGCATTCACTGAAACAGGCGATTAATCTCGTTATTGTTGAATTGTTAGGCACTGCAGTATCTAGATATTTCTCACGAAATTCGTCTGCAACACGACTGGAAAATATTGTTTGACAATGAAAACTCATTGCTTTTGGCATATAACATATTTACGATGTAGTGAACTCCACAATACTAAAGACAGGGATATTTCACTTAAATTGCCGTGTTTAAAACATAATTGTTAGACAAGGATAAAAGATGTCAAGTTTGCGAACTTTTCAATAGGTGGCAGAATGGACAGTAAACTTTGAATTACCGGCAATATTGAATATTTGCTTTAACGACAGTCAATAATTTTAACCAATTAGGGCTAACGTTGACATTTTTTAACGCCATTATCTTTTTGTTGTGTTTATTAAATTGTTGTTATATATAGATTTTGTTTTTATTTGCATTTTTACGGACTTTGTTTTTATTATTTTTAGTGTTTCTTAATTCGAACGTTTCGCTTCTTTTGTTAGTTTACCGTAGCAAGAAAACTATAATTAAATTTGTGGTATGGTCAAATATAAAAATATTTTATATTTTTGGAACTTCCTTAAATTCCATATTCTATAGAAAAAATACATAAATCTGATTATAGCTCATGCAACAAACGGTAAACCTGCAGAATCAAGCTCCCATTTCAACTGACATTTACGGATGAGCATTACCAATCATATGTCGGCAATATACGAGCAACGTTGCCAAATGCACTACTAATATAAAGAATGGTGATTTAGAGCGATGTGTAAATATTTGTTAATATAACCGCAAAATAATTTTATACCAAGACGAACCATTTAACAATGTATTTTAAGTTCTAACTAAATCATAACATATAAATTAGGAGTACCTATAACATATAAAAATTACAAATTAACGTAAATTAATAACTGGAAAATAAGGTGAATTAACAATGAGAAATAAATTAAATAATTACCAGAGATTTGACAACGTTGCAGTAAGTTTGCTATATTCGTAGCGGGAAATTTGGATGGGGGCTTGATTCTGCAGGTTTACCCAACAAACTTCTACAACTTCAAAAACTAAAAATATGCTTCAAAGGAGCAGTAATCGAGAGCCATGTGAATCATTATCCGTTGTTTCTTTAGATTTATCATCTATAGTACATCTAATTATGGAGCTCTTACATCAACTTGTAAGTATAAATGAAAGATACAAGGTATATAGAAAATATTAATACATGCAAATTTGTAGCAATCATATCCATTCACGAATCTATGAATAACCCATCTACAAGAAGTAAAAAGGAAACTTCTGGTATGTACAACTAATTCAATTAGATATTTACAAGACTCAAATTTTTTTTAGGACTTCTTATTGAAAAGTGTAGGAGCAACACCTATTACAGAATTTAGCTCCAAAGCTAATAAATTAAACAATTGTGCTATATACATACTTGAAATCTGCTGCAGCAGAATTGTTATTTTATATCTTTATATTACATAATGTATATATGTTAAGATCTTGCATTTCCCTATTGTGTTCTTACTTTAATCAAATCTCCAATGTTTGTGATATGCATGCTGTTTCATAAAGTACTGTAATTAATCTTTTAATTTGTATTTTTCTGAAAATACATTTCATTTTTTTTTATTATAGAAAATTCACTTTTTTTCTTTATTGTGCTTTACTTGTGTTTTAATGTGTTGTTAATTTTCTGTCATATTGCGTAATGTATCCAGTGTTAATATTGTTATTATTTTCTTTTATTTGAATACTTGTGTTTACATTCATTTAATATTTCTCATAATTGGAATTCCCAGTAGATTATTATCAAGTGCATATTTATTATATTTAAATTTAGATTTTTTTATTAAATGTATATACTAATTATGTTTTTTGACTTTTGTTTTAACTTCGTACAAGATCCAATTTTATTATTTGATTTAGTGTATACTAGGCACATTGTAATTGGTAAATGTAATTATACTTATTTTCTCAAATTATTGTAGAAAATCATGGAAATTATATTTATCAATTTCATATGCCTAGGATATACTAAATACTAAAAAAATATATTCAAATAAGCTATGATTTAAAATATCCGCCAATATGGTTTAGTTTGCGAACTTTTCGTCAGAGGCGCAAAATCTTGTTTTAAATGCTTGTAAATAAAATAGCCTCTATTTTATACTTTTTCTATGACTAAAGACGTCAAGTATCAAATTTAGATGAGTTTACTAATAAGAACAATAAATCTAAAAAACAATGGAAAAGTGTAACTAGTACAACTTAAAATTATTTAGTTAGATCTAGATGTAACGGTAATAGGAATTTTCAAAAAAGAATGACTATTATTCGAATTTGCAGAAATATTGACAAATTGATTATTCTACCTCACTTCAAATTTTTGGAATTTACAAATGATTTGTAGAATTGCTTGGGAATATGGATCAATTATACTCAAAAAAGGACCCAAAATACACATCGTGCAGAACAATATTAAAACCAAAATTTAAAAGTTCATTCAATTAATTTTATTTAAAAAACTACAAATATAAATCTTCTACATTAAAATTTTCTTAATCAGGTACTGCTAATATATTTGCAACATCTTCTTTCCATTTACAATAGGTTTCCTGCAATACTTGCAGATGTTTTAAATAAGCAATTTCCCTGCCAACAACGACTTTATCTTCTTTACACAATTCCTTAACTAACAAACGTGTTTTATTGAAGCGTATGTCTAAACATCCCAAAACTTGTACAATTTCACCTCTTTCGATATCACAAATGGTAGCTACTTTTTGATAGATCACTTCATCTGTATCGAAATTTTGAATAATTGGTAAAATATCTATATCTTCTACAATTTTCTCTTCTGAGACACAAATAACTGATCCAGTCCCATCACTTATAACAAACTCGAAGCTATCTTTTTGAGAAAGACCGATAACAGTGCCACGACATTTTACACTATCGAAAAGAAGTTCATTTAATTCAAACAAAGTGTCACTACGTAGCTTATCGAGAATGTAGTAAGGTTTGGCCAACAAAATATCTTTGATCAGAAGCGTTGGAATTGTTTGCGATACACAGTTTGCAATATGGCCCTCAATTATTTTCAAACAAGAATAATCTGAGAAATTAAAGTATTTCGAAAATTTAGGATATGCACCGTACGTTCTATGTTTATACTTAAATCCTTTAAATGGGTAACATCTTTTGTTCATTTTCGTTAATGCGCCTTCCAACACTGGTTTCGATTTATCTTTTGTCGATTCAGATACAACTTTAGCACCATATAAATTGGAATCAAGTGCCTCAATTTTATCCACATCTTTTTCTATGTTATGTTGATCCTTATCACAGTGATATTCAATTTTATGTAATATCGTAGAATTACTGTCTTGATTCGATGTCTTACCGTGTAATATATTTGTTGCTTCCTTATTTAACGATGTCGAACTTGCCAATTCGAATTTATTTGTAAAACTCTTAGTGAAAATATTCTCATGAGAAACATCCTCTGAAATGCTCGCAGAACTTACATCTTCTTTGGGACTATCAGATATAGCTTCTTCAATAATTGACGTGTCTGATAAGCCCAAAGCTTGTCTCCTCAAACTCTCAAATATTGGCAAGTACTCTTCTACAATTTCATTGTCGATGGGATGATCATCCATACTGTACAGATTGATGACAGATTTAACTAATTCGAATGTTTATTTAATTTTACTTTAATTTAACATTAACTTTAACATACGTAATAAACAACAAATTGTTTCACTTCATTAACTTCGTACAGTGTAACTACACGCATATATTGATACACCAATAATTGTGTTATCATTGTTAGAGGTTAGTAAAACAACTTATCACCACAGAGAAATTTTAATAAAAAACGTCGCCGCTATTTATTAGGAATTAAAAAATTACAAACATCAAGAATCTTATAAATGCTTGCAATTCATATTCTATTATATACTGATATTTATTTCGGTTTAGTAGCTATTACAACAAAAACATCCTTAAATAATATATAAAATTTTACTTACTGAAGTTTACACCAGTCCCATCTAACAATGAATTACGTAAATGTTGCCTATCCTAAAATAGGTAAAGTACCTTCAAAAACTTTCCTCATTAGAGACGGCCCTGCTCATTCAAAATTACACGTTTGTGATAGATTACGTGTACTGTCACCAACCATTATAAAAATGTATGGCCATCTCTAATGAGAAAATTTTAGGAAGGCAGGTTACTTTCATTCTAACGGGTGTTCAGAAACATTCGAAGTAAAAGTAGTCCTTGAAAATATGAAGTCATGTCTGAGATAGATTGATTTTTGACAGACAACAGTTGACATTTAATAATTATTACAAATCAGATTCTTAAGTAAAGATATGCGATTTTTTGTTCAGAGCCCACTTGACTTCGAATGTTTCTGAACACCCGTTATAAGAAGCAATCCCTGTAAAATCCCTAATTTTGAAGAAATACACCTCTATGTACTGTCCACCTAGTAACGACATAAAATAGCAGTGAAAACTAAAATAACGGGTGTTCAGAAACATTCGAAGTCAAGTGGGCTCTGAACAAAAAATCGTATATCTTTGCTTAAGTATCTGATTTGTATTAAGTAAATGTATCAATCTATCTCAGACATGACTTCATATTTTCAAGGCCTACTTTGACTTCGAATGTTTCTGAACACCCTATTGCAAACTGTGCAGAAACCTACTAACAAAGAAGGAATACTTCCCAATTTTATCCATAGATGCCACTGCAAGTGCAAAATAAAAATGTACTAAATTAGTCATTTCCGAATAAAATGTACTTATGTACTTTTCTAATAAAAAGGTACTAAATTTAGTACATTTGTATTAAAACGGCAACACTGTTACTGAATTAGGTATGGTCGCCGTGTTTGAATTTTACGCACACATATATATATATATATATATATATTTAATATTAATTTGTAAGATGCAAGTATATTTGCTTGTAGTGATGACTATAAATTCACAGTTCCTGAAAATTTTTATACTTGCAGCCTCTGCAAGAGAATGCTTTGGCATATCTTGCTGGCTTCATTGTCAAATTGAAGATTGAATTGACAGGTGTGTCCACTGTAAATACAATAGTTTGAATCGAGGCAATTAAATATCGGATTTTTATATCTTCATCCTTGAAAAGGAATATAATGGAGCTATCCACAAGAAACTCATGTACTACCGTGAGCAATTGAAAGTAAACGCACTATTGTAGCTGCATAAATTTTACCAAATTGTCAAGCTAATGTCATTTATGTAATACATTAGATAAATTTTGAAATTTCGACATGCCAACATAATAAAGTGTTAATGTTATAAAAAATATTTCCTGTAATCGTACAAAATGCACAGCTATTATAAACAACGTAATTGGTCAATCAAGTTTTGAAACTCTAATAGAAACTTTAAAGTGCAGCAAATTTTCTTTATTAATTGATGAGTCTACGGATCATACCGGAATTAAAAACTTAGCATTAGTTGTGCGATTAAATCAAAATTTTAGTATAAATGACGAATTTCTTGCTTTATTACCAATCTATGATGCAACTGCAGTAAATATACATAATGTTATTGTTCAATTTTTTAATAAACATAATGTTCCACATAAAAATAATATGGTAGGATTTGCAGCTGATGGGGCAAATTCAATGATGGGCATTAAGCATTCCGTCAAAACTTTATTAAAAATTAAATACCACATCTTTTTACTGTAAAATGTCTATGTCACTCATAGCTTCCCATGCTTGTGAAAAATTACCTTCTACAACGGAAAAACTGGTGCGAGAAGTATACACTTATATGCAATATAGTTTTAAGTGACAAACACAATACAAAGAATTTCAGCAGTTTCTTGATATTAAACCCCATAAGCTGCTGCAACCTAGCCAAACACGCTTCCTCTCTTTAATTTCTGTTGTTAAAAGAGTGTTGGAGCAGTATGAAGCTCTTAAATTATATTTCCAAAATTAATCTTTCAATCAAATCGATGCATCTGAATCCATTCACAATAATTTACAAAATCCTATGAATAAATATTATTTAGAGTTTTTGGAATATGTTTTACCTGTATTTACTGATTTAAATAAGGAATTTCAATCAGAATCTCCTAAAATTTATGCAATATATGACAGAATGTTAGCAGTATACAAGACTATTCTAAGTTGTTATTTGTTATATAAATAATACATATTTGAGTAAAACTGATGTAACTATTTTGCAATATAGAAACCCAGAACATTCTGTTTTACTAAATGAAGTATATTGTGGCCCGAAGGCAGCTATATTATTTCAAGAAAATACTCTTTCAGATGGTGATAAACATAACTTTCAATTAACAAGCTTATTAGGTTTTTATGTTGAAGCTGCTCATCAATTATATAAACGCTTTCCATTTAATGCAGAAGATGTAAAGACATTTAAGTTCTTTAAATTTTTGGACCCAAAACTTATTAAAATTACAAGTTCATTAGGTCCAGCAGCAAATTTTCATAGGACTTCAGTGACTTCAAGGAGGATGCAGCCAATTATCTTTCTTTTTGGAAAAATATCTGTAATCAAATTAGATGTGACAATACTGCTGTTTATCCAGAACTATCAAAATTTGTCAATTTAGTTTTAACATTACCTCACAGTAGTGCTTCGGTAGAAAGAATATTCAGTGCAGTATCTCTCAACAAAAGTAAAATCAGAAATCGGTTATCTGCTACTACCTTAACTGGAATTCTACACTTTAAGAGATTAATAAATAGTGATAATAAATCATGTTTTGATTACAAAATTCCTGTAACTGTAACAAATCAAGATAACAATATGTAGGTATTCATCAGAATAAAAATATATTATTTAATGCAATTTATATAAGCTCTAATTTGTAATTTACTATAATTACCTTTTATTTTCTTGTAAATTTTACTTAAGTTTAAAACAGCTTGTACAGTGTTATTGTAAAATAGGTACGACTTTATGCAATATTATACCAATAAATATTGTGAGATCAAAAATGGCTGATTAGGTTGGCAATTCGGAAATGGGAATTTTTAATTTTAGAAATTTACAATTATCTCAAATTACTGTCAAATTTCGTTGTCTCCTCTTGTCATTGGCGTGTTAGTATTTTGTGAGAGATTATATTTGTACTTGAATTATTACTACTATCTACATAAACGTCAGCGTAAATCATCTGGCATACCTAAAATCTTAACTCCCGAAATTGGTGAAGACGTGCGTCAACGAATGTTACAAAGTCCAAATAAATCTCTTCGAAGACTCTCAGCAAACAGGTATTTGTTACACAAAGAATATTTTTTGCTTTAAATAAAAATGTTTACTGTTTGTAGGATTATCATATGGAAGCTGTCATACAGTTGTACGAAAACAATTACACATGCATCCTTATAAAATGACTGTGACTCAAGAATTGCTTCCTCATGATTTTCATGCACGAATGCAATACTGTCAGTGGTTTCTCAATACCATAAACAATAATGAAGTATTGGATAAGACGTTTTCACAGATGAAGCTTGGTTTCACTTGTCTGAAAATCCTCATGCTTTTGTGGAAACAAGTTTACATCCCCTGAAAATCGGTGTGTGGGTAGCAATGTCTCGCAGGCGTATTATTGGTCCCATCATATTCCACCAAACTATTAATGCAGAACGATACAGGGAACAAATTCTAAATCCCTTTATAAATCAATTAGAAGATGATGAGAGATTACATGGAAATTTCCAACAAGATGGGGCTACAGCGCATACAGCAGGTGTTACACTGCAATATCTACAGCAAGTCTTCCCTGAAAGATTAATAAGTAGAGGATTATGGCCAACCCGTTCACCAGATCCTACTCCGTTAGATTTTTTTTTTTGTTTGGACATTTAAAAAATAAAATATATCGTAATAGGTTACATAATATTCAAGAACTGCAAGCAGCAATCGAACATGAAATTAATAATATTAATGATGAAACTCGACACAATGTTTTTGAGAACTTAAAGAGAAGAGTACAAACTTGCCTGGATAATAATGGACAACACTTCGAACATTTGCTGTAACAATTTAATTTACAAAGTACTGTAATATGTACCTACAATTTTTGACTTATCATGGCATAATATGTATGTTTTGAGCTGTTTTCATAGGTATTCTAGAAAAATGTATTGATTTAAACGTCTGTATACAATAAAGATAGTTTCTAAAAGTCTTAATTTTATTTAGTTATGTCGTTATTTGTAATAGTCAGTGAGGTTTTTAATAAGAATATCAATTACTGACCTTACTGAATTAAAAAAAAATATATATAATAAATCTATAATAAATGCAATTTCCCGCTCAAATGCAACGCCACTGAATAATCAAAAATAAGTGTGAAGTTGTACTGGTTCAATACCACTTATTCAGGTACACCAACTTAATCAGCCATTTTTGATCTCACTGTATTATATATAAATATATATCAAGAAATTCTTGTTTCGTTTATTATTTACATACCTACCTACTGCTTTACATTTTTTTTAATTGCAATAGCTCTTCTTTCTTTATTAACTAAAACTATACATTATATATACTACGTGACTATAAATGTTTGTAACAAATATTTACTTTGGCAACACTGAAAAATTGGCTAGCCTGGTTATTCGTATATAGGTACAACTTTGTAGGTTATGTCATTTGTATCATATGGATGCGTTAAAAAAATATCTTGCAGTATTAGTTCGATACTTTAAAATAGATAAGGTGATTGATACTTTTTTAGGATTGTTAGAACTAAATGATTGTACGGCCCTAAATATTTATGAAAGTATAATTAATCACTTCACATCAAATGGTATAAAAATAAAAAATATGGTAGGGTTTGCTGCTGACAACTGCAATACTATGCAAGGGCAATTAAATGGTGTTCAGTCATTATTAAGAAAAAATGTTCCAAATTTAATAGTTATCGGCTGTAGTTCCCATTCATGGCATTTATGCTCATCATATGCTTGTGAAAAAATTCCACAATTGGTGGAAGATTTAGTAAATGATATATACAACCACTTTTCACGTAGTTCTAAGAGAATGAATCAGTATCAGGAATTTCAAAAATTTTGTGATTTAAAACCTCACAAAATATTAAAGCCTTCACAAACAAGGTGGCTTTCATTGCAGCAAGTTGTGGATAGAATTTTGGAACAGTACCAGAGCTTGATTTTATATTTTACTAATTTTGCATTTGAAAATTCATCCCTTCAGGCAGACACAATATTAGATGCGTTAAAAAATAAAGTTAATAAAATGTATTTATATTTTTTATCGTATATTTTAAAAATCATTAATACTGCTAATATCGAATTTCAGTCTGAAAAACCAAAGTTTCATAAATTATTAATTCATGTTTCGTCAACCTACACACAAATTTTAAAAAATTTTGTTAAATTAGATTATATCCAAAAAACTGATATAAAGGACATAGATGTAAAAAATACACAAAATTTTCAACCCCTACATACAATATACTTTGGTTATCAGGTAGAAGAAATAATAAATGAAGGCCAGATAAATCCACACATCTTAAATGATTTTCGTAATATTTTAAATTTTTACATAGAGCTAGCCTTGCGGACGTAGGTCATTTCCGCCACGGCGACAAGATATGCAGGTAAAATTACTAGCTGAAGGATTAAGATGACCCTACAGTTCCACCACGAGTATTTACCACTTGTCGGTAGGGGGGCTAGTTAATGACGGACGCATACGAGTTGCGCCAAAGTACCTGAATTAATCCTAGAAATAAAATTTTAGCGAGTTGCGCCAGATTCACCTCGAGGATGGTAAATGTTCAGGTGAAGTAAAGTAGACATAACAAACTTTGAAACTTTAATACAATTTATTTATGTTTAAGTAATTATTACACTTTGAAATTAAAAGTAATGAACTAAAATAATTACAAGTAATTACAATTAAAACAAACTCATATATATATATATATACATATATTTAGTGTTTAAAGAATTTTGTTTTTCTTTTTTATTTTATTGGCCGTGTTTTAATATTAAAAATAATAGATTTTTATTGGTTTTAGCGACCTTTTATTGAATTTAGATGTTTGTTTGCGACGTTTCGACTTTTATCAATTCAGTCTTTTTCAAGCATATTGTTGTTTTTTCTACACGGGTACGCATTCATGTGCCACATGTGTTTGGACACCCAGGACCAATTTTCTTAGAACGAACATGCTTGTGCGGATTTTGTAAGTGAACAGTTCACTTACAAAATCCGCACAAGCATGTTCGTTCTAAGAAAATTGGTCCTGGGTGTCCAAACACATGTGGCACATGAATGCGTACCCGTGTAGAAAAAACAACAATATGCTTGAAAAAGACTGAATTGATAAAAGTCGAAACGTCGCAAACAAACATCTAAATTCAATAAAAGGTCGCTAAAACCAATAAAAATCTATTATTTTTAATATATATATATATATATATATATACATATATATATATATATATATATATATATATATATATATATATATATGTATATTACACCCACATCAATATTATATTATTTTTTCCTGTTATACAAATCTGCATTTTCTATGTTCCAGTGAATATATATATATATGGACGGTACGTTTCAATATTGTTCGAAATTCTTTTACCAAATGTTTACCTTGCACGGCTTTAAAAATGGCCACTATGTTCCGTTAGTATTTGCATTATTACCTAAAAAGACAGCGGAAACATATACAGATTTATTAGAAATTTTAGAAGAAAAATGTAAAAATTTGCACTTAGCTCTAAAACCAAAGCAAATTGTAATAGACTTTGAAATAGCCAATCATAAAGCTTGTCAAAGAATTTGGAATAATTGCGAAATTATAGGGTGTAGATTTCACTTATCTCAAAGCTGGTTTCGAAAAATACAAGAGTTAGGATTAGTTTCTCAATATAAAAACAGTGAGTCAGTTATTGGCAAATATTTAAAAACTCATTTTGGCATTCCGTTTTTAAAACCTGACGATGCGTTTGATTTTTTTAAAAACGAAATGTTTTATTTAATGCCTGATGATGACAGAATAAGAAATTTTAGAAAATATCTTAATAATACGTATTTTAGTAGTAGCGCTCAATTTCCTCCTTTTATGTGGTGTAGTGATAAAAAATTTATTCATAGAACGACGAATGCATGTGAGTCATTCCACGCGAAATTTAAAGATGGTTTTTACAAAGCTCATCCAAATATTTTCAGTTTTACAGATCGGTTGCTCCAGTTTCAGAGTGAAATATATATATTAAAATAAGAAGCGTAAACAATTCCAAACAAATGCGTAAAAACATTATAGAAAAAATTAATACTATAAATGAAGCAATTGCTAAATATAAGCAAAACATTATTTCTAGATACTATTTTGTTCATTTGGTTAGTCATAAGTTTCTTCCCTAAAAGTACTTACATGTATTATAATTTTGTAAAATTTATATAATAAAAATACATAAGTATTGTAATTTTGTAAAATTTATACAATAAAAATACATAAGTATGTCATAACTAGAAAGTGCAATTTTCTAATCATTAAGATCACAGTTAATCCTTTAATCCCAAACCCTTTTAATCCGTGGTGGAACTGACCGGTAGGATTTAAGGACACCCTGCTGGCGTGGTGGAACTGACAATCTCCGAGCCTTGCAAATAAAACAGATTTCCCTTTGAAAATGAAATTTTCTCACAACTAACATGGTTGGATCCAAAAAATATATTTTCAGACAAAAATGTGAGATCGATTATTCCATTAGTTCGCAAATTTCCTAATATAGTAAACGAAACACAATTTGAGAGCCTTAATACTGAGTGGAGAACGTTATCCCAATGCCCAGAACATAACTTGGATTTAGAGGAATTTGTGACAAAGTTGGGGAAATGCAAAAATTCTCTTGGAGAAACATCATTTCCAAATTTATTTAATTTTTTTAAAAATATAATATGTATACCTGCATATATGTATAGCGCTGCAGCTGAACGTGTTTTTTCATCTTTAAATTTAATTAAACGTAAAAACAGAAACTTGCTAGATGTGAGCACATGTAATAATTTGCTATTAGCTAAAGAGTTATTACGTAATAAAACTTGTTACGGCTGGAATCCACCATCAGAAATGATAAAAAAATACAAAACCGCAAAGTAGGTATTATTGTCATTTACAAGTTATAAGTGCAGCAGTTTTAAGTATTTTTTTAACACATTAGCTAAATATTTTTAGTTTTAATTTGTTTGTAACGAGTGCTCATTAAAATCTTCGCTCAAGTAAGCCATGTACACAAAAAGTATGTCCTAACTTAAGTTATTAGAGGAGATCTGTCATTATAATTTCAAACGTCATGATTGTTAAAAAATAATTTGAAATGCTGACTTTTATATTAAATATATTTATAATTTTTATACAAAGTAATAGAATATTATAAAAAATGTGTAAAATGTTGACCATTCTCCACCAAGCATAATCGCACTCTATTTCGTAGAGCATTGAAAACATTGATCAGTATTTGCGGTGAGTTATTGATGTGTTCACATTTTTCTATGATTTTATGTCTTAACTCTTGTAGATTATTAATTGGTGTTTCATAAATAATATTCTTTATATATGGCCACACAAAAAAATCCATGACTGTTAAATCACACGATTCTGGTGGATATGGAATCGCTGTATTTCTACTTGTTATCCTATCGCCATAAAATTGTTGCAAAAACTGAATATTTTCAAGTGTAACGTCCCCATCCTGTTGAAAATATCCGACCTGGAGTTCATCATTAGTCAATTGATTAGTAAAAACACTGAGAATTTCGTTACGATATTTCTCCGATGTTATCGTGCCCTCAAAGAATATTGGTCCAATTAATCGGTGACGACTCATACCTACCCATACGCCAATTTTTTCTGGATGTAGAGGAACATCTCTGTATAAATGAGGATTTTCACTGGACCACATACGCATATTTTGCGAATTAACATAACCTTTCAAATAAAACCAAGCTTCATCGATGAAAAAAGTATGATTTAAAATATTGTCTGTCATTGTTTGAATAAACCATTGGCAAAATTGTGTTCTTTTTTCATAATCCGTAGGTAATAGATTTTGTACAGAAGTTAATTTATATGGATACATGTACAAGTTCTTTTTTAAAATTTTTTGACATGTTCCATACGAAAGCCCTACTTGTTGCGAAACTGTGCGAATAGATGTTTGAAGAGATTCGTTAATAATTTGTCTGACATTTTCAATTACGCCGCGACTTCTCTTGAGAGGAGGACCGCTTCCTTTTTTCCTTAAAATACTGCCTGTTTGACGAAAAAGATTTAGTCCTTGTTCACAATGAGCGTAAGTCGTAAAATATACATAAAAAGAACGTAATACATAAAGTTAAATATATAGGAAATCTATGTAGCTGTTCACAATGACTTTACGTAATCGTTATGTTACGTTCTCCGTACGTGCACCGTAAAAAATACGTAAAGTTGAAATAAATTCAACTTTACGTAAATTTTACGCGTAAATTTAGTAGATTTAGTTTTTAGAAGATGTCACAACTGTGTTAGTGTTCTGGTTTCTTTTTGTTGACCCTAAGTCCCTAAGTCCCATTGGCATCTTATTATTGTCTGTGTTTGGTGTGATTTTAAATGCAATTATTAAAATAAGTTTATATATCTATTGGTAGTCCTACAAGACATTTATAACTGCGTGTGTTTGTTGTATATTTTAAAGACAATTACTAATACAGTTTATAAAATTTACAAGAGTTATCGCGGTAAGTATCAACATAAATTAAAATCTGGTGATGGCTTCTATTCTACTCAATATTTGAATTAGCTAGAGGTGATGGAAAACTTAGATATAGAACTTTTAATTAACCTGGTGAGGCATAAGGAATATTTATATAATAAAGGTGATCGGAGCTTCAAAGATGTAGTGAAGAAGGAAAATGCTTGGAAACAAATATCTGAAACGCTTAATTCAACAAGTATATTACATTCCAGTTACCAAATATAGAAACACATATCTACAAAAGTATGTTATAGGTGAACTATGTGAAAAGGTGTGGAAAGGTTTGAAAGAGCGATATACTAGAGAAAGGAAGAAAACTTTGAAAAGTTGTAGTGGTTCTGGTGCTGCCGATAGTAAAACCTGGGTCTGGTACGACGATATGAGCTTTATTGATGAGTTCATACAGCAGAGAAGGTATACAGATTATTTGTATAATAATATTATTGCAATATTATCTATTTGTAGGAGATATGTCTTAAATACGAGTTTTGCCAGCGTAATCGATGAAAATAATTCGCCTTTGTCATCGTATAATGAAGGTAATAGTCATTATCATTACTAACACGTTGACGTCTTCTTAATAAAAACAACAATAAACATTGAGTAGTAATTGGATTGGTCGTCACAGGATCCATCTCTATTACAAAATGCAATAAAATTTAATAAAATACTGGTATGCAATGAAATCAAATAAGATTCTAATACTAGATGTTATAACCTCAAATTGGAAACAAATGTCGAGAAATAAAAATGTCACTACCTTAGCGCTTGCGCATATTTTAAATTTTACGTTTGCTTTACAGTCATTCTGAACATACGTAAATTTTACGTTTTATGTATTTGTTGCGGCGTATGAGTTTTTTACGACTTACGCTCATTGTGAACAAGGACTTACACAATGCATTAGCGTATCACGGAAAGTTTTATTGCTAGGAACAGTATTTGGATATCTCTTCAAACTCCGCAAGGCAATTTTCTATTGAATGCTGCCAAATACCATCAATTTTTTGAGAAGTCGGGAAGTAACATTCTACCATAAACGCTTTATGCATATCATTAAAGGCCATTACTTTTTCTTTTGATGAAACTTTAAAATATATATTTGACACTGACAGATGTTTGAAATAACATCTTAATGACTAAAGCTACGACATAATTTTTATATACACGGCCAGCTACGAGTGAAAATTTTATGATCATTCGCTAATTACTTTAATTAGTTATTTTTAATATATTATTATTTGCTAGTTTATATCAGAAATGTCCATTTTGTTGTTAACTTAAATTGTTTTATTTTTTATTTAAGCATGTGTTGTAATTATCTTTTGTAACCAAAAATGTTCGCTATTTATTTGTTCTTTATATTAAATGTATTTTAAATTTACGACTTTTTATTAGTATCCTAAACTGTTGGTTTGGTACGTTTTCGATCTTTCGGATTAAGATGGCTACTTTACATGGATTAAAAATGGCTGCTTAACATGTCTCTAGAATTTAATTAGTACCTTTTCTTCGAATTTTTTAGTACATTTAGTACCTTTTCTTCAAATTTTTTAGTACATTTATAAATGTTGCATTGTTCAGTAATAAAAGTGCGTGATCAATTCGTGCTCGTGAGCAAGACAAAAATGCATTCTATTGGTCGACGGCCACGACCGTTTACATTAGGCGATTCGGCAAACTAAATTGTCAGATGGCAGATTTTTATTTATTTTTACGTTTCTGTTTGCCTTAATTCTGTTTTGTCTGCATTTATTCTGTTTTCTTTTGGATATTTTGATCAGTATTTTTAAATACGCACGTAACTAACTAGTAAACCGAAATGTAACGAATTATAAGTAATTCTATCTTCTAGGTTAGAATTCGACAGGAATTCAAATGTTACTTCAATTTCTTTGTTTCGAGCTAAGTTATACGTGTTAAGCTATGGAATATTCACCTCCAAGAAAGAGGCCAGCAAAACACTTCCCAGTGGAAGAAAAAAACGTGGTTTTGAATACATATATTTAATGATATATACATAAAACCAGTCTTGACCAGCTAGGTACATCAAAAGTTGATAGTGTTGAAACGACTGCAAAAGCGGCAGGTAGCCATTATTTTTGTTAAAAGAAATTATAACAAACTGATATTATTTTTATCATATTTATAGGAATTACCACTCGCAGTGTTTATAATATATTGGTAGAACATAACACTGAGCAACAATTTAATCCACCCAAAAAATAGAGGAAAAGGGGTGTTTTGGGTACTGTTGATGAAGAAACGAAAAACAGAATTTGTAGAATTGTTCATTCATTCTATTTTAAGAACAAACCACCAAGTGTGCAAAAAATTCTCGCAGCTGTAAATGAAACAGAAGATCTGCCTAATTTTAAAATAACGACGTTCAGGATGATCTTAAAGGAACTAAATTTTCGGTAAACTATCTAAGTTCTGTAACCTGAACTTTACTACATAAATATTATTTATATTAGGTATTACGTGTTTCATAGTAGTTGATGTTATATTTCTAGGTATGAAAAGAGAAAGCGCAATAGCATCTTGAAAGAAAAAGAAGAAATTATTGCTTGGAGAAGAAGATACCTACGTCAAATTATTCAATTTTGTATAGAAGGAAGGCCTATATATTATTTAGATGAAACATGGGTGAATGCTGGGCATACTGTAAGCAAAGTATGGACTGATAAATCTGTTCTGACCGCAAGGCAAGCATTCATAGAAGGGTTGTCTACAGGCTTTAAAAACCCCTCCGGAAAAGGAAAACGCCTTATTATTGGCCATATAGGATCAGACGAAGGATTTGTAAATAACGGATTACTACTCTTTGAATCAAAAAGGACTGGCGATTATCACGAGGATATGAATGCGGCAAAATTTGAAGAGTGGTTGCAACAAATACTCCCTAATTTAAGAGAAGAATCAGTAATCGTTTTAGACAATGCTCCCTACCATAGTCGGAAACTAAACAAACGACCTAGGTAGTACTAAAAAAAAGGAAAAACAAGAGTGGCTCAAGAAAAACAATATCCCATATGAGGAAGATATGGTTAAAGCAGAACTTTTAGTAGTAGTTAAAGAAAAATCAACTGGAACTGAAAGATATGCTGTGGATGAGTTAATACTCAATAGCAACAGAAAGGTTCTCAGACTTCCACCATATCACTGTGAAATGAATCCTATTGAGTTAATATGGGCACAAGTAAAGGTATATGTTGCTAGAAACAATACGACATTTAAGTTATTAGATGTGAAAAGCTTATTCCAACAGGCTATCGATAATACTTCACCAGAAAATTGGAAAAATGCAGTGAAGCATGTCCTTGGAGTAGAGAAAGAAATGTGGGAACTGGATAATATAATCGATAAGCATATAGAAGCCATAATAATCACTGGAAGTGATGATTCATCGACATCGTCAGATGAAGACGAATCTACCTAATTTTATCGATATTATTATTATATTTATACTTATAAAATGTAAAAGTTCTCATCAATAATAAAAATATTTCATTTATTTAACGTACTTGAATTTGTTTTATGATTATAGCCACTTTGAGTGTTCATATGTTTTTATCGTTTTTAAACAACTGAGAAAATTATTTAAAATAACAGTTTTTTCATGTGCAAAATAGTTTATTCGTTCATATTGAGGATTACTACGTGTTAATTTATAGAGACAATACAATTGTGTAAAAGTTCTCATCAATAATAAAAATATTTCATTTATTTAACGTACTTGAATTTGTTTTATGATTATAGCCACTTTGAGAGTTTATATGTTTTTATCGTTTTTAAACAACAGAAAAATTATTTAAAATAACAAAGTTTTTCATCTGCAAAATAGTTTACTCGTTCATATTGGGGATTACTACGTGTTAATTTATAGAGACAATACAATTGTAAAACGTTTTGATAGAAAACATTTGAATATGCACAATTTCTTATGTCAAATACTACGCGACAACTATTTTACCATATCCATGTGCCTGTGTGCATACGGTTTTTGCGTGATCACGTGAACCAACGTCATTACACTCATTCTCATTACTGAATCTGGTCAGCGATTTGAGTATAGTAGCATGTGATTTACTGAGAACATTTTGAAGTATGTCGTAAATTAAAATTTACTACTTAACCTACGAAGTCGTATATTTTGACAGTTTCATACATACAAATAAATAACAAATAATAGATATTTATTGAAAACTATAACAAATGTTGTCCTTCAAGATCAATGCACTTTAAAATCCTCCGTTCAAAATTATTAATTATTTAAACCAGAATCGACGCACGATTATTTTATGCACTAACTGATATTTGTGATATAATCCTCTGATATATTATATATATAGTTAACATTGAACGACCAATTGCCCCGATAAAATGTCGGCGGTCTCAGGTATAGTATGCATGTTATAACATCCCCACTATTTGCTTGCTCGATTGCATTCGTCAAGCAGATGTTATTTCCATCGTTATCGTGTCTATTCATTCATAAATTCTACTTTACAGTAGCGTGTAAGACGGAATACATATACATTTATATATTATTTCGTTATATCCGCTAATTTTTCGTGTTTACATGCTGTTATACACAGTGACGCGCCGTCCATATGGGGAAGGTCGTGCAGCGCACAACGGTGCCAAGGCCTTAAAGGCGCCTACGGCCACTTGTGATAAGTTAAATTTTAAAAATATTAAAAACATTTTTTGAAAGTTTACAACAAATCAACAAATTTATATAAAAGAATTATTACAATTATTTTAGCATTGACAGCAATAATTTTATTGTTACTTCTGTGGGAGAGTGGCTGGTAATTTTGGCTCAATACATATAGGGTAAAGGCGCCTATCAGTATTTCGCACGACGGCGCCGAAGATACTTGGCGATTTATTGTTCTTGAGATAGTATATTTTCTATTCTCTTCTATAAGGGATTGTTTCTGGTTTCGTTTTTTTCAGTGTTATTTGGTTCCAACGTCTAGTATCTTAAATAATCCGTTTTATATTGTATATTTATACTATAATTTTTTATAAATATTAAGTTTAATTTACTACCTTATTTTTGGAGTATTTTTAGTTACTCTTTTTTAGTCCTTTTCTTTCTGTTCTTAGTATTTATTATACATAGTTTTGAGTTTTATTCTTTGTAAATTATTTTTATTGAAAATTCGATACGCATTTGTTTCAGCAGTATTTGCTGCCGGTTACCAAACCGGTTATTACATTCTACTACATATGCAGCAACCACACGTATCAAATTGTATGAAACTCACGGATCGCTTACAGAAACAAACCTATTGCGAATACAAGGCAGACGCCTATGGGCTATGAATCATCAATCGCTCGAGTCCGCTCTCCGTATATAATACACTACATGGAATAGCATTAGCTCTACTTATTTCTGGTGACTTTTAGATCACAGAGCATAAGAAATATTTGTTTCTGCAGAAAAAAACAAAGTCTGACTATTGCCTAAGAAATAGAATTAGCAGACGCATTAAAGCGAAACACAACAATTTTTGAAACATGAAAAAGATGCATTAGTTTGAAGTGACTTTTTCTAAAAATTGCTATTAAATTAAGAACAACTATTCGTCTTTAATAATGATAAATATGTACATATTAGCGTGTGTGTTAAATATTGTGATGTGTCAATCGATGAGCTAGCGATAACGTCACCGGTTGTGCACATGTTGGGACTTCCCAGAATATTCTAGACGGATTAACAACAATATACGTATGGAACGTAATGCGATGTGGCAACGTGTGTACGATGCCTATATTGAGTGACTTTCTTAAAATTTAAATTTATTTTGCAGAATTATTGATTTTTATCTTTTAGAAATCGTTATTGTTTTTTTATTACTTAAAATTACTTTATATGAAAAATAGTATACCATAAAAGTGTAAACAAAGACAGTATACATTGAAACGAATATTCATTCAATTGTATTGTCATGAAATTGAATTTGTCAATCGTTGTTAAATTTGTTAGAATGAATAGATATTTATATTTATCGGAAAATACTAATACTTAAAGCAAACAAATAAGGTGTAGTGTTTTGTTATAGGAATGTATAATATCCATTTCTTCCTGCATATTGATTATGCAGCTGATGCTTTCGTAATATGCTCATATTTGTATTATTTCAACTTATACTTCGGTCGATACATACCGACTTCCTTCAAACCAGGAGGAAGCTACAGTTGTAATTAAACTATACTTCTTTTTATTTTATTACCTACGGATATTCACAATTCCAAAATACGTTACAATGTTGCTTATTTTAGATTGTAATTAACTGAATGCTGTCGCAAAACTGATCTCTGCATTTTAAAAAATGCCAGAATAAAATTAACCCCTGCCCTTATTATAATTTTACAAAGGAACAGACACGTACTTCAATTTCTACGAAAAACTAAGCCTACAGTTCATGTATAATACAGTGATAATGAAGACTGGAGCGTTTGTCGACCTACGAAGTTGTACTTTACTTGTTTATTGTTAATAAAAGGCTGATGGAAATATTGCGTGAGATTTTGGTATCTGTATTATAATAACATCACGATAATAGTAGAAATACAAATATGAGCATATTACGAAAGTATCAGCTGCATAATCAATATGCAGGAAGAAATGGATATTATACATTCCTATAACAAAACACTACACCTTATTTGTTTGCTAAAAGTATTAGTATTTTCCGATAAATATAAATATCTATTCATTCTAACAAATTTAACAACGATTGACAAATTCAATTTCATGACAATACAATTGAATGAATATTCGTTTCAATGTATACTGTCTTTGTTTACACTTTTATGGTATACTATTTTTCATATAAAGTAATTTTAAGTAATAGAAAAACAATAACGTTTTCTAAAAGATAAAAATCAATAATTCTGCAAAATAAATTTAAATTTTAAGAAAGTCACTCAATAGAGGCATCGTACACACGTTGCCACATCGTATTACGTTCCATACGTATATTGTTGCCTATGGCCCGTTGCGAGTTGGACCTATCTGTATATACTTGGCAATACAAAATCTAAAGAATGTATATTGGAAAATATTGTATATGCTCATATATTTTTTACTATGTATTTGTAACTATTTTACAAAATAAAACAGTGTTTTTATAAATAAAATTTTATTTTTAGGATCCTAGGTTTTGTTAAGAATTTAAACGTGTTAATTTACAGTCACTTTCATCAATTTTTCAAATATATTTCACCTAAAAATTTATTTAATTTTACCTGTCACATATGCAACCAAATATACAATTTAAATATATTTAAAAAAATTTTGAAATACAAGACCAGAGGAAGTTTATTAAGTGTAAACTTGAGGCTATCATAGTGAGATTTGGTAACTTGCAGCTTAATTCGATAAAAATACTACAGGTTCAAATTAAAAAAAAATAGTAGAATAAACTTTCAGCACTGATCCACCTTAAATTTCTGTTCAATTAGTTAACATTTTATTCCATGTTTCCCGGAAAATAAGTTAAAACAAATTTCTTTCCTATAAGAAAAATAGTATTATTTATAGTAATAATATTACAATAAAAAACTATTATTAATATGTTCATAGCGTAATATTTAAAATTTTGAGTTGGAATTATTAAGTTCTTCGAGGGTTTCTGTTATTAATGTTCAGAACATTTACAAAATTGGCCTTATTAGTGACTAATAAGGCCAATTTTGTAAATGTTCTGAACATTAATAACAGAAACCCTCGAAGAACTTAATAATTCCAACTCAAAATTTTAAATATTACGCTATGAACATATTAATAATAGTTTTTTATTGTAATATTATTACTATAAATAATACTATTTTTCTTATAGGAAAGAAATTTGTTTTAACTTATTTTCCGGGAAACATGGAATAAAATGTTAACTAATTGAACAGAAATTTAAGGTGGATCAGTGCTGAAAGTTTATTCTACTATTTTTTTTTTAATTTAAAGAACTATTTTTTAATTTAAAGAACTATAGTAATAAGTTATTACTATAGTTCTTTAAATTTATTTGTGGAAATTATAGTTCTTTCTTTATTTGAATGTACATATTTTACCGTGTTTCTAAATATTAGAAAGGTTTGCCAAACTATCGTTTGCGTGTAATGGAAAATTCTCAAATAATGTCTTAATATGGGACTTTGTATTGTTATGATCTTGAAGTAAACCCTACATAAGAATTCGAAATTGTTATTCTACTAACACAAAGGTTTACCTAGCAGTAACGATGTTTCACCGTTAAATGGTAAATTGTTAACATTTAATATATGTACTTACATTTCGATATTACTAACATTTGGAAAAAAAACCCTCACAAAATTATTGTACTCCGGGGGGCTTTGTTACATAACGTGTATGTCTATTTATCAATTTGTAGTTCATCCGTTTTACAACTTGAGGTTAGTATAATTAGGTCATTTTTACTTTTACGTTAATTTCAATAATTTCCAATTTTGCATTTTCGTCTTTTGTTTATTTATATAATAAAAACTCTTAAGAAGGATGTGTTACCAACCAAATGGCTATAATAATAATATACATAATAAATCTCTATTGTGTTGGGAGTTTTATTTCACCAAATTTTGAAGCCTATCTATAATTGATATACACTATATAACAAATTAAAACATTAATTAAATGAGTTGTGAAAGAACAAAGAAGCTTTTGTTTGTGTTAAATAAGTTCGGGACAGCGCGCACGCAGTCCCGGCTAACAAAAATTACGCGCCCGAGTTACCCGCATTAGGGGTAATCGCAGGTGTCAGCCCGACCGTAGTGCAATGGAAGGGCCTCGTCCTGGGGAAACCGCCTTGTTGATCACGGTAATCCCTACGCCAGGTAAGTATGATTTCCAACGCTCTACATCCAACTCTTATTCCAACATTATTAGAACGTGTATTTGAGAGTGCAATGTGGCGTCATCTATAGGATGCCGGCGTTATAACGGGTGTTCAGAAACATTCGAAGTCAAAGTAGTCCTTGAAAATATGAAGTCATGTTTGAGATAGATTGATACATTTACTTAATACAATTTTATAGGTTATCAAATTAGTA
Source organism: Melolontha melolontha (assembly GCA_935421215.2). NCBI lineage: Eukaryota > Metazoa > Arthropoda > Insecta > Coleoptera > Scarabaeidae > Melolontha > Melolontha melolontha. Next base: position 55,888,849 of record OW285242.1, read on the forward strand.
TTAGATACTTAAGTAAAGATGTACGATTTTTTGTTCAGAGCCCACTTGACTTCGAATGTTTCTGAACACCCGTTATTTCAAGAATAACCCGCGCAGTTTTCTATACTAAAATTATTGTTTTATCCCCGGCTATTTTTCTTGTCTAGCAGATGACTCTCCCACCATGACTGTTCAAAATATTTACATTCAACGGTGTCATGTAACACGTAGACGAATTGTTCGGTATCGCTTCTCGGCCTATGGCTAAGATCAAAGTGTAGTATCTGTTCTTATCAGCTTAATATCTGATACGCCCCGCATGCGGGGCCAGTATATTAAACTGATTTTTGGAAATTGACGGGAGTCAGGGGCTTGCTCCGTTCCTGTCGCGGGTTGGCCCTGTATTGCAGTACCGCAGGGATCGGCCCACATTATCAAAATTAAATACAATTTTTACTCATTAATTATTTATAATCTCTTAGATAAATTATCTAGAACTCAAAATAATGTTTACGGTCAAAAGACGTGAGAATTGTTAGCGCATACAAGGAGTGACTTATTTTATGTACTATAAATTATAATACATATATACAGCGAAATTTTGTAATTGCATTTGAATTTAATATTTTACTCTAACAAAATCTAGCAACCATAGATACAAATCCCAATCACATTAATTTTATGGATCATGTAACTACCTATTAAAAATTTAACAATAAATTAGAGTTTGACATTTACCATAAAGAATCCCTACAAACATAACTACAACTACACATAATTCCTCAACACATCTCATTCAGCACAAATTAGCAAGATTCAATAGTTCCTTACATACTTATATTAATTAATTATCCACTATCCAAAGAAAATTATGAAAAAGAACTAAATTTAGTCAAACAAATAGCAATCATGAGATTTTATATAAAAATTTATTATTAAATAACATTTAAATATACTCTAACAATTAATGTGTATGCTAACTACCATTTCAGAATGTTAATTAATACATTTGTATTTCAAAAATATATATTAAGAGACGTTTTAAATTTGTAAAGATTTATATTTGGCGGTGCCGATTATTTTAATACAGATCTTGTTGGTGACGTTTAATTTTATGCAACATAAAACTACTGGAAATTGGTGAAAATTGAAAATATAACCTCAAAATTCGATTTGAAAGTATAAATTCAATACTTTGATTTCCTCACAAAAAGAACCACATTTTTGAAACCAGCGAAACGTAAGCTTTCCATTTTTGTATAGTTTGTAAATTAATAGAATTTCTTCTGTGGCCAAAGAAAGGAAAACGTAAAACCAGTCCTAACTGAAAACGTAGTTAGGATAAACCGACTGTTAATATTTACGTTTTTGGTGAATGCACAGTTAGAAATTTAATTTATTATATTTACAGAAATAGTATTATTCAATTAAACTTCTAGAAATATTTTCCTTTAACAATTGCAGAACAACATATTACTTTGTTCTTCGATGAAGAGAAATATTCACTGGATGCACCACTTCTTTGTGGAAAATATTGCAAAAAAAAAATTGGTTTCTATTTTAAGAAAGATGAGCATTAATGGAACCGCTGGAAAACAAATGCTTTTGCAACAATATATGCATTTAAAAAATGGAAATAACTTTCGGTTTGTTTTTCATGATGAAACGTGGGTCATTCTACCAAAATAGGAAGATAGTCTCTGTAGTCTCTCTAACAAGACGCACATTTTTGAAATCAGAGAAGCGTAAGCTTTCTATTTTTGTATAGTTTGTTAATTAAATCTATATATATATAGTTCATAAAGTATAAGTTTTCAGTTCAAGGTCAAATTCGAAGCATATGATTCAAATCAGTACTGCGGAGTCAAATAAAGTCAATATTCAATCGCGGAAACAACCGTCTGTCATCATAAAATATAAATGTCATGTTTCGCAAACATTGTCAAAATTTCAGTTTTACTTGCAATATAACCAAAGAAAGCAAATACATAACCTACATGTCAAAATAATGAGTAAAGTGGGAACATGAATAGTTCAAAAGTATTGTTTCTTTTCTAGTTTTATATAAATATTTTCAACACAAGAAAACTGTGCGGAAATTATTACTTCAATATTCGAACAAATTTTTTTAAATGTTATTTATAATTATAAACTCACGATAATATTCATACTTCACTGTAATCAAATCACAGCAAATCGCAAAAATGGAGATGTCAAAACGTATTAAAGGTAAACACTTTTCGGACAGAGAGATTTGTCTCTTGCTGGTTATTGTAGAATCACATATCGGTGTTATTGAGAATAACCGATGCCATCACATCGAAGGGTAAAACAACAGCATGGGAAGAAATCACACGTAATTTCAATAGCTCTAATAGCGGTCCACATAGGACAATACAACAATTGAAAGTGTTCTATGATAATTTTAAACGAAAAAGTTGGAAAGAACAGGCGGATGATAAGGTGAATTTTTGTAAATTACACAATATAAGTTCATTACTTAATAAATTTAATGTAGGCTAATCTGTACCTCACAGGTAGAGGGACGTTTAGAAAGACTCTAGGAGAAAATGGAGAACGTCTCCAAAGCATGTTGAAGAAGCATTTCGAATGTGATGCCAATAACTTTGACAGTGAATCATGCTATCACAAAAATATAGAGTCTGGTAAAGTTATATGTTTATATTTACGGTGTATTCAACTAGTTGTCATTGTAGATCCTCTATATATTGTAGTAGAAGCTGACAACGATGCTATCATTGGGTTAAGCGAATCAACCAGTATTAGTAAAGAAAATAATCCAAATTGTGTTAATAGTGAATATATATTTGCCAATATAAAAGAGTCGGAATTACTACAAAGTAGTTCACTTGAAACCCAAAATAATGTACCTAGTACATCCGTTTCAAATAACAAAACTAATAAACAAGCATTGTTAATATAAAGTGGTGCATATGAAAATATAAACAATACCACAAAGCTACCTGTAAACAGAAAAAGACAGTATCTTCAAAATAGAACAAGTGCAAGTGACGTATGCAAATTTAAATGATATTGTTCATAGTAGAAAAAAAAAATCAAATGAACAAATTTATTTAAAAAGAAAGTACGAATTGGGCCATTGAAGTTCAAGAACAACAACTTCGAAATGCACAATTGGATGAAAATATTCTTCAAGCAAAATTAAGGTGTGCCATTATAGAAGAAAAGATGCAAGCCAACAAATTAAAACTTCAAGAAATAGAACTGTAAACAGTAAACAGAAATCACTATTATCTACAACAAATATAAAGATTCGTTTAATTGGCCAAAATCATCACGTTATTTTAACGATGCATTTTACAGGCGATTTAACGTAACGAAGTATTATGAATACAAAAATGTGTATATAAGTCTTTGTTATAGCATAATGGTACGTTATATCATATTACGAGCCTTAGTGAATACAGGAGTGTTAAAAATGTTTGCATTATTAAGAATAACATACCTACCGAAATCATTTTCTTGCACTATATCTGGGTTAAGAAGATTGGGAATGTATTAATTTGATGAATAATTTAGATTTCTACTTAACTTATATATTGTTTATATTTTAAATAAATTTAAATATATTGGAATAGAATGTAAAAGTTATGTTCGTAACTCTTTGAAAAAGAATTAAAACCTTTTGAAAGCTGTAAATATATGTTGTCAAATTAATAAATGAAACATTTATATAGTCTACATTTAATATTTTATTGTTTCTTAAGAAAATAATGGTATAATAATACAATCCAAATCCATATTATCATTTATTAACATTTCTTAGAGTTTTTAAGGTGATGTTTTTCTGAAAAATTTGAATATTTAATTAATGTTTTCAATATATTAAACACATACTTTCTTTATACATGTCATAAACAGTATTTCAAACTTCCATTTTCGTTGCTTCTGGTAAATCTTTAGTTTTTGGCTTCCTACAAGACCTGTTTTTGACAGGAGATGATAAGACTGGATTCTGAACCCTACGATGTTTAATAGTGTAGACCGTTCTACTAGAAATATTAAGGGCTTGTGCTACCCTCTAAAATAAAACTAATTTTATAACTGCCTTATGTGATTATGTGAATTACCTCATGAACACGATCGATGGACATAACTGGCCCACCATTCTCTTTTTCTCGTTCAAAATAGGCTGTAAGATTTAATACAAGCTGTTGAGCTTGAGAACCAAGAGGCTTACCAGGCATCTAAGAAATATTCTGCCAAATAAATAGGTTAGAAATGTCAAAGTGATAATCAAACAATTTCGTACTTATTGCCACTAATTGATATTATTATTTATTACCAGTATTGTTCTCAAAAGAACAGATTTTGTAATTTTTTGATGACAAACGAGATATTCAAATTAGATTACTTAACCAAGAAGTCAGAATACCGGAAACAAAGTCAATAAACAACAGTATTAAAATAATTTCACAGCAATCCGAATATCATAAGACTATCTCCTAGACAACCTATCCCTTTTTATTTAATATAATATTTCAAAGACGTACGTCTTAACTTAAAATGACAAACGTGTGTAGTATTACAGCGCGTATTTATGTGTGTTAGAAAGAGATAAAGTACAATTTGCGGTTCCCACTTGGGCAGTACGAACTGAAAACTTATACTTTATGAACTGTATATATATATATATATATATATATATATATATATATATATATATATATATATATATATACACGGTAAGAGCTCCGAATGGTCACCGCAGATTTAATTAACAAACTATACAAAAATAGAAAGCTTACGCTTCTCTGATTTCAAAAATGTGCGTCTTGTTATGCAAAAATGAGAGGAAACTATTGAAATTTATACTTTAAAATCGCATTTTGAGGTTATAGTTTCCAGTTTCCACTAGTTTTGTGTTGCATAAAATTAAACGTCGCCAACAATTTCTGGATTAAATGATGGGCAACCGCCAAATATAAATATTTACAAATTTCAAAGGTATCATAATTAGTTACAATTTTTTCATTGCCTACTAATGAATTAACATTTTGAAATGGTAGTAAGTATAGTTACAGTTTATAAAGTATAAGTTTTCAGTTCGTACTGCCCAAGTGGGAACCGCAAATTGTACTTTATCTCTTTCTAACACACATGAATACGTGCTGTAATACTACACACGTTTGTCATTTTAAGTTAAGACGTACGTCTTTGAAATATTATATTAAATAAAAAGGGATAGGTTGTCTAGGAGATAGTCTTATGATATTCGGATTGCTGTGAAATTATTTTAATACTGTTGTTTATTGACTTTGTTTCGGGTATTCTGACTTCTTGGTTAAGTAATCTAATTTGAATATCTCGTTTGTCATCAAAAAATTACAAAATCTGTTCTTTTGAGAACAATACTGTTAATAAATAATAATATCAATTAGTGGCAATAAGTACGAAATTGTTTGATTATCACTTTGACATTTAACCTATTTATTTGACAGAATATTTCTTAGATGCCTGGTAAGCCTCTTGGTTCTCAAGCTCAACAGCTTGTACTAAATCTTACAGCCTATTTTGAACGAGAAAAAGAGAATGGTGGGCCAATTATGTCCATCGATCGTGTTCATGAGGTAATTCACATAATCACATAAGGCAGTTATAAAATTAGTTTTATTTTAGAGGGTAGCACAAGCCCTTAATATTTCTAGTAGAACGGTCTACACTATTAAACATCGTAGCGTTCAGAATCCAGTCTTATCATCTCCTGGCAAAAACAGGTCTTGTAGGAAGCCAAAAACTAAGGATTTACCAGAAGCAACGAAAATGGAAGTTCGAAATACTGTTTATGACATGTATAAAGAAAGTATGTGTTTAATATATTGTAAACATTTATTACATGTTCAAATTTTTCAGAAAAACATCTTACCTTAAAAACTCTAAGAAATGTTTTGGCAACGAAAGAATTTATTCATACGAGTACAACTTATTTAGCAATATTGCTTAAAGATATGGTTTTAAATACAAGAAAGAATGTAACAGAAGAGCACTCACAGAGAAATTAAATATAGTCTGCATGAGAAATGTGTTTTTAAGGGAATATATGAATTCCCTTAAATTCAACTTTATGTCAGGTCGTGTTCCTTGATGAAACTTGGTTTTTTTCAAAAGGGAATAGAATGAAATCCTGGCAAAATGATAATATAAAAAGTGTTAGGAAACCCGAAGGCTATGATGGTAAACGGTTTATAATTATTCATGCTGGCACAGAAAATGGCTTCATTAAAGGAGCTAGTCTGATTTTTCTATCAAAAGCAATCACTGGTGATTACCATGGAGAAATGAATGGTGAGTCCTTTAAGCAATGGGTAAATCATCAGCTTATACCAAATCTTGAAGTACCATCACTAATAATAATGGATAATGCTCCTTATCATAGTGCTATTCAAAATAAACAACCGAATACCTCCTCAAAAAAAACAGAAATTATGGAATGGTTGAGAAAAAAAGATATAAGCTATTCACCTGCAATGTCTAAAAACAAGTTAATTCAATTAGTAAAATATCATAAAGAAGATAAAATATTTATTATAGATGAAATAATAAGAGAAAGTGGACATGAATTTTTAAGATTACCCCCGTACCATTGTGACTTGAACGCAATTGAAATGATTTGGACTAATGTTAAAGATTATTATAATTCAAATATTGGAAGAAATGGTTATTCAGATGAAAGAATTAAAGAAATTTGGAATGAAGCTTTGCAACAATGATGAAATTGATTGATTGATGAAATTACTTGGTATAACAGGGCAGAGATTGCTCCAATAATAATTAATGTTAAGTTCTGAGTCAGATTCTGACTAGTTTTCATTCATTTTTGTAATATATACATCATTCACATTAAAAATAACATATTGCAAATAATACAAGTAATATTTTTGAAGTTTTATTTGGTTGAAACAAGGAAGTTTACTTCTATAAGTTCACTAAACATTAATAACCAGGTAACTATCTTATTTTGACAAAATATTTTTGTATAAGTTTAATTGGTAACATTAATACTGCCATAAAAACCATCAATGTGCATAATTTTGCATGCACATAATATGAAGCAGCGAAGAAATTACTGCCACTGGTTCAACGAAACATTACATGATAAAGATCTCGTGACAATGTTTTATTTGAATTAAGTTTGTTTTTTTCTTATTGGTGGTGTACCAACTTGCAAAATTATCAAATGTAGTTTTCAGAAAATCCTCATGTGTTTGTTAAATATCTTCATCTAATAATTATTTTTTAAAGAGTTACGAACATAACTTCACATTCTTTTCCAATATATTTAAATTTATTTAAAATATAAACAATATATAAGTTAAGTAGAAATCTAAATTACTCATCAAATTAATACATTCCCAATCTTCTTAACCCAGATATAGTGCATGAAAATGATTTCGGTAGGTATGTCATTCTTAATAATGCAAACAATTTTATAACACCTCTATATTCAATAAGGCTCGTAATATGATATAACGTACCATTATGCTATAACGAAGACTTATATACACGTTTTTGTATTCATAATACTTCGTTACGTTAAATCGCCTGTTAAATGCATCGTTAAAATAACGTGAAGTTTTTGGCCAATTAAACGAATCTTTATATTTGTTGTAGATAATAGTGGTTTCTGTTTACTGTTTGTTTAATTTATATAAAGATAAAAGTATAACATATATTCATAACATAATATACCAATTTCATAGTTCAGCATGTCATCTTCTGAAGATTCAGATATAGAATTTGTGGAGGAAATTCTAGTTGCTATGCCAAGGTGGGCCTTGGCATAGCAGAAAATCATGCATTAATAAGGGTCATTAGTCATTAGTTCATTAGTCATTGTCATCATTACACTCATTCTCATTACTAATGAATGATTATGAATGACCCTTATTAATGCATGATTTTCTGGTAATGAACGATTTTGATGGTTTCCATGGTAACCAAGGAAATCAACAAAATCAAACAACGTCAAACTAAAGCGCTATTCACTGTCATTATTAGAGCTGAGGATGTTTGCGGTATAACCATGGTTATACCGCAAACATCCTCAGCTCTAGTCATTATTAAGCGTGAAACAGAATCGAACGGTTTTTTAGTGTGTTGTGTTGCGTTGAATTCTTCCAAGCAATGGAGGTGGATGAAAATTTTACATTAACTCCGCCGGAAGTGTCAGAATGTGCTAATTCAGCATCATTAAATTTACTACCGGAAAAGAGTAGAAGTCTGTATGAAAAAACGTATGCCGAATTTATATCTTGGTGCAATGAGAAACAAGTAAAGCATTATTCAGAGACGGTTTTGTTGGCATATTTCTCAGATATTGCAAAGAAAGGCCTAATTGCAAGTTTATGGCCAAAATACTCAATGCTGAAATCGACACTGATTTTGAAAAATAACACAGACATTAGCAAATTTAATAAATTAATAATGTTTATCAAGAGGAAAAAAGAAGGATATATACCGAAGAAGTCAAAAGCGCTCGAGAAAGAACATGTACAAGTATTTATTTCTGATGCTCCTGACAACCTGTTTTTAGTGACAAAGGTAAATTTAAAAAAGTTAAAATTTCAATAGTTGGATAATAAATCATTTTGTAGCTTGCCTTGATTTTCGGAGTATCTGGAGCAATGAGAAAAGATGAATTATTGAAATTACAAACGGATGACGTTCAAGATTTAGAATCAAAATATCTTGTAACAGTTAAAGCATCTAAAACACACACAAACAGGATATTTACCATAGTAGACAATGAACAAAAAACCCTTCTGTTTAATTAGACGCTATATCTCATTGAGGCCAGTACATACCCAACACAAACGCTTTTTTATTTTTTATAAAAATGGTAAATGTTCGCCATAGCCAATTGGTGTAAATACATTTTCGAAGATGCCGTCTATAATAGCCACTTTTTTGAAATTGGAGCAGCCGCATCTCTATACGGGACATTGTTTCCGGCGTTCTTCTGCCTCGATACTTTCAGACAGCGGTGCAGATTTTTCAGCTATTAAACGACTTGGTGGTTGGAAATCCACTGCTGTTGCAGAAGGATATATTGAGAATTCGTTACAAAATAAAGTTAATACAGCTAAAAAAATTCTTTGTGAAACTACAACACAGGCTTGTCATACCACTCCTTCTACCGACGCTGAAATAAATTCTGTGACGAATATCCAAAGTAGTGAGGTAAACTTACATTCATAAAACCATTCAAATTCTAATGCACTTTTAATAATTGTAATATTTCGACTATGAACATATATAATTATAATAATGATCATTAATAAATAAAAAAAAAAATTGTAAACTGTTTTTCTCCACTTTAGAAAAATATACGGTCGACGGAAAAGTATTGTAACTAACTCTTACATTAAAATGCGATTAATGATCTCGAACATTAGTTGTCGAAATACGTATTTAGGATACGATTAATAATTGTGGTAAGGGGTTATATACCTTTTTTAAGTTTCTTACTTAACCACAGTCTCCAAAGAAAGAATTTTTATACTATTTTCTATTTTGCGTTCGAAATGAAATCATTATGAAACCCAAAACAGTAATCGAAATGAGCTTCATTTCGATGCACTTTTTTTCATTTTTCAATGTTGGCGTTGTTCGAATACAGAAATAAATATCATTGCTGTCATTTGATTTTAAGAATTTATGTACATTTGACAGATATGATAAATGTCCGTATTTTACACAAACAACGTATGTTGTATACAATTAACAACAACATATACAGAGCCTTCATTATTTGTAGTAACATGATACATATGCAACCAACATTACAGATTGGCACTACTTCTATACAAATATTCCTAGTTCAAAATAGTTTGACAGATGTTTTTTAATTTTATTTTAATTGAAACGTAAGTAATTTCTTGGAATAAAAATAAATTTTAGTTGTGTTTATTCAATTAAAACACTAGTGTTTATTATCATTTTAATAGCATAAATTTTATTTAGTTAATAATGAAAAAATTGTCAATTTTGCCTCTGTACAAACACATTTTATGAGGAGCTAACGTACTGAAAGCTTTTTCACAATAACATATTTATAATAAATGTTGGAAATGATGACCATTTTGTTGCAAACAAATATTCACCCTAAGTTTTAAATTTTCAAAAACATTATGTAAATCATTCTGCGTAATGTTATTTATTTCATGCACAATTGCTGCTTCTAGTTCTTGTAAATTATGTAGTCTATTTCTATATATCCTATTTTTCAAATGTCCAAATAAGTAAAAATCAAGCGGAGTAAGATCGGGAGAACGGGGTGGCCATAAATTACACAGTCTATCGTCGTAAAATTCTGTCAAATAGTGGTGTGTGTCTCTGGCCGTGTGAGCAGGTGCATTATCTTGTTGAAACCAGCCATTTTCTAATTCATCGTCATGCAGCTGATTAATAAATTCATTTAATATTCCTCAATATCTTGCTGCAGTAATGGTATCGTAAAAGAAAATTGGCCCAATAATTCTTCTTCTTGACATTCCCACCCATATTCCTACTAGTTGGTGTGGATTTACTGTTGCCCAAGATCTATAATTTTGTGAATTTACGTATCCTGTAAGATGTACCCATGCATCGTCACTAAAAAAAGTTAAATCTAGGAGATCATCATTCATTCGATTATTAAACCATTCACAAAATCTAATTCGCCTATCGTAATCGACTGGATGTAACTGATGAACAACAGTAACTTTATAAGGATGCATATGTATCTTTTTTGTTAATGCTTTGTGACATGTTCCAACTGAGAGACCTACAAGAACATTTTTTTGAATGTTAACTTTGTACAATTCAAAATAAATATGAAATACCTGTTTGCTGAGATAGTTTTTTAACTGATTTATGAGGGCTATGTTCTACTCGCTGCCGAATATCATCTACAACAGCTTCAGTTAATTTGGTGGGCCTCCCAGTCGATTTCCCTTTACAAATACAATGTTTATCCTCAAAACGATGTGTGTAAATATGTCTACGATGTCGAAATGAATCATAATGAAAGTCAAAATCTGGGAAGCGTTGTATAAATTAATCTATACAACTTGGAAGTGAATAACTCCAATTGCCTTCGGCATCTTGTGTAGCACTTCTATAATGGGCCACTAAAATGAATGCATCTTGTTCGACGGTAAATGCCATTTTGGAGGTTATAACCTAAAATGAAATTATTTTATTTATACATACATTCAATGTTATTAATAGATAACTAACCTTCACAAAAGTTAAAATATCTTCAATAGCTCTTCAAAGAACTGACTTTTTTAACGCGAAATAAATATAAAATTAATGCAAAGAAAATCTAATTAACACAATACACAAAACGTACAAAACTGTCATAACAAAACATTTGAGGTCTAGGAACTTATTATGCTAGATTGCCAATCTTAATGTATGCAACCAATATTGCAGCACGTCACGTGGGTTACAACCTATTATATGTATATCACTCATGTTTATATTTTTAAATGAAATATCAAGTAATGTTAACGAAAATTTTTAAATAATATGTAATATAATATACTTCGCGGATAACAAGATTTAAATTTGAAAATTTCATTATAAACTTCTATACCAAAATATATGGCATTTCGGCAATGGTTAACAATTGGGGCGGCAGTATGAATACGGATTGATATGTATGCCACCATATATACAAATGTGTATGCGTATGTATTGTGCGGTTCACAGCGATGTCAATTCTATTTAGGAATTATAAACCATATTTAAGTTGCGCTTTTATTTGACTACTTATTTGTTGCATAATAAATTAAGGAAATGATTGTAAATGAATCCAATTTTATTTTAAATCTGTTGTTTTTTAAATAAAATATTTACTTAGGTGTTTTCTTTTGAAATACATATTTTTTTTCTATAAATAAAATATATGGTTAGCTATATTGCTAAGATTAGTATATATTATCCCGTTAATAATTAAATCCCATATATTAATTAAAATATTAAGTCTTTTTTTCATTTGTTAGTTTTTTAAATAAAATATTTACTTAGGTGTTCTATATATGGTGGCATACGTATCAATACTTATTTATACTGGCGCCCCAATTGTTAACCATTGCCGGATAGCTATATTGCTATATTATATTAAAATAAAATCTATTATATCTACCAATTTAATTTCTACTGATTCCTAATTCCGTGTTATGAGTATATTTGACAACGCTGTTAATCGCAGAATACATACACGTCTGTACACATGGTTGCATACAAATACTTGTTGATACTGGCGCCCCAATTGTTAACCATTGCCGGCATTTCTGCGCAGATAATGTGATTTATTTTCAGGATCTATTAAATGAAGTGCTGTCTCCATTACGTATTGTCTTTCCATAAAACATAAAAGTAATTCTTGATACATATTGCTTAAGGCACTATGGAGATTTAAAATAAGTACTTTTTCCCCTTGAAAATACTGATTGATTTTAGTGATTTTTGGTAAAACAAAATTTAGAAATAGATAGTACAACTTAACAAAAGGATCGTTCAAACCGTTGTGAATTTGTTAAAAAACAGTTGTAATGCTGTCCACTGCTCAAGAATCCTAGACACTACCGCTGCCATTAACAACCATCTCGTTTGGGAAGCATGAAGAATTTTATGTACTTCCACTTCTGCAAATTGCTGAAATTGCTTGTAGTCATATTGGCGTTTACTGCTCGCAGTGACGCGCCGTCCATATGGGCAAGGTCGTGCAGCGCACAACGGCGCCAAGGCCTTAAAGGCGCCTACGGCCACTTGTGATAAGTTAAATTTTAAAAATTGACTTTTTAAAGCAGCTGAACATTGAAAATCTTATTAATGAATTTGCCAAAAGTAAAGCTAGAAAAGTCCAATTTCTATAAGACATTTCCGTTGTTTTCCTTCACGTTTATCTATTTAAAAACACGGGCACTCTAAAAATATTTTATTTGACCTTTTGTTTTTTAATAATTTGGAATACTGTTTTTTATTTTGTTACTGTTGTTTCAGTGTGCAATAAAAATTTTAATAATATTTTTTTGTATGTGATCCTATTGTTTGCCTCAAATAAAAAATACCTACCAGTACTAACAAGTCTAAAGAGTTCGTCATAAATTTCAATGTTGAACTATGGTAGAGTGGCTGGTAATTTTGGCTCAATACATATAGGGTAAAGGCGCCTATCAGTATTTCGCACGACGGCGCCGAAGATACTTGGCGCGTTACTGACTGCTCGACTGTAAAAAGGTTCCATAATTAAAAATAAATTAATGGTATCGCATGAAGAAAACTTACTTTGAAAAAATTGTAAATATTTCTAGCCAAATCTTCGCAAGTTCTCGGTAAACGTTTACAAGCCTGACTTGAGCAAAGATGCAGGGAATGGCAAATGCACTTCATAATTACAATTCCGGGACAAGATTTTTTAAATCTGGACATAACGGAGTTGTGTCATCATTAAGTTGCATCCATCAGAAGCAAATCCTATAATGTTTTCGAGTGGAATACTTTTACGCGTAAACGTGTTAATAAATAAATTATATAATTTTTCTGCAGTTCCTTGTGCATTAGGCGTGTCATACAATAGCATGAGTTCCCACAATGATGTCTGAATTTTTGCAGAATTGTCTTCAAAATATCTTACATCAATACATACTGTTTTTGTGGTTGAAATATCTGTTGATTCGTCTGTTAAAATGCTAAATTTGTTCTTTCGTAGGATGTCTGTTAAATCTTGTTTATAACTTTCAGCTATGACCATTGTTGTAATGGCTTTAGATTTTGTTCGTCGTACTGATAATTGCTGAGCAATTTTTGAGTCAGGAAATATACTTGCCAATAATGGGCTCAGATGATCCATTGTTAAAAATGAAACATTGTGCTCAGCTAAAAATGCACAAAGTTTAATTTCAGCTTGATTCACTGGATCTTGATAACTAAGTAAACGACTCCATTAAAGATGATGAAGTAGTTTTTTTTAATTTTAATTGTTTCATATGTTTGGCGGACTTTGAATGTTTTGTAAATGTGGTAAGCTCCGATCCGAAGTTTTGGTTGCATGAAACACACTGTGATTTGTATTTACTTTGCTCTACTGACCTTAACCATGCTTTATATTCGGGTATATTTAGCCACGAATTTCTGAATTTCTAGAATAAACAATACATAAAATTATGTTTTTGCCTCCTGATATTAGTTAAACGTTTATTTTGCTGAAATAATGTACGTACGTACATATTTATGATGAAGTTATTATAATTACCAATTATTATTATGGTTTATAATTATAGTTTAACTTAATTTTTATTAAAAATAAGAAAATAATACATACCTGTAACCGATGAGACGTTTTGCCTCTTTTCGGTTCACCAGTATCACTACTACCATCACTAGACATATTGAATCACATCGTTGAAATCTTGAAATTAAATGACGCGTTTGGGATCGCTTCTCCCTTGTATAGCCTCGGACTATTTAAATTTGTCGGGACAGTCCCGATGTTAAACAGATTATTCTGAAAAATTCCCCGATGGCGGCATAAAATTTGTAGTTAGGATTTGGTCTACTAGAGGACGCTGAGCAACATTCTGTCTGAATATATGGTTGCCTACTTAATAATTTATAACGGGTGTTCCGAAACATTCGAAGTCAAAGTAGTCCTTGAAAATATGAAGTCATGTCTGAGATAGATTGATTTTTGACAGACAACAGTTGACATTTAATAATTATTACAAATCAGATACTTAGGTAAAGATATACGATTTTTTGTTCAGAGCCCACTTGACTTCGAATGTTTCTGAACACCCGTTATTATTAATTTGGACAAGATTACTACAAAAAATTTTCGTACATTTGCTTCAGTTTTCTAATTTGTATTAAAAAAAAATAATGTCATTACAGCAAAATTTCCGTACATTTGCGTACGGATTTCATGTTTAGTCCGTATTCCGTACATTCGTCAAAATTTCCGTATAAGTACGGAAATTTCCGTACGTCTGGCAACACTGGATCGGAGTATCAAGCAGGCGTTCGGTTTTATAAACAAGCGTTCGGACAATCTCGGGGAAGATTGACTTCAAGCTCGGAAATTTAGGGCATTTTGTTATGAGAGCAGGGTTACCAATCGTACGGTAATTACCGTACATGTACGATAATTTTAGGAACTATACGGTATACGAACCAAACCAATTACCGTACATCAAATGTACGGTATTCCGACTAAAAAAAAAAAAACATTTTCTCAATAAAGTCCACTGAAATATATTTTCTCATAAAATTACGGAATCATTCAAATGTGGCAACCGTGTGTAATGAATGCTCTGATCCCTCTATTGTTTAGTAGGCTAAATACATTACGAAATGTGTAGTTGCCTTTTAGCTCGTTCTTTTAAGGAAGTTTTAAAATTGAATGCAAATAGGTAAAGTCCCGAACAAAAATTCTTGTTTAAGATTATAAATAGAACTAAGCGGTACGCTAGTGATGTAAATATTCGGATTAATCTGATATTCGAGTATTCGGAATCGGATGATTTATATATTCGGCATATTCATCCGATTTCGAAATCTTACCACTTCCACATATATACCATTACAGTGATGTAAATATTCGGATTAATCTGATATTCGAGTGTACGGAATCGGATGGTTTATATACTCGGCATATTCAACCGATTTCGAAAAAATTTTATTTCTTAATACTTGTTTTTAAATTTAATTTTTTCTTATATGAGTATAGTTAATTCTGTGGTGCAATTACTTTTTTTTTTTAATTTTTGATTGTAAACAGACTACGTTATTCCCTAATGAAACCCATTATCGGTGATAAGTATTGTTTTCTTTTATTTAAAGAATATTTAATATTGTCATTATTACTCATTATATTTATTTATTACGTATGTTTTATTATATATTTGTTATTCTTTTAGTAAGTTTATAAATTTTGTTTTATGTACTTAGTCTTTTTATAGAAATAAAGATTAAGTTAAGTTTTATAACTATTATTTATTCATTTATTCCAAATTTTATTTATTAAGGTACATATATTGATATATGGACGATAAATATATTAAAAACTATTAATAGATATGCAGAATACAAAACAACGTTCGATGCCGTCTAGATTAATCCGTTGCATTGAAATATTGACCGAAGTTGGAACACAATATCGTTGCCGAGTATGAATTCGGATTAATTTTAAATACTCGGAATCATCCGAGTAGTTGGATATTCGGCATCACCGAGTATTTTCATTCGGATTATTCCATCACTACGGTACGCTGTGTTCATTGTCGTCATATATTTGAATCGCTTAAGTTGCTAAAGTGAATAAAGAAATGTCCAGTGACGATGAAGGCTATAGTGCAGTTAAAAAAAGTAAAAGTTTACATAGAAAGCAAGTAAGTACTTTTTATCCATCTTTATCATAAATTTACGCAACATGAGTTAATAAATCAAATTTTTTTGACTTTGATGTCTAATTAGTGTCTTTCTACTTTTATTCCGCAAAATGCATAAATTGTATACCTATTGAATTACTATATTTTTTTTACAGAAATTTCGTACTGCTTGGTGCGATGCAGCTGAATTTAAAGGATGGCTCCGCCCTGAGCCTAACAATGTTTTTAAGGCACAATGTAATTGGTGTAAAAATGAATTCATGGCAGAATTGTCAAGTATAAAAAAACACGCAATTTCCGAAAAACATCAATTAAACGCAAGGGCAAAAGCGACTACAAAATCGTCTGTTTTCGAAACTTTTTTGAAAGCTGACGTGAAAGCTAGGGACGAAGTTAAAAACGCTGAAATTAAATTATGTGCGTTTTTTTGCAGAACATAATATTTCATTTCGAACAATAGTTCACTTGTCACCACTTTTAAGCAAGGTGTTCCCAGACTCCGCAATTGCAGCAGAATTATCTTTAAAAAGAACGAAACTGCGAAATATATTGATCAACGTTATTGCAAAAAGTCACAAAAAAGACCTTATAGAAAAGTTGAAACTGACAAAATTCAGTGTGTTGGTGGATGAGTCTACTGATGTCAGTATAACAAAAACTGCATGAATCGTGGTGCGATTCTATTCAGAAGACAATAAAAAAATTGAAACTTTATTATGGAAAGTCATACCAACTATTACGGAAGATGATACGGGCAAACAAGGCACTGCTGAACATCTTTATAATTTAATTGTTGAAACTTCCTTAAAAAAGGAAGTATCCCTCGACAATATTGTGGGGTTTGCCTCAGATGGGTGCAATTTAATGATGGGAGAACATAATTCTGTGGCATCCAGATTTAGAGAAGCTTGTGATGGAATTGCAATTTTTAAATGTATTTGCCATTCTCTCCACCTTTGTTGCAGTCAAGCATGCAAAAGTCTTCCGAGGAATTGTGAAGATTTAGCTAGGAATGTTTATAATTTTTTCAAGGTATGTGTATATTTCTCTTCATCACTGAAATATCATACTGGTGTATTTTTTCAGACTAGCAGTAAAAGACAGTTTGAATTTCGTCAGTTTCAACATTTTGCCCAAGTGGAAATTCATAAACTTTTGCATCCAGCACAAACTCGGTGGTTATCTTTGGGGCAAGTAGTTGCACGATTGCTAGAGCAAAGGTCAGCTCTTCAATTATTTTTCACTGCAAAATATTTAGACCAACGGCTTTTATCTACTGAACAAATCTATAATAGCTTGAATGATCCGTTTATTAAATTATATTTTTTATTTTTAAATTTTATTCTGCCTAAAATAAATGGCCTTAACTTGCTCTTTCAATCAGAAAAAGTATTAGTAATTAATTTGCATAGTGCCATTCAAGAAAAATATACAGAACTTTTACAGTACTATTTAGATAATCAGTATTTTTTTGGCGCCGTCGTGCGAAATACTGATAGGCGCCTTTACCCTATATGTATTGAGCCAAAATTACCAGCCACTCTCCCACAGAAGTAACAATAAAATTATTGCTGTCAATGCTAAAATAATTGTAATAATTGTTTTATGTAAATTTGTTGATTTGTTGTAAACTTTCAAAAAATGCTTTTAATATTTTTAAAATTTAACTTATCACAAGTGGCCTTGGCGCCTTTAAGGCCTTGGCGCCGTTGTGCGCTGCACGACCTTGCTCATATGGACGGCGCGTCACTGATGACATCTTTACCCGCAATTAATCCAGAAAACAATTCGTATATACTACCAAATTTGAATTTATATTTAGGCGTAGACGTTATGAACGAAATAAAGAAGCCAGAAATTCAAAATAATCCAAATTCTTTAAATTACTTTTATGATCGCTCCAAAGATTTTTAAAAGTATTATGCACAGAAATAAAAAAAAGATATAATTTCGAAGACGAAATTTTATCACATTTACATATTTTTATATTTTTAAAAATTCTCTTTCATATAGCATACGAAAACAATATCCAACATTACTTCCATTGTTTGAAAATTTTAGAAGATTTTACGAATTTGAAAATCGCCAATCGATTGATGATCAGTGGCGACTTTTGCCCGGTTTTAGTTTTCCTCCAGGCACATTTAATGTAGATGACGATGTTGATGTTTTTTGGGGAAAATTAAAAGATTTCTCCAATGACAATAATAGCTTCGTGTTTGTCGATTTATCTCAATTCGTTCTAAATATTCTTAGCTTACCACATTCAAATGCCGCTTGCGAAAGAATTTTTTCAGAAACAAACGCAATTAAAACCAAAAGTAGGAATATGCTAATAACTAAGACTGTAAATGGCACTTTACTGAGTAAACAATGTGTAAGAGTTTCTGGCGAAAATTGCATTCATTTTGAGCCGAATCGCGATATGTTAAGTCGTATGACTACAAAACAAATTTATTCTAAAGGGACGTGTACGTCAAGCGCATCAAGTACAGTCATGGCCAGATAAATGTAGTACAACCTTAAATTTCATATATGTCATAAATTTGATATATTATTATTGCAAGACGAGCTTCAGCTTAAGCTACTTGTCATAATAAAATCAAATGTCAGATCATACTGGAATATATTTACTTTATTATTGTTTGAGTTAAGAAATATAAGTTAAAAGTATAATAATAAGTTAAATTTAAATTTAAAATTGAATTAAGGAATACGAAAAATAACTTTAATAATAAAATTTTTTTAACAAAAAGCTAATATTTTGTTGGACCGCCATCAGCATCAATTACTGCCCTTAACCTTCTAGGCATGGAAGCCACCAAACTTCTAAAATAATTTGGTTTGTGAATGAGAGAATGCCAAGCATTTTGAATTGCTTCCCACAATTGGTCCTGATTTTGAAATCTTATACGTGACATACTTTTGGTCATCTCGGCCCATACGTTTTCTATTGGGTTCATGTCCGCACTCTTGGCACTCCATTGCAAAATCTCAATGTTATGCTCTTTCATCCATCGCGACGCTATGTTTGCACTATGAACTGGGCAATTGTCATGCTGATATATAAAAATGTTTTCAGGATACACATGTTGGACTGATGGTAACATAAGATTTTCCAAAATATGAATATAATTCTGGGAATTAAATCTCCTATTTATTCTATGACACATTCCAACATTGTGGTAACTTATCCATCCCCAAATATTTATAGAGAATCTTCCTTGCCGATCTGAATTATCTATATATTGCTCCTCGTATCTTGTACCGCCAGGTCTGTAGACACGAACAGAACCATTACTTTTGGATTGAAATGTTTTCTCATCAGTGAAAACTACATTTTCCCAAAACTCAGGTCCATTGTTTATATGATTTAATGCTAACAAAAGCCTGGCTTGCTTCCTTTCTTCACTAACCTGAATTTTTTTGGCTGCAACACGCGACCTTATGTCGCTATCTCTTATTCTCCTGCTTGCAGTTCTACGTGAACCAGGAAAAATGGTCTCCGCAACTAATACTTTCACTGAATCGAAAGGATGTTCTCGGAGATGTTCAACTAGATTATGGTTCTGCTGTTCAGTCGAAATTCTTTTAAGCCCAGTACCCGGCTTTCTGTCTATGCTCTCATCAGTCTCCCATCTTTTCTTAACCTTCATCACGGTGGTTTTATTTAACTGCATTTGCTGCGCAATTTCCCTAATACTGTACCCTTCTTGTAATTTAATTAATATACGAACTTTATCAGTTGCGGTTAGCTTTCGTGCCATCGTAAAAATATGTTTGACGTTTAATAAAATTTAAAATGATTTGACATATAATTGTCAAAATACAATATGATCATTTATATTTACCCTCTAGCAAGCCATGAAATTATTTCTTGAAAATATCGTGTTGGTAGTGACAAATAAAATACATCTGTCATTATGTGTATGTTCTGATAAATAAAACTCATCTGTCATTAATGTATTTATTAATTGACACTTAAAAATGTTTACAATAAATCATAAAGTTTTTCTGATCGAATCATACTTTAGGAATGGTGTAAAATTAGAAAATGGAGAATGGTCGTACTCCTTGCAGCCTTGTATAGAAGAATTTCGGGCAGAATTTCCAAATTTTCCAACAACATATGACAGTTTGCGGCAATTAATTCAAAAGTCAGTGGTTAAATTCCGTGAAACAGGGTCTGTGTCTCGAAAACCAGGTGCTGGTAGACCACTAAAGCGGACAGTTGACAATATAGCAGATGTTGAGGGATGAATAAATCAATCACCTAAGAAATCGATTCGTAAGCTTTCACAACAAACACAACTGTCATATGGGACCTGCCAGAGAATCCTTAAAAAAGACTTACAAAAATTTCCATACAAATTTCATTGCGTGCAAGAGCTTTTACCAATCAATCATGTAACCAGAGTTAATTACTGTCAGTGGTTCTTAGGTACGGTTAATAACGATGACGTTCTTGACAAATCCTTCTGGTCCGATGAAGCATGGTTTCATTTATCAGGATATATAAATAAATAAACAATGCGCATCTGGTCTAGTGAAAATCCACATGATATTCTTGAAACACCCTTGCATTCACAAAAAATAGGCGTTTGGCTTGCTGTTTCTCGTAGACGGATTATTGGTCCAATATTCTTTAATAATACGATAAATGCAGAACGATATCGTAATAATTTATTGCTAACCATTTGTAAATCAATTACATGATGATGAGCTCCGCGACGGATATTTCCAGCAAGATAATGCAAGAGCCCATAAGACAAGAGAAACGATGGAATTATTGCATGAATTCTTTGATAATCGAATAGTAGACTTTCCACCACGATCTCCGGATTTAACAATTATGGACTATTTCATTTATCCACATCTAAAAAATAGAGTATTTACCAATCGTCCACATACAATTGAAGAACTTACTAATGCTATCCGAAATGTCTGTGAGGAAATTACACCACATAATTTAAGGAATGCCTTCAATAATATTAGACGAAGAGTTGCGCTATGCATAGAAAATGAAGGAGCTCACTTTGAACATTTATTGTAGCTGTTTTTATTATTAAACTTTTTATTTTTTCAACTGAAACGTTTGTATGTAATTATTTGTCAAAAACCTATGTCACAGACACCCTGCAAAATAAGTTAACTTAAATTATGGTACCAACTTAAGTTTAAAAAAGAAAAATGTCATTGCCTTCTAGCGGGTAGAAATATATGATCATATGGTACTAACTTACACCATAAAAATTTATTAAGAAAAGCTTGTACTACATTTATCTGGCCACAACTGTACATTATCTCTATCTAGAATTCAGGACGATGGGTCCGATGATGACTTTACTTTTGAATTGAATGATTAGTGCTTTTTTTTGTGTATAAATTATACTTATCTATCTATTTATTTTTGTCAATTTTGTTACCTTTTTTGAAAATAAGAAAACTGCATATTTACTTACCTATTTTATTTTATTATAGAAAACGTTTTTCTAACATTTTGTAATATGTACGGTAATGAGTGAGGTTGGTACGGTAATTTGAAGTGCGCGGTACGATATTACGCATCTAAATAGTTGGTAGCCTGTATGAGAGTAACATTTTCGCGCGAAATTGTTGTTTGTTCCAATTTCTCGTGAGTTTAAGAAGTTATAGGATAGAATTTCAATTTGTTTTAAAGTTTATTGAATATTTTTGAAGGTAAATATACAATAAATGTATGTTTTCTAGGCTTAATAAATAATTAGTGATTAAATGCAAAATATGTTTTAAATATTATTTAGAAATTATCTATTAATTTTACAGATGAATGGAAATAAATCTGCAGCCTATACTAATAAGGAAAAAATGCTTTTGGCCCAGCTTGTTAAAGACAACAGCATCGTCGAGAATAAACAAACCGACGGTGCTAGTTTGTCGGAAAAAAATCAGGCTTGGGAACTCATAACAGTAGCTTATAATTCCCAGTCTGAAGTGAATATTCCACGGACTTCGGGGCAGCTAAGAAAGCTGTGGACAAACTTAAAACAAAGGTATGTGACTTTTTAAGTGCAAAAATATAAATGAAAAAGATAAGGTGGGTTGATAAAATACTTAAGTTTAAGGAAACGAAAAGAAGTCACAGCATTGCGTCACTCTTTTTTAGCAACAGGAGGTGGTCCACCTCCTAAAGCTATAAAGATTGATCCAGTGCTGAAGTTGGTTGAAGATGCTGCCCCAAGTGCAAATGTTACAATGAATTGTGATTGGGATAGCATAGAACGATTCGAAAAAGGTATGTCCATTGAATGTAGATATAGTAAATTTAAAATTATACAATTGCAGGTCAAGCTGAGGCCAAAAAGATGTGGAAGGAACAGGCTGCAGGTGCTAGCCTTCCGTTGTCTGTAGTAGGTAAGCACAAAATATTTATTATCTATGCATACATAAATAGTAAGAACAAATTTTTTAGTTGATTCTGATGAACTCCCTGTCTCTACTCCTCTGGCTCTTGTCGATCATTTGTTTCTGCCAAATCGTAAGTGTATGCATGCGTATATTTTATATATAGCCTTACATATAATAACTGTTCCAGTTTCAATGGAACCCCATAAAAGTGCCGCTTTGACAATTAATAAGAAGGATTTTGGAGGAACCATGCCCCTTGGTACATACAACTATTTATATTCGAATGGTATATTATTTATAATTACCAATAAAATTAGTTTCAGGTAGTACTTCTACTGCATTAGAACCTAGTTCATCCCATGCAGTAAAAGTATCAACTGAAGAAGGCGTTAAGGTTCAAACAAGACCTCACTTAATTGGAGGAACCCTGCCTCATGGTAAGTATAGCTGCATATATTTTAAATATTGTTGCTTATTCACAAACAATTAGTTTCAGCTAGTACTTGTACTGCAGGAGGATCTGGTTCATCCCAGCAACAGTATTCTGTAGTTAAATTACATGCCGAAAGAGGAAGTAGGATTTCTAAAATTACAAAGTCAATTAGGCATGAGCAAGCACTCCAAGACTTGAGAAAGCAAATACTTGAAGAGGACTTGCTGAGTGCTAAAGAGTCCAGAAAGGCAATGAACAGAAGAGAAGAATTGGCTATACAGACAGCAGAGTTTAATCGCCAGAGATCAATGGATGAAGCTAAATTAGCTAAGCTAAAACTTCAGTATTTTAAAAAAAAGGTAATTATATTTAACTCGTGTCCATTTACTTTCTTCGATTCTAACTAATTATTTTTGCAGATGCTCTCTGAAGATATATAACATAACATTATACACTATTGGTATAGTATGTTTGTTTTTTTTATTAATGTGTTGGTTGCTATCTTTGCTGGTGTTTGTCTATATTTTCAAATCACAAAACTAGAAAGAATTAAACGAAAATATAACTTTCACAATCTCTATTATATTAAACATAATAAACAATAGTATTTCAAAGGAAATGTGCTTTTTTGGTATGTGCATTGCTTTTGGAATTTGTTTGGGTTTAATTTTTTGTTTTTGTGTTCACAAAATACTGGTATATGGTACATTATCTTATGTATGTTTAGCTTATGAATAAATAATAATAATAAACAATAGTATTTCAAAGGAAATGTGCTTTTTTGGTATGTGCATTGCTTTTGGAATTTGTTTGGGTTTAATTTTTTGTTTTTGTGTTCACAAAATACTGGTATATGGTATATTATCTTATGTATGTTTAGCTTATGAATAAATAATAATAATAAACAATAGTATTTCAAAGGAAATGTGCTTTTTTGGTATGTGTATTGCTTTTGGAATTTGTTTGGGATTAATTTATTGTTTTTGTATTCACAAAATACTGGTGTATTATCATTATCTTATGTATGTTTAGCTTATGAATAAATTGGAGAATGTAACTTTTTTACAATTGCTATTATATATTTATATGGTATAAGGTGCTTTCTCTAATCTCATCTGTTTTCTGAAATATATATATATATAAACTGGCCGGCAAAAAAAACCGCCCACCCGTCTAATATGTTTTCTGTTTACACTTGCTTAGTTTATCCGATTATATTTCATTAATAAATGCTTCATATTATTTATTTCATTATAAAACGCGATGGATTTTATTTTTTGGTGATAAAATTCCCAACTAGACAATATTAACTGATTTTAATAATGCACAACATTTTTAGGACATATCCTTAAAATGAAAAATTGCAAGTAGGTTTAGTTCGTTACTATCTAAAATCAATGTCAAATTTGACAGTTAATACACAAGTTTTGTAACAATAGCAATGCCGTTAACGGTGGTAGACGTTTCTCAAATTGTTGCATTAATTGAAGATGGACGTAGTCAACGTTATGTGTCCCAACATTTGGGAATACCACGCACTACCGTTCGGGATGCCTGGAATAGATTTTTAGAGACTGGCACATTTGTTAGACGAGTAGGTTCCGGAAGAAGAAGAGCAACAACTAGAGTTGATGATCGCTTTATTGTCCTCAACACGCTAAGGGACCGTAGGTCAACTGCGGTTCAACTTCAACATCGTTTGCTAGCTGTAAGAGGAGTTGATACAAGTGAAAGAACGGTAAGACGAAGACTTAGAGAGAGTGACCTGAATTCACGGAGACCGGCAACTGGAACGCAGTTGTTACTCGGGCATCGAAGAGCGCGCCTTCAGTTCGCGCTTTTGCATGCGAATTGGAATGTTCAACAATGGAGTGAAGTTCTGTTCACAGATGAGTCGCGCTTCTGTTTACGATCTCCAGATGGCAGAGAAAGAGTGTGGAGAAGACAGAACGAACGCCATGCAAACTGTACCATTTCGGAACGGGTGCCTTTCCGGGGAGTTCTGTTATGGTATTTCTACAGAATCACGTACCGACCTTATATTCATAGAAAATGGTGCTTTAAATGCGCATAGATGTGTGGAAGAAGTTCTTGAAGAGGCTGTAATTCCATTTTCCCATTTTATTGGAGAAGGCTTTATTTTAATGCATGATAACGCAAGGCCTCATATTGCACGAAACGTAACCGAGTATTTAAACGAGGTCGGCATTCGCACATTCAACTGGCCTGCATGTAGCCCAGATCTCAATCCTATTGAGCATCTTTGGGATCAACTACAGAGGCGTATTCGCCGACGCGCAGTCGTACCACATACTTTGCAAGAGCTGAGATTTGCGCTTCAAGAAGAATTTGAAGCAATTCCACAAGGATACATAAGAAATTTAATTAATTCAATGCCGCGACGATTACGCGATGTAATTGATAGTCGTGGAGGACATACACGCTATTGATGAGGTTCTGGATTAGAATTAACAACACCAATTTTATTTTTAGAAGTTAAGAGAAAATTTCGTTTAAACTGTTATTATTTTCTAAAATTAAATTTACTTATTACTGCCTTACCTGCCTTATTACTTAAAGAAAATTTGCATACGTTGCACATACAATGTTAGTTCTTGGATTCAATTTCAATAGAAACTGATAAAATGATTCATTAAAATGGTTCATTGTGCTAAAAATTTAAGGTGGGCGGTTTTTTTTGCCGGTCAGTTTATATACACACACACACACACAAATATATATATATATATATATATATATATATATATATATATATATATTTTAAATTGCTTTTGTTCTTAATGTATGTACAGTATTTTTTGTTAGATTTAAATATTTTAGATGAAATATAACATATATATGTGTAACATGTGTTTTATTTTTCTATCAATCATATTCCTACTTGTATTCCAGGGCTAAATAAATTTATGTGAAGATGAGAAGTATTAAATAAAACATTTTATAATTCAAGGGAAACTCCTTGTGTTCAGTTATAACATATTCTTTTTGAATTGTCTGAACACAATGAGAGAAAAACCCATTTTTATTAAATTAATCAACATATACATACATGGCAATTAACAATACTAATAATTCATGCCTTAATATATCTGTACAGAATATCTAAGAATGTTTGTTCAGTGACATATAAATACAAAAAAAATACCTACTAATGTTGAAAATGTTGAATAAAGTGCCTTCTAAAATCCAATCCCCTTTCACCATCATAAACATACCTAACTACTGGTACTTGATCATCAATATTTTCTTCAAAATTATCATTTTCCCTCAGACCGATATTATATAAAACAGCAGTTGCACATATAATTGCAAGTGATGTTTGGAGACCTCTTTGTAGACATGGAAATCTTCTTTTCCAGGTACCAAATAATATCTCAACAATATTTCGGGTTCTTACATGTGCCCTGTTATATCGTTCCTCTATTTCGTCACCTATTTGACAACAAACTTCAATTTTTCTCAAACATATTGTGTTTATAACACTACCTGGCTGTAATACTGGTGTAAGTAGATAATGTCTACAGGCATATCCATTATCGCCAAGTAATAAACCTGGAATATTCCTTCTTTGCATTTGTACTCTTACAGAACTTCGATCAAATATAATACTGTCAATGGCTAGATCCTGGATGTCTAACAATATCCATTATTTCCCTATTTGGACCTGAAACAACCTACAATAGATTTTATAGTAGCTCATCATTGTGTTAATTATACTGCACCTGCACATTTAAAGAAAAGAATCCTTTTCTGTTGCGAAACACTTCACCATTATCACCTCCTGGATTTGATATTTTGTGTGTACAGTCGATACATCCAGACACACTCGGAAAGTGAGCTACCTCGTAGAACTTCACAATATTGGAACGTAAATTTTGCATAGTTCTGGGAAAATGAACAAAATTTCCCAATTGTTCTGCTATTAGCACAGATACCCTTTTTATTATACAGCTTATGGTAGGTTGACTAATACCTCGTAAATCACCAGCTACAACCTGAAAGTTACAAGTGGCATAAAAATGTAAACTCACAAGTAATTGTAAAACTGGAGGAATCGGTAAACCACGATTAGTGGGTTTTCGTAGGCCCTCCATAACAAGTGACAAGAGAGTATTTGCCACAGTATCCTTCTCGAATCGGTAACATGCTCGAAATTCGGTCGCACTAAAAAATTCCATCGGATTATCGGCATCCCGTATGTATCTCTTTCGGACACGTTCTTGATTTTCTTCCTCAACAAAATCGATGTACTCCAGAAAATCATCTACTTTAAATTCTTGGTATAGATCCATATCCATCATTTACTAACACACAAATCCAAAATTGCAAATTAAAAAATGTTATGTGTTATGAATTGTGATTGTCAAACAGGATCTCAAGCCGCCAACATCACGATTTTTCATAAGCTCGTGTTTTTTCCAGTCTTGGGCAGCTGCCGGATCTTAAGATCCAACTATAAAACGAAAATGTTGCGCGGACAGCGTCTTAAGATAAGCCCCTCAAGACCAGGACCTTAAGCTCCAACTATAAATATGGGCCCTCTAGTGACCTTGCTGGTCAAACAACTCTGCTTATAACTCGATGCGAGAAGTCATATTCTAAATGCGCTAAATTTTCACGAGTTGTATGTGTAGCCCCATCTTGCTAAAAATAACCCCCATTGAATTCGTCTCGTGCCACTTGATTTTAAAATCCTGTTAATAACAATTCTAGGTATCGTTGGCTATTAACGTTATTGTGAAAAAATAATGGTCCTATTTTTCTACGATGAGATACAGCTAACCATACTCCAACTTTAACAGGATATAAAGGAACTTCGATGTGATTGTATTGTTTATGGATCATGTTCTGTAATTTTGTTTATTCACAAACCCGCTTAAATCAAACCAAGCTCCACGATAAAAAACTTAGATCAAGAATTTCGTCATTATTTCAATTTTCCTGAAAGAAGTTGTAATAATTAAGCCTACTCGCGTGACCTCTAGGTAAGATCTTTTGAACAAGTGATATTTTGTATAGATGCATATGTAAACGACGCTTCAAAATTCTCTAACGATACTAGAAAATACGTTCGTTTGAACTGATAAACGACGAACTGATGTATAGTTCATAAAGTACAAGTTTTCAGTTCAAGGCCAAATTCAAAGCATATGATTCAAATCAGTACTGCAGAGTCAAATAAAGTCAAAATTCAATCGTGGAAATAACCATTTGTCATCATAAAATATAAACGTCATGTTTTGCAATATTGTCAAAATTTTAGTATGTCACTTGCAATATAACCAAAGAAAGCATATTATACATAACCTACATGTCAAAATAATAATAATGAGTAAAATAGGAACATGAATAGTTCAAAAGTATTGTTTCTTTTCTAGTATAAATATATTCATTCTATCCAAGAAAACTATGCGCAAATTATTACTTTAATATTCGAACAAATTACCAGGCATCTAAGAAATATTCTGTAAAATAAATAGGTAGGTTAGAAATGTCAAAGTGATAATCAAACAATTTCGTACTTACTGTCACTAATTGATATTACTATTTATTATCAGTATTGTTCTTAAAAGAACGGATTTTGTAATTTTTTATGACAAACTAAATATTCAAATTAGAAGAATGGTTAACCTAGAAGTCAGAATACCGGAAACAAAGTCAATAAACAACAGTATTCAAATAATTTTACAGCAAGCCGAATATCATAAGACTCGACAAGGGCAACTTATCCTTTTTATTTAATATAATATTTCAAAGACGTACGTCTTAACTTAAAATGACAAACGTGTGTAGTATTACAGCGCGTATTCATGTGTGTTAGAAAGAGATCAAGTACAATTTGCGGTTCCCACTTGGGCAGTACGAACTGAAACTGATACTTTATGAACTGTATGTGGGTTTTCTCCAACAAGGTTTTCTATGTGTTCAACAATATTTTGGTGTGTACCTACATGGTCTATCTAAACTTTTGCTTTTTAACATAAATCCTGTAGCCCAAACCTTCTCCACGACAAGACGAATGTCATAATGTAAAGCGGTATTATTCACAACTCTCTTAAGAAACTGGAAGTGAAACTGTCGCTTAAATTCCGCGTAGGATTATTGCCATTCTCCGTTAAGAAATTGTGCACTTTGGAAATATGTTGCAACAATAAAAATCTTTTCTTGTATTGTGTACATTATTTAGTAGTATTGTTTATTAAGTAAAAAAATATTTGTAAGAAAAAATTATATTGCTAGTCACAAAATGACATTAGATAAATAGTTAATTATAAATAAAAGGCAACTGGCTTATAATAATTTGCAAGTACTAGTTAAGTGCCTACTGTGATGAAGTTCAAAATGAAACACGTATATTCAGGTAATAGATTGAGACAACATAACAAAGGAAATATTTTAAATATAAATAAAAATTCACTTTATTCTTCCTCACTGAAGATTATTACAACTCTTAATTATACACACGATATTCATCAATACTCTCCAATACTTGAAGATGGATGACTTGATGTTTTAATATATTTTTCTGCCATTTTACTACACTTTCTTCACGATCTGGACTACATCTTCATCTGAAAGAACATGTTCTATACCAACTTTTTGTGGTTGATGTTTAACTGAAGTCCCCCAAACCAATGCACTGAAATGAAACAAGAAAGAAAATACAACTGGATTACATATATATCATTTAAACTCACTATTTGAATTCTTTTGCGATGCTTCTGTGCAGTTTATTGCAAAAATCTTCAACAGAAGTTCTGTCAGAATGTAATACAATAGGAGAATTATAGTCAGGCAATTGGCCTTTAGGTTTGGTATAACTGAAATACAGATTACAATCCAACACGTCATTTTGTACGTACATATATTGTATACATTAAAATATACAGTTAGTACCGAAATTATAAATTAAAATTGAAATCATTTTTCATATTTTTGGAAATAGATAATTGTACATAATTATCAAGTGTTTTGTATGGAGGCATCATCAAAGATATCAAACTAAAAAACAATAAAATAAATGGATTTAATGTATGTTTTATCTCAATATAACACTTTGAATTTCAACAGAAAAATTTAAATTTTTTAAACGAAAATGCTATCCATAATAGTTGGAATATCATTATGGTATTGCCCATCTTTAAAAGGATAACAAGCTCTAAAAACGGGAAATGAATCAGAGGCGAGCAAAAAGGATTTTAGAATAGTTTGAAAATGTTAAACCTAACATATAACAGTGATCAAAATGTGATATGAGTAGACCAAACTATTTGCTTGGAAAGCACTGGATGACTTGGCTTTAAAGTAAAACGAATTCATTAAGAGCTGGCACATTATCGAAAATTGTCATCAACATTTAAAGATTAGTTTCTTCTATTTTCAAATAACGGGTGTTCAGAAACATTCGAAGTCAAGTGGGCTCTGAACAAAAAATCGTATATCTTTACTTAAGTATCTGATTTGTAATAATTATTAAATGTCAACTGTTGTCTGTCAAAAATTGTCAGAATCTAATATCGAAGATATTAATTAAAATTTTTTAATTTTGAAAATGGTATTTACTAACGTACACAAAGCATTCATGGTTGAAGCATATTTTCGAAATGGTCAAAAGATCGATGGCCAGTGGAAGTATTCAATTCAAGCTTGTTTGGAAGAATTTCGAGATGAATTTCCCAACCTTGCTTTTGATTATAATACTTTTCAGTGTACACTAATCAGTTTCCAGTTTTTCGACATACTGGTAGTGTGGGACGCCAAGAGGGTGGTGGGCGACCAAAAGTCCGGACAGAAGAAGTGATTGGGAATGTTAGAGAAATAATGACTGATGCCCCTAAAACTTCAGTAAGAATTCTTGCTCAACAAACCGGGTTGTCAGTTGGTTCTTGCCATAAAGTTTTAAAAGAAGATTTACAGTTATCCCCATATAGTATAACTTGTTTGCAAGAAATCCTCGATATTGATTATCCGCGACGAGTAGTATTTTGCGAATGGTTTACAAATAATTTTAATGATGATGTCCTAGACAAAACTTTCTTTTCAGACGAAGCATGGTTTCATGTTAGTGGATATGTTAACTCGCAAAACATGAGAATGTGGAGTGATACAAAGCCCAATAATTTTTATGTTGAAGCTCCTTTACATCCTCAGAAAGTTGGTGTTTGGTGCGCTATAAGTAGAAGAAGGATTATTGGTCCAATTTTTTTTAATGGTACCTTGACTGCAGAAAGATATCGACAGGAAATACTATTGCCTTTCTTTAATCAACTTCGCGATGATGAACTAGCTTTGGGATACTTTCAACAAGATGGTGCTAGAGCTCACACAGCGGGGAAAACAATGAATATGTTACAAGAAGTGTTTGGAAATCGTTTAATTAGTTTGAATAGCGATCATGAATTTCCTTCAAGATCTTGTGATCTTACACCGTGTGATTACTATTTATGGCCTTTTTTACAAAAATTCAATTTATCAAGTACCAGTGCAAGATTATATAGATCTCCAAGACAGAATTATAAATAAAATTAGTGAAATTAGAAATAGTCCCAGACTGCAAAATGTATTTAGTAGCATTCGAAGGAGGTGCGTAAAATGCTTGGAAGAAGGTGGTGGACATTTTCAACATCTTTTATAATTATGGTCATTATTGTTGGTAATTTATACAACTACAATTTATGATATTTATTATAAGGTTGTAATCTAAGGACTCTACAAACAATTTATTTGTTTCAAATTTATTTTCCATTTCCATTTCTTACAATAATTTATTGAATGTTAATATATTAAACTAGTACGATAACTAGATACTATTGTCACTATAAGATGAA
The DNA here is from genome assembly GCA_935421215.2 of Melolontha melolontha. NCBI lineage: Eukaryota > Metazoa > Arthropoda > Insecta > Coleoptera > Scarabaeidae > Melolontha > Melolontha melolontha. The sequence continues at coordinate 55,920,918 of OW285242.1, forward strand.
TAAAACCTTTACTTGTAAAGGTATTTCCTCTTAATTCTGCATTATCTTTTTACATGTTACTACAGATTAGATGAGCTTTATTACACAAGAACGAATAGCATATTAATTGGATTATGTAATTTTTTCCAGTTATCGCATGAAGAGGTGTTATTGTTCAGCAAGAATTCTCTAAAATATCAAAATACTTAATTTGAAATTTGCAAATTAATTACTGTTACCTTCCAAAATCATTATTTGACTAGTTTATATTAATTAATATGGCATATTAAAGTAATATATTTCGAAATAATCTGACATTTGCGTGTGTGATAACCTATAAAATTGTATTAAGTAAATGTATCAATCTATATCAGACATGACTTCATATTTTCAAGGACTACTTCGACTTCGAATGTTTCTGAACACCCGTTAGTTTGGTTTCTTTTTGAACAGAGATTTTTCAAAAGAAGTATATTAAGTTTTATAAACGTAACCACGCACTAAAATTCAGTGAACGGAAGCATGAAAATAAGCAAGAATAAAAGTAAATAACGGGCATTAATTCTCCGAGAAAAGTATATATGTTCTATCGTGAGCAAATGAAAGTGCACACTTTATTATGTTGGCATGTCGAAATTTCAAAATTTATCTAATGTATACAGTACTTTCGAAGTGTCAGTGTCAGCATTTAATCATAACATAAATGACATTAGCTTGACAATTTGGTAAAATTTACGCAGCTATAATAGTGCGTTTACTTTCAATTGCTCACGATAATACATCTATAATAAGCAATATACGAGGGGGTATTGATATATTCTTAGCCTAACTATTGAAACAATTTAAAATTGAAACTTAGAATATTTTATTATTCAACAGTCTCCTCTTAAATTAATGCACTTAATACAGCGATCCTGCAACGCCTTTAACTCTTCTAAAAAAAAATATTCTTCTTGGTCTGCAAACCAGCCCTCCATAGCTGCTATTACCTTTTCGTTACACAAAAATTGACGATTTTTAACCTTTTTTCAAACGATGGAACAGATAATAGTCTGAGGAGGCTAAGTCTAGGGAATAGTAGTAGTAGAGTGAGTGTTCCAGTAATTCGAACCCTAGATCCCAAAGTGTAATCATGGTAATGCGCGATTTGTGTGCAGGCAAAAATAACTAACGCTAACATGCCAAGTCTTGCTTCCTTAATTTTCTCTCTCTGGGTGGTTAGTAATTATTACGCTTTCTTAGGTAATGGATCACAATTATTCCACCGATATCCCAAAAAACTGAAGCAAGAACTTTTCCAGCGGACTTTTAAACTCGAAACTTCTTAGGCCTTGAAGAACCGTGATGCTTCCACTCCATCGATAGCTGTTTTGTTTCTGGGTCGTAAAAATGGACCCATGTTTCATCCATAGTCACACCACGGTTCGAAAAATCTGGATCTCCTTTAAAACCGGTACAGATTGACCGTGATGCTTTCACTCTTCCTCGTTTGTGTTCGGCGTTCAAGTATTTAGGAATCCATTTTGCAGAAATTTTTTTCATATCTAAATCGACGTGAACTATATGATGGACGTGTTCATATGAAATCTTTAGTGCCTCAGCTATATGTTTCAGACCAATTCGACGGTATGATAATATCATGTCATGAATTGCGTCAATATTTTCGGGGGTGGACACCGAAATCGGTCTTCCTGGTCGCTTCTCATCTTCAACGGAAAGTTTTCCTCTTTTGAATTACGCAATCCAATTTTTGACAGTCGCATATGATGGGCATTGATCGCCAAATGTGTTAAGCATATTTTCGTAAATTTCCTTACCACCTCTTCAAATATAAGTATTTTATGATGGCTCGATGCTCGAAATTTATCGATTTTCACATTTGCATTCGATACGCTTTCTTTCAAAATTTACTGCGCAGCAATACTTCAACTTCTTGACGTAAGATCTCACAGTGACACTTTTAAAATGCCACTATTTCTTGCCATTATAACAAGATTTTGTTTTGTTCAAGGAAAATGGCCTAAGCTAACTAGATATCAATACCCTCTCGTATTGCCCGCGTTACAAATTATTAATTCGATAGTGTTTAAACAGCTACACAATAGTACTAGTATTATAGGTGCTTACATATGAAATTTGGGACTTATTTTAGCGTCTATTAAACATGTATTACCATTTAATAAAATTATGCTCCAAGACTTATATCCTGTGTGAAAGAGTTGTAGAAGCACACAGGCTTTCGTCAAAAATTTTTATTCAGAGGGTAAATTTATTTTATGCTTCTTAAAAAAAGTGGTTCACATTTCATTCTTAAACTTTAAACATGACAAAAGATTTTTTTATTATGTCAAATATGCAATCGTCTCAAAATTATATAAATTTTATATAATAAATAGTGAACAAAGATAATTAGAAGCATTAACCTGGAACATTTTGCCGCGATAAAAATATCTTAGGATCATGGAATATTTAACCATAAAATATTTACGTGAAAGTCTTTGAAAAATAGCGAGAACTAACCAAGAGGCATACTCTAAAACTATAAGACCATTCTAATTTTATATAATAGAGATTTAAACATGTCAAGGATGTAGACAATGTGATTAGATTTGTTACATGTTATTTAAAACCAACTCATGCACATAAAATGTACTTTTCGTCGGATATCATCACTGGTATCGAGCCTCTGAAATAATATTGAGAGCAGCTAGCAACTAATCAGTAAATGAGGACTAACAAAGTTCACTTTTATAGAGCCATTAAATTCTGCCATTACTATTCAAATCAAAAATAAGTTCCCTAAAAATACCAGTACCTGAAGTGGACAAATTGATAACAGATTAAAGAAAAATATTCCATCCAGGAATGTTACATACATTTATTTTTTTTTAACACATATAACGTGCCTTCATTAACTTTCCTCATTAGAGCCAGCCATGCTTTTTTTTAATGGTTGGTGACAGTGCAAGTAATCTATCACAAACGTATAATTTTGATAGTTTGGTTATGTCATGTAAATGTATGTAATAAATAGTAATTTAGTTTTTGAAAAAATATTTATTACAATAGTCAAAATTAAAAGAAAATAATACTAAAGCAGATGTTGGAAATATTGACCATTATTTTGAACACAAAGTTGAACTCTACGCTTCATGCTTTCAAAGCCATTGATTAGGATTTCCTGGATATGTCAGCAGAAGAAATCACAATAGCATTAGGAAGCTCTTCGATTGTGTGATGTCTGGTCATAAAAATGGTATTCTTTAGATATGGAAAAATAAAATAGTTTAAAATTGTCAAATCTGGAAATCGTGGAGGGAAATTAATAAATCTTGTTTCAAAAAATTTGTTGTAAAAAAGCTATTGTTTCTCGAGATTTGTGCGCTGATGCATTATCTTGCTGGAAATATCCCTCCTTAAGTTCATCATCATGAAGTACATCAATAAACGGCTCTAATAATTCAGTTTGATCATTCAGCAATTATGGTTTGATTATAAAATATAGGCTCAATAATCCGTCTTCTTGAAAATGCTTGCCAGACGTCTACTTTTTGTAGATGTAGCGTAGTTTCCACAAATTCAAGAGGGTTTTCTACAGACCAAAAAATAGAACCAAGCCTCATTTGAAAAGAAGCATTTGTCGAGAATGTCATTATTATTTATGTTATTTAAAAACCATAGACAATATTGTGTTCTCGACACAAAATCTGCCTGTTGGAGTTTCGAAAATTTCTTTAATTTTATATGGAAACAGCTTTAAGTCCTTTTTTAAAATAGTTTGACATGTTCCCACTGACAAAAGAACTTTTGATAGTTTTGCGATTGATTTTTTTGTCCATTTGACGTCGAATATTCTCTATACAATTTGCTGTTCGTTTTCTAGGTGCTCCACCGCCAGGTTTCCGAGTTAATCACCCTGTTCCACCAAATTTAATAACACAAGCTTGAATATGTTTTTGCAGTTGTATGTAAGTAACTGGCAGGTTAGGATACTGTTGCTGGAAATCCTGTAAGCACCGATTAGTGGAATAAATCCAATCTCCATTTCCTAATTTTTGACCAATTCTATAGTAACTGAATAATAAATATTTTATGTTGTAAATCTAGCATTATAATAAAATAATAATTTGATGTTTTCTAAAGTTTGGCATGTGCACCAATCTTTGATTACTTAGATACTTAAAAAACAGCCTCCTATAATGAGGAAAGTTTTTGAAGGCACATTATAGACAGATTTGTTTTACCAATATGCTTAAACTTTGAGAACAAAAATGTGATAATAAACTAAAGTAAAAAACAAATTTTGTTATAAAGCAAAGGAAATTATACAAATATCAGAATGTCAAATGACTAATATTTTGTAAACATAAAGGTAGAATCAAAGATTATTAAAAAAAAAATTAACTTAATATATCTCTACAGACAAATTAGTGTATACATACATTCTTACAAGTTTCAAGTATTCCCACATTTTCTCTAGTAAATCGTCAAAATTCCATCGATGATGCGCTGATATCGGAACGCAATGAGGTATCTTGTAAATAACATCCAATTCCTCAATACTAATCTGATCAATTTTGTTTAAAAGATAAATACATGGTACATAAATACGATTTCCTTCTATCACATCAATCAAATCATCACTGGTCGCGTCGTACCTCAAAGTTATATCAGCGTTATGTATTTTGTATTCCGACAAAATTGACTTAACTGTTTCGAAATCGAGCTCCGACTGCGGCACCTAGAAAATCTTGTCACTGTAACGAGAATTCGTTATATATAGCAGCAAAGTATAACCATTGCATTAAGATTAATTCCACCTTTGTCTTTCTTCCGAAAATTGATGTTTGGTGGTTGTTTATTGAGTCGCAAACCAAATCCCTCAAGTTCATGCTCAATCAACTTCTTGTGTCCGAGAGGTTTTAACACATCTAACACCATAAATATTAGACTGCAAGTTCTTGCAACAGCAATTACCTGTCTACCTCGACCTTTTCCATCTTTTGCACCTTCAATAATACCAGGTAGATCTAATAACTAAAAAACAAAATTATTACCATAAAGCTATCTACCACAAGCACAAATTTTTCTAAATACTTTAAACTTCTCAGTTGGGCTTTCTGTAACCTTTAATATTAGGCTACATGCTTTAGACAGTAAAAGTTCGGCAAGGATTAATTAAATCATTCCAACATATTCACAAAGATTGCCTAAATAGTGAGTGAATTTAAATATGGAAAACAAGGTCAAAATTAAATGAACACTTTATTGTGTTAGGATATTACATAATTTTTTGGTAAAATGTTTATACATACCTGTATTTTAGCTCCTTTATATTTAATGCAACCTGGAACAGTCGTAAGAGTTGTAAACTCATATGCTGCAACCTCAGAGTATACACCGGCTAAGTTGCTGAGCAGAGTAGACTTTCCAACTGATGGAAAACCCACAAATCCAACTCTTGCATCGCCGGTTTTTGCAACATCGAAACCTTCACCCGTGCCACCACCTCCGCCTTTAGGAGTAATCAGTTCTCTTCTCAATTTTGCTAATCTAGCTTTCAATAAACCTAAGTGTCCAGCTGTTGCTTTATTTTTTTGTGTTCTTGCCATCTGTTAAAGCAATTGATAGAGGTTATTAACGAGTAAATTACTTTTTTATTTTTACATACCTCAGCTTCTATAGCCGCGATTTTTTCAAGTATCGTACTCATTTTGGAGAATTTCTAATTATTTTATGGTATAAATATAATGTATAATTCAAAATAAATACAGTTAATCTACTAAAATTGGGAATTACAAAATGAGGTTCACCATGCGGCAACACTGGTAAGAAATAAAGAAAAATAATATACGTAAACGTACTAATCTTACCGCTTAATTTAAAAACTTGGAAGGAAAATGAACATTTACATTAATATTTAAAAAATAGTAAAATAATCTAAGGGATTATAAATGATTATGTTGAAGTCTACTAATAACTTGTCAATGTATTTTATATAGTTAAATTATTTCTGAACCACAATCCTTTTAAAATTATGACACGATAAAAGTGATTGCAATTACATTCGATTGCAACTTTAAAGACAGTGATTGGGGAGGAAATTACTTTCATATTTCACCCAGATTTACCTTAAAGAAGAAAATTAATACGAAAATAATATGCATGGCTAGAGATAAGCATAATGCCAAAATAACAAATATTCGTCATTTACTATATTTAATTTGATTTAATTCTAAAAGATGGAGCTCAAATATATCTAAAATTTTTAAGTAACTTTAAACACATGTTTATTTATTTTATTGAAGGAGAATTAACCTTGATTATTTCGTCTTGTGATGCAATCATAAATAAAAAAAATATTATTTATTAGGCGGCATGAAACATGAATAAAAATGTGATGACTGACTACTGCTTAAACTGTTCCTAAATACATTATTATTTACTGGAAAACCGTTATAAAAACCCATTCAGAAAAGGAAATTGCAACTTATTTTAGCAGTTTACTAGACAGCATGACGTATTTTGAAGATGAAGACTTTGCATTGAACATTTGAACAGGTAATGTATAAAATTAAGTTTAGTAATAAATCGACTTCAAAAATTCCTATTACAGGACTTTAGAGATAAAATAAAAGAAACACAGAGGCTAGCTTTATAGAAAGCCAAACATAAGAATCAGATAAATAGTCGGAAATTTGAAAGTTCTGAAAATAAATTAAATGTTGTTTTTTACCTTCCTGAGGTTCCTTTTTAAGTAACTGTAATGTTAAGCAATATCATATTTTATATTTTATCACCAACCGTCGATAGATTCATGCATTACCATAGCCATTTTCGGAAGTTAACAAACACTTTATTTTACTGTAAAAATCAAACATTTTACCTGCCGCTAATAACGAGCGATGTTACTTGAACTGTACTTACATTACAAACACAAACGTCAAGAAAATGTAAGTCGAATAACAATACTTGACGTTTGTAGTATAAGTGCAGTTCAAGTATCGTGCGTTCAAAAAAACCTGCCTCTAGTAAACCATGATTTCTAAGTAACATCAAAAAGCATATCGTAACTTTACTAATACAAATTTCTTAAACGACAGTTACATCTAAATGACAGAGGGCTTTAGAAAATTGCAAGGTTAATTGCTGGGTTATAATCTTCCTGCCATGAATTAACAAAATTCCGTGTTATCGTTTTTATTAGATGACACTGATGACTTTAACATTTGACAATTCAGAATGGTGCGGTGAAGTTCGACATACCTAAAAATTTCATGGCCAACTCTGAGGTTTTTTTTCTGAACGCACGATATTAACGACATACGATTTCGGATTCATGAATAACTTGATTACAAATTATCTTGATCGCTCGGTATCTATCAACATAGCCATGACTGTATTCAAACTCCTTTGACTTCAAGAATTAATTTTTATAATGCGTCAGGGTGTCCGTTCATGTTTAATATATCAAATAATAGGAGTAGTTTTTTTGTATTCGCTGTTATTTTTGTATTTATTATTATTCTGTTTACTTTATCATAATAAAATCTAATATGTTATATCTCCATTTTTTTAAATTAATTCATTTTTATGGTTGACGATAAAGTTTCGTATACAAGTGTCTTTATCGAGATCGTCTGTTACTCGCCTCGCTCGCTCGGCTCAAAATCTCGATCTCGTTCAGTAAAGAATCACTTTACTGATTTGGTACATAAATAACTATTATCATATTCACTTTTCATAAGATAATCTAGAAAATTTTATGTTTATTAATACTAACAGTTCGTTTCTGTTATATATTAATTTGAAAATTTGTATAACATGTACTTACATACGCATACACATGTATAGCAAGCGCCAATTAAGTTAGTTGGCGCGAGGAGGGGGTGCGCAGAAGCCGTTTTTAAAAACGTCCACCCCCACTACTCAAGTAATTGTCAGAATACATTTGTCATTGACGTTTGACGGAACATAATGTCTTTGCTAGGGGATTATAAAGTGATACACGCTCAGAGGTTAGATTTATCTGACATTTGATGTAAAACCAAATACAGATCACCCCACTACTTTTAATCCTGCGCAAACTTACCCCTCCTCGCGCCAACTTAATTGGCGTTTGCTATACATAAGATCATGTTTACTTTTCTATTTTCATGGCAGACGAATAAAACATTCGACCAACTAAATATTTTATTATTTTATTGTGTAACTTTAACGAGGCGTAGGTACTTCGACATATCTTTCCACATCGCTCCAATGATAGAAATACTATAGTATTTTTTTACAATAGGTGTGCTCTCCTTAAATATATGCAAATATATGATTATTATTATTATATTAATTTCTTTTTTTTACCTACCGTTTAATTACTAACACATGATTGACATTTTTATGGATGTTTTAATCAAGTTATTTTAAATGAAAAAATTTTTTAGTAGGTACTCTACTTGAAGATGCTGTTAATAAACCTAAATATGTGTAAAATAGTTTTTATTCGATTTCTAATGAAGAATTAATAAGAAATGATTTCTAAGATCGGAACATCCAAAAAAACGCGAACTAAGAATTAATATTGACAATTTACATTACACTACTTAGGTATCTAATTTCAGTATAAAAGTGAACTAAATTTTATCCAATATAAAAAAAAGTTTAAAATTCTTCTAACCAATGATAAAGGCTTTAACCACACAAATTCAAATTGCACAAATTATGGATTAAGTGGTAAGATAGTGTATTGAAAGGACGAAATATCGTTTCAATTTTCCTATAATTGCTACGTTTCATAAAAATAAAAAGAAAATCTGAATCATTTTCTTCCTACATTAATTCAATATTGTGACGACTCATCCGATGACGCGTCGCGCGTCACACCTCTGGCGTTTTCTCGCTGCAGGTAGAGCGCTCGAGAAAAAATATTCACATTCATATATAAGCCGTCGAGGAAGGGAGGGCGACCATTCAATACCAGAGCATCGCGGAGTGAACATAAATACAAATATATAAATGTGCTTATTGTCAGTAATTAGTTTTTATATTGTTATTCGTTTTATTATTAATATAGTGTGTGTCTAAAGTTATCGTTAGTTTTATTTAAGAACCCGAAAAGACAAACTTTACAGTGGTGCAGGTGTGTGGTTTTATAAATAATAAACTAAGTAGACAATTAAGTGTTAATTAAATATCTATTTAAATAAATATGCAGTGCGAATAGACGTTATTTTAAATATCGTGATGGCCAATAGAATGAAACTGACGGAATTAAAAGTGACTGATTTAAAACGAGAATTAGAGAGGTATGAGGATACAACTGGCAAAAAGGCGATCCTCCAGCAACGGCCTCGCAATGTGTTGATCAAAGAAGGCGAGGATCCAGAGAATTATGTCTTTCAAGTTCTGGGCGGAGATGCTGACGTGAATTCGCTGTTGATTAAAATGGAACGACTGATAGACAATTCACAAACCTTGGAACAGCGTCTAATAGATTCACAAACTAAAATAGAGCAGAAGAGCCTGGAAACTTCTGGAAACTTAGCAAACACTCTAGAACAAATGGAGCAGAAGAATCTGGACAGTGAAAAGTTTGGAACAACGATTAATAGACAATACGCAAACCTTGGAACAGCGTCTAATAGATTCACAAACTCATATGCAACAAATGGATCAAAGAAACCTAGAAACAGCTAGAATCCTCTAGAAAAATCTGGAAAAGAAATTACTAGAAAATTCTAGAAACTTCGAAAAAAGTCTGGAACAAGTGGAGGAACTTCTAGAAGAGCGATTAGCGGAAAAATCAGAAGCATTAAAGGAAGAGGTTTTCATAGCTGTGGAGGAGAAAATTGGAGAACATTCTTGACTTTTAGAGGCAATAATGACTCAGATGAAATTACCCGTTGCCACGAGTCATTCTAATCCCAAGCAAGTCAACGAAGAAGTTATACCACGGCCCATCGAAATGAAGGAAGAACTTGTGGGTATTTCAAAGGCCAGAATCAAGCCACCAACCTTTGATGGAAAGACGTCATGGGCAACTTACCTGACGCATTCGAAGCGGCCGCAGAAGCAAACGTATGGTCTTCTGTCGAGAAGGCGACTGCTTTAATCATAGCATTGAGGGGTGATGCTAGTGATATCTTGCAGACATTACCTCCTGAGGAACGTAAAGATTATTCTCAACTCATTAAGCGGTTGGAGATGAGGATGGCCATGCACATTTGGAGCAAGTATACCATACCCAACTGAAGAATCGATCACAGAAGAAAGGCGAGAATCTTCAGGAATTTGAGGCAGATATTTCTCGTCTAGTTCGACTTGCATAAACGATGGCGCCAGATAATTTCATGGAACACCTAGCTGTCCAGACGTTCATAGATGGTCTCCGGGATATTGATACGCAGCAAGCATTAAGGTTGGCACGATCGAAAACCTCGATCGATGCTTTGGCGTACGCACTTGAGTTTGAGACTGCAAGACAAGCCTCTCGGAATCATGCTCGTGGCTGTTCTGTCGACGAACAGGAAAATGAGGAGTTCATGGAGCAGGTTAGTCAAGTCCTAAATCAGATCAAACCAAATAAAAGAGTACTGCAATGCTGGAATTGTGGAGAGATTGGTCACGTTCGGAGTAAATGTGGTAAGGTGGCCAAGACATTGTCTGAGCATCAGGAAGCCCCAAGGACGGTTGGCCAAGTCGCATCCTTGCAACATCAAACCAATGGCGTGTATGTGGACGCTATTATAGAAAGAAAGACCTATGCTTGCTTGCTAGATACTGGATCGACGAAAACCATCGTGCGGCCCGATTTGATTTCCAGGAATAAAGAATTACTTTCTAGCAAATGAACACTTAGGTCAGCTACTGTAGAAGCAGCAGCTTCTGTTGCAGGTGAAATAGATGTCAATTTTATCATAGGACCAACATCAATCCGACATCGTTCTCGTAGCCGACATAGAAGAAGAAATAATCTTGGGATTAGACATCATGAACACTTATGGCTTCCAGTTAAACATGAAAGAAGGCACTTTAAAAATAAATAAAGAGGAATTATTTCTTCATGGGAAAAATTGTGGGAGTGTGCAAGTAATTACAGCAGAGAATGTTGTTCTGGATGCAAGAAGTGAGACATTTTTGACGGCGTGTATGAAAGGTGATTATTTGGACGGAAATGTTGGAACCAAAGGCTGATGATGACGAGGAGGGCCGAGGACTAGTAGTTGCCAAAATGCTGGTCAAGACTCAGAAGACTGTACCGATAAGCTGTTTCATTAAAGAAAGGTACTATTTTGGGGCGGTGTTCGCCAGTGTCGGCCGTCGCTCATCGTGTAGAGGCGAAAAAGAATGAATTCGTGAATATTCCTGAGAAATTGTCCAAGAGAATCGACTCCGCCTGTCAAGGATTGAGCAAGAAGGAACAAAGCCAAGTTAAGGACCTAATCAAACATTATGAAGACGTCTTTGAAATTGAAACCGGTACGAAAGGAAGAACCAATATTGTAATGCACAAAAGTAAATACCGGCGATGCAAGTCCAATTCGACAAGGACCAAGAAGGTTACCACTGGCAAAACGTGAGGAAGCCAAGCAAATTATTCAACATATGGAAGGTCAAGGAGTAATTGAACCATCGAATAGTCCATGGGCTTCACCAGTGGTCCTTGTAAGGAAAAAGGACGGATCTGCCAGATTCTGCGTGGACTATCGTCGCTTGAATAGTGTTACCAAAAAGGACAGCTATCCTCTCCCAAGAATAGACGATACGCTAGACACCCTGGCAGGAGCAAAATGGTTCTCCACTCTCGACTTAAAGAGCGGTTATTGGCAAGTGGGAATGGATCCCAATGACAAAGAGAAGACTGCCTTCAGTTTAGGTACAGGACTCTGGCAATTTACAGTCGTGCCATTTGGACTGTGTAACGCCCCAGCTACTTTCGAGCGACTCATGGACACTGTACTGAGGGGACTGTCTTGGAATACCTGCATGATATATCTCGATGATGTGATTGTGGTAGGGAAGACCTTTGAAGATCACATGAAAAATTTGGAAGTAGTATTCCAGAGGTTGCGAGATTAAGTCCAAAGACGTGTCACCTTTTCCGCAAGGAAGTAAATTACCTTGGACATGTGGTTTCCGGAAAAGGAGTTGCTGTGGATCCAGAAAAAGTAAAAGCTGTGGAAAATTGGCCGGTACCCAAAGACAAACATCAGCCAAGAAGCTTTTTGGGATTATGTACGTATTATCGACGCTACGTTCCTGGATTCTCTGACATTGCAAAACCACTTACCCGCCTAACAGAAAATCGAGCACTCATTTGGAACAATGCCAAGCGTCTTTTGAGTTGTTAAAAGGAGCTTTGATCAGTGCACCTGTTTTAAACTACCCACTGCCATCTGGAAGGTTTGTTCTGGATACAGATGCCAGTAACGTCGGGATTGGTGGTGTGCTCTCTCAAATCCAAGATGGACAAGAAAAGGTCATTGGATACTTCAGCAAGACCCTGTCCAAACCAGAGAGGAACTACTGCGTAACCACGAGAGAATTATTGGCTGTAGTTAAGATCATTGAGCATTTTTACAAGTACCTGTATGGGCAGAAGTTCCTGATCCGCACTGATCATGCCGCCTTAAAGTGGCTCTTACAAAAGTCTTTCTTTGGAGACTGTGGTTAAGTAAAAACTTAAAAAAAGGTATAAAACCCATTACCACAATTATTAATCGTATCCCAAATACGTATTTCGATAACTAAGTTGTCATCATCAGTAGGTAAAACCACTAATCAAGGTATCGCACATGGGGCACATTAAAGCTAGTACAACTGCTTACGCTACAACTTTACACGGCGTCCACGTATGTGCGACACCTTGATTAGTGGTTTTACCTACTGATGATGGCAACTTAGTTGTTGAAATACGTATTTAGGATACGATTAATAATTGTGGTAAGGGGTTTTATACCTTTTTTTAAAGTTTTTGGCCCTAACAATTTAAGAATCCCGAGGGTCAAGTAGCTAGATGGATTGAGAGGCTACAGGAGTATGACTTCGACATTGAACACAGAGCAGGCCTTAAACATCAAAATGCAGATGCCCTCTCCAGAAGGCCCTGTCCAGAAGACTGTCGACATTGCAACCGAATCGAAGACAAATCGCCCAACGCTCTTCGAACCACCGTGGTTGATGACCAATGGCGTCCTGACAATTTGCGCGCAGATCAAGAAGCTGATCCGAATCTTGCAGTCTTCAGGGCTTGGAAGAGAAATGGCCAAAGACCGACCTGGCAAGAAATTGCTCCCCATTCACGAGAATTGAAGTCATACTGGGCACAATGGGATTCCTTAACCATGGAAGACGATCTCCTGAGACGTGAGGTCGAAAATCACGATGGAAGTGAGCGGAAGATGCAAATGGTGGTTCCCAAGAAAATAATATCAGAGGTATTGCGTGAACTTCATAATGGTGCTTCTGGGGGACATTTTGGAGTCCATAAAACACTGGAGAAGGTGCGCCAGAGATTTACTGGGTGAATTGTTCACGAGATGTGAAAGAATGGTGCCGAAAGTGTGCTAATTGCGCCGGAAGCAATGGTCCACAGAGGCGTCGACGTGCACCTATGCGCCTATACAATGTAGGAAGCCCAGTTGAAAGGATCGCCATAGATGCCACCGGCCCTTTTCGAGAAAGCGACAAAGGAAATAAATAAATACATAATAGTGGTCATGGATTATTTTACCAAATGGGTTGAAGCATATGCTCTACCAAATCAAGAAGCTGGAACTGTAGCAGACGTGATTGTGAAGGAGTTCGTCAGCCGTTTTGGTGTACCTTTGGAACTTCATTCCGATCAAGGGCGAAATTTCGAGTCCAGTCTATTCGAAAAGATGTGTGGACTTTTGGGCATACGGAAGACGAGAACAACTCCCTTGCATCCACAATCAGATGGGATGGTAGAGCGAATGAATAAGACCATGATCAGACATTTATCCAAAGTGGTCTCCGAACACCAGAGAGATTGGGACGAACATTTACCATTATTCCTAATGGCGTATCGGGCCTCTGTTCAAAAGACAACTGGCCAATCACCAGCAAACGTGCTATTCGGGAGGGAATTCCGATTGCCCTGTGATTTAAAGTTTGGGAGCAAGCCTAGTGAAGATCTTGCCGAAGAAGATTATGTCAGCACGCTCAGACGACGACTAGATAATATCCATGAACAAGTAAGACATAATATCCAAGATGCTAGTGACAGAATGAAGGAGAGCTACAACATCAACGTCGAGAAAGGTGATTACCATGAAGGCGATCGGGTCTGGTTATATAATCCACAACGTCGACGGGGCCTATCTCCAAAACTTCAAAAAATTGGGAGGGGCCATACGAGGTGTTGAAGCGGATTAACGGTGTAATATACCGCATCAGGCGAACACCTCATACTAATCCTAGAGTCGTACATTTTAATCGGTTAGCCCCATACTCTGGAGACAATAATGACGAAGACGCTGACTTGCGCCGATTGGATAGCCAATACCAGGAAGTAACCTTCGAACACTTTATGGAAGAGTATTCTGGTTCGAGAAACAGCAAGATTTGTTTACAGTGCCGCCAGACTACGCGCTTGCTCATTGCGTAGCCCGAGATCTGCGAATGGCCAAAGGAATTGCCAGGGAATTTAAGGAGAGATATGGCGGAATCGAAAAATTAAGGCAGCAGGAACCAGCAATTGGGAAGAGTCTCCAAATAATAAATGAAGAACTGCCCATATTTTATTTGCTTTATTTTTTTTACTGTCAAACCTGAAGCCAACCTATAGTGCCTTATGGGAGGCCCTGGTCCACTTACCGAACAAATGTTACAACAAGATATTTTGAAATTAGCAGTTCCAAAATTGGGTTGGGGATTGGACCGCCTGGACTGGAGAATTGTAAGGAGCATGTTAGAAGTAATATTCCAACATACTGGTATGGAAATTCTGGTATGCAGTTACCGGCTTGAATATTCCTGTACATCCAGGCAAGATAAGACCGTGGACTGTTATTTCGATGACGTCACAATGTAACAAAGGCCCTACCTGTCGATTTCGCCTTCCTTTGAGGGAACCAAAGCATGACATCCGATGACGCGTCGCGCGCCATACCTCTGGCGTTTTCTTGATGCTGGTAGAGCGCTCGAGAAAAAATATTCACATTCATATATAAGCCGTCGAGGAAGGGATGGCGACCATTCAATACCAGAGCATCGCGGAGTGATCATAAATTCAAACACATAAATGTGCTTATTGTTAGTAATTAGTTTTTATATTGTTATTCGTTTTATTATTAATATAGTGTGTGTCTAAAGTTATCGTTAGTTTTATTTAAGAACCCGAAAAGACAAACTTTACAATATAATTATACAATATCGCTTTAATTGTATTATATCCAAAAATAAATGAGATTGGAGTTGTAATATTTGAATACGATGGACGTTGATATAATACAATTTTATTTATAAAAAAGTTATGACGTATGACAACTACAAAAAACTATCATTTTTGCAATGTAGTCTTCTTGCGCCATCAATTTGAAAGCTTCTCGATATTTGCCTGGAAGTTGTTGCGTATCCACTCGTGAACAGGTTTTATAATTTCGTTATATGAATAGAATCTCTTCTCTGCTTAAAATATTTTAACATCCCATGAAAATAAAAACTCAAAGAGGACAAGATCAGAACTATATTTTGGATGCGGAATAAGGTCCTGTGGAAATTAGTTTGCCAAGTATTTTTGCGGCCATATGAGAACAAGCATTGCAAAAAGTAAGCACAACTTTCCTTCCTGTTCAACTTGATTCTGATCTCCAATGTGTCATACAAAAGTGTCGAATTGTTTTCAGCATTAATTGTATGACGTGCTAATAAAATTAACAAAGAGATCTGGGGATTTGCAGATGAAGTGTAGCATCAGTGCATGCCGACACGTTTTGAATCAGAAATGGAAAAACACGCCCAGCTTTCATCAGTTGTAAAAATTAATTAATGTAATTACTCTCGTATCGTAACGAAGAAACCATTCTACTTGTTTTCTTCGGTCAACAATCGTACATTTTCATCTATTTTTTGTTTTACTTTTCACCAGATCTGGCGAATAGAGGCGAGAGGGGTAGTCGTTGATTTTTCGTCAAAAAGGCTTGTTTGAAAAACGAACGGTGAGACAGCGTATTGTCATGATGCAGCGACCAATTTCCTGCTCGAGAAAGTTCGAGCTGTTTACGTCTGATATCTTCATAGTATCGTCTCAAAACATTGCAATAGAACTTGGAATTGATCGTTTAACCAGCGGAACGGATTCTCTGTGCACTTGGCTGTAATGTCAAAAAAAAATTCACATTGCTTGTCGCCATTTCTTGGATCTTGACGAGTTCGGATTCTTCCAGTTACTTGATTGTTGTTTAGTTTCTGGATCATAACCATAAATTCAGCTCCAGTCGCTAGTAATCACTCTTGGCAAAAGATTTCAGAAGTATCGTAACAAATTTCGCGGCAACATGGTACATGTTAAATTCTTCAGTCATAATTCGCTGACATATACCATATCTAAGCCCGACTTTATCCCGGATTTCAGGAATAGACTGACGACGGTCTTCATGATTGAGCCGTTAAACTGTTGTGATGTTTTCAGGCGTTGTAGACGCCAAAAGTCCCCCTATTCGTTCGTTTTCATTAATAGACGTTCTACCGGTCTTAAAACGAGCAAACCACTCAAAAGTTTGTGTTCAGTTCATTGATTGCTCACCGAATGCTTGCGGAATCTTTCCATATGTTTCAGTAGCCGTTTTTCCGAGCTTAAAACAAAATTTAATGCACGAACGTTGGTCATGTTTTTAATCCATTATAATGATCGCGGCAGGATACAATTACCACTTTACCCAATCGCACGTATTCTAGCGAAAACTGCGCCGTTCACGTTCAAATTTATCACACACACTCCGTAGACATATACCTCCTACCATGTATCGGCGTGCACCAGTATTATTTTGAATTTTCGTGTAAACTGTGGAAGCAAGAGAAGCACAGCTTCCCCTACAAGAACTAAGTAAAATATAGACAGTGTAAACTTAATATTATATATTAAATTATTACCTAATATTACTAATAAAAGCGCGCCCATGTCGATTTCAAATGTTGAAGTTGGCGAATGACGACGAACCTTGCGACGTGTCCACAGGAGTGAACAACCTGGTACGCTAGATATCTACAGCGTACAGCTTACATAGGCAATTTCTTAAGCATCGCATTTGAATGAGCGTGTCTAAGAATATTAGCAAATAAAATAAATACCCTTTTCTTAAGTTTTATCGTGGAGGTATGCACATGAAATTAGTGTTATTAATTTATAATATTTATAGACAATATAAATCCTGTGTTAACGCAAATATCTTTCGTTTTTATGGTTTATTTCGTTTGAAAATCGAATTCAAATATTCCATTGTGTAAGCTGTTTTCGTGTAGATTATATTATAAGCATGGAGATTGGACGTTCGAAAGTTTCGGAACCAAAGTCGTGCGGAAATGTGTCTGATTGTGAATGTGTTGTATGCAATATAGTGACAAAAGGATTATCACGTTATAATTTCAAATAAAAAAACTAATTTTTGCCAAATGTAGACCAACTCCAGGTTTGACTAATTTAACAAAACAAACTAAATTTTATGTAAGACATTTTCAAAAAGAAAAGTACAAAAAGTGAGAATGGTTGACTGGTTGTGACAATGTCTCTTTTGTTTTGCTGGCCATGTATTTTATCTTTAAGTGAAAATTTGTAGAATAAAAATGGGTTTTCAGATCTAAATAATTTACACAAATTAATAAAAAAGCATGGGTTGAGTCAACCACACTTACGTGCGGTAATTAAGGAAAAAACTTTTGGGAAAATCAGAATTGAATATACATTAAACAATGAGTTAAAAATTGATATAGAAAAACATAATCAAGAAGTACGAAAAAGCCGTAAAATACGTAAGAGGTTGATAGATGTTGTTTGTTTACTGGGAGAACATGAACTTGCATTTAGCGATCATAGTGAAATCTTCAAACAAGGGAAACTACGTAGATTTAGTAAATTTATTTGCAAAGTATGACGAAATTGTACAATCTCTTTTGGATAATTCTATAATGTTTAAAAGGACTTCTCATTTAATACAAAACGATCTTATTCTATCTATAGAAAAAGTAATATAGAGAAAAATAAAATTTGAAGTAGAAGAAGCCTATTTTATTGTCATAATTCTGGACGAAGCTACAATATGACAACTATTAGTCAGTTATCAGTTTTACGTTATGTAACAAAAAAAAAGCGATATTAAGGAACGCTTTATAGGATTTTTAAATGTTTCCACGCAAAGAACAGCTTCTGCTTTATATTGCATTGTTTAGGCTATAGTGAATGATTATAATTGTGGTTCAAAATTAGTAGCTCAAAGTTATGATGGAGCAGCAATAATAGCAGGTGAATTAGGGGAGTTACAGGTTAAAGTAAAAGAAACGTATCCATCTGTACTTTCTGTACATTGTATGACACATCGACTAAATTTGGTTTTAAAACAATCTCTTAATATAATAAAGGATTGCAAGATTTTTTTTCTAATGTTTAGCGGTTTGGCAGCAAATCTTCTCAAAAAGAACCAGTGCTTTAGATCTGAATGTTCATAAAAGATCAGCAAAACTCCAATCGATGGAATTACAACGGTAGGTTAGTACAAACCAGGAACTGAAACCGAACGGGTTCAGGTTCGCTGTTTATAAAGACTTTGAACCCGCACCCGTTGAACCCAAAAATTCAGCAAGGTTCGGGTTCAAAAATATAAAAAAATAGAGAAATACTTAATTGAAGAATAATAAAAAACATTACATTTCTTGCATGCAAAAAAAATATTAAAAACAAAATCAAAATAAAATAACGACTATTTGTAGAGAACAAGTAACCAGTAACCTTCACACAAACTAGACTAAAATGGGAAATCCCCTTTTTCTGTTTGAGCTATGTACAAACATAATATTTGTGTTAAACAAATCAGTAGGCAAACATTTTCTTGTAACCAATGCAAATAGTAGCGACGCAAACCGTGTATTAGTATATTTTAACTTTCTTAAAGTAAACGTGGGTTGTTAAAATCAACTCTTAAATTGTTTTTAGTAAAGTGAGTGCTCACATTCAAATTTAAAAATGTATATAAATTTTTTGATTTTTCTAACCCAGAGATGTCTACGAAATTTACGAAAAAATTATTTGTTTATGATGCAGGAAAAGATGTATCTATATGCTCAGAATGCAAATATGAAATGAAAGGTAAACATACGGCAAATTACTATTCAAAAAAACTCAAAATGAATCCTCAACATCTAAATTGAGTCAGATCACCAATAAAAGAGCAAGAGCGGAGGAAAATACCATTGAACAGTATTTAAATATTATCAAGATAAAAACCTGCAAACAAAGTTTCATTGATTCATGCGTAAAATTAGTAACCATTAATGGCCGTCCTTTCACAATCTTCGAAGATTCTGGCATGAAAGAAATAATCGATCCGATTATGAATGCACTAAAAGTATCAGTAAATAGTCATAATATAAGTGATCTTGTTAACAACAAAGCAACGGAAATAAAAAACTACGAACTTTGGACATGCATGAGGCTCAAAATCGTCAGACAGGAGCCTACATAAAAAATCTTATCATCAGCGTTCTTGATTGTTACGACATAAAACTGCAGCAAGTATATTCAATTACATCTGATAACGGAAAAAATATGATCAAAGCTGCTGAATTATTAAAAGACGAGTATGAAAATTTTGACATGGAAGATGAATTTGATGCAGCTGAAGCAAATGCGCTTTCTTATATTGAACTGAAAGGAGCAGAAACATTAGCACATTCACACCCAAATATTATTCATTTCAGATGTGTTGCTCATTGTTTACAGTTGGCAGCGCTCGACACAATATCTAGTCCTCCTTTTAAGAAAATTCTTGATCAATGCAGAGCCATTTGCAAAAAATTGCGAACACCAAATATTTCTTCTTTAGCTAAGTAGCTAAACTTGAAAAAAGCCGTACTAGACTGTCAAACTAGATGGAATTCCAGTTATTACATGGTTCAAGCCTTATTGGAATACAGAAGTTTTTGTTCGGAATTGCTGGATGCTGAATTAACTCTGACTGATAGTACTTGGAATATTTGTGAAGAATTCGTAGAAACTTTCTCACCTGTTAAAAAAATAACGCTGAAACTACAAGAAGAACAGATGAATTTAGGCGAGATGACAAAACAAAATCATTTTCAAAAGAATTATATTTAAATATTATGAAAAGAGAAAACAACTTTATTAACAATCCACTTTTGATTGCAGCAGTATATCTAGATAGCAGATTTAAGGTCATTCTAAGTCCCGAAGATGTTGAAAATGCTAAAAAACATATTTTGAAAACAATAAAAATTTTGAAAAATTAACAAATGGAAAGAGAAAAAGAGAATTTTGTGAGAGAATCAATATCTTTTTCTTCAGAAGATGATGCTCGAACAAGTTCTAAAAAAGAAGGAAAGGTTTTATAAATCAAATTCTTCAAATGTAAATGTCACCGCTTCGATTGATAATTTAGTTAAAAATTAATTTGATATATATGAAAAATATCCAAGACTGGGAAAAGAAAAAAACATTTTACTATTTTGGGAGCAACATAAAACGGAAACCCCATTATTGTATCAAGCGGCTCAGATTATATTCGCAGTACCTGCTACGCAAGTAAGCGTCAAGAGGGCCTTTTCAGCCCTGAAATTCATTTTATCCCCACAAAGAACAAATTTAGAAGAAGAAAACTTGAAAAATATATTAATTGTAAAATTAAACGAAAATTTCTTTGAAAAATAAATTTTCTACTAATAAAACACATGTAGTTTTTTTAAACTTTGAACCCGGACCCTGAACCGAACCCGAACCTGAACTTTTTATTTTGATTAACCCGAACCTGAACCCATTTTTTTCATGGTTTCAGTCCCTGGTACAAACAGTATTTGAATATCGACAACCGCATATTAATTTTTTTCAAAATATTATGGATAACCAGGAAGAATGGGACAATGAGACTCGAGTTTGCTCTAGAGGATATTTTAATAAGTTAGAAACTGAAACTAATTTTAATCTTTTGTTACTTATTTTTTTCCGAGATATTTGCATTTTGTGATAACTGTTTTACAAAATAAAACTGGCGACGTTAATTTTTGTATAAAAAAAATCGAGAATTTAAATCCATTGTTTTTTCTAAAAGAGAACAATTTAAGCATTTGTGGAATAAATTTGATAGTTTAAATATTCAACCACAAAGAAACAATACACATCGATATTGCCAAAGAACACAGAATGGATGAAAATTCGCGATTCCGTAAGTTGTTCTTTGAAATAATTAATAATATTTCCGCTCACATTGACACCAGATTTAAAAACTTTAACACTCGTAAATTTCTGGAATTAGTTAATTTTTGATGAACCCACAGTTTTTGAAGGGACCTTTGAATCGCTTAAACAAAATTATCCACAATATTTTGACTTTGCTGCATTACGTTCCGAACTCACAGTGATTTACAACAACAACGATGTGAATTTACACTCACTATCCCTGCCATAAGAGTTGTTTTACTTTATAGCTTCCCCTCATCCCTTCCCCCATCTGGATCGCACCTCGTATACTGTTCCAGAATAAAATGCACATAACTTTCTGACGTCCAATTACTATGAAAATAATAAAATAAAACTGGCACAACTTAACAAACGTCAGCTTCTTCAATTTTCAAAATCGTCTTCAAATGGGAATTTAATTTTGACTCCTGGTAAGATTTAAACATGAAATTAAGTTTCGTTAATCAGGGGTACGTTATGTCGAGTGATAGAAGCAAACACATCTCATACTTCCGACTCATAAAATACATACGAGGGAAGATCGGAATGTTTCTAGAACGAGACACACAACACCACTTTTCGGGGTAAAATCATATTTATTTTTCTACGTAGTCTCCTAGCAACTCTATACATTTAGTCAAAAGTTTTCAAGATTTTTCATTCCTTCAGAAAAATAAGAACTATCATAACTTTCCAAATGTTTATTTACAGCTTCAATAATTTCATTATTCGATGAGAATTTCTTTCCAGCCAACTATTTCTTGAGATTCGAAAATAGAAAGAAGTCCGAAGAGGCCAAATCTGGCGAGTACGGTGCATGTTCAATTAATTGGAATCGTAATTTTTGCAGTTTCGCCATCGCAATTGCCGACTTGTGGGATGGGGCATTGTCTTTTTTCTTTGCCATATGAGGGCTTCCGACTTTGATTTCTTCGTTCAATCCGTCTAATAACGACGTATAATGCGCGCCTGTTATTGTCCCCCCGTGTTGCAAGTAGTCAATAAAAATTATTCCTCGGGAATCCCAAAAGACGTTAGCCATCACCTTTCCAGCTGACGGCATCGTCTTGGCCTTCTTTAGAGTTGGTTCACCACGTACTATCCACTGCTTTGATTGTGTTTTAGTCTCTGGTGTGAAGTGGTGTAGGCACGTTTCATCAGAAACGCGCCAAGTATCTTCGGCGCCGTCGTGCGAAATACTGATAGGCGCCTTTACCCTATATGTATTGAGCCAAAATTACCAGCCACCGGCCGGCTCACGCGCCTACGACAACGATAAGTTAATAAACCTGCACCGACTGCGAAAGCGTTTAAATACACCCAAAATTTTGCATGTTTAAGCCTGCAGCCAGATTCTGTAAGCTCGATATCGACCATATACATAATACCTACTAATACACGGCGAACTTGTTATATATGCAATGGTTCTTGAATGAAGCCGAAAAAAGTCTGTATTCATTTAATAAAATTATTACAGTATGATTATTAGCTTCTATTAAAATGCTTAAGATACCCCTTTCACCTTTTTTAATTATTAAATAATATTAATTAAGTTAAATTTATACAAAAAACAGTGTAGATGCAAATATCAAGTACACTCTTTGAAGTAACAATAAAATTATTGCTGTCAATGCTAAAATAATTGTAATAATTGTTTCATGTAAATTTGTTGATTTGTTGTAAACTTTCAAAAAATGTGTTTAATATTTTTAAAATTTAACTTATTACAAGTGGTCGTAGGCGCCTTTAAGGCCTTGGCGCCGTTGTGCGCTGCTCGACCTTGCCCATATGGACGGCGCGTCACTGCGTTTCATTGTCAGTTACAAAACGTTTCAAAAAATCTACAGGATTACGCTTGAACATGTTTAGACATTGCTGAGAAATGGTCACATGAGCTTGCTTTTGAGCGTCTGACAGTAATCGTGGCATTCATCTTGCATTGAGTTTTCTCATGTCCAAATGTTGATGTAAAATGTAATATGCGCGGTCACATGATATGCTTACTGCCTCTACCATCTCTCTCAACTTTAATCGGCGATTATTCACCACGGTTCCCTGAACTTTTCTAATAGTTTCTTCATCGGTAGAAGTTTTTGGTCTCCCAGAACGCGATGCATCTTCTATAGTTGTTCGACCACGTTTAAATTCACCAATCCAGTTCGCAACGGTTACATACGACGGTGAAGACTCTCCATCAACTTCGTCTAATTCCGTTTTTATTTCTTTAGCATTTTAGCTTTTCAAAAAAAAATGTTTAATAACTTAAAGACGGCAGACTATGTGCCAGACAGACAAGAATCATTTCACCATGTGTACTAAATATTGTTTTGGATACTATAATATAAATATGTTTTGAAGGTGCATCTGTTATTGCCAATAATACCACTTTTTCTGTAGAATAAATGTTTCGTTCATTGTTAGAAATACAAAATAATGTTTTTTTATTTTGATTTAGAACTGTAAAATATATGTTCAAATTCTGTTATCTCTTTGATAAATGCATGTATGGAAATATTTAGAAAACTAAATATAAACTATAACTATAACTACTAAATATATGTTTTTCTGCTCCGATATGTAAACAAATCGAGAGGAATGAAAAATAATATTTAGTGCAGATGGTGAAATGATTCTTGTCACCATGCACCGGGCACATAGTCTGCCGTCTTTATAATAACTATACGGAATTCGATTTTATTCATGATTAAGAAAATTCGCTCACTGTTTGCTTTGCTTGGCTATAACGGCTTTACTTTATCTGTCTAAAAAATTGGCACCAGTTATATAATAGATGAGGCACTCAAAACACATGACCGGTACGCGCACAACGCCATCTTCTGGTTCGTTCCAGAAACTTTCCAATCTTCCCTCGTAAAAGGTTATTACCGTCGACATCTTTAATCGTTTGAAGAATTAAGGGAGGTAGCGGAATGTAAAATATAACAATATTCCATGAACAAAACATTTATTTACAATTAGCAAAAACTGACAAATTACCATTTACATTATCTTGATTTTCTAAGGTAATAATTAGGTTAAGACTCAATATTTCAGCACTAAAATTTTACATTTATTACTTATAATAGAAATGAAAGTAAACACTGTATTTAAACACTTAAGTAAGTGAACATTTAAAACACTTAAAACGAAACATTAAAAAGACCTATTTATGATTTAAGTTATATTGATTCTCTGACGTAATAGTATGGTTAAGATTCAATAATCGAGGATTATACATTTGTTGTTTGGGGTAAAAATCGAAATAACGGCTTATTTGATTTTTAACATTGTTATTATTATTACCTTGGTCGTAATTTACAAATGGTTGGGTATTTTTATACTTAATATGTCGAAAATCAAGCTTATTACCATGATGAGTAACAATGGAATGTTTACGAAATGGTTCCTGCGCGCAATTCGTATTTACATCAGAATCCTTGGTGCAAACCATACAATTGGGATTGAAACAATTCCTAGTTTGTGATTTACTTTGTGGCAATGATGGGTGTACGTAATTATTTTCAAAACAGAGTTGCGACTGATTAGGATGATATATTTCCTCAGCACTATTATGACAACCTCGTGCCCCTACAGCATCAAAATAACTGGTTTGATATGTAACGTTATCCCCGATGTCGAAGTACATTCCATTATCGACAGTTGTAGGTGCATCATATAAGTACTCTGCCCTGGCAGAGGCATTTAATAAAAGATTATTTCCATTTTCGAAACATAGCGAGGTTGAGCTTCGTGGCGACGAATTTGAGCCAAATACATATTTTTGAGAATTTAAATTAAAATTCGTATTTTGAATGTTTCTCATATTATCACCACTGTAACTCCTCCTATGCATGTTTCTTACGTTTGTAATTTCACTTAAAGGAAAAGATTTATTTTGAAACTCAAA
The DNA here is from genome assembly GCA_935421215.2 of Melolontha melolontha. Taxonomy (NCBI): domain Eukaryota; kingdom Metazoa; phylum Arthropoda; class Insecta; order Coleoptera; family Scarabaeidae; genus Melolontha; species Melolontha melolontha. Next base: position 55,946,222 of record OW285242.1, read on the forward strand.
ACGCTTATTATGAAATGGATTTTCAGGTAATCTCAAGCTTGGTTCTGACATCTCTCTTTGGAAATTAGTGGTGGTATTAATATAATTTTCCTTTTCTCTGGAATACACGTTGGTAAAATTTCTTTGGCAATTATCGAAGTTTGCAGATAAATTTCGTTTTAATGCTTGATGATGAGAATAGCTTTCATCAAAGTTATATGGATGATTCGGAGCACAACGTGAAGGATTTTTATCAAATATTTTATAATTAGATAGGTACTGGTGTTGGTCTTGTTGATATGATTCATTAGCAAAAGATGGATCAGCGATATTTTCTGGAAATTCAGAAAAATTTGAAGTATTAAGCCAATCATTAAATTGTTTCTGAGAAGATTTTTGGTCATGAGAGATTTTCGGAATGCCATTACTGTCAGGATCTTCTTGCAAACGTCTAGTATAGTAATCTTTTTCGAAATATTCCTTGCAATGAGGGATACGTGGTATATAATTATTACATTCGTTAATTCTTTTTTCAATTGTTCCACTAAAGGAATTTGCACATGCCGTTTCTTGATTGCGAAATTGGTTTTGAACGGGAGCTATTCCCGCATTTTCGGGAGGTACTTTCAAGATTTTATAATTACTTTCATCGTACTCATTAATATTCTTATAAAAATTTTCTTTTTCCTTGCGTTTTTTTATAATTTCAGTATAAGAATATCCCTGGTTGCTAGCTTCATTTTTATTTTCTAAAATTGGTTCGCAAGCTAAAAATGCTTCTTCCCAAGAATTTTGTCTTTGCATTGGTTGATTGGTTGATTCTTTTGGTTTTTCAGATAATTGTTGATTATGATTAAAAAATTTAGGTAATTTTTCATGATTCATACTCGGTAAAGACTCCTCCCAAGTGCTATTTGTGCGTATAGACAAGTCTAAATTTTGTACTTCTTTTGACCTTTCCGATAAATTTTTCTGTTGATTAAAAGAACTTTTCTTTAGTTCTGCCAAGTTTATGTTTTCAAAATTTTCTTTAATTTTAGCATTTTGCTCTCTTTGATTAATTTTTCCGTTATCATCAGATTCTACTGATTGATCACCCGCAGGAATTTCGTTTTCAGTTTGAGAAGCAACGCATTTAAATTCAGGAGGTTTCGATTGTAAATTTTCTGCTTGCTTCAATATATGTGAATAATAAGTTGTGGAGTCAATGGTTGTTGTCATTTTAGGTTGTCTTACCATCGTAGTAGGAGTTGACGATGTTGATAAAACTGTTTGGTTTAGATCACATTCTATATTTTTTATTTCGTCTGGCAGGTTAGGTAAGTTTATCGTTAAGGAATCATTGCCCGAATTTTTTTGTGGTTTTGTTTTTACGCCAAGACCTTCTAATAAGGATTCGCTCAAGATATCTGTTAAATTTAGATTTTTCCAATTTGGATCACAATCTTTATCAGATATACCAGAAACTTTCACCTTATCTCGCAAAGATGGTAACTTTTTTCTATTATCACTATTACTATTATTTTCGTAGGTTTCTAAAAATGTAGTTGATTTCTTTGAAAGTTGCGGTGAGAATTTTAATTTTGGGGAAATCACCAAGGGAGAACTCCAGGTTAAAGATTTGCAATCGCTTCGATCCTGTCGATTGTTTTCTAAACTAATCTTTTTCGTTTCACCTTCCAAAGGTTTGTCTTTCATCATCCTCTTCTTGGGTCTTTTGGCGAATTGACTCAAATCAAGGGTAATATTATTTGGAGCTTGATTGGTTGATTCATGGTTTTCGATATTTTTTGCTAACCTGCGTTCTAATTTCCGTTGACTAACTATATATTTTGCGTTGGATTTAGTGAACTGTTTTTGTCGTAATTTTGACTGACAAGATAACGGAGTCGATGGAATTATGTCCGAATTAACATCAGTATTTTGGCTTTGATCAGCTTTTTCAATTACTTTAAATTGTTTCTTTTTTATTTCATCGAAAACACTAATAGACGTTTTGACTATATCTGCTAGTATATTATTATATTGTTCGCAATTATCACTAATACTTATATTTTCATTGGGTTCTTTCTCAACATAAATATTTTTATTTGAATCAGGTACTAAATTGTTTTCGTTATAAGCTTTATCATTTTCTTTGCAGTTTAAAATTTCTGTATTTGAATTAGCTCTATCTTCACCTTGACTACAATCAGCTTCAGCTTTTAGTGAACTATTAAGAGTGTTCGAAACTGCTGATTGTTCATTATTTTCCCTGTTAATTATAAATTCACTCATTTTAGTAATACCAGTTTTTCTTCGGAGCTCCCCATTACTTTTCTTTCTCGCAAGTGCCTAAATTTTTGATAAAAGCATTAGATTATTCTTATATTAAAATATTTTTACAAAGTATAAATATGTGACTATAAATAATAATAATAAAGGTGACTATAAATAATTGAAATTTTTTCTCTTAAGCTGGCAATCATTTTATTGTTACTCATTTGTAAACATCAATTTATCAAAACACTGTATTACGAGGGACGTTTCCAAAGTTCTAGGATTTGTGCTCTAATTAATTAAATTACGTAGATAAATGTATTCAATTAAATGGCGATTTATCTGTGAGTATTAGAAGTTAATAGCATTATTTACATTAGATAATTCTTTTTATTTGTATCATAGATGTTAAAAATCATAGTACGATTGTTATTTCCGTTAATATAAAATTTGGACGATGAATTAGTTGAAATCTGCTGGTGCAGTGACTGCTGAAGTAAGCAACAACGGTAGAGCATTTATAGACTCATTACTATGAAATAATTTTCTCGACAGTTCGATATTGTTATTGATGGAATTATCGACATACAAGGGTAGTACACAAAGTAACTTTCGTTTATGTGAAGCGCGATAAGTAGTGGGGGTAGCGCCACCATTCCATCAGTGTGCGCAGTGATTTAGTACGTTTCTAGCTGTGCAAGGGGGAGTATCGCACGGTCGCGCGTTCTCGAACCTATAAACATGTGTGCCGCAGTAGAAAATCCCACCAAGTGTGAAGTACGTAGCGTAATAAGATTTCTTGGTGCGAAAAATCACTCAGCAGCTGAAATTTATCGTGAATTGTGTGCGGTGTATGGTCCAAACACTATGAGTGAAGGGATAGTCTGTCAATGGGTACGTTTTTTTTTAAAATGGAAGAACTAACGTTCACGATGAAGCAGGAGCGGTAGGCCATCGCTTGTCAGTGAAAAAAATCGTGTGGACCGTCGCTTCTCAATCTCGGAACTTGCCGATCATTTCCCTGAAATTTCTAGTAGTCTTCTACACGAGTTAGTGACAGAAAAACTAGGCTACCACAAGTTTTGTGCTCGTTGGATACCAAAACTGCTTACCGACGACCACAAAATCAAAAGAATGAGTTCTGCCATAGACTTTCTTTCTCGGTATGACGTTGAAGGAGAATTTTTTTTTTAACAGGATCGTTATGGAGATGAGACTTGGATAGCCTATGTGAATGCTGAGACAAAACAGCAGTTAATGCAATGGGGTCATCCAGTTTCTCCAAAGCCAAAGAAAGCCCGTCAAACTTTCTCTACGAAGAAATTGTTGGTTACAATATTTTGGGATGCTAAGGGCATATTGCTCGTTGATTTGAGCGTGGTACGATACTTCTGCAGTGTATTGTGAAACTTTCAAAAGTCTACGACGCGCTATCCAAAACAAGCCTCGTAGTCTGCTGACATCTGCTGTTGTGTTTGTTCACGACAATGCTCGCCCTCACACAGCTCGAAGAACAAATGAACTTTTGGCCGTTTTTGATCATCCCCCCCCCCCTACCGCCAAGTCCAGGCTTGGCTCCCAGTGATTTCCGCTTGTTCCCATACATGAAGCGGTGGCTTGCATCTCAGTGGTTCGCCAATGACGAAGAGCTTCAAAACGCAGAGGGTATTTCAAAAACTGTTAAAAGATATGACAAATGCTTGAGTTCTTTGGAGATTATGTCGAAAAGTAGAGAAAAGTTGTAGTTTTAAGATGTATATAATAAAATTTTTGTATCTCAACTGGTTTCATTTTTATTTAAAACCGTAGGTTACTTTGTGGACTACCCTCGTAACTCGTGGCAATTTCACTGAATCGTCCTGCACGTTTTAGTGCTAAAATATCTCCACCCGCATCCACAACCATAGTTGCCCAAGTTCGGCGAACAGAATGACCCTTATATAACGCTGACTCTTTTAAATCTAAATATCTAAATATTTCACAATTTGCTTTGGGACAGAGCCAATCATGTGCTGACCAGCATTAAAAAAACGCATTTTCCATTTCCGTATGATAAAATGACGTTAGATTTCTGTTCTAAGAGGCCGAAGATTTACATATTTTTTGGAATACATATAAGGTTCGAAGCTGCAACCATAATCGGTTATGGTGAATCTTCTTGTCGTTTAATTTTTTGGGTGTTGCAACTTTACAATTACATATTTTCCCATATCTTTTGTACCCATAGTCAAACAAAGAAGTTCATCACATCGACAACAACCAAAAATCCCGAATATTGTTATAATTTCGCAAGCTACCAATAGTCATCAGGAGCTTCTAATGAAAAAACGCTCGACCTCAGATTTTGTTTAAACTTTCGCCTATTTTGAAAGATAATCCTCATTATTACGTTTGATAAATGCAATTAAATCAAGTAACCGTCACATTTTTCCACACATATAATTTTTAATTAGTTAATTGACGAAGGAGATACTTGTTGAAACTGCATTATAACGCTAAGAAATAAGTAATTAAACTTCTAGTTTCAAAAAATTCTTTTATTGTAAATACCACTACAATATTGTTGTGAAACAGAAATAAACAAAAGCATTAATTTTCTAGATTTAACCATATCACACAAAACTAATAAACACGAGTTCGCTATAAACCATAAACCAACACATACAGATACCACAATACACGCTAATTCTTTTCATCCTATAACACACAAATTGTCAGCATACCAATCAATGGTATATAGATTAATTCTTGTACCTATGAGTAATAGTAATTTCGACCTTGAACTAAATAGAATATATACAATAGCTTTAAAGCTTTCCTTAGTTTACCCAAAAATAAAACACAAGATAATTAATTCCTACAATTCAATCACTTACTTAGGAAAAATTTCAGAAAAAATTGGTACTTTCATTAAAAAAGTTAATAACGAACATATATCATTTAAAACAGACAATACTATACAGAACTTTATTAAAAATAACAAAGATAAAATAGACAAAGAATCAAACTCTGGTGTGTATAAGTTAACATGCGAAGATTGCAATAAGGTATACATAGGATAAACGGGGAGGACATTCAAAATTAGGATGAAAAAACACGAGAGAAGCCATAAAGAAAAGAAAACAGATTCAACTTTCGCAAATCATTGTTTAGAAATTAATTATAGATTTAATATAGATTTCAAAATTTTACACGTTCAAGGAAAAAGTAAAAAATTTAACCTGTTAGAAAACTTAGAAATTAATAGATACAATAGTTTAGGATTAGCTTTAAATGACCAACTAGATTTAAACAACTCCCCTCTACAAAATTTAAGATTGTAAAAATTTTTCCACCACCATTCCCCAATAATTTTCACATAAATATTCTAACTTGCATTGTACATATTCAGTATTCATCCACCTGATGAAGCCATTTTATGGCGAAACAATATTGTAGTGGTATTTACAATAAAAGAATTTTTTGAAACTAGAAGTTTAATTACTTATTTCTTAGCGTCATATAATTTTTACTTATAATTAATTACACGAGAGGTTTTTTTTGTCGTAAAGTAAACTTGACATTTCAATGAGGATTTCGTTTCAGTTTTTTGAGTTGAACTGCTTAAAGGCAAGGAAACTAGAATTATAAATGTTAGGTTTACTTCGATTAAAAAAAAGCTTATGTGTAATTCGGTACGACAATTTAATGAATACATATATAATTTACATATTGGGTTTAATAATTAGCAACTATGGCGAAAATTAATACATTTATTTCAAGGGAAAGTACAGTTGTTAAAAACACAATTGTTATATACAAATTGATTTTCAGAACTTCTTTGTTTTTCGCTTATAGTTTGCTGCATGCTTGTGTTTTCAGTAGGTGATTGTAGTGGTAGTACGAATGGAATTTATGATTATGGTATGGTGTTCTTGGTCCAATTCAAGCTACGGTTTTAATAACGACGGATTGCCATGTCCTGTAATTTTCACTACTTGTTGTTCACCAATACCACTCCTGGACAAATCAGTTAGGGCAGGAGGTCGATTGGAATGGTTCGTAACTTTTACTCGCTTGACATCAAGTCCAATATTTTTCGCCGAAGATTTGGTCCATTTGGATAGTTCATTTATTCCAATAGGAGAATTCTTATACCATCCTTTCGAATTCGTTTTTTACCAGAAAATATTTGGCGTTAAAAAAGCTTTTCACATGTGATATGGTTTCCACGTTTTTTCATAATTTGTTTGAACAATCTTGCTGGACATATATTTTCTTCTTTGGTGTTTACAGTCAGCCATTTATTGTCGGCCGATCTTTGATTTCAATTATTATTATATTCAATCCTTCCGGTCTCTTGTCCATTTTTGCCTATCTCTATTTTAAAAATATCTTACAATTTGCTGCTTCTCCACCTCTCCAGGCTAATTCATAGGCAGCAATATGGTAAAATTTTCTTTAGAACCTTGTATGCTTATCTTCATTCCAAAATAATGCCATTTCAAAAATTTCATGTTTTGTGAGAGCTTTAGAAGTCACCTTTTTTTTCTGGAATTGCTTGTAAAATTTTGCATTTCATGTCACGGGCGTTTCTTTTTTTCTTAAATTGTATGTCGCTGAACGGAATAAAAACTCGTTTATAATCATTAAAGTACTTTTCTTGTAACATTGTAGTGTTCCAAATCATCTTAACTGCACTCTTTTTGTAATTTTCACCATTATTCTTATTCATGTTAAATGCCCAGTCACATAAAGTAGAAGCTAACTCTTCATTGGACGTTTCTTTCACGATTTCGTATTTTCTTTCCATACAAAACAACGTAAATTGTCCTTTCCGCCCTTAAAGATTCTCCAAATCGAGACATTTTTACGCATTGAATGGTTTCCTGACAATTCTTGCGAAAAAGTTGTTTACGCTTTGGTTGTCATGTCGGGGTAACTAGGGACCGCATCGTCATCGGTACTCTGCTAGATCTACTAAAATTATACCGTTTTAAAAGTTAGGTTCCGTTCTGTCGCTGGCAAAGTTACGACAATTTCTAAGCAACTTTTTAGTATATATCATTTTGCCCATAACGCATTTAGACTGAATCTAATAATAATAATAGTTAATTCACATAAACCAAAAGAATATCTTCTGTTACCACAATCACTCCTTTCATTTTCTGCACGTTTTTAAAGTCGTTATATTCACGTTCACATCTTTAAAAATTATTTTTCTGGCAATAAACTAGAAGATACGCTGGTAGCTTCCTTAATAATTGCTTCGGGTACATTCATTTTCACCAAAATAAATAAACAATAAAATAAAAAACATACGTAGCAGCGGTAATGCTTCTAAAGCTTACGATAAATTATTGAGGATTTTATTGTAATCGAAATTTGAATATGAATCTAATATATTGTGATGTGAGTCATCCGACAATACGTCAGGCGAGCGGTATCACGCGCCGAATACGTCATCAAGTCTCCTGGACCACCTAGAAAAGAGCTTCTGGAAGGCCCTCGAATGAGCTATACACTATATAAGAACCGCTCGGAAGGGATTATGATTCATTCAACGAGCGATCGCCTTGATATATAAAGATGAAATAAATATGTAAATAAATAATGAAATTATTATTATTAGTTATTAAGTGTATTTAGTGCGTTCTGTTATTAATATAGTGTGTTTTAAATTACCGTTAGTTTTAGTTAAAAGAACCCTGAAAGACAAATATTTTACAATATTTTCATTTATTTACAAATGAATAACAAATAAAATATATAATAATATACGCAAGATAAGGGGTTTCACTGGCTCCAGAAGGTAACAGGCTCGTCTAACGACTCGCCAGTCATATTCTTCTGTTCGCCATGCTAGTAATGTTATGTACTATTGCAACTTTATGTTGACATACACGATTTTTAAATTTAAATTTGGTCGAACAGGCAATTTTAGCCATATGTCATCCATATTTATACAAGGTGGGTAAAATAAAACCGGCCCGGAAAAAATATATAAAATTTATTTATATTTATTAAATTTACATGTATATGTATTTATAAGATTTTATAAGATTTACGCGTAATTGATCTTTTTTGATAAACAGAAGAACTTCCTTACAGAAGATCCCTTTTGATAATGTTTCAACACGACGATCTCTTAATCCCTACTTGCGCAAATAAACGGCGTGTCGAAGTTGTTCCAGGCTTTTTCTCACTTTATCAGTGTTTTCTTGATTTCGAACTCTTATCGAACTCTTCCGACGGTTTTTATTCTCTACAAAGTCCGTTTCGTGCTATTTTACCACTAAGTCTTGCAATTGAATACTTTGCTGTCAAATCGCTTCCATTCTTAAGCTCTTGCGCATACAGGTCCGCACACGTTTTCCACGAATTGTGCTTGCATAACACTCGACAATGAACACCCGCTGTTTTATCCGCTCATTCACCCAAATGTAATGACACAGCAAAGAACGAGAGAAAAGGATGTGCATACATGAGCATGCGCAGAGATGTGACGGCAACCGACGGTTACATCGACGTGACCACTTATTTTGGATTTTCTGTAATGGGAAGTTCTTCTGTTCATCAACAAAGGTAAATCTTATACATAAAATCTTGTAAATGTAAATAAATTTTATTAATATTTTCCGGCCGGTTTTATTTTGCCCAACCTGTACATAGTATTCTAACCCAAAAAGATAAATCTAAAGCCAATAATCAGGCAAGCCAATTTTTCAGAGTTGTCAAATTAAATATTTGCTTCAATCATTTATAGTCAATAGGTACTATTGTGATCAAAAAATAATGGGACTCATTATCATAGGGTTCATTTAAACCACCCGGGTTAATTCAATCAGACTAAATATTTTTTCGTAGGTTGGCAGCACTGTTTCGACATCTAAAATATAGCTTGTCATTGTTATTGTTAGTGAATAAACAAAAAATTGCTTTTCTGTCACGACAGAAAGTGTTTTCTATGACTTTCTTAATGTCTGATCTTCTTGATCAAATTTGCATAAAATCACGTATATGTTGAAAATGATGGAAGAAGGTTTCAGCGACGAGTGCATGTCAAGAACAAGAGTGTTTGTATGGTACGAAATATTTAAAGAAGACAGAAACCGCCTTGAAAACGAAGAGCGATCTCGCCGACCCTAAAATAATTATTTATGCACCATGGGTATTATAAAGCTCTGCGGTCGACGTTAGTTCGGTCCGAGGGATGAATGTCGATAATTACCATTTTATTTTTCATGAAAAATTAATTTCTTAAGCGGAAAATTCTAATTACATTGGAAAAGTTTCGAGATTTCTGTCAACTGTCATGTCGTTGACAGTCATTACGCATCTAATATAACTCCTTGAATCAACGATTTAACCTACGTATAAATATATTTCTCCTTGAAGTATGCCATGGATAAATGAAAGTTATATCATTTTAAATGACAGTTGTTTACACTTTAATGTTTTCAAGTTGTCAATGTTTAGATGCTCTTAATTTTATTATAGAATGCTAAAGTTTTGCTTCTTTCCTTAGACTTTGTTAAAAACTAAAATTACTAGTTCTGTAAAATGTATATCCTTTCTTCCCGGGCCTTATTTATACTCACACAACATTAAAAACTATAACAAAATTACCGGGCGTTATGGGCCATAATTCCCACGGGCGTTATGACCGTGTTTATGGTAACCATATCCAAGGTGAAATGAACAAATAATACTTAAGTGAAAAATAAATAGCTTTGAAAACCACTCAGGGAAATAAAAGATCTCGTGCTCAAAAATCTTCGATTAACAATTAGAGACTTTGAAGATAATACTGGGATTTTATATGAATCGATCCAAGCAATTTTGAAAGACCATTTGCGCCTCAGATGTGTCTCATCTTGATTGCTTGAAAATCGCCAATTTTTTTGCGAAAAAGAAAGTCGTGTTAAAGTCTCTAAAGGAATTATTTTTGATTATCGGTTTGTCATGAAATGAATCATTATATGAATTGATTGATCAATTCAGTGAAGCCAAAATGTTGCAAAATCGAAAAAAAAACTTCGTCAAAAATCAAAGTTTTCTTTGTAGCGCACTATGAATTTCTTTCAGTGTGCCAAACTTGTTAACAAGAAATATCATTTGAATATTAAGCGTCTTTTGCACGAAGCTATAGGTGAATTATGGAAAGATAAACATTCAACACGCATTGTTCCACAGCCCTTGCTAAGCACCATTTCCACAGCTCAAAAAATCACTCCGTGAGCACCGTTTTGAATCTATTAAAGAGATAAAACAAAATACGAAACGTGCTCTGAAAGCTACACCGGAGAACTGCTAGCTAGAAAAAAGTTGAAATAAGTGAATTTTTATAAATAAATATGAAAGAAGAATAAGTAGTGCACGTTTTATTTAACCAATCACAATACTTTTTGATCACAGAAACGTATTTAATTTTAATTAACCATGTTTTGAAGAATGTTGAAATTGTTGAACGATTCAGAAAAATATTCCTGGTCTGAGCTAAGATAAAGGCACTATTCTCTTTAAGATTAGTTAATTTCAAAGTAATTGAGGATAGTGTTACTTTATCAGAAGTACGAAAGAAAATTAGAAACAAACTTAAATTTAATAGGTAGCCGGCATGACGATGAAGTAGCCTTAAATGTACAGGGTTTGAGAACTATAGGAAGATTGTCAGTAGCATTAGCTAAAACACATGAAAAGAAGAGATTGGTGATTTACGAGAGTTGTCTTTTATATTTTGCATATAGAGTTGGAATAAAACAGTAGATAGCTTTTAAAGACTATTGTTTTTCGAAGATTCTCCACAAAGATTAATGCACTTTTGGATTCGTTCGAACCAAGTCTGGAAGTCATTCCACTCGTTTGTTGGTACAGTCAAAATTGCGTTTTTGAAGGAATCGACTGCTCCTTCTGACGATTCGAACCTTTGATCACGCAGACTGTCCTTAATTTTCGGAAAAGTAAAGAAATCGTTGGGACTTAGGTCGGGGCTGTACGGAGGATGGTCTAACAATTCGACGTTTTGTTGCGTTAAAAATTAAATTGTCTTGCGAGCTGTGTGCAAATTTACATTGTCTTGGTGGAGGATGATTCGTCATTGTGCGTTGGTTTCTCGGAGCTCAGCAATGACTTGCGGCAAACAAATGGTTGTATACCAATCGGTAGTTACAATTCTTAAATCATGTAGAGAAATTATTGCTGCATGCTTTCGAGACAAATATCGTCACCATCTTTTTGGAGACACTTCGAGAACGGATGACTTTTGTCGGATTTTCCTCACCTTGGAACACCCAAACAAACGATTGGCGTTGTTACGCTTCGCATATATAAGAATATTTTAATTTATTTTTAAATAATATATTTCTTCTTTAAATATCTCATATTAAAATAAATATTAACTTAAGACACTTTTCTGCATATTCGTGTGCAAAGAGAAAGCATCTCTTTTGTTATATCCCTAACCGAGAGACCCTTGGTCTTCTACCTGACCCGTCAACAACCTAACGTTCACCGGGCAATTTCTATATACATTTCATCAAATTGTTTTAATTTAATTACGTACATCTTCTTTTATATATGGTGTTTCATATCATTAGAAAGCTTATTTCACAAGGGATATTTTAATAATATTTATGCCATCGATAGAATACCTCTTCAGCTCGCGCTTCTTATTAATTATTATTCAAGATATCGACCCTCTCTTCGACTTAGGTCATAAGACAGACCTTTATCTAAACCAGTGTTCTATCGACACAAACTATCAAGGCTTCTTCTCGTTAGAATCTTCGTAAGTGAAACATCTTACCCGCCGTACTGGCATCATGCACGTGCCCTTACATCTCTGCAATTAAAGATAATCTTGTATTGTTCAATATATATTATTATTTTAAGAGAATCCATATTAATTCACATTGATTTAATTAATTTATTTCTTGTTCCTCCGACCAAACATCGCTCTACATATACTTGACCAAGTATATCTTCGCAGACCACGTGGTGGACCATCTTCGCAACTCAAAGGTAGCTCTGTATTGTTCTATACAGAGGCTATTTTATGTATATATTAATTAACATTTAATTTACTTCTCAATTTAACGTTCGTTTTCAGTGTATTTTGTGTTAATTTTCAATTACTTATTTTACCGTTCCTCGTGTATATATTACTTTTATTCATTTACTTTTAAATATACCAAGTTCAATTTCTTTCTTATGTACAAATAAATACAAACTTTAAGGACAACGCTACTGTTTTATTTAGTAAGTAAGTTGTAATATATTTATTTAATTAACCATCATCACGCACGTCCTGGACCTTTAATGAAACTTCACCAGCACCACAATTATTTTATTATCAAATAATTTCATTATTATTAGTACGGCAGCCACACCCAATAACCTGCAAAGCCGCCGTTTGTAATAGCGTTTATTTTCTGTTTCGTATGAGTAAATCAAAGATTCATTACAATTCACGATGTTGTACACGTTTTTAAGGCTTCCTGCGTTGAAACGGTATAGAGTTTTTTGATACCAATTCAATCTAGCTATTTTCTGTCCTTCTGTCAACAGATACGGTATCCAACGGGTAACTATTTTTTTACACACAATTCTTCATGCAAAATTTTTTTGATTTGAGGTCTTTGAAATCCCCAATGATGCCTCAATTTCGCGATATGTCACATGTCGATCTTCGTTGATGAGCTTGCGCACAGCATCAACGTTTCCCTACGTGACTACCGTTTTTGGTGCACCTGCTCTCGGATCGTCGCTAAAACTAATCCGTCCACGTTTGAATTCTCCATGCGAACGAGAAATTGTTGACTGATGTGGTGCTTCATTACCGAAAACAGAAACCAACTCGGCGAAGCATTCTTGTTGGGATAATTGTCTTCGAAAATTATAAAAAATAATTTCGTGAAAATTTTCACGGTTTAATTCCATTTTTCGACAAACTTGTCAACTTTGACAATTCGTTGTAGCTACAACACTACACGTATCGCAATGAACATTTGGATTTAGGCTAACTAAAGATTGATGTTAATTATTAGTACTGACATTTGATTAGGGGCGCCCTCTATGTGCCAGTATGCAAAACATAAAAGACATCCTTCGTAGTTGCGAACCAAAATACTTGAGTATAATGTTAAAGTAATTACCCTTTCGCCCACAGTTTTAGTTTTCTTAAAATATTGATCCATTAATTGTTGGAGCATATGTGATTTTCTTACTTGGTCCTTCCTCTTGGGCTTCTCTGATAATCTAACTTTCCCGTTCGTACTATCTGCTGGTTGCTGCTGCAGCTGTATAGAAAATTACATAAAAACAATTTAAAGAAATTGAAATTTTCTTTCTACCACATCTGTTTTTTTCGAAATTTCTGCAAGTCCATCGTCCTCTCCGTCTTCCGATTTGAATAACTTGATACATGTCTGAATGTCGATCCCAACCCAATCTTCGCTAATAAAATTAATGAAAATGTCATGTTCGAAACCAGTTTTGACATCGACAGTTCTAACTACATCGATATTATCAATCATGTACATGTGTCTAAACAGAAAATAGAACAATTTTATAGGGATTTTATAAGATTAAAAAGTCTTACGTGTATTTTTCGTGTAGAAGAACATTGTTCTCGCTATCACCGATTATCAAGTTCATAACGCTGTTTGGATTTACTGTGATGTCTTTCTCGAAAACCGCTCTATTTTCCAAAACTATAGTCACCTCTACAGTTACTTTACCATCATCTAAAATCACTTCTTTGGCAATTAAAACATATCGTGGTAAAGTTTTGACTTGATCATGAATCCTGTTTCCAGCTGGAGGTTTCTTGCCAAGAATCTATAACAATATTGTTGAATATAAGTAATACTTAAAAGGCCGAATTTTCATCAGGACATACTCTTTCCAAATCACGTGGATTTGACTTCAAAATCTCTTCGAAAGTTGTTTTGCCCGCTGACGCCAATAAGTTGGATAATGTCAATCCAATACCTTCTAGTTGTCTAGAAACATACGCAGAATTTTCCCAAATTCTTGCATGAAAACATTTAGCTAAAGTAACAGAACTCAAAAGGGCTTTGTAACATTTTTCCTTATCTGCCAAGTATTCTGATAAACCTGCGGGAATATTTTGATTTAAAAAAATTTTGACAATCCTAGTTGAGAGAATATTACAATTTAACAGTCTTTCACCAAATCTCATTATTCTTTGAGCTTCTACTACAAGAGATGTTTCTGAAATCTCTAAACTACCTAATACAGCTTGTATGATACTAGAAAGTTAAAAATATGTTTAACATATACCTAGTAGGGACATAAATATAGATTTAGTAAACTGGTAAAGTGTTTTATTAAAAATAAAACGATCGAGATGTTTATGAAGTAGATCAGATAATTATATGTAAGTTAACCTTGAAATATATTTTGCCTTAGCATCACTTACCAATTGATCTTCATGTCCAAAGTCTTTATTTTTCCATTTAATGGAAATCGAATTGTTTTCTTGTTACGATTTTGATTTAATATATTTAGTGGTCTTTTATCGTTATTTCTCAGACGAATATCAGAGAATTCGTGGCATTTCGAAATAAGTCCCAATATCTGCTGTAGAATCTCTTTACCAGAAACCTTGGAGTAAGCAAGCATATATACGAACAACATTTAATAAAAGTAATAGTGACTTTACTTACTTGAGTAAACAATTTCATAGTTTCCAGTGCAGCGCAATATCTCGCCATCAAATACCCAGTCCGAGTCGGTAATATCGAAACATTTTGATCCATCGTGAGCATTCCCACTCTGGCTAACTTGTTAATTTCGATCTGGCACATATCTATAAGAAATTTAATTAAATTTAATGTCAGCACAATATTCATAATAACGTGAAAGTAGTTGTTACCTAATAATCTTTTATCTAGCTGAGCATTGGATAGACCTACAGGTAATCCATAGTGTTTGGGATTTTTTCTGGCCCGTACGTACAAAAACGTTGAACTCAACCATTGCATAGCAATACCTAAATCTGTGATTGT
Source organism: Melolontha melolontha (assembly GCA_935421215.2). Classification (NCBI taxonomy): domain Eukaryota; kingdom Metazoa; phylum Arthropoda; class Insecta; order Coleoptera; family Scarabaeidae; genus Melolontha; species Melolontha melolontha. The sequence goes on from OW285242.1 coordinate 55,961,473, forward strand.
GCGAAGAACTACTTCGGCATTAACGTGCTCTGCTAAAGATTTATGCAAATGCGATTCTACCGGTTGTGTGCCACCAATCATATTTTCGAATTTTTTCTAGAAAAATTAAATGTCAAATTTTTAAAAGTAATACTTTTTAAAATACGCTGTATGTGTATGAATTTTGATTTTAACGATAAGAAAACAATTAAAGCAAAGTATATATATAAGTTTATTTTGTGTGTACAACTTTTAATTCTGGTAGTTGTATCTAGGATTGGGCGATATCGACGTTTTCGGTATCGGATAGCTATACCAATCGAGGTATCGATACTTAGCGATGTATCGGGTCTGTGCACGGTATCGATTCTGATTACTGGAATCGGTAAAGTATCGATAGGTATCGATGCTTTGGAATCGATACCTTGATTCGATACCTAGGAGTCAGTATTCATAACCCATTTTCTAGGTATCGATTATTTGATATCGGTTTCAAGAAATATAAAATTAATTAACCGATTCTACTATATCTACGGTATATTGTAATATTTTGTTTTTTTTTTGTAATAATTATAGTTATTATGTCATAATATGGATATTTGCTACGCATAATACAAAATTCAACATCCTTTAAAATATGTATTATATAATATATAATATATATAATGCATACATACTTAGAAATTCTTTACTTAAAAAGTTATTGCATCCTTTATATACAATTAAAAAAATGCACAAAGGTAAGCTACCCGATACATCGCTAAGTATCGACAATTAGCGAGTACTGGAATCGGTAAATTATCGATAGGTACCGATGCTTTGTAATCGAACCTTTGGAATCGATACTTCGGAATCGATACCTTAGTTATCTGAGGTATCGGGGAATCGATACGAGTTACGGTATCGGGTATTGGACAATGTACCGATAATTCGCCCAGCCTTAGTTGTATCACATGTAATATTTATTAGGGTTGTATACTGTAATTGTCTTTATAAATAGTTTAAAATTGAAGTGGAACTTTTTTAGATTCCAAGGACTTGCCTAAAGTTTTTTTTAATTTATAACAGAAAGCATACACAACATAATAAAACAGCAAAAAACCAACCAAACCGGGAAAACAAAAAAAGGAAAATTTACTGCTACATATACCAAGAATGAGAATCCTTGCTACAGCATAAAAACATATAAACAACTAGGTAAATATTTGACGAAACAGCTGAATCAACTAAGGTTTTCAGTTTCATGCAAAGCTTTAGCGTATTAAAAGTTTCGGAACATTTTTCCAATGAAAGAACGATCCTAAAGATGTTACATAGAAAGATGCAGTTCTAACTTAGAAACAGTTATTCTATAACCGATTGATTGAGAAAATACGTGTTGAAACTTCATTGCAATAATTAATAACACAATGTTTTGGTTTCAAAAAAATATAATGTAAACACTACATATTGTCGTGGATTTTTCCCTGAAGAAAGAAACAAAAGAAGATATAAAAAATATTATATGTATGTACATTTTATTCCAGGGACATAACTATAAAAATTTAAAATTTTATATAACAATTTATTATAATGTGTATTTTTGTCCACAACTGTAGGATGTATGGGCCTCTGGGATGTTTGGAGTTCGCGCCAATGTGGAAGTTATTATAATATAAATATATATATATATTGTCGCTGTTTTGATTTATATTTATATTAGGTAGGGGTATCTAGCCGTTTCCTGGACCTTCATGTTTTGTTTTTTTCAGAGATTTCATAGTTTTTGTGCAGATAGGTCGTATGTTGTTGTAATTGGATAAAACTTAATTTTATTTAATTTAAACTTTGGATAATTACGGTGTGTGTTTTTTGATAGTGTTTGGATGTGTTAAGTTTAATTTTCGTTTGATTACGAGTCTTTAAACTTGTAATTTATTTAATTAAATAGACCTATCTGAGGAGAAAAAATCTCTCATTTTGTGTACTGGATTAATTAATCAATGTACGTATTATTTTCTTAACATAAGTTAAACATTGAAAAGAGCTCTATGAATTAGTAATATTAGATTTGTAACATTTTGTAATAATTGAAAATATTAACAAAACTTATCAGACTGTTTTTGTTGAGTATAGTTTTTGTTCATATAAGTTATCGTAGAACGTTAGCAGGCGGGAAACTTATTTGCTACATGCTTGATTTTTGCGCATGATCAATTTTGGATGCGTGCGAAAAATAGAGAAAGTTCTATTTGACGTTTGATTTGTGGGGTAACGTAAGTGTTGACACGATAAATTTTGCTTATATTTTATTTTTTTAAAACTTTTGTTCGCGGTAAATTAATTGGAGGTTTTTTTAGAACTTTTACTGTCATTTGGTATCAAAGTTTTTTTTATCCTCTTGACTGAGAAATTGTATCAGTTCAATTTTACACTTTGTAAAATTGAGTTTTTTAAAATTTTTTTTTTATTAAATATGTAAAGTGGGAAATGTTTGTATAATTTGTCTTATACCTATTATTTTACTTCCATACTACGTATCTGTGAGGATAAGCCCTGAAGATAGAGAGCTCAAGGAAGGCGACCCAACTGAGTCTAGTTCGGAACTGCTATCGTGGATTGTGAACTCAAATAAATTAAGCAATAAACATCACAATTCACAGCAATATGTTTCGCCACACCGTGGCTTCATCGGGCGGTGATAAATACAAATTCAGTTTATACAACTGGTACTTATTTACATATGAATCCCGAAAAAACAATTATTCTTATGAAGAAATGGTAGTGTATTCACTACAGAATTAGATTTCAAAACTCTACAATAAGTTTCTCCTGTGTACTTACGTAAGATTTTGTAATGGTTATTAAATAAATAAATAAATTAAATAACTATATAATCAAAATGACATACTCGTTAAAAGCTTATACATTTATTCATTCGCCTTATATAATCGTTTGCAAACAAACTCAAACAAACTTTACTCATTTCTGACTTAAAACTTTTTTAGTTGGAAATATCGTAAACCATTAAAATAAAGAAAAACGAAGACAATTCTTGGCATTAATGCAACGCCATATCAGTACCGTGTATGCCCTCCTCTACTTTAAATAATCGTATTCATGGGCCCTGGCATACTAGAGATTAAATATCAATAATTTCTTCAAGAATATTCTCCCATTCTGCAATTACTACACCTACCAGTTTATTGTGGTTGGCAGGTGAGGGTGTACGACTACGGATAGTTTTTAAGAGCATCCCATAGATGTTCTATGGAACTTAGAACATGAACAGCATTCACGTAGTAGATAACTTGCCTAGTAATGTAGGGGCGTGTAGTATCTTCCATGAATAAAAAATTGTGTACCACGAAAGCAACAAATTGCGTTACATGTTTTATTTTTCGTATAATAATAATAATTTTTCATATAATACTCCGCATCCATAGGCCTCATACGCACAATAACCAAATCTGTGCGATCATTGAATCAGATTCCTCTTCAAAATATTACAGAACCATTACCAAACGGAACCATCGGAGAAATATTGCAGACATGTTCACGTCTATCAGGAGATTAAAGGCTAAACGTCGTTTCATCTAAGAATAAAACCTTCTTCGAATCATTAACGATCCAATGCTGATGATTCCTGATGAAACGCTTTCTTTTAATTTTGTGCTCTCTGATGAGTAATGGGTTTTCCCGGAATTTTGCTGTTTAATTCAGCTTTCTTTAAACTTCTTCTGACCATTCGAGACCAAATTGCAAGATTCCTAGCAGTCGTATGTTCATTTTTTAGCATATTGCTAGTCACTCTCCTGAGCCCTAGAGCGGGTTGTCTATTAAAATGTTAATCACATGGATTGCCACAGTTTTTTCGCCTTTATCCTGGTCTTTAAATGTGAGAAACTCTCTCGTTAAATCGTTCAAGAATGCGATTTACGCTTGAGTCTCTCGTCTAAGTTAATACTCGCTTACTGGCTCCTCCACCGATAAATTTCTAGGGTGATTTATTTTTACTACATAAACTGCGTAAACTTAATATCAAAAGAAGCATTTTTAGTTAATATAATTCGCTTTAATAAGCAATTTTCGAATAGATTAAAAATCAATTTTTGGTAAAAGTGCACTTAATTTTCAATTGTGATTTTAAAACAAAATATTCTTTGTAAACATTTGCTAAAGTTCAAAAGCCAAACTTACAATACAATTAATAACCTAACCGTTATAGTTAGAATTCAAAGAAAAAACATAACGGTGCATTCATTTTGTCCAGGAACTTAGTTGTAATACTGAAAAACTCTTCCTCTTCAACAAATAATTAAATTAACCAAAAATATGTAAACTAGAGTTTTTAAAGATGTTCAAACATTATAACTTATAAAATAACTTGGCAATACTTTGCCCAAAAATATTTAATACGGTTTCTATACAGGATGTGTAAGAATTTGTGTTCATGCTTTACGCAGCGTGATTCTTTGGAGAATTTTGAGACGAAAATATTAATAAAAAAATGTTAATTTCGTCTTTGTTTGTCTTCACGAACTATTTACAAAAATTGATATATGTGGCGATATTGTCAAAGTGTATTGAATGATATAATCTTTTTGCCGGTACGTTTAAATTTTTTTAAAATATCTTGTGTGTGTATTGAATGTTGAATTCTTTAACAAAATCACAACAATAATTTTTATTTAGTTTAGGAAATTAACGCAAAATAATATAAAAAATAAAATTGAAACCCATTTTTGTTTAAACAAATTTCCGAACGATTTAGAATAGAATTTATTACTCTCTCTAATTGTTCCGGCGTGATTAATCGCACAGCGGCTTCAATTCCTTCCTTCAAGTCTTTCTCATTTTGTGGAGTTGTGGCGTATACTCTTTCTTTTAGTAATTAACCCCGAACAAAAAAATTTCAGGGGTTAAGATCAGGCGATCTTGCTGGCCATGCAATTGAACCGTTACGGCCAATCCAGTTGTTACCCAAATGATGATTTAGCCATTCTCTTATCACGAGAGCATATTAATGAGGAGCACCATCGTGCATAAATAATAGATCACATGATAAGCAATGGTAAGTTATCGAAAACTTCTTCTAAAACATTCAAATATTCTGCTGCATTTAACCTACTAGGAGGAAATATTGGCCCGACAACAGTGTTATTAATAATACCCAACCACACATTATCTGAAAGTTTTCGCTGATGCCCAAATTCGTGTATTATTTTTGGATTTTCATCCGCCCAATAATGCATATTGTGACTATTAAAGATATTATTCGGCCAATATAGATTTAATTTGTATTTTTAGTTTTATTTAAATATAATCAAATAGATTTAGTTGTATTTATTTTACGTATTATTTCATAGGTTTTAATTTTGTTCTATTTGTAAATATAAAATGTATGGAAAGGTCTTGGAGTTTCCCAAATATAATCCGTTAATTACCTAAGTGGTCAGGTATAACTTTTTTTAAATCCGTTCATTTGCTTGTTGGAAACCTTTATAATAGCATAAGTTTTATTGTTATATTTCATTTATTGTGTTTATTGTATTAATATTTTTACGATAAGGTTTAGCGATATCGGTTTATTGCATTGGTTTATTGCATTTTCCTGTATTCTTCGAATACTGTTCTTTATCTCTAGCCCACTTGCTGTTTATTGTCATTTACGTACTCGTACATTGCCATTCAATACATGTAACAATTGTATTGTTTGAATTTAGTATGTATTTTATTTCTCAGTATTATAATTAAGATTTCATGTGCATATTGTTTATTTTAATCCATTTATGACGTTGTAAAACCACAGCATATACTTTTCCTTGAAGAAGGGTAAAATATTTGAATGGCAATTTCAGTATAATCAATTTAGATGTTTTCTCCCTCCCTTGTAACTGGCGGGGACAAAACTTTCTTTGCAAAAATAAGTTAAAACAAAGTTTAGTTCTAACCAAGTCTCAGCGATCTCACTACAAGTTCCAACCAACATCTCAGCGATCTCACTACAAGTACCAACACAGATCTCAGCAATCTCACTACAAGAAAATATTATGTATTAGCCAGTTTCGCGGTCTTTACCATTAAAACCAGATTCATTTCTATTAAGTTTAACGGAACTCCAAGATTCAATTAATTAATAATTATCTTGTAAATATATCAGTGTTATTCAAAACTATTGCATTATTTCAAGTCATATATTTCGATCGACACATGCCGAAAATTCCTTCAAACCAGGAGGAATAAACAGATATAATTTCTGCTAAACATGCTTTCATCACTCCATAAAATTCGTCATAAAAAGTTTTCTTCATTTCGTGTGCGATTATTTATTTCATTACAAAATGCAATTCTATTGTTATCATCACCTTCATAAAGGAGTCGTGCCTTTGTAAATTGGAAAGGCTGCATACCTATATCTTTCAGAACAGAATGAATAGTTTTATTGCTGGTAATAGTCAGCTCTCTAGCAATATCACGAGCGCTTCGGATGGGATCTTCATGAATAGCTGCAAGAATTCGTTCTTCAGTTTGTATTCTTCGGCGTGATGGTCTTCCAGCATTATGGTGTTGCGGAAGAAAGCTACAATTTTGTAGAAGCCGTTGATCTAGCCTCCGAAAAGGTATATGTCATGGATGGCGACGGTTCGAAAATCTTCTACTGTATTCCTCATTTGCAGCAATGTAATTTCCTTCACATATACCATAAATCATATACATGTCCGCATATTCATTAAATATGAAATTCATTTCACCTAAACTTAAGGAACAGATTATCACTATCTGACAATTAATTAAATAACTCTTCAGCGACTATAAAGTTTGACAGATTAAATGATTTCAGGAGTATTTTGTTAATTTTACTACGTACATCATTGCCAAATGTACTTTTGTGGAAGACTATTATTAATAAATTATCAAAAAGATTATGTTTTGTTAATAAACATCAAAAAAGCAAATTGCCTATGGTGTATTAACGATCAAAAGGAATCATCTAGTGCAATAATTATTGAATAAAATTAAAATTTTTTACACGAAATGCTAAAAATTTATTGTCTTCGTGTAGCCAAAGGAAGGCCTACCGAGCATTATTGTATTAATATTTTCGTCTCAAAATTTTCCAAAGAACTTTCCAAATTTCTATATAAATATATAGAGTTTTATTTGATTAAAAAAAAACACGCAAAACAACATACCGTGAAGAGTTTTTCTTATCTCTATACATAGCCTATATTCAGTTTCAAAAAGAACGCTTCAATGCTTGGGAATGTTATGTAACCAGATTATGTGTTTCGACAAATATCAAAATCAATGTCAGTAATGTGCATAAACGAAATAACATTTTAAATATTTTAGCATTTGACATTTGTATTCACCTAATTCAAAAAAAAAAAAATATATATATATATATATATATATATATATATATATATATAATATCTTCGTGACCTTGGTATGATAAGGTAAACTTAATAAGTCGGCGATTAAAGGTCTAGTTCATTACTTCAAAGTATATATATTTAAAATAACTCTACATGTTTCGGCAATGATGCCTTTGTCAAGAGAATACAAAATATAAATGACAATATAAATGTCAAATAATTAAGTTGCTATGGTTTAAATTATTCAAAGATACATTCCAATAATAATAATAGATCATGCCTTAGTATTCCAAAAAATAGATAGCAAGGTGTGAACATATGTGTTGTTCGCTGCCAGAAGCTTGTGTCTCTTTCTGGGTATGAACCTGTGTGTTGGTTGCTGCATTGCCCCCGCTTCTGCGGAAATCGTTAAGATGGCACAAAGTGTGACCGTCGTCGACTGAGGTAGCCACTAAGAGTGTTCCCTCGGTTGGTGATGAGCAACCCCGTGCAGGGTGCGCTTCGCTGGTCTGCGCCTTGCCTCGTTGGGGCGGGGGTCGGGCCGTCGAAGTACTGCTCGGAAAAGTAAAGAAGTTGCCGGGAAAGGGTTGGCGGCCCTACGCAACGGCTGGTTATCCGATCTCTCTAAATTTACGCGACCGGTCACTAAACACACGCACGAGCGCACTAACATACAAAACCCTACACTTACGCGGTCACACAAATACAAAATCACACACCCAGAGAGAGACGCAAGCTGCCAGCAGCAACCAACACACAGGTTCATACCCAGAAAGAGACACAAGCTTCTGGCAGCGAACAACACATATGTTCACACCTTGCTATCTATTTTTTGGAATACTAAGGCATGATCTATTATTATTATTGGAATGTATCTTTGAATAATTTAAACCATAGCAACTTAATTATTTGACATTTATATTGTCATTTATATTTTGTATTCTCTTGACAAAGGCATCATTGCCGAAACATGTAGAGTTATTTTAAATATATATACTTTGAAATAATGAACTAGACCTTTAATCGCCGACTTATTAAGTTTACCTTATATATATATATATATATATATATATATATATATATATATATATATATATAAGATGAAAAAATAGAAATTTAGAACTAGTTTAAAGCTTAAAACAGTTTAAGGAAAGTGCGGGATCTGTTTTCTATCAAATAACTTTAAAGGCCCATACCATCTATCGGAAAAATTAAGGCGATTACTAGGAAATTTGATTGATGGCTGCATAATAAATACACACAGAAAGAAAATTAAAAACCCCCACATTCTTTCAGGAGACTTAAAATTAAATGTGTTATGTTACATTGAAGAATGCCTCATAACACCATTAAGTAAAATAGCACAATAATTTAATATTTCGAAGACGAACATTCTCAAACAGTACAAATACAACTCTTACAAGTTATCTAATTACCAACAATTATTTCATGAAGATAGAATAAGACGTGTTGATTTTTGCGAAACACTATTAAATTTATTAAATGAAAATCATATGTTGAAGAGAATACTTTTCACTGATAAAGCATCTTTTTCTTCGAACACGTATTTTCGATTTAAAAATTTAGCCATTGAAGGTTCTTAGTTTCAAATGTTCAAATGTTTCAGGTGTATTCATGTGTTATGTTTAGTGATATAAAAAATTCACGATATATGCTTAAAACCAATTTTTTCTATTTTGCGTTCGAAATGAACTCATTATGAAACCCAAAACAGTATCGAGATGAGCTTCATTTCGATACACTTTTTTTCATTTTTCAATGTTGGCGTTGTTCGAATACAGAAATAAATATCATTGCTGTCATTTGATTTTAAGAATTTATGTACATTTGACAGATATGATATATGTCCGTATTTTACACAAACAACGTATGTTGTATACAATTGACAACAACATATATATGTTTCTATGTCACTCATGTTTATATTTTTAAATGAAATATCAAGTAATGTTAACGAAAATGAATAAATAATATGTAATATAATATACTTCGCGGATAACAAGATTTAAATTTGAAAATGTCAAGTATCAATGTGGCCAACTGCATGCTTTATATAAAAATTAAACTCTGAACTTTCAAATTAAATAATTCCATTTTAAGCAATTTATTAATGTAAAATACGCAAAATAGAAAAAATAGTATAAAAAACTCGTTTCATAAGGCCTTTTGCCGCACTCGCTCTTTAGAAAACTCGCCGCTATCGCGGCTCGTTTTCTAAACTGATCTCGTGCGGCAAAATGGTGCCTTATGAAACTTGTTTTTTAATATACTATTTTCTATTTTGCGTTCGAAATGAACTCATTATGAAACCCAAAACAGTATCGAAATGAGCTTCATTTCGATACGCTTTTTTTCATTTTTCAATGTTGGCGTTGTTCGAATACAGAAATAAATATCATTGCTGTCATTTGATTATAAGAATTTATGTACATTTGACAGATATGATATATGTTCGTATTTTACACAAACAACGTATGTTGTATACAATTGACAACAACATATATATGTTTCTATGTCACTCATGTTTATATTTTTAAATGAAATATCAAGTAATGTTAACGAAAATTAATAAATAATATGTAATATAATATACTTCGCGGATAGCAAGATTTAAATTTCAAAATGTCAAGTATCAATGTGACCAACTGCATGCTTTATATAAAAATTAAACTCTGAACTTTCAAATTAAATAATTCCAATTTAAGAAATTTATTAATGTAAAAAACGCAAAATAGAAAAAATAGTATAAAAAACTCGTTTCATAAGGCCTTTTGCCGCACTCGCTCTTTAGAAAACTCGCCGCAAGCGGCTCGTTTTCTAAACTGATCTCGTGCGGCAAAATGGTGCCTTATGAAACTCGTTTTTTAATATACTATTATAACATTGTCAATTTTATCTTTTTCTATTTTGCGTTCGAAATGGACTCATTATGACACCCAAAACAGTATCGAAATGAGCTTCATTTCGATACGCTTTTTTTCATTTTTCAATGTTGGCGTTGTTCGAACACAGAAATAAATATCATTGCTGTCATTTGATTTTAAGAATTTAAGTACATTTAACAGATATGATATATGTACGAACTCTACACAAACAACGTATATTGTACACAATTGACAACAAGATATATTAGTTTCTATGTCATTCATGTTTATATTTTTAAATAAAATATCAAGTAATGATAACGAAAATTAATAAATAATATGTAACTTGTTTTTTAATATACTATTTCATGCGATTTTTTTAAATTTAAGAAATATATTCTGATTTTCGAAGTTTGCCTAGACTCTATACTGACAATTTCAACTCAAGCAAAAGCTGCACCTTTCATATGTAAATTAATACATGATTATGGATTAAGGAAATTAACTTGTTAATCAGTTTCGAAGTTATATTTATATCATATTATTTAATAAAATTATTATATTTATTATTCAATAAAATCATTTACATATTAGAAACGATTTGGATGAACCCATATTCATTATTAATAGAAATTATTGGCATTTCTTAAGAATTTGAACAATAGATCGTTAGTGGCGTCACCTTTTAAAGGAAATAACAAACCGAGAACTGAAAAAATTAAACACAAACAGAAGATACGCGAAATGTCAAGGATGATACATCCTTGGGCGAAATACAACGCCTCTATTATTAATGAGTTATGTTATGTAGGTAGTCCTTTTCAAGATTAAGAAATGTCAATATGAATTTATTCTTATTTCAAAGTTATATTCCACGCCCGATTTAAATCTAAAATTTAAAATAGAATATTGCTAAATTATAATGAACAATAATATATTTCTTTATATTCTAGTTTTGTTGTTAAATGTAGATTCAGCTAAAACAAAATTTCAGTTCTATAATATCACATGCGAGAAATTACACTGGCCAACAAATTTTAATTTTTTTTATTTTTCTTTAGAATCTATGAACAATTTTCTTTTCTTTTATAGTTCTAACAATAGTAATAACAAATTTATTCTGACACGTTAGGTTTTGGAAAAAAAAATATTGAAAGGTAAATGAAATAATATTAATTAGGTATGTGCATTATATGGAGCTGTATGGTATCGCCCTGTTTAAAATGTTTTTCTTTTTTCTTTTCTCCTATAACTTTCTGATATCAATTTCCAGCAATAATAAGCAAGTGTATCACTGTTCCACTTGCCCCGATAACGGTTCAATAATAGAAATGTCTTGATGAAATATTTCACAAATTTAGGTCTCGAATAAGATCATTTAATTATAACTGATTTGCTAAGTGTGGTCCGCCCGCTTCAGATGGCATATATTTATCCATCACTGGTCGATAACTTGACATTTGCTTCTTCATATTCTTCACTCGAAACACCTGTGGGTCTTGGTACTAGCAAGGCTTCTGAATGAGGTACTGGACAACTAGCCGAGGGCAGACTAGTATAACTAATATCTTTATTATTTTTTTTTGGAAAACCCGAAAGTTTTCCAACAAAAATGAGTTTTCTAGGTCTTGCAAATGACCTATGATTTAGCGTGACGTCCCTCAGAGTAACAGCACAGTGTGCACAGCAAATGCTGGGAGCCCACGGCTTGTCTTGATGTTCAATGGTTACAATGGTTCAATGGTTACAAAGCCGAAATAGTGAAAATATAACTTTGGAATGACAAAAGTTAGTGCAAGGTGAGTTCCACGAATGTTTTCGCAATTATAATTGCGTGCCCGGATAGTAGACGCGTGTGAAGAATTCTTACCGCTCTGTGGGAACGAACCAGATTTAATTATCGACCGACTTGCCACTCGAGGTGAAACTTGGGTCCATCATTATGATCAAGAATTGAATCAAGAATCGATTAAAGGTGTAATATTCCGCTTATGCTGGTGGGTAGTGAATTCTCCAGATACATAAACAGAAACTGTTTGGATTATTTATACACGTAGGCGACATTATGAAATAAAAAGACGTTCAGCTGTCACAAACCAACTTACATTGAATCGAAAGAGCTCTGGGTAGCTCTTTATAAACCCACATAGCCAGATATAATTTGATTGGTTCTAGAGCAAAAATGGGCTAGTTTAAGTGCTCCGACATAGGAAACATGCAAGAATATGTTCAGACATGCCCACTCAATGTTCGACAGAACAATATCTTTAGTAGTATCTTTTTTATATAAAAGTAACTGAAATTTTGTAAAATTTAATACGTTTTTTGAAAAAAAAATTTAATAAAATATCTCAAAATCCTGACGCGATGGAGCAAATTTTAAATCAGTTTCAGAATCAGCACAAAGTATACGTATTGGTGTAAAAGAAAACCAAACTTTGTTGACCAGTATTATTTGCATTTTCATAGACAAAATCGCAAAAATATCGTTAATACCATGGAAACATTGTTGTAAATATAATTGTATGCATTTTTGCACACACCACTTTAAATAAATAATATATGATCAAAAAGTCTTTGGACCGCGATAGTTCTGAAGTGTAAAAACCATCTATAGAATTATTTACTTCTGTACTTTGAAGTACACATAAGTCACAAATAAAATAGATTTTAGGTTATGGTAATTAGTTGCATTTTATGTAACGGGTGTTCAGAAACATTCGAAGTCAAAGTAGTCCTTGAAAATATGAAGTCATGTCTGAGATAGATTGATTTTTTACAGACAACAGTTGACATTTAATAATTATTACAAATCAGATACTTAAGTAAAGATATACGATTTTTTGTTCAGAGCCCACTTGACTTCGAATGTGTCCGAACACCCGTTATATTTTATAACCAGCTGACTTGAAACTTGTCAAATAAATGTCAAAACTAATTGAAATAAATAATTTCATAGATATCACGTAATTCCACGGCAATAGCGATCCAAAGACTTTTTGATCATACGATAATTGGTATATTACTAAGTGAAAACTCTTTTAAGAGTATTCATGTATTTTTCTATCGGATAATGTATTATTCAAAAGTTGAATTCTTATGGTGACCTGTATCATACATACTTTAAGATCAAAAAGAACATTTAGTGTTTTTTTTACAATCTTGGAAGCGCTTTTGAAAAATGGGAATGATCGCGATAACTGAACATCAAAAATTCCAAAATCTTATTGGTCTATAGCCATTAAATAACTGAACTAAGCGAAAAAACCTCGTCTTGTTAACTTCTGTGCTAAACGTAGTAATATTACTGTAGTCGAAATTGACCGTCTCGTAACATATTACAAAGTTTTTGAAATAGACCTCTAGTAACACCTTTAATCTCAAAGCCTGCGGAAGAATGTTTTGCTAAAAATAGATCAACGATAGTTAATTTGCAACCTTTTATCTTATTTAAGTATGTATTTTAATTAATATCTACCCATGTATTTATCGCTTGTATTATCCATCTGAAAATTCTATTTCGACGCCCATTGTTTCAGAATAAAATAACTTAATGTAATAGACTTACTAGTAAGTTATTTTATGTAGGTGCTATGAATTTATGAATTTATGCGCTTGTAATTTTGTAGCGACGGTTTCTTAAATTTATATGCTAGTGCTTATCTAACAAGTTCTTGAATTAGCTGTTTAACATTTGGCATTAAGCTTTTCATAAATTATTATCAATTTTTTTGGCATTCGCTTTCATCAAATTACACGGAATATAATTATATATTAAGGAATTGTAAGAAATTGTGTTAAAATACAAATGCTGACAAAACTAAAAAACTTCGTTGGATTAAATCTAAAAAAGGTAGGTAGGCATTCACATTCATACAGCACCCGTTTCAACGTTTTACTATCAACCTATATGTAGTTCATAACCATCCATTCAGAAATACGTTCTTTTAGATAACTTTTGTATATGCATACGAGAGGCTATTTTTATCTTCCAGGATTACAGAGCTTTAAATTTTAATGCAATTTTCTATTGCGCTTTTTTTAAATCACATATCACATATAACTTATGAAACAAGAAAAAGCTCCAAAGAGCTTCTTGAGGAAACGTTGGTTGTATATGGGAATGATTGTTCTTCCAAGTCAACTATTTGCGAGTGGTCAAAATTGTTTAAACATGGTTGAGAATAATTGAATGATGATCCCCGTTCCAGTCACCCTAATAATAATCATAATAATCATAATAATCATAATAATAATAATAATAATAATAATAATAATAATAATAATAATAATATTCTTTAATGTCTAACAGAAAATCCCAATTACAGGACAATACAGAACCTAAATAGATATATACAGTATGACATAATATAATTAAATATAATATACTATTCAAAAATAATAGTAAATAATTAAAATTAAAAAAGAATACAATTCAAATACAAAACAAATGAGAATTCCACACAACCATGAAGCCAACCTCAGTTCAAAGAATGAAGGGATCAGGGTAGTACCTGTGAAGTTTGTGTACTATATGCAGCAGAGGGGCTTTAATCAACACATTGGATCTGGCGATGTGCTGGAACCAAAAAATTCAACTGTGACAGAAGAGACGGACAATAAATCTTTCCTTTTAGTAAATTAAGGAGAAATTTGGCACTAAGAAGTTCTCTTAGGTCACTAAGGAAATTCAAAGAATGCCGTTCCAGAAGGGACCTATATTCAGTGCCTCTTTCCGGATATGATCCATCACACCTAAATGACAGATACTTCAGAAATCGTCTTTGAACACTCTCCACATCCAGTCTCAAATGCAAGCAATGAAGATACCATATTCGGTATTCCAATCTACTTCTTACATAGGCATAATAACAGAGATTTTAATGTTAATGGATTATGAAACTCCCTATAAGATCTTATAATGAATCCCAAAGATTTAATAGCTGAAACGAACATATCGTGAATCTGATTATTAAATCGTAATGCAGATTCAAATAAAACTCCCAGATTCTTAACCTCATTGATTCTGGGATTGAGAATATGGTTCAGACCATATATGAACAGAATTGGACTCGCAACGCTGACATACGACAAAATTGCACATTTGTCAGTATTCAAAGCCATTCCATTATGTCCACATCACTGAGTAACCAAATGAAGATTACTCATCAGTTCCCTACAATCGTTCAACGACGGAACTCTAGAATATATTTTAAGACCATTCGCGTAAGCTAGCACTTTACAATCTAAGAACATAATAAGATCATTGATAAAAATATTAAATAATTCTTGGCGAATGCCTGACTATGGGATATACTGTCTGGATTGGAAACCATTGTAGTAGACGTAACTAGATCTGTGACACAAATAAGAAAATATAAGTTCAAGTAGACTATACGAGAAACCAAAAGCATCCAACCTGGTTAACAGTAAGGAATGGCTAACAGAATCAAATGCCTAATAATGTGATAACTTCAGATGTTGTTAAAAAAATCAAGTATTTGATACTGGAAGATTCAAGACTAAAGAAGCGACAATTAGCAGGTTTACTAGGTGTTTCCGAAACCACGGAGTTTAGAATTCTACACGAGTACATTGGAATGACAATAATTAGTGCAAGGTGAGTTCCACGTATGCTTTCGCAATTACTAACGCGTGCCCGGGTAGTAGATGCGTGTGAAGAATGCTTAGCCCTCTGTGGGAACGAACCAGATTTAATTTCCACCAGATTTAATTTCAACCGACTACTCACTCGAGGTGAAACTTGGATCCATCATTACAATCCAGAATCGAATCAAAAATTGATGCAGTGGCATGCTAAGGTCTCGAGCCACCCTAAGAAGTTTAGCTCTTTTCTGCAGAAAAAATAATGGCAACTGTTCTTTGGGACTGTCACGGAATTTTGCCGATTGATTATTTGAATAAGGGTAATACGGTAAATGGAGAGTATTGTGCAAGATTGATATATCGTCTCAGAAATTCTATTAAAGTTGAAAAACGTGGAAAATTCGTGTAACTGTGCTCCACGACAATGCACCAGTGCACAAGTCAAGATTTTCAAAAGGTGCTCTTGCTGATTGTGGCTTTGAAGAAATTGGACGCCCACCTCCGGATTTGGCAACCAGTGACTTCTTTTTGTTTCTGAATCTCAAAAAAGAAACACTTAGAAGAAGAAAATTTAGAGACAATGACAATCTTATGGCAGCTGTAGAGTACCATTTTGCAGAGAACCAAAAAAAATATTTTTACGACGGATTAAAAATGTTTTTGAAACGGTGTGTTACCTGTATTCAAAAACAAGAAAACAAAACAAGGTATTCTGCTTGAAGAGTTATTAAAGCAAAAACACATATTTCTAGTATACAAATTTTGTTTTATATGAGTAATGTTCTTGCAAAATTATTTAGAAATCCACTCATCATATTATGATGTGGGTTTCAGTAATTAATTTTCCATCTATAACGCCTCAACTACATTTTTTAACGAGAAACTGTATTGCGACAGTTATTTATAAGCAACTCGATTAATTTGACATTGAATATTGCAATTTTAAAGCAAAAATACATGTACATCATTCGATTCGTCATCTTCCCACGATATTTTATACCTAATTGTTGTGATGAAAACAACGGTCGACACGATGTTGTCGACAAGAAACTCAAGTGAATTCGACCTCTAGCGTCGGAGAGAAGAATAGCGGAACATGAAAAGGAAACCATTAAACTTAACATTTTTGCGAATGCAAGAACACACTAATAGGAAATTCTGCCCGATCTTAATCACGCCATAATTATTTTCTTTGTTTTCTTATTGTTTCATAACGTTTTCATTATTGTTAGATTTACTTTAAATAAATAGTTCTCTATTTTCTTTAAATAAAGAACTTCACCCATGATCGTTTATTCATTTTAGTTGTTTGAGAAAAACTTTATTATAATAAATCTTCTTGGTTTCCCTTGACAATTATCTGTAATCATTTCGTTTCTCTCCCTATTGTGGTTATTTTTTTTCTCATGGAGTTTGTTCGTGTTAATTGATGCCGCAATTGTTATGAAACTTATGAAATATTGCATTCTTTAAATTGTTTATATGCAAATGCCATTTAACGTGGAACAATAACAGATGCCAAGCCTTTACTTCGATTCCGTTTGGCTTGTGTTCATCGTCAAAAATTTTAATGTAACCTTCAGGTAACGTCTTCTGTGGAATATTTTTATTATTTAAAAAATGTGATCGAGTTAAAGACAAATATTAAATTTATGTTACTTAGATTTGCACAATACTTCGAACATTCCAGAATTATTCAGGAATATGCACAA
This sequence comes from Melolontha melolontha, assembly GCA_935421215.2. NCBI lineage: Eukaryota > Metazoa > Arthropoda > Insecta > Coleoptera > Scarabaeidae > Melolontha > Melolontha melolontha. Next base: position 55,979,017 of record OW285242.1, read on the forward strand.
AACTCAAAGGATTGCTGGGTTCAGCTAGTAATAATTGTTCAATTGACAATTCAATAACACAAATCATTTTATATTATATACTTAAAAAAAATAAATTTCGGTTTATCATTCGTAAAATATTACAGTGCTGGATTAATAAAAAACAATTCATGTTCATATGTTCATGTGAAACCACGCTTCATGAGAGAAAAGGGATAACATCCAAATCTAGGCCATTAAGGGCATTGTTCATGATAATTTTATCATTGTTCGAAGTATTGTTCATGTAAAGGATGTAAAACAGATACTTTGTACGGATGCATGTGTAATCGTTTTTTCAATACAGTCCGAACACTTCCATAACAGGATCTAAAAAAATCGAGAATGTAACAAATCCATCCGTTTCATTGGATAATTTTCTAAGAGACCTGTTTGTACTAATTTTTATTATATTCCGAATATTTTTGACAATATCGACTGTCAACAGTACTGGCGACTTTTTTTTATTCTCGTTTCAAAAAGTTATACAAAAAGCTTTGAACCTGAGGGCTACGTCATCAGGGTATTCTTCCGAAAATTTCTGAAGGCACGATCGCAGAGAATAAGTCCATGTTGCATCTTCATTTTGTATTCCACTTCGCAAGTGGGGCATAATAATAAAAATGGCTTGTTGTAATTGAAAACGGCATTACTCTAATGTCTTTATAAAGAACACAGGAATTCATAGAGAAAAGAGCAACAAAAATATAACACAACAATTAACAACTAACAATAATGACAGATAAACAAGCTGAAAAACAAACACAATTTGGCCACCTCGTTCCTGCTATTTAACACCGTGCGATTTCTTTTTTTGTCCGGATTTAAAAAATTTCATTTTTGTAGCACCTGTTTTTGATCTTAATGACCTGCAACAAAGGATCACTAATAACATCGTAGAAATTAATAATTCACCTCGGATCCTAGAAAATGTTATTAACTCTGTTAAGCGAAGAACACTGAAGGCGGTGGCCATATTACGCACCTTATTTAATGATACGTAATAGATTGTGTTTTGTTCTCCTTTGGATTTAAACAATAGGGTAAACGGATCTTCAAAACCCCACACTACAAACTCCAATGGATGACTTCACAGATGACGAAGATTAATTTCTCCAATAAAAAAAACGTTTCTTTTCAAAACCAACACATTTAAAAGAAAAAATAATGATTGCTTCAATGTCATACTTGCTTGTTTTGTATATTGCATTAATAAATTGCTGTGCTTGCTTTAATTATTAATTCATCTTTATTCTGAATATTATAAGATTTTACATACATAATGCTGTTTAATGTGATTTGTTTTTTTATGTTAGTTTTCAAATTTATTTTTTCTATTTTGCGTTCGAAATGAACTCATTATGACACCCAAAACAAAATCGAAATGAGCTTCATTTCGATACGTTTTTTTTTTTCATTTTTCAATGTTGGCGTAGTTCGAACACAGAAATAAATATCATTGCTGTCATTTGATTTTAAGAATTTAAGTACATTTGACAGATGTGATATATGTTCGTACTCTACACAAACAACGTATATTGTATACAATTGACAACAAGATATATTAGTTTCTAAGTCACTCATGTTTATATTTTTAAATAAAAAATCAAGTAATGTTAACGAAAATTAATAAATAATATGTAATGTAATATACTTCGTAGATAGCAAGATTTAAATTTGACAATGTCAAGTATCAATGTGACCAACTGCATGCTTTATATAAAAATTAAACTCTGAACTTCCAAATTAAATAATTCAAATTTATTAATGTAAAAAATGCAAAATAGAAAAAATAGTATAAAAAACTCGTTTCATAAGGCCTTTTGCCGCACTCGCTCTTTAGAAAACTCGCCGCTATCGCGGCTCGTTTTCTAAACTGGTCTCGTGCTGCAAAATGGTGCCTTATAAAACTTGTTTTTTAATATACTATTTCGGTATTTTTTCATTTGAAAACAGACAGCACTCAAAAAAAAAAAATATTTTTTATAATAAATCATTGTAACATTTCAACAACCAAAACCTTCAAATAACAGTCTTTTCCCTAAAATTTATTTTTTCCGTAGACTTAAATATTAGGTTAGCTTAATGAATGTCACTTGGCAACTCTTATTTAACAATTTAACCTGCTACTAGTAGTACGACATGTAGGTTAAATCACTTAATCAATCTAAGACATAACTGATTTAATCCATGGCATATTCCGAAAACTTGTGTCTCACTCAATATAACGGGTGTTCAGAAACATTCGAAGCCAAGTGGGCTCTGAACAAAAAATCGTATATCTTTACTTAAGTATCTGATTTGTAATAATTATTAAATGTCAACTGTTGTCTGTCAAAAATCAATCTACCTCAGACATGACTTCATATTTTCAAGGACTACTTTGACTTCGAATGTTTCTGAACACCCGTTATATAACAATTAAAGAATTGTTGAGTTAGAGTTTGCTTTCATAAGCCTGTTTTATGATTTCGAGATAATAGATTTTTCTACGAAAGTAAGTTCTTATTATGTAAAATTAAGGTTAGAAGAGAATGGGGGAATGCCGGTAGTCAGGTAGCCCCGATAGGTTCTATATTTCTATTACGACAAAGTTGTTTCAATGTCTGATTAGTCCTGCGATTTAACGGCGCTCTGGTGAACTAAAATAGCAAACGCAGCCATTACTGAGTCAGTAGTTTTCGTGTGACCTAAGGCCAAAGTCACTATCGTGTTTATCTCCTCACTGTTCCCACCGACTTCAGCCTCTCGACGTTACATTTTATTCTCCGCTCAAATGGGCATTTAAAGCAGGGTGTTCCCGGTACATGAAATCAGAGAGGCTGGTAAGAATTACCCCGTATGAATTACTGTTGGGGTTGCTGTGTGAAGTTTTAAAGCCACTGGTATTCACCCTTTTAACCCCAACATCTTTTCTGATATTGACTACTGCGCTGCAGATGCACATTTAGTTGGACCAAATTCGTCTCTTCCAGTTGTTGAAAATGACGAGGTGGAAATAGAAACTCATGAATTAGCTTCAGTGGTATCGAGTAATGCTGAGCACTAATCCTCACAGCCACTGGTCAGTAAGCACCTTCCCACTGCCACATTTTAGGACCTAATTCCCCTTCCATCAATTTCTTCTGCTCCTGCAAAATTCAAACCAAGGGAAAAACAGAAATCAACAATTATGACGTCAACATCTCAAAAGAGAGAGTTAGAAATTGCTGCAGAAAAAAGGAAAAACAAGGAATTAAGAAAAGAAAACGCAGAACTTAAAAAACGTACAAGAGAGCTTTTTCGTCAGTTAGACTTACCAATGCCTACAAAGTCCATTAAGAAAGGGAAGGGGGTTCAAAACAAGAACTTAAAGCCTAAGAAAAATAAAAACAAGAAGATTAAGAAAGACTTGTCTGACTCCGACGATGAAAATGCAAATATTGACGAAAGAAACCTCTGTGACGATGACGAAATGGATGATTTACAGGACACTGAAAATAAAAATACATGCTTTGTATGTGGCGAGTTTGGATAAGATGGAGAGATTTGGTACCGATGTACAGGCTGCGGCATTTGGGTGCATTGTTTTTGTACTGCAGAAGCATTCCTATGTGACAACTGCATTAAGGACTAATATGACCAAGTAGTGGATCAAGATTTATTACTATGTAATATCATGAAATGCAGTCACTTAGATTTAAAAATAATTTGTTCCATTACTCATCAAGTACAATTTATAAACGCAAAGTCTGATTGTTAAAACTGACATTCATTCAACCTATGTTATTTTTTTATTATAGTATTTCTTATAAATAAAGAATTTTTGAGTGTTCTTTATAACGAAATTGTGTATTATTTATTACATCCTCTTAACTTGAGAGTTAAATATATGTTTAATACAAAATTGATTTTATGCATATAATATACATGGCCGAATACCCTACAGCCATTAACCCAAGGGTAATAGTTCTAGTTTCTATTTTTTTAATTTTGTATCTTAGTGTTAGACGTGTAAGACATTTGCAACATAAACTAGACATTCTATCTATCTATCCCTATCTGTAGGGTATATTAATAATATGTTTGCGTTTGTTGAAGGGCATTTTATGAGGGAAATTGCTTAACATACCGGCATCCCCCCATTCTCCCCTACAATTCAACTTTAACTGCAAATATAAGGTAATAAAGAATAAGGTGTTTATCCATAAACTAATCTCATAAAACCAGTATAACAAATTATTAATGTTATCAATTATTAAACAAATAATAGAACTAAAATAAAATTGTTTAAAAAAGAAACAAGAAAATTTAAAATTTTATAGAAATCTACACTATTTTAACTGAGAATACATGTTAATAATACATACACATTGTTTAAATTAACCATTAATATTAAAAAAAAATTACACAATAAGTGTTCCCCCCTATAAAATATTATATCATTTATATGTATCTATGTTATCTATTAAATACATATATAATTTTTCCCATAATATATGCAAAGTTGAAAAATTCGTACTGCATAATACTTTCACTAAAGGAATACAATTAGTTCACATTACAACGCAATAGGTAATAGGTAATATGAATATTATATTTGAAACTAATTCATGCGAAATTAGCAATATCACATTGTTACGTCTTCTGTTGTTCGAGGGAGGATAACCTTGCGAATTCCATCCCCAATTTCCTTATAAAAACATTTACAGCATCCGATTACTTCAGTCAATCACGAATAACTGTTAACATAGCACGTCTTCACTTTTTGCTAATATTTATTAGTTCATTTAGTGCGCTTTTGCAATTAAGAGATTTATTACAACTACAGGTAAAATAAGTGCGCATTTATTTTGATTATTACTTTCATAATATTTTATTTATGTTTAATTATATATTTTTTAAAGGCTATCACTATGAAAGTTACTATAATTGTATTGATTTACATCGTTGTTGTAAATGGTAAACCACAAGGATTTCGTGAAGATCCGCCTGAACCTGTGAGTATTTATACTTTTTTTTAAAAATTTGAAGTCTTGTGTCCTATTGAATAAAACGCACTAGCCTCGGTTTGCGCATCTTTAAAAACAGCAATTGCATTCAGTTAGTACCCAATTTTGATCTGCTTTAATGATATGATAGTAAGTGAAACAAATATGTGTCGAATTTGAATATACGTAAGGATGTACAGTGTTTATTCTCCCTAACATATAAAACAATATTACTTTTCAACATAGTCACCCTACACCTTAAGACACTTATTCCACCTAAGTTCTAACATATTTACACCTTTTTGAAAAAACTCGGGGTCTTAATCACAGAAGAATCAACTGCTGTCATAACTTCGTCATCGCTATTAAATTTGGACCCCCGAAGATTTTCCTTTCGTTTTGGAAATAACTAAAAATAACTAGGAGCTAGGTCAGGTGAGTATGGTTGATGGTCCATCAGCTCGAAACATGCATTGTTAATGGCACTTAACGAAACAAAGCTCTTATGCACTGGAGCATTATCCTGATGAAACAAAATTCCACGCGCCAACTTTCTTCTTCTTCTTTTTTCTTTGATGCAATGACGAAGTTGATTAATTAATGTAGCGTAATACTGGCCCGTGATTGGATGTCCTCGTTCCAGGTAATCAATTAATAATATTCCCTTGGCATCCCAGAAAATGGTGGCCATAATCTTACCCGCCGAGGGTTGGACCCTAAACTTGCGTGGTGGTGGAGATCCTCGATGTCGCCACTCCTTGCTTTAAACTTTCGAATCGGGATCGAAGTGGTGAAGCCAGGTTTCATCAAAGGTAACAACGCAATCTAGAAATTTTTTAGGATCACTGCTAAACAATTTTAAATTCGCATCTGAAGTCGTGACTCCCTTCGCATTTGTTCGGGTGTCAACATTCGGGGTACCCATCTTGCAGACACCTTATGAAGTCCCAAATAGTCATTGATTATTGTTCCAATTGTACCATTTGAAAAGCCTGTTTTCTCTGCTAAACGTCTACTAGTTAACCGGCGATCTTGTTTAATCAAGTCACAGACACGATCAACATTTTACTGAGTGCGCACAGTTTGGGACAGCCCTTTTGCATGTTCGCAAGTTGTTCTTCCACATCGAAATTCTCGAGACCAATTCTTCACCACCTGATATGAAGGCGCAACATCACCAAGTACAATAACCATACCTTCATGTTGTGTCACTAAACCTTTCTTTTGCAGATATTTAATGACGGCGTGAAGTTCGTTTTTTTTTCCATTTTTCAAAATCTTTGAGCAGCTTCTACTTTAACTCAAGACAACTTTTTAACAAATACAGTTACACGACTCAACGTTAGCACTTTGTTTTACAGATAAACAACGAATGAATGGTGTTGTTGTGTAATGTTTATTTCAACGCCTACTATACTAGGGACAGTAAATACTGTACATTCCTCGTATATATGATGGAAAAATGGTTTTATTAACCGTAATTGGTTTACCATAACATAAAATTTTAAAAATTTTCGATGGAATTTTTCTCAATATTTCATTAGATATTACCTATGTTCAATTCGCTTATAAAATATTTGATTCTTATGATTTTTTTGTTTTTATTTCGATGTACATAAACGGATAAATAGCGTTAAACGGCATTAATGTAAATATAAATTGGCAGTCGTAGTAATCCATTGTAGGAGTTATTGAAGGTTTAATATATAATTTATAAGATGTTACCAGATCTTTTTAATTTTATCGCACAACATAAAAATCAATAACATTCTAATACAACAAAAGTATTTTTAATAATATAAAATATGATTAAAAAATCTGGTGAGAAGAACATAATACAAGTTTTTTATTAATATTTTTGTGAACATATTCTTCTCCAGAGACGCAGATACGTATTTAATCTTTCTACAGATTAGTCAGTGTACGCCCCTGCTGGAAGGATAAATTCACAAAAAGAGCAACTTCGCTATTTCACAGAAGTTATTAAGACCGAGCGTAGTGCATTCAGCGCTGCACATTAGCAAACAGGCGAATCAACTAGCTCTGTCTACATAACAATTGTAGAACTAACAAAGTGTTTCCATCATATGGCACCGTCGTATCTTTGGAAACTGTACTATCGTATATTCACTACTCTTTACGGATCAACCGCATGCGTATATAACCGGTTACATTCTAATACTAGTATGTATATATATATATATATATATATATATATATATATATATATATTTGGTCAACAAAGTACTTATTCTCAGAAAAATAATCAATGTTGAACTTGTGATAATAGAAACATTAAATATCATAATAATATATCATATAAAAGAATTAACTATCTTCATGGTTGCATCATTTATCTTTTTTTTTGTGCTTTAGGTCTCATATATCCAATGTTACATTCTGCTCCGTTCCTAAAATGTGACGGCACTTATTTTTTCTCAATTTGTTTATTAAATTTAATGTTAATAAAAGATTCTTATAGAAAGTTAATATCATTTAACTGTGCAATCTCTATATTGCAATAAAAAAAACTATATTTAGAATATAGATGCACATGTTATGTATAGACTATGCCAAGCTGTTATTATCATTATTTAGCCTATGGCTTATATGGATTGACATTTAAGGTTACATAAACATCTACACACAATAAAGTTAAATAAATTTCAAAATCAAGGCCATTGATCCAGTCCAACGCGGAGCCAGTGACTTTAAAGATGTCAGTCATCCCACCTCCGTATGCTGTAACGGGGCACTTAGCTATAATATGATGAATAGTCTGGCGAGGTTCTCCACATTCGCAAGTCGTATTTCAGTCGGGTCCCCATTTATAGAATGAGTCACGACAGGTGTCTTGGGACATTTCTATTCTATTAAGCATCTTCCATTCGTAGCGAGACAGTTTCACTCCTGGTAAGGGTACGGTAGGATGGGTGATATGGGCCGCTTGAGCGAGTTTCAAGGCTTTTCGATAGTTTCTCCATCTATGATTTGGAATGAAATTTTCTGCTATATGTTGTTCTGCTAGCAATAGTGAAGGAGCTGTAGACTTCTGTCTCTGTCTCGACAGATCGGCATCAGGCAGGTCAATGAGTACTGGTAGGTGGGGATTCGATATTATTTTATTATATTCTCTAACCAGGCTTTCCTGTCTCCGGATGGTGGGAGGTGCAATATGTAGAGGTGTACTTTTTAAACAACCGCTAATTATTCTCTAGCTAGCTATTTAGCCAGACTGAAGCGTTGTATTCAGCCACCGAAAGGCCAAGAGTTAACGCTTTAAGGGTAGATACGTTCGTGCCCCAAGCAGTACTGCAGAGTTTGTGTATTATGATACTTCTAGTGTTTATTTTAGCCGCGGTGTTCTCTAAATGTTTTTTTATAAGAGAGTGTTCAATCAATTGCTACTCCTAGATATTTTGGGTAAGCATTATAACGTAGCAAGTTGTTATTGAAGTACACTTGCGGCTCTAGACGTGCTTGTTGATTATTGAGGTGAAAACACAACATTTCTATTTTATTCATATTTAAAATTAGTCTCCAATAGCGAAATATTTTCCCAGTAAGGACAGGTCCCCTAAAAGTATGCTATTAGTTCCCTCTATGGTTCTACTCCGGGATACAAGAGCCAAGTCATCGGCATATCCAATCTTTTTTGACTTTGTGTCTGGCATGTCAGAAATATACAGATTAAACAGGACAGGTGCAAGTACCGATCCTTGAGGCAGTCCATCCTGCTATTATTTAGAAGCAAAGCATGTTGTTTAATGAAGATGCTGTTCGTCTGTATGGTACTACGTTGAGAAATTTATAAAGAAGGCCTTCTCTCCAGACCGTATCATATGCCGCAGTTATATCAAAATACGCCACAGTTGCCTTCAGCCGTTTTTGAAATTTGCCTCACTGCTAAGCACCTGGTCAACACGACTACAGTTGGGTCTGAACCTAGCCTGTTCAACGAGAACATGCTTCAATCTCAATGGGCTAAATCACTTTAATAGTAATCTTGTCACCTATATGCAACATGACTTCTAATCATTATACAATAAATAAAAAAATTCTATTCAGGGTGGGTAAGTTCTATTAAAATTGTTAATCAATAAAGCAACCTTTCCAATAATACACAGGTATCCCTCGTTACTCTTTAAAATCTATAGAATCATTTTTCATTGTGTACTCCCTATTATGTTTACAAACAAATTGTTGAAGCGAAACATGCTCAGAGTCATAATATTGACTATGTCCAGCTACTAATGCAACATGACTTTTAGTCATTATACAATAAATAAATCCTAAGAATTAAGTGGTCAATTTCTATTTAAATTGTTGATGAATTAACAAACATTTCCAACCAAGTATGCGCGTACTTCGTTGCTTTTTAGTTACTATAGGATCATTTTTTATTACGTATTCCCTATCATGTTGCCAAAAAATTGTCGAAATGAAACTTACCTAGAGTCATAATATAGACTATGTCCAACTACTGATGCAACATAACCTTTAGTCATTATATAGTAAATAAAAACTAAGTGTGTTATTTCTATTTACAGTGTTAATGAATAAAATTGACTCTCCAACATTAGTACATGAGCAAAAACTAATATGTTCTTAAAATTTTTAGCAAGTCATATGATCGGAAATTTTTACATGTGTTAATGTTAAATCTTTTTGTGTTAACTTATTTATTAGACTATTTCAATATTATATCTCATTATCCTATTAATACCTTAAAGTTACTTAAGTTTTTCAATTTTTTTTCATTTTTGTCTTGTTTAAGCCAAGAGAAAAATATAATTTCTCAAGTTTATTTATTGAAATGAAACCATTATATGTAATTTTATATTTAACATACAGTTACTATGAAAGTTGAACCTAAGACATCTTTTGTCGAAAATTGCAATTTGAATATGCAATTATAAATATCTATTAACATTAGTTTCTCTGGGGAAAATATCAATTTATACATTCTTTTATTCTTCCTAGTAATCGGTGTATCTGAAATCGATTATATCGATATTGATATTAATAGATAAAATGAACTAAAATATCCCCGTTATGTGTAAAATTTTACCCCTTTGATTAAATTTTAAAGAATTTTGGAATGTCAGGGTTTATAATTTTGATTTAATTTTAAAATTAATTTACTCTCTGAAATCAAAGAATATCAGGCACTTGTTATACAGCGATGGTTGTTTTGGCGTTCGTGATGTTGGCATTAGTCAATGAGCGACGCTGAATGCTCTTGTATGGTCTGTCTTAATAACTTTTGTGATAAGGGTGTTATTTGTGGCGAAAGTATCTCTCTAGCAGCATATCCTGATGATTCTATAGTAAGATTAAACATGTGTCTGCATCTCTGGAAAGATATTTTCACGCAAATATGAACTTGTATTGTGTTCTCCACACCCGATGTTTAATAATATTTTTATTTTATTAAAAAATGTTTTGTTTTACACAAATTATGGTGAGGTTTCACCTACTCTTTCTCTCTTAAACATATACTACAGTAAGCGTAAGGGATATCAGACTGTTTGACTTTTTGAATAAGTCGGGCAATTGATTACTAGAGTAAAATCGCTTTGGGAAGACACCAATCTGCGCGAGCGAATCGCGCAACGTGAGCATTAACGCTCTCAAAAACATAGGTCAGGCTGGGTCTAAATTAGCGCGCAATTTAAAATTCGAATTTTACGTAAAACGTTTTGTATTTTTATTTCGTGTGCAGCGGAAACAACATATTTCATTTATTATGTTCGTTTGCCATGAAAATTTCATAAACACATTCTATTGTCTGAATGAATAATAATGCGTTATTATTTTATTCAATTATTTATTTTCATTATAATTTAAACATTTACATATATCACAGTTTTTCTTCTTTTACCAAGATTTTATTCATTATATTTGAAAATTTATGAATATTCATTAGGAGTAAAAATAATTTGTTGTTTACACGTCGTCTTTTATTACTACATAATTATACATAAATACCCTTAGTTACTAATGACATAAATACAAAGATAACTACACATATAAATAAGTTATATTTCAACATTGCTTGCAATATACGACAAAAATTACATTATGACAGTTTAAAGAGTAAAACATAATTTACCATTCATATTTCTCTTTTTGATAAAATTGTACACGTTATGAATGATTTCCCGTGATTGTTCTGCTATTATTTGCCTTTTTTTCACTGGTATTTCAACATCTGCTTGATCACGACATCCAGATGTGGACGGTAAACTAGACATAATAATCTATAACAAATAAAGTACATGTTTCAACAAATCCTATTAAAAATTCATGAAAAATAATGTAATACCTACAGATATAAAGGCCGTCTATTCCAAATAGTTGTGAAAACAACTGATTTTGTAATAAAATTAACTCAAAGAACACGATCGACACCTTACGGACGCTAGAAGACAACTGGAGAATATTACAGTCAATGTTATTCGGCCTGTCTATACATGCAAGAACTATGTCTTTCTCTCTCGTTTGGGGTACACTTTTCTTTATAATTTCCAAATTGGTTTCTGCGTCAGTGTCTTCCCAAATTGACACTACTCTATCTATCTCACTCGCAACTTGCATTTAATAAAGTAAGGAATACAATGAGCATTGGAATGCGCGAGTTACCATTTTATTTCAAATATTTCTCCTAGTGGTCTTACAGCTTAAGTTTATACTGTGACTCGAGTATGTTTCAAATTGCATTGTAATATCACAAAGATATTTATGTCGAAATACTGGTACATGCATAAGATTAAGCTTTTCATGAGATTAATCGTATTTACAATTTTAACTTATGTTTTAATTAAATATATATTCCCGAACACCTTAGAAGACTACTAATATTTGTATAATTATAAATTTCAATTTGTTGGAATATAATTTCGATTTAATTTTCCTCTATTTTCTAACATTTTCTTAATTATTCCAGTACGATTTTCAATACAAGGTCGATAATCCACCAACGAATACCTTCTTCGGTCAAAGCGAAAACGGAGACCAGCAAGGTGCGAAAACTGGATCTTACTATGTTCTTTTACCTGACGGAAGAACAATGACAGTAGATTACAGAGCTGATGAACAAGGCTTCGTACCAAAGATCTCATTCGGTGGAGCGACTCCGGGCCAATTTCAAGGATAATGAAATGAAATAACTCTAGTTTTATTTGATTGTACAATGTACTTTTATAAACAGAAAATTATTATTTTTGTCACTGCTACGAATCTAAAATAAAGAGTATATATTTTTTAATTTTTTTTATATGTTTAATAATAAGAAAGGTGAATTGTTTTATATAAAATACCATAAATTAAATTCGAGTTATTTATTTCAACACATCAGCTATATCTATCAAGTCTATCAAGTATACGAAGGAGGAAAGACTACCGTTCTAAAATGTAATATAATATGTGAGTATATGTCGCATGGAATCAGACAAAATACATCATTCCGTATAAATGAAGGAGATACACAAACAGGTATCAAAGAGCCTACCATATAAAAAAAACCATAATATTTCAATAATTTTTTTTATTTATTCAACATTTGATTTATGATTTACACATTGAACAGAACGTTCTTTGTCCGGTCTGCAAACCACTCCTCTATGGCACATATAACTTCATCATTTGCCGAAAATCTTTTACGTTTCAAATGTTTTTTTTTAGTTTCGGGAATAAATAATAGTCGGACAGTGCTAAATCCGTAGACTAGGGCGGGTGGTCAATCAAACCAATTTCAACATTTTTTTTGCAGTGCATTGAACGACTTATGCGCAGGAGCGTTGTCTTGCAAAAGTAGCACACTTTTGGCCTATTTTCCACTGTATTTTTACATAATTTTCTTTCGTAATTTAGTCAGCAACTTAATATAATTTACTTCGTAATGCTTCCACAAGCCGATTTTTTAAAGCGGAATCTTTCGCTTTCATTCTTGAATTGTTATTGAATCGTAGTGATGAAATCACTTTTTGTTTAAATAACAAACGTATCCAAGAATTTTGAAGGTTCCTCTTCAAAACGACGATAGACTTTCTTCGAAGACGTCAATTGACTGCGCGACTATCAGCATTCAAGCATCTCGGAATTAATTTCATGGAAAGCTTTCTCATACGTAAGTCATACTGAATGATATGAAACACACGTTCTTAGGAAATATGTAATGGTTATGCCAATATACAGGGTGGGGCAGAGGAACTTGCTTATTGCAGTTGGCAGTCTTGAAGCGACGGCTGCTGTTACAAGGGTGGGGCTAAGGTCACCCGAGAGGGCGTTGCTTAAAGTTTATATCCTACTCGGTTCAGTCGCCATCATGGAGTGGACAAAGATTCAACGCGCGTTCGCAGTTGAGGCGTACTTTTCTAATGGTCATTCCATCATCGCTACGCAACGTGCATTCCGTGCCCATTTCAATATTGCGCCCCGTGGCCGTGTTCCTTGCCGAGAGTCAATTGTTTTATGGGTAAAAAACTTCAGAGACACTGGTGGTGTGAAGAAGAAAAAACCTGGACTTCCACGAACAGTGAGAACACCTCAAAACATTGACATGGTAAGGCGTTCTGTTTTGCAATCTCCTAAGCGTTCTGCACGTAAACATGCAGCTGCTGTTGGAATGTCTGCTCGTTCAATCAGACGAATCCTTCATGAGTAACAGAAATTCCATCCCTACAAATTGGCAGTGGTACAGGATCTCATCGCTCGTGATCTTGCTGTTCGACAAAATGCATGTGAGGCGCTACTCAACATTCCTCAGGACGCCATAGTTTTCTTCACTGATGAGGCTCACTTCCATCTTTCGGGATGTGTCAACAAGCAGAAAATGCGTTATTGGAGCCCACACAACCCCAGACAACTTCATCAACGTCCCTTACACTCGGAACGTGTTACTGTTTGGTGTGCGATACCGCAAGTTGGAATAATTGGTCCATGGTTTTTTGAAGAGAACAACCGGACAGTCACTGTGACTTCAGACCGATATGTCAATATGGTTCAAGAATTTTTCTTGCCAGCACTTGAAGAAATGTGTGTGGGACGAGTCTGGTTCCAGCAGGACGGCGCCACGGCGCACACCGCACGACTGTCAATGACTGTTTTGCGCCAACACTTTCCAGGGCGGCTCATCACCTCGAGAGGCGATCTGCATTGGCCGGCGCGGTCCCCTGATTTAACCCCCTGCGACTACTTTCTGTGGGGTTATCTCAAGTCATTGGCTACAACGATCGTCCTAGGACCCTCATTGAATTGAAGAACAACATTCGTCACGCTGTTGCCAACATACCCGTGGATATGCTGCAGAGAGTTCACAATAACTTTCAAAATCGACTGAGACAGTGCATTCAAAATAATGGACGCTATTTGCCTGACATAATTTTTAAAACTTAGTAAACATAAATTTCCAATGCTATTCTTTATGTTGTTTTAAGAATAACATTTGTATTTGTACATATTTTGTTTTTATTGAGTAACCAAATAAGCAGGTTCCTCTGCCCCACCCTGTATGATCCCAATTCGTCGATCTTCTACAATCATATAATGAACAGAATTAATGTTTCCGGAGTGGTCACAGAAATTGGTCTTCAGAGCGGTGCTCATCATTAACATCTAATTTGCTCCTCTTAAATTCCGCAAACAGGTTTTCAATAGTGGCGAATGAAGAACACAGATCATTTAAGGTTTCTATTACATCAGCAAAAATTTCTTTGCTTGGTAACCTGGTAACCTAAATACTAAATAATTGAGTGAAACTAGTTTTTTTCAAATCTAGCTTTTTATTAGAAATGCCGTTTTCAAGAATTCAAGGCTAACTATATCTCAATACCCTCTCGTATATATACATCTTATATCTGACCCATAAGGCATGGAGCAACAACGATTTGCGACACTGAACACGAGTAAGAAGAGAAACGATATGTTAAAGAAGCACCAGTGAAGAATGGATAGTGCAGCGTTAGATAAGTTAGAAGATGGCTGATAACTAAGAGGAAATTAGAGAAAAGAAAATTACTCAGAAGATATGTCTCTCTTCTAAGGTTTTTGTGTTAACGAGAAAATTGAAAAACATTAAGGAATGTACAAGCAATAAACAAAACGAATTGAACAGAAAAAGAGTACTAAAGTCACACGAAAATTCAGAAGCTGCAGAACATGTGAACAAGAACATATATAAAGTGCATTTTGAAGGCGTTGAAATATTAAATACCACGAAAATACTTTGAAATATAAAAACAGCAAAACCTTCGAGAGGACGTCTACAAACCTAGCTACATTTGAAGAAATTCATTACGAGAGATCGTCATGGTCGATGAAATGAAGGTTACCCACCAGTCTTCAGTCTGAAAAGACTTTCTTAAGAAGCTAATAATATGAGAATTATAATGTTGATTATTACAACAATTGCACAACAAAATTAAGAAAGAGATTGCATTATTGATGTATTTCAGATCTTAATAGAGTAGGATGGCACAAATACAAAACGCTCCTAAGTAACTATCAAGAATCCTACTTCAAATCTTATTCAGAAACTGAATTTTAGAAATTATTTACATCTTGCACCATTAAAAAAAAATTTAACACAAAAAAGTAATGGCTGCAATTTTTTGGAATTCGGAAGGATATTTCTCCTAGTAAAATTATCAACGATATCCTTTTATATAAATCTAAACTAGCAATTAATGTTAAAAATCCAAAACTGTTCTATTCTACTACGACAATGCACAGACATACAGGGTTAGTTAAAAGTATGGAGACGGCGATTTATTGTCGTTAATATTCATTTTAGGGAATTATGTTCAATATAAAAGTTTGTTAGGATATTTTGATCTACATTTGAGAATATTTGAATTTTTTTTTCTTCAATTGTTTTTTAGTTACGCCTGTCCGCGCCGTTTTTTTAAATGGGAACTAGTAAATTTTACTCTACCATTCGATAGAGATTTTTTATCTCTTTACAATAATATATTTGTTTTTTTTTAAATTCATTTTAATAACTTTTTTATAAGAAAAGGCCGGTTCATATGTTTAACAGATGTTCGGTACATCGCAGATAGACAGAAGCGTAGCGATAAACAAACTTGAGCGACATAATTTTATCAGTGGTTATTGTGTATGTCAAATCATTGACAGAAATAATTCATTTGTGCAATTTGTTGCTGTTAATATTAACAATGGCGAGTTTAAGTGAACATGAACGAATTGAAATACTTATGATGTTGGGTTATGGAGATAGACGCCGAAGTTTACAAGACGTTTGTAATTTATTTAATGATACGCATCCAAATAGAAATCCAATTTCTAAATCCGTTGTTGGTAAAACTTTAAGATGCTTTGAACAAACGGGTAGCGTTAAAGATTTACCAAGGAGTGGTAGACCTAGAACAGCAAAAAGTGATGATAACAAACTGGATATTTTATTGGCTGGCTGTATCTGAATATCCCCATTTATCAACCAATCAATTAGCGGCCAATTTCAATATTTCACAGTCATCGATCGTATCATTTTTAAAAAGTGAAAAGTATAAACCTTATAAGGTACACTTGTACACGAGTTAACGGAAGATGATTTTGATAGGAGATTACAATTTTCTGAAGAAATGTTAAATATTTGCAATAATAATAAAAATTTTGTCAACAATATTATTTTCTCTGACGAAGCTACTTTTTGCCTTACCGCTGAAGTAAACAGACGTAACTGCAGATACTGGTCATCGGAAAATCCCTCTTGGTTTTTGGAGCACCATACGCAGTACCCCCAAAAGGTTAATGTTTGGGTTGGCATTCTAGGCGGTCATATTATCGGTCCCTTTTTCATAAATGGCAATTTAACTTCGGCTCTGTATTTGCAGTTATTGCAAAATGAAATAATACCTGCTTGTGCTACGCCCTATCCTCATGAAAACAATGAACACCTGCCCAATGACAGTATCTGGTTCCAGCAAGATGGCGCCCCACCACATTATGGTGTAAATGTTGGTCAATATCTGGACAACGTTTTTCCCCACAGATGGATTGGAAGACGAGGAACCATTGAATGGCCAGGCCTTTCGCCAGATTAAAGTCCTTTAGATTTTTTTCTTTGGGGATACGTAAAAAACAAAGTTTACAAAGATAAGCCCGATAACGTCGAAGATTTACAAATCCGAATTACCAGAACGATACAAGAAATTCCCCGAGATTTTTTACAGAACTCTGTTCCGGGTTTTGTAAATCGATTGGGTCATTGTCAAATTACTAATGGACGACAATTTGAACACTTACTTTAATTTACTTTGTTAATAATTTGTTCAATTTTTCTTGTAAAAAAGTTATTAAAATTAATTTTAAAAATACAAAAATATTATTGTAAAGAGAAAAAAATTCTCTATCGAATGGTAGAGCAAAATTTACCAGTTCCCATTTAAAAAAAATGCGCGGACAGGCGTATCTAAAAAAACAATTGGAGAAAAAAATTCAAATATTCTCAAATGTAGATCAAAATATCTTAACAAACTTTTATATTGAAGATAATTCCCTAAAATGAATATTAACGACAATAAATCGCCGTCTCCATACTTTTAACTAACCCTGTATAAGTACCTTGTTTAATACAAATTGAGATAATCTGTAGCCCGTTCGCACCGGGAATATCGTTCAGAGTTGCCAGGTTTTGATGTGAAGATATTTGAATAAAATATTAACGCTAATACAATATAATAAGCTTGCGAAACTTGATTTAATTCTAAAATGCTTGAAAAATTAATTAAAGTAATTACATAAATAGATTCTAGATATAATAATGGTTATGCGATATTTGTGATTACGCGCACAGCCTAAACATTAGCTACAAAATTTTTAATATATACAATACAAGTATAATTAAGTAACGAATGATTCAAAAATAATCGATTATACCGAAGTCCCTGGATATGATGGCTATCCATGGCACCCGAAATTATTCGAAGAGCTAATTTGTCATCAAATTCTAATACATCTGCCCACGCTTATCTAAAGATATACAAGTTCAAATGAGTTTTGCTTAATGCTTAACTGAGTTAGACAGATTCATTAGCAGTTATGTATATAAAATATATTAATTTTATGATTACTTCATAGTTCATTTAAATAATTTTTGTTTTGCACAATACCAGTGGCGGCTCGTAATAATTTGCAACGTGTGGGCAAAATCATCTCAAACAAAATTGGCACGAAGACGCCTTAACTCCCTATAAAAAGATATTTTGTCCAGTTTACAGGAAGAATAGTTTTTATCTATTTCGGTGCTCTATATTAGTCAATATGTTATACCATTAATTAATTTTGTAAAATTGAAAGTGTATAATATATTGTTCCACAAGAATCGACGAGGTCTAGAGCAACTCTTGCTGAGAAAGGAGCTCAAGGAAAAAGTTTTGTAAATTATGGGTTAAGGTTAGTAGGATCTAATCATATATAAACAAAACTAAAATAAAATGAAATGAAACAAAATTCAAAACAGAAACTAAAATATATTCTCAAAATACAGTATAACCTCCTTATAATTGACACTGACGGGGAATCCTAAAATGTCCAATATATGGAGATGTCCAAAATGTGGAGGTGAAAAAAAAACGAAAAAAAATATTCATTCTCATATCAATTTAATCACACATAATAAGACGAAAGTCGAAAAAAATTTACAATACTTAATACACATACATACATACATATTTTATGCTAGATTTTACTTGAAATAATCATTAATTGTTGTTTGTCTTGCTTTTTTCATTTTATGTTTAAATATCTCAGATTCACATTCAAGAAGAGCTTGAGAAATATTGTTAGCAATGTTAAAACTGTTAGTGCTTAAGAAATAGTTCTCAAGATCTTTTAATTTTTGATGGGCTTCTGAAATATTTGATATACTAGTTACAAATTCCTCTTCAATCTCATTTTCCATTTCATCACTGATATCAGTAATTTCATCGATACAATGTATAATGGAAACATTAGGATTTACAGTAAATAACTCATTATCAATTAATGCTTATATGCTTAAATCTAAATTAGTGATGTTAAAATTGGGAAATAAAAATGCTAATGGTATATTATCTTCTATATCGCACTCTACACTTAGATCACTGTCACTTTGATATAATCCGCATTTTTGAAAACAGTTTCTTACGGTCACAGGCGAGAGTTTTTTCCAAGCAGCTGATATCCATATTAATGCAGTGACTACCGTAATGTTTTTTTCTACCATTTCTAGTGAATTTTCAGTATCCATTAACGCCAAAAGCCTTTTTACAAGCATGCTCCGGTAAATTACCTTAAAGTTTTGAATCACACCCTGGTCTATAGGTTGACAATGCGAGGTAGTATTTGGAGGCAGAAAAAACAATTTTACGTTTTCCAATGAAATCTTCGGATGAGAAGTGGCATTATCAAGAAACAAAATTACATACCTTTTTTCTTTCTTCATCTTGTTATCAAAGTTCTTTAACCAAGCTGACATAATATCCAAAGTCATCCACGCTTTTTTGTTAGATATCCATCCTATCGGCAACTTATCCACATGAGCTCCTTTAAAACATCTAGGTTTCTTCTAACGGCCTTTCCTTATCACCCTCCATATTTGAACACAACAATATAGTTAGTCGTTCATTTGCAGATTTTCCTTCGGCACATTTATCACTTCTTAACGCAAATGTTTTTGTCGGAAGGGCGCGGAAAAATAAACCGGTTTCATCAGCATTCAAAATATCTTTCGGAGAGTAATCTTTGCATATTGATTGCAACTTGACTTTCCAATCGTCTAGATTTTGCATGTTGTTACACATAGCGTATAGAAGTTTAATTCACTTAATTAAAAATATATTCGTTTTTAAATATCCCATATTAATTATATTTTAACTTAAGACATTTCTTCTGTATATTCGTTTCCAAAGAGAAAGTATTTTCTTTTGTTATAACCCCAACCGCCGACGACCCTTATTACCTGAACCGTCAACCGATGACCGAAATGTTGAATTTAGAATGTCGAATTTCTTCTAGATGAATTCCATATTTTAAATTGTTTTAATTTAATATTATTTACATCTTCTTTTATATGTCTTGTTTGATATCGTTAGGAAGCTTATATCACAAGGGTTATTTTAAGAATATTTATGACATTGACAGACCAAGTCTTCAGGCCGCGCGTTTAATTAACTATTATTCGAGATATCGACCCCCTCTTCGATACATCATAAAACCAAGCGTTTCTAGACATTTTCTATCGACGAAAACTAACAGTTCCTTCTTCGCTTGCGACCCTTTCGTGAGAAAACAACTCCTCGTGTACTGTCCAAGTCATGACGCTATCACGCCGACCAGGTGTTCTTCAACTTCTAAGGTAAACTGCATTGTTCTATGCATATTATTCTTTTAAGTGAATTCATATTAATTTAACTCATTTCTTATTCCTCCGGAAAAACATCGCCCTACATATACTTGTTCGAGTATATCTTCAGACCACGTGGACGACCATCGCCAACTTTAAGGTAACTGTATTGTTCTATACAGATATTATTTTTTATTCATCGTAATTAATTAACCCTTAATTTACTACTCCATTTAACGCTCGTTTCAGAGTATTTTTATGTGTTAATTTTAGTTACGTAATTGCCGCTCCTCGTGTACATATTACTTTATTTTGGTTGCTTTTAAATATACGAGTTCAAATCTTTATTATGTAAATATAAATACAAAATTTAAGGACGCCGCTGTGTTTTATTTTATGTATTAAGTTGTTGTATATTTATTTTAAATTAACCAATACCACGCACGTCCTGGACCTTTGAAGGAACTTCACCAGCATCCGTAATTATTTTAATTTCTATCAAATAATTTTATTATTATAAATAGCCGAACCCCCCTCTATTTGTAATAAGTGACGCCCGGAACGTGAGGCAAAATTTGATTTAGTGTAAATCAACGAATCCACAGCAACATGGTGAAGTCAAAGGAACAACAGGAAAACTCTTCTAATTCCAAATCGAATGATTTGGTGGCGCCTAACGAAAACTCATCCGATATACAAGGTTTAATCAATGTTTTACAGGAATTTTGTAGATCAGTTGCAACACCACGTGTATCACCTCCAAAGCCAGATGTTTTTAGTGGAGATATTTTCCAGGACCCTGAAGTATTCCTCCAACAACTAGAAGCACATCTGAAAGCAGAAACGCTAAGCCCTGCACGAACGATAGACGAAATCGCAACATATCTTCACGGAGAAGCAGCATTATGGTTTGAGCAATTCGATAATCAAATTGATTCTTTTGAATGTTTTAGCGAATTATTTCTTGAACGTTACAAGTCGAACGAACGTAAGGACAAACTTCATGAAATTTTATACGGACATTTTCAGCAAGAGAATGAACGCGCAGTTCCTTTTCTCTTAAAGAAAAAACGATTGTGCAATCGTTTATATCCAAATTGGGATGATACGAAGATCGCAGCGTTAATCAAGAGGCAATTACGATCCGAATACAAAGTGATGTTAGGACCGAAATCTCTAGAAACATCGAAAGCGCTAAGAGAAGCATGCATGGAGATAGACAACTACATTCATGGCGATCCAGCAGACATTTACGCAAGTAAGATATCGTCTTTATCCTCTAAATCAATTTCAGGCAACAAAGTGAAGCAATTAACGACGAAAGGATTACCGCCATGAGATTACTGTTCTGATAATCACTGGCATCGCAACTGCCCAGTTCTGCGAAAGAAACAAGAACCATCGTTGAATTATATACAGCATAATTCATCACCGAAAACACCTCGTATATGTGTTGAAGTCACAGGACACGCTGTCGACGCCATCTTAGACACCGCAGCGACAAATAACTTTGCCGCTCCTGCAATTGTTAGACACATAACTTCAAACAAGGTCAGTACAGCATCATTAGGACACAAATTTGCACACATGACTATTACCGGAACTGGGATCGTAAGTGCACGCATCCAGAATCAAGTAATAGAAGTCCCTGTACTAATTGCACCGGATTTGCGAGAAAACTTAATATTAGGAATGCCATTCTTCGAAACGCAAGAAGCGGTATTAAATATAGGACAACGTTGTTTACATTTTGGTAAGAAAAATCGTAAAACAATTAAATTCTTTACAGCTCCCGAATCTTACCATGAAACCAAATGTAATCCTACAATTAACCCTATCCCACCTCCACGCGCAATCGAGTATGTTTGTTTTTCACAGAAATCAAGATCGCCTAAATTAACTAGGTCAACGCAGCTACAGCGAAAGAATTCTCCGAATCGACATCGAAGCACAACACATCAAGAGCAGGTAGAAACGATCCCCTTCGAGCGACGCCGCTGCATACCTCTCTTCGCCGCCGTCGATTTGCAAGACCAGGGACAGTCAACAGCAACCGAGCGAAAACGGACAAAACACGCCATCGAAAATCCAAGAATCAACGCCAAATACCAACAGCAAGATCGCCGCTACAGGGTGAATAGAACGCGAACGGGTATTTCAATTAAATGTTAGCAATAATGATTTAATCAAATTAGTTAGATATGTAATGATAGATTAGGGCCCATTCTCTTTTTTGTTTTCGTTCGATATTACATATTTATACTACATTGTGTCGCGACTAACACCTAGCGACTTACTAATCAGTTCAGTTTTTTTCTTTTGCATTTAATTAATCGAACACTGATTAATTACTCAAGTCAATTAGTTCAAACTGTACCTCTGATTTTTAAGAGCGCAGACTTGCCTAGTACGGGTTTCCAGGTTTCCCCGTACGCCATACGTAACATGGTGTGGGTACAGTATAGCACAAATCGGTCCTGGCCGTGATTTGTCCTTAAATTAAAGTTAAACTTAACGTAAAATTAAACTTAATAAAAATTTCTTATGCAAGACACTCATAGACAAAAAAATGTCTTTCAAAGGGTGGGCGAATTGTTACACATAGCGTATAGAAGTTTAATTCACTTAATTAAAAATATATTCGTTTTTAAATATCCCATATTAATTATATTTTAACTTAAGACATTTCTTCTGTATATTCGTTTCCAAAGAGAAAGTATTTTCTTTTGTTATAACCCCAACCGCCGACGACCCTTATTACCTGAACCGTCAACCGATGACCGAAATGTTGAATTTAGAATGTCGAATTTCTTCTAGATGAATTCCATATTTTAAATTGTTTTAATTTAATATTATTTACATCTTCTTTTATATGTCTTGTTTGATATCGTTAGGAAGCTTATATCACAAGGGTTATTTTAAGAATATTTATGACATTGACAGACCAAGTCTTCAGGCCGCGCGTTTAATTAACTATTATTCGAGATATCGACCCCCTCTTCGATACATCATAAAACCAAGCGTTTCTAGACATTTTCTATCGACGAAAACTAACAGTTCCTTCTTCGTTTGCGACCCTTTCGTGAGAAAACAACTCCTCGTGTACTGTCCAAGTCATGACGCTATCACGCCGACCAGGTGTTCTTCAACTTCTAAGGTAAACTGCATTGTTCTATGCATATTATTCTTTTAAGTGAATTCATATTAATTTAACTCATTTCTTATTCCTCCGGAAAAACATCGCCCTACATATACTTGTTCGAGTATATCTTCAGACCACGTGGACGACCATCGCCAACTTTAAGGTAACTGTATTGTTCTATACAGAGATTATTTTTTATTCATCGTAATTAATTAACCCTTAATTTACTACTCCATTTAACGCTCGTTTCAGAGTATTTTTATGTGTTAATTTTAGTTACGTAATTGCCGCTCCTCGTGTACATATTACTTTATTTTGGTTGCTTTTAAATATACGAGTTCAAATCTTTATTATGTAAATATAAATACAAAATTTAAGGACGCCGCTGTGTTTTATTTTATGTATTAAGTTGTTGTATATTTATTTTAAATTAACCAATACCACGCACGTCCTGGACCTTTGAAGGAACTTCACCAGCATCCGTAATTATTTTAATTTCTATCAATTAATTTTATTATTATAAATAGCCGAACCCCCCTCTATTTGTAATAATGTTTACATAGGCAGATTCACCACACACACTTTTAAATGATATTTGACAAAATTTCTCCAACCAGCCATTAGACGCTTTGAATTCGGTGAGTTGTAAACTTTGTGCTACTTCCAGCGCCTTTTCTTTGAGTAGGGGTCCTGACATGGGAATATTTTTGTTTCGCACCTTACAGAACCAGTTGAACACTGCTCCGTCGATTGCTAAACCACTAGATTTTTGAAACTTCCTTTTTTGAGCTAGGTTTCCATTTTTCTCGAAAAGTTCTTTTATTTCACTTTTGTTTTTCACTATATCACTAATTTGCGACTTTCCGACACCAAACTTTTCCGCGAGCTCTCGGACACTTAAGCTTTGCTGTTCACTAACCGCAATAATATCAATTTTATCTTGGATTGTTAACCGCTTTCTTTTACTAGAATCCATGTTGACACTATCAAAGGCTAGTTCAAATTGATTCAAAATATCACTCCACTTATCACCTGAGGAGTAGGCCAGTGGTAAACCGTCGTTCCTTTGTATTATGGGAAAAACCCGAGTAGATATACTTCCACGGGTGCACTTTGTACATACATATGTATTATGGGAAAAACCCGAGTAGATATACTTCCACGTGTGCAGCAATAAAAGTACATACATACATACATAATTGCAAAATTTTATTCGGCGCCGCCCGTCTTGTCTGTCCGTAATTAAGAGATATATTTACAGATGTCTTATTGCTTCGGTGAAATAAAGGGTGTCCGCGTCCGATTTATGGAGGGTCCAATATTAGGAGTGACTATTGTTAAGAAAACCCATTATAAAATTTCGTGCCACAAAAAATGTCCATTTTTTAGAGGTGTCCGATTGTCGGAGGTGTCCATAATTAGAGGTTTTACTGTAATAACAAAAAATTCTACAGAACATGACGAAATAAATATGTAATGCTAAGACGAAGTATGTAGAACTGAGCTGGTAAGGATGTAATATTTAACATATTCACGCATTGTGTTTGTAAATTCATGTGAATAATTTGAAGTACCGAATATATTTATATCTGAATACCAAACTTGCAACTTATTCTGTAATTTTTTTTTCACAAAAATTTTTGGAGACTGCTACACTAACAAATTTAACAGGTTGTGTGGAATCAACAATATGAAAAATTACAAGATTTAAAATTTACACGTCAATGCAAGATATTTATTAATTCGTGGGTACCATAGTAACGTTTGTAGAAACAATGCGTTTTTTAGTACTGAAAATAGTTTTATTTCAGACTTTTGTATCACACTTTGTTGCAGACAAAAAAAAATAAAAAACATTGTTCCTTTTAATAGAAATAAAACATTAATTCTTTTATTTTTTTTTCCTCGAAAACGGTTCATTTTATCGACAATGAAAAAGACTACCTTTTCTTTAGCTTAATGTTCAAAGTATCCAAATTTGTTTTTTTAACTCCTTAAAAATGTTAAAAATGTAAGCATTAAAATGTACAACCTATTCCGCCCCTGGTAAACTAAACATGCTAATTTAAATTTAAGGGCAGTATTTTAAGAGGTCCTTACTACTGTTTATCATATTAAATTTTCATTAAATTATAATAAGTAGTTTAAAAGTTATTCAAGAAAAATTTATTTCCAGTGGCGTCCTTTAGGAGGCCGTATCTCCGTAGGGAGGGCCGCTAGGAAAAAAATTATGGGAACTTGTCATCTTATTTTTTAATGTTCTATCTGAATCCGAGAGATTTCCCACATTTTCCCGGACACATTGTATATTTACAAATTTCCAAATATCCAACACATGTTTGCAAGAAAAAAAGCAAACATTTATTAAACCAATAACACAAGCAAATAATAAAAAGCATTTTTCTATCCAGGCGTAAAACAAGCGTTATATCTTATAAATTTACTAGAAATATAAAGACGAATAAACAAATTAGAATTTATTACCCTCGCTACAAAAGTAAATAATACGAAAAGTAAATAAACGAAAGTCCTACCTTATCTGCTGAAGTAGTCATAATAACAGCAGTTGCCTGGTTGTCGAATTGTGGTCTACCAGCTCTACCTATCATTTGAAAAAGCATACTTTCACTGTAATCTCTATACCCTCCGTTCGTATAATATTTCGTAGACTTAATTATCACTAGATGTGCTGGTAAGTTAACTCCCATAGCTAGAGTGCTTGTCGTCACCAGAATCGGAAGTTTTCCTTCGCGAAAAAGATTCTCCACCAGTCTTCGATCTTCAGGTAACATTCCAGCATGATGGCAACCAACTCCGTGAACTAAAACTTCTTTTATTTTAGGATCATCTAAAGAACTCGTCGCTTTAGCAATAACTCCTTTCTGTTCCGAACTCAAATCTATTGTTAGATTCTGTACCAATTGCTTGCAGGTCATTTCGACGCTCTTCCTAGTACTGCAGAATATCTATCAACATATAATTATTTTAAATTTCTTTAAATTAGAGTTAAACATACCAGAGAAGGCTTTCCAGAGGAGTGTTGTAGAAGAACGTTGTGAAGTTTGTAACCGAGCATAATGTCAAATTTAAAAGGAGAGGACGCTGCTGGATTAAATGGATACCCTTGCACAATCTTCTGCAGTTTAACAGGTCTCATACTGTCGTCGAATCTGGAATTTTGTAAAACAATGCTATTAAAATTTAGACTTTTCTGAACATTTCCAAATCGCCCATGCGAAAGAAAAGAAATTATTGATAATTAATTAAAAATGTAGACAATATGGTTTTAGTAGCTATTAGCAACATGAATCTTATAATCTAGTTTAAAATAATTACATACTTATTTAGAAAAAAATGTGTCTAAGAAAGAAAGCAGGATGTCATTTTTACACATTTTCTGTAGATTCACAATATTCCAACTTAATGTTCAGTACAACCTATTTTTAGTACGCGAGAATAACACTAAACAAAATTTAAAACTTCCTCAATTAATATTCGCATATTTGTATTATTAATGTTTTTAAACAATTTATGTTAAAATTTGATTAAGTACCGAAATTCTTAATAGTCGAAGATATTATCGAATATGTACAAAAAAAGGTGATGACTTTAAGAACAAGTATCCTCATTAGACTCGATTCACCCGTGTCAACCAATACCCAAAGCGAATATACACGGTGTTCATTTAAATTTGACACTATCGCATATGCAACCAAACATACTAATTGGTAATACTGAAATATATTCTCCCAGATAATTTATTAGTGAACTACAATAACGGCCCACTAAAAGCAATTCCAACGGTTGACAATTATATTTATGTGATGTATAAAATTATAACTATTAAATTTGTAATTTGAAAATTGTTCAGTAAATTGCTAGATTGATATATGAACCGTCCCGCTTTGAAATAAACACCGTGGTGCGGTAGGTATTTATCTAAAAATATATATAAAATAAAATTTATTTACTTAAAATCTGTTTAGACGATAATACAAATGTATATGTAGTTTATTAAACAAATTTTATGCGTAAACATGTTTAGTACCCTATAATATACAGTTAGGGCCGACCAGATGTGTCACATTTTCTCACTACCGACAATACTTGTGTAAATTCATAGATTTTTTTAAAAACATTGTAAAATAATACCATCCTTCATGATTTTATATACGTATATATATATATTTTTTTAATTTAGTTTGTAACGTACTCTTTAGATGTAAGCACCTGAGGAAGCCACTGTGTTGGCGAAACAATTGTCATGTTACGATTAAAGATTAAAAGTGAAGATTAGAACCGTAGTTTTATTTCTATTTTAAATTATGGATATTCATCAAGTAAATGCCGAATCAATTCAATTAAAAATATATATATTTTCAGAGAAATTGGAAGAGAAAATGTAAGTATATGTATCATACATGTGCACACACACATGTTTTCACACACACACATTTTTTCATTTTCCCGGACAACCTGGACGGTTGACGCCGTGACACGTTGCAGCTACATTCTTAGACAAAGGTGATTTTGTCATGTGTAGAAATTGATGCAACGAATTAGAGCGGCAATGGCATGTATATGAGAATTCAATATTATGAGTTCTCATTAGCATTACGTTTATCATCATTAGTATATATACACGCAGTATAGAAATGAAAGTCGTATCTATTTCTGGGTAAGGTGTATTGATAATTAGTAATAACTATGAAACGTCGACGTCTGCACATCCCGGATGGATACGGCTTTCACACATTTTTTCATTTTCCCGGACAACCTGGATGGTTGACGCCGTGACACGTTGCAGCTACATTCTTAGACAAAGGTGATTTTGTTATGTGTAGAAATTGATGCAACGAACTAGAGCGCCAATGGCATGTATGTGAGAATTCAATATTATGAGTTCTCATTAGCATTACGTTTATCATCATTAGTATATATACACGCAGTATAGAAATGAAAGTCGTATCTATTTCTGGGTAAGGTGTATTGACAATTAGTAATAACTATGAAACGTCGCCGTTTGCACATCCCGGATGGATACGGCTTTCACACATTTTTTCATTTTCCCGGACAGCCTGGACGGTTGACGCCGTGACACGTTGCAGCTACATTCTTAGACAAAGGTGATTTTGTCATGTGTAGAAATTGATGCAACGAATTAGAGCGGCAATGGCATGTATGTGAGAAATCGACGTCGATTTCACTGTTGAGCCGAGTTTCACATCATTCTTGTATAGTTTTCTTGATTTAAATAAATATGTTATACGTGAATTATTAAAGTGGTGTTTTTATTTATTCATGCGTAGCGAAATCTAATTTATTTATATTGTTAATGGAATTTTACATAGCTTTAAAGAGTGTTTTTTTATCCACGACGATCCTGAGATAAGAGATTCTGTATCCAATTCATGCTCAAAAACGACATCTATTATTAATTGTGGATACTGCTTACAATCAGCTGTTAGTTCACGTTACTAATAAATATTTAATAATTCAAAAAGGCGCCCAATACTTATAGCATATATCAACTATATTAGCATTCTTTACATTATATTTTTACCAGTCCTTGTTACAATATATATATATATATATATATACGTGTTAACTGAATTTCTGGAACTGACCCGCGTTGAAGAGTCCGAGACCAAACTAGTTTCTACTCGAGCTTTAGGCAGACTTGCTGCTGCCATCTTCAGGAGGTAGTTTTCAGAGCGCTACTTGATATAGAATTCTACATCAAGTAGCCGTGAACTATCTCCCGAAGATGGCAGCAGCGAGTCTGCCGAAAGCTCGAGTAGAAACTAGTCTACAAAGGTCACGAAATAATTATCTTTATATATATATATATTAATATGGAACGCTGAAAGGCTTTATGATTATAAATACAAAATTTAATGTTTAAATAAACTGGTAAGATAAATTTTTAAAAAAATGTGAATTATAAATCTCTCTATTAAATATGCTATCAAATGTTACACACAGATGGGGTTGTATAACGTTAAATTTGTTACTTGCGTATGATGCAAAAATACATAATCGTTAATAACGAAGTATACTTAACCTAAACAGCTGTTCATGTGTATAACTTCTTATAAGTATATTCGGGTGGGCTAAAATTTGTGTTATGTGTCCGGCTTCGAAGAACAATTAGACTCTTGTGTGGGCATAGAAAAATACCCTTTAAATTGTAGGTTCGGTGACTGCAATAGAACACTTACAAAATCAGCTGATGCCAATGCAATAAATAATGGTATTTTTTTTTATTCAAATCTACTAAATAAAACGAGTGAGATAAGGACTAATGTAAAAGACTTTAATGAAGTTATTGAAAAACAGGTAAGTGATCAAATTAATTAGATTATGAATATTCAAACGTATCAGGTCACGTGATAAAATAAACATCAAATAATTTCTAGGTTAAACAAAACAACTACGCTACTACAAAATAGTACGCTTCTTTAATGAAACAGGGTAATGGATCACATTCATTACCCTAATCGGTACAGTCTTCTGTGTCTTGACCAGCATTTTGGCAACTACTAGTCCTCGACCCACCTCGTCGTCATCAGCCTTTGGTTCCAACATTGTAACATTTCCGTCCAAATAATCACCCTTCATATACGCCGTCAAAAGTGTCTCACTTCTTGCATCCAGAACAACATTCTCTGCTGTAATTACTTGTACACTCCTACAATTTTTCCCATGAAGAAACAATTCCTCATTGTTTATTTTTAAAGTGCCTTCTTTCATGTTTAACTGGAAGCCATAAGTGTTCATGATGTCTAATCCCAAGATTATTTCTTCTTCTATGTCGGCTACGAGAACACGACGTCGGATTGATGTTGGTCCTATGATAAAATTGACATCTACTTCACCTGCCACAGAAGCTGCTTCTCCAGTAGCTGTCCTAAGTGTCCATTTGCTAGAAAGTAATTCTTTATTCCTGGAAATCAAATCGGGCCGCACGATGGTTTTTGTCGATCCAGTATCTAGCAAGCAAACATAGGTCTTTCTTTCCATAATAGCGTCCACATACAGGCCATTGGTTTGATGTTGCAAGGATTCGACTTGGCTAAGCGTCCTTGGGGCTTCATGATGCTGGATCGATGATTGCCCCCGCTCATCGACCCGCTTTAGTTTTCCTGCTGCTCAGACGATGCTTTCTTGGCCACCTTACCACATTTACTCCGAACGTGACCAATCTATCCACAATTCCAGCATCGCAGTACTCTTCTATTTGATTTGATCTGGTTTAGAACTCTACTAACCACTTGCTCTATGAACTCCTCATTTTCCTGTTTGTCAACAGTGCAGACACGAGCATTGTTCCGAGGCTTGTTTTGCAGTCTCAAACTCAAGCGCGTGCGCCAAAGCATCGATCAAAGTTTTCGGTCGTGCCAACCTTAATGCTTGCTGCGTATCAATATCCCGGACACCATCTATGAACGTCTTGACAGCTAGGTGTTCCATGAAATTATCTGGCGCCATCGAATATGCAAGTCGAACTAGACGAGCAATATCTGCCTCAAATTCCTGAAGATTCTCGCCTTTCTTCTGTGATCGATTCTTCAGTTGGGTATGGTATACTTGCTCCAAATGTGCATGGCCATATCTCATCTTCAACCGCTTAATGAGTTGCGAATAATCTTTACGTTCCTCAGGAGGTAATGTCTGCAAGATATCACTAGCATCACCCCTCAATGCTATGATTAAAGCAGTCGATTTCTCGACAGAAGACCATGCGTTTGCTTCTGCGGTCGCTTCGAATTGCGTCAGGTAAGTTGCCCATGACGTCTTTCCACCAAAGGTTGGTGGTTTGATTCTGGTCTTCGAGATACTCACAGGTTCTTTTTTTATTTCGATAGACCGCGATATAGCTTCTTCGTTGATCTGCTTTGTGTCAGAATGACTCATGGTAACAGGTAATTTCATCTGAGTCATTATTGCTTCTAAAAGTCTAGAATGTTCTCCAATTTTCTCCTCTACAGCTATGAAAACCTCTTCCTTTAAAGCTTCTGAGTTTTCCACTAGTCGCTGTTCTAGAACTTTCTCCAAAGCTCTCGAATTTTCAGAATTCTTTTTTTCCATTATTTCCAGACTTTTTGTCAAGCTTCTAGAATTTTCTAGTGATTTCTTTTCCAGATTTTTCTCGAGGATTGTAGCGGTTTCTATTAGCCGTTGTTCCATATTTTTCGCACTATCCAGATTCTTCTGTTCCATTTGTTCTAGAGTTTTTGCTAAGTTTCCAGGCTCTTCTGCTCCATTTTAGTTTGTGAATCTATTAAACGCTGTTCCAAAGTTTGTGAATTGTCTATTAGTCGTTGTTCATTTTCATCGACAGCGAATTCACGTCAGCATCTCCGCCCGGAACTTGAAAGACATAATTCTCTGGATCCTCGCCTTCTTGGATCAACACATTGCGAAGCTGTTGCTGGAGGATCGCCTTTTTGCCAGTTGTATCCTCATCCCTCTCCTCTAATTCCCGTTTTAAATCAGTCACTTTTAATTCCGTCAGTTTCATTCTATTGGCCATCACGATATTTAAAATCACGTCTTTTCGCACTGTATATTTATTTAAATAGATATTTAATGAACACTTAATTGTCTACTTAGTTTATTATTTATAAAACCCCACACCTGACACCACTGTAAAGTTTGTCTTTTCGGGTTCTTAAATAAATCTATCGATAACTTTAGACACACACTATATTAATAATAAAACGTATAACAATATAAAACTTAACTACTAACAATAAGCACATTTATGTATTTATATTTATGTAACTTTAATCCGCGATGATTCGGTATGGAATGGTCCAATCCCTTCTTCGACGGCTTTTATATCGTGGCTTATATTTTCGCGATGCATGCAGAGCGCTCGAGAAAATGCCAGAGGTATGACGCGTGACGAGTAGTTGGATGAGTCATCACATTATGTATGTATAGTATATCTATCAAAAGTATTGGAAAAGAAAAATGCAAATACATCTATATCTATAAAACTTAATAAATGTCGAGTATATACTTAATAGTATCCGATACTTATCATTGTCGGTATACGATATAATTGCTTTCTCTAGGTATCCGATACAAAAGTATCGAATACATACTTTTTGCACACCACTAGCGCTTGCTATATGTATGTATAACGGGTGTCCGTTTAATTCTGAAGCTGACAGTTTGTGTCAAATTTTGGTAAAGTTAGCATTACTGAGCTTGATTTCGATCCCAACAATTCATGTTAGCGTCATATGCGGTAATCACTTTTGACATATATATATATATATATATATATATATATATATATATATATATGTATATATATATATATATATATATAAATATATATATTGATAAGATGCTAGCTGTGGTGTGATTGTGTTTTAATAGTTAACTTATATTGAGCGCCAGTGATTAAATTAATCACAATTATTAAACTGCGTCCTCTGTACACATAAAAAGGCACTAACTGCAGTCGAAGAGCAAGATAATTAAGTAAATAAAATAATTACTCCCTTCAGGGTTCTAAGTCGGTCTTGAACTATCTCCTTTTTGGTAATTTGGTATAAATAAAATGCTAAACTCATCAATTAAACGTTAACAAATAATACGACAGTATGAAATGATTAAAAAAAAAATATATTGAGCTAAAAAATAGAAATATGTAACAAACATATGATATGAACTAGTGTCTATAGTAAAAATAATGAACTTAACCTACGTGAATCTAATATGTTGTATTGAATAATATATTTGTGGACAAAACTACGTTACCTAACAAATAAATGTATTGCTTATATGAATCTGGTGAGTACCACTGACTTATTTTACATGGTAAACTATACTTATAGCAATAAATCTTAGAAAAAACGATGTTTAAATATTAAAAATCGAAGTTAAAGCAAGTTAGATTCTCTTATTCTGAATTGGCTTATTATAATGTGATTTTAATACGTATTGATAGAATAAGTTGGACGTCAAGAACCTTTCAACTGGATATACGGCGTTGGATCTGGCTGGGCTCGTAGCTATGTATTTCCAAGTCCGGTGTACTAAAACTTGGTCTCGGGTTGCCTCTGATAGTTCTCCCAATTGACCCACGCTTCACCGCTGGAACACTGGTGATGATGCTATGGACGATTGTCGGTGTATCTTCGATGATAGCAGACTCGCTTATACGTCAGCAGGTTGGCCGTTTAATTATGCTTCTATTTTGTGCACTTTGGATGTTGTATTTAAAGATTTGTTAAAATAATTGAAATTAAAACTTGGACATTACGTAAAAAAAATACAGCCATCGGTTGTAAAATTCAATATCTCCTCGCGTCCCTCGTTATTCTTTTATTCTCACCGCCTATTTTAATGTATACAAATAGCCTCGAAATTTAATTATCCCAACATCGCTTTGTGTTTATATTTTAATTGATATTACATTCTTAACTTAATCATAACATTTTATTAATAATTTTCAAATACGGTTTGTCTTCGGGTGAATGCAGGTTATGTTGTTGTTATGAATTTCTAGATGTATTCATTTGTGTTCAATCTAAATTTTAAAAGAGGGCGTGTCTAATCGGTATCAATACAATACTTCAATATAGATAAATTAGATACCGTTATTTACGCGCGAATAATTTGAATTATGAAATTTGAATTAGAAATATAATAATAAGTTATAAAAGTCAAAATAAATTGATTTGTATTACTGTATTCGTTGTATTAATTTATTTACATGTTGATACTAATTTTACAAGCAAAATTCGTCAATTTCACCCTTTTTGTAATTAGTTATAAGTATTGTTCTATCTGTTCCTCTAATTCAGAAGCTGATTTATGGGTGCTACATGAACCATAACATTAAATATATATAAATTGATAAAATCAAACACAATAACCTTACTTTTCGAAATTTTTATTGCCAATACTTGCTAACTACAATTATGAATAATAAAAGCCAATGGAAAACAGGCACGTACGACTATGACAAGAAATGTTAAACACCAATTGACAATAAATATAATTCTCAGTGTGGCAAATACAAACCAAAGAAATTTTCAAAATTTGACAAATGCCAGCTTCAGTATTAAACGGATACCAAATATATGAATTCAATGACTAATTTTAAGCAAAAATGATTCCATTCACTTCCCGGATTCCTAATGGTTCTTGAAATATCGGATTTTGAAGTTGGCAGCTCTATCTTATACTGAATAGTGAAAGGTTAATAGGGTAGATCGGTACACTTGTTTCTGCTTTCTCCTTATTATAAATTATAAGTAATCCTACTAATTACATTCTACATGGTTTTCTCGAAAGACTAATGTCGTTGGCAATTAAAAGATCATTAAATCATGTACAATAAAACTTATAATAATTAACAAAATTAAAATATTATATATATATATACTAAACCAAATATAACTATATGGCATTGTATTACATGAAAAGTTCAGGCATTAGATGATAACTAATCTATTCACAAATCCTTCGGCTATTTATTTTTGATGTCATTGAACGTATAATATAGAAATTATAATTTAATATGTACATGGCCAGCTCTTTTATATATAGAATTCTAGTAATAGACGAATTAAAATTCCAAGATATCCCACAGCGCCGCAGTTGCATTGAAATACAAACATTATACGAATTTGATGGTTTATTCGCTTAAGTAATGTACTTCAGCTATTAACCAGAAATTGGTAGATTTTATTTGCTTAACCAAACCAGTCTTTATTCAACTGTTATAGAGACGGGACAGTACATTTTGTGATTTGATATACGCAGTTCCGGTAAGCCGTGTATCCGTATTTTTAGGGTAAAAAGCATAAATTACTCCAAAGACACAAAGTGTGTATGCAATACTACTTGTTAGTGAAAAATATTTTTGCGATATCAACATTGGCAACGACAAATAGTGTTTTGAAAGATCGTCAACCTGTACAACACCTGAAAATATCGCATTGGAAAGCGACGATATTTTTTAAGTTTAAAGTTGTTCAACGCATTGTGTCCGAAAATATTAACACGAGACAAGTTTGCATAAAAACTACTGAAGGTAGGTTTATTATTATGTTCAAGTTCAAATATTACAGTTTTGGTTGTTTTGAAATGCAACGTTCAAGTTTTTTATTTGTGGGTTGCTGGATACAATTGTGTGTAAATTTATAAATAAGACTGCCAACGCTTAACTCTAGCTGTAAATTTTCTTTTTCAATATATTAGTATAAAGGTAAAGTGGATATTGCAATTTCGAAGCATCTCCTGATGAAGTCAGACCGGTAACTCAAATATTAGTGAATATATATATATATATATATATATATATATATATATATATATATATATATACGAGGCGTGTTTTTTAATTAAGGTCCGTTTTGTTGTAGACACTAGTAGTTCGCGCGCATATCGCAACGAGCGCATGCGTCGTGTACCGGCATGCCTCGGGAACAACTGTGCTCAGTTTCAGCTCTGTAGCTAACCTGTACGGTTCTGTTCTATGCTTTCAAAATGTTTACGATTATCAACTCGCCCGCCGCGTGTGAGGTTCGGTCAGTGATACGGTTTTTGTTAGCAAGGAACCTGTCTGCTGCAGAAATTCATCAACAGATTTGCGAAGTGTACGGTGATACTGTTATGAGTGAAAGCAAAGTGCGTAAGTGGGTACGACAATTCAAAGATGGTCGTGACAACGTTCATGATGAGTACCGCTCCGGTCGCCCTTCTTTGATTAGAGACGATTTGGTGGCTTCAATTGAAGCGAAGATTCGTGAGAACAGGCGCTTCACAATAACAGGTCTCTCAAACGAATTTCCTGACGTGTCGAGATCAGTACTTTACAACATTGTTTCTGAACACATAAAGTTTAGGAAACTGTGCTCCCGTTGGGTCCCGAAACTCCTAAGAGAGGGCCACAAAAACCAACGATTTGAGTGTGCGACGAAGTTCTTGACTCGTTATAACGAAGAAGGTGACGGCTTCTTGAGGCAGATCATAACTGGAGACGAAACATTGGTTTCGCATATCACGCCCGTATCGAAGCAACAGAGCATGGAATGGAGACACACACAATCGCCTGTAAGCGTGAAGGCCAAACAGACTCTGTCCCAGCGCAAAATCATGGCGTCGGTGTTTTGGGATAGGCATAGTGTTTTGTTGGTCGACTTCATGCAACGGGGAACCACTATCAATGCAGAAGCATACTGCCAAACCCTGAGAAAGCTACACAAAGCGATTCAAAACAAAAGACGCGGCATGCTGACAAAGGGAATTGTCCTTCTCCATGACAATGCAAGACCTGACATTGCAGGTCAGACCCGCGATTTATTGGACAGTTTTGGCTGGGAAGTTTTAGACCACCCACCCTACAGTCCTGATCTTGCGCCGAGCGATTACCATCTGTTCCTCCACCTCAAACGTCACCTCAGTGGCAACCATTACAATGATGAAAACGGCAGTGAACTCTTGGTTATCGGAGCAGGCGGCAAGTTTTTATGAAGAGGTATTTTAAAATTGGTTAATAGGTATGATAAGTGTTTGAACAAACTTGGCAACTATGTCGAAAAATAGAGTGAAGTACAATGTACTTTCTGAAAATAAATTTACTTTTTTGAAATAACCTTTTCTTGTATACTTATGTTCAAACGGACCTTACTTAAAAAAACACGCCTCGTATATATAAAGATAATTATTTCGTGACCTTTGTATGTTATGGTAGATTTAATTAGTTGGCGATTT
This sequence comes from Melolontha melolontha, assembly GCA_935421215.2. Classification (NCBI taxonomy): domain Eukaryota; kingdom Metazoa; phylum Arthropoda; class Insecta; order Coleoptera; family Scarabaeidae; genus Melolontha; species Melolontha melolontha. Next base: position 56,016,239 of record OW285242.1, read on the forward strand.
AAGGTCTGGTTTTACTTAAAAATGCATATATTTAAAACAATCTTACATGTTTCGGCAAGTGACGCCTTTCTCAAAGAATTTAAAATATAAATGACAGTATATTAATGTCATACTTATACATTTGTAGTTGTCATGGATAAAATTATTCAAAGATACATCCAGTTTAATAATAATAAATCATGCCTTAGTATTCAAAAAATATTTAGACAACAAAAACGGGGAATGGCAAGACATGAGTTATTATTATGTATGCGCCCGTGGAGCGGCTTAAGATGTTAAGCTGTCGGCATTCGCCTTAAACGAGAAGGAAAACCACGAAGACCTACTCAGACAGCCAGTCAGGGATCCAAACATTGAACTGTCAGCATGATAAGCAAATGTACAGATATTTAAATAAAACATAAGATATATATTTATATAACAGCAACATATATTATGATGGTAAATTGCAGATCGTTACATAATTAGGTTGTAGTATATACTGCTTAAATTTTTAATATCACATCTGTTGTTAATTGAATTTTTTTCCTGTTTCATACTAATCATTTCTTTAATTTCCCTTTTCATTGTGTGTTGTTCTTTATCAATTATCTGTGTGTTTTCAAAATCGGAATGGGGACCGCGTTGTAGTTTGTGTGTAAATAAAGCAGTTTTGTCTGTTTTAGAGTATTTGTGGGCTTGTATTCTTTTGTATAAATATTGTTTAGTTTGGCCTAGTAGTAACTATCGCAATCGCGACATGGTATTTTATAGATGATATGTGTTTCTCGATTTTTTTTTAATTTTAGGTTTTAGTTTTGAAAATAGATTACTAAGTTTATATGTTGTAGCTATATCATATTTTTTAAAGTGTATTTATTTTTTTCTGATAATTGTGAAACATATGGAATCGTGATATATGTTGTTTCATTGTTTAAATTGTTATTGGTGTCTGCAGTGTTGTAAATTTGGTGGACTCTTTTTTTAATTGTTTGGTCTATAAGTTGTGGTGGATAGTTGTTATCTGTTAAGATCGTTTTAATTTTCTTGATGTTCTTTTCTGTATTTAGTATGTGATAGTTTTACTGCTCTATCAGTCAGATTATTTATAATCATTTTATTGAATACTGTAGGTGCATTTGAGTGGTAATTCATATATCGAAAAGAAGCTGTGGGTTTATTATACCAATTTGAATAAATAGTACCCTGCCTATCATAGCTTAAAGAAATATCAACAAAATTAATGCTGTTATTAATTTCTTCTTCAATAGTGAATTTTAATTTTTTGTCAAAATTGTTGAATTTATTTAAATGTAGTTTATTTTATTTGTCGGAATACATGTTATGATATAGCTAGCATTGAAACTGGAATACAAAATTTACCACAAGACAAACAGAACGAAATACGTCCTAACAAAATCTGTAATATAATCACTAACCATAAACATAAGAAAATAAATTAAAAAAAAACACATATCAAATCTATATATGAACATGTTCATTCAAGAAACAAAAAGATTTGTCCACGACAACCATCACATTACAATAACAACAGCAGATAAATCAAATAAAACAGTGATCATTCTTAAAGAGGAATATGAGCAAAAAATAGAAAAACTATTAGACGATAAATTCACCTAGAAAATAGAAAGAAATAATCCAACAGAAAAAACTCAAAAAAAAGAAAATAATAACTTAATAAATAAATGGCATAGACAAAACCTAATAGATTTCAACACTAAAAACAAACTTCGCATTTTTAATTCCCAACCTCCATCAATATATGGTTTACCAAAAATCTACAAAAATAATATCCCTGTAAGACCAATAGTATCAAACATACCAGCATTTTCAATACAAAGATTCTTTTTATAGTCAAACATTTGGTATTGCCATGGGCTCTCCTTTAGTTGCTCTTATTGCAAATCTGGTAATGGAATATTTGGAACAAAGCGTTATCAATTCATTAGACTTCCATCCCATTTTCTTCAAAAGATATGTAGATGACATCATAACATGTAGTCCGACAAATAAAATAAACTACCTCTTAAATAAATTCAACAATTTTCACAACAAATTAAAATTCACTATTGAAGAAGAAATTAATAACAGTATTAATTTTCTTGATATTTCTCTAAGCTATGATAGACAGGGTACTGTTAATACAAATTGGTATAATAAACCCACAGCTTCTTTTCGATATATGAATTACCACTCAAATGCACCTACAGTATTCAATAAAATGATTATAAATAATCTGACTTATGGAGCAGTAAAACTATCACATACTCAATACAGAAAGATAACACCAAGAAAATTAAAACAATCTTAACAGATAACAACTATCCACCACAACTTATAGAGCAAACAATTAAATAAAGAATCCACAAAATATACAACAGTGGAGACACCAATAACAATTTAAACAATGAAACAACATATATCACAATTCCATATGTTCCACAATTATCAGAAAAAATTAAATACACTTTAAAAAATATCATATAGCTACAACATATAAACTTAGTAATACTAATAAACATCAATTTTCAAAACTAAAACCTCAAATAGAAAAAAATCGACAAACACATATAATCTATAAAATACCCTTTCGCGATTGCGATAGTTACTACATAGGCCAAACTAAACAATATTTATACAAAAGAATGCAAGCCCATTATATATATAAGAATGCAAGCCCACAAATACTCTAAAACAGACAAAACTGCTTTATTTACACACATACTATAACACGATCACCATTTCGATTTTGAAAACACACAGATAATTGATAAAGAACAACACACAATGAAAAGGGAAATTAAAGAAATGCTTAGTATTAAACAGGAAAAAAATTTAATTAACAACAGAAGTGATATAAAAAATTTAAACAGTATATACTAGGGCTGGGCGATACCGACATTTTCGGTATCGGGTACCGATACCAATCGAGGTATCGATACTTACCGATGTATAGGGTCTGTGCACGGTATCGATTCTGAGTACCGGAATCGGTAAAGTATCGATAGGTATCGATGCTTTGGAATCGATACCTTGGAATCGATACCTTGGAATCGATACCTTGGAACCGATACCTTGGAATCGATACCTTGGAATCGATACTTTGGAATCGATACCTTAATTCGATACCTAGACATCAATATTCATAACCCGTTTTCTAGGTGTTAATTTACCGATTCTACCATAACTACGGTATGAAATTTGCAATATTGTGAGATTTTTTTTGTAATAATTATAGTTATGTCATAATAAGAATATTTGCTACACACAATAATAACATCCTTTTAAATATATATTATATAATATATATAATGCATATATACTTAAAAATTCTTTACTTAAAAAGTTATTGCATCCTTTATGTACTTTTAAAAAAATGCACGAAGGTAAGCTATCCCATACATGGCTACCCGATACATCGCTACTCGATACATCGCTAACCCGATACATCGATACTTAGCGAGTACTGGAATCGGTAAGGTATCGATAGGTATCGATGCTTTGGAATCGATTCCTTGAATCGATACCTTGGAATCGATACTTTGGAATAGATACCTTGGAATCGATACCTTGATTCGATACCTAGGAATCAGTATTCATAACCCGTTTTCTAGGTATCGTTTGTTTGATATCGGTTTCAAGAGATATAAAATTAATTTATCGATTCTACCATATCTACGGTATGAAATTTGCAATATTGTGATATTTGTTTTTGTAATAATTATAGTTATTATGTTTATGTTATAATATGGATATTTGCTACGCATAATATAAAATTCAACAACATCCTTTGAAATATATACTATGTATATAATATATATAATGCTATATATACTTAAAATTTCTTTACTTAAAAAGTTATTGCATCTTTTATGTACATTTAAAAAAATGCATAATGGTAAGCTACCCAATACATGGCTACCCGATACATCGCTACCCGATAGATCGATACTTAGCGAGTACTGGAATCGGTAAAGTATCGCTAGGTATCGATGCTTTGGAATCGATACCTCGCTATCCGATGCATCGATACTTAGAGAGTACTGGAATCGGTAAAATCTCGACAGGTATCGATGCTTTGGAATCGATACTTTGGAATCGATACCTTGAATCGATACCTTGGAATCGATACTTTGGAATCGATACCTTGGAATCGATACCTTGATTCGATACCTAGGAATCAGTATTCATAACCCGTTTTCTAGGTATCGTTTGTTTGATATCGGTTTCAAGAGATATAAAATTAATTTATCGATTCTACCATATCTACGGTATGAAATTTGCAATATTGTGATATTTTTTTTGTAATAATTATAGTTATTATGTTTATGTTATAATATAGATATTTGCTACGCATAATATAAAATTCAACAACACCTTTTAACTATATACTTTATAATATATATATAATGCTATATATACTTAAAAATTCTTTACTTAGTTATTGCATCTTTTATGTACATTTAAAGAAATGCATAAAGGTAAGCTACCCGATACATCGCTACCCGATACATCGAAACTTAGCGAGTACTGGAATCGGTAAAGTATCGATGCTTTGGAATCGATACCTTAGAATCGAAACCTTCGTTATATGAGGTATCGGGTACCCGATACCAGTTATGGTATCGGGTATTGGACGATGTATCGATACTTCGCCCAGCCCTAGTGCTCACACTTCAACTGCCTAGTTGCACCCTTTATGATACATTATTTATTAAAATCAAATTCAGCTTAAAACAACGCGACATATGATGATACATAATTGATCAAATTTTAAAAAATGTGCAATTCTTCGAAACATACCTACAGTTAAACTTCTACCATGCCCCAAAGAGGAGTGATCTCGTTAAAGCAACGATAAGTCGATACATAACGGGTGTTCATTTGAAAAGTCAATCTAGTAGCATGTGATTTACTGAGAACATTTTGAAGTGTATCGTAAATTAAAATTTACTACTTAATCTACGAAGTCGTATATTTTGACAGTTTCATACATACAAATAAATATCAAATGTGATTGACATTATCAAATGTCATTTGGATTTACGTTTACGGAACAACAAACACATACTAATATGCGTCTTATTCTATCAAAATTTCAAAGTAATCTAGATTGACTTTTCAAATGAACACACGTTATGTACTGTAAACGCCAAATAAGATGGCGAGCGGTGGGAATAAGGTCGCGCAGATATTAGAAGTAGTGGGAAGCTTCGTATTTGGTTTTACATAAAGTTGCAAGTAAGCGAGCGTGCGCGTTTTTAAAAACTATTAAAAACGAGTGCGGCGCATCCCCACCGCTCGCTATCTTATTTGGCGTTTACTGTACATGCCCAAGAAAATTTTCTGAAGACACTGGTAGAAATTAGGGCATCGATAATGTGGTTACTCTTTATACCCAGCTCAATTTTCCTGAATGATTGATTAATATCTCTCATTCATATGAATCTTTAAGTAACTTCTTTGTATCAAAAATGTTACCCAATCGAATAAAATGTATGATTACAAACAAGAAAGTAAAAGAGAAAAGTTTAAGAAACCATACAATTATCAATTATTAATAAGATACAAACGTAATTAACTGGTCTTACTTGAAATATTTAGCACACTGTCCGTTAATTCCAAACCAATTGGCTATGTCATCAGGATTTGCAATTGTCGCTGAAACACCAACAAATCGAATACGATTCTCTATATTCACCCAATTAATAATATTCGAATGTATTGTCTTCATTCTGGTGACCTAAAAATACAACACTTCTACCATTTATCTAAATTTTACATTGCAATAATCACAATCGCTTCCAAGGTAGATCCTCTTGTTTCATCATTTAATAAATGTATTTCGTCGATCAAAAACAACTTAATCGCTCGTACAATCCTTTCGTCATCTCTCCACCTTCGCGTTAAAGAATCCCATTTCTCTGGGGTTGTAATTATTAAATTGCTATTAATTAAATTTGAAATATCAACTTCTGGATTATCACCGGTCACACTTATGCAAGACAAGCTGAATTCGCTAAATTTTTTGTGCCAATCTATTAAGCGTTCTTCACATAAAGCCTTGGTTGGAGAGACTGCAGATATTTCACAATAATTTATTAAACTAATTATAAAAAAGAAAATACTTACTATAAATTATTTTGCAATCTTTATTATGCGAAGTTTCATAGTCTAGAAGTAATTTGATTATTGCTAGTTCGAAAATTATTGTTTTACCCGACCCAGTGGGTGAAGATACTACTATTGATTCATCTGAATAAGTAAAGTTTATATTAATACCATTAATACAATAATTGTGTAATTTTTGTACCTGAATAAAATACATCGTTATAAACAGTGGATTGAATAACATTAAAATGTGGGTAATTAATGAAAATATTTCTGTACGGTACCGGAACTTCTTCTATTTTACGCAAATCTACTTTGCCATTGGTATGGAAAATTTGATTTAGATTCGACATTCTTTTATGTATAAAACTACTTTATGCTTAAAACTACTTTATAATTCGAATTATTACTATAGTTTTTACTAGTAAACTACCATAAATTATTCATTTGGGACACAACCTTCAACAATGTTTAATAATACTGGAAATATTAAATAACTGAATACAATAAGTAAGGTTGTGTACCCACTTGATTTTCTAATTATTTCACCGCTAGACGATAAAATGTTTTCAAATACGTATATTTGGATGCATCAAAAAGCCCGCTTCGATTACTGCGCATGTATGATGATTCAAGCGGTAAGAAATTAACGAATTTCATGTTTTTATTTGTGTTGTAGAATAGAGGTTAGGTTTAGATATCGACACCATCGCTTTCGAGATGAAAACCGAATCAATAGCAAGTTCTAAAAGCGTAAAAGTGGGAACTCAAGAACAACAGGTAATATTATTATAATAGTGTCATTAGTAGATATCATTTCCTCATGTAATATTTTTGTATAATAGGAAAATGCCACTAACACACGAAAAACTTTGAGAATTTTACAACAAACAGCAACTGATAAGGAAAATTTAGCTGGTAGGCCTAATTTGAAGGAAACGAAAATGACTGCGTAAGTATGCTATACTATCTGTGCCGTAGTTTGTTAAATTTTATCATTGTTATAGAGACATTGAAGTGAAACGAAAAAAAGTTTTTCATAAAAATACACAAACAGACGCACCGAAAATTGAAGAAGATGATTTAACATCTGATGAACCATCAGAAAATTATTGGCGTGTCCTGGCAGAAAAACGCGAAGAATCATTAAATGATAGTTTGCAAGAGAATGAACGTTTAAAAGATCAAATAAATACGTTGCATGAAGAAAATCGTATTTGTAAAGAAATGTTGGATGAGTCGAGGACACTTATTAATGTATTACAGGTAAAAAAAAGTGTGATGAACCGCTAATGAATATTTAAAAACGTAAATTTTTAGGAAATGATTGACGAAGAGCAAAATACTACAACTGAAATTGGTGAAGAAGCCATCGAAAATAATTAAATAATTTTAAGTTTTTTTAGAGTAACTTTTTAATATATGTATTTTGAGAATCATGTAATTAGATGTTGATAATAGTAAGATTTATTCTATGAATTCAATATGTTCTTTGTAAGAATAAAAAAAATTGTATTTTTTTTAGAAAAATTCTCATTAACTATTTAGACAATATAGTTTCAATAATGAAACATGAATAATATATTTTTAAGTGTTAAATAAAATCATTAGTATAAAGTAATTTTCTTTATCTAAATTTAAATATTTAAAATAAGATGTCTCAAGCAATGGCACAGCGTCATCTATGTTTTAAAACTTCCAGCATAGTCGATGACAGTTCTGTAAACTAAAGATTTTTAACAATTTTAAATTTAAACGTGATTAAAACTATAATTTGGAGTAAAAATTAGCAAAATGAATTTACAAAATATTCAAAATAACAATAAGACGATTAGTGTAAGATTAAATAAATGAAATGCAAAAATATAAAGGTATTCCATTAATTTCACGTTCCTTAAAATTTCAGTACAATACAAATATTTTCAATCGAAAATTTCCCACTAACGAAGCATCGAGTCCTAGTGGATCTAATTGTAGTAGATATCCTATATTGAAAAATGTGAAAGAACCAAAAACTACTTATTTTCAGAAAACGTTTAAAACAGAAAAACCTAGCACAAATGTAAATATTAAACCAGATAAAGATATAGAAAAAAACCTTACAGAAAATAAGTTTAAGCAAAAGGTATGTAAATAAGTATTTTTAATTAATTAGTAAGTACTAATAAATTCAAAATTATGCAAATATAAAGAGTTAAAATGTTTCTGTTATTATATAGAGTAATAAGACTAATAAGAAATCGAAAATGTAATCAATTGTCAATTATAGGTAGACCAGAATTTACTTCAGAGTAGGTTAAGTTACATACTCAAATTTGAAATAATTTAAAAATTTTAAAATTACATTGCCAAGATAATTTTTTATAATAATATATGTGTTTGTTAATTAAAAACTAGTTTTTTTTCGTAAAAATTTCTTAATTTTAGAAAAATGATGAAGGCGAATGTAAAATATTTACTGGAACTGCAGAACGAGTTATTAAGTGGAATAAAATTTACAAAAATTTTTGCTATTACGAAGTTATATGTAAGAGCCTTTACAATGTAAAACGAATATGTGTTTCCATTTAATTTTAATCTTTTCTTATAGCTTCTGTTATATCTCTACAAGAAAGTAGCATCAAATTGCAAAAAATTATGTTATTAAAAGATAAAAAAGGTCCAATTTTGCAAGTACATCATTATGTTAATGATCATATTAAAATCGAAGACTTCCATGTTGGACAAATGTTGAGGTACATGTTTAATCTTACTAAAACTACAAAGCCTTCAATTGGAAGTAAAACCCATTACTACAGTTTGGCAGAATACAAATTTTGATAAACGACAAATAACACAGTAATAGCGTGAATGTTTTGATGAATGTTGAGTTATTATTTTTTAATCGATTTTATTTCATTGTTGCAATAATACAAAATTTATTTTTGTGATATTAACATAATTATAGAATATTTAATTTAAACAGACTTGTAAAACATGTTAATTATTAATGTGTAATATTGGTTGCATATTTAAAACAAGTCTCAATATTTGGAGGCTTTCTATTTTGTAAGTTAGGAGAATAAATATTTCGTCGTTCGAACTTGGCATCTACCTACGTAACAATATACATAATATCAATTTTGATATGGATAAACCAGGCCCCAGTAAAAAGCGTAGTCGTAAGGTTGAAGATGAAAATCGACAGTTTCAAGATATTTGGACCGAAAAATATACTTTTTTATTTCATTGCATTACAAAAGTGTCTGTTTAATATGCAAGAGTAGTGTTTCTATTCCGAAGGAATATAATGTGAAAAGAAAGGCATTATGAAACCCAGCATCATACTTTTACTAAATTAACCGGCGAAAATCGAACGCAAAAAATTTCCACTTTACAAAGGGAAGTAATAGGCCAGCAAGCTATGTTTACAAAACCAATTCAATATGCTGAAACAGGTACTGAAGTTAGCTTTGAAATATCTCGAATAATAGCGAAAACTTGTCGGCCCTTTAAAGATGGTGAGTTTGTTAAGCAGTGTTTAGATATCGCCGCAAAAAAAAAGTGTCCGAAAGATGCAGAGGTTTGAGAAAATTCAACTAAATCGAATGACTGTTCAAAGAAGACTTACCACATTAGCAGCTAATATAGAAGAGCAATTAGCTACGAAATCGAAAAGTTTTGAGTATTTTTCTATAGCACTCGACGAATCTACAGATATAAGTTCCACTGCTCAACTCTTAATATTTTTACGAGGTGTAACGCAAAATTTTGAAGTGAGTGAAGAACTGATTGGTATAAGTTCTTTGACAAGTCAAACAAAGGGGAGTGACATGCTCAAAGCTCTTCTGGAAAAATGTTCTATAATGGATTTGAATTTAATGAAATTATTTGGAATTACGACCGACGGAGCACCTTCAATGGTTGGAAGTAAATCTTGGATAATAACTATGTTAAAAGAGTATTTACAAACTAAAAACATAGATACCAAGGAATTAATGCAGTTTCATTGCACTATACATCAAGAGGCCCTCTGTTCAAAATTATTGGGATTTGAAAATGTGATGAAAGTTGTAGTACCTACTGTAAACTTTCACACAATTTCTCGAGGATATTGAAAGCGAATATGGTGATCTCCTGTTTTACACTGAAGTAAGGTGGGTAAGTCGTGGGTTGTCACTAGAGCGGTTTCTTAACTTGATTGAACAAATCAAAATATTTATGCGGAAAAGAAAAAGGACGTCTCCGAATTCGACAACCCTGATTGGCTGTGTGACTTAGCGTTTCTTGTAGACATCACAAATCACTTGAATGTCTTAAATACGCTACTCCAAGGCAAGATCAATTGATTTCGCAGTTATACTCTCATGTTTCGTCCTTTCAATGCAAATTGAGTCTTTTCAGGACACAAATCAATTCAGTCAATTACAGCCATTTTCCGAACTACAAAAAAATTATGGAGAAATTCAATAAAACTGATGTCAATCTCGCTTACGTTGAAAAAATTGATATTTTAATACAAGCTTTTCATGATCGTTTTCTAGACTTCAAAAAAGTTAAACCTCTATTAGAAATTTTCAGCAATCCTTTCAACATTTCACCCGAAAATGCACCGGAATCAATAAAGCAGCTGGAATTGATAGACATGCAAACTGATGATAATTTACGAAACAAGTTTAATGAAGGTAATTTACTCAACTTTTACCGTTGCATTGACAAAACCTCTTATAAAGAGTGCGAATAAATGCATTGAAATGCGCAAGCTTATTTGGATCGACGTATATTTGTGAGCAAACGTTTTCAGTGTTGAAACTTAACAAAACAAAAAATCGAAACCGTCTGGCAAATGAAAATCTGGAAGCAATTTTACGTGTGGCGACAAGTAATGTGAAGCCAAACATAAACAAAATTGTTAGGTCAATGCAATATCATGCATCAAAATAATAAAACATGAAATATTACATTGCATTGCAATCATTACAATGAAACATTGTAATGATTAGATTACATTACGATTACATAATTACAACAAACATTTTTGAATGTTCTTTTATTTTTATCGTTTGTAGTAATTCATACTATTTAAAAATAAAAATATTTGTGTTAATAAGTATTCTTTGTAGTGGCCTGTCCTTGGCTTATAATTTTCCCAAGTGGCCCCTGTTCCCTATAAGTCTGTATCCCTGGTCTACATAGACAATGTAAAATACGTTAACGTAGACAGCTTCAATCATTTTAAACAAACATGCATAAACTAGCACTGAATATTGCGGAAGGTGGGATAAAAGTGTTAAGACAGATAACTTCTTCAAAAAAAGTGTCCAACTATAGTTTAATCACATATTAACATTTTTTTTATGTAAATAGTAGATTATATGAAAGCGGTACTTTTAAATCTCGTCTTTCGGATCGCGGCAAACGTTCACCAGAATACAGGGGTCGAGGAAGAACTATTAAAATTCTAGAAGTTTTTTCTTTATATTTTCAATTTATTGTGCATTTGGTGAATACATGGGCAGTACTTATTCGCTGTGATATTTTCATAATTTTGTAAGTAGGAATAATCACTTATGTCGTGCTTCCTTCGAACTGTTGACAGAATTTTTAGAGAATGGACTCGGGATTTTGACGCATGATTTGGACCTTCCTGTTTATTTAGCCATTGGAATGTTCTTTTTCGATTATCACAATATATCAATTTTTAATCGCATATCACTAATCAGATCGCAGTTGTCTCTTAAATACGAAAAAGACACAATTAATCAATTAAACTTGCCCCTCTTAAAAAATATCAATTAAAATTAATAAATACTTTTGATTGGCATTATATAAATAAAATAAAATTTTTATTTTAACTATATGTAGGTATAGCAATCGCCAATTAAGTTGGCGCGAGGAGGGGGGCGCAGAAGTCGTTTTTAAAAACGTCCACCCCCACTACTCAAGTAATTGACAGAATACATTTGTTATTGAAGTTTGACGGAACATAATGTTTTTACTAGGGGATAATAAAGTAATACACGCTCAGAGGTTAGAATTATCTGACATTTGGTTAAAACCAAATACAAATCTCCCCACTACTTTTAATTCTGCGCGAACTTACCCCTCCTCGCGCCAACTTAATTGGCGTTTGCTATACTATCGAATTGAAAAAAATGGTAGTCATATTTTAATCGGTTTATTAGGCTGCGTGAATGTATTCAGCAAAAAGTGTCAAACATGACTTTTGCACGTTACTACGATCTTAAATACGTTAGCAACGTCAGAATACTAAAATATTTAAAAATTGACTTTCTACTGTACCACTTTCTTTTGAATTCGATAGTACTAGAAGACAGCCGAAAGATATATAGGAAGACGCGTTGCTGTATTATGGGTTACTGAAACTTGCGTACTGAATAATATAAAATTAAGTATATTCTGGCTTGTAGGTTTTTGCGGTCGTTGTCCATGATTGCTTCTGAGATTCCGGGCTGGAACCGCGTCCTTGTGAATGGTTCCTTCTTGGCCGACGTTTCGTAGACTGTTGTAAGGAACATCTTCAGGGCTCCTACTACTGTTGTTGCACTGAAACCGAAAGTCTGTTAGTTTGGGACAGGGTTACACAGCAGCTGTTTCGAAACACTGGAGCGTCACGGTTATAGTTGAGATTTCGATATCGAAGGGTTTGCCAGGTATCATATAAAGGCTCTCTGCATCGTGGTTGATATTATTGCAATGCTTTAGGATGTCTATGAATTCACGTATTTTATTATTAAAGTCGTGGGGGTTTCGGAATAGAATCTGGACAGATTGAAATTGAAATTGGTGTCCATCTATGTTGTTTTCTTGCTGGTTTTCAGCAACACAGATGTTCATTGAACGCTTTGTTTAGCCGATGTATATATACTGCCACACAAGCATGGAATTCTGTAAACACCAGGGGTTTCTAGACGGATGCTGAAAAAGGAGCCGATATGATATGGGGTTAAAAATGGTTTTGATATTATGTTTGATAAGGATTTAGCTGATACGGTCGATGACGCCTTATATATATGGTAAATGGGCTTTAGATTTTAGAAATGGCAGAAGTATGTTGAGAAACAGAACTGGATGGTCATAGATCAAAGTGTCGGTTGGTAATGTGTTGAATATCGTGCTTGGAATAGTTGTTGTGGATTAAGTTTTTTTAACATGGTTTATTTCTCGAGATAAGGAATTAGGTGCAGATAGAGAGAAGACTTTTTGGACTAAGGAGTTTATGACACCACGTTTTTGTGCAGGATGCTGGTGGGAAAAGTATTTATCTAATGAAGACTTCCAGGGAAAAAAGAGAATCTTCCGGTTCAATCCCCATACTGAAATGAATGAAACTGTGTTGGGAATTAAAGAACTTAAGGAATTTATTCAAGGATTTACGTCCATGTGACCAGATAACGAAGGTGTCAACAACGTATTTAAATCAATACACAATTGTAGATTCTATTATTCTACTATGCTTAAAATCCAGAATATTTTATCTTTGGCATAATTTTTAATATTCATTATCAATTTATTTTTTGTATGTCGGATATTATTATTAAATTATCAATAAGTATTACTGTTATAAAATAGTCTGCTAATTATCAAATTAATAAGTTAGACAAGTCCTGAGTTTTTACCTAAACATGTTTTATACCTTATATAAATTCGCGAAAATTAAATATATTTCCGAAACTGATAAAAATCAACAAAAAAGAAATTAATTTATAATTATGTATAGGGAATATTCTTAAGTTTGTATTCCTCGATACGCGAACTTCAGCAACCCATAATACAGCAATGCTTCTTGTTACATATCTTCCTACTGTCTTTTAATTTGGGACTATTAGTAACATATACATAATTAAAATTTACTGTTAATAAATGAATTAATAGAAACTAATATAATACGTTATTTTATGGATTAATAAAGTATTTTTGATTTTTATAGATGTGTTGGTCGCATGGTAGGTCCAAATACACTACACGCAGTTAGCATAAGAGAAGCTGCAGCGGCCGAAGTTGAAAACTTACCACGTCTATGCTACATTTGCGACCATGCAGTGGCCAAAGCAATGTAAATTTTGAAACAATAGTAAATAAATTATCATATTATTAGGTTTAAAGTGGTTTAGAAAAATTTACTTTAATTTTATTATTATGTTTTCGTCATTTACATGCAATAAAGAATTATTGTTGTATTTAATTGAGGCATTGTAAAGTTTCCATTGTTTTGTTTAGTTTTCTGTTAAATGAATAAGTATTTCGTTAATTCTTGTTAGATTACATAAATAGCCTTTTTAAATAAAATGATGTTATTCTTTTGTCCTTGAGTTTAATTACTAAAATTCTTCAATTAGACTTTATCGTTTGCTGAATTTTCTTCTTAAGGTAAGTTATTATAATTTATTACCTTAATAAAATCTGTTACGGTAATATGAAAAATTGTCCTAGCAGGAAGACACTGGGTTGTCCAAGTGTGTATATGCACAAAATTGTTAGAAGAACGTCAGTATATGTTAAGCATGTGAAAAATAAATTCGCTGTGGAGCTGATCCCGACCACCACAGCGTCCCAACAATGAAGCGTAAATGATTAATTAATCTATGATGAACGTCAACTGTCCAGAACATGTAGAAAGTTGAAAGAAAAATAGTAATAAGAGAAAAGTAACGAGGCTCTCTTTAAAATTCTATTTATATTATTAAATATGAAATAGTTAAGACTTAATAAATTGAAAAATATATACTTCAACTAACAAATAATTAATTTAATGTTTGTAATAAAATAATAAAGATGTATGAGTGATGAAATAAAATATGCATGGAACGATGCAGTACACTTGTATGCTTGGACAAGGTGCTAGGTATTGCGAATCCGACAGGCGGAAAACACTTATATTGTGACTATTACTGACTGACTGTCTTAATTTCTTGTCCTGAAGGAACTGTTGAGAAGTTCAGAAAGAAAGAGAGTTCAGAAAAAATACGTCAAAATTAAGAAATAACTATAATTGCAATACGAGGGATGTCTTATTATTGTTGCATATAGCCATAAAGTCAAGCAGAAGATCGATTCAAAGTGCTTTACTCCTTTTCAAAATATTTTTCATAAAAATTGAATCAATGGAATAACTGCTTACACATAGTTATTCCAATCTTCGATTGAGACAGTCAAAATTGCCACTTAACTGCTTCCTTCCTGCGACTGAAATCGTCGACCACACATTTCATTCTTGATCTTTGGGCACGTAAAAAATCGTTGGAACTTAGGGCAGGACTATACGGAGGTAGATCTAATAAAAACTCAATTGTCTTGCGAGCTATGTGCCAACTCACATTGTTATGATGCAGGAAGATTCGCTGTTGTGGGTTGGTTTCTCGGAGCACGGCGATTATTTCTGGGAAATAAACGGTTGTGTACCAATCCGCATTAACCGTTCTTCGATCTTTCAAAGGTATTGTAGCTACATGACCTGATTTTGAGACAAACGTTGCAACCATCTTTTTCGACAAAGGAAAGGATAACTTTTGTCGGATTCTCTTCATCTTGAAACACCCAAACAGCGGACTGACGTTTATTTTCGGGTTGATAGGAATAAATCCATGATTAATCGCCACTCATGATGCTATAGACGTTTTTTGAGTTTCCGTTATTGAACCGCCTCAAAATTTTTCGGCACCAATTAACGCGAGTCGACTTTTACTCTTCGGTTAAAAGATGCGGAATCAACGAGAAATTAATTTTCTCACATCCAGTTCATCATATAGGATCGTTTGGATTGAGGTTTTTTAAATACCCATGGATGTCAATTTCACGATATGTCACATGTCTATCTTCCGAAATCAGACAGCTCACAGCATCGATGTTTTTCTGAGTGACTGCTGTTCTTGGCGGAGCTGTCCTGGGATCATTGCTGATACTGGAGCGTCCACGTTGGAATTCACAGTACCAACATGAAATTGATGTGGTGCTTCATCTTCAAAAGCTGAAACCAATTCAGCAAGACATTGTTGTTGAGTTAATCCTCTCCAAAAGTTGTAACAAATGATAGCGCGAAAATTTTCTCGACTCAATTCTCTTTTTCGGCCAACTTATAAACTTTAAAAATTCAGTATGATTAAATCGCCCGTATCTTGATGAAACTTTAGATTGACGGTAACGAAAGATTGAGATTAATTTTGATACCTGACATTTTATTACTGGGGCCCTCTATGAGGTAATATGCAAACTAAGAAGATATCCCTCCTATAACGAAAAGAGTCGTGTCGCATTAAAAATAATATCATTAAAAGATCATTTGTAAAATAAACTCTAAAATTACTTGCTTTATGTAACCGTTACCATTGCAGGTAATTTTTGTTAATGTGTACAGGAAAAGTATATTTTTGACAAGTAGTATCGTTTAGTGTAGAATCTTATATTAATTTTAGATAAGATTTTCACTAATTATTGCGTTTTAAAGAATTGGTTTGTGTGCAAAATTTGAAATCGGTTTTATACACCTACAATGTTTTGTTTGGATATTTTTCAATAGATGTCAATGTCGTCAGTAAATTGCAATAGTGTTGCATGTGGAAACCGGTTGTTACTGCATTTTTCAAAATATTTTTTATTATTTTTATATATTTGCTTTCGTGACAGTCTCGTGACTTGATTCTAATTACCATCGTTTGTGTATTGTATTTGAATTACTGATACACAATAGATAGTGAATTATGAATAAGAAATAGTTATTTCTGTTTATTTTAAATATTACTGTTGATGAAACAATGAGGTTTATACCTACGAATATTTGCATTAAAAAATTAGAATGAGGTGTTTGCTGAGAATTAG
The DNA here is from genome assembly GCA_935421215.2 of Melolontha melolontha. Lineage (NCBI taxonomy): Eukaryota > Metazoa > Arthropoda > Insecta > Coleoptera > Scarabaeidae > Melolontha > Melolontha melolontha. The sequence continues at coordinate 56,033,165 of OW285242.1, forward strand.
CGTCAAATTATACAGGTGGTGTTAAATTTATTTTATAATAATCATATTAGACCTTAGATTTAATTTTAGAGATTATTTGTTGCACTTTTTAACTTGAAATATTTGGACTAAATTAGAAATTATAATTAAATAACTTATTCGGACAAAAAAAATTCTATTTTGAAATTAGGATTGTCTTTTCATTAACTATTTCACAATTTTTACCTATTTAATTCTTATCTATTTAAGCATGAATTGTACAGTGGCAACTTCCCAATTAGGTCATTTGCTCAATGACCTAATCATTTTTGAAATAGAATTAAGTTTAACAAACAAAATAATTTGCCGAGTTATTTTCAATGTGAAATAGCAATTAACCGCGAATATATTCTGATCGCCCCCATACGTAGTCAATTTTATCTGCAAATATACGCTATTAGCCAACTTGGCTGGTGTCCTTGGGCGACTACACTATTTTAAATGCATGTAGTCTTTTAACGAATTCGATCGAATGTCGAGTATAACAAAAGCTGTGCGATTTAGAGACTGATCTGGGTCAATAGCCTAGTTAGTATCGTGATTGTTTTGTTGATGAATGTAGCATGTTTCTCGATGAACTTTGTATCTATAAGCGTTTCATTATATTATATTTTTCTAACAATATTGTTTGGGTATATTATACTTTTATGCAGTGGCGGCTCGTGCTAAAAATTTTAAGGTGTTCTGCAAGTTTTACAAAAAAATTTACCTTGCACGGGCAGTAAGAGGTTGTCTCCCATCGATCTTATCGTGCTTTCTTCGCCTTCCGCACTGAAGTAATGTATTTCTGGAACGATTGTCAATTGTCACACAAAAAAATAAGAATCACTAAGCACTACTTTACTAACAAATTATTTCTTATAAATTAAATCTATTCTACGTTCTTTTCGATTTGCAAATTTTGTTATCACTTTGTCATTAAAATTGTCTATTTCGGAGATAAACTTTTTTTCGATAGATAGCATGGAAAGAGATGTTAAACGATCTTCGGTCATTGAATTTCTGAGAAACGTCTTAATTCGATTTAGTGTTGAAAAGCATCGTTCGGCCTCTGATGTTGTCATGGGAGTTGTTATTACAATTTCTAATAATTTTCTAGTCTCCTTCAACGTATCTCCCAGATTGTTTTTTATTAAAAGTTTTAGAAGAGGTAGTGCGCCTTTTAAAGATCTACAATCAGTTCTTGAGTAAATAACAGACAATTCAGTTCGTAATCTTTCTTTATCAAGGGTGGGATAATAGGAGCATGCGGAAGTGAGTTTGTCCTCAGGAAATTTACTGCAATACTCTCCAAAGCATTCCGAAAAAAAAGTGATGCCACTACTAGATGCTCTTTAAAATGAAATCGATCTTTTGCACAATTTAGAATAACATCACACACCTCTAAAGCCGAAATTCGATGATTAAATCTGCTGTTATTTGGACGTTTGCGTTTTTCTGGTGGTGGCTCATCGCTTATTAAATCTGTTTAGTCCATTTACTAATTTAACATAACTTATAAACAATGTAACCCGCTATTTTAATAATGTTCCTGTCACTTGGCTTTTGACACATTGTCGAAATTACTTCAAAAACGTCATCTTTCAAATATCTCAGTGTTATTTAAATTCTTTTAATAAAATTTGTATCGTATATGTTGTCTTTTCTTCGATCCTACCTTGAATAAATACAATAGTGAGTGTATTCTCTTAAATATTTAATCTTCCTTTCTTGTGATCCTTAATTTTTGGATTTTATGTCACTTTATGTTTAACTTCTTTCTATAACAGCTTCTCTGTGCCTGTTTCCTATTACTTTTCATTCTCATTGAACTTGTTATTAAATTCCTTCTGCCAATACTATTCTTATTCCAGTTATAATTTTTCGATTGTCAATTTATTACAAACAAAATGAATATGGCCATCGCAATACTACTACATTATACCATATGATCATATATTTCTACCCTCTAGAATGCAATGACATTTTTCTTTTTTAAACTTAAGTTGGTACCATAATTTAAGTTAACTTATTTTGCAGCGTGTGTGTGATATAGGTTATTTTATACTGATGACAGATTAGGTTTCGTCGTTTTGACAAATAATTACATATAAATGTTTCAGTTGAAAAAATAAAAAGTTTAAGAATAAAAACAGCTACAATAAATGTTCAAAGTGAGCTCCTTCATTTTCTATGCATAGCGCAACTCTTCGTCTCATATTATTGAAGGCATTCCTTAAATTATGTGGTGTAATTTCCTCACAGACATTTCGGATAGCATTAGTAAGTTCTTCAATCGATTTCTTAGGTGATTGATTTATTCGTCCCTCAACATCTGCTATATTTTCAACTGTCTGCTTTAGTGGTCTACCAGCACCTGGTTTTCGAGACACAGACCCTGTTTCACGGAATTTAACCACTGACTTTTGAATTAATTGCCGCAAACTGTCATATGTTGTTGGAAAATTTGGAAATTCTGCCCGAAATTCTTCTATACAAGGCTGCAAGGAGTACGACCATTCTCCATTATCTAATTTTACACCATTTCTAAAGTATGATTCGATCAGAAAAACTTTATGATTTATTGTAAACATTTTTAAGTGTCAATTAATAAATACATTAATGACAGATGAGTTTTATTTGTCAGAACATACACATAACGACAGATGTATTTTATTTGTCACTACCAACACGATATTTTCAAGAAATAATTTCATGGCTTGCTAGAGGGTAAATATAAATGATCATATTGTATTATAACATTATTTTCTTTAGATTGACATTTTTAAATTCGTTATATCTTTTGAATGGAATGTCCGATTTTAATAATTTAAAAAGTATTTTACTGGTATTGAAATGGTCTTTAATAAAATATCATTTAATAGGATAAGAAATAATACAGAGGTATGGATAATATGGTTTGATTATTGTCGGCACTTTTATTAACTTTTAAAATGTAAAAAAGTAGTTATAGTGGCATAACTACAGTAGTTGGACATATGGTTTCGCGGACTTTTTTGTAGATATTAATACGTTCTATAATACTGTAGAACATTTTTTTGTTCTATCAACAATAGTTTCCGCAGCGTACGCGATGGCAGATTTTTTGTGACTAATTTTTTCACACCTTGGGTTACATTAATGCATTTTTATTGGGGATATCTTTTTTTTTGAAAATGTAATATAGCCCATGTCACTCAGTGAAAATGCAGCTTTCTAATGGTGAAAGAATTTTTGAAATCGGTCCAGTAGTTTTTGTGTGAAAGCATTACAAACATTCATACAAAAACACAAATGTTTCCTCTTTATAATATTAGTTTAGATACCGAATCATATCGCCCTCGGCGCTGGTGTAAATGCAGCGAACATGCCTGGTAAAATCACACAGTGGTTTAAGACAGCCGCGGGGGTAGCGGGGTGCGCGCGGGTGTTTGAAAGAGCTCTGAGCGTACATACGTGTGGACCAGATAAGGAACAAGTGAGCGATCGCGCGAATTAGGTTGGTTATTCCACTGGTCGCCTATTGTATATTATTTGATAATATACTATAGGTATATAACCGGCGTTAAGTGTTGGAATTTCAGAAGCGAATATCTCGGCTTCTACTGATCGGATTTTGATGATTGAGGTGTCAAATTGTAGGGTTTGATGTCCTCTACAGGATGATGTAGAAAAATATGCAAATTTTTTGATGTACAGGGGGAGAATTTTCACAACAATATGTTACGCTTTTATAAACATCAGAAATGTCGGAAAAATTATGTAAAAGAAAACTAGTTATAACTAATACAGGTTCGCCCGCCCAATTTTTTGGGAGCTCTGCAGCACTGCAGCGCTTATGCGCCAGCCGCCACTGCTTTTATGATAGCGTATACTCAACTAAATGTAGTGGTGTAATTTTCTATATATATCTAAATGTGGATGTGTGTTAGTGAAGGTTACTTTGATCACTTCATGATGGTGTCTACTTAAGTACACCAATTTAAGTATTCTATTTTTGTATTTGTCAGATTTTATTTTTTATAAATTGTTTCTTTATTTTTATTTATTTATTTATTTATTTGGAAGTAAGCGATGCCCTAATGGCTGAAATTGACGAATACTACAGTTTAACTGAGTATTTAATCATCTCCAAGCTTTTTTTATAGTGATCAGCCTAAAAATATAACATAAAACTATCACTGTGAGCCTCTGTGAGCCGATCGAGAATGCCCGTCTTTAGACTGATATCTTAGGGCTGGCAAATTTTCGCCAACAGCCAGTGGCGGCCGCATAAAAGCTTACACATAAAAAATGATAAGAAATAAAATATAAAGCGTGTTCAAATACTTACCGTATTAACAATCTTTTGTGAAATCACAAAGTGGATAACATCTGTTAAATATTTCAATCATTATGTATACATTTTCTAAATCAAATTAATGCGGTAACAAATCGATAGCGTCTATAGGCATAATCGGACGCATTGGTCGACGGTGACTTATCCCCCAGTGCCGTTTTGACACCGAATTGAACATTTCGAAGGGTCCTGCGTGAGCACCAAGGAGGCCAAGAAAAGTCTCATAAGGTAACGAGTCTGTGTGTTACGCTTTCTTGAGAACCAAATTGCGGTATTTTACTACCCCCTAGCAGTTAGAGCCGTTTTTGTGTCATACACTCTCCACCTACCTCGTATCATGACGTAAGTCCAAGGTCCCTTAAAGTCTTCATGTAACACGAGGATTTTAGGGTACGTCGTAGATGGAAAGTGGATGACTTTAACACGGCTCTAGCTGCTGGGGTGGTTGCAAAATACCGCAATCTGGTTCTCAAGAAAACTTAAGACATATACACGTTACCTTATGAGACTTTTTGGCGACTCTTTGGTGTTCGTCGGAGTCCCTTCGATATGTGAAACCCGGCGTCAAAACGGCTCTAGCTCTATCGGTTTTCGGTAATGCGTTGGGATTCGAGGATGAGTCACCGCCAACCAACGAATCGGATTATTTTTTATAGGGGCTATCGAGTTGTTACCACATTAGTTCAATTTTAAAAATACATACTGCTGTGGTTTTTTCCCCATAAATATTATAAAAATTAATATTATTATTATTATTATTATTATTTAATTATGTTTGAACAGTTATTTTGAACGCTAGTGTATATTGTTTGTAATATTCATGTGTTTTGAAAAAAACTGGTTTTATATTCTAAGCCTGCGCGCTTGATTTGACCTTTGAACAGACACAAGTGTCAGGTGAGATAAGAAAGTCGTGTTTATTTAAAGATAAATCTTTATCTTTGTAAAGTAACTTCGGGTTATTTTTTGTTTTAATTAGTGGTTGGTGCTGTTTAAATTCATTACCGATATTTATACGAGTTTGTTAATCTCGTAATTGTTATATTTTTACACTTTCTTACTCACGTGTCTTGACTATATTTTTTTTACGTAAGTAAAATATATTATTAAAAGATATTTTTTATATTGAATGAATTGATTATTGTATTATTATTATCGTATTGAGATTTAGCCTTAGATATTTGATATAAATAACAAAGAAGGATTTTTAAAATTTCTAGTAAGAAAATTCTGTAAATGTAAAAATTTTATACGTTGGGTATCTCAAGGGCATTTTTTGTCACATGTGGTTGCACATGCGTTAGAGTTTGCTTCGGGCTGTTAAGTTAGTTTGTTTATTTTGATTTTGTTCTCTTGGGAGAAATTAAAAAGTTTCTTTGCAATTTATTATTTTTAATTTTGATCGGCTGTCATTAAGGTTTTTTAGACGTATGCTGCGGTCATTTCCATGCGTTATTTTTACCTTTATAATATTGTTAAATGAGGCAATATTAATCTTTATACTTTATAAAGATTTTTTTTTCTTTTTTTTGATTTTTGTATTAAATTTTCATTTAAATTTTATATTGTGTTCTTTAATTTAATTATCCTTTCCACACATTTTAACAAGTAACTTAAAGATATTTTCGTAACTTTTCTCAAACAAATTTTGAGTGGCGCCTGACTATTGTACTAATTCAATAATTTTCCACTTTTCCGATTGGAACCCTGAGAGGAAAGCAGTCCCATTTTGGAAATACGCCTACTGAGTATCCTAGCTGGATAGATTAGTGGTGAATTGTGAATAAGCAAATTTCATAATCACAATTCATAGCAATCCGTATCTAATAATTGAAATATTTAACGGACGTGATAACGTTTGTGACTTCACGGAAGACTCTTGAAATGAGCACGGTTTATAATTTACTTCATACTTATATTTATTTTATGTGTGAACTTTTAAGCGTCCGCCTCTGGCTGATGGCGCAATTTGCCAACTCCAGTGATAACTATATATATATATATATATATATATATATATATATATATATATATATATATATATTAATTGATAAATTATTGGAGTTTTTCGGCTTTTATATGAAATATTTACCAATATCGCTCCGGATTGGTCCACTCTAGTGATAACTCTCTCTACTCTTTTGTACTCCTAATTTCCAAAAATAATTTCGCAACGATCTTTGTGTCTTAAACATAAGGAGTGAGCCACAAAAAAAATTTTCAGAGTATGCCATGGATTATATAAGTTACGTCTTAGATTTATTAAGTGATCTAACCTACATTTCGTACTTTCGTAGGTTAAATTGTATCTTGTCAATTTGACTTTTACAATTTGAATTTACAAATTACACTTTGTAAATTCTCTAAGCTCAGACGTGACTTATATATCTATCTCAGTCGTTCATGGCCTACCTAGGATACAAATTTTGTGTCTCGCTTGATATAACAAGATAAATTGAAAAAAACTCATCAAATTTTGTTTAAAACAAAAACATTTTTAATAATATAAAATATTAAAAATCGGGTGTGGAGAAAACAATATAAATTCATATATTTGTGAAGGTATCTATCCAGTGGTGGCGCACTGACGATTCTGTAGTAAGATGAAACACGTGTCTGCGTCTCTGAAGAGATACTTTCACAAATGCCTCATAATGCTTAAAACCGCTAATGGAAATAAGTGTTTATCACAAACACAAGTTTTTGAGTCGCATAAATTACTAAAAGAAGGCAAAAAGGATATGGGTAATGTAAAACTTCAGACCGATCAATTGAAACAGTCGAAAAAGTATATGATTTCGTGAAAATTTTGGAATAATCTTCAGAGAGATTTACGAAAGTGAATCTTAGAATACCCAAGAGGATAATTCACCGTATTTTAAGAAAAGCGCCTTCGGGAACCAAATTCAAAGTTCGTTTTATATCGAATGATGAATGACCAAAAATTGTTTCAAATCTCATTACTAAGACATCATTAAAACAGCTCGAAGAGATGAAAACCTCTAAAAAACGATTCCAACTGGTAATAAGACGTGGTGTTTTCGATACGATCCAGAAACCAAGAGTCAAAGTGCTGAATGCGCTCACTAGATGTGCATTGTTTTTTAGTACAAACAAAATACATATTTTTTCCTGAAAATTTCACTAAAATACATCAACGTTGACTGGGTGTTCATTTATTTATGGCGGCCTGTATATTTGGGACAGCGGGATTCTTTTTAGAAACTGAATTGTTTATTTATTTAACAGTATAGTTTAGAAAACTTAAAACACAGATCAATAATAAATGTAAAAAATAAGCAAATGTTGAATCTGTCAACATAATGTTGAAGATATATTTTAAACTAATCAACATAGTTAAATATTTTCTATTATGATCGTATCTAATTCCTATTAATACTATCTAAACACAAAGCAAAATAAAAATACCAGTAGGTACTATCAATTTTACAATTTACTAATTTGAAATCAAAGAAAAAGAAAATAAATAACACAACTAAATTATGTAATGTATTTAAAATTCGTTTAATTTATGAAGTCGTAAGTTCGGAGATTACAAAAATGATTAAATTATATCTGCCATAACACAGTATTTATTCGAAGCAGTTAAATAATACAATAATTAATTAATTCATAATCGATGACCTCTTGTACAGTAGGTGTCGAGGTGTAGTCGTTATTAATTAGTATCGCTCTACAAATCTGCGTCACTCCAATCTGTTTCCGGCCAACCGCTTCGCTTCCCTCCACGATGTTCCTTTTCTTATCAGTATTTCGGTCACACTGCTATTCTACGTTTTCCGTGGTTGTCCTCTTCGATTCTTTCCAATTATCCTTGCTTCCCATACATTCTTTATCTGTCTGCTCTCATTCATTCTAATCATGTGTCTCCACCATTACAGTTTCTTTTCTTCTATATTGGAATTTAGTGATTTAGTTTTTAATTCTTGCTTGATATCTGTTTCGTCTTATAAACGAAACGAATTTATATATCGTATAGTAAACATAAATATTATTAATTTTGTATTATATATTAAATATAAGTATTATTCATTTTAATATTACACATGAAATATAAAGAAATCATAGATTATAATATTTAAATTAAGAGTCAGAAACAAAATTAATACTTTCTGTATATGTAATTATATTTTTCTTATTGTATTAAGATGCAAACGTTTCACTATAAAATTTATGATACCGCGTATTACATATTTGTCAACAGATATTCACGCCAGGCACTATTTATTGCCGCAGACATATTTGTCGACCGTTGTTTATACCGGCACTTAGTTATTGCCGCATTATTATTAGATACGTTCCAAATCAAGTTATATTTATTAGTTAACGTGCCTCCACATGTATACAGTTAGATTAAAAAATTAGATGCAACGTTTTCTGGTTTGTAGGCACAATTTATACAAGCAAGGCGTTTCTTTGTAACTTGCCGACCTTTGTTCGTCATTTAGCCGCATGTGGCCTATTTTGTTAATTGAAGGGAAGGGTAAATTTTGCTTACAATGTTTAAAAAGTTTTTAAATAGCTCTGCGCGCGATTACAACACAGCAAGTCGCGAACTCAAGTCACTAAGACAAGTCGAGTAGCAATTCGCCACAGAACAACGTTCTTACAATACTCGTAAGAACAATGTTCAAGACAACAGTATACATTAATTAATAACAGTCGCGAGTCTTAACATAATAACGTTCTAGACAAACAGTCGTAAGAACAATGTTCAAGACAGCAATCGACTTTTAATATCAAGAGACACCAGTCTCATATTTTATCAAAAGACAACCGTCTTTCATTATACAACAAACTTTTATGTATGAAGTAATGTATATATGTAAATAAAGGTGTTAAATTGGATGTGCCGCATTTCATTAATAACTGTCACCGAAGATTAAAAAATTAGTGCGTATACGGCCTTACAACCCGTGCGCGGTGAGTCAACATAGGAGCGGCGACCAAATCCACTAGTTGCCCCAACAATATCCTCGTTTCTTCTTTTATCCGTTCTTCTCACATCTAATACCTTTCTTAAATATCTCATTCACCCGCCTCAAATTCCAGTTTTTATCTTTCGTTCGAAACCCTGGTTTCAGCCCCGTACATCAGAATCGGTAAGTAGACTGTTTGATACACGGTCATTTTTGTTGTTAATATCTCTTTTCGTTTCAGGAAATGTTTATATAATGCATGATATACCTTCGTTGCTGATTTTTATTCTGGCTCCGATTTCATCCTCTTGTATACCTCGATCATTTATCTTTATTCCTAAATATTCGAATACTCCCACTTGTTCTATCGTATTTTCTTCTATGTCTATATTTATTTTGGACGCATTATTTGTAACTACCATTACTTAGGTTTCTCTATGTTTATTATTAGATTGTATTTATTGAGCTCCTCGGACCAAATTTGTAAATTTGTATTCTGTAGCTCTTTTTTCGTTTTGGCTAATAGCGCTATATCATCCGCAAATACGCATGCTTCAGCCTTCACTGCTTGCATGTTTCTATACCCTACAGTGTACTTTTTTGTTCTTATCCAACATGTTCTAATAACTTCATAGTAGAGGACTTATAAATAGTAGAAGATTTAACACCCCTCCGTCTCACTCCGTCTTGATTTTTAAAAGTACTTGAGGTTCTGTTTCTTGTTCGTATTTGGTTCATTGTGTTTTCATATAAACTGTGTATCACCATTATGTTCTACGTCTTTGTTCTTTAGGTTCTTACATTTTCATAATCTGCTGACCACATCAAATGCTTTTTTCGTGTCTAGAAAAGTTAGAAGAATTTTCGCATTCTTGCCTATTTTCCGTTAGTTGTTGCAACACGAAAATATGATCTTGAAAGCTATGCGCTGGTCTAAATTCACTTTGGGCATCTGTTAGTTTTGGTTCTATCTTTTTCTTAATTTATTTTCCAATATCCTTTCATAAACTTTCAATTCTGCACACAGTAACTATATACCTCTGTAATTACCGCAAATTTTGCTGTCTCTCTTTTTTATATGGGTAAAATTATCGCTGTGTTCCATTCTTGCGGTATTTTTTTGGTTAATCCATGCTGTATTTAATTTTTCTGTTAACTCTTTCTTTCCTTCTGGTCCAAGGTACTTCAGGAGCTCCGCCACTACTCGGTCGCATTCTGCAGCTTTTCTTGTTTTTAGCTTGCGTAATGCTTCTTTCACTTCTTCCAGTTCTATATTATTCCCTTCTCTTTCTGTTTCATGCCTATTGATATTTTCATATGCATTTCCAGTTTCATCCTCTACAGTTATGTTTTCACTGTTTAACAATTCTGTAAAATATGCTTGCCATCTCTCTATTATTCTTCCTTCATCCGTTATGAGGTCTCCTTGTTTGTCCTTTAATTGTCTCAGCTTGATTCCATTTTGTTTCCTCATACCTTTCAATGTTCTGTAGAATAGTTTTTTATTTGCTTCGCTGTTCTTCTGCAGTTTCCTACATAATTCCTCCCATGACATTGCGTTTCCTCTTTAATTGCCTTGACTATATTTATTTGCAATCTGCATATTTCATATGTCCGCTGGTTACTACTTTGTAGGTATATTTTCTTTTCTTTTGTTTCTTTCTTAATTTTTCAATCCACCAGCTTGTTTGTTTTTTTTTGGTATTGCTGCTTCTACTGCATCCGTATACCTTTCTTGTCGTCTTTGATAATATTTATTTAAACCTTTCCTATCTGTTTTCCAGGTCTAGTTTATGGCTGGTTTTATCCATAATTTTTCTTTCTTTCTTTGTCCTTTTTATGTACTTATTTCTTATTTGCTTAAGCTCCTTATTCTCTCCGTAATAGAACTATTTTTGTGTTTAATTTATTTCTAATTACTAGCTTCGTTTTGATTCTGACCTCCAGGAGGTAATGGTCCGTACTCGCTTCACAGCGTCTTTTAACCCTCACATCCTTTATTTTCCTTCTGTATTTTCTAGGTGTCATCACTAGACTGCGGAACAGACGCTATCCTCTAATGAGTCATGCAGGCGCAGACACAGAGTCGGTTTCAACTTTGGTAGTCAGTGCCCTAGCGAACGCGGAAGGCGAGCGTCTTTCATTAGATGCGTGTTGCTTACGCTTTACTATTTCCATAAATCTAGAAACACTTCTTTTCAATTGTTTAATTATAATTTAGATGCGTAACTAATTATATTAGTTACTCATTTCTGTTGTACCAGAAATTCTTTTATTTTATTTTAGAGATTCTTTTAATTTTTTTTTTATAGAAAAAAAATGAAGTTGGGATTTATCATTACTTCTTCCATTTTTTTTAAATACATATATGTATATTATAGTTTTGTATATATAGCATTATACTATGGCCCCTCTAAAACGCCCGCATGAAGAACTGTTAGGTAGCTGGATTAAAGATTTTGGTTTTTTTGAAATTGTTAGTGATGCGGAGATTAATTGTAAAATTTGTTCAAATACATTTAAATGTTTAAAAAGTAGAGTAACCGCGCATCTAAATACTAAAATGCATCGCGATCAACCGATTACATCAACAGACAGTTTTTATACAGACTAAACATTCACTTTAACTATAGGTGATATAATTTCAAGTTTATATTTTTTCAATATTTTGAATTTTTTCGCTGTATAAAGTAAATGCATTTTGTATATATCTGGAATTAATTTCAATTCAAGTTAATTTAAATTCATTTAACTTCAGTGTTTTACTTATATTCGTAAAAATAAATTTCGGTAAGTACATTTCATTGCCTAATATGACTCTGGCGAAATATGTTTCACAACTCCGTCTGTTTGCATTAAAAAACGTACAAACAGACAACTTTTATCAATACCACCGCGTTATAACATTCATATATACATGTTAAGTTGATCGATTGTACATTGTCGACACCGATGAATAACACCGCTACGGGATAGCGTCGTTTCCGCAGCCTAATCATCACGTAGTCAATTATGGAGCATTAATTGCATGTGCATACTCTTCGTGTTATTTTCTATATCCATTTATGTGCATAGAAATCATTGTTTAATATTAAGTCGTCGATACAGAATTTTATTAATCATTAATAACACTGGCCTACAACCATTTTGGTGCTGGAGATTTTAGACCCGATTTTAAGTATATCTTACATGGCGATATCAAAAATGTTACCCGTTTTCTTCTGTCAGCTCTAGTTCCCGAGAAAAAAAAATCACAATTCACAAAGAAATATATATTTTATTGACATTAAACATCAAGAAATTGTCTTTTGAGTGATTTTCTAGAATGAAACTGACTCGGGCAATCTCGAATGATTCTCCAGCAATAGTCAGCCATCATATGACTGTCTCACCTTCCTTGGTATCTATTCTCCATTGTTTTTAGGTCTTGGTGGAAACGTTCCCCTTGTTCTTCGCTTAGATCTCCTAAATTGTGTTGGAAATTATGTAGATGACTATTGAGATAGTGTAATTTTATACTCATATTACAGCCTAAATCTTTGAATCGCACCAGCATTTCCTCTACTAGTTCTACATAGTTGTCAGCCTTATGATTTCCGAGGAAATTTTGTGCAACTGCTACAAAAGATTGCCAGGCAAACCTCTCCACATCATTCATACAAGTCTTAAAATTAGTTATGTCTTTCATCAATTTACGCATTTGAGGTCCATCAAAGATACCTGCTTTTAGTTTTTCAGTACTTAAACCAGGAAATTTGTGAGAAATAAACTGGAAACATTGACCATTTCTATCGAGAGCCTTAACAAATTGCTTCATTAGCCCTAATTTTATATGCAATGGCGGAAGAATGATTTTTTCTCGTGAAACTAAGGGTTCATTTATAACATTTCTTTCCCCAACAACAAGAGCATCTCTCACAGGCCAATTTTTTGCAGTCCAATGACGTGATTTAACTCGACTGTCCCAGAGACAAATAAAACATGGGTATTTAGTATAAACCACTCTGTTGACCCAATAAAAAATTAACCATCTTCAAGTCGACACAGATCACCCAGTTATGTTCAATATATTTAATTTTTTGTAAAAGATTTGAAATTACCTCATATTCTTCTTTTACACATGTTGAGTAAGCAATTGGAACGGGAGCATATTTATTTCCATTATGTAGAAGAACTGCTTTTAGACTTCGTTTACTACTGTCAATAAAGAGACGCCATTCATTGGGCTGATAGATCGTTAAACCCATGAAAGCCAGCAAACCACTCACATTACAGCAATACACAAAATTTTCATCAGATGAAAAAAACTTCAATAACTTTCCCTCTCTCGTGCGATATGTAGACACTCGAACATCTGAGGAAAGACAATTTTTTTTCTTTTAATCTTGACGCTAGTAACTCAGCACGTTCCTTCGAAAGATCTAAGTCTCTAATGAGGTCACTAAGCTCATTCTGCGAAAATGGCTTAGGATCGGCTGTTATTCCGCAGTATTGAAAGTCATCTACTTGGGAAGAAATAGGTATTTCAGCTTCATCCTCCTGAGATTGCTGCACTACCTGGTGAAAAGTTGGTATTGGAACATTTTCTGAATGAGGAACAGGTCTTTGTACTGAAGAAATATTGGGGTATTTCCATTTATGGCGATTGTTTTTGTTGATGCCCACTATATTAATCATACAAAAGTAACAGTCGTCATAATGATTTTTTTGTTCTCGCCATATCATAGGCACTCCAAACTTCAAAGACTTACGTTTCCCTCTCTCCCATTGTCGCAAATGTTCAACGCATATTTTACAAACACTATGAGGCACCCACACTTTATCTTGGTGTAGAATTTCAATACCGAAGTAAGCAAAATACAAACGACGCACTGTGTTTGTAATCGATTTACGCTGATTTTTCAGTATGTATTCACCACAAACATAACAAAATATATCAGGATCGTGAACACAACGTCTGGACGTACTAGCCATAATGAAATAGTAACACAAACTTTATCGATGATATTGTAATAATGACTAGTTACGAACAAAACCATAACAAGACCGACAACAATTCACAACGAGGGTAGTAGGTAAACTAGAGCTGATGAGTTAAAATAACGTATGTCAATATACTGTACATTACCTACTTTATCGACAATTCAAACAAACAGAGATGCACCAAAAAAATTTTTTTTTGTAGGCCCGTGCAATTTATTAATAAATATAATAAACAATAATGGAATTGTTTATTACATTCTCTTCATGCTTGCCTATTACTCCTTGCCATTTGTTATATTCATTTCCTACCCTTGCATTATAGTCTCCTAATATTATTAACATGCCTTCGTAGTTATGTATTACTTCTTGCAATTGTGTCCAAAAATTTTTTTTCGTCTACTTTTGCGTCTTCTGCAGGCGCGTATATTATTACGGGTTACTACAATCTTTGTGCTTATTTGCAATATTACTTTCATTATTCTATTGCTTATAAATTCCCAGTCTCTCAAATTATCAACTTTGTTCTTTAGTATTAGACATGCTACCCCCTAGGTAAATAATAACCACATTGAAATTATTCTGTAATACAAAATAACTGTAATCTGTTTTTAGTATTTTTATTAAAAACCTGTTTTTTCTGGTACCAACTATAATAGTTTCATAAATAAAACAATTCTCATAGACACCAGGTACTATATGTATACAAAAGATATTAGAGATATTATATTAACAAATGCTAAACGTTTATTTGCAAAATTGATAAAAAGTAATTGAAAAAACGTTTTCTCCAAAACAATAAAAGTATCAAGGCCATTGCTTGTTAGTTTAACGTTTTCAATTATTCCCTATTGTAAATTAATTGCCAATAGTTCCACTTCGATCTTCTAAAAAAGAAACAGAGTTTCTAATTTAACAAAATAAAAAACATTTTATTACATAGGAAAATTAGCATAAAGAATACACTAATATCCATAATTCACGTCGTTTACATATATCGTTTCCAAACTTGTATTAAAATATGAACCTTTTCACTGTCGTTAAAATGTTAATGTTTAACTAGTTTTAAGTAGTTTTTTAACTTTCATTTCGAGGGATTTTGAGAATAATTCCATTAAAAAAGAAAAAAAAAACATTTTATTTATTAGAACAAATTATACTAAACAATATGTTGTATTATAAATACTAATCTTAATGTAAATTCCATAAATTTTAGACAAATTTTCGTCTAAAGAATTAAGTTTATTGCAAAGTTTTAATGCTTAAATAATTGTTTAGTTCTTTACTTTTTACTGATAGAGGTTTACATATCTTTGCTTTAAAGACCTGCGTTCTGGCTTGTTTATATGAATGTTATCAGCTTTGCAAAATTTCACATCGAAAAGTATCACCATTTCTCATGGTTCAAAAGTAATCAAAAGTTATGCTCTAATCTTGTGACGAGGAACTTTTATTAACTACACAGGTCCACAAAAAAAAATGTTGGGTCCTTTTTTTAATTTTCCAATTGGATATATATAATATAAATACTCTAAATTAAAATCTGTTTTCGGTTTTCCTCTATCGGGCTAGATTTTCATACAAAATGAAATTAAATGTAATAATGTACATTATTATTTCTATTTCTATTTCAATGAAATATTACAAATCTGTATATTAAATACATAAAGCGAATACAAACTATTTATGCAGGTTTAATGAACTTAAATATTAATAAATATATGAATAATGAAAAGAATTTTTTTCGAATGTCCTTCACTACTGTCTCTTTTTAAACAACAACAGTTGTCAGCCATCATTGACACATCCCAGTGATCTTGGTAGCGGGATTCCATTGTTTTAATGTCTTTGTGAAACTGATCGCTTTGTTCTTCACTCATTACACCAAGATTCTCAGGAAAGTAATCAATATGGCTGTTGAGAAAATGCACTTTAACACTCATTCTACACCCTAGATTTCTAAAATGTTGTAACATTACCTTCCCAATTTCCTTATAGTTCTCCAGACTTCTTGTTGCCAAGAAAGTTTTCAGTCACTCATCAGAAGTCAGCATACTTGCTCTATGTTGACTTCTCTAACTTGGACATCGACTGAGGAAATGTCTCATCCTGCATAAGTTCACAAATTTGGGACTTCTAGAAAATACCTACTACTATCTTAGCTTCAGTTTTCTGTAACAACTTTGTAACAGGAAATTTGAAACAATCACTATCCTTATTCAGACCAGTTACAAATTGTTTCAATTGCTTACGTGTTTAATATATTTGTAATATTTCATCGAAAACATAAGTACATTATTACAATCGATTTGATTTTGTATGAAAACTTAGCCCGATGGTGAATGACTGACAACAGATTTGAATTTAGAGTATTTATATTATATACAGGATGTAAATGAAATACGCCGACGTTCGCTAATATAATATAGATATGTAAGACATCTACAAAAAAAAATTATTCTATCCAAACTTTAATTTTTGTGGACATTTCGGAGCACGTTTTTTCAAATACGGTCGTGTGTTCAGATTGCATTTATATAAATAGAAATTATATGATTATATGTTGTCGATTCAACAAATAAGCATTTATTTTGTTCAAGTTCACCAAAAAATCCCCTTCATGTTTCAGTATTATAATGCGTGTTTGTGTGAAAAGTTTATAAACATGTATTCATTCCTTTCGTAGATATAAATTTTCTAATGCATCAGCTGGTCTGTTGATATTTATAAGTGGGTCAATGGCCTCATGTTTGTAACATCCCGAAAAAATACAATATCCAGTTTCTTTAAATGTATTAATATTATATTTACACCCAGAAATAATAAATTATATTTGTAATTTTTAATTGAATGTTCATATTCTTTTCTGTATTCTATTGAATCTTTTTTTAATGATATTTTCTTTGCCCTAAAAAGAATAGATTTGTGTGAAACAGGTGGAATGTTTAAAAAAGATGTTAGATGTGGATGCCATTTGCATAAATACAAGCTTCTAACCGATCGGTAAAGTTTTGAAGTACACGATTTAACACGGGTCGGTGTCCACGGATATGGGTCGCAGCTTGAATCATGCGTTGCCGAAGATCGTCTTCCACGGCCACTGCCTTCATAACTTGGATGCAGCATACCGCGATCTCTCAATCTGTACACAGTTTGTAAAATTAAACCATTTGATGAACATCTCCGGTTCGGAAACCGCCCTGCATAAATACGTCTAGTAGCTCTAACACTTCCACCTGTTTCACCGTATGGCAAAACGATATCTGTTAATTCGTGATTTGAATAATACTTCCCGGAAATTGATAACAGACCTCTGACTTACAGTATGAATTATCGCATCTACAACTCCCACCACTATGCTTCAGTAGGGATAGCGCTGCAGTTATAAAGGAATAATAAATTTATCAGAGTCGGGTCGAGCCACGAGCATTTATAAACAGAGTTTTCGTGCATTAGCATTTTTATGCTTAATATTATTACAGCTATTACTTATTAAACTATGTTGACATATTTCGTTTACACCCGTATATCCAGGTTGAAAATTAAAGGAAAGCGCATGAAAATTTTTTTTTGTTTACTTGTACAAAACTGTTAATTTCTATAACAGCGATTTCTGACAAAATGTAGCCTGATGAAACAAACTAGGCTGGTTTAAGAGCTTCCATCAGGTAAGGAAATATCAACAGTTTTCATTCACCAAAAATTGTGTTGATCTGTGCTATTAATAATAATTGACATCACAATCTAAATAATAATACCTATCAGAAAACAGCCCCTCGCTGTACTTTTGGCCGCCTGTGTGCATGCATAAATTTACCGCCCCTAATTTTTTACTATTTTAACATAGAATTACTTTTATGTGTTAGGGGTGCATGTAAAGACAAATTGAAGGTATTCCGCGCAGGGTCCGGAATTCACATACATATTTAAAATTTCAAATCATTTATGTGTAAAGACGCGCAGTGGCGTTGCGTGGAGAGTTTAGCAGAATAACAGTGCGCTTACTTAAAAATAAATATATCGAATCCCTATACAAAACGTTAAGAAAAAACATAAATAACTTACCCAACATGTTTACATTGTTGCAAAAAAATGCGGATGTGCGCGATGAAAAAACTGCACCATAATATATGTTTCTGTATTAGTCTCGGAAAGGTTCGTACGTAGCGACGTATATATATGTTTATATACAGAGAAGGATTGTTCGACGTTGAGAGATGTTATATTTGCATAGTTAAAGCGCTCTTTGTATCTGTACAACGGATCTTCAGTATTGGTAAAAAGTTGCCCTAATTTTGTAAAATCTACATTTTTATCTAATACACTGTTAAATTTTTCACGGACACAATCACTTTTTTCATCTTCAAGGATATGCAGCACTAGTTTTACGTGGTCAATAATTGCTAATGAGTCCGATAAGGACAGCGCAGTGTTCTGTAAATTTTTTATTGCGTCCAGTATTGGAACGTAACTGTCGTAAATAATTTTTAAATTTGCTGCAACTTGAGGATTGTTAAATTGAACCTGGCTGAGCCGTATTGCAGCTGCTTCTTTGGCATCTAGTTGTAAAATTGTAAATTAAGTTGTAAATTAAATCAGTGATTTTAAATTATTTGAAATTTATTTTTTAAGAAAATATGACAGAACTTCTGTTTACAAAATGTATTTCAGAATTTTAATAGGCATCACTTCTCAATATAAAGAGCAAAAGTAAATAGACGATTGTAGATAAAAGTAATTTTAAATTTCTTGTAATGTTTTTACGTAACGGTAATGATCCGTAATTACAATCGACCAGCTATTTCATAAATGTTTCAAATACGTGCGTAATGTCGTGAGTCGTTACAAAATCCCTCGATTGTACATCTATTATAGGCTATATATCTTTCGTTTAATATTAATTGCTTTACGAATATATTTTCGAAGTTTATTATGATTTTTTAAAGAGAATTTCATTGTTGTATGATTTCTTTTACTTCTTGGGCAAATATTTAATATATTTTAGTAACTGTTAAATATCGTTTACTTTTTTATTTATTACTTCAACAAATCTACAACCTCAGGCACAAATTAATACAAAGAAACTATTATAGTGTTACGCTTAGCGTATAGGAATTTTTTAATCTATTTTAAATAATATTTCTTCTTTGAACATCTCGATATTAAACTTAAGACATTTTTACATTTGTACGACTGTACATATTCGTGTCCAAAGAGAAAGTTTTTCTTTTGTTATATATTCTTGACCGACAGACCCGTCCTTCTACCTGACCGTCAGCAACCCTAACGTTAACTGTCGAATTTCTTCTAGTACATTCCATTTTAAATTCTTTTAATTAATATTACATACTTCTTCTTTCATATGTTGTGTTTGATATCGTTAGGAAGCTTATGTCACAAGGGTTATTCTAATAATATGTACGACATCGATAGACCACGTCTTCAGGTCGAGTTTCTTATTAATATTATTCAAGATATCGATCCCTCTATTCGATAGATCATAAAACAGACCGTTTTCTAGACCCTTCTCTTTTCGATACAAACTATCAGTCCTTCTTCTTTTTCAAACGTTCGTGGGTGATACACACATCGCTCATCGTGCTGTCCAAGTCACGATGCCACCATGCCGCCCGGTGTCTCTTCGCTTCTAAGGTAATTTTGTATTGTTCAATATATATTATTCTTTTAAGCGAATTCATATTAATTTAAACTAATTAATTTCTTATTCCTCCGGCCAACACCGCTCTACATATACTTGTCCGAGTATATCTTCAGACCACGTGGCCGCCCATCGCCGCAAATCAAAGGTAACTCTGTATTCTTCGATACAGAGGTTATTTTATATACATTAATTAACCCATAATTTACTGCTCAATTTAACGTTCGTTTTCAGTATATTTTTGTGTTAATTTTTAATCTACTGCCACCAACGCGGCGTAAAATTAAAAGTGTGACGAGTGATAAGGAGGGATCGCTCGCTGATCCTCTCTGGTCTGAACCTACCTGTTGTTGTTATGTGCCCAGGAAGGTCTCTGCCGGCTAACTCTCTTGTTTCGGAGAACGTCGCGGATTCAAGGCCGCGAGATGGACTATGGACGCCACCGTTATTATCCACCTGCAGAGATAACGCTATAACGGGAGCAGGCGGGACCTGGTAGCTCCAAATATCACCAGAGGGTCAGCCCCTTATCACACGTTGCAGAGCAAGAAACTTTGTTAAACTCGAAAGCTAGTGGGAAGGGTAGAGATCGAAACACAATCAACAGTTTCACAAATTTATTGAATACACTTAGCTATAGAATAATCATCAAAACATATAGGCGATGTCAACACTCTCAAAATAAATGCCAGACACAGTCGCTTACTCAAGTCACAAAACATATACAAGGTGAAGCCCTGTTCAAAAATTCAAAATGAAAACAAAACGAAATATGAGTAGTTACACAGTGACCGAAACTAAAAGTCTTACCCCCGTATATAAATAAAACGAGAGGCGGGAGAGGATAACCCAAAATTAACCTTCCAGGATTTAATAATTTGATTCTACGAACGAGTTTAAAGGAAATCTCAAAAGACGTCAACGCGAGAGATCCCAGAAAGGCAAAATCTCAAGAAATTCGGAAGGTTTCCTTAAAAGTAATCAAGGTTAAGCCTTGTTATCAATTAAAATAAAAGTAAGAAATAATACCAAAAATAGAAAATCAAATCACCCAGAATGAACTTTTGGTGTACCCCCCGTATAACAGGTGTGCAAAATTTAAATATATTTAAAAGTCCGAAGAAATTTATTAACAAAGGTATACACCAAGAATACCAATTCCGTATACGTAATATGGATTCTGTACAGTAAGTAACAAAATATGTAAAGTAAAATTTACAGATAAGTTCTTCGATTATAAGGTATCGAAACAAACAATTACAGGACCGATCTGAAGGATCAGGCCTTGATTATGACACTAAAACTAAGCAGGTGACAGACAGTGAAGCTGTCGGTCTTCTAATAAAAGTTTCTGTACCAGTATATGACAAAATATGAAAAGTAAAATTTACAGATAAGTTCTTCGATCATAAGGTATCGAAACAAACAATTACAGGACCGATCTTAAGGATCAGGCCTTGATTATGACACTAAATCTAAGCAGATGACAGACAGAGACGCTGTCGGTCTTCTGGAGTTAATAATAAGTTTCTGTACCAGTACCCGGGGATATATAAGATCATCAACGGGTTTATTATTGAATCAGACTCGATCGACACAGTTAAACGCACTTGAAATAGGGAATAGAACCCTTCTAAATGATCTGAATTAACAGGTTAAACTGTCGCTCAAAGTGTGTGTCTTATAAGAGAGTAACAGCTTGATTAAAATTTTAATTTAGAAAATTTACTAAACGCTATTCGATAATTAAATGATTTTCTTACAATATTTTGGGATAGCAAGAGATTAAAAGGCAACACCTACTTTATCTGGGTTTCACAAACAGTATTTGTTCCTTCCATATACTATTACCGCTCACAAAGGCAAAACAATACTTAATTTTCCCCAGCAGTCCTCACAGCGACGCCATTTTGGGAAACCAATATGGTTGAACCGCGTCCTTTCCTCCAAATCCAAAAGAGTCTCGCAAAATAGATGAGCCCCAAAATACACGGGTTGCGGACGGCCTAAGGGAGTTTCAGAACTGCGTCGGGGTAATTCGTACAGCCAAAATTATGCCCTATAATTCACAGGTTAAAAATTTCCGGTGGGTCGCCTAACGCCACACAGTAGAAATCCAATATATTCTCCGAAAATCAGAGTAATCCACGTTATTATGAACGTTTAAAAGAATCCTGAAAGTTCAAAATGTGATATAGTAATAATATTAAGAAGATAACCATAACTTTACCGCAGAAAACTGGTTTCCAATGAAAACGTGCCACAAACACGACTCAGCGCTTATGAAGAATATGTCTTAATGGCTGCCGCAACGATATCGATGAAAATGCCGGATACACGTCATCGCAATTGCGGAAGTATAAGAAGGAAGAGAATTTAGTTTTCGAAATCTCGAGAAAGATTTCAAATCGCATAATGTGGCAAATAAATCTAAAAACGTTAAACAATTTAAAGTCCAGAGACGATAATTTCTAAAAGGAGTCGGTAAGTGAGATTCCTGTCGCAGAGGGCGAACAACGAAAAGGAGATGGCGCAATAAGCGGTGGAATTAAAATTAAACTAGAAATAATTATAAAAGGGCCGTAATTAACAAAAGAAGATGCGTTTAGATGATCTATATTTCATAGCAAAAATTCCTACAAAATCAGTTTGAAATTCGGTATGACTTTTAGCGAGTTAACAGTGAAAATCTTGCGAGCATTTCGGAAAGGGAATTTAAAAGATGGACGTATGCTAAAGTACAAAGGCTTTCAGGATGAATTGAATGATTGTAAAGGGTTGACAATTTGTAGTTGAAGGGTCTAATCGGTTCGATATATGGAGTTTAAAGCAAATTAAATAACATTAGTTGAAATTATTTATATGATATAGTTACGAGGGTTTTAAGAGAAATAATAGAGAAAATTTGCACCAATATAGGTCGTATACAGGAAAGTGAATTTATGTGCGTAACAAATTCCCCCCATTCACCACAGAAATTTACTTGTAAATTTCTCCAAAAGTAGATGGTAAGTACCCTAAGGTATTCCAGAAGAGTGAATACGTGAGCCCAAATTAAAATAAACAGCTGAACAAAAGTTCGGCAGAGCGGTGTCCATAAACGACAGTATCTAGCAGAACATTTGAAAAGAATCGACGGATCGCAAATAAATCTAAAAACTGAAACTATAGTGACCTAAAGTCACAAACGCAAAACGCAAGAATCTGATGAAACAATACAGAGAATTACGGTAGAACCAAATAAGAACATAAGCAGAGTTAAACAATCTGACCAGCGACACTAGTCTAAAACAAAAGATAACACTGAAGAGTGACCTAAGAACATGAACCTGAAATACACTTTAAACAAAACTATCTAAAAGAAGATAGAAGCAAAACGAGACGCAGAAGGCGAAATCGACTCAAAGTCAAACAAAACTATCTTACACTAGATAGGAGCGTAACTAATCGTAAAAGGAGAAATTGACACAAAGTCAAGTAAAACTATCAAACTAGATAGAAGCAAAGTAATACGCAGAAAGCGAAATTGACAGAACGTCAAGCGAAACTAACTTACACAAGATAGAAGTAAAATTAAACGCAGATGGCGGTTTTTGACACAAGGTCAAGCAAAACTATCGACGCTCAGATTGTTCGACGGCAGAAACTCATTAGCACAAAAAACCAAACCAACACACCATGTCAACAGTTAGCTCGGCCTAAACCACCACAAAGGCCCTTCGACATTCGGTCGGTACGGGGATTACAAATAACGAGAACATAAAACAACAAAACAAACAGTACTGAACGGTCGTCACCCCAGCATCAGAATGTGCAACAGCCGATATCATGCCGAGTGTTCAAGCGCCACGAAGAGAACAAGAAAGGGGAAGGAAAAGCTGCATAAAGCACCGAAAAAGCACAGACTAGGAGGGGATCATTACTCCTAGCGGCGACAGAAGATAGAAAGCTGCGCTATGAACACAAGTCACGAAAATCGTTGCGTCACAACCAAAACTAGGGAACAACTTCCGACAGCTCTAAAGAGACTAACTACCGTGAAGCAGTAGCAGCTCAAAAAAAACAGGATTAACTAAAAAGGTATATTACTAACGTTATAGGATGCAAATGGATAAGGAAAAATTGGTAAGAATCTAAAAGGTAGGAAATGAGTAACTGTGACACTGTGTACTTACGAGTTCCAACAATCTTACAAACGTTACGCCATGCGATAGAGACAACAACAAAAGGAACTTAATTCTGGCCAAACATAATAAGTGGATACGTTTCAACAAAAGTTTAAAGTGCAGCGGCGGCCTACCACCACACTGATACGGTTGAGGACCAATAAACAGAAAAAAGTAAACAAACAAAGACACGTCCATGACCGATAAAAGAAAAATCGCGATTACAAACGAGGGGTGTCGGTCTCAGCCCTATAAGAAGCTTACGGGAATGGACGACGGAATTTATTGACGTCCACCCCGCTTCTTAAAGCAAAAGAGTCAAAATCGGGTTTTAAAAAAAAATCACATCAGAGATGTATCCAAAAGTCCAAATTCTATTATCATAAAGAATCAATCACAAAGGTCAAGGAGAGAACGGTAAACAGCAAATATGCAGGTAAAATAACAACCCATATGCCAAATATTAACCTAAAGTGAAGATCTCTGTAAAAATATTAAACAATAGTCAAAATCGGTTAATAAAAAGAATATTGAAATATATAAAATCCAAAAGTCAATAACAAACGTCCAGTACGTATAAGAGTTTACAAATCCCTCACTCGAGGAAAACCTACACGGTACAATAAAACTCTATACGACCAGAACAATTCAAACAGGTAAGATCTGTGTATAAGTGTGATCTCCAAATCCTCTAAATAGAGATGCAACAACAGCAAAAGATCAGCACTATCAACAGTTCTAAACCTTATAACGTCCATACTCATAATATTTAGTATATCAATCTACAAGATTGTTTACTGAGTCAACTCGAAAGCATAAGCTATTCTAGAATTAAAAGACATCATCTCAAACCAAAATTGTCAGAATCAAGAATCGAGAAATGTATCAACAACCAAACGCAGTCCGATCCAAACTTGATATAACAAACTTATCTCAAAATAAGTACAACCAAGATCTAGCCCAACGTCTAGAAACAAAACATACCAAAATAAAAGGATCTGCGAAACGTAAACTTGTCAACACGAATAATCGAACCTGAACAGACATAAGAATGTCACGATAAATAAGCAAAGTCATAATCGGGATACGGTGCGATGGATTATTGAGAACTAACTTCAACCTGAAATATACAACATGTTACAGATGGTATGAACAAACAGACAAAGACTCCTTTTTGGTCGCCTTTTACGCCAGGGCGGATTACACCCGACTGGGTATTCTTCAAGCCCCCAGACAGGCCGGAACATATTCAAGATAGAATGAACTAACTGACAAAGACTCCTTTTTGGTCACCTTTTACGCCAGGGCGGATTACACCCGACTGGGTATTCTTCAAGCCCCCAGACAGGCCGGAACAAATACTAGACAACTCCAGGTTGCGCTTTTAGGTGTGCGCTATTCCAAGTTCCAGGCAGAAGTTCGCCTTCGCAAGTTTTTAGTTCATAAGTGTCGGTAGACAAACGACGATGTATCAAGAAAGGTCCCAAAAATTTATCTGCCAGCCTCGCCGTATAGTATTTAGATGCATCAGACAAAACGAAATTCCTACGCCAGACCAACTGATTCGGCAAGAACTCTACTGCTCGATGTCTCATATCATAACGTGTTTTAGCTTTCTCGTAAGCCGTCTGTAGTCGAGATTTTACATCTTGGAATATTCGTGTAAATTGATAAGATCTAGAGATAAGTTCTTCAGGGTCTCTGATACAAACAACGTTAGGAGCATTTCCACCTTCAGGTTTCTGTAGCGGACGTTCCCCGTTAGTGGACATTTCTCTGCCGAAATTGATGAAATAGGGAGTGAGACCGGTTACGTCATGCTTGGCGGTGCGCAGAGCACAAGAAATCTTGGGAAGAACTAGATCCCATTCACGATAATTCTCCGACACATAGGAGATCAACATAGTTTTTATTACACGATTCACTCGCTCGACAGGGTTCGCCTGCGGATGGTAGAAAGAGGTAAACGCAGACTTAATTTGATAGTGATTCAACAACTGGCGATACTCTTTAGATTTAAATTGAACCCCATTATCAGAAATAATCGTGCGAGGTACGCCAAACAGCAAGAACACGTCATTCTCAAGATGTTTAATGATATTGGCGGCAGTGGCCTTACGAAGGGCGTAAGTTAATACAAACTTGCTAAAACAGTCTGAAACAACGAGTATATAATTAAACCCGCGCTTAGATCTCGGCAAGGGTCCTACAATATCTACGCTGAGAACTTCCCAAGGTTTGTCAATTTGAGAGTGACCTCCCATACGTCCGATAGGTTTACGTTGTTCGGGTTTCGTACGTAAGCATGTGCGACATCGATTTACGTAACGAATGACATCAGCTGTCATTTTAGGCCAATAATGTCTCTGGGTAATTCTACTCAAGGTTTTCGTAATTCCCAAGTGGCCGCAAGTAGGAGGATCATGACAAGCTTTAATTAATTCCGATCGGCGTTCCTTAGGAACCACAATTTTCCAAGAGTCAACATCATCACCAAAGTAGTTGCGAGAAGGACGAAGATACTTGCAAAGTTTACCATTGACAAACTGAAAGGCAGGATATTTGTCAGGAGTCGCTTTAACAGCACGAACAAGTCTATTGTACCATTTATCGGTAACAGGAGCAGTTTCATCGATAGTTGACAAGATTGGCACACAGCGGGATAGTGTATCAGGAACTACGTTTTCCTTCTGTCGTTTCCTAGAAGGTCGACAACGAGGGCAAGTGTTGATGGTCTGACCACGCGCTCCACATTTATAACAAAATCGTGAATTGCGAGGATTAGGACATTCTCTCACCAGATGACCTACTACATTGCATTTCCAACACTTCGGACCATTGCTGGACGAAGGCGCCGAAACTGCTGCTACTCCAGATGTTGAAGGAGAATAAGCATAGGCTAAGTCTGGCTCGCATAAAGAAGACTTATTGCGAGGTGGAGGTGCGAAAGCTTCTATAGAGATCTTACATGCTTCTAGTTTTCTGCACAATTCTAAAAGCTGGTCTTCGGATTTAATTTCTGTAAGCCCTAATTGACTCTGATGAAACGGAGCAATGTTTTGCAACAGAACGTCCAATTTAAGTCCCTCGGCAACCGGCACAGTCAAACGCCCAAACATACCATTCATTACCGCAACGTACATGCCTATCGTCTCATTCGGCCCTTGAGTTCGCCTCTTTATTTCCTGAAACAATTTGTCGTTATAGTTGGGAGGTTGAAATTGTAGTCGAAGCTCTCGTACGAAATCGACCCAAGTCGTTACCTTATGTCGAGTGGAACGCCACCAAACCAAAGCCTTTCCTGAAAACAACTCTGTAGCGGATCTAATCAGCTGTTCCTTAGCGAGATTGTTTGCTATGCATTTGTCTTCTATGGCTTCGAGAAATGCACTCAAGGATTGACGCGAATTCTCTCCATCGAATTTGGAGAAGCTCCACCTAGACACCGGAACAACCTTACATGACGGAGTTGACGCAGAGACAGCTGCTGAACTCACCGCATGTGACGCAGTCGCACGAACAGGTGACAGAATCGGTTCTCCCACAGATTCTTCGGAATCAGAAATTTCGCTATCAGAAACAGTAGGACCTTGTGCAACACTAGTGGACGCGAACACAAACGACATGTCAGCAGGAACGGTACCTGCCAAAGCTGACTTCCTAGCCTTCCGCGCCTTAGACTTAAGAGATGTCTGAAGGGTTACCAACTCAACGAGAATACCTGCTACTTCCTCCTCAGCTTCGGGTGTCACTGGCTTTGCTCGCCTTATTCGCGAAAAAGCATGAATGATTTTTGTGTTAATTTTCCGATACCTTAAGCTAGTTTCTATTTCGACAAATTGATCTAAAAGATCATTGATCTCGGCGATCTTCCTCTTGACTTCGCGAGTGTCCTCTTCGATAGTGTAAGGGTTAGCCGGTTTAGCCATCGGAATACCCCCACTCTCTAACTGTAACAAACTCCTAAGAGTCGCACGCATCGTCTTGACAGGAACATTTTCGTTTGCTCCTCGAACCCTTAGTTCGTAAACTAACTCATCTCGCTCTAACCTGTTGATTTCGATCTTACCTTCCATCACAACCAATGTTCAGACACACAAAGCGAAAATCTATTCACAAAAATATCGAAACCTCAAAATTCTAAACGAATACAATGAATCTAGAACAAACCCTTCACCACAGCGTGATCTGTCCAAATGTCCCTAAAGGAAAAGAAAATAGCTGAAATTTTAAAAAAAAAGTAAACCGAAGATGGTCAAAATCGAAAGAAACGTGAAACGTTCGGAAATTCGTCAGACCGAAACCTCAAATGGTCCTTACACAACCCTAAGCTGTTTGAAAGTCTCAAAGTAAACAAAAGCCCCTCCCACAAGTATGAGCAAGCAAAGTTTCTAAAGATTTAAAAAAAAGAAAAATGGCCTCCACACAGAGCGCCAAAAACTTGCCACCAACGCGGCGTAAAATTAAAAGTGTGACGAGTGATAAGGAGGGATCGCTCGCTGATCCTCTCTGGTCTGAACCTACCTGTTGTTGTTATGTGCCCAGGAAGGTCTCTGCCGGCTAACTCTCTTGTTTCGGAGAACGTCGCGGATTCAAGGCCGCGAGATGGACTATGGACGCCACCGTTATTATCCACCTGCAGAGATAACGCTATAACGGGAGCAGGCGGGACCTGGTAGCTCCAAATATCACCAGAGGGTCAGCCCCTTATCACACGTTGCAGAGCAAGAAACTTTGTTAAACTCGAAAGCTAGTGGGAAGGGTAGAGATCGAAACACAATCAACAGTTTCACAAATTTATTGAATACACTTAGCTATAGAATAATCATCAAAACATATAGGCGATGTCAACACTCTCAAAATAAATGCCAGACACAGTCGCTTACTCAAGTCACAAAACATATACAAGGTGAAGCCCTGTTCAAAAATTCAAAATGAAAACAAAACGAAATATGAGTAGTTACACAGTGACCGAAACTAAAAGTCTTACCCCCGTATATAAATAAAACGAGAGGCGGGAGAGGATAACCCAAAATTAACCTTCCAGGATTTAATAATTTGATTCTACGAACGAGTTTAAAGGAAATCTCAAAAGACGTCAACGCGAGAGATCCCAGAAAGGCAAAATCTCAAGAAATTCGGAAGGTTTCCTTAAAAGTAATCAAGGTTAAGCCTTGTTATCAATTAAAATAAAAGTAAGAAATAATACCAAAAATAGAAAATCAAATCACCCAGAATGAACTTTTGGTGTACCCCCCGTATAACAGGTGTGCAAAATTTAAATATATTTAAAAGTCCGAAGAAATTTATTAACAAAGGTATACACCAAGAATACCAATTCCGTATACGTAATATGGATTCTGTACAGTAAGTAACAAAATATGTAAAGTAAAATTTACAGATAAGTTCTTCGATTATAAGGTATCGAAACAAACAATTACAGGACCGATCTGAAGGATCAGGCCTTGATTATGACACTAAAACTAAGCAGGTGACAGACAGTGAAGCTGTCGGTCTTCTAATAAAAGTTTCTGTACCAGTATATGACAAAATATGAATAGTAAAATTTACAGATAAGTTCTTCGATTATAAGGTATCGAAACAAACAATTACAGGACCGATCTGAAGGATCAGGCCTTGATTATGACACTAAATCTAAGCAGATGACAGACAGAGACGCTGTCGGTCTTCTGGAGTTAATAATAAGTTTCTGTACCAGTACCCGGGGATATTTAGGATCATCAACGGGTTTATTATTGATTCAGACTCGATCGACTCAGTTAAACGCACTTGAAATAGGGAAAAGAACCCTTCTAAATGATCTGAATTAACAGGTTAAACTATCGCTCAAAGTGTGTGTCTTATAAGAGAGTAACAGCTTGATTAAAATTTTAATATAGAAAATTTACTAAACGCTATTCGATAATTAAATGATTTCCTTACAATATTTTGGGATAGCAAGAGATTAAAAGGCAACACCTACTTTATCTGGGTTTCACGAACAGTAATTGTTCCTTCCATATACTATTACCGTTCACAAAGGCAAAACAATACTTAATCTTCCCCAGCAGTCCTCACAGCGACGCCATTTTGGGAAACCAATATGGTTGAACCGCGTCCTTTCCTCCAAATCCAAAAGAGTCTCGCAAAATAGATGAGCCCCAAAATACACGGGTTGCGGACGGCCTAAGGGAGTTTCAGAACTGCGTCGGGGTAATTCGTACAGCCAAAATTATGCCCTAAAATTCACAGGTTAAAAATTTCCGGTGGGACGCCTAACGCCACACAGTAGAAATCCAATATATTCTCCGAAAATCAGAGTAATCCACGTTATTATGAACGTTTAAAAGAATCCTGAAAGTTCAAAATGTGATATAGTAATAATATCAAGAAGATAACCATAACTTTACCGCAGAAAACTGGTTTCCAATCAAAACGTGCCACAAACACGACTCAGCGCTTATGAAGAAAATGTCTTAATGGCTGCCGTAACGATATCAATGAAAATGCCGGATACACGTCATCGCATTTGCGGAAGTATAAGAAGGAAGAGAATTTAGTTTTCGAAATCTCGAGAAAGATTTCAAATCGCATAATGTGACAAATAAATCTAAAAACGTTAAACAATTTAAAGTCCAGAGACGATAATTTCTAATAGGAGTCGGTAAGTGAGATTCCTGTCGCAGAGGGCTAACAACGAAAAGGAGATGGCGCAATAAGCGGTGGAATTAAAATTAAACTAGAAATAATTATAAAAGGGTCGTAATTAACAAAAGAAGATGCGTTTAGATGATCTATATTTCATAGCAAAAATTCCTACAAAATCAGTTCGAAATTCGGTAAGACTTTTAGCGAGTTAACAGTGAAAATCTTGCGAGCATTTCGGAAAGGGAATTTAAAAGATGGCCGTATGCTAAAGTACAAAGGCTTTCAGGATGAATTGAATGATTGTAAAGGGTTGACAATTTGTAGTTGAAGGGTCTAATCGGTTCGATATATGGAGTTTAAAGCAAATTAAATAACATTAGTTGAAATTATTTATATGATATAGTTACGAGGGTTTTAAGAGAAATAATAGAGAAAATTTGCACCAATATAGGTCGTATACAGGAAAGTGAATTTATGTGCGTAACACTACTTATTTACTGCTCCGCCTGTATATAGTACTTTGTTTTATTACTGTTTTATTTTATTACTGTTTTAATTACTTTTAAATAAACCATTTCAAGTTCTTATTATGTAAATATAAATACAAATTTTAAGGACAACATGTGTTTTATTTAGTAACGAAGTTGTTGTATATTTATTTTAATTAACCATCATCACGCACGTCCTGGACCTTTGAAGGAACTTCATCACCACCACAAATTATTTGTCATAAAATAATTTCATTATTATTATCCCTAGCCAAGCCCTAGTTAGTAATAATAGTAACAAAACTTTATTAATATATATTTTTCCATATATGAAAGTAAAATACACAAAACTATGTACATCAATTAAAAACCATTACGTTTTATAACTAAAATTTAATTCTAAAGAAACATATACTCGTAGCCATATTAAAGATCTGCCCTTAATTTTGAATTAAGAGGAACACAAACCAAAACGAAACTAGGCACGAACTGTTCAAATGTACTAAATTCGTATATTTTGTTCTAAAAGCATTACCAACCTTCCTAAATATCACATTTAGTTAAATGCTGCTTAAATCCATTTCATAATACACAACCCCCAATTTGAGAGACATTTAATTTAAATTTCATTTAAATGTCTTTTAACTAAAACTACTCTTAATATCAGTTGATAATACCGGCCTTCAATGTTTGCTAATGAGCAGCACTGAATGTTCTTCTACGCTCTGTCATAATAACTTCTGTAATATCGCAAGGTTGTTGTTTTGAGAGGTATCTCTCCAGTGGGGATACCGATGATTCTGTAGAAAGATGAAATACGTGTCTACGTCTCTGGAGAGATACTTTCACAAATATATGAACTTGTATTGTGTTTTTCATACCCGATTTTTAATAATATTTTGTATTATTAAAAATATTTTTGTTTTATATAAATTGGTGAGGTTTTACCTACTCAAGTATGTTTCAAGTTAGTTTGCTATACATACATGTATAAGATTTTTTAAATATAAAATAGTTCATTTGAAACTATAGTAAATAGAGAAATTAATACATTTAAAAGAAATTTAGGTTTTATTTATTTTAAGTTAAGAAATTCAATTTACGTGTTAAGAATGACGAACCTGAGATAGCTAAATTATTAATTCAAACATTTGTTTCATTTTTATAGCACATGCAATATGGTGCAATATTTATTTAGTTAAAATCAAATGGCAGTGATAATATTATTACTGTCATATTTAAATGATAAAAGTTGAATTTTTGTTTGATGTATTATAAATAGGTTGAATGACATTCACAAAATTTTACTTGTAACATTTCAAATGACCACTTTCGATTTGTATACGGTTTCTCTTTAATCCGCCGATTATCAAAATCATCCGGCCAAAACAAAACAAATCTAATAAAAAGCTAGGACTAATGATCGGCACATGCCGAAATAAACGAATCGCCATATTTTAGACGCAATAATAAGTAAAAGTACGTCATTTTCAAAGGCATCAGTTACGCAATTTTTTGCATTAGTTTTTAACTATTACTTTCTCCCGTTCATGCGTCGGCAATTCGACCATTCCGATAACGTCAAACGTCTAGTAGCTAGCATATCTTCGCAAATAATTCAAACAGCAATCAACCTGTTTTAATATTTGCATTATCTAAATCAGCAGTAACCTTGATTGGTATAGACACACTTATAGCTATGTCATATCGTCGAAATTGTTATACAGATAGACCACAATAACTCAACTACTTCTATAGTTTCGTGTCAAGTAGGCGTAGTGTTAATAAAGCGCGCGTTGTACACGGAACACGTTTGGTTTTTGTAATTATTAAATTCATAGAAGCGCGCGCGCCTATTACCGATTTTATTATAATTTTTTTAAATAATTTTTTTTGTAATACAAATTTAAATTTTAAATTAATTAGCAGAAACAAAATTAGGTATTTTGCCGGTATTTCAAATTTGGGAAATAGTGTGTTTACCGCAACCAATTCTCACATTAACCACGTTGATTAACATTAATTTCAAAATAAATTCGAAAAATTTACCCAAAATTCTTATGTTAAAAATCAGAAAAAAGTACTCTCCTCATCATGTTCGGAACATTAACGTAAGTATTCTAATTTTATATTGACTTGATTTATTCAGCTTTTTAAATTATTACTTTTTTATGATGTTGATGCTTATTCCTATCGAATATAATATTAATTCCAAGAATGCAGTAAATTCTTCACTAAATTCTCAGCAATTTAACAAGATTTTTAAAATATTATCTTTTCTACGAACACCGTTGAAATTGACATTTTGGCACGACTAACTTCGATTAAAAATGTGTTAAAAGTAAAATGTCAGAAAACGTTGTCAAAATGATGTTATTTTATTAATAAAAATGTTGTTTGGCTTTGTCAATTAATATATTTTTTATTATGTTGATGCTTATTCCTATCTAATATAACATTAATTCGAGCACTACAGTAATTTCTTCACTAAAGTCCCAGCAATTTAACAAGGTTTTTAAAATTTTTATCATACCTACCGCGTAAGTAAACTATTATGACACCTTTTTTCTTGAAACGTAAGTGACACTTTACATACCGTATTGACAGTTACTATGAATAACGGGCTATAATATTTCATTGCGACCCTAGGTAATTAATAGCAATATTTGAACATTTCTGACAAATTTATTTGAAACATAATTTTAATTAACAAAAACACATAACTCGTAAAAGTAGAATCTTGTACAAAAACTTATTACTTTGTAATATTAAATGTAAACGAACAATTAGCTATCTGAATAGAGTCTTCTTTCTTACTAGGCAAGTTTATATTTTCAATAATGTTAACATTATTAATGGTTGTATTCCTGATGGAATCATCAACTTTCTTCCGGTTTTTCTGTATCACAGTTGAGCAAACAGCCTCTGTAATATTTCGTTTATATAAAATTCTATCAGCTATCTGTACTTTATTTATCATTGAATCGGAAACATAGCTTTCTGCTACGGAAGATTTCCGATTTCCATCCGCCGTGTCTTTGCAGACTAAGAACATCAATTCCTGAATCTGCTAATAATGTTGCCGAAGTCCTTCGAAAGGAATGTCCGGTGTAGGTAATGGGGTTCTCCAAACGTAAGTATTTTGCTATTTGGCCAGAAATTTTTGCGAGTGTTTTCTTCTACAGGCTGTGTTCGAGATTTACCAAAACTGTACTTTAAGAAAAATCTATCATTGGTAATATTTCCTAATCTCAAACCAATGTATTTTTTAATAATTAGCATAAAATTAGTTGGATATTCTTCCTTCTCAATAATTATAAAAGAACGTTTTAATCCATTTTTAGTATCCGGTATTTTAATTATTATTATCATTATTTCCATATCTTGAATTCTAATTTTAACTAATTCATCTTTCCTACAAACCCCAGTGATTCCCATAATCATAAGAACCTGCAAAAAATTAGTAGAGGGTGAACACGAATGAAAAAGCATCATTCTGAAACTTACCTTCATCAACGAATATCTATCGTCAGGAGCCTCAATAAGAAATTTATTCATTTCCTTCCTTGTAAAGATACTAGACTTTCTAGGTCAAAAAAGATCATTTTTACGCTTTAAAAATTCTTTCAATTTAGAATATTTTGAAATATCTTAATTTTCGTTAATAAATATGATAGTTTTTAACATGGAGTATTCACACCATAAACTGTTGGGTGATTTTAACTTCATAGATCTATCACGAAAATGTGCCAGCATTACACTTTCTGAAATACTCTCCACATACCTCTGGTGACACCAATCTCTGAACATTTTATAGGTTTCATGGTATCTGGTTTTAGATTTCTTCAGAAAAATCTCAGTACAAGCTATAATAGCCTCCATCTCTATTTGATCCATATTTATAAAGTTGATTTAAAAGCAAAAACTTTTGAGAATATACTGCCTGTACTATGACATTTATCAAAAATATAAATTGATACAAACATGGTTACCATAGATACGACAAACATTCCTGACTTGATGTTACTAATGTGTATAGCAAACGCCAATTAAGTTGGCGCGAGAAGGGGTAAGTTCGCGCAGGATTAGAAGTAGTGGGGAGATTTGTATTTGTTTTTACATCAAATGTCAGATAATTCTAACCTCTGAGCGTGTATGATCCCCTAGCAAAGACATTACAAAATATGTTCTGTCAAACGTCAATGACAAATGTATTCTGACAATTACTTGAGTAGTGGGAGTGGACGTTTTTAAAAACGGCTTCTGCGCACCCCCTCCTCGCGCCAACTTAATTGGCGTTTGCTATATATATCTAGTAAAAGCAAAGTGGAAAATTCGTCTATTTAAAAAAAAAACGTAGGCCCTCGGTCGACATTCATCCCTCGGGCCAGAGGCCCTCGGGCTGAATTAACGTCGACCTCAGAGCAATATAATACCCATAACGCCCTTGGTGCATAAATAACTATTCTTTTCTACGAACACAGTTAGAAACTGACATTTAGGCACGACTACCTTCGATTAAAAATGTGTTAAAAGTAAAATGACAGAAAACGTCAAAATAATGTATTTTTATTAATAAAAAATGTTCCTGTTTAAATTTCAGTGGTGATAAATTTAATGTAACTTTACTTACAGATTGTTTAATAGCTACTACTAAAACAGCATAGTCTAAATATAGATTTTTAGAATTTATATTTCTATAAAAAAAGCGTTTGGCATGCGAATTTATTATAATGGGTGATTCATTTAGAGATACTTTTTCCAAAAGCAAAGAACAAATGAAAAAGGCCAATTTATTTAGGAAACTTCATTATAATACAAAAGAACCATTCTTTACAATGATTTTTTAAAGATTATTTCTCTCAAATGTTGGCCGCGACTGCGGTTAACGTAGTCTATTCTGCTGTTCCGATTTTCAATGACGCGTTCTAGCATTTCGAGTGGTATTTGTCCAATGACCCGAGTAATATTGGCCTCCAATGCCTCAATTGTAGCCGGTTTATCCATGTAGACTTTAGACTTCACGTAGCCCCACAGAAAAAAGTCTAATGGTGTGATGTCACAAGATCTAGGCGGCCAATTTACTGGTCCGAAGCGTGAAATTAAATGTTCACCGAATCGTTCTCGCAGTAAAGCCATACTTTCACGAGCTGTATGGCTAGTGGCGCCATCTTGTTGGAAGTAAATGTTTTGTAGACCACGGGTGTCAAGTTCAGGCAGCAAATAGTCCCTTATCAAGGCGCGATAACGGTCGCCATTCACAGTCACATTCGGGCCGGGTTCTGTTTTGAAGAAATATGGACCAATTATTCCACCGGCCCATAATCCGCACCAAACAGTTGTTTTGTCTGGATGTAATGGTAGTACTTCAATCTCTTCAGGTTGCTCATCACCCCAAATACGGGCATTTTGCTTATTCACGTACCCATTAAGCCAGAAATGGGACTCATCGGAGAACAAAATTTTTGTCGAAAACAGTGGATCTTCTGCAAGTTTATCAAGAGTCCAACGGCTGAAACGGAAACGATTCGGAAGGTCGGTCGCCTTTAGTTCTTGCACTAGTTGAATTTTGTATGCTTTTAAACCAAGATCCTTTCGTAAAATACGCCAAGTTGTTGCATACGACAAACCAAGCTGTTGAGAACGGCGACGAATTGATTCTTCCCGGTCTTCGCGTACACTCGCTGCTACCGCCGCTATATTTCCTTCACTATGTGCTGGATGAGGTCTATGTGGTCGCGTATTATCCATTATTGTAAATTGAGTTTCAAACTTATTGATGGTATAGCGAATTGTGCGTTCGGTAGGCCGATTATGTGGCCCATATGTTGCTCTAAGCGCACGATACACATTCCTTGTAGAACGCCCATTTTCGTAATAAAGCTGTACTATTTGTAGACGCTGTGCCGGGCTAAGTCTTTCCATTACGTAATGTCAAATAGTACTGAACCAGAATGCGCAGTCCGCTGACGCGTCGCATGCGCGCTCAGCCATTAAATCCCCACCTAAAAAGTACCTCCAAATGAATCACCCATTATTAAACAAATATATTTTTTCTATTTTGCATTCGAAATGAACTCATTATGACATCCAAAACAGTATCGAAATGAGCTTCATTTCGATACGCTTTTTTTCATTTTTCAATGTTGGCGTTGTTCGAACACAGAAATAAATATCATTGCTGTCATTTTATTTTAAGAATTTAAGTACATTTGACAGATATGATAAATGTACATACTCTACACAAACAACGTATATTGTATACAATTGACAACAATATATATTACTTTCTATGTCACTCATGTTTATATTTTTATATAAAATATCAAGTAATGTTTTCGAAAATTAATAAATAATATGTATTAGAATATACTTCGGGGATAGCAAGATTTAAATTTGTAAATGTCAAGTATCAATGCGACCAACTGCATGCTTTATATAAAAATAAGACTCTGAAATTTCAAATTAAACAATTCCAATTTATTAATGTAAAAAATGCAAAATAGAAAAAATAGTATAAAAAACTCGTTTCATAAGGCCTTTTGCCACACTCGCTCTTTAGAAAACTCGCCGCTATCGCGGCTCGTTTTCTAAACTGATCTCGTGCGGCAAAATGATGCCTTATGAAACTTGTTTTTTAATATACTATTATGAGCTGTCCAGAACTATCAGATCAACCATTTCCATTAGAATTTTCGTTACAACCTTAAAACCTTGAAATAATTGTGTTTGTAGAAAAATATTATACGACACGCGTGTAAAAGTGTTATTTTATTTTGTTTGTAATTTACTTAACTTGCTAGAACTCGTATCGGAAACCTTACTGGCAAAATAAAATCACATTTTAATACTTATATCGCAGATAACTATTTTTGCTTGGTTTTAGTATACCAGGTATTAAAAAAAAAGTCGTCGGATATTTTACTCAATTATAGTACTGGTAGAAACAAATAAAAAAGTCTTAGTCAACATGGCACCGCAACAGTTGAGTTGCGGACATATAGTCAATTAGATATTGCTTTATTGGAGTAAAAATTACAAAGAATTTGATGACAATGTATATAAGATAAAAGGCAATTTAAAGTAAAACTTAGGAATTGCTCTACACGTCCGCCGCTCATTTCTAAGCCCGCTTTGCACCTCCTTACGAAAGGTTGCGGAGCCCTTTCGTAAATTCCAAGGCTTCAGAATTTCTCGACAATAATTTACGATTCGTTGCCCTCTGTTCTTTCAAATTGTTTACATATCCTGCGTACACTAATTGTTTTAGATGTCCTCAAACAAAGAAGTTGAGAAGTATTAGGTCAGGGGAGCTACGGGCCTATGAAGATGGACCACCCCATCCTATCCTTCTCCCGTTGTAATCTTGATTTAAAAAATGTGCAGTAGCCCCATCGTATGTTGTTTAATCTGATAAAAAATGGCACGTCTTCTAACAAAATGGTTAACTTATTTATTAAAAATTCAAGTATACTTGTTCTGTTAAATGATTATGGAGAAATACTGGACAGTCTAAAAATCGCAATCCAAACATATAGCGTGATGTAGTTCAACAACAGCATGGGGATTTTCATCTGTCCAAACGTGATTGTTATGCAAATTGAATATCTCGTCTATTGTAAACCCAGCCAGACTTTCTGCCAGTTTTCGTAAAACTCATTGATAAAAATCCTTACATGTATGATAATTGAGAGCGGCAAGAACTTGTACGTGTTGAATGTGGTAGGGCTTATAGCAGGTGTTCGCATAGAATCCTCTAAATCAGGGGATGGCCGATGCTCAGTTCTGCTGCAAAAAAATAACGCAAATGATTTGAAGTAATTTGACGGGAGATATCTGGCAGAACTAATTTTAAGTCACAGTATAGCAAGCGCCAATTAAGTTGGCGCGAGGAAGGGGTGCGCAGAAGCCGTTTTTAAAAACGTCCACCCCCACTACTCAAGTAATTGTCAGAATACATTAGTCATTGACGTTTGACGGAACATAATGTCTTTACTAGGGGATCATAAAGTGATACACGCTCAGAGGTTAGAATTATCTGACATTTGGTTAAAACCAAATACAAATCTCCCCACTACTTTTAATCCAGCGCGAACTTACCCCTCCTCGCGCCAACTTAATTGGCGTTTGCTATACATGTTTCACAAAGGAAAATAAAAAAAAACATAAGATTTTTGCTTTTATAACTGTAAAGTAGTTTGTGCGCTGGCGTTTGGCACTTATTTTCGAACCACAGGTTGTAAGTCTGTAGGGAGACTTATACAAATAAAACTCACTTTTACTATATACAAATTTATTTTTATTATAAAAGCTGTGCTGGCGATTGAACACTTTGCAAATAGCGATTATGTTCAAACTTTTAGCACCAACGAGAATATTACTTGGCGTTTTACGCCGCCACGGTCACCTCATTTCGGAGGCTTGTGGGAAGCGGGAATTAAATCTACAAAAGGGCATTTATAACGTATACTATGCAATGCATCATTAACATTTGAAGATTACTGTACAGTACTGACACAAGTAGAAGCAGTCCTAAATTCCCGTCCACTATCCCCGTTATCCGACGATCCCAACGATCTAAATCCATTGACACCCGGAAGTGAAATTCAAACGCGCTGTCGGTGGAAATATGACAAGCAGACGCTACTTAAGGTTGGTGCTCTGGTCATCGTTCGTGAGGACAATCTACCACCGTGCTACTGGAAGCTAGGCAGAATACTGGAGCTACATCCTGGAAAGGATGAAATTGTGCGCGTTGTCACGATAAAAACTGCTCACAGTGTGGTGAAACGTTCTGTGATGAAAGTGTGTGTGCTGCCGATACAAGCAGCTACATGAACATTAAATTACGTCCAATTACTGTATAATATGATTAATATGTTTAGTTAAGCTCTGTATATATTTGTACATATCTTTATTTTCATTCTCATCTATTTCTAGCTTACTTTGAAAGGTATCTCATACCATTCAAGGGGGCGGTATGTATAAAATTATTTTACTTGTGTGTACACAATTTTTACGCATTAAAATTTTCTAATATTTGAGGGCATTTGTTCTATATTTCTAAGAATTTTTGCCGTTCTTCATTTACCGTTAGGGCTTTCCAACCAGCTATTGTAAACATGTAAAGTAGTTTGTGCGCTGGCGTTTGGCACTTATTTTCGAATCACAGGTTGTAAGTCTGTAGGGAGACTTACACAAATAAAACTCACTTTTACTATATAAAAATTTATTTTTATTATAAAAACTGTGCTGGCGATTAAACACTTTGTTGATATTTAATATACAGTACGTGATGCTTGTTTCAAATGTAACGAAGAACTCATCCTTTTTCCAGTAACTTCCTAACAAGTAACATCGGTAGTTCACTTTAGGGGTGCGCATTTTTCTACGAATTTGTAGAAAGTGCAGTACTGACGCGTTCCTGGACAAAGGCCGATTCTCCGAACAAATAAAAAATATAAAAATATACAGAGACATGTATATTTAAAAAATGTATTTTTCTGGGTAAAACATATGTTTACAATAGCTGGTTGGAAAGCCCTAACGGCAAATGAAGAACGGCAAAAATTCTTAGAAATATAGAACAAATGTCCTCAAATATTAGAAAATTTTAATGCGTAAAAATTGTGTACACACAAGTAAAATAATATTTACAATAACAGAAAATCGACTATATGTCGGAAGCAATCGAGTTGGTGACCCATGTCAACTAAGACTTTTTCCTTTGTTTCCATTAGTATTTTAATTGCGTAAAATATCAGACAACTTTTTTTAAGAAATTATATATACAGGGATTCTCAGGTGTCTATAATAATTTTGTTTTGTTATTTAAACAAATAATTTTTACAACGGAGAAATGTCAGAACACCTAACGACTCTGAAAATAAATTCCGAGTAAAAAGAAATTTGATATTGCAAAATCTAAAAAAATCAAACCGATAACATGCAGCGATTCTAAATATATATAAATACAAATGAAGTTTAATCCATACAAAGTTGTCCAAGAATTAAACGTTATTAATAAGGCAAATCAGTTTGAATTTTCTAGAGGTTTTCTAAATTTACTATTTAAAATCGTC
Organism: Melolontha melolontha; assembly: GCA_935421215.2. Classification (NCBI taxonomy): domain Eukaryota; kingdom Metazoa; phylum Arthropoda; class Insecta; order Coleoptera; family Scarabaeidae; genus Melolontha; species Melolontha melolontha. The sequence goes on from OW285242.1 coordinate 56,074,464, forward strand.
TCTATATGAGCGATGAGGCTTATTTCTATCTAAACGAGTTTTTTAATAAATAAAACTGTCGTTATTAGTCATCGCAGAATCATTGAATTCAACAAGAGTTACCATATATTGCGCTGGGTCAGCATCAGGAATAATTAGATCAAATTTTTTTCAAGAAAATTTTTAAACCGTTACAGTGGCATCAGTTCGTTATAGACATATGCTTGGAATATTATTTAAAACACATAATAATCACAGAGTAACAACAATTATAGATTTAAACACGATGGAATACGGCGAGAATAAACATGGAGTTTCTATCGGATAGACTCATCAGTAAACTTGGACAAACGAATGGATCTGCAGTGATGGCAATTTTATCCGAAAGCGTGCATACATAACCTAGATTTGTATGGACGAGTTAGTATCGATCGAGACATGTTAGATGTAAATATGCTTCCACCACAACGCAGTCTGTTAAGTGCAACGAGTGTGAATAAATTCATTAACCGATTTACTACATTAGAATATACTGGTACTATCATTAAATATGTTCCTTGCAAGATAAAAATTTTACCGTGCTTGTAAACAATATGTTAACAACGAACGCCATGTGTTAAATGCGAAACGTGAAATACTATATTGGAAATTTGTATATGATTTTATTATGTTAAGCGGATGCAACAGTCCACAAAATGTGGTACCCAATGAAATGCTTTGGAATAAATATATTCTAGAATGGAAATTATCAACAAGAAAACAATTACAGTATAATTTACCACGGGTGAAAAACACGATTACGCATCTAATAAAGACAAACATGGTGTGAATGGTGTAGTATTGTATCATTAGTAAGCCTTCCATTGTTGATTTTGTCAAACTGCTACGACGGGGTTTTCAACCCCGTTGAAACTGCTACGATGGTGTTGAAAACCCCGTCGTAGCAGTTTGACAAAATCAACAATGGAAGGCTTACTAATGATACAATACTACACCATTCACACCAGTCTACAGTCTCTGATTCATAGCCCATAGACACCTGCCTTGTATTCGCAATAGGTTTGCTTCTGTAAGCGATCCGTGAATTTCGAACAATTTGATACGTGCGGCCACTGCATAAGTGGCACGTACCTACATATGCAGTTAATACAAATCTGTCAATGCTCAACAGAACGAATGTAATAAACGGTTTGGTAACCGGCAGCAACTAATGTTGAAACAAAAGTAATGCTGACAAGCGAATTGCGTATCGAATTTTGAATAAAAATAATTTACAAAGAACAAAACTATGTATTTTCTGTGAAACATTGAAAGTGAATTACTATGAACAACTAAAATTTGTTCAAGGTGTTAAATTAGTTCTTCTAGATATTAAAACGTCTTTAAAAATAGAAAATGTCCGTTCCATATCACAACTGGTGATGGGTGCGTGATTAAAATGTTGCAAAAGTGCACCATACTTCGAATGAATAGATTTTTCAATCGGCACTGTGCAGAATTAAAATAATATATTCAAACCTGGATTTCTGCTAAATATGGTATCAACTTTTTGTCTTAGCTTTGAGAAATATCTTTTTAAATCATGAAATTAACTTATCAACATTTGGAAAATGGCCCCTGATGTATTCACATACTCTGTGTAGTACATGTGCTGTACAGGTAACGTGTAGCGTATTGGGATTAGATTGCTTTAATAACTTCCCTGTTTTTAACACATAAGCTAACGCATCAGTCAAAATTATTAGCATCTTGTCTTTATAGTTGTTATCCGATGACAGAATATTATAAATACATTGATCAATTACTTTTGCAACTGTTTTACCATTTACGACTGGCAATATTTAAGTTGCAATTAAGTATGGTTGGTATGAAGTTGTCGGAGGAAGAATACCCAACTATATTTAACACATATCGTTCCTTTACATCCGTTGTTTCGTCTGCACTTACCCAATGATAATGACCAGATAGTTGGTTCGTATTTTTTCATTGTTTCTCAAATAACATTTTGGTAAGTGGTATTTACGTAAAGTAGGTTCATCTGATATATGACAATGAGTATATTTTGTAAGAAACTTCTTGAGGACTAGATTATTAAGCTTTCTGAATGGGATATTGGCCGCCATGAAAGCTTCACACAGTTCTTCGTTAAAAGTGTTAGGTGCAGATGGTCATATGTTATCTTGATGAGTTTTCGAAGAAAGATGTCTCTGCACATTACACTATTGTGGACGCCTTAAACTTAATGAACAGGCATTGCAATATATCACGGTATTATTACGAATATGCAACCAATCTGTATGGCTTCTAGTCCATCCTACCAAGGTTGCCCTACGAGAATACTCCATAGTTAATGAAAATAAATACAAATACTAAGAACAGAAAGAAATGGACTAAAAAGAAAAAACGAAAACTATTCCAAAAATAAGGTAGTAAATTAAACTTAATATTTATAACAAATTATAGGATAAATATACAATATAAAACAGATTTTTTAAAATATTAAACGTAACCAAATAACACTGAAAGAAGCGAAACCAGAAACAATCCCTTATAGAAGAGAATAGAAAATATATTATCTCAAGAATAATAAATACATATATGTATATGCGTGTATAATAGCATGTAAAGACGAAAATTCACTTTGAAAATTAGCGGATATAATTTTTTAAGCGATTATTTCAACGAAATCTAACGAAATAATATATATATATATATATATATACGTATATTCAGTTTAAATTGAATTTATAAGGGAATACACACAATGTGGTATTCATAACGACGGAAATATCAACATCTGCTCGACGAATGCAGTCGAGAAAGAAAATAGTGGGGCTGTTATAATATGCATACTATACCTGTTACCGCCACAACGTTTTATCGGGACAATTGGTCATTCAATCGCTTCAGTCCGCTCTCCTCTTAGAGTGATATTTACAGAGCAAGGTATATAGACTCCGAATAATTAGACTTCAAATTACAAATGCAAGAGGAAATGCGGGAATTATATATTAGAATTTTCATACGTCGCTTAGAAGATTACATTGCAGAAGCTAGGACACACATATAAAACATACTATCTTCATATAAATGAAATTATATAGTATTTAGATTAGAATGTTTCCAAAAGTTCAACGAATATTCAATTTATTTGATATTCTTTCATAGAGACTAAATACATCATTAATTTTGTTTTAATAACAACTCATTCGTTAATGAAATATTTCTCTCTATGTAAGCCTATTCTTAACGCTCTTTGAAAATGTAATTAGAATCCTTCAAACTCAGAATTAAAAAATTCTTTAATGCAATGAGGGTACTATATAAATGTGAAATAAAATTTAAAAAAATAATAATATAGCAAAATGTAGATGTAAATATGAAAAAATATATATAAGCGAAGAGATGCAACAAATAAACAGATTGGAACTAAAAATCTGTACTGTAAGTTAAGAAAGAGAACATTTTATACAATGTTATATTCGCTTGTTTAATAATAATGTGAGTAAAAAATTTATTTTGTAAATTTACGGAAATGGTTCCTTCTAGGCAACTCTTCGCAGTTTTGTTCTAATACGTCACCTTCTTATACGCTATTTCTTTCCATTTTTTTAAAATATACTTCTTGATGCAACTCTTTAGTGGTTTGGTGTTTTTGACTTTCCAATCTTTCAGAATACATCAGAAAGCTCAACTGTTTAGAAAAATGCTCAATAAACATAAAGGAAAGTTTGTAGGATTTCGATTTTTTTGCATAAAAGGTACACTTTTGCATAAAATAAAAACATTCTTAATAATATCAAAATCTTATTCAAAATCGGGTGTGGAGAACATAATACAAGTTCATATTTGGGTAAAAATGGCTTCCCAGACATGCAGACACATGTTTTGTCTTGCTACAGACTCGCCAGTGCCCGATGCTGGCAAAAATAAATTTCACTGCAAAATCTTCATTGCTATATACAATCAAATCACAAAAAGCAGCATAGAAGAACACTTAACGTCGCTCATTGACTAATGTCAGTGAGCGGCGCAATATCACGAATACCAAAATCAATCATTGCCGTCCACACGACAAGTGTAAGACAAGGTAAGTGGTTTTCATTGGGCAGTCACAGCTGTAACCGACGGAAACTATACTAACGTGTCTCCACAATCAGTCGAACAGCATCGACAGCGTAGATAACAAAAACAATCAACTTTTACTTTTTATACTTCATCTTTGTACCAGACCCATAAACAGTAATCTAGTGCTGTAAGGTCTGGGGATCTTAGAGGCCAACTAATAGGGCCACCGCAATCAATTTAATGCGCTGAAAACTTTTCGTCCAAATATTGCTCAAACTGACGAACAAAATGTGTAGGAGCTTCATCGTGCTGGTAGTACATGATGTTTAAAAGAACATGCTCTAGTAGTCCATGAAAATCATTTCGTTAAAAAGTAGTTGCGATTCTCGATAAAAGGTCCAATTAAATATCCATCAACAACACCACAACACACATTTACTGAACACTTATGTTGGAAATTATGTGTGACCATATATGATAGTTGTGAATATTATTAATGCCGTCACGGGTGAATGTCCCGTCACCTGTAAAAAGTATTCGCGATACAACACGAGGATTATTATTTATCCCCTGACAAAATTCCATACGTTTAGGATAATTATCCGGTTGTAGTAATGTAAGCCTTGCTCATGGGTTGTGTTATTATGCTATAACTTGAAAATAAATAAAAATCAGATTACAACATTTGAATTTTTTTACATTATTTTCGCGTGTCCGATACACTCCTGGAGTTTGGTCCATTCCTCCCGACTATTCCAATATAAAATATCGTCTTATATATATATATACATATATATAATAGTATTCTAAAATACTATATATATTATATATAATATTTTAGAATACTAAGGCATGATTTATTATTATTAAATTGGAATGTATCTTTGAATAATTTTATCCATAGCAACTACAAATGTATGGCATTAAAAAGGCATAATTTGCTGAAACATGTAGGATTGTTTTAAATATATACATTTTGAAGTAAAACCAGACCTTAAATCGCCAACAAATTGAATTTACTTTACTATATATATACATATATTATTTTCGGCTGGCATACAAAATATATTAACACAATTTATAAATTAAAGATATAAATTTAAAAAAAACCGTTTTATAATACTTTGGAAAATGTTTTCAAATATCATAATGTGAAAACTTACCATTTGTGACATTAAAATTAATGTGTTAGTAAAGGTGATATCGAAATTATGGACTGTGACTGACCTTTATTTATATGTTTTAGAGTACACGTTTATATTTCTTTCAATAACATCCTTAACCTTCTTTTATTAATTCGTATTCCATTTCTGTATTACTCAATGATAAAATTCGATCTTCAACCATTTTCAAAATAATATTTTTTAAATTTAATAATAATTTATCAATTTACATTTTTGTGACATTTGTAAATTTGTGATATCTTATTTACATATATACACTACATTTAATTCTAAAATTAATTTCTGGAATCTTTAAAAACGGGTTTATATTATTTATTTTTCTTCTTTTCTATTAGTTACGATTACAGGTTCTTAACATATGTCTCGATAATAAAAATAGATTGAATATTAATTATATTCAAGATGCGATCCAAATGTTCCCGGGCTGATGCCAGAAAAATTCTAAACTAAAAGGTAATCAATATGGCTGGTGAGAAAATGCATTTTAACACACGTTCTATATCCTAGATTTCTAAAATATTGTAACATTTCCTCCACGACGTATTTATAGTTCTCAGACTTGACTTGCTGTTGCCAAGAAAGTTTTCTGTCGCTCGTTTCTATGCCAACTGACTTCTCTATATCGGACATCGACTGACGAAAGGTTTCATTCTGCGTAAGTTCATGAATCTGCGGCCCTTCTAAAATACCTTTTATTAACTTTTATTTCTGGTGGTTACTGTCATCCTTGAACTAGTCTGCTTGTGCAGCTATGCACCAGTCCCAGCGTTTCTTTGAGTTCTTAAAGATATTCAGGAAGCCGTTTTCTATGAACGAGTAAAATGCTTGCGATTCCTTTCGAATTTCTTCAATGCTATCAAAACGTCGGCCTTCTAGCTACAGCTTCATTTTCGGGAAGAGACCAAAGTTTCTGGCAGCCAGACCTAGGGAATATAGGGGTTGAACAACGGTAGTTTATGTTTTCGTCAAAAGGGTTTGTGTGAAGAACGAACGGTAAGATGGCGCATTGTCGTGATGCAGCCGTCAATTTCCTGGTCGCCAAAGTTAGGGCGAATTCTTTGCGCACCATGCATTTCATATAAAAAAAAAACACTAAGCGTGCTCTTCACATTGCTTTTCACTTGTCGGCATTTCTTGGGTCTTGGTGAGTTCGGACTCTTTTATTGACTTTATCGTTGTTTAGTTTCTGGATCATAACCATAAATCCAGCTCTCGTCGCCAGTAGTCACCTTTGACAAAAAGTTTTTATCGTCCGCAGCAAGGTGTTTAATCTCAGTACAAATTGCAATTCGTTCGCAAGTCAAAAGTCTCGGAACAAATTTCCTGGCAATATGCATGACAAATTTTTCAGTCATAATTCGCTGATGTGTACCACATCTGATTCCAACTTTATCGCAAATGTGAAGAATAGTTCGACGTTGGTCTTTATGCATGAGTCGATACGATATTTTCTGGCGTACTTGACGTCGAAGGTACCCCTGTTCGTTCGCCGCCATCAATGGACGTTTTACCACTCCTAAAACGCGCAAATCACTCAAAAGTTTGTGTTCGGCTCATTGATTGTTCACCGAATGCTTATTGACTCATTCCATATGTTTCAGTAGCCGTTTTTCCGAGCTTAAAACAAAATTTAAGGCACGCACGTTGCTCAAGTTTTTGATCCATCAGAATAATCACGGCAGGACACAATTATAACTTTATTACTAACTTCTGGATCGCACCTTGTATTATAGTATTTATTTTTTGCGAAATTTGATATACATTCAAATTTAAAAATAAAAAATTTGTCATAGTCCAGAAATATTTTAATTTGAATGAATAATATGAGTGTGTGTTTAAAATATATATTGGATTAATGCAAGTTCGTAAAGTTTTTATTACACATTAATTTTATTAATTTTTTTAACAAATAAACTACTTGAATTAAGAATATATTCTCCTCCATTATTGACCATTGCCTTCCAATGATCTGGCAAATTTTTGATTCTGCATCTAAAGAAATTTGTTGCTTTGGAAGTCGAGAAGCCGTCAAGCCAATTTTGGAGGGCGACGTCGTGACTAAAGGAGATTGCTCGTTGAGAGAGAGCAAAAAATATGAAAATTCGACGAAGCGAGGTTAGGAGAATGTGAATTGACCTGCAAACCAAGTTCTTGAACAGACATTTTTGTAATGTTAACCATATAAATAGTCTATAACATCGCTAAGTAAAACACGCAGTTATTGAATAGCACTATTCATTCGATTAACCGCACATCTGGTTTTTGTCGTTGAATTGCGATGCAATTACTTCAATATTATTCCTTTCTTCATGGGCGCAAATAGAAGCGGGATTTTTTTAATTTATTTAATTTATTAGTTTGTATTTCGTAAGATAAATAAAGTACGGTGAGTTTGTTTCTTTTTTTCATTGTTTTAACTGTTAAATACCATACTACGTAATTTTTCTAATAGATCGTGTTTAATATCGTTTCATTGAATCTATTTCACCCAAATATTTTGACGTAAGTTATGCAGTGAATTTCGTTAAGTTTCAATAACTTACGCATACATTTTTAATTTTTATTTATTTAGATCTAGAACATTATTTAAGTTACGTTTCGGATATGATATGGAACAACGTCGAGAATATGGCATCGTGAAACAATGGCGTGTTGGATTAAGAGTCATACTGATTGTATGTCCACTGCCAGTGATTCCAAAATTTATTGCAAAGTCTGTAAAATATCGTTAAAAAATTCCAAAAAATCGCACGTAAAATTTAGCAATGCAAACACATACACAGATATTAGACCCGTTGGAATCAGACAATTTTAACGAAGAACTCTGTGAAGCTTTAATAGCAGGAAATATTTCATTAAATACACCTTAAAAATATTTCTCCAAAAATATACTGGTCGAAATGTTCCTGATGAAACCACCTTACGCAAATATTATATTCCTAAGTGCTACACTGCACTTAGTAGAACGCATTAGAAGCCATCTTTCAAATCAGTGCCTATGGATAAGTGCCGACGAAACTGTCGATATATTAGGACGCTGTGTGGTAAATGTTGTAGCTGGTGTATTACATTCAACTATTCCATATAATGCATATGTAACAGCAACAAAAGTTATAACCTAAACTAAAACTATTTAGGAGAATATGCACCAAATGGTTCATTTGGACTACAGGTACAAAGAAGAAATACTTTTGTTTGTCAGTGACAGTGCTGCATATATGTCAAAAACAGGCAGACTATTAAGGGAAACATATTATAATATGTTGTATATTACTTGTGTAGCACATGCTCTCCACAGAATCTGTGAATATATCAGAGACACCTTTCCGGAAGTTGATAGACTTGTATCCGCTTTTAAAAAAGTTTTCAGAAAAGCACCATTGACAGTAGCTCTTTACAGGGAAAAACTTCCATCTTTGTCACTGCCTCCCTCTCCAGTAATAACTAGATGGGGGACATGCTTGGAAGCTACTAGATTTTATGCAGAGAGCTTCGATAGTTTACAAAATTTCGTTACATGTTTAAAGGACGATGCTCGAAGTATTTCTGAGTGCAAGGGACTAATACAAATTCCAATTTGGAAATTTTCCAAAACTAATCACTTATTTTGAAAATCAAAATTAAATGATGGACTAACCACATTAGATGTGGCTATTAATAATATGAAAAATATTTCAAGTGACTTCGGATGTGGCCTTCGGCAAAAGTTAGACGCAGTTTTTAATAGAAATCCAGATTTCTATGACAATGCCTCAATATCTAACTGTTAAATACGCTGAAATAAAAGCATATTTCGATTATACACCTATAACCAGTTACGATGTAGAAAGGATGTTTTCTATCTACAAGAATGTATTTGATTCAAAGATAACAAATTTTGCAGAAGAGAACCTTGAGAAAGTATTATTAGTTAATATTAATACACCTTTACTCAACTTGAACAATAAAATGAACAAATAAAAATGTATTTGGTATTATTAGATCACCGCCCGTTTGTTTTCCAATTATATAAATAAAATTAAAAACTCTTTAAAAATACAAATTTTCATTAGTACGCCCGTGCGCATCAGCTTCTCGTGTCCGGTCCCTACTAATAACATAACCCAGCAGATAATACCATAATTACAAATATTTTTGAAAATATTATTATTATTATTATTATTAAATAGGCTCGCAACTATATAAAAAGAATCTAAAAATTCATTATTTTATTGCAAAATCGTAATTTCCCTGCAAAGTAATGATTTTAAAAAATCCTCTCCTCCAACCCTGCACTGTTTATAATTACCTATATGTAAGGAATATATTTGTATACAGGCTGATTCATTTTCGGCCCTCACCATGGGGATCTCGCTTATTATTGGAGATAGAGTATAGGTTTAAATTTGGCAAAGTTGTTAAATTTTGTGTTTGTTATAAATCCGTAAAGAAAATAGACCTGTGACAAATCACCTTCGTTATTTAAAAAAAAAAACGCGAAAACCCCATTTTCTTCTTTTACCTGTAGCACCGACATTTGGCCTTGTAGAGAAAAAATAAAAACACATCCTTGTGGCCATTTCTAAACCTCTATCCAGTGGTGTACTCTAAATTTTTATACGACGTTTCGTTTCTTTCTGCCCATCATCAACTATCTAATTTCTTATAGGCGCCATATTAGATTTAAACATCTTCAGAAAGAGTTTTTTTTTCTGATTTCAACCATGTACAACATGCTGACATGCTGTTAGTTTTTGACATTAGGTTTTATTTGTAAGAATAAATTATAAGATTAAATAAGGTAGCCTTTGGAATTTTAATCTGTCAAACATTTCATTTATTGTTCATTAATAATACAAAAATGTCATACACTAACGAAGAGAAACGAGATATGATAAGTATTTTTTATTCTTCGAAACGAAATTCAACAGTAGCGAGTACAAGATAACAAAAACATTAATAAAAATACATAGAAAAGTAAACAATAAACAATTACAGTAAATGTTCAATTATCTCGCCATCTTCGGTAATGCACAATTGGGCACGCCTTCTGGCATTTTGTACTGCCCTTTGTATAGTTCTTCTAGGAACTGCATCGAAGGCATTCTGAAGTCTGTCTCGTAATTCTTCAATGTTTTGTGGCGCATCTACTTTATAAATATTATTTTTAACATATCCCCATAAAAAAAAATCTAGCGGACTTAAATCAGGTGATCTCGCAGGCCATTCAACAACTCCCCTATTTCCAATCCAACGATTTGCAAACTCTTGATTTAAGAAATTTCTAACAACAGCTGCATTGTGTGCTGGTGCGCCATCTTGTTGTCACCATAAATATTGTAATTCATTTAATGGGATATTGTCGTCAAGATAGTCAGATACGTATGTACGTAAAATGTTTAAGTATCTTTCTCCATTTAAATGTTCTTCATACATAACTGGTCCTAAGAGACGATTTGCCAAAATACCCATCCAAACGTTTATTCCAAAACAGTGTTGTGGTCTTCTAGCCCTGTTTTGTCGGGGATTTTGTACTGCCCAATAGTGGTCCGTATTTCTGTTGAACATTCCAGAATTTGTAAATTTTGTTTCATCTGACCAGATGATTTTGCTTAAAAAATTTTCGTCATTTTCTATCCTTCCCATTAACCAATTACAATATTCTAGCCTTCTCAAATTATCTCCAGGCAGTAAAGAGTGACTAACATGGATCCTGTATGGTTTAAACCTACTTTTATGTAAAGTTCTCCAAACTCTGGACTGGCACAAATTTAATTCTGACGCTACTTCGCGTGTAGAAATTGATGGATTATTATTTATCTATAAAAATACAAGATTAACATGAAATTTGAAAACACGCTTTTAATTTACCATTTGTAAAATATCTTGTCGATTTTCATTTAAATTCCTGTTGTCTTGACCATTACACGGCTTAGTAAACGATCCATTCTCGACCAAATTTCTGTCGAGATCTAGAAAAATGGTACGATGAGGCTGTTGTCGTTCTGGATATAATTGTAGATATCTTGTACTCGCTACTGTTGAATTTCGGTTCGAAGAATAAAAAATACTTTTCATATCTCGTTTCTCTTCGTTAGTGTATGACATTTTTGTATTATTAATGAACAATAAATGAAATGTTTGACAGATTGAAATTCCATGGCTACCTTATTTAATCCTATAATTTATTCTTTCAAATAAGACCTAATGTCAAAAACTTTAGTCAGCATGTGGTACATGGTTGAAATCAGAAAAAGAAACTTATTCTGAAGATGTCTAAATCCAATATGGCGCCTATAAGAAATTAGATAGTTGATGATGGCCAGAAAGAAACGAAGCGTTGTATAAAAATTTAGAGTACATCACTGGATAGAGGTTTAGAAATGGCAACAAGGATATGTTTTTATATTTTCTCTACAAGGCCAAATGTCGGTGCTACAGGTAAAAGAAGAAAATGGGGTTTTCGCGTTTTTTTTTAAATAACGAAGGTCACTTGTCACAGGTCTATTTTCTTTACGGATATATAACAAACACAAAATTTAACAACTTTGCCAAATTTAAACCTATACTCTATCTCCAATAATAAGCGAGATCCCCATGGTGAGGGCCAAAAATGAATCAGCCTGTATAATCAATATTTTTCTAGAGGTCAAACGATATTTTAATATTTTTTTATATAATTCTGTAATATTTGATAAGGGTCAATAAAATATATCGTCCTCTAATATGGAAACCGGCGTTATATAAAATTGAATGCTTGTATTGATTCTGGAAAAGGAAATAAATCAACTTTAATAATGACATTTTCGTATTTATTTATTTTACAGTAAAGTACAAGCAACTATAATATGTGCCATTCTACTCGTTGGTATCGTCGTATTGGGGGTATGTTTAGGCATATTTTTGGGCACTCAGAAGGATACGGTTAGAGGTGCCGTCGTAACAAATGGCTACGAATGTGCCGAAATTGGCAAGTAAGTACTAATTATCTTATATTTACGCTATATGTTTATAAACAAAATAATGCAAATAATTACATGTTGGAACGCTTCACGATGCTTTGAGATTTTGAACACAAATATAGCCGATCATGTCACAGTGAACTCAGCATATATTATTTGCAAACTGTTACATTATCTATTGCATAACTTGAAAGTTAATCTTTAATTTTACATATGTATGTATGTTCAAGGTCGTCTGTCAGAGTTATTTTGAAATGCTTTAGTTAATTAATGTGAATGTAATTAGGCAGTTTTACAAATCACTTAAAGAAGATATGTGTAGCTTAAAATAATGGTTTATTTATTATTATAGAAAATACTTTAAAACTTCTACTTGTATTAATTATTTAAAAGAATACTAGGAACGTGATATATGTAATATGAATAATCCTTAGTCCACCAATACCCAATTGGATATAGACATATTTTGTTCTAAAACAAATTCTGTCCACTATCGTTTGTTTTGTGCTAGGCGCTTTGTTTCAATCGATGTCGCATATCTTTTCTATAATATTTTTGCTATTGTTTTGGTGATGTCCATTTAACGAAGGATTGTTTACCGGGTTGTATCCGGTTCGTGAAGGAACAATGATGAGGATGTCGGTTCGTGGAATCAAATGTTTGCAATGACTCCGGTTTTTAGAATCACAACTCCAATTTTTGCTTTACCGCCACAGGTTATAAGGCTGTATACACTTTATTTTTTTAATCTTCGGCGACTATTTGTTAAATGAATAAATGTACGTTCATCTAAATATATTTATTTCCACTATATACATTTATTTTTGGGTCTACAACTACTTATACTGACACTGTGTTACAAGTAGATAAAAATATACCACTACCCCTACAAACTATTACATAATTAAATACCCGTATTGGGTGTATCGTGTATTGGCTGACCCATAACGGGAAAATTTTCTAAGATAAATTCGTCGAAACGGTACGTACCTACGGGCAACAATACCAAAGTTTACGATAGAGTCTTAACAATCTAATATTAACTAATAAATATATAATAAAATATCATTATTAATTCAGTATTAGTTTATATTGTAAATCTAAGAATGTCGTTCCGGATAAACTTCCATTGTTCAGTCTAGGAAACGCGATCTTAAGAATGGATATCAAGATGAAACCCCATCTAGAAATCGTTCACTAATAGCCCTAGTTAATAAAGAATCGGTCTACGTCATAATGCAATAAATAAATTTGCAAATATAAACGATGCCTGTTACTAATAACCCTAGGTAATAAAACAGCGGTCTAATGTGTAAAGCAACAAATATATTTGCAAAAATAAATGCTGCCGATTACTACTAATAATACAAATATAATAAAATATCATTACTAATTTTTTTAACTCCTTTTATTTAGAAATCTACATAAGAGTAATAATCTATTAGTTTGAGTGACTTGAGTAGGCTGTTTTCAATGAAACAATCTACATACTTCTAAAGTAAATAGTTTTTGTCCATTTAGTTATATATAACTAAGTTATTTATGATTGTAACACTATTATATAAGTTTAGTTCCTAGATTAGAGGGTGTTATCTTTTTCAAGATTACTAATTGAGTATTAGTTAGTATTATAAATCTAAGTAGGTATGTCGTTCCGGATAAACTTCCATTGTTAAGTAATAAAATTTATTATATGTACATATTTTGGAAACGTGATCGCAAGAATGGATATCCAGACTAAACACCGTCTAGAAATCGTTCACTAATAACCCTAGGTAATAAACAATCGGCGTACATCATAAAGCAATAAATAAATTTGCAAATATACACGATGCCGATTACTAATAACCCTAGGTAATAAAATAGCGGTCGGAGCTTGAAAATACACGTTGAATATTTGTAAAATTGGAAATTTTATGTTTGAATTTTATATCCTAGATTTACTTATATTTAACAATAAAAAATGTTTGAAATTAAAATATTACCTCAACAGCTATAATTGTACATTTTCTCCTTTGGTCTGATCTCGTCTTATAAACTTGTCGAACAGATATTGTACTAATGTTCTTCAACATTAGTAAATAACTCCATGAAATTAGTTACCTTTGTTCTAACAGAGAACAGTTTTATTAGAAATTGTTCCGTAATACTAGGGTGGATCTGATGAATATGGTAGATGAAGCAGCAATTTGTATGCTCAAATTTAGTGTTTACTACAGCGGATGAATGAGAGCACTCATTATCTTGATGGAATAAAACTTTTTCTGAATAAATGCGGTCGTTTTTTCTTCAGTTCGGCATCGAAACGTGTCACTTCATTAGCATAATAATTATGCATGCAATTTTGCATCGAATTTAAATTATACGAAAAAAAATATAAAACGTGCACAAACATTTACCGCATTATGAATCATCAGTGAATTCATTATCCGGTTAAGATTTTTCAAATATTCCAATCATCAGATATGTCTCCACAGTTGCTTCACTTAAGTGAACGGCTATTCCACATCTAATGATGTTATATTTGCATATTCAAAATAATCTTGGAAAGAACTTAATGGTTCTTTGGACGCACCTTCACAAATTAGTTTTATTATGTGAATAGTAGTAGTATAGTTAAAACAGTTCTGTATCAAAATCCCATAAGATTTAACACAGTGGTCTAATTTTTCATATTTTATCCCCTTTACTGCCTACCTCACGTGACATCATCACGTGACCACGCCCACGACCCGCGCGAAATTAAAACGCCAAAGAACGAAAGCGGGTTGTCAACATGGGGATCTTGGAGTACGTTGTGATACGGTGGGTGGGTGGATAACATCAAAACGGTTCCACCAATCTGCTTCTCAAGAAAACGGTAAGACATACACACTTTACCTTATGAGACTTTTCGGGGCCGCCCTCTCTCTATTTTTTATGTACTCCGGGGGTCCCCGAAATATAAAATCCGATGTCAAAATAGCTCTACCTCAATCGGTTTTCGAGAAACCGCTGCCACGCAGAGATGAGTCACAGACACGTCAGATTATGTCTATAGACTCTATGGACTTGTTACCGCATTAATTCGATTTTATTTTATTATTTTATTAAATTTATTGTATTATAGAAAATTCAATTACTTTAAAGAAATACTATACCCGATAACGTTCGCAATACCTCCAGCTATGTATGTGGCATCAATATGCCATCTCTAAATTAATAATGTCCAATTATTGTACTTCCCTTTTGGAAAGATTGCGCCTTTGTTATTTCAAAAAACGGCGACCATAATTTTATTGTCCGAAAAAATGATTCGTAGCTTCGTCGAAGCACGTTCATCAGAGGAAATCCAATGCTTTGACTGTGTTTTTGTTTATGAAATATAGACTCAGATTTCATCT
This sequence comes from Melolontha melolontha, assembly GCA_935421215.2. Lineage (NCBI taxonomy): Eukaryota > Metazoa > Arthropoda > Insecta > Coleoptera > Scarabaeidae > Melolontha > Melolontha melolontha. The sequence continues at coordinate 56,090,019 of OW285242.1, forward strand.
ACGGTGACATATTGATGAAAAAATTCCCTTAGATTTAGTTTGAACTTAGCCATAGAGTCATTTAAAATTGTAACACGAGTTCGCACGGTTATCATTCTCATACTTAAATATTGATGCAAAATATGTATAATGAACCCGTTCCTTTACTATGGTATGGACTTTATTTTAATAATTATTGCACTTGTTACAAATGATACATATATGCATACACATTCTATACCTGTACTCATGGAAATACACCTCGTATTTTGCCAACGTTAACTTCAGCCAAAGACACGTGTTTCTGTCTTACGACGTCATCAGTTTGGCCACGAAAGACAGAAATGAATAAGTAGATTTTCGGATTTAGTGTACGCTGGTACTACAATCAAATGCAAATTTTGTGAAATATCGCTCTCGTGCACAACAAAATATAATTGCCAAAGGCATGTGAATAATGCAAAGCATGTACGGAAAAGGTTGTGACGTACTTGTGTGTACGTATTCCAGCACGATTTATAAATTTATAACTTTATTTATTATTTATTCATTTATAAGTGTACGTATCAGTGCGCATCGGTATTTTAGAGTAATAATCTTAATCACTATAGGCCGTTAGCACCGCTATCGGAAACATGTACATATAACAGATGCGCGTGCAACCAAATCTCCTTCCACTGCGACACTGTGTTTGCTCCAAAATGGGCATCTTCACTTATTACCATCAGACTTATCACTAGAGTGGACCAATCCGGAGCGATATTGGTAAATATTTCATATAAAAGCCGAAAAACTCCAATAATTTATCAATTAATATATATATATATATATATATATATATATATATATATATATATATATAAATTGATAAATTATTGGAGTTTTTCGGCTTTTACGATAGGTTTAGCCCCCTACGGGCCAAAGCAACAATATACGTATGGGACGTAATGCGATGTGGCAACGTGTGTACGATGCCACTCCGCGTGCGCATACATAAGTCCGATGATCGAGAGCAACAGATTGCCCGTCATTCGTATTTAGCTGTGCAAACGTAAAGGTCATGTCAGTCATCATGTCAGTGTATACAACCGCAGAGCAGGTACAAATAGTTTCGTGGTATCTTGCCGGCAATTCCTGTCGAACAACCGCTGATTTATTTGCTGTAGAGTACGTAAATCGGCCTATTCCTTCGCATTCGACGATTGAAAGGATCGTAAATGCGTTTAGGAAATATGGCTGTGTAGTCGGAAATTGCCGCAAATGCCAACAAATTTACGAACAGCCTCATATCCCTCTAATACCTGCCGATCGGTAGGAGAGAGACGTGAGGGTTTGTTCGTTAGTTGAAATGGGCGACCTTAAGTGTACACGGCAAATTGCAGACGAAATATCCTATATTGAGTGACTTTCTTAAAATTTTAATTTATTTTGCAGAATTATTGATTTTTTTCCTTTTATCTTTTAGAAAACGTTATTGTTTTTTTATTACTTAAAATTACTTTTCCGTAGCAGCTAAGAATACAATAATAATAATAAATTGGACCTTGTTATGTCTGAAGCAAATGGGCAAATTACGTATACAGAACGAATATGCAAACGACTAAATCCTTGCGCGGTTTAAGTCTTACTAAATTCATAACTGCAATGTGCGGCAATTTAAGCTACTGCGCGTAGAGGGGATTCGCTGTTGCCACTTACTGCTTGTTATGGCCCGTTCCGATCTGGTCCTATCGGTATATGAAATATTTACCAATATCGCTCCGGATTGGTCCACTCTACTTATCATCATTAGAGCATTAGATAATTTTCGTGCTGACCGTTACTTTGTCGATGTCGTGGACATTGAAGCAGAATGTCGTTAATTCTTCCTCTCTGCGCTAAGGGAGCATAGGGACATAAGGAAGGAATTGAAACTCTCGATAGACAATGCAACAAACTATCCAACACAATGATTTAAATAAAGTCCATACTATATTTCATATCAAAAAAATTATTCAAGCATTACTATGGTAACTGTATTATAATGTTTTGACGTTCCATTCCTAACTCTCTCTTCCGTTTGATCTCCTTGCTTCTTTCAAACCTTTTCTGCTCCCTCAATATAATAATATATAATTGAGCGTTTGTGTTCTAATCTTTGCATTTTATTTCGAACGCTGTTGTTTTACACATTTGTATTTGTTAATGATACTACTGTATTACACAGGCTTGTGTTTTATTAATATTATTAGATAAAACAGTATCTTAGTTATAAAAATGTTAGCACCTTTACAAATTCTAATCTTACGCATATAACTTGTAAAACTACACTATGGTAATAAATACATGGTCTAAGTTTTGTCTGTAAACAATATGATAACACTTGCACTGGAGGTGTACATTTAGTCCTTACTGTTATTTTTATTGCATTTTTGATTTAATTTCTATTTTGATTCTTTATTTTGAGTTTTATTCGACTAGTTACATATTTTTATGTATCGATCGAGACATGTTAGATGTAAATATGCTTCCACGACAACGCAGTCTGTTAAGTGCAACGAGTGTGAATAAATTCATTAACCGATTTACTACATTAGAATATACTGGTACTATTATTAAATATGTTCCTTGCAAGATAAAAATTTTACCGTACTTTTAAACAATATGCTAACAACGAACGCCATATGTTAAATGCGAAACGTGAAATACTATATTGGAAATTTGTAATGATTTTATTATTATGTTAAGCGGATGCAACAGTCCACAAAATGTGGTACCCAATGAAATGTTTTGGAATAAATATATTCTAGAATGGAAATTATCAACAAGAAAACAATTACAGTATAATTTACCACGGGTGAAAAACACGATTACGCATCTAATAAAGACAAACATGATGTGAATGGTGTAGTATTGTATCATTAGTAAGCCTTCCATTGTTGATTTTGTCAAACTGCTACGACGGGGTTGAAAACCCCGTCGTAGCAGTTTGACAAAATCAACAATGGAAGGCTTACTAATGATACAATACTACACCATTCACACCAATCTACATCAAAAACACATTCAAACTAAAATGATTGATGATTCATAGCCCATAGACACCTGCCTTGCAGGCGCGGCTCGTGATGACGTATTAGGGAGTGCAAGTACAATGATGCGAGTGCTTCGTGTATTCTCGTGTACTAATTGTAACGTTTTCTTAGTAAACACCGAAAACACACGAGGCACTCGCATCATTGTACTTGCACTCCTAAATACGTCATCACGAGCCGCGCCTGGATCAAGTAACTAATAAAATTTCTATTTCTATTTTATATTCATCGATAAGACAAATATTCGTAGTAAATCACCATATACGAGGTGCTACTCAGAAATTCCCGGAATTTAAATGTGTCGCGCGAAGCTACATCTTTATAGCAAACACTACTTTGTTAAGTGGTGACAAAGTTTCTGTGCTTATATTTGTGTTTGAGTTATTCTGCAACACTACAATGTTTGATGTGAAAACGTGCGTCAAATTCTGCTTTAAACTTGATAAAACGGCAGCGGAAACTCTGAAAATGCATATACAAGCGTTTGATGAGGACACCTTAGAGCAGAAGCAAACCTATGAGTGGCACAATCGTTTCAAAAATTTACGTGCATCGGTTGATGACGATGAGCGTTCTGGTCGTCCATCGACGGAAAACCCCAAACCCCACAAAATGTGGTAAACATGCGATGTTATTCTGCAAGACCGAAAGAGAAGAATCCATGACATTTGTAACATACGGCATATTACGGCGAAGTTTGAGCCAAGGTTACTCAGCATTGGACAAAAACCGTGTTCATGTGTGCACACATCTGAAAGAAACTGCCGAAAGGGATGCGAACTTCAGTACCAGATTCATTACTGACGGCGAATCATAGGTGTACGGGTATGATCCCGAAACAAAGCAGCAGTCATCTTAGTGGAAGATGCCATTGTCACCACGACCGAAGAAAGTACGGCAAGTTCGAAGCAATGTCAACTCGATGTTGATTTGCTTCTTTAACGCTGATGGCATCGTGCACAAGGAATTGCAATGTTCTTCGACGACTAAGAGAAAGCTTAGAGGCAAGCGGCCTGCCAAGTAGCGCAACAATTCGTGAATCCTAAACCACGACAGTGCTCCAACCGACACGTCACTTGTCGTGTGTCAGTTTCTAGCTCAACGAAGATGGCAGTGCTATTCCAGCTTCTCTACTCCTCAGATCTTGCCCCTTGTAACTTCTTCCTATTTCCCAAGTTGAACCTGAAGCTCAACGGAAGTTACTTTGAGACGACCTAGACCAAATTGCAGGTAGTTTTGAACAAGTTAACACGCGTAGATGTCCAGCACTGTGTCCAGTCATTGACAAGTCGCTGGGACTGGTGTTTTCATGCAGAAGGAGAGTACTTTGAAGAAGTGGATTGTATTGAATAAGTTGTAAGAATAATTTATTGTTTTTTGTTTATATTCCAGTAATTTCTGTGCAGCATCTCGTATAAACTTCTGGACAAACTTCACGAACCACGTTATTAAACTTATGTAATTACAATATGAAAATTAATATTATAATTAAAATAACATAAAAGCATATATAATCGATTTATCTAATCGTTTGTAAACTCAAAAGAATCTGGCCTTACACTTCACTTGATTGAAAAATACTACAGCCCATGATAACAAAACAAAAACTATGGATGGAATTAATTTAATGCTTTATTAGTAATTTTTTCAAGAATATTCTCCTATTCTGCAATTAATATATCTACCACTTGATTGTGATTGGCAGCTGAGGGTGTACGACTTTGGATCTTTTTTTTTGGAGCATAACATAGATGCTTTATGGGATTTACATCGAGATCATTTGATAGCCATTCCATATACGAAATGTTAACAGCAGTTATGCTAGCCAAGACACGTGGGGGCGTGCACTGTCTTGCATGAATAAAAAAACAGATCCCATAAATGGTGCAAATAGCACTACATGTAGAACTACGATATTTTCCAGTTAATAATTCGCATTCTTAGGGCTCGCACGCAGATGGACCAACTCTGTGCGACCGTTGAAACAGATTCCTCCCTAAATCATTACAGAATCACCACCAAACGGAAACCTTGGAAAGGAGAGCGATTTGGAACTTGCAAATCCTTCTCCTGCCCTTCGCTAGATACGTTCACGTCCATCAGGAGATTGTAGGCTAACCTTCTTCTCTTCGCCTTTCATCTGAGAATAAAACCTTCCTTCAATCATTAACCTTTAGGTCAAATGCTGATGATTTCTGGCAAAAAAACAGTCTTTGAATTTTGTGCTCTCTGAGGCATAATGTTTTTTTTTTGCCTGTATTCTGCTGTTGTAAGCTCATGTTCTAGCTTATTGCTAGTGATTTTCCTGGAGCTTATAGCAAATTGTCTAAGAAAACTTTCATCTCTTGGATGTATATGGTGTTTTCGGCCTTGCCCTTGTCTTCGAAAGCGAGATCTTGTCTCACCAAATCGTTTAAGCATGTAAATTTCCGCTGCAATGATTTCTTACTATTAAATTAGATGAGGTATCTTCTATCCATGGGGGTTGAGGCATTAGACTGGTTCTCTAATACTCGGAAAAAATATACAAATACCAAAAAACCTAAGCGAAGCCTCGGAACATTGGACGGATCTTTGAGACAACGAAAACGGCAAAGAAGATGGATTATGAATTTTGCTACGTGGAATGTACAGGGTATTAGACTGAAAACGGATATTATTGCATCAGAGGTTAAGAAATTGAACATCGATTTGATAGCGCTGACAGAAACCAAGAAAAAGGGAAGTGGCACCGAGAATGTCGGAGAATACGTTCACCTGTTTACTGGGGTGTCGAAGGAGATGAGAGCAGCTAGAGGGGTATCCATACTAATAAGGAAAGACTGGAAGAACAAAATTAACAACTGGGAAGCAGTGGACGAGAATATTCTGATGGTCAACTTGAAACTACATGGATATAATATCACCATTATAGCGGCCTACGCACCGTCAGATGACGAAAGAGTCGGCATTAAGCAGGAATTCCTAGACAAATTGGACGAAATCCTAATAGGTATTGGAAGAAAGAGAGAAGTCATATTGATGGGAGATTTCAATGGAAGAACAGGAAGGGCAAACAATAGCCCAGTAGTGGGACCATTTGGTGAAGAAATAATCAATGATAATGGCCGAAGACTCATAAATCTCTGCGAGACCCACGATCTTAGAATAAACAACGGATTCTTCAAACACAAAGACATTCATCGCTACACATGGATGCAGAACACCCGTAATCTAAAAACCATTATTGACTATGTAATAAGTAGACAAGAAACAAACATAGAGATAAACGACGTGAGAGTCCTGAGGGGAATAACTTGCGGGTCGGATCATTTTTTGGTGAGAGCCAAAATAAGAATGCAATTTAGGAAAGGGAACAAGACCCAAGATGAACAAGACGGCAGGACAACACTCACAAACGCGGTGGATACAATCAAATATAATTTTAACAGTTTTAAGGACGAAAGCACTGTATTTCTATACCAAAGACGACTCGACAGCAAACTACTGAACCCGGAAGGGTGTACCTTTAACGAACTCTACGATAACGTTTTAAGCAGTCTAATAGAAGCCACCCAAGAAGCTGTAGGAGTCAGAAAGAAGAACAACAATAACAAGAAATACTGGTGGAACGAGGAAATAGAACAATTAGTCAAAGAAAAGAAGCAGAAATATCTGAAATGGCTGACGACAAAAAGTGAACGGGACTTTGACGACTACAAAGATACGAAAAGACAGCTAAGAACGAGCATCTCTATAGCAAAAAACGAGTCATGGGATAAGAAATGCGAAGAAATTAATAACTGCATGGGAGGTAGGAAGTGCTCGGAGGTGTGGAGATTTATATCAAATGTTAAAACCCCAGGAAGGAACAATGCTAACATCCGAATAATCAAACCGGAACAGTGGCTAGAACACTACAAAGGCCTACTACAAGAAGATAGACAAGAGTATATAATAGACTCCCCCAGACAGTTTGTGGTACAAGGGGAAGAAGTTGAGATATCGGAAGAAACAATAAAGAAGACTGTTAGGAATCTTAAGTCAGGCAGGGCCAGCGGCCCGGAAGGGATATACTCCGAAATGCTCAAATATGGAACAGAAAGGCTCTATAAAAGTCTTACAGTAATTATCAATAAATGCCTAAATGGACATCCTGTTCCGCAAGACTGGAAAACGGCTTTTATATCATCCATTCATAAAAAAGGAAATAAGCTAGACTGCAATAACTATAGGGGCATATCAGTCACAAGCACACTAAGCAGACTGTACGGTAGAGTCCTGCGTGACCTCATTGAAGAAGATTACCAAGACAAAGAAGAGGAAGAGCAATGTGGTTTTAGAGCAGGAAGATCATGTACGGACAACGTATTCTGCCTAAAACAAGTTATAGAAAAAAGATCTGCTAGACAGCTGGAAACTCACCTCACGTTCGTGGACCTACAAAAAGGATATGACACAGTCCCAGTATCAAGATTATGGAAGGTATTAGAACAATCTAACATCAATTACAACTATATAACGGCCCTTAAAGAGTTGTATAAAGACTCCACATCAAGAATTAAGATGGGTAAAGAACTCACAGATGCATTTACGGTAAATAAAGGACTACGCCAAGGATGCTGTATTTCTCCAACACTCTTTAAGATATATGTAGCGGTGGCACTAAGAAATTGGAAGAGGAAGGTCCACAGAATGGGTATAGAGATAAATGACAGGTGCTTATTTACCCTTCAGTTTGCTGACGACCAGGTCATAGTGGCCAATGACAAGGAGGACATGCAATACATGGTGAGGAAAATGATGGAAGAATATCGAAAATGGGGCTTGACAGTCAATATAAACAAAACAAAATATCTATGTATTGGCAACCAGGACGGAAATCTGGAAGTGGACAATGGTCAAGAAATAATGCAATGTCAGGAATATGAATATCTTGGCGTAACTTTCGACAACACCGGAACAGATGTGAGAGAGATCGAAAAACGTATAGTCAAAGCAAAAAAAGTGATCGGATGCCTGAATGGAATTCTATGGAGCAAGGAAATAACAAAGAAGATAAAATTTAACATATACGAGACTATGGTAAAGAGCAGCCTTCTATATGGAGCAGAAACCTGGAGGATTGCAGATAGACAAAGGAAGAAGGTTGAGGCGGTTGAAATGGATGCCATTAGAAGATCCATGCGAATTTCACGAAGAGAGAGAATAAGGAATGACTATATAAAGCAACAAATGGGAATAGAAGGCACGATAGTTCAAGACATCGAAAAGAAACAACTTACTTGGTACGGACACGTAGAACGAATGCAAAATAACAGGTGGCCCAAAACAATAATGCACTGGCACCCAAGAGGGAGAAGGAAACGGGGAAGACCGAAACTGGAATGGCAAAAGAGCATACAAAGATCCATGAGTGAAAGAAACCTCACAACAGAGGAGTGTGGCGATAGAAGAGGATGGAAGTTAGGTGTCGGACAACGAAGAAAAACGTTCTAAACCGGCATATATATATATATATATATATATATATATATATATATATATATATCTTCTATCCAACATAATTGATACTCTTACTGCCACCACCACCGATAAATTTCTTAGGTGATTCATTTTTCAAGTTCACAACACTTGTTACTTATAAACACGATAACAAAAAAAAACTTTTTAGTTAAAGATAACTTGTCTTAATAACCATTTTGGCATAGATTATAAATCAATTTTTGGTGAAAGTGCACTTAATTTACGATTGTGATTTTAAAATATAATTATTTTTGACTGCATTTGCTTAAAGTGTCAAGGGTCAAAGCCAACTTACAATACAATTAGTAAACTAAAAATTATCATTATTTTAGAATTAAAAGAAAAAAAAACGTTGTGGGACGTTAATTTTGTCTAGTAGTTTTTTTTGGGACCAGATTTGCCCGCTTTAACCAATCGGACAGCAACATTACCAACTCAAGAAAAAACTGACAGGCAAAATTTTATTATTTAATTTCTGTAGCTCTACGATTATAACTGGCCCGATGCGAGAGGTACAATCAAACTTTTTAGCAAAAAAATATTTTATTTTTCAATATTCTTCTTGCAACTTATTAGATTTAGTCAACCGATATTTATGTAATGATAAAAACACACAATGTTGTATTAGATTTACACTTTATTTAATAATAATAATGACTATATAACAGCTGTTTCACCGTACAACGGTTTCTTCGGATATAACAAGCGGTACTATAAAACATTTTACTTAAACGTAAATATTTTTTATTTTATTACTTAATGGTATTCTCAGAAATTGGAAACCGAAATATTTTTACCCGCCTCTTTTAGTAGGGATACATATAGATAACATAAATTATAATATAAGTGACACATATCTAACAAAATATTTCAATCACAAATAGGAAATAAATTCAACAGAGGAGAGGAATTAAGCTCTGTTTTGTCATTTAATAATTTATTTGAAAATTTTTGTTTATTAATTTGCATTGCTTCTAATAAATCGAGTTTCTTACTTTTCTTTTCTTCGTGTAGGATCTTGAAATTATTATTAAAACTATGGCTTTCTTCAATTAAATGGTTGGAGTATGCTGAATCTGTTTTCCCATTTCTAAACGAATAATAATGTTCATATATGCGCTTTTTGAACGTTCTACCTGTTTGCCCGATATATGTTTTAGTACATGTGCCACAAGTTAGTTTATACACACCTGACTTATTATGATGTGCTGTTTTACTTTTATTGTTTTTGATGTAGTTACTAATATGGTTGTTGGTTTTATATGCAATGTTTATATTTTGTTCTTAAAAATTTTTCCAATGGTTTATTTTGTCTGCCTAGGTAAGTAATAATTTTAAATTTTTTTATTTTTTAAATTTACCTAGGCAGACAAAATAAACCATTGGAAAAATTTTTAAGAAAACAAAATATAAACATTGCATATAAAACCAACAACCATATTAGTAACTACATCAAAAACAATAAAAGTAAAACAGCACATCATAATAAGTCAGGTGTGTATAAACTAACTTGTGGCACATGTACAAAAACATATATCGGGCAAACAGGTAGAACGTTCAAAAAGCGCATATACGAACATTATTATTCGTTTAGAAATGGGAAAACAGATTCAGCATACTCCAACCATTTAATTGAAGAAAGCCATAGTTTTAATAATAATTTCAAGATCCTACACGAAGAAAAGAAAAGTAAGAAACTCGATTTATTAGAAGCAATGCAAATTAATAAACAAAAATTTTCAAATAAATTATTAAATGACAAAACAGAGCTTAATTCCTCCCCTCTGTTGAATTTATTTCCTATTTGTGATTGAAATATTTTGTTAGATATGTGTCACTTATAATATAATTTATGTTATCTATATGTATCCTTACTAAAAGAGGCGGGTAAAAATATTTCGGTTTCCAATTTCTGAGAATACCATTAAGTAATAAAATAAAAAATATTTACGTTTAAGTAAAATGTTTTATAGTACCGCTTGTTATATCCGAAGAAACCGTTGTACGGTGAAACAGCTGTTATATAGTCATTATTATTATTAAATAAAGTGTAAATCTAATACAACATTGTGTGTTTTTATCATTTGATATGGATTTACATCAAGTAAAGGCAGAATCGATTCAATCGATATTTATGTATTTTATTTTCTTGAGAAAAATAAGCTTTATCAAACTGTTTGGAAATATGTGTTAGTTAAAGTGATTACCACCTCATTAGATCTAAATCTCTTGCTAGCGACCCTAGTCTTCAGGTTGGGTAAAAGGAATCAATCTGAGGGGATCAAATCTGTTGAATAAGTTGAATGAAGGAGCAGTAAAGTGCAGTTAGTCTAAAAAGGGATGTATTGGTGTGTTATGTTTTACCTTTTTGAAGATAATTAATCAATAAGTAGAATCCCACTACTGTTCCGACAGACAGTAATCATAACATTTCTTTGCCTTCTTTGAAGTACGTGTACCTGCCTCAGTCCGTTGTTTCGATTATAGCTTTATTTCAGTTGTATACTGGTGTATTTAAATTTCATCAGCCGTTATTATTCAGCGCCAAATGTCTTTCGGATCATATCGTAACTTCGCCAAATTGAGTGCTGCAAGACGCTCACAGTTGCGTTTGTGGTCGCCGTCAACAAATGCGGTACTTACATTGCACATAATTCTTTCGTACCCAATTCACTAAGAAAAGTCGAAATTCCTGATCTAGATGAAATGCGTAGAGCGTTTGCTATTTCACGTACTTTTATTGTATTATATTGCACATCTTTTGATTGCCCACAGTGTTGTTCATCAAATACACTGGTTCGGACACGTTTAAACTCTGCTATACATTGTTTTATGGTTGCAATCGATAGATTGGTTCCTGTAAACAAACTAAACCTCAGCTTTGATTGTATAGTTTGTTTTGTTCTTAAAAATTAGAACTTAATCACTGATCGATACTCCATGTTTCAGAACAAGCTAAAACCAGTTTATTTTTTAGTGCTGCCCTCTTTTGTCATATTAACAAATTACTTATCCGCCTTTGCAACACTGGTCTGCTGAATAGAGTTACTTTTGAATCGCCAGTTAAAAATATGATTCCGTTTCTTTCTAGCACGAAATATTTCCAATATAAGGTCGTATTCTCATCTGAAAATAAGATGGTATTTCCCATTGCCAATAACTTTTTAAAACACTGTAAAATATTACACAAAGTTGCGTAATAATAAGTGAAGGCGCAGAATAACAGAATGGACATAATTGTAAAATTTGAGATCTCCAAATTTAGTACGCCAAATCCTACCGCCCATTATAAAAATATGTTCAAGAATGCTTGAAATGTTGTTACTTTCCTAGTAAAGTGCGATATCTAAAATAAAATAAGTCTATTTAGATAGGAGACAAAGTTTTTTGTATACGGGGTTGGGCAGAAGTAACGTATCAGTCTAATAATTCCGTAAATATAAACTTTAGAACAAAATGTTGTCAACAAAAGTTTTATTGTTATTTTGTATTGGCCTCAATTATTTGCGTTTTTTTTTTCATGATGATTACATATGACAGCAAAAAAAATTTTTTTTTTTAAATGGAAATAATATTTTCTTTTAGAAAATTCGGAATCTTTATTAATTTCTGAATATGAATATGTACTTTTTTCATGGGGTTAGATAATAAAAATATTGAGAAAAAAATAAAATTTAATAAACGTACATTTGGACTAGTGCAGTATTTTGTAGATTGCTTTGGAAATTGTAGATTTTTTGACTGTTATTGAATTATTGACGTTTCATAATAAAATAGTTTCCATCGTAAAACTTGCTTTTTTTAATACGTGTTTTGTGTGAAAATGGTCAAATTAACTACTAAAGAAAGAATAGAAATTCTTATGATGGTCGGATATGGTGACAGGCAACGTTCATATCACGAAGTTTGCACTTTATTCAATAATATGTATTTGGATCGAGATCCTATAGCTCAATCAACAGTTTCGAGATTGGTTACTAAATTTAGAGAAACGGGCGATGTTAGAGATATACCTAAAGCTGGCCGACCAAAAGAAATCACTAATGAAGACCGATCTCTTCATGTTTTACTTGCTGTAACGGAAAATCCCACTACGTCAACCACTCAACTAGGATTAAAAATGATATGAGTAGCAGATTTATCAATCTATCAAATACAAGCCCTATAAGATACACTTACTGCACGAACTTAACGAATATGACCCGGACAGATGATTACAGTTTTGTGAAACAATAATGGAATTGTCCAATAACGATCCAAATTTTTTAAACAACATCCTATTTTCTGACGAAGCTACATTTTGTCTAAATGGATTTGTAAATAGACATAACTGCCGTGACCAAGAATCCACATTGGATGCGAGAAAATCATACACAGCATCGCCACAAACTTAATGTGTGGGCTGGCAATGTTGGGCAACGAATCATAGGTCCGTACTTCTTGGAACACAACCTAAATGGTGATGGTTACTTACATTTATTGCGTAACCATATTGTACCAGATCTGTTGATTTTATTTCCTAACGACAATCAACCAAGCATGCCAAACCGTAATCTATGGTTTCAACAAGATGGAGCACCACAACATTATGCTATTAATGTTCGACAGTATTTAGACACAATTTTTCCCGGTCGTTGGATTGGACGTCGGGGTTTTATTGATTGGCCCGCTAGGTCTGGATTTAAATCCATTGGATTTCTTTCTTTGGGGACAGTTGAAGTCGCAAGTATACAAGGAGAAACCTAGAAACCTAGAAGTTTTGATAGCAAAAATTACTCGTGAGATACAAGCCATACCACCTAATAGTTTACAAAATACAATTCGTCATTTTTGGGAACGTTTAGGACACTGTCAGGTCGTAGAAGGACGTCACTTTGAGCATTTAATTTAATTTTGTAGTTTGTTTACTTTTATTAAATTTTATTTTTTTCTCAATATTTTTATTATCTAGCCCCATGAAAATAGTACGCATTCATATTCAGAACTTAATAAAGATTCCGAATTGTCAAAAAAATAATATTATTTCCATTAAAAAAAAAAAAAAAATTTGGCTGTCATATGTAATCATCATGAAAAAAAAAACAATTGATTGAAGCCAATACAAAATAACTTGTCAACAAACTTTTGTAAACAACATTTTGTTCTAAAGTTCATATTTACGGAATTATTCGACTGATGCGTTACTTTTGCCCAACCCTGTATATTAGAACAACATACAAATAATAATAATGGGGACACTGAAGAAAAGTAAACTGCATTGGTGTGTTGTAGAAGAGTAGAAGAGGACATAACGGGGCTCCTCACGACTCCCCAGCTACAGACTGTGTTGGGAATCACAGATGCTAACAGTACGAGAACTGCCTTCATGGAAACCATTGTGTGAGGCCATTACTGCGATCCTGAAGCTGAAGGCTAATGGCTTATGGTGTTGTAATAATTTGGTAGGGGCATACAGATATCACTGGAGGAGCGTGTATTACAAATGCCGACAGACATTATAGCATCTGAGATTATGTTTACAGATAAGCTGAACATATTTATACAGACCAGGAAACAGCGCAGGTACCTTGTTCACAGATGAATCGCAATCCAATCATGGCACAGATGCAGGTGTATCAGATATAACTGAGTTCGGAGAAACACATGATGGTTTTCCAGGCTGAATTATTTGCAGTTGCAGCTTACGCCGAGGAAAATCAGGAAGCTGGCTGTGCACCAGAAAAGTTAACATAGCAGCTACTAGGCAAGCGACTATTAAAGTTATTATGAACCAACTACCAAGTCGAAACTGGCTCAAAAAAATACTGTCACAGATATGAGTGCCAGGGTCTTAGGAGATTAAAGGCAATGATATGGCCGATAAACTGGCCAAGGAGGATTTCCTTGGAACAAAATCTGTATGTGGAATTGCTAAGGATTCTGCTAGAAGGCTGATTTGCTTATTGCTAGAAACAGAACATAGAAAGACACTACTAGAAGAGCTGGATGCTAGGTTTTTGGTCAACCTAATTTAGAAGTAATAAAAAAGAAATTAGGACTATCACTAGCTTGATAACCGGACATTGTCCTTTAAGGAAGCATGGGTTTGGTTTGGTTAGCGAGCCCTGATGTGAAAATAAAAAAAATCTAGCCTCCATGTAATATGCTCTAATAAGAAACCGGGGACTAGACGGAAACATTTCGGAAAAAAGCTATCCTGTGAGGGTCCTCTAATTTTGATTGAGGAGAACACAAAACTAACAGAGTGAAAATGAGAGATCTATTGGGGATTATACAAAGAGCATTGTGCTCAAGTGTTTGGACTTACTGGTGTTAAACCTTAAAGAAGTAGAATTAGAGTCTAGATTCTTTAGGCTATTTCATTTATTTTCCAGCTTTACATTACGGGTATTTACCGAAAAATAAAAATTTAGCATGTCAGTGACAACAGTATCAACATAAACAGCAAGGTCATATTTTTATTTTATATATTTTTTTAAATATCGTATTAAATGTACGGTGCTAACCTTTTAAAAAAATACCAAGTTATACGTAGGTTTATTTTTATAATATGTAATTACTTTGATATATGTAGGCGCTCATAATTCATACTTGTTATAATGTTCATTCAAATACAAATATAGATTATTTAAGGCATTCTTGTTTGTATACTCACATTGTTTGTGTTTTCTAATCAAATACATTTTTAATAATTCATTTGTCATTTTGAATGGTCTGATTTTATTTACAGAAGAAAAATTACAATAAAGTTAGAGGTATTTATGGCGTAATTGTGTTCTCTTTAGAAAATAACAAGTTTTTTTTTCTATTTAATGAAATACAAATGACAGAAGGCGATGAGTAATTTGTTTTTCCTGACGAAAACTAATATCTATA
Organism: Melolontha melolontha; assembly: GCA_935421215.2. NCBI lineage: Eukaryota > Metazoa > Arthropoda > Insecta > Coleoptera > Scarabaeidae > Melolontha > Melolontha melolontha. The sequence continues at coordinate 56,105,453 of OW285242.1, forward strand.
ATCTATAATTACTACTTTTCGAACTTCTTCAATCAATTTTTATATAATACTCAAGTAATAAATGTCATACCTAACATAGTAATTATTATGTTTCAACAATGGCTTTCGTTTATTTTTATTACTGCCTTCTTTGTGCCGTTATTAGAAATAATTTCATTTTTCCGTCTGTGTAATTATTAGAGAACGGATGCAATTTCCATAAAACGCAATCGGCAATTGGAATTGTGTATAACGTCGCTCAGTACATCCCGGTGTAATTCAATGAAGTATTTGTTTGACTTACTCGGCCACCTGGTCTCGTTGCGGTAACAATGGACAACCCAGCTATTGTATTCGGAGAATATAGTGTTTTTCAGTGGTGTCGTGTACGTAGATAAAATAAATAAGTTTATCGTATTTCGTAAGAGAAATAGCACGTACATTCCTTTTCTTTTCATTTAAGCAACTTCTTCCAATTATTTTCACGTAAGTGTGCATAAAATTTCGTTATTTAATTTCGTTTATTTGGATCTAGAATATTCTTACTTTTTTAGACAATGGAAGAGCGTCGAGAATGGCATCGTGAAACAATGGCGAGTTGGATTGAGGGCCATACTGATTGTATGTACATTGCCAGTGATTTCGAAATTTATTGTGAAGTGTGTGAAACGTAATTGAAAAATTGCAATAAATCAACCGTAAAACGTCACGGAGGATCGTTAAAGCACGAAAAAAAATTGAACCCGTTGGAATCTGACAATTTTAACGAAGAACTCTGTGAAACTTTTATGGCAGCTAATATTCCATTATTTAAATTGAACAATCCAATTTTGAAGACATTTCTGAAAAAATATACTGGTCGAAATGTTCCTGATGAATCAACTTTACGCAAATATTATGTTTCTAGGTGCTATACGAGAACAGTAGAACGCATTAGAAGCCATCTTTTAAATCAACACATATGGATAAGCGTCGACGAAACGGTGGATATGTTAGGACACTGTGTGGTAAATGTTGTAGCTGGTGTACTACATCCAACTATTCCCTATAACTCATATGTAATAGCAACAAGTGTTATAAATAGAGTTGATGCGGAAACAGTTGCTGAAACCATTAAGGAGAATATGCAAAAAAAGGTTCATTCGGACGCCACGTACAAAGAAAAAATACTTTAATTTATCAGTGATAGTACTGGGTATATGTTAAAAACAGGCAGACTATTGAAGAAAACATATCCTAATATGCTGCATATTACTTGTGTAGCACATGCTCTCCACAGAATCTGTGAATATATCAGAGACACTTTTCCGGAAGTCGATAGTCTTGTATCAGCTTTTAAAAAAGTTTTCAGAAAAGCACCATTGAGAGTAGCTCTTTTCAGGGAAAAATTTCCATCTCTGTCACTGCCTCCCACTCCAGTAATAACTAGATGGGGAACATGGCTGGAAGCTACTAGTTATTATGCTGAGAATTTCGATAGTCTAAAACATTTCGTAAAACTGCTAAAGGAGGATGCTAGAAGTATTGGTGAGTGCAAGGAGCTCACACAAATCCCAAATTTAAAAAATCAGTTGTACTTTCTTCACGAACACTTTGGAAAATTGCCAAAACTAATCACTTATTTTGAAAATCGAAATCTCAAATTAAATGACGGATTAAATACATTAGATGTGGCTGTTAATAATTTGAAAAGTATTCCAAGTGACTCCGGATGTGGCCTTCGGCAAAAGTTTGAAGCAATTCTTAATAGAAATCCAGATGTAATTACATTGCAGCAATTATGTATGGAGACAATTCCACAAAATCTAACGGCTAAATATGAAGAAATAAAAGAATATTTCCAGTATGCACCTATAACCAGTTGCGATGTAGAAAGGACGTTTTCTATTTATAAGGATGTACTTAATTCAAAGAGAACAAAATTGACAGAAGAAAACCTTGAGAAACTATTACTAGTCAATATTAATACTCCTTTACTCAACTTGAACGACAAAATGAACAAATAAAAATGTTCCAATTATAAAAATAAAATTAAAAACTTTAAAAATACAACTTTTCAACAAATACATATGTATTTCGTAATTTTATAGATCACCACTCGTTTGTTTTCCAATTATATAAATAAAATTAATTAATAAATATGTATTTCGTATATTTTAGATAGATAGATCACCACCCGTATGTTTTCCAATTATATAAATAAAATTAAAAACTTTATAAATACAACTTTTCAACAAATAAATATGTATTTCGTAATTTTATAGATCACCACCTGTTCGTTTTCCAATTATATAAATAAAATTAAATATTTTAGAAATACAGCCTTTCGCCAGTACTGCACTGGGCTTTGCGTCATGTGGTAAGCGTGTCCGTTCTCTAGTAATTATTCACTTTTAAATTTAAAAAAACTACGTCATATACAAGGTATAGGTATAAATATGTACTTTTCTTACATTTTATCAGAGAAATTAAATATTCACTTTACCTTGTTTACATCCACATTAATGCAAAATAGTACCGCGATATCATAAAGTTTCTGGGTCCAAGATGGCATTGAAATAGAAAATATATGTCTGAACTTTATCCATATTATCATACTGGTAACTTAACCTTAATTTTTGAAAATTATTTTGATAGTGTCATCGTGACATCAATAAATATGTCATTTGATTTAATAAAGATACAATAAAACAACAAGCTCAGCTTGTATTCAAAATTTTATTAATAAAAAAAGGCAAAATTAAAGCAAATGTTGAAATTGTTGTCCGTTATTTTCAATTCCCAATGTGACACGCCTTTTCATGCTGTTAAAGGCATTTTGCAGCATTGCGGGCGTTATTAATGCACATTCGTCAATAATTCTTTGTTGCATATCTCGCAAATTAGCAACAGGAGTTTTAAATATTCTATTCCATAGGTGAGGAAACACGAAAAAGTCCATAATTGTCAAACAAGGTGATCGTGGTGGAAACTCAACTTCCGTGTGTAAACTTATGATCCGATCGTCAAAAAACTCACGAAGAAAAGCAATATTTTCTCGTGTTGTGTGTGCCGTTGCACCATCTTGTTGAAAGTATCCATATTGCAATTCATCATCATGCAACTGTTCAATAAATTCATTCAGAATGTTTCTATACCTCTCAGCATTAATTGTGAAATTAAAAAAAATAGGGCCAACAACTCTGCGGCGAGAAACTGCTAGCCAAACACCAAGTTTCGCATTATGGAGAAACGATTCAATAAAAATATGAGGATTTTCACTACTCCACATTCGAGTATTTTGGGAATTGACATACCCCGAAAGATGAAACCATGCTTCATCAGAGAAAAATGACAAATTTAGCAGGTCATCATCTTCTATTAAGTTATTTGCAAACCACTGGCAGTACGCACGACGTCTAGGGTAGTCTACCGGCAAAATAGCCTGATGTGATTGCATCTTATACGGATGCATGTGTAAGTTTTTCTTTACCATTTTCTGACATGTTCCATAAGAAAGTCCAATCTCTTGAGAAAGGCGTTTCAAAGGTTTTGTGGGTTCATTTACCATACGTTGACGAACATCATTTATAACTTGTTCCGAACGAACAGTTGGTCTACCAGTACGTGATTTATGACCCACAGAACCAGTCTCACGAAACACACCAACACAATTGGAAAGGCAATTATAAAAATCTTTGGGAATTACAGCTAACTCAAGAAAGTGCTCTCTAAAATCATCCAAACATGCACGTTGACTGTACACCCAAATTCCATCAATTCGCACTCCACTCCGAAAATAGGCTTCAATCATGTACGCTTTTTGCACTATATTGTAAACCATATTTGAATTTACTCGAATGTGCTATGTTTCAAATTCGACGTTCAAACTTGCTTTCAGCAATTCTAACACATTAATGGATGACAGATAATGTCACTGTCAAAATAATTTACAAAACAGAGTTATAGTTCCTAACTTAAGTTCAGACATACAATTTATATTACAAAGCCATCTTCGTCCTAGAAACTTTATGATATCACGGTATATTAAAAAACAAGTTTCATAAGGCACCATTTTGCCGCACGAGATCAGTCAGCACGAGAAAAGAGCGAGTGCGGCAAAAGGCCTTATGAAACGAGTTTTTTATACTATTTTTTCTATTTTGCATTTTTTACATTAATAAATTGGAATTATGTATTTAATTTGGAAGTTCAGAGTTTAATTTTTATATAAATTCAGTTGGTTACATTGATAGTTGACATTGTCAAATTTAAATCTTGGTATCCGCGAAGTATATTATATTAAAATAATAAAATAAAATAAAACAATAACTTTGTTATATATACCACTTTATTCACATATAATCGTGACCGCGGTTTCGACATACTCGTACAATGTCATTATCAAACTGCAAAAGTTACAGGCCTACCTAGAACTTATAAATGACACAAAATATATGGGGGTGGTTTATGATGTTATTAAAATTACTACTATATACTTAACTATTATATACAACATTGGAAAAGAGGTGTATATATAAGGTCCAACTGGTCATTTAAAACGATATCTATTGTGTTGTTTCGGCTTTTAAAAATTTCTAGGACCTCTAAAAGATTTAATTTACGACCTTTCTCGGCCAAATGCAATATTTTACGGTGACCAAATGTATGCTTTTCTGTAATAAGATGGTTTGCGAATGTTGAATCTGTCTTCTTTAGTTTATATGACCTCATGTGTTCTTTTACCCGTATAATAAAACTTCGACCAGTCTGACCTATATATACACTTTTACAATCATTACAATATAATTTGTACACTCCTGATTTATTATTGATATCTGTTCTAGGTTTTGCGTTAAAAATGAAATTACTTGTTTTTACATATGGTTTGTAAGCTATACTAACATTACTATTATTTTTTGAAATTATATTTCCAATTTGCTCGCTTATTTTACCGAAGTAAGTTAACGAGACAAATTGTTTCAAATTAGCTCTATCTTTAGGATATACTAAACTAAGGGCCACTTGTAACTGTTTTTTCTTAGACACACGAACATTCATTTTTCAATTCTATGATACATAGAGCATTAAATATTCCTTTGTCTAATGAATCTTTTGTTCGTGAAATCAATACTATAAAACAAATAGCGGTAAACAATAGTTATAAAAGTAGCGTAATTGACAGTATACTAAAGAAAAAACAGTTACAAGTGGCCCTTAGCATCAACTGTATTTATAACTTTTGTTACTATTACATATGCCTTATATGGAATAGTTGGCTGTAGTACATCAGCTTACAACATTTACTACATAGCATCCTAATATATCGATACTTTCGTCGGCACTTATCCATAGGTACTGATTTGAAAGATGGCTTGTAATGCATTCTACTGCTTTCATGTAGCACATATATTCAGGAACATTTCGACCAGTATATTTTTGGAGAAATGTTTTGAAGGTGAGATTGTTAAGTTTATTTAATGGAATAGTTCTTCGTTAAAATTGTTTGATTCCATCGGGTCTAATATCTGTGTATGTGTTTGCGATGACGTTTTACGTGCGATTTCATGGAATTTTTTTAACGATATTTTATAGACTTTGCAATAAATTTCGGAATCACTGGCAATGAATATACAATCAGTATGACGCTTAATCCAACTCACCATTGTTTCACGATGCTATTCTCGACGTCCATATCATATCTGAAAAAGTAACTTAAATAATGTTCTAGATCTAAATAAATCAAAATAAAAAATGTATGCGTAAGTTATTGAAACTTAACGAAATTCACTGCGACACTTACGTCAAAATAATTGGGAGAAGTGGATCCGGTGAAACGATATTAAACAGGATGTATTACAAAAATTACGTAGTATGGTAATTAACAGTTAAAACAATGAAAAAAGAAACTAACTCACCGTACTTGATTTATCTTACGAAATATAAACTAATAAATAAAATGAATTATAAAATCCTCGCTTCAATTTACGCCCATGAAGAAGGGAATTTCACTATAATATTGAAGTAATTGGGTCGCAATTCAACGACAAAAACCATATGTACGGTTAACCGAGAGAATAGTGCTATTCAATAACTGCGCAATGTTATAGACTATTTATATGGATTTCGGCGTCCGGTCTCTAGTAGCAACTCTCCACGAATTATATTACCAGTGGGGATGAAATATACTACCTTCGTTTTTGTATTATATCTATATAATTATATCTAAATAATCATGTAATGACAGTTCTCCTTATTGCTAATATATGAAAATAAATTATATCCAACATCTCATCGAGAGTAGACCAAAATAAATGCATATATTGTGTAAATAAGTAGTTTTATATTATATTGCACTTATCTGTTACCGACGAGTAAAAAAATAATATATATTGTCTTATATTCAAGCACAGTAAAGCAACAAACGGTGTTCAGCAGTTCCATCCACAAGAAATACCATCATTAGATTCATAGACGCCGGATAACAATATGGATCATATTATATGGTCTTTCGAGATCGGATATCAACATATGGTCATACATATCCGGACATCAAGGACATCTCTTCGTGGCCGGATACAGGAGGAATTAACATATATATATATATATATATATATATATATATATATATATATAACGGGTGCGGCAGTGAATCGGGCGATTATGAAAGTAACTTTAAAAAAGGAGATTTATTAATTTAAACAATACCAATTGAAACTTACACAATAACATTTATTTAAAAATAACATTCCGAAGATGTCCTCCATTTTGTTCGACACATTCCAGCAATCTTGGACGAAGGTTATTCATCACATTTTCAAGTGTGGCTCTAGGAATTCGTGTTATTTCTTCGCGAATCCGTTCTTTAAGTTCCCGGAGATTTCGAGGCGTCGGTGATTGAAAAACACGTGATTTCAAGTATCCCCAGAGAAAGTAATCACACACAGAGAGATCTGGTGATCTTGCTGGTCACGGAATGTCTCCGTTCTTGGAAATTACGCGATTAGGAAATAAGCGTCACAGAACAGCCAGTGAAGCATTGGATGTATGGCAGGTTGCCCCGTTGTGTTGGAAAAACATGTCTTGGTAAGCAGGTTCACGAGCTAATTGAGGTTGAAGAAAGTTATCCAACATGTTAATATAGCGCAGAGTATTCACTGTAACTGCTCGTTCATTTTGGTCCTCAAAAAATATGGTCCTAAAACAGCTCTTGATGAAATTGCACACCATACTGTCACCTTATCACTGTGAAGCGGCTTTTCGTGTATTCTCTGTGGATTTTCTCGTGACCAATACCGAGAATTCTGCTTATTGACGAACCCCGAAAGGTGGAAGTGCGCTTCATCACTCATCCAAATATTGTTTACAAGTTCTGCATTGTCATTCATCATGTCCAATATCCTATTACAAAAAGCAAGACGGGATGCGTGATCACCAATATTCAGAGCGTGCACTACTTGAATTTTATACGGATGGTAGTGGAGATCGTTGTGTAAAATCCTCCTCACAGTGCGATCGGAAATGCCGAGAGATATTGCGTGCCGTCGAGCTGAACGGGTGGGACTTCCTTGCATAGCCGTTCGCACCCTGTCAACGTTTTCAGGTGTACGGATATTTTTTACGTGGCCAGTTCGTTTCTTAAGTATTGAGCGTATTTCTTCAAAGTTCGCAACCCATGTTTTTATTGCATGGGCAGAAGGTACTGCAACATTACGCGGTATGTTAAAATGATTGCGAAATGTTCGCTTTGCGGACACGTAACTGTCATTATTTTTATATAAGCTTTGACAGCGTACGCTCGTTGTGCACCGCTCCACGGCTCCATCGTGACTAAATGGTAGGGCATACGCTACAAGATGGCGGTAGTCCGGTTCCCCTACCTCGACCACAACACACTGTTTGCAGTGTTGGAAAATCGCCCGATTCACTGCCGCACCCGTTACTTGGTCTTTCGTGAATGGAATTTAGCCTCAACAGTTATCTGCGTGATTTTCAATTATTAAAATAAAAAACGAACTGTACTGCAACATCAGTAAAATAAGTTTGATAAAGAGAAACAGTTTTCAAAAAGAATCCTGAATTTGGTGTAAATTGGTGGTTCCATTAAAAAATTTTGGCAACATTACGTTTTACCGAGTATCAAAAGAAGAAAAAAATAATACCGATACTAATTATTACTAATAATATTGCTATTTTTTAAGATATCACGTACGTATATGGATATTTCTTTTTTATGAAAACTTAAGATTAACTACATAATTTTTCGCAACAAGTATTCAATATTTCATCATACACACACATATAACGGACAAAAACATTCAATATTTAGAAATGCTATATCATGTTTATATCAAACAATAGTAAAATAAAAACGTTTATCTATGTATAATCTATTAATTTTGAGTTTCTTAAATCAAAGTACGTAAGATAACGCACATCAGTAATGCGTCTGATTGTCACTCAATAGTTTGGTAATTACTAATTTATAACTCGTTTCAATAAATCAAATTAAAGATTGACATCTTTTTATAAATTTAAATAATTACTTTTACAAAGCAATTAAATTTTTAGATATAACGAGCCATCGAAAAAATTCATAATTGGAGTAGACTGTGAAATTGGGTTGGTACTTTAGCCACTTCCACATAACGACACATTACTTGATGCTTGACAGTTTCATTTGGTTTCATTGTAAAAAGGGTTATGGCATTGAAATGATACTACAACAAAAAAGAAAACAAATAATTTATTTAATATCGAAATCATAATCAAAATTTACATATAGCTACAGAAGTTGTCCATTTACATCTAAACAAATTTAATTTTCATAATAAGAGTTTTGAAGAATTTGACACAAACTTATAGTTTCAATGTCAACTAATGAATGTCATTATGTGGAAGTGTCTAAAGTACCAACTCAATTTCACAATCTACTCCAATTATGAATTTTTTCGATGGTTCGTTATAATACATTTGTATATTACAAAGGAATATTTTATCATTTAAAGTCGGGTATTTAATTGTAATAGCATACAAAATCGATGTGTATCTTATTGTTAGTTAAATCGAATTTAATTAAAGATAGAATCAAACAAAGTTGGAAATAAGGAAGAATACAAAGAAATATTGATTGAAATATTGAAATGGAGCAATTTACATTTGCATATACAGGCTGATTCATTTTCGACCCTCACCATCTCGCGAGATACTGGTAGATTTAAATTTAGCATAGTTGCTAAATTTTATGTTTGTTATGAACCCGAAGAGAAAATGGTCTTGTGTCAAATGACGTTCGAGATTTTTTTAAAAAACGAAAGATGCTCATTTTCTTCTTTTACCTCTAAGAAAACTAAAAACACATTCTCGAGATCACTTTTTATCTATTATCTAATGGTACTGCAACTGGTTAGTGGGAAGGTTGGAAGACGACGGAGATTTTTTAAACAAGATAATCTGGTCATGAATCAAGATTTACCAATTCTGGAATGTTTAACAGAAATGTGGAGCACTATTAGGCAGTACAAAATCCCAGACAAAGCAGGGCAAGAAGACCACAACATCGTTTTGGATTAAGCGTTTGGATGGGCATTTTGGGAAATCATCTCATAGGACCTGTTACGTATGAAGAAACATGAAATGAGGAAAGATACTTAAACCTTCTTCGCAAATACGTATCTAACTTCCTGGATAACAATATTCCTTTAAATCAACTAAGGCATTTATGTTAGCAACAAGAAGGCGCACCGGCTCACAATGCGGCAATTGTGAGGAATTACTTAAGTTAAGAGTTTCCAAACCGTTGGATTGAAAATAGTGGAGTTGTTGAATAGCCGGCGAGATCTCCTGACTTAAATCCTCTGAATAATTTTTTATGGCGTGCTATTAAAAATAGTATTTACAAAGATGATGTTCCACAAAACATTGAAGAACTTCAACATAAACTCCGGAATGTCTTCGATGTAATTCCTAGAAAAAAAATACAAAGGGCAGTTCAAAATGCCAGAAAGCGTGAACGATTGTATATTTATGAAAATGGCCGGTTATTTGAACATTTACTGTAATTGTTGGTTTATTGTTTTGTTCCCTATTGTTATTACTGTTATTGTTATTTTCATTTATTTTTGCCAACAAGGTGCGAGATTTACATAGACTTTGCAAAAACACACCTTTAATTTACCATTTGTAAAATATACCGTAGATTTTCATTGAAATTTCTGTTAATATAAACATCACTTGGTTTGATAAACGATCCAATCTCGACCAAGTTTCTATTAAAATCCAGCAATATAGTACGATGTGGCTGTTGTCGTTCTGCATACAATTGTAAATATCTTGAACTCGGTATTGTTGTATTTCGATTCGATGAATAAAAATTACTTAACATATCTCGTTTCTCTTCGTTGGTGTACGAAATTTTTTTATTAGTAATGTACGATAATTGAAATGTTTGACAGTTTGAAATTTAATGGCTACCTTACTTAATCTTAAAATGTATTCTTGTGAATTAAAGCATAATATCAAAAAGTTGTGTCAACATGTCATGGTTATGGTTGTGGTTCTACTAAAGATGTAGCAAGAATATTTAACGTGACTTATGGCAAGGTTACCACAATAAACAATGCTGTACAAGGTTTAAAAGCAAGTAGCCTAGTTATACTGAATTCTCAAATATTTGATGATTCTGACTTTGAGCCGTCAATGACTACAGAGAAGCCATTCGAAGCTTTGACAAATGTAGGCAGAGAAACAACAAAACCATTTTATGACATCACATTATCGCCGAGTGTAGCCACTGAAATATCAGAACTACATCATGCTATTGATGCTCATTCAGCGAATGTAGCCACTGAGTGGACACATCTCAAAATATTTCCTCAGCTAGCTGGATAGTGTGGCAGTTGGATCGTCTAATACAAAACCATTTGGTATACCTCTTTATCTCTTGCTGCTTTCAACGGGACGAAAACAAAAGAAGAAGCTACCGACATTGAAATAACTAGCACTCCTGTTAAGAATGCCTTAGAATATAAAGAAGCTGTGAAACAAACTATAGAAGAAAAGAAAGACAAAAACTAAAGAGAAGAGAAGAAAACCAAAGGAAGAAAGTTGAAAACCAAAAAATAAGGGGACGAAAGCATGTCAGAAAAATAGCGTTTGATGATGACAAGGAATCCTCTGATGATTCTTCCCTATCAATTAGTTATATGGAAGAAGATCATGATAACGATTATGTGGGAGATATGGAAGAAATCTGCTTAATTTGCAATGATTTAGGTAAAGATGAGGTCTTTCTTGTGTCGGAAGTGGACTCATGCAACCTGTACTTGTCAGACCTCTCTAGAATCAAAGCGCAAAGTATATGTTTACGACTTTTGTGAAAGCAAGTAGGCAATCAAATATATTTTTATGGTTGATACTAGAACAAAAAACTCTTTCTTGCGGTGTGAAAATTCGACATAGTGCCCATAAGAAAATAAAATAAGAAATAAGAAAGTTGATGATAGCCAAATAGAACCGAAACGTCATATTGAAATTTTGAATTTACCATTAAATAGTAGATCAAAAGCGGCCTCGATAATGTGTTCTTAGTTTTCCTCTGCAACCCCAAATAAACGTGTTAGAGGTACAAGAAGAAAATGAGCTTCTTTCGTTTTTTAAAAAACGTCATCTGACAGCTCCATTTTCTTTTCGGGTTCATAACAAACACAAAATTTGGCAACTTTTCCAAATTTAACCTACCCTCTATCTCCAATAATAAGTGAGATCCGCATGGTGAGGGTCAAAAATGAATCAGTCTGTATATAATCGTAGACGAAAAAATAAGAACGTATATAACATAATATGGAAACTTGTTAAGGAAAAAGGAAGGACTGTGTATGTGGATAAAACAATTACAATAATAAAGGTATTTATTTGATGGAGTCTAGCTAAGCTCGTCTATTCAACTTACAGATATATACATTTAATATAATAGTTATTACAATAAGTAAATAAAACATCCTCATCATAATCTTTTTCCTCCATTATTAAGGTTTTACACAAAACTTCTGATTCGTTCTTATCTTCTTTTATAAATATCCTGCATTTTCTTCTGTCTTCTGAATTCCAACATTCCCCTCTCACGTTTAGAGTCTCTTCTACAACACTGTTATACTTATGTTCTTCCTTTTTTGTTTTTTTCTTCTAATATTTCCTTTGGTGACTTCTAGTTCTTTCTTATTTCTTCATTCCTTTTCTTTTCAATTCTTCTGACTCCTTTTCTATGATATAATCATAATATCGAAAGGTATATTGTCGCTATTTTTGTTTTCATTGTAATTTCCTTGTGTGACAGGATTTTCCTTTGTATTGCATAATATACAGTGTTAGGCAAATGTATAGATCCATTCGTACGAATTAAAATCTAAGTTTTAATAAAATTTTCCACATTTAAGTTAATGCAAATAGGGAATTCAGATTTATTTCCGAATCAAACATCCGGTTTAGTCGGAAACGATGTTAACTTTTTTATTTTAAATGAAACACCCTCTATATTTTTACGAATTTCTATGTTCTGTTCTGGGAGTTCAGTAATAATAAGGTTTGGCACCCTTTTCTTCAACAACAACAAAGATATTTAATTAAAACTGATATTTTAAAATCATGCTGGAATGGAATTAAAATTCAGTACTTGATTTAAACTGTCAAAATTAACTTTGTAGGAGTCCAAATATTAATAATGGTTCAATTAACTGAAACAACGTATTGAAATTTTGATGATGATTGGTTTTGGTGACAGCGTCAGAACTCATGAAAAAGTATGCGATTTATTTAACAATTTGCACTAACATCGGCATCCAATATCACAAACTCGTAGGACTTTGAAAAGGTATAACTTGACTGGAAACGTTAGAAATTACCAAAAAGCGGACGAGTACTAAGGCACAGATCCACGAAACAAGTTGAGAAAATGTGAGTTGCGAGTCAAAAAGTATACCCACATCATGTACCTCTGACTTTCTAGACACCAACACTGGATTTGGCAGAATAATTAAATATTTTAGGGCCAGTACATCGAGTATAAGAAACAACACAACACTTTGAAATATTCAATAAAATTTTATTATGGTTACACCATTCTTCAATTATAGAAAGATTAATTTGCAATTTTATGGAATCGGAGTCTGTGCGGATGATGTAGATTTTAAGATAATTTTAACAATTTCAAAAATGGGTATAACTTTGAAGAAGAGTTGTACTTAATTAATTAAATAACTAAATTTACTCGTACGATAACAAAATAAAGGTTTTCTCTTTACAAACGAATATACACAAAATGGCTAAGTTTGAATTAATATTTTAAATTCGAAATATTTTAAGAAATATAATTCAAAATTAAACTAAAACATTCTTAATATATGAAGTGTAACAACAGTATTAGAAATATTATGTTAATATCTATATGTCAATACTTACTTCTTTCTTTTTTCCTATAGATGTACTTATCTCATTTTTATTTTAATCGAAGTAGCCTTTACTTGATGGAAATTCATAATTAATGAAATAAAAATAAAAAATTAATATTTCATAATTTCCACTTGATTGAGGTAAAATCCTATTACAATTGTTTCGACACACAGTGTCTTCTTCGGATGGAGTTGTATTACAAACTAAATCTAAATAATGTTAACAAATTTGAACTCAAATAAATTATTATAATGAAAAAAATGTAATTATACTCAGTAGGATGGTTCAATAATAGACACTTTATATCCAAGATGTAAACTTTATTACCCAATGGGACCAAAGTATACCGAGTATAAACATAAAATCGGGAAAACCAAAATAAGTAAAAGAAACAGTTGTACAATAGGCCAAATAAAAAGGAGAATTTATATGATTGTTTAGTAAAAGGTCTGTATTTTTATATTTCAAAATTTCCATAATTTCAAGTAAATTTAATTTTTTCGATTTGTTTTCTGTGTGTTATAATTAAAATTATGGGCTTCTTCTCTCAGATGTATAGCATAATGTGAGTCATTCTTGTTATTAATATAACTACGTTCATGTTCTTTGATTCTTTTAGAAAAGGATCCACCTGTCTGGCCTATATAAAATTTAGGACATGAACTACATTCAAGTTTGTAAACTCCCGATTTATTGTTTTTATCAATTTTTTGTTCTTTATTTATTTTGGTTTTCCCGTTTTTATATTTGTACTCTGTATACTTTAGTCCCTTTGTGGAATAAATTTTACATCTTGAATATAAAGTGCCTATTATTGACGGACGTGCCTATACTCGTCCTCAGAAATAAAATTAAGTGATTAATTTAACTCGTACCTGAAAAAATATACATAAACTTGTCGCCTAGAAGAGTAGGTCCACAAAAAATAGCTTTATAAATTCGTCCCCGACTTTATCGCAGTATGAATCACTCATATACTTATTTAAAATCTATAGATAACATATTTATTTATGCAAGAAATGAAAAGCAAAACATATTTTATTAATTAAGAATGCAATAGAAATGTCTGCTTGTGTTTTATACAAGCACTAATACATATTAACATTTACATTTAACGTTTATAAAAATAAGCTATACATTTAACAAAATCAAATCTCGAAACAGATCCATTTTTACGTTTAACACTAGCACTTACTATCTGTCTGTTTAGTATCTTCAGATTCTTTTCATGATTATGTTCTATTTTATTGCGCACAATTAAATTTTCTGCACCCACAGTATAAACTTTTGCCTTATAAGAGCGATTCGAACATCGCCAACATATTTCACCACTTTTTAAGGACTTGTGTTTTGTAAATTTTACAGAGTCTACAATTAACACTTGATTTCCATGTTCAGTCAAACTGACGAAGCTTTCCATGCTTTCTGACAAATAAAAGCACTTCTTAGCCAGCTTAGAAATGTTATTTCAGACTGACGAATATATGTATATAGTATATAAAAAGCGTTCAAATAAGCTTTGCCTCTAGTAGGCCATTCCTTTAAAAACGTATGATTATTAATAATTTAAATTTGCATTAGTTGTCAATTAGACAGATGCATAGTTGACAAAAATTGCTTTGTAATTTAAAATTGATTTAACATGGTTTTTACTATACAACACAAATCATTCATGCTAGAATCTTATTTTCGAAACGGACGTAAGATTGACGGACAATGGCAGTATTCTCTTCAAGATTGTTTAGAAGAATTTAGAAATGAGAAATTTTGATAATGACCTTCTTGACAAAACCTTTTTTTCTGATGAGTCATGGTTTTATCTGAATGGATATGTGAACTCACAAAATATGAGGATGTGGACTAATGAGAAACCACATAATTTTTTTGTTGAAACCGCACTTCATCCGCAGGAAATTGGTGTATGGTGTGCGATTAGTCGAAGGAGAATTATTGGCCCTATTTTTTTTAACGGAACCTTAACAGGAGAAAGGTATCGACAAGAAATTATTATGCCATTTATCGAACAGCTTGACGACGAAGAAATAACACAGGGTTACATTCAACAAGACGGAGCTAGAGCACACACAGCAGGTGAAACAATTAATATTCTGCAGCAATTTTTTCAAAATCGGTTGATAAGTTTAAACACTGAACATGAATTTCCACCAAGATCTTGTGACATTACCCATGTGATTTCTTTTTATGGCCATTCTTAAAGAACTCAATTTATCAAGTACAGATACCTGATCTTGCAGGCCTTCAAATCAGAATTGCTGAAAGAATTAATGGAATTGACAATGCGATACTACAAAACACTTTTTCCTCCATTAGAAGAAGATGTGAGAAATGTTTCAAACAAGGTGGTGGACACTTTGAACAATTTTTATAAAATTTTGCTTGTTTGTTGGAAATAAACATATTTCATTCACTTAAAAATGTTCGTTTTATTATTTTGACATTTGTCATTTCAATCAAATATCTCATTTCATAACCAACAAAATTCCTATTAAAATTAGTAACAAGCTAAGACATAATCATAATTTCCAAGGGCAACTTTGAGGTAAAATTTATTTGAATTCTTTGTAGATAAGTATATAGTATACACAAACTACAATTGCCAACCTTCCTTTGCTTGACCTCTACATAGAACACTCGCACTTACAATATACCTAAGGATGACCTATAAAATTTTAATACTTGAGTAACTATTCTAATAGCTCTATTTATATATATATATATATATATATATATATATATATATATATATATATATATATGAACAAAAATTTTTTTTATAACTTAATCCTTGCATATATGAATATGAGATTAAGCTGCATTAAAAAAGGTGGACTTGTGTAAATTTTAAATTTAGATAAATTTGAATTCAATTTGTATTTAATAGGCAGGACAACTTTGTATTTATATTTCCAAGAAAGTATAAATTTCTTAATCTCTTATCCGGGGAAAAAATAAGGTAAGGGATTAAAACACTGCAATTAGCATAGGGGCGAATTAACCCATTAGTGCATAGAGATAGGAAATCAAATAAAATCCAAGTAAATTTTTAATCATATATTAAATTATGCAAATAAGCACTTATAATATATACGATGGAAAAAATATATCCAAATTTTAGTTACTCTCCATTCGATATATCGGATTGTATGGGATATTTTTACTTTTTATTAAAATGTATGATAGTTTCGAAAACATTGTTTTGGATGCAAACCAATATTGCATTTACTGCATATAAACTTAGCTTTACCCCCACAAAACCTGCACAATTTTTCTGTCGTTGCATATTCGGGTCAGTGGTTTCTACCATCGTATCGTTGATCTGATAATAGCGCAGGGAGAGCTCTACGTCTGTTGGAAGATGTGCCGTAAGTCGACAAAAGAGTTGTTGCAAGAGATCTTCTAAAATTTAGTAAATTTGAGAATTCCTTATTATCTGGATTTACTTTTCTCATTAGCAACCACGCATTTGTCACGGAAGCATCTAATAAGTAGCAAAGATTGGCCACCACCATTTCTTTTGTCGCATTCTGGTTCGGTCAACAGCTATCAGTTGATCCATTTTGTCAACTCCTCCCATAAAAGCGTTATAATCTGCGAAAACTTTGGGTTGATCGACTAGAATCTTACCTTTCCTTTGTTTTGACCAGCGCGTACATTTTGTGTCTTCAAGATTACAATATGAAACAAACATGTAAATAATTTACATATCTGTAACTATGCACATGGACAATACACCTCGTATTTTCAGCATTTACTTCTGCTTAATACATATGTTTCTGCCAATATAGGCGTCCTCAGTTAAGCTAGTGAAGCAATTTATACAAATTAATACAAACCTGTTATAAACAACTGGTTTGTATCTGTATTTAAATTTACTGAAATAGCCCGCAAAGATCAAGCAAGTTCCGTCCTATAAGAAGACAACTATTTAATAATTGACATCTTACGGGCGAAAGATACATTGTCCGGAGGGCTACCTATCGTTCGAACAACTGAGGACGCCTATATTGGCAGAAACATATGTATTAAGCAGAAGTAAATGCTGAAAATACGAGGTGTATTGTCCATGTGCATAGTTACAGATATGTAAATTATTTACATGTTTGTTTCATATTGTACAAACGCTTTATACGTGCTTAACGTATTGTCATACTTAAACAAAACCTTTTCGTATATACCGCCATCTGACAGGTTGTTAATGGACTACATCTACATACGTATTTTATCGTTTCCCGTAGCAGCATAGCTGTTCGAACGATAGGTAGCCCTCCGGACAATGTATCTTTCGCCCGTAAGATGTCAATTATTAAATAGTTGTCTTCTTATAGGACGGAACTTGCTTGACCTTTGCGGGCTATTTCAGTAAATTTAAATACAGATACAAACCAGTTGTTTATAACAGGTTTGTATTAATTTGTATAAATTGCTTCACTAGCTTAACTGAGGACGCCTATATTGGCAGAAACATATGTATTAAGCAGAAGTAAATGCTGAAAATACGAGGTGTATTGTCCATGTGCATAGTTACAGATATGTAAATTATTTACATGTTTGTTTCATATTGTACAAACGCTTTATACGTGCTTAGCGTATTGTCATACTTAAACAAAACCTTTTCGTATATACCGCCATCTGGCAGGTTGTTAATGGACTACATCTACATACGTATTTTATCGTTTCCCGTAGCAGCATAGCTGTTCGAACGATAGGTAGCCCTCCGGACAATGTATCTTTCGCCCGTAAGATGTCAATTATTAAATAGTTGTCTTCTTATAGGACGGAACTTGCTTGATCTTTGCGGGCTATTTCAGTAAATTTAAATACAGATACAAACCAGTTGTTTATAACAGGTTTGTATTAATTTGTATAAATTGCTTCACTAGCTTAACTGAGGACGCCTATATTGGCAGAAACATATGTATTAAGCAGAAGTAAATGCTGAAAATACGAGGTGTATTGTCCATGTGCATAGTTACAGATATGTAAATTATTTACATGTTTGTTTCATATTGTACAAACGCTTTATACGTGCTTAACGTATTGTCATACTTAAACAAAACCTTTTCGTCTTCAAGATTAGTAAAATTAGTAACGCATGTTACAACTTTATTGTCGTTCCAACGTACGAGACAAATTTTATTGTTATCCGAAATTCTATAGTCATAAGCACCACGTGTTTCCTTTTCCATGTCTTTATCCGATTTTAGAGGGCAACGAGCAGTTCTCCTATTTTGAATAGTTCCTGTCGCGCAATAGCCCTGGTCACTAAGATGCAAAAGAAGAGGAACAGAAGAAAAATAATTATCAAAATATATTTTGAATCCATTATTTGCACGAATCTGTGCAGATTCTATGAGAAACCACTACGTCACCTCCTATCCCAAACTCTTTTTTGACATCTGATTTGCCTGTATAAATTTCAAACGCAATCATATATCCCGTGCTAGAACAGATTGCCCAGTTCTTGAACCCAAATCTTATTGGCTTTCCCCGAATGAATTGCCGAACGAATTGCTTTGCATAGTGACGTCCATAATACGTCACCGTACCGTAACCCGTCACAAGTGCTCAACATATACTACTATTGATGGAATACTTTGAACCTAAATCTAAAGATAAGTTTTGTAAAGGTATCAAAATGCTCTTTAAAAATTGTAACAAGTGCAATCAAGTCAGTAGTAGTTTTTCTTTTTTTTATATTAGTTAAGAAAGGAATTTACGGCGTAATATATAATTAGATATATCGTAAGTATGCTAGATAAAAGACAATAAAGATTAATCTTTGTAATGTTTTGAAATACGTACATACGAACTTTTTTAAGACTACGTACATTTAATCATTATATTTATAGTAAACCCAAATTATATACGCTTTTAATATCTAAAATTATACTTATTAATCTTATCATTTACATCTTTTGCAGTGCATACGCTGAAATAAAAAAATTAATATCATCATGACAAAAATCTAGTGAAAATTTTTGTTCAACTGTAGATTACTGCATTAAACTAGATATACAATGTATGTATTATTATAACAATTAATTATTAAAATAAAGACGTTTACATAGACATTCTCTAATATAAAAACAAAAAATAATGTATTAATTCTAAAAGATAAATCTATGTTTTATCTAATTTAGAATGGTGTCGTATTGTTCTAGATCGAACAAGTAACAAATTTCTTAACCATATGTGTGTTCAAAATATTGATTGTGAATAAAGTTGACTATGGTTGTATTATTTTGTATAAAACATTTTTGATAATATAAAAGTATTATTAAAAATTAAAAATCGGGTTTGGAAAACACAACACAAGTTCATATTTGTGTGAACGTACCTTTCTAGACATGCAGACACGTGTTTCATCTTACTACAGAATCATCAGTGCATGCTACTGGAGAGATACTTTCACCATAAATAACACCCTTACCATATTACAAACTTTATAAAGACAGGACATTCAGCGCCACTCATTGACAACATCACGAACACCAAAACGACCATCGCTGTCTTCACAACAAGTGCTGTTGTTTGCCGAACAGCAAGTAGAGTAAAAACGATGTTTATCTTTCGAAGGTTTGAAACAGAAGAGGATTAGTTTGTGTCGAAGAGAACACTGGTGGCAGAAAAGGTTTTTATGACCCAGAGTAAAGAGATGGATCGAAGTTGTCGATGTCTATGAATAATGAACTAATCGCAGACGCTAGCTAAAAAGTTGTGATATCGATGAAATAAATATTATCAAAATATTCCTTGTGAAAAAAGCTTAAAAATGATATCAACATAGATATAATTATGAAGAAGACGTACACAATTAATAATAACGAAGTTTAAAATGTAGAAGTTCGAAAAGAACGTTGGAGAACACCTGGCTAGCGTTCGACAGATAATTCTTGGAAGGGTCGTCTGACTAAAGCGGTCATAAAAGAAAGGTTTTCTCTTTGCAAACGAATATAGAAAATGTCGAAGTTTGAATAAATATTTTAAATTCAAAATATTTAATATAATTTAAAATTAAATTAAAACATTCTTTATATACACGAAGTGTAACATTATTCGTGGCAGGTTTAGATTTAATAGGACTAGCTGTTTACCTGTCTGTCTGTGTATATTTGCGTTGGAATTTTCACTTCTTTTGTGGCGAATAATAAAAAATGCACTTTTAGCTTTAATAATTCTTTATTGGATACAACGCTCGATATAATTAATTTTGATTTTGTATTGATGTTTGAACTGTTGCTCGTTACTGATGTGTTGTGGTTCGAATGAGACTCTAAATTCTTACTGTCGTTAGGATGCGATAACAGTAAGAACCAGTTCTTACTATTTTTAAAAATACTACGAACAAGCAAGATTTTTCATTACCTCCACAAACAATTATATAACTAATAAATGCGAACCGTATTGGTTGTACAGCCAGATGACGACATAATTTGTGGGAACTTTGAAGGTCTTGGAAAACGGTACCTGTTAGCAACAATACTCTGCATGGAATATACTTTTAAACTATGGTAATTAAATCCTAATCTTAAACCAAGTACAAAGTTTATATTAATTTTATTCATCTTAATGGAATTTATTGATGCACATTTAAGAAACGTGCAATTATGAATAACTAGGGAGATTAAAAACTGGGTATTGAATTCGTTTATTAACTAAATAATAAAGCAAGGTAGAAATAGTCTAATAAAAAAAAGGTAATAAACTTATAAATATAAGGATGTCCTTTCTTAGAATAGACAGAAAATTTTACAATTTAAATATGATAATTAAAATTTCGGTATACAGTGTGTCAATTTGTAAGTGAACATGATTTAATTCGCAATAACTGAGAATTATTGTTCTCGCGCTTAACAACCTGGCCATATAAAATTCTACCTATTATATTAATTTTTTTAATTAAATATCTATTGTGAACTGACTATAAAATTGTACTTATCTTACGGAAGCGAATCTAAAGACGTCACTTCATACCTGCACTGAGGAGATCGTTAAATCGAAACACATGTGTGTGTGTGTATGATGAAGTTACCATTAGCTAAATAAGTTGTGTATATCCATATATACAAATCAGGCGCGGCTCGTGATGACGTATTTTGGTTTGCAGTACAATGATCCGAGTGCTTCGTGTATTCTCGTGTACTAACTGTAACGTTTGCTTAGTAAACACCGAAAACACACGAGGCACTCGTATCATTGTACTGCAAACCAAAATACGTCATCACGAGCCGCGCCTGATACAAATACAGATGTGTTTTAACATATTTGTATTAATTTGTATTTAGAAATACTGTGTTTACACATCGATATGCAATTTTTTGCTAAACGTTCTATTATTAATAATTGTACCGAAGCTCCAGCACGCATCTCCTCAATCAATCAGTTGTATAATAATAAAATAGGTAGCCAACAGATTTTGAAGACATGCTTTGTAACAAAACAGGTCTGGTACAACTACTTATTGTTAATTATCTTTGATAATAACTACAAAATGCGTCACGCTAGCATTAAAAGTAATTTGGTCACAGTCAACTTAAAAATAATTATCCAAGAGTACGACATCTTTTAGTATTTCTGAAATGTTAACATTAAAAATTATTTCACTACAAAATAATTTTATAAGTAGATAAAAACTCTTCTTTAAATTTTTAGATTACATTTGTATAATTGTCTAATTATGCTCTTTGATTAATAGTTTCGAAATATGGGAAATATCAGTAACTCAAGAGTAAATAATATTTTAATCGTTTAATATAAATATTATAAAGAATTTGATAACATTAATTACGCTTGAAATAAATATATTGAAAAATTTCAATTATGTTTATTAAAAATTTACAGAAAAGAATAAGCTTTAATCAAACATGTCTATATTTATTGTTTGATAGCGTTTTACAAATATTATTGTATTACTAAAACACAGAATTACCTACTAAATTAAAACAAATAATTAATTATATAGATTAACAAAGTATATTAATGAAACAACATTTTTTAATTTCAAGGACAAAATTAAGACTGATTGCTGTACTTTTCTTCATTGTTTCACGGAAAATAAGTAGAAGAGTAGAATATGTACAAATGAAATATTGTAAAACTCAAGAAGCGTGAAGATCATGTTATTTTCTGTCGGGTTATATAGGTGCGGACAAGCGAGAAGTACGGGAGACTTTACCAACAGTTCGCGCTCTATATGCACGAGGATTGTTCGGAAACTATGTGGCTTAACACAGAGATGAGGCGAATTCTCAGGAATCTGCTTTACCATTCTGTAGAATCATCCTTTAATAGGTTAAATATCACCGCACAGAGCGATCTGTCAAATAGTCTGTTTTTGACAGTACGTGAACGTTTCTGTGATTTTGTAATAATGGAAAAAAAGGGCAGTGATAAAGTACTTTCATTTGAAAGGCTTAACACCAACCGAAATCAAAGTAGAGTTGGATTCATCACTATTAGAAGCCGCTCCTTCGTTTTCAATGGTTAAAAATAGGGTTGCCGAATTTAAGCGCGAATTTAAGTATGACCACAAATGATGATCCCCGTAGTGGATATCCAATAACTGCTCCGGATATGATTGAAAAAGTCCACTGTACCGTCTTGGATAACCGTCGAGTAAAAGTGCGCGAGATAGCAGACATTGCAGGTATCTCAAATGACAGAATTTTAACTGAAGAATTGGAAATGAAAGAATATTCGGCGCGTTGGGTGCCGCAGTTTCTCACACACTACGTAGCAAAAACTGAATCGTTTGAGTGTTTCTCGCGGCCCTTTGGCACGTTTTCGTCGCAATCAGAAGAACTTTGTACGCCGTTTCATTACCGTCGATGAAACCTGGGTACACTATTACACTCCCGAAACCAAAGAATAATCCAAACAATGGACAAAAAAGGTTCTCCGCCACCAAAGAAGGAAAAACTGTTTGATCAACAGGAAAGGTTATGGTAACAATTTTTTTGTGATTCTCATGGAATTATCTTGGCCAACAACTTAGAAAAGGGGAAAACAATAAATGGGGAGTATTATGCCAATTTGTTGCAACAATTAAGTGACAAAATCAAAGAGAAACGGCCACATTTGGCAATGAAGAAAGTACTTTTTCATCAGAATAACGCACCTGCCTACAAGTACGTGATTGCAATGGCAAAAATCATTAATTGGGATTGGAATTAGTGCTTCATTCGCCCTATTCCCCAGATTTGGGCACCAGCGATTATCTTCTCTTTTCAAACCTCAGAAAATGGCTCGGCAGTAAACGATTTTCGTCTAATTTAGAGGTAATCGCTGCTGTAAAAAGCTATTTCGGGGATTTGGATTCATCGACCTACAATGAAGGTCGATTAGTAATTTGAAATATCGTTGGAATAAGTGTGCTGAGCGAGCAGGAGACTATACTGAAAAATAAAATGTTTTTTGTCAAAAAAACTTGCGTTTTCTTTGTTAGGCCACCGAACCACCCTCGTATGTACTTCATGAATAGATGAACAACTATCATAGTGTAAAGTTTTTTATAGACGTATTTACGAATACGCGTAGGCATAATTCGAACGGAAAGCATTTTTCTAAATAAGGCGCTTTTTTTATTTCAGGAAAGCCGCTGCTTACCTACCTAAGTGGCGGTGTTTAATCATGACTTACTCTATTTGATTTTCATCATAATATGATGTTTTACAATCTGTCAAACAAAACAGGCAGCATAATTTCAAAACAATTTAAGCAAAAAATAAATATATACTCTAATATTAGTATTATCTCGTTTTGTATTAATAAACTGTCCAGTCGCTATTGCTATCGATTATCGCTTCACATCTTCAGGGCATACGTTCCACCAAATTTACTACGCATTCATCCGGTAAAAATCGACATATTAAAAGAATTTGTCGATTTGTCTGAGCCAACATTCGACGATTTTCCTGGCCGAATTGTTTGCAGTGGCAGTCTGCGCCGAGGAAATTCGGGAAGCCGACTACGCAAACAAAAAAAATCAACATAATGACTGACAGTCAGGTAGCTACTAAATCCACTATGAATTCATCTACCAGGTCTAAATTGGTGAAATATTGCAAACAGGTTCTTAATAAACTGGCACAAGACAATATAGTGTCGCTGATATGGGTGCCAGTTCATGAGAGAATTAAAGGCAAGAACTGGCCTAAGAAGGTAATAATAGGACCTTTATAGGACCAGAACATGTATTTGGAATCGCTAAGGTTTCTACTAAAAGGGAGATCTGCTTATGACTAGAAAGAGAACATAAAAAGAAATGGAGATTAACGGCAGGTCAACTCCATACTAAAACACTACTAAAGGAGCTGAACGGAAGGTTTTCAGCCAACCTATCGTAATTCGTAGTAGCAAAAAATAAATTAAAAAAATTACCGGCTTAATAACCGGACATTGTCCTTTAAGGAAGCATCTGTACAGCATGGGCTGGGTTAGCGAGCCCTGGTGTAGGACATGTGAAAAACAGGATAAAACTAGCCTTCATGTAATATGCACGTGAGGATCTGAAGGGACTCAGACGGAAGAGATCTATTGGATCCTACGACGGTATTCAAACTTCACCTGAGGAGGATAGTGACTTTTATCGAAGGCACAAGACTAACAGAGTGAATCTAAGAGATATATTGGAGATAGTACAAAGAGCAGTGTGCTCAAGTGCCTGGACATGCTGACGTCCAACTCACAACAGAAGAAGAAAGAGAAAAAGCGAATTTGTCAAAATAATTGCTTAACTGTCGTCATTTTCTTTCTGCGAAGTTAAAGTTAGTTTACATACTCTCAAACATTCTTTATAGGATTTGCACGCGTATATTGTAGCAACAATAGTAGCAGCCCAAGATGTTTTTTGCAACGGCTGACGAAACGTCAGCCAAGAAGAAACCAATGCCAAGAGCCCGAAATCCCAGAAACAATTGCAATGATTAAAATGCGAGAGTGGGAGAACTTGTTCAAAGAAGGTCGTGTCAACGTCCATGATCAACCCGATTTGGTGCAGCGAGTTGACACCAAACTTCACCAAAACATGAGATTCACTATTTCCATGTTGTCTTTGGAATTTTCTTACATTTTAAAGTCAATTTTGTATACAATTTTGTCTAAGAACTGTTTCAAGAAATTGTGTTCTCGATGGGTTCCTAAACTACTGACCGAGCAATACAAGCAGAAAAGATTCCCAAGTGATTTACCCTTTTTGACCCGCTACAATGTCATGACTTATTGAGTCATATTGTCACAGGAGAGACAGCGCTTTATTTAACCAGCCCCGATACAGTAGTATATAGGGTGTAAGCGAAATATGTCGACATACTTTAGTATGTAATAGCTGTAATAATTTTAAGGATAAAATGCTAATGCCCGAAAACTCTATATTGAACGAGATCAAAGAAATTAATAAATACGCATAGCTCGACCATACTATGGAAAATTTAGAACTACTGAAGCGCAATGGTGGAAGTTGTAGATGCGATCATGCATATTGTAAATCAGAAATCAGTCTGTTATCAACTTCCTTGAAGTATGGCTTGTTCAAATCACGAATTAACAGAGATCGTCTTACTAAACGGTGAAACAATTGGAAATGTTAGAGGTACTAAACGTATTTATAAACGACCGTTTCCGAACTGAAAATTAAAATCCATTAAATGATTTAATTTTACAAACCGTGTACAGGTTGAGAGATTGCGATACATTATACATCCAAGTTATAAAGCCCGCGGCCGTGAAACACCACGTGGGGCAATAGATGCGGAGCAACAAGTTTTGAATATTGTAAATGAAAATCCAATCATAAGTACAGCGGTTGCGAGAGAGGTAGGCATTTCACACACAACAGTCCATAACATACTTCGAAGGAATTTGTTACAACCCTACGTGCAACCCACGTGAAACGTGTCCAAGAACTTACGAAAGTAGATCGCCTGCCACGAAAGATGGTTCAGTCGTAAACTTATACAACAGCTGCACTACGCCTCAAAGGTGTTATTTACGGATGAGTGTACTTTTACGACGGACTGAATTTTAAATTTTCACATTTATTACTGGGCCGATGCAAATCCCCACATCATAGATCAAGGTCGTTTTCAAAATCGTTTTTCAATAAATGTGTGGACCGGAATTGTCGGTGATCTATTTCTAGGGCCGCACGTACTACCTACATGACTTAACGAACTGAGCTACTTAGATTTCTTGGAGAATTCGGTACCCGATTATCTAGACGATTTTCCTCTAGAAACACGAGCTCGTATGTGGTTTATGCATGATGGTGCACCTGTCTATTATTCTCGTAAAATGCGCAACTTTTTAAATCATTCATATCTTCGATGGATAGGGCGAGGTGGTCGAATCATATGGCCTCTGCGTAGTACCGATTTAAATCCGTTGGATGTCTTCTTATGGAGCTCCGTGAAAGATTTAGTTTATAACGGCACTGATATTGATTGTCAACGAAGACGATCTTCGGCAGCGTATTTTTCAAGCTGCGACCCATATCCATGAAGACCGAGCCATGTTAAATCGTGCACTTCGAAAGTTTACCGATCGGTTAGAAGCTTATATTTACGCAAATAGAACCCACATTAAACATCTATTTTAAGCATTTCACCTGTTTCACACAAATCTGTTCTTTTTAGGACAAAGAAATTGTCATTAAAAAAAGAGGCAAATAAGAAAATAGAAAGAAAATGTGAACATTCCATTAAAAATTACAAATTTATGATTTCTCGGCGCAAATTTAAGACAACTAAAGAAATTGTTTAAAGAAACTCGTTATTGTATTGTTTTCGGGATATTCCAAAGGTCAGATCATTGACCTACTTATAAATAACTACAGAACAGTTAATGCAGAAAATTTATATCTAGGAAATGTATACATGTTTATAGAACTTTTCACACAAAGACGCACTACATTACTGAATTGTGAAGAGGAATCTTTGGTGAACTTGAGCAAATAAATGCCTATTTGTTTGTTGAACAGACAACATATAAAGATATAATTTATATTTATTTAGATTCAATCTGAATACAGGACCATATTTGAAAAGCTTATGTTCCTAAATTTCCGCAAAAATTAAAGTTTCGATAGAATAAAATTTTTTGTAGATTTGAATTGCTGTCTTATGTATCTATTATATATTAGCGTCGGCATATTTAATTTACATCCTGTATAGGAATATATCATTAAATTAAATTGTAACTACGATAACAAATTAATAAAATCACATATTAACAAATGCAATACTAATGTCTATAATAACATAGTGAAACACAAAATAAATATTTTTAATAACATTTTATATACCAATGCGTTTGCAAAATATTCAATCTGTTTCATAAAGGCAACATGCCTGTCTATAACAATTTAATATATATTAGCATCTTTATACTTGACACATAAATGTAGACATATTTATATCGCTTTTTGTAATCACACAGATTATACTTTTATGAATTAATCAACAGTGGTAAATTTTCAAAAATGTATTAATTGAAATTTTAAATATTTACCGTCCCCAGTCTAGTCCATTTCAACTATTTAATAATAATTTCAGAATATTCCGCGACTGTGTTATTGGCGTTATTGCGTTACAGAAATGACAGTGCCACTCGGTACCTATTGTATTTAAAACCATCCATATTAGCACCATTATTCTCAGACGCACGTTCTTAAATTCAAACAATAATGAAGCTGATCATTTATAAACGATAACTAAACATCTAAATGAAATATCAAATAAAAATACGATTGATACCTACATTTTTGTCACTGTATTTAAATAAATAATGTTTACTCAAACCAAACGTAAAATATAGAAAAATAACTTCGAAATAATAACAAAATTAGATTCAGAATTCACAATAGCAAGTCATTCAACGTGTTCCGAGAAATATAAGTATGGGACGTTAACATATATTGTTATAAATAAAATGAGCAATAAATATTACAAGGTAGATATTTATTGCATCATAGTAATTTTAAAAAACATTTAATTGAATACCACATTATACAGGCTGATTCTAAATATATGCGACAAATTTTATGGGCTGATTCCTAGGGTTATTACGATCGTAAAAGTTCATATGAATATATGTCTTAAACGGCTTAGTTTTAAAGTTATGGGATGTTTAATAGTAAATAAAAGGTTCATAAAATACAACGTACTAATACAACAAAATTGACTTATAGAAATTGTTGGAAATGACTATAAACAAAAATCTAAATAACAGGAAGGGTCATTTATACATATACATATACTTATTACTTAGAGAAACCCAAAAATATGCGCATAAATATACAAATCATTTACTCAAAATATGCACAAAAATGTTGAAAATATGCAAATAAAAAAATACTTTTTCTATATACTGAACTATACCTAAATATGCATTTATTACACAAAGCAGGTTGTCGTTAGTTGTCAAAATAGTAAACCACTAAATGTTTCTCATAGTTCTCAATTAAAAAAAAATTGTCTCCTGTCTGAATAGAAAAATTTATAAATGGAAAAAGTCTTTTCTATATATTGTATTATATATGGACGCCGTGTAAAGTTGTTGCGCGATTATATGCGTTACCTTTCCTGTGCCCTATGTGCGACACTTTTATTGTCGATTTACATACTGACGATGACAACTTAGTTGTCGAAATATGTATTTGGGATACGATTATTAATTGTGGTAAGGGGTTTTATACCTTTTTTGAGAATACAAAGAGAAGTTGCCTGGTCTGGCACTTCAAACATAACCCATAATAAGAAGATAGATGTGTGGCTTGATGCCGCTGTATTTTATGCAGATACCTTTGAACAGTTAAGAGAATTCATCCTCTCTTTTTCACACCAATTGATAGCAATTGCAGATCGCAAAGATATACCTACTAAATAAACTGCAAATGCGTCAAGAGTTAGCTTTTATCTCAAAGCAAACTATGGCTTTATTAGTGAAACACTACGAAAACTTGAAACTCATGGTGTTGAACTCAGTGAATCGATAGAATTGATTAAAAGTTTCAAGAATGAAATTTATAATGTGAGAGGTACCATAGGAGAGCGGTTCAAAATTAAATTAACACAGGTTTTAGAGAAAAGCTAGGGCTGTGATCAGTTTAGTAGAATATCCAGTGTGTTGCAAAGAAACTACGATGAACCAATTGAGACGAGTCCATCAATTATCTGCAAATATAAGTATGCGTCAATTACATCAGTTGACGTAGAGCGAAGCTTTTCAGCGTACAAGCTATTATTGAGATCATTTTTGGTTGAGAATTTAGAAAAGCATTTAATTGTACAATACTATACAAATGCAAATATAAATACAAGAGTTACATTCTCTAGCTTACTTATTCTTATTATTATTATACATGTATTTTGTAAAATTTCTAATAAAATATTGATGTTGAGGATACATACAGGATCCTTTCGTATCACTTTAATATTAAGTATTTTTAAATATCACTTTAATATTAAGTATTTTTAAATTACTTTAAGAATCGATTAAGTATCATAACTAACCATTTTTAATTTAAATCAAATTAAATCAGTATGCTGTATCACACGGTATATGTTTATCAGGCGGCACTTCATATTTACATAAAGCGGTTGGTCCGATCCGGAGAATCTTAGGTACACGAGGTCAAAGTTATATTCCTTTGCCAGCTTTAAACTATGTATACAATCAGGGTCTAGTTATATTGCCTTTCAGAACAATACTTCATATACTATCTAGTTAAATTCAAAGATCTTTTATTCAAAGTAATAGTGGGTTCTTTGTAAAAATATAATACCGTCAGTCCCAACATGTGTGCGGGATTACAGGATTGCCATTCAAGGTATGTACCTACAATAATTGGATCTTGGTAGTTCAAGGAACCTCCAAAACATTTGGTTTTACCGTCTGAATTTTCCAGGATTTTGTTAAATGGCGAAACGTTTCTAATCGCTGGGTTATTACGGCAATACAATAAATTCTATCATCAAAGAAACTAACAACGACAGTGTTTCCCATATTTTAAGTTCAATTGAGAACGCCTCTTTGTACAGTTTCTACCAATCATGGTACAGTGGGGATTTTGAACTATTCATTTGGAGTTTTCTTTATCACAAATTTCTCAATCTCAAGTTAGTCTTACCTACAAGTTTAACACACAAACAAGTCTTACCTACAAGTTTAACACACAAACAAGTCTTACCTACAAGTTTAACACACAAACAAGTTCTTTCGCGTTTATAACTTTATCGGGGTAAACTCCTCATTTCGAGTAATCAAACACTCATCAGAGTGTTAATTTGTCTCAACATAGACATTCAGCTTATTCATTTAAGTATCAGTTTCTTTTATATATCATCAAACTAAAAGTCATTCAAACAGTGCCGATTCAAATAATTAATTACAAAACACAAAGTATCACAACAGTCATACTCAGAAGATAAATATAGCTTAAGTTGTTGTATATTTATAAAATAGGTGTAATTAGTGTAAATAAATATATTTAGATCAATTGCATTTATTCAAAAACTAAACCTTTCACCAAAGAATCAACAAGAAAGCGTATACAAACTTACACCTTGTGCGCGGTGAGTTCAATCATAATCGAGCTGTAATCAACGGGAACGAGCGGCGAAGCATCGTCAACGGAACCGAAGCAGCCCGTCCAATTGATATAGTACATATTTGTGGTATATCTAAATTTATATTGACATTATTTAATATTTTTACAAATATTTTACTTGCGTAACTATCACTTAAACTTTGCATATTTTTGCATATTTTAATAGAAGTTTTGCATATTTTGATCGAATTTTGGAAACATATATGTAATACAGTTTCCGTGTCCATATAATTCCCAGCTTTAGCCATAACGCATTGTCAACTATTACTACCTGCAGCTGGAGAAATAATTTTTAAAAAGCTAAACTCAGTATTGGAAAGAAATGAAGGAAATAAAATTCTTTCGAAAGTTTCAGGGGAAAGTGGATATCGTAGATGACATTATGTTAGAACCTTACATTGTAAGCAATTTAAAAATGCTTCAATTACTTTCATCGAAGTTGAACGACATTCATTTAAAATAGAATATTTAGAAAAGCATCTAATTGTCAAATTTTGTAATAGTGCCTAATTGTAATAACTGGATTGATCATACATCACAAGCCATAAGTAAATAGATCTACTTATTGTTAGATTATTATTATGAATAGTTACTAAATATTAGTCCATAATTATATATTCTTGAATAGCATATATAATGTCTAAGGATATTTTAAGTTTTTGTAAACATTTTGTTAATAGTGCTACACAAATATTATGTAATGTAACAGACCTTAAATGTTAAATAAAGTTTTGTTTCATAGAATCGGATTTAGTTTTTGTCAGAATGTTATAAAAAAATTAGCATATTGATGTTTATTTTTCTATATTAGAGCATATATATGGTCGGCGATTAAAGGTCTGGTTTATTACTTCAAAGTATATATATTTAAAACAACCCTACGTGTTTCG
This sequence comes from Melolontha melolontha, assembly GCA_935421215.2. NCBI lineage: Eukaryota > Metazoa > Arthropoda > Insecta > Coleoptera > Scarabaeidae > Melolontha > Melolontha melolontha. The sequence goes on from OW285242.1 coordinate 56,137,373, forward strand.
GCAATGATGCCTTTGTCAAGGATATAAAAAATATAAATGACAGAATATAAATGTCAAATAATTGAGTTGCTATGGTTTAAATTATTCAAAGATACATTCCAATAATAATAAGTCATGCCTTAGTATTCCAAAAAATAGATAGCAAGGTGTGAACATATGTGTTGTTCGCTGCTAGCAGCTTTTGTCTCTTTCGGGGTATGTATTTGTGTGAGCGCGTAAGTGTAGGGTTTTGTATGTTGGTGCGCTTGTGCGTGTGTTTAGTGACCGGTCGCGTAAATTTAGAGAGATCGGATAATCAGCCGTTGCGTAGGGCCGCCAACCCTTTCCCGGCAACTTCTCCACGGGCGCATACGTAATAATAACTCATGTCTTGCTTTTCCCTGCTTTTCCCTGTTTTCTGTTTTGTGCTGATGTGGTCCTCTACTGGGTTGTAGCCTAGCATATGCGCTACCAAACTCTAGGGGGGTCTGCCCGATGAGCAGTCAGGTGCCATTCCGCCTTTCCAGCAGGAGTGAGGAACCAAGCTACGCGGCGTAAATCACGGCGCCGCGCAATGCACACACCACTAGAACCGGTCCTGGGCGGCAACCTGGCAAGGCTGCCGTTAACAGCACACACACGTTCGACGTGTGTGCATTGCCCCCGCCTTTGCGGAAATCGTTAAGATGGCACAAAGTGTGACCGTCGTCGACTGAGGTAGCCACTAAGAGTGTTCCCTCGGTTGGCGATGAGCAACCCCATGCAGGGTGCGCTTCGCTGGTCTGCGCCTTGCCTCGTTGGGGCGGGGGTCGGGCCGTCGAAGTACTGCACGGAAAAGTAAAGAAGTTGCCGGAAACGGGTTGGCGGCCCTACGCAACGGCTGGTTATCCGATCTCTCTAAATTTACGCGACCGGTCACTAAACACACGCACAAGCGCACCAACATACAAAACCCTACACTTACGCGCTCACACAAATACATACCCAGAAAGAGACAAAAGCTGCTAGCAGCGAACAACACATATGTTCACACCTTGCTATCTATTTTTTGGAATACTAAGGCATGACTTATTATTATTGGAATGTATCTTTGAATAATTTAAACCATAGCAACTCAATTATTTGACATTTATATTCTGTCATTTATATTTTTTATATCCTTGACAAAGGCATCATTGCCGAAACATGTAGGGTTGTTTTAAATATATATACTTTGAAGTAATAAACCAGATCTTTAATCGCCGACTTATTAAGTTTACCATATCATACCAAGGTCACGAAAATATTATATATATATATATATATATATATATATATATATATATATATATATATATATATGTGTGTGTGTGTGTGTGCATATTTTGCTATTTTTACATGCATATAATCCGAGTTTTACCTAGTACCCATTGAAGAAAATGAAGTGGTACTGTTAGGGGGGTTAATTAAAACCATATGGCCATTTTTTATGGCCATATGGTTTTAATTAACCCCCCTAACAGTACCACTTCATTTTTTTCAATTTTGTGCGATACCTTCCCATTAATCACTTTTCGCAAGTTCTTCTAGACCACTTACTAATGTTGTCTTTTAGTAGCTAATGTAGTTCTTCTGATAACCTCTTTACATCGCTTATCTTTTGGCTAAGACATGAATTCTTAATTTTCCTTCTGAAATGTGATCTTTGACCAGTCCAACCTAGTCATCTAGTTACCATCTTACCAGTAGTGATGGGTTGTTTGGTTAGTTTTCGTACTTCTTCCATTGCTCGTTTCGTCATACAACCATTTCTCCATCATATATAGCACCCGTTGTTTAAAAAAAAAACTAATCCTAAAATGTCATTTTTCATGTTTAATTTCTGTACGGGCCTATTGGCTTTATTTTTTCTGTGGTGTGTGTATGGCGGCCCGATGTCTAAAGCTGAAAGCTTGTCCACCCCAGGACCGCTTAGAGTGTACATGATGAGTGTAAAGTGTTCCATGGGCTTGTTACTACACCTCCTCGCACGTAAAAGTTACATAAAAGAACCCTAAAAGACCGCCTGCACGTCGGTCCTGATTTTAACCCTCGACCAATGATACTCGTTATCCGATGCTCTTACCACTTGCGCCGTCTGATAATCAATTAGGCTACTATTATATATTTCAAATTTTGCGCTTTTTGATAGATTTGTTGCAATTTGTGCCTGGCTGCCACTAGACTGTTTTCCGCGTTAATTTTAACTATGATTTCCTTCTCGTCATATCTGTAACCAAGAATCTTAGATACTCGGATACTTTTTCGAGTATGTTTCATCCTATTACCAGATCTATTCAGTTCGTTGTATTTTATGTCAGCGATTCTTTCTATGTACTTGCTCTTTTCCGTATCTTATGACTTACGACGGTGACGTGAAATGTTCTTAGCCTGATACATAGATGGCGGCCAAAATATCAAATAGAGTTTATCTTCCATAGCTAAAATATGTTTTCATATGATCTCTCCATTGTCATTTCTTAATGTTCTTTTAACAACTGGTTTAGAGTGCTTCCCAATATCATTTTTGGATCACTTCATAACCGTTGATTTGACATAGACCTATCACTATGCATTAGAGACAAAACGACAGTTTAGAAAATGGGGTAAAAACAGATATTTTGAAGGAAATTAATACAAATATGTTAAAACATATCTGTATCTGTATACATGGACACACACAAAGTATTTAACCAATGGCTACTTCAACTGCATACATGCGTTTTGATTTAGTGAACTCGTCAGGCATATTCACGAAATGACGTCTTAAGATTCGCTTCCGTAATAAAAGCACAACTTTATCCCGTCAGCTGACAAGAGATATCTCGTGACATCTGACGGACAAGAGAGAGGTTCGCTGGTATGAGAGCTTTCTCGAATGGCTACGCCATTACAGGGAAGAAAAAAAACACGTATGGTTTATAAAGTACTTCTTTGCAGTTTAAGGCCAAATTTAAGTTATAAGAATACCTTAAAATGATTAACGTGTGTAGTATTATAGCGCGTATTTATGTGTATTAGAAGGAGATAAAGTATAATTTGCGGTTCGCACCTTGGGCAGTACGAACTGCAAAGAAATACTTTATCAACTGTATAATTGTGTAGTCCATTATTACTCGTAGCCGGATGACACAATGTACCAAAAAATAGCATAAAAATAGCAAATTAATACAAATATGTTAAAAGATATCTGTATTTATACACATGGTCATACACAACGGATTTAACCAATGCTCACTTCAACTGCAGACACATGCGTTTCGGTCTAGTGATCTCGTCAGTGCAGATTTATGAAGTGACGTCTTAAGATTCGCTTCAGTAATAAAAACACAACCTGTCAGCTGACAAGAAATATCTCATGATATGTGACAGACAAGAGAGGTTCGCATGTATGAGCGCTTTCTCTCGAATGGCTGTTATGAAGGAGGTAAAACAGTTCCATCAGCTGATAATGCTAATGTTTTTTTGGTATACATGTGGTGTAGAGATGGTTGCTCTGAACCGAACCTGTTCCTTTGAACCTAGTTCGCGTGCCGGAGCAGGTGCACCTAGTTCGCATTTTCCAAAAGAGTAGATCCGATTGAAACGATTCCGAGTCGTACAATTCCGATTCCGATCGTTCAAGTCGGAGCGCCCGAGTTGATCTCGCAGTTGCACCTACATGTACATATTCGCATTGTATTATGCGAAGCGAAATGTGAGAAATAAACGACGCAACTACTCCTATACCTATGTATAAATAAATACAACTGGCAATTGTAGTTGCTGCGATTCCGAATAATTGTATATAGAATTGTGCAACCAAATATGTATATTTATTTTTAAATAATTAGTATGATTTCTAGTCATAAGAAAAACTAAATTTTTAGCGACACAAAAAATATATAATAAAAAGTAAAAATAATAAGAACTAATACGTAAAAAATAGTTTTAATTTTTGTATTTAAATCTAAATGAAATCATCGTTCATATTCAGGAAAACTAGTTTTCTACTTTACTCGTACTTAACCGTGTTCTTCTTTCATTTAAAATATACCCCGCTTTAGAAAAGAGTCTCTCGCATGGAACTGAAGTAGCCATTGCACAACATATTTCCTTTACAAAGATACTTAGATTCGGGAATAAATATTCACTGTACTTCCACCACTGAAATGGATCCTGATTTCGATCAGCCATTTCACATTCTAAATATCGTTGCACTTCCATTATTGCGCGAGAATTTGCAGACCCTGGGACTTCAACATTAGATAACATTTTATCTATTGAAGTATTATTGGTATTATTTTTGTGATTAGTCTAACGAATGTTTCTTTTTTTCTAACTTTAAACATTCTTTTTAACCGCCGCCGTCAATAAATTAAATACATTCAACACATTGCATATTAGAATGGCATGGGATTTTCTAGTGTTGCATTGAAAAGCATACAAAAATTATTTTAAACCTATGTATGTATGTATATCGTATGCACTTTAATTAAAAAAAAAATCTATAAATTGCAATCTGACACCTCATTTAAAATGTAATAATTTGACTGCTATTTGTATATCCAAGCTGTGTGCCTAAGTAAACATAAAGATTACCCTGACTGATCGGACGCAAAATATGACTCACAATCGGTCGGAGTCGGAACTGATTTGTGCACCTAGTTTGCCGCACCTAGTTCGGAACTGAAATCCTGGTAGGTGCACCTACTCCGCTCAAGGAGTAGGTTATATCATCTCTAATGTGGTGTAGTACTACCCGACTATCTTGAAAAAGGCGAAAAATCACATTTTAGTATTATACAGTGTTAAAAAGAACGCTACTTGGGGTTAAGTTGTATCTCTATTTGACCACGTGGAAGTGTCAAATGCTTTCAAGATGGACGCTTGTGGCTCGTGTTGATTCTTTTCGGGCTAGCTGAAGCGTCCTAATAATACTGTAAATGTTTAAATAATAAATGGTGGTGATGATGAGCATCGAAGGTCCAGGACGTGTGTAATAATGCTGAAATAAATATATTACAGCTTATTAACTAAATAAAACACAACCACGTTGTCCTTAAAGTTTTTATTTAATATTTACAAGAAAGAAATTGAGCGGTGATATATTTTAAAGTAATTAAATAAAAGTAATATACACAAGGAACGTTATAAGTAATTAGAAAAATTACGCGCTGGAAAAAAGTTAATTATCCTAGCAAGTAAAATAAAATAATCTCTGTACCGAACAGTACAAAATTACAATATGAATTTTGTTCAGTTACAACAATATAAGGGCTGTCCCATTAAGAGCGCAAGTTTAGTTACGTTGGCGGCACTTAAACTATAACATCCTTCATTTGTCATTGTTGCTATTAGTAGTCATGGAGCATTATACGACAGTGAAAACGCATTATAAGTATGGAAAATGTTGTGCGGAAACAGTTCGTAGACTTCGTGGAATTTTCGATCGACGAAATGCACCAAATTTGTCAACAGTTCAAAGATTACAAATGAAACAGACATGCAATATACACATCTGTAACTGTACACATGGACAATACACCTCGTATTTTCCAGCATTTACTTCTGCTTAAGGCACGTGTTTCTGCCATTTACTATTAGGCGTCATCAGTTAAGCTAGTGAAGTAATTAAAGCTTAAATCGCCTATAAGGTATAACAAATTTTGTAATATCAGGTAGCACCATATAATATAGTGACATCTGACGGACGAAAGAGACCATGCCGAAAATGGCAACCCTTCCCTTGACCGGCTATGCCGGTACAGAAGGGAAGAAAATACGTATATAGGTGTAAGTCCATTAACACGATGCCAGATGGCAGTAAATATACAAAAAAGGTTTAAGTATATCAGTACGTTAAGCACGTATTACGCATTTGTTACAAATGAAACAGACATGCAATATACACATCTGTAACTGTGCACATGGACAATACACCTCGTATTTTCCAGCATTTACTTCTGCTTAAGACGCGTGTTTCTGCCATTTATTATTATTGATATACTTAAACCTTTTTTTGTATATTTACTGCCATCTGGCATCGTGTTAATGGACTTACGCCTATATACGTATTTTCTTCCCTTCTGTACCGGCATAGCCGGTCAAGGGAAGGGTTGCCATTTTCGGCCTGGTCTCTTTCGTCCGTCAGATGTCACTAGATTATATGGTGCTACCTGATAGGACAAAATTTGCTATACCCTATAGGCGATTTAAGATTTAATTACTTCACTAGCTTAACTGATGACGCCTAATAGTAAATGGCAGAAGCACGTGTCTTAAGCAGAAGTAAATGCTGGCAAATACGAGGTGCATTGTCCGTGTATACAGTTACAGATGTGTATATTGCATGTCTGTTTCATTTGTAATAAATGCGTAATACGTGCTTAACGTATTGACATACTTAAACCTTCTTTGTATAGTTCAAAGATTAATTAAGAAATTCGAGAAAACTGGTTCGACTGTTAACAACGTCGTCGTACCACCCGATCTCTCGAGAATATTGCAGTAGTGCGTGAAAGTGTTACCGAAAATTCAAAAATATCGATTCGTTGTCGTTCTCAACAGTTAGACATTTCGAGAAGCACCCTGCACTGAATACTCACTAAAGATCTGCATATGCACGCGTACAAGATACAGTTGTTACAAGAACTCAAGCCAGCAAACCATGGGCAGGGTCGAGAATTTGTTAATTGGGTGTTGGAAAACCAGCAAGAGGACGACGATTTTTCGAAGTCAATCATCTTTAGCGATGAGGCGTATTTCAAACTTAATGTGTATGTGTATACTCAAAATTGTCGGATTTGGTGCGAAGAGAATCCTGGAGTGATGCATGGAAAGCCATTGCATGCAGAACGAGTTACTGTCTAGTGTGGACTCTGGGCTGGCGGAATAATGGGGCCCTACTTTTTCGAAAATGGTGCTGAACAAGCAGTAACAGTGAATGGCGTATGCTATTGCAACATGCTGAGGAAATTTTTGTGGCCACTGTTAGATGGAATGGATATCGAAGGAATGAGGTTTCAACAGGACGGGATAACCTGTCACACGGCGCGCGAAACAATTGATGTTTTGCGACAAAAATTTCTTGGACGAATCATCTACCGGAATTGGTCCCCACGCTCGTGTCATTGGCCCCGTACAACTTCTTTCTTTGGGGGTATGTGAAATTTCGTGTATTCCTGAGCTGAAAGCGGAGATTAGACGTGTTATTGGCGAAATCAAACCACAATTATGCGCAAAAGTCATCGAGAATTTTGTAAAAATAGTAAGAGCGTGCCAGCAGAGTTTGTCCGCTATTGTGTTCCACACTTAACCGCAGTGTGTACTTTATACTGAAATAAAAAAAATTACACTTTTTGAATATAGGATGCATTTTATTACAAAATTAAATATTGCGCTCTTAATGGGACACCTATACAAACTCGTTTATCATTAATTTCATTAGCAACAGTGTTTGATCTACGTTACGAATTTCACCCCAACTTAATGTTCTCTGAATTTAGCCCCTAATGGCTTATTCTTATTCCCAAATTTTTTCCCTATCCTTACTTATGCCTTACTATTTTATTTAAATTTCAAACCTCAATTTTACGATGTGTCAGAATTGCTTTATGTCGATTATTATAAATTTTGAAATGTTAGTTGAAGCATAACTATTCAGTTTTAAAACTCAACTTTTTCAGATCTATTTTACAAAAGGGAGGTTCAGCCGTCGACGCAGCTATAGCAGCCATGTTTTGTGAGGGTGTAGGTATGCCCCAAAGTACTGGTTTAGGAGGTGGCTTCTTCATGACAGTCTACAAAAAATCAACGAACCTAATTAGAACTTTAAACGCTAGAGAGGTTGCTCCTTTATTAGCAACCGAAAACATGTATGATGGTAATGCGAGTTTAGCTTCTAAAGGTAAGTAATATTTTAAAAGCATTAATTTTAGGTCCACAATTAGACACTTGTTCAAGATGTAGTTTAGAAAAAAAGTAGCGGAAGAAATATACTTTTTGCGAAAGAAATTCTTGTTTTTTATTTTGGATGATTTAAGCTTTATTTTAGTATCAGTCTACTTGCAATAAACCATTACTTGAAGAATTTCTAGATTCGCCTTTTTTATTCTTATGGTAACGAGTTTAATGACAGAATTATACATTTTTGGCATGTACAGTGTGGTCATAAAGTTTGGAACCAAGCTTATAACCGCATTATTTCACTTTTTTAGGAAAAACGCTCGGACAGGTAAATTTTCTTTTTTTAAACGCCATCTTTTGACATACAATTTTTTTCTATGACGTCATTGGTTTTCGAGTGATGACGCTATCAACACATTCTTTAAATGGCAACCGTATTATTTTTTTCTCGTTTTTGGTAGATCTTTATATCCACCAAATAGTGATATAAAACAATTGGTATGTGGCATCACAATTTTTTTGAAAAAATTATATAAATTTAGAAAAAAAAAAGAAAATTTTATTTTTGTACAAAATTAAAATTAAATAAAAAAAAATCTGAACTTAAATTTATTGTAACAGTTAACATAAATTTTCAAAATGGACCCCACCAACTAACTGACACTGTCCCAGCCGAGTGTAAACACTTCGTATACTCGCCTCAATTATTTCTGGGGATATTTGTGTAAGTTCTACGCGAATTCGTTCTTTTAAATCTTCTAAATTGTTCGGTTTGTTAAAATACACTTTCGATTTCAAATAACCCCACAAAAAAAAGTCTAACGGAGTCAGGTCAGGAGAACGAGGTGGCCATTCTATGGCGCCTCTCCGTCCAATCCATTTATTGGAAAATATTTCGTCAAGATAGTGGCGAACCTCTACACCATAATGGGGAGGCGCCCCATCTTGTTGAAACCAAATATTTGGATGGGGTACATCACCATCCTCGTGATTTGGGAAAATAACAGCGAGCGCTGGAACCAGTTCAAATCTTAAAAATTCTAAATATTGCACAGCAGTCAAATTTCCTTCAAAAAAATATGGTCCTAAAATGCGTCGTCCAATCATTCCAACCCATACGTTAACTTTTCCTCTGCGCTGAGTATGACACGCTTGAGTCCAATGCGGATTGTTCTGCGACCAATATCTGCAATTATGGCGGTGAACAGATCCATTTAGGCAGAACGTAGCTTCATCTGAGAAGACAATGTTTTCCAAGAAATTTGGATTTTGGTCACAACGTAACATTACGTCTTCACAGAACTGCAGTCGACTATCTTCGCCATCCTCATGTAATTCCTGTACAAGTTGAACTTTGTAAGAACGATAGTGTTCTTTTTCAAATAAGTTGACGACAAATGAGTGAGCCACCTCATTGGCTAACGCAATTTGTCTGGTGGAAACATTCTGCTTCTAGAAGCACATTTAATTTCACATCTTCTCCTACTTGAGGTCTACCTTGCCGTGGTCGATCTTTTACGGATCCAGTTTCGGTAAACTTTCCAACTAGTTTTGTCACCGTAGACCTGGTAATTGGAGGTCTATCAGGGTGTTCATGGTTAAACAAATCGCATGCTTCTGCATGCGTTCTTTGTCTGTCCCCATACCCAACCATAATTAAAATTTCGATTCTTTCTCGCTCAGATAAATGTGCCATTTTTTATATTAGCGAAAATGAACAATTTTTACGCAATATCTCAAAAATTTAACGTCAAAAATAGAAGTAAATAATTCAACAATGTTGTCGCCATAGAAACAATTTCAAACTAAAATTTTTGTACATACATTGTATAAAAAGAAGCAAGAATGTCATAAAGAAATATCTTGCAAAAAGTGCGTGTTTTTGTTTTTGTAAATTTTTTGCATAGTAACATGAGTACATGTGCTTTTGACGATCCGGTTTGTTCAAGAAGAATATTTAAGTCCTCACACAAGACAGAAGTGTGAAAAAAACTTACTTACATATTTCAGTAAATTTTGTAAGCTTAATTAGTTTTTGAAATCTTCAATTTTTGGGCGATAATTTTAATTAAGAAATGGTCGCCACATCATGTCAATTTTTTAAATAAATTAAACTTCTTTGGCCCTTTTTTGTGAAACTATTTAATGTTAAATAAGATTTTTTAATAAGTAATTGGCCGATTGGGAAGACGAATTTCTTTTGACCTGGAGCGAATAACGCAGATTACTATTGATCGCAAAGCATTTACACTCGGCTGGGACAGTGTCAGTTGGTTGGTGGGGTCCATTTTGAAAATTTACGTTAACTGTTACAATAAATTAAAGTTCAGATGTATTTTTTTAATTTAATTTTAATTTTGTACAAAAATAAAATTTTCTTTTTTTTTTCTAAATTTATATAATTTTTCAAAAAAATTGTGATGCAACATACCAATTGTTTCATATCACTATTTGGTGGATATAAAGATCTACCAAAAACGAGAAAAAAATAATATGGTTGCCATTTAAAGAAAGTGTTGATAACGTCATCACTCGAAAACCAATGACGTCATAGAAAAATTTTATGTCAAAAGATGGCATTTTAAAAAAGAAAATTTACCTGTCCGAGTGTTTTTCCAAAAAATGTAAAATAATGCGGTTATAAGCTTGGTTCCAAACTTTATGACCACACTGTATAATAACATGTATCTAGTTCTAAAAAGAAGAAGAACCAATGCAATCGTTTGTAAAAATTAATAGATACTTTTTAAGCATTTATTCTCCTAATTCTACATAAGAATATTGCTTTAGAAAATTCCATAAATATCTGAATATCTTTGTGCCTCTGCTAGCACAAAGGAAAAGCAAATATTCCCTGTTACTTCTTCTAGATTACATTTGAACTACCCAGACTGAATGCTATTTTACCTTCATTTATTTCATATTGCACAAAACACATTACCACTATTTGCATAAATTATTTTTTACTGCTAGTATTTCGAGTAGTGATAGTAGAGTATTTCAGCCGATTCTAACACCTCCTTATTGACCTTGATCACATGAATATTGGTGATCAAGGTCAATGAGGTGTTAGAATCGGCTGAGTCGTCAAGGTCATTTAAAGGTCAAACAGGGTTATTAAAAGGTCACACCAAGGTCAATGTCATTTTCGAACGAACTGTAGTTTGCGAACGAACAGTACGAAAGTATAGTTAATCCGGAAATATACCGTATGGAACTGGGGTGAGAGAACGGCGGGGAGGTAAACGATACCCCACCAATACACTAGATAAGAGAGAAGGGATGGTTAGCGCCAGGCGTGTCTGTGCCCAGTCTAATGAGAGTGATGATGATATACGTTGACGATAGATGTGCAAAGTAATTATACGTAGAACATCGATTGTAATGGCAGGGTAAACACAACCAGAAAAAAAATATTTAACTCATATGTTTATTCTTTATCATACCATAGAATTGCGTTTTTATTTTGTTACGTTAGCAACTTTTTATTTTTTTCGATGTAGCGGTTGTGCATCAGTACTTTTTCACCTGAAATCCATATTACAGGTTTATGCAATTTACTAATTGGTACACGGAATTTTTTCTTTTCTTTGTTGGAATTATGCGACCGTTTTCTCAGAATATTTTTAATTTTCTCTTCAAGTGCAGCATTTTATTTAGTTACGTTAGGATAGTTTTAATTTCTTTTCATTTGTTTATATTTTCCTTGATGTAGCGTTTGTACATCGCCGGCATTTAATTATGTATGCAATCACAGGTTTGTGCTGAATACACGTTTATTTTCTCTGAATACTTTATTTATTTTTTATTGTATAGTATTTGTGCATTTCTATCATTATTATCTGCGCTACAAGACCTCTCATCTTTGAAATACGTTGGGTATATACATACGCAATACATATGTGTATACCACACCTACTCCTGACGTGTCATTGCTTATCCAATCATACGTATTGCAGTGGAATTTGCTTTTAAATTGCTTATTAATTTTTATTCACACTACAACTTGTGTTGCCGGCTATTCAGTCTAGTAGAATCCACGAACTCCCATCTCACGGATCGTTTCTTGCAGAACAGGTCCAGGTTTTTAATTGAAAGTAAAACAATAAAAGTCAATAAAAGTCGCACGTAAATAATCTACAATATTTAATTGGTAAAAAAAAAAAGAAAAATCCCTTTACCGAATGTATAGGGTGCTAAAGCATCATTAACAGTAGCAATGAGGAAACACTCTTTGTGAATAATGACTCGCACACAGAGAAAAACCCCTTGTGACACTCGAACAAAAATAAAACTAATAAATACTAGTGAAATTTGTCAAGTTTGACCTCTACTTTAACCCCTACAATCAAATGTCAAAAACAACAAAGTTTTCAAAACCCGCAAAAATTGAATTTTAGTCGTGCGCAAAATAACACAACAAGGTCAACTCACAATAAAGAAAACTCCAACCTTGAATTCAAAACGTTCTAGAATATTATTTTTAAGAAAAAACTCCCCTTACAAAAAACATGACAATTTTCTCTAATACCCATATACTACCTTCAAATATATATAAATTATTACAAAATACATGAAATTATAATAATGATAATAATCGCAATATAAATATATATAAATAAAATATTTTTATCAAACTTACATAGATCTATGCACCATTAATAACAACTGCGTGAGAGATATCTTATTTATACGAACATTTTATAATCACCAAAACTCTCGCAAAAATCGAATTAAGATTTACATGCACCTCACACAAATGCATAAACAAAATACAACCCGATTTTATAAAACAAAGAATAAAATTGAGTATTTTATTCTTTAATAATCCGATCACTTCAAACGTCAAGATATCTCTAACAAAAATAAAATTTTTAACATCCGCCTGGATATCCCTACCAACTATAAAATCAAAAATATATACAGACAATACACATTTTTATAATAATACAATATCCGGGAAAGCGGCAACTTCAATCCTCTGATCAACCTAAATATACGAGGATAGATCAAAATTTCAAACATAATAACATTTATCACTTATAAAATAAAATATATTTATAACGATCCCCGTCTGAAATAAATAAACATAAAAATTGAAATAGATAATTTTTATAAATGTACTACATAAAAATTTTAATATCGTTCAATCATTTTCCTTTCTTGTCCTACGAAAAATCCATGACAGTATGTGTATACCACACCTACATCTGACCTATCCTTATGCTGACCTATGCTTATCCAATCAAATGCTACACTATACATTCAATAAACATCGGAGAAGTAAAACTACAGGGACGCGTCTTGCGCAGCAGTGTCGTTTACTTACCTCGTTTACACACGGTATAAGTGGCGAATAGTTTAAGCCAACCCAAGTACCTGGAATTTCGGCTGTAGGTAATCGACATACAAATAACCACACATACAACCGTATTCGCAAAATATGAATGCATCAACGCTACTTCAACTAGTATATTAAAATTACTATGAAATCTTTATTGACCTTAATATAATACCTCTAATATAGTTTTCTTGCTTTATGCTTTATTGGTCAATAATAATAATAATAATAGATAGATAGATATATGAATTTCAGAAATACTGTATATAAGCATAGAATACGTCAAAAAATCTTTAAATGTACATGTAACTCTAAATAATTGCAATAATAATAATAATATTCTATCTACCAAATGTGCAGGCAATAAAAACTTTCTCAATACAAACACCCTCCTCGGACTTATCTTGAGTGAGTGGATTCATCTTAAATTGACAAAACAGCCAGCCAGTGCCAACGGCGTAAGGCTCAGTGAGATGCCTGTGCGATTCTTATCGAAATGTTGCTATACTGACTAAAAATTTAAAAAGGGACCACCGCGATTTAGGAACTGTGCTATTATGTCTTCTATTATAAATATCCTTAAAGGTTTCTTCAATCTCGAAGAATTAGAATCGTAGTGGTCATACATCACGCGGAGATCGTACCTGTGCTAACGAACGCATTAAGAAATCAATTTCATCTTTCAAACTAAGAAGAATTTTTCTATTCCAACAAAATGTTAAAATAATCTCAACCTTTCCTTTTCTTCAGGTGGCTTATCCATAGCAGTACCTGGGGAACTCATGGGATATTGGGAAGCTCACGACGCATTTGGATTGTTAGCGTGGGAAGAATTAGTACAACCGACGATAGATTTATGTAGAAAGGGTCATCTAGTCACACCTTATCTTGCCAATATGTTTAAAGCTAGAGAACAAACTATTTTGGCAAGTGAAACCTTGAGGTGCTTATTGTTTAATAATTATTCGGAAAATTTCAAATTTAAAAAACATTTTTCGTTTTTATTTCAGAGAGATTTTTATCGACCCCGAAACTGACGAAACCTATCCAAAAGGTGCTCTAATCAAAAGAGAGAAATTAGCAGATACCCTGGAAGTTATCGCTAAAGAAGGAGCTAATGCCTTATATAACGGATCTCTGACTGCTGCGTTCGTAAAAGATATACAAGATTTAGGAGGGATTATCATTGAGGAAGACATGCATAATTACAAGTAAGTATGTTAATAAATTGCAACATAGATTGAATAAACTGTTACATACTGTTTTGCAGAGCAAAATGGCTTGACCCTGTCAAAGTAGATTTACCATTTAATCAAACTTTATACACATTCCCTTTACCTGGTTCCGGGGCTATTATGTCTTTTATTATAAATATCCTTAAAGGTTTCCTCAATCTCGAAGAATTAGAATCCGTAACTAATATACAAAGAATAATTGAGAGCTTTAAGTATGGTTATGGAAGAAGAACTGAATTAGGTGATGAAGATTTTGTACCTGGCATGAAAGAGGTAAGTTCAAAAAATTGACTAATTTTTGAGAGATATGATGGCTTTCCATAACAAAAATCATAAACAAATAAAGAAAAAATAACAAAAACAACAGACTAAGGTATATTTATACACTCAGGTGTAAAGAAACGGGCCACTATATTTTTTTTGAAAATCGGCTGTTTGTTATTTTGGCTTTTAGTTTACACTTTTATTTTTTATCAACAAAAGACTATTTAAAAAACGGTATGATATTTATTCTAGTCTTAATAAACAATAGCACGAACAAATAAAAAGTATGTGTATACTTAGCAAAATTTATGTTAACAACAATACATTTTAGAGGTACAGAAAACGAAAATTCAGCTTAAAATAGACTTCAATATTTCGTGCTGCCTCATCTAGACCTAATTACTGCTTGCATACCACTAATAAGCTCACGAATTGCATTCGGAATATTCTTCAATGCTTCTTGAAGAACTACATGAAGCTCGTTTATTATGGTTGGTGTTATTGCTCGAGATCTAACACGTTTACCTAACATGTTTACCTAACATGTTCTATAGGATTTTCATCTGGAGAATATGCTGGCCAGTTAATTTTTCAAATGCCAACTTCTGCCAAGTATTCACTGACGCATCTCGCTGAATGTGGTCTCGCGTTACCCTGCATCAGAACAAAGTCATCACTAATAAATGGAGCGAATGGAACCACACGATATGCCAAAACTTCCTCAATATACCGTTGTGCCGTCAGTGAGCCCCCATCGATTCTGTAATGGCCTCCATTGATATGCCTGCCCACACCATTACGGAACCTCCGTTATGACTAAGCCTGGAATTGAAAACACACTATATGAATCGTTTGCCCGTTCGTCTCCGTACTCGTTTCCGCCCGTCTGGTGAATGGAGAGAGAACCTAGACTAATCGGTAAACAGTAATTTACTCCAATGCTCAAGATTCCAGCTGATATGTTCACGAGCAAATTGTAGTATCGCTACCGGATGACGTGGGAGTAACTTAGGCCCAGTTGCTGGCCTGAAAGATTTCAATCCAACTTTATGTAATCTTCGGCGAACTGTCCACTCACATGTTTACCACGAACCTCCAAAAGTCGATTTTTTATCTGCACTGTGGTCAAATGACGATCCCAAAAAGAATTAAGAAATCTTCCACGAGAGCTACTGTTTTAGCACAATCTTCAGTACTTAGAACCATAATTAACAATTGTGATTCTGTCTGACAAATCTCCTAGCAACCGAAAAATCCGTAAAAAATTGTAAAACTCAGGCACTCGTATGTTAAGGCGTATGTGGCTGGATTTAACACTTCTGCGTAATTACGGGTCGTAAATCCTTAATGACTAGTTTTTGTTGAATCGTCGTTGATTCAACTTGTGAATAGAAGGGCTTCTCTCGCTTAGTGGTTCGCAGAATAAAAAATACTTGTTGAAGGCACAACACTTTTTAATTGTCACCGGTTCTCCATCAATGATCAGACTAGGGTGTTGGGTTTAATCATAGACAGTAATTTGAAATGGGAAAATCATATTCAAAATTTATGTCAATGTTTGGGTAAAATATGTTTTGCATTTAGGTCCCTGAAAAGAACATGCAGTCCGGATATATTAAAAATTTTTTGTCACTCAAACTTTTTATCAGTTCTGCGATATGGCATAATACATTGGGGACGATCGTCGTCGAGTCAAAGAAAATTCTTAATGCAAAAAGAGCATGCGTATAATTTTCGACCTAAAGACGCAGGGTCGTGCAGGGCTTTGTTTGAGGAAAATAAGCTTCTCACTTTCTATGACTTATACATACTTAACGTGCATAAGTGTTACGTTAATTTTAATAAAGAGAAGGTAGATCAAACATTTAACACGAGGCAGGATAATTATTTGTTGCCACCGAAACATAATACTTTCTTTTACCAGAAGGGATTAGAGTTTAAAGGATGTATCCTCTACAACAAATTACCACAAGAAATAAAAGTAATTAACAGTTTTTATTTATTTAATAGAAGTGTCAAGAAATGTTTACTGCATGTTCATTGCTACACAATAAATGATTATTTGGCAGCATTTCAATAAGATTCACACATAATATAATTGTAACTATTCCATATTGTTTGATGTTTTACAACATGTTATCGTGATGTATCAATATTTTCTTGCATTTTGCTATACGAAGCATGTTTTCGAAATAAAGTGATTACATATTCTTATTAATTATTAAATACGGAAAAATAAGACGCAAGCAAAATATATTATTTTAAAACTTGGTTGCATTTCTAATTCTAGTCGAAACAGGATAGGTACATAAGTTTAAATAAACTTGACATTACTATATTCTATAGAATAGATAAATATATGGATCAGGTACATACGGTTTTACCCAGACTCGACCTTAGATAAATCGTGTGTCCGAAATACTATTGTTTAATACAAGATACCTTTTTCAAATATGACTGTAATGAAATTTTGTAGAAAGTCCGTCTGGCTTAATGGGCAACTTCGTGTTTATCACTATAGACGGCAAGCCTTTGATTTAAACATTACAATGCTTAACTGGTGTGCCTAAACATTTGGTAGCTACACCATAGTGTCCACACCTTAAGTAGAAACAATACAAAACAGAAAAAGGCCTGAATAAATAACTATAAACTAGATGATAAATTCGTATTACAAAAATACATTTTCTAAGAAGGATGAACCGCAACATAATTGTGAGCTAAACTACAATATGAAACAAACATGTAAATAATTTACATATCTGTAACTATGCACATGGACAATACACCTCGTATTTTCAGCATTTACTTCTGCTTAATACATATGTTTCTGCCATCTAGGCGTCCTCAGTTAAGCTAGTGAAGCAATGTATACAAATTAATACAAACCTGTTATAAACAACTGATTTGTATCTGTATTTAAATTTACTGAAATAGCCCGCATAGATCAAGCAAGTTCCGTCCTATAAGAAGACAACTATTTAATAATTGACATCTTACGGGCGAAAAAGACTTTGTCTGGAGGGCTACCTATCGTTCGAACAGCTAAGCTGCTACGGGAAACGATAAAATACGTATGTAGATGTAGTCCATTAACAACCAGCCAGATGGCGGTAAATATACAAAAAGGTTTTGTTTAAGTATGACAATACGTTAAGCACGTATAAAGCGTTTGTACAATATGAAACAAACATGTAAATAATTTACATATCTGTAACTATGCACATGGACAATACACATCGTATTTTCAGCATTTACTTCTACTTAATACATATGTTTCTGCCATCTAGGCGTCCTCAGTTAAGCTAGTGAAGCAATGTATACAAATTAATACAAACCTGTTATAAACAACTGGTTTGTATCTGTATTTAAATTTACTGAAATAGCCCGCATAGATCAAGCAAGTTCCGTCCTATAAGAAGACAACTATTTAATAATTGACATCTTACGAGCGAAAGAGACTTTGTCTGGAGGGCTACCTATCGTTCGAACAGCTAAGCTGCTACGGGAAACGATAAAATACGTATGTAGATGTAGTCCATTAACAACCAGCCAGATGGCGGTAAATATACCGCTATTGCGGGCTATTTCAGTAAATTTAAATACAGATACAAACCAGTTGTTTATAACAGGCTTGTATTAATTTGTATACATTGCTTCACTAGCTTAACTGAGGACGCCTAGATGGCAGAAACATATGTATTAAGCAGAAGTAAATGCTGAAAATACGAGGTGTATTGTCCATGTGCATAGTTACAGATATGTAAATTATTTACATGTTTGTTTCATTTTGTACAAACGCTTTATACGTGCTTAACGTATTGTCATACTTAAACAAAACCTTTTTGTGAGCTAAACTGTTAATGCAGGCCTTACTTTGAATAAATACTTCTTGGGTAAAGTAAGTAATAGTATGTTATAAAATTATGTTTGACACTGCGATAAACATTATTAACGGGGAATGTCGTGATCCCTCTAAATAAAGTGTATAAATTTCAAATTATAAAGAAATCTTTCCTAAATAGAACTCAATATTTTAATCGAAAAAAGTTAACAAAAAAGTTAACAACGTTGTCCAGATTTCTGGACACTCTAATTGAATGAATGAAACGTGAAACGGTTGAATCTGAATTTTCTAATATGTTTATTGTTCATTTAAAACAAGAATATGTAAAGAATAAGTAATATATTCTTCTGTCTGTTTATGTCCATTGTCGATAAAATATCAAAAGTGTAAGTAAATTAAAAGCCAAAATCACAAACAGCCGATTTAAAAAAAAATTATAAGTGGCCCGTTTTTTTTGCATCTGAATGTATAAGGCATCACAATAAATATTTCAATTTACTCGTAATACTTGTTTAAGTGCAGAGAATTTACTTTTATAAATGAGTAAATGATTTTTTAAGAGACGACATGAAAGATAGGTTATAATACTACTAGTTTATTGAAAAATGCCCCAATGGTACAGAAAAGGTAAATATACTTCATGTGTTTAAGTCTTTAAGCAAATAAGAGTGGTGGACAAGAAGGTGTCAAGCTGAAAAAAGTTGTGAATGCTACACCCCAAAAAAGTCCCAAAAAATCTTATAAATGATGCCAAAAATGGTTAAGGATAAAGTATACTTCAGGCTGTTGGAGAAATATAAAAAATTGTAGATGTAATATTCGAATTTGGATTATCGCTGTCACTAATATTTTCTACGTTAGTGTTATCACCTTCATCATCGCTACTGGATCCAGAAAACTCATTACAATTTGCTTCGAAATCACTGTCCATTATGATCATTTTCTAGTTCTGAAACATCACTTTCTCCAGAAGGTAGTTCATTTTCCCATTGTAACGTTTCCTCAAACTTCGGATTACCTAACTTTACACTTTGTACATACCCTTTCGATGCCATTATTGCTTTTGTACTACAACTTCACTCAATGCAGCTTGGGATTGAACTGAATGACGAAGTATGCTGTACAGTAGTGTACAGTAGGTACATCCAGTAATAATTCTTGTACAAACATGCAAATTCATTTACTTCAAACTGTCTGGCAATACACGCCAGCAATAACAAGCTGAGACGTGTTAATACAAAAAAATTGGTTCTGAGCCTCGCTGTTCCGGTTTATGTAAATGCCAGGTTAGTGATGTGTACAAATTATTTTCTAATTCAAATAAATTAAATTAAAAATTATTTGACCTGAGAAACAGTTGAATAAATACCTGTTTAGACCACACCGGAACGCTAGATTAATTTAAAAATATCTAATACAATCAAATATTACTCCGGGCCTGATAGCTCCGGTTTATGCATCTTAGGGTTAAATAGACAAATAAATAATAATTACTAAGAGCCATATTAGAACTATACGGTGGATGTTCAATTTCTTGAAAGCCATATTCTGAAATTGCAGCCTGTGAATGGATGGGCGTAGTGTCATTGTCAATCGAACACCTCTTGACAATTTTCCTCGACGTTTTACATGAATATTGTCTGTCGATTTATGCAACAAACAATTATAAAATCTGCCCTCGACAGTTGTATTGTGATCTTTAAAGTCAACCAGTAAAGTGCTCTTACAATCCCAAAATATTTTAACCATAATATTTCTTGTTAATTGAACGACTTTTGGTTTTATGATAGTAGGTTTATCTGGTTGTCGCCAATCCATCTATTCATTTTTGGATAGAGAATCAGGACCATCACTTCATCTCCTGTGACAATGCATTCCAAATTCGGTTATGGGTCGTCTCCACCTATGTTTAAAAACTAACGAGCACATTTAACACGACGGCTAACATTGAGGAGCACAAAGAAACCTTGCATCTTGCACTCATCTTATTCGTACTCAAATGGTCATACAAAATTCGGCGAACACTTGTTTCAGAAATGTTAGGGATTGCTGATAATTCCTTCACTTTCAAAGGGCAATCTTTTAAAACCAGTTCGTCGATAAATATCTTTTGTGGCCTTACCACTTCACTTGGTCAATCGGAACGCATATCATCTTCACTGATACCCCAAATATTTTGCCCACTTTTTTACAGTAGAATGGGAAGGAGATAAATTACCATAAATAGTTATTTAATATGATTAGGTGTATTCCCCTTCTTTGTTAAAAATTTAATGACCACGCGGTATTCAATTTTTGTTGACTGAGGTCTGTTCATGTGCTAGTGACGTTACCTGATGGCAGGTTGATAATTATTGCTCGTAGAACTTTGCTATTTATAGCTTAGCTTAGTGCACGTGCGACTATGACATAGCATACTTTCAACACGTTTGAATATGTATGTTAGACCGAGAACTTATGACGTTTATTTCATTTTAAATGCATTATTGGATAAAAAAGTTAAATAAGTATTTATTTAAAATAAAAATAAATTGATCTTCAATATTTACAATTTCTTTATTTTAAATTAATTTCATTTACTTTAGCTCATCGCAAATTTAACTTCTGAAGATTATGCACTGGCTATGCGTGCGCTAATAAGCGATAATGTTACCTACAACGACCCAGAACATTATGGTGCAAATACAACGTTGTCCGACGATTACGGTACGGCTCACGTATCAATTCTAGCGCCAAATGGTGATGCTGTTTCTATCACCGGCACCATAAATCAATAGTAAGTACTAGAATTTTATTTTCTTAAGATTTCATACTTGTATATAGAGTGGGCCAGCATGTCTGCATATCAGAACTGAATTCAGTACGTATCGCCGCGCGCAACGCAGTAAGCGAAGCAGTCACATTTTGTTTCTCGACGGGAGATAGTCGAACGTTTCACCGTTGTCTTTTACACGTTCTAAATGTAAGTCATAGTATGTCAGGCGTACAGAAGCACAAAAATCGATCAACGCTGGATAATGTAAAAAGTATATCGGTAAATTTCCTGATTTATGATCATTATTATGATGGTACAAAATCGTGTGTAAAGTTTGCGATAAACCGTTATTTCAGCAATCTTATCCAAATTGTGGTACGTAAATAAGGCAAGTGGGTTATATATGATATTTATAATTAAGTAAATAACCTAACATTACTCTTGCCCGATGTATACTTGCGTTAAACCCTAATGAGTAATATAGTAACATAATATGTATACATATATAAAAATTAGTTTTGTCCTGGCGTGCAGACAAAAGTGGCCCATTCTACGTATATATTAAAATGAACAAACAGTGGATATCACAGATGCCCTATTAAGAATTAAATTTAAGCTTTTTCTACTTTCTCCTAACATATAAAATATTAATTTTCACCCACAATAGACCTAGGTTCAAGCTATTTAAACACTCATATAGCTATGGAGTAATAATTAGCATTTTCAAACATTCAAATCTGACATCTGCTCTCAAAATACTGACATCTGCTTTCAATAACTGATATCTAATTTCAAAATAGGCATCTGCTTTCGAATCTGACATTTGCTTTCATAACTGACACCTGCTTTCAAAACTGACATCTGATTTCAATTACTGACATTTGCTTTCACTAACTGACATCTGCTATCAAAACTGACATGAGCTTTCAAAACTGACTTCTGCTTTCAACTTGAATAACTGACATCTGATTCATTAACACTGTTACTTTATAATGCATTTCTAAATAGCTAGAACCTAGGCCTATTGTGGGTGAGTGGTAAAACCGACATTCCGGCAAACTGTAGACTTGGGTTCGAGTCCCAACATAGACAATATTTTTCTATTAAAAATTTCGTATGATTTGCTTTGTAATTTGTAGACAGCAATGTTTACACCCCCCCTTACATTGCAATTACATACATACTAACTTGATATTTGTAAATATTTCATATAAAGGCCGAAAAACTCCAATAATTTATCAATTGTTATATTTAGTAAACGGCTAAGAAATTATCTAAACACACAAATATATATATATATATATATATATATATATATATATATATATATATATATATATAATAACTTCGTGACCTTGGTATGATATGGTAAACCTAATCAGTAGGCGATTAAAGGTCTGTATATTACTTCAAAATATATGTATTTAAAAAACTCTACATGTTTCGGCTGTATACGCCTTTTTCAAGAGAATACAAAATATATATATATTTTGTATTCTCTTGAAAGGCGATTAAAGGTCTGTATATTACTTCAAAATATATGTATTTAAAAAACTCTACATGTTTCGGCTGTATACGCCTTTTTCAAGAGAATACAAAATATATATATATTTTGTATTCTCTTGAAAAAGGCGTATACAGCCGAAACATGTAGAGTTTTTTAAATACATATATTTTGAAGTAATATACAGACCTTTAATCGCCTACTGATTAGGTTTACTATATATATATATATATATATATATATATATATATATATATATATATATATATAGTGTTTATAAGAATTAAAATTTATTTCTTATTTATTTTATTGGCCGTGTGCATAATATTAAAATAACAAGCTTTTTTTTTGGTTTAGCGACCTTTATTGAAATTCAATTTATTTATCTAACGACGTTTCGACTTTTTTGTGTATAATTAAGTCTATTTCAAGTAAAAATTTAGAACTAAAAAAAAAACAAAAAAATTACAAACGAAAGCAAGAATTATATTTACATTATATGAATGAATTAAACTTAAGATAATGATTAGAGTAAAGAAAGTTAAAATTTAAATTTGAAATTTAAAAATTTAAAATTTTTTTAAAGGATACAAAACTCACCAATTTATTTTGTGTTAAAACACATGCCCAGTGCAAATGCATGGTCGGAAACATGTCGACACCTTCACTACAGGGTCCGACTGCGTATCTCGGAATCTTAAGTGTAACTAATGTCTTGTTATAGAAATGAAATTTTTATATTATTCTGTTTTAAATTTGTTTGGTCAGGCCATGTGTTTGGGAAAATAAAATTAATACAGTGTGTTTACAGTGGGAAAAAAGATTTTTTTGTTTTGATTTTTTGTGTGGGTGGGGTTGTCTTCTATTGTTTAATGAGCGGATAATACAGTTTTGAAAGTCCATCAATCTCGTTTCGGTCGTTGATTGTTTTGTTATTTTTGAAAATGTGAATCATTTCTAATGCCTCTCTAGCCTTTGTATTTTTTTGCTTGGTTATTATTTTTGTATTTTCAAAATCAAAATTGTGTTTTAATGTTATCTGGTGTTTTTTTAAAGCTGTCTGATTTTTTGCGTATTTGTGTCCTTTTAATCTTTCCTGTAGTAACTGTTTTGTTTGGCCTATACTTTGTCACAGTCTTTGCAGGGTATGTTATATATTGTATGTGATTGTTTAAGTGTTGGTGTTGAGTCTTTTAGTTTTGTGTGTAGGAATTTTAGATTTTTTCCGCTTTGATGTGCTATTTTAAAATTAAATGGTTTAACTATATTGTTTAGGTTTTAGGATAATCCAGTTATATAGGGTTAACATATATCCGTACACCCTATATAACTGGATTATCCGAAAACCTAAACAATATAGTTAAACAATTTAATTTTAAAATAGCACATCAAAGCGGAAAAAATCTAAAATTCCTACACACAAAACTAAAAGACTCAACACCAACACTTAAACAATCACATACAATATATAACATACCCTGCAAAGACTGTGGCAAAGTATACATAGGCCAAACAAAACAGTTACTACAGGAAATATTAAAAGGACACAAATACGCAAAAAATCAGACAGCTTTAAAAAAACACCAGATAACATTAAAACACAATTTTGATTTTGAAAATACAAAAATAATAACCAAGCAAAAAAATACAAAGGCTAGAGAGGTATTAGAAATGATTCACATTTTCAAAAATAACAAAATAATCAACGACCGAAACGAGATTGATGGACTTTCAAAACTGTATTATCCGCTCATTAAACAATAGAAGACAACCCCACCCACACAAAAAATCAAAACAAAAAAATCTTTTTTCCCACTGTAAACACACCGTATTTTCCCAAACACATGGCCTGACCAAACAAATTTAAAACAGAATAATATAAAAATTTCATTTCTATAACAAGACATTAGTTACACTTAAGATTCCGAGATACGCAGTCGGACCCTGTAGTGATGGTGTCGACATGTTTCCGACCATGCATTTGCACTGGGCATGTGTTTTAACATAAAATAAATTGGTGAGTTTTGTATTCTTTAAAAAAATTTTAAATTTTTAAATTCTTTACTCTAATCATTATCTTAAGTTTAATTCATTCATATAATGTAAATTTAATTCTTGCCTTTCGTTTGTAATTTTTTTGGTTTTTTTTTAGTTCTAAATTTATACTTGAAAAAGACTTAATTATACACAAAAAAGTCGAAACGTCGTTAGATAATTAAATTGAATTTCAATAAAGGCCGCTAAACCAAAAAAAAAAAGCTTATTATTTTAATATATATATATATATATATATATATATATATATATATATATATATATATATATTACTACGTCTTGTCTCTTTTTGCAGTTTCGGTGCTGGTCTCAGGTCTGTTAGTACGGGTATAATTCTAAATGACGAAATGGACGACTTCTCAGCTCCTGATATGAGCAATTACTTTGGAATGCCTCCGTCAATAGCAAATTACATAGTTCCTGGAAAAACACCCTTATCTTCAATGTGCCCTAGCATTATAATTGATGATGAAGGTGATGTGAAGATGGTAGTTGGAGCTGCTGGTGGTACTAAAATTACCTCGTCTACAGCTTTGGTAAGAGGCAAGAGTTAGTTAGTTAAACAATTTGTTTTGGCGTTCGTTTTTAATTTGGTTTTGTATAATGTTACTGCATTTTGAAAAGGTTTCGCTAGATTGTAAAATTAGATCGAGACAAAAAAAATCATAACATTTTAATATACTAGAGTTCATAGTAATTAATTAAAAGCAAAACTTACGTGTGACAATTAAGGTCTGTCACAAGTGGGAGAGAGAAATGAAATCTTCATTCTGGTTGTCAGATAGATGGCGGGCAAGGTATCAAATCAAAGTTATTTTCTGAAACAACAATTTGTTTCCATCTTTTTTATTTTAAAATATTTACTTTCACCAAATTTGTTTTCTCTCTATAAGAAATAATATATGAGGACTAATTGGTATATAAGGTTTCCTCAACAACGCCATTTTGTGACTAGTGGGGAGAGAAACAAGTTTTAACCTGCAAAGTAATTTCGAGTACTCGTCTTAGAATGCAAAGTTTCATTTTTCTGTGTATCGTGTATCGTCGTTGAGTAACAGTGTCATTTCTGAGATGCGTACTAAACAATGATCCGTGATAGAATTTTTAACGCTGGACGGTTGCGCGCCCATCGAATTTTACAGGCGTTTAAAAGCTGTTTATGGCAACGTCAGTGTGTTCGACGTGCAAAACCCATAGAGGCGAATTGAAGGTGTTGTTACAGTGGCGCCCAGGCGCAGTCTTGAGTTATAAAGATGTTCGGAAGAAGGTTGAGATCGGTAGTCGTAACGCACAATTTAAAAGGGAGCTTTTATTTAATGTGTATGCCCTTAGTCAGTGGAGACTGTCGTAGATCGACTAAACAGATGGTAGGCAGCGCCACTTAGTTTTACGTAGAGGCTCGAGACTGAAAACTAAGAAAAGGTTGGCGTAGACGCATGCACTTACAGACTACTAAAGATTAAACAAAACAATGAACTAATCTAAAGAGGAAAGGGGTACCCAAATTCAAAATAAGAAACCGAAAATAGTTCATTCGTAAATTGACAAACAAAAAAACGAGATTAGCAAAGTGGCTTTCAAGCCGCAAACGAATTCACGTCGTAATACAATGACAAATGAAAATAATACTCGGTATATTATGACATTAAAGTAACAAAACAAATAAAAAATTTGTATCATAACGGCAAAATGCTCCAAGAATAAAATTAAACGGAATAAAACTACAGAACGCACCAAAATATCCAAGCGATAACATATCAACTTATACCTAGGATCAAAAATATAGATCTCCCTCAGATCTGTAGCTAAACCATTACAATGTAATTACATACAGTATAATTACTTAAGTATTAGTTAAATGATATCAAGAAAGGTTATAAATTTAACAAAAATTACAATTTATTTAAATCTCTATCACGCCTATGGTTTGCGTGGAAAAAATAAATGCAAAATATTTCGAGATTGTTTCAAATTTTACATTTAGAAAATAAAGGCAATAAATTAAATTTACTGTTTTACTAAGTTTAGAAATCGATAAATTAAACCATCACAAAATCTACTTAACGATCAATTAGATTTAAATAACTCACCTTTGTTTTAAAAACTGTTTAGACGATAATAGAAATATACATTTAGTTTATTAAAACAACTTTTATGCGTAAATATGTTTAGTACCCTATAGTATAACAGTTAGGGCCGAACAGATGGGCCACATTTTCTCACTACCTACAATATTTGTGTAAATTCTTAGATTAAAAAAAAAAAACGTGGTAAATTAATACTAACCTTGTTCATTTTAAATTATTAATTTAGTTTGTAACATGCTTTTTAGCTGTAAATACCTGAGAAACCACTATGCTGACGAAACAATTGACGTTTTACAATTACGTATTAAACTGTCAAGATTTTAACCATTAGTTTTATTTCTATTTTAAATTATGGATCTTCATCAAATAAAAGCCGAATCAATTCAATTATTTAAATTATTTTATACAAAATTGCTCGTATATTTCTGTGGTTATTTAAAAAATACAAAGCAATGAAAATAAATTGTTTAGCTGGGCAGTTTTTCCAATATTTCCAATCGTTGAAATATTTTTCTTTCTAACAAATGAATTCGAATTAGTATAGATCATTGCAAATGTTACGTCCAAGGTCTACCATTTATAAATGCATTCGTTTTATTTAGCTGTTTTAGAGGTAATATGCATACGCACGAGGGTCTCTCAGGAACTACTAGGACTGGATTTATCACGGTCCTGTGTGATGAGCTGCAAATACCAATGAGCTACCAATAAACACCTTCCTTCAATTTGCAAAATGAAATAATTTTTGAAGTTTGATAGAGCTCGAACGTTATGATATTGTTATCGCCCCTGTAAATATGTATATATAATGAATGAAACGAAAGAGCAAAGATATGCAATCAAATTTTGTGTTTACCTGGGAAAATCCGCAAAGGAAAGTTTTTGCATAATTTTGAGGAATCGTCTATGGCAAAATCTGCTTGTTTTCAATGGCGTAAACAATTTAAAGATGGTCAAAAAAGCCGCGAGTGGCGAAGGGATCCAGGTCTTCTAATTAGTGTGCTAACTGAGGAAACCACCAATTATTCGTACAAATCCAGGTTTAACCATCTCGCAACTCTCTAAAGTTGTTGAAATATCTGATGGAAGTGTTTTTACCTTCTTTCACGAATATTTAAGGATGTCTAGAGTTTGTGCTCACTGGATACCCCGTTCGTTAACATCGTATTAAAAAGCGAATGGAGTAGCGATTTCTGACCACTGTGTTTAAGGAGAAAGTGAAGAATAGTGGAAGACGATTATTGCTGCGAATTAATCATTAGTGTATTGGTATGATCCGGAGATCTTCCTTTAAAACTATGGTCATAGACTATGACCATAGTTATTGATTATAAGAGAATAAGAAAGAGGAAGGTGTATTGGCATAAGGCCCTACAAAGTATTACAGTAACCGTCAATTATTATATAGAAACTTTGCACCAGTTCACGAAGAATCATATTCCCAAAAAAATGATGCGAGTTGATAGTGTGATGTCACCCGGTCCCGGAGGTCACATCGATGCTTTAACACCGGAGGTTCACCAACATAATAAATGATAGACGGGACAACGGTTAAATAACAATATATAATTTAATAACGACGTCACAACGATTAACAATAACAGATATTACATTGTATCAAGAGCCTCTAGTCTAGCAGGGATACTAATACACTCGCTCGGACTATGTCTCTGTCTGACTCTGTCTTGAGATCTCGCAGGGTCTCATTATATATTTGAGCGTGTCCCCCTTTAGCCTAGTGACCTGGTGATAAGATAAACAACGTGGTGAAAGATCGTAACACACCGAGGTCGTGTTTGACGAAAGATCATAACACACCGAGGTCGTGTTTGGAAAGATCGAAACACACCGAGGTCGTGTTTGACGAAAGAGATGCGTTTGCAATACATGACCTGGTTTAGTTACCGCAATAGGAAAGTGCAAGCTTCACCATGATAATGTTTGCCCGCACGTGACTGTTGTTATTTTTTGAACACCAGAAATGTCAGGTGTGCTGATATCATGCATTCAGAATTATAAAAAACTAACTTTTAAGGTGCTTACAACTGTTGTTGCACCCCCTGTGGCGATAATTCTCTCATTGTTATTGAATGGATACGGTTTACCTACCTGCAGTATACGAATCCATTGGCCATATTGACTCAAATTTGGGCCTTACAAATTATCGCCAAAGGGTGCAACAACAGTTTTAAACACATTAAAAGTTAGTTTCTTATCATTCTGAATGCACTATAACCCAATGCGACTTCTACCTATAACCTCAAGCAGAAAATACCTTAAAGAACAGTTTCTTCAAGGATAATTGGATGCTGTAAATTATATTGACACACACATTTTCAAATATACAGATAAAATTGGCGTTTGATTGAAATTCCCCTTGAGGTTTGATTTGTCTATAAAATATATCTAAGCGCTAAAAACTATGAAAATATTCCTTTCTTCGTATTCCATCAACATTAACAAAACCATCGCAATCTGTTTCAGATCACCATGAGACATTTGTGGTTTAATTTTACTTTAGAAGAGGCAATGGAGATGAAACGTTACCATCATCAACTATTCCCTATGTCTATAGAATTCGAAAATGATTTTGATATGGTAGGTTACAAAACTCTAATAATAAACATATCTTAAGTTTCTACATTACAGGATATTGTGGATGCTTTAGCTGCTATTGGACACAATTATACAATAGCTGGTGCCTCTGATGGATTCGCAGCTGCTACAGCTATTACAAACACAACAGAAATAGAAGCCTCGTCTGATATTAGGAGACAAGGAACTATCGCTTATATATACTAAATAAGCTACAGTATATAAAGCATTTTGTACATATATATCATTATGTATATTGTGTAGATATTTTTTAATTTATTCTTAAAATAATTAGTTATAAACACTGTATCCTAAGTTTTTTATGATTAAAACTGTATTGTGATTAGGTCAAAAGATTCCTTACTAGAATGTCATCACAGAGTGTGAAAATAAAAGTTTAAATAAATTAAAAAAGTGTTTTTTCATTGTATGAAAATAGTATATAACGTAACTAGAGTTGTAACTAGCATATTACGCACGAGTGTGTAATTGCTTTACAACTAGAGTTTTTTACCCCATACTTTTGCTACGACCGTCATAATCCCGACAAAATTTCTAAATAAATACCTTTTGTTGAACACAAGATTGTGAAGAGACAAATTTCAAATGTAAAATATCAAATATCTAAAATCATTGTCACCAACATAAGATCTTTAAGAACCAAAAAATGCATCAACAATTCTTCTCAGAACTAACAAAATCAGCTGAAAAAAATACAGATGCTTAAATAAATTGCATTTAGATTTCATGTTTGAGCGTTAACCACACGAAAAGAGAACTGTTTCACTACTTTTATTATTTTTTTAAAATTGACAATTGACAGTTAATGTGTTTGTGGGCGGAGTTAATTTACAGCACACGTGCGTAATGAAGCATTTTCTAGAGGGGTTGCTGGTGTGATTTTCGCTATTTACACTAGCCTTCGTAGAAATTTTTTTTTAGGGGAACTTAAGCAAATAAAGCGAATAAAGCAAGAAATTTTTCTTTTACAGAAATGGTTTACTCGATTTAAACAAAGCTATATTAACATAAACGATTCTGAAAATATCAGAACACTGAAACTTAGAAAACCATTGAACTTACCATTTTTAATCTAAAATGTGCATTACAGATATAACATTGTGATGAACATTTAAATTGTGTCATAGGGTTGTGTTATTTAGTGCTGCTTATTATTTGTATATAAAGACAATGTTTTCCCTCCTGGTTTGAAGGAAGTTCGGGTTTTTAATATTGACCCGAAATGGCGTTTTAATGATACAATAGTTCGAAACAACACAAATATATTTACAAGACAATTTAGTACGCGTCATCACCGCTATTTTTAAAGGAACTGGTTGCAAACAATTTATATCCCATTTACATTGGAAATTGCCATAAGAGATTAGAAAAGGTTAAATTTCATTTAATATAACAATAATTAGTGCAACTGAAGTTACGTATAATATTTGTAAAGTTATCTATTACAAATATACCAAATTTTTTCCTGTAAAACTTTCGAGATCGCTTGCATTTTCTCAAAATTCAATAAAAGTTCACATAACCTCAAATTCTGTATCAAACTTAATTAGTTTCCTTTCTAGATCAATCAAAAATTGTCCAAGAACCACTAGAAGGAACTCGAACGTGGTGAAAATGCATATAATAGTGGTCACGTCGAAAAACTAAACTTCGTCCGTAATGTTACTCTTTTATCTATCGAAAGACTATGAACGTTAGTTTCTACTGTTATTTAACTTATATAAAAACAGATATATATATATATATATTGTTGTGATGCAAGTTATCCATATAGAGCTGCATCTAAAATAGGAAGAATAAGACATACAAAGTGAAAAAGGGTTATAATATAATGGTTATATAAATAATATTATTAAGTCTTAGTAGTATCGAAGTGCATATGTATTTTTATAACGATCATTTCATTCTTTAAATTTCTATATTTATTTTCCTTTCATTATTTAATTTTATTATATCATATTCAAATTTTCAAATATTAGCGCGAAAAACATATTCAAATCCATATGCATCTTTGTATTATATCGACACTAGTAAGACACGCCTACAAATTGACATCTCGCTATGCTTACATTTATCATGCGCAGTATGCGATTTGTATCATTCAAATCTATCTTAACCTAACTTGGTAATTTATTATATAATTTTTAAAATCAATTAGATAATCAAAATTAATCAAATTCTTTTTATATAAAATTGTTAAAAGGGTAAATCATCGAGACTTTTGATATCAATAGATAGCGTGTTTGGTAATATTCAGACAAGTGCTGTCGAGATATTGGATCCTTGAATTTAAAAAATAAATAGACGCATCTTTTTAGACCAACACTTAGAAATCTCTTAAAAAACATAAATCTAAATTATAAATTCATCTAAATGTTATTAAAAGTATCCTGAATATTAATTAACTCGATCGACAAGAGAATTACTACAAGAATTTTCGGTAATAACGAACTTTCAAACAACATAGCGTCACAGACGTAGTTCCACCGAAAACGATAGAAAATCAAAGGAAAAATATTCAAGAATCCATCGCCGAACATCAACTAAATAGTCTAACGTACATCTACAACGATACCTGAAATCCTACAGCCAGAAACGAGCGCAGGGAATAATTAGGCACCGAAGACGAAGTCCGAGGAAAATCTTCGATAGCGTCGGCGTAAGCAGCCACCTACACCGCCATCGTTTTGTACTGCACCCGAACATTTTCGGATCACCGAGAATCTTCCCAATTCACACATACGATCTACAAACATACATCCGGATCATTATTATAACAGGTTTTCAGATAATATTTATCTATTTTCCCAAAAATTAAATTCTTTAAACTTTTATTTAACTATATTCTCGAATTATTTACCTAATCTATCACGTCCTGTCATGATTTTTATATTTAATTAAACAATCTATTTATAACTTAGAGATAGCAATAAAAGGGTACTCACCATTATTGTAATAAGAGTATTCACATTTATATTCATATTATTTATTAGTTTAACACACATAACCTCTTTTCACATTAGTAACACCTTGTTGTTTATGCGTATATGCAGTTTCGTTAATATCTCATTTGTAATACGTTATATTTTTACAGTTTCCTTTAATTTAATAAACATCATATTTTTAATTTTACATGAATCTTTTATTTGTTCATATTTGTTTGTAGGAGTTATTATATTAAGCGTCAACATTAATATTATTCTCTTTTTTGGAAGCTACAACCTAAAATTCACGACGAACCTGAGATCACCCACATTTAGTAAAGTTTTTTTAAAAAAAATAGTTTCTTGCTTTCCGACTAGTTGGCTATTCGAGATAAAGATAGCGCAGTCTGAGGTGAGATTTTATAAATTAAGGCGCCCAACTAATTTTTTCAAATACATAATTATCTTACACTTTTATTTCATTAACATTTCATTATCTCACCAGGGCTTAAAGGGCTTATCAATTGGCTAGCCCAACGTAGAGGCCTATCTTAGCGCAATATATCAATTGTCGCCGACAACGTGTGGCCTGTTGCTTCTTGTTGATAACTCATCTACAAAGTTAAATATTGCAAATAATTGATACTTTTCAAATTGTTTCATATATTATATAGACAAAAAGGTGTAGATTATTATTGTCGTTGTGTGTACATGTTTTTCCTATTACACAGCAGATTGTTACCTTTATTTCACTACATCGCAGACTTTGGAGGATTCTAGGACATATTAAAGGTTAGTGAAAGGGAAAATATCACCTTGTGCATACGTTATTTTATTTAACTTTTGATTCACTAATAAAATTACGGTGTCTCGAGTATTATTATTCATATTTTAAACATAACTCTGTATTTTTTAACTATTTATTATTATCATACTTTTAAAATAAAGGATACATATTTATATAAATTCAGTAAACTTCATAAATTTAATAAATATCAAAATGGATACTCGACATAGATCCAAAGCAGTAAAGGACAGTACTGAAGAAGACAGGGTTGAACAGGGAGACATTCCCGTGGCACAAGCGTCTACAACTGAAGGGGTAAGTCCACCAGACAATGGCCAGGTGATGAATATGTTACAGATATTAATGACACAAATGACCGATTTAAAACAAGACAATATAAATATGAACAACAAATTAGATACAAATAATAAGGAGTCAAAACAAGATAACAAATACTTAAAACAAGAACTAACTAATATGAAAACAGACATAAGCAACATGAATAGTGATCTAACAACTAAATTAGAGATAAACATGAACAATATTAATCAAAAATTTGAAATAAATAATGCAAACATCGATACCAAATTAAGTGCTTTCAAAGTAGATTTAGAGGGTAAGATAGCAGAAATTTCTACAGCTCAGAAAAAGATGGAAGAAAACGAACTTAAGTACTTAATTAAACTTGATGAAACCGTTAATCTACAGAATTTACATTGGGCTAAGCAATTAGAGACCGCAACTACTGAAATTCAAAATAATACTGAACAGAGACTTAAAACTACAACACAAGACATACAACAAAACGTAGACAAAATGATTTCTGAAAATAATAATCTGTTTAATACAAAATTGACCAATTATAACAAAATAAATAATGATAACACAGAACAATTAAAATCAACGTTAAACCAATACAAAGATCATAATAAACAGGAAATCAATATTGTCAGACAAAATTTAGATACTATAACTATAACTAATAATGAAAATTATACGACTACACAGACTAACATTAAACGATTGGAAAATAAAATAAAAGGCTATTTTACATCAACTAATTATATTAACACTAATAATAGCTCTATAAAGATAGAAAATTTACATCATTTCGACGGGGATATCACACGTGTACATCCTATGACGTATCTTAGTTGTCTTTTACGCTACTTAGAGGATATACCTGAGGAGAAGCAGAGGATGGAGGTCATACGAGTAACTTTACGTTACAGTGCACAGGAGTGGTTTCAAAGAATTGAGGACCATTGCAATTCTCTTGACCAATTTGTTACACTCTTTAAGAAGAATTATTGGGACGAAACGCAACAAAACAGAGCTAAAATACGGTTGTTGACAGGTAAATATCGATTGGGACAAGTATCACGCGAGACATACGCTTCCCGTATCTATAACCAGTGTAAACACCTGAATGACATGGAAGAATCAATGATTGCCAGGCAGCTCCTAAATCATTTCATCTACACCGATACACAGGCTATCATATGTCAAAGAGTTACGGATATGGACTCTCTCATAGACATAATGAGACGTCTAGATGATTATTCGGAGAATAACCATCAGCCACAACACATATATCGCAATCCCAACTCTCGCAATCATCCGTCACAAAATTCAAATAATCCGAACAATAACCCAAATAACTCACCACCGCAACGTTATAATAATTTCAACAACAATAATAGAAATCAAAATTTTACAAGATCATATAATAATAATAACAATTCTAACAATAATATGTACAATGATCGTGATACTAATAATTCAAACAATCCATCAAATAGACCTAATTACAACTACCAGCCATCCAGATACAACAGCAATAATTATTTCAATAATTACAATCGCACTACGGATCGACAAACAAACAATAACAATACAAACCATAATACTAATCAACAAGGAAGAGGATTTAATCATATCCGAAATCGTGGACGTGGTCTCGTAAATAATATTAACAGACGTCATCGATCTGTATCGCCGATACGAACAAATATGGAGGAGGTATTAAAAAAAACGCCAATTTTATCCGAGGACCTCTACACCAATCCAACACAAGGCCCATCATCAGCACAAAATTAAAAACCCATGACGACTGTAACATACCTTTTAAATTTGAAAATATTACTTTCTATCAACATCCGGAAGAATTCATCAATGTAGAAGATGCAGGCAATCAAACTACCCAAATATATACATTACCTATTGTAAAATTAAAATTCGAAAATATCTTTTTATATTGCTTAATCCATACAGGAGCGGAAATAACTTTATTAAAGGCAGAGAAAGCTACGAATATGCGGGGATACGAGAAGAACATTGTAAAAACGAAAGGGACAGATATCATTGCAGCGAACGGAAAACGCATGGGGTCGGTAACAAAACAATTATCAACAGAAATATTAGTCGACAAATCAAAATACATCATACATTGCTATATAATAGTTAAACTACAATACGACTGTATCATAGGTATTGACAGTATTAAAAAACTCAAAATGATCTTAGATTTCGAAAATGGTATACTAAATATAGATGAGAATAAAGTTATATTTGAAAAACAATTATCAGAAGAAGAGTTAAAAGGTTATAACCTATATAAGAAGGAAGTGCTTACGAGTGAAATAAATAATATTATATTAAATAATGAACCGTGCAATAGAAGAGATTACGAGGGGAATAATGAAACAGATGGAAAAATAATAGAATTTAATAATACAAATATTGGAATGGAGAGAATGGTAGTTAGGCAAGGAACGAAGGATAGTCACGAGCGAGGAGATGTTGCGGAAGTTAGAATGGATAATCAAGTGGCGAAAACAATAAATAATTATGATGATATAAAGAATTTTATAGAGAACTCTAAGATACCAGATACAACTGTCATACCCGACTTAATAGCAATTTTATACAATAATATTACTCTTATTAACAATGATGTAGTGTTTGCAAAAGGATACCAGCATCCGATTAAAATAGATAACGAAGACCCACTAATTAGTAAAAATTACCCCATTCCGTATCATTATCAGCAGAAAGTAAGTCAGGAACTGGAACGATTAGAACAGACTGGCATAATAGAAAAGTCAAATACCTACTTTATAAATCCGATAGTAATAGTCCAAAAGAAAGACTTATCTCTACGTATATGTTTAGATGCAAGAGCATTGAACCTAAGAATTAAACCCGAATTCGAAATGCCGCAAAATATCGATGTATTATTAACAAAATGTGGTAATAAGCCCATATACAGCAAGTTAGATCTTAAGAACGCATTTTGGCTTATCAACATAGAACCAGAATCACAATTTTTACTGGTCAGCCACCGCAGAGACCTTGGTCAGATCCAGAAGCCATCAACTTCAACGAACGACTTATAGAAGTAAGAGAGAAATTATTGACAAAGAAAATTAAATGGGAAAGAAAGAGGAATACCGTTGATAAGAAATATAAGACATATAATCTAAATGATAGGGTAATAGTGAAAAGATTGAGAGTAACTGATCTTAAAAATAAAATAATGGGAAAACTGCTAAAACCATATCAAGGACCTTATATTATTAATAAAATCTTAGGCAACAATACCTATGAATTAATGGAAGAAGAAACCGGGTACATAAAGGGTAGATACCATATTTCGATGTTGCAGGATTATTTAACGGAACAGTAATATACAATTGAATAAATACAGTCAGTAAAATTATTATTTACATTGAAAGGTATGTTATAGCTCGCAAAATACATCAATTAAATGAATACTATAACTAAACTATTTTTATATAATTACAAATAAATATACTTAAACAAGAAACATTAATTTAGATTAGATAATTTGAATTTGGACAGCTTGAATAAATAAAGAGAAGTTACAAAGAAACAATAGAATCATATTTGATAATAAAAAAAAAAAGAAGAAAAGACTTTGGTATACTAATATAATGTTTAGGAAGTTCATGACACAAACAAACACTTCGTCTTTACAATTTATAAAGTTTTTATATTAAGGTGTTAACTTATTTTCCTTTCTAATTGTTTTATTCGAACGACACGTAATAAGTTTAGAAAAACAAGGTTGTTATCTTTCATTTCCTATATCATTTCAGCGAAAAGAATATCCTCATTTGTACATTCCGACATCTTTTCGACGGGGACATTGTTGTGATGCAAGTTATCCATATAGAGCTGCATCTAAAATAGGAAGAATAAGACATACAAAGTGAAAAAGGGTTATAATATAATGGTTATATAAATAATATTATTAAGTCTTAGTAGTATCGAAGTGCATATGTATTTTTATAACGATCATTTCATTCTTTAAATTTCTATATTTATTTTCCTTTCATTATTTAATTTTATTATATCATATTCAAATTTTCAAATATTAGCGCGAAAAACATATTCAAATCCATATGCATCTTTGTATTATATCGACACTAGTAAGACACGCCTACAAATTGACATCTCGCTATGCTTACATTTATCATGCGCAGTATGCGATTTGTATCATTCAAATCTATCTTAACCTAACTTGGTAATTTATTATATAATTTTTAAAATCAATTAGATAATCAAAATTAATCAAATTCTTTTTATATAAAATTGTTAAAAGGGTAAATCATCGAGACTTTTGATATCAATAGATAGCGTGTTTGGTAATATTCAGACAAGTGCTGTCGAGATATTGGATCCTTGAATTTAAAAAATAAATAGACGCATCTTTTTAGACCAACACTTAGAAATCTCTTAAAAAACATAAATCTAAATTATAAATTCATCTAAATGTTATTAAAAGTATCCTGAATATTAATTAACTCGATCGACAAGAGAATTACTACAAGAATTTTCGGTAATAACGAACTTTCAAACAACATAGCGTCACAGACGTAGTTCCACCGAAAACGATAGAAAATCAAAGGAAAAATATTCAAGAATCCATCGCCGAACATCAACTAAATAGTCTAACGTACATCTACAACGATACCTGAAATCCTACAGCCAGAAACGAGCGCAGGGAATAATTAGGCACCGAAGACGAAGTCCGAGGAAAATCTTCGATAGCGTCGGCGTAAGCAGCCACCTACACCGCCATCGTTTTGTACTGCACCCGAACATTTTCGGATCACCGAGAATCTTCCCAATTCACACATACGATCTACAAACATACATCCGGATCATTATTATAACAGGTTTTCAGATAATATTTATCTATTTTCCCAAAAATTAAATTCTTTAAACTTTTATTTAACTATATTCTCGAATTATTTACCTAATCTATCACGTCCTGTCATGATTTTTATATTTAATTAAACAATCTATTTATAACTTAGAGATAGCAATAAAAGGGTACTCACCATTATTGTAATAAGAGTATTCACATTTATATTCATATTATTTATTAGTTTAACACACATAACCTCTTTTCACATTAGTAACACCTTGTTGTTTATGCGTATATGCAGTTTCGTTAATATCTCATTTGTAATACGTTATATTTTTACAGTTTCCTTTAATTTAATAAACATCATATTTTTAATTTTACATGAATCTTTTATTTGTTCATATTTGTTTGTAGGAGTTATTATATTAAGCGTCAACATTAATATTATTCTCTTTTTTGGAAGCTACAACCTAAAATTCACGACGAACCTGAGATCACCCACATTTAGTAAAGTTTTTTTAAAAAAAATAGTTTCTTGCTTTCCGACTAGTTGGCTATTCGAGATAAAGATAGCGCAGTCTGAGGTGAGATTTTATAAATTAAGGCGCCCAACTAATCTTTTCAAATACATAATTATCTTACACTT
Source organism: Melolontha melolontha (assembly GCA_935421215.2). Lineage (NCBI taxonomy): Eukaryota > Metazoa > Arthropoda > Insecta > Coleoptera > Scarabaeidae > Melolontha > Melolontha melolontha. The sequence continues at coordinate 56,176,494 of OW285242.1, forward strand.
TTATTTCATTAACATTTCATTATCTCACCAGGGCTTAAAGGGCTTATCAATTGGCTAGCCCAACGTAGAGGCCTATCTTAGCGCAATTTATCAATATATATATATATATATATATATATATATATATATATATAGTAATATAATTAAAAGAAACGTTTTTGGCACGTTGGTTGCCTAAAATTTAATAAAATCTCAATTTATTTACTTCTTCTTTGTCCTATTCCTTATGCCTTTTCAGGCGTCAGATTGGGGGTCCCAGTCCTCCTCTACCCATTTCTTCCATTCCTTTCTATATCTTGCCATTATTCTCATTTCTTAAATCGTCCTCCCTTTCTTCCTTCCTATTTCCTCTATTTGGTTTATCCATTTTATTCTTGGCCTCCCTCGTTGCCCTTTCCTTATTTTTCCCACCTCCATTATTCTTTTTATAATTCTTTCTTGGTTCATTCTTGCTATATGTTCATACCACTTGAGCTGTTTCTTTCTTATTCTTCTCAGTATTGATGTTTGTTTTGTAATTTCTCTTACCTGACATTTTTACACTTGTCCCATATCGTTTTTCCTGATATTTTTTGATAATGTTTCATCTCTATTGCCTCTATTTTCGACTCCTGTTTTCTTTGTATTTCCCAACTCTCCGTTGCATAAGTTACCATTGGTGCTGTTATTTTATTATGTACTATTCTTTTAACTTCCAGCTATATATTTTTATGACCCAATATTGTTTTGTTTATTGAGTAATACAGTCTTGTTACTTTATTGCCTCTATTTATGATTTCTGCTTTTATTTTCCCGTCCTCTGATATCATTGTGCCTAGATATTCGTATGTTGATACCCTTTCTAATATTTTGTCCTCACATTTAATTTCCTTGTTCTTTTGATCATTTTTATTTTCGTTAATTATCATTACTTTCATCTTATTCACGTTAATCTCCATTCTGCTTCTTCCAATTTCGCTCTTCCATATATTTACCAATTTGTGCATTTTATTTGTGGAGTTTGGCAACAACACTATGTCATCTGCATACAACAGGCTACTCATTCTGACCGGTTGCAAATTCCTATACCATATTATTGTTTCTAACTGCTTTCCTTTATTCTTTTAATTATTTTATAAATAACCAGTATGAATAGCAATGGACTTAGACCATCCCCTTGTTTTATTCTCTTACTCATTATAAATTCTTCGGATCTTTTTCCTCCAAACTGTATCTTAAATCTTACTGTTTTATATGTGCTTTTCATTATTTTTATTAATTCTGTGGGTATTTCCCTTTCCTTCAGGCATTTCTATATTTCCTATATCTACCGTATCGAATGCCGCCTTCAAATCTATGAAAGTCAAATATAATTCTTCTCCTTCCTCTATCTTCCTTTCCACTAATCAACTAATTTACAAATAGAAAAAATAAAATATGAAATACTATTTTTTTTTAATTTTATACGAGTGTTACTATGCTGGTACATTTTCGTTATTTATGTCTAGATAAACTTGAGATACATTCATAATTAATGGGTACTGAAGATGGGTAATAGATTTTTTGTTTTATTACAATCTCTGAAATGGAAACTACCGGTTTGTTCTGCATCCTAGGACGCCCTACTCATGCGCAGTTCTTTAAAAGCGTTCTCGTTTTGACGAGTACAACTTCGGACGAAATGAATTTGTGTTCTGGTTTCACTTGAAAATAGTCCTGGATTATTCAAAATCGTCCGTTAGTGTCCCTACTTCGAAGCTGGAACTTTCTTGGATTACTACGAACAGTATCGCATACGCATGCGTTTTAGTTGTATAGTATTACTTGGGGGTATATAAAACAAAAATACAAAATTAAAAAAAAATTATCAAACGGGAATAAAACCAAAATATTAAAAAATATATCATGATGTAGTAAACAAATAAAACAATTAACATAAGTAAAAGCTGGTACTCTACTAGTAAGGGTATTTGTCTTCTCTTGAGTGATTTTGAATATTGTACAAAAGATGGCTGTAAAATATTTTTTTTGTGTTCTGGTTAATTTATAAATCCTAAATAATTTTGGATAATACAGGATTTTTTGTATTCGCGCATCTTGTCCTACGCAGTTTTAAAACATTTTTAAGAACCAACACAAACCTTACATATATTGTAGCACCAGAACCCAGTTGTTCATTTCTCCTATAACATAATATAACAAATAAATTATTAAATATTAGATCTTTGTCTAGTCTCTTTATATATCTGTAATAAGTAGAGCAGGCCAATTTCCGTGCGCGCCATGAGCGCCGGTATGGGAGTGTAATTCGTAATATATTAGAATATGCGATAGAATAGGGACGCAACATGAGCTTGTTACCGATATAAGTATAGAAGTAGAGACATTTATTCTATCAGAAATAATTAAATATACATTTGGTTTTCTGCTATTAAAGTAATATGCATAAACACACGAAAAATAAGAATAGTACATATTATAGCAGCGTTGTATGTACCTATAAATAAATAAAATAAATAAAATCGTATATTAAGTCCGGGAAATCCATAATAAACTTATTCACTTCGTCTGACAACGGGCGTTTTCTCGATTTATGTGTCGACGACATTTTATTACGTATGCTTATACTTACATGTAGTCTAAGCTAGTACCAAACATATACTGAATGCTTTTTATTAGTTCTGATGCAATACAATCATCCTCACATCGGCGCACATGGCGCACAAGGAAATTGGTCTGCTCTAGTAATAAGTCTAGGTATGTAAGTATATCTAATGTTGAAAACAAATTTAATTATATACTTACCTTAAAAAAGTCAGGCATTTCTTATATATTTTAATATTTTTGTGAAATCTAGAGAAATTACATGTATAACTAATGTTATAGTGACTGCAATGACGTGCCCAACAGCAAACTGGAATTTTAAATATTTTCCACGTGTCACTTATTAATAGAGCAAATATGTTATTACTTCACTAAAATGTTTTTTTTTATTTTTCATTTTTTTTAATATCTTTGTTTTACAGAAGACAAGAAGTAACGTTTTCATACCTTAAATACACCGGCTTATAACAAAAAAAATATTTTCAGTTTGATATATGAAGATTTACATGTAAGTACAACCCGGTTTGTTTGCATCCAGTAATTGTCTGTGACGTATTTACCAAATAAGCGTATTGTTAATAAATTGGACCTTGGAGTTCCAGTAATTTAATATAAAAGTATGAATCTGGCCTTAAATCGTACTGACCGACAAACTGACTAATACTTAACCCTTATCCGGGCAAGGGGGGCCTGCCAGGCCCGAGCAACGATAAAAAATTCGATATCTTAATGAGTAATTTTAGTACGACTTAATGCTCTTTAGAATTCCTCAGAAATGTTAATTACTTTTTTCTTGTTAAGTAATATTTGTTAAATTATGAATAATCGTTAGTTAATTGACGGATTGTACTTAAAATCCCATTAACGGGCAAGCCGGGCTTACCAGGCCCATACTTTAGGCAATTATGGTAACTTTATTTTCCGTTTTTGTTTTCTAATCTTCTTTACGTAATTAGTGTTTCCGATCATTTTTGTGTCATTTGTGCAGCAAATACATTTGATGACGTATATAGGTCGTAATTTTTCGAGGAAAGTAATATTAGGTAAAGTAGGGGTTCCCTGTCTATTTGTATATATACGAGCATTTTTTGTTCATTGCTTTCGACGTGTGCTAGTCTTTGAGACGAACACACGTATATTGCATTTAAACAGACGACGGTAACCGTCAAAGCGAACTCGGAAGCAATGGCCGGACGATATACCACTTCTATGATTACCAACCTAGCGCTGAATCCAAGTTTTAAAAGAAGATGCACTCCGCAGCAACGCGAAGACGCGGAAACCATTATTAACGGAACCACGGAGGAAGAAGAGATTCAAAATCTATTAAAAAAACAACCGCAAACATTCATCATAGATCCCGCCGAACCAACGGTAAAAATAGAAATACTAGAATCGCCCAAAGAGGAAACAAGTTCAGTAAAACCGTCAGAAAGCAAACAACAACTCATAGATCTACAAAAATTCGCCATGGATATCTCAAATAGTTTTATAAATCCAAAGAAAACAGCAAAAAAACAGAAAACAGAACACGCAAGCACACCAATAGAAACAAAAAACTCGTACAGTGTCCTCGAAAAAACCAACACCGAGGAAAAAATGGAAGAAGAAACCTCCGAACACACTCCACAACCGTCAACATCGAACAGCACACCCAGGGTAAGTGATAAGACACACACTACACTTAACACAAAAACTGAAACAAAGAAAACACACAAAATCGCACCAATTATCATAATCGAAAAAGACAAATGGACATACATACGACAATTACTTAAATCAAACAGCATTAACACAGTAGAAAACAAAATGGTGAAACCAGGAATACACATCGAACCGACAACAGACGAAGACTACCGAAAACTCAAACACACACTAGACAACGAACAAATACAATATTACACTTTCCAATTAAGAAGTGAAAAGACACTAAAGGTGGTGATGCGTGGCATTCCCACCTTTATAACAGACACTGACATTACAGACGACTTGACAGACCAAGGATACCCGACTTTAAAAATTAAACGCATGAACGGCAAACACGGAATACCAGCACCTCTTGTATTAATCGAACTGACGAGACAATACAAGTCAATCTACAACTTACGCGACTGCTGCGGACTTGCAATCAAAATAGAACAACTAAACAAACGGACTGACATTATACAATGCCACAAGTGCCAGACTTTCGGACATCATCAACGGAATTGAAACATAAACTACAAATGTATGAAATGCGGAGACGGACATTCGACACATCTATGTACTAAGACAAAAACAACCCCGCCAAAGTGTGCAAACTGCGGTGGTCCTCATCTATCCACTTTCATAAACTGTCCCAATAACCCAAACAATCCTACAAATAAAACCACACCTCAACCTAAATACGTACCAGCACCACCCCCAACAAGTAATCCATGGACACAAAGACAAAACAAGACAAAACTTAACACAGTTGACGAATTAGCACTTGCCTTAGGCAATATGCTAATAACACTACAATCGACTAACGCAACAAACGAACAAATACAACACTTCGTTACACAGACACAGACAATAATAACACTATACAACAAAACACATTAAACACACACAACTGAAACGCAAAAAAAAAAAAATGTGATGATGACCAACAAACAAACACACACGACTTAAACACAAATACGCGACTGACGCACAGACTGCACACACAACACATGACCGCACAAAAACAAACACAACAACGCACGATATTAATCAGACACAAACACATCACAACCCTGGGAGATACATAACAACGGAGTGGAAATTGAGGCAATCTTCGACCACGATTCAAAATTCAAGGACCCATGAAAAAGTTCATTGCTTTTAGTTTATGCATTATAGTGAAAGTGTTATAATCATTCAGCAATGTCGAGAAAATTTTTATCGGACGCCGAACTCGCAGATATACTGGAAAACCTATCGGACGATGACCAGGCGCCTGTAAATTTTGAGTCGGATGTCGAAGATGAGGACGAGGAGGACCACCTTTCTAATGCTAGTGAAACGGAAGATGTGCAAGAAGGCAGTGAGGGACTGTGTGACACTCCTGTTGTCAGTATTTCCAAATTTGTTGCTAAAGATGATTCAGTGTGGAGCAGCCAGCCTCCTTCGACAGGACGGGTTCGTTCGTGCAATATAATAAAATCGCAAATGCATAAAGTTATCTTACCGCCGGGAAAAATTGTTGAAGATCCAATTGAGGCATTTCTCTTATTTATTGATGAAGCTGTACTTACCGAAATTGCTTCACATACAAACAAGGAGGCAGAGAGGGTACTGATAGATATTCCCTGGAAACCATGTGATAATATCGAAATTCGCGCTTTTCTTGGTTTGCTTCTAACTGCCGGTCACCTAAGTGCTAATGATACTAGCTACGATGTGCTATGGAGTCGATTATATGGCACTTCAATTTTTCGAGCAACGATGGGATTGAAACGATTCAAAAGCTTGCTGCGATTTATACGATTTGATGACAAAGGTACACGTTCCGAAAGAAGGAAGAACGATAAACGTGCACCTATTCGAGTTATTTGGGAAAAAGTAAATAACAATCTGAAAAAGCACTACCTCCCCGGAGAAAACATCACAGTGGACGAACAACTTGTACCCTTTCGAGGAAGATGTCCATTTAGACAATATATGCCTTCCAAACCAGACAAATATGGAATGAAGATCTGGTGGGCGTGTGACTCTGAAACCTACTATCCTCTAAATGGTATTCCCTATATTGGAAAGGAAGGAAATCAAATCGCCAAGGGCCTCGCAACACAGGTAGTGGAGCAGCTCGTACAACCGTATTATAATACAAACAGAAATGTCACATTCGACAATTATTTTACGGACATATCATTAGCAAAAACATTATTGACAAATGGGTTGACGAGCGTTGGTACCGTAAGGAAAAATAAACGCTTCATCCCAACCGAATTTTTGCCCAATAGAAAACGTGAAGAACAAACGTCCATTTTCGGATTTACAGAAAAAGCGTCTTTAGTGTCCTACGTTCCAAAGAAAAACAAAAGTGTTTTGGCTCTGCCAACGATGCATCATACTAATAACTGTAACGATGACGATAAAAAAAGCCAGAAATAATTCTGTATTATAACAGCACAAAATGTGGCGTGGACACGTTAGACCAATTGGCTCATAAATACACATGTAAACGCAGAACAAATCGTTGGTCATTTACATTTTTTATGAACCTTCTCGACGTAAGCGGCATTGCAGCATATGTTACTTGGATGAATTTGAACCCAAATTGGAATAAAGCTAAACACCAAAAAAGGAGATTGTTCCTAGTAGATGTATCTGAAAACCTAGTTCTTCCGCACATTCAAAGAAGGAAGGCGAATGGACTTCCTCGTACCATCCAACACTGTGTCAGCGAGTTTGTAGGTGAAGAAGCAACGCCGGCAAAGAGAGCAAGAACTGAAACTAAAGCAAATTCTAGAAGAAGGTGCTACATGTGTTCTAAAACAAAAGACAGGAAACAAAGACAATGTTGTGATGAGTGCAAACAAAACATTTGTAACGAACATTCTTCATCAAAAGTTTTGTGTTATAATTGCAAGAAATGAATAAAATTTAAGATCAGTAAGTAATTAATGTTATTTATAAATGGTATTAAATATATAATTCCCATAAACTCTTTGTTTCATTAATTCTGTAAGTAAAAACATATACTAAAAGCACCGGGCCTACCAGGCCCGAACTGCCCGGTTACGTTAGTAAAATGTCTTGCCCGGACAAGGGTTAAACATGTTCTTAAAGTAAAATCGCTGAGATCTGGGTTGGAACTGATTTTCGTCTCAGCTTATTTTAGCAAGGTAAGTTTTGCCCCCGCCAGTTACAAGGGAGGGAGGAAACATAATTACAATCATTATAATGAACAGATATTGCAACGATTTACCCTTTGTTGAATGCTCACTCTAGAAATTCCTCTAAATTCAAGGAAAGGTAGATGGATGCAGTATCCTGGATTAAATAACAATATGCACCTAAACCCATAATTCTAATACTGGCAAACGATACAGTGGTTACAGGCATTGAATGGTAATTCACCAAGTAAGAAGATCATAATAAACCGCAAGACTATTACCGCGATGTTCGAAGAATAAAGCCATACATAAACCTACGCTGAACAAAAAGAGAAAGTTTTAAATTAAACCGAAATTTCTAAACCTTATCGTAAAAACATAAATACATTGTAACATTCGGTATAATAAATACAATAAAGGAAATATAACAATGGAGCTTGTATTATATAGGTTTAAGCCTGTAAATGAACAAATTAACAGGGATTATATCTGTATTGAAGAAAGTTTTATGGCCGCAGAGAACAAGAAAATACGTAAAGTAATACAATACCTGAACAGATTGAGCTGAGATTAACAAAATTAAGTTATCTGGAAAACTCCAAGACTTTTCTACACACTGTTAGCATTTACAATTAATATACACTTAAAACCATGATTTAATATGCAAAAGAAATACAAATGATAAAAACACACAATGTTGTATTAGATTTACACTTTATTACACTATATATTATATAGAATAAAGTGTAAATCTAATACAACATTGTGTGTTTTTATCATTTGATATGGATTTACATCAAGTAAAGGCAGAATCGATTCAATTCAAAAGAAATACAACTAAATATATCTGATTGATTATACATACTTAAACTAAAATAAAAACTAAATCTAAACAGACATGTTACATAATAAACGTAAAACAAAAAGAAATAAACGATTCTCCGCGTTCAGGAGCACCATCGGACTTTGATGAAAATCGTCTGAAACGCGATAATTCATGATGCTCCGCGCCAATCATCTCTGTCTCGGGCATTGCCCAATATAATGGATTGTAATTGTTTTTCCTCCTGCTTTGAAGGAATTTTCGGGTTTTATTTCACCTAAATATAAGGTTTTAAATAATGCAATAGTTTTAAATAATTCTAATATATTTACAAGACAATTGTTAATAAATTGGATCTTGGAATTCCAGTAATTTAATATAAATGTATGAATTTGGCCTTAAATAGTAATGACCGAAAAATTTTTCATGAGTCCTTGAATTTTGAATCGTGGTCGAAGATTGCCTCCATTTCCACTCCGTTGTTATGTATCTCCCAGGGTTGTGATGTGTTTGTGTCTGATTAATATCGTGCGTTGTTGTGTTTGTTTTTGTGCGGTCATGTGTTTTGTGTGTGCAGTCTGTGCGTCAGTCGCGTTTAAGTCGTGTGTGTTTGTTTGTTGGTCATCATCACATTTTTTTTTTTTTTGCGTTTCAGTTGTGTGTGTTTAATGTGTTTTGTTGTATAGTGTTATTATTGTCTGTGTCTGTGTAACGAAGTGTTGTATTTGTTCGTTTGTTGCGTTAGTCGAGTGTAGTGTTATTAGCATATTGCCTAAGGCAAGTGCTAATTCGTCAACTGTGTTAAGTTTTGTCTTGTTTTGTCTTTGTATCCATGGATTAGTTGTTGGGGGTGGTGCTGGTACGTATTTAGGTTGAGGTGTGGTTTTATTTGTAGGATTGTTTGGGTTATTGGGACAGTTTATGAAAGTGGATAGATGAGGACCACCGCAGTTTGCACACTTTGGTGGGGTTGTTTTTGTCTTAGTACATAGATGTGTCGAGTGTCCGTCTCCGCATTTCATACATTTGTAGTTTATGTTGCAATTCCGTTGGTGATGTCCGAAAGTCTGGCACTTGTGGCATTGTATAATGTCAGTCCGTTTGTTTAGTTGTTCTATTTTGATTGCAAGTCCGCAGCAGTCGCGTAAGTTGTAGATTGACTTGTATTGTCTCGTCAGTTCGATTAATACAAGAGGTGCTGGTATTCCGTGTTTGCCGTTCATGCGTTTAATTTTTAAAGTCGGGTATCCTTGGTCTGTCAAGTCGTCTGTAATGTCAGTGTCTGTTATATAGGTGGGAATGCCACGCATCACCACCTTTAGTGTCTTTTCACTTCTTAATTGGAAAGTGTAGTATTGTATTTGTTCGTTGTCTAGTGTGTGTTTGAGTTTTCGGTAGTCTTCGTCTGTTGTCGGTTCGATGTGTATTCCTGGTTTCACCATTTTGTTTTCTACTGTATTAATGTTATTTGATTTAAGTAAGTGTCGTATGTGTGTCCATTTGTCTTTTTCGGTTATAATAATTGGTGCGATTTTGTGTGTTTTTTTTGTTTCAGTTTTTGTGTTTTGTGTAGTGTATGTCTTATCACTTACCCTGGGAGTGCTGTTGTATGAAGTTGACGGTTGTGGAGTAATTTCGATTTCTTCTTCCATCTTTTCCTCGGCGTTTGTTTTTTCGAGTGCGCTGAATGAGTTTTTTGTTTCTATTGGTGTATTTTCGTGCTCGGTTTTTTGTTTTTTTGACGTTTTCTTCGGATTTTTGAAACTGTTTAAGATTGAGATGGTGAATTTGTCAAACTCTTCCATGTTGATGTTGGGCGGGTTTACCGGGCTTGCTTCTTTGGGCGATTCTGTTATTTCAATTAGTACCGTCGGCTCATCGGGATCAATGATAAATATTTGCGGTTGTTTTTCTAGGATATTTTTTATATCCTCTTCCTCCGTGGTTTCGTTTATAATTGCTAACGCGTCCTCGCGTTGCTGCGGAGTACATCTTCTCTTGAAGTTCGGATTCAACGCTAGGTTGGTAATCGTTTTGGTAATATGTCGTCCGGCCATTGCTTCCGGGTTCGTATGACGTTGTATCGTCGTAGATGCACTGCCAATACTCGTCAATGTGGAGAAAACTATCGAAGCTGAACTCTGACTGTACTGACCGAAAAACTGGCTAATACTTAAATATATCCTTGAAGAAATATCGCTGAGATCAGGGTTGGAACTGATTTTTGTTTTAACTTATTTTTGCAAGGAAGGTTTTGTCCCCACCAGTTACATGGGAGGGCGAAAACAATGAAAATGATTATAATGAAAGTGTATTGCAACCGCCCGGCTTGTCGAATGCTTACTAGGGAAATTCCTAAATTCAATGAAAGGTAGATGGATGCAGTTTACCAACGTCAAAAACGGATTAAATAAACAATATGCACATAAACCCCTAATTATACAATACAATTGTTACAGGCATTGAATGGCAATGCACCGTGTAAGCAAATTACAATAAACAGTAAGAGCAAGAGATAAAAGACCGTTATGGCAGTATTCAAAGAATAAGGCCGTACGTAAACCTATGCTGAACAAAAAGGAGAAATGCAATTAAATCAAAATCTCTAAACCTTATCGTAAAACCATGAATACATTGCAACATTCGATATAATAAATACAATAAAGGAAATATAATAATAAAACTTATAATATTATATAGGTTTATACCTGCAAATGAACGAAGAATTATGTTTGTATTGAGCAAAGAGTTTTATGGAGGTAGAAGACAATGCATAAAGTAACCAGACTTAATCCGAAATTAACAAAATTAGTTATTTGGGAAACTCCAAGACGTTTATATACACTTAGTATTTACAATTAATATGAAATTAAAACCTATGATTTAATATGTAACATAAATACAACTAAATCTATTCGATTCTACTTAAATTAAACTAAAATACAAATTAAATCTATATGGACGGAACAGTAATGAATCGACCAAAATACGGCTCTTGCATTTTATGCGCAAAATTCCAAAACTCGGTGTTGGTTGCCGTATGTTTTAAGTAAAATCAACATGAATTAGCATGTCAACATCGCGCTTCTTTGCTAGCTAGCCAACAACATCGACCGTTTTTGTATCATATCGTTATTGGTGGCAAAAAATGGAGAATACGCTTCATATTAACGTCAAGAACAGGAAATGAAAAAAACGGCTTAACCTTAACAAAAAGGCAACTTCCCGAACTAAAGCTGATACCCATCCGCATAAGCTGATGTTGTGCATCTGGTAGGACAAAGAAGGCGGCGTCTACTATAGGAATGTAAACACAACTTCATTCGCTCAAGGTCATAATTTAAGAAAAAGGATTGGTAAGACATAATCAAATAATTTCGCACCTCTATAACGCACGCCCTCATAATGTTACAACATTACATTCTATTTTACATACTTTTACATATTTCTTGACAAGTATTCGACCATTGACCAAATGATCGAATTACTGATTCAATTGAGCAGTCACTAGAAGAAAAAAAATCTGTGCAGCGATATTCCTAGACGTGTCCCAAGAGTGTATATTTTGTTGGCTCACTTAGCTGCTGTATTTTCGCATTTAAACGACTTGGTTGCGAATTTACAAGGACGCGATAAAAAAATTTTATTAATGACAGGCAAAGTTCATGCTTTCATTAACAAGCTTGATATCTGGATTATTCGCCTTTAAAGCAAAAATTTGGATATGTTCCTACTCACTTCGGATTATATTGAGAAAAATTTACTTAGTGAAAACGTTGTTGCCGCTGTTAAGTTACCAGTTAAGATTCACGCTACAACTGAAATTTACATTTGAAAATTTAAATATGTTTTAGCTTGCTCGTCGAAATGAATATGGAAATTTAGTCATAGAAGCACTGAAAATATTAATACCTTTCGCCACGTCTTATCTCTGTGAAAATGGTTTTTATCTGTGGTTGCGCTAAAAACTAAATACAGGAATCGTGTCTTATCACATCACTCGAAAACAATTTATTATTGTGTGTTTCTAACGTAAATCCACGTATGGAGAAACTTTTAAATGAAAAACAAATGCAACCATTACATTATAGTTATTTATTGTACAAGTGTGTTATGTTACAAATAAGTCACGCGAGAAAATGTTTAGCTCACGAGTCCGCTAGGACGAGTGAGCTACTTTTCTCAAGTGACTTATTTGTAATTAACACACGTGTGCAATACAAAACTTTATCCAACACCCCTTAAGATCCGTTCAAAATGGCTTTTAATGTTTTATAAATTTGACGTTCCATGTATTATAAACGACTAATGCAAAAAGTTCATATACAGTAATGCAGTTACTATGGAGAATAAATAATGCAAATCAACAAGCAAACAAAATTAGTGATTGATTAATAATACTGCAGTTAAAAGTTGATGGTAATGGAAGAGTTGCAAGAGGCTGTTTTCATTCCGCTAGAAGTTAAGAAAGAAGCTCAAGCAGCATGTTATAAATTACTGCCAAAAAAACGAAGGATAATTACGACAAAGAATTTCGTCATTTTGAAGAATGGAGAAAACAGCAAAGTATCACTGGAATTAACGAAGAAGTTATGCTGGCGTATTTCCATATTTATAGAAGGAAAATAGCACCTTCTTCATTGTGGACGAAGTATTCCATGTTAAGAAGTACTTTGAAAGTGTATATGAATAGTGACATATCGAAATACGGAAAACTGATTTCCTATTTGAAGAGTGAGGCAAGAACCCACAAGTCCAAAAAGGCGAAAATTTTGGAGAGGCTACATATAGAGAAGTTTGTGAATGAGGCTCCTAACAATAAATATTTGATGATGAAGGTATTATTTATTTTCTTATATTTAATTCAAAGTATTTATTCATTATTGTTCGTGTATTCTATGCAGGTTGCCTTAATAATGGGTATATCAGGTGCTTGTCGTTGTGATGAAATAACTAAGCTGAAAGTTGACAATATAGAAGATAAAGGAGGATACTTGTAAGTTTCGATACCTGACACAAAGAAAAACGTATCTAGAAGTTTCACTGTTATGGCAGAAGGAATTACAACAGATATTCTTGACCTCTACAGAAAATATGTCTGTATGAGACCAAAAGGTATTCCACATGGCAGATTCATCCCAAATTACAAGAAAGAAAAATGCACTATCTAGCCAGTTGGAATTAATACCATTTCTAAGATACCTCAGAAAGTTGCATCTTTCCTGAACCTACCAGAAGCTCAATTATATACAGGACATAGTCTGAGACGTTCGTCAGCATTTCTTCTGGCAAACGCAGGAGCTGATATTACAACAGTTAAACGACATGGTGGGTGGAAATCGTCCACTGTGGCAGAAGGTTATATACAAGATTCAGTATCCAACAAGATTGATATAGCCAGAAAGATACAAGGTCCAGACAGTCTAACGTCCTCGACTTCTGGTCATCAAATTTCTGTTCAGGATACTTCAAATACGTCTTCTAGTATAACTCTAAATTCGAATAACCTGAATGCAGAGTCAGATACAAAGAGGATTTCCTTCAACTTTAATATTAATGTAAATGTTAATTAGTTGCTATTGTTTACCCTTTAGAATTAATATAAATGTGTTAATACTATAGCAGTTTGAATGTCTATGCAATCTAAATTTTACCTTGTTTTATCTCACTAGTGAGATAAATTATGTTTTTAACTCACTAGTGAGTTATAAGCTACATAATTGATTTAAAATCGCCATAGTTATAGGTCTATTATTAGGAAGTGTTGGATAAATTTCTTTTCTTTCCATGTGTACTTATTGTAGGTAAAATATTTATAATAAATGATTTTTTCTCATAAAATGATTTTTTATTATTGTTTAGCTATTTCGCGACCCCAGATTGAGGAACGATGGTTTATACGTTCAGTGAATAAGATATAGTAATAAACTTTAGTAATAAAATATTATCTGGATTACAATGGAACTGCCTTTTGTGACTAGGGTTATCTATGCGTATTTATAATAATAAATGCGTTTGCAACTGTAAGGGTTTGAGTACAATCCATATGGACAGGCACCAATTGAGCGGTTTATTACATCCAGGTAAACATGTATACCGTTTCGGGCAGGCGCGGCTCGTGATGACGTATTTTGGTTTGCAGTACAATGATCCGAGTGCTTCGTGTATTCTCGTGTACTAACTGTAACGTTTGCTTAGTAAACACCGAAAACACACGAGGCACTCGTATCATTGTACTGCAAACCAAAATACGTCATCACGAGCCGCGCCTGGTTTCGGGACACACCAATTGAGCACCAAGGACCAAACGGGGACCGACCAATTGAGCACTTTAGATTAGCTAATTGCGAATTTTATTACTAGTTTATTAGTGAACAAACTAACAAGTTATGAGGTGCTGAATTAATGCAAACGCTTTCTCGGCCAAATAAAAATCAAAAAATTATAGTAGGCACTTTTTATTAAAAAAAATTATCAGCAATAATTATGTCCTTGTGATATTCTTATGCCAGTTAACATCGTTACATTCAGCGTTGCCAACCTATAAATCCAAAAGTCGGTAGAACCAACCGTAAAATATCGGTAGATATCGGGAAAAATCGGTAGGTTGGTAATATAGAGGCAAACATTGTTACAGACAAAATAGTTTTTATTAGAAAACAAATACAAAAATAAAATAAGAGTTAAAAAATAAAACAACTCGAAATAAACTACATAATTCAATTTTCGCTTGAAGAATACAAATTTTTCTTGTCCATATAAGTCAATAACTTTTGATCAACAGGAAAATTGTAGCAACTATTATTTCCTATATATTGCTTAGTCTGTAACAATCCTATTATAGATTCCGTATTTAATTTGTTCCGTTGCTTGGTTTTCATTAAGTTTAAAAAAGAGAATACTCTTTCTACATTAGCCGAGGAGTGTGGGAATGTTAGTATGTTGAAAGCAAAAGAACTTAAAACATTAAACATTAAAGATTCATCACTCAGCTTCAGTTTCTTAACTTCCCGCCAAAATTCTCCAGCATTATCTGAAAATGACAGAATTCCGTCGATATTTCTCAATAACCGCCACTCAGAGTCAAGTGCTTGTAATTGAGTATGATTTATTAAGTTTGGATACAAAAGGGACACTTCAGCAATAGAACTTATTGAACCATGTTTTACAATGCTAGGATCAAGAAAATTAAATAATTTTATTATATTTCCTTTTAATGGAAATCTTTGAATAATTTGCCTGCATGCTTCTCTATAAAAATCTAAACATCTTAGCCTAAAAAATGTTATTTGGTCACTTGTTAAGTTTAATTCTAATAAAGATTTCGTGACATTTGCACCATAATAAATTTCCTCAATCGGCAAGTAATTAGAAGGATTGGCATATTCTACATTTTCTATTTGAGTTTTCTTCAAATATTCTCTTTTAAGGAAACAATCAAAGATGTATTTAAGTATTTGAGTAATGTTTGTATGTAATTTGTATAACTTAGGAGATTCTGATTGCATTTCTTTGTTTAGATTGTTAAAAAAAGGCAAGACAAATTCCAAAAACTGCAAAAACATCTTAGTTGTAGGGTCGTTTAATTTTTTTCAAATATTCTCTGCGCCTAAAATATCATTATTTGCTACTGAATCCGTAAAAAATAATAATTGTAAAGCACCATATTGTTGCAAAATTCTACAAACTACGCTATGTACTGATAACCAGCGTGTTTGCGAGGGATGTAAAATTTTCTGTACTTTAATGCCACAAAATGTTTGAAATTCGGCATACTCCGCAATTCTCTTAGGACTGGAACTACGATGCGCATAAATGGAATGAGTGACAAATGCACTTCATAACAAATAATGAGGGAACATCACGTTTCAATAATGTCATTAAGGAATTATTAGACCCCAACATAATATTCGCACCATCCGACGCAAACCCTATCATATTGTCCTTATAAGGAATTTCATTTTCATTAAAAAGATTTACTATATGATTGTACAATGTCACCGCATCTGCCCCCTAAAGTCTTATTAATCCCAAGAAATTATCCTGAATATTATCAGAGTCATTGAAATACCTCACCACTAAACATAAATGTTTTATTGCACTCCTGTCCGTTGATTCGTCCACTATTAGCGAAAATTTCTTTTTTATTAAGTCTTGGCAAATTAATTGAAAAATTTGACGTCCTAGTACGTTCTTAACGATAGCAGAAGTTTTTTGGTCGACTACATGCTATTCCCTTAGTAATTTTCGAGTCGGGACATATTTTTTCTAATAACTTTGGAAGATGTTCCATGGTGTTAAATGGCAGATTATGTTCAGCAATAAACGCCGCCAAACGTATTTCCGCTATAAGAAAAACATATATTAACGTAAAAAAATATGGTGTTACCGGATATAAAACTTACCTTCCTTAATTTCTTCTTCGTGTGTGTTTGTGGATATTCCAGGTTTCATGAATGAAGTAATAGAATTTTGTTTAACAACAGGCTTACATTTCTCTTTATGAATATTTCGGGAACAATGTTTAATTATGGAATCTTTTCCACTTTTAATATTTATGTCTTTATTACAACTTTTACAAAAAGCAAATTGGTAACCTTTTTTACTTTTTTGTAACCACCCTATAAATTCTGGTATTTTTTCCTTTTGGTTCACTATTTTCCCTGCTCGAAGAACTCGACATGATGAACAAAGAAATAAAACACAACAATTCATATAATAAAAATATATAAAATAATAATAATAAAATATTTGTCCGTTCTCTACTACGAAACTGCAGAGTTCAAATATTAGGGACGCGGTACGATGTACAGTATTGAAATCTTATTTTATCATTAATAATTTTTTTAATAGAAATGGTGCTATAAAAATCCTTCAATTTATTATTATACAAAAAATACTTACCTCGATCTCTTTTATTCTTAAATATCTGACAAAATCCTAAAAATCGGTAGATGAAGTGCCAAATCGGTATATCGGTAGATTACCCCAGAGAGTATGAATAAACAAGAGATGTCAAGTCCATGTTAAAACGTGGAGACATTCGCCCTCTACAGTTGCGGATTTTAATTAAATTGCTTGCGAGGAAAATTTAAATGTATATGTATTTACTCGTATTAGAAGTATTCAAGTTTTTATACTTTATCTAGTGACTAAATGCAGATAAAATCTTCATTTTGTCGCTAGATAAAGTAAAAAAAAAATATTACAATTAATATAATTAATATTTAATCTGCAATTAAACAATACTTTCGCATCTTTTGCTAATGTTTGTTCCACATAACATCAAGAATAGTATGTGCCAGTAACAACAATATTCACTTCATACAGTAAATAATAAAGAATAAATTAAAACACTTGGCTTGTTTCACTATGAGATTTATTTAAATTCTCTAACATCTGTTTCGGCTGTTATCCCATTCTCAAAGAGATCTATAAATCTAGAGATTTATCTTTAGATTTATAGATCTCTTTGAGAATGGTATAACAGCCGAAACAGATGTTAGAGAATTTAAATAAATCTCATAGTGAAACAAGCCAAGTGTTTTAATTTATTCTTTATTATTTACTGTATGAAGTTAAAATGTTTCACCAAGAATTATCTGCAACAACAGCCGAGAATATTCACTTGTTTTGGCACATCTTTTTGCAGGGTTTAAATTGAAAGTTTTAATAAAGTAAACGCTATTTTTTAAAAAAGCAATATTTTATTAATTATGTTCATTAGATAAATCATATATTGCAACACTTTTGATGCATGTTGTTGTAAGTAGGCATTAACAACCGTATTGGGTCTAGCATCTTGTTTAGACAATTTTTTATTCACGAGTTTTATAAAATGATTTGCCACAACAACTGTTAAGGAATAACACATACTTATTTCTTCTCGGTGTTGACATTTTAAAAATACAAGAATTTTAATTTATTATAGACATATAATTCTTGTATCCAATCATTTCATTCTCCCCAAAAATTCAATTTTTCTTGGAATCAGAGAAAAATTATTACAAACAATACAGACATAATCAAGAAAATATATACATATACTTAATGTGAAATGTTACTAGTTATAGTAAGTTAAATAATAAATTATCTTATATCTACAAAGCCTTTAGTAAATAAGTAGTAATTGCATATGTTGTGAATGAATATGGAACTTAACTAAAACAGCATCTACATGTAACTTACGTTTTTGGGGTGTAATATTTTTACTGTGATATACTGGTGAAACTGATATAGAAGTTGATGTATTCAGACAACTTGTGTCAACTGATATATTTCTTCTTTGGGGTGTGCCAATTTGTAAACCTGAAGTGCTTGAGCAACTTATAGCTAATGTACATTGTGAATCAGTTTCTAATGATAAATGTACAGTAGGTATTGTACCATGATTTAATTTTAATTTTTCTTCAGTTTGAAACTGATTATCTTGAAAATGCCTTTGACAAACATTATATGAATGTAGCACTTTTTTCTGAGGCATTTCTAACAGTGCACTATTATTTACCGCTGCTAACCAATTATTGTTTAAAGTATCGTCTCTTGGAAACGTAAAGTACCGTATTTGTGGATCATCGACAAATCTCTTCCCCGGTACACAACATTTTTTTCGGTACTGGTACGATTGCTCCTACAAGTAATTTGATAAATCTATTAAGAATTTATTTCTGGTATTTATATAACAAAACAGTATACTTACCATTTCAAAAGTATTTTCGTATAAATATATACATATTCCATAAAATAATATGTTTATTGTTCTATAATCAACTTTAACCCTATTTTTTTCTGGCAACTATTTAGGGAATTACCAAAACTATCATATATTTCAAGAGGTTCGCACGATAATACAGTTCTCTACTGCCTCACTTTCCGATTTTATTGCCATCTCTTATTGCGGATTCTAAACAAAAATATGTCCCGCATACTTCCATAAACATGCCTACCCACTGGATTACCCTCTAAATCGGTAGATCTACCGATAAATCGGTAGGGCATCGCTTACATTCTAAAGGCGTAGCTTAACTAAGGATACTTAAATAGATGCTAATAATTTTAAATTGAAATAAAGAGATTAACATTAGGGGTCGTCCAACATTAGAATGTGCTTAAATACTCTGTCTCAAAGGGTCGGTTTGAAAAGGTACATGATCTGCTTGGTGTTCAATTCGCCGGTTTACATTTATTACATCGAGAGCTTGGTGCCTAATTAGCGCGCGCCGATCCAAATATTTTGAAAATTAATAAACTAAATCTATTGTTATTCTAACAAAACGGATATATGATTACGTCATAAGTAGAGAACGGACGCAATTTCCATAAAACGCAATCGGCAATTGGAATTGTGTATAACGTCGCTCAGTACATCCCGGCGTAATTCAATGAAGTATTTGTTTGACTTACTCGGACACCTGGTCTCGCCGCGATAACAATGGACAAGCCAGCTATTGTATTCCGAGAATATAGTGTTTTTAAAGTGTTTTCATGAGCGTAGTTAGAAGCGGGGTTTTTATAATGTATTTTATTTATTAGTTTATATTTCGTAAGATAAATAAAGTGCTGTGAGTAAGTTTCTTGTATTCATAGTTTTAACTGTTAATTACATCGTAATTTTTGTGATAGATCCTGTTTAATATCGTTTGATTGAATCTATTTCTACCAATTATTTCGACGTAAGAGTGTGCATTGAATTTCGTTCAGTTTCAATAACTTACGCACGCATTTTTAGTTTTCATTTATTTAGATCTAGAGCATTGTTTAAGTTACTTTTTCAGACATGATATGGAAGAATGTCGAGAACGGCATTGTAAAACAATGGCGAGTTGGATTGACGGTCATACTGATTGTATGTCCATTGTCAGTGATTCCGAAATTTATTACAAAATCCGAAAAATATCGTCAAAAATTCGTTACTTAGGATCGCAAACACATCTGAACTCTGTAGAACTTTTATGGCGGCTAATATTCCATTAAATAAACTTAGCAATCCCACTTTAAAAATATTTCTTTAAAAATATACTGGTCGAAATGTTCCTAATGAATCAACTTTACGCAAATATTATGTTTCTAGGTGCTATACGAGAACAGTAGAATGCATTAGAAGCCATCTTTTAAATCAATACATATGGATAAGCGCCGACGAAACGGTGGATATGTTAGGACGCTGTGTGGTAAATGTTGTAGCTGGTGTACTACATCCAACTATTCCCTATAACTCATATGTAATAGCAACAAGTGTTATAAATAGAGTTGATGCGGAAACAGTTGCTGAAACCATTAAGGAGAATATGCAAAAAATGCTTCATCCGGAAGTCACGTACAAAGAAAAAATACTTTTATTTGTCAGTGATAGTGCTGCGTATATGTTAAAAACAGGCAGACTATTGAAGAAAACATATCCTAATATGCTGCATATTACTTGTGTAGCACATGCTCTCCACAGAATCTGTGAATATATCAGAGACACTTTTCCGGAAGTTGATAGACTTGTATCAGCTTTTAAAAAAGTTTTCAGAAAAGCACCATTGAGAGTAGCTCTTTTCAGGGAAAAATTTCCATGTCTGTCACTGCCTCCCACTCCAGTAATAACTAGATGGGGAACATGGCTGGAAGCTACTACTTATTATGCTGAGAATTTCGATAGTCTAAAACATTTCGTAACACTGCTAAAGGAGGATGCTAGAAGTATTGGTGAGTGCAAGGAGCTCACACAAATCCCAAATTTAAAAAATCAGTTGTATTTTCTTCACGAACACTTTGGAAAATTGCCAAAACTAATCACTTATTTTGAAAATCGAAATCTCAAATTAAATGACGGATTAACCACATTAAATGTGGCTGTTAATAATTTGAAAAGTATTCCAAGTGACTTCGGATGTGGCCCTCGGCAAAAGTTTGAAGCAATTCTTAATAGAAATCCAGATTTAATTACATTGCAGCAATTATGTATGGAGACAATTCCACAAAATCTAACGGCTAAATATGAAGAAATAAAAGAATATTTCCAGTATGCACCTATAACCAGTTGCGATGTAGAAAGGACGTTTTCTATTTATAAGGATGTACTTAATTCAAAGAGAACAAAATTGACAGAAGAAAACCTTGAGAAACTATTGCTAGTCACTATTAATACTCCTTTACTCAACTTGAACGACAAAATGAACAAATAAAAATGCTCCAATTATAGAAATAAAATTAAAAACTTTAAAAATACAACTTTTCAACAAATACATATGTATTTCGTAATTTTATAGATCACCACCCGTTTGTTTTCCAATTATATAAATAAAATTAAAAACTTTATAAATACAACTTTTCAACAAATAAATATGTATTTCGCAATTTTATAGATCACCACCCGTTCGTTTTCCAATTACATAAATAAAATTAAATATTTTAGAAATACAGCTTTTCGCCAGTACTGCACTGGGCTTTGCGTCATGTGGAAAGCGTGTCCGTTCCCTAATTATTAGGGATAAGCGGCTTAGTAGAGTAATTTATTTGTCCTTGCTTGCAATAATCCTTATTTTAAAACATTGGCTTAGTACTTATGACTAGAGAACGGACACGCTTACCACCCAGTGCAGTACTGGCGAAAGGCTGTATTTCTAAAATATTTAATTTTATTTATACTCGTATAATTGGAAAACGAACGGGTGGTGATCTATAAAATTACGAAATACAAATACACTAATGCATTTCTGAATTTTCGGTGAATTAGTTGTGCTAATTGATTTTATTACAGAATGTCTTACAGTTATTGCTATATGACAATGTTAAACAGGTGTATTGTATGTAAACAGAATTTTATTAACTAAATTTTATTTAGTTAATAAAATTCTCGAACAAAAACAGAAAAAACTTGCTCTCTCTCTAATCTACCCTAAAATACCGTCTAATATAAAAAAACAGCACAAACCATTACATATATAGGAAATAATCTATTAAAACAGGTAAACTAATCAAAAAAGTTAGCAATGGGTTTATTTCTTACAAAACTAATAACTCAGTCCAAAAATATATTAGGAATGACAAAGATAAAACGGATAAAGGGTCAAAATCGGGGGTCTATGTGTTGACTTGTGAGTGCAATAAGGTATATGTGGGCCAGACGGGGCGTACCTTCCAACTTCCAACAGAGGACAAGGGAACACGAAAAATGTTATAGAAACTAAAAAACAGACTCCACTTTCGCAAACCACTGCTTAGACTTAAATCATACATTTAATATAGATTATAAAATTTTACATGTACAGGATAAAGGCAAAAAACTTAATTTATTGGAGACTTTAGAAATCAATAGATACAACAAATTAGGCGTAGCGTTAAATGAACAAACTGAATTTAATTTTTCACCCCTGCTACAATTCTAATATCTACAATACATCCCCACTGTTAATGTGTTACATACATGATTGTGAGGCTATATATATTAAGTTGTTGTTTTATTGTATAATCAGACTATCAACACCTGATGAAGCCAATGTTTGGCGAAACAATTGTAGTGTTATTAAAACGTATTTGAAACAAACGTATAAACGTGTTTTATTATAAGTAAACCTTATTATCTATATTTCTAATAATTAAATCTCTTAATTACAAGCTTGGATAAAATGGAACTATTATAATTATAATTCTACTTACAAAAAAATATGTGGAGACAAAGAAGGTGCATATACAATTTAATCATCAAATAACATACGAGAATTTAACTCTATAACTCACTAATACATCTATAAATCACTTATCAATCAAATAACCGAATTAATTAAATATATTTAATTATGTTTCAGCAAGCATCCTTCTAGTTCAAACTATAATTTTGGTCTCCTTTAATTAACCTCGGCCTCTTTACAATTTGCACATCCAATGCACGCCGGGAAAACCAGTTTTTCTATCTCGTTAAATTTCTATACATTTCCAAAATACAGACATGTTCACAAAATATGTACATTTTTAAATTATTCAAATATAAATATATTTTTTTAATATATAAAAATCCATAGCAATATGTTACCAGGAGAAACCGCTACTTACGAATTAGTAGATAGTGTTATAGATCAAAAACCGAATTCTTAAATTCACTTGATTTATCTGAATTGCCAAGCCACAATATTTATCTGAAGGTTGGCGTTCCTATCATTCTTCTTAGAAACATCGACCCACTCCGTCTTTGCAATGGTACCACATTGGCAGTTAAAAGATTATTAAACAATCTTAACGAAGCAACCATTTTAATTGAAAATTTCAAAGTGTGTTCTAATACTACGTATACCAATGACGCCAACAGATATACCATTCCAATTCAAACGATTGTAATTTCCAATTAAACTGGATCGCTATATGTAGGAATTTATTGTTGAAAGTATCGGCCGGAATTTTATCGATATTTTTACAGGTTTATTTAATTGAATTACAGCTGTATTTCGGTAAATATAGAATAAACAATAATATAATATTTGACCGATTCTGATTACATTTTGGCCCTAAAATTTGGAAATTTTTGATGAATTACAAATAAATTGCCGTTTTTATTTCCATTTAGACATTTATGTGTATTCTTCAGATTCGTATAGCTTTGTCGCTATTTAGCGGTACCTGTAGGTATATGCTAAACGGAATTATAGGTCTTTCACGATAACAGACGAGTCACGTGATAAATAGTTACAAAACAGAGTTGACAAATCTACATTGCTTTGAGTTAGCTATTGTTAGTAAATAATCTGTGAGGTAAGATTTATGTCATTTCAAAATATTTACAACTCCTATTAATACGCTTTAATTTGTTTTATTAATCTAATAATACAATAATTATATTCATAAACGCATAGTCTAAAATATTTAAAATTATTATAGAACATTAAAATTAAATGTATAAAAATATACTAAACGAATCTTTAACAGTGTTTATGTATAGACATCTACATGACTAAATTTTTAATCTTAGTATTATATACACAATTTACATTTAATTTTGCAAGATGTACTTTTGCCATTGAAATATTTGCTAGCAATTGCATATCCTCAGTAAGCATATTTCATTCTCAGTTTATACAATAAAATGCTGATGTAAAGTTCCTGGAACTGAAGCAGGTATATGATTACATATTGTCCAAATGATCTACTTTAAAAAGCAAACAATAAAAATCCAGACAACCAATGAAACGCGTGTTATTATTTGTTGGGTGTGAACTAGTAATTCTAATAAATAACTTGATTATTTTTATTAAATGTAAGTTATCATATTTGCAAAGATTGGAGTGAAGTTTGCTTTTTGAACTAGGCATGTAGAATAATCATCATCTCTTTAAGGAACGGGTGAGTTTTTATAATTATAATAATTTCTATAAGTAGTTAAATGACTTTTCTCCAATATAAATATAATGATGTTATACATAAGCTTTTATTAAATTATTACTTGAATAAGAAACAGTACTATGCAAATAGTATTGTTTCTTAATATTTTGTAAACTACGCATAAATTAATGTATATTATTTAATAATAAAAAAAGAACTTTTCGATATTTTCCTTAACGGTATTCTTGAGGATACATTTACTATCGTTTTGTAATATTTTAATTGATAACATTTTTTATTGTTAAATATAAGTAAATCTTGGATATAGAATTCAAACAAAAACATTTCCAATTCTATAAAATATTTAACGTGCATTTTCTAGTTTAAATCACTGTATAACATATGCACTTTTATTAGCTCATTCAAATTGTAAAAACTTTCTTTAAGTTCTAATTGTAAAAATTCTTTACATCTGCAAATCTATTTATTACCTACTTCATAATTTAGACCACTCGTTTTATTACCTAAGGTTATTAATAATCGGCATCTTTTTCCAAATTTATTTATTGCTTTATACATAAAACCGTTTATTTATTGGCTAGGGTTATTATTGAACTATTTTAATCTGACCACCCATGGTTAACTAAATAAGTATAATAGCTTTCCATTACTGTACAAAGGAATTAACCGGAACTAGATACTTAGGTTTATGACATCTACTAATACTCAATTAGTAATGATATTTTATTTATTTATTAGTAAGATCTTTAAGGCGTCATCGCAAACCTTGGATATTATTGCTTGTAGGCAAAATTTCCACAAAGTAATAACACAAAAATTCCCAAGTTATGACGTCAAACAATACACTGTACAACTAATCCGTGTATGTTAACAGATAATAATTAGGGGTAGTGGTATATTTTTACCCACTTGTAAAATAGTACAGAATAGATCAGTATGAACTAATACATAATATCAATCTGAGTATCATATCAGCAAAAAGAGCCTCAACAGTATCAATTCAACATCAGTACAATACACACAGTCTTAAGACAACAGTCTCACATTTTTACATCATAACAAGAAACAGCAACATAAGAATCATACGTTAACCCCTTACCGCATACTGTGCCAAATATGGCACACGTTAAAATAATTGTTTTTTCTAAGTCTACACATATTTTAAGCTGCTAATGCAATCTGTTCCAAATTCGGCACGCTCGCTTCTTTATGTTCACCAATAAAGAGCGCTATCTGGCGCATGTTTTGAAAGTTGCGTTAGTTGACGTTTGACCACTACAGCTGGCTATTCGTTTCTATTATTTACAAATTTTGCAAGTTCATAATAATTTGAAATAGCAAGATATAGTGAAGATAAAAATATCTGGCTACTGGTAAGTGCCTATATTTACTTTTTACATAAAAGAAATAAGCTTAGTAATCACAGGTAGAAGTCACGTGTGCGTTGTTTACTTGTGCTATATTTGGCACAGTTTGCAGTAAAGAGTTGCTAAGGATGATTTTTTTGTAGATGGATACAAAACGGTTTTATGGTCGACAATCCAATCAAATTCCAGATTTAGTTGACAGCGAAGACGAAAGTTTATCGGATGACGATGATTATCGAAATATGGCAAAGTTTTCCAAAGTTTTAGTCGACGAATTTAGCAATGGGTGTTCCTATGAAAATGTAGATGACATTATTGAGGAAACTGATCATTTCGATAGTGAAGATGACGTTCCACTTTCTACCTTAGTTGTAGCAAGTAGAAAAACAAAAAAAAACAAATATCACTTAGACTGGCAAGATAAACATTTGAATATTGTGGAACAAGACAGCACGTTCAAAGGATCTGAGTCCTTACCAGAGGAAATTTTGAATTTTGATACTATTTATCACTTTTTCAAATTCTTCTTTACCGATGATATACTTACATACATAACTGAACAAACTAATTTATTTGGTGTTCAATGCAGACCAGACAAACCACCAAATATATCAAAAGAGGAGATAAATGTGTTTATTGGTATTTGTATATATATGTCTGTAGTGCATTTACCCTCAACTAGAAGCTACTGGAATAGTTCGCTAAATATTCCAGCAATATCTCAAGCAATGACTTGTAACAGGTTTGAAGAAATAAAGCACTTTCTTCATTTCAATGACAATGTAAATCAAAAGAAACACGGAGAGGCTGGTTATGACAAGCTATTCAAAATTCGCCCTTTTCTAGATAAAATCCGAGAAAAATATTTACTTGTTCCAAAAGAAGAACACCTTGCTATCGATGAACAAATTATTCCCACCAAAGCAAAATCTACTTTGAAGCAATACAATCCTAAAAAGCCTCACAAATGGGGATATAAAGTTTTCGTACTTAGTGGCGTATCCGGCTTCAGCTATGATTTTGATTTTTTTTCTGGGCCAACCGAGTTGCTACCTCATCAACCAGATTTAGGAGCAAGCAGTAATGTTGTAGTAAAACTAACTGCTTCACTTCCAAGACATCAAAATTATAAAGTATTTTTTGATAATTGGTTTACCAGCATACCATTATTGATCTATCTAAAAAAAGAAGGCATTTTGCCTCTTGGTACTGTTCGGAAAAACCGTGTACCAGATTGTGAGTTTCCTAAAGAAGCTGAAATGAGAAAAAAGGGTAGAGGTACAATTATAGAAAAAGTCGCAAAAGTTGACGATGTTGATATATCTGTAGTTTCTTGGTTTGACAATAAAATAGTCACCACGGTCTCAACGTATGTCGGTAGCCAACCAGTTTCAAAAGTACAGCGGTTTTGTCGAAAGGAAAAAAAGTATATTGAAATTCCACGTCCCAAATGTATACAGATATACAATAGCTATATGGGTGGTGTTGATCTCTTGGATTCCATGTTAGGGTACCACAGGATCCTCATAAGATCGAAAAAATTTTATCTCCGGATTTTTTTTCATTTCATAGACATGCTATGTTGCAATAGTTGGATTTTGTGGAGAAGAATTATTGGTTGCAAAAGTCCTGGAGATACTTGTGATATGTACTTGCCTTTGTCTGAATTCAAGTTAGGACTGGCAGAAATTCTCACCAGATCTAGTGTCACATCTAAGAAGCGTGGGAGACCAAGCCATTCTTTACAGCCACAGTTGGAACTAAAGAAGAAAAAATATCCATTTTCGCCGATACCGGCTCAAGAGATCCGTACAGATAACATGGGTCATTTTCCACTTTGGCACAATGATCGCCAACGATGCAAGTACCCCGAATGTAAAGGAAAATCACAAGTGTCTTGTGATAAATGTAACGTGACATTATGCCTGAACAAAGACAGAAACTGTTTTCGACGTTTCCATTTAGAGTAGCTGTAGCATTCCAAATCTTATAAATATATTTTGAATATAAAACTATCAAATCTAGTTTTTTTTTAACTACAAATTGTGACAAATTTGGCACGTGTCAGTATTTTGACAGTTTTTGACAAAAAAAATTACTATAGATTTTTTTGATTAATTTTCCTGCATTAAGATTTGTTTAAACTACTATGTACAAAAAAGTTATCAACAACCAAAAAATCATGCGGTAAGGGGTTAACAAGAGACACCAGTCTCAACAGCAGTTTTATGTTAGTATAAGTCGTTGTAGATGTTGGGGCGTTTGTGGCTGGATTTGACACTTTTTCGAATCACAGGTCGTAAATCCGTGATGAACAGTTTTAATTATTCACCGTTGATTTCAAGTTGTGAATAAGGTTTTTCTCTAGCTCAGTGGTTCGCAAAATAGCAACACTTGTTGAATGCACAATACTCTTTAATTATTAAATGAAAGAAGTCAATATTACATAAGCGCAGCAGAACATATAAAACTTGGTTACATTTCTTAAATCTAGTAACGCTTGAAGCTGTGCGAAATGGCACGTGTGATCTAGTTGGCAGATCTTAGCAAACTTAATCAAATTCTAAAATATTAGCCAGGTACAGAAATTGCAGTCATAAGACTCCACCCTATTTCTTATGATTCGTCGAAACAGAATAGGTACATAAGTTTACATAATCTTGACATCGCCACATTGTATGGAATAGATAAATGGATGGGTCAGGTACTTACGGTTTTACCCAAACTCGACCTTAGCTAAATTGTGTGTCTGAAATACCATTATACAAAAGACCTTCGCAAATGTGACCGTAATGAAAATTGTAGAAAGTCCGTCTGTCCGTTTATAGGCGGCAAGTCTCCGATTTAAACATTACAATGCTTAACTAATGTGTCTAAACATTTAGTGACCATAGCAGCTACACCCTAAAGCAAAAACAATACAAATAGAAAAAGGCCTGAATAAATAACTAAACAAAATGATAAATACGTATTTCAAAGTACATTTTCTAAGGGCCGGTTCTACGGCTGAATGTAAATTGGGCACTAACCTACCTGAAATTTTAATCTCGTTGGTAATTCGGGCACTAGCTAAAAATGTACTCGCAGAGGGTCTATGTAAACTGGGCACCGTATAAAGCAAACAAAAACAATAATATAGAAATAGTGTATTTCAAGTTGAAGTACAGCAAAAAGATAGAAAATAAAAAATATATACTCATATGAAAACAATAATAAAAGCAAATACCTAATTATATAAAAACTGTAATAAAAAAATAGTGTATTTGAAGTTATACTGATGAATAAAATGATATACACTGCACAAAGTGTAATCGTGATATTGTGCCATTATTTAGTTGTTCACACAGTTCATTTAGAGTTCTTAATTTTTGTTTTGCGCGTGTGTCTTTAACTCTTGCTGGTGTGTGTACACTTTGAATTTTAACATAAGTGTCTATTTGAAATTCCTTAAGCTTTTCGATAAAAATATAAATAGATGGATGTGTTGAATAAAATGACTCATTTAGTTTGGAATGAAACGCTTCGCATGCGTTTGTGGTGTTAGTGATCGATGGAGTTGCAGTAGCCCACATATGTGGAGGAAAAGGAGCATCGTCTTCTATGTATGTCTCCAATAAATAATCGGCGTATTCGTCAGCCTGTGCATGAGCTGGCTTTTCGGCAAACAAATCTAAGGCGAAACAATCGCCTACTTCGTCAGGATTCAAATACGTTAATCCAAATGTATATCGCAGCCATGTTCCTACTTCGGAGTCTGTGTTCCTAAATTCTGCTGTTAAACCCAATTGGATTTTCCTGAACCACGATTGGTGCAAATGGAAACGACAACCATAGATTTGTGCTGATGGCCATATAGCGCGAACCGCTGTGTGATTGCTTTTCTCAAAATCTACAAAAACTTCAGCTGGTCGTAATATTGTAGAGTGACGTCGAAAGATTTCTTTTGTTGGTACATATTTCAAAAAATGTTGCATACGTTTCACTGGGTTTATCAGGCAACAAACAAAACATCAATGGAATATAATGTCCATTATTAAGTCCGTGGATTGTAAATAATTGTAAAAAATATTTTGTACAATACGAAAATGTACCGTCCATGTACTCTTTACACAACCGCAGATAAAACTCGGTTAGCTATCCCATGTTTTAACTTATTCCATATTATAACCCGAGATTTATGCCAGCGTACGCTCTACACATCGTTTTTAGTTCACGGATAGTTGTACCGCCAAATACACCAAATTTTCTTTTGTGTGGGCAGGAAAAGTATTAGTAAAAACAGCTGATTACTTGTTTATGTAATGTTAGTTTTCTAGACTCATTTTTCCATACACATTTTATAAATTAAAATGGATATGAATGTCTTTAATTCACATAGCGAAATTATATAGTAGCGCACACGATCTCTACTTTCGGAGTCGTGAGATCTTTAAGGTAGGCTTATAGAGCATACAGTAAGCATATGTTTTTTTAATATATCGTTTTGTTGCAGAGTCAATTATTTTAACGCCTTGTCGGATGAAGAGTTCAAAAAGAGATTTCTATTAAGTAAAAATACTTAAAAAAATATTTTGGAACATGTAAGACTAGAAATAGTCTGCAAATGACATAAATCACAGAATAAATGACAGAAAAATTAAACTTTTATGCAACGGGTACAATGAGAATAATACCAATAATCATACAAAATGTTACACATGCAATTGCCAGACTATGGCCACAATTTTTACCTAAATATGCCTAGAATGTAGGAGAATTACAAAAATCTAAACTGAGATTTTGTCAGGTAGCTAGATTTTCTAATGTAGTAAGTACAATCTCTTGGTGGTAATAATGCTAAGCTATACCGAAACAGAAAAGGATATTTTTCGCAGAATATTCAGGTAATAGGAGATTCTCAATTAAGAATTTGTGACATCGTAGCTAGATGACCAGGATCTTACGCATGAGCAAACAATTTTGATTGCATCAGCAATTAAAAAAGCTAAGAAAATGAACGTTTCAATAACTCAGTTATACTTGGAGATAGTGGTTACGGTATTACAAAATATTTATTAATCTCTTTGGAAAATCTTCAAAGTCGAGCTGAACAATTGTACGATGAATTCCATATTAGAACCAGAAACTGGATTGAAATTTTTTGTTTTAAAAAGATTTCCAATCTCATTACATAAGGTCTTTCAGAGGATGTCCCACTGAATGTTCGACGAGACATGTGGTTTCACATGGATGGGGCACCACATTTCGGAATTGCTGTCCGAAATTGGGTTAACGTCAATTATCCAAGATGGATTGGTCGAGATGGTCCTGTTCCATGGCCACCCAGATCACCCGATCTTAATCCCCTTGACTTTTATTTATGGGGGTACATGAAAAATTTAGTCTACGCCCTAGTTTAGAACACAAGAGAAGAGTTGTTGGATCGTATTCACCTGGCTGCCGAGCAAATCCGATAAAACAAGTATGAAATTCGGATAAGTACTTCTTCTGTTAGCTTACGAGCACAAACCTGCATTCAACAAGGAGGTGGACATTTCGAAAATATTATTAATTGAACTTTTTTTAAATAAAATCAGTTTGTATTGACTTTAGGATTACATTTTTTTTCATGATCTGACAATCACATTCATAGATATGTAACTTAGAAACAAATAAATATGGATCTACAAAGTCTGCGTTTTTTTTTTTTACTTGAAATGAAGTCTACTTTACACTCCTAAAATTTGGACATAACGATACAGGACACTAATATAAGTCAAATAGTGTTTATTTGCATTCTCTTTTTTCAAAGTAGTTAAAACTGTAGTGCACAGCAAACACACCATTTTATCTTTCACAGAAGTAAAGAAAAAAATCTAACTCTCAGTGCACATTAAATATTCTGTTTTCTTCGTTTAATTTGCTTCTTTTACAATTTGACATGACGAAGTAAAAACGAATATCAAATAATATCTTTCAGAAAGCGTATACTTGTGAGAAATACAATAATACCGTCTACTAGTAAAACCACAGAATAAATAAAACAATAACAACTAAATGACTACAAGCACGTCACAAAATTGACAAATGATAAGTCACAAGCGTCCTTTTTAGAACATTAATAGTAAGAAAATATTTTTGTATAGAGATCAGGGTAATATGTTTGGTGGTGTTACCGGTTTGCAGTAGGTGGCGTTCTAACATTTGAAAGGCTAGTCTAAATATCACACCGAATATTCAAAAGTATGGTGATTGGCGCGAGAATTAATATTGAAAGCCATGCAAGATTATTCCCGCCAAATTTAATGCGTGTTGGGCACATAATATACACAATTTTCAATTCAGAGTTGCATGATTAATAATGGATTTAATTTTCTAATTATTTTTTTTTTATGATGGAACAGCTATACTATACTCTAACTATAAAATTACGAAATTCATTTAAATATAATTTATTTATAAACAAAAAGTATAGTGGTATTCAAATTATTTGGAAAAATAGAAACAAAGTCTAATTATTTATTGTCATATTTAGTAATGCTTACAAGTTATTTGTAAATTTACTCATTTATATTGTAAAAATTTATGTTGTAAAAAAACAAACATTTCTAACAACAAATTTACATAAAAATATATTTTCTTACTTTCTACATAGATTATATACAAATTCAAAATATAAGTAGGTATGTAGGTAAATATAATTGTTTTTTCTTTTTTAATGGGAAATAAGGTTGCTTCTCCATTTTTCGTTTTCCTGCTATTTGCTTATCTTCCTTTATCTTCAAAATATTGTCTACTATGCTATTAAATGCTTCAAAATCCAATCCATTTAGAAAATTAATCACTTCTGGATTCTGAACTCTTCTTATTCCATCTTTGTCACCATGTAAATTTTCAGTAACAGTCTTCTCTTCGCCAATAAATTTTAGTATTTCTTGATTATGATACTCCTTAATTTCTAAATTATCTTACGAAATTCTATTACTTAAGTCTGCTAAAACAGAATTACATTCTCCCTCCTGCTCATATAATCTACTTAAATGTATATGTTTACAAATAGTTGTTTTCACAGAATACTGTGGACAATCACATTTATACCTATGAATACAAATTTTGCAAACTCTACAATATAAGGTTTCACACTCTTTTTCACACAGTTCATTATAACTTATAGAATAAATATTACTAGTTAATGAAGACCGTACCTGAAGTTGACTAAACCCTACCTCCTTGACTAAGTCTGCTCATCTTTTCTGCTTGTTTGTGTGATTTTACAGTTATTTCATCTTGGTAATAAATCGAATTTGGTCTTTCTATATTTATGATTCTTTGCCATATTTTTATATCTACCAAATCTTCAAATTATTAATATCTTTTCTAGTGAATACATTTAATCTGCTTAATTTTTCTCTCAGAACTTCTGGCATATGTTATAATTCTATCCACTGTAATTCACATTTGAAGTTTTGCCACAATACTTTTCTTTTCTGTTGTTGGTAAATGTTGGCTACGGATACCTTCCTTGTGACCCAGATGAGTTTATATGAATTTAACCATGACCTGACCTACAACAGTAGAACTTTATGATTTACTACCCCTTATTATGATAAATTATAATACTATACCGTCGTTGAAAGAAATAATGATTAAAAGTGAAGGACAAATTCCTTGTATTTTAATGAATCCTCCCGCTTTTTCTGTGCTCAAATAGTATTTGCTTGTAAAACTTTAAATTAGTAACATTTGTCATTGACATATAATTTAAAAACAAATCATATTATAATTACCAACTGCATTTCTTTGATTACATATATAATGAATTTCAGTCTGATCTTTTTTCTTTGTCCGACAAATGACATAATTTACTTTTAATGCTTCTGTACTTTTCCAGGGTTCATACTGCTCTTTGCTAGAAAATGCAAAACTTACTTCAGTTATACTTACATTATGAATTTCATTCGGATGTTTGTTTAAGCTATTGTAGCTTCCCAAAGATGATTTTCCTATAATAATGAACAATGAATATAACTTTTCTTCTATTTTCTGCTTGCTGCTGATGGATTGTTCTAATACACTCTTGGAAAAAAGTGACGAGCACACCTTGTATAATCTGAAGAAGTTATTCTAACGCAATGAAATTTGGTATGAAAGTAGTACTAACGTAGCATAACTTACCCTCACCTGGAGAGGGGCGCAGCCCTGCTGGGAAGGGGTGCATTAATAGCGGGAGTATCCCGCGAGCGGCGCGTACCATCGTTACACGACGAGGCATGGAGTCAATAAGTCGTTGTATGGTAGCGGGAAGGATGTCCAAACATGCTGCTTCAACTCGTCTCCATAGCTCCTCAACGTTACCTGGGGCAGCCGGATAACGTTGAAGTCTCCGACCTATCATATCCCAGACATGTTCGATCGGATTGAGATCCGGAGAACATGCCGACCATGGTAGCATCCGTATATGATTCTCTTCTACAAAGGTCTGGGCAACACGTGCAGTGTGCGGTCGGGCGTTGTCGTGCATGTATAGAAGACGTGGGCGCCGTCGAACGTAGGGAAGCACAACGGGCCGTAGCACCTCATCTACGTAGCGGCGAGCCGTCATCTTATGCTGTATACGCAGCAGACGTGTACGTTCACCATGTGTAATAGCACCCCATACCATAATGCCCTGCTGGCGGTGGATAGGGCGTGGTTGGATGCACTCCTCGAGGTGACGCTCACCACGCCTCCGATGAACCAAAATTCGCGCGTCACCGGTGCTCAATTCGAATCTTGATTCGTCGGAAAACAAAATGTGCCTCCACTTGACAACCCACTAATGTCTAGCCTCCACCCACTGGCGCCGTGTACGGCAGTGCTCGCGAGTCAGTGGAATCCGCTGCAACGCAGAGCGCACTCGTAGTCCACTTTCTAGCAAACGCTCCCATACAGTTCGCGTAGTGAGTACGCCTTGCCTTCCTGCTGGCCAAACGGCTCCAAGTTGCCTTGAGGAAGACGTACGCGACGCTAAAGCGCTGTACACAAGGGCGCGATCGTCGCGTGCTGTGCTCGCGCGGGGCCGTCCCGCTCGTGGCTGAAGGCGTGTACGTCCTTGCTCCATCCATTCTTGCCATGCCCGCTGCACTGCCGATAATGACCGCTCGAGAAGGCGCGCGATTTTACGGAAGGATAATCCTGTCATGTGCATCACCGCAACCATTTCTCGCTCAAACTCACTCAGATAACGTGAACGGCCTTCCACGCACAAAGTACGACTACAACTACCCGCTTCCACCACACTAACAATAACCGGTTTCTCGCTCCCCGCATGGGTCTCCATGGAGACAATATATTGCAGCTGTCGGAGGTAAAAAATGCAGCGATAGAAAAAGTCAAAACTCACGACGCAAACTCGTCTAGAGGAAACCTTAATGCTCCGCTAAATCTACGCATTTATCTTGACACGTTAAAATTATACAGGGTGTGCTCGTCACTTTTTTCCATCAGTGTATATCGTCTTTTGGAGCTAGTGTTAAAAAACAATCTATCGCAATATTCACATTTGCTGGATTACATAATTTTGAACTTTTATTAATTATTATTATATTATTATAATAAGGTCAGTATAAACAAATATGCTATACTGAAAAAATACAAAATCAACAATTATTATATGTATTTGTATATTGGAGATTTTGACTAGCAATGCTTGCAATCCAAATAAATAACATTGTAGTAGTAGTATATGTAACTACTGACGATGTGTGCAGCGCACATGAAATGTACATATAGTTAATATACTATTGTTTGTGAAAATATAAGGTGCGTTATTTATAGTTTAAGAGGGAAATAACATTGTATTTTATTATTTGAGTATTACAAAGAAGTTTATTCACATGACACATGACCCCCAATTGTAAATTGTGTGCAAAACAGGCACTAAATTTGACGGTAATCTTACATGGTTTTAAATTTCGATTGAGTTGCGCCAAAGTCACGCATGCGCATTTATGAATGTTCGATGTGATATTTAGACTAGCCTATATTTGAAGCCAACATACTAGTAGTGTGCAAAATAGATACTTTTATGTATCGAATAAATACCAATACTTTACACTTTAATATTCGATACTTTGTTATATACTTCTATGCAAATTAAATAATTGTATCAAATATGTAAATATTTACTATGCGATGTTGCGGGAAATTAAACTATTGTTGAATAACTAATAAAAATATTTATTCATGAAATATAGTAAATACGGTAATGATTATGAAAGAAAAATATTTAAATGTAAATGTTTGTAAACAGGAAATAAATAAATAGGAAAAACAAAATATATTACATACAAATATACTAAAAAAAACTACTTATATATAATATTACATATTTGCATTTAAAAACACTAATTTTTGAACATGTTGTGTTTTGAGTCTATTTCTCCGGTCAGATATAATTTGACCACTTTTAGAAAACACACGTTCACTTGGAACAGATGTTGCCACAATTCCCAGGTACTTTTTAGCTAATTCTGATAATCGAGGATATATCATTTCACGTGATTTCCACCAGTTTAACGGATTTTCTTGTCTCCTAATATTAGATTCTTCTGTATAATGCCGGAGCTCTATTATAGACGATGATACAGGTGTACTGCTTTTAATTGATAAACTGGAATCAAACTCACCCCATATTAGATCGTCCACATTTGTTTGGGAATTCTTTTCTGTAGTATCGACAGTTGTTTTATTTTCTGGAATAACTGCTGCTATTTCATTTGTTATCTGATCTTTAATTTGCTTAACGGCTTCGTTATCACTAAACCCATTTTTTTTGAAACCTGGGTCTAAGAATGTGGCTTTTGCTAATAAAGAATTATAGACGATTAAACCGCTTAGCAATGGGTTATGCAGAATTCCTAAAGTAGCTTCCACACTTACTTGTTCTTTACATATTCTCTCAAATATATAAAATGTGGAATTCCATCTCGTCACAACTTAATTTTTCAATTTTAGAGGTTGACTGCCTGACTGTATTTGAAATTCTTTTAATTTTTGGGCGGCTGTGGTGCTCCTGTGGAAATATTCAACTATTGTCTTAACTTTTTTCTGTATTTCTGAAATTAATCGGAGAGCGTCTTGAACAATTAAATTTAACGAATGGGCTAAACAAGGGAGATGTTTCCAGCCTGTTAATCGTACTGCTGCTGTAATGTTGCGAGCATTGTCCGTGACAATTACGTGAATATTTTCTGATATTTCACAACCCTGTAATATTTCTAGAAGCTTATTTCTAATATTTTCAGCCGTATGGGATTCATAAAAATGAAAGCAGTCTAACAAAAAAGAGCTGATATTCCAGTTACTACTGATGTAATGTATTGTCACCGCCATATAATTTTCAGTTGTTGCTGATGTCCAAGTGTCGGTTGTTACTGTGATCCACTTAGCTTCATTTATTTTAGTTTTTATTTCAGCTAAAACTGTATCATATTTTTGTGGCAACAAAGACCTACTAAATGTGGATCTTGAAGGCAATTTGTAACTAGGATCTAGACCTGCCATTAGTTCTTTAAATCCTTTATCTTCAACTACTGAGAATGGCTGAAGATCCTTAATTATCATATTTAGTACTAAATCTGTAATTTTCTTTTGACGTGTGACGGAAATGGGTCTTACAATGTATGACGAAATACGCGTTTGCGTTTTTTTTTTTTCTTATATTTAAATTTTGTACGTCTTGAGGTTTTTCGAGCACAATAATACTGATACTTGCTACTGAATCCACAGAAGTAGAAGGAAGTTCTTCGGTAATTTCAGTAATATTAGATTTTGGGTTCTTAAAAATTGACTTCTCAGCTTCAATTGTTGGATGTTTTGCATTTAAGTGTTTTCTTAAATTACAAGTAGCACCACCCTTATAAGATAACACTGATTTGCAAGCATCGCATTTCGCTTTACTTTCATCAATAGGGGTAAAATGTAACCACACACTACTTTTCTTTGATCTTTCTGCCATATCTATTTTAACTTGAACGCGCTAATTAAAACTTTTCTATGATGATAATATACCACGAAACTTTCGCTCAAAGTTCAAAAAAGGTACTGATTCTTATTTTAATATTTTCAAATGAAATATGTAATATACTCGTGCCCGTACAAATCTGTTTATTGGAATTGTTATTAGTAATAACAATACACTAAAATTCCCGATATAATAACTTATTATATCGGGAATTTTAGTGTAAAGAAATACAAACACAGTCCAGAAGACGTATAGAAGTGTTTATTTAATAAACAGACGTCTTACGTCTTATTTATTACCCTTATAGTAAATTAAGAAAGATAATTTTAATAAGTATACTTCATAATTTTAATAGGTATGCTTCAAATCAATGCCATAAACTAGACGTTATATTTTTATTATGTATGTACATATGTGCAATATCTACATATACTTAGTGTTCAAAACAATAAATCAAAATATCTTTGCTTTATTATATACGTATGTATATGTACACATAATTATTTATGTGTATATATCGTTTCGAACTCTATAATTCATCCATACATTGAAATAGAGCCACGCTTTTGACATGGGTATCGAACCACTTGAAAAGTAAAAATATTATGACTAGAGCTGAGGATGTTTGCGGTACGGCAGGACCGTATGTAGTGCATCCCCACATTTAACTATTTATCTAAATATTCTCTGAAATGATTTGCCGGATCTCATAAATTAATAGAGTGATATTTTAGTATGCACTGGATATTGTTATTATACAAAATCATAATAGCCATTTGTATTTATGGATCATAAATAATAATACGCATGTATTTGTATTTGGTTGTGAATTCAATTTAAACTTAAAACGAATCGTAATATTTTAACGACAAGCCGTCCTTACAATACATGCA
This sequence comes from Melolontha melolontha, assembly GCA_935421215.2. Lineage (NCBI taxonomy): Eukaryota > Metazoa > Arthropoda > Insecta > Coleoptera > Scarabaeidae > Melolontha > Melolontha melolontha. The sequence goes on from OW285242.1 coordinate 56,215,304, forward strand.
TTCGAGACAAAGTGTGCAACTCTACGAATAACTTCCATAATTGATCGAAAATGGACATTTTGGAGCTGAAGTAAAGCCCCTATTCTAAGAAAATTTTATTACTGTCGTTAAGAACTATTATTATAAACAACAAAGGCCTTTTATTAGTGTTGAAGTTTTAGTTTCATTGAATTTCCATGTTGTAAGTAGTCAATTGTAAAGTGTTCATTCACAATATTCTAAAACAAGGTGTAAATTTAACTAAAATCCAGAAAAACACATTCTGATAATATATTACTAGATTAGAAGCTGTGTTTATTACTATTTATTATATTATTTTTATAACCAAATGCAATAAAAGCTACGAAAACAAAAGAAACCTCGATTTATTAAAATCTTGTCACACAGCCTTTCAAAGCCTGGCAGCACATATTTTGCATATATTTTATATATACTAGCTACTTGAACTAGGTGAATGAAGTTAGAAGTTATAACTTATAACTTCTAACTTCATTCACCTAGTTCAAGTAGGTAGTATATATAAAATATATGCAAAATATGTGCTGCCAGTCTTTGAAAGGCTGTGTGACAAGATTTTAATAAATCGAGGTTTCTTTTGTTTTCGTAGCTTTTATTGCATTTGGTTATAAAAATAATATAATAAATAGTAATAAACACAGCTTCTAATCTAGTAATATATTATCAGAATGTGTTTTTCTGGATTTTAGTTAAATTTACACCTTGTTTTAGAATATTGTGAATGAACACTTTACAATTGACTACTTACAACATGGAAATTCAATGAAACTAAAACTTCAACACTAATAAAAGGCCTTTGTTGTTTATAATAATAGTTCTTAACGACAGTAATAAAATTTTCTAAGAATAGGGGCTTTACTTCAGCTCCAAAATGTCCATTTTCGATCAATTATGGAAGTTATTCGTAGAGTTGCACACTTTGTCTCGAATGCATGTATTGTAAGGACGGCTTGTCGTTAAAATATTACGATTCGTTTTAAGTTTAAATTGAATTCATAACCAAATACAAATACATGCGTATTATTATTTATGATCCATAAATACAAATGGCTATTATGATTTTGTATAATAACAATATCCAGTGCATACTAAAATATCACTCTATTAATTTATGAGATCCGGCAAATCATTTCAGAGAATATTTAGATAAATAGTTAAATGTGGGGATGCACTACATACGGTCCTGCCGTACCGCAAACATCCTCAGCTCTAATTATGACTTTATTCATATATCTATACTTTGTAAATAGTCAATTGATATACTATTTATTTTAAAAAAGAACGTGACTAAAAATAAATTATATCCAATTGTACACAAACATAGATCTACATAAACATATCGTATACATATATGTATACCATATGCATCAACGAGTATATGTATCAAAAGTATTGCAAAAGAAAAATACAAATACATCTATACATATCTATAATACTTAACCGTTGAGTACTTATTAATCGTATCCGATACTTTTCATTGTCGGTATACGATACATTTGCTCCCTCTAGGTATCCGATACAAAAGTATCGAATACATACTTTTTGCACACCACTACTACATACAATTGGCTATTACTACCAGTAGTAATGAAAGTTACATTCATACCGTTCCTTATTTAACTCTATTAATTTTAAAATTGTCGTAATCTACATAATTAAATATGAATTAATACAAGAGCTAGGCTTTTATGTACGCCGCACAAGAAACTCACGTTCCCTACGTATAGCCTTTACCATACTTCTTTACTATTTGCAATTCAATTAGAGATCCATAAAAAAAACTTTAATGAGAAAGTTACTATTTTTATATTACCCCTACAAACATATATTTATGAGAAATAACAAGGAAATTGCTAACGTATACAAATAGAGTCACTCACTTGTCTTATTAGCGCAGTCGATTCGAGAAACAGGCTTTTATTTTATACTTGTTTATTTCACCAGTTCAACGATTCTTAGAAAATAATGACAAAATTGAAAATATAGATGTAAGGTTCAGTCATGCAGAATAATAATGTATAAATGCGTAGAATAACAAAAATATCATCCAGGAGATGCTAACAAATAAATACTGTACTGAACATCGTTAATCAATAAGACAACCGTTCGCTAAGGGCTTTGTTTGATAAAAACAATCGAAAATACTTGTAATATTCGTCAAAAATTGATATACAGTATACAGTCAATCATAGAAAAGTATTCACCAGCACTTTATACATATACACTGTATCTTGGACACCGTGTATATATGAAGTGAACTTTTATACTGACGATTCTATGTTTTATAATGTTTTGTTTATGTTAGATATATAAGAAGTAAGATCTTTTAAACTCTGCAAAATATCTGTTTTAGCAATAAACTCTTCGTTCGATGCTCTTCCCTCGTTGTTCCATTTCTTCCCATTCGAGAATAAATAAAAATCAAACGGCCCACATCAGGCAATTCAAAATATTATTTGATCAATTTAGCGGTTACAATTGCAGACAAATGGCTGGTGCATTATTTGATTTTTTTTTTCTAATTCAGCATTAAAATAGTAATAAATTAGAATAATATGGCCTGTGATTCTTCTTCCATTTTCCAAATTATCGATCGGATTATAATAAGCATATACATTTTATTTCCTTATTTATTTATATTTACTACATTTAGTTTATCTTTATTTTATCATTGCTGCAATAAATTATTCATTTAGAATTAGAAATATATTTAATACTTTGGAAAAACCTAAGATAAAACCATTACGTTAATTTGTAAAGAATTTATTCTTTATCTCTGTTTGTAAATGCATTTAATTAATATTTTCAATTATCAAAGCATTAGGCAAATATCAGATCTTAGTTTATAATTGTAATGTACTTGGAATTTTCTTTTATTAGTACAAGCAAAATTACCTGTACATTTATTGCTGTACCTTTGTTGTATAGGTATCTTATTATCATATATTTATGGATTAGTTGATAACCAAATTAGGGGTAGGGTTTTTCCGGGGTGACTCGTAATATATGTGTCGTCATTTTTATTACTTTTAATTTTATTGTCGCTCACCCTTACGGTATCTTTGAAAACGCCGAGTGAACCTAAACCATTTCTTTTGTAAGAAAAGTAGTTCTGCATGAGAAAACATCTCACATTGTGTTTCTATATAAATATACTAGTTGTAGTAGTTCGTTCAAATCTATAAGAAAATAACAAAAATAAGAAGAAAATAATCAATAATTGTTAACTAGTAATTAATCGTGCAATTTAAAAGATCAAGTTTTGATAGCTGTATGATTCATGTTATGATAAATTTGAAATGTTTTAAAATATCAAGTTAGAATTTCAACGTATGTAAAAAAAATCCATAAAAATTTGTTACTACTTTTTATTTAATAATATCAGTTCATTAGAAATCACATAACTCGATAATTTAAGATTTAAAAAAAGGAAAAATATATGGAATATAACTATTATCAGGATAAAATAATACAAATTTTAATGGATTTCACTTTTTAATTGACACTGCAACGATCGTTTCGCTCCAACCTGAGCTTCATCAGACATATAACTAACTTATTTACAAATTTTTTAACACAAGTATACGGTAACAAACACATGTTTTATTTTAAATATTTGAAGGAATGGGTACTTTTTATTACTAAAATGTCTATTCACAAACTTTCACTTCGGTTTATACAATACTGTTCTTAAGTAATAAAAACTAGGGGTTTACATTATATTACAGGGAGGTAAAGAAATTCTATGGAAAAATACAATATGTGACTGTCTGAGTATCAAATAAATAAATTAAGTAAGGGTGAATTATTTGTTTCTAATTGATCATTTAATATCTTGTCGGTTTTCTTTAATTTATTGATTTCAAGTGACTCTAATAAATTAAGTTTTTTGCCCTTATTTTCTACGTGTAATATTTTAAATTCTCTGTTAAAATTGTGGTTCGTTGAATTAATATGAGACGCATATGAAGAGTCACTTTTATTATTTCTAAATGAATAAAAATGCTCTTTGATGCGTATTTCAAACGATCTACCGGTCTGTCCGATATACGTCATAGGGCAACTACCGCGGGTTAACTCATAGACTCCTGACTTTTTATTGTTGTTTGTCAAATCTTTATTGTTTTTTATAAATTTGGATAAATTGTTGTTAGTTCTATACGCTGTATTAATGTCAAACTTTCTTAAATATTTACAAATTTTTGTGCTTGAAGAGCCTATAAACGTGATCATTTTAAATTTTTGGTTGTTATTATTTAATATTGGGTAAACTTGTGATATGGCTTTTGTAAGGAGTTTTTTATTTAAAATGTTATCTATTATATTACTTTTATATCCATTGTTGATAGCTATTTGTTTAATTAAATTTAACTCTTTCTCAAAATTTGTTTGGTTCAACGGAGTATTGATTAATCTATGTATAAGACTGTGATAAGCCGCTAATTTGTGTTGTATCGGATGGCAAGAAGTGTTATGAATAGTTATGTCTGTAGATGACGGTTTGTGGTAAATTGCAAAGTTACATTTGTTGTTAATTCTAGTAATCCTTTGTAACTTTGCAATTCTGCAGCGATTGCTGTACCATATTATGTGCGAAGCAATGCAGCGATTACAGATTTTGTACCCAAACGTGCTTTACATCGAGTAGCTGATTTAGTTCGTACTCTTTATTCAGACATAAAAATGCTCATATTGTTTGTGAAAAACATTTTTCTTAAAGCACCAACTCGTGTGCAAAGGTTTCGCGAAATTGCAGAGGACGTTTCACTTCCACACGTGCCAATCGTTACAAGATGAGGCAATTGGATCGACGCTGCTGTATATTTACTGAACATTTTGAAATTCCGAAGAAAATTGCTGATGAATTCGACTCTGAAGAAGCGTAGTGCATTGGAAAATCACATAGTGTTCTTAAAAAGCAAATGTTCGAGAAGGTTTCATTTTTATTCGAGCTAATCTGGCTTGCGTTACAACTGCAATCTGAACACTAGAAACTAAAGGATTCTTTTTACAAGACAGAATTGAAATAGTAGAAAATATAATAGTTAAACGTTTAGCAAAACTCCAGAGAAATTGTTTCATCAATAAATTAAACACAGTGCTGTCAAAAGATATGGGCTATCAACAACTGAAGAATATCAGTGAGGTGTTGCGAAATAAAACAACCTTAATGAAAAAAATGAACACTTAAATACCAGTGACATTGTAAAATCCGAATTTGTAGCAATAGTGTCGTGTGGTGAGAGTTTTTTCACAGTACAAAAATATTCTAGCCGACAATAGGCGCAAATTAATTTTTGAAAATTTGTTACATCAAGATGTAGTTCTTCTTCTTCTCCTGTTTGGGATTGGACGCCAGCACGTCCAGGCACTTGAGCACACTGCCCTTTGTACTATCCCCAATAGATCTCTCAGTTCCACTCTGTTAGTCTTGTCTCCTCGATAAAAGCACTATCCTCCTCAGGGGAAGTTTGAGTACACTCGAAAGATCCAAGAGATCTCTCCCGAAATATTTCTGTCTGAGTTCCTTCAGTTCCTCACACGTGCATATTACATGAAGGCTAGTTTTCTCTTGTTTTTCATATCTCCTACACCAGGGCTCGCTAACCAAGCCCATGCTGTACAGATGCTTCCTTAAAGGACAATGTCCGGTTATGAACCCGGTAATTACTTTAATTTCTTTTTTGTTACTACGAATTAGGTTGGCTGAAAACTTTCCGTCCAGCTCCCTTAGTAGTGTTTTGGTATGGAGTTGACCTTCCGTTAACCTCCATTTATTTTTATGTTCTTTTTCTAGCCATAACCAGGTCTCCCTTTTAGCGGAATCCTTAGCGATTCCACATACAGGTTCTGGTCCTATGAAGTTCCTTTTAGTACCTTCTTTGGCCAGTTCGTCGGCTCTCTCTTTGGCTATAATTCCCTCATGTCCTGGCACCAATATCAGCGACACAGTATTGTCTTGTGCCAGTTTATTGAGGACCTGTTTACAATATTTCACCATCTTAGACCTGGGTTCATAATGGCTTTAATAGCCGCCTGACTATCAGTCATTATGTTGATTGTTTTGTTTGCGCAGCCGGCTTCGCGAATTTTCTCGGCGCAGGCTGCGACTGCAAAGAATTCGGCCTGAAAAATCGTTGTATCTTTCCCCAGTTATATCGATATCTTCCTTCTAGGGCACATTCCGCATATGCCTGCACCTGGCCCCTGATTAGATTGTGATCCATCAATGTACCAGGTGCAGGCACCACAATCGCTGGAGCGACATTTTGCCTGTTCCCTGGCCGGCATAAATATGTTCAGCTTAGCTGTAAACATAATCTCAGGTGCCATACTGTCCGCCGGCATTTGAAATATCGACTTTTCCAGTATAGTTCCTTGGTATCTGTATGGCTCCCTACAACCTTATTAGGACACCATACGTCATTGGCCTTCAGCCTCAGGATCGCAGCCATTGCCTCCGCCTTTACAAATAGTTCCAGCGGAGGGAGACCCACGATGGTCTCCATGGAAGCGGCTCCCGGGCTGTTCATAGCTCCCGTGATTCCCAACAGAGCCTGTCGCTGGAGAATCGTGAGGAGCCCCACCGACGATGTCCGCTCCGTTCTCCTCCACCAGATAACTGCTCCATAAGTAAGCGTTGGTCTTACTACTGCTGTGTACAACCAGTGTACCACATTTGGTTTTAGTCCTCAGGTCTTGCCAACAGCTCTTCTGCATCTCCAGAAGAGCTGCGTTGCCCTGTCTGCCACTTTGAATAGGGGTCTGCTCCAATTCAGTTTCGCACCAAGTGTTATGCCTAAATACTTTACTTCATTGGTTAATTCTAACTCTTGTCCAAACAGCCTTACCCTACTCAGATCATTTAGTTTTCTTATGTTGGTAAAGGCTACCAATGGTTTTTTGAGGATTGACAGTTAATCCCTCCTCAAGGCACCATCTTTCCACAATTCGCAGAGCATTTCGCATGACGTTCGCCACTGTCACCGGGAATTTCCCCTGGGACACTATGACATTGTCATCGGCGAACCCTTACGTCCCTATTCCCTGGTCATTTAATGTCCTGAGGTGATTATTCACTACCAGACTCCATAGTAGCGGTGACAATACGCCTCCTTGAGGGCACCCTTTTGAAGATCGTTTTGTTTTGCATTTGGGCATGAACTACTCTGCTACGCAGCATATTATGAACCTAGTTGCATGTGGTGCTTTCGTCGATGTGTTAACGAAAGCTCCCTCTATGTCTAAGAAAACTGCAAGTGCAATTTACTTGTAGTGTAGGCTCCTTTCGAGCCCTCTCACCAGGCTATGCAGGGCACCCTCACCTGATTTTCCCATCTGGTATGTCCATTGCAGTGGATGTAGAGGAGATCTATCCAGAGACCCTTCTTTAATATTTAAATATATCATTTTTCCATAGTCTTCAACATGAAAGAGGTAAGACTAATTGGTCTAAATGATTTAGGGTGGGTATATGTTCCTTTTCCGGGTTTCGGAATAAACACTACCCTAGTTTCTCTCCATGCCCTAGGGATATAACCCATAGCATGGCTAGACCTGAATATCTCCAATATAGGACCCATAATTTCACCAATTCCTTCTTGAAGGAGCTTGTGAAACACTCCGTCTGGTCCTGCGGATTTATATGATTCAAACAATCCTATCGCCCATTTAATTAAATGGGGCTTGAAGATGTCGTTTGATATCTCCCAATCATTCATAGTCGCCCTCCAAGAGGTGACAACTTGATTGGTATCACAATCATCCATACGCTCCGAACCTGGTAAGTGTACCCCCAGAAGATAGTCTAAAGTCTCTTCCACGGTACTGATACACCTCCCGTCCGATTTTTGTATAGATCTAATTGCGTTGGAAGGATCTTTTTTGAGAATTTTGTTAATTGTGGCCATGTCAGGAACACCTTCGATGTCCTCACAGAATTTTCTCCAGGCCTTCCTTTTGCTCTCTTTGATTTTATCATTGCATTTATTGAGGAGAGCCTTGTAGGCTTCCCAATTACCTGTTTTCTTCGCCCTATTAAATGACCGGCGAGTGTCTTTCCTTATATTGGTTAACTCTGTATTCCATCAGGCAGCCTGCCTAGCTAAACGGCGCTCCCTAAGGGGACAGTTATATTCATAGCAGGAAAGAATGGTCTGTTGCAACCATGCAGCAGCCAACTCCAGCTCTTCCACATTCTCTATTCTAACAGAGATGTTTCGGGTTGCAGCTAACAGGTCTTCCTTGTAAGAGCCCCAGTCTGTTCTCTTGGGATCCCTGTATAGCCTGGATTCCGTTAAATCTATACATAATTCATAGAGGATATACGCATGATCGGAGAGCGACGGCTCGTCGGATACATGCCACCCCCTTACAATATCCCGTATTCCCAACGTGAATAAGGTTACATCTATAACTAATTTCCCCTTTGATGTCCTAAATGTCGGTTTATCACTTTGATTCAGACAGTCAAGTTCAGTACCACAGAGATAGTTAAAGAGAGACTTACCCCTATAGTTGTTATCCTTGCTGCCCCAAGCCTTATGATGAGCATTGGTATCTGCGCCTATAATCAATTCCAGATTGTCTTACTGGTATATGCCAGCAAGGCCTCAAGATCAGGCCCTGGTAGCTCTGGAGAGTTAATGGGTAGGTATAGAGACGCAATTGTCGTCTCCAATATCCCCCCATCGACACTCAGTCTGATCCTGGCTGACGTCATGTCCCCACTGCATAGCTCCATGATAGGCATCACGTCCAGGTCGGCTCTGAAACAGATACAAGTTCTAATTTTAGTGTCTGGGGCACTACCTTTTGGTAAACTTTTTAACAAAGAATCACAAAACCATTCTTCAAATAAAGATGAGGTCATATCTTCATGGTAATCTAGTCTTGATGATTTCACATTTTTTGCAGATAATAAACACTACCCAGTCCATCCTTTCTCTGACCCACCATGACAAATTATAATTCTCTTCCCTCTAGAAACAGGCACGTCCATCTGACACATACTTGAACTGTCCGCCCAACCATTGGTATCAGTATCATGAGTACCATACCACGCTTCATCTAAATAGCATCTTATTCGTCCTTCCTTTCTATATTTTTTGCCATTAAGTAGTCATACCAAAGTTTTTGTAACCTCGGGATTTCCATAATTGTATGATGTTTGTCTATAGTGCCAAACTTAAGTCCAGCTTTCGATAATGTTAGCCACAAGGTTGTTTTACAACAGTGAATATTGATAGGTTGATCATTAATTCTTTTATGCAAGCACTCAAGAGTAGGTACAACATTTTGTCTGTACATAGAGTATATTTGCTCCCTAATAGTATCGTTGTCACAATGATTAACTTTTATCGACGTTCCTTTGTCACTTCTTTGATTGCGAGGGCCTCTGTCAACTTTAATTACCTTATATATTGTTTCTGTAGGCACCTTTGTTAATTTCCATGTTTATTCAATATACTTGGTTTGTCCATCGTTATTTTCTTTCATCAGGGTATGACAGATATTGAGAATGACCTGTTTTGCGTCTTGTGATAAATGCTTTCTCTGCTGTCTTACAATATCACCATCATTATTCACATCGCTTTTGGTAATGAAAACAAGAGAGAAATGGTAAACTGCAACCTTCAAATATGTATGCATCAATGATTAATTAATATTATATGTATGTAAATATGTAAATATTATATGTATTATATACATACCCTACTACTTATTATATTTGCATTGTATTAATTGTTACAGTTAGAGACCTAATAGGTATGTTTATTACCTATGTATTTACTTATTACATACATTACGTAACAGATAATCCTATTAAGTGGTCCGCAATAATTATAGTGCAGAGTAATACAATAACACCATTTGCAAAATTATTAATAATATATAATTAAAATCGTATTTGTTCCTTTTGCATTAATTACCTCACATACTTAGTCAGATATGCAGGTTACCTGTGATTAAATATGGGTCCTTAGCTTGTAGTCAATAATGGATTCGTATTAGGTGAACCACATCCATTCAATAACAATGAGAAAATTATCGCCACAGTGGGTGCAACGACAGTTGTAAACACATTAAAAGTTAGTTTCTTATCATTCTAAATGCACTATACTTAGTTTTCTTCATTCATCAAATTTGGGAAAATTATCTTTCGTGGACATTTGTTGATGATTCAACGAAATGTACGCGAAACGTTTTAAAACACCCTTTTGTAATTCCCTCACTCACATCAATAGTGGTGGTATTAATTTTGTAATTTAATTTTTTCTTTAGAAGATAGGAGTACAACACGAGCGAGTACAGTTCATTTCACATTATAACGACCAGACTAGACTTGTAAGGTTTAAATAGGATTATGCCAAATCCCTTACTTGAAACACTTCTGGAAATGAGATGTGGGCCGTAACAGAAAAATATTCTTTTCCTTTGGAAATGCCTTTCAATAAATTTTTCTCGGAAGCAAGTAATTATAATAATAAGTACAATAATTTTGAATACAATAACAAAAACAATTTATCATCAATTACGAGTATGCTGCAAAACTATAATGTAACGTCTTTACGAAGAAAAACGCTTTATTTGTTATTTAGATGAAGCATAGTATGATAGTCACGACACCGTAGAAATAGGTTGGTGAGATGAATAATGTGTACAATTAACGTTCCTGCTTCAAGAGCAAAACGAATTATTATAGCACATGCTGGTTCTGAAAATATTGGATCGGTGAACCGCTATTATCTGGTGAAAACATAAAATCTTCTAGTCTGGATCAAATTACTACCTTCATTACCTCCAAGAAGCATTATAGTAATGGATAATGCCCCTTACCATTCAAGGCAGATATCGAAAGTACCGAATTCATTTAGTACAAAATCAGAAATACAATTTTTTCTATTGAAACAAAATCTTTATTATGAAGAAAATTATACGAAAGAACAGTTACTGGAAGTTCTTAAAATTAGAACATATCAGAATAAGTACATACTGTATTACGGGACATACCATTTTGCGTCTACCTATTATTATATTTTCAATCCGATTGAGATTGAAATTATTTGGAGCCAGCTCAAGGAGAATCTTTGTCGCAATTCGAAGCCTAAATTTGATAATGTAGTCGAAAAAATTTTATTGTTCAATTGCTAATATATCATCGAAAAATTGGAAGAATTGCATTGATCACGTGATCAATGAGACAAAAAAAAACTAAGAGACATCAATAGTCTTGATTACAGACAATTATAAGAAATTAATAGTCTTTCCTACGGCATACCATACGAAATCTTTACAAGTTAATAGTAATTACAGCAATAATAAAAAGAATTGGTATTACGAATAATTTTTAAAATTTTATACAATAAGGTTTTAAGTCAAACAAAATTTTATAGCACAAATTGCAGACGGATTTTTTTGTTATACTAGTGACGGCCAAGATGCCAGATGTTGGTATGCAAAAAAAATTGCAGAGAGAAATCTCACGTACAAAATAAATTTAAAATATCTTTATGAAAAATAACTTTTTTTAAAACAAGAAAAATATTACGTTAAAAATTCGGTGTATAATTTACCAAACAATTAAATTGCAACTAATTAGAATTTTGATTAACGTGATTATTACAAAAGAACATATAAGTATAATATAAATTTATGTACGCTACAATGATTCAAATTTGAACAGGGATAAAAATAATCTTGAAAGTTAATAAATATATGATTATAAAATCTTCAAAACGGAAATTTAAAAGTACACATGACAAACTCCAATGGACGACTTCATAGATGACGAAGATTAATTTCTCAAATAAAAAAAAAACGTTTCTTTTCAGAACCAACACATTTGTGTTAAAAGAAAACATTAATGATTGCTTCAATGTCGTACTTGCTTGTTTCGTATACTGTATTAATAAATTGTTGTGCTTAGTTTAATTATTAATTCATCTTTATTCTGAATATTATAAGATTTTATTATGTATGTAAAATGTATGTTTAATGTGATTAAAAAACAAATCACATGTTTGTTTTGAAATTTGATTTTTCTCTATTTTTTCATTTTAAAACAAACAGCACTCAAAAAAAAACTATATTTTTTTATAATAATCATTGTAATTTACACATTTCAACAACTAAAACTTTCAAATAACCGTTTTTTTCCTGAATTCAATTTTTCCGTTGACTTAAATATTAGGTTAGGTTAATGAATGTAACTTGGCAACTCTTATTTAACGATTTAACCTATTACTAGTCGTATGACATCACAACCAATCTTAAGACATAAGTGATTTAATCCATGGCATACTCTGAAAACTTTTCTGTGACTCACGATATACAAATTCATACCATATGAGCAAAAATTGTTTCGATAAGGGATGGCCATGGTTGGGAGGATTACTGTCTTTGATAGGTTCAACTTGTTGTTGCCAATTAAATGTCAGTTTTGGTTTGAAGTAGTTTTAATTATGTCAGCTAATCAGCTTGTCATTTAAATCATGTCGAATAAAACTTCAAATCGAAACTGACATTTAATTCTTGTCAAATAAAAATTCAAATCGCAGCTGGCATCCAACCAACATGTAGAACCAACACCTCACTGATATGCTTCAATTGTTGATAGCCCATATTTTTTGACAGCACTGCGTTTAATTTATTAATGAAACGATTTCTCTGAAATTTTGCTAAACGTTTAACTACTATATTTTCCAGTATTTTAATGCTGCTTGTAAAGATAATACTTTAGTTTGTATTGTAGAGATTGCAGTTGAAATGCACACTAGATTAGCTCGAATAAAAATGAAATCTTCTGGAATATTTGGCTTTCTTAGAACTCTGTTTGCTTCTTCAATGCACTGCACTTTTCAGAGTCGAATTCATCAATAATTTTTTTCAGAATTTCAAAATGTTCAGCGTAATATACAGTAGTGTCGATCCCAGTTCTCCATCTTGTAATAATTGGCGCAGGTAGAAGTGGAACGTCCCTGCAATTTCCCGAAACCTCTAAACACGAGTTGGTGCTTTATGAAAAATCTTTTTCACAGACGATATCAGCATATTAACGTCTGGATAAAGAGTACGAACTAAATCAGCTACTCGGTGTAAAACATGTTTGGGTAATCTGTAATCGCAGCCTTTCTTTACAGATAAATGATACAGCATCGCTACAAACTAGTAGTCCTAGCGGCCACAATAAACTTAGAGAATCGTTGAAAAAATCGACTGTTGAATGATTCACTTTGTCCAGCACTTTTAACTTCAGGAGATATGATTTATCTTTTTCTTCATTAACTCCTAATATACCAAATACAAAATTTGCTATCCATCTTTGTTCTACGTCAGTTGCTGCATCCAGCGACACCCAACATAATGATCCTTTGCTTTTTCTCTTAATTACTTAAGTGTTGTTCTATATAACCCGCAAGCGTGATTTTTTCTTAACTTCGCTTCATCTGGAATATTTTCTTTTGTATACTTTTCCATAAAGTTGCGAAAAACTTCATTCTTTAAATTAAAGAAATGCTAACGGATTGTCAGCGCGAATAGAAGGTGTACAAAGTTCTTCACCGAATACCCTGCGTTTAGGTCCATGCCGGAGGAAATTAGAAATTAAAGCATGTCCTTCGTTATTTCCCTTTTACGACTTTTATTGCTTGCATGTTTTCCAGTTTGGAGATGTTGACTGGCTTGAAACTTGAAACAAACGCCCATGTGTTTTAAATAATCTTTCACAAATTCACCTAAAATTGCATTTACGCACTTTTTTCTTTTGGCGTTTTGATGGATGTTAAATCTATTTTAGTAGTACACAACCAATACAGATTGTTGAAATGTAAAAGGGCCTGATCAAATTAAGAAAATCCTTGCTATATTTACTTCTTATTATTCGATTACCCATGTAATCTCCCGTAATTCTCTTAATAGTTCCAAGTATTATAGTTTCAAAACACTAACTATTCTGTTGGCTGTTTACAGTAAATCCAGCTTTAACTTGCTATTCACTTCACCTATCCATTCAATGGTTTAGAAGATTATTTAATGGTCTGCTAGAAAGTGTCTGTTTACGTTTAGTATTCAGTTAATGGGTGTTATTTTACAAGTATGCGAAATGTCTTAGTGCTAAAAAGTTTTAGGAAATGCTAACCGGTAGGCATACAAACAAGAGAAATCGTAAAAATGTAATTATACTAACAAGAACATTAAATATTTGTGTGAAGTCATAGACTGTTTTAAAATAATACTTTGCTAAAAAAAGGCAAAATATGCACTTATACATAACGAAAACTAAAATATGCATTTGCATATGAACTTATGCTAATGCACAATTATCCGTAGCCTAGATACATACTCTGTTATATTTTATATATAGTGTAGGTACTGTCATTTACAAACAAAATACATCATATTTCTGATCACTGGACATGATTTTATTTCCAATTTTATATATTTCATGTGTAATTAATCTGTATAAATGTTTGATAACACCAACACATTTAGCATGCTAGAAACGGGCTAAATCCATCTGCATGATAATTGTCACCAATCGGCATCTCAAGGGGATTAGAAAGGTTTTATATACCAGTCCATTATTAGTATAACAGTGGGCTGGTTGATCTCAATAAGTCGGGTCGTTATAATATGAAATGAACTATCCCACCTAAAACATCAAACAGAAAGGTTTTCTTCTATATCTTCAAGGCGAGTAGAACCCTTTATACTACTACCAAAGACTGCTCTGTATTCAATAATCAATTATTCATATAATTTTCCTTAGCGTTAGATATTTAGTTTAAGTTTAGCTTCAAGTATTCAAATAAAATACTTCGTGACCACTTTTTTCACAGGTTTTCATTTAAGTATTTAGGCTAAATCGCAGTGTTTACGTTCTTACACCCGTGCACAAAGTGTTGAAACAATCCACTAATATACTATCCGGCAACTGCAGCTTGAAAGTATAAAAATACAAAGACAAGTTCCTCCAAATCAAGCGAAATTTTCAATAATATTTAAATATTATATCTGAACCTAATTTTCATTTTTCGTTCATTAAAAAAAACATTTTTTAACATTATTTCAATAATTTAATTTAAAAAAAATGAGTAAATGTACGAGGGAAGATCGGAAAGTTTCTAGAACGAACCAGAAGATGGGTTGTGCGCGCGTACCGGTCATGTGTTTTGAGTGCCTCATTTATTATATAACTGTTGTCAAATTTTTTGACAGATAGTGCAAAAAGTAAATTTGTTATAGCCAAGCAAAGTAAAGCGCATTTCCTTAATCATGAATAAAATCGAATTCCATGCAGTTATTAAACTTTTTTTTTAGAAAGGCTTAAATGCTAAACAAATGAAAACGGAATTAGACGAAGTTGATGGAGAGTCTTCACCGTCGTATGTAACCGTTGCGAACTGGATTGGTGAATTTAAACGTGGTCGAACAAGTACAGTAGATGCATCGCGTTCTGGGGACCAAAAACTTCTACCGATGAAGAAACCATTGGAAAAGTTCAGGGAATCGTGATGAATAACCGCCGATTAAAGTTGAGCGAGATGGTAGAGGCAGTAAGCATACATTATGACCGCGAATATTACATTTTACATCAACATTTGGACATGAGAAAACTCAATGCAAGATGGGGCCACGTTTGCTGTCAGACGCTCAAAAGCAAGCTCATGTGACCATTTCTCAGCAATGTCTAGACATGTTCAAGCGTAATTCTGTAAATTTTTTGAGACGTTTTGTAACTGTCGATGAAACGTGACTAAAACACAATCAAAATGGTGGATAGTACCGACTCCAAAGAAGGCCAAGACGATGCCGTCAGCTGGAAAGGTGATGGCTACCGTCTTTTGGGATTCCCGAGGAATAATTTTTATTGACTACTTGCAACACGGGAGGACAATAACAGGCGCGTAATATGCGTCGTTATTAGTATTACAAATAGGGGTTTGGCTAGGGATAATAATAAAATTATTTTGTAATAATTAAGATAATTCGTGGTGCTGATGAAGTTCCTTCAAAGGTCCAGGACGTGCGTGATGGTGGTTAATTAAAATAAATATACAACAACTTAATACATAAAATAAAACACAGCGGCGTCCTTAAATTGGTATATTTATATTTACATAAGGATTTGAAATTCATATATTTAAATAAAAGAAGTTGATGTATGTAAAAGTCATTAAAGGAGTAATATATACACAAGGGGCGATAAATTAGTAATCGAGAAATTAATATAAAATATCTGAAATGGAAAGGTGAAACAGTAATAAAACGAAGTACTATATACACGCGGAAAGCTGAATAAGTAGATTAAAATTAACACAAAAAATACTCTGAAACGAACGTTAAATTGAGCAGTAATTATGGGTTAATTAATGTATATAAAATAACCTCTGTATCGAAGAATACAGAGCTACCTTTTGATTTGCGGCGATGGCGGCCACGTGGTCTTCGAAGATATACCTTGGTCAAGTATATGCAGAGCGATGTTTTACCGGAGGAATAAGAAATGAGTTAAATTAATATGGATTCACTTAAAAGAATAATATGCATAGAACAATGCAGTTTACCTTAGAAGTTGAAGATCACCTGGGCGGCGGGACATCGTGACTTGGACAGTACACGAGGTGTTGCACTTTCGAACGTTCGAACGAGAAGACCCTGATCGTTGTTCGTATCGAAAGAAAAGTAAAGTTTTGAAAAGGGCTGTTTATGACCTAAGTAGAGGGAGGGATCGATATCTTGAATTATAGTTAAATTAAAAGCGCGACCTGAAGACGTCGTCTGTCGATGTCATAATTATTCTTAAAATAACCCTTGTGACATAAGCTTCCTAACGATATCAAACACGACATATAATAGAAGATGCAAATAATATTAATTAAAACAATTTAACAAAATGGAATGTACTAGAAAGAAATTCGATATTCTAAATTCTACATTACGGTTATCGGTTGACGGTCCAGGTAATAAGGGTCGTCGGCGGTTAAGGTTATAACAAAAGAAATACTTTCTCTTGGACACGAAAATACAGAAGAAATGTTTTAAGTTAATATCGAGATATTCAAAGAAGAAATATTATTTAAAATTACATAAAAATATTTCACATGCTAAGCGTAACATTAGACAGATTGAAGGAAGAAATCAAAGTCAAAACGCCTCATATGGCAATGAAAAAAGTCTCGTTTCACCAAGAAAATGCTCCATCTCATAAGTGGGCAATTGCGATGGCGAAACTGCACGAATTACGATTACAATTAATTGAACATGCGCCGTACTCACCAGATTTGGCCCCTTCGGACTTTTTTCTATTTCCGAACCTCAAGAAATGGTTGGCTGGACAGAAATTCTCATCGAATAATAAAATCATCGAAGCTGTAAATGAATATTTTAAAGGTTTTGATAGTTCTTATTTTTCTAAAGGAATGAAAGGTCTTGAAAAACGTTGGAAGTTACTAGGAGACTATATAGAAAAATAAATATGAGTTTAATACAAAGGTATTTTTAATAATATAAAATATTATTAAAAATCTGGTGTGAAGAACACAAATGCAGGTTCACTATTAATATTTTCTGTGAACGTGTCCGAATATATCCTATCCCCAGAGACGTAGATACGTATTTCGCTTTTCTACAAGCTCATCGGTACGCCCCTGCTGGAGAAAGGATATCTCCAGCAGGGGCGTACCGATGAGCTTGTAGAAAAGCGAAATACGTATCTACGTCTCTGGGGATA
This sequence comes from Melolontha melolontha, assembly GCA_935421215.2. Classification (NCBI taxonomy): domain Eukaryota; kingdom Metazoa; phylum Arthropoda; class Insecta; order Coleoptera; family Scarabaeidae; genus Melolontha; species Melolontha melolontha. The sequence goes on from OW285242.1 coordinate 56,233,056, forward strand.
GGATATATTCGGACACGTTCACAGAAAATATTAATGGTGAACCTGCATTTGTGTTCTTCACACCAGACTTTTAATAATATTTTATATTATTAAAAATACCTTTGTATTATACAAAACTGGTGGGGTTTACCTACTCATGTATGTTTCAATTATTCTGATAAATATGAGTTTACCCTGAAAAATTGTATTATGTGTCTCATTCTAGAAACTTTCCGATCTTTCCCCGTATGCTCAAATTACCATTGTCTAATCTCCCTGAATACACCTAAACTTAGAATTATGTAAATACTAATTTAATAACAATATGAACACTATATCACACACACACACACACACACATTACAGCCAAAAATGGATAAGCTTAGATTTAATTTTCGGAAATTATTAATATGTACGATTTATCAATTTGTACATGCGGTGATCTCTTACGCGTTGTATCGTTTATATCAGTGAACATCTGGCTTAAGAAGTTGTATGGAGAGAAAAGAAATGGCTGTATAAGAAATCTGTGAAGTCTAGCTCTGTAATTATGAATTTAAAAAGATACGTTCGCGCCCAGATCTAGTAATTAGAATGATCTATCGACCTATAAACATAAAATACCATAAACATAAAAAGTCCTATGCACAAACTGACAAGACGTTCACTTTGGTAACGTCTATCAACAGAATAAGTAAACCAGTCTTCCTGGAAGTACCTGTAGTGTGTAAGGGTGTGAAACGAATCTATATATCTGTCATGACCTCATGACCATATATTGTTTTGTCACAAGCACTGCACAACGGCGATTTTTAATAGAAAGTCACAACTCAATATCAATGTCCGTACGAGGGGACGTTTTTATCTTCCCGGACAGACTAGGGCATTCATAAAAACTGACTTACATCTATATACGTATTCTTTCCCTTTTATACTCGTACCAGTGTAATAACTGTAATAAGTTATAATAACCATTATGACATTATACAGAGACGCATATGTTTAGTCTCGTATCTGTGTAATATCTACGTTCCCAGTCAAGAGGGTAAGATTCCATATCATATTACAAACATCGATAACTTATATCCTAAACGCCCGCCTAGGAGTACAGAGACTTATTATAAACATTTTTAAGACATACATATACTTTGTAAGATTAAGAAGAAGTTCAGTTGTTACCGAATCACTGTCAGAGTGCTATTGTAATCAAGCTCACACAATATTATATATTTTATGTTAAATTTAAATATTACTGTCAAAAGTGTAAATAAATAGTTTTTAAAACACAAGTTTGTTATTCGAAAACATAATTGACGCAGTCAGTAATAATCCAGAAAGGTAGAATCAAGAAGAATAAACTTCATTTTCAACCTTTGGTATCAACCATCAATTCTGGATCGAATCGACGAAAAAATAGACTCCGAAGAAACTTAAAACAAATAACTATTAAGATAAAATAAAACAAATTTTATGAATTTCACTTTTTAATTATCACTGTAACGAGTCGTTTCGCACCAACCTGGGCTTCGTCAGACATATAACTAACTTATTTACAAAATATTTTTTATATTCAACACAGGTAAACAGTAACAAGCAAAAACACATGTTTTATTTTACAAAATAGTCAGAGGGATGGGTGCTTTTTATTACGGGATGTCTATACAAAACTTTCGCTACGGTTTATAAAAAAATGTACTGTTCTTAAGTAATAAAACTAAAGGTTTACATTATATTACAGGGATAAAGAATTCTATGGAAAAATACAAAAATACTATACACTATGTAACTGTCTTGCAAATCAAATAAATAGATTAAGTAAGGGTGAATTATTTGTTTCTAATTGATCATTTAAGATCTTGTCAGTTTTCTTGATTTTATTGATTTCCAGTGACTCTAACAAATTAAGTTTTTTGCCCTTATTTTCTATATGTAATATTTTAAATTCTTTGTTAAAAATGTGGTTCGTTGAATTGATATGAGACGCATATGAAGAGTCACTTTTATTATTTCTAAATGAAGAAAAATGTTCTTTGACGCGTACTTCAAACGATCTGTCTGTCTGTCCGATATAAGTCATAGGGCAACTACCGCAGGTTAACTCATAGACCCCTGACTTTTTATTGTTGTTTGTTAAATCCTTATTGTTTTTTATAAATTTGGATAAATTGTTATTAGTTTTAAACGTTGTATTAATGTCAAACTTTCTTAAATATTTACAAATTTTTGTGCTTGAAGAGCCTATAAACGTGATCATTTTAAATTTTTGGGTGTTATTATTTAATATTGGGTAAACTTGTGATATGGCTTTTGTACGGAGTTTTTTATTTAAAATGTTATCTATTATATTACTTTTATATCCGTTGTTGATAGCTATTTGTCTAATTAACAACGGATATAAAAGTAATATAATAGATAACATTTTAAATAAAAAACTCCGTACAAAAGCCATATCACAAGTTTACCCAATATTAAATAATAACACCCAAAAATTTAAAATGATCACGTTTATAGGCTCTTCAAGCACAAAAATTTGTAAATATTTAAGAAAGTTTGACATTAATACAGCGTTTAAAACTAATAACAATTTATCCAAATTTATAAAAAACAATAAGGATTTAACAAACAACAATAAAAAGTCAGGGGTCTATGAGTTAACCTGCGGTAGTTGCCCTATGACTTATATCGGACAGACAGGCAGATCGTTTGAAGTACGCGTCAAAGAACATTTTTCTTCATTTAGAAATAATAAAAGTGACTCTTCATATGCGTCTCATATCAATTCAACGAACCACATTTTTAACAAAGAATTTAAAATATTACATATAGAAAATAAGGGCAAAAAACTTAATTTATTAGAGTCACTGGAAATCAATAAAATCAAGAAAACTGACAAGATCTTAAATGATCAATTAGAAACAAATAATTCACCCTTACTTAATCTATTTATTTGATTTGCAAGACAGTTACATAGTGTATAGTATTTTTGTATTTTTCCATAGAATTCTTTATCCCTGTAATATAATGTAAACCTTTAGTTTTATTACTTAAGAACAGTACATTTTTTTATAAACCGTAGCGAAAGTTTTGTATAGACATCCCGTAATAAAAAGCACCCATCCCTCTGACTATTTTGTAAAATAAAACATGTGTTTTTGCGTGTTACTGTTTACCTGTGTTGAATATAAAAAATATTTTGTAAATAAGTTAGTTATATGTCTGACGAAGCCCAGGTTGGTGCGAAACGACTCGTTACAGTGATAATTAAAAAGTGAAATTCATAAAATTTGTTTTATTTTATCTTAATAGTTATAATGGAATTTCATCAAGTAAAGGCCGAAACAATCATATAAAACAAATAAGTTATTGAGTTCCTATTTTTCTCTCAACCTCATTTACCTTGAATAGCAACAATCGCTTTAATTTTAAGTAACAATAATTTATGACAAGTAATTTTAGTATAGATAATCTCGCTGAATCATTAAGCAAAATGACATTAAATATTCCAAATATTCAAGCAGCCAAAGCCATTGCTGATTGTCTTCCAACGTTTCACGGCAATTATATACAGTTAGAAAGTTTTATTAGCTCTTGCGATGAATTTTATAACACGTATGGTGTCACTACTGATAATAATTTAAATCATTTCGCATATGTTTCAATAAGATCAAAATTAAGAGATGAGGTAGCAAATTACATAATGTGTAGACCAGATCTAAACACTTGGACCTTAATTCGTAAGGGTCTTAGAGATCAATTCGGAGATAGGATAGATAGACAAACATTAAATAGAGAATTTTTACATATGACAAAAAACCGCAATGAAAATATAATAGATTTTTAGAAAGAATTAGACAAATGAAGTCGCGATTAGATTCGAAAATTAACTCAGACTCATCAATTCCGACCGAACGCAAATCCTTGTTTCTTGACCAAAATGAAAGTAACTCTTTAGATATTTTACTTGTTAATGCAGATGATACATTACGAACAAAAATTGAATTAAAAGAACCAAAGACCTTAACGGAAGTCACTGATATTGTCTTTCGACACTTTTATAATACTCAGCGAATAAATTCGTTACAGGATATAAACAAGAGCAGAAATCCAATTAATCCAAAACCAGTTATACCGTTCAATTCTCATTTTAAACCAATGCCTGTTTTTAATACACATAACATATGCATCAGTTAGACCACCGGTTCATATCAATCGACGAAACAATTCAAACTTCTTTCATCAGAATCCACCATGGCAAAAACAACAAAACCGTTCGTATTTCCCCAGTCAACCCATTAATATACAGCCTAAACCACAAATGCAGCAAAAATATTTTACGAATTCGCAAGTTTTTGGCAAACCAAAGAACGTATTTACACCACAAAATTCTTATCAACCTAATTATAGACCCGAACCAATGTCAACAACGGCACGAATTCCATCTGTCCGTACAAATCAAAGTACCAATAATAAAAATAACATCTTTGAAAATCGAGGACCTAGAAACTTTACTCCAGAAGAACTATAGAAGAACAAATATTGAACACGAAAGTCAAAATAATTATGATTATACAGGGTGCTACAGTCATGATGAAAATTCTGAAAATTATTATCAGACATCTCATAGTATTCCCAACAATTTACATTCCGATTATTCTGAAAGTAATCTTTATGATACCTATGGATATAATCATTCTTATCATCCTAGTTATTTCAGCGAAAATAATCCCTCTTATGAATCAACCTCCGAAATTGACCTATCAGCCCAATACAAAACAACATCAAAATTTTCACAGGCGCGAACTCACACACCCGAACACATAGACCTCAATAATATTTCTCCAAATTTTTTACCATTTATTCAAATTAATGAACCGCCCATGAAGCTATTAATAGATACCGGTTGTCACCCATCGCTAATGAGACCGTATATAGCAGAAAAGTATTTTGCCGATACGATATTTAAAACAGACACACCTATTATTACATGTGCCGGTTCATGCAAAGCTCAATTCAAAGCTCATATCCCTGCATTCAAAGAATTTAATTCCTCAAAAGGTGATTTAGAATTCGTTTTATTCAATTTTCATGATTATTTTGATGGAATAATAGGTATCCGTGATCTGAGAAAATAAAATTTAAATATTGATTTAAAAAATAAACTTCTATTTAATGACTACATTGCAATCCCTCTATAATATAGAAGTGACTTTGAAACACAGAAAATTGAAATACCCCCGCTGTCCTCCATTGTAAAAGAAATTAAAACAAATCTTCGGGTATACGCAAATTGCACCCCAAACCCCCAGGTCAATGTAATCCTACAGGTATTTTGCACTCCGGTTTCTTCATTGCCCATTAATCTGACCGGTAAATTGCACTCTAAACATGAATGAATTTTCTATCATATTTTATTCCTATACATATAGTTTAAAATCCAACATAAAAATACATATATAAAAATATAGTCACTAAATTTTACAGAAAAAAAAGGAATGTAGTTTATTACAAAATACATACAATAGATGTGTGAAATACTATGATACATAGAAATGATCATGTAGTTATCCTTTGGGAGCACTATGGTAAGATATAACTTTTAAGAAGGTATGTCTCTGTATCTCTCCGCTTACGGATAATGAGTATGCAAATGATTAAAGTGCAAGAGTGCATTTTACATGTGGGATTAGGGTGCCGGATTTATAAGTAAAGCTCGAGCGGATTCAATAGCGTGCAAATTACCTGTGCCCAATCTTCCTGCCCACGAGATTTCGATACCCGAATTAAAAAATGAGCAAAACACCATTGTTATCCCAGAAAGTTTATTAAGTATAAAGAATGGATTAGTAAAATTTGAAATTACAAATACTACAAATGACACACAAATTTTTGAAATTAATAGAGATTTTCTAACGCCTTTCGCATCAATTTTCATCGAAACCGATTATGAATGTTTTTCTTTCGAGCAATTAACAACTTTGTTTGCTAGTGAAATTGAAAATAATGATGAAATATCCTTGTCCAATGTAAGAACGGATCATTTAAATTTAGAATAAAAACAAGCATTACGAAATTTAATTAACGAATATCAATTTATTTTTCATGACTCTAACGACAAATTGACTTTCGCGAATCAAATAAAACATGAAATTAAAACTATAGACGAAATACCTGTTCAAAGTAAATCTTATAGATATCCTCATGTTCATAAACAAGAAGTTCAAATTCAAATATCCAAAATGCTCCAAGATGGTATTATTCGACCATCACAATCCCCGTGGAGTTCTCCTATCTGGACAGTCCCCAAAAAGTTGGATGCAAGTGGTAAACAGAAATGGAGAATAGTAGTTAATTACAGAAAAATAAATGAAAAAACAATTGATGACAGATATCCATTACCAAATATTTCAGATATTTTAGATAAGTTAGGTCGTTGTCAATATTTCACTACCTTAGATTTAGCCTCCGGTTTCTATCAAATTGAATTACATGAAAATTCCATTCAAAAGACAGCTGTGGAGAACGGTCACTACGAATACCTTAGAATGCCATTTGGCTTAAAAAACGCGCCCGCTACTTTTCAACGTGTTATGGATAATGTATTGAAAGATCTTCAAAACAAAATTTGTCTTGTATATATGGACGACATCATTATCTTTTCCACCTCTTTGCAAGAACATATTGGTAATCTTAGACAAGTTTTTTCCAAATTAAATGAAGCATGCCTTAAATACAACTCGACAAATCAGAATTCTTATGCAAATCTGTAGAATTCTTGGGACACGTAATCACCCCAGAAGGTGTACGCCCAAACCCAAAGAAAATAACAGCAATTGAGAAATTCCCTATTCCTAAAACCGCGAAAGAAATCAAATCTTTCTTAGGTCTTGTAGGTTACTATAGGAAGTTTATAAAAAAATTTGCCCACATAACTAAACCGCTTACACAATGTTTAAAAAAGGGTGTAAAAATCGAACATTCCCCCACTTTTGTGAATTGTTTTGAAACCTGTAAGAAAATACTGATAAACGACCCCATTTTACAACATCCTGATTTTTCCAAATCGTTTAACCTCACTACTGACGCTTCAAACGTGGCTCTTGGTGCAGTACTCTCCCAAGGACATATAGGTCAGGATCTTCCAATAGCATATGCCTGTAGAACCCTTAACCCGGCGGAATGTAATTATAGTACCATCGAAAAGGAACTTCTCGCCATTGTATGGGCCGTCAAATATTTTAGACTTTACTTATTTGGTGTTAAGTTCAATATCCTTAGCGATCACAAGCCTTTAGAATGGATCTTCTCCCTTAAAGAACCAAATTATAAATTGGTAAGATGGCGACTCAAACTCGAGGAATATGATTACAATTTGAGGTATAAAAAAGGTAAATCAAACACAAATGCTGATGCCCTTTCCCGAGTAGAAATCAATCCTATAAATACAGATGATAACGCTTCAATCATTGCGAATCCTGGAGATTTCGAAGATATTCTGAAGGAACTCTCACAATTAGGTCCCCAAGATATCATTCTCACGGATATTGACGATATTGACAAAATCTTGTCCGCCGAATATAGGAAACATCAAACTCCAAATCCTTCACCTACCACATCTAGAGTAACAATTTTACAAGACATACCACTAAAGCCAGATTTTTCGGAAAACGATACCATTCACACTAGCGTAGAAAACCCTGTTATGGAAATTCCTTATACGGAGAAAAATCTAAACACGTTCGCAAATCAAATTGTAATATCTCTGAATAAAACAAAAAGTGAACGAAATATAAAAGTCAATAAAATAAAAGTCTTTGATAATAATCGATTCTATTTTAAAATTTCTGTCCACAACATAGAAAATGATCTCCTAAATGTCATAAAAGATTATTTGGAACCGAAAAAACTATATTGCATATATTTCACACATAAAGAATTAGAAACACCTCTTATAAAAATAATTCAAGAGTTTTTCAAAAATAAAGCCTTTCACCTAGTAATTTCAAATAGCTTTTTAACAGATATATTTGACGAAGAAGAACGCAGATTAAAATTAAAATTATATCATGAAACCAAAACATGTCATCGCGGCATTCAAGGAAATATCAAAGCGATCAAACAATCACGTTACTGGCCTAGTTTGGATAAAGATGTCAAAAGGTATATAAACGTATGTGACATTTGTCAAAGATTCAAATATGAACGTTATCCAACCAAATTCGTTTTCAAACCAACACCTTTAGGGCATGAACCGTTTGATCACATATACATAGATACCTACAAATTCTTGGGACAATGTTTTATTACAATTGTTGACAGCTTTTCAAAATTTGGACAAGCTTACCCTTTACAAGCCCAAATTCCATAGAAACCACCAATAAACTCATATTATTCATAAGTCATTTCGGTCTTCCACGAAAAATAACATGTGATAATGGTACTGAATTCAAAAATGATGTTATTCAAGAATTTTGCAAAATACATGAAATTCAGTTGCATTATACAACAATCTACAATCCTAACAGCAACAGTCCAGTAGAACGCCTTCATTCCACTCTAGCTGAAAGCCTTAGGATCTTAAAAGAACAAAAGAAACGAGAAACCGTGTCAAACCTTATGAATTATGCTGTACTCCATTATAATAACAGCGTACATAATGCTACAAACTATACACCCTTCCAAGTCATTAGAGGAAAACTCGATTATAAGAACCCGTTCGAATTAAATGAGGAAAACAAAATCACACAGTACATTCAAAACCACTCCGAAAATTTAAGTATTCTTAATACAATAATTCATAATAAACTAATAGATAAACAACAAGAAAACTTAGAAAAAATAAATAAAGTAAGAAAAAATCCAGTTATTAATATAAATGAACCTCTCCACCGTAAACAAACAAGGTTTACTGAATCGAAAAAAAGCACTCCACCTTTTATTACTGCTATAGACCCTACTGTTGTAGATGATAATAAAATCAAAATAAATTCCAAAGTTTATCATCAATCGTTGTTGAAACCTCAACGTTTTGGTCCAGATAACGATGGACACGGGTCTGACCAACGCAAAGTTCATGCTAACACTCAAAATGCCTATTTGGTACCTTAGACTCTGATAGCTAAATCAATATTGACTGTCAATTCATAAATTTGTATAAAAATAATGAAAAATTGTATAACACCATATGTGACCAAATAAAAAAAAACATATAGAAAGAGTTAGTAAAATATACCATAATAGCTTTGAGACGTTGAAAACAAATTAAAATATTTTATAGAAAGTCTAATTCATCAAAATGTTGTAGTACGCTTTCTCATTTACTGTCATTTACAGTTTAATGTTACAATTATATTTTTTCCAAAATTTAATCAACAACATAGAGACAGCCTTTACTATTTTCAACTCAAGTGATAGTTACGGCCAAAGCTGTTCAAAATCCATACACCTATCGTTGCTGCCCATACAAATATTTCCAGTTATACTCTGGTCCTGTCTTTAATACTATGACAATACCCGCAGAACCCTTCCTTTTACTCAATAACACAGATTACTGGATTACATCAGAAAAATGTGCAAGAATCGAAGAATACACACTATGCAACGCCTGTTCGCATAGAAGAAAGTCAGTGCAACAACAACAGAACCCTCATGATACCAAATCAGCATCGTGACCGTTATCAAAAAGATGTAGGTGACCAAATATAAATAATACACGAGAAATTCGCGAACCTTCATTTCTCGACTTAAGGAGGGAAGAGTTATAATAACCATTATGACATTATACAGAGACGCATATGTTTAGTCTCGTATCTGTGTAATATCTACGTTCCCAGTCAAGAGGGTAAAATTCCATCTCATATTACAAACATCTATAACGTCTACCCTAAACGCCGGCCTACGAGTGCAGAGACTTATTATAAACATTTTTTAAGACATACATATACTTTGTAAGATTAAGAAGAAGTTCAGTTGTTACCGAATCACTGTCAGAGTGCTATTGTAATCAAGCTCACACAATATTATATATTTTATGTTAAATTTAAATATTACTGTCAAAAGTGTAAATAAATAGTTTTTAAAACATAAGTTTGTTATTCGAAAACATAATTAATAACTAAAGTAGGACACCCATATCTACATATTCAATGTTACACTTATTTGACGAAACACGTCCTCATTAATTATTACATACTTCGCATTCTTGTTTAGTTGAATAACTAGGTTAATATAACATTAAGTAAGTAAGTAGGTGAGGACATGATATATAAACTGAAGGCAGAAGAGAACGAATCAGTCTGGTAAATATAATCCAATCAATCTTGTACATGTAAACACCGTGACATGTAATGTTGCTGTTAAGTATTTATTAAATGTTATTTTATATTGTTTCCGAATGTATATATATTATTTATATATTATATATATTATTTATTATATCAATAAAACCAGTCTCTAATGAGCCCGCCTCGGATATGAAGCGGCAACGACATCATACCAGCATTGCTGGTCGAGAGAAAATCGCTATTATTTGGCGTAGTCTCTTTTGTCCTTCAGATGTCACAAGTTTATCTTTTACCATCTGGTAGAAGAAAATTTCCTACGTTTTTGAAGGGAGAGACATTAAACTTCACTTCATTAGTCAAACTGATGACGTCTGTAAGACAGAAACACGTGTCTTTGACTGAAGTGAATCATCATGGGCATCGTAAAAATATTCTATTTGTTTCTCTGCAAAACGGTTCTCTGTTTTTTGAGATTCGGAAAGAAAAAGAAGTCACGGGTTGCCAGATCCTGAGTATAACACAATCAGCAAAAGCAACTTCTGAAAGTCTTAACTTGCGCACTGGTGCATTGTCGTGGAACAACAAGATAGTGAGTTTTACACTTCTTCTCACTTTAATATAATCCCTGACCCGATGCATCGAGTTTTCATAATACCCTGCATTTACCATACTTAATCACTTATTCAGATAATCAAGCAGCAAAACTCCTTTATAGTCCTAAAAACTAGTTGCCATTATTTTTCTTGCAGAAGGGATGACTTTAAACTTATTGGGGTGTCTCGAACCCTTAACATTCCACTGCATCGACTCTAGCTTCAATTATAGATCATAATGATGGACCAAAGTTTTACCTCCGATGACAAGTCGGTCGATAATTAAATCTGGTTCGTTCTCAGAAAGCGCTAAGAATTGTTCACATGTCTCTACCCGGAAACGCCTTTGCAATAGCGAAAGTATTGGTGGAACCCACCTTGCACTAACGTTTGTCATGCCAAAGAACTCGTGTAGAATTCTAAAGACTGTGGTTTCTGAAACACCTAGTAAACCTGCTAATTATCGCTTGTTTAATCTTGCATCTTCCAGTACCAAACACTTGGTTTATTTAACAACATCTGATGCGAACACAATGTTAAGGTGACCTGGACGGAGATCATCATTCATGATTCTTAACCATTCAAATAATTTTGACCACTCGCAAATAGTTGGGATCAATCCCATATATTGCCAACGTTTTTTCAAGAATAAATTTTTTCTTGTTTTGTAAGAAACTTTATAACGGCTTTATATACGATTTTGTTTATTTTGATAATAAAATCAATGCACGACAACACAAACAGACACATAATAAAATTAATAATGTTGCAAACATTTTGTAAATTAACATGCAAGTTACCAAAGCATACGTGATTTCTAAAAAGCATAATGGAAAATTGTATTAAAACTTGAAGGTTGGTCTTTTATTATAATCCGACTGTATTTCGTGTTATTTTCAAATACGTGCAAGAACGCAATGCACTACTTTTAAGCCACGTCTTTATTTGTGTGATTAAATAATAAACGAAGTATACGATGACTCGATGAGTGTTATTTACATTGGTATACGAGTATTTATTATTATAATGTTAACTTACGTAAGCAAGAATATAAAGTATTACCGTGAATGGTAAAAATACAGTTTTGTACAAAGTAAGATCTACAATACAATGAAAATACAATAGCAGGATGAAAATAATAATCTGATATAATATTGAATTAAACAATATAATAATATCAATAACAAGAAATACATGATGTTATACAGGGTATTACATAACTTATATGTGTTGAAAAGCCCATAAAATCAATTCGAAGTAAATCCATATATACGATGGCAAAAAGAAATTACGACGTATTGTCATTTTAAAAATAACTGATATAAACTTGAGCGTAAATTCAAGTATACAGGCTGTTCCCTGAGGTAAACCGACAAACTTACACAATGTGTTCTAGAAGTGATTCTGAACAAAAAAGTTCATATACACTTTAGCTTATCTTTTTTTGTCTTTAGATTTCAACAAAAGAAGAGAACTGTTTTAGTAATGTATTTAAACATGAAATTACATAACAAACTAATAAACTAAAATAACAATTGCTCAAAATGTTCGCCTCTTCTTTCTAAACATGTTGCCAGTCTTTGGGCCACATTCTGTTTCTTGTTAATACCTATAAGTTCATTCGTAAGGAATCTACACCAGCAACTATTTGTTCGATCAATTCTTCTCTTACCGTTTGGCTTACCGTCCAAAAAAAGTCCAATGGCGAAAAGTTAGGAAAACGCGCAGGCCATAATACAGGTATCCAGCGCCCAGGCAAATATTGACTTAGAAAGGAACTTGCCTACTAAAATCCGGTGGAGCGCCGTCATGTTGATAAAACATGCCGAGGCTAATGATAAATATTTGTCATTTTATTAAATGACTGGCAACATCTGTAAAAAGAAGAGGCGAACATTTCGACCAACTGTTATAATATTAGTTTATTAGTTTGTTATGTAATTTCATGATTAAATACATTACTGACACAATTTTCTTCTTTTGTTGAAATCTAAAGAACAAAAAAGAAATTAAGCTAAAGTGCATATGAACTTTTTTGTTCAGAATCACCTCTAGAACGCATTGTGTAAGTTTGTCGGTTACCTCAGAGAACACCCTGTATAAAAGATGGGGCAGTAATTTGAAATATGTAAAAGATTTAATGCACGTGATTTGTCTAGCGCATGGAATAGAGTTTGCGAGGAAATTAGAAGTGAGTTTCCTTTAGTTAATTCTTTAATTTCGAATATAAAAAAATATTTAAGAAAGCACCTCTACGAGTCCAAGTGTATAAGGAAAAATTGTCGTTGTTCTTCTACCTTCTAAACCGGTAATTATCCGATGGGGAACGTGATTAGATGCAGCCATATTTCACGCGAATAACTATAATCATATAAAAAACATTGTATTAGATTTTTTCTCTCATTCTCATTCCCTTTACATAGTTTACTTTAAAATCATAGTCTCGACGAAGGATTATACATACCAAATATATATATAAGTATTCTATGATCTGTAAAAATTGAAATTTACGTGCGTAAAGGTAGGGTCAGAAATACCATACTATAGCTAACATCTCTTCCTCTATAGTAGGATCATTTTGTTTCGATTGTCACTATCACTCATATTTAAAACCAATAAAAAGTTGTAATGTATCGGTTGCAAATACTTTGTTTGAAAGGACGCCCCGATTGAAATAAAAACTTTGAGACGATGTCGAGTACACAAGTAAAGCAACTATAGCGCGCACCGATAAACACACACACACGTAAAAGCGACGAGCGCCTAGTGCATAGCTTGTATGGATAGCGGAGAGAGGGGGCGCCAGCATACACACAGGTTATATCATTAAAAAAAATAAATCTTAGCTCGTGTCGTCCTATTGAATGGTGTGCGGTAGTTCTTACAGTAGTCCGAGAGACAAGCCACCGCGATTTCTGGAACCGGGAGTACGACATTTGCACGAGCAAAAAACCGTCAGATTAATTTCTGATGATTTTTTTATAACTCATGTATATCGGTTGTGAGAGGCAGCCCTCTCTTCATCCCAAGAAATATCCCCTGCGTCAATCAATTAACGTCACGTGTTGCCAAAAAAAATTTCCTACAAAGAGGAGCCTATGCGCGAACTCCAGATAAAAGCGTGTAATTAAGCCTTATTAATTAACAACGACGTGTTGGAACTTAACGAAGTATGACTTCTCAATCACAGGAACGATCTTCGACTCTCTAGAATAGCTCATACTCGGGGACCAAGGTGGAAGGAAGGCAACCAAGAAGGCTAATATGCAATCGTACTAACAGATATCGGAACATACAGGTTGGTTCTCAAATAATGAAACAGAATAAGAGAAAGACGATAATTTGCGACAAATAAATGAGCGGTTACGGACACGTAACACGATATACGCGCACAGACTGTATACGCGCTGCAGTTAGAGGGGAACGTCAGCGGTATAGCGAAGGGAGGGGAGCGTTGACTGACCGGTCGGCCCGTGATGACATTCAAGAGCCGAGTTTATCCCCGCAGGGCGCCAGTAGATGTTTGACATCTAAAAGGTTTCATACCCCTTACTACATTAATATTCGTATCCTAAATACGTATTTTGATAACTAGGTTATCCTCCTCAGTAGAAAAAATAACAGTGTTGAACATGTAGCGTAATAAAGTTAAGACAAACGGCACGAAACACTTTGCAAGCCGTCCACACTCCATGTTCAAGGCTTTTATACCTTTTTTAAACGATGCTTCATTAAAGAATGAAATGTTACCCAATAGGATATGTGGTGGTAGCATTATTCAACATATTATTATGAATACAAATATGTTTTAACATATTTGTATTATTTATATTCACAAATACTTGATGTGTTTACACATGAATATGCCATCTTATTAGTATTCTTATTAATACGTAATATACGAGGGCACCTCAAATTTTACCTCAATTTTATTTTTTTTCTGAACATAATTAAAGAGATACTGAAAATCGGTTCTATATTCATCGAAGTAGGCATGTTGGCTAACGTCATGAACGACTGCAACTTGATTATATTAATATTATCAGTTGTATTATGAATATCATGAAACAATGTGTCAAATTCTGTTGCACAACATATAATTATTAAATTTATTTTTAGTGAAGCGACTAATATTAATTAGATTTCAATATCATAAACTTCATAAACAATTTGTATAAGAGTGTTTGTTACTCTTTGGATGGTGTAAATCCTTCTAGGATGTAATGCCAAGTACTATATAAGTAAATTGTAATATTGCGGGTTCGTGAAGGACTAATGTAATGTTGATTTTGCCTCGTGGACCAAATGTTTGCAATGACTCCGGCTTCTGGCTGTGACGCTTCAACGTCAGTTATTAGAATCACGACCCCGATGTTGCTTCACGCTGCGCAGGTTATAAGGCTGTATACACTTTACTATTTAAATCTTCGGTGACTGTTTGTTAAATGAATAAATGCACTTTAATCTAAATATATTTATTTGCACTATATACATTTATTTTAGATCTACAACGACTTATACTAAAATGTGCTGTTGAGATTAGTGTCCTTTGTTAAAGTATGATTATTATGATGTTAATGTGAGACCGTTGTCTTAAGACTGTGTTATTTGTTATAATGTTAGTGTGAAACTGTTATGTTCAGACTGTGTTAAAAGTAGGTAAGAATATACGACCGCTACAAATATTACATAATTACACTTTAATTCAGCAAAGATGATCCCTGCGTCATCATTTAATATTGTATGATTCAAACCAATACTTCACCGTCATGATAAATACTGCAAATTGAACATGAAAGTTATAATGACAATTTACGTAGATTGACAATCAAGGATCTAGTTTTAGGTTATGTATAATTAGATAATCAATTTTATTATTCTTCAAAAATATGTAATATAAATTAAGTAGTCTTTTAATGTACTATATTAAACATATATCATAATAGAAATGATATTAGAACTTTATTGAGAAATAACGTGGCTACAAAAGAAACAAAAAATAAAATTTATTTACATCAAATAATGTGATTATAACGGGTGGGGCAAAAGTCCCGCTACCATTTTGATTGCCTATAACTTTTTTGAAAGAAAAGATAAGTAAGTTTGGTTTTCATAAAAAGTTTATTTGCTCTTTGCATTTTTTTTCGTTATGATTGGAAAATTATATCGGCTAAATGGTGACCGCGATTCGCTATGCAACTTTCGGCTCTCTTTAAGGCATTTTTCATGACATCCTGCAACATCTCAGGCTGAATTTCTTCAATTTCTTGACGAATATTCTCTTTAAGATGTTGAATCGTTTGGGGCTTATTCACATAAACTTTTGATTTTAGAAAACCCCATAAGAAAAAGTCAGGTGCAGCTAAATCCGGAGATCTGGCTGGCCATGCTAAATCGCCAGTTCGCGAAATTAGTCTTCGTGGAAAAACGTCATTCAATAATTGAATTGTTGAACGAGCTGTGTGTGCTGTGGCCCCATCCTGCTGAAACCACATTTCCTCGAATCATGTCTTGGTACCGTTCAGCAGTAACAGTAACTCCAACACCTTCGTCAGTTTCAAAAAAATAGGGACCAATGATGTTTCCAGCATGAATACCACACTATACAGTTGTTTTTTTGTGGATGCAATGACGTTTCATGAATTAATTGAGGATTCTGTGTCCCCCAAAACTGACTGTTCTGTTTATTGACGTGGCCACTGAGAAGAAAATGGGCTTCATCGCTCATTATCAATTTAGACGAAAAATCATCAATTTTATCAGACAGCCTTAGGATTGCATTACTGTACTCAACTCGTTGATTATGATCTCTCGGTAGCAATTTATGGACTAATTGAATTTTGTATGGGAACATTTTCAAATCAGTTTTCAAAATTCGCCTTAAACTGCGTGCAGACATGTGTAACTGGAAACCACGTCTCCGAATTGATGTTTCTGGAGACTCTGCAACACTATCGCGCAGCAGAGCCACATTTTCAGCGTTACGAGACGTCCGTTGTCTTCCAGAACGAGGCCTGTCTGCTGTTGTACCGTACTGTCGAAAATTCGCATGTAAACGATAAATTGTGGTTTTGTGAGGCACTGGACGATTAGGATATTGTTGACGCAATTTCCGCTGAGTGGTAATAATGGAACGATTATTTTCAATAAATATTGTCACTATTTCTTCTCGTTCTTGTGGCGTATATTTATCCATGATAAAATTTGGACGTCTACACAACACAATGGTTAAAGCTAAACTGAACTAAACGTCACATAACCAAGATGGCGAGCAATCAAAATGGTAGCGGGACTTTTGCCCCACCCGTTATATTTGTAAAACTGCAGAGTTAAGTTTTTTTTTGGTTATACATAAGATAGAACCAAGGTTTCTAAATGTATAAGGTTGCCTCGTAACTCTCCACCAATAATATTTTTACGAGGAAAAGCGTCACTCAGCGTGCCCATTCAAATTAAACGATTTTGATTTTAATCTGATCATTAGTTAAATATGTAAAGTAAATCACTGTTTTCTATAGACAAAACGATTGTTTTATGTACGAACTAATCACATATACTTACACAAAGTATATCGTTCTTTATTTTAAAATATTGCTATAAGTAATGGTTAATGAGTCATTAACCATTACTAGCAGTCATTAATATGACTGCTAGTTATTGGTGTACAGTTATGAATCAGCATTTACTTGCATTAGAATAACTATAAACAAATTTACAGTTACGGATATGTATATTGCATGTCTGTTTCATTTATTATAAGTATTATAACAAATGCGTTATACGTGATTAACGTATTAATATACTTAAACCTTTTTTGTATAACATTCATATAACATAAACACTCAAGTAATTATAGATCCATTACGAGCTTATCAATTGTTTAGACTCTAACGCTCACTAGTGTTATTTTCTATGAAATGTTTTGTAAACGTAATATATTTTTATTAGCATTGCAATAATCATAATCATTTAATATATATAGTTCCAAAGTCGCGAGAACAATTTAGTTATTATTGCCGAATCACTGTAACACAGTGCTTGTAATAAAGCTCATTTAGTGTTAAAGTCTAGTTTAAGAAATTGATAAATGAAATAAACCTTTTTAAAAAAGTTGAAGAGTTTTATTTATTAAAAGAAAAACAAACTTAAACAAATTTGTACGCATGGGTGTAAAAAATATTTAATGTAAATATTTTTGCCTAAAAATGCACTTATAAATTATAAAGGAAATGAAGGTTGTTGACTTAGTGAAACACCGTCATATATTAATTAATTTAGTATTCTAGTGTCGCAACCCAGTTCTTCCAATAAACTGTTATTACGGAGTTAATTAAAGGTTTTACCATCAGCGCCTAAAAAAACGGGTACAACATTGGTAAATGAACTGACGTAACTTTTCAAAAATTGTATAGTGTGTTTTGGCTTTTATGTCAAGCGATGTGCAAAAGTTATACCGGGTTTTTCTTTTGTAATTACTAGAGAACGGACACGCTTACCACATGACGCAAAGCCCAGTGCAGTACTGGCGAAAGGCTGTATTTCTAAAATATTTAATTTTATTTATATAATTGGAAAACGAACGGGTGGTGATCTATAAAATTACGAAATACATATTTATTTGTTGAAAAGTTGTATTTATAAAGCTTTTAATTTTATTTCTATAATTGGA
Organism: Melolontha melolontha; assembly: GCA_935421215.2. Classification (NCBI taxonomy): domain Eukaryota; kingdom Metazoa; phylum Arthropoda; class Insecta; order Coleoptera; family Scarabaeidae; genus Melolontha; species Melolontha melolontha. The sequence continues at coordinate 56,251,577 of OW285242.1, forward strand.
ACATTTTTATTTGTTCATTTTGTCGTTCAAGTTGAGTAAAGGAGTATTAATATTGACTAGCAATAGTTTCTCAAGGTTTTCTTCTGTCAATTTTGTTCTCTTTGAATTAAGTACATCCTTATAAATAGAAAACGTCCTTTCTACATCGCAACTGGTTATAGGTGCATACTGGAAATAACTTGAAATACTGGAAATAATTGGAAGATGTTGCTTAAATGAAAAGAAAAGGAATGTACGTGTTATTTCTCTAACGAAATACGATAAACTTATTTATTTTATCTACGTACACGACACCACTGACAAACACTATATTCTCCGAATACAATAGCTGGGTTGTCCATTGTTATCGCTGCGAGACCAGGTGGCCGAGTAAGTCAAACAAATACTTCATTGAATTACGCCGGGATGTACTGAGCGACGTTATACACAATTCCAATTGCCGATTGCGTTTTATGGATATTGCATCCGTTCTCTAGTAATTACACATAGGTATAATACATTGACTGACTTATTTTCATTTCCAATTACTAAAGCCGGCAGACTATGTGCCCGGTGCATGGTGACATGAATCATGTCAGCATGTGTACTAAATATTATTTTGGATACTATAATATAAATGTTTTGAAGGTGCATCTGTTATTGCCAATAATACCACTTTTTCTTTAGAATAAATATTTCGTTCATTGTTAGAAATACAAAATAATGTTTTTTTTTTATTTTGATTTAGAACTGTAAAATATATGTTCAAATTCTGTTATCTCTTTGATAAATGCATGTATGGAAATATTTAGGAAACTACTAAATATATGTTTTTCTGCTCCGATATGTAAACAAAGCGAGAGGAATGAAAAATAATATTTAGTACACATGGTGACATGATTCATGTCACCATGCACCGGGCACATAGTCTGCCGTCTTTACCAATTACACATAGGCATAAATATATGGTGGCGTAGGCAACCAGCACCAAAATCTACGTAAAAACAATACATTAATTCTTAAATAGATTGCCATGGAGAATAAATACATTTTTTTTAATGTCACATATTTCTCAATTTTTATTCATTACAAAAATCTTAAATTAAATATCTTTGATTGAAAAATAGATAATTTATTTAAATCATGGATACGTATAGCAAAGACGAAAAAGTTTCAATGGTAATGTGGTATCAGAAGAATAACAGTTTAAGGACGGTCAAAAACATGTTTGCCGTTTTTTAGATGTAGCCAGGCATTTTGGAGAATCTTACAGTTTGGTGTACAAAACCCTAAAAGAATTTAAATATAAGCCATACAAGGTATCAAACCATAAGGAGCTTTCAGAGGAAGATAAAGTAAAACGAACTGATTTTTGTGGAAAAATGTTTAATATGTTAAATGAAAACGAAGCAATTTTAAATAAAATAATTTTTACTGATGAAGCTACATTTACCATAAATGGTGAAGTCAACTCTCAGAATTTCCGGTTAGTATCCTACATTTATCCATTGAAAAATATTAAATTTCATTTCCATTAATCCATTAGGTATTGGTCCCGTACAAATCCTCATGCCCAAAACCTAACCCGAACACAGTACCCTCAATCTTTTCTAAAAACATAACCTAATTCTTTGTGGCTTTATTTTCTTTAGTATTACCCACTGTGGCCAGTATAAGTATAAGTTTTGAAATAGATTTAAAGAGTTTCATGTACATTCTGTGTGGCAATCTAAATAATTTCCCTTTGAATGCTTAAACATTCATATTTTTAATAGTTAGAAAATATAGTAAGATGAAACTCATTGAGTTATATCTTTAGCTAATAGGACAAGGTTGGGTGTAATTTTAATAAAATAAATACTTAGTTTACTTATAATACAAAGATATTTTTAATAATATAAAATATTATTAAAAATCTGGTTTGAAGAACACAAATACAGGTTCACTATTAATATTTTTTGTGAACGTGTCCGAACATATCCCTCCCCAGAGACGCAGATACGTATTTCGCCTTTCTACAGGCTCATCGGTACGCCCCCGCTGGACAAAGGATATCTTCAGACACATTCACAAAAAAGAACCACATCGCCATGTCACAGAAATTATCCAGATCGAGCGTAGAAGTAAATTCAGCGCTGCCTGTTGTCAGACAGCCGAAGTACCTCGCCCTGTCCACATAACCAATGCGAACCAACGACGCCCTTCCAAAGTTGGGACAGCTGTCTCTCTACGAACTGCATTTTGTTTGTGTCTTCACTCATACTACGGACTAACCGCATGTGTAATGTATCAGAATAATTGAAACATACATGAGTTGGGTAAAACCCCGCCAGTTTTGTATAAACAAAGGTATTTTAAATAATATAAAATATTATTAAAAATCTGGTGTGAAGAACACAAATACAGGTTCACTATTAATATTTCTTTGTGAACGTGTCCGAACATATCCCTCCCCAGAGATGCAGATACGTATTTCGCCTTTCTACAGGCTGTGTTCTTCACACCAGATTTTTAATAATATTTTATATCATTAAAAATACCTTTGTATTATACAAAACTGGTGGAGTTTTACTCACTCATGTATGTTTCAATTATTCTGAGACTTTACTTATTAATATTTTTATTTAGGAACAATATTATATTCAGATTTTTTGGTTTTAGTCTTGCACACCTTTGTTCTATTATTGAACGAGCTGTACTATACACTCTCACTTTCCGCTGAACTCGCTCGAATACAGAAGTATTTCCTAGCACATTGTTTTAAGGGTTTCAGCTCCATTCCTGTTACCTAAAAGAAAATCCAAATAAAAATGAATTTACCCTTTTTTCTTAAAATTTACCTTCCAAAATAAAAGATAATCTACGTCCTGATTTAAATTTGGCCTTTCGAAGTATTGCCCTATAGTTATTATTACATCGGCTGTATTGATTTTACTTTCTCTTATTCTTTCTGACAGTTAATTACATTTTGTAAACGTCGCGGCATTGACAGCACCAAATCCAGGGTAAATTCCGGCGTGATATTTTGCCATGCTTCCATATTGCGTTGCTGTAGTTCAAAGCGACTTTTAGGTCTAAAATTGGCGGTGTGTATAATTTTCGTTAATCTTTCCCAAACATTTTCAATAGGGTTTAAGTCGGGACTCTTTGAGGGCCACGGTAAAACACTTACATCATATAAAAGTCTTCGACTATTCGGGCTCGGTGGATTGCACAGTTATCCTGAAATTATAAAGTTGCATTATTGCTGAAATATTCAAGCTTTGTATTATATTACATGCTGGTATGTAAAATTTTCACCAAAAACCGCCGCTCCTGATGGTAGCTTGGCTTGTTCTAAAATTCTTCTTAAGCTGGTTCAAATTTGACATTTTAAATTCTTCTTCTTCTTCTTCTTTCAATAGGCGTATCGCCTGTTTAGTTCCGGTTTCTTTGTGGCGGCAGTTCTTGTGAATTTGATTGCCAGCTGTCTCGCCAGCGTTTTGGTGGTCGTCCTATGGGTCTTCTTCCGTGAGGTATGTTGTTTCGTACTATTCTGGCCATTCTGTCGGGAGTCATTCGGCTGACATGGTGGTTCCATTCTCTTCTTCTTTTCCGTATCCATCTGACTACGTCATCCGTTTGACACTTCTCCCTTATATCTGTATTTCTTTGCCTATCATGTAATGTGTATCCTGTTATCGTTCTTAGAGTCTTCATTTCGGTTGTTCTTAGTATCCTCTTTGTTATCGTTGTTTCCGCTCTCGTCTCCGCACCATATGTCATCACCGGTCATACGCATGTTTTGTATATCCTTGATTTGCATTCCGTACTTAGGTGTTTGTTTCTCCAGATTGGATACCTAAGATGTCCCGATATTGCTGCTGCTTTGTTTACTTGTTTCCTCACCTCATCACCCAAGAACCCTGCGCTTGTAATTCTGCAACCAAGGTATTCGATTGACATGGTTTGGTCGACGGTCTTATTTTCTATTACCAATTTGCAGCGTACAGGTTCTTTTGCTATGGTCATGCATTTGGTCTTGTCTATGGAAATTTCCATGTTGTGTTTTCCTGCCTGTTTGTTGAAAGCATGTAACATTCTTTGTAGGTCGTCCTCTGATTCCGCAATAAGTACTGCGTCATCAGCATAGCATATTATATTTATGTTGTGTATGCCCATCCGATATCCTAATCCGGTGTTCTTTACAGCTTTCACCAGCTCATCCATGATTGCGTTGAATAATAAAGGACTGAGACTATCGCCTTGACGGATGCCTGTTGTGGTTCGTAGGTGTTGCGTTAGGGTGAGGTTTGTGCGTATTTGCGTTCTTGTGTTCGTGTTTAGGTCCTTAATGAGTTCTACGTATTCTTTCTTCGTATTATTGTTTTCCAGGATCGTGATTACGTCTTTTAGTTGTACTCTGTCGAAGGCCTTAGTTAGATCTACAAAGCAAAGATAGGCAGGGGTGTTGTACTCTAATGATTTTTCTATCAGTTGTCTGAGTATGAATAGAGCGTCAGTGGTAGATCGACTTCTTCGAAATCCTTGTTGTTCTTCGCTTATTGGCATTGTTGGGGTTATTTTGTCCGCAATGATCTTAGTTAGGAGTTTTAGCGAGGTGCTCAACAATGTTATCCCACGGTAGTTTGCTGGATCGGTTTTGTCTCCTTTTTTGAAGATGGGTATTGTTACGCTGTTCTTCCATTCTTCAGGTATTCTTCTATGTTGTAGTATGATATTAAACAGTTTTGTGTATTCTTTTATGGTGGCAGTTCCTCCATTTTTTATTAGCTCATTTGGTATTTTGTCTTGGTTTGGAGTTTTCCTATTCTTAAGTTTCCTCGTTGTCTCTCTTACTTGCTCTTCGGTGATTTGCGTGCACTCTTCTGGTGGGTCGTTTACTTCTCCCAAGTTTCTTCGGTAATTGTTCTGAGTTGTATTGTTTCATTCGTTTCCCGTTTCATGCCTCTTAGTAGTTTCCAAATTCGTTTTTGTGCTCCATACATGTCTGCTTCCATTTCGTTACTGAATTCCTGCCAGTATTCTTCCTTGATCTCTCTAACCCTATTATTGACCTTGTTCCTAGTTTCAATATACTTATTTCGGTTTTTTTGAGTTGGAGATTCCCTGTATTGCAAATAATTTTTCTTCTTTTCCCTTGTGATATCCTTGACTTCCGTTGTAAACCAAGGTTTATTGTTCGGTCTACTGTTCTGCGATACCGTGCGTGTGCCTAGGGTTTCTTCGGCGGCTTTATAGATGTTTTGTTTCAGCTTATCCCATGCTGTTTGGGGAGTGTCGGGTTGTATTATTGGGTTAAGAGTAATGTATTGTTTGCATCGGTCTGCGTATAGTTGTTTCGTATTTTCCTGGTTGAGCAATTCTATGTTGAATTTTTCAGCTCTTGTTGTTGGCTTTTGTTTCCTCAGTGACATTGCTATTCGTAGTTTTCCTAGCACTAATTTGTGGTCTGTTCCAATGTTGGCTGAGGACAGGACTCTTATATCTACTATTTGTTGGGGCATGAACATTCTGTTTGTGATGATGTAATCGATTATGGATTTATTTTGTCTATTGTCGTAAAAGGTGTATTTGTGTTGGTCTTTACATTTTAAATTACTTTATTTAATTGTCATGTTAGTTGTCAGGAGTTGTCAGATGCGTTCAGATTTACACCAAACAAAATACTCGTGTGCCAGTTTTTTTAGGCGCCGACAGCACAGTTGCGCCCGCTACAAACTAAGACACCGACTTTTGACACATTCTGTCAAATTAAAAAAATTCGTGATTTGTAAATTTGACTTTTATCCGGTATGGTTATGTTAGTGTTAGTTTAATTTAAGTCAGAAGCGTACACAATTTTTAAAATGCCTCATTTAAACGAACTCCAAAAGTAGATAATTAGAACTAGGCTAGAGGACGGCATGAGCATTAGGAACATCGCAAATGAAATAAATGTTGATAAAAGCACGACAAAACTCAATGATATATAGTTCAAAAAGTATAAGTTTTCAGTTCAAGGTCAAATTCGAAGCATATGATTCAAATCAGTACTGCAGAGTCAAATGAAGTCAGTATTCAATCGCGGAAACAACCGTTTGTCATCATAAAATATAAACGTCATGTTTCAATATTGTCAAAATTTTAGTATGTTACTTGCAATATAACCAAAGAAAGCATATACATAACCTACATGTCAAAATAATAATAATGAGTAAAGTGGGAACATTAATAGTTCAAAAGTATTGTTTCTTTTCTAGTTCTGTATAAATATATTCTATCCAAGAAAACTATGCCGAAATTATTACTTTAATATTTGAACAAATTATTTTAAATGTTATTTATAATTATAAATTCACGAAAATATTCGATCAAAAATTGATTTAAAAAGAAATATTTCAAGTCATATCAATAGTGAAATGAGGTATTGAAAAGATCTTTAGTGTTCAAAATGTTTGCATTATTAAGAATGACATACCTACCAAAATCATTTTCTTGCACTATATCTGGGTTAAGAAGATTGGGAATGTATTAATTTGATGAATAATTTAGATTTCTACTTAACTTATATATTGTTTATATCTTAGATAAATTTACATATATTGGAAAAGAATGTAAAAGTTATGTTCGTAACTCTTTGAAAAATAATTAAAACCTTTTGAAAGTTGTAAATATATGTTGTCAAATTAAATTTATAAAATTATACATAAAAGAAACATTTATATAGTCTACATTTAATATTTTATTGTTTCTTAAGAAAATAATGGTATAATAATACAATCCAAATCCATATTATTCTTTATTAGATGAAGATAATATTTAACAAACACATGAGGATTTTCTGATAACTACATTTGATAATTTTGCAGGTTAGTACACTACCAATAAGAAAAAAACAAACTTCATTCATATAAAACTTTGCCACGAGATCTTTATCATGTAATGTTTCGTTGAACCAGTGGCAGTAATTTCTTCGCTGCTTTATATTATGTGCATGCAAATGATACACATTGATGGTTTTTATGGCAGTATTAATGTAACCATATTAAACTTCTACAAAATATAAATACAAAAATATTTTGTCAAAATAAGATAGTTACCTGCTTATTAATGTTTAGTGGAACTTTTATAGAAGTAAACTTCCCTGTTTCATCCAAATAAAACCTCAAAAATATTACTTGTATTATTTGCAATAGGTATGTTATTTTTAATGTAAATGGAGTATATATTACAAAAATGAATGAAAACTAGTCAGTTTTTGATTCTGACTCAAAACTTGAGTCATTTACATTATTATTGGAGCAATCTCTGCCCTGCCAAGAAATTGCTCCTGCTCATGCCATTTTTTAATTAAATTTTCCGTATGCCTAGCACAATTATACCAAGTAATTTCATCACACTGTTGCAAAGCTTCATTCCACATTTCTTTAACTCTTTCATCTGAATAACCATTTCTTCCAATATTTGAATTATAATAGTTTTTAACCTTAGTCCAAATCATTTCAATTGCGTTCAAGTCACAATGGTACAGAGGTAATCTTAAAACTTCATGTCCACTCACATTATTTCACTTATAATAAATATCTTCTCTTCTTTATGATATTTTACTAATTGAATTAATTCATTCTTAGTCATTGCAGGTGAATAGCTTCTATCTTTTTTTCTCAACCATTCCATAATTTCTGTTTTTTTGAGGAGGTATTTGGTTGTTTATTTTGACTAGCGCTATGATAAGGAGCATTATCTATTATTATAAGTGATGGTACCTCAAGATTTGGTATAAGCTGATCATTTACTCATTGCTTAAAGGAGTCACCATTCATTTCTCCATGGTAATCACCAGTGATTGTTTTTGATGGAAAAATCAGACTAACTCCTTTAATGAAGCCATTTTCTGTGCCAATATGTATAATAATAAACCGTTTACCATCATAGTCTTTGGGTTTCCTAACACTTTTTATATTATCATTTTGCCAGGATTTCATTCTATTCTCTTTCGAAAAGATTCAAATTTCATCAAGGAACATAAACTGACATAAAGTTGAATTTAAGTTATTCATATATTCCCTTAAAAATACATTTCTCATTCAGACTATATTTAATTTCTCTGTGAGCGCTCTCCTGTTAACACTCTTTCTTATATTTAAAACCAATATCTTTAAGCAATATTGTTAAAGTAGTTGTACATGTATGAACAAATTCTTTCATAGCCAAAACATTGCTTAAATTTTTTAAGGTAAGATGTTTTTCTGAAAAATTTTAACATGTAATAAATATTTACAATATATTAAAAACATACTTTCTTTATACATGTCATAAACAGTATTTCGAACTTCCATTTTAGTTGCTACTGCTAAGTCCTTAGTTTTTGGCTTCTTACAAGACCTTTTTTTGCTAGGAGACGATAAGACTGGATTCTGAATATTACGATGTTTAATAGTGTAGACCGTTCTACTAGAAATATTAAGGGCTTCTGCTACCCTCTAAAATAAAACTTATTTCATAATACCGCCTTATCTAACTGATTATGTGAATTACCTCATGAACGCGGTCGATGGACATAAATGGTCCACCATTCTCCTTTACCTGTTCATAGGCTGTAAGATTTAATACAAGCTGTTTCGCTTGAGAACCAAGAGGTTTACTTGGCATCTAAGAAATATTCTGTAAAATAAATAGGTTAGAAATGTCAAAGTAATAATCAAACAATTTCGTACTTATTGCCACTAATTGATATTACTATTTATTATCAGTATTGTTCTCAAAAAACCAGATTTTGTAATTTTTGATAAACTAAATATTCAAATTGGAAGAATGCTTAACCTAGAAGTCAGAATACCGGAAACAAAGTCAATAAACAACAATATTGAAATAATTTGACAAGTCGAATATCATAAGACTATCTCCTAGACAACCTATCCTTTTTATTTAATATAATATTTCAAAGACGTACGTCTTAACTCAAAATGACAAACGTCTGTAGTATTACAGCGCGTGTTCATGTGTGTTAGAAAGAGATAAAGTACAATTTGCGGTTCACACTTGGGCAGTACGAACTGAAAACTTATACTTTATGAACTGTATTGTCCATGCCAATACTTTTTAAATAATTAATACTTTTTGCCACCCACTTATTTTGCTTTTACAGATTTAATATTGTCATCTTGCTGGGGTTTTTGAGAGTTTTCATATTGAAAAATACAGATTTCATCAAGAAAAACAAATTGGAATGCATTTTTATTTTAAAAACGCATATATTGTTGCAAAAACATTACTTGTATTTCAATTTTATCCATTTTTCAAATTTTTTATTTTATACGCCACTGACTTTCTTTCAGTTAGGTGACATCTTATAAACTTCAATAATAAGACCATGTTACAAAGCCAACATTTATTATATGTGTGTTATATATGTCAAATTGTCTGAGTTTGTACGGGCCGCAACTGTACATGTTTAAAAAATGGGTTCATAAATATAAATAGACAACTAATCAACTAGACAGAAAACGCATAGCACGCCCGATGACGCGCAATATGGCGGTCTCCACTAGTTACGAGGCATTCGAGGCAACCTTACCTATTTACTAACCTTGAGATAGAACAACACTATTTATTGGCCGGGCTTTAATCCGTTTTACTGTAGCTATTCCTACTTTCAATGCATCTGCTATTTGCTAAAAAAGATTCATTGGAATTTGTAAGATGTCAAATTACTCATTCTTTACCTCTTGTAAAGATGTAGTGGATATTAGAGGATCACCATTATCTTTCTCTTTTGAAAATATTGCAATAAATTTAAAACAAAGTTCTTGCGATTGTGAACCTAATGTTCTACCACGTCCAGACATTGTAGTTTATGAGAATTATGACACAAATGCAAAATATTTCAATCAAATACAAACGTCAAAGAGTAATGTCAGAAAAACGGTGTTAAAAACTAGACGGAAATGTATAAAATAATAGTTTTAGGTTTGAACAGGCAAAGCTTGTTTTTAAAAAGAAATAATTTTATTACATTTTAAAGCAAAAGTTACAATACGACTGAATTAATAACATCAAAACATTTTACAAGTAATCTTACAAACTAGCGTTCTCTGTTCGTCTATTTCTTTGTTGAGATAAGGCACGCGCGTTCTTCCTAGTACAGAGTCGTATGATGTCCATATTACTCCTCCCCGCTTAGAAGAGCTCTTGGGGGTCTCCGTCAAGAGTTTGGTCCGTCCTTGAATGTTTTAAATTCTTGGAAATAATTTTTCCTTTTCTAAACAATATAAACGTGATTAATAATAATATTAATAATACAATGACAATTGAATTTCCGTATGTATGGCTCCTTATGTGTCCTTTTGGTTCCTGAACTTCTTTCTTCTCAATATATCGTATTAATTCCTTTGCTTCAATTTTGTAAATAAAATTATGATAACTTTGTATCATACGGACATCGCCTAATTTATAGGGCAATATATAATTTTCAATTTCTTTCACTTGTAGTTGGTTCGTTGATATTGTCATTACTGCCATCAGGATCATCTTCAGGTGTTTCATCCTGCAACAGGGGTTTACTTATAAATTTTCTTTTCTTTTTAATAGCATCTTTTGAATATTTTTTGTTTTTATTTGTCTCTATCGTCTTGTTGTTGATCTTTACGACTTTCTGTATAGAAAATTTCGGCTTTAATTTACCTTTCTTATTTCTTATATACACGTCTTTATTTACTGATATTGTTTCGACGTCTTTCCTATTTTCATTCGAATTTTGACACATTTTCTGTTTTGCTTGTTCGATATTCTCGTGAACTTTTGTATTAATAATTTTGATTTGTTCTGCTCGATCATTTACAAATTGTTGTGTAATACGCTCTTCGTTTAAATCAAAATGCAAGTTAGTTTCATTATGCCCATTTATAATTTCAAATGGTGTAAATTTTGTCACTGAATGTATACTATTATTATAACATAAAATAGAATTTAACACATGACTTTCAAAAGGTAATTTACTTTCTATTAACCTACATCTTAAAGATTCATTTAGTGAATTATGAAATCTTTCGACAATGCCATTTGATCGTGAATTTGCAATTGATGTAAAGTGTAACTCTATTAGATGCAAACGACAAAATTCTTTTAAAAGATGATTATTGAATTCTGTTCCTTGATCAGCAATTATTTTATTCGGTATTCCGTGATGACTTGTAAATCTAATTAAATTGTCGATAATTGTTTGAGCATTTTTATCGTTTATGATATACGCTTGTGCATATTTAGAAAAATGATCTACTATAGTTAATAATATACGCTTTGCTGCAAATAATAAATCTATGTGTAACTGTTCGAATGGTCTCTTCGGTGTATACGTTTTTTCAAAGGGTTGTTTCTGCGGTATCCTATCGTATTTTCCTAGTTGACATACTTCGCAATTATTTATATATGTAGTTATAGCTTTTTCCATATTAGGCCAGTAATACTTACGTCGTAGCGATTCATGTACTTCATTAACACCTCTATGTGCCGTCTTTCCTTCATGGTAATATTTTATTTTTGTTGTTTGATCTTCTTCATTTTCAATATCTTCAACAACTTTATTTCATATTTCGAATTTAAGTTTAGTGAACGAATCTTGTATTATCTTAATGATATCCCTTTCGATGTTTTTGTGTCTAAAATAAATTACGTTCTTTGATTTTGGAGATACACATTCTTTTAGAGCTTTTACAATTACTTCGTAATTTGCTACTAATGGCAATGTGACGTACATTCTACTTTTATTAAAGACTTTAATTGTTTTAAATATAGGTTCTGTTATGTTTCGGGTGGCGTCTAGTATAATTTGGTGATCGCCTAAATTAAGGATTTTCTCTGAATACGGTATAGATATTTCAACTTCACCAGTTGCCGAATGTATCGTATTGGCGTCTTCATTCTTTGATTGTTGTGATTTTTCATCCGTTAACATTTCTAATATATCGTCCAATTCTTCTACATCTAAATTCGCTGTTGGAATCGAGTCACCATTCTGCACTAATAAAGATTCTGCATCACATTCGTTCAATGTGTTAACGTAATTCTCTGTTCTCTGGATTTTTATGCGGGATAACGGATCTGCTTGATTGGTTTTTCCTTTTTTATATTGAATTTCGTAATCATACTCACTAAGTTTTAATCTCCAACGTGTTAATTTCGAATTGGGATCTTTAATTGAAAATAACCACTGTAGTGGACGATGGTCTGTTTTTATTATAAATTTTGTGCCATATAAATACGGTCGGAAGTGCTTACATGCCCTGATGATAGCAAGCATTTCTTTTTCAATAGTTGAATAATTTTCCTCCGCTGGGTTCAAAGTTCTTGATGCATAAGCTATTGGATGTTCTTCTTGTGACAATACTGCTCCGAGAGCATAATTTGATGCATCCACAGTTAGTTCAAACGTCTTTTGAAAATCGGGATATTTTAATACTGGGTCATTACATAGTAAACTTTTACATTTCTCAAATGCGTCCACAAATTCTGGTGTATGTTTTACAATTTCTCCCTTTTTTAGAAATTTAGTTAATGGTTTCGTAATATGTGCAAAATTATTTATAAATTTGCGATAATAGCCTAACAGTCCAAGAAAAGATTTTATCTCTTTTTGTGTTTTCGGTATTGGGAATTTTGTGATACTTTCAATTTTTTGTGGGTTTGGTTTAAAACCATTGGGTGTAATAATGTGTCCTAAATATTCTGTTTCTTTGCGCAGAAACTCGCATTTATCAATTTGTAGTTTGAGATTTGCATTTTTCAATCTCTCAAATACGCATTTAAGATGCTTTATGTGTTCATCTAATGATGGTGAAAATACTATTATATCGTCTAGGTAAACTAAACAAAAATTATTTAAAATACCTTTCAATATATCATCCATTACGCGCTGAAATGTCGCTGGCGCATTTTTCAGTCCAAACGGCATTCGCAAAAATTCATAATGTCCTTGTTCGGTATTGAATGCTGTCTTTGGTATCGATTCCGGCTTCATTTGAATCTGGTGGTACCCCGAAGCGAGATCTAATGTAGAGAAGTATTGACACCTTCCCAATTTGTCTAATATATCTTCTATATTCGGTATTGGATATCGATCGTCGACCGTTTTCTCATTGATTCCTCTATAATCGATTACCATCCTCGTTTTTCTAACACCGCTTGCGTCTAATTTCTTATTCACGATATGTACAGGTGATCCCCAAGGACTTTGACTGGGTTTTATGATGTTATCCTCCAAAAGTTTTCTAATGTGTTCGTTTATTTCTTGTTTTTGCATATACGGGAATCTTCTTGCCCTCTGGAATATCGGTATTTCATCCTTTGTCTTTATTTCGTGTTTAATGTCGCTATTACATGTTAATTGTTCATTTGGTTTCTTGAAGATATCAATGTATTTCTTACAGAGAAACAGTATTTTCGATCTTTCTTCTGTGTTGAGATGTTCTGTACGTACCATACCATTTAATTTCGATAATTCTTCTTCTAAGTCTACCTCGTATTTATAAATATAATACTGCTCTAGTGGTGTAACAGATATATTTCCTAATTCAATTGATTGTTCGTTTTCGGACCAATTTTGAATTTCTACTAAAGCTTCACCTTTACTTACTTTTGTAATACATGCAGGAATTATTAATGAATCTTGTGATTGTTTTTCAATTATTACATCACCTTCTGTATAGTTTACAGGCACTGTATATAATTGTTTTGTATTTCCGGGGATTTTAAATAATTTAGGTTTCTTAAAATGCATAGGAATTGTATAATTTTGTCTAAATAAAACTTCTTTCTTTGAATCAATATTAAATTCCATCGATCTTAAATCATCTAGTCCTAAAATTCCGTCATAAAATTTATGAAATTTCAACATAACCATTTTTAAAAACCCTGTAGATTTTAATTCCGAAAAACATGGTATCATTGCATGTTCACGTATTAATATTGTACCTTTTGCCGTTCTTAATTCTAAATTTTCTTTAACTATATTATGCGGATAAAATTTACGAACTATATCGGGATCTATCATAGAAATTGAACTACCTGTGTCGATTAATAATTTAATAGGTGGGTATTCGATATTTATATAAGGTAATTCATTTAAATTTATGTTGTTGAGTTCGTTGGCGAGGCATGCAATTGAAAATTTTCGTCTTCTTGCACTTCGCTGATTTTTGGAGTTTCTTCGTTTTCTTCATTATTTTCGTTATAATTCTCTTCGTTATAATAATCTTGATGTCGCATAGGAACGTACCACATTCCATTTTCTTCATTGTATATCGCGTTTTCTTGATCTACTTCGTGATTATGTAGTTCTTCTACGGGTACTCTAGGTGGGCCGGTAGCTCTGAAGAAGTTACTTCTATTCGTTGTGTAATTGATTGGTTTTGCGATAGCTGTTGATACTCCTGACATCGGGGTTGGTTTTGGAAGTTGCTGTGTATTTTGATTTGGCTTCCAAACATTTTTCGGTGCTCCAAATACTTGTTGCGCAGATGGGTATTTTATGTGTTGATTGTTTGAATATGGTTTAGGAAAATTTGGAATTCCTGTTCGAGGAAATGAATTTGTTTGTACAGGAAATTGCAATGGCGGGATATTTGGTAATTGTTGGACAGGTGGTATGTTGTTGTATGTTGGATACGTTGGGAAATATACAGGTTCTCGTGCATATTTTGAAGGATAATTAGGTTTCTTTTGAATATTTTGATTTAAAGAACTTGTACGTATTCCTTTAATAGCGTTTGATCTTGTCTTGAAATTTTCTGCATCTTGTACTAATCCGATTGCTTCTTCTAATGTTTCTGGAACGCGTGGCCTTACATGTACTTGTATATCTTCTGGTAAATTTAATAAATATACTTCTAATGCAGTTTGCGCATAAATTTCTTTTCTTTCGTTCTTATTTGTAATAGTTTCATTATGAGTTAATTTTGTCATAAGTTTCGATAAAAGGTCTTGTAAACGGTAACCAAATTCAATTGTACCTTCTTTAGAATATATCCGTGTATTATTAAATTCTTGTACTAATTGTCCAAAATCGCGTTTGTCGCCGAAATATTTATTAATTGCGTCTTTAACTAATGCCCAAGTATTTAATTCGGAACGTGAGCAAATTAGATCTTTCGCTCTACCCCTAAGTTTACTTAATATAGTTTGAAAGATGACGTCTTTTACCTCAGTTGCATTACTGTATTTTGTGCAAATTCGATCGCATATTGTTATAAACAAATTTATTCCGCACATTTCGCCTGAGAAGTCCGGTATTGAATCTAACTCGATGCGAAATAGTGAATAATTCAATGCCATTTCGTTTGCGCTTTCTCGCTTGTCGTCTACTAAACTAATACTTATTAAACTATCGATTAAATTGTCGATATCCAGTTTGACTTGCAATTGTTTCTTTCGTTTGTTGTCTGTTCGTATAAATTACGATTTTCTAATTAATAGAAATTCACTTAATTGTTACCTAATTTTTTTACTCTAACTTGAGATTTGACTTCAATGAAAGGAAGTTTGATTTCAATAATCAGGGAACCGTATTGTAATCAAGATGGTACTTACTTTGCGCTGTTTCCCAGGTTTTCGTGTTGGTTTTTTCTTCTTCCAAAGTGTTGACACACACCGCACTAATTTACACTTGAATATTAGCACGTAAAGAAATCCTACTGACTGCGCCAGTTTTAGGTTTGAACAGGCAAAGCTTGTTTTTAAAAAGAAATAATTTTATTACATTTTATAGCAAAAGTTACAATACGACTGAATTAATAACATCAAAACATTTTACAAGTAATCTTACAAACTAGCGTTCTCTGTTCGTCTATCTCTTTGTTGAGATAAGGCACGCGCGTTCTTCCTAGTACAGAGTCGTATGATGTCCATATTACTTAATACAGCGTCTTTGTCTCGCTCGAGTAAATTCTGTGAATCGTATGTTGTCGTTAGCACCTTATTATAGTCTATGTCACCCAAACTTCGAAGTATTGCTCTTATGGAGATTGCATTTGTTGTTGCCTAATTTCTAACAATAGGGTTATTTCATTTATAGATTGGCTATACGTAAGATATTGATTTATCGATTTGACATTCAAAATGCATGTTGTTTACCTTTTAAGTTAGAAAACTCTCGTCTTAAATCTGTATTTACAAGACGTTCAATTTAGTTAAAATCATTAATGCAAAAATAGGTAGATGTGCATAAATTAAACAAAATCGTTTCGACATTTTTTTTTAATTCAATAATGTAATTTTATTTTGGATTATTTTATAAATATGAGACATTTACAATCAAACAAAACTAAATATACACAAAAGATGACAGATCGAAAATTTCAAGTGACAGGGAGTATATAACAAACACAAAATAAAAATTTTCCCCTAGAGACAAAGTGCGCCAAAATAAATGCAACGTCGTACTGTTAAAAAAAGATAGTTATATGAGCATCGCTATAAGTTAATAAGAGAGGCTATTCTCCATAAAACCCAATACTTCGAAGTTTGGGTGAAACAGACTATAGAAACATATGCATTCGCTTATGCTATCTTTTTTATACAAGTAGATATTATTTCTTATTTGAATGTAGACACAGTTCTTTGATAGAACTATATATTAGTAGTGAGCCAGGGATCATCTTTGCTGAATTGAACTGTAAATAGGCGTATTGGTTGAACAGTGAATTCCTTGACGTCATAACGGGGAAATTTTTTAAGTTTACGATAAGGACTTAAAAATATAATTCGTTCCATATCGTCCCTTGTTAAAGTAATAAAATTTATTATACATATCTATGAATCGTGATCTTGAGAATGAATATGCAGATTAAACCCTTTGTGCCCTATAACCCAAGGTAATAAAACGAGCGGTCTAATGTATAAAGCAATAAATAAATTTGGAAAAAGATGTCGATTGTTAATAACCCTAGGTAATAAAACGAGTGGTCCAAATTATAAAGTAGGTAATAAATAGGTTTGTAAATGTACAGAATTCTTAGAACTTAAAGAAAGTTTTACAATTTGAATAGGGTAATAAAATGATGTTATACAGTAGTTAAAATTCGAAAATGAACGTTAAATATTTATAAAACCGCAAATGCTATGTTTGAATTCTGTATCCTACATTTACTTTATATTTAACCATAAAAAATGTTTGAAATTAAGATATTACAAAAGGATATTAAATCTATTCTCAACAACAATAATTAATAATATACTGCGTTTTTCTAAGATTGCCCATAGATTTCTTAAATACAGTAGTACCCCCATATCCGCGGGGGTTTGGTTCTGTGGTCTTCCGCGGATACTTAAAACCGCGGATAGTAGCGAACGCTTTATTTTCGAGTACAATATGAAATATGAAGCAAAGTTAAAACAATGAAACTAGAAGAAATAAGTTATATAATATTTATTTAAAATAAATAAACAATAAATAAATAAATATTCTTGTGCTATGGCACAAATAGAATTTAAGTTTAATAAATATATAAGTTCATACATATGTACATATAGTACATATTTACATACACAACAAGAAAATATACAACAAGAAAAACTTTATCATCGTGAGCTACATATTCATTTAACTTCCTCCAAGTCCAAGTTAGCAGTCGATTGTTTACTTAGATCCGAAGCAAACGATGTTGATGGCTGTGCATTATCGATAGTTTTGTCGACTTTTTCAAAGAACATTGTTATTGGTAGTTGTCGTTTTTATCTTTTCATTTCAATAAACAAATCCTCCAAAGGTTTCAAGGCTTCTGTTATAGTGCGAGTAATTTTTATACTGCGTTCCATTATTGGATCATATTCTACTATCTGTTCTTTTAATGTTTGAGCAGTTCGAAATATCGCTGAAAATTTTTCAAGCGTCCATGCTGGCGGTTCTTGTTGACCCTCATCCTCTTCGTCACTCGCTTCTGGAGAAGATTTCACAAGGTCTTACAATTCCTCGTTGGTGAATACTTGATCCTCTTCGTTTATGTCATCACTGAGTTCCTCTTGGGTTATATCGTTAAATCCTTCTCCATCTATTTTCTGCGCTATGTTAAATATCGTTGTTAGATGTGAATTAATATCATGTGTGTCTTCAGAACTAAGAACGATGTCATTCCACAGATTTTTCCAACATGCTATTATCGTTTCTGACTTTAATTCCTCCATCGCTCCTTTGATAAATAGAATTGCGTCAGCAATTGTAAATGACTTCCAGCATTCCATGAGCCCGATATCAGAGCATTCGTTAGCCATTGTATACAGCATTTCGAAAACCTGTCGAATATATATGGCTTTAAAGCATCTAATGACACCTTGATCAAGGGGCTGAAGCAATGAGGTCGTGTTAGGTGGTAAAAAAAGCACTTCAACATTTTTATCTTCTGTGCCTAGTGACACAGGATGCCCAGGAGCATTGTCTAGTATCAGCAGCACTTTAAATGGTAATTCTTCCTTTTCCAAATATCTTTTCACTTCCGCAATAAAGCATCGATGAAACCATTGTGTAAATAGAACAGCCGTAACCCACGCCTTTCAATTTGATTGCCAAAACACAGGCAGGCAAGCTTTATCTTTGTATTTAAGAGCACGTGGATTCTGTGATCGGTAAACAAGTCCGGGTTTAATCATATGACCAGCTGCATTTGTACAAAATATCAAGGTAAGTGTATCCTTAATTGCTTTAAAGCCTGGTGCACTCTTTGCAGTCTTATGAATAAAAGTCCGTTGAGGCATTTTTTTCCACATAAGACCAGTCTCATCGCAGTTAAAAACTTGCTTAGGATGATAATTCTTTTCTGTAATAATTTGTTTAATTTTTCTAACTATAAGAGTTTGTGAGGGGGTTTTTCTGGAAACTGGGCAGCAGCTACATGATCAGCCGACGCAGATTCCCCTGTCATTTTTATATTTTTTAGATTAAACCGAGTTTTAAATCTATGCAGCCACCCCCTACTTGCTGTGAATGATTTTCCTTCCTCTTCAGTATAATCTTGGGTCTGCATATCTTCATATAAAACCAACGCCTTTTGTTGTAGCACTTTGCCATCGATAGGAATATGTTTTCTTGTCATATCTTCCACCCATAAATTTAAGGCATTTTCTACCTTAAGTAACACTTTATTACGTATTGTGGTTGCAACTTTTGCAGTTTGGGTTGCACTAGAAAAACTAGCTCGAATCTTATCTTTGTTTTTAACACTTCTCGTATCGAAGATTCGTTTTTATTGTATATTTTAGCAACAGTTGCAATAGATTTTTTTTCTATTTCAATCATATTAATGATTTTTATTTTTTCACTAATAGTGAGCATTTCACGTTTTCTTTTTGGTTTAGAAGCCATTTTAAAATGATTTTCAAATTTACTTGCTTTATTTAAAAACTATTGCAAGCACTGTCTTGTCCGACAATTCGAATAGTACTAAACTCGTAGTTAACAGGAGCGTTTATATGTACAAGTAAAAGCGAGTGGCACCTTAAGCACGTTCCAACTTGTTTAACTTATCATAAGAGAGCGCCGAATTCAGGGGATGACTCATATATACGACGATATATCGACAAATGCTCCTATAGCTTTTATATTAATTGATATAACGCGTTTTCTGCTCATCATAGGTAAATCGCGGATGACTGAAACCGCGGATACGGAGTCAGCGGATAACGGGGTACTACTGTATTAATATTTTAACCACATATTAACTCAGAGTAGATTTCAAAGCAGTTGACGCATTTAGGTTTATTATTTTAAGGCGTCTCACTTCTGTCAGGTGTTTGTCAACACATTTAACGCATCTTGGTTCTTTGAACCTGTTGTTTTCTGTACGGCCATATCCTTGACATCTTTTACATGTGAAATCAGGTTAGATCGTTTTCGTAGCAGAAGGCCTTTTCTCGTGTATACTTCTCCCTTTCTTACTCGTTTCTGAATATTTGTCACTTGCTCAATGGCATATCCTTTTTGCCTGAGGTGCTCGATGAGCATTTGCTCAGTGGGATCTACTCCTCTACCTTTTACGTTAATAGGTCTAGTATTTTTATCCTCATATTATATAGTGCTCTATGCACTTTTCATGTTGTACCTCTTTTAATCTTTTGTATTCTTTTCTAGTAGCTACATTAATCTTGTGTGATACAAATTTATGTGTTTGGCAGTAAAGATTCTTATTGAGGCACTATTTTGTATGTTTAGTGTATCCTCATACTTTTCAGCCCCTACTATGTTTATAGACGGGGGTAGAGGTATCTTCTCTTTTTCTGATTTTTTTGGTGTCATTTTTTTGGGTTCTTGTTGATTTTACTGTTTTTAGGGAGCGGTGTCTGGTGTGGAAGTCGCTTTACGCTCGTTTCCTCTTTTCTTCTGCACCATCCACTCCATTTCTCTTGCAAGATCTTCCTCATTGATTAGATTCTCGACTGTTGTCTTGTTTTGTTATTCACATTTTTTCTAGTAGGAAATCTATTTTTTTTTAAATCGACAATTTTTACTTGGAAATTATTGTATTGATTAATTCTGCTTTGCAAGTCATTCCACAGACTTATTTCATTTGAAGTGGAGGAGTAATTTTATTCACTGGGACTATTGGTTCCCTGTATACAGGCTGTCCAGAAACTCTCCTGACAAACGAAGACCGGAGTTTCCTCAGATAATTTTAAGACAATTAAACCCAAATTCACCTAGTCCGAAAATGCTTCCTAAGGGAGCTAGATTTCTTTGAAGATGGCGCCTTGTATTTATTTTTTTTTTAATTCCTCCAGAACGCTTCTATTTAGAAAAACAAAAACTGGTATGCTTATTTATCCTCCAGAGATGAATCGATTCCATCAATTGCGAATTTCTAGTACCGGTCATAGGCGTCCGTTTTGGGTAGGTCAACGGTTATTTTAAGGTATAACTTTTTTGTCTTTAACTTTTAAGCATTTGTGACACTAGATTATTAAATTTTCAGGTATTCCAGTACTAAAAGGTACTCTTACTTTAAGTCGGTAGGATACACTGTTTTCTAGAAAAATCGATTTGTAAATTTTTCGTTTTTTCTTCATTAAAGTTCAATTTTTTATTTTTTGCAATAGTTAGCTCTGAACTGCCAACAGAAGTAAAACCTACGTTTTTCATTGTCAAATTGTTGTCAGTTCGCGAAGTTTATCTTTTCATTTTTTACTTTGTGTTATTCAAACACAACGATTTCAATTTAAAAAAAAAATGGTTTTTACTAATGAGGAATACGCCGACATGCATTTAGTTTATAGCGAAATTAGGTGTAACGCTCGAGCGGCGCAACGTAGATACGCTGAAAAATTTCCCAATCGTCAGCATCCCACTCACTCAACATTTACAGCTCTTCATCAACGATTAAGAGAAACAGGTTCAGTGGTCCCAAAAAATAATGAAACAGGGAGACATAATGATGTACAGCAGAACATGAAGATGTTATTTTAATGGAAGTTGAGGAAAATCCAGAAATTAGCGTTCGAAGACTATCTGCCATGTACCCCACAATTTAAAAATCTTCCGTAGGAAATATCTTACACAAAGAAAATTTATATCCTTTTCATTTTACAAAGGTGCAAGTACTGCTAGAAGGAGATTTTCCTGCTCGCGTAGAATTCGCTAGATGCTTACAAAATCAGAAAAATCAAGATGAAGATTTCTTCAGGAACATTTTGTTTGGTGACGAAGTTACATTCTCAAAAAATGGAATTTTTAATGTACATAATGCACATTATTATTCGTACGTTGGTGACAATCCCCACGTTGTTCAAGAATTTAAGCATCAGCATAGGTTTAGCATAAACGTCTGGATAGGAGTAGTTGACGATTATCTACTTGGACCTGTGGAATTACCTGCTCGTTTAAATGGTGCTGATTACTTACATTTCCTGCAAAATGTTTTTCCTGATTTGTTAGATGAGGTGCGTTTAAATATTCGGCAAAACTTATGGTTTCTACAGGACGGCTGTCCGGCCCACTTTAGCAGGAATGTACGAGACTTTCTAGATAATAACTACGAAGACCATTGGATTGGAAGAGGAGTTCCAGTTGCTTGGCCAGCAAGGTCGCCGGATTTGAATCCTTGCGATTATTGTGTTTGGGGATACATAAAAGCATTTGTTTATTCCGTTCCGATACAAAATCGCGCACAACTCTGGCTAAGGATACAAGATGCTTGCAACGAATTTAGAAATAACTTTGGAATTTTTGCAAGAATTCGGCGTTCTCTAAGCAAAAGGGTAAACTTATGCATAGAGACTAATGGTCATCACATCGAGCAACTTTTGTAACAATCTACCTTTGATATTTGTTCTTTTTTTGTTAGTTTCGTTCCATTGTAATAAATAATTTGTTTTTAATTTATTAAATTAATTTTCATCCATGCCTTGATAGTCCAAGTCAACTTCGTCGCTAAAAATAAGTAGGTACATAATAAATTGAACTTTAATGAAGAAAAAACGAAAAATTTACAAATCGATTTTTCTAGAAAACGGTGTGTCCTACCGACTTAAAGTAAGAGTACATTTTAGTACTGGAATACCTAAAAATTTAATAATCTAGTGTCACAAATGCTTGAAAGTTAAAGACAAAAAAGTTATGCCTTAAAATAACCGTTGACCTACCCAAAACGGACGCCTATGACCGGTACTAGAAATTCGCAATTGATGGAATCGATTCATCTCTGGAGGATAAATAAGCATACCAGTTTTTGTTTTTCGAAATAGAAGCGTTCTGGAGGAATTTAAAAAAAAATAAATACAAGGCGCATCTTCAAAGAACTCTAGCTCCCTTAGGAAGCATTTTCGGACTAGGTGAATTTGGGTTTAATTGTCTTAAAATTATCAGAGGAATCGCCGGTCTTCGTTTGTCAGGAGAGTTTCTGGACACCCTGTATAATGCGGGATCCATGACAACCGTCGTCCTGGCTGTGATCATAGGTTGGTGATACTTCGCAATCGCTTAGTTAGGCATTTTAGCACTACACTTTACCGTACCCGGTTATTTTCTTTGTACTTGCTACACGTGCATTGACGGTCGCCCACATGTATGCAGCAGAGGGTTTGCGTTTTCGTTTCAAATATTCGGAGCAACGGGACGCACAACCCATTTTAAAATAATAAATGAATTAGTGTAGTCGGTCGCGTTGCGATAATATGCACTTGTTGTACATAGCCCTTTTAAGGTTCAAGTGATTTATTGGCCTATGACCCTTCTCCCGAGGAAAACATGACACATCTTTCTTCTTCGAAAGTCAGACGGCAACATGAGAATAAAGGATAAAATAGATAAAACAATGGAAGACACACATGTCGTTTCAGAAAAGCAAGAAGTACTCGAAATCTTATTTTTACGATACGGCAAATCCATAAGAAATAATGAATTAGTTCAAATAAGGAAATTCGTATATGTTACATAGACTTCGAAAAGGCATTCGATATAGTGCATAGACATGGCATATGGAAAACGCTGGAAAAAACAGACGTATGAAAACAATATAAACAATATAAATTTTATTAAAATAAATAATGAATAACACTGGCCAACACGATTTTTGCTGACTTCTAAGTGAGACATATTTTTTTATTAATTCGGGTGTGCTGAATACGAAAATCATATTAATTTTTGCGTATCAATAATCATTAAAAAATTGCAAGAGTATTTGTGAAAGGAAAAGCAACAATCAGGGAATCAATTTTCGTTTGTAGCACTTTCTGTTGTGTATTTTGGTTTGGCATCATATGAGGATCCTATCTTGCTTGGTACCGAGTGTCCATGATTAAATCTTGATGAAATCTCTCGCCTTGTTCATCGTTTACAGGCACCTAAATTTTCGGGAAACCTATCAAGATGACTATGGAGGAAATGAAGGAAATTGTTCGCGACCATCGCGAATGCAGTCCAGACTTCTTCCTCAGCTTTTTTCATAGAGTTGATGAAATTTGGATCTCTCATTAAAGTTCTAATTTGAGGTCTATCAAATGCCCCAGCTTTAAAAATTACTTTTTCTCTATCGACTAAAGGTTGACTTATAATATCCTTCTCCAACATTTAGGAATCTCCTGGGAGGCCAATGTTTCTGAATCCAGTATTGGTTTCTAGCTCGACTATCCCAGAGGTACAAAAAGCACGGAAATTTTGTATATCCTCTTTGAAAACAAAGTAAAAAGTTTACCATTTTGAGATCCACACAGAAAACTGAGTTACGGTCTATACATTTTAGTAATTTTATAACCTTCTCAATGTCATCATATGTTTCCTTTAGTTGAACGGAATATCCAATAGGAATTGAACCGAAACATTTCCGTTGTGTAGTAGGACACACGTGAGGCTTCTGCTGGCACTGTCGATAAGCAAAGGCCACTCACTTGGGTCATATTTTACAACGCCCATTTTAGTTAGTAAACCTGGCACATTCTTACAATAAACAAATTCCCACTCTTTTTTAAAATATTTGCACCAGATCACTTTCCCTGCTTTGATAAAAAGTTATTTTCGTACTTTGTTCGAGTAGGTTCTTTTCATTTAATCTTGAAGCTAGCAGTTCCGATGATTCCTTTGATAGACCCAAATCCCTTACTAATCATTCTATTCTGCTTGAGTAAAACGTGGTCCATTATTAGAAATTATATCTCCATAGTCACAATCTACATCTGAATCTTGCTCCTCAATAGCACCTGCCATGTCTTCAGCAGACAAGTACTCAAGTGAAGGAAGCTTTTCATAAACTGACACGAGTATTTCATCGGAATGAGGCACTGGTCGGGAGTCGATATTAGGATATACAATTTTATTCTTATTCTTCTTATTATAACCGAAGGTCTGAACTAAAGAAAAATAGAAATCATATACGTGGTTTTTCGGTTCACGCCATATCACTGGAACGTCAGAAGCTAATTTATAGCGTTTTCCCTTCCTCCACTGCCGCAAATTTTCCATACATGGTTTACACACATTATGTGGAGCCCATGACTTGTCCTGATCAGCAAGTTTTGCGTCAAAATAAGCCAAATACATTTTCTTAACGAAAGCAGTAATAGTTACCCTTTAACTGGGAACGGTGAAGCTGCCACAAATGTAGCAGAAAGAATCGGCACTATTGACACATCTTCGAGTAGCTGACATGATACAGTTTCTTTCCTAGCAACTAACATGTAACTAACGTTTTAATATCACCCTTGTTTACTTTTGAATAGTGGTCAATACTTTTCAATAAAATCTCATTAAATCCTAATATGTTCACTTAATGAACAAGATTAGCTTAACAGACTTGCATTTCTTTATAATTGTTTATTAGTTAATTACTTCATTAAGTACTTATATATCATCAGATACAAGTGACATTCCAAATACATTTATTTCATTAGCATAATAATCACATAAATGTATTTGGAATGTCATTCAATTCTTTGAACAATTAAGAATTTGCTGCATTTACGATTTTCAAGAATTTTGAAATTGGCAAACAAGAAGTGCCGTAGAAATAAAACTTGACGTGTGTGTCAGATCATAGTCAGCAGAAAAAAAATTAATTGTTGCCCAGCGTAATCTAAAGAATTTTCCACCAAAATAAGTATTAAAACAAATATGTGATTTGAGTCCGCTCTTAATTCCATTTTTAATAAATGAACCTATAAATAAAGCAAAGAATAATATGAGGAAGTTAAGAATTGAGTATTAGAAAATAAAAGAAGTAAAAATTACAGATTTAAAGTTCGAAAACATAAAACTTCTAACTAAAAACTAAAGAAAATGAAATTTAACATAAAAATAAATGCAAATAAAACCAGAAGCATGATAACAGGAACAGAGAAGACAAAAACATAATGTAAACGCAATGGAAATGAGTTTAAAAAAAAATTCAAGGCAAAGCAAAGAGAAACGATATAAGAAAATGAGCCGTTTAGAAAACAATTAAATATTAAACTAATAGAAAATAAAATAGTGGAAGGCGTTTAGCACATATTTGTAGCATGCGGGAAGAAGGATACAAAAATAATTTAGGAGACAATAAAAGGAGAGTGAAAGAATACAAGACGAAATAAGAAAAGAAATAGAGGAAAGAGATTGGAAATTATAAAAGAAATGACAGATAGACACAGATGGGAATAAATTATTATTATTGTTATTATTATTACATATTTAAACTTATACTTGGTATTTTAATTAGTCGTAATTTTATATTCCTACCTACTACTTTATTCTATACATAAAATTGTTCAATTATTTAAATACAATGAATTTTCATTCAATTTGTTCCTACCCAATGAATACAAACTGCAAACAGAAAAAAGTTAAATAATATCCAAATAGAAATAAAACTAATGGTTAAAATCTTCACTTATTAATACGTAATCGTAAAACGACAATTGCTTCGCCAGCACAGTGGCTTCAAGTACTTACAGCTAAAGAGCACGTTACAAACTAAATTAAAAATATGAAATGGACAAGGTTAGTATTAAAAATTAGTGAAAAGCCATTTCCATCAACGGGAACTTACAGACGCGTTTCGCTCTAATTGAAGCTTATCAATGTACGGTATCTCGAAGATAGTCACAGCTTCTCACTTCTCTACTTTGTGTATATATAGTTAACATTCTGAACTTACTGCAAATGAGAATTAATGAATATTAAATCCCATTTTTACATGTCAATGTCGCCTTATGTGATGCATTAATAACTACAATCCGACAAACCAAGTTTGTACTAGCATGTATAACACACCTCGTCGCGACTACGATCTTACAGGTTGTTAGGATAATTAAAAATTAGTGAAAAGCCATTTCCATCAACGGGAACGTACAGACGCGTTTCGCTCTAATTGAAGCTTATCAATGTACGGTATCTCGAAGATAGTCACAGCTCATTTTCAGTAAGTTCAGAATATTAACTATATATACACAAAGTAGAGAAGTGAAAAGCTGTGACTACCTTCGAGATACCGTACATTGATAAGCTTCAATTAGAGCGAAACGCGTCTGTACGTTCCCGTTGATGGAAATGGCTTTTCACTAATTTTTAATTATCCTAACCTGTAAGATCGTAGTCGCGACGAGGTGTGTTATACATGCTAGTACAAACTTGGTTTGTCGGATTGTAGTTATTAATGCATCATATAAGGCGACATTGACATGTAAAAATGGGATTTAATATTCATTAATTCTCATTTGCAGTAAGTTCAGAATATTAACTATATATACACAAAGTAGAGAAGTGAAAAGCTGTGACTACCTTCGAGATACCGTACATTGATAAGCTTCAATTAGAGCGAAACGCGTCTGTACGTTCCCGTTGATGGAAATGGCTTTTCATTAATTTTTAATTATCCTAACCTGTAAGATCGTAGTCGCGACGAGGTGTGTTATACATGCTAGTACAAACTTGGTTTGTCGGATTGTAGTTATTAATGCATCATATAAGGCGACATTGACATGTAAAAATGGGATTTAATATTCATTAATTCTCATTTGCAGTAAGTTCAGAATGTTAACTATATATACACAAAGTAGAGAAGTGAAAAGCTGTGACTATCTTCGAGATACCGTACATTGATAAGCTTCAATTAGAGCGAAACACGTCTGTACGTTCCCGTTGATGGAAATGGCTTTTCACTAATTTTTAATTATCCTAACAACCTGTAAGATCGTAGTCGTGACGAGGTGTGTTATACATGCTAGTACAAACTTGGTTTGTCGGATTGTAGTTATTAATGCATCACATAAGGCGACATAGACATGTAAAAATGGGATTTAATATTCATTAATTCTCATTTGCAGTAAGTTCAGAATGTTAAGGTTAGTATTATTTAAAAAATCTAAGAATTTACATAGATATCGTAGGTAGTCAGAAAATGTGGCACATCTGTTCGGCCCTAACTATTATACTAAATGGTACTAAACATGTTTACGCATAAATTTGTTTTAATAAACTAAATGTACATTTCTATTATCGTCTAAACAGTTTTTAAATGAATAAATTTAACAAATGTAAGTTATTTAAATCTAATTGATCGTTAAATAAATTTTGTGATTGTTTTAATTTTTTGATTTCGAAACTTTCCACTAAATTTAATTTATTGCATTTATTTCCTAAATGTAAAATTTGAAAATCCTTATCGAAAGTGTGGGTTTCTTCTAATAGATGATTAGCAAAAGTGGGATCTTGTTATTTATTTCTAAACGAAGAACAATGTTCAGCAATGCGTTTTTCAAACAATCTTCCTGTTTGACCAACATATATCTTACTGCATCCACATACTAACTTATAGACGCCAGATTTCCTATTTTTATCCGTTCTATCTTGATTGTTTTTAATATGCTTTAATAAATTATTATTAGTTTTGAAAACCATATTTATATTAATTTTTTTTTAAATACCTTGGAATATGTTCATTAGCAAAGAGCGGACTCGAGCGATTGATGATTCATAGACCATTGGCGTTTGCCTTGTATTCGCAATACGTTTGTTTCTGTAAGCGATCCGTGAGTTTCGAACAATTTGATACGTGTGGCTAGATGCATAAGTGGCACATACCCAAATATGCAGTTAATATGTATCTCTCAGTGCACAACAGAGAGAATGTAATAAACGGTTTGGTAACCGGCAGCAACTACTGCTGAAACAAAAGTAATGCTGACAAGCGAATTGCGTATCGAATTTTGAATAAAAATAGTTTACAAAGAACAAAACTTAAAACTATGTATTTTCTGTGAAACATTGAAAGTGTAAACATTACTATGAAGAACTAAAATTTGTTCAAGGTGTTCCTGTGTTAAATTATACTTTTGATATTAAAACGTTTTTAAAAATAGAAAATGTCCGGCCCACATCACAACTGGTGATGGGAGCGTGACTAAAATGTTGCAAAAGTGCACCATACTTCGAATGTATAGATTTTTCAATCGACTGTGTGCAGAATTGATATAATCTATGCAAATCTAAATTTCTGCTAAATAAGGCATCAACTTTTTGTCTTAGCTTTGAGAAATACCTTTTTAAATGATGAAACTAACTTATCAACATTTGGAAAATGACCCCTGATGTATTCACATACTCTGTGCAGTGCATGTGCTACACAGGTAACGCATATTGCGATAAGATTGCTTTAATAACTTCCCTATTTTTAACATATAAGCTGCCGCATCAGTCAAAAATAATTGCATCTTGTCTTTATAGTTGTTATCCGATGACAGAATATTATAAATACATTGATCCATTACTTCTGCAACTGTTTCACCATTTACGACTGGCAATATTTTAGTTGCAATTAATGAAGTTGTCGGATGAAGAATACCAACAACTACAGTTAACACATATAGTCCCATTACATCCGTTGTTTCGTCTGCACTTATCCAATGATAATGACCAGATAGGTTGGTTCGTCTTTTTTCAATGGTTCTCAAATAACATTTTGGTAAGTGGTATTTACGTAAAGTAGATTCATCTGGTACATGATCAGTATATTTTGTAAGAAACCTCTTGAGGACTGGATTGTTAAGCTTTTTGAATGGGTTATTGGCCGTCATGAAAGCTTCACACAGTTCTTCGTTAAAAGTGCCAGGTGCAGATGGTCATATGTTATCTTGTTGAGTTTTCGAAGAAACATGTCTCTGCACATTACAGTTTTGTGGACGCCTTAAACTTAATAAACAGGCACTGCAATATATCTCGGTATCATTACGAATATGCAACCAATCTGTATGGCCTCTAATGCATCCTACCACGGTTGCCCTACGAGAATTCTCCAAAAATAAGGTAGTAAATTAAACTTAAAATATACTACATCAAGAACAATAAATACATATATGTATATGCATTTATAACAGCATGTAAACACGAGAATACACTATTATTCAACGAAGACTAACGAAATAATATATAAATTTATATTCTGTCTTACACGCCACTGTTGATTGAATTTATGAAGGAATACACACAATATTCTATTCATAACGACGGAAATAACAACATCTGCTCCACGAATGCAATCGAGCAAGCAAATAGTGGGGCTGTTATAACATGCATGCTTTACCTGATACCGCCACAATGTTTTATCGGGACAATTAGTCATTCAATCGCTTCAGTCCGCTCTCTGTTCGTTAGATTTCCCATTGTACGTTTGTAATCTAAATTTTAAATTTTGCTTATCCTTTATTACAGGATATACCATAGAGATAGCTTTTTTATAAAGTTCTTTGTCAGCATATTTTCAATTTGAGTTTAAGTATAACCGTTATTAATTGATATTTGTTTGACTAAATTTAGTTATTTTTCATAACTTTTTTTGGATAGTGGATAATTAATTAATCTATGTAAAAAACTATGGAAACCTGCTATTGGATGTGTTGACAAATTATATATAGTTATATCTTACAAATGAAACAGACATGCAATATACATATCTGTAACTGTACACATGGACAATACACCTCGTATTTTCAGCATTTACTTCTGCTTAAGACACGTGTTTCTGCCATCTATAGGCGTCATCAGTCAAGCTAGTGAAGCAATGTAATACAAATGATGTCACTTATTAAATAGTGCCACCTTATAGGACGAAATTTGCTATATCTTGTAGGCGATTTCAGTGTAAATGTATATACAGATACAAATCTGTTCTTAAAAAGATTTGTATCATTTGTATTACATTGCTTCACTAGCTTGACTGATGACGCCTATAGATGGCAGAAACACGTCTCTTAAGCAGAAGTAAATCCTGAAAATACGAGGTGTATTGTCCATGTGTACAGTTACAGATATGTATATTGCATGTCTGTTTCATTTGTAACAAATGCGTAATACGTGCATAACGTATTGATATACTTAAACCATTTTGTATATTTACCGCCATCTGGCTCGTGTTAATGGACTACACCTATACGTATTTTTTCGCTTATGTACCAGCATAGCTGGTCAAGCGAAAGGTCGCCTTTTTCGGCATAGTCTCTTTCGTCTGTCAGATGTCACTTATTAAATAGGACCACCTTATAGGACGAAATTTGCTATATCTTGTAGGCAATTTCAGCGTAAATGTATATACAGATACAAATCTGTTTTTAAAAAGATTTGTATTATTTGTATTACATAGCTTCACTAGCTTGACTGATGACGCCTATAGATGGCAGAAACACGTGTCTTAAGCAGAAGTAAATGCTGAAAATACGAGGTGTATTGTCCATGTGTACAGTTACAGATATGTATATTGCATGTCTGTTTCATTTGTAACAAATGCGTAATACGTGCATAACGTATTGATATACTTAAAACTTTTTGTATATAGTTATATCTGTTGGAGACAATTTATGGTAAATGTCAAACTCTAATTTATTGGAGATTATTTATGGTATATGTCAAACTCTAATTTATTGTTGATTTTTTTAATAGATCCAAAAAATTAATGCTATTGTTTACTTCTAGTAAAATCATGTAATTTCCATGGTAAATTCAATATTTTTATGAATATAATTGACGAATTCCAATCGCAAGTTTAATTGTCTTTGTATTCCGGTGAAACAAAGTACAATATCGTCTACATATCTATGAGAAAATATTCTTTCATTGGAGATTATTAAAAATTATGGATTCTAAAAAAATTCTAAAAAAAATTCTAAATTCTAAATTTCTGATGGTACTGAATTTAAGGGGTTAGCCTTTATTAGTCCTTCACTACGAGTGTATATGGAATTATTAAACTGGAAGTAATTTTGTTTCAAAACAATATTTAACAAATCTAAAATTTCAGCTTTAACTACCGGTTTAGTATTCTTAGCTACAAGTAAATTTTTAATTAAATTAACGGTTTCGACTGGAGGGACACTCGGAAATAAGCTTTTAAAGTCAAATGCTACCAGTTTTGCATTCTGACTGTAAAAACGGCAGACTATGTGCCCACACTGTTAAATTTAATAAATAATACACATAAGGTGTATTAGATAAAAATGTAGATTTTACAAAATTAGGGGAACTTTTACTTTGTACAGATACAAAGAGCGCTTTAACTATGCAAATATAACATCTCTCAACGTCGAACAATCCTTCTCAGTATATAAACATATATGTATATATTAAATTTATTATATTATATTAAATTTGACAGTGTGGGCACATATTCTGCCGTCTTTATGAGGTATTGAAATATTGCAGACTTTATGAATTAGTTCGTATGAATTTTTTATGCTGTGCTGTAGCTTTAAGTTAGTATACTTAATAATGATAATAAGTATTTTAGATATTTTAACAGAAGGTACAGTAACATAAAAAACAACTGATCTGATGGGATAGTTTTGTTTATATAATTTAATCAATGAGTATAATTTAGGAGGTTGAGAGTTAATAATTACGAAAGTTCTTTTCTCTGTTTCGTTAATAACAACATTCATATTTTTTAGAGTGTTCTTAATTACTAATTGATATGAATTTGTAGGGTCTTTGTTAAGTAAGACAATTTTATTTGAATTCAAAAAGTCGTATGTCTTAGTTATATAATCTTGTTTATTAATAGCAGTAACTGTTTTACCTTTATCTGCTCTAGTAAAAATGATGTCATTCTGTATAGATTTGTCTTTAATAGTTTTAACAACACTATGTTAAAATAATTCTTTCTTTTCTGTTGTTTGATCATTTCAGTGACTTGAAATTGATGATTTAAATTATTAGGAATGTCTGAGGATGTCCAGTTTCAACTACAATTAAATAATATCACTTCGTATATGGCTTTTTATCATTTTATTATAGACAGACTAAATTTCTACGAATATAAATATAACTGACTGTTAAGCACGGATCGCAAGCAGTTCCATTGAAAACAGGCAAAAGACCTTCGCCCCAGTTGGTCAATTTTTGGCCCAGTCTCAAGTAGTAGGTCACGTCTGTGGGAAGTTTCATTAATGTAACATTGGTGAGTTTTATGACACCTTGCTATTTGGGGATTTGTACCGAGGTTAATTGTCCTCTTTAACAATATATCAACAAGGTAAGTGGTAAAAATTTTATTGAGATTTGATTTACATACATTAATAAGTTATCAGAGTATAATACGCGTCTAAACATAAATCAAAATAACAAAAGAGTAATAATTCTAAAAAATCTTTAGAAACATAAGTACTACGAACATATTATATGTGCGTGAAAGTTTATATGTAGATGTACAATGAAACTAAGAAACAATAAATACTGCGATATAATTAAAGTGATGTCTAAGATGGGCCTGTATTGCAAACTACGAACAGATATGTTTTGTAGAAGACGAAAACATAAATGATGTCGCTTGAGTAGGTAGAGCTTTCTTAGAAGAGAGGTTCTAGTCTATACCTAACACTCAAACGTCCCAAAAATACATTTGTCGTTTGGAACATTTGTTATGTAAAGAAAGATTGATATTTTGCTTGAGAGAAAAAATGTAGAAAATTTGCAAAGCGATGTATGTGAAATTAAAAACGCGTAACTGATTTTTTAATATGTCAGGTTGATACATAGGTTCGTAGTGTTCTTGATTTATAGGATAAATATGCATTAAAAAATTATTACGGATATATCAAAGTTATTTTAATCAGTGGCGTAGCGACAGAGGAGCAAGTGGAGCAACCGTTCCAGGACGGGCTGGCTCAGAAGGGTAAAAAGGGCGGAAGCTTCTTGAATAAAAAAAATGTATATTTTCTGGGAAAATCCATTTTTAGTGAAAACTCAAACGCTCAATTTATTCGTTGATTTACTGAATCAGCCATGAATGCAAGGGGTTGGGGGGGGGGAGTAAATCTGCTCCAGAACGCTCCGAATCTCGCTACGCCACTGATTTTAATGTTATATTGTTGTGTAATTGAATAGTTTTGTCTTTGTGCAAAGATTGTGTTAATTACACAATGACACAAAATTGAACTTTCGGAATCGGAATGGGATGAAACCAAAAGAAACTGAAAGTTGACGCTCTCCATAACAAAACCCTCATGGGGTTTTTCTAGTTCAGTGATCGTTTCTTTTTTACACGCATTTGAAGTTTGTGATTTTGGAGGGCTGTGTAACAAGTGAAAATCATTAAAAATTTCATAAAATAATGCTTATTTATTTTTATTATCCTAGAAAGTTGTGGTATTTTACTGTTTTTGAGGCTAAAATATCAATTTATGATGTTGGCTGTATTGTAAAATATATTTATAATAATATTACAAAGTACATTTTATTGTTATCAGTACGCCACTATTACGTAGTCTGAAACTCTGACTCGGCGAAGTGTGATTTTTTTTTACCATACACAGATCCACAATCTACTGCTTTTGGAGCGTTTGGTACTTTAAACATGGAAATTCACATCATCATCATCACTATGATTTAGCGGATCCAAAAAGACAAAAATATTATTAAGATAAATAACCATTTTTTTAATAATAACGTACTGATAATAATAAAATGTACTTTGTAATATTATTATAAATATATTTTACAATACAGCCAACATCATAAATTGATTTTTTAGCCTCAAAAAAAGTAAGAAAATTGTTTTTTCTATGAAAATCTAGAAAAAATAGCAAAATTTGCATGACAGCGCCATCTAGCGGTAGTTTCGTGTAAAAATAAATATCAAAAAAGGATTCCTCGACCCCAAAAACAGCAAAATACCACAACTTTCTAGGATATTAAAAATAAATAAGCATTATTTTATGAAATTTTTTATGATTTTCACTTGCTACACAGCCCTCCAAAATCACAAACTTCAAATGCGTGTAAAAAGAAACGATCATTGAACTAGAAAAAACCCATGAGGGTTTTGTTATGGAGAGCGTCAACTTTCATTTTCTTTTGGTTTCATCCCATTCCGATTTTGGTTGTTACACAGCGTTATTGACAAAAGAAAAGGGAACATCAAGTAGAAAAAACAATAAATAACAATTCCGACATATTCCTTTGTTTAAATTCATAACATTTATGCCGTTTACGGTGAAAACATAATTGGAGAAAGCAGAGAACCGAAATGGTTTTCTTGATTTAAAAAGGGCCATTTTCACAAATGATTTTGAAGGCTTAGGAAGACCATCAATGAAGATCATCTGAACTCTAATTAACTCGAAAACAACTATTATATTGGATTGTAACCAATCGACCGTAATACAACATTTGCATTCCACAGGAAAAGTTCAAGAACGGGCGTTTGGTTGTCCAATGTTTTAAGTGAAAACAACAAGAATCGGCGTGTCAACATTTATAACACTTTGCTAGCTTATCATCGTTTAGCTATTCAATAACATCTACCGTAGCGTGAAGCTGCTTGGACAAGAGTTAGAACTAACCAGTGAAGTGAAGTATCTAGGCATAACACTTGATGCGAAACTGAATTGGAGCAGATATCTAGTCAAAGTGGCAGATAGGGCGACGCGCCTCTTCTGGAGATGCAGACTCGTTAGCAAGACCTGGGGACTAAAACCAAAGGTTATACACAGCAGTAGTAACACCAACGATTACCTATGGGGCAGTTGTCTGGTGGAGGAGGACGGAGCTGACATCATCGGTGGGGCTCCTCACGACTCTCCAGCGACAGGCTCTGTTGGGAATCGTGGGAGTTATGAACAGCACGGGAACCGCCTCCATGGAGGCCATCGTGGGTCTCCCTCCGCTGGATCTATTTGTAAAGGCGGAGGCCATGGCTGCAATCCTCGATCTGAAGGCCAATGATGTGCCCCAATAAGGTTGGAGGGAGCCATACAGGTATCACAGGAACTATACTGGAAGAGCCGATATTTCAAATGCGGGCGGACAGTATGACACCTGAGATTATGTTTACAGCTAAGCTGAACATATTTATACCGACCAGGGAACAGGTAAAAAGTCGCTCGAGCGACTGTGATGCCGGCATCTGGTACATAAACAGATCACAATCCAATCAGGGAACAGGTGCAGGTATATGCGGAACGCGCCTAGAAGGAAGATATCAATATGTCTGGGAAAACACGACGGTTTTCCAGGTCGAATTGTTTGCAGTTGCATCCTGCGCCGAGGAAATTCGGGAAGCCGACTGCGCCAACAAAAAAATCAATGTAATGACTGATAGTAAGGCAGCTATTAAAGCTATTATGAATCCATCTACCAGGTCTAAACTGGTGAAATATTGCAAACAGGTCCTCAATAAACTGGCACAAGACAATACTGTGTCGCTGATATGGGTGCCAGGACATGAGGGAATTAAAGGCAGTGTACTAATAGAAACTTCATAGGATCAGAACCTGTTTATCGAATTACTCAGGATTCCGATAAAAGGGAGGTCTGGTTATGGCTAGAAAAATAATATAAAAAGAAACGGAGGTTAACGGAACGCCAACTCCATTCTGAAACACTACTAAGGTAGCTCGACGGAAAGATTTCAGCCAACCTAATTCGTAGTAACAAAAAAGAAAATACCGGCTTAATAGTCGGGCATTGTCCTTTAAGGAAGCATCTGTACAGCATGGGCTTGGTTAGCGAGCCCTGATGTAGGAGATGTGAAAAACAGGAGGAAACTAGCCTTCGTGTAATATGTACGTATGAGGAACTAAAGGCACTCAGACAGAAACATTTCGGAGAGATCTATTGGACCTCATAAGGATACTCAAACTTCCCCTGAAGAGGATAGTGGCTTTTATCGAGGACACAAGACTAACAGAGTGAAACTGAGAGATCTATTGGAGATAGTACAAAGAGCAGTGTGCTCAAGTGCGTGGACGTGCTGGCGTCCAACCCAAAATAGAAGAAAAAGGACATTAGCCGTTTTTGTCTCACATTTTCATGAGTAACGATAATTAGTATTTTCATGTAAACATTAGGAACAAACAAAGAATGACTTAGCCTTAACAAAAAGCCAACTCTTCAAGCAAAAGGTGATAGTTATCCGCATAAGCTGATGTTATGCATCTGGTGGGACGAAAAAGGCGTTGTCTTACTATGAATCGCTTTCGAGAAATGTAACCATCATTGCTGAGATTTACTCTTAACCACTTCGTTAGCTTGATGCCGTAATTTAAGCAAAAATTTCGGGAAGACATAAACTCATTTTGCAGCACCCAGGGATGAGTCACCGTCGACCAACGCATCGGATGATGTTCATAGACGCTATAGATTTGTTACCGCATTATTTCGATTTCAAAAATCCATACACAAACAAAGAAGCAGGTTGATAGGATTAACCACTTCCAAGATATTGTGAAATACCTCGTATGGCACATCATATTTCGAAATATATTGGTTCTTATAGGGGATTTATTGTATCAGAAAATTTCACTATTAAATTTATTTACTATTCATAGCTCTACTGATAATATTACAAAAGCGACTATTCTAAAACTCGGTTGAGAGTAGAGATGGCAAATTCGACACACATGCCAGCGGCGTACGCATGCAATTTTGCATTTAATTTAAATTATATGAAAAAAATTATAAAATCTGCACAAACACTTACCGCATTATGAATCATCAGTGAATTCATTATCTGGAATATTTATACACGACACGACTGCATACTAATTTGCAATTCAAGAATCCTTTCATTCGTACGACTAGCTGCCGATTTGAAACACGATAACGTCTGAAATACCTCCAGCAATGTATATGGCATCTATATGCCATCTCTAGTTGGGAAGTCATTCCATACATAATTTTTATTAAATCTAATTCTTTTTCGTATTTCTCCTTTGTTGACAGAAAGTTTAATTGATTGACTAGGAAATTGAACGAAGCCGTCTTTTGTTGGTAACTATTGTTTAAAAAAACTAAGTTGTCATCTTCAGTACGTAAAATTTATAATCAGTGTTGAACCCGGAGCACAGTAAAGCTAACACAAAGAATCGCGAAAGAATTTACGCGTAAAGTGTTTCGTATAGATGAAATTAATTGCCGCGTTTATAAATTGAAATATATTGGTCGAACAGAAAGCTCAATAGTTACCCGTTATAAAGAACATATATCGCATATTAAATTCAATAGACCTGAAAAATCGAGTGTTGTCAGTCATGTATTAGAAATTATAATATTATGTCAGGTTGTTTACAACTAATTAAAAATATAAACAATACAAGGGAATTGTACATACGATAGTGTCCGTATAATTAAAAACGAAAGTAACACTTACACCGCAGATAAGGATCCAATTCTATATACCTGCTTGTGCAGCTTCTTAGAATTGATGCAAGTGTTATATTTCATTATATTATATGTACATAATTATTATTCTATGAATATAGAATATATTTTTATTGTTATTTAGATTGTATGTATAATTTTACTACATGATTTTAATGAATTATTTGTGTTTCCCAAATGCAGATTTGTGTACAATTCATCACAAGTGATAAACATAAATTTCAAATACAAAGAAATAACTTTATGTTATCTCTATTTTTTCTTATTGTCCGCATAAAACAAAATATGAATTATATTTATTTTATGATGCTTCTGGTCTTAATTTGTTATATATTTGATGTATATTATTTGTTAATTCAACAACTAACATCCTGTTTGAATATGATATTTTGTATACATTATTTGTCTATTCGATAACTTTTATTCCATTCATAATGTACATAAATCACTATCAGAAAATACACAAATTATGATTATTTTTAATATATATACATGTGTTTAGGGAAGTAATAGTTAGTAAGAGTAGAACTAAGAAGAGCATAAATTCTGTTATTGTAAATTATAGTGTAAAATAAAGTAGAGTTAACAAAACCGTAGTTATTTCAATACTGGAACATAACATAAATTGGCGCAGTCAAGTAGGAATTCCTCTAATAATTCGAAAAAAATTAATGTGAAAATCTTCATCTGGAATCTAAGGTAATCTGGTCGAAGAGTCTCCTTTAAAAAGCATCATTCGATAGTGGGAAAAACAAGAATCTAGTTGTGTTCACAGGACTGAAAGAAAATACGAAGATGTACATAAAACTGTAAGTACATACTATCATTCGTTTTGAACATTGTATACATACATACGTACCTTTACCCTATTACCTCAAATTTTACAAAAAAAAAATATAAATAAATAAATAATTATGGATCAAGAAAATTCAACCTCTTTAGATTTGTCCTTTTTAATTAAAATGATACCCTCTTTTGAAGGAAAAAGGGAAGAACTCTCTTCTTTTATAGCAGATTGTAATAGTGCTTTTGAACTAAGAAAATCTTATTAAAATATACTCTTACTCAAATAGGCAACGCTAAAATAGCATGTAATAACAGAGAACTAAAAGATTGGAAAGAATTAAAAGATTACTTAAAATCACTTTACCAAGAAAAGAAACACTATTCCCAAGTTTTTAATGACATGATGAAATTAGAGCAATTTTCTAACGAATCCATCTCACAATTTGTAACAAGGGTAGAATCGGTACAAAAACAATGTCAAATAGCCATACAAGATAAAGCAGAAACCGCGGATGTAGAAGGAATGACTAAATTATTAGATTTACTTATTATTAGTAGATTTCAGTATCACTGTAAACCTGAAATTTCTAGAATATTAAGAACTAAAGATATAAAAAATTTAAATGATGCGGTCACTTATGCCTTAAACGAAGAAAAAATAGAATCTATGTATAAAAATGAAAACCCAAATCGTTTTAAAAATTCTAACAAATATTGTAAGATATGTAATAAAAACAATCACTATACCAATGAGTGTAGGAAAGGCAATAAAAATTATCAAAAAAATTTTAAATCCGTTAATATTGTAAATAACGATGTAAAATATTGCAAATATTGCAAAAAGAAATGACATACTATAGAAGAGTGTTATACACGAAAAAATCAAATGACTAAACATCCAAACGAGTCGAGCACATCTCAAACTATGTCTTCAAAAAACTCGAATACACTTCCGGTGCAAATCGCCCCTCCGAGGAGTATTTTAGAATTAGAGGCGAATTAAATGAAATTAGAACATTCAAAATTTTTATTTCATCCGAAAATTCACTTTATGTAACATTTCAGAGTTTAAATGCTAAAACGGGTAAATTTCGATTACTCATAGATACAGGCGCTGAAATTTCAATCTTAAAATCCAATGTTTTACTTCCAGAGACATTAATTTATGAAAATAACGGTACTGATATAATAGGACTATCATGCGATAAAATTCATTCATTAGGTACAACTCCTATCACATTTAAATTTTCTAATAAAAACTTCCAACATAATTTTCATGTAATTAATACAAAAACTAACTTAAATTTGTATGACGGAATTTTAGGCATGGACTTTCTAAAAGAAAATAATGCTACTATTAAATTAGAAAAAAATATTCTAAAATTAAATAAAATGAAAATACCTCTGACCTGTAATTCGTTTCGTAACAACAGTCAAGTAATTCTTAAAGCTCGAAGTACAACATATGTAAAATGTAATGTATTAAACCCAGATATTAAAGAAGGTATCTTGGATGGTTATCAAATTTCTGAAAACTTATATGTGAGTCGTTGTATTACTACAGTTGATAGTAATGGTAATGCATTTGCATCAATTTTAAATACGGGAGAAACAGACAAAACATTAAATAAGTTTAATGTCACTCTAGAACCTCTCCCAGACGATAGTGAAAACAATGTGTATCATTTAGTAAATAATGATCGAAATAATCAAAGCAGAATAGAGTCTTTAAATAAAAATATTAGTGCAGAACATTTAAATAAAGAAGAAAAACACGCACTATTTAAAATATGTCAAAAATACAATGATATATTTCATCTAGAAGGCGATAACTTAACATGCACAAAAACAATAACTCATTCTATTAATGTATCAAATGACATTCCAATACACGCAAAAACATATAGATACCCTGAAGTTCATAAAGAAGAAGTGAACAATCAAATTGAGAAGATGTTAAAACAAGAAGTAATAAAACCTTCGACGTCCCCTTGGTCAAGTCCATTATGGGTAGTTCCGAAGAAGATCGATGCTTCAGGCAAGTCAAAATGGAGAGTAGTAGTTGACTATAGGAAACTAAACAATATAACAGTTGGTGACGCATATCCTATCCCTAACATTACAGATATCCTAGACCAATTAAGCAGGAGTAAGTACTTCACGACATTAGATTTAGCATCTGGTTTTCACCAAATAGAAATGAATCCTAAGGATGCCGAAAAAACAGCTTTCACAACACCACATGGACATTATGAATTTAATCGTATGCCATTTGGATTAAAAAATTCACCTGCCACATTTCAAAGGTTAATGGATGTTGTATTAACAGGTCTTCAAGGAATTGAATGTTTTGTATACTTGGATGACATTGTGATATATGGTTCAAGTATAGAAGATCATACGCGCAAGATAGAAAATGTGTTCAAAAGGCTTCGAGATAACAATCTCAAGCTCCAGCCGGATAAATGCGAATTCATGCGACACGAAGTCACTTATTTAGGACACATCATAACCGACGAAGGTGTCAAACCAAATCCAGAAAAAATCCGCATTATAAAAGACTTTCCTATACCAACCAATACAAAAGAAATAAAATTGTTTCTAGGCTTAATTGGGTATTACAGAAAGTTCATCAAGGACTTTGCTCGCAAAACAAAACCGCTTACAACTTTATTGAAAAAAGATGTTAACTTTGTTTGGTCGATAGAACAACAAGAATCATTTGATCGTCTACGTGGAGAATTATTATCGGAACCGATTTTACAATATCCGGATTTTTCAAAAGAATTTATTCTTACCACGGATGCAAGTGAAGTTGCTATCGGAGCGATCTTAAGTCAAGGCGAAATTGGTAAAGATTTACCTATTGCTTATGCGAGTAGAACTCTAAGTGAGACAGAATCTCGGTATTCCACAACTGAACGTGAATTGCTAGCTATTATCTGGTCAACTAATGTCTTCAGACCATATTTGTATGGTCGTCACTTTAAAATAGTTACGGATCACAGACCTTTAACTTGGTTGTTTAATGTAAAAGATCCAGGAAGTAAACTAGTAAGATGGCGTTTGAAGATAGAAGAGTATGATTACGAAGTAGTCTACAAACCAGGTCGTATTAACAGCAATGCCGATTGTCTTTCTAGAATAAGAGAAGTAGTCACTAATCAAGAATCGAATATCTGTACTTTCGCAAAGTCAACATACGACGATTTTGTAAAATCTGTATATGATGTAAACAATTATAATACAGAAATTTTAGAATTAAACTGTAATTTATTGGAAAAACAATTTAAAAATATCGCACATTTTACGGCAATTGATTTTAATGATCCTCAAAATCAATTAGGTCAAGAAATTTTAGAATTAACATCGAACAAAGAAGTGTTAAACAAAGACATTGAACTATATGAAGTAATTAAAACATCAAGTCTAGATCACACATTTTATAATTGTTTTATTAAGAATTTACATTTTGAAAAACCTTCATATAAAGATTTGTTTTATGCACTACAAAATCTAAAAAACTCTTTAATAAAAGAAGAAGTAAAAGAGATAGCTTTAAGTAATCCTAGCGATAATTTCAATCAGTTCAGTTTTGGAAAATTCAAAGAAATGTTAAAGTATATTTTTAATAACACGGAAATAAAAGTGATAATTTGTGTAAATAAACTAATTAAACCAACAAATCAAGATGAAATTCAAGGCATTTTAAAAATATATCATGAGGGACCCCTAAATGGCCATCCAGGTTATTTTAGGATGTACAATAAAATAAAATTAAAATATCGTTGGAAAAATATGCAAAAAGATATAAAAAAACTATTTGAAAACATGTCCATCGTGTCAAGTTAATAAAACCGATCGCAGGATAAATAAAAATCCAATGGAAATCACTACAACAAGTGAAAATCCATTTGATCGAATATAT
This sequence comes from Melolontha melolontha, assembly GCA_935421215.2. Taxonomy (NCBI): domain Eukaryota; kingdom Metazoa; phylum Arthropoda; class Insecta; order Coleoptera; family Scarabaeidae; genus Melolontha; species Melolontha melolontha. Next base: position 56,294,341 of record OW285242.1, read on the forward strand.
TTGGATATAGTAGGTCCTCTACCTTTACCTCTAAATGGTAATAAATATATCTTAACGATACAAGATGACTTAACTAAGTTTTCTTATGCATATCCTTGCGAAAACCACGAGTCAATTACCATAGCAAATAATTTAGTTAAATTTATCTCAGCTTTTGGTATTCCATCTACTATATTAACAGATTTAGGCACAGACTTTAATTCGTCTTTAATGAAAGATGTTGTTAAACTATTACAAATGAAACATATTACTACCACTCCATATCATCCACAAACAAATGGTGCTCTAGAGAGAAGCCATTCAACATTAAAGGATTATCTTAAACATTTTATCAATAACGAACAAAACAATTGGGACGAATATGTTCATCTAGCTATGTACGCTTATAACACAAATATACATAGCACAACTAAATTCATGCCATTTCAATTACTCTTTGGTAGAACTCCTAAATTGCCCTCTAGCATAGTTCAATCACCAGAATTTAAATATACGTATGATAATTATTACGATAATTTAAAATATCAACTAAATAAAACTTTTCAAATAGCTAGAGAAAACATAGATAAAAGTAAAACAAATAGCAAAACCTATTACGATTCTAATAGTAAAGATCATAAATATGAAGTCGGAGATCTAGTGTACTTAGAGAATAAAACAAATAAAAAAGGGACAAGTAAAAAGTTGTCACCAAATTGGTTAGGACCATATAAAATCACCAAAGTATACGAAAATCAAAACGTAGCTATTAAAATAAAAAATAAGTACACTAGAGTGCATAATAATAGAATTAAAAAGGCACACCTTGTTTCAGATGCCTCGTCATCATCGTTATCCTAAAGACAAATGGAGAACAATCTTCACCATTTAAAAACGAAAAAATTTCGGTAGGTAGTGGAATCTTTTATGAAAACATCGGTCGAATGAAACCGTATACGTCATTTTGGAATGTAATAATATACAAAAATATAACTTTCTATGAAGATAAATTCGAATTTTTGCAAATAATGCTCAGAAAAACTTCGATGATATGCAAGTCAAAAGAAAAACTCTTAGACAAATCTTCAAATTGCATACAAACTATAAAATTTGTTGAGACACAAATTCCCATAATTCGCAATAAAATTGTTTCGTTATCACACCTCATAAATCGCAAATCAAGTTCGTATCGAACGAAACGTGGTGTTTTTAACGGTGTAGGTAAAATACTACATTGGGCGTTTGGTGTAGCTGACTCTGATGATACCGAATACTATGATAAAATTATTAGTGAAATGAGTAATGACGAACAAGGTATTAATATATTAATGAAAGAGCAAATACACGTTGTGAGATCAACAATTGCCAATTTTAACGAATCAGTAAATTCATTTAAGAAGAATGAAAAAACTTTAAATAATAATATCATTTTATTAAATACGTATGTCAACACGACTAATAAAGAATTAGGCACAATTAATAAAAAATTAATTATTTTAAATCATTTAAATTTAATCACTTATTTGTCAAATGAAATCAATTCTGAGTATAATGAATTATTTGATAGTGTTCTATTTGCTAGAAATAATGTTATTCATCCTTCAGTAATCACACCAGTACAGCTAATAGATGAATTAGAAAGCAATGTTAAGCTGCTAAATGATGGAAAAGAGTTTCCAGTTCCTTTAACGGACGAATTTTCTTCAAAATTGTTAGAAATCAGTAATTTAAAATCCTATTATACAAAAGATAATTTAATTTATATTCTGTCAACTCCCCTACCATCCTCTACAATCTATTACCTTTATAATGTTATGCCATTACCGATACCTCATCCTAATGCATCTCATTCATATGCATACATCCAACCTCGAAACAAATATGTTGCAATGTCTCAAAATAGGATGACGTATGTAATCTTAGAGGATTTAAGTAGATGTACAAATATAAAACCATTAGAACAGATTTGCCAGATAAATACTATTTATTCTACCACAAATGATCTACCATGTGAAATAGCACTATTGGTATATCCTAACAAGAAAATTCCTTTATCTTGCACTACTAAAACCTTGAATGGTAAATTTAATGTATGGGAGCAGTTGAAAAGTAATCAATGGATATATGTTTTGAGCAACCCAGTAAGACTCACCATCTCTTGCAACCAACTCGAAAGACACTCGAAGGACACAGGTCTAATTTCTCTGGACGAAAAATGCAAAGGGTATACCGAAATGAACCAACTAACACCATATTCGAAAATTACTACGTATTATCAGAATGTAATTCCTAGAACGAATATAATGGACGACTGTTGTGAATATGACAAGAAAAACCAAACAGAAAACGAACTACATTTGGAGCCAATTACGCTAACCAACTTAAAATTAGAAGATCTTCAAGTAGCTAATCATAAACTGAAACAATTGGATCAAACTCTAAAGCACCTACTCGAAGAACCTCACATAGTGCGTTATCAAAAATGGTATTTGGTAATATTAAGCATTATGGGCAGCCTACTTGGAACTTATTTAACCTACAAGTGTTTCCTGTGGACTGGCCTATGGAGAGCGTTTTCGTGTTTAAATTTAAAAAACACTAGACACAAAGATTGTTGCATCCAAATCTTTAATCAGTGTAATAGTCACAAAAATATAAGATCGTCATCAACAGATATAGCCCTGGAACAAGTGTCCGAAGAAAGAAGTGACAGTACAGTACTTCGTCCGAATGCAAGAAGAAGCATATCCCAAAATCGAACATATCATGATCTATAAAACTGTAATTTTATACCTCAGTTTTTAAGAGGGAGGTGTTATATTTCATTATATTATATGTACATAATTATTATTCTATGAATATAGAATATATTTTTATTGTTATTTAGATTGTATGTATAATTTTACTACATGATTTTAATGAATTATTTGTGTTTCCCAAATGCAGATTTGTGTACAATTCATCACAAGTGATAAACATAAATTTCAAATACAAAGAAATAACTTTATGTTATCTCTATTTTTTCTTATTGTCCGCATAAAACAAAATATGAATTATATTTATTTTATGATGCTTCTGGTCTTAATTTGTTATATATTTGATGTATATTATTTGTTAATTCAACAACTAACATCCTGTTTGAATATGATATTTTGTATACATTATTTGTCTATTCGATAACTTTTATTCCATTCATAATGTACATAAATCACTATCAGAAAATACACAAATTATGATTATTTTTAATATATATACATGTGTTTAGGGAAGTAATAGTTAGTAAGAGTAGAACTAAGAAGAGCATAAATTCTGTTATTGTAAATTATAGTGTAAAATAAAGTAGAGTTAACAAAACCGTAGTTATTTCAATACTGGAACATAACACAAGGGGAGGGCGTAAGAGCACATGGTATCATTTCTGAAGAGGGGTAAGTGACTTACATTTAAGTTTCTTAAAATTCAGTGTATTCGTGGATGTCTTACCCTTATACCGTTATTTTTGCCTACTGAAGATGACAATTTAGTTGTCGAAAGAAATATTTAGTATACGAAAATTAATGTGATAAGGGGTATTATACCTTTTTTAAGTTTTTACTTAGTCAGGGTCTCCAATGAAAGACATTCTATATATTTAACCATTTATTTTGTATCTCTTAAATTGTTCAATTAACAATTATTTTTGTATTTTTATTTTATTAATATTTAAATTGTTATTTGTAAGCTTGACATTAATATTTAACTCAATTTTATTTTTCAAAACCATCTGTTCAAATATAACGTTCGACATTATTTTATGGCAGCGTGATTGCTGGATTGTAAAATTTTATATTTCAATATCTACTTTCTTTGTACTGTCACGTCTGCAATTATAATATTTGTGCTGGAGTTTTCCTACCTGTATATTCTAGGCGATACCGCACTGTCTACCACCACCACATTAGTCGTTGTAAAGCTCTTTAATCAGTGCCGCCGATAGAATGGTTAAGTTACCGTAATACCATTTTGTCCACCATTTCTAAATGTATATAAAACATTTTGTGAAATGCTCCAATAGCATTTCTACTAATAAGGGTATGGATAATAAATTAAATAATACTAGTAAATTAGCTTTCTTAAAGACAAAGTTTCTAAAAAGAGAAGGGTCTTATCTTAACACTATCAAGTACAGGGTCTGTTTGACGGTTAATGCGTTTTTGATATTCGGTAACTAACAAAGTTACATACAAAATGTCAAGTAGATATATTAAATAAATAGTTCGGGTTTTGCACGCTCCGAAAACGAATAATTTCGTAGTTTATGGTGAATATGGAGAAATAGTTATTTTTGTATGTAAAACGCGAAATGGTACTTTTGCGTTCAACAATGGAAGTTCTTTTGCCGAGCTTTAGAGAAGCAAAATATCCACTTGATACCGCAAAAGTATTTCGCGTTCGAGATGCAAACAATATTTTTTCGAAAAATGCAATAAAATAAAACACTTGTGTTATGTACAACAATTTAATTAGTATTTAAAATCGTTTGTATTAAGACGGAGTAGGCGCGGTGACTATCATAACGATAGCAACCTAATAAACAATAAATATTAGTTGTTTGAAATAGTATATTAAAGCATAAGTTTCATAAGGCAACATTTCGCCGCACGACTTTCTAAAGAACGGTAAAAGGCCTTACGAATTTTTGATACGATTTTTTCTATTTTGCGTTTTTTACATTAATAAATTGAAATTATTTAATTTGAAAGTTCAGAGTTTTATTTTTATATAAAGTTTGCAGTTGGTAACATTGATACTTGACATTTTCAAATTTAAATTTTGCTATCCGCAAAATATAGAATATTACATCTTATTTATTAATTTTCGTTAACATTACTTAATATTTTATTTAAAAATATAAACATGAGTGACAATATATGTATGTTGTTTGTGTAGTCTACGTACATACATATATCATATCTGTTAAATGTACTTAAATTCTTTAAATCAAATGACAGTAATGATATTTATTTCTGTGTTCGAACAACGACAACATTGAAAAATGAAAAAAAGCGTATCGAAACAAAGTTAATTTCGATACTGTTTTGGGTTTCATAATGTTCATTGAAAATGCAAAAGAGGAAAAAATAGTTTCAGAATTATACCGGGGTACTACAAAAGAATCATCGGTTTTAAGAAAGCTATATTTAAGAAAGTATTATAGCTAGAATAGAAAATGACATGTTTATAGTCAGCGACAACCTTCAAGTTTAGCACGTGCGCCTACGTACATCGCTTGACATGCGCACACCGAAGCCAGCACGCAGTATGCAAAATGGCGACGATGCAACAAAAAACGTTTTGCGCTTGTTACGGTGCAACGTGCGTTCCGACGGCAATACGAAAGTCATCCTCCAGGTCATCAAAGCATTCTACGATGGTATTGAGAATTTCAGACAACAGGTTCACTTACTAAACGTAAAAGCACTGGACGCCCACGAGTGCCTGAAGCAACGGTAGATGCGGTTAGACAATGCTTCGTGCGTTCGCCACAACAATCTACCAGTGGCGCAGGCCGTGCACTTGGTATTTCGCAGAAAACTGTTCGGAAAATTTTGCGGAAGCGTTTGCACATGGCGCAAAGTTTACGTCCAGACGACTATGTCAAGCGAACCGAGTTTTGTTGTGACTTGCAGACACCAATAGAGGACTACGAATTTGCTAACCGCCTCGTGTTTAGCGGAAGCGACATTTCATTTAAGTGGCAAGGTGAACCGTCATAACATTTGGATATGATGTACGGAACCACCTCATGTCATTGTGCAACATGAAAGGGATTCTCCAAAATTGAATGTTTTCTATGCTGTATCCAACACAAAAGTGTTTTTCTTCCGTGAAAAAATTGTGACCGGTATATCCTACCTCGATATGTTGCAATTGTGGTTATTTCCACAACTGACAGATGATTCAAACAACTTTATATTCTAACAAGATGGCGCTCCGCCTCATTGGCATAATGAAGTGCGTCGGTATCTAAACGAGGTGCTATCTCAACGTTGGATAGGCCGTTGTGCTGAAACAGATATGGCATTGCACGCATGGCCTCCCAATTCTCCCGATCTTACCCTGTGCGATTATTTCCTTTGGGGGTATATTAAAGACAGGCTTTACGTACCACCATTTCCTACAACACTTGAGCAACTCAGAAGACGCGCATGACTGCTGCTGTTAACAGTATCGACCGAGACACCTTGCAGCGTGTATGGAGTGAACTGGACTATCGTTTGGACGTTTGTCGTGTGACTCGAGGGGCTCACACTGAACATTTGTAATGATATGCTCACAAACTTGATTATTTTCTCTGATAGACATGTCATTTACTATTATATCTATAATACTTTCTGAAATATAACTTTCTCAAACCCGATGATTCTTTTGTAGTAACCCTGTACCTGTATTGCAATTCATATTCTAAAAGTGTTTAATTCAAAATCAAAATCGTCAGTGAGGAGCACACCCTCAATAATCTGAAAAAGTGGTTCTAATGCAATGAAATTTGGTGTGGAAGTAGTACTAACGTAGCATAACTTACTCTCACTCGGAGAGCGGCGCAGCCCTGCTTGAAAGGGATGCATTAATAGCGGGAGTATCCCTCACAAGCGGCGCGTACCATCGCTACACGACGAGGCACGAGTCAATAAGTCGTTATATGGTAGCGGGAGGGATGTCCACCCATGCTGCTTCAACTCGCCTCCATAGCTCCTCAATGTTACCCGGGGGAGCCGGATAACGTTGAAGTCTCCGACCGATCACGTCCCAGACATGTTCGATCGGATTAAGATCCGGAGAACGGGCCGGCCATGGAAGCATTCGTATATGGTTCTCTTCCACAAAGGTCTGCGGTCGGGCGTTGTCGTGCATGCATAGAAGACGTGGGCGACGTCGAACGTAGGGAAGCACGTAGGGTAGCACCTCATAAACGTAGCGGCGAACCGTCATCGTATGCTGTATACGCAGCAGACGTGTACGTCCACCATGTGTAATAGCACCCCATACCATAATGCCCTGCTGGCGGCGGATAGGGTGACGCTCACCACGTCTCGGATGAAACAAAATTCGCGCGTCACCGGTGCTCAATTCGAATCTTGATTCGTCGGAAAACAAAATGTGCCTTCACTCGACAACCCACTGATGTCTAGCCTTCACCCACTGGCGCCGTGTACGGCATAGCTCGCGAGTCAGTGGAATCCGCTGCAACGCACAGCGCGCTCGCAGTCTACTTTCTAGCAAACGCCCGCGTACAGTTCGCGTAGTGAGTACGCCTTCCCTTCCTGCTGGAAAAACGCTTCCAAGTTGCCTTGAGGAAGACGTACGCGACGCTAAAGCGCTGTGCACAAGGGCGCGATCCTCGCGTGTTGTGCTCGCGCGGGGCCGTTTCGCTCGCGGCTGAAGGCGCGTACGGCCTTGCTCCATCAATTCTCGCCATGCCCGCTGTACTGCCGATAATGACCCCTCGAGTTGGCGCGCCAACCATTCATCGCTCAAACTCACTCAGATAACGCGAACGGCCTTCCATCACGCACAAAGTACAACTACAACTACCCGCTTCCACCACACTAACAATAACCTGTTTCTCCCTCCCCGCATCGGTCTCCATGGAGACAACATATTGCAGTTGCCGGAGGCACTCAGTAAAAAATGCAGCGATAGAAAAAGTCGAAACTCGCTGCGCAAACTCGTCCAAAGGAAACCTTAATGCTCCGCTAAATCTACGCATTCATCTTGACACGTTCAGATTATACAGGGTGTGCTCGTCACTTTTTTCCATCAGATACTTAAATAACTTCAAAATGAAACCTCGTAGAACATTGTCCCTCATTCCTCGAAACCAAACTTTTATAGGAGTAATACCTGAGAAGTCATTGGACCGCCCTAACTTCGAAGTGGTTAGTTCTAATTGGTTGGCCGGAGAGGGATGATAGACCAATATCTTACTCAAAAGAATATATAAATCTTATACTAACTATGTGAAAATTGGCAACTGCATTTAAAAGTGCCTGTGTGATAGTTTCTATCAGATTCACAAAAATCTCCTAAAGAACATGAGAAACTGTCGGCATAATCAGTTTTGTTTTAATCTTTGCTTAATGCTCTTTCGCAATTAAGATGACTTTGAAACACTAAGTGTGTGGTAATGAACAGAAACCTTTTAAGAAGTTGATTCCCACGTTAGGGATTGAATATTTACGAGGGATACTACTCTTACAATTAGAGCGAATCTTATGTATCTAAACTATTAAAAGAACACAATTAAGTAATGCATTTAACTTAGAATAACTGAGTATTGTCTAAATGGGATATAATTATAAAATATATACATTCAAGGGCAAAATTAATGCATAATTTGAATTTTGATGATATTTATTACAAAAAATCTTAAATAATCAAAAAATGTGTGCAAATGATGTGCAGTCTTAATTCTTTGAATAGCTCATTAATTTGAGTAAGTTATGGCTTTTAAAATTCGTTTATTTAATAAAAATTACAAAACCTAAAGAACCTATGGTTGTTACAAATGAAATTTATTTATGGTTAATATCTGGCCTCCTTGTGCTCTTATAACAGCTTGGACACGTTGAGGCATGGTCTGAATCAAATTTAGCACGACATTATTCCACTCTTCTTGTAAAGCTTCTTGAAGCTGGTTATGTTATGTCTTCTGTTTTGTAGCTTTCTTTTCATCTCATCCCATAGATGGTCTACGAGATTTAAGTGACTGCAATCTGCTCAGTCGAGACGGCGAATATCAACATCATTTAAAAATTCATCAACTAGAACTGCATGGAGTCGGGCATTGTCCTGCATTAACAGAAAATCTGGACCGCGTATTACAGCAAAAGATACTACATGATCTTGCAGGTCTTCAATGTACCTATGAGCATTCAGAGCAGGTCTACCAAGAATGACTAGGTCCGTAGAGCCATTCATAGAAATGCTACCCCATACCATAACCGAGCCACCACCGAATCGGTTCCTCTCTACTATCGCGCAATCGCGACCGTCGGCACCTTTTATATTAAACCGGCATTCATCTGTAAAAAGAACTCTTCGCCACTCGTTCACGTTCCAGTTAGTATATAAACGACAGAAAGCTAGCCGAGCTTTCCGATGATATGTTAATAAAATAGGGCATCTAGTAGGACGACGGGCATCAAGATTGGCTTCTTCTAACCTTATTCGTACTGTCCTCTTGCGAACTTGTACTTCTCGAGTTGCATACAGCATGCCTCTAAGCTGTACTGCGATCACGAAGGCAATTTAAAATTAAAAACCTATCATCCACCGTCGAAGTAGCACGTTTTCTATCTTGCCCTGGCCTCCTCCTTACATTTCCAGTTTCTCTATGGCGTCTAGCAAGTCAGAATATGCTAGATTGATTTACTCCAAGAAGATTTGCGACATACTGCTGGGTTCTTTCATGTTGGAACAATGTAATGACTCGTATGGCATCATCACGCGTTAAAAATACCCTATTAAATAAAAATGCTTTTAAGTAATAACATAATTACAATATGAAACAAACATGTAAATAATCTACATATCTGTAACTATGCACATGGACAATACACCTCGTATTTTCAGCATTTACTTCTGCTTAATACATATTGCAGTGAATTATGATGTGGGTAGCTTATTTAACTTTAATTCACACTGCACAGTAATTTGCCCTGCTATACTCAGTCTGATACACCTTCCTGGAGACTCTTCAATCGTCAGAGTTTATCCTCATTGATATGTGGAATATAAATAAAACAACAGGTATTAGGAATTGAAACAAACTTTTTCCCCCCAAATTATTTACTTCATAAAAAAGAAAAAAAAAAGAAAATTTGAACTTTACAAAGTATAAAGTTGTATTGAAACATCTATCACGTGAGGAAAAACTTTTATACTGAATGAAAGTAAAAGCTAAAAAAACCTCACCAAAAATGCCCGCGAGCAAATTCCTAATTAAATATAAAAAAGAAACTATCAGATATCAACAATTACTTTATCCCCAAAATCAAACGTCAAATAGAAAACTATCTATTTTCGCACGCAACCAAAAATTAATTCATGCGCACAAATAACATGAAGCAAATAAGTTTTCCCGCCTTCTAAACTTCTAGAATATTTTATTTAAAAAAAAAACTACACTTCAAAAAAAATATCTGATAACTTTCTTAATATTCATATGATTACCAAAATTTTACAAATCTAAAATTACTGAATTTACTGAGCTCTTCTATATAATTAAATTATTTCTAAAGACATAAATATATTAAGAGAAATATACATACATTAATTAATGTAATTATCACTTCACTAAAATGAGAGATTTTTTTTTTCAGATAGGTCTTATAAATTAAAATTTTTACAAGTTTAAAGACTCATAATAACTTAAAAGCACAACAAAATCACAACACAAAATACAAGCCGAATTTATCCAAAATTATAACTGAATAAAAGAAGTTTATTCAGAGACAACAAAAACTTCGACCTATCTGTACAACTGCGAGTCAATCTCTAAAAGCATCAGTATCCCGGAAACAGCATGATAGCCCTACCTAACATAAGTCAAAACATCTACAGTATGCAAAATACTATAACTTCCAAAGTGGCGGGAACTGCAAACATCACACAGACCCGAACGATCTACAGATGTGGACAAAAATACATATTATAATAAATTGTTACATAAAATATAAAATCTTTATAATTATCTTTCTGTAATAAAATGTACATAAATATATAGTCTTTTATAGTTTCTTTTAATTTCTTTCTTCGGGGAAAAATCCATGGCAATATGTTTCTGCCATCTAGGCGTCCTCAGTTAAGCTAGTGAAGCAATGTATACAAATTAATACAAACCTGTTATAAACAACTGGTTTGTATCTGTATTTGAATTTACTGAAATAGCCAGCATAGATCAAGCAAGTTCCGTCCTATAAGAAGACAACTATTTAATAATTGACATCTTACGGGCGAAAGAGACTTTGTCTGGAGGGCTACCTATCGTTCGAACAGCTAAGCTGCTACGGGAAACGATAAAATACGTATGTAGATGTAGTCCATTAACAACCAGCCAGATGGCGGTAAATATACAAAAAGGTTTTGTTTAAGTTTAAGTATGACAATACGTTAAGCACGTATAAAGCACGTGCTTAACGTATTGTCATACTTAAACAAAACCTTTTTGTATATTTACCGCCATCTGGCTAGTTGTTAATGGACTACATCTACATACGTATTTTATCGTTTCCCGTAGCAGCTTAGCTGTTCGAACGATAGGTAGCCCTCCAGACAAAGTCTCTTTCGCCCGTAAGATGTCAATTATTAAATAGTTGTCTTCTTATAGGACGGAACTTGCTTGATCTATGGGGGCTATTTCAGTAAATTTAAATACAGATACAAACCAGTTGTTTATAACAGGTTTGTATTAATTTGTATACATTGCTTCACTAGCTTAACTGAGGACGCCTATATGGCAGAAACATATTGCAGTGGAATGTGCTTTTGATTGCTTATTAATCTTTTTGTTCACACTACAACTTATGCTTCCGGCTGTTCAGTCTCGTAGATTTCCTAGAGCTCACTTCTCTCGGGTCGATCCTTGCGGATATGGGCCAGGTTATATTCAAAGTAAAACGACAAGCATTAATAAAAATCAGATCTAGTTTGTTTACAAGTTTAATAAAAAAGAAAAAAAAAAGAAAAAATCCCTTTACTGAATGTACAGGGAGCTAAAGCAGATTAAACAGTAGCTTAGGAGGAAAGACTCTTTATGATAATGACACGCACAAAGAGAAAAACCCCCTGTGACTCTCGAGCAAACATATAATTAATAAATACTTTAGAAATTTGTCAAGTTTGACCTCTACTGTAACCCCTAAAAATCAAATGTCAACAACTACAAAGCTATCAAATACGCGTGACAGCCTTACAGTCATGCGCAATAAAACATGACAAAAATCAAACCCATAAACAAAAAAAACCAACCTGAATTTAAAACGATCTAGAATATTTTATCTTGAAGAAAAAACTCCATTACAAAAAACATGACAATTTTCTCTAATATTCATATACTGATTTAAATGTCAAAATAATCGCAAATTATACACTAAAATTACAAACATAAGCAAATCATCATATAAGCAATAATATAATTAAGTGTTTTTACTTACATCGATCTAAGCACAATCAACACAAAAAACTACGTGAGAGATACCATAATTTAATAAAATATCAAATGCGAGATCTCAAACTCTCGTAAAAATCGCAATAACTTTTAATGCACAAAAATAAATGCACCAACTAATAAAAAACCCGACTTTACTCAAAAACAGAGAATAAAAATGAATTTCTTATACTCTATGACCACTTGGTTTGCTAGATCTGGTATCTCTAAATAAATTACCGCGAAAATCTCCTACATCGAATTCAATAGTACACCATTTAGCCGCACCCACCAATCTAATATAATACATACAGGGCCAGTCAAAAATATAATTACAAACATAATAAATATAAATAAAATTCAAGAATACATTTAAATCCCAAATTATTCAAATATAGTTCAATACGTAATTCCACCAATTTTTTTTTCTCTCTGATTAGAAAAATTCACGACAATATGTATTAAGCAGAAGTAAATGCTGAAAATACGAGGAGTATTGTCCATGTGCATAGTTACAGATATGTAAATTATTTACATGTTTGTTTCATATTGTACAAACGCTTTATACGTGCTTAACGTATTGTCATACTTAAACAAAACCTTTTTGTATATTTACCGCCATCTGGCTGGTTGTTAATGGACTACATCTACATACGTACTTTATCGTTTCCCGTAGCAGCTTAGCTGTTCGAACGATAGGTAGCCCTCCAGACAAAGTCTCTTTCGCCCGTAAGATGTCAATTATTAAATAGTTGTCCTCTTATAGGACGGAACTTGCTTGATCTATGCGGGCTATTTCAGTAAATTTAAATACAGATACAAACCAGTTGTTTATAACAGGTTTGTATTAATTTGTATACATTGCTTCACTGAGGACGCCAAGATGGCAGAAACATATGTATTAAGCAGAAGTAAATGCTGAAAATACGAGGTGTATTGTCCATGTGCATAGTTACAGATATGTTAATTATTTACATGTTTTTTTCATATTGTACAAACGCTTTATACGTGCTTAACGTATTGTCATACTTAAACAAAACCTTTTTGTATAATAACAGAATGACAAAGAAATGCCAAAATGGTTGAAACAACTTAAAAAAACAACAATTACGACGTATATACGGTTTTTAACAATTGCACTTCCTTGATTGATTGAATTAAAATAGTTGTGTTAGTTAACTACAGGCGCTGCTTGAATTTTATTCTACACATAAAGCACTTACTAAAGTTAATTCTATATTAGAATAAACCAAATAGAAGCATTTAAATTGCAAGAAAAAGCATTTTAATAAATTATGCGTTAATTCTGCCGGTGAGTGTATATATATACAATCTTAAATTAAAATCATTAACATAGGTAGTTATCCAACAAATGCCTAAACACGGTCTAGCATTGCTTCAAGTAGTATTACGATTCCGTTTTTGTTAACAGTCAATAAAGGTGACACTTACCTCAGCGATAGATTTTTCATGATCAATTCTTTGGGAATCCTATTTTGAAATGTTTACGAGATCAACTGTCTCTTTAATCTTCATCTGGTGATCTGCTAGCACGATATGCTTAGTACTTGAATACCTCATCTAGTCAAAATGGAATTAAATCGTGTAAATTTTTGTGAGATGATTTGCTACGATTTTCGACCTGGATTATCTCAAAAACAGTACAACGATCAACTCTCTTTGGCGATAAAGAACTATTTAAAACAGGTGCCCAAACGGTCGATCGCGAGAGCTTTTGGAGTCGATCGCAAAAATATAAAAAATAATCACTCCATAACTCGCCAACTCTAGGCCATCTGTGTCTCTCATTGGAATTTTCAAGACTCTCGAAGCAATGCAACTGCGCAACGTTCGGCGACCCTTCCCGATTCTTCTCAAATTAGTCATATTCATACAAAATGAGAGCAGCGAAAAGAAGGAACCATTTTAATAACGATTGAGAGGAAGAATTTTTGTTTATTATGGTCAAAGATATGTGTATTTGTCTTGTTTGTCGATCGTCAGTGGCATTGCCCAAACGTGGGTATATAAGCGGTAATAAAAGAATCATTTGTTGAAACGGCGAATGTATTATTTGATGTACTTCAAAAATAAACCAGAGATTATGTCTGCTATCAAGGATGTTTAATTATCTCAGCAAACGGTTACTAGATGTACCAAAATAATGAACACAGATTTGGAATCCATATTAAAAAATGATATTATGGAATGTAAATACCTTTCTTTGTAGTTTGATGAGTCCACCGATATGACTGATACTGCTCAATTATGTATTTTCATTCAGATGGTATTTTCTGATATATCCGCTAAATAAGAATTGCTAACGTTGCTGCCTCTGAAAAAAAGAACTCTAGGAGAAGATATTTACAAAGTTTTCCTACATTTTGTAATACAATATGGGCTACCGATTTATAAACTCGTGTCCATTACAACTGAAGGAGCACCATCAATCATAGTCAATCAAATTGGGTTTGTTACGTTGTGTCGAACTAACGAAGACTTCCCATCATTTTTCGCATCCCATTGCATCATTCATCAACAAGTTCTATGTCCAAGAATAATAAATATGAATGATGTCGTGGATATTGCCACAAAGATCATGAATTCAATCCGTGTGCGAAGCTTGCAACGATGCCTCTCCAAAGTGCAGTTGGAAGCTGGTGACTCTGCTGAGCACACTGATTTACTTCTTTATACTGACAAAAGATGCTGGAGCAGCGACAAATTTTTAGAGAAATTTGAAGAACTATTACCTGAAATCATTTCTTTTCTTCACGAACGAGGTGACATATAGTAGCGCAACAAACGCTTTTATAAATAAACTGAAGCTGTCGATTAATCAGTCAAACAAAAAGGACTATACAAATTTTCCAGCTTTGAAAAGAAGGGCAAGTTCTCATTCAAATTATGACAACTTCGAGACACAACTAAGAAACATTGAGTGAATTTGAAAGACGCTTCTCTGATTTTAAGCAACTGACGGATATTGTAACTTTCATGGCTTATCCATTTTCTGGTGAAAAGATTGAAAAAATTGCTACGGAAATATCACACTTTCAATATGGAGATCTCTTCAGTACAAAATGAGATATTGCAAATAATTTCAGATGTACATCTCAAAGCCAGAGCAACTGATGCCGAATTTTGCTCTTTCATATCCGAAAATAGATATCCGTGTTTGAAAGAAATAGCTCTTGAGTTAACAGAATTCTTCTGGTCAACTTACTTGTGCGAATCTGCATTTTCAGAAATGAAAATTGTTAAAACAAAATATCGCAATCGACTAACTGACGAACATCTCTCAACATACCTGCGGTTGGCACTCAGTAATGTCCTTGGATGGTATGCAGTTCCATCCATCAACATCTAAATTATAAACGATAGCAGTGACTAAAGCAAATTTCTGACGTTGCAATTTTATTAGATGTTTTACTTATACACGTATAATATACTTTGTATTTATATATTATAAGTAATTGCAATAAATCATTTTCATAAATCTGTTTTATTATAAGCAGGCTACTACTGGTAGTCGGTAGCCGTACGTGTCGATCGCTTGTCACCTAAATGTTTTGTGGTAGATCGCAATTCCTGAAAGTCTGAGCATCCCTGATCTAAAACCGCTGTATATCACTGGTTTAGTGGATTTAATCGTGGTCGTCGGTTATTCACGAAGGAACTTAAAAAAGGTAGTCCAAAATCGGTTGTTGTGACAGAAAACATCGATACTGTGCACAAATTGGTAATATAAGACCGTCATGTGACCAATCGGAGATTGAAACATGCCTGAACATTAGTATGCCAAGCATACATAAGATATTGCATGAACATTTAGGTGTGAAAAAGATTTATTCGCGATAATTTGATAATCGCTCAAAAAAGGCTTGTGTTGATTCGTGCGTTGATTCTGATTCGTTAAAAACTGTATAATATCTATACAGGTGACGAGTTTTAGATGTAAGGGTATGAACCAGAAAGCAAACAGCAGTCGATGGTTTTGGTGTCCCAAGATAAACTAAACCCAACAAAAGTTGTTCTTGTAAGAAGCTCTTTGAAGCAATTGGTCGCCTTTCGATTTTCGACACCAGAGGGAGCGGTTGATGCGCTAAAAATCCAAGTTTTGGAGGTATCTCATTTGGAATGGAAAAAGTGCTGAGAAAATTTGTGTGAACGTATGCAAAAGTGCATCAATCATCACGGAGAATATTTAGGAAATCAATAAAACCATTTTCAATGATAAATATTTGTTTTTGTTTGTTATTCTGGATACATAGATAGTAGTAACCCTCGTATAAATTCGCAAATTTGTTTGTTTATTATTCTATTGTGCCCATCTTTATATTCTTTGCTATAAAATAAAAAAATAACAAAAAAAATAAGAAATACTGCGAAATGTTTACTTAAAAAATATTATGAAAAATTCAGAAAATGTATACGATTTATCCTATCAAGCTTGACATATTATGCATTTCAGAGGTGCGTGATTTATATCTTGTCAATAGATAAATTTTAAAAATAAAATACTTAAATCCGAGGACACACGTAGACATTGCAGATAATCGATTTCTTCATATGTTTATCAAAAGATTTCATTAAAAGATTAATTTTTATCTTGAAAAATATATATTTGTATGATGTAGTACAGTAGTACATGCACATTTTAATTCACTCTGGATTCTTTGGAAGTGTCAACAGTGATATGTCGAGTAAATAGTTGGAATTGATATAACCCGAGATTCACCATTTCAACACAGTGTACGTATTATTTTTTCTAAAAACCAAATAGATGAATGTTTCTATTACATAATTTCATATTTTCCAAAGTTGCACATCCTTTTATTAATGGACAAAACAGGCGTATCTGCAGTAATATTAATTATAAACTTTTAATTAATATTACTGCAGATTAAGCAAATTTAGGAGTAAACATAATAGTGATACTATAACTGACGTCAGTAAGTAATAATTACTTGTTTATACATTTCGATTTTAATCAGATTACGTTCATCATAATATAATCGGTAAGAGTTAGATGTTATCTAAAATACAAATAAAACTGTATTGGTTAAAATGTATTGGTTAAAATGGTTAAAATCTTCACTTTTTAATACGTAATCGTAAAACAACAATTGTTTCGCCAGCACAGTAGCTTCATCAGGTACCCACAGCTAAAGAGCACGTTACAAACTCAGCAGCGTATAACGTGCTCTTTAGCTGTAAGTAATGAAGGCACTGGCGAAACAATTGTTGTTTTACAACTACGTATTAAAAAAGTAAATATTTTAACCATTAGTTTCTGTTTTAAATTATGGATCTTCATCAAGTAAAAGCCGAATCAATTCAATTGTTATCTATCTTCTTATATGAACTATTGCAACTATTTTTAAATAACATAGCTGAAGATACTTAAGAGAAGAGTTTAACAGTGACAAATGGCATTATTTTTAAAAGTCATGTAGCTTCAACTTCTATAAGTATGACCAAGTGGTGCTGAAATTGAAAGATTGTTTGGGTAGCAGTTTAAATAGTGAAAACGAGTGAATTAAAACTCGAACACAGAAGCATTAAATATTTTTTTTTTACTAAACAATGATTGATTTCTGCGCGGTACTCCATAATTTTATCAAGTAAACTTATAGTCGAAACAATTTCACTTGGTTCGGGAATCCATTGAAGATGATTCAAAATTTGGTAGACCTCAAACAAGAACACAAGAAATAATACTGAAAATTGAAAGTTTGGTGTTGACAGATCATTGAGTTAATGTTTCGGTTGTTCCATAAGAAGTTCAGATATAGAGTCAACAGCTTTAATAATTTTGCATTAAAATTTAGGAATTCATTAATTATCACCGAGATTGATTCCAGGTAGGCACACCAGAAAAGAAACTTGTCAAGCGAGAAGCTTGCCAGGAAAATTTGGATGTGTTAAATCAAGACTGCTACTTTTTTCGAAAATTATCTATAACACGAAACTTGGGTATATCACTGGAATCCTCCAATGAAGCAAGAATCAACGTAGTGGTATGCATAAAGGGTCTTTACCACAAAAATAATGATAATAATTTTTAGACCTGTGAGGGTGTTATATTGGTTGACTACATGGAGAAGAAACTATAATTACCAATGGTGTTTATAAAGAAACAATTAAAAAATATTAAAGCAAAATAATTCGAGCAAAAAGAGCTCAAAATTTACAAAGGTTGTAGAGTTGAGATATCCAGCCTATATTATACTATCTTTTCCCTAAACTGAAAAGAGGGAAGCGAAAATTTTTCGTTAGATGATGACTTGAAAACTGCTATTAAAAATTATTTTGGGGAGTATCGAAAGATTTTCTAAGTGATCGTTATTTCTGAAACTGTAGAATAAGTGTAGATATGTTTAAAGAACATATGCAGCAAACTCTACCTTCTTATTTTGTACCTTAAGTTAATGATTCTTAACGTTAGGAGAGAGAGCGCTCTAGGAACGATGAAAATCACTAGGATAGAAAGGGCACGTTCCACAGGTTGACAATCACTGGTATAGATTAATGGATTAAGTTAAGACACTTTTTTGGAAAATACATATTTATTGATATCACGTTATGAGATAGATATAGAGTTTTACAATTAAGTTTTATTTATTATTCTGTTTTCGCATCGCAATTGATTAAGTATTTAAGGATGAAGTTCAGAGATCATCAACTGAAATGCGAAATCCTGTGTTTGTAAATTATTATAGAATTTCAAAGTAACAGACAATCCAGAGTATATTAGAATAACAGAAGAATAGTAAGGAAATCGTGCAATAAAAGCTCTGGTAGAGGATTATTATTACACCAGAAACTACAATCAAAATTTGTCTTAAACCAATAAATCTATGTCACATATAATTTTTTTAATGTGCACTACATTAAACCTCTTTAGATATTAGCATCAACTGTATCATCAATATTGCAGAATATGTTAAAAAATATTATAATAATAATAATAATAATAATAATAATATTTATTTATTTGCCCAACAGGTAATCCCAATTACAGAGCAATAAGTACACAAATTAGATGTATGAATACACATACTATGTTAAATTATTACATAACTAAAATAATTTTGATATATAACAAATAAGTAATACCGATAATTATGATGTCAAGGTTCACATATCCTTAGTGGCCACCTCTCCAATGAATATGTCACTATAATATGCTTCAGCATTCCTCATCATGTGGAATATCGGTGATCTCATCAGTAGATTCGTCCTTGGAGTCGACAGCAAGAAAGTAACAGGGTTACAGGTACTAACACTAGGCACATTGAATCTGACCCTAGACAACAGCGCGGCACAATCAATTTTATTGTGGAGAAGATTATGAAGAAACCTTGCGCTGTAGTTAACTCGACGAACAGTCAAAGACTGAACCCCATAGAGTCGAAGCAGTTCTTCATAGGAAGTGTTCCAGTCAGGATATACACGATTAGATTTGAAGAAGAGGTATTTTACAAATCGGCGCTGTATACGTTCAACTGGAAACTGTTGCGAGATGTAGAAGGGATACCAAACAATAGACGCATACTCGAGTTTCGGAACTATAAGAGTGACATACAAAGATTTTAGCAAGGAGATGCTGCTGAAGCACCCCGAGGCTCTAATGAGGAAGCCCAATGCTCTCGAAGACGAGTGGCAGATGCCCACAATGTGATCATTAAAAGATAGCTCCGGATCAAACGTCACTCCCAGGTCCCTTACCGAGTTTGTGTTATTCAACTGCTGATTATTTATAAAATAACGTGATAAGACTGGTGCCTTCTTCCTGGAGAATGACATCACCACACACTTGTCGATATTCAAAGACAATTCATTCCTCTGAGATCACTCCACAAGAATGTTAACATCATGCTGCAAGCCAATAGCATCACCTGGTTTGGCGATATCAGAAAATAGTTTGATGTCGTCTGCGTAAGCTATCGCCTGACATCTTAACAGTGGAAAAAGGTCATTCATATATAATGAGAAAAGCAAAGGTCCCAAGTTAGAACCCTGCGGTACTCCAGAAGCCACTGCAAAGGTGTACGATTTATAACCATTATAAAACACATAATTATATCGATTAGATAAATAAGATCCCAACAACATGTATAAATTCGGAGATAAGCCAAAGCTATCAAGTTTTTGAAGTAGCAACATATGGTTGATGCTATCAAAAGCATGTGAATAATCCATATAAACAACATCCACTTGACCCCTACTGTCCAAGACTTCATTCGTATATTGCGTAAAGCAAGCTAGATTTGTAGTAGTAGACCGACCTTTCATAAAACCATGCTGGTGCTGTGTGATATATGAATGGGTATTGAAGTAAATAGCATCAAACAAAACTTGTTCGAAAATTTTTGCAAAGTTTGATAAGAGCGAAATCGGTCTGTAGTTTGAAATATGTCTGCTATCACCCTTCTTGAATACAGGAACAATACGGCCGCACTTCCATCTATCGGGGAAGGATGATGTCTGCAGTGCTAGGTTTATAATTTTGGTTAGTGGTGCTGATAGAACAAATTTGGTGTCCCTGATCAGGAAACTGGGAATGCCATCATCACCAGAGGTAAACCTATCAGGAAAAGTAGCCATTATGCTGGAAATAGTATGTTCAGTAATGCGACAGAGAGAAAACGGCTGACATTGAGATTTTAAAGTGGGAGAGTCAACAATATTGGCGGTCGAGAACATTTCCGAGAAATTACTGGCAAATGCGTCTACAATGGCTTGTGGTTTGTCAAGCCAAGCATTTATATAAAATAGTTTTCCAGGAATACGTGAGGTTCCCCCCGGGAACGTACGAAAGACCATATTCTTCTAGGATCCGCCGTGATGCTGGTCTCTATATTCACCATGTATGCAGTATAAGCAGTAGATATTTGTGATTTCGTTAGTGTACGCAGTCTTCTGAACTCTTCATAGAACATCGGACTATTAGTACCTTTCCATTTTCGCCTATAATAATTTTTTGCTTTAATGTTACATTTAATTTCATTATTGAACCAAGCAGGAAAATGCGAGGTGCTTTTCGACATCTTCGGAATAGTTGAATCAAATATATCGCTCAGAACATTGTAAAACCAATCCAGGGCGAGATTAACATCATTAATACCATCCAGAAAGGACCAATCAACCTCCACCAGGTCCTCATACAGTTTTACATAATTCGCCTTTCTGAAGTTGTACTGACAGTTAGTAGATGGAAACTGATCCGGTCTCAATGTAGATAAAAACTCCATATTAACTGACAAGGCAGGATGATATGCGTCTTCAGGAACAAAAGGATGCTGGTCGTGGGTTGTGCTTAGATTGTGATCCAAGTTCGACAAGACCAAATCAAGAAGTCGACCGTCAGCATTCACAATCACATTGTATTGCTTGAGTTGTAAAAAATCACAAAATTCCAGGAAAGCAGAAACTCTATTATATTTTGAAGATAGGATCGCGTTGATTGTACACAAATAATAATAATAATCTTTATTGCCCAACAAATTTCTCCAATAATGGGACAATACTAGATACTTGTTCAGAGCGTGTAATATACAATAATAAAAATAATAAAAGAAAAATTACAACAGAAATAAATAAGTAACATAGTTGAAGTAGAGGAGGGTAAAGGATCAGTCGAAAAATTGGTTCGATGGTAAAGATAAGCTAAAAGGATGAGTGCATAATTTATTCAAGTTTATTGCTATATGCTTGAGGAGTGCACTGGCAATGCCGTATGTCCTGGCTCTGGTAACGAAGAAAACTTCATCCAATCGAATACCATACTTAGTGACACGATATTTACAGATGAGAGCAGATTCGGTGCATCAATTTTGTAATTCACTAACTTCACCATAAATTAGTACTGGCAGTCACTCTGCGTGCAGATAGAGAAAGAAACTCGAAATCTGACTGCATCTCCGTAGTTGGCACCCCTCGAAGGGTAAATTCCAGACGTTCTGTAAATGCTAGATATTTTAAGAATCTCCTGAACTTTTTATATTAACAATGTCTGATAAACGTAGCAGAGGTTCTAGATTACAGACGCATATTCAAGTTTGAGACGTACCAATGTGTGAAAGAGTGTCCTCATATTCGAAAACTTACGACATGATCTTATAAGGTAGCTAAGCATACGTGAGGCGGAATTGCAGATGTGATGGATATGCTCAGAAAACTGCAAACGTTGATCAAACAAAATGCCAAGGTCTTTTATTTGTGTTTGCCTGGGAATAAGGTGTCGCACTTTCTATGTTGAAATCCCGGCTAGGTTTAGCGCTTCAATAAATGATAACATATATTTGGTAAATGGTGATCGATACACGAAACACAAGGCGTCGTTGTTAAAACTGTATAATACAGGTGTAATAAGATTAGTATGAAATAAATGGATAATAAAAGAGTAGAGGTGTCCTTAAAGCGCTTTATTTAATAATAACAAACGATATTAAACACTACACCATAAATATAAAAACAAATAACAATTATAATACGCCACGTGCAGAGTTAACTTCCGGTTAAAGTTAATCTACACAAACACGTTAAATTCTAGTGAAAGCTCACCTCTGTATGAGTTATTTAATGATTAATAAATAACGAAAGATAAAAGAAAAGAATTAAAGTAAGTAAAGTGTATGTACTTAGCTTGTAATTGCTGTTGTTGGCGTTCCGTAGATGGGCACGAAAAGTCGAGAGTGTTGGATGAACACGTGAGGTCGAAGAAACTAAGAAGATCGAGAGCGTATCCGCAGAAACCGGCGTTTATATATGACAGTGCGGGGAGTGAATCTCTACGGAAACTGTGAACCAATGGGAGGCTGCAGACAGAGTCAGAATTAATAAGATTCGCGATACGCTCGCGGAGTCGCGGTATCGATGAAAATAAATATATTCGTCATAGAAAGCGGGTTAGAATACCTCACAGCAGGTAGTTCGAGGCGTGTATAACGAAGTTAGAATGGCCAGGTAAACTACAATTATTACTAAAGGCAGGTAGACGTAGGTTTACCTGAAAATGGGTCTAGATGACTTACAGTAACCCTATCTATTATAAACTACAGGTGTCGTTTGAAATCTAGGTTGATAACGACTAATCTAATTATGAAACAGACATGTAAATAATTTACATATCTGTAACTGTATACTTGGACAATACCTTCTGCTTAAGACATATGTTTCTGCCATCTATAGGCGTCGTCAGTTAAGCTAATGCTTAGGCAGAAACATATGTCTTAAGCAGAAGTAAATGCTGAAAATACGAGGTATTGTCCAAGTATTCAGTTACAGATATGTAAATTATTTCTGTTTCATAACTAAACAAAAGCGTTATACGGCATATTAACGTATAGATATATTTAAAACCTTTTTTGCAAACGGCTAATATATTAAGTTATTGAAAATGGCGGCAAAAAGAAAGAAATAACTCTAGACAAACTATTAATTATCTCGCTTCAGCTATAAGTTAGACGTATGAGATTTTGATTGAAGAATGGGGTTAAATTATCCTAAAGAATCGTACCTCGCTTATAACTGAATATTAATTAGAAGGCGAGTAATCTCATAATGAATAAAAAACCACGCTAACTCATTAGGCTTCTAAAAAAGGGCGCATTTTCGCGCGTAAACTTAGAGGGTAGGTAGCTTTTCCTAGAATTACGGCTAACCCGATGCTTGTGTCAGTCAGCCGAACTTTCTCTTTAGGAATGCGACGGGAAGGTTGTATACAGAGTTTTTGAAAAACATTGCGCGTACAAAAGAAAAAGCGATGATTTAATGAAACTAATTTATTAAATATACGCGAAGTGTAACAAAGGGTATGATTCAGAGTGTATGAAAATATTAACGGATTGTTGCAAGTAGTATAAGTGACAACAGCACATTTGTTAATATTAAGTTCTTTATTTAGTTCTTGTGACAACAGACATTGATTAAACTTAAATCCCTCTGAAGTTCTTCATACCCAGATATAGAAGAAATGTTCGCAAATATAAAGAACACGGCATCGGATAAGATAGAAGAGATCATAAATGTAAATATTGAACAGTAGCGGACCTAGGTTTGAACCCTCTGGAATGCCTGAGGATACGATAAATGTATTTGAGTAAAACCCATTATAACAAACATATCTGAAACGATTCGGTTTCGGTAAGATGCAATTAAGTTTGGCGGTAGATGAATCGAAGCCGGACAAACTCAACTTAGAAAGTAATAAACAATGATCCATAGTGTCGAAAGCTTTCGTAAAACCAATGTATACTACATCAACTTGGTCATGTGAATCAATGCAGGAACTAACGAATTGGATAATCTTTGCCAGATTTGTAACAGTCGATCGTCGATCTCCCCTACATGAATCAGTGCTGTTGCGTTAAGATGTAGCGGTGCATCCGACCAGAGCCCTAGTTGAATACGAAATACAAAGGCGCGCGTTACTACAACCAGACAACTATCGACACGTTACTTTCCACTTCAGTTTGGAAGGTAATGTGTCGTATTTGCCGTACTCAAATACTAGCTCTTGTTCGACGTCTTACCCTAGATACTAGGGAACACGATAAAAGGAAAACTAGAGAACGCTTTAGAAGAAACGTAATTTCTTTATGGTAAGCAGTCGATTAATACGAATATAGATAAAAATAAGAAAATCTATAAAGATTTAATAAACTTAGAGAAAGACTTTAACAGAATAAGAAGAAGGATGTTTCGAAAACTCTAGGAACAAATGGAATAGAAGGATTAATAGAAATAATAAAGGAATGTACAAAAAACATTGTAAGAGGAATCCCAAAGCTACGAATCCAAAGATGAACAGCAAACAAGATTATGTACTTAGCCCTGCTACTGCTTGCAACAGTAGTTCAGGTTATAAAGAAAGAAAGAAAGAAAGATAGATAGAAAATTAAAACTTTTCAAGTTGGAAATTAGAAAATCGAAAAATAATGCTAGCATAATTATTCGCTGACTACATGGCCATAGTGATAGTGTAATGTACCACTATGTTTATTAAAAATCACTCTTCAACTTTTACAATGTAGTTTATTGTATAACAACTTTTACATTTATTTTACAAAAATTGCTTGCTTCTAAGTGATGGACTAAATCTAACTGTTCGTTTTGTATAATGAAAGTATTACTGCATAAGCGTTAGAATTGAATATGAATTGTTACACTTATTGTGCAGCAGATTTACTATACGTGCTATGTATATGAGAGTTCGAATATGAATGTTAGTAATCGTAACCTCTCTGTATTAGTCCCTTCAGATAGATATTTGTGAACTAAAACACAGACTTTTAAAATAACATCGGGGGCGTAACAAGGTCAAGAAGATACTGTGAGAAAGTATTTAAAAGATATATAATTATTGAAGTGCTAACGTTACAGATGTAGTGAACAACGGAAAATGAAAGTCGACACTTCTTCTTAAACTACTTTATTTTACACATTCAACTGTTAATGTTTAAATTTTACATAAAAATATATAATTATATGAGTTTGATTACAATATTATTCAGACGGTGGTTCGGTAACAACTAACTATATCTAACCTTTATCTTACAGAAAACGTATATCTTGAAAATGTTTATTATAAGTCTACGCCCTCGTAGGTGGGCGTTTTGGGGTATTTTACCCTCTTGCCTGAGAACGTAGATATTACGCAAACACGAGACTAAACATATGTCTTTGCATAATGTATGTCGAGTATTATAGCTATGAATTCCATTTAAGTGCACTCATGATATTTGAAATAACAGAAACATAATTTATAAGAAATACGACGTATTCAACCAGTAAATATGTCTTCAGATAAATCACTTTTGTTCATGAATAGAAAGATATTTGTATGTACTCGGCATTTAGTGAATAACATATAGTTGACAACCAAAAATAATGATTTATTGTAACATGACGAATTTAGAAGGTATCCTAATATCTGAATACATAGATACTAAGGCTAATATGTTAAAATTTGTTATGATTAATACTTAAGAAAATCCTAAACTAAACTTATACTAAATACATTAAGGTGGTTATTAAAATACTTACTTATATCTAATTAATGAGAGCAGGTTTATTACACAGACAAGGGTATTTCTACGCAATAAATTTGTGGGAATATGGAACATTGAAAGGGAGAAACACCAGACACGTTAAATGGAAAATGCATGTTTTCTATGTGTTCCAATTCATGACATCTATTTAGTAGATGCCGTATGTACGATGTGTGCGTAAATAATAATACACCAAAAATTTGTGAAGAGAGATATAAGACTACAATATATAAATATGAATAAGTATACACAAAACTTATTGGTTATTGTTCTGACTCATTTATTAGAGTTTATTACAGTAGGATCAGCAGAAGATTTATAACAACTTTCAAATTCTAAACGAATAAACAAAAAAAAATCAATATGAGGATAAACATACTAAAAAAACAAAAACGATTATTATAACAACAAAGAAAATAACACATAGAATTACTCTAGAAGATCTAGAAACCAAAAGCAAAGTCGAAAAAATATTTAATGCATAAAAAGGCCATTTTTTAGAGAAAGAAGTGCCGAAAAATGTAAAAGCGGAAGTTTTAAGAAAATAGTATCTCCAATCCATGGATCTAAAACTTCCATACATCTAAATGAGATTTTTAAGAAAATAAGAGAAAAAACAAAATGCTAGATATTTTAAGAATCTTCTGAACTTTTTATATTAACAATGTCTGATAAACATAGCAGTGGTTCTAGATTACAAATGCATATTCAAGTTGGGATCGTACCAATGTGTGAAAGAGGGTCCTCATATTCAAAAACTTACGATATGATCTTATAAGGTAGCTAAGCATACGTGAGGCGGAATTGCAGATTATTATTATTACGATTATTATAACAACAAAGAAAAGAACACATAGAATTACTCTAGAATATCTAGAAACCAAAGTTTTAAGAAAATAGTATCTCCAATCCATGGATCTAAAACTTCCATACGTCTAAATGCTATCGAAATGAGATTTTTAAGAAAATAAGAGGAAAAGCAACAAAGGTAAGATAAAAAATGAAACATATATGTAGGAAGCAATGAACGACAAAAGCTGTGAAGAATGTCAATGATGTTGCGAAACGAATAAATGTGTGAACTCTGCATACGTTTTGTGTAATGTGTTTATTTTAAGTAGATTGAAAACGTTTTAGAATATAAGTTAGAAATATTTGAACTTAAATATTTGAATATTGTGCCACTTATACATTAATTCTTCTTCATATTTCTCTTAAGAAATTGTTTTAATTTATTTGCTAGTTTATATCTGTTGTGTCAATTTATTATATGTTCCCAGTGAAAACTTTTAGACGTAACAAAAACGTAGCGGACTGTCGCCACTTATTTTAAGTATCTTAAAACGCAACGCTGGTTGCAAGATATCAAGAGCCACATGCTCGGCGTTGTATCGTAAGTGTTTTCCCACTATCCCTACCACCTTTCGAGGATATACATTTATCTATTATATAGACAGAAATCAGGAAGATCTAATCTATGACGAACAAACTCGGAACAGTCAGACGGTATAATTTTTATAACAAACTGTTAAATGTTTAAGCTAATAGTTTTATAAACTAAATAATTTTAGTTAGCATAAAATTATTAAGTTGAATTAGCGTCTTTATTCGTTCAACAATCTCTATGTTGTGACACGATATCAATGGAGCTGACTAGGACATATTTTCTGGGAAAATAAACGAAATAAAATCCAAAAACAAAAATAAAGGAGGAAGATATAGATAGAGCTGTTGAGGTTACATTACATATTCATTACATATCCTTTTGTAAAATTTTAATTTCAAACATTTTTATGGTTAAATATACAGGGTTTTTCACGTTAGAAGCTTTCTATGTTAACGCCTTAGCAGTGATTACTCTAGAATATCTAGAAACCAAAGTTTTAAGAAAATAGTATCTCCAATCCATGGATCTAAAACTTCCATACGTCTAAATGCTATCGAAATGAGATTTTTAAGAAAATAAGAGGAAAAGCAACAAAGGTAAGATAAAAAATGAAACATATATGTAGGAAGCAATGAACGACAAAAGCTGTGAAGAATGTCAATGATGTTGCGAAACGAATAAATGTGTGAACTCTGCATACGTTTTGTGTAATGTGTTTATTTTAAGTAGATTGAAAACGTTTTAGAATATAAGTTAGAAATATTTGAACTTAAATATTTGAATATTGTGCCACTTATACATTAATTCTTCTTCATATTTCTCTTAAGAAATTGTTTTAATTTATTTGCTAGTTTATATCTGTTGTGTCAATTTATTATATGTTCCCAGTGAAAACTTTTAGACGTAACAAAAACGTAGCGGACTGTCGCCACTTATTTTAAGTATCTTAAAACGCAACGCTGGTTGCAAGATATCAAGAGCCACATGCTCGGCGTTGTATCGTAAGTGTTTTCCCACTATCCCTACCACCTTTCGAGGATATACATTTATCTATTATATAGACAGAAATCAGGAAGATCTAATCTATGACGAACAAACTCGGAACAGTCAGACGGTATAATTTTTATAACAAACTGTTAAATGTTTAAGCTAATAGTTTTATAAACTAAATAATTTTAGTTAGCATAAAATTATTAAGTTGAATTAGCGTCTTTATTCGTTCAACAATCTCTATGTTGTGACACGATATCAATGGAGCTGACTAGGACATATTTTCTGGGAAAATAAACGAAATAAAATCCAAAAACAAAAATAAAGGAGGAAGATATAGATAGAGCTGTTGAGGTTACATTACATATTCATTACATATCCTTTTGTAAAATTTTAATTTCAAACATTTTTATGGTTAAATATACAGGGTTTTTCACGTTAGAAGCTTTCTATGTTAACGCCTTAGCAGTGATTACTCTAGAATATCTAGAAACCAAAGTTTTAAGAAAATAGTATCTCCAATCCATGGATCTAAAACTTCCATACGTCTAAATGCTATCGAAATGAGATTTTTAAGAAAATAAGAGGAAAAGCAACAAAGGTAAGATAAAAAATGAAACATATATGTAGGAAGCAATGAACGACAAAAGCTGTGAAGAATGTCAATGATGTTGCGAAACGAATAAATGTGTGAACTCTGCATACGTTTTGTGTAATGTGTTTATTTTAAGTAGATTGAAAACGTTTTAGAATATAAGTTAGAAATATTTGAACTTAAATATTTGAATATTGTGCCACTTATACATTAATTCTTCTTCATATTTCTCTTAAGAAATTGTTTTAATTTATTTGCTAGTTTATATCTGTTGTGTCAATTTATTATATGTTCCCAGTGAAAACTTTTAGACGTAACAAAAACGTAGCGGACTGTCGCCACTTATTTTAAGTATCTTAAAACGCAACGCTGGTTGCAAGATATCAAGAGCCACATGCTCGGCGTTGTATCGTAAGTGTTTTCCCACTATCCCTACCACCTTTCGAGGATATACATTTATCTATTATATAGACAGAAATCAGGAAGATCTAATCTATGACGAACAAACTCGGAACAGTCAGACGGTATAATTTTTATAACAAACTGTTAAATGTTTAAGCTAATAGTTTTATAAACTAAATAATTTTAGTTAGCATAAAATTATTAAGTTGAATTAGCGTCTTTATTCGTTCAACAATCTCTATGTTGTGACACGATATCAATGGAGCTGACTAGGACATATTTTCTGGGAAAATAAACGAAATAAAATCCAAAAACAAAAATAAAGGAGGAAGATATAGATAGAGCTGTTGAGGTTACATTACATATTCATTACATATCCTTTTGTAAAATTTTAATTTCAAACATTTTTATGGTTAAATATACAGGGTTTTTCACGTTAGAAGCTTTCTATGTTAACGCCTTAGCAGTGATTACTCTAGAATATCTAGAAACCAAAGTTTTAAGAAAATAGTATCTCCAATCCATGGATCTAAAACTTCCATACGTCTAAATGCTATCGAAATGAGATTTTTAAGAAAATAAGAGGAAAAGCAACAAAGGTAAGATAAAAAATGAAACATATATGTAGGAAGCAATGAACGACAAAAGCTGTGAAGAATGTCAATGATGTTGCGAAACGAATAAATGTGTGAACTCTGCATACGTTTTGTGTAATGTGTTTATTTTAAGTAGATTGAAAACGTTTTAGAATATAAGTTAGAAATATTTGAACTTAAATATTTGAATATTGTGCCACTTATACATTAATTCTTCTTCATATTTCTCTTAAGAAATTGTTTTAATTTATTTGCTAGTTTATATCTGTTGTGTCAATTTATTATATGTTCCCAGTGAAAACTTTTAGACGTAACAAAAACGTAGCGGACTGTCGCCACTTATTTTAAGTATCTTAAAACGCAACGCTGGTTGCAAGATATCAAGAGCCACATGCTCGGCGTTGTATCGTAAGTGTTTTCCCACTATCCCTACCACCTTTCGAGGATATACATTTATCTATTATATAGACAGAAATCAGGAAGATCTAATCTATGACGAACAAACTCGGAACAGTCAGACGGTATAATTTTTATAACAAACTGTTAAATGTTTAAGCTAATAGTTTTATAAACTAAATAATTTTAGTTAGCATAAAATTATTAAGTTGAATTAGCGTCTTTATTCGTTCAACAATCTCTATGTTGTGACACGATATCAATGGAGCTGACTAGGACATATTTTCTGGGAAAATAAACGAAATAAAATCCAAAAACAAAAATAAAGGAGGAAGATATAGATAGAGCTGTTGAGGTTACATTACATATTCATTACATATCCTTTTGTAAAATTTTAATTTCAAACATTTTTATGGTTAAATATACAGGGTTTTTCACGTTAGAAGCTTTCTATGTTAACGCCTTAGCAGTGATTACTCTAGAATATCTAGAAACCAAAGTTTTAAGAAAATAGTATCTCCAATCCATGGATCTAAAACTTCCATACGTCTAAATGCTATCGAAATGAGATTTTTAAGAAAATAAGAGGAAAAGCAACAAAGGTAAGATAAAAAATGAAACATATATGTAGGAAGCAATGAACGACAAAAGCTGTGAAGAATGTCAATGATGTTGCGAAACGAATAAATGTGTGAACTCTGCATACGTTTTGTGTAATGTGTTTATTTTAAGTAGATTGAAAACGTTTTAGAATATAAGTTAGAAATATTTGAACTTAAATATTTGAATATTGTGCCACTTATACATTAATTCTTCTTCATATTTCTCTTAAGAAATTGTTTTAATTTATTTGCTAGTTTATATCTGTTGTGTCAATTTATTATATGTTCCCAGTGAAAACTTTTAGACGTAACAAAAACGTAGCGGACTGTCGCCACTTATTTTAAGTATCTTAAAACGCAACGCTGGTTGCAAGATATCAAGAGCCACATGCTCGGCGTTGTATCGTAAGTGTTTTCCCACTATCCCTACCACCTTTCGAGGATATACATTTATCTATTATATAGACAGAAATCAGGAAGATCTAATCTATGACGAACAAACTCGGAACAGTCAGACGGTATAATTTTTATAACAAACTGTTAAATGTTTAAGCTAATAGTTTTATAAACTAAATAATTTTAGTTAGCATAAAATTATTAAGTTGAATTAGCGTCTTTATTCGTTCAACAATCTCTATGTTGTGACACGATATCAATGGAGCTGACTAGGACATATTTTCTGGGAAAATAAACGAAATAAAATCCAAAAACAAAAATAAAGGAGGAAGATATAGATAGAGCTGTTGAGGTTACATTACATATTCATTACATATCCTTTTGTAAAATTTTAATTTCAAACATTTTTATGGTTAAATATACAGGGTTTTTCACGTTAGAAGCTTTCTATGTTAACGCCTTAGCAGTGATTACTCTAGAATATCTAGAAACCAAAGTTTTAAGAAAATAGTATCTCCAATCCATGGATCTAAAACTTCCATACGTCTAAATGCTATCGAAATGAGATTTTTAAGAAAATAAGAGGAAAAGCAACAAAGGTAAGATAAAAAATGAAACATATATGTAGGAAGCAATGAACGACAAAAGCTGTGAAGAATGTCAATGATGTTGCGAAACGAATAAATGTGTGAACTCTGCATACGTTTTGTGTAATGTGTTTATTTTAAGTAGATTGAAAACGTTTTAGAATATAAGTTAGAAATATTTGAACTTAAATATTTGAATATTGTGCCACTTATACATTAATTCTTCTTCATATTTCTCTTAAGAAATTGTTTTAATTTATTTGCTAGTTTATATCTGTTGTGTCAATTTATTATATGTTCCCAGTGAAAACTTTTAGACGTAACAAAAACGTAGCGGACTGTCGCCACTTATTTTAAGTATCTTAAAACGCAACGCTGGTTGCAAGATATCAAGAGCCACATGCTCGGCGTTGTATCGTAAGTGTTTTCCCACTATCCCTACCACCTTTCGAGGATATACATTTATCTATTATATAGACAGAAATCAGGAAGATCTAATCTATGACGAACAAACTCGGAACAGTCAGACGGTATAATTTTTATAACAAACTGTTAAATGTTTAAGCTAATAGTTTTATAAACTAAATAATTTTAGTTAGCATAAAATTATTAAGTTGAATTAGCGTCTTTATTCGTTCAACAATCTCTATGTTGTGACACGATATCAATGGAGCTGACTAGGACATATTTTCTGGGAAAATAAACGAAATAAAATCCAAAAACAAAAATAAAGGAGGAAGATATAGATAGAGCTGTTGAGGTTACATTACATATTCATTACATATCCTTTTGTAAAATTTTAATTTCAAACATTTTTATGGTTAAATATACAGGGTTTTTCACGTTAGAAGCTTTCTATGTTAACGCCTTAGCAGTGATTACTCTAGAATATCTAGAAACCAAAGTTTTAAGAAAATAGTATCTCCAATCCATGGATCTAAAACTTCCATACGTCTAAATGCTATCGAAATGAGATTTTTAAGAAAATAAGAGGAAAAGCAACAAAGGTAAGATAAAAAATGAAACATATATGTAGGAAGCAATGAACGACAAAAGCTGTGAAGAATGTCAATGATGTTGCGAAACGAATAAATGTGTGAACTCTGCATACGTTTTGTGTAATGTGTTTATTTTAAGTAGATTGAAAACGTTTTAGAATATAAGTTAGAAATATTTGAACTTAAATATTTGAATATTGTGCCACTTATACATTAATTCTTCTTCATATTTCTCTTAAGAAATTGTTTTAATTTATTTGCTAGTTTATATCTGTTGTGTCAATTTATTATATGTTCCCAGTGAAAACTTTTAGACGTAACAAAAACGTAGCGGACTGTCGCCACTTATTTTAAGTATCTTAAAACGCAACGCTGGTTGCAAGATATCAAGAGCCACATGCTCGGCGTTGTATCGTAAGTGTTTTCCCACTATCCCTACCACCTTTCGAGGATATACATTTATCTATTATATAGACAGAAATCAGGAAGATCTAATCTATGACGAACAAACTCGGAACAGTCAGACGGTATAATTTTTATAACAAACTGTTAAATGTTTAAGCTAATAGTTTTATAAACTAAATAATTTTAGTTAGCATAAAATTATTAAGTTGAATTAGCGTCTTTATTCGTTCAACAATCTCTATGTTGTGACACGATATCAATGGAGCTGACTAGGACATATTTTCTGGGAAAATAAACGAAATAAAATCCAAAAACAAAAATAAAGGAGGAAGATATAGATAGAGCTGTTGAGGTTACATTACATATTCATTACATATCCTTTTGTAAAATTTTAATTTCAAACATTTTTATGGTTAAATATACAGGGTTTTTCACGTTAGAAGCTTTCTATGTTAACGCCTTAGCAGTGATTACTCTAGAATATCTAGAAACCAAAGTTTTAAGAAAATAGTATCTCCAATCCATGGATCTAAAACTTCCATACGTCTAAATGCTATCGAAATGAGATTTTTAAGAAAATAAGAGGAAAAGCAACAAAGGTAAGATAAAAAATGAAACATATATGTAGGAAGCAATGAACGACAAAAGCTGTGAAGACTGTCAATGATGTTGCGAAACGAATAAATGTGTGAACTCTGCATACGTTTTGTGTAATGTGTTTATTTTAAGTAGATTGAAAACGTTTTAGAATATAAGTTAGAAATATTTGAACTTAAATATTTGAATATTGTGCCACTTATACATTAATTCTTCTTCATATTTCTCTTAAGAAATTGTTTTAATTTATTTGCTAGTTTATATCTGTTGTGTCAATTTATTATATGTTCCCAGTGAAAACTTTTAGACGTAACAAAAACGTATGGGCAAGGTCGTGCAGCGCACAACGGCGCCAAGGCCTTAAAGGCGCCTACGGCCACTTGTGATCAGTTAAATTTTATAAATATTAAAAACATTTTTTGAAAGTTTACAACAAATCAACAAATTTACATAAAACAATTATTACAATTATTTTAGCATTGACAGCAATAATTTTATTGTTACTTCAAAGAGTGTACTTGACCTTTTGTTTTTTAATAATTTGGAATACTGTTTTGTTTTTTTTGTTACTGTTGTTTCAGTGTGCAATAAAAATTTTAATATTTTTTTGTATGTGAACCTATTGTTTGCCTCAAATAAAAAATACCTACCAGTACTAACAAGTCTAAAGAGTTCGTCATAAATTTCAATGTTGAACTGTGGGAGAGTGGCTGGTAATTTTGGCTTAATACATATAGGGTAAAGGCGCCTATCAGTATTTCGCACGACGGCGCCGTAGATACTTGGCGCGTTACTGCGCCTTAGGATACTTTTGAAAATTTGTGGCACGTAATCTGGATACTTGATGCGTCAAAATAAAATATTTACACCCATGAACCACATTTGGTTATACCGGAAATCATAGCCAACTTTGATATTTTAAATAGAATGTTGTACTTTTTATTGATTTTTAGATTCATTATACAGTACTATAACACTTTATATTAAGATTTCTTTTGCAAAAATTAACCGATTTTGAATTATTTTGATTTTTGAGAAATTTTTTGTTTTGTCAATGTATTTTTTAAAACTACATATCTCAGGCATTTGATCTGAACTATGTCGTAGTTCTACTGGAGACAGCAAAAGGTATAAGATTTCGAAGTAGTGTCTAAACATTTAAGAAATCTCTTACAGGGTGTTCGAAATTTATTGATTATTTAAGTGATCTTTAATTAAAGAAAAATCGAGTTTTTTAAATGGAACAGCCTGTAGATGAGCACGCCATAAGAAGTAAATAAACATTTTACGTATAGATATAGGCTTCCCTATGTCTATCTCTCATAGTTTTAGAGTTATTAATGATTTTTTTCTAAATTCAGCATTATCAAGAAAAATCGTTGTAGTTAGCCTTGAAAGATAAATCTGATGTGTCAAAATTGTCACAAAGCTTATTTCGTGTCTAACTGCTTTTATGTTGTTCACAAATTTGCAAGACGAATTAAATATTTATGTATTCTAATAGACATATTTTGAATTTATTACACATTCATGGTGAATATCTCCAAATTATTGAAAGAACATATCGACTTTTTAATGAAAGATACCCACATTTACCAACAATGAATAAAACTAAATCCAAAATTATTAATGATTGTTTTCTAATTTGAGCATTATTAGTAGAAGGCTTTGGAAAAAAAATCTAAATCGAATTATACAAATTGTATTTAGATTCATCAAACTTAGGTTAGGAAAGAAAATAAATTTAAAAACTGAGAAAATATTTTATATCGTATGATAACAAAAATAACCACACATTGACAAGCAAAAAAGTGAATAAAATCAATATATTAAAGACACATAAAACGTTAATAATGATATTCGCAAATGTTCAAAATGATCTGCGATCTAAACAAAGCATGACTCTTGTTAAGTCTGTTGTAGTTGCTTTTCTTACTTGCTTTCGAAAACCATCTCTTACTCTAGTTATAAGCTAATCTCTGTTTTGCACAGGAGATGCATAAATCTCATTTTTTATTTGACCCCCATAAATAAAAATTAAGGGGTCAAATCTAGGTGGCCAGAACCTAGGTCCATTTCGACCAACCCACTTATCCTCAAAGATATTGGTTAATTCCCGATATACCTCATGTGAGCGAGCGAGTGCTCGATCCATTTGAAACCAACATAGGTTATTTAAAAATGGCAGTACTACTTTCGTTAACAATTGTAGATACCTGTGACGCTTGTTAAATTCTCGTTATAAATTTCGTTTCCAACGTGGTTATGTATAATTATTATTATGTATGGCATGTGGATTTTGTTGTGCCTAATGATGACAATTTCTTCTATTAAAAATTCTTAAAATTTTACATACAAAATTGGGATCTTCTTGTGTTTTAGTTATAATAAACTCGCAAAATTGAATTCTTCTATCTTGATCTCGTGGACAAAAACCTAAACTGATTGGAAAGAATAAGGATGCATTTTATTTTTCTTTAAAATTCTTTGATATAGATGAAATTCCTATATCTGCAGATGCCGCCGGTATAAAACTGGTTGGATGCACATGAAAATATCCCAAAACAACGATTTCATTACCTTCGTCGCCTGTAATCGGTTTTGGAACTGTCTTCTTGACTTGAATACCAAAGCGAATGGAATTTGACTCTATTCGCTTGAATTTATTTTTATTCATTGCTGGTAAATGTGGGTATCTTTCATTAAAAAGTCGACATGTTCTTTCAATAATTTGAAGAGATTCACCATGTCGAATAAATTCAAAATATTTCTATTAGAATAAATATTTAATTCGTCTTGGATAATTGTGAACAACATAAAACCAGTTGGACTCGAAATACCTTTTGTGACAATTTTAACAGATCAAATTAACTTTTCAAGGCTTCTTACAACGATTTTTCTTGATAAGGCTCAATTTAGAAAATAATCATTAATAACTCTAAAACTATGGGAGATAGACATAGGGAAACTGATACCTTTACGATGCTATATGTTTATCTACTTACTATGGCGTGCTCATCTACAGGCTGTTCCATTTAAAAAATTGATTTTTCTTTAATTAAATATTACTTAAATAATCAATAAATTTCAAACACGCTGTAAGAGGTTTCTTAAATATTTAGACATTACTCGGGATCTTATATTTTTCGCTGTCTCCAGTAGGAATATGACGTAGTTTAGATCAAATACTCCTGAGATATATGGTTTTAAAAAGTACATTGAAAAAACAAAAAATTTCACAAAAATCAAAATAATTCAAAAACGGTTAATTTTTTGCAAAAGAAATCTTAATATAAAGTGTTATAGTACTTTACAAGGAATCTAAAAAAAGCAATAAAAAGTATAATTAATATTCCATTTAAAATATCAAAGTTGGCTATGACTTCCGGTATAACCGAAAGTGGTTCATGGGTGTAAATATTTTATTTTGACACATCAAGTATCAAGATTACGTGCCAAAAATTTTCAAAACTGTCCTTAGGCTTTAACATAGAAAACTTCCAACGAACGGATTAGGTGAAAAGCCCTGTATAAGTAAATGTAGGATATAAAATTCAAACATAACATTTCCAATTTTATAAATATTTAACGTTCATTTTCGAATTTTAATCACTATATAACATAATTTTATTATTACATTCAAATTGTAAAACTTTCTTTAAGTTCTAAGAATTCTGTACATTTACAAATCTATTTTATTACCTACTTTATATACACAGTGACATTAGAAGTGTTACACCCAGAAGGAATAATTTGTTCAACTTGATTTTTTAGCATCAGAATGAATATATTTAAAGCATGCTATGATAAGAATGTCAATTTTTTATCTTTTATAATTTTTTGCAAAAAAAAAATTATATCTTAGTTTTTTGTGAAGAAACTTGTTTATGAGAGCTGACTAGTACAGAAATGTTTAGTTATTGCGCGTTCGTCTACGAGTGTTAAGCGTAACCAAATATCTAGATTCGAAGACGTCAAAATTATCGCCGTCTTAGTGGCTTTGATAGTGGTAGAATTGTTGCCTATCGAGCTGTTGGTTTGTCCAATCGCGAAATTGACCGCCGTGTTAATTGTACTGCAATAGCGGCAATGCCTGTGTGGACAAAAGAAGGTAGAGGAACACGAAGAAGGCCAACTGGTCAACCGAGCCGTACCACAGAGCGTCAAGATAGGCGCTTCAGACAACTAGCTCTACGAGACAGTTTTTCTACTACGCATCAAATCGCTGACCAATGATTTGGAGAAGAATCTATACCTGTTACTATGCGTACACTATATTGCCGCATTCGAGCCTTTGGACTTCTTTCATACCGTCCACGATTAGTGCTTCCTTTGACTGCGGACCACTGTCGTCAAGTTTGAACTGATGCAGAGAACGAGAGCATTGGGAGGCATAATGGCATAATGTCGCCTTAAGTGACGAAACGCGATTCTGTCTAGGTATGCACGATGGCCGTAGAAGGGTACGACGCCGGCGTGGAGAGCGACGCGATATTGGGTTTGCTGTTAAAAGGCATGTACACATGACTGTTGGCGTAATAGTTTGGAGGGCGATTGCCTATGGTAGCCGATCACCATTTCTCTTTATTCGAGGCAGTATGACAGTTGCGTGTTATGTTGATGATGTCCTACAAACCACTTTACTACCTTATCTAGATGGCCGTCCACACGTCCTTTTTCAGCAAGACAACGCACGTCTCCATATTACTCGTCGAATTATGGACTTGCTCCAAGAAGCAGGCGTTAATGTTTTACCGTGGCCACCCCGTTCATCGGATTTAAATCCCATTGAACATATATGGAATATCACGGGGAGAAGACTGTCTTCTTTGCATCATCCTCTACAGACTCTGGGGCAGTTAATCCACGAAACTCAAGTTGCTTGGAACGAGGTACCACAAGAAGATATCGACCATCTCATTTCGCCGATGCCTAGACGTGTACAGCAGTGTACTCCGCTACGGGGTCGCCAAACACATTATTAATTTTTTTTCGTATTACATGTTAATAAAATTTCTTGCAAATGTTATCGTTTCGTTTTTGATGTAAAACTATCACATTGCCAAAAAAATCAAGTTGAACAAATTATTCCTTCTGGATGTAACACTTCTAATGTCACTGAATATAATTTAGACCTTTATTACCTATTAATAATCGACATCTTTTTCCAAATTTATTTATTGCTTTATACATTAGACCGCTTGTTTTATTATCTTGGGTTATAGCAAACAAAAGTTTTAACCTGTATATTAATTCTTAAGATCACGGTTCCTAGATGTGTATAATAAATGTTATTACTTTAACAAGGGATGATACGGAACGACATACTTATATTTATTTACTACAACACCAACTAGATACTTAATTAACCCTTCACTGGTATGGTGATAAATAATAACCTAAACGATATGGTCAATTTTGACCAGCACAATTTTTGACATTGATTTGCAAAAATTAGTAAACATAAATTTACTTTTAAATTTATTAGATAGGCATCTATTTTTGATAATTATATGCGTAAAACTTTTATTATAATATTTTCAAAAAATTTAAATAGGGCGAAAGAAAAAAACAGCGAAAATATTTTATTAGTGTTTTTTTGTTTAGAAAATAGAACAAAAATTTGTTATAAATTATTATTTATCTTTACAAAACTATAAATTAACAAACTACATTCGACTCAACACCAAAAAGGAATTCTAGAAAAATTCTGACAATTATATCCGGAACACCTACAATTCATGACATGCAATTAGTACATAGATTTGAAACATTAGAATGTCTTTTACAAATATGTTTATTACATTTGTCACATATAAGAGAATATTTAATGTCAATTATACGGACATAAAGCACACCTAGCTCTTTCTGGGAGTCGTTTTCAGGGCAAATTCTCTTGAGGAACAGTCGATTCGCCTAATAACTTCCTTCAATTCTCTAGGAATATTATTTGCACGTTGAATTAAATGGTCCTGTATCACTTATCTGCCTAAAGATATAAGAAAATCTGGTCGCACTAGTTCATTATTTGGATTGGCACAGTTGTATATAATTGCTGCGTTTGCTGCAGAGATGTCCATCATCCGATACCATACATGTAGTTTGTGGCCATCTTCGCGCGCGTCTTCCTACCTTATAATTTGCACAAATTTGGTCTAAAACATCAACTCCTACTTTTGTCAAATTATAGAAGCTAATGATTTCTGGTAGCTTCTTCGTTCCGCCTTCTACCACACCACTGTGGTGTATTGACGATTTCGAGCAAACAGATCGATTTTTTCGGCACATATGATATCAGCGTTACGTCTTTTGTAAATCCAAATGTCGAATAGTAGAGTTCTCGCTGTTTTTTGGGGAGAAATTCTTGAGATATATCTCGCTTATTCCGTCTAGTAGTACCTATGTACGTGAGTTTGTTTCGCTGAAATTCCTCAACTAACTCTAGTAAGGTAAACCAGTTACATCGGTTACATTACGGTTAGAATTTGAGACAGCACAGATTGTGTTGGTACAGACAATTTTCTTGGCTGGGTTGTGTTATTTTCTTTTCCAGTGTATACAAAAGCATTGAAAAAATAATGTGTACGAGCATCACACAAGCACATTATCTTTAGACCATACTTTACAGGCTTACTCTTCATATAGATACGAAAACGACACTTCCCACGAAAACCAACTAGCATTTCGTCTACAGTCACATATTCTCCACATGAATAATTAACACTACAGTTCTCAATAAAGCGGTAAAATAATTGAGAGATAGCAGTAAGTTTACCGCCATCTGCAATACGTTGTGGCCGAGTACGCGGATCGTCAAATCGCAAGGCTGTAAGTAGGAAGCTAAACCTTTTTTGCGTCATTGTTGTACGAAAAATGTCACGTCCTGTGCCATCTGTTCCGATAAGCGATCTGATATCCTCGTTACTTGATTTGGAAACGCCAGCTAGATAAAATAGCCATAGGAATGCTCGCATTTATACTTTATCAACATTTTTAGTAAAGTAACAGGATAAAGCTTGGTCATCATAAGTTACCTGAAATTCAGTACTTTTCTCATTTGTTTTGTCGATAAGTTCACCTATAATGTATTCGTCAAGTAACAAACTGAGAACCTGAGAGGGTGTAGAAGGTTTGTCGAGGCGGAGTGGCCCTGAAAGATCAGGAATATGTGACACTATGTTAGTGGAACGAGTACGACTGGATATAGGACATCGTTTTGTCCACTTTTCTCTATTTTTTTCATAGTAGTTGCCATTTGCATCATTCTCTAGAATATCGTTCAGATCAACTTCATCAGATAAATTTTTATTTTCGTCATCATTTTCACTACTACAGTCAGTGTCACTGTTATGATTACTAATAATCGTTTCTGCATCAGAAGTGTCATTATCGGAGCCCCAAAAAAAAAGCCCCAATTATTTCGCGAACACAGTGACTTCGTCAGGTACTTAACTAAAGCACGATACAAACCAACAGCGGTATACATAAATACAAAAAGAATATTATTTTACGTCTTTAAAATGTGAGAATTTACACAAATGTTGTAGTAAAAATGCGTGGCCTATCATTTTATTATGTCTCAGCTTATTAGTCTTACCGCTAATAGTAAAAGGGCTGAGGAGTATGGTAAGATGGTTTGGTATATCAAGTTAAGCGTTTGATACACAACGAATTTGAAAAGAAAAAATTACTTTCATCTTAGGCATGTGCATAATTTCCCCAAATTATTTTTCATTAAATGAATTCTAAATAAGTATTTCAAGTAATCTCAGACAAATTTTCAAAATAAGAAATAAAAGTAATGGTATTAGATTTATTTGGTTTTTCAAGATATTGTCTAAGCAATTACACAAGTCTAAAACGTACCAAATATATAACTAAATTTATATAACAAAGGTCAAAGATATAAACACATAATTGTCCCCTATATAATTGAAAGCATATTCAATCTTTTCCTAAGACGTCTTTAAATATGTAAAAAGATTGATATTGTAATGATTTAAGAAAATTAATACTGGTAGCCGTAACTTTGTGGTAATTCATTTTGAAAATAAAATAAAATAAAACAATAACTTTGTTATATATACCACTTTATTCACATATAATCGTGACCGCGGTTTCGACATACAATGTCATTATCAAACTGCAAAAGTTACAGACCTACATAGAACTTATAAATGACACAAAAATATATGGGGGTGGTTTATGATGTTATTTAAAATTACTACTATATACTTAACTATTATATACAACATTGGAAAAGAGGTGTATATATAAGGTCCAACTGTTCGTTTAAAACGATATCTATTGTGTTGTGTCGGCTTTTAAAAATCTCTAGGGCCTCTAAAATATTTAATTTACAACCTTTCTCGGCCAAATGCAATATTTTACGGTGACCAAATTTATGCCTTTCTGTAATAAGATGGTTTGCGAATGTTGAATCTGTCTTCTTTAGTTTATATGACCTCCTGTGTTCTTTTTCCCGTATAATAAAACTGCGACCAGTCTGACCTATATATACACTTTTACAATCGTTACAATATAATTTGTACACTCCTGATTTATTATTAATATCTCGTTTTAGGTTTTGCGTTAAAAATGAAATTACTTGTTTTTACATATGGTTTGTAAGCTATACTAACATTACTATTATTTTTTGAAATTATATTTCCAATTTGCTCGCTTATTTTACCGAAGTAAGTTAACGAGACAAATTGTTTCAAATTAGCACTATCTCTAGGATATACTAAACTAAGGGCCACTTGTAACTGTTTTTTCTTTAGTATACTGTCAATTACGCTACTTTTATAACTATTGTTTACCGCTATTTGTTTTATAGTATTGATTTCACGAACAAAAGATTCATTAGACAAAGGAATATTTAATGCTCTATGTATCATAGAATTAAAAAATGAATGTTTGTGTCTTAGGGTGTAGTGAAGCTTTGGGAATAATGCAATCAGTGAAAGTAGGTTTACGATATATATCAAATTTTAAGCTCTGATCTAATTTGTTTAATTTTAAATCCAGGAAGTTAATACTGTTATTCTCTTCTATTTCTACTGTAAAATTGATATTAGAATGGATTGAATTTATGTAGTTCAGAAATGTTTGTAGTTGTCTATGAGTACCCTTAAAGCAAGCTAGGATGTCGTCTACGTACCAATACCAAAATTTAATATGTTTTTTACCTAGTTGTGATGAAAGAATTTTTTCTGTAATATGCTTCATGAAAATTTCAGCTAATAGAGGACTTAGAGGTGAGCCCATTTGTTCGTGAAATCAATACTATAAAACAAATAGCGGTAAATAATAGTTATAAAAGTAGCGTAATTGACAGTATACTAAAGAAAAAACAGTTACAAGTGGCCCTTAGTTTAGTATATCCTAAAGATAGTGCTAATTTGAAACAATTTGTCTCGTTAACTTACTTCGGTAAAATAAGCGAGCAAATTGGAAATATAATTTCAAAAAGTAATAGTAATGTTAGTATAGCTTACAAACCATATGTAAAAACAAGTAATTTCATTTTTAACGCAAAACCTAAAACAGATATTAATAATAAATCAGGAGTGTACAAATTATATTGTAAGGATTGTAAAAGTGTATATATAGGTCAGACTGGTCGAAGTTTTATTATACGGGAAAAAGAACACAGGAGGTCATATAAACCAAAGAAGACAGATTCAACATTCGCAAACCATCTTATTACAGAAAGGCATAAATTTGGTCACCGTAAAATATTGCATTTGGCCGAGAAACGTCGTAAATTAAATATTTTAGAGGCCCTAGAGATTTTTAAAAGCCGACACAACACAATAGATATCGTTTTAAACGAACAGTTGGACCTTATATATACACCTCTTTTCCAATGTTGTATGTAATAGTTAAGTATATAGTAGTAATTTTAAATAACATCATAAACCACCCCCATATATTTTTGTGTCATTTATAAGTTCTATGTAGGCCTGTAACTTTTGCAGTTTGATAATGACATTGTATGTCGAAACCGCGGTCACGATTATATGTGAATAAAGTGGTATATATAACAAAGTTATTGTTTTATTTTATTTAATTTTCGTAATGACTTAAATTAAAGTTAATATAAAAAATGATCTAGGAATAATAAAATTTGACACTTTTAGCATATTAACACTATAATAATTTAAATATTTTTTTGAGACAATAAAGTTTCCAACAAGGGCAATACCTAGT
Organism: Melolontha melolontha; assembly: GCA_935421215.2. Classification (NCBI taxonomy): domain Eukaryota; kingdom Metazoa; phylum Arthropoda; class Insecta; order Coleoptera; family Scarabaeidae; genus Melolontha; species Melolontha melolontha. The sequence goes on from OW285242.1 coordinate 56,338,736, forward strand.
AGTATATTAGGACTCCTTGTTAAAAGATCAACGATAACTGTGAAGATAACACTCTATGCAAGCGATCGATATAATGTAAACACATTAATGAAAGAGATATACATACGAATGTATATACAATAAGAAACTATGGGAATAATAAATATTCCCTTAACATATATGTAGATAATGAGTCATTTCATTATTAATGACAATGATGATATAAGATGCAATAATATTATGAATACTCAAGGAACCAAATAAATATAGATCGTCAGCACATAAAACGGAGATCACATAAAAAATAATACATAATTCAAATTACTATTGAAGTAAAACTAATATCAGAATTAATTTGGCTATTAGATATTAGACTATTTTTTTATCTAAAAAATTACAAACATATATATTGTTATTTCAATTAATGTGTGTAATAGACGAGCACAAATACTCTCTGAAAAATCTTAGCTTTGGTATTGATTTAATGCTTTATCAATAATATGGGGAAATAATTTAGAAGACAAATTCATCGATAAACTTGATAAAATACTCAATACCTCTTCAAGAAAAAAACATGTATGGAATTGGTTGTGCACAGCATAGCAATTTGGCATTTAAGTTCATTTACACTTGATGTTTTAGACCTGAAATTAGAAGAGTTTATTAGTAAATATTATTTCCGCAATAGAAGAATAGTTGATGGAATTTGAACCTACTTGCTAAAAGAATGTCTTGAAGAGTTTCGTAAGTCGTTTCTAGTAGCATGCATAAATTAAAAAATGGAAGGTTTAACAGATACTATAGAAGGTGAGGTTGAAGTAAACCTTTCTGTGGGAACATGTGATATTTTGCGGAAAATGTGAAATAGGTAGTACTTGGTATAATAAGTGATGTTTTCTACCTTTATACAGGTGTCCCTGAAAGAAAGAGGCAACGCATGAAAAATGAAAAGATGCAATTGTATAGAATATTAATCCAAAAAATTGTGAGTTAATTACGACGCAAACCTCCAAAAATAAAAACTCCCTAAAAATTGTATTATGTGCCGCCTATAGATTCAGAATGTTTGTAAAAATATCGCTATAGAATTTACACGCAAACACACGCCGCAATGTTTATGTTTATAAAAACTAAAAGATAACATTTTTTTAGACTGCTAAGGGTTCAATAACCTCATACGATAAGTCAGCTGTTAAAAATTTATACTTACATATGAATTTTTAAAATAAGATGTATTAAAAGATGTAAGATGTGTGCTCTACAGGGCATTTCACGTCCAATTTGTCGTAAATGTAAATCATATCGAAAGTACACATGTAACGATTGATTGAATCGGAAACATAATTGTTTCGATAATTAGAGTTGATCGATAATAATATAAATAGTAGGGGGGTACATTACGCGACATATAAAACCTGTACAGCTCTTATGAGCATAAAATCAGTTCTTTTAGTTGCGGAAACGGGACAAATATATTCATACTGTCACTTATAGACTTCATAGGTTATACATACTGTAAAGTTTGTCTTTTCGGGTTCTTAAATAAAACTATCGATAACTTTAGACACACACTATATTAATAATAAAACGTATAACAATATAAAACTTAACTACTAAAAATAAGCACATTTATGTAACTTTAATTCGCGATGATTCGGTATAGAATGGTCCAATCCCTTCTTCGACGGCTTTTATATCATGGCTTATATTTTCTCGATGCATGCAGAACGCTCGAGAAAATGCCAGAGGTATGACGCGTGACGCGTCGTTGGATGAGTCATCACATTGCCCCCTTCTTAAGAATGAAGTTTCGTCCCGAAACATGTCATGCTTTGGTTCCCACAACCGATGGCGAAATCGACAGGTAGGGCCTTTGTTACATTGTGACGTCATATCGAAATATCAGTCCACGGTCTTATCTTGCCTGAATGGACAGGAATATTCAAGCCGGTAACTGCATACCAGAATTTCCATACCAGTATGTCGGAAGATTACTTCCAACATGCTCCTTACAATTCTCCAGTCCAGGCGGTCCAATCCACAACCCAATTTTGGAACTGCTAATTTCAGAATATCTTGTTGTAACATTTGTTCGTGTAAGTGGGCCAGGGCCTCTCATAAGGCACGATAGGTTGGCTTCAGGCTTGACAGTTCTTTCGTGACCAAATAAAATATGGGCTGTTCTTCATTAGTTATTTGAAGACTCTTCCCAATTGCTGGTCCCTGCTGCCTTCATTTTTCGATTCTGCCAAATCTCTCTTTAAATTCCCTGGCAATTCCTTTGGCCATTCGCAGGTCTCGGGCTACGCAATGAGCAAGCGCGTAGTCTGACGGCACCGTAAACAAATCTTGCTGTTTCTCGATGGTCACACCAAATCGAGCTTTTCTCGAACCAGAATACTCTCCCATAAAGTCTTCGAAGGTTAGTTCCTGGTATTGGCCTGGTATTGGTATTGAATCGGCGCAAGTCAGCGGTCATTATTGTCTCCAGAGTATGGGGCTAACCGATTAAAATGTACGACTCTTGGCTTAGTATGAGGTGTTCGCCTGATGCGATATATTACATCGTTAATCCGCTTCAACACCTCGTATGGCCCCTCCCAATTCTTTTGAAGTTTTGGAGATAGGCCCCGTCGACGTTGTGGATTATATAACCAAACCCGGTCGCCTTCATGGTAACCACTCTTCTCAGCGTTGATGTCGTAGCTCTCATTCATTCTGTCACTAGTATCTTGGATATTATGTCTGACTTGTTCATGGATATTATCTAGTCGTTGTCTGAGCGTGCTGCCATAATCTTCTCCGGCAAGATCTTCACCAGGCTTGCTCCCAAACTTTAAATCACAGGGCAATCGGAGTTCCCTCCCGAATAGCACGTTTGCTGGTGATTGACCAGTTGTCTCTTGAACAGAGGCCCGATACGCCATTAGGAATAATGGTAAATGTTCGTCCCAATCTCTATGGTGTTCGGAGACCACTTTGTATAAGTGTCTGATCATGGTCTTGTTCATTCGCTCTACCATCCCATCTGATTGTGGATGCAAGGGAGTTGTTCTCGTCTTCCGTATGCCCAAAAGTCCACACATCTTTTCGAATAGACTGGACTCGAAATTTCGCCCTTGATCGAAATGAAGTTCCAAGGGTACACCGAAACGGCTGACGAACTCCATTACAATCACGTCTGCTACAGTTCCAGATTCTTGATTTGGTAGAGCAAATGCTTCAACCCATTTGGTAAAGTAATCCATGACCACTATTATGTATTTATTTCCATTGCCGCTTCCTGGAAAAGGGCCGGCGGCATCTATGGCGATCCTTTCAAATGGGCTTCCTACATTGTATTGGCGCATGGGTGCACGTCGACGCCTCTAGGGACCATTGCTTCCGGCGCAATTAGCACACTTTCGGCAACATTATTTCACATCTCGTGAACAATTCACCCAGTAAAATCTCTGGCGCACCTTCACCAGTGTTTTATGGACTCCAAAATGTCCCCCAGAAGCACCATTATGGAGTTCTCGCAATACCTTTGGTATTCTTTTCTTGGGAACCACCATTTGCATCTTCCGCTCGCTTCCATCGTGATTTTCGACCTCGCGTCTCAGGAGATCGTCTTCCATGGTTAAGGAATTCCATTGTGCCCAGTATGACTTTAATTCTCGTGAATGGGGAGCAATTTCTTGCCAGGTCGGTCTTTACCCATTTCTCTTCCAAGCCCTGAAGACTGCAAGATTCGGATCAGCTTCTTGATCTGCGCGCAAATTGTCAGGCTGCCATTGGTCATCAACCACGGTGGTTCGAAGAGCGTTGGCCGATTTGTCTTCGATTCGGTTGCAATGTCGACAGTCCTCTGGACAGGGCCTTCTGGAAAGGGCATCTGCATTTTGATGTTTGAGGCCTGCTCTGTGTTCAATGTCGAAGTCATACTTCTGTAGTCTCTCAATCCATCTAGCTACTTGACCCTCGGGATTCTTAAATTCTAAGAGCCACTTTAAAGCGGCATGATCAGTACGGATCAGGAACTTCTGCCCATACAGGTACTTGTAAAAATGCTCAACTACTGCCAATAACTCTCTCCTGGTTACGGAGTAGTTCCTCTCCGGTTTGGACAGGGTCTTGCTGAAGTATCCAATGACCTTTTCTTGTCCATCTTGGATTTGAGAGAGCACGCCACCAAACCCGACATTACTCGCATCGGTATCCAGAACAAACCTCCCAGATGGCAGTGGATAGTTTAAAACAGGTGCACTGATCAACGTACTTTTTAACAACTCAAAGGCCGCTTGGCATTCGTTGTTCCAAATTAATGCTCGATTTTCTGTTAGGCGAGTAAGTGGTTTTGCAATGTTAGAGAATCCAGGAACGTAGCGTCGATAATACGTGCATAATCCCAAAAAGCTTCTTAGCTGATGTTTGTCTCTGGGTACAGACCATTTTTCCACAGCTTTTAATTTTTCTGGATCAACAGCAACTACTTTTCCGGAAACCACATGTCCAAGGTAATTTACCTCATTGCGAAAAAGGTGACACTTCTTTGGACTTAATCTCAGGTTGGCATCTCGCAACCTCTGGAATACTACTTCCAAATTTTTCATGTGATCTTCAAAGGTCTTCCCTACCACAATCACATCATCGAGATATATCAGGCAGGTATTCCAAGACAGTCCCCTCAGTACAGGTTCCATGAGTCGCTCAAAAGTAGCTGGGGCGTTAACAATCCAAATGGCATGACTGTAAATTGCCCCAGAGTCCTGTACCTTAACTGAAGGCAGTCTTCTCGTTGTCATTGGGGTCCATTCCCACTTGCCAATAACCGCTCTTTAAGTCGAGAGTGGAGAACCATTTTGCTCCTGCCAAGGTGTTTAGCGTATCGTCTATTCTTGGGAGAAGATAGCTGTCCTTTTTGGTAACACTATTCAAACGACGATAGTCCACACAGAATCTGGTAGATCCATCCTTCTTCCTGACAAGGACCACTGGTGAAGCCCATGGACTATTCGATGGTTCAATCACTCCTTGGCCTTCCATATCTTGTATAATATGCTCGGCTTCCTCACATTTTAACAGTGGTAACCTTCTTGGTCCTTGTCGAATTGGACTTATATAGCCAGTCTTTATTTTTTGCATTACAATATTGGGTTTTGCTTTCATACCAGTCTCAGTTTCAAAGACGTCTTCATAATGTTTGATTAGGTCCTTAACTTGGCTTTGTTCCTTCTTGCTCAATCCTTGACAGGCGGAGTCGATTATTTTGGACAATTTCTCAGGAACCTGCACGAACTCATTCTTCTTCGCCTCTACACGATGAACGACGGCCGACACTGGCGAACACCACCCCAAAATAGTACCCTTCTTCAATGAAACCGTGTAATAGTTCACATTCATCACACTTACCGGTACAGTCTTCTGAGTCGTAACCAGCATTTTGACAACTACTATTCCTCTGCCCACCTCGTCATCATCAGCCTTTGGTTCCAACATTGTAACATTTCCGTCCAAATAATCACCTTCCATACACGCCGTCAAAAATGTCTCACTTCTTGCATCCAGAACAACATTCTCTGCTGTAATTACTTGTACACTCCCACAATTTTTCCCATGAAGAAACAATTCCTCATTATTTATTTTTAAAGTGCCTTCTTTCATGTTTAACTGGAAGCCATAGGTGTACATGATGTCTAATCCCAAGATTATTTCTTCTTCTATGTCGGCTACGAGAACACGATGTCGGATTGATGTTGGTCCTATGATAAAATTGACATCTACTTCACCTGCCACAGAAGCTGCTTCTCCAGTAGCTGTCCTAAGTGTCCATTTGCTAGAAAGTAATTCTTTATTCCTGGAAATCAAATCGGGCCGCACGATGGCTTTCGTCGATCCAGTATCTAGCAAGCAAGCATAGGTTCTTCTTTTCATAATTGCGTCCACATACAGGCCATTGGTTTGATGTTGCAAGGATGCGATTTGGGCAGTCCTTGGGGCTTGCGTATTCTCAGCCGATTCTTTCTTGGTCTTTTTACCACATTTATTCTGAATGTGACCGTTTCTTCTACAGTTCCCGCATGGCCGCGCACTTTTATTTGGTTTGATCTGATTTAGGACTTGACTAACCAGCTGCTCAATGAACTCCTCATTTTCCCGTTCGTCAACAGAACAGCCACGAGCATGGTTCCGAGAGGCTTGTTTTGCAGTCTCAAACTCAAGTGCGCATGCCAAAGCATCGATCAAGGTTTTCGGTCGTGCCAACCTTAATGCTAGCTGCGTATCAATATTCCGGAGACTATCTATGAACGTCTGGACAGCTAGGTGTTCCATGAAATTATCTGGCGCCATCAGATATGCAAGTCGAACTAGACGAGCTGTATCTGCCTCAAATTTCTGAAGATTCTCGCATTTCTTCTGTGATCGATACTTCAGTTGGGCATGGTATACTTGCTTCAAGTGCGCACGGCCATATCTCATCTCCAAGCGTTTACTGAGTTGAGAATAATCTTTACGTTCCTCAGGAGGCAATGTCTGCAAAATATCACTAGAATCCCCCTCAATGCTATGATTAAAGCAGTCGCCTTCTCGACAGAAGACCATGCGTTTGCTTCTGCGCCCGCTTCGAATTGTGTCAGGTAAGTTGCCCATGACGTCTTTCCATCAAAGGTTGGTGGCTTGATTCTTGTCTTCGAGATAGTCACAGGTTCTTCTTTTATTTCCATGGGCTGCGGTATAGCTTCTTTGCTGATCTGCTTTGTGTCAGAATTACTTATGGTAACAGGTAGGATTGTAGCGGTTTCTATTAGCCGTTGTTCCATATTTTTCGCTCTATCCAGATTCTTCTGTTCCATTTGTTCTAGAGTTTTTGCTAAGTTTCTAGAAGTTTCCAGGCTCTTCTGCTCCATTTTAGTTTGTGAATCTGTTAGACGCTGTTCCAAGATTTGTGAATTGTATATCAGTAGTTGTTCCATTTTCATCAACAGCGAATTCACGTCAGCATCTCCGCCCGGAACTTGAAAGACATGATTCTCTGGATCCTCGTCTTCTTGGATCAACACATTGCGAAGCCGTTGTTGGAGGATCGCCTTTTTTCCAGTTGTATCCTCATCCCTCTCCTCTAATTCTCGTTTTAAATCAGTCACTTTTAATTCTGTCAGTTTCATTCTGTTGGCCATCACGATATTTAAAATAACGTCTTTTCGCACTGTATATTTATTTAAATAGATAGTTAATTAATACTTAATTGTCTACTTAGTTCGTTATTTATTAATTAGCTCACACCGGACACCATTGTAAAGTTTGTCTTTTCGGGTTCTTAAATAAAACTATCGATAACTTTAGACACACACTATATTAATAATAAAACATATAACAATATAAAACTAACTATTAACAATAAGCACATTTATGTATTTATATTTATGTAACTTTAATACACGATGGCTCGGTATGGAACGGTCCAATCCCTTCTTCGACGGCTTTTATATCGTGGCTTATATTTTCTCGATGCATGCAGAACGCTCGAGAAAATGCCAGAGGTATGACGCGCTACGCGTCGTTGGATGAGTCGTCACACTATCCTGTTCGTACATATCAACTGTGTGAATAGAGTGAATGAACGAACATTGCATATGTGTTAATTAACTAACTAATTAACAGATAATAATTTAAATATTTCAACAATGTAGATTATTGTTAATTACTTCACTTAACGTATTAATTACATCTAACTCTTTCTTTCGTTCTTTAATTTTTAAACTCTTCACTAATGAAATATTAATGATTATAGAAAGTTTTTAATTTATTAACGTGTAGTCATCGAAAACAACTAATTTTCTTTGAAGTCCTTTATCCATGGTTACGTGGAGAACTGGTAAATCGTAGATTAACCAGTTGTCCAATCATGGTTTGATTTACTTTACTTAATTTGTTTTCAACATGATGGTTTCGAAGGGACAGGTTGATGTAATTTAGATTGCTAGAGCATTTGATCTTATAAATCGCTCCATTATCACCCAGAAGTTGAGTCCTTCATCATTCAATCGCCATTCAGGGCGCCCGCTGATTTCCTTTATAAAATCGTATTTAGGTAAGAGACGTTTTTAAATGTTTTTTATACGAGGTGCATTCAAGTTCTAAGGCCTCCGATTTTTTTTCTAACTAACTACTCACCCGAAAACTATGAAACTGGTGTTACTTCTCGACGTAATCTCCCTGCAGACGTACACATTTTTCACAACGTCGACGCCATGATTCCATGGCCGCGGCGAAGGCTTCTTTAGGAGTCTGTTTCGACCACTGGAAAATCGCTGAAGCAATAGCGGCACGGCTGGTGAATGTGCGGCCACGGACAGTGTCTTTCATTGTTGGAAACAGCCAAAATTCACTAGGAGCCAGGTCAGGTGAGTAGGGAGCATGAGAAATCACTTCAAAGTTGCTTTCACGAAGAAACTGTTGCGTAACGTTAGCCCGATGTGCGGGTGCGTTGTCTTGGTGAAACAGCGCACGCGCAGTCTTTCCCGGACGTTTTTGTTGCAGTGCAGGAAGGAACTTGTTCTTCAAAACATTTTCGTAGAATGCACCTGTCACCGTAGTGCCCTTTGGAACACAATGGGTAAGGATTACGCCCTCACTGTCCCAGAACATGGACATCATCATTTTTTCAGCACTGGCGGTTACCCGAAATTTTTTTGGTGGCGGTGAATCTGTGTGCTTCCATTGAGCTGACTGGCGCTTTGTTTCTGGATTGAAAAATGGCATCCACGTCTCATCCATTGTCACAATCGACGAAAAGAAAGTCCCATTCATGCCTTGGTTGCGCGTCAACATTGCTTGGCAACATGCCACACGAGCAGCCTTGTGGTCGTCCGTCAGCATTCGTGGCACCCACCTGGAGGACACTTTTCGCATTTTCAGGTCGTCATGCAGGATTGTGTGCACAGAACCCACGGAAATGCTAACACTGGAGGCGATCTGTTCAACTGTCATTCGGCGATCCCCCAAAACAAATCTCTCCACTTTCTCGATCATGTCGTCAGACCGGCTTTTGCGAGCCTGAGGTTGTTTCGGTTCACACGATGTTCTGCCTTCATTAAACTGTCGCACCCACGAACGCACTTTCGACAGATCCATAACTCCATCACCACATGTCTCCTTCAACTGTCGATGAATTTCAATTGGTGTCACACCACGCAAATTCAGAAAACGAATGATTGCACGCTGTTCAAGTAAGGACAACGTAGCCATTTTAAGTATCTAAAACAGTTCTCATTCTCGACGCTGCCGCTACAATTCCATCTGCCGTACAGTGCTGCCATCTCTGTGACGTATTGACAACGAACGCATGCTCATTTTAAAACAATGCACATGCTTCTATCTCTTTCCAGTCTGGAGAAAAAAAATCGGAGGCCTTAGAACTTGAATGCACCTCGTAATGGTGCTTCTTCTCCTCAGTTTGTTGCATCTTCAGGTGTCTCTCGAGGATCTAACTTGGGGCTCCTAGTATTCAACATCTTTACTTTAACGACTTGCATCCGTTGTCGCCTCGAAAAAAATACTACTTGCCAAAGATCTCAAATCCAATCACCACATTTTCAGTATTTATGACTGTATAGCATTAGAAAGCGTTTCAGATGCCATCTAAAATACAGTATATCCATGTTTACTAACTTTAAATGCATAAATACGATAATGCATATATGTATGTTGTTACATATTTAACCATTTTTAATACATTTGCTATATCATATTCATTCATATCATTCTAATTTAATAGTAAAATTATGAATAATTATCAAGAATAAATTATGTATATTCATTGAAATTATTAACCTGTTTTCAAATGCATAATTGTGTACTACTCCCATGCAGATTATCAATATAATATATTAGTTCATCTCATTTGGCTCGCCACCTATGTCACACTTGTAAGCCAAATGTCAAGAGGTCAAGAGCATATCTGGCGACGATTTTCGTGGGTAGCTAAGCTACCGGAAGTAAACTCTGTAATGATTTGCGCTCGAGTTTTCACTTCTTTTGTGTTGGATAAAAAAATGTACTTTTAAGTATAATAATTGTTTATTGAATCCAACGTTTGATATACATACTTAATTTTGATTTTGTATTGATGTTTGAACTCTTTGCTAGTTACTGATGTGCTGTGGTTCGAATGAGACTCTGTTTCATACTGTTGTTAAGACGAGACTCTGGCTGTTACTGTCTTTTAAAAATACTACAAGCAGGCAAAATTTGTCCTTTCCCCCACAAAATAACTAATAATTCGAACCGTATCGATTGTACGGCCAGATGATGACATAATTCGTAGGAATTTTGAAGGTCTTGGTAGATGGTACCTGCTAGAAATAATACCCTGCGATATACTTTTAAACTATGCTTATTGGTGCATATTTAAGAAACGTGAAATTATGAATAGCTATGAAGATTAAAAACTGGGTATTGAATTCATTCAATAATTAAATAATAAAGCAAGGTATAAGTAGTCCAATAAAAAAAGATAAACTTGGAAATATAAAGGACATGGCTTCTTAGAATAGAGAGAAAGTTTTACAATTTAAATGATAATTAAAATTTGGATATACAGAGTCAATTTGAAGTTGACATTATTTAAATTTAAATATGTAAACTATACATATATTTAAGAAAACAAAAATTATGAAAATTATTGTTCTCGCGCTTAACACTCTATAGGTTTAAATGTGTAATCCACTACTTGTTGCTCAGATGGCTCTAATATACTATGTAAAATATAATATGTCAATATTTACAAATTATATATATGTTAAAACAAATCTGTATACATTAAAATGAATACGCATTAATACGCAACGAATACCAAATTCGCATTGAAGCTTCTGGTAGCTTAGATAGCCACGGAAACCGTCGCCAGGTGTGCCACTCTTGGCGGACATATGCCATGAGATATATCCCTTATAGGTGCTTGTCATACAAGTGTGATATTTGTGGTGAGACAAACTCCCAGGGCATTATGAATTCCATCGTATGAAGGCAGACAGCCCAAAACACGTGTCTGTACGTTGATGGTCTCCAATGCGAATTTGGTATGTGTTGTACCCATTTTTACGTATAGTTCATAAAGTATAAGTTTTCAGTTCAAGGCCAAATTCAAAGCATGTGATTCAAATCAGTACTGCAGAGTCAAATAAAGTCAATATTCAATCGCGAAAATAACTGTTTGTCATCATAAAATATAAACGGCATATTTTGCAATATTGTCAAAATTTTAGTATGTTACTTGCAATTATTGCATTATTTCAACTCATACTTTGATCGATACATACCGAACTTCCTTCAAACCAGGAGGAAGAAACACGAGTAAAGAAATGCCTCAACAGTTTGCGTTTATTAAAGGCAATTACAATTTTATTTCCACTTCTATATTGCAGTTGGAAAAACAATTTATGTCGCTAATCGAGAGCGTTGAAATAATAAACAAATTTGAAAAGTCATGTTTTGATGTTAAAGGAGGAGTGGGACAGTCCGTGTATGAAAAATTTTTAAGTGTTATAGGAAAAAATGAGGGTTTTAAAAAGCTAAAGGACATTGCTAAAAGCTTGTGCGGTGAATCAGTAGAAAATATTGAGTTGAGAATAAATGATATTTTTAATTTGAAATATGCTCCTATAACAAGCGTCGACATAGAACGAACCTTTTCAATATATAAATACATGTTTTCAGACAAGCGTCACAATTTTTCTGTTGAAAACTTTGAGAAATATGTAATTGTAAATTGTTTTCATAGTTAATTATGTTGTAAAATGTTCTAAATACACTTGTAGTAAACATAATAGAATATTTTTTTCTACAGTATTACATTTTCTAACATTCTTCGTATTTTTTTTCCTGCATATTGTTGATAAGGAAGTGCATATTTAGGCTAAAATATCTGCATATTTATGCGCATATTTTCAGTTTTTTTTTGCGTATAATCCGGTCTTTACTGATAATAAATTGTAATATCAATTAGTGGCAATAAATACGAAATTGGTTGATTATCACTTTGACATTTCTAACCTATTTATTTTACAGAATATTTCTTAGGTTCCTGATAAACCCATAATTTGAAAACATATATTGATAACTCAAAAGGTTTTAATTCTTTTTCCAATATTTTAATAGTATATTAAAAAACGAGTTTCATAAGGCACCATTTTGCCGCACGAGATCAGTTTAGAAAACGAGCCGCTGCGGCGAGTTTTCTAAAGAGCGAGTGCGGCAAAAGGCCTTATGAAACGAGTTTTTTATACTATTTTTTCTATTTTGCGTTTTTTACATTAATAAATTGCTTAAATTGGAATTATTTAATTTGAAAGTTCAGAGTTTAATTTTTATATAAAGCATGCAGTTGGTCACATTGATACTTGACATTTTCAAATTTAAATCTTGCTATCCGCGAAGTATATTATATTACATATTATTTACTAATTTTCGTTAACATTCCTCGATACTTCATTTAAAAATATAAACATGAGTGTCATAGAAACATATATATGTTGTTGTCAATTGTATACAACATACGTTGTTTGTGTAAAATACGGACATATATCATATCTGTCAAATGTACATAAATTCTTAAAATCAAATGACAGCAATGATATTTATTTCTGTATTCGAACAACGCCAACATTGAAAAATGAAAAAAAGCGTATCGAAATGTAGCTCATTTCGATACTGTTTTGGGTTTCATAATGAGTTCATTTCGAACGCAAAATAGAAAAAGAAATATTTTAAGTCAGATATCAATAGTGAAATGCACACTATATCTGGGCTAAGAAGATTGGGAATGTATGAATTCTATGTATAATTTAGATTTCTACTTAATTTATATATTGCTTATGTTTTAAATAAGTTTTTTCTATTTTGCGTTCGAAATGAACTCATTATGAAACCAAAAACAGTATCGAAATGAGCTCTATTTCGATACACCTTTTTTCATTTTTCAATGTTGGCGCTGTTCGAATACAGAAATAAATATCATTGCTGTCATATGATTTTAAGAATTTATGTACATTTGACAGATATGATATATGTTCGTATTTTACACAAACAACGTATGTTGTATACAATTGACAACAACATATATGTTTCTATGTCACTCATGTTTAGAGCTGAGGATGTTTGCGGTATAACCATGGTTATATCATGTAACCATAGTAAATTACTATGGTTACATGATATAACCATGGTTATACCGCAAACATCCTCAGCTCTACTCATGTTTATATTTTTAAATGAAATATCAAGTAATGTTAACGAAAATTAATAAATAATATGTAATATAATATACTTCGCGGATAGCAAGATTTAAATTTGAAAATGTCAAGTATCAATGTGACCAACTGCATGCTTTATATAAAAATTAAACTCTGAACTTTCAAATTAAATAATTCCAATTTAAGCAATTTATTAATGTAAAAAACGCAAAATAGAAAAAATAGTATAAAAAACTCGTTTCATAAGGCCTTTTGCCGCACTCGCTCTTTAGAAAACTCGCCGCAGCGGCTCGTTTTCTAAACTGATCTCGTGCGGCAAAATGGTGCCTTATGAAACTCGTTTTTTAATATACTATTAAAATATTGGAAAAAGAATTAAAACCTTTTGAGTTGTCAATATATGTTTTCAAATTATGGGTTTATCAGGAACCTAAGAAATATTCTGTAAAATAAATAGGTTAGAAATGTCAAAGTGATAATCAACCAATTTCGTATTTATTGCCACTAATTGATATTACAATTTATTATCAGTAAAGACCGGATTATACGCAAAAAAAAACTGAAAATATGCGCATAAATATGCAGATATTTTAGCCTAAATATGCACTTCCTTATCAACAATATGCAGGAAAAAAAATACGAAGAATGTTAGAAAATGTAATACTGTAGAAAAAAATATTCTATTATGTTTACTACAAGTGTATTTAGAACATTTTACAACATAATTAACTATGAAAACAATTTACAATTACATATTTCTCAAAGTTTTCAACAGAAAAATTGTGACGCTTGTCTGAAAACATGTATTTATATATTGAAAAGGTTCGTTCTATGTCGACGCTTGTTATAGGAGCATATTTCAAATTAAAAATATCATTTATTCTCAACTCAATATTTTCTACTGATTCACCGCACAAGCTTTTAGCAATGTCCTTTAGCTTTTTAAAACCCTCATTTTTTCCTATAACACTTAAAAATTTTTCATACACGGACTGTCCCACTCCTCCTTTAACATCAAAACATGACTTTTCAAATTTGTTTATTATTTCAACGCTCTCGATTAGCGACATAAATTGTTTTTCCAACTGCAATATAGAAGTGGAAATAAAATTGTAATTGCCTTTAATAAACGCAAACTGTTGAGGCATTTCTTTACTCGTGTTTCTTCCTCCTGGTTTGAAGGAAGTTCGGTATGTATCGATCAAAGTATGAGTTGAAATAATGCAATAGTTTTTGAATAACAATAATATATTTACGAATTTAGTCTTGGAGTTCCGTTAACTTAATACAAATGCAGTATCTGGTCTTAATACCAAAGACTGAGAAAACTGACTAATAAATAATATTTGCTCGTATTTAGATCACTGAGATCTTAGTAGGAACTGCTAGTTAGATCACTGAGACCTAAGCTAGAACTGTAGTTAACTCGAAGAGATCGTACTTGGAACTGTAGTGAGCTCTAAGAGATCTTGTTTGGAACTGTTTCTTCATTTACTTATTTTTCGGCAAGAAAGTTTTGTTCCCGCCAGTCACAAGAGAGGGAGAAAACAACGGAATTGATTATACGGAAATTTCGATACAACTATTTTTACCTTCCTTCCAAGAAAAGCATATGCTGTAGTTTCCCAAGTCATCAATGTATTAAAATAAACAATATACGACGGAAACCCTTAATTATAGAAAATAAAATAAATATAGAAAATAATAAACTAAAACAATAAATATACAATACACAGGAAGTGCGTTAGAGTTAACATAATAGTTCGCAGAATCACATCGAACCAAACTATTTAACCTATTATAATAATATAATACTTTATCTATAACAGGAAATATGTCAATAAAACTTATTCATTATACAATACATTTACAACTACTAAATGGATGGGTTAACCAGAGGGTTGTGCCTGTAATAAAATAAATAGTTTTTATGACTGTAGAAAACAAGACAATGAATAAAGAAATGTAATACCTGACCAGGCATAAGGTAATTGACAACATTAAATATATACGAACTCCAAGACCTTTTCTATATACACTTTATAATTTAAAACTAGGATTGAATACATTAACATAAATATACCTACATCTAAATGAAACTAAAAATACAAAATTAAATCTATTTAGCCCGAACAACTCGAATACACCTTTTGGGCATCTATCACAGATTGTGCATCCCTATCAAGATCCGTAATAATTGTCTTTATTCCTTCATAATGATTTGCATGAAAAATAGCAGCCTTCAACCACGTTCCCCATAGTGTGATTACTGGTTGGGAGGAAGCGGAACACCGAGTAGATGTTGTTTGTAAAACTAAGCTCGTAATGGGGCCTTTAAAAATACTTTCTTATCACTACTAATTAAAGTATTTACTAAGGGAAAATGGTTTCTGACTTCTTTTGCAACTCGATTTAGTGCGTGCGCCAAGCAAGTTATGTGAATTAAATTTGGGTAAAAGATTTTCAAGTTGAAAGCTGCCTCACCATGTATGGTGAAGCATCCGTCAAAAGCAATAGAATTTTCTCTTTCGAAATCGACTCCGGTAAGAAGAAAGTTGCCAGTTCTTCCTGTATAAACTTTGTTATTGTCAAATTATTTTCTTCTTTCTACTGTTTGGATGAAATTAAATAAGATATTGCTGGAACCGATACGTTAAGGATACCAATCATTAAATGAACTATGTATCGGCCCACGCTATCAGTAGTTTCATCTACGTATATATAAAGGTAATTGTTTGCAACAACCTTCCTAATGCTATTCAATGTTTCTGCATAGATACAGCGAATATAGTTTTTTCTTAACATGCTCTTGTCGGGAATGTTATATTTGCTGATGTACTTTTGCAAAAATTACTTGATATTTAAATTGTTTAATTTATGTAGTGGAATATCTGCCGACACAAATCTTCATTAAATTGTTCTTGTTCCGATTTTTTTGAAGTTAATGGCAAACATTGCGGTAATGTTTGCTGTCTCTTCTTCGCCAATTTCATCTTGTTAAAATTGGAGGTGGAGGCAGAGGGACATCACAACCAGTGACTTCTCTAAAGTTTATCACACACGACGGTGCTTTTAGGAAAACAATTTTTACTGACGAAATCAACAAGTTTCCATTTCCATATCTCGAACGAATTAATTTGGCTACTCGATGTAATCCATGCACCAAATATGTAACATGGATCGATTTCGAGTACATAACTTGCAGACCATTCATTGCTTTGCACATGCCATGGTTCAGCATCGTGCAACCTACTAATATATTTTCGTAACAAATATCCGTTAGCCACAAGAGACTTAAAGTATCATTAAAAAATGTAGCGATTATAGAATGATTCATTTTTTTTTCGTTGTGAGCAAATACGATGTTTCTTTCTTCTTCAGCTCCTAAGACACATCAAACTCAAAATTTTCAATACATACAAAAATATTCAAATGTTTTCCTTTTTAGCTATGTATACGTTTCAGTTCTTCTAACGTGGCACTATACAACTTGGCTAGTAGTATATATGCAGAAATAAAAGTTTTATACAATTCTTCGTTAAACATTGAAAACTTCGCTCCAGGTTTTGTTTTTAACCCTTTTGCTGCTACTATCTCTCCGAGCAGGTTCAGACCTGATTGCGGCTATATTTTTTTATGTGAAACATCTAATGTCGCGCCACGGGGGTAAAACACGGGCCTTGAATGCTATCATGGGATCACGAGATGACCGCTTAATCAGCGCTCCCATCTCTTCACCATACTGCTGGCGCTTCCCTTTCTCTGCAGCACGTATACTGTGTGTGCGTGTATATCGGTGAACGCTATAACCTGTGTGCGCTGGCGCCCCCTCTCTCGGCTATCTCTACAATCTATGCACTAGGCGTTCGCCGCTTTTACGTGTGTCTGTTCTATCGGTGCGCGCTATAGTCGCTTTAGTTATTACACAGCATCGTCTCAAGTTTTCATTTCAATCGGAGCGCCCTTTCGAGCATAACAAAGTATTTCCAACACAATACCATGAAACTTTTTTATTACAACAGTATCTAGTTACTCCCAGTCACAAATCTATAAGGAGTATAAGGAACATGATTAATTATTATAAGAGAATTTCAAATACAATTAATAATTATCAACGTTGTCTGGCGGCGACTGACAAAATAACGAGTGATGAAGTAGATCCGGAGTTGAAGTAGGTTGTGTATGAGAAAACGTATTTTCCAACTTATGCAATTCTAATATCAACATACTAGATCCATGACGACAAGTTCTGTACATGTTGCCGGCAAGATGTCAGTTATAAAATAAACAAATAAATTTATTCAAACTTTTTTAATATTTTAAAGAAATGGTATACTGCTGATATGCTATGCTGTCATATAATTGTTATTTATTATATGGTTAACATTGTCGAAGCGAGTTCTAAATGTTTCATAACCATAACGTAACTATAATAAAATTTAAATACCCCATCAATACAATATTCACATTACGCTTAACAGATAAAGATAGAAAAAATACAAAGCTAATAGTGGAAATTAAGCAACGTTAAAGATAATAATTTATTAATGGTATACATTTGC
Source organism: Melolontha melolontha (assembly GCA_935421215.2). NCBI lineage: Eukaryota > Metazoa > Arthropoda > Insecta > Coleoptera > Scarabaeidae > Melolontha > Melolontha melolontha. Next base: position 56,356,512 of record OW285242.1, read on the forward strand.
ATTTATTTAAATAAATACGTGTGGTAAAACGTCAAAATTTACTGCATTACTTCAGTGATAAGATTTCATGCTTGTAAGCAACATGTATTTTTTTCAATCCTCCCAGTCACATTCGTCACTGTCAGAATCTTCATTTAGATTTATTATCAATTATGTTTCATCTCTCTTACTCTTTTTTTTGAAGGATTCGTGAGTAGTTGGTCTGTTTTGATGCATTTGGCTATGCTACTGACGGTGGATAAACCAATATTTAAAGCCGTAGCAACCCTCTGTAATATTAAAAACTTGTATTATTCCATACATGGTCGTTTACCTCATGAACAGCAGTTTTTGGAACTAATAGTTTTGCAATTCATGTTCTTTCTCAAAAAAAGGTCAATATTGAAGCAATTAATTGCTTCAACTGTTTACAGAAACCTTTCGGCATTATATCCAAAAGACGCAACGATATAATAAACACAATTTGGTTCTAAAACGACCTGTTTTTAAACAATCTAAATAAACGGGAAAAATGTACACAAAACTAGATTTATTTAACAGATATGTTATTTGTCAACACCGCAAGTAACTATTACCTTTTTAAAAATATATACAATAAACATTTAGTATTGAAATGTAAATTATGTGTTTATTTGCCATAAATGTCTATATTATCAATTTATAACATTTTGTATTTAAATGAATGAAATAAAAGCTTTCAAATATAGTTCAACATACTAACTTTTTTAGTTTTACTAATACTGTTATGACAACATATAAACGTCAGTAATGACGTATAATTGGACTCAACGCGTCTCTACTATAACAAGTTCATTTGAAAAGTCAATCTAAGTTACTTTGAAATTTTGATAGAATAAGACGCAAATATATTAGTATGTGTTTGTATGTATGAAACTGTCAAAATATACGACTTCGTAGGTTAAGTAGTAAATTTTAATATGTGTTTGTATGTATGAAACTGTCAAAATATACGACTTCGTAGGTTAAATAGTAAATTTTAATTTACGACATACTTCAAAATGTTCTCAGTAAATCACATGCTACTAGATTGACTTTTCAAATGAACACACGTTACATATTTCTCAATGTTAACATTTGATATTTAGTTGTCAACGTTGACATTTCACATAACTTTAAACGTACAGCAATTGTAAAATTAAATTATATACCCAAAATATTTCTTTACTTTGCTTTATATTCCCTTCTTTAAATAACAATCGATTTCGATGTTTCACATCTGCTAGGCTTTGTTTTTAGAGTTTTGGCATAAAACTTTTAACAAATTTTTGAAGTAGTGTTTATTCATTATAATTACTTTTCTTAATAAAAAAATAAGTAAAAACGCACAAAAATTTAAAAAAATATTATTGAGAAAAACATACCCCAAGCAGTATAGGTTGTTTATTATAATACTGCAAAAGCGCATACATATTATGTTTGAAATCAAATAACAACTAACCATTTTCCAAAGAGACACTAATAAAAAGTATATTATTTAAAAAATATATCTAGAGGTGTTTTATGGTATGAAACCTTTTGAAACAAGGAACAACGCACAATGGAACGTCACAAACGCTACATATAAAGCTTGTTTCTTTTCTCACTTTTTGTTTAGTGCACACAACACACTTCTTGTGTAGAGGCCTTTTTGTTTTTTATTGAAGGAACTCTGGAAGGGAAGAGCCTGCAAGTGAGTCTCAAAGGTTTGCCTTCTAATGATCTTCGACCACCCGGTTTTCGTTATTTTCTAATGTGATGTTTTTCCAAAATATATATATAATATATATATATATAATATATATTTGGAATTTAGCCAATGGTATTTTTGGCTTGGTTGCGATGGTATACAAAACATGTGCATTTAATAAAAACATGTCCATAATATGGAAATAGTACATTGTGTATCTAGTAGTAAAAGCGATACATTCCCGGACGACAATGTAAATTTCAGAAAAAAGATTTTTTCTGAAATCGACCAAGATTGCCTCTCGGCGCAATTTCAGTTCCCAAAGTAAGCTTTTGCAGTATTTTAGTCCGTTGCTATGCAACTATCACAAAACAGTCCGGGAAGATTTTTTTCGTCCTAGGCCGGGAAAGTCGGTAGCTTTCCCGTACCGGTGGTTTTTATATACATTTTAGACAGTAAATAAATACACGCAAACAACATTTTCAGCAGTTTTTACTAACTCCGGTGGTGTCCCGCACATCAGGACATCATCAGAACTGTCCATTTAAAATTTTTAAGTAGGTAAGCGAAATAATAAGTAATTAATCTCTAACCTTTTCCACAACAACTGTCACTGAAACGTCACCGTCACGGGAACGATTTCATAGGCAATTAGATGGCAATGAAAATATGTTATGCATTTATAAAAATTCTTTAATTTATAATAATGTTGATTCCGATTTCAGAAAAAATAGCATGTGTACCTCGTAGTAAAAGCACATTCCCGGACTCCAATGCTTGTTGGCCTCGGCTTAACGCCTCGGCCAACAATTTACATTGTCGTCCGGGAATGTATCGCTTTTACTACTAGATACACAATGTACTATTTTTGTAGCATTTTGTTTTTTTCCGAACACACTCAGTCGAGCTGACTAACATATCTATTTTATCAACTGAGCCCATGTACAAATTATTACTATGCATGGTGGAAAGCATATAAACTTCTCTCTTGTCACAACAGTTGAGGGAAAACATTTTTGAATTACTCCTAAATGTAAATTCCCTCTATTGCAGTTTTTCTGCCATTTGCTATTTCCTATTTTTGCGGATTGTACCACAGGCACCTGTAGCTCTGTTGTGAAGCCACGCAAAAAGATCTGTGCTTGTGTACCAATTCTCGCAGTATAGTACATGCCCTTTATCTCAATAGGGGTCTAAAAGGGTCAGTATTACGTAGGCAGTTTTCATGAGTTTTCAAGTCCGTAGTGGCTTCTGTATAGACGACAAAACCAAGAATGAATCCCGTAATGGAGTCACACAAAATAAAAAATTTTATCCCAAACCGATCCCTCTTGAACGATATATATATTGTTTGAAAAAGAGACGTCCCTTGAAAAGTTAAAGTCTTTCGTCAAAGCAAAGTTATTTATTCGGATTCACTGCATTACAAAAATGTTCTCGCATGGAATCTACAATTACTCCGATCTTCACTAAACTATCGCCTTCCTTAGGTACGTTATTATCCGGAAAAGTGTAACATTCTCAATAAAAGTAAAAATCGGTACGAGAAATTATATTTGAAAAGGCTGGAGTAGCCAATAATGTATCTGTTGTCAAATATTTAAACAGACTTAATTTTTTGACACGTGGCATCAGATATTGCACAGCAAAAAAAGACCCACATTTCGTTGACATTGGTGTCCTTCCATATCATCGAACGTGACTTTTTACGTAACTCTTGATTTTCGCATACATATTTATGAAATTTATTAGTCTCAGTTTCGATCAAATTTACTATTTCTTCAGTAAAAAATACCTTGCACAATTCATCTGATTTACATTCATTTGTGAGTCCATCTATCGTACAACCAGTTTGCGTACTGTCAAATGGAAACATAGTTGGATCAAGATGTTTTTGTTCCCATTCCCAAGTAAAAACCTGTACGCCACTGTTAGTAGGAATAACTTCCTTTACCGTATCCGTTTCGCTATCAGAAGACAGGTCATTTATTATAAATTCAGCCTCGCTGTCACCTCTGGTAAGAATTTCTACTAATTCTTCGTCCGTATAATAAAGCCCTTGTTTAGGCGGTGGTATAACCTTGGAAGTACCTGGTTGGAAATCATCTATTATTTTTACTCTCAAAAAATAAACAATAACACACTCTTCTCTTACTATTAGCCAGTATTAGCAGACATCTATACAATCGGCCAGTCCCTGCGTAGTACCCACCAACCGAGCTGACGGCGATATACGATTGCAAAACTGAATAAACACGCACGCTTTTCGATGAAACAACTAACATCAACAGCAGTTTAGCACTGAGAACACGGAATAATGGAGACGCCAAAAGTCGTCAATAGCAGCGAAAGGATTAATATAATGTACCAATGATAAAATTAAATTAACTTGTCTATTGAGAAACTAAGTTTAATTCTACTCTCACCGTTAAGAGGGTCAGCTACAAGCTGATTTGTGAAAACGTTTGACAGCGTTGCCATATTTAGGCGTTCAGGCTTAATTTGTTTAAGTGATATTTCAAAATTTGGCTTTGTAGTCATTTGCGTATATCGATATATTTTGCATTTACAGTGACGGTTCTTGATGACGTACGATGTAAGCTGCTGCACGGATGAGATTGCCTAGTTTAAGCTTTCATATATACAGAGAAGCAACCAAAATTTTTCAAAGGAGTCTCATCCGGGCAGCAGCTTACAACATACGTCGTCAAGAACCGCCACTGCATTTACATAATAAATTTTGTTTAATGCAAAGGTATTTTTAATAATATAAAATATTATTAAAAATCTGGTGTGAAGAACACAAATACAGGTTCACTATTAATATTTTTTGTCAACATGTCCGAACATATCCCTCCCCAGAGACGTAGATACGTATTTCGCCTTTCTACAGGCAAGAACCTCATCGCCATATCACAGAAATTATCCAGTCGGTCTGGATAATTTCTGTGATATGGCGATGCGGTTCTTTTTTGTGAATGTGTCTGAAGATATCCTTTCTCCGGCAGGGGCGTACCGATGAGCCTGTAGAAAGGCGAAATACGTATCTACGTCTCTGGGGAGGGATATGTTCGGACATGTTCACAAAAAATATTAATAGTGAACCTATATTTGTGTTTTTCACACCAGATTTTTAATAATATTTTATATTATTAAAAATACCTTTGTATTATACAAAACTGGTGGGGTTTACCTACTCATGTATGTTTCAATTATTCTGATAAATTTTGTTCATTTATAGCGATAATTTACTGGTATTCCGCGGTCTTAATTTGCTAAAAAATCTCACCGTACGCGCCACTTCATTGTGATATTTCATTTTGACAAAGATAAATATGATGTAAAAAGATATTAGTTTTCTCTGAGGTTTGTTCCAAATCGTTATTTGATTCAAATATTTTCAATCACAAGCTCAGTTTTTCATCTATCTATTATAATACTGTGTTTTTAAGGTAAATGAATTAGTTTCCAACATGGATGTAGTATATATGGATTGCCTATGCGTATTACGAATTAACTCCAACATTAGAGAGAGAAAATTGTAAGCGAGACAGAGCTAGTACTGGCAAAACATTCTAAGTTCGTATTCTGAATTAGTTTGAATAGTTAAATCAGATTTATTTTAAGCACGTGGTGAAATTGCAACAACTGTTTGTATCTATCATTAATATAAACAGTAGGTATAGTCTGTTTCACCCAAACTTCGAAGTATTAGGTCTTATGGAGAATAGCCTCTCTTATTAACTTATAGCGATGCTCATATAACTATCTTTTTTTAACAGTACGACGTTGCATTTATTTTGGCGCACTTTGTCTCTAGGGGAAAATTTTTATTTTGTGTTTGTTTCTTCCTCCTGGTTTGAAGGAAGTCGGTATGTGTAGACCGAAGTATGTGTTGAAATAATACAATATTTTTTGTATTACACTAATATATTTACAAGTTTAATCTTGGAGTTCCGTTAATAAATGCAGTATCTGGTCTTAATACTAAAGACCGAGAAAAACTGGCTTATAAATAATATTTGCTCCTATTTAGATCACTGAGATCTTAGTAGGAGCTGTTTGTTAGATCACTGAGACCTAAGCTTTAACTCGAAGAGATCGTACTTGTAACTATAGTGAGCTCTAAGAGATCTTGTTTGGAACTACTTCTTCATTACCTTATTTTTCGGCAAGAAAGTTTTCTCCCCGCCAATCAAGGAGAGGGTGAAAACAATGAAAAAAGTATACGCAAATTTCCATATAACAATTATTTTACCTTTCCAAGAAAAGTATATGCTGTAGTTTCCGACGTCACAAATGTATTGAAATAAACAATATACGCCGGAAACCCTTAATTATAGAAAATAGTCTTAAAGTAATAAATATACAATGCACAGAGATAACCTAATGTTCGCAGAATCGTATCGAACCGAAACCATTTAACCTATTATAATAATATGGGGGAAATATGTACAATAAAACTTATTCTATTATAATTATGCTTATTCAAATACATTATTTACCTAATGGATGCAGAGGATTGTGCCTGTAATAAAAATAAATAGTTTTTATGACTGTAGAAAATAAGACAATGAAGAAATGTAATATACCTGACCAGTCCTAAAGTAATTAACAATATTAAAGATATCTCAGAACTCCAAGACCTTTTCTATATACAATATATAATATTTACAATTTAAAAACTAGAATTAAATATATTATACCTGCATCTAAATAAAACTAAAAATACAAAATTAAATCTATTTTGCCCGAACAGTGTTTGTTATATACTCCCTGTCACTTGAAATTTTCGATCTGTCATCTTTTGTGTATATTTCGTTTTGTTTGATTTTCTTTGATTTTTTCCCTTTATATGTATTAATTCTTCTTTTTTTTTTTAACTACTGCAAATTCAATAATATAAACTATTGTAAGTAAAATCGAAATAGTTAATTTTTAACTAAATTGAACGTCTTGTAAATACAGATTTAAGACGAGAGTTTTCTAACCTAAAAGGTAAACAACATGCATTTTGAATGTCAAATCGATAAATCAATATCTTACGTATAGCCAATCTATAAATGAAATAACCCTATTGTTAGAAATTAGGCAACAACAAATGCAATCTCCATAAGAGCAATACTTCGAAGTTTGGGTGACATAGACTATAGTAGTTTTATTTTGCGTTATAGTTTGTATAAAAGATGGTCATTTCGTGTTCCGCTTACGGTTGCACAAACCGTTTTGTTAAAAAGAGTACCATAAAATACCATAGGTAAGTGTACTTATTTTTACATTTTTCTATCATATTAGCATATATTTTAAATTTGTAGATTCCCTTGTGATCCACAGTTACGGAAAAAATGGATTATAACATTAAAAAGAAAAGATTTTGAACAGCAGTAATTTGTAATTGTAGTACCCATTTTAGTGCAAATGATTACAAAATAAATATCCATGGCAATAGAATCTTGAAGAAAGGTTCTATACCTACGAATTTTAAATCTAGACGAGTCATTGTACGCACTTCAAATACAGAAAGCGGAAACGAAATTCTAGAACTACACAATAGAGAAATTGAAGAAACACAAAATACAAGATTTTAAGCACCTGTGGAAAAATTGATTGCTGAGGCTTCAAGCTCCCAATGTCTCTAAAAGAAAAAAATTAATAAGAGGAAAAGGTAACAAGTAAATATATTATCAATTAACCTTATATTGTAGGAAAAGAACAGAACCACACCACTTTAGAGATTTTGAGGGTCACAGCATTTAGAATATCTCATAAAAAGAAAAAAATATTGGTTAACATCTCAGAAAGTAGTTAAAACACTGAAACATAAATGTAAATACAGTGAAAGCTCTCTTGAGCGGACATCGACGGTTCCCTAAATTTTGTCCCCACAAGAGAGGTGTCCTCTCAAGAGAAGCAGCTCATTTTTACAGGTCTGTCATTTTAAAGAGAAGTAAAAATTATGGCAACTCTAACTTTTTATTTATTTGTATGAGAGGTACACAAGTACTAAAAGTAGATACATAAATACATATACATATATGTACATTATTTTTTAAAAAATTCAAGCAAGCTTGTTTGTCTTACTTTAGTTTGTTTACGTTCTAAATATTTTTTTTGAAAATGTGTTTCTACATTTTTAATCATCTGAAAACCGATAAAATCATCTTGGTTCTTGGCAAACAATTTTATCTCTTCTATTATCTTCAAAACTTCCTCAAACGTAGTTACTTCTTGACCTTCATTTTCTTTTTCTGGGTCCACATCATCATCTGAGATTTCCTCTGATCTACTAGCCTCATATTCTTCAGTCATATCAGTGACTTCCAATATGTCATCTTCGATTGCCAAATTTGCATCAATTGCTATGAAATCTTCTAAATTGATTTCTGTTATTCCAGTTTCTAAAGCAATCCTATGCATTTCCGATAGTATGGACAAAGGCAGATCATCTTCTGCCTCCCATTGCTCATATTGTTGCATATTATTTTTTTTAAATCCTGCCTTTGAAAAACAATTTCGTATTGTTTCTGGTGTTACCTTCTGCCAAGCATTATGTATAAAATAGATCGCTTCTAATAAATCTATCGATTTTGAAAGTTCACGTGCAGAATTAATGTTATCCATTACAGATAAAATTTGTCTTAAAATAAGTTGTCTATAAAATACTTTAAAATTGCGAATGATTCCTTGGTCTAAAGGTTGGCAATAAGCTGTAGTGTTGGGAGGCAAAAATAATATTTTAATGTTTTTCAATTTCATACCTGTAGGATGTGAACCTGCATTATCCATAAATAATAAAATCTTTCTCTTTTGTCTGCCCATTTTCCTATCAAACTCTGACAACCAGTCCATCATGATATCTGTAGTCATCCACGCTCTTTTATTAGATTTCCACACCACAGGTAACAATTTTAAACCAAGTTTTTTGAATGCTCGTGGTCGTGCTGCTTTTCCAATGACCTGCAACGGTTCTTTTTCGCCTGACATGCTCACACAATGCAAGACAGTAAGTCGCTCTTTTGATAACTTTCCCCCAGAACACTTTTCTGTCTTCAAAGCTAATGTCTTGTCTGGTAAAGCTCGGAAAAAAAGTCCTGTTTCATCACAATTGTACACGTCTTCTGGCTGATAACCTACAAGCCCAATCAAAATTCACAAAAGCAAGATTTTTATCTTTTTGAATTTTTGATGTTTTATTTTTTGTTTTAAATTTGAACTAACTTTTCTTACCTAGTAACAAAGATGGAATCTTTTCAAAAAATTTAGTAACATCATCTGCATTAACACTGGCTGCTTCCCCAGATATGCACTTGAAGCTGATATTATGACGTGTACGAAATCTATGTAACCACCCATCAGACGCATGAAAATTGTGATAACCAAGCCCTTCCGCAATTTCTTTAGCTTTGCTTTGTATTATAGGTCCAGATATTGGAATGCCTTTGCTTCTGGCTTTTGCAAACCAATCGTAACATAATTTATCCACATTGAGACCTTCAGTTTTGAAGAATCTTCTTTTCTCGTTAATGTTACTTCCTGATTGCCATTTTGCCTTATACTCTTCTTTTTGCTTTATTATTTTACCAACTTGTGTTTTTCCAATTTTAAATCGGTTGGCTAATGCACGTACACTAACTCTTTCTTTATCATATGTATTAATAATTTCCATTTTCTCTTTTAAAGTTAAAAAGTTTCTCTTGTTAGCGCTCATTTTGCATACATACACGGCACACTTCACACTAACGACGCGACGTGAAAAAAGTGCAGAATACGGGATAAAAACGATATTTTTAAACGGGAATTTACCCAGCGTTTCGGGGATTTACTCAGTGTTTAGAAAAAATATGCAGTTCAACTTCAAGAGAGCGTCATGTCCGCGTAAGAGAGCGTCATGTCCGCGTAAGAGAGCTTTTTGCCGATTACGGAGTGTCTCACGGTGTCCGCGTCCGTTCTACAGGGCGACCGCTTAAGAGAGCTTGGCGTCTCAAGAAAATCGTATGTATCAGGTTGGTCACCACAGAAATGTCCGTTTAAGAGAAATGTCCGCTCATGAGAGATGTCCGTTAAGAGAGCTTTCACTGTATTGCTTTCTACATTTTACGACGCTAATTATTAGAATTTTTCAATTGATAAAATTCCCCCCGGCGAAATTTTTTCTATTAAAATTATAATTAGCGTCCTAAAATGAAGAAAGCAATATTTACATTTACATTACTTCGCAAAAATGCAATTAATTTGCATCTGAAACACAAAACTAAATAATAAAATAAAATAAAACAATAACTTTGTTTTACCACTTTATTCACATATAATCGTGACCGCGGTTTCGACATACAATGTCATTATCAAACTGCAAAAGTTACAGGCCTACATAGAACTTATAAATGACACAAAAATATATGGGGGTGGTTTATGATGTTATTTAAAATTACTACTATATACTTAACTATTATATACAACATTGGAAAAGAGGTGTATATATAAGATCCAACTGGTCGTTTAAAACGATATCTATTGTGTTATTCCGGCTTTTAAAAATTTCTAGGGCCTCTAAAAGATTTAATTCACGACCTTTCTCGGCCAAATGCAATATTTTACGTTGACCAAATGTATGCCTTTCTGTAATAAGATGGTTTGCGAACGTTGAATCTGTCTTCTTTAGTTTATATGACCTCATGTGTTCTTTTTCCCGTATAATTTTTAAAAGCCGGAATAACACAATAGATATCGTTTTAAACGACCAGTTGGATCTTATATATACACCTCTTTTCCAATGTTGTACATAATAGTTAAGTATATAGTAGTAATTTTAAATAACATCATAAACCACCCCCATATATTTTTGTGTCATTTATAAGTTCTATGTAGGCCTGCAACATTTGCAGTTTGATAATGACATTGTATGTCAAAACCGCGGTCACGATTATACCGGGTGTATTATGAAAAACCTTTCGTGCTGTAACTTTTTTATTTTTTATCCGAATGTAATAAATTATACGTCGAACTAAATCGTTTTAAAAACACTGTAACGTGATCCGCTTTGAATTTTTTTTTACACTTTGTTTTTGACAGACAGCTGCAAACTGTGTTTTTTTTAAATTGCACTATACTTTTTTTTCCTTATTCAAATATATTACTTTTTCTGAATATGAAACTGTAAACAACGATATCCTTGTATGAAAAAAAATCGAGAAATTGAAGGTTTTTTTTTAGTTCGATTTATTCTGGTTTTTCCGAACACAGAGATTTCTTAAATGCATTTTAAATACTCTATTTCATTTTATTACCAGCAAATGTGTGTACCTTTTAAAATCACTTACATTCAATACTATACAGCCCATAAAGGATTACAAATCAATGTTATCAGTTATCAGTGAGCGGTGGGTCAACAACAACATTTACAGTGTTTATTTTACAAATTTAAAAATCAAGCAGTCATATTGAACGATAAAAGTGCATTCCAAATTTTCGAAGAGAGCTGTGACATCTGTCAGGCACACATTCATTATAACATTTTCAACGATTTATTTCTAAATTTTGTTATTGAATTGGATAATGGCGAATGTGTGGATGCGATTCAAGCATATTTTGAATGCGGAACAAATTCTGCAGCTGCTTTGCGACTTTATGGAAATCGTTTTCCTGACAGACTGCGTCCAAGTGCCGATAAGTTTGGAAGGCTCGTGCGAAATTTACGAAATTTTGGATCATTCAAAAAACCGAAAATAAGCGCACGTGTATTCAAGATTCAAGATCAAAATTTAGAATTAAGTGTCTTGCTCTATGTGGAAAAAACCCTAATACTGCTCTCGGTGAAAACGACCCTCAACGAAGGGTTCAATTCTGCACGGTTTTCATGAATAAACTAAGGGAAGATCCAATTTTCTATCGTCGTGTGTTGTGGTCAGATGAATGCACTTTTGGGAAAAATGGTGTATTCAACAGAAATAATCATCGCCATTGGAGCACTGAAAATAACCATGTTGTGATGCAACACAATTTTCAAAATCGGTTCAGTGTAAATGTATGGTGTGGCATTTTAGGCGATAGAGTACTTGGGCCTTTTTTTGTGGAGGGTAATCTAAACCAAGAAAAGTATAATAATTTGTTACGCAATGAATTAGGCGATTATTTAGATGAGTTGCCACTTGCTGAGTTAAACAGGGTGGTGTTCCAACAGGACGGTGCCACACCCCATAATGCACGAATGAATACTGATTTTCTAAATAATTATTTTGGCGTCAGATGGATGGGCACTTACGGACCTATTCGATGGCCTGCTAGATCGCCAGATCTGAATCCACTGGATTTCTTTCTGTGGTCTTACATTCAAGACCATGTCTACTTGACTCCACCTGATACCAGAGATGATTTAGTAATAAGGATAGTACAAGTATGTCATGAAATACCACCAAATCTTATATTAAACGCAGCAGTTGGAGTTAATAGAAGGTGTCAAATGTGTCTGGAACAAAATGGGGCCAATTTCGAACAATTGATTCATTAAAATATATGATAGCTTGATTTCTGTAAATTTCGTAGTTTTTTTTTAATAATAATAAATTTGTCACTCAATTTAATGGAGGTGTCTTCAGGAAATAAATGTTTATTACAATAAGTAAAAAAACTCTAACCGGTTTTTTTTAAAAACCGGTTACAGTGCTTTAAAAACGATTTAGTTTGACATATCATTCATTAAAATCAGATAAAATATAAGGAAGCTACAGCCCCAAAAGTTTTTCATAATACACCCGGTATGTGAATAAAGTGGTAAAACAAAGTTATTGTTTTATTTTATTTTATTATTTTCAAAATGAATTACCTCAAAGTTACGGCTACCAGTATTAATTTTCTCAAAATTAAATACTTTGAAACAAAATCAAGAAGAATGAAAAATAAATTAAAACGTTATTAAATCTACAAATGAAACAGACATGCAATATACACATACACATCTGTAACTGTACCCATGGACAATACACCTCGTATTTTACAGCACTTACTTCTGCTTAAGACACGTGTTTCTGCCATCTATAGGCGTCATCAGTCAAGCTAGTGAAGCAATGTAATACAAAATAATACAAATCTGTTTTCTAAATATATACATTTATACATTTGTATATACATTTAAGCTTAAATCGCCCACAAGACAGCAAATTTCGTCCTATCAGGTAGCACTATATGATAAGTGACATCTGACGGACGAAAGAGACTATGCCGAAAAAGGCAACCCTTCCCTTGACCGACTAAGTCGGTACAGAAGGGAAGAAAATACGTAGTAGGTGTAGTCCAAATGCGTAATACGTGCTTAACGTATTGATATACTTAAACTTTTTTGTATATTTGCTGTTATTAAATCTAGTTGTGTTTTACTACCCATGTGTTTTCTATTACCATCTATTACTAAGTAACTATTAATTTGATTAATTTCATCCATCCTATAAATACATGTGTATTTAATTCATATTCATTCGGATTTTTTAAAGCTGTACTCTGTATATTCCGTATACCGCATCTTTAAATTAATTTAAAATTGTAATTCAGTAACAAAATATTTATTTTATAAAGATACAAACAAATCCACGAATATTTTTTTAAAGTAACGTTATAAATGTATTACAGTTAAAGAGACAGGTAATATGTATATTTACCTGTTGCTGTCGATCGCCCATGTATTTTAATAGGGAACGCGCCTTTTCTTGCCAGTACTAGCTCTATCTCACTAGGTAGTTTCTCTCTCTAATGTTGGAGTCGATCGGGTTAGATGTGCGCTATCCATATATACTACATCCATGGTTTCCAATATGACTTCATTATAATTAAGTTTATATAAAGTATCCATATTCTTATTTAATTTTAATAAATAGAATGTTATAGAATTAATACCAACAAATTTTCCATTATTTACCAAATTGTACTAGACATCTAATAGTTGTATCAGGAATAACATGAAAAGCTAAAACATTAAGTAAATTACGACAGCTACAATACTAACCCTATTTATTTGTATTGCATGTTATAAATATAAAACTTAGAAATTAACAAATTAAATATCCATATTTATTAATAGTTAAAAAAATATACGTTCTATTTAGTGAAACAATACAGAATTGGCTTTCTAAACGACTATGTATTTTGGTTTCGATAACTTACCTTTATATTCAGAAATGTCACATCACTAAAACACCATGACTTAAATAAATATTACTGTAGAATTGCACAACTTTGAATTCATGGATTATATATATGCATAAAAGCTTTGCTTGTTAATGTTTTGTCAATTTGAGTTAAAATATGTCAATGATAATAAAAGTAAAATCATTAATCAATTATGTATATTATTTTTAAAAAGTCGACTTCGATTCATACAAATATTGGTTAATTATCATACCGACCATTTTTTATAATAAACTAATTTTATTTTCCATTTATACATTTTCCAGTTTTCAAGTAATTTAAAAGTAATTCATATTCCTAAGATGCTAAATGATGTTTTTACAAATTAATATTACGTTTTTATATTTGCTAATTTTGCCAATATAACATATTACAGGTAGGAATATTTATCATTGTAAAAATCTTCTAAATACAAAGAATCAATCTGATTGGTAGTATTAAACGTTAAATTTAAAGTTTTCACCAATCACCCACATTAATCCACATCTTTTGTTTTCTACTATTTTTTGCATATCCGCTATTAATATTAGATATTAGATGTGTCCCTTTCCAAATAGGAAACTTTTGTGTGAATTTTTGTTTCCTGTACCTTATAGTTGTCTCACAATCAGTTGTGTAAGGAATTGATAAAGGGAGGTGTGTTTTCAGATAAGTGTGAATTTGTTAACTCAAATAAAAATAGCAAGATTAAAAGCTGGAAAAATAGCGTCGGTTTTCTGTTCTTCCATACATCTGTAAGTAGGCATTTCAGAAACCATTTTTGTTCATGTGTGTGAAATGACTAAATTATTTTATAATGGAATCATTTTTAAGGTATTAGTATTTTTGTACCAATATTGTTCCTGTTACATTCAAGATTATTTAAAGTTTATTTTATATGTTTTTTTTCCAAGAATGGAATGCATTGCTTTTTTTCTCATCATATACTTACGAACACGTGCATTGGATTTTAACAAGAAAGTTGTTTTTCTATTTTATTTTACATGATTCCTTTTTTTTGCATTCCATATATTAGCACTATATGTTGCAACTTTCTATAATTATGTAGCTTTTATAAAAAATGTCGCATTATTTATAGAAATGAAATGTCAGTGGCGTTATTTTCTTTTAATAATATTAAATGTAACCATGGATTTGTTTGTTTATCATGCACCTAACCTATACAATTGATAATAAAAAATAAAGATATTAACAAATTTAAGACCGGCATTCGGTACTTTATTCACATGCTCTTAGGGTTCAAATACATTTCAACGAAAGAAAAGAATATATGGGAAAGAACAGTATTAATTTTTTATTGTGCTATACCAAAATTTATGAATATGGGATACATTCAAGGCATCTGGCAAATGTGTACATTGTGCGATATTAATTATTACAGTAGCTAACTGCGTTTAAATTTCGAAAACATATTGTAAACTTCTATTTTCATTAGATGGTTTATCATTAGAACTTTTTTGTAGCGTACCATTTCTCGTTAAAATAGTAAAAAATCGTGTTTCTATGCTATCTAACAAATAGAGCTAGGAATATATGCATTCAAATTAAAAGAAATAGAGGGATAGATAGGTATATATATTCAATTAGTTGTATAACTCGTATATTCTTCAATAAAAATTGTGTTGTATTGTATAGCTACTTGGAAGTACATAGAATTGTAAAAATCTAATGAACAAACGTTTTGATAAACGAATATCAACAGCATCTGTTTTCAAATGGAAATGTTATATAGAAAAAGATAATTGTATTACATTACAATATGTTGTATGTTTTGCATACAATATATAAATATGTACATATATTCTTCGGTTTTATAATTGGGATTAGTTCAAAAACACGAACTGTGGGTTTTGGAATGCTTTCATTATTTTTATTTAAAATACAATATTGCCACTTTGAAATATGTACTGGAAGTGAAAAAGAAGATGTATCTAACAAAGAAAATAATTATCTGTAAGAGAAAGAGATTATTTTAAATCAGTGTGTCCTCTTACAACATTCACAATGGCTTGTCTCAAAAACACTGTTTTATAGACGCTAAGAAAGATATCTTCTATAAATTTCAATCATCTTCTAGGCGTTTGAATTGGCTATGAATACTTAGTGAATGTTTGGATCATTCTTTTACAAGATGCTACTCATGCTTTCGTCGATGAAAACATCTTCATCTGTGGTGATTACGTTATGAAATTCGCGCTCTAAATTTTCCTACGTCCAGAGAAAACGTTTATGCGGCAAAAGTTTTTACCTTACACCTTGTTGCTCAATATTATTCTCGCGCAGCCCACAATGAATAATCGTGTTATTGACATGAGTTTTATATATATATATATATATATATACCGTGTGTCCCAATTTCGATGCTCACCATTGGTATCTCGGTTATTAGAAGATATAGAACAACGGTTAAATGGGGAATGTCTTGCAGAATTCAATACTCGCGGCAAATCTCATTTCAAATTTGACCTAACTTTTTAAATTTTTAAAATATTTTGAAAAATCAAAAATTTGCCGATTTCGTTATTCCTCAATAACTCGATAACGCTTAGTCTCACCTCTTTTAAAGTTTTACATTGTTCAGACACTTTTTTAAAACAAATTATTTGATACAAACAGAAACCCCCGATTGTCGTTTATTTTTAAGTTATTACCACTATCTTTTGTTTTTCATATGGCGGCCATATTGGATTTTGGGTTTGTTAGGTAGTCCTCAAAATGTGCTTTTCAACGATGTATAACATGCCTGAAAATTTTTTATTTGTAAGGAAAATATTAATAAAAACGTAAATTAATCTTTAATATGAAATGAGTAGGCTGAAAAATTAAACACCAATGTCAAATGAAAGTGAAAAGATATTCTAAGTAATACTGTAAACAAACGAAACGATAAAAAAATTATAGAAATAAAAAGTAAAGATACAGAACTTAAAGTTCACATTCACTTAAAGAAATTGTTCAATATGACGACCATTCTGTTCCACACAATTTTGACACCTTGTTCGAGTAGAGTTACAAACTCTACGTAGCGTGTTTCCGTTTACTGATCGTAGCACATCTAGTACTCTTTGTTCTAAAATTTCCCGAGTTTCTGGCGGTTCAAAATCAAATACTTCGTTTTTAGTGATACCCCATAAATAAAAGTCAAGCGGGGTAAGGTCGGGTGATCTCGCAGGCCATTGCACGGGTCCATTATTTGAAATCACTCTCTCATTAAAGTTTTCTCTCAAAAAATGTTGCACGTTACGAGTGTTATGGGCCGGGCAACCATCTTGCTGGAACCAGATGTTTTGCATGTTCTCGGGATTAATAATTTGCCTCAAAGCAGGCATTATCTCGTTTGTTAGTAGCTCCAAATATCTGTTACCAGTTAAATTGTAATCAAAGATGAAAGGACCGTATTAACTGATTATCTAAAACGAAGAGTTTAAAAAACCAAAAAAATGTAAACAAAATGTCATACCAATTAAACCGCACCAGACATTAAAACCAAATCGAACTTGAAATATTCTTTGATTTACCAAATGTGGATTTTCAGTAGACCAATGATGATAGTTATTCCTATTGAACACTCCACAATTGGTAAATCGTGTTTCATCTGTCCATAGTATTTAACATGTAGGATTGTTTTAAATATATACATTTTGAAGTAAAACCAGACCTTAAATCGCCAACAAATTGAATTTACCATAACATACAAAGGTCATGAAATAATTATCTTTATATATATATATATATATATATATATATATATATATATATATATATATAGTAAACCTAATCAGTAGGCGATTAAAGGTCTGTATATTACTTCAAAATATATGTATTTAAAAAACTCTACATGTTTCGGCTGTATACGCCTTTTTCAAGAGAATACAAAATATGAATATATACATATATTTTGAAGTAATATACAGACCTTTAATCGCCTACTGATTAGGTTTACCATATCATACCAAGGTCACGAAGTTATTATATATATATATATATACATATGTATATATATATATATATATATATATATATATATATATATATATATATATATCTTGTAACCTATTTCTTTTCAAAGGCCTCTTATCTATATTAGGTACCTACTTTGCGTGGGGTTTGTACGATGATTCGGATCTTTCGTGTGATTACAAAGAAATGTCGTTTTTGTTTGTTTAATATATTAAGCTTATTTTGCATATGGTCCTATCTCTAAGAACTCGCAAATGAAACTAACTTGGAAATATTAGGGATTAAGTATTGTTTGTACCTGCTTTTCCAGAAAGGCACGGAAAATTTACTTTATAGGAATTACCCATTTGTGTGTATAATAAGTAGAGACCGGACACATCGGGCTGAAATGGACGTCATTACGACGGACGATATAAATAGTCTACAACATCTGTAAGTACATCTTGTTGAATAGCACTATTTATTCGGTTAACTGCACATCTATTTTTTGTGTGCGGTTAACCGAATGAATAGTGCTATTCAATAACTGCGTGATGTACTTACAGATGTTGTAGACTATTTATATCTTCCGTCGTAATGACGTCATTTGAGCCCTAAGTGTCCGGTCTCTAATAATAAGTAATAATAATATTTCTTGCAATAGATTTTTTAAACTTTTCGAAGTGATCTAAACA
Source organism: Melolontha melolontha (assembly GCA_935421215.2). Lineage (NCBI taxonomy): Eukaryota > Metazoa > Arthropoda > Insecta > Coleoptera > Scarabaeidae > Melolontha > Melolontha melolontha. Next base: position 56,375,007 of record OW285242.1, read on the forward strand.
ATTATTCTATACCGTGGGATCGAATTAGTAAATTAGTACAACTAAATAAAATTAAATTTTTCTGATTAAATTTGTGCGAAGAAGAATCAAACTTAAGGCAAACATGCAGACTCCAGCTCCCATTTAAAATGACACAATTGATTCATTTACGCATGCGCATAACCAATCATATATCGACAATTTACAAGTAGCGTTGCCAAATCGAATATTTATAATAAATATTGATATAGGTAGTATGATTTATAGGTTAAATCAACATAGAATTAAATAATTAATTCTGTAAACACAATTCCTTAACAATGGTGTGCCTTGCAATACCTTCTTTGCAATTTCAATGAAAATTAAATTGAAATAAATATAAATCAAGTAATATTCAAATATATAATAATATAATAATTGTCACTGATATAAGCCACAGAAGGGAGCTACCAAAATTTGGCTACGTTGCGGATAATTTGGTATGTTTGTAGCGGGAAATTCGGATGGGAACTGAATTCTGCAGGTTTAGTAAACTTAATGTTTCATTCACAAATCTTTTGTTCGTTACGTTTGCGTTAAATATGAATAAAAAATAGCAATAAATTGTAATACTTTGCAGTCTCTAACACAGCTGCAATTCTCTTGGGCATTCTTATTATATATTTCACACATTCTCAATTGGATTTAAATTTGGAGAAGTAGCGTTCATGACAATATCGTAGAGTTCTCTGTTTCAAAGACATTCTGTACAGATCTGGCCCGATGACACGGTGCTCCATTAAAAATGTATATGCATCATGGCCAGTAACTAAATCATTCATGTAAGAAATTAAAATCGTTTCAATGATATGTTTATATTTGTTCATTGTTCCGTTCACAAAATATAGAAGTCCGAGTTTCTGCTGACCTGCATAGCTGGCAAAAGTTTTGCTGTCTAGCTACAGCACTTTTGAGATATCGTCTTTTCGGAACCAATCGAACACTTTCGGCGACGATCTTCAACGCTAAACACTACTTTTAAGGCGGCTTTACACCATCAAAGAAATTCATGAATTTTGTGACCTTGAATTTATTCACACAAGATTGTCGTGAATTTCTTGAAGTTAATAAATTCATGAAGATATTGACAAATTAGAACCACCTCTAATTTTTCATAAATTTTTTGAGGAATTCTGGTTTCATTTAAGTTTTGAAGTTATAGCCAACTTTGCCTTCATCAGGTGGTGTAAATGTAAGTAGTAAGTAGGTCAAAGTAAGTAATGGTATTAAGAAAAAGTAATTATTTTATGAATGGCATTAACTGAATAACTTCAATAAAATATTTGATCGTGTACTACGTATAAAGGTGCTTCTAAACGGGTAATATTTTTACTGCAAGATGTGGCTACAATACTGGCAACAATGGACCAGCCATCATAACAACATTTAAATGCAGCATAGGGCTCGGCAATTATATATCTGGGCAATATTGTCTGCAACAGTATGGCGCGGTATGGCCTGTAAATTTGTTTCGTAAACGGGCTACACAATCGGGTAATAAAAATGACTGACGAAGTCATACATGTCGCAGCGGCTTATATTGTTTTAAAAGAAAAGTTAAAGAAAAAAAAGGCAAGATTGTGGATTCGACCTTACTTCAATAGGCGTGAAATTTTAGATAACATAAGTCTAGAAATAAGTCTTGATAATAAGTTATTTAAAAACTTTTCAAGAATGTCAAAGAGTGACTTCCAATTGCTTTTAAACACAATTGGACCAAAAATAAAACGAAATGATACAAACATGAGAAAAGCAATACCTGTTACCACAAGATTGGCGATAACGTTACGGTTTTTAGTAACTGGCGATTCCTATAAAAGTTTGATGTATCTGTTCCGAGTTTCAGCTGCGTCAATTTCTGTTATAGTTCCAGAAGTTTGTGCAGCCTTAATAGAAGGATTTAAAGAGTACATCAAGGTAAGGCAACATTAATTTATTAAGTAATAATGGTAATACTCAGTAGTAGTAGGTAATATGTAATATTAATAGTAAAGTAGCAGTAATCATAAGTAATAATAATAATATAGTAAGTGGTAGTAATAAGAATTTTGCTCCATAAAGAATTATTCATCACATTGGCGAACAGTAAGTGTCACAAGGTCCTCATAAGTAGAATTTGTAGTTAATTCAGGAGAGGCAAGATGGTGATACAGAGGAACAGTAATGTGCTGTAAGGTATTTAGCCTTGACTCGTTTTCATTTGCAATGACATAGTCTTGAGACCGAGGAACATACATGTTCTGCGAATTGTTTTGCAGTGCTGAAGATGAAGAGAGATCTGAATATTGGCTTAGTGCAGATGTAGCTCCGCTTCTGCTACCGTTATCTGGACTCTGTAACGGTCGCTTTCTGTACATTTCCATATCACAATCAAACAGAATTTGCGTTATTTTGAATTCTGCCTGAGCACGGGTGTAATCATCATATTTGCTTAACTTGTGTGCTATATGCTCTCCAAAACCAGCATATTCATTTCTGTGTGTTTTGACCAGAATTGCGTATAATGTTTTGAGCTCTTTCTAAAATTGGATCTGTAGTCTTAGACCTCTGCGAGGCACGTGGTTTTGGAGTGGACACTGAGGACAGCAAAGAGTCAGTTGTTTCTGAATCCACGACTTCTTCTTGGTCAGCACTGATGTTAGTGTCTAGGCTATCAGTCACCTGAAAATGCAAAAAATAGTGAATATAAAAAGGTATTTTTGACGTGGAGTTTATGTAAAACTTGTTTTCTTTTTCAGATGCCATCAGGAGTGACGGGGTGGAAAGAAATCGCGAGAGCGAGAACCGTTGGGATTTTCCTCACTGTTTGGGTGCCATTGATGGCAAACATATTGCAATTACTTGTCCACCGAATAGTGGTAGTCAATATTTTAATTACAAACAGTTTTTTAGCATAGTGCTATTTGCTGTAACAGACGCACGTTACAATTTTCTGTATGTACACGCTGGAGTTCAAGGAAGAATATCCGATGGGGGAGTTTTAAGACATACAGCTTTTGGAAAAGCCCTCTTGAACCAGAGTCTTAACGTACCGCCTCCTGATTCCCTTCCCGGTCGAGATATGCTAACACCATACGTTTTCCTGGCTGATGATGCATTTCCTTTAACCGAAAATACTTGTAAGCCCTATACCATAGATTTGAACATAGGATCTCCTAAACGTGTATGTAACTACAGAATATCCAGGGCACGCCGGGTTGTGGAAAACTCTTTCGGTATCCTGGCTTCGGTTTTTCGTATATTACACACAACTATTGATATTGACGTAAAATATGTACAAAATATAGTTATTGCTTGTACATATTTACATAATTTTTTGCGACGAAACACAAGAGCACAAGCTCTGTATTCACCACCTGGGTCCTTTGATAATGAAGATATTGACGTTGGAACAGTAGTACCAGGGTCGTGGAGAGTGGATGAACAACATTTAACAGATTTAAGAATACTGGGAAGGAATGCAACTACAAGAGCAAAAGCAATGAGAGACGAGTTTATGCATTATTTTATGACAGAACAGGGTCGCGTGGCATGGCAGGATAAATATTTAGCACAAAGAAGTTGAAATCATCAGCCTGTAACATGTAATAAGTCAGTGGATACCTACATTCTTAATCTGTATAAGATACAATAATAAAGATACTTACATTATTATTAGTTGTTGCATTTTCACTGTCCACTCCTGTGTTTGGGGTATCTTGAGTCAGAATAAACGATATCGCATCGAAAGCAAACCATTTCACTTGTTTATCACCAGCACTACCACTTTTAATCCTCTTTTTTTCCTCATTTTTTGCGTAAGTTCTCAAGCTTCTGAATTTTTTGTAAGCCTCATCACTTGATATATCAAATTTTTCTGCGATAACAGCCCATCCATCTTTTTTAGCATTTCTATCTTTATATACTCCGGTTTCCACGTTCCACAACTCGGGGCGTAAATGTATTTCATTAATAAAGTCAATAATCCTCTCATTATTCCAAGTATTAGTCATTGTATTCCTCCGAACTTTTCCAAAACAATCACCACAACACAGTATATTGCAGAGTATTTTTCGCTAGCCAAACGATCGTCCGGCAACCTGCCTGCAACAGATAAATCTACATCGGTGATACCAAACATGTGTGGCTATATGGCCGGGATATACTAAAAACATTACCCTATATTGCATGAGTGGCTGTTATTGTTGGCAATGTTGCCGGCCACTCTATTGCAGCCACATATTGCAGTAAAAATATTACCCGTTTAGAAGCACCTTAAGGATGAGTTTTCAATAAATTTATGAATTTCTTTGACCATGTAAAGCCGCCTTTAAAAACATATTTTTAATATTTTAATGCAAAAAAGTAAATAATTTTTTTAACAGATTTTATTTGGAACATGATATGTATTGCGTTTTCCCAGTCTTCTACTATAACTACAGTCGAGCTGTCTTTATTTTTATTGGTAATTTCGGCTTCGGTGCTTCTTCGTCATATAAACGTGATTTTAGTGTGCGTTTAGTGTACGTGAATATTATTTCCTTTAATACTCCTCCTCAGTTGTTTAATTAACGTTTTTTTCTATTTCCGAGGGTTCTTAGAACAGTAATTGCTTCCGTTCAGATGTTACGGCAACATATATAACGATTGAATCAATTGTCCTAGTGATACTTTGATGTCCAACACATTCTTTGCCTAGCTATTTCGCAATCCTGGCTCTAACAAAATTAGTACGTTTTTCACTCGTCATATTTTTTCGTTTACCCGGTAAAATATTGTGTTTGTAAGGAAAATATTTATAAGTTTACCACGAATGTTTACAAATTTACACAAACAAATATTAGAGACATATCACTCGCACCTCACTCTATCAACTGTCCGCAAATAACTGTCGAAAATCACTTGTTTGCTAAAGCATTTAAATAATCTGTTAATTTTAAAATAAATTATATTTAACATTGAGAGGAGAAAATGTGCATACACATTGCTCATCAGTCATGTATAATTACTACATTAATAAAGTACGTTAAGTTATCCAGAATAAAAATAATTAAAGTTTAAATGCATTGCATGCCAATATATTTATATTATAGATCAAATAAAGAAATGAAAAATCACCTAATTTTTTCAATATAAAAACTAATTCTAATTTTATAAATATATGCAATATTGTATTCTATTTCCTTATATTGTTTTTTTTTCCGCCTAAATACACAGTCACTTGCACATGCGTTCCATTATACCAATCCATTGGTTGTAAAACAGACTAAGCAAGTTTCCCCTCTCTAACAGTTCAGGTTCAGTTTTGAGATGAGCAAGTTCGCATACGTTATTGTGTACCGTGATGTTTCCGTTACTGAAATATTTTATTGTTACAGTTGGATTTCTTTGAAGATACGATAAAATGAGTAAAGGACATAGATATGGAAGGTATGATTACAATCTCTTTTTGTATTGCTTAGCGATTATTTTCTGCGGTTCGGTTTTGGTATTTTAACACTTGTTGCTTTGCTTCTTGTAACATTTTTAAAATACAACATGCATGCTTAAAGCTTTTTTTTTGTAGTATTTTGTACATTAATTCATTGCTTATTCAAACTGATATAAACAAAAAAGCAATTACTATTTTTCTAATAATAAGTTCTAATTATTTTAAAATATTAATAACTTTTGGTTACACTGGAAACATTCTAATCATAAATAAGGCATCAATTACCACATCAAATATGCAAAAGTGTTTTTACAATTTGAGATATATTTATTCGCGGTTTTAAATTATCTTCATTGGCACCTGTTGTGCAATCTACAACTAATAAAATCGTGTTTATACTTATTTCGCGCCTTCTACACAAATAAATATGTATTTATTTGTACTTTTTATTTAATGTTTAATGTAATCTCTACTCTATTACTTTTAATATGCTATATTATGAATCAAATAATACTTTTATTATGAGACAATATTAATATTGCGAAGATGCATCCAGTGAAGGTTATTGTTAAGAACTTGAAAAATTCTTAACAATAACCTTCAAATCAATTTCACCAAAGTGAACTCGGATACGCATATATTAATGTATTTAAAAAAATATTCGAAAATTTGTATTGTAACGATTTAATTATTCTAAGTTTTGGCGATAATATACCATTATCGGTCATTAAGGATATGATATTTGTGCCTGGTGTTAAGGAATGCATACATCCAATTGCCTGACCTCAACCCTCTTAAGACTTCTTTTGTGTGAGGTCTCGTTCAAATCTTGCTTTTTTGCATTATTGGAAGGTCACAGCTTAAATTATAGATATAACATTTTTCAATATACCACATTCTTTTAGACGTACCAAATTAACAACAAAGTAAAGTATGTTATATATAATCTCGTTTAACCATGGGATCATTCGATGTTGTCAAATTAACTCTATTTTACAACAATCTATAAGAATTAATATTCAAGATATTTCTGAAATAGTTCCGATTTAGGTTAGTATGGCGGGAACAGTGCTATAAATTATTATAATTCACATTTAAAAAATTTAGTTAAAGATTTTTTTTCTAATTTCAACGATACAACTTGTACATTACAGAAATTAATTATTAATATTTTGAAAAAAATATGTTCTAATTAAGCAATCTTGTAATTTTATATAGTTTTATGTTTCTATTTTGAAGTAGATGCATCACGTAACAAACACAAACTCGCCATCATTGGTGTAAAATCAGCATATCTCTTGGTTTGACGGTTTTACTGATTAATATGCGGAGAGTTTATTGATGAATATAAATAGAATATAATAGACACAAGACTATATTGACTATATTTGAAACGTGTTTGCATAATGATGTAAAAACTCAAAAATGATTGAAACTTGACAGTTTTGTAGATCTTATATAAGTATGTGGACCATTTTCTGTTTTCATTAGCAAGCAGTTGTAAGGGGGGTAAAATCGATCTCCGAAACAGTTTTACGTTTTTCGAAAATTAATTTGTAACATTGTTACTTTAGTCCTTAACGGCTTCTTAAAATGGCCTCAAATATTTGAACTATAGTGAAAAATACTTATTAAAACATTCAGCAAATTTATGTATACCATACTGAACTATTATATTCTGGTGTTATATTGAAACTTAGGTGTGTTTTCTGAGTATTTTATTTATTTCACAAAAAACATTTATATCTAATTTATTAAGATAAATGGAACACTTAATGTTTAACTTAAACTCTTTACTATTAATTAATATATTGTTGAATTAACTTGTTAGATTGAGACTGTCTCTTGATGCTAAGTACTGTAATATTGTTGAGACTGGTGTCTCTTGTTAAGGTATGATGTTGAGTCTCTTGTTGCTGTACGTAAAAATCCATCACTACTCTAACAAATTATTACATAATTATTGATTGTACGGCCAGATAACGATATAATTAGGGAAAACTCCTAAAGTTAACGATTCTTGGTAAATCGTACCTACTGGCAACAATACGAGGGTTTACAATAGGTTTTAACCATTTAATCTTAAAATATTATTACTAACTAAGTATTAGTTGTAAATTTACTATACATAGTTCCGAATAAATTCTATTGTTTAGTAATGGAATGTATTGATATATATTTAGGAAACGTGAGCTTATGGTCAGATTAAACACTGTCTATTGAATTCGTTCACTAATAACCCTTGGTAGTAAAACATAAAGTAACAAATTTGCAAATAAAAAAGATGCCGCTTCTTAGAATCTAGAGAAAGTTTTATATTTTAAATGCGATAATTAGACTGCGGAACAGAGACAGTCTGTTTCAACATTCTGGTAGTCAGTGCCCCACCGAATGCAGAAAGTGAACGTAGGCGAGCGTCTTGCACGTTTAGGTGCGTGTTGCTTACACTTTACTTTGAAACGCAACCATAAAGCTAGAAGATGGAATTATAACATTTAAACAATATTCTAAATAACTTCAAAACTATTTCTGGAGAGTTTGGTGTTAGCTTAAATAATAAGATTGATGCAATATTCGCTCATAGCCCTGATTTTAATGTCCTGAAATGCTTTTATAGTAATGTTCAGAATACGGAAATCGGTAGATATATTAAATTTAAAGATTATTTCTATGCGCCACTCACTAGCTCTGGTGTTGAGCGAAGTTTTTCTATATTTAAAGAACACGTTCTCTAATAAAGGAACGCACTTTACAGAACAAAGTTTAGAATATATTGTAATAATTAATGTGAATAAAAAATGCATTTTGTATATATATCTGGAATTAATTTCAATTCAAGTTAATTTAAATTCATTTAATTTCAGTGTTTTATTAATTTTCGTAAAAATAAATTTCCGTGCCTTAAATTTAATTGCCTTTATTACAACTCTGGCGAATTATATTTCACAATTCCGTCCGTTTGCATTAAAAGACGTACAAACAGACAATTTTATCAATACCATCGTGCTACGAGGGAAAGTCAGTAATTAGGTCACAAAAAGGTATTATAAAAATAATTAGAGAAATAGTTAGCCAAAAACAAGTTTTATTTTTCAACAAAGTCTCCATCTACATTAATACACTTATCCCATCGCATTATCAATGCCCCAATGCCTGCTGCATAAAAGTATTTGGGCTGGCGTCTGAACCACGTGCGTACCTCTTGTTTAACATCGTTGTCACCCTCGAAATATTTGCCGCCAAGATGCTTTTTGAGTGGACCGAACAGATGATAGTCGCTTGGGGCCAGGTCGGGACTGTAAGCCGGATGTTCAAAAAGTTCCCACCCTAATTGCGCAATTCTCGCCTGGGTCAAGTGAGCCGAATGGGGCCTGGCATTATCGTGATGCAGCAATATTCCTCTCGTCAGTAGGCCTGGACGTTTTCGTCGAATTGCATCCCGAAGCAACAACAAAACTCTACAGTATGATTCAGCAGTCACGTTCTCTTTTTTGTTCTGGAAATGAGCTAGGAGCACTCCCTGAGAATCCCAGAACACGGTAAGCATAACCTTACCAGCTGAGGGCACAACCTTAAATTTCTTTGTTGACGGCGAAGAAGCATGTTTCCAATGCATTGAAGCACGCTTTGTTTCGGGTTGGTAGTGGTGCACCCATGACTCATCACCAGTAACAATCCTGTTAAGTATGTTCTCCCCTTCCACTGTGTATCGAGAGAGGTGTTGCAAGGACAAGCCCATTCGAATTCTTCTGTATTCCTCGGTCAGTTGTCTAGGTACCCACAGTGCGCAAACTTTTCGGAAATTCAAACGATCGTGCATCAGTTCGTAGGCTAAACCATGAGAACACCCTATTGCAGTTGCTATACTGTCTATTGTTACCCGCCTGTCAGTTCGAATCATCTCTTCCACCCGTCGAAGTGTTGCATCTGTCGAAATCTGAACGGGGCGGCCACTTCGCTGATCGTTAACAACTTTTGAGCGTCCTTGAGAGAATTTCTCGACCCAGTTATATACGGCTTTACGCGACAAACACTTTTCACCTTAAACAGGAGACATTTCCTTATGAATATCTTTTGCAGAAAGTCCTTTTGTCCAGAGAAAACGCACAATGGCACGTTGCTCTTCCACAGTACAATCTTCGAGCACGGTCGCCATTTTAAGACTGCCTGTGTTCGCGCACACCAAGTGTCACTTGAGAATTATAAATCTGGATTGTGGTGACACCTATTGACAAATAGGGAAACAACTCACTCCTATTTTCAGCTTTCCTACAGCAGTTTGTGACTTATTTAATGACTTTCCCTCGTATAACATTCATATATACATATGAAGTTGATCGATTGTACATTGTCGACACCAATGGATCACACCCGATACGGGATAGCGCCATTTCCGCAGTCTAGTGATAATCGAATTCTGTCTATACAGGGGTTTAAATTTGATCCCGTCTGGAAAAGTTTCCTTATTAGTCCGTCACGGCAACAGTTTACATGAACTGGACTGTTAGCGAAAATACTATAACATTAATTATCAATTAACCAAATTGTCGAGGCCATTACAAAGTTTAAGAATGTTTACCTTAAAAATCACTTGGAAACCGAAAATTTTGCCTGAAGAACTAAATGTTTCAACAAGATCAATCTCCCCTCTTATTAAGGACGATCTGATAGAGGCATAGCGACGCTCTACAGGAGTACGGATAGTAATAATAACTCGAATTATAGTTGTCATTGGGAGGTCATCTTAAACGAGAAAGGAAACAACGAAAACTTCGGACAGCAAGCGCCGGATTCGATCCGGGTATCTCCGGCACGATAAATCGGTGATTTACCACTCCGCTATCCTCCTATAATTTATATTACAATCGAATAATAGAACCGATTATTATAATGGTACGCGAATTTTATAATTGTAATAAAATTTAATAAGAAAAGTTATAAAATTTATACTAGGACTTGTCAAGAAGCGTATCTCCTCAGAGCGTAATATTTTTGCGAAGAAAACATTAAAACTGGAGTCAAAGTCATATCACGACATTTACAAATTTTAGAAATGGTTAAAACCTACTCTTTTCTAAGAAGTAAAGAGAGCAACAAAACCCGATCTCAGCTGCTAAAGCGAAAATAAAAGAGAATTACTTAGAAATAGCGTGGTAGAATTTATTGCTGCAGATATTGACGTTCAGGTAACCCAGACCGTTTCTTTGTTGATTGTGGGTCTGTTCAAAGAGCCATGACCTTCGGGACTCCATATAGAAATTTAGGGAGTTTAAAGAAAGCACTAGCAACGGCAACTGCTACAAAGTTGTTACCCGCGACGTTTGAAAGTAGCCAATCCGACAATGTTTTTGTTATTGTAGTTTTACAATCGTAAATAAATTATTTTATTTTCAAAGCTGTTATTATTTTGTTTTACAGAAAAACAGATTTGATATTTGTATTACAAATATAAAATCTGTTCATAATCATGACAAGTTTTGTTACAAATTTTGTTAGGATCATGTAAATGTTTGAGACTAAGAAGAATGCACAATTAATTTTTATCAAGATTCTACAGTATATTTTAATCATTTGAAAATTTAATTTTAGAATTATTTCGAATGTGTGTAGAGGGGCAAGGGTCTAGTTTTCAAAGGATCTACCATAACATTTAAAGTACATATTACCTGGGTGTACAGGCAGGTTACAAAATTTTATTAATGTACCTCTATAAATATAAATTGTGAAAAAGCCCGGATTATAACGGAAATATGAACACTAAATTGTTTTATTCATACAATGATGATTTGACGGGAGAGTAACTTTTCAGTGAAATACTTATTTTAGGGGAAAAAATATATAACACAAAAGTATAGTAACGTAATAAGTAGTGAAAACACGATAATACAGTTTCCAGAGATAGGACAGCGCCATCTGATGGAAACACTTTGTTAGTTCTGCAGTTGTTAATGTAGACACAGCTTGTTGCTTCTGCTGTTTACTAATATGCAGCACTGAATGCACTTCTCGGTCTTAATTTCTGTGAGATAGCAAAGTTGTTCTTTTTCGTGAATGTGTCCTCCAGCAGGAGCGTACTGACGAATCTGTAGAAAAATGAAATACGTATCTGCGTCTCTGGAGAGGGATACGTTCACATAGATATTAATATTGAACTTGTATTGTGTTCTTCACACTAGATTTTTAATAATATTTTATATTATGTATGTTTCAAATTATTTTAAAAAAATATATTTTATCTTTTCTATCAAATTATCAAATATCAAATAATTTCTATCAATTCTATACACTGAGCCGGCACCAGGACTTTCAATTCTTTTTTAAGCGTCTAGAAAGGAATCTTTTTCAGGACAGTCAAAATACTTAATTGTTGCGGCTATCACGTCCACATTTGTCCCGAATCTCTTTCCACGAAGTCATTTTTTCAAGTTTGGGAACAAGAAATTATCACTCGAATCAGTCAAATCTGGTGAATATGGTAGATGAGGCAATTCGCATAATAATTCGATAAGTTTAGTTAAATTTTCTGAATAAACGCAATAGTCTTTTCTTCAGTTAGGCATCGAAACGTGTTAGTACATAATAATTCGATAAGTTTAGTTAAATTTTCTGAATAAACGCAATAGTCTGTTCTTCAGTTAGGCATCGAAACGTGTTAGTACATCAGCATAATATTGGCTATTTATAGTACTTTCCTTCTGTAAATAGGCAATAAAGATTGCGGCTTTTAAATCCCAAGAAAATCATTGCCATAATCTTATTAGTCGAAAAAGCTGTTTTCTTGCTTTCTTCGGAGTATGTTTACCAAAAGAAATCCATTGTTTTGACTGTGTTTTTGTCTCTAAAGTATAATGATGTTTTAAGATTTCATCTCGACGAAAAGATTCTTTTGAAATTGTAATACAAGGAAACGCGGCAGCCATTTTATAATTAGCTCTTTCATGTTTAAATGTTGATACAAAATATTAGAAGTTGCTGTAAAGGAAAGACCCAGACGTTCAACATCTTCTGTGTTTATATGACCACTTTTGAAACCACTGAATCATTTACAAATCATTCCATGGGAAGGAGCAGATTCATAATATTTATGTTTAAATTTTCATCAGTTTCTTTAATGGTTTTTCCGCATAAAATATGTTTAATTAGCAAAAGAATTTTTCTCCGCATTAACACAAAATCACAAACTAATATACACACTTCAAAGTGGTTGTAAAAATTTATCTGTCATATATATGAGCAAAATTTTGACAGCTAGCTGCCTTCTAAAACATTGCTGAAATCAGCTATTTATTTATTATTGCTGCCAACTTTTGAATAGTCACTCCCGTCAAATCACTCTTGTATTTGTTTGAATAATTTTTCACATTTACTTTTTCAAAATTAAGGACATTTAATGTAAAATAATATACAAAATACTACAGATTTGATATGTCATTTCCGTTGGTCGGGAATATTGCGTATTCTAAAAATATTTACTTTATGAATTTTAGGGTTAGATAATATGGCTAATTCTTATTTCTCAGTGTCGTGAACAAAAGCATTTACAATTAAAATGTTGGGTTATTATGATTATAGAATTCAATTGAGATTATTTTTATTAACTTGATCTTCATACATTTTGCACTTAGTTTTCTGTAAACAGTCAAAGTGAATGGCAAAAATACCAAAAAAGAAGTGAGTTATTCAGTAGTGCCCTAAAGTATTTTAAACGCTGTGATCGATATATGTATTTCTATTATTAACAACGGAAATAGATCCTTAAGTACACCCGAAATTGTCAATAGTACCTATACAAACGAAACCGTGTTGGTTTAGTTGATTGGTCACTAAACTGCGTAAACTTGTAAACAGAATTCGATTCCTGGTATAGTTTAGGACATAAATGGTTGTTTTCCGGTTACAGCTCCATTAAAACTGCTGAAAAGTGTGCCAGGACTTAAAATTTTGGTATAATAAAATGGGCCGGTGGACTCCAGTCGTAACAGGTTTACCATATTACCATCGGTGCCTCTTTAAGACTTGTTACAGTGACCTAACATCAACATTCTTCAACATTGCTCCAATGCCAAGTCCATCATTTAAAAGCTACTAATGCGAAAATGGGTTTATTTTTACTAAAAAAACATGTAGATTATTTAAATCTAAACTTGAAAATATAATAAGCCTGTAACTCTCCTTTTAAAAAGACAACAGTTTGTACAGATTTAATCGAATTCTGATGAACGGTTCATTTCATTTAAGATACTAAAGTTTGATGACCAAACCTCGGCAATGCAGTATGTTTAATGTGACTTCATACGCATTACACCGATATTAGATAATGACTATGAATAAATTTGATTGCATTTCTAAGAAGTTTTCTGTGTAAGTACATATGTAATCGTTACCACAATCTTATTATTCGTGCTATACGTAAATTCGTGTTATACGTACGCATCTCATTGAATGTTGCTGTATTTACATACGTACAGCTCTCCCAGTATAAGTTGGCGAGCGGTGGGGATGCGCCGTAAACATATTTAGGAAACGTACCACTCACCTGTCTGATTCAGTTACTGCATACCAAATGATATGCAATGATAAGCAATCTACCCTTCCTCTATCTGCGCGAACTTACTCCCACCCTTCGCCAACTTATAATGGGAGAGATGTACAAACAAAATAAAGAAAGCACCTAGCTTTAAGTAATACTAATTGATACCAACAAGTATGTGATGGGATGGTCGAAAAATGCGTAATTGCTTTTAAATGATACTTTCTAATGCATTTCTGAATTTTCGGTGAATTAGTTGTGCTAATTGATTTTATTACAGAATGTCTTACAGTTATTGCTATATGACAATGTTAAACAGGTGTAAGTGTCGCACAGACATTCTTAATTACTTCGCTTACTTCAACAATTACTTCAAGTGACTTTATTTCTAACCGTTAATCTACCATTACCTTTTCTGTAATCCACACTTTCTGTTTTCGTAAATAATTGCAAAAATGGAAAACATGTATTGAAATGATCATACTAAAAATATTCCTACGTGTCTCTTATAAAATACGAAAACGAAATATAAAAACGAAACCGATAATTTACTGACATATTTTTATAAATAACAGGTGTCCAGAAAAATTCAGCGTCAAATAGGTGTTGAAAAAATGTATGTCGTAGTTTAAGTCTATTGATGTATATTAAATTTTAAACGTGTTGTCTGCCAAAAATTGTAAGAATCTGATATAAATAGGATTGTAAATGGTATTTAATAACGTATGCAAAACATTCTTGGGTGAATCGTGTTTTCGAAATAGTCAAAGATCGATGAACAATGGAAGTACTCCATTCAACATTGTATAGAAGAATATCAAAATGCATTTCCCAATCTTGTTTATTATAATACTTTTCAGAAGACACTCAATAGTTTTTCGACAAACGGGAAGTGTAGAATGGCAAGAATGTAGTGACTGCCCAAAAGTCCAGACAGGAGAAGTAGTAAATAATGTTAGACAAATAATGACTGATGTCATACAGTTTTAAAAGGAGATTTACAGTTATTTCCATATCGTATAACTTGCTTGCAATAAATCCTCTATATTGATTATACGCGACGAGTAGTATTTTGTGAATGGTTTTCAAATAATTTTAATGATGATCTAGACGAAACTTTCTTTTCTGACGAAGTTGGTTTTATGTTAGTGGATTCGTTAACTCGCAAAACATGCGAATGTGGAGTAATACAAAGCCCAATAATTTTTATGTTGAAGCTCCTCTATATCCTCAGAAAGTTGGTGTTTGGTGCGCTATAAGTAGAAGAATTATCGGTACAATTTTTTTAATGGTACTTTAAATACGAAAATATCGACAAGAAATACTCTTTACTTTCTTTAATCAGTTTCATGATTATGAACTAGCTTTCGGTTTCTTTCAACAAGATGGTGCTAGAGCTCATACACAATGGGTGAAACAATAGATATGATACGAGAAGTGTTTGGAAATCGTTTAACTAGTTTGAACAGCGAACATGAATTTCCTCTCAAAAACTTGTGATCTTACACTACCTTGAAAAAAAATCAATTCATTAGGTACCAGTGCAAAATTATAGATCTGCAAAATAGAATTATACAGAAAATTAATGAAATTAGAAATAGTTCCATACGGCAAAATATTTTGGTAGCATTAGGAGGAAGGAAGGTGGTAGATAATTTCAACATCTTTTATAGTTTGTTGTGATTATTATTATTGTTAATTTAAATGTAACTTATTATTTTAAGGACTAATCGAACAATCTGTTTTAAAACTATTTTAAGTAATTGTAATAATTGTTCAATGTTTATGTTGGGGCAACTGCACTGTTAAGTGGAGGTGATTGCTCCTGTGTATTGTTTCACCGCGCACGGGTTGTAAGGCCGTATACGCACTAATTATTTACTCGTCGGTGACAGTTTTTAATGAAACGCCGCACTCCAATATAACACCTTTATTTACAGAATTTACAATGACTGAGATACATAACAATTGTTGATTTGATGATAAATCAAGACTGAATCAAGACTGTCGTCTTGTTGATCAAAATGAGACTAATGTCTCTTAATATTAAATGTAGACTGTTGTCTTGAGTATTGTTCTTATGACTGTTGTCTAGAACGCTGTTGACAGTCTTGTCTTTTACACTGTTGTGTTGACACTTGCGACTGTCGTTGCGCACGCTGATCTGTTGAGACTGTTTTTGAATTGTAAGCAACATTGTAACGAAACAATTAACAAAATAGGCCGCATCAGAAGGCGGCCAGATGACGAACAAAGGTCGGCAAAATTTCCAAGAACCAACCGCCTTGTTTGTAAACTGTGCCTACTAAAATAGCAAACATTGCAGATGGTTTTTAATTCTATATTAGCTATAACTAAAATGCCCAGTTTATGATGCTTGCATTCTTCATTCTGATATTTTATGGTACAAAATTTAGTGAACGTGCGTTTGATAAAGCATTTGAAAGTTCCAAACTGTGAACATGGCACGTTCATTCATAAAATAAGGTAAATTGAAAAATGTCTAAAGAGACCAGCAATAAAATAAGTACCGAATTGATTAAAGGTTGAGAAATATGAACGATGTCGGCTCTTAAATTCAGGGTAAACGTTTGCATTTTAATACGATAATAAAATAGTTACAGAAAGGTTTTAATTATGTACCTCCTGACCATTAGGTTCAAATACTATATTCTACGATTCCTTATATTTAATATACACAAAAGAATAATACTTATATGTATTAATATATAATACAAATTAATTTCGTTTATAAGACGAAACATTTAATATTAAACTAATACTTTTGCTTTTAAAATTAGTTCCATTAATTCAACATTTTATTTTTATACATCATCAAAGAATAAACAGCATTTGAATAGGATTGTGCGATTTCTTCCACAGTAAAGTATCACGTGAACAGGTATTATTGTTAAACAAGAATTAAAAATATTAAGACGCTTAATTTTAAATTTGTAAATTATTTCTTACTATCCAAGATCATTTCTTGACTAATTTCTATTAATTAATAATCTCAATGAAATTTTAAGCGACGTTACAATTTCTTGCAAACAGAAATACCATGTGGCATAAACTGACATTTGGGTAAATGATAACTAGAGACCGGACACATCGGGCTGAAATGGACGTCATTACGACGGACGATATAAATAGTCTACATCTGTAAGTACCGTTGCGGCCAATATTATCTGGGCAGCAGTTTTTTCCACTGTAAATGGATTTTAATTGTTACATAAAAAAGTCGCCTGGAAAACTATACTGTCATATTGATTGATGAAAAACGTCAATTATAAAAATGCCACATTTATCTTTGGCCGAGAAATTAAGGGTTGTGACGTTACTGGGAGAGGGGTGGTCGGAGCGACGAGTCGCATTAATATTCCAATTACCAAAGAGTACTGTGCATAACATTAAGAGAATATGGGATGAGAGACACGCTTGAAAGAGGATTGGGTAGTGGTAGGCTCAGAGTTTCAACGGAGGTGGATGATGGTAATTTGGTTGATTTTATTCGCGAAAATCCCTTCCAGTGTGCGGTAGACGCACAGGCTGAAACAAACTTTCCTGGGTCCGTTCGAACGGCAAGGCGTCGTATCAAAAATGGATCTGATCTACGTAATCGTTCTGCAGCGAAAAAACCTTTTTTAACTCCGCAAAATAAGGAACAGAGAGTTGGTTTTGCTTTGGAATACTCCTTAGAAGCGTTAAATTTCTGGCAGAATGTTGTTTTTACAGATGGGAAGGTATTTAAATCGTGTTATGACGGACACGTTAGAGTTTATAGACCTCCGAACTCTCGCTTTGATGAACGTTATACCCAAAAATCACACATAAACGGTCGTTTTTCTGTCAATGTCTGGGCCTGGATGAGCGCCCAAGGACCCGGAGTTATAACACATATAAGAGGTAGATGCAAGCAGAGGTCTATGTTGGAATATTGGAAAATATCATGCTGCCCTCAGTAAATGCGGTCTTTCATACAGCCAGAGTGACCTCAAACTGGATGCAGCAACAGAACATACAAGTTCTACCATGGCCTTCACGTAGCCCGGACTTGAACCCCATTGAAAATATGTGGGGTTTGATGGGAAAAAAAATTAATAGAGGTAATAATTTTTGCCCACAAAATGTAGAACAGTTATGGGAAAGAATTCAAGAAGCATGGATCGAATTAACTCCAAATTATACTGCAGAATTAGTAGCATCAATGCCCAGAAGGTTAAATAATGTTATTGAAAAAAATGGAGCGGCTACAAAATATTAATTTTTTATATCATTTGTTTATGTTTTTCGTTTCTTAAATAAACATCAAAACTTTTAATTTAATTTAAGATCAATAATATGGTTGGTCAAAACCAAACTAATTTCAGTTTAAAGACATCCCTTTTTAAGGTAATGAGTAATGACTAATGAGTGTAATGAGTAATGAGTGACTATTGATTATTGAGATAACCATCACATGATGGCTCATGCCCTAAGTGCGTATCCAGAGTAACGTAGATTGTAGCAAAGTCTG
The DNA here is from genome assembly GCA_935421215.2 of Melolontha melolontha. NCBI lineage: Eukaryota > Metazoa > Arthropoda > Insecta > Coleoptera > Scarabaeidae > Melolontha > Melolontha melolontha. The sequence goes on from OW285242.1 coordinate 56,393,481, forward strand.
ATTTACCAAATTTCATGAAAAAGTCAAATCATTGCCCAGATTATATTGGCCGCAACCGTACATCACGCAGTTATTGAATATTGAATATTCATTCGGTTAACTGCACATCTATTTTTTGTGTGCGGTTAACCGAATGAATAGTCCTATTCAATAACTGCGTGATGTACTTACAGATGTTGTAGACTATTTATATCGTCTTTCTACTTATCAGTTTGATTTAAAATAAATTATAGTTCCGTTAAATTCTTTACATATACGAGTTAAATTCAGGCATGCTGTTACAACTGTCATCCTCGTTCAATTATTAGGTCCGTTGAAGCTGTACTGTATTTGTTATATTATTTTGGAAGTGTCGAAAAACTATGTCCGACGCTGAAATGCAAAAAAAGGACATCGAAAAAGGAAAAGTTGAAATGTATTAAAGAAAAGTTGGTAGTTTGAAACTAATCCAGGATTATTAAATTTAATTAAAAATTTCTACTTCATTTTTTACTTCTGTACAGGTCAATGATGCTAATAATATCAAGTATTAACAAATTCAATAGTATACACTGTCAAAGTCTAACAAACATGGTTTAACCGTCACAAATAATTTGTGACATATAATATATCCAATATGGTCAAATAGAACAACCTTAGGGACCTGCAAATTGAAATTGGTGCCATTGTTTAAATAAAAAGAACAGATCTGTTGTCGAAACCATACTTTGCAATTTACAATACTTGATTGTGCGACGAGGCTGAGACATGGAACTGCTTTTCTAAAATAAAGGCCCAAACTGTTTTAATGAATAATGAAGTAAATATTCCCAGAAGGAGTTTGCGGCTGCAATTGCAAAAATCGAGGTTGGTTTTTTACAAAATGCTTAGCACCTTTTACCAATACACTTTTAATATTATAAATTCATAGTCGCATAATCACATGCATTAATAGCTTAGATAACACAAAAAATATTTTTTTCCGCAAATCGTTAGGAAATTTTGACATTCCTGACAAAATTTGTTAAAGAAAAAGTCAACATTTCCTAACAGTTAGGAAATGTTGACTTTTTCTTATACATATTCGTACTTTTCTCTTGATTTCTTTGGCAATAATTCTAATGAAGCAGTATTGACTACCTCAACCAGCTCTGGAGGAGTCCCAGATATGGAAAATTCATCATAACTTATCATTTTACACTGTTTTGCTATCGAAAACACCAGCAGTTAAATTTATATGCGTCAAGTTTGACAATTCAACATTAATACGTTTCCATAGTAACGCAACCAATTATATTACGAATTTCAAAACACCATTTATTTGTGAATAAAATTATTCGCGATTTTTTCAAAATTAATTAATATCTGTCGAATTTTAAACGATTTGCGGAAAAATAGTATGTTTACCTCGTAGGAAAAGCCACATTCCTGGACTGTGTTGCTAAGTCTCGGCTTGCGCCTCGGCTTAGCAATCTTCACAGTCGTCCAGGAATGTTAGGCTTTTCTTACTTGGTAAACAATATACTATTTGTTAACAAAGTCACATCATATTGATCTATTATACCGATTTTTTTGTTAAAGAGCATTGAAGCAATCTTCCGTCTATGTTTGACACTTAACTGTATAAATAAGAGGTCTGTCCGGAAAGTGTTTGACTGTACCTTAGGACATGGTGCGCTATTGTCAGAAACGTATTTATCATGTAGGGGGAGCCTTTACGAGTGCCCTCACATGGTCGTGCAAATGTTCAACCGATGAAGATACATCGTTGAGCGAATGTCAAACTCGTGCGCGGCGCATTCACGATAACTGAACGCAGCAATGAAAGACTTTGCATTTAATTTTGCCAAAACTTGGTCATTCGTGTTCGGATATAAGTAAGTAAAATTCGTCAAGCATATGGAAAAGAATATATGAATGATATACAAATTAAAAAGTGGTTTAGGCGATTTAAAAGCAGGACAGAGTTGGAGCAACATTAAGGTTATATTCACTGTTTTCTTCAACCAGTAAGGTGTTCATTGCGAATACGCTCCAAGACGTTTTGAAACAATTACTTGGCGTAGTAAGAAGGAAACGGTCAGATTTTTGGAAAAGTGGCGACTGGATGCTTCACCACGATTACGCACCTGCTCATTAATAGCAACTTATCCAACCATTTCTTGTGAAACACGTCATTGTTCGGCTACGCCAACTACCTTACAGTCCTGATTTAGCTCCCTGCGACTTCTGATTGCTTTCCAAATTGAAATATGCTATTAAAGGAAGAAGATTCGACGACGTGTGGAGTATATAAAAAGGAATGCGACGAAGTAGCTAAATTCAAGTAATGTTTTCGAAAGTGTGAAGGTTGTGGCTTCTCAAAGGAAGTACATTGAATGGGGCACCGACGCCATTGACCCGATTTAATTTCTTTTCTAGCTACAGTACAAGGCCTTTCCGGACAGACTTTGTAGGGTCTTACATTGTTAGTTTTTTTTAGCATTGACCATTAGTAATGTATTTAATAATTTCTAATTAAGTTATTTGACTTGTCAATTAATAGAGATACTATTTTAATATTTTTGGGAAATTTACACAAAATATCCGTGAATTAAGGACATGACGATATTGCAAATAATTAAGTGACTGAATAGCAAACTCTATAGCAACCTATTGAATTTTTTTCTTTCAAGTTATAATATTTGTTCTTGGTATTTTAAATTACAGATAAATATTTTTAGTAAAAATACGGGCTTATTCATAAATCATAAACATACAAAAAATGAATTGTTTAGTAGTTTGAAAGTTTCATTCTTTGAGCGTTTGAAGAAAAGAAAGTTGGGTTCAAGACATATTTTTTTTTTCTGAATAACAAAGAACGCTGTTGTATTTTAAACATTTTTTAAGGCACAAATGGCTGTTATTCACATTCCGATAACAAAAGCTTGATTTATAGTTATAGTTACTTATGATCAGAGAGCAGACTCGAGCGATTGATGATTCATAGCCCATAGCGATCCGTGAGTTTCGAACAATTCGATACGTGTGGTAACTGCATAAGTGGCACATACCTACATATGCAGTTAATATGTATGTCAATGCACAACAGAGCGAATGTAATACACGGTTTGATAACCGGCTGCAACTACTGCTGAAACAAAAGTAATGCTGACAAGCGAATTGCGTATCGAATTTTGAATAAAAATAATTTACAAAGAACAACATTCAAAACTATGTATTTTCTGTGAAACATTGAAAGTGTAAAACATTACTATGAACTACTAAAATTTGTTCAAGGTATTCCTGTGTTAAATTAGTTCTTTTAAATGTGAAAACATCTTTAAAAATAGAAAATGTCCGTTCCACATCACAATTGGTGATGGGTGCGTGATTAAAATGTTGCAAAAGTGCACCATACTTCGAATGTACAGATTTTTCAATTGGCTCTGTGCAAAATTGATATAATATATTCTAGCCATGTTCCCCATCTAGTTAATACAGGAGCTGGGGGTAAAGGCAAATTTGGAAGTATTTCTCTATATAATGCCATTCGTGAAGGTGCTTTAGAAATATCTTTTTAAATGATGAAACTAACTTATCAACATTTGGAAAATGACCCCTGATGTATTCACATACTCTGTGTAGTGCATGTGCTGCACAGATAACGGGTAGAATATTGGGATAAGATTGCTGTAATAACTTCTCTGTTTTTAACATATAAGCTGGCGCATCAGTCAAAAATAATAGTATTTTGCCTTTGTAGTTGTTATCCGATGATAGAATATTATGAATACATTGATCAATTACTTCTGCAACTGTTTCACCATTTACGACCGGCAATATTTTAGTTGCAATTAAGTATGGTTGGTATGAAGTTGTGGGATGAAGAATACCACCAATTACATCTAACACATATCGTACCATTACATTCGTTGTTTCGTCTGCACTTACCCAAAGATAATGACCAGATAGGCTGGTTCGTATTTTTTCAATGGTTCTCAAATATTTTGGTAAGTGGTATTTACGTAAAGTAGATTCATCTGGTATATGACGATCAGTATATTTTGTAAGAAACCTCTTGAGGACTGGATTGTTAAGCTTTTTGAATAGAATATTGGCCGCCATGAAAGCTTCACACAGTTTTTCGTTAAAAGGTGCAAATGATCATATGTTATCTTGATGAGTTTTGGAAGAAACATGTCTGCACATTACGAATATGCAACGAATCTGTATGACCTCTAATCCATTCTACCATGGTTGCCCTACGAGAATTCTCCATAGTAAATGAAAATAAGGAGAAATACTAAGAACAGAAAGAAATGGACTAAAAAGAAGAAACGAAAACTACTCCAAAAATAAGGTAGTAAATTAAACTTAATAATTATAAAAAATTATAGGATAAATATGACAATATAAAACGGATTTTTTAACATACTAAAACTTGTAATCAAATAACATTGAAAGAAACGAAACCAGAAACAATCCCTTATAGAAGAGAATAGAAAACTATCTCAAGAACAATAAATACATATGTATATGTATGTATAACAGCATGTAAACACGAGAATACACTTTGCAAATTAGCGGATATAATTTTTTAAGCGATTATTTCAGAAGTCTAACGAAATAATATATAAATGTATATAACAACATAATTTGAAACATACTTGAGTAGGTAACACCTACCAATTTTGTATAATACAAAAGTATTTTTAATAATATATGTTCGGGCAAAATAGATTTAATTTTGTATTTTTAGTTTTATTTAGATGTAGGTATAATATATTTAATTTTAGTTTTTAAATTGTAAATATTATATATTGTATATAGAAGAGGTCTTGGAGTTCAGAGATATTTAATATTGTTAATTACTTTAGGACTGGCCAGGTATTACATTTCTTCATTGTCTTATTTTCTACAGTCATAAAAAACTATTTATTTTTATTACAGGCACCATTACTCTGCACCATTAGGTAAATAATGTATTTGAATAAGCATAATTATAATAGAATAAGTTTTATTGTACATATTCCGGTTATATATTATTATAATAGGTTAAATGGTTTCGGTTCAATACGATTCTGCGAAAATTAGGTTATCTCTGTGCATTGTATATTTATTACTTTAAGACTATTTTCTATAATTAAGGGTTTCCGGCGTATATTGTTTATTTTAATACATTTATGACGTCGGAAACTACAGCATATACTTTTCTTGGAAATATAAAAATGGTTATATAGAAATTTGCGTATACTCTTTTTTTTTCATTGTTTTCTCCCTCTCTTTGACTGGCGGGGAGAAAACAATGAAAAAGAGTATACGCAAATTTCCATATAACCATTTTTACATTTCCAAGAAAAGTATATGCTGTAGTTTCCGACGTCATAAATGTATTAAAATAAACAATATACGCCGGAAACCCTTAATTATAGAAAATAGTCTTAAAGTAATAAATATACAATGCACAGAGATAAACTAATATTCGCAGAATCGTATTGAACCGAAACCATTTAACCTATTATAATAATATATAACCGGAAATATGTACAATATAACTTATTCTATTATAATTATGCTTATTCAAATACATTATTTACCTAATGGATGCAGAGGGTTGTGCCTGTAATAAAAATAAATAGTTTTTATGACTGTAGAAAATAAGACAATGAAGAAATGTTATACCTGACCAGTCCTAAAGTAATTAACAATATTAAATATCTCTGAACTCCAAGACCTTTTCCATATACAATATATAATATTTACAATTTAAAAACTAAAATTAAATATATTATACCTACATCTAAATAAAACTAAAAATACAAAATTAAATCTATTTTGCCCGAACAATATATAATATTAAAAATGGGGTGTGAAGAACACAATACAAGTTCATATGTATTTTTGAATGTATCTTCTCCAAAGACGTAGATAATCATGTAGAAATGTGAAATACGTATCTACGTCTTTGGGGAAGATACATTCAAAAATACATATGAACTTGTATTGTGTTCTTCACACCCCATTTTTAATAATATTCTATATTATTAAAAATACTTTTGTATTATACAAAATTGGTAGGTGTTACCTACTCAACTATGTTTCAAATTATGTTGTTATATACGTATTCGGTTCATGCCCACAAGTAGTGAAGACACGATAATACAGTTTTTTATAGATACGGTGGTTACCGACTATAAAACACACCCGGCTAGTTCTGCAATTATTATATAGACAGCGTTGAATATTCCTTCACGCTCTGTCTTAATAATATCTGCGAGATAGCAAGGTAGTTATGTTTTGTTGAATGTGTCTCTTCTCCAACAGGGGCGTATTGATAATCATGTAGAAATGTGAAATACGTATCTACGTCTTTGGAGAAGATACATTCAAAAATACATATGAACTTGTATTGTGTTCTTCACACCCCATTTTTAATAATATATATTATTAAAAATACTTTTGTATTATATAAATGTATATTCCGTCTTACACGCCACTGTTGAATTGAATTTACGAAGTAATAGATACAATGTACTTATTCATGACGACGGAAATAACAACAAATTTGGGATTTGTGTGAGCTCCTTGCACTCACCAATACTTCTAGCATCCTCCTTTAGCAGTGTTACGAATTGTTTTAGACTATCGAAATTCTCAGCATAATAACTAGTAGCTTCCAGCCATGTTCCCCATCTAGTTATTACTGGAGTGGGAGGCAGTGACAGAGATGGAAATTTTTCCCTGAAAAGAGCTACTCACAATGGTGCTTTTCTGAAATAGTTATTTACGAACCAAGTGCGTGAAATCATATTTCGCGAATGAGTGACCAGTTTAAAGCGCGAGCCGCAGGCGAACGCTTTATGGACACGAATTCGCGAAATGTTTCACGCACGAAGTTTGTACAATATTTTTTGTACGAGAACTATAAACAATAATATTTATATAAAATATAAATATAATTTCAAAATTGTTATTTTTATAAGTATTTTTAACAATATTATTAGTATCTGTCAGGATGGCCGAGCAGTCTAAGCCGCCAGACTCAAGGTTTACCTTGCCTGTTATACGGGTTCTCGAGCGTTCTGGTCATCTCTGAGGGCGTGGGTTCGAATCCCACTTCTGACAATTTTTTTTTTAGTTTTCTATAAATTTAAAAAATAATATTTGTTGCTGTTCTGACATTGAATTACATACCTTCCAAATATAACAATTTCTATTTCATTTCCTTTTATTTTCATAGAAAAACAACGAACTGGGTAGCATATTATTATTAAGGTTAGGGATTTATGATTTTAAAATGTCACTAAATTAATCAAGTTCCAGGAAGTACCAACTTTACTTTTACGCACTCGTGTTTAAAGTGACTTTTTAGGCACGCAAATCGAATCGTGAAATGACAGGTTTTGATAAGCGAGTACAAAAACTTTTTTAAAAGCTGATACAAGTCTATCAACTTCCGGAAAAGTGTCTCTGATATATTCACAGATTCTGTGGAGAGCATGTGCTACACAAGTAATATGCAGCATATTAGGATATGTTTTCTTCAATAGTCTGCCTGTTTTTAACATATACGCAGCACTATCACTGACAACTAAAAGTATTTTTTCTTTGTACGTGGCGTCCGAATGAAGCATTTTTTGGATATTCTCCTTAATGGTTTCAGCAACTGTTTCCGCATCAACTCTATTTATAACACTTGTTGCTATTACATATGAGTTATAGGGAATAGTTGGATGTAGTACACCAGCTACAACATTTACCACACAGCGTCCTAACATATCCACCGTTTCGTCGGCGCTTATCCATATGTATTGATTTAAAAGATGGCTTCTAATGCGTTCTACTGTTCTCGTATAGCACCTAGAAACATAATATTTGCGTAAAGTTGCTTCATATTTTATATAAATATTATTGTTTATAGTTCTCGTACAAAAAATATTGTACAAACTTCGTGCGTGAAACATTTCGCGAATTCGTGTCCATAAAGCGTTCGCCTGCGGCTCGCGCTTTAAACTGGTCACTCATTCGCGAAATATGATTTCACGCACTTGGTTCGTAAATAACTATTTCAGAAAAGCACCATTGTGAGTAGCTCTTTTCAGGGAAAAATTTCCATCTCTGTCACTGCCTCCCACTCCAGTAATACCTAGATGGGGAACATGGCTGGAAGCTACTAGTTATTATGCTGAGAATTTCGATAGTCTAAAACATTTCGTAACACTGCTAAAGGAGGATGCTAGAAGTATTGGTGAGTGCAAGGAGCTCACACAAATCCCAAATTTAAAAAATCAGTTGTACTTTCTTCACGAACACTTTGGAAAATTGCCAAAACTAATCACTTATTTTGAAAATCGAAATCTCAAATTAAATGACGGATTAACCACATTAGATGTGGCTGTTAATAATTTGAAAAGTATTCCAAGTGACTTCGGAGGTGGCCTTCGGCAAAAGTTTGAAGCAATTCTTAATAGAAATCCAGATTTAATTACATTGCAGCAATTATGTATGCAGAAATTCCACAAAATCTAACGGCTAAATATGAAGAAATAAAAGAATATTTCCAGTATGCACCTATAACCAGTTGCGATGTAGAAAGGACGTTTTCTATTTATAAGGATGTACTTAATTCAAAGAGAACAAAATTGACAGAAGAAAACCTTGAGAAACTATTGGTAGTCAATATTAATACTCCTTTACTCAACTTGAACGACAAAATGAACAAATAAAAATGTTCCAATTATAGAAATAAAATTAAAAACTTTAAAAATACAACTTTTCAACAAATACATATGTATTTCGTAATTTTATAGATCACCACTCGTTCGTTTTCCAATTATATAAATAAAATTAAATATTTTAGAAATACAGCCTTTCGCCAGTACTGCACTGGGCTTTGCGTCATGTGGTAAGCGTGTCCGTTCTCTAGTTATGATACAAAAAGTAATAACCGTTTTATGACAAAATTAAGTTTGTAGAATTTAGAGAAGCAATGATTAGATCATTGACTGGAATAAATTATAAACAAGATTGAAGGCCAATGGTAAATTTTAAAGGTGCACCTAGACACAACAATATGACTCATGAAAAATACTAAATAAGTAATAAAATGCACTGAAACTGGTTTATTATTGTTATAGACAATATACCATACAGTCGTTAATTACGCAAATAAAGCCTCAAAATTGTTAATTTGAATAATTAGCTTGTCATTTATGATTGTAAACGTTTGCTGTAATAGCTGTCATTTTCACAACATATCATCTACTGGGTTTAATTGGCGCCATGAAGTTTTTACCCGTAACCTATTTAAATATATTTAATTAATTCAAACTAGCTTTATTAAGGAACAGTAAAACTATTATTCTTATATTTTAAAAAGTACAACTTAGTATAACCCTATTTCTACATCAACTAAAATTTTCCCACATTATTTGGGAGACATTTCTCTTCAAAATTTCTAACTTTGTAAAGTTACGTTGCTGAAAATAATTTTCGTGGACAATATTTTATCTATATTGCCTCTCGTTAAGTATTTAGAAAAGTTTGGGATTGCTTTTTCAAATAAGGGTTCGGCGGTATAAGCTTATGGCTGTTTTGCTGACGAGAATTTAACCTCCAAAAAAAAATGGTAAAAAACATATACGTAAAGGCGGTACCACAATCCACTCGAAAATAGTTTTTGCAGCAAATTGCAGCAAAAAGTCAGCAATTAATTCTCCAAGACGATAATGACACAAAGCATCGAAGTCATGCTGTGAAAAGTTTAAAACCGTATTCATATGTTAGACTGATTAACTGATCTCCAGATGCGAATCCTATCGAGAATGTTTTGACGTTATAATAATAATCTTTATTGATCCAACAGCGGTTGCTACTAACAGGACAATATAGGATTAAATAATTTGTGGTGTAGATTAACATTACATAAAAACATGTACAAAATAGTACTTAAAAGTATATATAAAAAAACAAGAAAATAAATGTATATTTATCAATCGTATACATACCGTGTGTCCCAAATTTCGATGCTCACCATTGGTATCTCGGTTATTAGAACAATGGGGAATGTTTTGCAGAATTCAATACTCGGGGCAAATCCCATTTCAAATTAGACCTAACTTTTTAATTTTTTAAAATATTTTGAAAAATCAAAAATTTGCCGATTTCGTTATTCCTCAATAACGCTTAGTCTGACCTCTTTTAAAGTTTTACATTGTTGAGACACTTTTTTAAAACAAATTATTTGATACAAACAGAAACCCCCGATTGTCATTTGTTTTTAAGTTATTACCACTATTTTTTGTTTTTCATATGGCGGCCATATTTGATTTTGGGTTTGTTAGGTAGTCCTCAAAATGTGCTTTTAAACGATGTATAACATGCCTGAAAAATTTTTATTTATAAGGAAAATATTAATAAAATCGTAAATTAATCTTTAATATGAAATTAGTAGGCCGAAAAATTAAACACCAATGTCAAATGAAAGTGAAAAGATATTCTAAGTATAGCAAACGCCAATTAAGTTGGCGCGAGGAGGGGTAAGTTCGCGCAGGATAAAAAGTAGTGGGGAGATTTGTATTTGGTTTTACATCAAATGTCAGGTAATTCTAACCTCTGAGCGTGTATCACTAGCAAAGACATTATGTTCCGTCAAACGTCAATGAATGTATTCTGACAATGAAACAAAACGATAACCTGTCAAAGTACAATTAGTGCTGCAGAGATAAGTTAATTAAAACTACTTGTAGTTAGTGATAAGTAATTATTGTCAAGTATTAAGATTTATAAGTATTGATAATGGCACATACATATTCAAACGAAGAAAAAGTTGATATGTTGGAAGTGTATTTCAAAGCAAATAGAAACACTGAAAATGCGTGCACGAGTTATGCAGAGCGTTTTCCAGAAAGACAACAGCCACACAGGACAATTTTTAGAAGACTAGTTAGCAAATTTAAAAACTTTGGAAGCTTCGAACAAAAACGAGCTAACTATGAAGTTAATGATGCTGATACACGTCGAAATAATATTTTGCAGAACGTTAGGAACAATCCCAGCACATCAGTTCGTCGTGTGACACGAGAAACAGGGATTTCAAAATCTATTGTTCACAGAACCTTGACGAAAAACAAGTATCACCCTTACAAACCAACAATTGTACAGGGTTTAAGTGATAATGACAATCACCGACGATTACAGTTTAGCAGGTGGTACCTTCAAAAATGTGAATATGACGCTAATTTTCCTAGGAAAATACTATGGACAGATGAAACACGATTTACCAATTGTGGAGTGTTCAATAGGAAAAACTATCATCATTGGTTTACTGAAAATCCACATTTGGTAAATCAAAGAAGATTTCAAGTTCGATTTGGTTTTAATGTCTGGTGCGGTTTAATTGGTATGACATTTTGTTTACTTTTTTTTTGTTTTTTAAACTCTTTTTTTCGTTTTAGATAATCAGTTAATAGGTCCTTTCATCTTTGATTACAATTTAACTGGTAACAGATATTTGGAGCTACTAACAAACGAGATAATGCCTGCTTTGAGACAAATTATTAATCCCGAGAACATGCAAAACATCTGGTTCCAGCAAGATGGTTGCCCGGCCCATAACACTCGTAACGTGCAACATTTTATGAGAGAAAACTTTAATGAGAGAGTGATTTCAAATGATGGACCCGTGCAATGGCCTGCGAGATCACCCGACCTTACCCCGCTTGACTATTATTTATGGGATACCACTAAAAACGAAGTATTTGATTTTGAACCGCCAGAAACTCGGGAAATTTTAGAACAAAGAGTACTAGATGTGCTACGATCAGTAAACGGAAACACGCTACGTAGAGTTTGTAACTCTACTCGAACAAGGTGTCAAAATTGTGTGGAACAGAATGGTCGTCATATTGAACAATTTCTTTAAGTGAATGTGAACTTAAAGTTCTGTATCTTTACTTTTTATTTCTATAATTTTTTTATCGTTTCGTTTGTTTACAGTATTACTTAGAATATATTTTCACTCTCATTTGACATTGGTGTTTAATTTTTCAGCCTACTAATTTCATATTAAAGATTAATTTACGTTTTTATTAATATTTTCCTTATAAATAAAAATTTTTCAGGCATGTTATACATCGTTGAAAAGCACATTTTGAGGACTACCTAACAAACCCAAGATCCAATATGGCCGCCATATGAAAAACAAAAGATAGTGGTAATAACTTAAAAACAAATGACAATCGGGGGTTTCTGTTTGTATCAAATAATTTGTTTTAAAAAAGTGTCTCAACAATGTAAAACTTTAAAAGAGGTCAGACTAAGCGTTATAGAGTTATTGAGGAATAACGAAATCGGCAAATTTTTGATTTTTCAAAATATTTTAAAAAATTAAAAAGTTAGGTCTAATTTGAAATGGGATTTGCCCCGAGTATTGAATTCTGCAAAACATTCCCCATTTAACCGTTGTTCTATATCTTCTAATAACCGAGATACCAATGGTGAGCATCGAAATTGGGACACACGGTATATAGAAGAAAAGAAAACAAATGTAAACAATACGACAAAATAATCCAATTTATGTGTATGTAAAAATAAAAATAAGCAAGAACTGATTTAAACATCATTACAAACTATTTCAAAAGACTTACACTTTCAAAAGACTTACACGGTGACTTTAAAAGTGCATTGGTTTTCGCTCTGAGTAACCTAAAAGTAGTGCATTTGCGAGTGTTAGAAGTGGGTACGTTGAAGTCGATATAGGCTAATATTGTTGGGGAATCAATTTCGTTTGATTTAGTAAGAATTTAGCACTATACATCTCCCGACGACAAAATAGAAATTGTATACCATGGCACTCCAAAAGATTATTGTAGTCTGTTCCTCGCTCAGGGTAAGTGCTAGTCATTCTGAAGGAGAGGTACTTCAGAAATCTTCTGGATTCTCTCAACGGAAATTTGTTGATAGTATACAAAATGAAAAGTATTTAGATAAACAAAGGAACAATCAAAAATAATAAGGAAACCACACTAAAGAGGCATACTCCAGCTTGCATCGTACCAAGGCATAATATAAATGCCTAATTGAAGCAATGTTGTTAAAGTTTTTACACGAAAAATAAACTTGACGGAAAGAAACTGTCCACAGTTAAGCGATTATCTCGGCAAACCCGGTTAAAATGGCGATCTTTTCCCGGTAGAAAGGATGTCTTGAAGATGCCAAACGGTAATCGACAATAATGGTGACCAGGTAGTTATTAAGTGGTTATACGATGCGAGATAATCTAACGCGAGAATATTTATTGAAATGCAATGCAGACATTGATTTTGTTGTGCAGTATGCGGATTTGTGTCCACTATTATAATTAAAAAGCTATTCTGCGAGGTGCTACCAAGAGATTTCCGGAATTTTAAATATGGTAGTACAGCTCTATAGCGCCCGTTCTGCGTCTATACTAAGTCAGTCTGTCAAACGGTACTTTGCTAGGTGGTTACAAAATTTTTTTCTGTTAATATTTGGTGAGTTATGCTTGAGAGTAGTTATGTTACACGCTCTTGCCTCGACAAAACCGGTTTCGCTTATGGGAAAATACATGTATTTTAGCCACTTCCGGTCAGAGAAAATCCTCTTTCTTTTTCTTTCGAACTGTCCTTGTTCCGCAATGCAAATGAGATGCTAATTAGGGTCGGTCAGAGATGTATTTCAATAATTTTAAATGTAAATATAGGTTTTATATTTTAATGAATGTCAACGACTTGTTCTTTTTAAGTTGTACGTTGATAAATGCCTGTAAAAACAGAAGTTCCAATTTGTATATAAAGGCTGTAGCACTATGCATCTTTTTAACATTGAATGTGAAGAAAACGTTTGCGAGTATAACGTTGTGTTTTTGCAATACTGCATTCAAAGTGTTAATATGACAGACGAAATATCTAAAGATCTATTAATAGAAGTGCGGCAAGAGTTCAAAGAAGAGAATCAATATTATTTAAAATTTATTTGAATCTCGTGTGTAAAATGCATACAAGGTATTTTTTCGCTGTAGCAGTGTTTATTTGCCGCAGACGATCTTTCTTTATATGCATATGGTAATTAAAATGTAAATAAATTTTACCGCGCAAGAAACAACAATTTTTTATGTATTGTATGTCCACGATACCGTTTACTTAATGCAATAACTAAAATATTTGCCAAGCCGCGTAAAGCGATAAATTTTAAGTAAATATATAACGACATGTAAATGTATGTAGTTATTATAGACGTGTATTTTTAAATTTTAATTTGCATGTTCTTCTTAAAATCATTGTACAGAAATTTCATGTGTGTATATGTATAAGCAATGTTTATTTGCGAATTTATAAATATGCTTGAATGTCAAGGACATGTAAATGTTTTTTAAATTTCATATATATATATATATATATATATATATATATATATATATATATAAAGGCTCGCACTACACATCATTGATTGTGAAAACGTTTTGTTATGAAAGTGTGTATACAGGTAGGTGTTTTTTATATATTTTTACAAACGCATGTACATTTTTGTAGAAGTTCAATGGCGCTGTTGTCGGTCCCATTCATCAACATAATTCAAATAAATATTTTTTGAATGTGGAAAAATTGGTAAAAAAGAAATACTGGAAATTATGTGTTTACTTCTATACGCTTTTTTCAGATCTCTATGTAATTATATGAACGTGACAATTTTGTTTAGCTTTGAATAATTTTTAGTTATTTAATACGCGTTTTTTCAGATCTCCATGTAATTATAATATGAGCGTAGCAATATAATAAAATAGTTGTTTAGATTTAAATAATTTTTAGTTATTTAATACACATTGATAATAACAAATTTTCTCGTTCAATAATATTTCAATACAAATTCAATTAAAAAAATCGAAATTGTTATGCATGTATAATACGCTTTCTTTTTTCGTTTCTTATTGCAGTTTAAAGAAATGGATTCAATCTCTACCTTGACTTTATCCGAAGTTCAAAGTGATGTTGGATATAATTCTTTTTCAACAATTTCAGATTTCATAAATATATATGAACGAGGATATGGCAGATTTCAATTAAGTGATGAACGAAATTTAAGAATGTGCATAATTACTACGGGGTTTCAGGATATTCACAGACCGTTCGATATATTATGCACTTTATGTTACTACAGTTCCATTGAACGATATGAACTCAGTCACATCCCCATGTTTTCACATTTTATTTACCATTATTTTTATATACGTAGGTGAGTAAGGGGAAAACATTAACAGAAACATCAAATTATTTCTTTTTACAGACCGCGGGAGAAAAGAATGTAGCGACTGTTTAGACAGTGTAAGCATCATCTTTCCACGTAACTTTTGTACAATTTGTTTTTCATATTATAGAAATGGGAGGGGAGAACCTATATAATTGAAACACCATACGTTAGCTCATTTTAAAATACACTAGCCTCTTAATCATCTAAATATAAAAGTAAATACATCATTTCATAATGTCAATTGAAAAATTAAACGCAATCGGCGATTTAAGTAGTTTCAAACCGGTAAAGAGGATAATTGAACTAGAGAAAGATAAACCATATAAAATCTTAAATGTAAAAATATTAAAGACGAAATTTGGAAAATCGGTATTGTGCGAATTGGAGGAGAACAGTGTTTGGTTGCCAAAGCGCTATTTAAGTTTTTTGAGGGTGAAAATTTGAGAGAATATAGCGGGGGGAAGCATTATATAATATATAAAGACACCAAAACGTTTGGACTAAATCCAACACCAATCATCAAATTTGAGAAGAAGGAATAATTGTTTTTAATTCGTAAGTTGAAAAAAAAAAAATAGTTCATGCAATCACATCGTTTGATTGATTTTTTTTTGTTTTGTGTAGGTAATCCAGTGTAGTGTAGTGTGGAAATATGGATTTAGTTGAATGTGTACAGGACCTATATACTAAGGTTGATTTGGCCGAATTTGGCTCATATGCTCGTGAAAATAGAGGCTATAGATATATTTTAGTGGTCATCGATTGCTTCTCCAAATACTTGTGGATGCAATCTGTAAAATCAAAAACTGCTGTGGAAGTTAAAGATGCTATGAACAAAATTCTACTAAAAGGTCGAGTTCCAAACAACTTGCAAACGGATGATGGTAAAGAGTTCTTTAATCATCAGTTTAGAGCTCTGATGATCAAACACAATATTAACCATTACTCCACATTTAGCGTGATAAAAGCTTCCATTGTAGAGAGAGTGATTCGTACGATAAAGGAGAAGTTATACAAGCATTTTAGTTTAATCGGTAAATATAAGTGGTTAGATGTATTGGATAATGTTGCAAATCGGTATAACAATTCAAAACATAGAACAATTGGTATGAAACCTGTAGATGTTACTCAACAGAAGGAAGCTCTATTACTTTCTACAGTCTACAATCATATTAATATTGTTCCCAATAATAAGTTCTCAATAGGTGACACTGTTCGAATTAGCAAACACAAGAGTTTGTTTGAGAAGGGTTATACGCCCAATTTTTCGACTGAATTATTTAAAATAGTTACAATGCAACATACTAATCCTATTACATATTTGCTACAAGATATGAGTGGTAATCCAATTAAAGGTGGTTTTTATCAAGAAGAATTGCTGAAGGCGAAGCATAAGGATGTCTATCTCGTTGAAAAGGTGCTGAGAAGAAAAGGTAACAAAGTGTACGTAAAGTGGCTCGGTCTCGACAAATCACACAACAGTTGGATTGAAAAATCAAACATTGTATAATTACATTCTTGTCCCCTGTATATAGGAATAAATAAAATAAATAAAAAGACAAAGTCGTTCTATAATTTTTATTCTTTACCTATTTTTACATTACAATACATTTTTTAGAATTTACAACAACTAAAGCACATATATTTTGGTGGTGGTGGACCATCGACATGTTCTTCATCATCGTCGCGGTTATGGTGCTCATGACAGGGTAAATATCGTTGTAATTTTTTCGGCTTCACCTCCGATAACGATGAAAAATAACATTCCAATTGCAATGGACGCACTTTTACCTTTAATACGTGCATTGGAATATAGTTTATATCGTCCGGTTCCAAAGATTCTCAATTGTCCAGTTTTTTTTAATATCGCACCCACTTTTTCAACGATTTTGTTTATTTCATTTATCTTAAACATTTTCTTTAAATACTACCAACTATTAGCGAGCCAATATCGCGTCTAAACTTATCCCTCTGACGCGCTAGTATTTCAAGAAAAATGTCCACATATTCAGAATACCACTTCATTGGTGGAGAAGAATAGCCAATTGCGAATATAAGTTTCAATTGTTGATGTATCACTATTACAATTACGAAGAGTTGTGCATAGCACCGAATTGTAATATTCGGGAAAATTCATTATATTCAATCTCTCTAATCTATTCTTAACAACTTCTAGTAAACTCGCTAATTTTACCATTTGCGTTCTATCTAACATTATTTCCAAATTACCTCGTTCTAATTTAATAATAGGTTGATTTCGTCCATCCCTTGTATATATTACGCGAATCATTTCCACTATATTGACAATAGATAACGCATTTTTTTCACTCTACACACAGCTCCTGTTGTTGCTGTTTACTTTTCTTGATGTGATCTTCAATAATCTACCATTGAGTGTTTAGGAAATCGTGCCATTCATTTTTTGTGAATGTTATACATCTCCTGGAGTTTGCCAATTTTACCACTGGGAGAAAACCCCTCGTAGCACTAAATCCCGTTGATACATAGTAGAATTTATTTATATTGTAACGAACTTCGTTTATTAATTGATATTCTCGCAGTATTTCATCTTCATAAGCCCGCAACATATTATCAAGCATATGATTTGGAGAAAATTCACTTGACACGTTCGAATTCACAGGCGATGCCATTTCAACTAAACCATGAACAGACAAGTTTCCATTCTTCTCATTACCATATCCCAGGACGTCATTTTTATTTAAATAAGATTTATTTATAATGATCGTACACATCACACATATATAATAAATACGTTTTATAAAGTTCATAGTAATTTAGGGCTATTGCGTCGAATATTTGAGCCCAAACTGTCTCGGTAGCCATCAGTTCAAACTCAAATTCACGCCAGGGTTGACTACACCATTTAGAAAACACACGGTTTAAATGATTCTCTTCTTTGAACTCTTGCTGCACTTCTATTAATAGATCTTTAGATATTTCGTCTGTCATATTAACACTTTGAATGCAGTATTGCAAAAACACAACGTTATACTCGCAAACGTTTTCACATTCAATGTTAAAAAGATGCATAGTGCTACAGCCTTTATATACATATTGGAATTTCTGTTTTTTCATGCATTTATCAACGTACAACTTAAAAAGAACAAGTCGTTGACATTCATTAAAATATAAAACCTATATTTACATTTATCGCGTGGTCCCCTGTAAATAAATTTTAATTACCATATGCATGTAAAGAAAAATCGTCTGCGTAATAAATTGGCACTGCCACAGCCAAAAAATAACTTGTATGCATTTTACACACAATTTAAAAGAAGATTCATATACATTTTAAATACTATATGCATATAAAGACCACGTACTAATTTATAAATTACCTGAATTATCTCATGCCGACGTACAACTTAAAAAGAACAAAGTCGTTGACATTCATTAAAATATAAAACCTATATTTACATTTAAAATTATTGAAATACATCTCTGACCGACGCTAATTAGCATCTCATTTGCATTGCGCAACAAGGACAGTTCGAAAGAAAAAGAAAGAGGATTTTCTCTGACCGGAAGTGGCTAAAATACATGTATTTTCCCATAAGCGAAACCGGTTTTGTCGAGGCAAGAGCGTGTAAAATAACTACTCTTGAGTTATTCTACGCCACCACAATGTCTGAGTGAAAGAGCAAACAAAGAACGCGCATCAAATTCTGCTTCAAATTGATAAAACAGCAGCCGAAACTATGAAAATGCTTAAGCAAGCGTGCAGTCCTGGAGTCGCGACAAGCTTTAAACTTTATATTTAGCACAACAGCAACATTTTGATGTAGACATTGGGTCGTTACACACTCATCTCATCACAAAACAAGACAATGCTTTTATTTATAACATACGTAAGTTTTATTGTCAACCATGTTATTTCACATTATAACGACCCGACTTGTAATGTTTAAAATATGATTCTCCCAAATTCCATACCTGAAAGAGCGGTCACTTTCGTAAATGAGATGTGGGCCGTAACAGAAAAATATCCTTTTCTTTTGGAAATTCCTTTCATTTAATATTTTCTCGGAAGGAAGTAATTATAATAATAATATGTACAATAATTCTCAATACAATAAAAAAGCAATTTATCATCAATTACGAGTATGCTGCAAAACTGTAATGTAATGTCTTTACGAGCCTTCCAGCCTTAAATATGTAAGCGGAAAACTTGAATAGATTTATTTTAGATTTCATAAAGTGCAATTAGTGCTTCGTGAAAGTTAAAAATATGGAGACCGTGGGTGTTAAATCAGGGTAGCGCAAGTGAGGAAGCTAAAATAAATACAGTAAATATTGATGTGTACAATTGACGTTCCTGCCTCAAGAGGAAAGGTGAATTATTATCCGGAAGAAACAAAGATCTTGTAGTCTGGATTGTTACGAAGATATGACAGCATTTTTGAAGATTGATTTATTAGCAAATTCCTACCTACATTACCTCCAAGAAGTATTACAGTAGTGGATAATGGCCGCCCTTACCATTCAAGACATATCGAAAGTACCGAATTCATCTAGTACAAAATCAGAAATTCAAACTTCTCTAATTAAACAAAATCTTTATTATAAAGAAACAGTTACTGGAAGTTCTTAAAATTAGGACATATCAGAAAGAGTACTGTATTGATAAAAAGCAGCTATTGCGGACATACAATTTTGTGTCTACCTCCATATTATTGATTTGAAGCTAGCTCAATTAGAATAGTACGAATCCTAAATTTAGTATCTGAATTGAAAAAAGAATTGTTCAATTGCTACACTTCATTTGACCGATCAATTTTTATTGTGTGAATCAAATCGGTACTTTTGATTCAAAATAAGTATTATGTAAACTAATTAATAAAATATAAGAAACCGTATAAAAAAAATGAAGCGATGTGGGTATTCTTCTATATTAAATATTGTTTACCAGATATTTTATAATCTAATTACGAGAAATACGACAACTCAGAAAATCAGATACAGAATACGAGGTTATGTATATCAATAAGTATGTAAATTTTGACATTCGACATAATTTTTAGACGGTGATCTACAGTATTTGCTTATATTTGTTAATGAGATAGATTTGCTTTGTATGAATATATAAATATTTTTTTTCTTTTGCTATTTTAGCTGCATTTTACTTAAAAAATACGTAACTTAAACTTACGTAACTTAAACTTCACCTAACCTGACAGAAAAAAAACACAACAAATATTTTACTAATAAAATCCCGAATAATTCATATAAAGTATAAATAATAATAATAATTAGCAAATCGTCCATGCACAATATGTTAATATATATAACAGTGTTACATATGTTATGTTGTTATTGCAGAATTAGTTTTATGGGTGCCAGTTTATTTCTTCGCTAAATGATTAATTGTAGAATCTTTAAGCACATCTGTTTCTAAAGCGGAACACTGTGTTAATTTAATAAAACACAATGTAGTATTTTCATGAATTTTATTTTTTAATTATACCAAATGAGTATTAACATAAACAATTTAATAGAAAATAATAGGAAACAAGGTAATTTCTATATATGTATATATATATATATATGTATATATATATATATATGTATATATATATATATGTATATATATATATATATGTATATATATATATATATATATATATGTATATATATATATATGTATATGGTAAACCTAATCAGTAGGCGATTAAAGGTCTGTATATTACTTCAAAATATATGTATTTAAAAAAACTCTACATGTTTTGTATTCTCTTGAAAAAGGCGTATACAGCCGAAACATGTAGAGTTTTTTTAAATACATATATTTTGAAGTAATATACAGACCTTTAATCGCCTACTGATTAGGTTTACCATATCATACCAAGGTCACGAAGTTATTATATATATATGTATATATATATATATGTATATATATATATGTATATATATATATATGTATATATATATATGTATATATATATATGTATATATATATATGTATATATATATGTATATATATATATGTATATATATATATGTATATATATATATGTATATATATATGTATATATATATGTATATATATATGTATATATATATATGTATATATATATGTATATATATATGTATATATATATGTATATATATATGTATATATATATGTATATATATATGTATATATATATGTATATATACATATATATATATATATATATATTCTCTAGTTCAAGATTTATCACTTGTAGTTAAACTGTAATTAACTTTTATAATTATCGGAATATCTACATCTGCTAGATATTTTTCTCTTTCATACCAATTTTGAATTAAATTATTTGTGTGACGAACCCAATTTTCCCAGACTACTGAGTTGCATTCATGCAATTCCTCATTCCACATGCTGAATAAATGTTCATCTTTATAACCATCTCTACCGATATGTTTACTGTAATTAACAACCTTTAGCTGTTGCCCAGATTAACTCTATTGCATTAAGCTGACAGTGGTAGGGTACAAGTCTTAATACTTCATGACCTTTCTCCTTTAAAATTTCATCGACGACATATTTTTTTGTTGCTTGTTTCTTTTAACTATATCTAGCAACTCGTATTTTGTCAATTCATTTGTAAAATTTATATTGTCATTTTGTAGCCATTGTACAATATCCTGTTTTTTTTATGAAGTATTTAGTACTTTGTTTACTACAACACTGTGATATGGAGCATTATCCATAATAATTATTAGGAATATTTGGCATAAGTTGCTCAATTACCTTTTCTTTAAACTTTAAACTATTTATTTCAGCATGGTAATCTGCTGCTGTGGTTTTTGATGCAAAAATTAAACTTCCATTTGCAACAAAACCTGTTTCGCTTCCTCCATGCAAAATAATAAAACGTTTTCCATTATAACCTTCTGGCTTTCTGACATTCTTTACAGACTCATCTTGCCAGGACATTCGTCTATTGCCTTTAGAATATATCCACGTTTCAACAAGAAATATAACTTTTCTTGGAGACTTAGACTTCAAATTTTCAACATATTTTCTATGAAACGTACTTCTTAATAAATCTATTTCATATTTCTCTATAAGAGCGCGTCGATTATCTTCCTTTTTAAACTTGAAACCAATTTCTTTTAATAAAATTGATAAAGTGGCTTCTGATATAGTAATAATCCCTTTCATTGTAAGCTCGTTTTTAAGTGTCAACAGAGCAACATGTTTTCATAAATAAAAAAATTTTAGAGTAAAATATACAAATTATGTATCCATTTTATATATTACGTTCTGTTGCTTTAGATATTTGAAGAGCGGCTGCTACTCTCTTAAATAAGTAAAATATTTTAGTATAACTATAATTTTAACAACATAACCTAATTAAGACATACTTCAAAAAGAGATTCAAATGGTATTATAAACATCCCCTATTTTCTCTTAAAAATACATATTTGGAGTACGCGGTCAGCCGTTTATAATTAATTTAGATACATCTTATGATTCTGACAATATTTTAATTTAGTTAGTAATAATAACTAATTATATAATTGTTTCAGCCTTTACTTGATGAAATTCCATTATAACTATTATCATGATAAAATAATACAAATTTTAATGAATTTCACTTTTTAATTGACACTGCAACGATCGCTTCGCTCCAACCTGAGCTTCATCAGACATATAACTAACTTATTTACAAATTTTTTAACACAAGTATACGGTAGCAAACACATGTTTTATTTTAATTACACAAATTGTTTTATTTTCCTTCAAATATTTAAAATAAAACATGTGTTTGTTACCGTATACTTGTGTTAAAAAATTTGTTAATAAGTTAGTTATATGTCTGATGAAGCTCAGGTTGGAGCGAAACGATCGTTGCAGTGTCAATTAAAAAGTGAAATTCATTAAAATTTGTATTATTTTATCCTGATAATAGTAATAACTAATTGTTTCTGGAATATTGTTTTAATTATGGATTATTATAATGTATGTCTTAATTATTGTTTTAAATGTTATCCGTATTTGTTGTATATATTCTTTTATATTTTATATAGTATACAGTCATTTACAAACAAAGTAAATAATACTTCTGTTCACTGGACATTATTTGATTTCCAATTTTATATATGTCGGGGCAACTATTGGATTTGGTCGTCGCTCCTATGTTGACTCACCACGCACGGGTTGTAAGGCCGTATACGCACTAATTTATTTAATCTTCGGTGACAGTTATTAATGAAATGCGGCACATCCAATTTAAAACCTTTATTTACATATATACATTAATTCATACATGAAATTGTTGGTAAAGTAAGGTTGTTATCTTGAACATTGTTCTTACGAAGATTGTAAGAACGTTGTTCTGTGACAAAAATAGCTACTCGAATTGTCTTATTGACTTTGAGTTCGCGGCTTGCTTTAGCGAATTGCTTTATTGTAATGCTGCTGTAGTCATAGCGCGCAGACCTATTTAAAAACCTTTTAAACATTGTAAGCAAAATTTACCCTTCCCTTCAATTAACAAAATAGGCCACATGCGGCTAAATGACAAACAAAGGTCGGCAAGTTACAAAGAACCGCCTTGATTGTAAATTGTGCCTACAAACGTTGCATCTAGTTTTTAAATCTAACTGTATACATGTGGAGGCACGTTAACCAATAAATATAACTTGAAACATATTTACAAAAATGAAGCGATAAATAAGCGCCGGTATAAACAACGGTCTACAATATACGTGCGGTAGTTTATTGAAGCATACATATACAAAAGTGCCTGACGTTGGTCTGTTGACAAATATGTAATACGCGGTATTATAAATTTATGAAACGTTTGCATCTTAATATACGTTCGTAATAAGAAAATATAACTACATATACAGAAGGTTTTAAGTTTGTTTCTGATTCTTATATTTAAATACTAAAATCTAGGATTTTATTAAAATGAATAATACTTATATTTAATATATAATGTAAAATTAATAATATTTATGTTTAATATATCATATATAAATTGGTTTCGCGTATAAGACGAAACATACTGCCCGCCTTGAAAGTATGCACTTTCAATAAAACAATGATCTGATATGAAACGGGCGACACTGCACTTGTTTTAATTGTCACTTGTCTCTAGCGGAAGTATATATAATTTGGCTGTGGGTCTCTTCAAAATGTTTTTGTGGAGGCGAACACTTGCCGTACGGATAACACCATCCTGCCCGGGATGTAGTTCCACGATGCGTCCGGTAACCCAATGCAGCGGGGGAACATTGTCTTCCTTGACAAGCACGAGTTGTCCTATGGAGAAAGCGTTTTCGAGGTTCTGCTTCCATTTCCCTCTCGGCTGAAGCTGACTTAAATATTCATTGACCCATCTCTTCCAGAAATGCTGTTTGATTTTTTGAATATGCTGCCAACATGACAAACGATTTAATTTTGTATGAGTTAAATCAGGTTCTGGTATCGCCACAAGAGAGTCTCCAATCAGGAAATGACTGGGAGTTAAGACAGATAAATCATTAGGATCGTTGGTTAGAGGAGTGAGAGGACGTGAGTTAAGGACTGATTCGATTTCGGTTAGCAAGGTATAAAACATTTCATACGTTAGGCATGCCTTACCTGCTGTTTTGATTAGGTGCTGTTTCATTGACTTTACTGCAGCCTCCCAAAGACCTCCAAAATGAGGAGCTCTTGGAGGAATGAAATGCCAACTTATACGTTCTTCGATCAGTAATTCATATAATCGCTTGTTATTTTGCGATAATAATTTGCTCATGCCTTCCAGTTCCTTATTAGCGCCTACAAAGTTTGTCGCATTATCGGAATATAAATTCTGAATTTTTCCTCTGCGTGCTACAAAACGTTTCAATGTATTTAGAAATGCTTCTGTAGATAAATCGCAGACGGGTTCTATATGTACTGCCTTTGTAGATAGGCATACAAATATAGCTACATACATTTTAATGTTTTTACTGTTTCTTCGCTTGCTTTCGCGAACTTGGAACGGTCCGCAATAGTCAACGCCACAGTTTGCAAATGGACGTGCAGGCTGTATACGGTGAGCTGGCAAATTTCCCATCAAATATTGATTTCCATATGGTTTTGCCTTAAAGCAACTAATGCATCGCCTCACAATTTGCCGTACGTTAGATTTTAACGATAGCGGCCAATATTCTGTTCTGATCGCTGCCATGGTTCCTTGTATCCCTGCGTGTAGCTGTTTTTTTGTGGAAATATTCAATTACCAACTTTGTAAAAATGTGTTTTCCCGGAAGTAATATCGGATGTTGATGTGAGTATGCTAGTTTTGCGTTCTTGAGTCGACCTCCAACTCTGATAATGCCTTCGTCGTCGATAAAAGGATTTAAGCAAATAATGTGAGCCTTTGAGTTCACCGCGTTATTTTTTTGTAGTTGTTTTAATTCATTGCTGAAGCACTCAGTTTGAACTAACTTAACTATGCATTTCTGAGCGGCGGTAATTTCTGACGAGAGAAGCGAGCCTGTAAAGGCATATGTGCCGGTTTTTTGTCGGGACATAATATTACATTTAAAGCGCAGACAATACGCTACTACTCTTAAAAGTTTTGATAAACTTGAATACTTGACTAATATAGACTTGAATGATGCTACTGAATTTTGAGCGCAAATAAGAGTTGCTGACTTTTCTTCTGGAACGTTTACAATTTCTGGAATTTCAGAAGGAATGACACAATCTGTTTGTAGCCAGTTAGGACCATGCCACCATAAGTTATTATCAAACAAAGCATCTGGTAACATGCCCCGTGATATGATATCGGCAGGGTTGTCGCTTGATTTTACATGATTCCAAGCAGCAACAGTGGTTAATTCCCTTATTTCACTAACGCGATTAGCTACAAAGGTTTTCCATTTTTTGTTAGTTGCCTTGAGCCATGCTAAAACGATTGCTGAATCAGTCCAATAATGAATTGATTGAAATTCTCGATTGATTGTTTCAGTAACCTTATCAATTAATTGAGCTAGTAATAAGGCTGCGCATAATTCAAGTCTTGGTAATGAGGTACTTTTTATAGGAGCCACCTTTGATTTGCCGCATAATAGATTACAAGAAATGTTTCCTTCGTAATCAATACCCTTGATGTAAATGCAAGCCCCGTAAGCCACTTCACTAGCGTCACTGAAGCCATGCATTTCTAAAATAGATATGTTTTTTGTGTGTATTACCTTTCTAGAAATTGTTCTAGACGATATGTGGTATATGTCTTTCTTGTATTGTTCGAATTGCACGTGTATGTCATGAGGAACGGATTCATCCCATGCAATTTTCAATTGCCACAGTTTTTGGATTAATATTTTACCTATGACAATAACAGGGCCGATTATTCCCAATGGATCAAATAAACTGGCGATAAAGGAAAGTATCGAGCGTTTTGTTATTTTTGTGTTTGAAATCGTATTTGGCAAATTATACATGAAATTATCTTGCTCTGAGTCCCATGAAAGGCCTAGTGTTTTACTGTTTTCCTTTTCTAATGACTGAAGGGGATTGTCAGTGGAATTTATTGATAAATCGTTGAAGATTTCAGGATAATTTGAACGCCATTTACGCAATTCAAAGCCACCTGTTTGAAGAAGAGCTGCTGTTTGCGTGATTGTGTTTTTTGCTTCCTCTATAGAATCCGCGCCTGATATCAGATCGTCTACATAAAAATCTCTTAACACTGTGGACGCGCCAATAGGATAATTATGTTTTTCATCTTCAGCTAATTTATAAAGGCACCTGATTGCTAAAAATGATGCAGAAGCGGTTCCGTACGTGACAGTGGAAAGCTCATAGATTTGTATCGGTTGATTACTGGTTTCTCGAAACAAAATTCTTTGAAATGGCCTGTCCTGTTCGCGAACCAATACCTGCCTATACATTTTTGTTATGTCGGCAGTTATAACAATTTGATGTGTTCGAAAACGAATTATGATACTAAATAAATCTTGTTGAATGGTGGGGCCTACCATTAATTTATCATTCAATGATACTCCCGTGGATGTTTTGGCGGAGCCATCGAAAACAACACGCAATTTAGTTGTTAAACTAAATGGTTTTTCAACGCCGTGATGCGGTAGATAATAACCGTGAGACAGATTGAATGGAGTTGAATTGTCAACGAGTCTCATATGATCTAATTCTAGGTATTCCTTTAAAAAGTTCGAATATTGTTTTTTAAGACCGGGATTTTTGTTTAATCGCTTTTCTAAGTTATAAAACCGTTTTAGTGCAAGGCTATAAGATTCACCTAGTGGATTGCTATGGTTTGTAAACGGCAGGCTTACTATAAAGCGCCCGTTATTATCGCGAGTGGTATTTTCTAGGAAATTGTTTTCGCAGCTTTGTTCCTCTGGTGTAAAATTGATTTTTTTTGAACATTCTTCTAACTTCCAGAATAACTTACGCCTTTCATCTAATGACGTTTCCAGTGAAAGATTACAAAGTGACCCGGTTGACAGTGACATGTTACCAGTGAGAGAACCTGATACTATCCAACCAAAGTGCGTTTTTTGCAAACATGGATGTTTGTCGTTAGACTTGATTTGGCCTATACACAAGATTTTCCAGAACAAATCTGCTCCTAACAGCATATCAATAGGCCTTGAAATGTTAAAATCGGGATCTGCTAATCTAATATTTTTTGGAATATTAAATTTGTTACAATCAGTCGTTCTGATTGGAAGGTTTTCAGTAATTTTATTAATTACCAAGCATTTAATGTGGGATTGAAATGCCTTGTATCTTGATTTGATTTTAACATGCACGGCACTATTTATTTGTGTAGGTGACTGATTTATACCAACAACTGGTATTTGATATGGATCGGGTTGTAATCCTAATCGATCAACGCATGATTTAGATATAAAGTTCGACTGCGAACCAGAATCTAGCAAGGCTCTGCATGACTGCAGAGTACGATTTTTGCCATATATGTGAATTATGGCCGTGGATAAAAATACCTCTGAAGCTACCTGTTCATTAGAGCAATGATTATTGATAGTTGCATTTGTAGCTTCTGATGATGTGGATGGTTGAGGTGGAGCATTTTCTTGTGTATAATGTAATAAAGTGTGGTGTTTTTTGTTGCATTTTTTACAAGACCTACATCTGCATTGTTGAACTGAATGATTTTCTCGCAAACAATTAATACAAATTCGTTTGCCTTTTATTTCTTTGAATCTTTGTTCTGGTTTCATTTTGAGAAATTTATCGCATTGATATATTAAGTGATTTCCAGAACAGACTTTACAAACTATATTAGTTGTAATATATGAAGTATGTTTATTGACTTTATTATCTTTTGATGATGAACTATTCACTTGTTGTGTGTACTGTCTTGATATCGACTCTAACGTTAAGCATTTTTTGTTTAGAAAATCAGTCAATTGTGCAAGTGTGGGAAGAATGTCTGATATTGGTAACTGATTTTCCCATTCTCTATTTGTAACCGAATCTAATTTAGTTGTGATAATATAAATTAGGAAATGATCACAGTTGTTTGTGGGAAGACCAAGTGACTCTAAGGCACGTGTATTTTTTAAAATACCGTCTTGTATTTGTCGCAATTGTCCTAGGTTTTCCCTTGACATTATGGGCAGATCAAAGATGGCTTTAATGTGTTTTTGAACAATGATTTTCTTATTATTATATCTACATTTTAACATGTCCCAAGCAATAGTGTAATTTTCATTAGAAATTGAAAGTGACTGTAGTATTTTACTAGCATCTCCTTTTAAGGCTGATTTTAGATAATGAAACTTTTGCACATTGGGTATTGAATCATTAAAATGTATTAATGATGAAAATGTGTCATGAAATGATGTCCATTCTTCATACAAACCGGTGAACTCAGGCAACGTAATTTGCGGTAACCGTACGCTATTCGTTTGATTGTTGTCTGTGTTAATTGAGTTAATTGTAGCATTCGGATTAATATTTGCATGATTTTCTAATAATTGGTCGACGCGACCTACCAGCTTGAAATATGTATTTTCAAAGTCATCTAAATCTGTTTCTTGCGTTTTAACATTTTCTAAACAGCTAATTTGAATTTGTAATTCGTGGAACTGATCAAAATAATTTTCTATTTTTTGATAACGCTTTTTCAGTTCAAATATATTAGTACTTTTGTTATCATTGAAATTGTCTAAGTAAGCTTCAAATTTGGTGAGAGCTGCTTTAATGACACCTCTTTTGCATTTTAACGCCTTTAATGTATCGGCATCTGACATTTTGAATAAGGATGGTTATATGTTTATGAAATAAAGGAATTGATTGGAGACCTATCTCTTTGTCTTCAATGATGATAACTCGATGCTATGTGTCGCTGTTATCCGGCTCGAAGGACCATATGTTGGGGCAACTATTGGATTTGGTCGTCGCTCCTATGTTGACTACCACGCACGGGTTGTAAGGCCGTATACGCACTAATTTATTTAATCTTCGGTGACAGTTATTAATGAAATGCGGCACATCCAATTTAAAACCTTTATTTACATATATACATTAATTCATACATGAAATTGTTGGTAAAGTAAGGTTGTTATCTTGAACATTGTTCTTACGAGTATTGTAAGAACGTTGTTCTGTGACAAAAATAGCTACTCGAATTGTCTTATTGACTTTGAGTTCGCGGCTTGCTTTAGCGAATTGCTTTATTGTAATGCTGCTGTAGTCATAGCGCGCAGACCTATTTAAAAACCTTTTAAACATTGTAAGCAAAATTTACCCTTCCCTTCAATTAACAAAATAGGCCACATGCGGCTAAATGACAAACAAAGGTCGGCAAGTTACAAAGAACCGCCTTGATTGTAAATTGTGCCTACAAACGTTGCATCTAGTTTTTAAATCTAACTGTATACATGTGGAGGCACGTTAACCAATAAATATAACTTGAAACTTATTTACAAAAATGAAGCGATAAATAAGCGCCGGTATAAACAACGGTCTACAATATGCGTGCGGTAGTTTATTGAAGCATACATATAACAAAAGTGCCTGACGTTGGTCTGTTGACAAATATGTAATACGCGGTATTATAAATTTATGAAACGTTTGCATCTTAATATACGTTCGTAATAAGAAAATATAACTACATATACAGAAGGTTTTAAGTTTGTTTCTGATTCTTATATTTAAATACTAAAATCTAGGATTTTATTAAAATGAATAATACTTATATTTAATATATAATGTAAAATTAATAATATTTATGTTTAATATATCATATATAAATTGGTTTCGCGTATAAGACGAAACAATATATTTCATGTGTAATTAATGTGTATAAATATTTGATAACACCTACACATTAAATACAGAATACTTAAAACAGCATACTCTGCAAGATAATTCTGAGCGATCGGCATTTAAAAGGGATTGGAACGGTTTTATGTACCCGTCCATTCTTCGTATAATAGGGGTCGATCTCAATAAGTCGGGTCGTTATAATTATAATATATGAAATGAACTATACAATCATCACATTCATCACCTTACATTTAAAAGAAAAAGTAAAGAAATGAGTTTTAGTGATGGGACAAGGACTATTTCTTAAGCAATTACAAATGTTTTTTCTTTCGATTTCATAATTCAATCGATGGAATAAATGAATATACTAATTGTTATATGTATTCACATTTATTACTCATACATCCCAAAAATATAAAAGAAATAATTTGTAGAATCGACAAACTAGTCTGAATAAAATGCTTTAAATGTATTTTTTAGTTTCGCGTCAAGCAAAATTAACAACGCACATTTTACGAGGGTAACTATTTATGTATCCGGAACTGGCAATACTAGTGTTGCTAGGCGCCATCTGATATATTTATCGTAAAATTTGACATTTTCCGGTATACGTACTCGGAACTTGTCACACTTGGTGTTTCAGTGACTTTAAAATTTTATCTCAGTCAAAAAATGAAATTAACTGGTGAAAATTTTTGTGCGATGATTTACTATGGCTCTCGGCGTGAATTATCTCAACAATGCATCGATCAACTCACTTCGACTTGAAGGTTTCATCCACAGTTAGATACAATTTGATTTAAGAAGTGTTTATCTTGAGATAAAACAATCAAATTCCCCTCATAAATTTGCCGTCTACACAATTTTGGTTGAGCCAGAGCAGCCTGGGAATCCATCGTGCCAACACTTTGCTCATTCTCAAATCTTCGTGTAGAATTTTAAAAACACGCGTTTCTGATATTCCTATTTCTTCAGAAATAACTAAACTTTTACTCGGCGGTCAGTCAACACCAAATCTTCAACTTTGTTGATGGTTTCTTCAGTTCGTGCTTCCAGAGATCTGTCACACTTTGGGTTATCATGAATGGATCCTCTGCCCTATTTAAACTGCTTAGGCCAAAATTTTATTTGGGAATAGAATACTGTACTTGATTTCGACCGCAACAATTAACATTAGCGTCCTATACGGTAATCACTTTTGACGTAAATATAAAAATTGATAAAATCAAATACAATTCCCTTTTCGAAATGTTTGTTCCCAAAATTTACTAATAAGAATTATTTAAGATAATGGGATAGATTGTGCTGCGTTCTAAACAATAAAAGCTAACGGAAAACAGACTTGTACGACTATGGCAGAAGATATTAAACATCAATTGACAATAACTATAATTCGCAGTATGGGAAATACAAAACAAAGAAATGTTCAAAATTTGACAGATGTCAGCTTCAGTATTAAACGGACACCCGTTATAAGGATCGTATGAAAATTAACCTTACAAGTTCCTTGTTCATAGTTTCTAGTACTTAGGGGGATGTATTTGAAGATTTAAGTTAATAGATTAAAGCTAATTTTATGTTCTTTCTTACTTCATTATATTTTAACGATATATTCCCAAATTTTGTTTACTATTTCATCTCAAAATTGGTTGCAAATTGGTATTAGTTAACAACGTAAAAAAAGGTATGTGGGAAGGGATGTAAAACCCTTCACCACATTAATATTTGTATCTTAAATGCGTATTTCGACAACTAATTTATCATCTTCAGTAAGAGAAAATAACTGTTGAATACGAGGTACAATAAAACTAACACAAAAATACAGAACACTGTACAAGACGTCCACACAACTTTTAAGAAACTTAAAGTTAGGTCATCTACAGAAATTACAAAATGATAAATGACTCCTTATTAAAGTCGTACAAGCAGGTGTATGGAATTGGACCCTTATCGTCGTTTTTTATTCGTGTTTAATTATACAAAGCTTTCATGTAGTTCATAAAGTATAAGTTTTGAGTTCAAGGTCAAATTCGAAACATATTATTCAAATCAGTATTGCAGAGGCAAATGAAGCCAGTATATTCAATCGCGGAAATAACCGTCTGTCATCATAAAATATAAACGCCATGTTTTGCAATATTGTCAAAATTTTACTATGTTACTTGCAATATAAGCAAAGAAAGCATATAGTCAAAATAATAATAATGATTAAAGTGGGGACATGAATTGTTCAAAAGTATTGTTTCTTTTCTAGTTCTGCATAAATATATTCTATCCAAGAAAACTATGCGGAAATTATTACTTTAATATTCGAACAAATTATTTTAAATGTTATTTATAATTATAAACTCACGAGAATATTCCATCAAAAATTTATTTAAAAAGAAATATTTCAATTCAGATATCAATAGTGAAATGCATAGGTATTGAAAAAAATTCTTGAGTGTTAAAAAATGTTTGCATTATTAAGAATGACATGCCTACCGAAATCACTTTCTTGCAGTATATCTGGGCTAAGAAGATTGGAAATGTATTAATTCGTATAATTTAGATTTCTACTTAATTTATATATTGTTTATATTTTAAATAAATTTAAATATATTGGAAAAGAATGTAAAAATAATGTTCGTAACTCTTTGAAAAAGAATTAAAATCTTTTGAGAAGTTGTCTGTCAATATATGCTTTCAAATTACAGTTAAAATTATACATAAAAGAAAACATTCATATAGTCTACATTTAATATTTTATTGTTTCTTAAGAAAATAATGGTATAATAATTAGTCTTGCAGATAATACAATCCAAATCCATATTATCCTTTATTAGATGAAGATAATATTTAACATACACATTTATACATACACTTTATCATATAATGTTTCGTTGAACCAGTGGCAGTAATTTCTTCGCTGCTTCATTTTATGTGCATGCAAATGATGCACATTGACGGTTTTTATGGCAGTATTAATGTTACCATATATTAAACTTCTACAAAATATAAATACAAAAATATTTTGTCAATACATATTTATTATTTGGAATATGTTATTTTTAATGTGAATGGAGTATATATTACAAAAATAAATTAAAACTAGTCAGTTTCTGATTCTGACTGAGAACTTGAGTCGCTTACATTAATTATTACTGGAGCAATCTCTACCCTATCAAGAAATAGCTCTCGCTCATGCCATTTTTTATTTAAATTTTCCGTATGCCTAACACAATTATACCAAGTAATTTCATCACACTGTTGAAATTCCACATTTCTTTAACTCTTTCAATTGAATAACCATTTCTTCCAATATTTGAATTATAATAATTTTTAACCTTAGCCCAAATCATTTCAATTGCGTTGAAGTCACAATGGTACGTGGGTAACCTTAAAACTGCATGTCCACTTTCTCTTATTATTTCATCTATAATAAATATCTTATCTTCCTTATGATATTTTACTAATTGAATTAATTCATTTTTAATCATTGCAGGTGAATAGCTTATATATTTTTTTCTCAACCATTCCATAATTTCTGTTTTTTTTTTAGGAGGTATTTGATTGTTTATTTTGAATAGCACTATGATAAGGAGCATTATCCATTATTATAAGTGATGGTGATGATACAAGATTTGGTATAAGCTGATCATTTACCCATTGCTTAAAGGAGTCACCATTCATTTCTCCATGGTAATCAGCAGTGATTGTTTTTTTATGGAAAAATCAGACTAGCTCCTTTAATGAAGCCATTTTCTGTGCCAGCATGTATAATAATAAACCATTTACCCCATCATACTCTTCGGGTTTCCTAACACTTTTTATATTATCATTTTGCCAGGATTTCATTCTATTCCCTTTTGAAAAGATCCAAGTATCATCAAGGAACACGATCTGACGTAAGGTTGAATTTAAGTTATTCATATATTCCCTTAAAAACACATTTCTCACTATATTTAATTTCTCTGTGAGCGCTCTCCTGTTATTCTGTTTCTTATATTTAAAACCAATATCTTTAAGCAATATTGCTAAAGTAGTTATACTTGTATGAACAAATTCTTTCATAGCCAAAACATTGCTCAGAGTTTTTAAGGTAAGATGTTTTTCTGAAAAATTTGATCATGTAATAAATGTTTACAATATATTTTTTCTACAAACACCGTTAAAAGTTAACATTTTGACACGGCTAACTTTAATTAAAAATGCGATATTATAGCGTAGCGTGTTAAAAGTATTACTTTTAACACTAGTGTTAAAAGTAATTTGACATGACAGTTTGTCAAAAATGACAACATATATTAAAGTGATTTTTATTACTAAATGAAAATTACATATTTCTTGGATAATTAATATTAAATGTACAGTTTGTGTAATTCGAGATATTTATTACCTGTGTTGCAGTACTTTCAGAATTATTATTCTCGCTATTACTTCATTTTCTTTATACGAACTCATCTTTTGTATGAATTGTGACAAATTAATTTGACGTTATTTTTACGGTTGCGTCCAGTTGTGTCAAAACGTATTCATGAGTTGTCAAATTTGGTCAGTGGATTTTCATTATATTTTATAATAAAAATTGTGTTTGTAAAAAAAATATTGTACGATACACATGTTAAAAATGCTATTTTATTTCACTCGTAAATTGCGGCACTCGCTAACGCTCGTGTCGCAAACTTTTACTCGTGAAATAAAATCGCACTTTTAACACTTGTATCGTAAATAACTATTCTTTATACATGTCATAAACAGTATTTCGAACTTCCATTTTAGTTTCTTCTGGTAAGTCTTTAGTTTTTGGCTTCTTACAAGACCTTTTTTTTGCCAGGAGACGATAAGACTAGATTCTGAATGCTACGATGTTTAATAGTGTAGACCGTTCTACTGGAAATATTAAGAGCTTCTGCTACCCTCTAAAATAAAACTTACTTTATAACATCACCTTATCTAACTGATTATGTGAATTACCTCATGAACACGGTCGATGGACATAAATGGTCCACCATTCTCTTTTTCCCGTTCAAAATAGGCTGTAAGATTTAATACAAGCTGTTGAGCTTGATAACCAAGAGACTTACCAGGCATCTAAGAAATATTCTGTAAAATAAATAGGTTAGAAATGTCAAAGTGTTGATATTACTATTTATTATCAGTATTGTTCTCAGAAGAACAGATTTTATAATTTTTGATAAACTAACTATTCAAATTAGAAGAATGCTTAACCTAGAAGTCAGAATACCGGAAACAAAGTCAAGTCAATAAACGATAATATTGAAATAATTTGACAACAAATCGAATATCATAAGACTATCCTAGACAACCTATTCTTTTTCTTTAATATAATACTTCAAAGACCTACGTCTAACTTAAAATGACAAACGTGTGTAGTATTACAACGCGTATTCATGTGTGTTAGAAAGAGATAAAGTACAATTTGCGATTCACACTTAGGCAGTACCAACTGAAAACTGATACTTTATGAACTGCTGTAGATGTTCAGTTCCCTCGCATCGTTTATGTTTTTAATTAGTTTAAAACTAATAAAATATAGTTTTAATTAGTACTTTAAAAAGGTATATTTATTGTGCCCCGTGTGACTTTAATTAGTAGTTTTTACCTACTGATGATGACAACTTAGTTGTCGAAATACGTATTTAGGATACGACTAATAATTGTGGTAAGGGGTTATATACCTTTTTAAATTATTATTTAACCACAGTCTCCATTGAAAGAATTTTTAATTAGTACCATTAGTGTTATCAAATTTGTTGTCGAAATACGTATTTAGGATACGATTATTAATCTGGTAAGACACTTTATGCCTTTTTCGAGTTTTTACTTAGCCAGTACAAATCTGGACCTCAGATAGTAACCTGATCCGACTATCCTGAACCATCTGTGCAAACTCGAGCCAGTATATTGGCTTAAAAATGTTTTCCAGTTTAAATATGTCGACCTTCCCTTCTTTTCATGTTTACCGTCTTTTTGCAATGGTTCAGTTTTGTAGTATTTTTAAGAAATTTAGTTCCGAGACTTTCCGCTTGGTGACGTCTTTATCGACGTTAGGTATATCGTATATGAATATATACCTAACAGTCCTGAACCAGTAAATTTTACAACACTGTTGAGTTTTTGCATTTAAATAGTTTCGAAGACATTTCGTCGCAAAAGAACAAAAAAAAATTAGAAAAGGAGAAGAAACCTAAAGCTATGTTATACATATATTTTACGCGAACGTTTACATACTCAAATATCTAACTAATAATTTTGCAAAATTATAGTCGTAAACGATAGTATAAACCTGTCAAACCATACAAATTATTTGCGCAATCTTGATCTCTTAGCTTAACTGTAAAAAAGTTTTATTGGCAATATTACGATTACTGCAACTTGTTTGTTATCTATATAATAAAATAAACTTAACGAGTTTGTAAAATTACTATAAATATTATAAAATTAAAATAAAGGTTTCATTGTTTTAGTCGTTAAAGTATAAAAGAAAAAAAGGTATGGCATGATGGTCCCGGCGATATTAAAAGGGGGTCGGGAAATAGCCTAAACAATAATGAAAGATCATTTTATGAGAAAAAATCATATTTTATTTACAATAAATACACATGTAAAGAAAAGAAATTAATGTTATAGTTGCATTTGTTTTACATTTAAAAATTTCTTCATACGTAGATCTACATTAAAAATACACAAAAGTAAATTGTTTTCGAGTGATTAGAGACGATTTCTGTATTCAGTTTTTAGCGCAACCATAGACGAAAAACCCTTTTCACAGAGATAAGACGTGTCGAAAGGAATTAATATTTTCAATGCTTCTGTGACTAAATTTCCATATTAATTTCGACTAGCAAGCCAAAACATATGTAAATCTGCAGATGTAAATTCCAGTTGTAGTGTTTTGTCGGCAGACATTTCGATGAGCTGGTCGTGAATCTCAACTGCTAACTTAGCAGCGGTAACAATATTTTCACTGAACGGATTCAGTATCCATCTCTTCCAGAAATCATTTTTACTTCCAGGAAATACCCCGTCCACAGAGTTTTTAGCTCACGCAAATGCATCTTCATGCAATCTAAACTGTGGTGAATAACAGTCTTTCTTGTTCATTGAAATTTTCCTCAATATAGTCCAAAATGAGTTGGAACAAATTTTTGCTTTGAAGGGGAATAATCCAGAATATAAAGCATCCTAATGAAAGCATGCACTATGCCTGTCATTAATAAAATGTTTTTATCACGTCCTTGTAAATTCACACTCAAGCCATTTAAATGCGAAAATACATCAGCTAAGTAAACCAACAACAACTTACAGCATTATTTAATATAATGTATAGAATGTACAGAATTCTTAGACAAAATGATTTACAAAAAACAACGCGCTATCCTTAAGAAAAATTTTTACTCCGGACATACTTATACAAAAACTAACAAAGTGATTCACACCCTAAACTATATACCTGGGGTTAGCAATAAAGTTTCTAATATACTTAATAAATTAGGTTTAAATGTCATCCTAGTAAATAAATGCAATTTAGGTAATATTCTAGTTAACAATAAAGGAAAAACAGAATTGCGTGATAAGTCAGGGGTGTATGAATTAACTGCAGTGATTGTGACGCGGTATACATTGGCCAATCAGGACGCTCTATAAAAGAACGTATCAAAGAACATAGAAGTTCTATTCTACATGGCAATATGGTTACGGGATTCGCGGAACACTGTATTCAAAATTATCATTTGTTTAATGCTAATAATTTCAAACTTTTACACTCTTGTAATAAGGGTAAAAGGCTTGACTTCTTAGAAATTTTAGAAATTAAAAAAGCCATAAATCTCAACAGACAGGTCACAAACACGCAGTTGGATTTTTCAAACACCCCCACAATCGATGCTGTAATAAACCTTTTCAAAAAATAACGCATAAATATTGATAGGAGTATACTTTTTACTTAGTTCACATGACTCTTCGAGAATGACTGAATAAGTCGAAACATATGTCAGAGATATTTTAAATACATTTTGTGAAACAAATATACCAAGTGTTTTATTTAGTAAATTACAGCATTATTTTGTAAAAACAATGAGAATGGTGTTCGTTTATCCTGGAAAAATATATTAATTCATCTCGCAAATCCAATACTCGGGTTAATACTTTCCCTCGCGATAACCATCTAACTTCTGTATGGAAAAGAAGAGATTTTTTATCTTCACCCATTTCATCGCATAGTTTAGCAAACAGCCTGTTCTGTAACGGTCGGCTTTTTATAAAATTAACCGTTTTTACAGTTTCAAAAAGAATTTAATTGAGATTTCTTGGCATGTTCTTTTGCGACAAGAACATGTCTGTGAAGGAAGCAGTGCGTCCATCCGCCATTGGTATAACACGATTTTTTAATATTTTCATTAACCCACTGTTCTTTCCTGTTATCGCCTTTGCACCATCACTACATACTGCAATACATTTTTTCCATATGTTAGTATAGTTTTTTGTAGCTTTTTAGAACTAGAATTAAACGTGTTAACAAGGTAGCTCGATACAATGAGGAAACCGATATTTATGAGTCACCAACATAGGCAATGAACTTTGGAACTTTACTAAAGAAATGCTGTGACCTGGTATAGATTGAGTTCTTACAGAAACCTAACACGCACATACAGAGAAGACTAAAAAACTGAAAACGTTTCATATATATATATATATATATATATATATATATATATATATATATACATATATATACATATATATAGTAAACTTAATAAGTCGGCGATTAAAGGTCTGGTTTATTACTTCAAAGTATATATATATTTAAAACAACCCTACATATTTCGGCAATGATGCCTTTATGCCTTTTTCCTTTTATGCCGAAACATGTAGGGTTGTTTTAAATATATATACTTTGAAGTAATAAACCAGACCTTTAATCGCCGACTTATTAATATTTCATATATATAAAAGGTGTCCCAACAGGAACTTGGGGATTTAAATCTCACATTATTTTCAAATAAGGTAACTTAGCAACCTAATATTTGGTATATGTCATCTATAAACTTGTAAAAGTCATCATGCAACGTTTCACGACTGAAGAACGTATCCAAATTGTTCAAATTTATTATGAAAATGGTCGTTCCATTACGAACACAATTCGTCGACTACGCGTTGTTTTTCATCAGAATCATATTCCCAGCAATACGGCAATTAGAAATTTAATGGCAAAATTTGAGCGAACTGGTTCTGTTCTCGATGTAAAGACACCACTACGTCCTCGCAACGTTCGGTCAGTTGAAAATATCGCTATGGTGAATGAAAGTGTTACCGAAAGTCCAAAAACTTCAATTCGTCATCGGTCACAGCAATTGGCCATCTCAAGATCATCTCTGCAACGAATTTTAACAAAAGACCTTCGGCTACACGCATACAAAATCCAGTTAACACAAGAATTGAAGCCCAGGGACCATCACCACCGCCGTATCTTTGCCAATTGGATTTTGGAGCAAACTGATTTTGATGACGAATTCTGTAAGCGAATCATATTCAGTGACGAAGCCCATTTTCACATAGGGGGGTTACGTAAATAAACAAAACTGCCGCATTCGGGGGCGTGAAAATCCTCGAGAGATTATTGAAAAACCCATGCACCCACTACGTGTCACTGTATGGTGCGGTTTCTCGGCCAATGGTGTTCTTGGACCTTACTTTTTTGAAAATGAGAATGGAGAAGCAGAAACTGTAAATGGGGAGCGGTATCGACAGATGTTGAATAACTTTCTATGGCCTCGTTTGGAAGATATGGACCTCAACAATCTTTACTTTCAACAAGATGGGGCCACTTGTCCCACTGCCAGGGAAACTCTAAATTTACTGCAGGAGAAATTCCCTCGCCTTGTGATTTCTCGTAATGGTGACGTGGATTGGCCTGCAAGATCCTGCGACATAACACCGCTAGACTTTTTCTTTTGGGGTTTCCTTAAGGCTCTACGCTATACCCGGCAATCCCACACTGAAATGAGTGTATTTTTCCGGCCATTTTTTGGCTTCAAATTAAAAGTTGAAAGACCGCTCGATGTATGTATGACCATGTATCAATAAAAACTAGGTAGGTATTTACGTTTTTTCAAAATTTTTGAACGGTTTGACTTTTATCGGTAAGAAACAGAAAATCTATCCGGACAAATTGAGAGATAACCAGGCCAGCTAATGTAGTTATGAAATGTTTGTGTTGTAGGTATTTATAATATCTAGGTAGCTATACAGCCCGTTTTTGTCTAGATGTAATTGTTGTTTAGTTATCAATAAAAATAAAAGTCAAAAACAGGCAAACCGATACTCAACGTCCCCGAAAATATGCAGCCCACATTACAGCACACGTAGGTACCAGAGTAGGTACCAAGACGTCCTGCTGAGAGGGTCGAAAGATTATGTAAATTGGCTCCACAGGCTTCTACCTATAACAATATTAACTTATCAACCAATAAATCGGCGTAAATATTGAAATAAATGCTGCAACTGGTTCAATGGCTAATTAAATTACCTTTTATTGAGTTTTAAGAGAATTTTGATCCATAATAATCACCGAAAATTAAGTGCGGATCGGAGACTAAACATCAAAGATGAATTTTCTAGTCATTTATATGTGAACAAACTAATTTGCAGCTAATAAATTACTGTATTTACATAAGTAAATAGTTTGTATTTAAAAAAAATTAGAATAAAAAATAATTAGAGATCTTTTTTCATAATACTTCTTATAGATTGATCTCTATGATACCTCGCGTCAATTATTTCTGGAAGCATTGCATTCATATAAAATTTTTCCAGATGTTCAATCATATGATGATTCCAGAAATCATCATTTCGTTCTATTACTATATATTTCAAATCGTGTTTAGTATAAACTACGAAATAACATTTCTCTCTTTTGGTGATGTGGAGTTGTCCCTGCACTTGATACATATAATTATCAAAAGTTTTTAGCAAAATTTTGTTACTATCATTTGCATCTAAGGTGCAATAATTAATTAATTTTTCGTTAATGGCTTCATGTATTAATTTATCACGCGCTGAATAAGGACATTTTATTTCGACAATAGAATCGAATCCAATTAATCAGTCTGGAGTGGCACCTAAACATTTTTTCTTCTCGTCAATGAACAAACCGCATGCCTCAACTTTCAAATTTGTAATTTCCATAAATTTTTGCTTGGCCCTTTCTTCATTATCTATGCCATACTGTAGAGAATGTGGTAGTTTTTTATTATTGAATCTATTAGTATACAGCATATGTTTTATTGTACTAGCCGTGTCTGCTTTTTCTCTCATTTTACAAATCTTGCCAAAGTTACTTGCCGTTAATCTTATCTGTCTCTCTTTTTCCCATTCGTTGTTATGTCTCTGATTCACCGTCCTAATTTGAACATTATGACAATCAGATAATTACAATTCATCAAGAAATTGTTTTCTCTTGCTTTCGTATTCCGGAATAGGCATGTCAGGTACCACGATTTTGCACGCTCCGTAATCCGAATCAGCACTTTGAATTCGAATTTTATTTTTTTGCTTTTCTTTTTTATTGCTTGATTTAGTTTAAGATTTTTGAATTTTTCCAAATATACACCGTTAAAATTATCCCCATTAGTTTTCTTAACAAATGTATATACAAATGTCTCTTTATTATTATAATTTATGGCTGCCGCAAAACATCTCCCTTGGTACGAGCCTCCCAGCGAAAAATTTATTCTTTTTCCTCCCACGAATTTATTCACAACAGAATTGAAGGATTCTACGGCGTTATTGTCTACGTCATAAAGTAAACTGGAGGATAAATTGGCTACTCTATTCAAAGACTGAAAAAATATATCATATAGAGCACTGCTTTTGAAATGTTTGTAATCAATAGTATTTGAATTGTTACCATTGTTACCATCTTTACTACAAAAATAGCTAGCACAGTTACTATGTTCTCCAAATATGTGGGCAGGTCCATTGAGAATATCATTTTTTAATTTTTCAATTTTTTGTTGAAGAGAAACATTTTCATTTTTGCGGTACTTTATGGCACTAACTACAGCTGCCCTAAATTTAAGAATATTCTGCCGTAAAAAAATTCG
Source organism: Melolontha melolontha (assembly GCA_935421215.2). NCBI lineage: Eukaryota > Metazoa > Arthropoda > Insecta > Coleoptera > Scarabaeidae > Melolontha > Melolontha melolontha. The sequence goes on from OW285242.1 coordinate 56,436,066, forward strand.
TATACACATATCTGATCGAGGAGTTTTTGAAATTTCTCGTATTTTCGTACAGAAATTTCGCAACACATGATTTCGACACTCAATTTTTTCAATAAAATATGTTGGTCCGTAAGGTTTTGCTGTTTGAATTTTTTTATATACACTACTATCCCCATCACCAATAATAGTTTTATATCGCAAATTATGCATTTCTATTGACATTCTAAACCCATCTAGAATAATAGCTGCTTCCATAGAAGTTGAAGAACTGTTCCAGTTTTGAAAACATTTATGAGACGGAACATTTTTTTATCCTTATTTTTACAAAATTTGCACATTTTATTTTTTACTCCTACGTACATAACTTTTTTACTTCTGGTCCCAATTACGCACCCAACGCCCGAGAGAGCGTTATAATTAGACTTGTAACTTCGTTTTGACCAAGCTCCATCCACTGTTACAGTTATAAAAGGTATTCCGTCGCTATCAATTTCTCCTGCTTCAATTGCCAACTTACGTTCTTCCTTTCCTGCAGCTAGCATTTCTTTTAATGCTAACTCCTCTGTATTTTTTAGCACTTTTTTTTCTATACGCGCATACGTTGCTGAAGACATTTGAGGAATGTCTAAAGCTGCGGAAAATTCTGTTAATTGTGAATGACCCGCCCCTATTGCAACAGTTCCACACACCGCTGCTTCATTTACTCCACATTTTTTATTTTCATTTTCAGTACTGAATGTATCGGTTATTCCACACATGTTGCATTTATACGTAAAAACACTTTTAAAACCAAAATGTTTTTCCGCTTTTATTTCTACATTTTGAAAAGTACAGCCAAACATATCATGTCGTATTCCTTTTAGAACAGTAAACAGATGATTTATATCAACAATCCTACGTCCAGCAAGAGTAAAATTTGCAATATTGTTTATATTTCCTGTTTCAATAAAAACCTCATCTGATATATCCGAATCAAAACTGTCGTCGCGTGCCGAATTTGTCTCAGTGAAAACAATTTCATTATCTACAATATTATCACGTTGAGACACTATTCGATTTTTTATCCGAATTTGTTTCATCAACTGTTTTCTACTTTTCCGTTTTGCAGCGGTTGTCAATCTTTTTTTGGAGTGAAGTCCCATTGTTGTTTATATTTCAAAATTACAACGGTCACCAACACTAATATCATATGGTCATATCTTTATCGAATTATATACATTTTTCCAAGTAACCAGGTGATTAACTTTAAATGACTAAGAAGGATTAGAAAGCCAGGTAATGCCGTAACCACTTTTAGAGGAAAACAAGTTAATACATTTGTTTGTCTTTTACTTTACGCAAGCATCTAAGTATTTCAATTAGGTATGTATGGGTAAAATTGTGTAGCTTTACTACACTACTTATTTTATATTAGAACCTATTAAGTTACATTTGTTATAATAATATATCTATTCTTTATCTACGATTCAAAAAATTTTAGGCGGAAATACACAGATCATCTATCTGCTGAAAACAAGGCATAAATACATCCCAAGTAGCTGATGTGTCAATAATCAAATTTGTTTGCTAATTTACATAATCCTTCGACCCTCTCAGCAGGGCGTCTTGGTGCCTAGTCTGTTGTTGTATGCTGTAATGTGGGTTGCATATTTCTGAAATGGTAATTTTTCGGGCACTAAAGTAGACCCTTAAGGATCAAGTCTACACAAATAATCCACAGACAATTGATGAATTAAAAAATAACATTCGTGCGGCTATTGGCGAGATTAACTTGCATATGTGTGATAAAGTCATTGAAAATTTTAAAAAAAGAATCGCTGTGTGCAATAGAAGTCAATTTTAGGGTTTCTATTTTATGTTTACGTTAATAAATCGTTGAATTTCTAAATACTACGCATGTTATTTGGAATTTAAATCGCCAAGTTCCTGTTGGGACACCTTATATATATATATATATATATATATATATATATATATATATACATATACATATTGTGATGACTCATCCTACGACTAATAGGCGCGTCATACTTGTCTGGTGTTCTCTTCAGCCTTCTACATCATTCGAGAATATATGAACGAGATATATAAGCCGCGTCGAAGAAGGGATAGGCAGACATTCGATACCCAAGTCTCGCGAAGTATACATAAATATAGTTACATAAATATAAAATAGATAAATGTACTTATTGTTGTTAATAGTTAGTTTTATATGTTTATACCTTTTAATATTAATATAGTGTGTGTGTCTAAAGTTATTGTTAGTTTTATTTAAGAACCCGAAAAGACAAACTTCACAGTGGTATTCAGGTGTGGACTAATTAATAAATAATAAACTAAGTAGACAATTAAGTGTTAATTAAGTATTCGATTAAATAAATATACAGTGCGGAAAGACGTTATTTTAAATATCGTGATGGCCAACACAATGAAACTGACTGAATTAAAAGTGTCCGAGTTAAAACGAGAATTAGAAGAGAGGGATGAGGATACAACTGGCAAAAAGTCGATCCTCCAGCAACGGCTTCGCAATGTGTTGATCCAAGAAGGCGAGGATCCAGAGAATTATGTCTTTCAAGTTCCAGGCGGAGATGCTGACGTGAATTCGCTGTTGATGAAAATGGAACAACGAATAATAGATTCACAAACTAAAATGGAGCAGAAAAGCCTGGAAACTTCTGGAAATTTAGCAAAAACTCTAGAACAAATGGAACAGAAGAACCTGGAAACTTCTGGAAACTTAGCGAAAACTCTAGAACAAAGACTAATAGATAATTCGCAAACCTTGGAACAGCGTCTAATAGATTCACAAACTCAAATACAACAAATGGAACAGAAGAATCTGGATAGCGCGAAAAATATGGAACAACGATTAATAGAAAATGCGCAAATACAAATGCAACAAATGGAACAAAGAAACCTAGAAACCGCTAGAATCCTCGAGAAAAATCTGGAAAAGAAATTACTAGAAAATTCTAGAAACTTCGAAAAAAGTCTGGAATAAGTGGAGAAAGTTCTAGAACAGCGATTAGCGGAAAAATCAGAAGCGTTAAAAGAAGAGGTTTTCATAGCTGTAGAAGAGAAAATTGGAGAACATTCTAGACTTTTAGAGGCAATAATGATTGAGATGAAATTACCCGCTACCACGAGTCATTCTGATCCCAAGCAAGTCAACGAAGAAGTCATACCGCGGCCCATCGAAATAAAAGAAGAATTTGTGGCTATTTCAAAGACCAGAATCAAGCCACCAACCTTTGATGGAAAGACGTCATGGGCAACTTACCTGACGCAATTCGAAGCGGCCGCAGAAGCAAACGCATGGTCTTCTGCCGAGAAGGCGACTGCTTTAATCATAGCATTGAGGGGTGATGCTAGTGATATTTTGCAGACATTGCCTCCTGAAGAACGTAAAGATTATTCTCAACTCATTAAACGCTTGGAGATGAGATATGGCCATGCGCATTTGGAACAAGTATACCATACCCAACTGAAGAATCGATCACAGAAGAAAGGCGAGAATCTTCAGGAATTTGAGGCAGATATTGCTCGCCTAGTTCGACTTGCATATCCGATGGCGCCAGATAATTTCATGGAACACCTAGCGGTCCAGACGTTCATAGATGGTCTCCGGGATATTGATACGCAGCAAGCATTAAGGTTGGCAAGACCGAAAACCTTGATCGATGCTTTGGCGCACGCGCTTGAGTTTGAGACTGCAAAGCAAGCCTCTCGGAACCATGCTCGTGTCTGCACTGTTGACAAGCAGGAAAATGAGGAGTTCATGGAGCAGGTGGTTAGTAGAGTTCTAAACCAGATCAAATCAAATAAAAGAGTACTGCGATGCTGGAATTGTGGAGAGATTGGTCACGTTCGGAGTAAATGTGGTAAGGTGGCCAAGAAAGCATCGTCTGAGCAGCAGGAAAACTAAAGCGGGTCGATGAGCGAGGGCAATCATCGATCCAGCATCAGGAAGCCCCAAAGACGCCTGGCCAAGTCGCATCCCTGCAACATCAAACCAACGGCCTGTATGTGGACGCTGTTATGGAAAGAAAGACCTATGCTTGCTTGCTAGATACTGGATCGACGAAAACCATCGTGCGACCCGATTTAATTCCCAGAAATAAAAAGTTATTTTCTAGCAAATGGAGACTTAGGACAGCAACTGGAGGAGCAGCTTCTGTGGCAGGTGAAGTGGATGTCAACTTTATCATAGGACCAACATCAGTCCGACATCGTGTTCTCGTAGCCGACATAGAAGAACAAATAATATTGGGATTAGACATCATGAACACCTACGGCTTCCAGTTAAACATGAAAGAAGGCACTTTAAAAATAAATAATGAGGAATTGTTTCTTCATGGAAAAAATTGTGGGAATGTACAAGTAATTACTGCAGAGAATGTTGTTCTGGATGCAAGAAGTGAGACATTCTTGACGGCGTGTATGGAAGGTGATTATTTGGACGGAAATGTTACAATGTTGGAACCAAAGGCTGATGATGACGAGGTGGGCCGAGGAATAGTAGTTGCCAAAATGCTGGTTAAGACTCAGAAGACTGTACCGATAAGGGTAATGAATGTGAACCATTACCCTGTTTCATTGAAGAAGGGTACTATTCTGGGGTGGTGTTCGCCAGTGTCGGCCGTCGTTCATCGCATAGAGGCGAAGAAGAATGGATTCGTGCAGGTTCCTGAGAAATTGTCCAAGATAATCGACTCCGCCTGTCAAGGATTGAGCAAGAAGGAACAAAGTCAAGTTAAGGATTTAATCAAACATTATGAAGACGTCTTTGAAACTGAAACTGGTACGAAAGGAAGAACCAATATTGTAATGCACAAAATAAATACCAGCGATGCAAGTCCAATTCGACAAGGACCAAGAAGGTTACCTCTGGCAAAACGTGAGGAAGCCAAGCAAATTATACAAGATATGGAAGGCCAAGGAGTAATTGAACCATCGAATAGTCCATGGGCTTCACCAGTGGTCCTTGTCAGGAAGAAGGATGGATCTACCAGATTCTGTGTGGACTATCGTCGTTTGAATAGTGTGACCAAAAAGGACAGCTATCCTCTCCCAAGAATAGACGATACGCTAGACACCTTGGCAGGAGCAAAATGGTTCTCCACTCTCGACTTGAAGAGCGGTTATTGGCAAGTGGGAATGGATCCCAATGACAAAGAGAAGACTGCCTTCAGTTTAGGTACAGGACTCTGGCAATTTACAGTCATGCCATTTGGACTGTGTAACGCCCCAGCTACCTTTGAGCGACTCATGGACACTGTACTGAGGGGATTGTCTTGGGATACCTGCCTGGTATATCTCGATGATGTGATTGTGGTAGGGAAGACCTTTGAAGATCACATGAAAAATTTGGAAGTAGTATTCCAGAGGTTGCGAGATGCCAACCTGAGATTAAGTCCAAAGAAGTGTCACCTTTTCCGCAAGGAGGTAAATTACCTTGGACATGTGGTTTCCGGAAAAGGAATTGCTGTGGATCCAGAAAAAGTAAAAGCTGTGGAAAACTGGCCGGTACCCAAAGACAAACATCAGCTAAGAAGCTTTTTGGGATTATGCACATATTATCGACGCTACGTTCCTGGATTCTCCAACATTGCAAAACCACTTACTCGCCTAACAGAAAATCGAGCATTCATTTGGAACAACGAATGCCAAGCGGCCTTTGAGTTGTTAAAAGGTACGTTGATCAGTGCACCCGTTCTGAACTATCCGCTGCCATCTGGGAGGTTTGTTTTGGATACGGATGCCAGTAACGTCGGGATTGGTGGCGTGCTCTCTCAAATCCAAGATGGACAAGAAAAGGTCATTGGATACTTTAGCAAGACCCTGTCCAAACCGGAGAGGAACTACTGCGTAACCAGGAGAGAACTATTGGCAGTAGTTAAGACCATTGAGCACTTTTACAAGTACCTGTATGGGCAGAAGTTCCTGATCCGCACTGATCATGCCGCCTTAAAGTGGCTCTTGCAATTTAAGAATCCAGAGGGTCAAGTAGCTAGATGGATTGAGAGGCTACAGGAGTATGACTTTGTCATTGAACACAGAGCAGGCCTCAAACATCAAAATGCAGATGCCCTTTCCAGAAGGCCCTGTCCAGAAGACTGTCGATATTGCAACAGAATCGAAGACAAATCGGCCAACGCTCTTCGAACCACCGTTGTTGATGACCAATGGCAACCTGACAATTTGCGCGCAGATCAAGAAGCTGATCCGGATCTTGCAGTCCTCAGGGCTTGGAAAAGAAATGGGCAAAGACCGACCTGGCAAGAAATTGCTCCCCATTCACGAGAATTGAAGTCATACTGGGCACAATGGGATTCCTTAACCATAGAAGACGATCTCCTGAGACGTGAGGTCGAAAATCACGATGGAAGCGAGCGGAAGATGCAAATGGTGGTTCCCAAGAACAGAATACCAGAGGTATTGCGAGAACTCCATAATGGTGCTTCTGGGGGACATTTTGGAGTCCATAAAACACTGGAGAAGGTGCGCCAGAGATTTTACTGGGTGAATTGTTCACGAGATGTGAAGGAATGGTGCCGAAAGTGTGCTAATTGCGCCGGAAGCAATGGTCCCCAGAGGCGTCGACGTGCACCCATGCGCCAATACAATGTAGGAAGCCCATTTGAAAGGATCGCCATAGATGCCGCCGGCCCTTTTCCAGAAAGCGACAAAGGAAATAAATACATAATAGTGGTCATGGATTACTTTACCAAATGGGTTGAAGCATATGCTCTACCAAATCAGGAAGCTGGAACTGTAGCAGACGTGATTGTGAAGGAGTTCGTCAGCCGTTTTGGTGTACCCTTGGAACTTCATTCCGATCAAGGACGAAATTTTGAGTCCAATCTATTCGAAAAGATGTGTGGACTTTTGGGCATACGGAAGACGAGAACAACTCCCTTGCATCCACAATCAGATGGGATGGTAGAGCGAATGAACAAGACCATGATCAGACACTTATCCAAAGTGGTCTCCGAACACCAGAGAGATTGGGACGAACATTTACCATTATTTCTAATGGCGTATCGGGCCTCCGTTCAAGAGACAACAGGCCAATCACCAGCAAACGTGCTATTCGGGAGGGAACTCCGATTGCCCTGTGATTTAAAGTTTGGGAGCAAGCCTGGTGAAGATCTTGCCGGAGAAGATTATGTCAACACGCTCAGACGACGACTAGATAATATCCATGAACAAGTCAGACATAATATCCAAGATGCTAGTGACAGAATGAAAGAGAGCTATGACATCAACGCCGAGAAGAGTGGTTACCATGAAGGCGATCGGGTTTGGTTGTATAATCCACAACGCCGACGGGGCCTATCTCCAAAACTTCAAAAGAATTGGGAGGGGCCATACGAGGTGTTGAAGCGGATCAACGATGTAATATACCGCATCAGGCGAACACCTCACACTAAGCCAAGAGTCGTACATTTTAATCGATTAGCCCCATACTCTGGAGACAATAATGACGAAACCGCTGACTTGCGCCGATTGGATAGCCAATACCATGAACTAACCTTCGAAGACTTTATGCAAGAATATTCTGGTTCGAGAAAAGCTCGATTTGGAGTAACCATCGAGAAACAGCAAGATTTGTTTACAGTACCGCCAGACTACGCGCTTGCTCATTGCGTAGCCCGAGATCTGCGAATGGCCAAAGGGATTGCCAGGGAATTTAAAGAGAGATTTGGCAGAATCGAAAAACTAAGGCAGCAGGGACCAGCAATTGGGAAGAGTCTCCAAATAATAAATGAAGGACAGCCCATATTTTATTTGGTCACGAAAGAACTGTCGTGTCTAAAGCCAACCTATCGTGCCTTATGGGAGGCCCTGACCCACTTACGCGAACAAATGTTACAGCAAGACATTCTGAAATTAGCAGTTCCAAAATTGGGTTGTGGATTGGACCGCCTGGACTGGAGAATTGTAAGGAGCATGTTGGAAGTAATCTTCCGACATACTGGTATGGAAATTCTGGTATGAAGTTACCGCCTTGAATATTCCTGTCCATCCAGGCAAGATAAAACCGTGGACTGTTATTTCGATATGACGTCACAATGTAACAAAGGCCCTACCTGTCGATTTCGCCATCGGTTGAGGGAATCAAAACTTGACATGTTTCGGGACGAAACTTCATTCTTAAGAAGGGGGCAATGTGATGACTCATCCTACGACTAATAGGCGCGTCATACTTGTCTGGTGTTCTCTTCAGCCTTCTACATCATTCGAGAATATATGAACGAGATATATAAGCCGCGTCGAAGAAGGGATAGGCAGACATTCGATACCCAAGTCTCGCGAAGTATACATAAATATAGTTACATAAATATAAAATAGATAAATGTACTTATTGTTGTTAATAGTTAGTTTTATATGTTTATACGTTTTAATATTAATATAGTGTGTGTGTCTAAAGTTATTGTTAGTTTTATTTAAGAACCCGAAAGACAAACGTCACAATATATATATACATATATATATACATATATATATATACATATATATATACATATATATATATATATATACATATATATATATATATATATATATACATATATAAACTATTGAAATAATGATAAACCAGCACTTCCTGTGCTAAGATTATATGTACATCAGAAACCGATGATAGCGAAATATATTTAAGGACGTAGATGTGGTTAGCGTACTACAAATTATCTTAAATTAAGGAAATATTTGGTTTTCATTTCCTTGTCGAAGTTACTAGTTCATCTTTTCTCTTTATATGAAGTAAGAAATTTTTTGTAGTCTTGCTAATAAGAAAATCCCTCTGTATAAACATGTACTTTTTTAATTTAGTCTTTAGAGGATTTGAATTCTTAAAATTGTTATTACAGTTGCAATAGTAACTCTGATCTGACCTGTATTCAAATAACTTTTAAAAATAAAAGTATTAGCCAACATGCACAGATATCCTGTTACTTACAATTTATAAATTAACATCACATATGCAGCAACGTCATAAATATTATTATAAAAGTTTTCTAAAATCTGAGTCAATTCGAGTCTAGTAATGTGGAAGAGGTCATATATCCGTAAAAGTGCTAAAAAGAAAATAGTCTTCATTTTTAGAGTACAACGAGTATCCAAACAAGACGTAAATATTAGAATCTAAAATCAACGGATGGGTTAAACAAATTCATGGATTGCGAGTTTCGGGCTCGTCACTGTCATCATTTCGTTGTTGCATGCGGTCTGGGGTTGTGATGCAAGAAAAAGTCTGTTCTTTCCGGCCTTATTCTACTGATCCGATTCTTTAGTGATCGTAAAGTTTTGCGGTATCTTATTGAATTAATCGTTGATCCCTTCACCATATATTCGGTATGAATGACTCCTGTTGCATTTTAGAAAATGGCGATCATGACTTTCTGCGCCGATGGAACTCTTTCGAATTTCCGTACACGGGAAAAACAGAATGACGATATTCCATTGAGTGCCGTTTGCTTTTGAGGTCATAATAATAATGATCTTTATTGTCCAACAGTTTATAAACCAATTATGTATAGGACATTATACAAAATTAAACTATTTAATGTCTGTAGAAAAAATACACAACATAACAATGAAATTACACCAAAGAAGTAAATGATCATACCCGTACACAAGTAACACAAACACTAACTTAAAGAGTTACGCTTATTAAAATTAATGGCCATATGGTATAAAGGATATTTCACTAAAATATTAGTTCTCGCAGTTGGGATGTTAACAACGCCAAAATTGCGTGTAGTACGAGTTGGTGCATTAAAATTTATTTGCACGAGTAGCGAAGGGGCGTCGATCTTTTGTGTTGGAAGATTACCTAAAAACTTTGCACTATAATCTTCTCTACGACGGGAGAGTGACATAAAATTATGCTGAGCCAGTAAATGCAGATAGTAGATACCACGAGTAGGGTAAATGCCGTCCATTCTATAGAAGTATTTTAAGAATCTCCTCTCAATACGTTCGACCGAGATTTTCTGGCGTAGATAATGCAGATACCAGACGATAGATGCATATTACAACCTGCATTGAACAAGGGCATAATATAGTATCTTAATAATGTTCGAAAAATTGCGACACAATCTCACAAGAAAACCGAGAGATCGGCTACTGGAAGAGCAGATACTAGATATGTGTTCAGTAAACGTAAGAACATTATCGAAGAGTAGTCCCAAGTCCTTAAACAACGCCTTTTTAGCAACTAATTTCGAGCCAGACGTGTAGTTAAATTTAACTGGTTTAGAACACCAAGTTTAAGAATTGACTGCCCATTTTTTTACATTTAAAAATAATTTGTTTTGTTACTGGTTACTGATAATACTGAATTTCTTTAAATTATCGCCATATCCCAGGTTACAGTACTTGACACAACCAAAGTTATCCATGAGATCATTTATGTATATATTAAAAGATGAACCCAAAATTCGTCCCGGTGGTGATGCCCACGAGAAAATCATCTCCTTCACGTCAATATTGGTTACGAAGTTCTTGACAATTTTTTTTCTTTGTTGTTTCTTGACATCCGTTAATTGCTGCAGGACCTATCTGGCGCAAATTTTCCTCTAATTCAACGTCAAAACAACTTGTCTTTGCGTAATCCAGCAATTTCTTTAAATAACTGCAATTACTTGTCTTCGATTCTTCTCACGCGTCCCTAACATTGGTTAATCACTTTTCATCAAACACCTTCATTTTGCCTCTATGACGGAGGTTTGCACGTCGAACCCACTGGCGAACCTCCTCACACTTATACAATCGTTGTCATAAACAGCTTTCAAACGCCTGCAAATTTCGTATGCATCTTAGAAATCGAACACGTGATAAATTATTCTTACTCAACGACGGTTCAGAGGAAAATAAAACTTTGCATGCTAAGGCGAGATACTTGAAATTATCGTTTGCAGGTTAGATCTTGTTTTTACCCCCTATAATTTATTTTCACAGTAAGAGCTCACGTATATACTATAACATTGGTATATTTTACGAGGGTATATCAAAATATAGCGAGACTGGTGCTATAACTTCTTTCACAACTAGTCTTTATAACACAAAGAATAGAATATAACACACCCATCTCTAATGTACTTATCCTCAAGTAGGCTTTGATTTAATTTTTGACGTTTATTACAAATTAATTAGTGAATTGTCAGAACCCATCGAACAAATGAGAGCGGAGCAAAGATATGCCATAAAATTTTGTGTTCAGTTGGGTAAAACTTCAACTGAAACTTTTGAAGTGCTTAAAACTGTATACCCAGATCATAGTCTGATGTAGAGTGTTTTAGTGGCATAAGAAATTCAAAGACGGTTATGAATCAGTGGAAGATGAACCTAGATGCGGGCGATCACCAACGGATTTTTGACGTTTATTACAAATTAATTAGTGAATTGTCAGAACCCATCGAACAAATGAGAGCGGAGCAAAGATATGCCATAAAATTTCGTGTTCAGTTGGGTAAAACTTCAACTGAAACTTTTGAAGTGATTAAAACTGTATACCCAGAAAATTGTAGAAATTAACAACCAGGGTGCCGAACGGTCGCGGCAAAATAGATTCCAAAAGTGATGATCGATTAACAAAAAGCCAATCGAGGGACAATTTGTTGGCAGTGAAAAAGGCAACTGCAACATAGTCTACAGTTTTTAAGCAATGTGGTTACATGTGACAACAGTTGGTTTTATCATTACCACCTTGAATTAAAGTCTCAAAGTATGCAATGGAAGCATAAAGGTAGTCTTAAGATAGCAGAAGGCAAAAACTGTGAAAAGCGCCAGTAAAGTGATGCACTTATTTTTTTTTATAAATGAGACGTTATTTATGATCACATTGTACCTAGAGAACATACAATAACTGGAGAGTACTATTCTAATGTACTTCGAGGAACCCTAAAGGCAAAATTAAAGAGAAAGCACTTTATCAAGACATCGGTTGAATCCTGCATCACAACAATGCTCCGGCCCACAGATCAGCGATTTGTCAAGGAACACTTGAAGAATAGGAGGTGGAAATTATGGTTCACCTTCCCTACTCATCTGGAGAGTAATGGAGAGTACTCTGAAGGATAGTTGTTGAAGTTTTCTGATTAAATGTTTCATTTTTGTAGTAGAGCACCAGTCTCGTTATTTTCTAATATTTCTTCGTAATTGCACACTATAAATTCAAAAGAATTACTATAAGGATTTTCATTTAACTAATTATTAGAGTGGACCAATCCGGAGCGATATTGGTAAATATTTCATATAAAAGCCGAAAAACTCCAATAATTTATCGATTAATATATATATATATATATATGGACCAATCCGGAGCGATATTGGTAAATATTTCATATAAAAACCAATATCGCTCCGGATTGGTCCACTCTACTAATTAAGCACAAGCGTATTATCAATACTTATTTTATATTTTATTTCCGGATTAATTTTAATGTAGTCTTGTTCAGGTAAAGGAAAATACGTCTGGTCCTTAACCATTTGATTACACCGGCACAACTCTCAGTATTGTATATTTAAATTCATTTTTTTAAATTTACAGCAACACAGTTTGCATGCGCACACGAATATTTCTTTGAACTTCGGGTGTGTGACTATGTATGCATTTTGAGTAGTGCTCGTTCAGCAGCGATACGTTCAACATCGTTATCAATTCAACAATAGCAGTATTCGTCACGGAACGTTACGTTAACATTAGTTTGCATTTAACATAATACATTTTCTTTGATAGCTTTTGAATTGTCCGACTTTTGAGATAAATATTAAATAATTTAAACAATTAATACTTGTTTTTAATTCAAACAAATTCTCGCCGATCAAGTAAATTATTATAACACTTATACAGATTTACGAATCGTGGATGGCGAAGTACGCGAACACCGTGAATTGTCCGAATATACCAATAAACGCAGTTGCGCCGTTTGTTGCGTAGCACCCCTATGCATGTTTATCAAAAGTTAAGATCGGGTTTGACAGAAAATACTGAATGAATTGGACGACTTTTACTGAACTTAATTTCGTTAGAAACACTTGAGAAAAAGAAATTCAGATTTTGGACAAAGTTTTGGCAGTGAAAGTTTCTATCAGTATTATGAAAAAAGTGTACATTTGAAGTAATTGTAAATAAAAGATGTGACATTATTAACCAAGACTTACTTTTTGCAATATAATGTAGACTATTAAAGGAAACATATTCTAATATGCTCAATATTACGTGTAGCACATGCTCTCCACAGAATCTGTGAATATATCAGAGACACCTTTCCGGAAGACTTGTATCCGCTTTTAAAAAAGTTTTAAAAAAGCACCATTGAGAGTAGCTCTTTACAGGGAAAGACTTCCATCTTTGTCATTGCCTCTCTCTCCAGTAATAACTAGATGGGGAACATGGTTGGAAGCTACTAGTTTTTATGCCGAGGATTTCAATAGTTTTTAAAATTTCGTTGCATGTTTAAATGACGATGCTCTGAGTAATTCCAACTTTGAAATTCCAAATTTAAAAAATCAGTTGTACTTTCTTCGGGAGCACTGCCAACACTAATCATTTATTTTGAAAATCAAAATTTCAAATTAAATGATAGGTTAACTACATTAGATGTGGCTGTTAATAATTTGAAAAATATTCCAAGTGATTTCGGATGTGGCTTTGGGCAAAAGTTAGATGCAGTTTTTAATAGAAATCCGGATTTAATAACATTGCGGAAATTGCGTATGGGGACAATGCCTAACTGCTAAATACCCTGAAATAAAAGATATTTCCAGTATGCACCTATAACCAGTTGCGATGTAGAAAGGGCGTTTTCTATCTACAAGGATGTATTTTCGTCAAAGAGAACGAATTTTACAGAAGAGAACCTTGACAAAGTATTGCTAGTTAATATTAATACTCCTTTACTCAACTTGAACTACAAAATGAACAAATAACAATGTATTTCGTATTTTATAGATTACCACTCATTTGTTTTTCATTATATTATTAAAAACTCTTTAAAAATACAAATTTTCAATAGTACGACTCTCGTGTCCGGTCCCTACTCATTAGAGACGGCCATGCTCATTCAAAATTATGCGTTTGTGCCAGATTACGTGCACTGTCATTATCGAAAAACATGGCCGTCTCTAATGAGGAAAGTTTTAAAGGCACTTCCTGCGTTGTGTATAACGTTTTATCTGCTACCATAGCTACGGTTCACTAAATAAATAATCTGACTTTACATTTCTGGATCAATTTATTTTGACAGTGACACTTACTAATTTTTTAAACGTTAATGGACATAAGGCGCGTTCAACTCATGCCATCGATCGCAATAATTTGCTGTCATTCTTATGTCGGTTCGTTCAATACGATCGATGCGATTAAAATCAATTGTGTGAAATCGGTGTAATCATGATTCGGTTAGTTATACCATAAGCGAACGAAAAAGTTTTGATATGCCACAATTCTCAGTTGTTAACATGAATGTCATCTAAAAAATCTGTTCAACCCAACATCGATTGATTCAATTGTGTTTGGATTTTGTCATTGTTGTTACTAAGGCATTGTTTACAAACATTAAAGGTGTAGTTTTGCTGGCTCTGAATTGCTTTTTTTTCAAATAGAAAATGCAGTAAAGACTGCTTGCTAAGTTTATTTCCCGAAAAATCGAAAGGACACTATGAAAGAGCGTAGATGCCAGGCATAAATTCTGGTGTTTCTGAAATGTCATTGTTGACATACTTCATGAAGGAATCAGCAGCATTAAAGCCAGCGGCGAGTTTGTGGTGTGAGTACTCAATGATTACGTCATGTCTTTTGATAGAGGAGAACACGGATTTATCGAAATATCCTAAACTAAGAGCATTTCTTAAACGGAAAAATGATGGCTACAAACCTAAAAAGCAAGCATTTTCACAAGAGAACAAGTCAGTAATTTTTTCCTGCAAACATCTGATAACACATATTTGCTTATGAAGGTAGTGGCGGGTCTTAGGCATTGCAGGTGCATGGCGATCTGATGAGTTATGCAAACTTAAGATGGAGAACGTCAAGCATAATAATAACAGTATTATTGTTGTTACTATTCCAGATTCTGAAAACGATATGGCACGTACATTTACAATTACTTCTCGCCAAGATAGTGTTTG
Organism: Melolontha melolontha; assembly: GCA_935421215.2. Taxonomy (NCBI): domain Eukaryota; kingdom Metazoa; phylum Arthropoda; class Insecta; order Coleoptera; family Scarabaeidae; genus Melolontha; species Melolontha melolontha. Next base: position 56,451,189 of record OW285242.1, read on the forward strand.
TCATCTTGAAATTGTCGAGAAATATATATCGATTAGATTAGAAGTTAAAACAGATAATTCACGCTCCTTTATGTGGTATCCATCAGGTAGATGCTGTAATCAACCAGTTCGAAAGAACACCATTTCCACGATTCCTAACAAGATGGCGCAGTTTTTGAATATAGAAAATCGCAAAACATATATAGGCCATTCATTTAGGAGAACGTTGGTAATGTTACTGGCTAATACAGGAGCGAATGTTTTAGTGATCAATAGGCACGGTGGGTGTAAATTCGCGATAATTGCAAAAAAATATGATGCTGACAGTTTACGTAGTAAGTTTCTGTCGTTCAAATCTGTTGATGTGAATTATCTTTTTCATTTTTTGAATTATTGCAATCTTGTGAATAATGGTGATTTATGTAAATGTAGAAATAACGGAAATGGTGAGCTAGCCAGACGTTTTATCACCAGAGATATCCCAGTCGTACGTTGCCAGATGATCGAACTTTTTCAGCGTCGTCTTGTTGAAATTGGTAGTGTCCGAAGAGGTATATCAGAAGGTAGGCCTCTTAATGTGGGAAAACCTGACATTGACGAAGTGGTGCTACACGAAGTCGAAGAACATCCTGAAACGAGTATGCGGAAGATTGCTAGAAACTTGAATATTTGCCATCAAATTGTTTGGATAATTTTAGTGGATTTTTTGTTATATCCGTACCATATTCATCACTTCCCAGAGATTTTGCAAGGTGCGTTACCTTTTGTCAGTGGTATCGTCATAATATTGCTCAAAATCCGTAATTTGAAACACACATTCTGTTCAGAGACGAAGCTAATTTTTCAAGAAATACCATTCAAAATTTCCATAACACCAGTTTTCGGTTAACGTATGGGCAGGAATTATTGGTAACCACTTTATTGGTTCCTTTTTTTTGCCGGGACGACTTGATGGACAATCATACCTCAATTTCCTACAAGAACAACTGCATTTGCTGCTTGAGGATGTTCCGCTAGCAATAAAAAACCGTATGTGGTACATGCACGATGGTGCATCAGCACATTTCAGTGTAGTGGTTCGCAATTATTTAGAAACTGTTTTTCCAAATTGTTGGATTGGCCGCGTTGGGCCTCAAGAATGGCCACCAAGGTCTCCCGACCTCAACAGCTTAGATTTATTTTTGTGGGGTAGTCTTAAAACGTTAGTGTACACAAATCCCATTAACACTGTAGAGAAATTAAGGGATAGAATAGTTACAGCATCCGACAGAATAAAAGATACCTCGGAGATATTTAAACGAGTGCACAATTCCATGGGAAGGTGGGCGGAAGCATGCATATTTAGTGAAGGGGGCCATTTGCAACAATTTTTGTAATAACCATTCCATGTTAGTTGTAATGTTATATTAATATTGTGTGTTGTTAGTGGATACTAAGCCGTAATGCGTTTAATTAATAATTTTGAAAGTCCTTCATTATATTAATATTGTGTGTTGTTAGTGGATACTAAGCCGTAATGCGTTTAATTAATAATTTTGAAAGTCCTTCATATCTCGAAAATGATGCATTACAGGAAAACAACTCAAGAGAGCTCTTATGCTTCAAATTGAACGGGGAACTCAAAAATAACTTATATTTTGGAAAAAACCATAGGCCTGGCATTTCCCAACACCCTCTATTTTCGTAACGGAATATTTTTGGACCATAGTTTGTTTATAAAGCAAACTTATCATTAATTTTTCATGTAGATTGACACCTTTAAATATTCGCATATCAATAAAGAATACTTTGTATAATGATTTATAGGTTTGGTGTAAAACGTTCACACATGTTAATACGGTAATACGGTGCTGCCTTTCTCTAAATAATTAGGTGTTGGACGCATCGCTTTGAATTTGTTGAAAGAATTGTAATTTTATATTAACGCTTTATATTAAAGGGAGTTTCTGTAAGTGTAGTAACAATATTATTTTTATGATTATAACACCACGATGGAAATTTTCCTGAAGAAACTAGAAGTCAACTATATTTATCACATTTAAAAAAATTATATTACGTTTTGCATATATAATTTTTGCTTTATTATGGTAAAGTTATTGCAATATATTTCTTATCGTCGCATATATTAATATCTTGGCGCGTTTCCTGCAGATAAATCGAATTATACAAATGGATCTCTTTACCCCTTCCTGCCCCACCTCCTACTGTCGATATAAGCTCTCCTTTTACAAATAATTTTAGTTGATAACTCGCGATTAACATGTAATCGGAAGTAATTAATAAAGAAAAGTTGATTAGATAGTTTCAATAATGTAATTAAAATAACGATAACGCGTGCTGATAACTTTTAGAATAAAGATAAAGCTAATTACGCTTTGTGTATATAAACACTCCGACCAAGAAAGTATTTCTCTTTATGTGTAGTCTATCAAGTCAAGTGCGTACGTATGCGAAAGATTAAAATAGAAGACGAGAAAATTTACATAAACTTAATATGATTGATTACTTACTCCTACATTATTTTCTGCGAGTTTAGGAGGCGATGATATTTTGCGACAACTTTTGTTTGACAATTTCAAACTTGTAAACTAGTTTAGTTATAGTGACAGTTGTTAAATATACCTGATTGTAAGTTACATAAGTTTAAAGTAATCCTTTCGCCAATAAGTCATGGAACTGAACAAGGAGCATTATCTGGCTTAGATTTTTTACACACAATTTAAAGCGTGGCTTAAGCCGTAAAGAATGTTTTGAGGAAATCAATCGAGTGTTTGGTGACAAGTGGTGTTCCTTCGCTACCGTAAATCGATGATACAATGAATTTCAATGGGGTCGACTTTCCTTAAATGACAGTTTTCCAGCTCCTAAGCCAAAAACGGCAGCAGTTACAGAAAAAAAATATTGGTCTTATTCGGAACATGATTGAAGAGGACCGGCATACTACTGTCAGAAGCATTCAAGCAACTTTAAAGATTGGTGTGAAAGTAATTAACATTATTTTACACAAACATTTGAAGGTCCGTAAACTTTATTCTCGGTGGATTCCCCACAACTTGACTTCAATTCAAAAAGAAGACCGTTTGAGATGGTGCAAATCTACACTAAATTGCTGGAACCGTGGATCGTCTCATTTGGTGTACATCATTATAGGTGATGAAACATGGGTATACTGCTATTATCCGGAAAAAAAGCAACAATCGTCAATTTTGGGTCTTTGAGAATGAGTCGGCTCCAACAAAAATAGTAAAACAAAAAGATGGTCGCTACATTTTTTGGAATTACTGGGCATGTTTCCACTGTAGCACTGGAGGATAGATGTACTGTTGATTCAGAATGGGACACTACAGTTCGTTTGCCTCCAGTTCTCCAAAATGTTTGCGAAAAACGTCCAAGAGGAAGGATCATCTTGCATCAAGATAACCCTCGGGCCCACACTGCCGCTCGAACAATTTGAATGCCCAAAACACAAATAATGGGTCATTCACCGTATAGTCCAAACTAGCACCTAGTGATTTCTTATTTCCGCGGACAAAGGATAAATTACGGAGTTTACGTTTTACATCGGTCGAAGAAGCGGTTGATGCCTTTAAAAATGAAATAAACTACGGCCAGAAGATTGGAAAAAAAGCTTTCAAAATTGGTTTTCACAGATGTGAAAATGCATTGACTCTGGAGGAGAATAATTATAAATAAATGTTTTTTTTTTGTAAATAATTTGTGTTTTACTTTACCAGGCTCGGCGGAAAGAGAACAGCCCTCGTATAACATCACGCTCATTGCGATGCCTAGACATTTAAATAACATTTTGAAATTACGAATAATTTCCAAAATCGACGATGGTTGGCCCATAAGAAGATTGCCCGAAAAATATAATTTAAACAAAAGTACTGTTTTGCGAATTAAAAAATGATGGGAGAATGAATTCACAGTAGATAGAAAAAGGGGAGCTGGAAGACCATAAATAATGAAGATACATTATCATCAAAACATATTTAAGGAATTACGCGGCTTACTGAAGAAAAAAAAACAGTGTCGAATTATTTTTGTTCTTAATCATTTATTTAATGACGTAGAACATTTTGGGCATAGAGAAATCTTTTCTGACGAAAAAGTATTTAAATCATGTAGTGACGGTCACATTCGAGTATATAGACTGCCTCGATGTAGGTATCATGAACATTATACCGTCGATAATGATACATCTGGAAGATTCGGAATAAATGTATGGGCATGGATGAATAGAAGAGGTTTGGGAATATGTTGGAACATAGACAGGAGATTTAATTCAATAAAATACGTGTAGACATTTTGAATAATGTAATGCTGCAGTTTGTCAGTGAAATTCTCCCAAATAATAGTTTTATTTTTCAGCACAATAATTGCTTCGTGCTACTGCCCACATTGTAAATAATTTTATAATCGAAAATAATATTGAAATACTTCCGTGGCCTGCAAAAAGTCCAGATTTAAATTTATTGCAAAACATATGGGGGTTAATGGTTAAAACGATCGGTAACCTAATATTATTCCACATAATAAAGAACACCTATGAACGCTCATTGAAGAGACATAGGAAAATCTAAATTTAACATGAAATTTAATTAACTCTGTTCCGAGAAGATTACAACAAATCATAGACAAAAATGGAGAAAATTTACGTGTTCTTGTAGTTAAAAATAAAATAATTGTGTTCGTTATTCTTTATTTCAGTTCAGTTAGTTTCCGTTTCTGATTCTATAACCGTCGTATTCATAAAAATCAACTTACATAACCAAAAAAAAACTCGATTTCTTCTCGAGTGGCACGCATTTTATATGGCGCACGCTTTTTATTTGTGTTTAACTTAATATGAAAAAAGTTTATGGCTTATGGAATATTTCAAGTATACTTTGGTTAAATTATCTAAAGACTCCATGTACCACTGAAATTTTTTAATCAAATATGATTTGCGAAACTGTTTTTACTGCTTCAACATGCCGAATGTGGTTTTAGGGCCCATTCCTGTGGTGTCGCATACTGGCGAACACAGCAGTGTGTATGGGGATATTGACGTTATGGAGGAACCATTTCACCTCTCCACGATTCTAGTAGCTTTCTTTGAACATATCGCCTTAACTTAACTACTTAAAACCTGCATGTAAGGTTGGTTAACTGAATGTCGAGCTGGAACGAATTTCACAGTGAGCAATACTCGGGATGTTTAAAAGAGCTGCCAACATTGTTTTGACATTTTACCCAACCTGTTTGAATTGCCCAAACCAAGCAAAAACATTCGCCTAATTAATTCATCTTCTTCAAATGCTTGTTGAAGCATTCGACGAAGCTTCTGCCGGAGCTTTTCCCAAAAGGAAACAAAATTTATACCCAGTCGCTGCTTCTTCGATCATCCATCACGATTTACCAGACGTTTCGCGTTATAGGCTCGGAAAAAATAGAGTTCTTTACGTGTGATTTTAACAACTGCTGTCGAGGTATTGACTGCTTAGACCTTATATGAGTCGCATCTAGTAAGGGAATACCCTACGTACTAGAGAGGCGTGGCAAAAGGAATTCAGCTATTTTTTGTCCCCCATCCATCGTATTTAGTATCATATGTTTTAGCCCACTTTATAGAGAAACTACATTTCTATAATAGTATATTACATACTGAGACGGAAAGTGGTTCATTACCATTGAGAGATTAGAAAGTTCACCGAGACGCGCAGCGACGAGGTGAACTCTCGAGAAGGTGAACTCTCGAGACGGGAATGAATCTTTCCGCCGAGGTTTGTATACTATTTTACTAACGATCGGTTAGTAATTAATATATAAGCTATTAAATCACTAAATTACAAAAATATAATAGTATTAAATTTCATGACATTTTGATGAATGCTTTTGATAGGTACTATTGCTAGGTAACTTAACAATTAATAAACAAATTATTATAAAAACACACTTGACTATTTCACAATTTTTATTAGATCTATGTCTAACATATGTTTCGGCTGTTATGCCATTGTCAAAGAGTATCTTAAAACTAACTTACAATACGTGTCCTTTTAACTTTTATACCTATTTTTTAGTGCTAGGGTGCTGGTTGGGACATATTTACAATCACGTCTATTATGGGGGTGGTAACAAATTCTAACTGTGTATTCGTAATTATTCTATTTTGTTTTTGTGCTTTTTTAATTTCTAGTATTTCTAATAAATCTAGTCTTCTACTTTTTATTACGCTATGTAACACGGTGGAGCTATTAATGTCGGGCAAATTAATTATCATGATAATAAGAAATCAAGAGAATGAAAAATCAAGGCCAAGAAGGAGATGCCATTAATGCTTAAAGATGCCGACAGAAACTGTTTTTACTACAAACTTTAAGAAATAATTTGAAATTTCTACTGATTTTACACAAGAATTAAGTGCATTCTTGTTTTAGACGACTGTTATGAAGGAATAAAAGATAAAACTTGTGATAGGGAAAAGAGAAGCCGACAGAAATAGAAATGATGCAACACGCTGAATAATATTTAAACAAGAAAATACTTCGAGTTTACAATAAAATTTTAGCACAAGATGAAAATGGTGGTAAAATGAAAATATTGAAACCAAAATTATCAATTGACAAGGAACATAGCCAACTTAAAAAAATGTTGACAAGGAAGCTATAGATGTAGAAGTACTAAGAATTCCACATTTGCTATTAAAATTAATATACGCTGCTGTGATCAATATGGATTAAGCAATCAAATGATTGAAATTAAGGAATATATATATTAAATAGAGTGAACTAAAGCGATGGTGATATTTTGTTAAAAAAGTATTAGTAATGTTTATTAAATGCATAAATGACAAGTGTTTATGTGAAAAAAATGAATGTTTCAAGCAAAGACGATTCAATTTTATATTTTTATTGCTAGACATTGGGGAAATTACGATAAGCAATACAAAAAAAATTGAATCGTCTTTGCGAAAGACGATTCAATTTTATATTTTTATTGCTAGACATTGGGGAAATTACGATAAGCAATACAAAAAATGCATTAAAATATAACAAAAACAAAAAAAAGACTGGAAAAGATTTTATAATATGTAAACGTATTTAGTGCTGTTATTAATAAAGATGATAATTACTAGATTGAAAAGGAAATTAGCGATAGAACAGGCAGGATATTGAAAACAACAAAGCTGTTGTATCATCTTCAAACATTGAAAAAAGCAGCCAATATAACATACTCCTAACTATAACTACAGTACAGTCTCGCTAATCCGGACTCCGATAATCCGGTCGACCGGCTAATCCGGACGGCCCTACAAAAGGAAAAAAAAAAAGAAGTTGCAGTACTTTACTGGGTACAGTATACGAAATCGAAGTTTGTCGATAGCGAAAATAGTTGAGGGTTCATTTGTCCTTGGCTATTTTTAGCGTGAAGAGAAGGCTCCCTACCGCCCGCCCGCCCATTATTTTTTGTCGAATCAACAGTCCCTTTTTGTTTTGTTTCTCGCTAGACGTCTGCTCAGTTGTTAGTTGACTTCAGTCATTGAGTAATGCTCAGAGCGTTATTAATCGATCTGTGTTCGGAGTGCAAGTTTGTTTCTTCAGTGTGCAGCGTGTTCAATGAAAATGGCGACTAAACGTAAGTCAGTGACAGTAACAATGGAACAAAAACTCCAAGCTATGTTTCGTATTGATGCAGGAGAATCGCTTACTAAAATTGCAAAAGAGTTAGGCGTGGGAAAACAAACTGTTTCCGATTGGAAAAAAAAGCGGAATGAAATCGAAGATTTTTGTGCAAAAATGGTTAGTAAAGACAGTTTAAGTGGCAGAAGTACTTTAAAAAAACCAAAAAACGAAACATTAGATGATGCTTTGTATGTTTGGTTTTGCCAGCAACGTGAACAGGGTGTTCCGTTATCGGGTGTAAATTTGCAAACGATCGCGCTCAAACTGAATGAAAAGTTGAAAGGCGACCCTAATTTTACTGCCAGTGTGGGTTGGCTGTCTCGATGGAAGGAGCGACACGGCATCCGTGAAATCCAAGTAAGCGGCGAAATTTTGTCAGGTGACAGTGGTGGCAGCGAGAAATTCAAAAACAATTTCGAAAAATTTCTGAATGATGAAAACTTACAACCTTGTCAAGTGTTCAATGCAGACGAAACTGGTTTAAATTATAAAATGCTGCCGAAAAAAACTTTAGCTTCTAAATTAGACTCAGTAGCGAAAGGCCACAAAGTTAAGAAAGAACGTGTAACTTTGCTGCCCTGCAGTAATGCTTCTGGGGATCTAAAGTTTCCACTTTTGGTGATAGGGAAATCTGCTAAACCTAGGGCATTTCAAAATGTCAATTTAAGTGTTCTACCGGCCCAGTACAAATCCCAAAAATCAGCATGGATGAATGCAAAAATTTTTAAGGACTGGTTTTTCGAAAACTTTGTACCAACAACAAAAAAGTTTTTAAAAGAGAAAAAACTCCCTCAAAAAGCAGTTTTGTTAATTGATAATGCCCCGTGCCATCCCAGTGAAGAAGAATTGCGTCATGGTGACATTTTTGTAAAATTTCTTCCTCCTAATGTCACGGCTCTCATCCAACCAATGGACCAGGGAGTAATAGAGGCGACAAAACGGCGATACAGAAAAAAGTTGATTTTATCGCTTTTGGAAGAACAGGAAGCAGATCCAGCTACAAACTTTATGGACCTTGTTAAAAAAGTGACAATCAAAGATGTCATTTATTTGGCAGCGGAAGCATGGGAAGAAATTCAACCGTCTACTCTCCAAAAGAGTTGGAAGAAATTGTGGCCTAAGATGTCACAAGAAAGTGAACAAATCGAAACTCAACCTGCTGATGACGCTGAATTTGTTCAATTTTTTCAACAGTTAGAGGGTTGTACTGAGGTGGAGCAAAATGACATTTCCGAGTGGATAAACAATGACAGTGACATCGGTCATCAAGTGCTAAACGAAGACGAAATCGTCGCGATGTGCACTTCAAACGCAGAGACTGACAGCCCTGAAGATGAAGACGACACAGAGGAACCAGTTGGCCTAACTCACAATGAGGCGACAACAATGCTGGACGAGTTGATGACCTACGTCGAGAAACAGATCGACACGTCAACAGCTGAGCTACTGACCTTGAAGCGCCTACGAGTTCGCACTGCAAAACGGCGTCATTCATTATTAAAACAAAAGAACATTACAGACTTTTTTCACTAGTTTTTCAAAATTTATGATATGTACATATTTTTGTTTCCTTTGCAGACTGTTATTGTACTTTAGTCAAGTAAAATATGTCTATCAATCAATGTACAGTACCGTTAAACTTGTGTGAAGTCCAGAAATAAATTTGTTTAACGATAAAGATGTTTTGATATTTTTATTCTTTTTAAACCAGTTCAGTTACAATCACTCTTTGCGCTAAATATGTAGGTTATAAAATATGTACGTACTCTGTCCGCTATATATTTACTGTATCACCAGGCTTTTTCCGTCTAATCCGGACTTTCGCTAGTCCGGACAGGGACCGGTCCCGTTAAGTCCGGATTAGCGAGACTGTACTGTATTACTGAATAGAAACATCTTTTCATACGATTGGGTGTACGACAATTTTGAAGGCTCACGGTTGATATTCAGACAAGTTTAAAAACTATTTATAAAAAGTAACAACTATAAACATTTAAAAAAATGGAGCTAGAGAGAATGTTCAGACAATGCGTTAGTTGATCTCTAAATTGTTTACTCTAGCTCTAGAAACTGTATTTAAGAAACAAGATTCGTCTGAAATGGGTTTAAATGTAAGTGGCCTTACGTAGATGTAATCGTAAAACAAAATATAAAGTTATAGTATAGCTTTATAATAAATAGAGAACGGACGCAATTTCCATAAAACGCAATCGGCAATTGGAATTGTGTATAACGTCGCTCAGTACATCCCGGCGTAATTCAATAAAGTATTTGTTTGACTTACTCGGACACCTGGTCTCGCCGCGAGAACAATGGACAAGGCAGCTATTGTATTCCGAGAATATAGTGCTTTTTAAAGTGTTTTCATGAGCGTAGATAGAAGCGGGGTTTTTATAATGTATTATTTATTAGTTTATATTTCGTAAGATAAATAAAGTGCTGTGAGTAAGTTTCTTGTTTTCATAGTTTTAACTGTTAATTACATCGTAATTTTTGTGATAGATCCTGTTTAATATCGTTTGATTGAATCTATTTCTACCAATTATTTCGACGTAAGAGTGTGCATTGAATTTCGTTCAGTTTCAATGACTTACGCACACATTTTTAGTTTTCATTTATTTAGATCTAGAGCATTGTTTGTTACTTTTTCAGACATGATATGGAAGAATTTCGAGAACGGCATTGTAAAACAATGGCGAGTTGGATTGACGGTCATACTGATTGTATGTCCATTGTCAGTGATTCCGAAATTTATTACAAAATCCGTAAAATATCGTCAAAAATTCGTCACTTAGGATCGCAAACACATCTGAACTCTGAAGAACTTTTATGGTGGCTAATATTCCATTAAATAAACTTAGCAACCCCACTTTAAAAATATTTCTTCAAAATATACTGGTCGAAATGTTCCTGATGAATCAACTTACGCAAATATTATGTTTCTAGGTGCTATACGAGAACAGTAGAACGCATTAGAAGCCATCTTTTAAATCAATACATATGGATAAGCGCCGACGAAACGGTGGATATGTTAGGAAGCTGTGTGGTAAATGTTGTAGCTGGTGTACTACATCCAACTATTCCCTATAACTCATATGTAATAGCAACAAGTGTTATAAATAGAGTTGATGCGGAAACAGTTGCTGAAACCATTAAGGAGAATATGCAAAAAATTCTATATTCGGACGCCACGTACAAAGAAAAAATACTTTTATTTGTCAGTGATAGTGCTGCGTATATGTTAAAAACAGGCAGACTATTGAAGAAAACATATCCTAATATGCTGCATATTACTTGTGTAGCACATGCTCTCCACAGAATCTGTGAATATATCAGAGACACTTTTCCGGAAGTTGATAGACTTGTATCAGCTTTTAAAAAAGTTTTCAGAAAAGCACCATTGAGAGTAGCTCTTTTCAGGGAAAAATTTCCATTTCTGTCACTGCCTCCCACTCCAGTAATAACTAGATGGGGAACATGGCTGGAAGCTACTAGTTATTATGCTGAGAATTTCGATAGTCTTAAACATTTCGTAACACTGCTAAAAGAGGATGCTAGAAGTATTGGTGAGTGCAAGGAGCTCACACAAATCCCAAATTTAAAAAATCAGTTGTACTTTCTTCACGAACATTTTGGAAAATTGCCAAAACTAACCACTTATTTTGAAAATCGAAATCTCAAATTAAATGACGGATTAACCACATTAGATGTGGCCGTTAATAATTTGAAAAGTATTCCAAGTGACTTCGGATGTGGCCTTTGGCAAAAGTTTGAAGCAATTCTTAATAGAAATCCCAGATTTAATTACATTGCAGCAATTATGTATGGAGACAATTCCACAAAATCTAACGGCTAAATATGAAGAAATAAAGGAATATTTCCAGTATGCACCTATAACCAGTTGCGATGTAGAAAGGACGTTTTCTATTTATAAGGATGTACTTAATTCAAAGAGAACAAAATTGACAGAAGAAAACCTTGAGAAACTATTGCTAGTCAATATTAATACTCCTTTACTCAACTTGAACGACAAAATGAACAAATAAAAATGTTCCAATTATAGAAATAAAATTAAAAACTTTAAAAATACAACTTTTCAACAAATACATATGTATTTCGTAATTTTATAGATCACCACCCGTTTGTTTTCCAATTATATAAATAAAATTAAAAACTTTATAAATACTAGTTTTCAACAAATAAATATGTATTTCGTAATTTTATAGATCACCACCCGTTCGTTTTCAAATTATATAAATAAAATTAAATATTTTAGAAATACAGCCTTTCGCCAGTACTGCACTGAGTGGTAAGCGTGTCCGTTCTCTAATAATAAATAAAAAAATTAAAATGCTACAGCAATATTAAAAATAAAGCAACGCTAACAAACCAAAAGAATATATATATATATATATATATACATATATATATATATACATATATATATATATATATATATATATATATATATATATATATATATTTATATATATTTATATATATATATACACATGTATTTAATAAATAGAAATAGAAGCGACTGGTCAAGAGAATGAACTAGAGGGAATCAGAGTTGAAGGAAAATGAACTTGGGCTGGACATATGATGCGATTAAAGATAGATGGACAATGTTATATTGACAGCCACGGTTAGAAAGAAACGTTAGCAGACCACATAATGAAGAAAAGATAACATAAAAACTGTACATAGAGAAAAATGGAAAGATGAAGATCGGATTACTATCAGTATCAATATTAGGCGATAAAATGTGATATCTGACGTGGGCAGGATAGCCATGTGATATCAGACGTGGGCAGGATCGCCATGTGATATCAGACGTGGGCAGGATCGCCATGTGATGTTACCCCGTCCTGGAGGTCACATCGCTGCTTTAATACCGAAGGTTCACCAACATAATAAATGATAGACGGGACAACGGTTGATTAACAATATATAATTAAATAACGACATAACAACGATTAACAAATAACAGATATTACATTATAATTAAGAGACACTAGTCTAGCAGGGATACTCGCTCGGACTATGTCTCTGTCTGACTCTGTCTCATTATATATTCGAGCGTGTCCCCCTTTAGCCTAGTGACCTGGTGATAAGATAAACAAGGTGGTGAAGGATCATAACACACCGAGGTCGTGTTTAGAAGGATCATAACACACCGAGGTCGTGTTGGGAAAGATCGAAACAGACCGAGGTCGTGTTTATCGAAAGATATGCGTTTGCAATACATGACCCGGTTTAGTTACCGTAGTCCCATAAGAGAACGAGGAGAGATCGCTTAACTGTTTGGAGATCATTGTTTCACTGTAGTAAACAAAAACATCGAGGATATATCGAAGAACATAAAGAGTAAATTCGAGATACATGGAGTAAGGTGTTATGAACTATTAAGTCGATATTTGAAACTGAATAATGCTAGTTTTAGCATCAGCTAATTAGGTTTATATTATACACTACATTTTATTTATCTGTAACAGAAGCAATATGTGTAAATAAACAAAAAAATTGGCAAATAGTTTTACACGGCGTCCACGTATGCACTCGTCGTGTATATGTGGACGCCGTGTAAAGTAGGTGCGTTTTCATATGTGTTTAGCTTTACTGTGCCCCATGTGCGAAAACTTTGATGAGTGGTTTTTACCTCCTGATGATGACAACTTAATTGTCGAAATACGTATTTAGGATACGATTAGTAATTGTAGTAAGGGGTTGTATACCTTTTTTCAGTTAAAAAGATGATATATTAGTACAGTTCATAAAGTGTTTCCTTGCATTTGTACTGCCCAAGTGTGAACTACAAATTTTACTTTATCTCTTTCTAACACACATAAATATGCGCTGTAAGATTACATACGTTTGTCATTAATCGCATGTTTTGACTTTGGTCACGTGACTAAAAAGAAACATTGTATGAACTGTAAAATTTTATTAGTAACGTTTATTAAACGAGTGACGAATGTTTGTGTGAATAAAAGGCTTCTATATCAGCATTTCAAGCAAATATGATGTCATGTTTCATTAATTCAGAATTGGTTAAAACAAGTTTTTTTTTTCTGTATTAATTGCGGTTTGCAATTAATACAGTTCATGATATCTCTCTGCAAGAATAAAACCTAATTAGTTTTTAGCCAAGTCTATACTATTGATATCCTTTTATTCATTGTATGTCCCGTTTGAAGTTATTGTTGCTTTATACCCTATACTTATTAGTAAAAAAGTCTATATGTCAAAATATGTTTATGTACTTCATACATGGGTGGTGTATGTATACATATCTGCAATGGCTTTTTTAAATTAAACTTTATTCAGCTTTGCGTATAAATTTCGTAACGTTTCGATTAGAGATACTAATAATAGAATTCTATAATTAATTTAAAAGTGAAACTATTGCATGCAGGAACTCCAATTGGTATAGTATGCATCCCAATAATACAATGAAAGGGAAACGATATAAAAGACCAGACCACTTGGATATCTACTGTCCAAATTCTGAAGATTTCGTATATCATCCAAAGGGAAACTTCTTAAATCCTAGGTATATTGAAACCATTTTCAAAAATAATGTGGAAAATTGTTATACATTCTAAATTTCTTTTTAAACTGAATTTTTAGATATGGATTATAGTTCTTTGTTTTTAATTTTATGTATTTTGCCTACTAACACTTGAATGGCTTAACATTAGTCCTAAGGATTTTACCAAAGAAAGTTTTTATGTTAGCTAATTCTTTTTAATAATTAAAATGTTTAAACATCGATATTTTTGCTAAATATTAACAATCAGCCAGGATGTAATAGAATACAACTGGGTTTAGGTTAACACTATTTCTTGAATAATTATGGATAAACGATGCAGGTAAGTCAAGAAATTTGCCGTTAAAGGTATATGACATAAACGCCGAAAGCTAAACTAATTTTAAATTTAAAAGAGAAAAAAAAGGCAAAAATTTTGAATGTATTAAATGGGCATCAACTATGTAGTACTGGAAACAAGTTAAAGTTTTGATGAAGAGTGGAATGGTATCCTTCGAAAAACTGCCAAAAGTTAGGCATGTTCATTTAAAGTAGAAATCAAAAGTAACAGCTAATCAAATATAAATGTTTGTCATACAGGTCTTTTCTTGGTAACTTTGTTACGTGTTCGTAGAGCCTTAATTTTTTTTTTCGCGAATTAGGATTCTTTCTTTACAATTTTGTTTATTAATTTTGATTACCTCTGCAGATATAATTTCGTTAATGCGCTGTTTGTCTCCCCCTCTGATTGGTGAGCGCGGAGATTTTTGTCGCTCGGATGTAAAGCCGACCCCGCGTATATTCGTCGTTGATTCTGAGACTAAATTCTCTCTCACGTACCACGTGGTTCTTTGAGTTGAGGGCTTTGTGATCGCTTTGTAAGAGGTATCGATATTGTACCGTGCCCTTCTTGTATCTAGGGATTTATTCAAAGCTCCAGTAAGCTGGTGAAGGAGTATCCCGTTCCCTTCTCGGACGAAACAACTTCCCCAACCATAACTACGAAAGAAATTACTGTCGCAAAAAAGTGATTAAACACAAATATGTCTTTCAAGGTGGTTAAAAGAAATTATATGCAATGTATACTAGCATTGTTAAACACCGGAGGGTGTGTAACCGTTTAGAACCTATGAGCTGAGTTCAATTTTGACTACATATTTCACGTCGAGCATAACCTCAACATGCTGGTGTTTATAAAAGTGGAAAAAGTTTTGAATTGCAAAAAGATGACCCTGAGTACGCGGTTGCGAAGAATTGTTTCCACCCAAAAAAATATGTTAACGAAATAGCTGACACACTTATCTGAGACCATTTTCTTATGAGAATTTATGAGTATAGAACTCTTTTGAAAATTCAGTTTTCCCAATCTCTAAAATACAGAGGTCGACATAAGTCAGGCATCGCTCTCGAAAAATCGGCATAAGTCCGGCAACGCTCATAAGTCTGGCAACGCTGTCGAAAAATATTAAAACGAAGCATGTTCGTGCTTCAGACAGTTGTCTCGGTGTCATGATAACACGTGCTCGTCGAGTAGACGCGTTTTCAGAATGAATAACCGAAACAATTTCACGCTTCAAGAAAGAGTTTTTTTTGTTACGTCGTATCTTTGTACGAACGCGGATTACGAAACTATGTTTACCGAATTTCAACAACAATTTCCGAACTCGCCGCTACCAAATCGTTCAACAGTGTGGAAGATGTACCAGAAATTCTTAAAAACGGGCTCTGTTGCCGACGCGCCGCCTAACCGTTGAGAAGCGTTGCAGTAAATGCATTGATCAAGATGGCCATCAATTTGAACACTTACAGTAACCTTTTTTCGAATCCCTTTTGTAATTTCTTTGAATAAATTCATTTTGACGCTGCATTTTTTTCTTTTAATGCAAATTTGTTGCCTGACTTATGCCGACCCCTGTATGTGAAGAAATTATTGCTCATAGATTACCGTTGTAAAAAAATAATAAGATAAGACTCCAAGTATTTAATTTGGGTTCGATGGTGTAGAGTATCTGGATTGTCAATATCAAAGGACAAATATTTTGTATTTAGTTTTGCACGATGTTCAATGGCATTTATAAGGTTAGATATTTTCAATAAATTGTTGAGTGGGTTGATATTTTCTGTTAAAAAAATGCCATTGTCTGTATTTTTCGTCTTTGATACCAACAAAAGTTGCTGGCTG
This sequence comes from Melolontha melolontha, assembly GCA_935421215.2. Lineage (NCBI taxonomy): Eukaryota > Metazoa > Arthropoda > Insecta > Coleoptera > Scarabaeidae > Melolontha > Melolontha melolontha. The sequence continues at coordinate 56,467,549 of OW285242.1, forward strand.
ACTTGAAATTATGATAAAGGTATTCAGGAAAATAGATGTCGAAAGAATATTTTTAGTACTTCATCATAGAGATATGTGTATGAACTTAATTCGCGCTTAAACTTTTAGAGAACTATTCTATCGTACATTGCTTCCTGCTTTCCTGCTTCTATTTCGTAAAGCGCCTACTGCAATATATCGCATCAGTCTCTTGCAAAATCCATTGACAATGATTAAATCACTTTATTATGGGAGGTATATGAATTTTTTGGAACAATTTCAACATTTGCAGCACGTTCAAATCTTCAGTAAGCTTTCCCATATATGAATCTTTACGAGGTCTTTTATAGTGTGTTGTGTAGACTAGCTTTCTTGGTAACCATGTGCAGAACGATGCTTCATCTGGCAATATAACGTTAGACCAATCTCTGTAAAGGTTGTTGTTCGCCCAGATACGTCGTGCTTCTCGATGACTGTAATGGTGGTTTCGTTATTGTGCTGCGGTAAGCAACTCGCACGTAAACGACATCTAATAGTTATTAAACTGACATTTATTTATTTTTTTGCACACTCGTCTTAGCCCTCACAACCTAAGTTGCAGTTCACTGTATAGTCTTGTCCTGTTTCGTTGTCGCACCTTATTTGCCACAGCCTGAGAGATCATCATCAGTTTTTTTTTTGTAGTGGTCTGTCCACAATCGCATCACGATTTATACAGATATTACATTGGGGCAAGTATATATACATTTCCGGCTCTTTGGGATGAATACGAAGAAATACCATTTCAAATCTTTTAATATAGGGCATTTGATTTGTTCTGAAATCTATAACGCGGATTATAGACCCAAGTGTCTCCCAATGCTCTGTACATTACCACCCTATACAGTCTGTATATTTTCAGCATTGAGTGGTGTGCAAAAAAAATAGTCAACAGTGGAAGAACGTTTTATTTTATTGAATTCGTTCTACTAGTGGTTGTCCTTGCTAAAATTAAGTCTGCAATCTACATTTTCGCAATAGATGTGTCCCGAAGATAGTCCTCGTACACCCAAGTCTCATTTAATTTAAAAATAATTTATTTTTCTAATGAAAATCGATACTAGAAAGCATTTGGAACCATGCAATATTAATTTTATTAGAATAGACGATGGATAACGTTTAAATCCAATTGCAGTGAAGTTTATGGAGAGACCTCGAAGAGGTTTACTGATAAATGTTGTTTGTAAATTCACAATATCTGTCAAAATCGACATATTCTATCATCTGCCTTTTGTAGTTGCCGGTTAACCAATAAGTTCCGGCATTCGAAATTACAAATCTTTTTTAAAGTATTGAGCACAAAATGGAAAAACGTTTCATTGTAAAAATATCGATGTCTTAAATATTTTACCATCTAAATTTCTATATTAATTCGTTTTTTTTTAGTTATGTTCCAGGTATCTCGGGGCATTCGTCATATGCCAAAATGAACGATGCTTTCTACAGTCGACCGCATAATTCTCTTAAATATTGGCAACCCTCATACAAGAATTATAATTTTTGTTATGACAAGAAAAGCAATTATCCTGCTCAGTATAGAAACAATAGGTCCGGATGCAATAATATTTCTATAAAGTCGTCTTCCACGGTTAGTAATAAAGATAAACCTATAAACAAGGAAAATACAGTAATAGAATGTATTGATCTTGACTTGAGCGATACCGAAACTGTACATCTAAATCTTAGTGAAGATGAAGATTTAGTGTCTGCAAAATCTAGTGAAAGTCGTAAAAATAAATGTAAATCAATGCCCGACATTTCAGACGATTCTTGCCCAAGTAAAAATTTGAATTTGACTAAATATTGCTCTAGAACTAATATAAGTATTGGAAAAGACGCTGCTAAAAACGGTAATCAATATCTGGCAACTTCAACTAAAGAAAAGCCTGTAGTTGCGAAAGATAACTTTAAATCAGAACGTGTTTCTAATAAATTACTGATGATGGAAAATCAATTTTCAAGAATTGATTCCAATAAAAGTATTACCAAATCGATTCCTGTTTCTGATACAATTGACTCTACCAAATGCTCTAAAAGTAAAGATATCTCCTTAAAGATTGAGCATAAAGGAGAAAAGCCCTTGTCTACCACATACGTTATCGAACTTGAAAAAGATACGGTCGAAGATTGCAAGATTAAAAATCAACAAATAGCTAAAATTGTAAACATAGGTATGAATTTGTCAAAAAGTATGGCTCTTGAGTATAAAGAGAAAAATAAGGATGCACCTATACTTCAAGGGAATGATAACGATAGAAAGAATGACCGGTCGAAGAAAGTAACAGTTATAGCTATAGACACAAATGCGAACTCGCTAGAAAATACTGCTAAAAGAATTGAATGTAAGGATAAAAGTTGCTTGAATATTAAAGGTGCTTCTATATTACAAGGTAGCGATGCTAAGGATAAAGGTGATCAAAGTAAAGAACAGGTAACTAAAGTATTAGAATCTGATCCAAAGTTGTTAAAAAGCAAAGGAGCTCCTAAGACGATTGACTATAAAGAGAAAAGATTATCAATTAGTAAAGATGTTTCTGTTCTTCGGGAAAATAATGTCGATACAACAAAAAGTCAAGCTAAACAATTAATTGCCAAGAATGTAGAAATCGATGTAAGATTATTAGCAAATGATATTCCTAAAAAAATTCAACACAAGGATGAAAGGTGCTCGAGTAATAAAAACCCAGCTGCCATTGAAGAGACTGGTACTGTTAGAAACGACTCTCAGATAAAGAACCAACCAACAGTTAAAAGTGTAGAAACAAATGTGAAGTCATTAAAAAGTAACGATTTTCCTAAGATTGAACATAAAGAAAGTGATACTAAGAAACAAATAGTTAAAGCTGTAGAAATAGATGCAAAGTTACTAAAAAGCAACGAAAGTCATACGAAAATCGAACCTAATAAAAACCTAAAAAATAGACCTTTGGTGAATAATAAAAATTCTGTCATTCAAGAGACAGATGCTGTTAAAAACGACTGTCAGATAAAGAATCAACCAACAGTTAAAAATGTAGAAACAAATGTGAAGTCATTAAAAAGTAATGATGCTCATAAGAAGATGGAATATAAAGAAAGTGATACAAAGAAACAAATAGTTAAAGCTGTAGAAATAGATGAAAAGTTACTAAAAAGCAACGAAAGTCATACGAAAATCGAACCTAAAAAAAGATCTTCGGTCAGTAATAAAAATCCTGCTGTTCAACAGACCGATGCTGTTAGAAACGACTGTCAGTTAAAGAACCTACCAACAGTTAAAAGTATAGAAACAAATGTGAAGTCATTAAAAAATAACGATGCTCCTAGGAAGATAGAACATAAAGAGAGTGATACTAAGAAACACCAAACAGTTAAACCTGTAGAAATAGACGCAAAGTTACTAAAAAGCAACGAAAGTCATAAGAAAGTCGAACCTAAAAAAAGATTTTCGGTTACATCTATTTCTCATGAGAGCGATATTCAAAAACAACAAACGGTTAAAACTGTAGAAACGGATGTGAAATCATTAAAAGGTTATGAGACCCTTAAGAAAATCGAACATAAAGAAAGAAAATCTTTAATTGGTAAGGACACGCTTGTTCCTCGAGAGAAAGATATTAAAAAACAAGCAGTTAAAACAATAGAAACGGATGTAAGAGTAGTGAAAAGTAAGGAAGCCCCTAAAATAACTGGATATAAAGAAAAAGGACTCTCATTGAATAAGGATGTTTCCGTCTTTCAAGAGAGCAGTATTGATAAATATCAGATAAAAAAACAAGTAACTAAAACTAGCGAAAGAGATCTGAACTCGTTAAGAAGTAAAGAAATATCTAAGAAAATTGATCGTAGTGATTTGCGAGCTTCGAGTTCTAAAAATGAGAATAAACTTGATAACAAAACAGAACAACTAGATAAACATCATGTAGCTAAACATGACCGTCTCCCTGGTAAATCTGATAATATTACTTTAGTAAAGTACCCCAAAGAATGTTCTATAAAGAAATCTGAAACTATGGCAAGTGAAAAAGATCATAGTATACCTAGTCAAAGGAATTCCGCGACCATAAAGAAAAGTAAAGAGGATGATCAAGACTGCTTCATTATTAGTTCAACTATTGTTAATAAAGAATCCAAAACTAAAAATAAAAATTATTCACTTTTGATTCAGAAGAATCTCGAAATTAATGAAAATAAAATATCCATGGACAAATTAAAGGAAAAGGAACTTCAGGAATCTGCTAGTATTAAAAGACGCTCCAAATCTATTGATGAAATGGAAAAAGATTCTTCGATTAAGACTAATATTTCTAAGAATGTCATCAAGAATAACAGTTCAGTCTTCATCGAAAATATCAAATCGACAGCTAAACAAAGATCTAAATCATGTATTAACAAACCGAGTCGATTGTTTACTCACGAAGAAATTCAAAGATTGGATAACACTTTAGCCGATTTGGAAAGTCTGGATAATACCGATCAACTGGATGAAACTATTAAAAGCGATATGGAAGTCAGTGAGATTATGAGCAATTATGAGCCTCCAGAGGCAATTCACGATAACGCGCGAAAAAAGGCACATTGGTTGAAACGTGGGAAGAGCTGCACGCTCTTCGATAGAACTAATAGAGATACTCCAGATTTAGGGCGTTCTAAGTCATGGCTGTCAAAAGATATTTTATGTTATGTCGATTTTAGAATAACTAGATCAATATCAAAAGATTGGCTGTTAAGCTCTGGATTAGATGGAAAAAAAAGAAATTTTCAAGAATTGTCAGAGGCTCAAAAGAAACCTGCACAAGTAAGGAAGAGACGAAAAACTGTAGGAGTATGTGAGGCTCCTAGCAAAAGACCTTGTCTATTTAGTGAGCAGACACCTTACGTTAAACCTTCAGAAATAGAATTCAGTTATACACCTCGATATCAAGATGAAGATCTAGAACAAATGCCTTTACAACAAAACACGCCTAATATAACCGTTGTTTATAGTGATATGAATCCCAAGGATCCAAGAAGAAAGAGTGGCAGCAAAAAGATTAATTTTAACGGAAGAGACCTCATTCTCTACAATTCGTTAGTTAAAGAGAATGAATCGCGAGAAAAAAAGCAGGAAATTCATCCAAAAACTGGCATCGCTAAAAATATGTGTGGCAGGAGAAAGTCAGTTTCTCGCAGAAATAATGATCCAGACTATGTTCCAAATGAAAAGGTTACTGTGTCATGTCGTACTGGTGAATTCACACAAAAATATCTTACTCGGGGTGCACTGGTTGCCGTAACAGATCATGACGGATCAAAAAATATTCATAAACAATTTGCTGACACAAGCTTGAAACCCAACTCTATAGGGTCTAAAAGAACGTTATCATTGGATAATACAACTCCGAATAAGGACAGTTTGAAGGTGCAAAAATCAATACTGCGCAAAAGGAGACAATCTACAAGTGGCAGAATCAATTCAGAATTTGAAAAAACGGATTCTATAGATATGCCGATACTTATCGATGTTATGGTACAGAAAGGGTCTAAAGGAACGTTATCATTGGATAATACAACTCCGAATAAGGACAGTTTGAAGGTGCAAAAATCAATACTGCGCAAAAGGAGACAATCTACAAGTGGCAGAATCAATTCAGAATTAAAAAAAACGGATTCTATAGATATGCCGATACTTATCGATGATATGGTACAGAAAGAACGTATTTCCACAGAATCGACTTCGAAGAGACACGACTTGCTCAGTGACAATATCAAACATTATAAAAGTCAAGTCATAGATGCATCATTCCAAAAAGAAGTTGTTACGCCTTTAGATGAGGAAATGTACCAAATTTGCTCAGCCAATACATTGATAGAGCCATCACCGAGATCCAATGTAGAGAGGGTGAATGTTAAAACTACATTTACGCAAAGACCAAAACAAGTCAAGAATTGTGACTTTTTGCTTTCAAAGCGGAAGGAGATTAGCATTACAAAAACGTTCAATTTAGCGCAAAATAATGCGTCCAAAGTTCAGCTTACCAAGATTTTGAATGAATTGACTACCTCCCTTTTAGTAATCAAATGCTTGAAGCAGTCTCAAAATATCCAAACAATCTTGTTGAACACGTTACCATCTTCAGACGCAGTAACTATTGAAAAGGATTCTCTAAATACCTATTACAATCAACGGATGCTGTTTTGGTCTAGTAAATTATGTTGTATTTGTAACACAATGAACATGGACGTGTATAATGTTCGAGATTTCATTTACAATTTATACCAAGAGGTCAAACGTAATGACGCGACCATAGATATACGTGAATTTTTGGATTTGATTCATCTAGTGCTTGCAGAAACATTTTGTACGCCCTCAAATTATGTTAACCACATGAAATTATACGTCACTAATTTAATCGAACGGAAGAACAACCGAAGACGATCTGAGGGAGTAATAAAGATCATTTCTAATGCTGAGTCAACATCATGTAAGTTTCCATTTCGCTTTAAATTTAATAGCAGTTGAGCAAACTCTAAGCATGAAATTAGACATGGGATCATAAGCGCGACTAAATATTGTTAAAACCATAAAATGAAATATACGCAAATTATCCACGTGTTATTGATGTTTGTAAATAAATGAAATCTTGTGTTAGATGTGTCGGCATAAGAACATTCATAAATTCCAATACCCATGATAAGACAAAGTGGATTTTTGTATTTTATTATTTATTGCCATTAGATTAGCAGATGTTAGGTCAGTATCATGGTTAGGGTTTGCATTGACAATTTAACTTTGTGTTATTCAAGCCATAATATAAGACGTCAGTACATATTGGTTTTTATGAAGGGAGAATAAAGTTGAATTTGAGAAAATTTTGTTACAATACTTGATTTAACTTGCACTTGTCTTAAGGCTCACGCAACTTGCTAATATTAAAAAAAAAGTTTTTGGATGCTTATACACTACCTCCTCCCCTTGCCATAAATTTCTTATTCAGTAATCCAAATGAACATGAGGTATGTAGTGGGTAAGTTGACTAACGTATGAGTAGACATGTCAATCTGATTACGCAATTACACGTGTTATTGGATTCTCATAAATAGAGAGGTTCATTCGAGTAACATGGCACGGGTGACTCGTCCTCGCGCGGATATATATTTTGTAAGTCACCGTTAATGTTCAGTGCACTGCGCTGGTTTAAAGTGATAAATAATAATTTTATGTCACAAATAGCCAGAACCATTTTACGATATAGCTCATAAATTGATAAAAAGATGGCAGTATAATAAAGTGAAAAGTGTGTGATATATCGTTAATGTGTTCAAGCAAATTTCACTGCGAAAGACACGTAAATAGTTAATACATAATCGCAAAAAAAGTGGCGACATTTTTTATTCATTTATGTATAACTGTATGTATAACTCATCTAGTGTAATGTATCGTTTAAATTAGTAGACAACGAATCATTTCGTTCATTTTGGAAGCACCACGGTAAAGGAACGTTACCTAGCCGGAAAAGATTACTAAATTTTCTACCATCCCTCCGTGAACGTATTGAATGTGGTTATCTGTGTACGGAACAACAGCTTGTAAAAAATCTGTTAATGTTATGGTACGCACAATGGAACCACATCCATCGTCACCTTGAATTTTACTAGCTTGCAGAGGAGTACAATAATGTACTGTAGAAATAATTTCAGAATTAGTGTTAAATAGATTGAAAAAGTTTAAACTTTCAACAAATCAAGTGTTAATGTTTGTGAGTAATGGTACCGCAAACATGTTCTCTGTAGGCCAGTCTCTAAAAAAAGATTTTGCCTACGTGTAATAGTTTATTACTCTAAACGAGCGAAGTGCGCTCAATGTTGTCCGGCGGTGACTGACAAAATACGTATATATACGCGCTAGGACGAGTCGCCAGTGCGATACCACTCGAAGGAACTTCTCTATCTATCAACCTGAAAGCAGTTATCTTGTAGTATTCGGTACATACGATTTTCTAATCATTTATTAAAATTCTTAGTTTTATTTTTCGTTCGAGCAGTTTCACGTCCTTATGCACGATAAAACATCCGCATTTCCAGTCTTTTTGTTTCTAACAGCTGCTGTGTTTTCAGTAAAGCATATAACATGCCTTCAAAAACTTTCCTCATAGAGACGGTCATGCTTTTTGATAATGGTTGGTGACAGTGCATGTTATCTGTCACAAACGTATAATTTTGAATCAGCATGGTCCTCTCTAATGAGGAAAGTTTTTGAAGGCACGTTATGTATTGGCAACGACTGAATTCGATAGATCGTGATTTTAATAAAGCAAGGGTGATCGAATATTCTTCTTGAATTGAATTATGTTCCTCACATATTCAGTGTCGTTTATAGAGTTTATTACAGGAGGAAATTACCGTGAACATATTGAACTAAAATTTAGTATTCTTGGAAAGGTGTCCAATTGCAATTATCCATACGATTCAATAATATTTATTTATGTAAAATTTCCTGCGCAAATAAATTGCAACGACCATATGATTTAATACATTATGCCTTTTCAAATAGATGCCCGAATAATGTTCTATTTACTTGGAAACAATAATTACAGTTTGTAAAGTATTTCTTTACAGTCCAATGCCAAATTTAAGGCATAAGAATACTTTAAAATATCTAACGTGTGCAGTATTTTAGCGCGTATTTATGTGTGTTAGAAAGAGATAAAGTATAATTTGCGGTTCGCACTTTGAGCAGTACGAACTGCGAAGAAATACTTTATGAACTGTACCTTTACTGAAATTTCGCCAAGTTCAATCGGCTTTCCAAAGCTCAAGTCCGTTGAATAGGCGTGCTCGACGCTTTGTAAGTTAATTGAACAAGCATGCATTGTGCTATTGCTGCTATTCTCTGCTATCATGCAATATAATTATGGTAAATTTGTTCTTACATACGTGGTTCTTACATATTTGTAAGAACCGCGTTCTTGGCAGATCTTCGCATTGGCAGAGTACGCGAATTACGGTTTCTTCTTCCGCTTGGCAGAATCTATATATTGTTTTTCCATCAAGCCCATATTATTTATACGTTTGTTGTACCTTACAACGCCAACGTTAATATGGCCACTATCATCTTAATTCTGTTTCTATTCAACAGGTCCCCTGTAAATTTCGGTGAATGTTCCTTAATAAACTGTTTTGTCTGCCTTTGACTTGGGGAGATCTCTAGATCTATTTTCAGTCCATTTCTATATGGCTATTTTTATATTTGTTTTTGCAATGCCACAGGAAGGCTTTGGCACTACGAAGATGACTTCTATATAGACGAAGCTTGTCCAAACAATTCGTCGGCATTCTCATTATACCTATCGCCTTCATGCCCGGGGACCCAGGCTAATGTCACTTTCTTGTGATTTAATCTAAGTATGGTGTAAGGTAGATAACATGATACATCGAAATTGTATCACTTTATTGTTAACAATTTGTGCCACTCAGGTTATGCTTAATGTCACTGACTACGACGTCTTTCGCCCTTTATCGTAAAAATATACGTATATTTCTTCATGATAAACATTGTAAATATAAGCCGTTACATTTTTTTTTATATCCTTTGAAATAAAAATGTCAGGTCAAGTATGAACATTTTACGATATTTGAATTATAGAATATATCTTGCAACAAATTAAATAATACTTTGTTAATGAAACATGAATTTTTACAAATTCTAATTAAAATGATCGATAACCTTTGCAGGGTTAAGTCGTCAGGATTGATACTGCGGTTTATATGAAAAGTTTATAGTACTTTCTATCTATGACATTTCCTCTTTTTTAATCCACTTTTTGGCATTCTCTTCCATTTAACTTTCCAAATATGTGTCATCACATTGTCTTCATTCATCCTTGATATTATATGTTCACAGCAGCTACGTTGTCTCCTATTTTATTCAGGTTTCGCTCCACTCCCGACAAGGTCAGTATTTTGCATTTTATTAAGTATTTTCATTTTGGTGTCCATTATTTTCTACTGAAATCTTTCGTCGAGTACGCAGGATTCACATCCATATATTCGCAATGATATATGGATGTGAAACCTGTACATTTTTATCTTGGTATTTTTGTTGATTCCTCTTTTAGTTAGAAAAATAGTTAAGTGCATTATATAATCTTATCTTTATTCTGTTATTTATATCCGTTTTCATGTTGCCAATGATTTCCAACATTGCTTTTAAAGTACACCCAGTCTATTCATATTTCTTATTGTATTTTGTTACTATCATTATCTGAGTTATAACTAAAGTTAATTTACATTTCAAGATCTTTTAGTATATTATTCCAAATCTCTATTCTTTTCTGAAAGTAATGATTACTACTACTATTATCATATCATTCGCATGGAGAAATTCGCTTATCCATTTCAAGATTGTGAAATAATTTCATAGACAATATATTAACAACAAAAACTAGAAGAATCGTTCAAAGAGAGATTAAATGCTTTAAATTAGAGTCAAACATTTAAGATTAAAAAAAGCATTTTTCTACTCTTTGAATTATTGTTGTAATTACGACGGATGCCTTTTTAGTGTTGCATATAGCCATAAAATCAAACAAAAAAGCAGTTATTACAGTCTTCAGTTGGCACCGTTAAAATTGCCGTTTTGAAGACACCTACTGCTTCTTCCCGTTTTGAAGGCATCTACTGCTTCTTCCCGTTTTGAAGACATCTACTGCTTCTTCCGGCGACTGACGTCGGCCACGCATTCTATTCTTGATCTTTGGGAACGTAAAAAAAGCGTTGGGATTTAAGTCGGGACTATACGGAGGATGATCTAATAATTCGATATTTTGCTGCTTTAAAAACTCAATTGTCCTTCTAGCTGTATGCGAACTCGTATTATCATGATGCAGGATGATTCGCCCTTGTCGGTTGGTTTCTCGGAGCACGGCGATTGTTTCTGGCAAACAAACAGTTGTGTACCAATCCGCATTAACCGTTCATCAATCTTTCAAAGGAATTTTAGCTACATGACCAGATTTTGAGACAAACCTTGCGACCATCTTTTTCGACACACTTCGCGAACGGAAAACTTTTGTTGGATTCTGATCATCTTGGAACAACCAAATATCGGATTGACATTTATTCTCGGGTTCATAGGAATAAATAAGAATTCATCGCCACTCACGATACTGTAGACTTTTTTGAGGTTTTGGAAATTGAACTGGCTCAAAACTTTTCGGCACCAATTGACGCGAGCCGACATTTTCTCTTCGGTTAAAAGATGCGGAATCCAACGGGAAACTAACTTTCTCATACCCAGTTGATCAAATAAGGATCGTTTGGGTTGAGTTCTCTGAAATATCCTGTCTCAATTTCACGATATGTCATGTCTATTTTCCTTAATTAGACGGCGCACAGCATTGATGTTTTTCTGCTGTTCATAGCGAACCTGTCCTGGGATCTTCGTTGATACTCTTGCGTCCACGTTGAAATTCACAGTATCAACGTGAAATTGTCAATTGATGTGTGAAGCTTTATCTTCAAAAATAGAAACCAATTCAGCAAGCACTTGTTGAGTTAATCCTCTCCGAAAGTTGTAATAAATTATTGCGCGAAAATTTTCTCAACACAATTTGATTTTTCGGCCAACTTATAAACTTTAAAAATTCACTATAACTAAATCAATTGCCGTATCTCGATGAAACTGTGGATTTAGGTTAACGAAGGATTGGGATTAATTTTGACACCTGACGTTTTATTATTACTGGCGCCCTCTATGAAGCTATATGCAACACTAAAAAGACATCCCTCGTATTAACAAAACTGATAAATAAATATAGCACCTTTTGTAATACTAACATATCTATCTGTCCAAATATCATGGATATGCTTTTAATACGTGTTTATCGTCAAAAGATTACCTAAAAATTGATTAGTACAGTTCAAATACAAATTTATAGTTACTTACTGTTTATTTGTAGCAGAAGTAAATCGGATTTTTTTAAAACTTCCAATAAACACAATACACATTGATCATTAACTTATTTGCATTTCACTTTAAAATACACATCCTATGCATGGAATTTTCTAACATATTTATATACCCGTGGTTTTGCGTTCTAAAAAAATCTCGAACTCAATACGTGCCTGTTCATAAATGTTTGGCAATAATATCACCATATTTAACTTAATTCGATCTAGCCATTATCGTTACTCTAGTGCATATGTTTTATCGCCTTCTTTAATACATTTTAGGAGTTTAAGTGGGGATAACAGAAATCTTAATGACTTATTTCCGGCTGTTTTTTTTGTTCGTAGTTGATTTTAGTTTTAAATATAATTGTACGAAATGTGTTTTTAAGTAACCGGGTTATTATTGATCGTTTCGTTTGGCCTATATATTTCAAATTACAATCATTAATTTTAATTTGAAATCAGGTATATACGAAATTAATTGCGATGATTGTAATTTTGAAATATATAGGCTAAACGAAACGATCAATAATAACCCAGTTTAAAGAACACATATCATATATTAAATTCAATAGACCAGAAAAATCTAACGTGGCCAATATGTCGATTATAGGGTTAAAACTTATCAAAGCCATCGATAATCGCCGCGATCTTGACGCATGCGAAAGCATTCATATCGTTAAAAACAAACAGAACACTATGAATGGTGACAAGGGGGCAATCTCTTATAGCTGTCTCTTTTCATTCTTAGAAAAAAGGTAGAAAGGCTGTAGACGCGTAGAAGGAGAATAAACACATGCGGTTGCCTTTTCCTTAAGAGAGGTAATTTTTAGTCGATATATTTGTATTTTTAAGTCAGTGTATACGTGGGCGCCGTGTAAAGTTGTTGCGTGATCAGATGTGCTAGCTTTACTGTGCCCCAAGTGCGACACTTTGATTTATGGTTTTATCTACTGATGATGGCAACTTAGTTGTCGAAATACGTATTTAGAATACGATTAGAAGTTGTGGTAAGGCGCTATATACCTTTTTTAAGTTTTTGCTTAACCACAATCTCCAAAGAAAGACTTTTCTGTTTAATGTTGAAATATCTGTAATTTATTCGTAATTCAACTACCAAGTAAAGGTATTATTAGACATTACAGCTCATAATAATGTGGATACTTTACATCTTACGTAAAATTTGAGTATATTTGAAGCGGACTAACAAACAAGAAATAAGAAAAGATATATTGTTTTTATAACTATGCGAGGTCTATCTGTAAAATTCGGTGAATGGTCTAATATATCGGTATTCAGTGCTCGAAACAAGGTCGATCGTATGCGCAGGCGTGCATGAACATGTCTGGACTCGTCTTCTGCCAGGGATTGCGCGAGGCTGCTAAAGTAGTACTACATATTGGCATATTGCATTCATTTCAACAGTGTTCCGAGCAATGCTCGTCGAAAAGCCGGGGTACAAGGATACAACATTAATTTCCACTTCAAATTGGGAAACCCATGAAAGTTTACGGGTAGGATGCTGTGATATAGTGAAACTTAGAAATTGAAAGAGTTTTTTTTTGTTGAGTTAGATTTTTGTGCGCCGAATCCAATCAGCCATTTTGAAACTATGTCATACAATGCTTGGAATGTTATTTAGGTACATGGTTTATTTAAACACTAAAGTTTTTTAACAGAAATTTAACTTCTCAAAAGTGTAAGAATGTTAACTTAAATAAATTAAAACATTTATAAACACTGAAATAATACAAATTTTTAATTTTTTAATTACTACGTTACTGTTAAATAATAAAGAGAATGGAATGAAAGAAAAGTTTTTGTGGATGGATGACATTTCCAATACTATTTAATAAAAGAAGATAGACAAAATATTAAATAATGTCACAGAATAACAGAAAGGACAAATTTTTTTTGGTTGAGTTAGATTTTTGTGTGCCGAATCCAATCAGCCATTTTGAAAGTATGTCAAACAATGCTTGGAATGTTATTTACATGGTTTATTTAAACGCTAAAGTTTTTTAACCGAAATTTAACTTCTTAAAAGGGTAAAAATGTTCATTTGATAAATTATTGGAGTTTTTCGGCTTTTTATATGAAATATTTACAAATATTAAATTAGAATGTATGTAATTGCTGAGTAAGTGGGGATGTAAACATTGCTGTCTACAAATTACAAAGCAAATCATACGAAATTTCGTATGATATATATATATATATATATATATATATATATATATATATATATGTACAGGGTGTCCAGAAACTCTCCTGACAAACGAAGACCGGAGTTTCCTCGGATAATTTTAAGACAATTAAACCCAAATTCACCTAGTCCGAAAATGCTTCCTTCAATTCAATTCAATTCATTCAGTTCAATTTTTTTTTTTTTTTGCAATTGTTAGCTCTGAATTGCCAACAGAAGTAAAACCTACGTTTCTCATTGTCAAATTGTTGTCAGTTCGCGAAGTTTATCTTTTCATTTTTTACTTTGTGTTATTCAAACACAACGATTTCAATTTAAAAAAAAATGGTTTTTACTAATGAGGAATACGCCGATATGCATTTAGTTTATGGCGAAATGAGGTGTAACGCTCGAGCGGCGCTACGTAGATACGCTGAAAAATTTCCCAATCGTCAGCATCCCACTCACTCAACATTTACAGCTCTTCATCAACGATTAAGAGAAACAGGTTCAGTGGTCCCAAAAAATAATGAAACAGGGAGACATAATGATGTAACAGCAGAACATGAAGATGTTATTTTAATGGAAGTTGAGGAAAATCCAGAAATTAGCGTTCGAAGACTATCTGCCATGTAACCCACAATTTCAAAATCTTCCGTAGGAAATATCACAAAGAAAATTTATATCCTTTTCATTTTACAAAGGTGCAAGCACTGCTAGAAGGAGATTTTCCTGCTCGCGTAGAATTCGCTAGATGGTTACAAAATCAGAAAAATCAAGATGAAGATTTCTTCAGGAACATTTTGTTTGGTGACGAAGCTACATTCTCAAAAAATGGAATTTTTAATGTACATAATGCACATTATTATTCGTACGTTGGTGACAATCCCCACGTTGTTCAAGAATTTAAGCATCAGCATAGGTTTAGCATAAACGTCTGGATAGGAGTAGTTGATGATTATCTACTTGGACCTGTGGAATTACCTGCTCGTTTAAATGGTGCTGATTACTTACATTTCCTGCAAAATATTTTACCTGATTTGTTAGATGAGGTGCGTTTAAATATTCGGCAAAACTTATGGTTTCTACAGGACGGCTGTCCGGTCCACTTTAGCAGGAATGTACGAGACTTTCTAGATAATAACTACGAAGACCATTTGATTGGAAGAGGAGGTCCAGTTGCTTGGCCAGCAAGGTCGCCGGATTTGAATCCTTGCGATTATTGTGTTTGGGGATACATAAAAGCATTTGTTTATTCCGTTCCGATACAAAATCGCGCACAACTCTGGCTAAGGATACAAGATGCTTGCAACGAATTTAGAAATAACTTTGGAATTTTTGCAAGAATTCGGCGCTCTCTAAGCAAAAGGGTAAACTTATGCATATAGACTAATGGTCATCACATCGAGCAACTTTTGTAACAATCTACCTTTGATACTTGTTCTTTTTTGTTAGTTTCATTCCATTGTAATAAATAATTTGTTTTTAATTTATTAAATTAATTGTCATCCATGCCTTGATAGTCCAAGCCAACTTCGTCGCTAAAAATAAGTAGGTACATAATAAATTGAACTTTAATGAAGAAAAAACGAAAAATTTACAAATCGATTTTTCTAGAAAACGGTGTATCCTACCGACTTAAAGTAAGAGTACATTTTAGTACTGGAATACCTGAAAATTTAATAATCTAGTGTCACAAATGCTTAAAAGTTAAAGACAAAAAAGTTATGCCTTAAAATAACCGTTGACCTACCCAAAACGGACGCCTATGACCGGTACTAGAAATTCGCAATTGATGGAATCGATTCATCTCTGGAGGATAAATAAGCATACCAGTTTTTGTTTTTCTAAATAGAAGCGTTCTGGAGGAATTTAAGAAAAAATTAATACAAGACGCCATCTTCAAAGAACTCTAGCTCCCTTAGGAAGCATTTTCGGACTAGGTGAATTTGGGTTTAATTGTCTTAAAATTATCAGAGGAATCTCCGGTCTTCGTTTGTCAGGAGAGTTTCTGGACACCCTGTATATATATATATGTCAGCATTTCATTAGTAGTTTAAAATAACATGATTTATTTAATTGTAACTGTCAATTTTTTTTATAATATTTATTTCGAAACAAATTTGTATTAAAAGCAATTTTGTTCATACGTATTCCAGTAAACTGGCGGACAAAAAAACTGTCTAGCTCATTTACATTTTGTAGATTAACATGCAGATCCTAGAACTTTCTTAAATATCTTGACATAGTTTCAAAATGGCGACAGCGTAAACAATAGCCTCAAGGTCATGAAAAATGAACCCTAAAATATCAAAGGCACGCGGATTTTGTCCTTTCTGTTATTCTGTGATAATGTTTAAATGTTTATTTTGGGAGTAAAAAAACATTACATCACTTATTAATGTGCAGCCATTTTTAAGAAGTGTTTTTATTTTTCAGGTACTCCGGCAATGGTTAGACCTGCTGTTTCTTTTACAACTACTCTGCCTACTTGTAAGTATAATCTTTTTTATATTCTATATTTAAACCCTGTACCAGAGAAACTAGAAAAATTGTTATTACACGTTTGTTTCATACTTCAAAACGCTTTTGCAATAGTTTTTGTTATTTAAAAGCGATTTTTTTTTGGAGGATCTCAAGAAATGTGAGTGTCTCATGACTTTAATAATTTTAAAAAGTTAATTGACAGGTTTCAACATAGTTAAATTACAAATGTTCCTACTTTTTAAGACTAAATTTTGGGTGATTTGTTAAAAAAAGTTTTTATTTTTCAGATACTTCAGGATGTCGTACACATGTTTCTCTTCCTACATCTTTTCCTACTGGTGAGTTTTGCATTTTCAGTATTTAAAAAAATTAAATTGCACCATTAAAATATGTATGGTTTGAAAATTTGTTTATTTCTGGGACCACTTGCCAAAGTCTGACTTATCTTGCTCTTTGTACTGTATTTCATAACTTTCAAATAAATTTTTAAATTTAAAAATGATTAGTTACGATTGCGTCAAAGTTTAGCTGGTATTGAGTGTATTTAGGAGAACCAACGTTATATTTATAACCAGCTTATAGCGCAGTAGTAAGTCACTATTACTTGCTTTCCGGTGGTTTTCCATCTCGTTTAACTGGAATTCTAAGCAAATATCTTAAGGGATTCCATAGGCGCGGGCGTAATAATAACATTGCCTGTCAAGACCCTCTGTAATTGAACAGCGTTAAGCTGTTCCCCAGCCTGCAGCCGAAAAACATTTTACTCTACCCACATATCTGAGGGTATGAGCTACTAGGTGGCACATGGCTGATATTACGGTATTGGTACACATCATAGAACGGTATTTACTACAAGTTCTATAATATAATTTATTGTTATTGGTTTTTCTTTTTGTTATTTTCATGTTTCTCTAGATTATAGAAGTGTTTAATCAGCGATTCGAATTTATTCTATTTGTACAAATTTATGGACTATACTACATGTGTTGAGTATTATTGATCGTCACATTAATTCATGGATTTTGGATGACATTCTAATGATTTGAGACCATTACAGAACTGATGGAGTGTAATTCCGCTAACTGATATACAGGGCAATCCAAATTAAGTGTTCACCATTGGTAACTTTGTTATTATTAAAGATACAAGATTGTTTAAATTAGCAAACTAGTAGTACTTTTAACGCTCTTCAAGATGGAAGAATTAAAAAAAACAAATGAGCAGCGCGTTTTCGAATTTTCCAGAAAAATATGTTTTTTTCAAATGGAAACCCCTGTATATTATATCATTTTCTGTTAGAAATTCAATTTTTAAACAAAAAATCTTATAAGAACTTTTTTACTGGGATTAAAAACACTTGAGTTATAATGTATAAACAAAAACAGCTAAATAATTTTTATAAACTTTATTTTATACATTAACATATCATTAAAAGAAAATAAAAATCACTGATTTTTTCATAGAAGATGTTCAAAAATACCACCTTGTTGTTCAATACATTTTTGAACACGTTTCTGAACTTGTCGAACTGCTTTTAGTATGGTCCTACCATCTATTTGGTTTATCTTTTCACTAACTGCAATTTTTAGGGCGTTTACGTTTTCGTACCTTTGCTTATAAATCTTTGTCTTTAAATAACCCCATAAAAAAAAATCAAGCGGTGTTAAATCTGGCGATCGGGGAGGCCACTGAATAGGACCATTTGTTCCTATCCATGAATTGTTAAAAATAGTATTTAAAATTTGATGAGTACCTCTGTAGTTGTGCGCAGGTGCGCCATCCTGCTGAAAATGCAGATTCTGTCTATGGATCAATATCGTCTAAGAAATTATTCAAAATTTCAGTCAAAAATTCTATGTACCTTTCACCAGTTAGAGTGCCATCATAAAAGAAAGGACCAACAATCCTTGAACCAATTAAACCGCACCAAACATTAAAACTGTAACGGACTTGCGGGCGTCTTGGATGTACTAAAAGAAGATTTTCCTTTGACCAGTAATGATGATTTTTTGTATTGTACATTCCAGAATTTGAGAAATTTGATTCATCGGTCCATAAAATATAACGAAAGTTGTTTACATTTTGGCGACAAAAGTTAAGATACCAGTGGCAAAAAAACATTCTTCTCTCTGGATCCCCTGGCAAGAAAACTTGAACTGGTTTGTACTTATAAGGAATGAATTTGTGTTTCTTCAGAATCCTATGCACAGTACGTACCGTGACTCAAATCAGATTCCTTGATAATATCTAGTATGGAATTCTCACGGTTGGCCTCAAAATATGCAAGAACTAGAATTTCCGTGGCCTCGCTTATTATAAAAGTCCTTCTTGTTCTTGTTTTGGCAAAAACACTCTCATTGCCTCTAAATTTTCGGTAGTCTCAGAAAAAATTGCTCATTTGGTTGTGTTCAGAGTGGATATAATTCAGCGTAGTGTTCTTTTGCCCTCCTAGCGGATTTTCTGCACACTAAATAAGATTCTAACATATCACACTTTTCTGCATGGGTAAAAATCATTTTTTTGTCAAATTAATAACTAGCAAAATGAAATTTATGAGTGAAAGACTAATAAAACTGTACTAATATTTGACGTTTACTAGAAAGAATTAACGTCGTTATCATAGAAACATAGAAATGCACTTGACTTAGCTGTTTTTGTTTATTCACTATAACTCAAGTATTTTTAATCCCAGTAAAAAATTTCTTATGAGATTTTTTGTTTAAAAATTGAATTTCTAACAGAAAATGATATATTATACAGGGGTTTCCATTTGAAAAAAACATATTTTTCGGGAAAACTCGAAAACGCGCTGCTCTTTTTGTTTTTAATTCTTCCATCTTAAAGAGCGTTAAAAGTACTACTAGTTTGCTAATTTAAACAATCTTGTATCTTTAATAATAACAAAGTTACCAATGGTGAACACTTAATTTGGATTGCCCTGTATATATATATATATATACATATACCTCGTGTCAAATATCATTAAGCATAGGGAATACGTATGAGTACATACGATGTACATATATGTATATGGAAAAGCCGATCCAATGCCGGCGAAGACCGCGACGGCCGGCAACGATTGTCTCCGATTGTTTCGCAAATACAAGTTAGCACTAATCATTTGACCATCGACATATGTACTTGTAATGCGTTCTAAAATAACATTTACGAATTGCAAGGGATTTGCTTTTCTTATTTCATTCAGTAGATGCAGGAAATTTTTAAGCTGTGGTGCGTCGCATAAACAAAAGCGTAATTCTAATAATTTTATTGTACGCGTTCAAACTGTAACGGCCGCAGCTAGACTGAATGCAAAATTTCCAGTCAATGTATATACATATATATATATACATATATACGTTTTTCATTATATAGACGTCCTTGAAATAAAGAGACAACGTATGATAAATGAAAAGATATACTTATATAGAACATAAATACAAAATATTGTGAGACAATTACGAGGCGAACTCCGAAATTCAAAACCCCCTAAAAATTGTATTACGTGACGCCAATGAATTCAAAATATTCAGAATGTGTATAAATAAATGCCTCGCACATACATATGTGCTATGAACTGTGGTTTGGAAATTAGCTATTCCACCATTCACGACAAATCTGTCCAGCTAGGATATTCAGTCGGCTTATTTCCAAAATGGGACTGCTTTCCTCTCAGGGTTCCAATCAGAAAAGTGCAAAATTATTGAATTAGTAAAATAGTTTTTATTGGGCGCCACTCAAAATTCGTTTGAGAAACGTTATGATAATGTCTTTAAGTTACTTATCAAAATGTGTAGAAAGGATTGTTAAATTAAAGAACAATATAAAATTTAAATGAAAATTTAATACAAAAATTTAAAAAAATAATCTTTATAAAGTATAAAGATTAATATTGCCTCATTTAACAATATTATAAAGGTAAAAATAACGCATGGAAATGACAGCATACGTCTAAAAAACCTTAATGACAGCCGATCAAAATGAAAAAAGAATAAATTACAAAGAAACTTTTTAATTTCTCCCAAGAGGACAAAATCAAAATAAACTGATATGACGGCCCGAAGCAAACTCTAACGCATGTGCACCCACATGTAACAAAAAATGCCCTTGAGATACCAAACGTATAAAATTTTACAGTTACAGAATTTTTTTTACTAGAAATTTTAAAAATCCTTTGTTATATATATATCAAATATCTAAGACTAAATCTCAATACGATAATAATAATAATACAATAGAAAAATACAATATTCAATTCATTCAATATAAAAAATATCTTTTAATAATATATTTTACTTACGTAAAAAAAATATATATATATTCGAGACACATGAGTAAGAAAGTGTAAAATATAACAATTACGAGATTAACAAACTGGTATAAATATCGGTAATGAATTAAAACAGCACCAACAACTAATTAAATTTAAAAAAACCCGAAGTTACTTAAAAAAGATAAAAGATAAACCTTTTTATAAACACAACTTTCTTATCTCAGAGTACACTTGTGTCTGAATTATACAGCTAGCAGGCTTCGCATAAAAAAATACAGTATTCAAAATTGTCCACATCTATACAAACGGCTTGCTCCAACTGCGCAAGTCAAATATACATTTGCGTTCAAAATACTAGTACAACTATAAATACATAAATTTTTATAATATTTACGGGGAAAAGTCCACAGCAATATGCTACAGCATATGTTTACATACGTAACAACTGGATGAGATTGGACAATAACAAAACTATTCGTGACATATTTTTTTTTAATGTTTTTTTAAATTTTTTGTCTCGTTTATAAGGTAAAATTTTGGGAAAATATTTTGGATTTACATTTACATATTGTACAAATAGACAATTGAAAATACATACTCGACTATACGAGACGTATTGCCTGAAACACTACGAGATCAAAGGTCGAGTAGTGTTTTTTAGGCAATACGTCGAGTTTCGAGAATTTTCATGTGTTCAGTTGTATACAGGTAGACTATATCATGAAAATAAAAAGAAAAAAAAAGTATTGCGACGGGAATTGAACCCGGCCCCTTGCGTGGCGGGTGAGCATTTTACAGCTAAGCTACCGATACCTCTGGAAAAATATATTTTCCTATAACACTATAAGAAAGTTGTCAATTTCCGACAATTGAGTAGGCATGAAAGTTGACGATTTCATTCATCTGTCAAAACGTATGCTTCCGTTTTTACCGTGTTGGTTTACTATTTTCGATTGTTTCATTAATTAACTTCGCGGAAATATTGCCGAAACGATCCGTGATGACAACTAACTAAATCTGACAATTCAGTACTGTCAAATTATTGAAGTCGAAATCATAGTAATCTAATCGTAGTTTTGAGAGTGAATATACAAGAGTTCGTATATTCGATTATACAAGGGTTCGTGTATTCGATTTACGTCATAATACGTCAATAACCGCTGTAATACATGACAACTACGGAAAATCCTGCATTTTCATTGGTTCATAATTTTAGAATGACATAGTCTATATAATTACATCTTTCCATTTTTCATACGTTGTCTCTTTGTTTCAAGGACAGCCGATATATACGTGTTTCTGTTTGAAGTTGCAAAAGCTGTTTCAAAAAGAACTAAACCAAATCCAAACATTTTCAGCCAAATTTTTTATTCAATGTTTGATGAAAATGTGCGTAAATGGAATGTAAGAATTAAAGCCTGGAATATTAATTTCAATCTGACTTAGATTTTAAAAAATATATTTAAAATATGAAACACAATAGGTGCTCAGGTAATCATTATACTATATTTCAAAGTACAACTCTTTCTCAGCATTTCTGACATTATATTCCTCTATTTCATGACAAAATGCTCAATATTAAAATACTTATAATTAATTAACTCTTCTTCAGATCATTTTATATGAAGTATAAGAAGCACTGGTAGATGAATTATTATTTTTATCGTTACTGTTAAGTTATATATGGAATAAAAGGAAGACAAAATTAGAATTGGAGAAGTTATTGTAGCTAGCTGTTGGCATATCCAAATCATTTACGAAATTTACAAAATATTATTTATTATTATTTATTTATTACCCAACAGAATTGTAATTCCATTTACAGGATATAATCAAAATAAAATTGTAGGTCATAGACGTAACAAGAAGTACTATTAGTAACAAAAAAGTATTATAAATACTAACTTCCTAAATATACAAAATATAAAGAAGCCTAAAGCACAATATTTAAGCTAATAATATGTATGAATATAAACAAAAGTCTGCACAAATGATTAAAAGTATTAAAAACAAAAAAAAAACAAGAACATCCAGGAATTAATTGTCAAGATACATACATATTACAACGAATATTTATCGCAGGTGTCATACAGAAGCCATTTGAAGGTCAACAAACTATAGAAATGTATATTTATATCAGAAGAGACTTGATTATGAAGGAAGTTGAGCCTGGCTACAAAATATCTAAAGAAGGGAGAAGGCATAGAAGCCGTCCACCTTAAACCACATATATTTCAAAAATTGTCGCTGAACTTGCTCAGGTAGACGTTTTTGTGCTTGATAAATGGATACAATATCAAGCTGGCATATTCCAAACGTGATCTAACTAATGAGTTAAATAAGAAAGTCAATACGCTCACGTTAGAAAATTCACCACAGTTACTGATAATAAAACCAAGAGTTTGTATGGCCTGTCTAGACACATTGCTGACATACTCATTGAAGGTCAGTTTCATATCGAAGGTAACGCCCAAGTTTTTAATTGATTCAACACGTCATATACTCATATCCCTAAGTTGGTAATTAAAGTGTATAACATTAAGTCTTTTGGTTCAAAGGTAAATTGTTATTTTTGCACCAAGTCTGTATGTTAACCAGATCGTCCTGTAGTCGAAGACAGTCCGGTTGAGTCGGACGGCTCAATCAATGATGTCACCAATACTTTAATCCACAACAATAATTCCAAGCACGATATCCAAAGTACTATAAACAAACACCTTAACCTAAGACCGCCCAGTTCCGTTTCGCACACACTTCTGCCATTTCTAAAGCCCTTTTATTTTATATACAAGGTGTCACTGACCATATTAGCAAAATTGTTATCAAACATATCATCCAAACTATCTTTAAACCCAATATGTACTGTATTATCGACCCCCTTTTCTGGATCGCAACCATCTAGAAACTCCAGGTGTTTACAGAATTTTGCAGTTTATATATCGGCATTCGGTAAGTGTTCGCGGTCCTGAACACGAGTGTTGTATTAGGATGTTGTGCATAACCCGGTCTACATTTGCTGAACATAAATTATAAAAACTTTAAACTTTACTGATTGTTTTTCGATCAAAGCGAAATTACTATTTTTCTTGTATTCTACTATCGTCAAGTATTATCAATTTTATTACAGTTTTTTCGTGTTGACTTTTGTTTTTAATATTTTGGTTGCGATACAATAAGCATTAGGAGATATAAAAATTGACCTGTTTCAGCGTTTTCGACAAATGTCATTAGTTTTGGAGTTATAGGATTTATTCCATAAGTAATTTCCACATCGACGTTTTTATAATTGTTGTTGTGTTTGGGACGTACAAATCTCAAGAACTGTTGAAAATAGAGTTAACTAGTGTGGATTCATTGAAAGTGTTTTTAAAATACATACTATCTTCTAATTTATAAAAAAAAATAGCATTCCATTAAAAAAAAATGCGTATGACCTCACTAATAGGCGCAGTAATTTAAAACCAGCGCAATTTAAAATAAAAGTTGCCCTGTTTTAGGGTTTTACAAAAATTTCATTCATTCATTT
The DNA here is from genome assembly GCA_935421215.2 of Melolontha melolontha. Lineage (NCBI taxonomy): Eukaryota > Metazoa > Arthropoda > Insecta > Coleoptera > Scarabaeidae > Melolontha > Melolontha melolontha. Next base: position 56,491,948 of record OW285242.1, read on the forward strand.
TGAAATTACCGAATTTATTCCATAAGTGGTTTCCACACAGTATAATATATCCTATAATATCTCTTAATTGTAGGACTAAAAACTAGCTTTTTCATGGCTTAGTATAATTGGATATTATGAAAGTTATCGTAGCATACAGGAACGCTCCCAAAGTTTAATTAGCAACTATGAAGCATTTACGAATGACCAAAATGGAAATGAATTGATTTTATTCGGTCGATATTAGTAAATTATTAGATACGTTGAACAAATGTTTATAATTTCCAAATTTAATAAATGTGAACTAAATAAACTGAATTGTTGTATTAATATAGAATATTTCAAATTGTTCCGTTTATACGCATACACTCATTAATTTTATAATACATGAAGTATAAAATTCGTCAATATCAATATTAAAATACATGATACACATGCCTCAATACGCACAGAACATACAAAACTGACAAATAAATAGCTAATTAACTATTATTTTGTTTGTTTATGACTTTATTATAACAGGTAACGTTACTGCTGCAGTTTCGACATTTAAAAACATGTCATTATCAAAAGTAATCACTAGAGACAGGACGCATCAGGCCGAAATTACGATGGACCATATAAATTGTCCATAACATCGCAGTTATTGAATAGTACTGTCACTGACAAATAAATGTATTTTTTCTTTGTACCTGTCGTCCGAATGAAGCATTTGGTGCATATTCTCGTAAATGGTTTTAGTTACTGTTTCCGCATCAACTGCATTTATAATTTATTATAAATACAGTTATATGTAATAGTTGGATGTAGTACACCAGCTACAACATTTACCACACAGCGTCCTGTATATACACGAGGGGAGGTCCAGAAGTTCGTGGAATGGAGGGGATGGAGTGGGGATAGGGGCGCTCGGTAGGTGTCATTCTGATTGGCGACTCATCATTAGTGTATAAGTTAAGTTGCAGCTCTACAGCGTCAGTCGTTTACGAATAGTTGCCTGCTAAACAAGTCAATCCGAAAGATAACTGAAACTATGGAGAAAATTGAACACCGTGCTGTGATAAAGTTCCTTACAAAGCAATGAAAGAACGCTCAAACCATATTGAATGAAATGGAAACCGTTTATGGGGAACAGTGCCCTAGTAAATCAATGATTTGTAAGTGGCATGCTCTTTTTAAACATGGTCGGGAGTCGATTGAAGACGACGGCCAGTTGAGGCCACACATCAGACATCGTCGAAAAAGTGGAAAAAATTGTACTGGAAGATGCCCGTTTGAAGAAAAAACAATTATCTGCATTAGTTGGAGTATCAGATACCACCATTTTGCGTATCCTACATGACCACCTGGGTATGACAAAAGTCAGTGCAAGATGGGTACCGAGAATGCTCACGCCGCTGCAGAAACAGCAGCGCGTCGATGCGTCCAAACAATTTTTGGAGCTGTGTGGAGACGAACCTGCACAGATTTTGGAGCGGATTGTTACCGGAGATGAAACATGGGTTCATCACTTTGAGCCTGAGTCCAAACAGGAGTCCATGCAATGGCATAAAAAGGGGACACCACCGCCAAAGAAATTCAAGGTGTCAGAATCGGCTGGAAAGTTGATGACTACTGTTTTTTGGGATTGTGAGGGGATATTATTGATTGTATCCAAAGAAAAAGGAAGGAGCATAACCGGAGAATATTACGCAGCGATATTAGAAAAATTAAAGGAGGCCATCAAGGAAAAACGTCGAGGAAAATTGACCAAGGGTGTGTTGCTCTTGCAAGACAATGCGCCAGTTCACAAGAGCAGAGTTGCAATGGCTGCTCTGCACAAGCATGGCTTTCAATCAATAGTCCATCCACCCTACAGTCCAGACCTGGCACCTAGTGACTTTTATTTGTTTCCCAATTTAAAAAAAGACTTTCGTGGAAGAAAGTTTTCCGACGACAATGAGGTAAAGGAGGCAATTTTGGTCCATTTTGAGGCGAAAGATACAAAATATTTTTATGATGGTTTAGAAAAATTAATTCATAGATCTAATAAATGTATTGTGCTTAAGGGTGATTATATTGAAAAGGAAAAATAGATTTATTGTTTCATTTTATTTACAACCCTTTCATTCCACGAACTTCTGGACCTCCCCTCGTATATATATCAACAGTTTCGTCGGTACCAGAGACCAACGAGACCGGCAACTATATAACAAAAATTTGTCTTAGTGAAATGGAAGATCATTACATACTTCTCTAATAATTGGGCAGTCAATTGAAGATGTAGAACGAGAGGCCGCATTCAACCGCCAAAATTTAAGTTTGATTTTCTAGTTTATTTTCGTATTTATTTTTTATGTTCATACGAAATGTTCACATTTACATTTTCAGCAATTTGGTCATGTTTACTACATAAAGAAAAGATACAGAAAATATATAAACATATCGTACAAACATTGGTATTTTTCTTTAGTGGTACACTTTACTATGTTCAATGAAATAATTGGGAATAGTTCACATAAAATTTACTTTATTATAACTACATATATACAATTCTAAATATCTAAAATAATATGCAATAATATAGACATACGAAAATTAATATCTTTAATATCGATAATGGTATAAAATATACATATTTTAGAAGTACAATAAAAGAAACATATTTTCTTAATAAGTTATTGATGATTTAATTTTTTTAATTTTCTTGTAGTATTTTCGTTCCGTAAATTCCTTACTAACCTTGTGCAGTACCAAGCAAGTCCTATTTGACACAAACCATCTATTATAGAGCATCAAATAGAATGATAATGCTGTGTGCAAGACATCCACGAAAAATCTAGTTCAATTATGAAGCCAATACCTCGATTTTTTACTTCGATCTCCTACCTTTTGTAAGACGCCTTCACACAACGTAGTTGAAACAGTAACGATTGTGCACTTGATGGTATTTCTGTCAAATAAATAAAATAATTAAACATATAAAAAAAGGGGAAGAAAAATTTACCTTTAAAATATATCTTTGATCATCGAAGACTCATTTAAGTTTAATTTTGATATATTTTTGATCGTACGGCCTCTTTTTTCACCGTATTCTTAAATTCCTAATACTTCCTATGAGAAATTTTAAACCCTTTACTTCCAAACCAAGTCTTGGATCAAAAACATGGATGCCTAAATATTAGTTGTTTTGTTATACATTCATTTATTACTGACTTTTAAGGATTTCTTGGTAAATAATATAATTTTTCCACATCCATATCTCCTTTGCCGCACATGATATACAAAATTTTGGAGCCATTTCCAAATAATTCATATGCTGAAAAGAAAATGTACTTGTAGCATAATTAAAAGCGTCAATGAGAGTAATTAAATATTTTTTTAAGAACTTGTTAATTTTGGGTAAACAAAGCATTCTTGAGTAAAACAATATGGCGTGGCGTATGATGCAATTTCTTGTAAATCCAACTCTTTTTAACAGCAAAGAAAAAACACTATACCCAGCCCAGAAATGAACTGATCTGGTTAATACTTGGTTGTATAATAAATATTTCAATAACTCAATTCAAATCCCTATATTTATTATAATTCTAAACGATAAGAAACATATATACACATATACAATATGATCATTTATATTTACCCTCTAGCAAGCCATGAAATTATTTCTTGAAAATATCGTGTTGGTAGTGACAAATAAAATACACCTGTCATTATGTGTATGTTCTGATAAATAAAACTCATCTGTCATTAATGTATTTATTAATTGACACTTAAAAATGTTTACAATAAATCAGAAAGTTTTGCTGATCGAATCATACTTTAGGAATGGTGTAAAATTAGAAAATGGAGAATGGTCGTACTCCTTGCAGCCTTGTATAGAAGAATTTCGGGCAGAATTTCCAAATTTTCCAACAACATATGACAGTTTGCGGCAATTAATTCAAAAGTCAGTGGTTAAATTCCGTGAAACAGGGTCTGTGTCTCGAAAACCAGGTGCTGGTAGACCACTAAAGCGGACAGTTGAAAATATAGCAGATGTTGAGGGACGAATAAATCAATCACCTAAGAAATCGATTCGTAAGCTTTCACAACAAACACAACTGTCATATGGGACCTGCCAGAGAATCCTTAAAAAAGTCTTACAAAAATTTCCATACAAATTTCATTGCGTGCAAGAGCTTTTACCAATCGATCATGTAACCAGAGTTAATTACTGTCAGTGGTTCTTAGGTACGATTAATAACGATGACGTTCTTGACAAATCCTTCTGGTCCGATGAAGCATGGTTTCATTTATCAGGATATATAAATAAACAAACAATGCGCATCTGGTCTAGTGAAAATCCACATGAAATTCTTGAAACACCCTTGCATTCACAAAAAATAGGCGTTTGGCTTGCTGTTTCTCGTAGACGGATTATTGGTCCAATATTCTTTAATAATACGGTAAATGCAGAACGATATCGTAATAATTTATTGCTACCATTTGTAAATCAATTACATGATGATGAGCTCCGCGAGGGATATTTCCAGCAAGATAATGCAACAGCCCATAAGACAAGAGAAACTATGGAATTATTGCATGAATTCTTTGATAATCGAATAGTAGACTTTCCACCACGATCTCCGGATTTAACAATTATGGACTATTTTATTTATCCACATCTAAAAAATAGAGTATTTACGAATCGTCCACATACAATTGAAGAACTAATGCTATCCGAAATGTCTGTGAGGAAATTACACCACATAATTTAAGGAATGCCTTCAATAATATGAGACGAAGAGTTGCGCTATGCATAGAAAATGAAGGAGCTCACTTTGAACATTTATTGCAGCTGTTTTTATTATTAAACTTTTTATTTTTTCAACTGAAACGTTTGTATGTAATTATTTGTCAAAATGACAAAACCTAATCTGTCATTATAAAAGTAACCTATATCACACACACGCTGCAAAATAAGTTAACTTAAATTATGGTACCAACTTAAGTTTAAAAAAGAAAAATGTCATTGCCTTCTAGAGGGTAGAAATATATGATCATATGGTATAAAAACCACGAAAATAACATAAATTGAAATTGTAGAAAATTCCAAAATCGTACTACTTACTCAATTGATAGCGATTAAGACACGAAATTGTACGATTACAGAGCCCTCTTCAATTGTGCCGATAAGGATGAAAAAAGTACATATTTTCAATCACAGATAAGGATAGAAAATCGGATTAAATTTCCAATGATGTTGCTGGTCTCGTTAGTCTCTGGTGGGTACTTGATAGCTTCTAATGCGTTCTACTGCTTTCGTGTAGCACTTATAAACATAATATTATCATAATATCATCAGGAACATTTCGACCACTATATTTTTGGAGAAATGTTTTGAAGGTGGGATTGTTAAGTTTATTTAATGGGATATTTGCCGCAATTAAGGTTTCACAGAGTTCTTCGTTAGAATTGTCAGATTCTAACGGGTATAATTTCTGTGTGTGTTTGCGATACTAAGTGACGTTTTACGTGCGATTTCTTGGAATTTTTTTAATGATATTTTACAGACGTTGCAATACATTTCGGAATCACTGGCAATGTTCATACAATCAGTATGAACCTTAATCCAACTCGCCATTGTTTCACGATGCCATTCTCGACGTTGTTCCATATCATATCTGAAAAAGTAACTAAATTAATGTTCTAGATCTAAATAAATGAAAATTAAAAATGTATGCGTATGTTATTGAAACTTAAACGAAATTCACTGAACACTTACGTCAAAATAATTGGGAGAAATAGATTCGATGAAACGATATTAAACAGGATCCATTACAAAAATTACGAAGTATGTAATTAACAGTTACAATGAAAAAAGAAACAAACTCACCGTACTTTATTTATCTTACGAAATATAAACTAATAAATAAAATAAATTATAAAAACTTCTCATGATTCTATCTACGCCCATGAGGAAAGGAATTTAACTGTTATATTTAGGTAATTGCGTCACAATTCAACGACAAAAAACATTCGGTCAACCGAATGAATAGTGCTGTTCAATAACTGCGTGTTGTACTTAGCGATGTTATAGACTATTTAGATGGTCCATCGTAATTAAGTTAGAGCCTTGTGGAACTCGAGAAGTGGCAATGTAAGATGTTAAAAAATATCCGTTGTTGAATACACGTTGAGGCCTATTATGTAGGGACGAAGTTAAAAAGTCAAAATATTAAATGAAATGTCCTTACTTTTGTTAAGATTAAAATTTACATCACATGTTAATGCGCAACATATTTTGTGAAGATTATTTACTTTTTCAGGTACTGCAGCTCACATTACTCCTGTTTCAATTGCTACAACTTTGGGCACTGGTAAGTATTACTATTTTTCTTTTACTTAGAAAGAGGCGAGATTCAACCATAACAATACAAAAACGTTTTTTAATAATATCAAAAATATTATTAAAAATTGAAGTGGACAATACAATGCAAGTGAAAATTGCTATCTAGTCATGCAAACACGTGTTTCCTTCTATTATAAACTCGCTAGTGCATGATGCTGGGATAGACAACTTTCACAACTCCTTTATTGCATACAGTGAAGTCATAAAACACAGGATGAAAGAAGCCTCAGTGCTGTTCATTGATTAATGTTAACATCACGAACGCTATAGCAACCAGCTGATTTTTGATATTGAAAATGTTTTTGTTTTATACAAATGGTGAGATTTTACCTATTCAAGTATGTTTCAAATTGTTTTTGTTATATTAATAATCTTTATTAGTATTCAAACTCGAATTTATAATTATTATACACATTGCCAAAAAGAAATAAATAAAAATACAACACCTGTAGACTAAATAACTACAGACTAAATAAGAACAGTTCACTCAATACAAGTTAAAAGAATTCATTGACATTATGCAGGGTCTGCTAAATCAAATATTTTGTGTTTTTTTCTTGACTTTAGCACCATCGTATTTTAGGTCTGGAAATTTTCCGATAAATTTGCCTACACTGTCCGCGCATGGCAGCCTATTACGATTTAGTTTTACACTCATAATTACGCTACAATGCAATATTAGATATCCATGGCTATCAACGCAATAAAAACCCGTACCTAACTAATCTTAGGGCCGATTGTACAAAAGGACGTTCAACGCTGAATGTAGTTCTTCCATAGTTCAACGGGCATATCCGAATTGCGGTAAGAATTTTTATAGGTATAATTGTAATTAAGGCAGGTATATAATGTGGCTGAACTGCGGTCAAGACCTTTTCTCTTAATTCTCTCATTTGTTATCCTTAATCCTCAAATTGCAATGTCATTTGTAATGTAATTTACATACAGTTTAACGAAGTACATTTTAATTTGTTTTCTTATATTAGTTTAGTTTATTTGGAAGTTTCTTAGGGTTAACATGGATTTTTAAGTGACGTATTTTAGTTTAATAAACTACATATAAATTTGAATAAATTGTTTTATTTCAATAAAATGTACATTAGAAAATTGTAATTTTGTAAATGATTTTGATTGTATAATTTTTTTAAATATCTTGTATTCTAGTTTAACAAAGTACATATAAATTTGAATAAATTCTTTTATTTGAATAAAGTATACATTAGCTAATAAAACCATTAAGATTTTTACCGCAGTTCGGTACTCGTTATTTAAAGCCCAGGTAAACAGAAAAATTTTTACCGCAGTTCGGTCGCCCCTTAAAATTTTACCGCAGTTCGGACGCACCGAGTTCAACACATGTTGAACTATCAATAAACTGACGTCCAGCGTTGAGCGTCTTTTGTACAATCGGCCCTTAGTACATTTTACAAAACGTCCGATAAACGTTGGTGACGGCCTCGACTAGCCGGAGGCATCTGTACTTCGCCTTAGTCGTGACTTAAATAGCTGCAGAAAAAGGTTTATAGAAGGTTTTCGTAATAGCTAGATATTGAAAAGAGATATCTTTGTATACATAAACTATATCTAGTGCAAAATATTAAATAAAATCTTCCTATTTTGTAAAAATTAAAATTTATATACATAATTCCCTAATACATACGAGTTTGTTGCAAGTTTTTTTTTTTTTCAGGCAGTTCAAACAATATTGCATGTGTTGCGCCTCGCCCTACAACTTTGCACTTTGGTAAGTATTACTATTTAATATTCTACATTTAATCCATTTGCGAAAGTAATTAGAAGAGACGTGATATTCGACTATTAGAATTTGCCTACACATGGACAACTTCTAATGTTTTTCTTAAATTACTTTCCAAATTTCGACTTGAATTATTATTTGTACTGCATTCAATAACAGGTTTGCAAAATGTTTTAATTTAAAAGGTATTTCTTTGAAGGCTACCGAGAAAAGTAAAAAAGGATAACAAACAGGTTTCATTGTAGCCAATTAATGAACAGAATTGTTGTAGAGTATTGTAGACAAACCATGTATAGTTCGGATGCGTCTTGTTAGAATATTTATAAAATAAATGAAATTTACATTAGTTGTTAACGCGCAATCATGTTTCTTGAGAGTGTTTTTACTTTTCAGGTAGTTCAACCAGTGCTACACCTATTGCTCCTCGTCCAGTAGCTTTGCCCGTTGGTAAGTATTACTACTTAATATTTTGCATTTAATCAATTTACGAAAGTAACTGAGAGAAGTGCAATTTGACTATTAGAATATGTATATATAAAAATTTATATAACTGTCAGTAAAATGTTTCTCGAACTATTTATCAAATTTCGACTTGACTCACATTTTGTATGGCATCTAAAACAGATTTCTAGCGGCTTTTTAATTTAAAAGGTTTTTTTTTTTGGAGCCTAACGAGGTAGGGGTTTCATGACTCGAGATTTTAATAACTGCAGAAAAAGCTTAGTAGGCAGGTTTTATTGTAGCCATGGCCAATTAATGTACATACTTCTAAGCAAAGCATATTTATTTCAAATACGACCAAAGAACATTTACGTTTAATGTTAATCCGCAATTAAGTTTCTTGAAAAGTGTTTTTATTTTTCAGGTAGTTCAACCAGCGTTAAACATATTTTTTCTCTTCCTACAACTTTGCCCATGGGTAAGTATTAATTTTTCTATATTTTGTATTTAATTCGTTCGGAAATTAACTAAATGTTTATTATATTTTTTCCGAAGATTATAAGAAATGTATGTTTTATGACTTCAATAGTATAATAATATAATAATAAAATAATTGACGGTTTTAATAACGGCGAGTTAATGATAAAAATGAAGAGATGTTATGAACACAAATCATATCTAACCTGGCTTGTAGGCTTTCGCGATTCCAGTCCGGAACCCCAGCAATAATAGCAATAATAAATCATGTTTAGTTTTAATTCGACTTAATACTAAAAATCTACAAAATATAGGAAATGTTTCTATTTTACTAAAATTAAAATTACCTTCTTTTCTTAACATTTTTTTAAACTATATATTTTTATTTTTCAGGTACTCCAGCCAACATTCCACCTGTCGTTTCTTTTCCTACTGCATTGCCTACGGGTATGTATTTCATCCATTTGCGATATTAACTAGAAAAAAGTGAGATTTGACCATACAATTATGCATATATCGAAGGTTTATTTAGCCGTCGCAGATGTATTTATTTCTGCTACCATTTATGCCATTTCGACTTGTGTTACTGTTTTCATATTCTTAAGCGGTTTTGTATTGACTATTTAGTAATAGTAATCCCAATTGACAGGGACTGTGACTTCAAATCTGAAACAGAAAGAAATCCTTAATCACAATAAAAATCAGTAACTCGTATTTCGACAACTAAGTTGCTATCTTCAGTAGTATCTTCTTAAATAGAAAATTAGTGTTAAATACAGCGTCTTTAGTTAAGGTATAACCTTTGAAGATATGTTTTTCACCAAATCACCAGAGAGATAACACTCCACCACTTTACCAAATCACCGGATGTAAAACTGGTGATTAAGACTATTTTTCTTTTGCAGATTGTTCTACTGAAGATGATAACTTAGTTACTGAGGCACGTATTTAGAGTTTGATTTTTATTATGGTTAGGGATTTTTCTTGCTTCTCTCTGTTTCACAATAATAATCATAAAATAATAACAATTTTTGCTTTATCAGCCTAAACAGCTTGACGCTAACTACACGAGGCATTATTATTACGGTCATGTTCCTGGGGCGACTATACTTATTCGGCTGTCGGTATTCACCTTAAATGGGAAGGAAAACCACGTAAATTTTCTCAGAGCGCAAGCCCCAGGTCCGATATCGGGAACTCGGGCACTATATGTCAATAACTTATCATACGCTATCGCCCAGTTATTTAATTTAATATCGAGTATCTTTTTTCTTAATTTGACGAAGAAGCTGCGAATCTCATGACGTTATCGCTTTAAGAATTTAATTCACAACTATTTAATGAAATTCTGCGATTATCTCGTTATTGTTCAATAAAAAATTGTGTCGAATAAATAGAACACTTACAGTTAGAATTATGCCCTTGCGGCCACATAGCATGTCTAATTCAAATATGTTTTAATTAATTTTAAACGGATTACTTTGTTAAAATTAAAATTAATGTCATTTGTTAATGTGGAACAATTTTTTTAAGGAATATTTTTATTTTTCAGGTAAATCATCGGCCAACGTTACCCCTGTTTCTTTTGCCAATGCTTTACCTACTCGTAAGTATTTTATCAGTTTCTGTAATTGCATCCATTTACGAGATTAACTAGGAAAAAATGAGATTAGATCTTTACCGTATACACACATTTTCTCCAACAAATACTGGGAATTATTCAATAAAACACAAAATATTAATTTAATCGTTCAAATGTATTTTTATTAACACTGGTTTACAGTGTATCTGGGATTTAAATACAAGCATGTGCCAGTGTTTTATACATGTTTACTAATTACAAAAAAGTCCGTTTGTTTCTATCACGTAAAGATTTTTTACAATTTAGTAACAAAATATTACCAAGATATGCAAAAATCTGTACATAACTACATTTTCAGCCACGGTTTACAAGCTTTATACCCCTGTATTCGTAATCCTATTAAATATTTGTCCCAAGTACAGCGGCATGTGTATGTTTAAACTTGTCTGAGTGTACGCTAAGTGGAACATCCCTTTTGCGGTCACAGTACTCGTGCAAACACCGTCGTGAGCTGTTAGTTTTTGTGTTAGTATGTGTTTTGTGTTAGTATGACAAGCAGAAAGTGTATAAACAGCCAGGACATATTTTGTTATATACGTTATTGTTTTGTTCCTGTTAAGCCGAGGCGACATATTACCTATTTTGAAAGAAAATCGTATTATGCTTACTTCGATATATACCTAGGTGAGCAGAATAAATCATGGGCAACGCATAAAGTATGCCATACATGTGTTGAATATATTAGAAAATGGAGTCCTTGTCACTTGTTATTCCTATGCTGTGGCGCTAACCAATAAGCCACGTCAAAATCAAGACTATGTAGAGACATAAAAGTGTTATGTATGTTGTTAGGTCAACAGGCTGGGTACACTAAAATGCCTAAAAGTGCTTCATTTGTGAATGGGATATTAGAGCTAGAACGCTGCATTTGACAAAGACGCAATGGCCTCTGCAGTAAAATCTTACACCAGGGTTAAAAAATATTGTGCACAAAAGTTTTCAGAAGTCAGATAATATACTTTTACTCCCCATTACATATAAAATTAGATATAATGAAGCAATTTGTAAAAGCATTGAATAAGGATGGAAACTGCTACCTTTGTTGTAAATTTCCCGATTTGTCTGACGCAAAACTTAAAGAGCGCATCTTCATTGGTCCCCAAATTAGAAAATTGGCTTTGGACAGTCACTTTAAAACTACGATGGCTGTCGTTGAAAGAGAAGTCTGGATTGACTTCGAAAGTGTATTGGAAAACTTTCTAGGAAATCATAAATCACATGATTGTGAAAAAGTTGTTCAAAACATACTCAAAAGCTTCGCGATTAGGTTACAATATGAGCATCAAAATTAAATTTTACATGCCCATCTTGATTTTTTCTCGAAAATCTTGGACAAATGAGAGAAAAGCAGGGGAGAGGTTCCATCAGGACCAGTCTTTCCTTTCAATTGAACCTATCTTCATTTTCGTTTATTCAATAATTTTTTTTTTGTATAACTAGGTCATTAAAACAAATATGCAAATACAGCTTTATAAAAGAAACGTACCTTTTCGTAATTTCTAGTTTTATTTATTAGTTTATAACACAGTCATATTATTCATATTCACAACTTCAAGTTAAACGTAAAAATACAAACCTTTATTATTTCGATCTGTGTTACGCATAGATGTTGAAATATGCTGATTGAACGGTAGTAGAGATTTATTTCCATTGATGAAAGAGCCTATGGTCAGTAAACAGATGTGATATTATTTTCTTGGAGCTGAGAAAGATACGGACAATAAATTAATAAAACAAGACGAAAGTTTTCATAGTATAAAACGTAAATGGTTATGTATACCGTTATAATTTTTAAAACTGGAAGAAGTAAGGCCATACAAATTTTGTTTTAATGATACAAAGGAAAACATACCCTTTTTTATATATAAGGATAAAGCACCAATATTCTCGTAAATTTCTTTACTAGTGCGGGGCCCTGAAATTTGTTTATAAAATGACGAGAAAATAATTTCAACACCTGTAGACAAAAAAGAACTTGCCATAGGCAAATTAATAAAATTCTATACTAATTATTGCGAAGATTAAAATGAGGTGTTTCTGTGTACATAAAACATTCTCAGTTCAAATACAATTTAATAAAAGATAATGTATAAAATATTAGATGGAATGCTAGCATTTTATTAAGCTTAAAATTTACATCAATTTTAAATATTCAGCAATTTTTTTGAAAGACAGTTTTATTTTTCAGGTACCATTACTGCCCCTGTCGCTTTTATACCTAATGCTCCACCTTATAGTAAGTATTGTTTTTGGAATTCTGTATTTAATCCATTTACGAGAGTAATTAGAAAGGAAATGAGTTTGAACTGTTAGAATATTCAATATATTCTTGGTTTGCGTTTATTTGGGCGTTTCAAATTTAGAAATGATTTTGTTAATTCATTATAAAAATAAAATGTTGGTTTAATGGGTAGTTCACTAGACTATGAATCTGATGAACTGGGTTGTTTCGGTCCAAACTCAACTCAGCCTGACAAAAATAAGTACCTGTAGGTAAAACTCGGGGGTTATAATAGGCGGTCGATGTGTAGCGCTAGCCACGTTACCATCCTATTGTACCGAACGGTTCAAGTCGAAACAAGCCTACCATGTTACACTACGGGCCTGCAAGGCTTGTTGCGGCGACTATTATTAATATAAAAAAATAAAACAAGAAACTGTTTCACAAAACGTTTCGTAGTTTCATTAACAAAATTTTCAAGTACCCCTGTGTATGTATGTGCATACTCTGCTTTTCTTGTAAGTACATTATGGTACCATGTGTAGCAAGAGGCACTTTTAAGTTTCCAACCTGCATCGAATACTTTTCAGGCTTAAATTGCTCCATCGTGTTATATACGACTGCGTCGAGTCGAGCGTAAATTTGCACGATCAAATAAATACGGAATATGTCTATTATATAGATACACGTATTTGAAAAAAATAATTTCAAGGGAAGAGAGAACTATTATTCGGAAATATATATTACTACAATTATGTATAAATAAGTACACTCAAACAAAGAATATATTTAATCGAAAAATTAAATTATTATTCTAAAGAAATTGCGGGTAAAGGATTGAATCTGCACCAGTAATGAGTATATCTTTCATTATCGATCACTTCTCAAACTTGACGACATGGTCTCAATAAGCCTCTGGCAATATTGTATATCAACAGTTTCCCAAGCAGTCTGTATATTGGTCCAAAGTTCTTCCGCTGTACGAGGATTATTATGTATAGTTTATTTGTGCTTTTACATACTCCCATGCGTTTTCTATGGGGTTCAAATTTGGGCTACGAGAAGGCCACTAGCAAATTGTTATCGGTTATCCATTTTTGAACGATACGCGGGATAATTATCTTGCTGTAAGATGCAGCTTTCTTCATGAAGTAAAGTTACTGTTGGAAGCATTATATTGAAAAGAATATTACGATATTAATCGCTATTCAAGTTAGTTTCTATGCGCCATATTACTCCCAGGCCAGCATGAGATATCCCCTTACTTTCACGCTGAATCGACCACTAAATGAACGCTGCACAACATTTTCTCGTTGCAATCTTGTATTTTTGCATCTGTAAATCCCCATTTTATTATTTGAAAATAATTGAAATGCAGATTTATCGGTAGATATCATTGATTGACAAACGTTTTCATTTACTCATATACATTAGTATATACTGACTTTGCCAAGGCATTTGATCGAGTGAATCACGCTGTCTTGCCAGCTAACTTGGCGAGTTTTGGATTTAGTAAACCGCTGGTTGACTTTTTAGCTTCGTACCTGCATAATAAGCCTCAACGTGTATTCTACAACGGATATTCAACAACACCTTACATTGCCACTTCTGGAGTTCTTTTATTATTTTCATTAACAATCTCTCAGACCAGATCGAGTCTAATAACTTTTTCTTTACCGATGACCTGAAGTTGTTTTCTCGAGTCTTTGACTCGAAGGATTTGTCTCCGACTACAGGCTGATCTGGTTAATATACAGACTTGGTGCAAAAATAATCATTTACCTTTGAACTCCGTTAAGTGTAAGATTTTATCTTTCATCAAAAAACTTAATGTTATACACTTTAATTACCAACTTGGGGACATGAGTATAACACGTGTTGATTCAATTAAAGACTTGAGCCTTACCTTCGATATAAAACTGACCTTCAATAAGCATATCGGCAATGTGTCTAAGCAGGCCACACAAACCCTTGGATTTATTATCCGTAATTCTGAATTTTCTAACGTGAGTGTATTTAATTTCCTTGTTTAACTCATTAGTCAGATCACGTTTGAAATATGCCAGCTTGATATGGTATCCATTTTATCAAGCACAAAAAGTCTACCTGAGTAAGTTCAGCGACGATTTTTGAAATACATGTGGCTTAAGGTGGATGGCGTCTATCCTTTGATCACATTCAACTCCTTTCTCGTTTCAACGTGCCTTCTCTCTCCTTTAGACGTTTTGTAGCCAGCCTCAACTTCCTTCATAGGCTTCTTCACAACGAAGTTGACTGCACAACGCTATTATCTTACTTTAATTTTCTTGTCCCACTATTCTTCACACGTCCTTCCCGTTATTTCCATCTCCCTTCTCCTCGAACCAACGTGTTGATCAGGTCTCCTGTCTATGTTATGAGCAGCAACTTCAATCAGTTTTTTTCTGATGTGGATATACATTTCTATAGTTTGTTGACCTTTATGACACCTGAGATATATATTCGTTCTAGTATTTATCTTGCTTTAATTAATTACTGGATGTTCTTGTTATTTGTTTTTATTACTTTTGTTCACATTACATATTTTTGTTTATAGTCATATATCTCATTAGTTTCAATCTTGTTTATTGTTTTATGCGTTTTTATATTTAGAGGAAATCATGTTTTTTTTTTATTTGTTACTGTAAGTATATTTTTATTTTATCCTGTAAGTGGAATTATAATTCTATTGGGTAAAAATAAATAAATAAATTTCTTTGAAAATAATTTCTCTCGCGAAATTCAATCTTTCTTATCTATCTGCATCTATCAATTTCGGGTTTATCGCAGCTCTGATATTTAATATTCTCTTTTTTGCTAGTGGTCTTATAACTGTCCTTACGCTACCTGGAAATTCTGTGATTCTAATTGAAGTACGACAATCAGTGAAAGCATTTGCTTGAAAGTACCTTGCCAAAGCGCGGTCTTGCTGATTTGTTGATACATTTGATCGCAATGCACCTAATTGTCTTTATATAGTATGATGATTATTCCATTTACTAAGTAATTTATTAATGCAGGTGTGGTTTACACCTAGTTCCTTTGCTACACTTCGTGCTGACTAACAACTCTGCAACATTCCAACTGCTCGCACTTTGTCATTATTTGTCAGTTCGAAGCATATTTTAATGTTATATATAATGTTAAATATGTTAAATATTTTAATGTCTTATGCTTGCCCCAGCTCAGTAAGAAATGGTGAAATTAATTGTAGAAAATGAAATATCTATTTATGTAAAACAATAATACAAAAGCAAAGAAGCTGACACTGACACATATTCTATGACTCGTCACGGCCGCACACAATCGACCTAATTATATCTGAAAAGTATTCGATGCAGGTTGGAAACTTAGAAGTGCCTCTTGCTGTACATTATCACTCATGGAAGTTCTTATATATTTACTTACTTAATAACTCTCATAAAAAGTTACTATAATGAAATTGGCCTCTAATGGTTGCCGTGCCTTTTTTTAAAAATATTTTACAAAATTGTATTACATGTATGAATGCAATAATCCTACAAATTTTATAATTTAAACATTCAATTTTTATTACAGTTAATTTTGAACACAATATAACTGCAGTAGCATTGCTAGAAACACTACTAATTATTAGGCACAACATTAAGTTAATAAAATGATAAATAATCATTTTGTGAGTGCATTTATAATACTCATAACATCCTATGGCCATTCAGGTTGTGAGTTATGAATGCACAAATAAACTAAATCGATCCACTTATCTCTTCTAATTTCTCGATAAACTCCAACTATACTTGAACTTTTAACAATTATAGTTAGTTGTACAGAGTTAAAAGGTCGAATGTTACAACCAATAACAACTTATCTTATCTATATTGTTTTGAATTTGGATCTCAATAAATAACGGCCTGCGATAAAATTTTTGTTTATTTAAATGTAAATATATTACTGTTTTTAGTATTTTTACTTAAAATGTTATTACAAACGTTTATCAATATTCGTTTAGAACGAAAATTTTTGTTATGGCTAGAATTCGTTTTTTGTAATCTTGTCCTAATTCGCCTGTTTTAGATATTGAAGTTCATTTTCATAATTTGAGCCAAACGAAAATTACTTTTAGTTAATATATCAACTTTTTCCATGCGTACATTACAAAGTGACATAAAATACAAGAATTTTAACAAACTTGAGCGCGAATTCGCTATTCCTGTTCAAGGTCAAAGGTAGCGTTATAATTCTTGATATTATGCATTATATTAGAGAGAAGGATAAACATTTCAAGAGAAGTAGAAGAACATTCAGCGGTGCATATTAACAACAAACATCTGAAACAACTAGCTCTGTCAACATAACAACTGTAGAACTAACAAAGAGTATCCATCAGATGGCACCGCCGTATCTCTGGAAATTGTATTATCGTGTCTTCACTACTCGTTACGAATCAACCGCATGCGTATATAACAGAATAATTCGAAACATACTTGAGGAGGCAAAAACGTCTCCATCTCTGGAGAAGGACAACTTCACAAAAATATTTATAATGAACTTGTATTGTGTTCTTCACATCATATTTTTAATAATATTTTATATTATTAAAAATACTTTTGTATTATATAAAATTGGTGAGATGTTTGCCTACTCAAGTATGTTTCGAATTATTCTGTTATAACACAATCCGTTAACGGTTTGACCCTTTGCAAGCTTTGGCTTTTTCGGCGGCCAGCTACCATGTTGTCTCCATTGTTGAGATTACTGTTTGGATTCAGGAACATAATAGTGAAGCCAGGTGATATCAACTGTAACAAATCTTCGCATCATCTTTGTTCGTATTATGACGTTCGTATTTTTTCACGTTTTTTTGACAACAATTCAAGATATAATGCATTTACCTTCCCAAAAGCTTGGACATGCCTCTTCTTTTTCTTCTGTTTTGGGTTGGACGCCAGTACGTCCAGGCACTTGAGCACACTGCCCTTTGTACTATCCCCAATAGATCTCTCAGTTCCACTCTGTTAGTCTTGTTCCTTGATTAAAGCCACTATCCTCCTCAGGGGTAGTTTGAGTACCGTCGTAGGATCCAATAGATCTCTTCCGAAATGTTTCTCTCTGAGTCACTTCAGTTCCTCACACGTGCATATTACATGAAGGCTAGTTTCCTCCTGTTTTTCACATCTCCTACACCAGGGCTCGCTAACCAAGGCCATGCTGTACAGATACTTCCTTAAAGGACAATGTTCGGTTATTAAGCCGGTAATTATTTCAATTTCTTTTTTGTTACTACGAATTAGGTTGGCTGAAAACTTCCATCCAGCTCCCTTAGTAGTGTTTTGGTATGGAGTTGACCTTCCGTTAACCTCCATTCCTTTTTATGTTCTCTTTCTAGCCATAACCAGATATCCCTTTTAGCGGAATCCTTAGCGATTCCACACACAGGTTCTGGTCCTATGAAGTTCCTATTAGTACCTTCTCTGGCCAGTTCGTCGGCCATCTCATTGCCTTTAATTCCCTCATGGCGCGGCATCCATATCTTGTCTTGTGCCAGTTTATTGAGGACCTGTTTACAATATTTCACCATCTTAGACCTGGTAGATGAATTCATAATGGCTTTAATAGCTGCCTGACTATGAGTCATTATGTAGATATTTTTGTTTGCGCAGCCGGCTTCTCGAATTTCATCGTATGTTTCCCCAGACATATCGATATTATCTTCCTTCTAGGGCACATTCCGCATATGCCTGCACCTGCCCCTGTCAAGATTGTGATCCATCAGTGTACCAGGTGCCGGCACCACAATCGCTCGAGCGACTTTTTGCCTGTTCCCTTGTCGGTATAAATATGTTCAGCTTAGCTGTAAACATAATCTCAGGTGCCATACTGTCCGCCGGCATTTGAAATATCAGCTCTTCCAGTATAGTTCCTGCGATATATCTATGGCCCCCTATAACCTTATTAGGACACCATACGTCATTGGCCTTCAGCCTCAGGATCGCAGCCATTGCCTCCGACTTTACAAATAGTTCTGGCGGAGGGAGACCCACGATGGCTTCCATGGAGACGGTTCCCATGATGTTCATAACTCCCGTGATTCCCAACAGAGCCTGTCGCTGGAGAATCGTGAGGAGCCCCCCCGACGATGCCCCCCCCCCCTCGACAACTGCTTCATAAATAATCGTTGGTCTTACTACTGCTGTGTATAGCCAGTGTACCACATTTGGATTTAGTCCCCAGGTCGTGCCAACAGCTCTTCTGCATTGAACATGCTTACTTCTACATATAAAATATATGCGCGTTCAGTCGATTTGTTCACAATGTTTGTTATCCCTTTGATGTGAATTCTTCGGTTGTTCTGTTACGTTTAAAATGCTAAATATCTTAGTACTGTGCGTTCGGCGTCGGATTGTACTGTGAATGTTGACATAGACAGTAAGCCGTTGAAATGCCTGCAGGTGTCTGCGTTACGCGACCGCTTTGGGCCTATCGTCTTGGCAGAAAAGCGAAGCCACCACTTCCCCTCCTGATCTCGTATGTGTACGTATAAGGACACTTAGATACCGTTAACGATATCGATGAAGTCAAAGGTGCAAAAGTGTAGCTGTTTTTAGTTTAAGTATTGTGAATTTATCGAGTAATCGCCTGGTCAGGTGGATCATTTAGTTACACTTCGAGCTAGATTTTAGTACCCGATTTGTTTCTTCGGCGACTGCGATATTTATAAAAGCCACTTTTTGCGAGTTTTATTGCTTGCACTTTATGTAGGTTGCACTTCAAGGCAATATTAATTTTTCATTTATTGCCGCAGTTTTTGATGATCTTGGTTATATATCGTCTTCGACGCGGTTCATTGTCATCCAGTGTTTGTTGCATATTACTCAAAATTTCAGATGTCTAAATCTTCATCCTCTAAAAAACTAATATTTGACTATACCACGAATAGCGAGTTTATGCTTTTTAAGATTTTCTATTAGATACTTTATTAGACGGTTGTAATTTTCAAATCAAATGTCAGAACTCTAGACAGAATTAAAAGTTTTTCCGAAAGACGTTGCTTGTAGTCGAGTCTAACTTCTCGTCAGCTAATCCTCGTATAAGCAATATTTAGTCTTACTTTTACTTTTAGTGTAAAAGTGAATAAAGTAAAGTGAATGAAGTAATAATTTGTTGCGACTTTTACACGTTGAAATGCGGAAATCCCATTTTCTTAAGTGGAGAAATAACATACGATTGATTCACTATCTTTTCTATCATATGCAATGCTATAATACTTAAATACACTTAAAAATATATTTGTAAGCAAGTATTTTGAATGTGTCATAGGTGGTAGCACTAGTTATAAAATTGAGTGTACTATAATAAATGTAGTAGGGTCATAGATTTAAAAGTTTTATTTGAATTCCATAATTGTATTTATTAGGGCTGGGCGAAGTATCGATACATCGTCCAATATACCCGATACCATAACTGGAATCGATTCCCCGATACCTCATATAACGAAGGTATCGATACCTATCGATACTTTACCGATTCCAGTACTCGCTAAGTATCAATGTATCGCGTAGCGAGGTATCGATTCCAAAGCCTCGATACCTATCGATATTTTACCGATGTATCTGGTAGCCATGTATCGGGTAGCCATGTATCGGGTAGCTTTACCTTTGTCCATTTTTTTAAATTTACATAAAAGATGCAATAACTTTTTAAGTAAAGAATTTTTAAGTATATATAGCATTATATATATTATATAGTATATATTTCAAAGGATGTTGTTGAATTTTATATTATGCGTAGCAAATATCCATATTATAACATAAACATAATAACTATAATTATTACAAAAAAAATATCACAATATTGCAAATTTCATACCGTAGATATGGTAGAATTGATAAATTAATTTTATATCTCTTGAAACCGATATCAAACAAACGATACCTAGAAAACGGGTTATGAATACTGATTCCTAGGTATCGAATCAAGGTATCGATTCCAAGGTATCGATTCCAAAGTACCGATTCCAAGGTATCGATTCCAAGGTATCGATTCAAGGTATCGATTCCAAAGCATCGATACCTATCGATACTTTACCGATTCCAGTACTCGCTAAGTATCGATGTATCGGGTTAGCGATGTATCGGGTAGCGATGTATCGGGTAGCGATGTATCGGGTAGCCATGTATCGGGTAGCCATGTATCGGGTAGCCATGTATCGGGTAGCTTACCTTTGTGCATTTTTTTAAATGTACATAAACAATGAGCATGCTTCACACCGGCGGGGCCCGTCGTCTAGACAAGCAACATTGGACCAACGATGAACAAATAAATAGGATAGGAAAGGATTTAAATTTGTAACGACTATGGATACGAAAAATTAAATCTAAATAATATAAAATAAGAGGAAGAAATGCAATAACTTTTTAAGTAAAGAATTGTTAAGTATATATGCATTATATATATATACAGCGTTAGTAAAAAGTCCCGGAACGGTCGAATAACTTTGTTATTTGAAAATTATGATTTCTGAAATTTGGTATGGGGGTATAGTTAATATAAATGCATTTTATGCAATACACTTAATATTTTTTTCACTTCCGGTTTAATCGGCAATACGTCCAACTTTTTTTTTTAAATGGAACGGCCAGTTTTTTTTAACACTTTGACAAAAATGTAAACGGTCAGTAAAATTTCTTATTGAATTTTGTATTTGTTCTGGAGTGATGCGATTGGCTTCTTGAACTATTCTCTCTTCCAATTGTTCAAGATTATGGGGACGATTTTTGTACACTTGACATTTCAAGTGACCCCAAAAGAAAAAATCTAATGGCGAGAGATCTGGCGAACGTGCTGGCCATTCGAATGCTCCTCTACGTCCGATCCAACGTCCCGGAAAAATGTCATTCAAATAATCGCGGACATTATGGGCAAAATGGGGGGGAGCTCCATCTAGTTGAAACCAAAAATGTGCATTAGGGTGATCACCTATGTTTGCATTTGGGAAGAGGGCCGCAAGTGCTGGAACAATCTCATTTCGCAATAAATTTAAGTAGACGTTGCCAGTTAAATTTCCTCTTATAAAAAATGGTCCTATGATGTTGTTTCCAACAAGACCAGCCCAGACATTCACCTTTTGAGGACGCTGTGAATGGACTTCTTCAATCCAATGCGGATTTTCAATTGACCAGTAGCGACAATTATGTCTGTTCACAGTGCCGTTGAGACAAAACGTTGCCTCATCTGAAAAAATGATGTGATCTAAAACATTAGGCTGCTGCTCGATCAATTCCGTCATTGTTTCGCAAAATTGTAGTCTACGATCTGGATCATCTTCAGTTAACTCATGGACGGGATACATTTTATAGGCTTTCATTTTTGCTGATTTAAGAATTTTATGAGCAGATTTTTGAGAGATCTCATGAATTTGACCTAATTCTGTTGTGGACACGTGATGATTTTCTTCCACTGTAAGTAACACATTCAAACTAGTTTCTTCATCTGTTGCTGTTAATGGACGTCCCCTTCTAGGTAAATCCTTCACCTGACGAAATACTTCAAACTTTTGAATTGTTCGGCATACCGTACTTTTACTAATGTGACGATCCGGATAAACAGTATTAAACAAAATACGAACCTCTTCAAAAGAACGTTGACGATCACCGTACCCACGCATCATTAATATCTCAATTCGTTCTGATTCAGTAAGTTTTACTGTCATTTTCAAATGTGTTAATGTCTAAAATAAGTAAATTTATAGCGATGCAAAAGTTAAAACGCTTTTAAAATTGCCAAATGTGACCAGCAAAAAGAATGAAAACACTAAACAACAACTATTTTCAGAGGTACCTTGATTTTTCTGTATTAGTAATTTTTTAACTGTTTTCTTGTGAATAAAAATAAACATCTTAATACTTCCTGAACGTAGTTTTTTATTTTGCATTCAAAAGTGTTAAAAAAATCGCCGTTCCATTTAAAAAAAAAAAGTTGGACGTATTGCCGATTAAACCGGAAGTGAAAAAAATATTAAGTGTATTGCATAACATGCATTTATATTAACTATACCCCCATACCAAATTTCAGAAATCATAAATTTCAAATAACAAAGTTATTCGACCGTTCCGGGACTTTTTACTAACGCTGTATATATATATATTATATAATATATATTTAAAAGGATGATATTATTGTGTGTAGCCAATATCCTTATTATGACATAACTATAATTATTACAAAAAAAAATCACAATATTGCAAATTTCATACCGTGGTTATGGTAGAATCGGTAAATTAATTTTATATCTCTTGAAACCGATATCAAACAATCGACACCTAGAAAACGGGTTATGAATATTGATTTCTAGGTATCGAACTAAGGTATCGGTTCCAAAGTATCGATTCCAAGGTATCGATTCCAAAGCATCGATACCTATCGATACTTTACCGATTCCAGTACTCAGAATCGATACCGTGCACAGACCCGATACCTCGATTGGTATCGGTACCCGATACCGAAAACGTCGGTATCGCCCAGCCCTAGTATTTATATATAATGTTTGACGTTAAGTAGGTGCTCTAACAATGTTACTTTTAATTTACAAGGTCAGAATCAATCATCGTCGAAACCTGTGGTACGGCGAAATGGTAATCCGACAAAATCATCTACTTCATCACCGACGATATTACCTATACAGATCGATCAACTTAAAAGTCAGATCTATAAATACAATCAATTGCAATCTCAAACAAAACATTTTGCAAGAACGTTCATGACATCGGATTTAGATAGAAAAAAACGGCAAGAACCGACTAAAGACTGTAGACAAAAGAAAGAAACATTAAAAATTCTGCAGCAGTATGTGTTCAATGCACCGATGGCGAACTTAGAGACACCTAAAAGTACTAATGTTACCAAGACATTGCTTCCAAATGCGTCATTACATAATTTTTCCAGTTTTCCTTTATCAACTCCTCCAAACTTATCCAAACCTATTAATATTTCAGCTTGTGATAAAATTACTTGCAATGATGCTTCCCACTTCATTCCATTACCAAATTTGAACAAATCGTCTCAAGCTCTGAAGATGAACAATTGTTCAATAAAGCCTGACAAAGAAGTGTTTACTTTTGGTAATATGCAAGTGCCTGCTGCACCACAAGCGAAGCATTTACCTCCATCTACAAGCAATTCTGCGCCTCAATTCGAGAATAGAACGTCACTTGCATTTTCGAAGAACAACGTTCGTGCGCCATTAATAAATATTCCTCCTGTGTCAGTAATTGATATTACATCCTCGCCTGAACCTATTACATCGTTGCCTGAACCACAAAACGTCGAGCTGAATTTGAAACCAGCCGTCCAAAGATCGGATATCAATGAGGAATTCGTGGACTTGGAAAAATACTTTGACAATGTTAACCACAAGGAGGAAAGTCAAGTATCAACGGAAGTGATTGATTACAGTTGTAACGAGATTCCGTGTAAAAGGCGGAAATTATCTGATGATACTAACGGAGTAAGTGTTTTTTTTTTATTACAATATTATGTTCAATTTTTAGATTGTACCTATCTATAATGTAAAAATATTTAACACGCACTTTTTCTCTTACTCTGTGCTTAATAGGTTTGTTTTAACAACCGGTTTCGTGATGATACGTGTATCGTTGCAATCATTTTGTGTGCAAGCGTTAGTTTTCCATTGCTTTGGACCCGTGATAATTATAACGACGCTGGAACGTATTTTTGATCGTTATCAATCTATTTTGTAGTATTACCAACGCTGAGTGACGCTAAGGATTGTATATTTTAATGAACACACATCTTAGATACTACAATACCAATTAATAGTGTCCTTCAGCAAATGAAATTGTATGCCCTTGTCCTAAAATATCATTTTGTTTCTCAAATATGCTGCAGTTTTGCAAATATGTCATTTTCCCCATCTTACCCCGCACCTAGGGCCAAATGGTGATCAGATACGAGCCAAATTGGGCATCACCATTACGAAACGATAAGTTTAACATTATTTTAATATATATAATTGAATTAAAAATTTTAAAAACAGATGTCAAATAAATTGTAGGTCATCGTCTTCAGGGTTGACCACGGCACAGCGATCAGGAGCCCACTTTCCGTAGTCGTTGCACTGAATCCAACCTTCTGAGTATGCTGAATACAATTCATTACAATACAAACAGTTTTAATCTGAGATTGTGGAACCTTCGCTATCTGAATCGTTAATGTTTTTGATTTTGCGTTTCTTTCCAGCCACGGAAGTTCACTTTTTTCTTAACTGTGTTTTTTTCCTATATTTCCGCCTCCAATTTGTTCTTATATATATATATATATATATATATATATTCTGTGATTTCGTCACATTAGATTTTGGTAAAGGTAGAATGTCTTCAGGTGTTACTGCTACTTTTGTTTTTCTATCGCTGGCAAGTAGTTTTGTTTGATTCGAAATTTGGATTTATTTCATTTTTTGCAACTTCACTTTACATGACTTCACATTTTTCCCGGGCATTTGCAGAAGTGCATTATTTAGGTGCCAGGGAGTTCAATATCCGTTAGTAATGCGGCAACAAAATCACTTTCTGTAAAGACATCGCGTTTTATACGTCAGATTCAGATAGTTCTAAAACCACTTATGGCGGTTTTCTAAGTAGCAACTTATAAAACGCTTTAGCAAATAATCTTGCGATGTCTTCATGAAGTTGAAGTCATTTTTTCACCTCCTGGGAATAATAAGTGCTAAGTGGCTTCATGAATGCAACATCCCAAGGCAATCTGTGGGTGCAATGCGGCGGAAAACATAGGATCACAACCTCGCGTTCTCGTGCATAATCTATAATAGTCTTAAATAGTCTTAGTGTGAGTTGTATGGCCGTCTAACAGCAACAACACCATATTTCTTTGGATGCACGAGACCAGGTGACAAATTTTTTGAACCATTCAAAAAATATATCCAACTGTATCTAACAGCTAAAATGACACATAGCTGAGTTAGGTGGTGCTTTATCTAGGAGGCATTCTTTCATACGAATGCGAGGGAAAATAAATATCGGAGGCATAAAGCTACCACTGGCACTCATACAAACTTTCACTATTACCGTTTTACCTCTTTCAGCACTGGCAATTGAATCTATTTGCTTTTTTTCTCTTTTTGGCTATTATCTTTGGATTAGATTTTCCCACTGAAGATAATCCGGTTTCGTCGCAATTAAATATGCTGTCTGTGGTAAATTTCTACTTATCTATGCTATTCTCTAACAAATCAAAGATTTTATTAACTGCAAGAGCATTGAACCCCATGAATCGGCAACTGAAACAGATTCCGGTGTTTTAATGCTTAAATTTGGATTTCGACTTGAGCCAATTTGGTCCAGCTAATTTATTTTGAATGTTAAAGTTATGTACTTCTCACGTCCTTCCCGGTTAAGCCATGTAACAGACTCCATTCGACGAATGTAATTTTCTTGTTCTGAATTAAAAACTGTTTTGAATGCATCAAGTGATTTTATTGAAACCACACCCTCGGTGTTAAAAGGTTTTTCTTTAAAACTTAAGTGATACCTTAAAATTTTTAGCCGCTTTCGATGCGCCCATCTGCTTGGTAGCCATAGCATTATGGCCTTTTGCATGTTCTCCTGAGACCAACTTTGCCGATTCGTTTCTCGTACATACTTACGAACCATAGTTGCAACTAAAATAAAAACAAATATGATTTTATTAACATAATTTGTATCACCACGCACAATGTTGCACACGTTTTTAGAGTTTCCTGCGTGTTTTTGACGCCTATTCACCCTAGCTGTTTTCTGTTCTTCGGTTAGCAGATGCGGTATCCAACTGGCAATTAATTTTTTTACACATTCAAAATATTAAGATTTTAAAATGAATGTTAATTTTACAATTTTAATTTTTAAAGGATCCAATACCTCGTAATGCTTCTAACGACAGCGGCTTGGATAGTCCGAATGAGGTACATATTTTTATTAATACCGTGCGCGTAAAATCGTAACTGCAATGCGAATTTCAGTGCGTTATACATACAAAGTTGCTGAGCCATATCCTTTTACCTGGCTTCCATCCACTACTGCCTATTTCGAAGTCGAAGCAGTTATATCGCAAACAACACTTGTAAACAATCCACGTTGTACTAAATGAGGTATTGTAATTTTCAATTTTCGTGCACGGTATTGTCATTTCACAGTGAATTGTAGTAATTTTAATATTAGAACTTAATTTTTTTTTTTAAACAGATCGACATGGAAATGTCTTCTTTTGAAAATAGAATCTGTCTGTGCGGTGAACATGCTGTCTACGTGTGCCCTTGCAGAGAAATGATGTATTGCTCAAGTGCTTGTCAAGTGAGTATCTTTATTGCTGTTATTAGTATTATTATTTAATACGTAATAAATCTTTGATTGCGATTTAACTTTAGCAAAAGAAAGCCATTGAATAAATAGTATACAGAGGTGTTATGACAATTATGTACCGTAAAACGAGGTGATTTGGGACACCTTTCATGACATTCTTTGCAATAATTTTCTGTGCGTAAAACACTACAACTTGCCTTTAAGAATATATATGAAGGACATCGAAATAAAGGCTCCTTCAAAAGTGCAATACAAAATCTTGCCAAGGTTCCAACATTTTTAAAAACAGAGTTGGTGTCCCAAGTCACCTCGAGGAATTTGACTTGGGACACTTTAGATTAAATTCAATTCCACGTGATTCTTAATAGTTCGACATGTATAAACGGTAGAGGTGGCTTCGGACACCTCCAAAGTTAAAGAAAAAGGAATTTTTATTTTTTTTCAAAAGTAATACAAAAACAACAATGTTTCATATAAATCTTAAATTGAAGTTTGTTATAATCTAAAAATAATTGTTTGGCATGACTTAACAAATTCTAACATTAATAGATGTACTAACATAAACATATTCCAAGGAGAAAAATAAAACAACAAAAATTCGTAAGTCGATGAAAAAAATATATAATTCAGTCCAGGAACTTTCCTGGAATGGAACAAAATGTGTATCTGCCCCTTTTAACTGTAGGTTCTGGTAAAACTTCTTGGATTTGCTGTTTTCGTATTACAGTAATATCCTCTACATTAGGAAATACATAACAGTGATACAGGTCACTATATCGCATACACGATACTTCATACTTTTCGTCGTCCTTACACTTTTACCACGAAATTTTTTATCTTTTCTTTTTTAGTGTTTTTATTGTAAACAAAGGTACACAACAAAAAACTATTTAATAGGACGACTTGTGGATAGGGATTTGTGACTTGTTCAATTAATTTTGTTTCAGACTCAATTTCATTTGATTCCTCAACATTTTCCTAATCTGATGCAAACAGTAGCTCTTGACTTTGAAGATCATCAACATTCATAGGTTCCTCGGCCTCATCAGCGAGAGCTTTTGTTGTAATGGGTCGACCTGCAGGGACATTATTTTTTGTATTTCGTCGTGTTCTTACTGGTTGACCTCGTGCTACTCGTAGGGTCTCTTCAAATGTAGTAGACCACACTTCTTTATTATCTTCTGTCTTTAAATCTGGCATTCGTTTGAGGACTTGGTTTCTATCTAAAGGTATGATGCCACATGCCCTAAACCCAGAGATGGCATCCATTTTTGAATTTGTTAAGCTGTTCAATGTTTTATTCAATAAAGCAGGAAACAATGATTTAGGCAATGTGCCGCAGTTTCTTTTTTCCAGTCTAACAAATTCTTTCGCCACGCCTGCTTCAGGGGACGAAAATAGGCAACGTCAAGTGGCTGCGTGAGGTGGGTGCTGTTGGGAGGCAACAACACAAACTTTATATTATTTTTCTCACATTGCTCAATGACCGAAATTGATAGGTGGCTGGCAAGGTTGTCACCAATTATAATCTTCTCACCATCACGTCGTCGTAAATACTCTAAAGCAACCTTTGTGAACCATCTTTCAAATAGAAATCCATCAAACCATCCACTTTTACTGCTATCATATATGGCCCCCTCTGGCCCATTATCAGTCCATGCATCATGAACATGTTTTGATTTGTAGGCAATGTGTAAAGGTAATAATGTTCCATCGCCAGTAGAAAACATGACTGATGTACTACTCTTAGTTGCATCAATAATTCTTTCTCAATGCTTTGCCCCCTTTCTGACTATGACAGTTTGTTGTCCATGGTCATCGGACATATTGGTTTCATCAAAGTTAATGATGTTATCTGGAGGCACGTTTGCTAATGTGACCTCCATATTATTGAAATATGAATTAATGGTTTCAGCAGAGACCATGGCACGAGCTCTTTTTATATTTTCTGACAAACGATTAGATAACAGTCCCTTGTGTCGATTAAGAAAGCTCTTTAGCCATATACGACCAGGCAAATTATTATTAAAAATTTTTATATTCACACCTTTTCGATCTAGAAATCGTTTCACAATATGTCGCAAGTCCATATGTGTGAAAGGGAAACCCCATTCAGCAGCTAGTAAGAGGCCGTTTGCTATGTGCATTTCGTCTTTTGCGGAAAATACTGTTTGTCCCCCATACTTCCTACTATTTTCACCATGATATTTTCTGTGTATTGTAGATTTTGTCACGGAATATATTTCTGCCGCTGCGCGTAAGCTCAGCTTTCCATTTGCAACATCTGCGATGGCTTTTTCTAAGGTCTCCTGCTGAAAAGCAGCATATTTGCGAGCATTACGGGGTCTAATATACTTATTTGGCATCGTTTCTTACTTGTCCCAAGTCACCTTCAAAATGTAGTCTTATGAAATATATTAAAAAAATAGGTTAAGATTAGGAAAAAAGCGAAATACAACAATGTGTATCTCTAGAAAACATGCCGATTTTATAGTAAATCAAATAGGAACTTACCATGTAATATTTCAAACAAGTTGTATGGAGTTATACACAGTCTTTATAAAAACGAACAAAAACACGTGCAGCCAAACCAATTTTTATTTGCAATACTTGTATACTTATAGTCGAGTGAACACCTCTACTGTGATGTGGAGACCTAAACTCGCCAGCTATTCATGGTGTGCGACCTTGCGAACAACAGCCATTGCACTAGCTTACTCTCCTGCTGAATACTGTGCTACTGTCTGGTATCGAAGCTCTCACACCAAACTAATAGATATTCAACTTAACGATGCAATGAGGATCGCCACTGGTACTGTTAGATCCACTCCTAGTCTCTGATTAACGATTCTTTCTAACATGGATATCCGACGTCTTGCTGCAGTTTAGAATGAATGGGCTAACATTATCAACAACATTGATCTTCCCATACACGATGATTTGAAGAGCGTCCCCAGAACCCAACTGATATCTAGGAGATCGATTTGACTGGATACAGAAGTTCAGAACCCCATCTACGTGAATGATGCTGGCTAGCTCTCATCGAACAACACCCTGAATTGAGGAATAGAGATTTAATTTTTAATTCTTCAGAACCTCTGCCGGCGCAACCCTCCCACGTAGGCAATGATCTCAATTAAATAGGTTCCGTACAAGCTACGGAAGGTGCAATTCAATGCTGTACAAATGAAAAGTAGTAGATACTAGCCTCTGCGACTGCGGAAATATGGAACAAACTATGCCCACATAGTAAACGACTGCTCCAGAAGAAGTTACCATGGTGGCATCCACGACCTGAGCAAGACAACTCCTGCAGCACTGGACTGGTTGAAGAATTTAATTTTATGACCCTTTTTTGTCATAAAAGATACACTAATGTCTAATTTTAGATTTCGCTTCTCATACGAAATAATAATAAATAAAAATTTATTGATCTGCTGTTGTTGATCTCATCACCCAAAATATTACACACTAAATGTACTGCATGAATACTGTCAATTCTTAAGTTTTTTATAGTGCTTTCCTTATAATTAATAATGCATTTTATATCTTAAAAAACGATAAATGTATTTTAATTTTCTTTTAATCTTTTACAGCATGCTGATTGGCAAGTTCACAAGCAAACAGCCGGGCACCACAAAACCTGAATATTCCTTTGAAAACCTTATTGGTTCTGTAATATACGCTTAATTATAACCAACAGTATTTTATAATAAAGTGAACCCAAATTCCTATTTTGCTCACTCGCAATTTCCAAATTTAAAATATATTACAAAAGCTTTTGTTGCAAAATTGTAATAATGTGTATATGTATATATTTTTGGTTTGTTAAAAATAGTATTTAAGTGTTTTAGTGTTTGACTATATAAATAAAAGCAAAAAAAAATAATATAGATTTCCATTTGAATTGCTGCATAAAATTCGTTTGCATTAATGTGTTGTAAAATTTAATTAATCAAATTCTATGTACTTAGAGTGATCAAAATATTTTTTGTTTTTGGGTCAATATTTTTATAGGATTTAATTTATAGATATTTAAAAAAATATATTTGTGCCATAAAATAAGTTAAAAAAAAGTACAAACATTATTGGTAAAAATATGATTACTGTATATTACAGTGTTAAAAAAACGTATCATTTGTTCAAATTTCTTAATTTTGTATTAAGAAAATTGTACATTATATTCCATATAAATGCATCTTAAAAAATGACCAATTTCATGAAAATTCATGATTTTTTTTCTTCATATATGTATATTGTTCATTCGTTTTAAGTATAAAGTGATTTTCATGTGAAACAAACAGGATACTATTTTTTAAGATTATAATATAAACTTTTTCATTTTTGTATTCCTCTTTTGTAATTTAAAATATAGGAAGTACTGGGGCTAACATAACTAATAAAAATTCAATAATAAGTTATGTGTAAAATTTTTCTTAAAATTTGAGTTTTTTTGAATTATTTAACAATTTATCAGTTGGCAATAAATGAATTAGTCGAATAAATACAGCACAAAAAAAAATTAAAAAATTCTTGCATACTATTATACTAATCTTTTTATTGAAAACTACTAAGAAAGCTAAATTCATGTAGTTGTTTTTATAAATACGTGTGACTAAAAAAAGATCCTACACACCACTACCTTCTTACAGTGTTAGATTTTTCATTTATTAAATTAGTTCATTACTAAGCATGCGTGTAATACAACATTAAAATGAAGATGGATTGCTTTAAACATAGCTTTTTTAGTTTGGTTCTATTGGATTAAAATGGTTATTCTAAGAAATTTTTTTTAAAAGAGAATCATTTCATAAGTATAAATTTTCCAAAGCTCTTATTGTTTCTGTTTCCAAAAAAAATATATTAAAAGGACTACTAATTAACGGTTTTAGGTAAATGTATAGTGCAATGTTACTTTTTAGAATTTTTTATTTGAAAATTCCAATCATGGATAATGCGACAAACATCACATAAAGAAATGTAGCGAATAATATGTTTAGTTATCTTTCATTCTTATAAAAAAAAATGTATATTTAGTTACTGTGTATATTATATTATGAGAAAATCCCTTCAATGTATTAATTTTTTTGTATATTATTTCTTTTAATTTTTGCTTAACAGTCTGCAGATGTGGAGCTCATTATCCTGTTATCTTACTTACAGTGTATCCGGATATATACCGTTGACTCTATAAGCGGCAAATAGTTTAAGACAACCCAAGTACCTGGAATTTCGGGTACCTGCAGCTGAAATTCCAGGTACTTGGTTTGGCTGGGTCGACATACAGATAACTACACACAGAGAACCGTATTCAAACATATATTTTATAAAATTCAAGGCTATCAAAATAGGGATATTGGATATTCACTGATAATTTCAGAAATAATTTTATGTGCAGGTACATTCTGCATTAGAATTTTATTAATTAAAGCTATCACTTAATGATTTTTTAATGCATATCGAGATATAAAAAATTATATTGGTCAACGGTGGCCATGGAGTGAAAAAGTCCGTCTTAACTTATATAATCCTTTTGAGAAAATTCTGATAAAATTTTCAAGTTAAGTGTCATGCTGATGTTAAAATTTGTCAATATATTAATCTTAATGTCAGTATGACACTTAACCTGAAAATTTTATCAGAATTTTCACAATGGGATGATATAAATTAAGACAGACGTTCTTCATTCCATGACCACCGTTGACCAAGATAATTTTTGATATCTCGGTACAAATTTGAAGTAAGGCCGACCCAGTCTCTCTTTATGTTGGGGTTAGATTAGACCTCATCCTGTGTTGATTACGGTGCCTTCATTTAATATAGTAACACGTCACTTATGCAACCAGTCTAACAGATTGGCAATAGTCTGAATAAAAGTCCCCAACTTGAGATAAATATGTTTGAAATGTCATGAAAATTTTATAAGAAAATAGCGTAACCTTTTGTTATACTCTATTTTTAAAGTAGAGAGACGAATTTCTGAACAGACCACTTTGACAGTGAAATCTCATTGGTTGAAAGCAAGGCCAAATGACTTTCAACCAATGAGATTTCACTGTCAAAGTGGTCTGTTCAGAAATTCGTCTCTACTTTAAAAATAGAGTATAATAAAACCAGACATTTTATTAATAAAAGGTAGAATGATATGATTTTTATTGTGCACATTGTATTTATTATTTAAACATACATACTAGAGTTGTTATATTGATACCACGACAAACGTACATTGCAAATTGGGTTGCATAAGTGTTAAGATGTTAATGAAAGCACAGTACTTATGTCATCTTCAATATTATTATTGGTTCTGCCTATCTTAAACTAATACTAATAATAAATTGTACTGTAAGTCACATTAAAATGAAGACGAATTACTTGAAACAGTACTTTCTGTGATAATTGGAAAATTTCTGACGTTACAAGATTACATACAGTTTTAATTTTTAATAAAGATTTGTATACTTGAATCATTAGTCCAAGTAATTATTTATCTACACATACATCTTAATTTCTATCTAAATTGATTTGACTAGGCAAAAATTTTGTATGATTTCGTTTGGTGTACATCGTCTACTGGCAGTATTAAAATTAAATTATCCTTTTATCTAAAACGATTAAAAGCTCGTATATAAATACGAGATTAAATTGTCCAGTGGTTAACCGAATTAATACATTAAGAATTGTAGAAATAGGATGCATATCCGTGAGGTCTATCTAATAATATTTCTTTCAGAAATTATGCATGCTCATTCGTCATTTCATGCTTATTTTTGAGTCAATTCAAGTCTCTTCTTTGTATCCCTTGCGCTAATGCTATTGAGACGGCCTCTCTCTCTACAGTTAAAAAACTTTTGAGTGTATGTTCTATGTAAATACCAGCAGATGTTCCAATATAGTCCTTAATTTCATTCTTAGATTTAGAGCTTTAATAATATTGCATCTCGGATTTTGCCATCGCATTTTTGACCTTTTTTTTAATTGTCTTCAAAATTTCTAAGAAGCCTATTTCTTTTATTGCTAATATATATTTCAACTTCTGCAAGTGTTAAACTTTTGTTACTACAAATTTCTAAATTAGCTATTGACTTATATTTTGTCGACGTTCTCAGTGTTTTGTTATTTTCAGCATCATTGTTCAGATTAATACCAAATTGTGTTATGAGCTTCTGGATACATAATGTCTAAATTTTAAGCAGTTTAAATTCTTAAACTCAGACAAGTAATCATCATTGTTGTTGATAAATCTTTCGTGTATTGGCAAATGACTATTTAATAAACCAGGACAACACCTCGGCACTTATTTTTAATGGACAACTGCTGCGAAATCCTATACTCAAATCATTTCCCACTTTAAACAATATTGTTCTACATGATGGGATTCAATTCTACACATTTGATTAATTTAGCAGTTAAAATATCTGTTGCTATTAGCAAATCTGAAGTATTACTTTGTTTCAATATGTTTCTATTTATTGTTAATTCAAATTACAAAATATCGTTCACGTAAAGTATGATATAATGTAAACCTGGACAAAGCAAAGGAAGAACGATATTATGTATGTTACATGTTGCACATGTTAGGATACAATATGTGTTGTATATCCTTTCGTTTGTCCAAGTTAAAATTTGTTTGCGTATAGACAACGCACATTTCAGATTTATAAGAAGATAGCCTGAATGTACGGGCCAGCTTACTATGTGTGTAATTTGTGTTGTCTGTAAGAAAAGATGTAGATTATTGAACAGGTAACATACACAACTTTGAACAATAGAAATAAAATTTGCCAGGCTCTTCAAACACTTTGTTTTAATTTTAATTCGAAAATATAAATATTGTAAATATTTTTGTCATTCAATAGTATTTACATGTGAAAACATCTGAACATATATATTCTGTATATATTTTCATTGCTAGTAGAAATGTATTATAAAGTACAAAGTTTTATTTTATATTTAAATATTGTAAATAGAAGATTACTTGTTAAAAAATAAATCAAAATGTGTGATTTCTTCGTTGTAATATGTTTTTTCTTCATAAGTCTTGTGATTTCTTCGTTGTAATATGTTTTTTCTTCATAAGTCTATTTTAATGTTTATGTTGTTGCCAAAAGTATACTATTGTCAATTCAATACTTTCATAACGTGTTACAGTGATTGTTCTAATCAAGTACACAAAATAGTAGCAATATCTTTCTTATATTAACATGTGTTTAAATGTAATATGTAAAGTCTGTGTTTAAATGCAATATGAATGTATTGAATAATCTATGTGTAATATTTATACGTTTAAAAATATTTAGAGAAAGAAGAGTATTATTGGAGAATACTCTTTTGTTTTTATTTTAAGTAGAATAAACTTTTTTACTTTGCGTATGTACATTTGTTTCATTTAGTAATAACGTTCTGTTTTCTTTAAAGTAATACTGGAAAGGTATGGAACCAAATATGTACTTTTTCAAACAATTTAATATACCATAATAGTTATTTCTGATTAGAGATTGTCATGCTTTTCTGATAACGATTGGTGACAGTGCATATGCGCTATTATGCACACACTAATCAGTTTGTATGTCACCAATATGTGCGCAAAAATTTAAAAAAATTATTAAATTAAATTTAAATAATAATATTAAAGATTATGCTGAAAGAGTTGTCCATTATTTTTAAGACAAAGTTGGACTCTACGCTTCATGCTCTCCAAATAATTTATCAGGAGTTGTGGGGTTATGTCAGCACAGGAATCCATAATACCATATTGCAAAGTTATGTGATTGTGTGATGTCTGGTGTTACAAATGGTATTTTTTAAATATGTAAAAATAGTCTAAAATTGTCAGATCCGGAGATCTTGGAGGAAAATTCTACTGAAAAATTGTTGCAAAAAAGCTACTGTGTTTCAAGATTTGTGTGCATTATCTTATTGAAAAAAATCTATAAGTTCGTCATCGTGAAGTTCATTAATAAAAGGTTGTAATTATTCATTATGGCATATTTTAGCAGTAACATCTGAAACTGCTAGCCAGGTGCTTATTTTTTGTGGATGCAATAGCTTCTATGGATTCGTGTGGGTTTTCTGCCGACCACATTGTCATATTTTGCTTATTTAAATAGCCAGAAAGATGGAACCAAGTATTTATGTTATGTAAAAATTATTGATGATGTGTGACTGTTCTGGTACCAACTTCTACTTGTCAGATCCGGAGATCTTGGAGGAAAATTCTATCGAAAGATTGTTGCAGAAAAGCTAGTGTTTCGAGATTTGTATGCCAGTGCATTATCTTATTGAAAAAATTCTTCTATAAGTTCGTATTCCCACTGAGAAATGAACTTCATGAGAAAGCTGTGCAATTGGTTTTTTTAGGTGAGTTGTTCATTCGATGTCGAATATCCTCTATGCAATATGCGCTTCGTTTTTTAGGTGCTCCACCACCACGTTTACGAGTTATTGCCCCTGCTTCATGAAATTTGTTAATGGAAGCATGAACATGACTTAGCAGCTGTACATAAATAACTGGCAGATTATGAAACTGTTGCCGGAAATCATTCACTGATTAATTAATCAGTTTATTAAGTTAATTAATTAAGTTTATTAATTAAATGCATTATATTTAATTAATAAACCCATTATTTAATTTTTGGCCAGTTCGAAAGTAACTTTTCTTTTTGTGTTGTAACTAATATGTTATTAATAAAATTATACATTAAAATGTAAGATTTTCTAAGTTAAGTTTGCCACTCATAGCTGTCACAATTTAAAAATTTCGCAGTCTCGTCAATTTTACTAAAGAAAACGTTTAAAAAACAGCCTACTTTAATCAGGAAAGTTTTTGAAGGCATGGTTTTTCAAACACATTTTATATACATATATATAATATAAACGAAATTATCGACCGTAATACTCATTTATTAAGTATCCCTATATTTCGCAACAACTTTGTTGCTTCTTCCGGAGATACTACAAGATTAATGAGAAATAACATTGAATAAATAAGAGTATAAAGCAGTAGTAAAATACAGTAGAGCTTCGGTTATCCGAGTCGGCCGGGACCGGGAGTTTGCCAGATAATTGAAAACACGGATAATCGAAGCACACCATTATTTACATATAAATGTTTTTTATTTGGACAAATACGTATAGAAAAATCATTAAAAATTAATTTTTTTAGTGAAAACATAAGAAGAATAAGATATTAAATTCGCATTATGTAAATAAATAAAAAAAAAGGTACATATAATTTACTACTTCAACAAAATCAGTAATTTGGTTTTGCTTTTGTGATTCGTGTATTCTAGCCCTTATAAATTCCTTAATTTTTCTAAGCTGAAGAACATCAATACCATTAGGTTCAAGTAGTTCGCCAAAATATTCGAGTGGTACATACTGCATCTCTTGCTTCTTGTTGACTCCTTTTGATGATGCAGTCACTATTATCATCACTGCTAGTGTCGATGCTTATTTCTGCATGAGTGTTGTTAAGACCAGCATCATCACCCATAATCTGGTATCCTTCTTCGTGATCACATCCTATCTATTCCTGTAGTTCTTTGCCTATTCCTTCCATTGATTTCTGACACTGGAAGTTATATTTTCAATTGATAATAGGTCTTGATCATTCAAATCATCTTCATTCTCAACTGCAGTATCTTCTGATGTCATTATTTTATAAATGCGTTTCCAATATTACTTTCCTTCACACTATTCCAGGCACGAGCGACGGCATAAATTGCTTCTTTTAAATTCAGACATTTCCAAAACCTCTTGAAATCGTGCTTCCCCAACAATTGGAGCATAAGGTCTTTCCTATAAAGTCTCTTGTGGCCTCTATAACCCCTTGATCCATTGTCTGGGCAATACATGTAACATTCGGAGGAAAATATACCAGGAATATGTTTC
Source organism: Melolontha melolontha (assembly GCA_935421215.2). Classification (NCBI taxonomy): domain Eukaryota; kingdom Metazoa; phylum Arthropoda; class Insecta; order Coleoptera; family Scarabaeidae; genus Melolontha; species Melolontha melolontha. The sequence goes on from OW285242.1 coordinate 56,530,093, forward strand.
TGTTTTTAGTAACTCTGCATCAGAATGCGCCGGTGCATTATCCAATAGCAGAAAAGCGTTTGGTTAAAGATTATTTTCTTTCAGATAAGCTTTAATATGAGGTATGAATTGATCGAAAAACCACTTTCTAAAAATTACCATTACGATTATAATAGTCAACGGGTAAGTCCTTGGCTTTTATATTTTTAAATGCTCTAGGATTTTTGGATTTCCCAACAGCTAACCTGACTTTATGTGTTCCTGATGCATTAGCACAGCATAATGCTGTTATACGATATTTGCTGATTTTGAAACCTGAAGTAAACAAAATTTTTAGTCTAAAGTTGTTTAAAAATTAAGGCAAATAAGAATTACCTGGAGCACTATTTTCTCTTTCGTCAGTCAGTGTTTTTTCAGACATTGCTTTCCAATATAAGCCCAGTTTCGTCTGCGTTGTACACTTGCTCCCGTCTTAAGTTGTGTTCTTTTATAATATTCTCCAAATCATAGCAAAATTCTACTTATTACATTATCAACACTCACGCCGACCAAAAGACGCAAGAAAGTTTCCTTTAATTTTCAACTGTTTATGAAACTTTTGGGCTTGATTAGCACACATAGATCCTGATATCGGAACTCATTGGGCTCTTTTCTCTAAGAACCAATTGGACATTGCTTCATCAAGTTCTTGAAAAATAGATTTCTTAGAGTTTTTCTGTCAGAAATAGGTTTTCGCACTGTCTGCTTTAGCTACAAAGCTCTGTAATTCGGCTTTTTTCTTCACAATATCACGCACCGTTTGCTTGCCTATATTATATTCTTTAGCCAGTTGTGCAACACCTGTCCCCTTTTCAAATGATTGAAAAATATTTATTTTTTGTTCTATAGTCAAAACATCGCGCTTACTTACGCCTTTGATTCGCACCAGTATGCTGCATTTTGTCAACTAAACTATACACTACACCACATTTGTTTTCAGTTCGTAACACGCTTGTGTTTCCCCGAAACTCAACCTTAAAACAGTAAGGTGGCTGCTATAAAGTTTCTGTTGCCAGACCAACTAAAACTCCAGCTAATAGGTAAAACTAGCTCCGCTAGCCTTTTTCAATCAAAATAAACTACAAACGGATAATCCGCGCACGGTTGACCAATCATAAATTTATGCACGGATAATCCGCCGCCCGGATTAACCGCGCACGGTTAATCGGGGTTCCACTGTACTTACAAAATGTAGAGTTGAAAAAAATAATAAAATTGACGTACAAGGACAATAAAATTGATTAGATTTAAGACACTATAGTTACTTTAAGTTTTAAATCTAATAAGTTTTATTGTCCTTGTACGTCAATTTTATTATTTTTCAATTCTTCATTTTGTAAGTATTTTACTACTGCTTTATACTCTTATTTATTTAATGTTATTTCTCATTAATCTTGTAGTATCTCCGGAAGAAGCAACAAAGTTGTTGCGAAATATAGGGATATTTAATAAATGAGTTTTTTAATTGACAGACCGCTTTTAATTTATTCTATTCTATATATATATATATATATATATATATATATATATATATATATATATATATATATAACAATTGATAAATTATTGGAGTTTTTCGGCTTTTATATGAAATATTTACAAATATAATACTTGCATCCAATAATTTTTATGGGCATTTTTCAAAAATCTATATTTCTGTCGAAAACTCATTGGCGTATGATGTTTACATTTTTATTTGCCTTTAATTTATGACGTTTTTTGATCTGGCAGTCTTTATCAAGGCTACAAATCCATAAGCCCTAAAGCTAAAGGTAAGGTCATGATTTTGAGAGATAAAATAATTTGAACGTTCTTTTTTCTATAGGTTGATTATAAAATAGTTTTCCTTTGGACATGAAGACTTTATATTAAAATCCGATTTCCCAAACAGTGAACGTAAACCGGAACGAGATTAGAAATATTCGGTTAATCTCCTAGTAGAGGGATTTACAGGTCACTTTCTTAACAGAAATTCAAGAAAAGAATTTAGTACAACATATTTACCGAATTGTTAATAAATTTTTGGGCACTGGAAATGTTAGTAAAGGGAACTCACTAAGTCGACCAATAATCTTGACAAAGGAAGTTTTTGAAGATATGTGTAAATTTTCTAAATCCATACAGACACACAAAACCTTCGCTACAACTTACACAACAGGCAGGTAAATACGTGTTACAAAATATATTTAAATTGGTTCTAATTATCAGGTTTATCCAGGCGCGGCTCGTGATGACGTATTTGGGAGTGCAAGTACAACGATGCGAGTGCTTCGTGTATTCTCGTGTACTAACTGTAACGTTTTCTTAGTAAACACCGAAAACACACGAGGCACTCGCATCATTGTACTTGCACTCCCAAATATGTCATCACGAGCCGCGCCTGGGTCCAATTATTCTGCGCCGTGACAATGCAACCCATACGCCTATCTTCAATGGATGCAGACTATGTTTGACATAGGTGTGTGGATTATCGATTGCCTATGTTTGATAATTCTGACTATTTATGTAGCCTGGCAAATGAAACCATGCTTCATCATAAATGTTAGATTTAAAGTATCGTCATTATTCAGGTGTTTGTTAAGCCACTCACAATATTGAATAATGAGCTTTCAAAATGAATGCCTTTTGCTCCTCGGATAAAGGTATGTTGTTTATATTAAATAAAAGGACAATAAGGAAGTACAATATAACCTCTAATGTTTTATTCTGAATTTTTACTTTTCTTTCGTCACAACTTCTCTGCTTGTTTTGAAAAAAGCAGTTCTAATAAAATCTAACAAAGAAACTTATGCAGAAACTGAATGAAAAGCAGAATAAATGTGTATTTATAACGACGCCAAACACCTTCAAACACGAGCCAGCTATGCAATATGCCGAAATATATTTCTCGAAGATTTGACCAATCTAAGATAATAAAAAAAAACAGCGGGGAATTCAACTTGTCCTCAAACTTATTGGCTGTCTGTTGATAATATACCTACTATAGTAGACATTTTTTTCAATGAATAAAACATATTTACTGATTGTTAAAAAGAACTATCTATGATAAAGTTTTTCTAATAACATTTCCTTTTAATATATAAATTTTGATACTTAACATATATTAAAAATTCTAATTCTAACATAGCACAGCACAATAACTTTTATTAGTCGACATAAGTGACTTTCTTCAAATAAGAATGGTTATTATAAAAGTTTTTAAAACAACTTTGTTTACTATACAAACCCAAAGCAATCTGTTGACAAAGAATATTAGAAAAATTATTATCATTTGTCATTTTATTATTAGTGACAGCTAATATTTTTCTTATATTAATTTCACAATTATTGCACATATATAACATATCTTTTGATGGCATAATCAAATTTCCTCTTCTTTTTCTTTTGAAAAGCAGTAAATCATTTTGAAATTCACTAGATGCGTCTTCAAAACTACTATCTTGAATTTGTGCCAGGCAATCTAAACATTTAATGTATTTTTTCAACATTTTTACCACAAAATCTGCCATGTAAGCTACCACATTTCCTGCACAGATAATGATGGACTTATAGGCATTGCATTATCATGTTAATTTATCTGATTTTGATCAACTGTTAAATTATACTTTTTTATGATAGACATGTCATCATTTGTAAGTGGAGGAGTTACATTTACTGGACTTGTGCTATATAAAATATTGGTTTCATCTTGTGGAGTACAATTCCCTCTTAAATTTTTAATATCGTGATGCAACAAAAGTCTTTTATATGTATAATAAAATTACAGTGCTGCTGGATTATTATTCAATCCATTTCTTGCTCTAAAATAATAGAAAATTAATTTTTTAATGAAAGATGTGAGAAACTATTTACCTTATACTACCAAAAAACAGCTCCAAATGATCTTGGCTTACTTTATAAGTAAAAAAATATTTTAATTTCTCAACCTTCACATAATCATTGTAAATACCCTTTATAGTCAAAATACTTATAATGAAACCTTTAGATGCAGTTTTCTTTGTTGTATAAATAAGACACATGTTTTCTGTTGTTTTAACATTATGGAAATAATGTAGCATATTTGCTAATACAGGTTGCCATAAAAATTCATAATCTCTTCTTGATGCCATCCTATACCCTTTCCCAAATAAACTTCTTGAATTAAGTAGATCCAAAATACTGTCTACTAGGAGTATGAATTTCACTGTAGGTTCAGCAGCTTGAAATAATGGATGCTGGATACTCGTAAAAATTTTATGGCATCAGAAATGCTTCCGCTGAAAGTCTGAGCTGTAAAACTCACCTTAAATTTTAACAATAAAAGTAAAAGTAAAAAAAAAGTGACTTTAAATGATTTATATGTATACCTTCATTTTTTGTATTATCCAGTCAATGTGGGCCGTCTTTAGTTTTGTTCCAAGGCACAAACCCTCATCTTCCTGTATTTTATACAATTGAGTAATATAACGAAAGTCAACTATGTTGCCATCTGTGTCTTTAAAATGCTTCATATTTGCCCAATTATTACGCAGTATTTTCAACATGATATAAATATCAAAAATGACATATATCTTATTTTTATTAATAGGATTTAGAAAGTGTGGTTGAATTTTATCTAAATCAAAAGGCGCCAATTTTGCGCCAAGCTCTTTAATCATGAAAAAAATTACTATTGGACCATCACAAGTTATAGATGTAATTATTATACCTATTTCTGTTAACTTTATTAATGCTTGTTTTATAATATTAGCTTTTTCTGGGGCACTTAAACTGTTAATAAAAAATAGGCTACAGGTAGTTTCCAATAACTGTTGACTGATACTACCATAATGACAAATACTTCCTTGGCTTGGTAGTTCATCATCTTCATTCGTTGTACCTATATCTACATATCCTCAGCTTTTATAATGGGCATAATCTATCTGCTTTCTTATAGACATTTCATCAAATGTTAAACTGCAATTGTAGATAAGCCTTTTATTTGTTTTTTTGCAACTTTCACCTTTAAAGTTATAAAAGCAGGCTCTGAAAATCTTGGCATACATTCAATATTTAACAACCACTTCCCTATTATAGATGGAGAGGGTAATGCCAAATCAAAGACATTTCTAACATAATTGTATGCTTTCGAGTTACAAAACTTCAGTCATTGCAAAACTCCTCAAAACAGGGGGATATTGCTTTCGGGAAGTTTTATCTTTTCTATTATTTATTAATATTCTCTTCAGTAATGCTAATAGAACACCTGTAAATGTTTTCTCTAACATTAACTCTAAATTATTACTGATAATATTCTTCTGCTTTAAGTGAAAAACTGGAGTTTTTAAATGTGTTGTTTTATTTTTTTTATATTTCTTTTTAAACACATTGATACTTTGCTGGGTCCATATTTTACAGTTTCATTTTTCTAGGAGACAATCTATAACAAAAATTGCAAAAATAAAAATATTCTAATTCTTTTTTTTTTTAAGTAAATATAGAATATTTGATTTCTCTAATAGATTTCTGCATGCATTGTATCCTTTATATTCACAGTTCATAGTAAAATTTATGATTATAGGGTTTGTTACTAGTTTTAAGTATTCTAACTTTATATATATTTTTCTTTTGTATCATGACTTATACAATGGGTATGACAATAGGTATATAAATTAATTTTGCAATGAACTACACACTGTAAATGTATCTAAGTAAAATCATATACTGGCTGCATATCTCAAAACTATTTGCTGTGTATAAAATTATGCATGTGATTCTGATTAGCAAATGCATAAAATTAATGTGCTATACAGTATTTTTCAATAAATGAAATATAACATCATAAAAACTTACACATAACTATGAAATGTTCTGACTAAATTCCTTCTAAGTTTTGGGCTTCTGATTAAGCCTTCACTATCACTTTGAGATGATTTTGATGTACTCCTACAATAATTACACTTAATGTCAATGTTAAATAGCAATAAGCAAGTATATAAAACAATTTACGTTTCATTTGACATAGGTGTTCCAGGTGATAATATATTTGGAAAAATTCCAATCTCTACTGGAATAATTTTACTTTCCAACCTTCAAAAAGAAAACAATTACTTTTTAATTTTTCAATTAAAAATATTAACATCTTACCTTAACTTTTTCTGTGGTGGTTCTGTAGAAATACTTGTTAGAGATTAAAACTATAGAGTTTGAAACAAATTTCTCTATTACCCTGTTTCTGTCCTAACTATTCTTATATTGATATTGGGCACTGTATCTAATTTCAATTTTCGTTCATTATCAGTAACATAATTCTTTTCGGAAAAATGTTTTGACCATATAACATAAGAATATGCCAAATTTTCGTTTGGATTTCTACCAAGGGCATTTAACCACGAATTATATCTAACTTTTGTGTCTGTAACAAAAATTAAGCACATAAATTTCATTATCTGTCAAAAATGGGTACCGTATATATACTTATAATATTTTAGAATTTCTTCTGGAAGGCGATTACAGCCCCATACTAAACAGCGATGATGCGGACGCATAATTTTGTCTCTTATAAACTGTTTTCAAGCAAAAACCACAATAAAAACACTTGGTCCAGAAATTGTTGCATACAATATTTTGTAAATGTCTTTTTTAAAACAAATTTATGGCAATAATATCATACACAAATTGTACATAAGTTCCATACTGCAAAAAAACTATAATCGGAGTACTGTAGCTTTCTTTGTTTTGAAAATTCTAGTAATTCTGTAAAACTGTGGCGTTCTTCAAATTGTCCGATAACAATGCTTTAACCTAATGCACTTTTCCTGTAAATATACATATATAAACAAAAGTCTGCTAAATAAAATACTCTAAATAACACACTATATACAAAGAATTCAAATAAATTTTACCTCAAAGTAGCCCTTGGAAATTATGATTATGTCTTAGCTTGTTAAAATTCTTTCAATGGAGACTGTGGTTAAATAATAATTTAAAAAAAGGTATATAACCCCTTACCACAATTATTAGTCGTATCCTAAATACGTATTTCGACAACTAAGTTGTCATCATCAGTAGGTAAAAACTACTAATTAAAGTCACACGGGGCACAATAAAGTAAGATAAACGCTTCCGCACAACTACTATACACTGCAACCCTGTAAAGACTGTCTTTACAGGGTTGCAGTGTATAGTAGTTGTGCGGAAGCGTTTATCTTACTTTATTGTGCCCCGTGTGACTTTAATTAGTAGTTTTTACCTACTGATGATGACAACTTAGTTGTCGAAATACGTATTTAGGATACGACTAATAATTGTGGTAAGGGGTTATATACCTTTTTTTAAATTCTTAGCTTGTTACTAATTTTAATAGGAATTTTGTTGGTTATGAGATGAGATATTTGATTGAAATGACAAATGTCAAAATAATAAAACGAACATTTTTAAGTGAATGAAATATGTTTATTTCCAACAAACAAGCAAAATTTTATAAAAATTGTTCAAAGTGTCCACCACCTTGTTCGAAACATTTCTCACATCTTCTTCTAATGGAGGAAAAAGTGTTTTGTAGTATCGCATTGTCAATTCCATTAATTCTTTCAGCAATTCTGATTTGAAGGCCTGCAAGATCAGGTATCTGTACTTGATAAATTGAGGTCTTTAAGAATGGCCATAAAAAGAAATCACGTGGGGTAATGTCACAAGATCTTGGTGGAAATTCATGTTCAGTGTTTAAACTTATCAACCGATTTTGAAAAAATTGCTGCAGAATATTAATTGTTTCACCTGCTGTGTGTGCTCTAGCTCCGTCTTGTTGTAAGTAACCCTGTGTTATTTCTTCGTCGTCAAGCTGTTCGATAAATGGCATAATAATTTCTTGTCGATACCTTTCTCCTGTTAAAGTTCCGTTAAAAAAAATAGGGCCAATAATTCTCCTTCGACTAATCGCACACCATACACCAATTTTCTGCGGATGAAGTGCGGTTTCAACAAAAAAATTATGTGGTTCCTCATTAGTCCACATCCTCATATTTTGTGAGTTCACATATCCATTCAGATAAAACCATGACTCATCAGAAAAAAAGGTTTTGTCAAGAAGGTCATTATCAAAATTATTTAAGAACCACTGACTAAACGTTATTCTTCTGGGATAGTCGATTTCCTTGATTTCTTGATAACAGGTCATGTGATATGGAAATAAATGTAAGTCCTTTTTCAAAATTGTATGACATGTGCCAATTGACACACCCACTTGTTGTGATAATGCTCGTACGGAAGTTCTTGGTGCATTATTTATAATTTCTCTTACATTATTAACTAGCTCTTCTGTACGCTTTTTCGCCCGACCTGCGCCTTCTTTCTGTTTAACACTCCGTGTTTCTCTGAAAACCATAACGGAATGTGTCACTGTGTGCCGAAAACTGTCATAATCAAAGATGACGTTAGGGAACTCATTTCTAAATTCTTCTAAACAATCTTGAAGAGAATACTGCCATTGTCCGTCAATCTTACGTCCGTTTCGAAAATAAGATTCTAGCATGAATGATTTGTGTTGTATAGTAAAAACCATGTTAAATCAATTTTAAATTACAAAGCAATTTTTGTCAACTATACATCTGTCTAATTGACAACTAATGCAAATTTAAATTATTAATATTAATAATCATACGTTTTTAAAGGAATGGCCTACTAGAGGCAAAGCTTATTTGAACGCTTTTTATATAAAAATTATGTTTTTCACACAAAATGGCACATTACAACACACAAAAACAATTGCAATACAGGACAGGTTAATGACACTTCCAACAAAATTTGGAATTAAGGCATTTCTGAATTTCTAAAGTCCTACTAGATATATATCGATACAAGCGCCACGTTGGTTTATAACAGGAACTACAAAATTTTAGGAACCATAATTCCTATCCAAGCGCGCACCTTGTGGGTAATAAAAAATAGATGTCAACTTTCAAACGTAAGTACGTAGTACGCATGCGTCCCATGATCCCAATATGTCGCCCATCTATAATGTCATTATAGATGGGCGACATTAGTCATTTATTAATGACAATGACTAATGACATGACTATAACAAGAATGAAAGCTTCATTTCCCTAAGTGTAACTGTCATAGCGTCTAGAATGAAGTTCTCCTTAAACGTAAGATGACTCTTATCTAGCAAATACAGAAATCTGGCAGATAACTTAATTATGTGCCACGTGATAGTGATAATGGTATTTCGATATATTTAGAGCGTTTTTTGGTTAGGATCAGTAATTTTTTCATTAAGCAGTTATTTCGCGTGTTTTTGTATTTATTATTATTATTATTAATAGTATTTTGTTATCCAATTATCCAAAAATAGTTTTTTAAACTATTTTTTCTATTTTGCATTTTTTACATTAGTAAATTGGAATTATTTAATTTGAAAGTTCAGGATTTTATTTTTATAGAGCATGCATTGGTCACATTGATACATGACTATGACATTTTCAAATTTAAAACTTGTTATCCGCGGAGTATATTATATTACATATTATATTAATTTTCGTTAACATTACTTGACATTTTATTTAAAAATATAAACATGAGTGACAGAAACTAATATGTCTTGTCATTGTATATAATATACGTTGTTTGTGTAGAGTACGTACATATATCATATCTGTCAAATGTACTTAAATAACCTACTTAAAATAAAATGACAGCAACGATATTTATTTCTGTGTTCGAACAACGGCAACATTGAAAAATGAAAAAAGCGTATCGAAATGAAACTCATTTCGATACTATTTTGGGTGTCATAATGAGTTCATTTCGACGCAAAATAAAAAAAATAAATTATAAATATTGTAGCTTCACTTAAAAGTAGCACTTAATAAAGCAATAAATGTCACAAACCTGTAAAATTTTACAGGACTTATATAAATTAATTTGATACCTTTTTCAAGTACTGTCGTGAGCAAAAAAAAAACGGGACAGTGTCAAAATCGTTATGTCAATTTCCTTTATTTTTTTAGCGTTGTAATTTTAACATTTGATTAACTTTCAAACTCTACGTCAAATTATATATCATAGTTGATAATTCAAAATTGAAAATACCGCATCTTTCGAAAACTGATCTGATAAAGTTAGACTTGTTACTAGTTTGAAAAAATGGAAAATCATTATCAAGTATATCGGTTCAATTTAATATTGGTAAAAGTTCAGCCGCAAGAATATATAACAAAAATGGAGGGAAGAGGATAATTTAAATCGGAAAATAATTTCCGCACGTAACAAAATTTCGAATACGCAGGAAGACGAAACATTAGTTACTGAGATTAGGCACAACCCTTTCAAAACATTAAAGGAAGCTATAAGAACAACACAATTTTCTGTCTCATCTTGTAACACAATGCTTACAAGAGGATGAAATTTAAACTTGAGATATCCAGCCCTACAGTCATTATCTAAATCCCATTGAAAATGTATGGGGATTAATGAGATAGAGCTTCTACCCAGGAAGAATTTTGGGAGATTGTTCATAATGCTTGGTATCAAATTTCTATAAATTTTGTACAAAATATTGTCGCTTCAATGTCTACAAGATTAGATGCAGTTAATAATAACGGTGGAATGACGAAATACTAATTATTTTAATGTAATAATTATTTTAATTTTATAGTAATTTTTATTTACATTTTAAAAATGTTTAATAAATGTCAATAAGACACACATTTTTGACAAGTAAAGATAGCCACTTAAGTAGTCACAATTTAAACCCACGCAGAAACAGTGTCCCGTTTTTTTTTGCTCACGATAGTAACAATATCGTCATTCCCTTTTGTAATATGACATGTTTCTAAATAAATTTTATTTTTAAAGAATTCTTGATGCATTTTATTGTTTTGTATCTTGAGAAAAACGCATGTTTATAGTTTCTTTTTTTCATATGGCCGCAGTGCCCTTCATAATAATTACGAATGAAATATGCGATAGGACCTGTAAAAAATGCATTTGTAATAACGGGTGTTCAGAAACATTCGAAGTCAAAGTAGTCCTTGAAAATATGAAGTCATGTCTGAGATAGATTGATACATTTACTTAATACAATTTTAAAGGTTATCAAATTAGTATCTTCGATATTAGATTCTGACAATTTTTGACAGACAACAGTTGACATTTAATAATTATTACAAATCAGATATAGCAAACGCCAATTAACTTGGCGCGAGGAGGGGGTGCGCAGAAGACGTTTTTAAAAACGTCCACCCCCACTACTCAAGTAATTGTCAGAATACATTTGTCATTGACGTTCGACAGAGCATAATGCTTTGCTAGGGGATCATAAAGTGATACACGTTCAGAGGTTAGAATTATCTGACATTTGATGTAAAACCAAATACAAATCTCCCCACTACTTCTAATCCTGCGCGAACTTACCCCTCCTCGCGCCAACTTAATTGGCGTTTGCTATACTTAAGTAAAGATATAGGATTTTTTGTTCAGAGCCCACTTGACTTCGAATGTTTCTGAACACCCGTTAGTTCAAATACTTAAATTTGAATAGTAGATATCTGTAATACCTGTTATCATTCTCTGTATTTTAGGATTTCTGTTTTGATTGTCTTGACAGCAAATACTTAACAACTACTTTCAAATTTAACTATTTAGATAAAGATGTCCATAATGATAAATAAAATTTAATAACAGAATAATTACTGTTTCTCTTCTTTTTAAGTGACTTTTGTCTAGTGATTTGTTAACATTGACGTAGGAGTTGGAAATGACGAAGCTGTTTCGAAACGAACGATAAAAATAATAATCTAAGGCATCTAACGGTATTAAATCTGCAAAACAGAGCAGGTGAATAACAAAAAAAATGAATTAGGGCTGGTATTATAAACAGCGTATAAATCTCTGAATAACAACTTGACGAATAAATTGAAATCTGGTATTACAAGAAATGCATGCAAGTAAAATAAGTAATAAGTTATTTGTAGAAGCTATGTATTTTGCAGTTTAGCGTTTAGATAAACGGTGGAGCCATTAAATAAAATGAAAAAATACAAATTCTTTACTATTTTTTTGTTTATATTTGAAAATACAAATCGATAAGTCTGACATCAAAATTCAAGTTATTAAACACACATGAAATATAAACTTTTAAAAATAAGGTTATCTTTATTTGGACACAATGAAGCAAACAGCTGTTCGTATTTAACCAATGAATAACATTTAATACCATGATTTTCTAGGGTGTAAATTAATTGATAGATTTACTTGTTTAGTTTCTTTATTTAGTATTTATAATACCCAATCTATACAGCAAATTGAATTTACTTGCTTACTAATTAAATCTGTAGATTTTATCGTTTATATTACCGGCCCTTAGATTAATTTTCTGATGCATTAACGTATGCAGTTTAAATTTAAATGATAGGTGAAGGGAGTATTGGGAAGCTTTGAAACCTTAATAAGTGACCCATACCACTGATCCTTACCGTACCCTTACCAGGAATGGAGTTGCTTCGCCACGAATGGAAGATACACAATAGGATAAGAATGTCTCACGGCATTTGTTATGACTCATTCTATAAATGGGGACAGCATATGGAGTGCCCCTGACGTGTTGGATGAGTTAATGACCTTGACTTTAAAATTTAACTTACCCTGATGTCTCTAAATCTTATATAGATCTTTTATATGTTATGTTCTGTGTATATGATTATGTAAGTTTATATAAATCTTAATCTTCTAAATAAATAATTATCTTTCCTTGAAGGTTAAACAACATCCTGATTACGTCGATAATGTATCTTGGAATGCTAAGTATTTTCCGAAGGTACATATTCACGATTCTCAAAAGAAATAAATGTGGCCTAAATGATTTTTTTAAACAATTACTTAGTTAACAATTTTTGTTACGATAGCAGTGGCGGTTCTTGGTAACATACGATGTAACGTGCTGCACGGATGAAACTGATTCAAACAATTTCGGTTGCAGCTACTTGCTTCTCTGTATATATGAAAGCTTAGCAAGCGAAGCAGTTTTATCAGTCGAGCAGCTTACATCGTACGCTATTAAGAACGGCCACTGTACGATTGTATGTACCCAATTTGAAAGGATAGTAACATAGGAATTTAGATTTTGCGAAAAAAAAAAATTAACGTTGGCAGATTTATAATGACCGATTCATCATAGCTTTCAGCAATCGGTGGTTAAGCTTTCCGCTAAGGAAAATATACGAGGTGTGGCAATTTAATTCCCGGATAGACGCTGGTGCAGTGGAGGCACCTAAATTAAACCAAAAATAAAACAGCATGTAATAGTTCACAGGTTCACCAATAGATGCCGGTCAAGCGAAGATAAAACAGCTGTTAGTTTCTGAGTAGGACGCTAGCGCGCACATCATGTTTCTGTTAGTCGTGAGTGAATATTAAATTTTGCTGTAAATTAGGTAAAACTGCAACAGAAACTTACGAGATGTTGATATCTCTGTATGATGAAAATACCTTAAGTTGTACTACTGTTTGAGTGGTTTAAACGATTTAAAGAGAGTGTACGAGGTGACGCTAGAACTGGATGTCCGTCGGTCTGTCGAAATGCAGATGCGATTGGAGAAGTGCTTGAACTTGGGCATGAGATCAACGAATGACCCTTCGAATGATGACAGAAGAGTTAAACATGAATAAGGAGACAATTCGACGAATATTATATGAAGATTTGGGAAAGAGGAAGATTTGTACAAAGTTGTGTCACATAACTTTACGGATGAGCAAAAACAGAGAAGAGTTACATCGTGCGAAAACTTTGTTCAGAATTGTTGCGACGACGTAACTTTCCTTAACTACATTGGTACTGGTGATGAATCATGAATGTTTCAGTACGATCCTGAAACGAAGCGCCAGAGTATGCACTGGGTCGGAAAAACATTACCAAGACCCAAAAAGTTTCGTTTACAAAAATACAGAATCAAAACTATTACGTTTTGCGATCGTCAGGGTGTAATCCATAAAGAATTTTTACAGGAAAGACAATCAGTTATCAGTGCATACTACCTTGAAGTGATGCATAAATTACTGCAGTGCATTTCTCGAGTGCGACTACAATATCGAAAAAAGCGTAGTTGGTTCTTGTTGTATGACAATGCACCGTCACATTCTTCGCTAATCGTAAGAGCATTTCTCACGAATGAAGGGGCTGTCCAGATTAATTATCTATCCTATACGCCTGACTTAGCACCGGCAGGTTTTTTCCTCTTTCCTACAATGAAAACTGTTCTCAAAGGGAAACGACTTCGAGACGTAGAAGATATTCAGAAAAATGTAACCGTAGAATTGAATACCATTTCTTTGGATGCATTTGTTTGCTGTTTTCGAAAACCTTTAGAACGTTGCAATTAATGTGAATGGAAATTGCTTTAAATAAATATTAAACATTTTTTGTATTGCTTCAATTGTGTTTTTGTATTTTGTACCAATTCGGGAATTAAATTGCTACACCTCGTATGTGAAATACAACTTAATTCAATAAAAAAGAGCACAACCCAAGATAGAATCCTTTTGATACGGAAATAACAGATAAGCAAATCTAAACTAAAAGACTGTTTGTGATTCTACTTGTCTGTTGCCACAACGTGAAGTTGCCAAAAAATTCGCGTCGCCTTTTCACACGACAACGATGAATCGAGCAAACACTTTTAACGAATACAAGTTTCTGGGTACATTTAGATTCGGCAATTAATTTCCACTTTTAGGAAACGCGAAACATAAAGATGATGCAAAGATTGTAAGATGAAGCTTCTTGTTACTTCTTGTCACTAAAGTATATTTTATAAATAAAGTTTATTAATTAAGGCATTCGCTGATTAAATTTACCTATATCGGGTATTCAGAAAGATTCGGCGTCAAAGTAATCCATGGAAATTTCAAGTCATGTATGGTATATAGAGCATAGATAATATACTTCTATAGATTGGTAACTCCTGTTTGAATTATCGTGCATTGACAGCGCCATTTCAGGTGTAGTATGTAACTACTATTTTACAGCGGGCTTTTTGAATTCTAAATGTGCATTATTTTTGTTGGAATTTTTGGTTATTTCTGTTCGAATTTGTGGTTCTAATCAATCGAAGAGCTGTTGCATTTGTGTCATTCCATAAAAACGAAAAGCCATCGTTTTTTCTTTAAAACGCAAATGTTACAGTTCTACCATTGCAAATTCGAACAGATTTTTATAAAATATACTTTCATCAGTAAACGGTATGTATAACTAAATAGGTAAAAGGATTTGTTGAAGGGAACAATAAAAACAAATTGATATTCTAATTGATCTTATTTATAATATAAAACTATTAAAAATTGCAAGACATATTTACATTATAATATTTACTTGAACAATAAACATATACAAATCTACCAATTCTGTAATATTGAATATTCTAGTGATATATATATATATATATATATATATATAAAGATATTGTATAGTTCTATTTTCTATTCCCTTGATAATGGCAGTAATGTCAAAACTATAGTCGCATAAAAGCAAAAAAGTAGTTGTATTTTATGTTATACGAGTCTCTTTAACATTTTAATTTTTTGTTTTATATTGAACATACCTCTTTTGAGCCAGTTTTGCAATTGGATTCAGAATATTACTCTTGTAATATTTCTTATAGTCTAATCCTTTCAAACTTTTATTTATATTTCTTATCCATGTATGTATAAAAAAAATTACAATACGTATTAAAAAAATATCTTTTAAATTATGCTTGTTGCATAGACTTTCATCTATTTGTATATGTTTTTGCAACATTGAAATACAATAATTTTTAATGTTTCGTTTGTGACATATTTTGGGAAGTATAACATGCAAAATACCAATGCATTCCGAGAAATTAATTAAAAAAGCACTATTTGGGCGAAATAATTTGTTACGGCTATATTCTTTGACTTCTATCAAAAAATGTTCTGGCTTACATGCCTCTTCATTTTTTAAAAAAAGTTGCACATTCTAAGCAATTTGAAGTAATTTTTCGAATACTACGCATTACATAGCCAGCAATGTAGGAATGTACGGCTTGTATTCGAATACGGTTTCTGAGATCTAAATATATAAGAAATATTGATTACATATGTGAGCTAAATATTATAAAAATTAAAGACAAAACATATCTGATGCTATTCGTACAAAAAAAACATGGAACAATCAGAAGTATATTAAAATAATTACCTTTCCTAGATTTAGGTGTTTTCACATTTCGAAAAGACAGTGAGGTAATACTTTGCTTAGTGGGTCTAGTTGGAAAGTTTGACATAGTACCAATTGATACTGCAGATTCTGTAACACATAATTTATTGATATACAAGTTAAAACGTGGGATTTCTTAAGTAGATACCTTCTTGTGCTTGAACAATATTAGAAGGGCCTGCTTCGCTGTTTTCATTCTCAATGGTTGTAATTGTTGTCCGATATTTTAATAATGAGTTTTGTAATGTGGGAGTTTCGCAAAAAACCTATAATAATTCATTGTAAAGCACATATAATATATAAATAAGGCTATTTATGATTTACCAGGAAGTAAGACTGATGGTATACTTCTTGCCTTAAGGTCTTTTCATCCAGTTTTGTGAGTAATGCGTACACGGGAGAAATTACTAAAATGAATATCGCAAATTCGGTAATTCCTGTTAACATTAATTGGGTTAATGTTTAACAATTTCTTATTGCCAATTCTGCCAATCCAACAATTGTACAACTATAAAGAAAATGGTATATTACATAGTGTATGACTAAATAAACACGTTATTACACAATTATTCACAAAGCGATAATTGTTTACTAACCTCTTCATCCAAGTGAGGAAACCGATGCATTTTATAGTCTTTATTTGTATTCTTACAATTTGGTACACAACACTTAAACACCATTTTTTTAAAGTTAAATTACAGCCTTAACTGAACTTAATTACACAAAACCTGCAAAAACAAATGCAATCTATGAATGCAATGAAATATTTATTGTTTACATCTATATATACAGGGTGGGGCATAGGAACCAAGTGTTTTTGGTTTGGGTAGTACTCGGCCATTAGAAAAGGGAGGGGCGCGCGGTTTATTACAATCCATTCCTCGACTCAAAGCATTTCACTTTCTCAGTTGCCACTTGCCATCATGGAGAGGTAGACGCTAGAGCAACGCGTGTTCGCGTATGATTGTTTTGTTCGAAGTGGCGAGTCGGTGACTGCAGTACAGCGTGAATTTCACAGAAGATTTAATATCCATCGTAATGACTCTGTTCCTGCCCGAGACACCATCTTACGCTGGGTCAATAACCTTCGAACAATAGGTTCAATAATGAAAAGAAAGCCGCCCGGTCGTCAACGTACTGTGCGTACTCCTGAGAATATTGAAAGGGCGAGACAAGCATTACTGCGAAGTCCACGCCGCTCTGCACGTCGACATTCAGCTGCACTTCAAATCAGCAATCGCACTGTACGGCGGATTTTGCATGGTGACTTACATTTTCACCCATACAAAATACTGGTTGCCCAACAATTAAATGTAAGAGATTACGCCCAACGCTTGAGTTTCGCACAACAAATGCTTGAACTTGTTCAGGAGAATGAAAACATGTTGTTACTCATGAGTGATGAAGCTCATTTCCATCTTACGGGGGCCGTCAATAAACAAAATTGCCGGTACTGGGCTAACGAGAATCCACGACAGTTACATGAGATGCCATTGCATAGTCCTAAGGTAACAGTTTGGTGTGCGGTGGGAAAATTTGGCATCATTGGCCCATATTTTTTTGAAGAAAATGGGGTCACCGCAATTGTTAAGAAGAGGTGTGGATATTCAAGATTTGTGGTTACAGCAAGATGGGGCCACGGCACACACCGCCAGAGCATCTATGGCTGTTCTTCGCCACCTGTTTCCAAATCGTCTAATTTCGAGATTTGGTGACGTTTTGTGGCCTCCTCGGTCTCCCGACTTATCGATTTGTGATTTTTATCTATGGGGGTACCTCAAGTCACGTGTTTACGAGGCCAAACCCCGTACGTTAGACGCATTAAAGGAATCGATTCGTTATGAAATCTCCCTAATCGACAGAGACATGCTGGAAAGTGTGGAGGCCAATTTTCGTCAACGGCTGCAACAGTGTATCAATGAAAACGGACATCATATGCCAGATGTAATTTTCCGTACTTGAATATTTCAAAATGCTTTATTATTAGCTATGTTGTACTACCAATAAATTTTTTTTAGAGTAAAAACTAATAATTTTATTATCATTTCAAAAACACTTGATTCCTATGCCCCACCTGTATATCTAAATATATGATACAACTAGCGCCAAATCAGGTGTAGTATTGAACTAAAACAAAGTCCGACCTTGGGAATTTAACATTATCCCCCATGATATAGAGTAGGGGAGAGTGTTGTACCTTGGATAAGAGATAGTATAGAAGCGACACTAAATAGAAACATTTTATGTACTTGTAATGCGCCATCTATTCGGACAGGGGAAAAAGTACTCCTGAAAACAAACCTGAAATTTATAGATTACTAGCAGTTTTTATGCACACACACACACGTGTGTGTGTGATATATATACAAAATTTCTATTTAATATTAAAATCGTTATACACAAACATGGCGATAAATAAAAAGCATTTTCAAAATTGAAAATATATTTTCCATGCTAATTAATATCTTACAATTAACAGCAGATATTTCAGGCTGCAACGTACTTTATCTATTAAAATTTATTTCAATTCAATTTAGATTTTATTCTTATTTTAAAATTATTTTACACATACACATAACTTTCCTGGGAGTCTCGCAATAATTGAACCAAATGATGACGAAGCCATCTTCATCAGCATATAGTGTTGATGTAGATGGAATTATTACATCAGAAGAATCAGTCTGGATGTTATATTCAACTAACTGTTCTGTTTCTTCCATCATTGAAATATCTACGATAGGTCCTCCAACAAATGACAAAATGAAACATATATATTGTTTAGTATTATAAATGTTACCAGGAAATGTAGTGTTGAAAAAGCTGTTTTGAGTAGAACATTATTTCTTCCAAAAAAAAGCTCTACAAAATGTTTACAACAAACTCTACAATTATTGAAGATTTTTTTTGGCAGGTCTCTTTATTAATTCAGGTCTTCCACATATTTTTAACCACTTCTGAAAAAGTTCAGTGTATTTTCTCGCGTTGGGAAATTTATGCTTGTTTGCTCGACTACCTGTACAACCAGAAATCGCACAATAAAGCCCCATCGCTACAAAACAGCTTATAAAGTATTTAGGTAATTATTTAATACACATCGTACCTAATAAGGTTTAAATTTAAAACAGATATCTAAACAAATAAAAATCTAACAATTTTAAACGTTCCTTTCAACACTAACCGAAATAATAACACAATCACACAAAAAATCACAACAATAAAATACACAAACAAAAACAAACTAGACTCTTGGATGTGATTGGTCTACTTCAAAGGCTTATTACGATTTAGTCCCGCGAATATTTGAACGTAACATTTACCTCCATCTACTCGACCAGGGGAAATATTAAACGAATATCACACTTCCTGGGCATCTAGTGCATACCCCGTGGTGTTGTACCTTTGGACGCATGTACCTCTGACCATTGTCTGTAAAATCGTTACCTTCGATGCAATGGTAAGAATTTCTGCTGCAAGCCTTGACTAATGGCCACAAGAGGTCGCCACATTAGTTATTCTGTTCAAATAGAAAGACAGTGGAATTTAATGTAAGTTGTATATTCTCTGCATCCAAACAAATTATTACCTTGATAATAGAAAACTCATTCTTTCATAAAGTTGTCAGCTGATGAAAAACCATGTTTTTTCTTCCGTAAAATTCGCATAACCTCCAAATATACAATTATTTTCGCAAAAGCACATGTTGTTGTACCTTGAGACATTTATCTTGTGGTACCTGTGGCCATGGCCAGAGGTACAACTAGTATGGCTAGAGGTACAACAAGATAAAATATATTATTTTTTAATTAATATTAAGCTTTTTCTATAGATAGAAATGCCACGAAGCAAAAGTGGACTTAAACGAAATAAAGTGGATGTGAGCGCTTTGCAAAAAGCAATAGAAGAAATAGAAGAAAATAAGATATCACTTCGACAGGTCGCTAAAAAATATGATATATGTAGATCGACATTAACCAATCATCTTAAGCTTCATTTAAAGTCGAATAATCCTACATTTGTGTATAATGCGAAGAACGATGTTAAAAAAGTTTTTTCATCAGAACAAGAATTGCAGTTAGAGCAGTATTTGTCACAAGCAGCGTCACTTCATTATGGACTCACAAAAAGGGACGCAAGGATCTTAGCATTTCAGTATGCCCGTGAAAACCAAATAAAATACCAGATAATTGGCCTACCAGTAATATTGCAGGCAAAGAATGGCTCAGGCATTTTATGAACCGTCATCCATCATTGTCCATAAGGAAACCTGAGGCGACGAGTTTAGCCAGATCCACTAGTTTCAACAAAGAAAATATCCAGGCTTTCTTTAACAACCTTAAAAGAGTGATGTCAAGCCATCATTTTTCTCCGGCTAATATATATAATTTAGATGAAACCGGAAACTCTTCAGTTCATGCACCACCGAAGATAATAGCTCAAAAAGGTGTGAAGCAGCTGGGCACTATGACATCTGGCGAAAGAGGAATCAATGTAACTATGATAGCTGCGGTTAATGCCATAGGTAATCATGTGCCACCTATGTTAATATTCCCAAGGGTATACTACAAACACCATATGTTGAATGGTGCGCCACCTGGTTCCATTGGAGGAGCCAATCCATCAGGATGGTCAAACGAGCTGCTTTTTCTTCAGTACCTGAAGCATTTTATAGCCCACGTGAAACCGACAGAGCAAGAAAAAGTGTTGCTAATACTAGCTAACCATGAGTCCCACATTGCAATTCCAGTTATTGATTTGGCGAAGGACAATAACATAGTGCTACTGACATTGCCACCACACACCTCACACAAAACTCAACCACTGGATAGAACTGTTTTTGGGCCATACAAAACATATTACAATACCATATGTAATGAGTGGATGATGAGCCATCCTGGACGTCCCATAAGCTTGTATGATGTAGCTGAAATAACAGGCAAGGCATTTCCAAAAGCATTCACTCCTGCTAACATCATCAAGGGATTTGAAAAAACGGGGATATACCCTGTTAACGAAAATATATTTGGAGAGCATGAATATTTATCCTCCTATGTATCAGACCGCCCCAATCCAGAATCAGAGCAAAATGCTCCTACTTCTTGCTCCTCTGGCCGTCAGCTATCTCCACTTCCATCAGCTTCAATCTCAACAGCGGCACTTCCCCGCAGTCTCTCGAGGACAAGAAAAATCAGGCAGAATACAAAAGCCCTTTTGTAGTGCGTCCATTCCCCAAAGCCGAAGCCCGAAAGGTTTCTCAAAGAGGACGCAAGCGTGGTAAAACACGTAGATTGACGGACACCCCCGAGAAAGAAGAACTTCTTCAGAGTAGGATGAAGAAAGCAAAGATAGTCAAGAGGAGGATAGATGCAATAGTTCAGATGAAGATGTCGAAGAGATCGAAAATGTGACACAGGATTCAAGTGACGATGATTTGGAAACCATTCTTGAAAACTATTCATTAGAACAACAGGAGTTCCTCACTCTCCTGTTGTTCTAATGAATAGTTTGAATTGAATAGTACTTTGAACTCCTCCCTCATTAAACAAGACGATTTTGTACTCGTAAAATTGGCTGGTAAACGAAACATTGTGCACTACGTTGCCAAAATAGTTGAAGTCATAAATGAAGGATATATGGTCCAGTTTCTCAAAAGGATTACTGGATCAAACAAGTATGTCTATTCGGCAGAAGAACTCTCGTGTATTTTAGAAGGCGACATCTTGAGAAAACTGCCATCACCAATTATGGCTGGAACTTCACAACGCCAACAGAACATGATGTACTTCTGTGTTAAATTTGATACATACCATATGCAGTAATTATACAAAATGTAATAAAGTACATTTGAATGATTTCATGTTTGCTCACTCTTAATTATATGATAATTCTGTCTCTGTCCAGAGGTACAAAATAATGTGGACAAAGGTACCACAGTGTGTTGTACCTTTGTCCACCCTGTCAAAAAAATTTCAAAAATGTTTTCAAAGGCTAACTAAATGAATACACCAACCAATACTTCGTGAATTATAGATAAAGGTTGTATCTTTTGTTGTATGCTGCAGTGCTACTCATAAAGCTATGTATAAAATTTTTATGCAATATAGATTGAAAACTGACCACAGGTACAACACTCTCCCCTACAATAGAACGATACATTTACTTGCATTAAGGTGCGTCTTAGCGAACTTATTTGCACTCAGCTCGATTATGGAATAAACAATTAGGGAATCGTATTACCCGAAGTAATCACGCGTTCAGGGTAGCACAGCGCGGCCGCAAAACTTGGTCAATTCCAATTTTTAATGCTGAACGAAACGAGCGATCACTTCAACTGTCAAATTAGATTTGCCAAACCTAACCTGACTTTTAAGATTGTGAATCAAAGAGATTGCAATATTGTATATTTCTGTGAACCGTTGTTCTGGTTGTTGTTTATTCACGGACGAAGTAGAAAATTTGATCAATTTAGTACAAGCTAAAGAGGAATTGTATAATGTGCGGCTAGTCAATTACAAAAATGTATATATAAGGAAAACACTGTAGCAAATCGTTGTAAATGTAACTTAACAATTTGTTAAACAAACCGAGTGTCATTCTATAAGAATTGCAAAATGATTCCTCGTCCTGAAGCGGCATTTCTAAACTTAAATTGTGAAATGCATCCTTAATTTGTCTCTTTGTAATAAAAGTCTTAGTATGATTTCGCATCTTCACCAATTTACAGTAAAGATAACAATTAATTAAATTTTTCCAACCAATTTTTGATCCAACACAAACCAAGCTTTAAAGAATTTTTGGTAGTAAATTAATAATAGTCAGCAATGTCAACTGTCAAATAGAAAATGCGCTAAGACCATGCATGGAAATAAACCATTCTGAGCTATGCGAGCTGAGATAAACGAGCTATGCAAATAAGTTCGATAGGACGCACCTTTAACTTAACACAATTTTGTAGGTTATCGTATATTTAAATGTGAGTTATGTCAAATGATATTTCTGTTTGCAAATAATTGTAACATCGCTTGAAACTTAGTTAAAATGCCATTTAATTAATAGAAATTAGTCAAGTAATGCTCTTGGATTGTAAGAAAAATAAATTTACAAAATAAAAAATAATAAATTATAGAAATGTTGAAATTGTCATCTTCCTTCAAGTACTCTTGTATTCAAAAAAATCGCGTATAGCAAACGCCAATTAAGATGGCGCGAGGAGGGGTAAGTTCGCGCAGGATTAAAAGTAGTGGGGAGATTTGTATTTGGTTTTACATCAAATGTCAGATAATCCTAACCTCTGAGCGTGTATCACTTTATGATCCCCTAGCAAAGACATTATGTTCCGTCAAACGTCAATGACAAATGTATTCTGACACTTACTTGAGTAGTGGGGGTGGACGTTTTTAAAAACGGCTTCTGCGCACCCCCACCTCGCGCCAACTTAATTGGCGATTGCTATACATCTATTTTTTTCCAGTTTAATTTTGTATTTTTCTGACGTTTATCGACGTCATACCGTAATCAAAAATGCAAATACCAAAAGTTTCCGAATAAGAAAAGTATTTTATTATAGCAAAAGTTGAAGAAGGTTGGTCAATTAGAGATGTTGCACTTCATTTCCATTACAATAAGAGCACTATTTTAAGAATTAAATAAAGATGGGAATGGGAACATTCTAAAAACACATAACCTTTTTAATAACATTTGTCTAAATGACAGAAAGTCCGTTTTGAAACGATAAAAAAACTAATAAAAAATGTTTAATTGATTTAAATGGTGTACGCGATTTTTTTGAATACAAGAGTATATAACATGAGAGCAAAATGAATTGAGGTAGTAGGAGGCTGCGGTTCGTAGATCGTATTTCGTGAATTATATTCACAATATTTTTCTGTCAAACATTTAATGACAGACTGTCAGTGTGAATTATTAATTCTTTCAATATAATTTAAAAAAAAAAAACAGTATAATCACATTCAGAATGTTTACTCAAGAACAAATGGTGTTCATTTTAGAATGTTACTTTCGTAACGGTCGACGTTTGCCAAACGGCGAATGGTTTAATTCAATAGAAATGTGCAAGGAAGAATTCCAACAACGTTTTCCTGAAGTTGTTTTAGTAAATAAGAACTTTTCTCGTGACCTATTGAGAATTATAAATAACTTTCGAACAACTGGGTCTGTAAAAAGACAATGGAAAGGGGGAAGATCTTTTCGAGTTAGGACCCAAAATGTTGTTAATAATGCAAGAAACGCAATTAGAGAACAACCTACAACATCTGTCAGAAGACTGGCACAACAGTTGGATATAAGTTATGGAACCTGCCGCAGTATTCTTAAACGCGATATTGGTATGCATCCTTACAAGGTTCAATTGTATCAAGAACTATTGCCGCCAGATTACGTTCGAAGAGTTGCCTATTATCGTTTCTTTAATGCAAATCTTAACGACGACGATGTTTTGGATAAAACGTTTTTCACCGACGAAGCGTGGTTTCACCTGAACGGCTACATAAACGCTCAGAATATGCGTATGTGGGCAACAGACAATCCGCATTATTATAGGGAAACAACGTTGCATCCTGTAAAAATAGGGGTTTGGTGTTCCATGTCACGTAGAAGGCTTATTGGTCCGATCTTTTTCGAAGGAACTATAAATGGTGAAAGATATCGCAATAATATACTGGAAACATTCATAAATCAACTGCATGATGACGAGTTACAGTTAGGTTTCTTTCAGCAAGATTCCGCACGACCACACACTGCCCGTGAAACAATAAATTATTTACGTGAATTTTTTGATGAAAGAATTATTAGTGTTGACCGTTTCCCGCCAAGATCGTGTGACTTAACACCTCTGGATTACTTTTTATTTCCATACTTAAAAAACTCTATTTTTAAAAATCCAGTGCATACAATAGACGATTTACGGAACAATATTTTACAAAAGGTTTTTGAAAACATGAAGCGGCGCGTAAATTTATGTTTGAATGCCGAGGGACAACAGTTTCAACAATTATTGTAAACTTTTCAATAAAATATAAAACATGACATTTGTATGACATTTGTATGACATTTTATAAATATTTTAAGTTGTAAATTAAATTTGTATCAAGGAGACATTTAAGTGCTGTCAGTAAGATTTATTTACTTTATAATTCACGAAATACGATCAGCGAACCGCAGCCTCCTACTACCTCAATTCATTTTGCTCTCATGTTACTTTGCCCAATATCGAGGATTTTTTAAAACATGTTAATCGACATGACTCTAAATTTTGTTTTCAAGAAACAACTGGTTACCCAGTTTGTTGGGCGAGAGTCCGTATCGAAAGTTTTGGAACATTAATCGTTATTTGTCTGACATTATTAATCACTTCTTCTGCCCGAACTCTAGGTAACCCATTTCCTTCTTGTCGTTCTACACTCGCCATTTGTCGAAAAACTGGAACAATTCTATTGAGTGCCTTCTGAAAAGTATTATAATCGAAAACAAGGTTAGGAAATTCATCTTGAAATTCTTCTATACAATCTTTAATTGATTACTTCCAATGTCCATCGATGTTTTGACAATATCGAAAATACGATTCAAGGATGAATGTTTCGCGCATACATTATTAAATACCATTTTAAAGTGCAAAGTTGTACAATATTATTTTTGTTATCAGATTCTGCTAATTTTTGACAGACATTTGACATTTAACATTTAATATAAATCAACAGAGTTAAGTTGTTGTCCAAAACCCACTTATCAACGGATTTGTCTGAACGCCCATTAGAAATGCTTTAGATTTTCATAGCAAGCTGAAACGAACAAATGTGAGTAGACGTTGTCTGATTTTTGTATAATTGACTGTCAAAGTCAGCAATTCTAAAGTGAACATGAAAGAAGCACCTACTGGAACGTCTCTACCCGTGAAAAGGATTGGCTCACTAATTATTCACGGAAGAAGTAAAAATAGAACATCAGTTGTTAGAAGATATCGTGGGAGTATAACAGGAAATGAAATTAAACAAGCTACACGTAGAAGCCTAAATCAATCTACGTTATGTAAGTAATGTTTACGTGTAACTATGTCTAACAATACAATTTTGCTAAATAATCTATGTTCCTGTTTTAGATGATACAGGCAGTTATGAATCTATTAAATCTAAAACTAAATTTACGTGTTTCGCCAAAGATCGGGGCATGTATACCCAAGACAATCTCCATGACAGTGTCCTTAGGCTTCATAAATATTGTCTGACTCATCTTTTGGATTCGTATAGAGTTCATCTAAACAGGTTAAAAGGTAAACAATTACACACTGAATGCGTTCTAAACATGTGTCGGTAATTTAGGAAATCTAAGTAAATGCAAAATTGAATTTTATGAAATAATTTATTTTTGAAATTATTTGAGGCACTTAGAAATGCATTGTAAACTCGCGGCCACAAAATGTGTCATACCATTTTGATGTGTAAGGAAATTTGAACTAAATTTACACGTCGTGACAGTCTTTGAGGTTTGGAGGTTCTTATGATGCAAATGTCAATGTATGCTAATCTGTCTTGAATTAAATGCGGTATATAATTTAAATATAAGCGCAATTTCAGAGTTTGTGGCATTATGTTGACTGTTTGGTGTTTTATGTTGAAAATACCTACCTACTGCTTTTTGTGCATATAATTTTATAAGAAATTCGAAAAAATATAAAATGAACAAAGTATTGCAACATAATATTTTAAATAAACTGTGAATAGAACTGAATAAAGAAAACTAAGAAACTATTTGACACACACTAACTTTTAGCAATTAGTATTTTAGTTTACTACTATTTTTTCTAATTATTTCTTCCAAACGATTTGGCATAGACATGATTAAGTTTTCTATATAGAGGAAAGGCACCAAATATGGAATACCATTTTCATTTTGGACTATACTCGACACAAATTCTACTTTACAAAGAGAACAAACTAATATAGCCGATTAGCAATGTATTTAGAAGACTTGCTTCACAGTTTTGGACATCAATTTTAATGCAATTTTTAAAAACAATAAAAAATTCAATAAGTTGTGCTTCTGTTATCATACAAAATAGGACGCCTAATTTGGAATACCTATATACCTAATATGGAATAGGGAAAATGCGTATTACATTAAATGTATTGCGGTTATTTATTTCAAACTTAATTGATTACAAAACTAACTTTAATATTTATTTACAAAAATCGCAAACAAAAACGTTGCCATCTGCTCCAGAGCAGGCTTCATGAGCCCATTTATTGCACAAAACGCACAAAATCCACACTTCACCAGCCCTATCTTCTGAGAATCGAAATTCACAGCACATACATACTGCATCTTCTTCAGGATTTTGTATTCCTTTCTCACAGAATGACTCATCTTCTGAAGAATCTTGCAGAGTTAACAATTCATCATCTTCTGATGAAGTAGACACTTTCCTTTTCCTCTGTTTAGAGATCACTGTTCCGCTTGTACTAGGTCTGTTGGATTCAATGCTTTCCTTTTGCTTATTTTTAGCAGCACTCAATATATTTCTTGTAGCCGTCTTCTGTTTTTCCTTAGAATAGTTTAAGCTACTTTCCAGTTCTTTAAGGTAAGGAGATGATGTTATTATATTAGCTTTTCCAGGTCTTCTACCCCTAGTTCCAGTTTTCTTTCTTAAAGTTGAAATGGGCTCGATGTCTTGTGGAATTATAATCGGAGATTCCTCACCAGGACAATTGTTTGATGAACGATTTTCGGAAACATTTTCAGCCTGGTCTTCATCATTTTCTTGTGTAGATGCCAAAAAGTCCGATTCTTGAAAAATATTTCGTTGAACAGGATATAACCCGGTAGCTTCAAAACCTTTAACTGCATTAGATCCACACTGTATCTTTAAGTATGCTCTACCGAATAATTCAGCAATATCAAATTGAGTAACTGCGCGTTTGTTAGTTCGCAGAAATACTCGAATTTCCTCGTTATAATGCAATTTTAAAGCACCCATAATTGTTTTGTCTAGAGGCTGTAATTTATGCGTGCTATGAGGCGGAAGACATACAATGGTTACTGAGTGTTCTTTAGCTAGTTTAAGGAGCTCTATATTTCTTGTGTGCGTATCATGCCCATCTAAGATCAATAGCACTGGATCATCTTTTGATGGCTTTACTTTGCTGATAAAATGTTCAAACCATTTAGTAAATAATGCTGTCTGAATCTATCCAGATGGATGACATGCGAATATACTACCAGTTGGTGCACCTTTTTCAAGCTGTGTGCTCATGTTTTTCCTTGGGTATATCAACATTGGAGGTATAAACGTATCACCAGCACTCATACACAATATAGCTGTTATTAAAGAACCACGCTCTGCTGATGTAATGGACCCCACCTGCCGCTTACCTTTAAGTGAAATAACTTCACTACATTTGGATTGCACCACAGTTAGGCCAGTTTCATCAACGTTAAACACTCTATCCGCAGGGTAGTTGTGTTTATCCATTGCGACCTCAAGAATATCAAAGAAGTGGTTAACACTGTCCCTACTAAAGCCTAGGGCTCTAGCATCAGAAGTTCCTGTGGGTTTTCTTACGGTCAAATGTGGATGCCTCTTCAGGAAGCCTTTTAACCATTTTTTTCCAGCTGTTTGAAGATGAGTGGAAAAACTATGCTCAATTTTATTAGAAACAGCTAGCTGGTAGGCCATTCGACGAACGTCTGACCTTGTTAAACCAAAAAAATGATTATCCATATCTAATGAGCATTTGGCTAACTCTTCCTCTATATGAAAGGGTAAAGCTGATTTTCTTCCTAATTTTGTATGGCATACTTGATTTGTTTGGCCATTTTTCTTGCTAAGTTGAAACAATGTTGTGTGCGGTACCCCAAACTCTTTAGCGGCTTTTAAATACTCCATCCGCCCCTCTCTAACAGCTGCTATAGCCTCAGCCATTCTTTTTTATATCCCAATTTTTTCTTTCTCCTTTTGGTCACGGCATCTCTAAAAGAAATGCATGAAATTGTAATATCCAAGATATGTTTCATAATTTTTTGTTGCATTTGCTATTAGTTAGGTATCAATCATAACATCTAATTTATTTTTAAACAATTCTAATACAGTAACATTACCAAAATAGAAGGATAGGTACTCTGAATATGGAATACTATTCCATATTAGGAACTGTTTGCTATTCCATATTAAGCAACTGATGCATGTCTAACTTGAAATAAATTTATCAATGTAAACTATTGCTTTACGTAGCGTTAATACTAGTATTATAGTAAGCTATCTTCACACTTACCAGGAAATAAATTACTAGTGTATTAAAAGTAACTAACACTTTATAAAGCAAACTGCACGCGCTCCCTAGAATAATTCCCGAAATGCGAAAGTTGGGTTCTCATCATTTATACAATTATTTAGATATCTACTTTACCATTCGTCCTTGCAGTACATATAAAGTGCATTACGACGTTAGTATACGCACATACATACTAGATGTCATCACAAACTTAAAAAATAAACCCGTATTCCATATTTAGAAGCTATTCCATATTAGGCTACTTTACTCTACCTATATCCTATCTAAACTTTCCCAACATTCAATAATTTTTTGTCGTAGTACGTCCTCGTTATTGGCTTTAAAATTACTATTATACATATTTTTTGTGATCCTAGACAAATTTTCCATGGGATTTAAATCCGGACTATTTGCTGGCCACGGTAGCAACTCCACATGGTTTTCTTGAAAACAGTTCTTAGCAGCAAGACAATTATGTGCTGAACAGTTATCCTGTTGAAATACAAGGTTTTCATATGTATTACTTGCGTATGGTAACATAATATGGTTAATAACATTTACATATATCTCCCCGTTAAGTCTATTTTGTAGACGACACATAAAACCCCGGCCAAAAGAGCTAATACAAGCCCACACAACTGAAAAGTTCTTTGATATGAACATACCGTTCCTCTAATCTCGTGTTAGTTGGTCTATATACCCTTATTCGTCCGTCAAGAGATTATTGAAAAGCTTTTTCATCTGAAAAAATTACGCAGTTTCAAAAGTCCATATTCTTTACTAAAAACTCCAGCGCAAACCCCACTCTTGCTTCCTTATGATATTGAGTTAAAAAACGGTGCTCTAGCTGCCGCAAAGTTGAATATTTCCGCTTCTTTCAAGAGGCGACGAGCTGTTCTGAACGATCCTGGAGCATCACAATGGATGTCGAACACTTTCTGAGGACCTGAAACAACTTATAATCTCAAGAATTTATATCGTAAACATTATTATATAATTACATTTGCTTTACACTTTATTCACAATATTCACTATATTTACTAAACTATAAAATTTATAAGTATAATTATATCTAACACATCACACACACGTAACTAAATTAAGAACATCACACACACACATAATTAAACTTAACACACCACAGTTCATTATATTGCATATTGTTCAAGAATATATATATTGAAAACTACTCATTTTTAAGATCAGAACCTGTATTTAATGAAAATTCTCAGGATGACCCAGTATTTACAGTAAAAGTCAAATTTTCTAACACATTTTGAACAATATTATCTAAATCGTACATCTTGTTTTCTTATGTTATAATGTGATTAATGCTATTTTTCCATGCGTCAGCATCAACCATATCTAATCTTTCTAATAACAAATTTCCTACTTCATCCAATTTAAATGTCTTATTATTGGCCGCAACATGATGCTTGAAATTTCCTGCTTCATCCAATTTAAATGTCTTATTATTGGCCGCAACATGATGCTTGACTGGAACCCATACAAGTTCAATGGGGTTCAGATTACGGTGATATGGAGGTAAACGTAAAACTGTACAACCACTTTCTCTAGCTATTTCATCGACCACGTATGAAACTGGATGACAGGATGTGTAATTTTTACAAGCTCAAACAATTCTATCTTTAGCATAGAATTATCAGCTAAAATTCCTATTGTTAAAAGCCATTCAATAAGTGCTTCCTTTTTTCATGATGAAGCAGGTAACTTTTCTGTTTAAGTAGAATGATAGGAAGCATTATCCATTACTATAACACAATTGGGCTCAAGAGAAGGTAGGTAATATATTTTGCATCCATGCGATGAACACCTCACTATTCATATCGTCATGGTAATGCAGTTTTCTTGGATTCAAATAATAACAAACCCCCATTCATAAAACCAGTTTTGCTGCCAATGTGAAGCACAATTAGTCGCTTTCCTTTGCCAGATGGATCTTTTAAACCGATAGAAAGACCTTCAACAAATACTTGCCTTGGATTAAGTACCGTTGCATCTTTCCATATTTTTGCTTTTGTGCAACCTGCATTCACCCATGTTTCATCTAAATAATAGATTTTTCTCCCTTCTGCACGAAACTTTATTATACTTGTTAAATAACCACGTCTCCATAATATAATATCATTTCGTTCAATTAATATGTTGTTTTGTGTGCGTTTTTCCCACTTGAATCCTAATTTCTTTAGGATTCTCCGTAGTGATGTTCGCTGGCATCCGCTTAAATAGATTCACATATTTTTGTGCAAGTTGGTAACTCATTTTTAAAGAAAATTGAATGCACCTACCTTCTAATCGTACTTTTTGATACTTCATCCAATTTATTGTAAGCACCTCAGCAACTTCGTTTTCTTAAAGGAGAATGTGTAACTTCAAACATTTCAATTTCCTTAATAATGTCAAACATAGTATTCCTACTAATCCCTACTTCCCTTGAAGTTTGACGCTTTCTTCTTAAAATACACATTATAAGCCTCTGTCCACTTTTTACATATTTTCCTTTAAGATTTTTTGATGTACTTGGTTGGCTGCGTCATCCATGCTCTAAAACGGTTGCGATTAAATAAATGAAATAAGTTAATGAGTGATAAAATATTATAAAAAAAAAGAAAATGAGTTTTTCACTTTATAATCTCTATAAAGAACTATTTTTAATGAATATTAATAATAAATGGTATAATAAACAACTAGTAAAACACGCAATTGGCTAGCACTGACAGAAATACTGATCAGTACTGACAGCAAAATGATAATTTGACAGAAAAGAATAAACTTAATTTTGCCTGTATATAAGCGGCCTGTATTTTAGCCAATCACAAGCTCTTATTTTAAGCCCTATCCTTCTCAACGGTTGATTCTTATTTGGAATGCTACGTAGATAGATCATCAGCTTTAAGGCTGTATTTATGGTAACAAGTTTTAACGCTTTTATTTAAAAAGTATAGAAGGGGGAGATCAAGATTAAACACTGGTCTTCATGTATATCTCATACTCGCTGTGATCGTTATTATATGTGTTTTATAGCCATCCACATATGGCTATAAAACACATATTTCTTAATTAATAGCGCTTGTAACATCAAGCGTTTGGTGGAAACTAGATTTAATTCATTTGTTACCTTTACATGACTGAAATCCCTGAATGTTCTTTGAATTTCTTCGGTGATTTGGCTGGCCAAATATAGAAAAATGGTATCATGGTCAGTGGGATCCGCGAATGTTGTCTGATTACTGTTGCAAATTTATAAACACATGTCTTTTTTATTTTAACATTTAATTGTGGTATCTGTAGTGCTCTTTATATTTGTTTTGCTTAAATCTGTACTTTAATAAAAATGAAATGGAGAATTTTGATGAAAATATTACACATTTTTTACAATTTCGTGAAAAATTGACGGACAATGTAAAAAAATAACTATTGATCAACATGTTTGGAACTAGTATTATTCAATTCATTATAATCGATTATTTTATACCTTGGCAAAGCAATAAAGTTTTGTTGTTGTTGTTTTGTGTTATTAATGACAAAATACATAAAAATTAGTATGCGTCGTCTGAATAATTGTAATTGTAATTTTTTTCAGGTATAAAAGTACTCAATGAATTGATTCGAAAAGTTTACTTCGACGATCTAAAAATATCTCAAATTGTAAGGATAATATGGAGTTCGATAAGTATTGTTCATCATTTCCATATTCGCTTGAAAGTTGGTCATGGTTTCACTATATGGAACAGAAGGTGAAGAATTTTAATTACGATTAAATGAATTCGATTTTCAATGATTTGGGCATTTTTGGTTATTATGTTTCTTAGTTTTTCTGTTCATAAAATACATAATTACTGTTCTAATGATATGGTGTGTAATTCTTGTAATCAACTACACATTTACCTGTATAAAAATTCTTTCAATGGAGACTGGTTAAATAATAATTTAAAAAGGTATATAACCCCTTACCACAATTATTAGTCGTATCCTAAATACGTATTTCGACAACTAAGTTGTCATCATCAGTAGGTAAAAACTACTAATTAAAAGTCACACATGGGGCACAGTAAAGTAACATAAACGCTTCCGCACAACTACTATACACTGCGACCCTATAAAGACTCAACGTCCAGTCTTTATAGGGTTGCAGTGTATAGTAGTTGTGCGGAAGCTTTTATGTTACTTTACTGTGCCCCATGTGTGACTTTTAATTAGTAGTTTTTACCTACTGATGATGACAACTTAGTTGTCGAAATACGTATTTAGGATACGACTAATAATTGTGGTAAGGGGTTATATACCTTTTTAAATTTACCTGTATATTATAAGCGATAATATGAAACAATATCATATGATCGGAATCTTTTATACTCTAGAAAGTCAAGAAATACGTTGTCATATTTATTATGATGGAACATCAAAAAGTTAAGTCTTACAGTATTAATTTTTTGATATTTAGTATAGCGTGAACATCTGCTTACTTTAATTTCGATATTATAGAATTCATGCGTTTAAACGAATTTGGGTTATTTTTGTAAATTTTATTTGCAGAAGACAAGCGGAGCAAGCTAATGATTCATTCGATCGTCTGATGGTTTTTTTATTACCCGATCTTTTTACTACGATTATCCATTCCATTGTGACTTTTTTTGAAGAAGCTAGACTTTGGGATACAGAACTTTTATGTTCAGATTTAATTCAAAGAGTCCTAAACGTCTGCGATGAACAAGCAAAATGTCTTAACATTTTACTAGGTAAGTTGATATAATACTTTACTGAATTCTTTTAGTCTAAAGATTAACAGCGCTGCTTTTAATATGGTCATATGTATCGAAACACTGGGAAAAAATCTAGTGATAGAAAATTAAAACGTAAACAAAAGTAATATTCAGAATAGCAAAAGAATATGTAATTTAATATACGTTTCTGCATCTCCACTTCTCTTGTCGACTTGTTAAACGATATTAAAAGACATAAGCTTAGAATTTTGTAACGTAATTATTAAGTGCAATACGTCTGAATAAATCAGACTGACATAATATTGCTTCAGATCCTGAATACGTATTTCAATAACTAAGTTATCATCATCAGCAGTAGAAAGTATTACACTCGGAGCCCCATTTCATACAAGTAAAACTCATCACTATCACTGAAGTATTAATATCGAACGTATCCAGCATTTAAAGCTATATTGTCGTAAGGGTTTTTTAAATTAACGTACTATGGCAAAGTGTACGAACATTTAAAAAAGTATCGCTTAAATACTTAGAAAGAGAACACCTTTGAGCGAGCATGTTTAGTTATGTGCACTAAATCCAGATTTCTAGTTGTAATTCACTACCAGAATAAGCAATTACAGCATTTCCCGCATATGTTCAAATAAGATAAATCTGCACGAAGGTACATCACATTAAGTACAACAGTCTCCCCTATATTAACAATATTACACTGCTACTGATTTTTTATTTCTTAAAGACGTGGTTGAAACTTCTACCCCATCTAATGGTAGGAAAGTTATACGGGTTATATACGACCTCGTTCGCGAGCACAAATGGACAAGCGTAGACGAAGAGTTAACGTATAGATTTTTAAATGTGTACAGAGACAGTATATTACCAAATGATGTCTGCGATTATACCTATTTAAAAAAGGGTTTGGAGGTTTGCTTAAGGCGAATATTGAAGAATGTAGGGAACGATGATCTTCTCAGAGTTGTAAGTAACCAATTGCATGAAATGCAGTGTTTATATTTTTAAATTATACGAGGGTGACACTATTTGACAACGCCACTGTTAGAATGACATTTATTGCGCATGCCTTAAACTTCAAACATGAATAACTTGTATGCTAATGTACACGGCGTTAGTATTGCTACAGTACTGTGTTAGTAGTGGATGTTTAAATACATGTAGTCATGGAGTTAAGCTGAGAGCATTTCGGTACTATGATAATGTATGATTTTAAAGTGGGCTTTAATGAAGAAGACTACGTGGTGTAGGTCACAGTTGCATGCAAACTGTGACCTACACCACGTGCAAGCACAAAATTCGCGAAAACTGGTCTTTCTGAATTTCCCAAATCCAATGGCCCTCTTCGGCCGACCAGTACCACGGACTCAGCTCAGTGAAGACAGGTTGGTTCCTTGACAAAACGTTGATAATCTAGCTGATCGATATTTAAAAAGGGCACCACCGCGATTTAAAGGCTGTTTGTAAAAGTGGATATATACGTTACGCGGAGGACGTACTTGCGATAACGTGCTCATGTAAATCAATAAGCTAATCAATCAACAATCAACTAATAAGTAACTAATAAGTAACAAGATTTATTGCGGACGCTGGTCGTATAACAGAAAAATGCGAACTAGCAAAAATGTATTACGTATAACATATCGATGGGCGAAGCGCGGGATATATAATTAAATTATTGCTACAATAAATAAATACAGTAATACCTTAACATTCGCGAGAGTTACGTTCCATAATGGTTAATAAAGGTACAGAACATATGTGATTTGTTTTACTGTTTAATAATATATGTATGTATATTAGGGTACGTCAATTTTTTTTTCGATAAAGTGTATAGCAAAAAAGTAATCTATAGATCATTCTGAGTAGAATTGCTGAAGACACCATAGGTGTAAATAGAATTTAGAGCCTCAAAAATTTTCAAAATAAATATTTTCCTCAATAAATGTATATTATTTTCAATAAAATCCTATAGAATTATAGTAGATTGCTCAGAATAGATTTGCTGGAAAAGTATTTCTGACCTTTCATAATACTATTAAAATCTGTTTTTTTTTTTAAATTTTAGTGTAGATATCAATCATTAACCCTGTGTTTTAAACTAAATAATCGTTTTTCTGCGATTTTTTTCATAAAAACATGTTTTTTCGTTCTATAGGATCACAAAAAAAGAGGAAGACAACAAATCGGATTTTTTCAAAATTTATTTTTCTTACTAAATGTACATTATTTTCAATAAAATTCTATAGAATTATAGTAGATTACACAGACTAGATTTGCTGAAAAAGTATTTCTGACACCTTTCAGAACCACTATTAAAATCTAATTTTTTTAAAATTTTAGTGTAGATATTAGTGTTCATTTGAAAAGTCAATCTTAGTAGCATGTGATTTACTGAGAACATTTTGAAGTATGTCGTAAATTAAAATTTACTACTTAATCTACGAAGTCGTATATTTTGACAGTTTCATACATAACGAGCGATCATTAAAATTTTCACTCGTAGCTGGCCGTGTATATAAAAATTATGTGGTAGCTTCAGTCATTAAGATATTATTTCAAACATCTGTCAGTGTCACATATATATTTTAAAGTTTCATCAAAAGAAAAAGTAATTGCCTTTAATGATATGCATAAAGCGTTTATGGTAGAATGTTACTTCCTGACATCTCAAAAAATTGATGGTATTTGGCAGCATTCAATAGAAAATTGCCTTGCGCAGTTTGAAGAGAGATATCCAAATACTGTTCCTAGCTATAAAACTTTCCGTGATACGCTAATGCATTGTGCAAATCTTTTTCGTCAAACAGGCAGTATTTTAAGGAAAAGGAAGCGGTTCTCCTCTCAAGAGAAGTCGCGGCGTAATTGAAAATGTCAGACAAATTATTAACGAATCTCCTCAAACATTTATTCGCAGAGTTTCGCAACAAGTAGGGGTTCGTATGGAACATGTCAAAAAATTTAAAAAAAGGACTTGCACATGTATCCATATAAATTAACTTCTGTACAAAATCTATTACCTACGGATTATGAAAAAAGAACACAATTTCGCCAATGGTTTATTCAAACAATGACAGACAATATTTTAAATCATACTTTTTTCACCGATGAAGCTTGGTTATATTTGAAAGGTTATGTTAATTCGCAAAATATGCGTATGTGGTCCAGTGAAAATCCTCATTTCTACAGAGAAGTTCCTCTACACCCAGAAAAAATAGGCGTATGGGTAGGTATGAGTCGTCACCGATTAATAGGACCAATATTCTTTGAGGGCACGATAACATCGGAGAAATATCGTAACGAAATTCTCAGTGTTTTTACTAATCAATTGACTAATGATGAACTCCAGGTCGGATATTTTCAACAGAATGGGGCTACATCTCACGTTATACTTGAAAATATTCAGTTTTTGCAACAATTTTATGGCGATAGGATAATAAGTAGAAATACAGCGATTCCATATCCACCACGATCGTGTGATTTAACAGTCATGGATTTTTTTGGGTGGCCATATATATAGAATATTATTTATGAAACACCAATTAATAATCTACAAGAGTTAAGACATAAAATCATAGAAAAATGTGAACACATCAATAACTCACCGCAAATACTGATCAATGTTTTCAATGCTCCACGAAATAGAGTGCGACTATGCTTGGTGGAGAATGGTCAACATTTTACACATTTTTAATAATATTCTATTACTTTGTATAAAAATTATAAATATATTTAATATAAAAGCCAGCATTCCAAATTATTTTTTCACAATCATGACGTTTGAAATTATAATGACAGATCTCCTCTAATAACTTAAGTTAGGACATACTTTTTGTGTACATGAGTTACTTGAGCGAAAATTTTAATGATCACTTTACAAATAAATAACGAATGTGATTGACATTATCAAATGTCATTTGGATTTATGTTTACGGAACAACAAACACATACTATATTCGCATATGCGTCTTATTCTATCAAAATTTCAAAGTAACCTTTCAAATGAACACACGTTATTTGGTTCATTAAGTGATGTAAATGATCTTAATTTGCCGACTAAAATCGTGATAGTTTAAACTATAATTTCTTCATGAGTGAACGTGCTAAACTTGAAAGCAAAGCGTTCTCGCATAAAACTGTTACTTTCCATGCAGCAGATAAATTGATAATATCTAGAGTAAATTTAATATTGAAATCATTAACAGGAAAAGTATTAAAAAAATAACTGTTTGATAAATACTACAAAAAAAAATAAGAACCAAAACAAAAGAATTTAGAGCATTCGTAGATTCAACAAAAGAATTGTTTTATATTGATAAATGTAATTGTAAATTAAAAACAACAAAATGCTCGTCTGGTTTTATTCCACAACATGTAAAAGAATTAATGATGGACCAACATAATGATAGAAAATTGACAATAACTGAATATATGGTAGACGTTTTATCTGTTTTTAGAAGAAGTATCCACAATAATATCAAGAATTTCAACGGGTAGTAAACCAACATACATTTCACATCAATCAGATGTGGATATAATTGAAAGTGGAGAAGTTGAAGAAGTATCTACTTCAATGAAACCAGCGCATTAAACTAAAAAATATGACACTTCGAATTTTCCTATGATGGATTTGGAGTTTCAGATAGGATGGCTTTATGTTTAGCAACAGCTCTTTACGAAGACATAAATTTCGGAGGATGGCTAAAGCTAATGTGTCTGGAGAAAAAATTAAATCTGAAGATGAGTTTGATGAACCACCATTAACTGATTCACAAATATCGATGCATATGCTAGGAACGGAAAGACATGTCCTAGTATTTCCAAACGCGTTATAGAAACGAATCGTGAAGGTGTTACAGCGGTAACAATAGAAAGTAGTAAAAAAGTACTTCGAACAAAACTTTTAAAAATAGTAATGGAACAAACAAACTATCTTTTTAAAAAACTGTTAAAATTGTACATTTTAAGTCAATAAAAAGATTTAAAAATAGATCAGCTTAAAAATTAAAAAAATGTGTTGTTTTGTTTAATTCTTCAAAATAATTATTTCCTCAGGTCGTTTTTTCTACCAAAACGATTTCGAATATGAAAAAAAATCGATAACAAAACAAAATAACAAAAGTTCCTGTAAATTGTAAAGTGTAAGAAAAATAATATGTTGTCATAACTTAACATCATTATAACTTATGTTAAGAGTCCCATTAAGACTATTTTTTTAGTATTAATACCTCATAACTGAAATTAAAAAAATATATATTAACAGTGATTCTAAAAGGTAGAGAAATACTTTTCCAAGAAGCCTGTACTGAGCAATCTACTATAATTCGATAGGATTTTATGACGATTTGATTAAAAGTAACACACATTTATTAAGGAAAATATACATCTTCAAAAAATCGGGGGCTCCAAATCCTACTTAGAGATATGTCTCTTCAGCAATTTTCCTCAGAATTATCTATAGATTACTTTTTTGCTATACACTTTATGGGAAAAAAAGTGTCATATAATTTAACCCACCCTAATGCATATGTTCTTTTTTCTTTATATAACGTTTTCCAACTTATATGTGTATGTAATTATAGTTAAGTTAATTGTTGCTTGTTGAGGGCAGAAAATAACAGGGAATCTGGGATTGCTTGTCTGATTGCGTCTGTAACTTTTTAAGTTCGACTTAAGGGGACATCGCAGCCTAGATTTCTCTCTTAAACTTCAAACTTCGAACAAGGAACGGATCAAATTCAAGAGCTTTTTCAACAAGTTGTTGTTGTAAGATTAAAATTTCTCTTAGCTGTTTCGGAACTCCTTGCCTGGGGTAAAAGCATCTAGAAAAAATGATAAATAAATGAAGTACTGTTGTTTGTCTTCCATCATCTCCAATAGCTCTTCTTCGGTTAGCCCGTTTTCGTGAAATTCTAGTAGATCATGAATTTCATCTTGTCTGATATCCTCAAATCCATCACTCCCTATTTGATGTGCAAGTTCCATGATCTCATCTTCTTAATTTGTTATAGGCGGAAGGTGGTTCTCTTTAACAACCACTTTCGGCCAAAGATACTTCCAACATGCATTGATAGAGCTTATCTTCAACTCTCTCAGTGAGGCGTCGATATCTGCGATGCAATCCGCTATGTTCAATTTTTTCCAATTGAAAATTACTGTTTCTTCTGAATTAAGCTCAATCGAATCCAAAATTTTCTTGAAACATCGCCTGGTGTAATAGGCTTTAAAAGCTGAAATTATTGCGTATAAACGAAAAGACAAACTTTACAGTGGTGCAGGTGTGTGGTTTTATAAATAATAAACTAAGTAGACAATTAAGTGTTAATTTAAATAAATTTACAGTGCGAAAAGACGTTATTTTAAATATCGTGATGGCCAATTGTGACTGATTTAAAACGAGAATTAGAGGAGAGGGATGAGGATACAACTGGCAAAAAAGGCGATCCTCCAGCAACGGCTTCGCAATGTGTTGATCCAAGAAGGCGAGGATCCAGAGAATTATGTCTTTCAAGTTCCGGGCGGAGATGCTGATGTTATGCTGTTTATGAAAATGGAACAACGACAGATAGACAATTCACAAACCTAGGAACAGCGTCTAATAGATTCACAAACTAAAATGGAGCAGAAGAGCCTGGAAACTTTTGGAAACTTAGCAAAAACTCTAGAACAAATGGAGCAGAAGAATCTGGATAGTGCGAAAAATATGGAACAACGACTAATAGAGAACGCGCAAATTCAAATGCAACAAATGGAGCAGAAGAATCTGGATAGTGCGAAAAATATGGAACAACGATTAATAGAGGATGCGCAAATTTAAATGCAACAAATGGAGCAGAAGAATCTGGACAGTGTGAAAAGTTTGGAACAACGATTAATAGACAATTCGCAAACCTTGAAACAGCGTCTAATAGATTCACAAACTCAAATGCAACAAATTGAACAAAGAAACCTAGAAACAGCTAGAATCCTCGAGAAAAATCTGGAAAAGAAATTACTAGAAAATTCTAGAAACTTCGAAAAAAGTCTGGAATAAGTGGAAAAAGTTCTAGAACAGCGATTAGCGGAAAAATCAGAAGCGTTAAAGGAAGAGGTTTTCATAGCTGTAGAAGAGAAAATTGAAGAACATTCTAGACTTTTAGAGGCAATAATGACTCAGATGAAATTACCCGCTACCACGACTCATTCTGATCCCAAGCAGGTCAACGAAGAAGTTATACCGCGGCCCATCGAAATAAAAGAAGAACCTGTGACTACCTCGAAGACCAGAATCAAGCCACCAACCTTTGATGGAAAGACGTCATGGGCAACTTACCTGACACAATTCGAAGCGGCCGCAGAAGCAAACGCATGGTCTTCTGCCGAGAAGGCGACTGCTTTAATCATAGCATTGAGGGGTGATGCTAGTGATATTTTGCAGACGTTGCCTCCTGAGGAACGTAAAGATTATTCTCAACTCATTAAATGCTTGGAGATGAGATATGGCCATGCGCATTTGGAGCAAGTATACCATACCCAACTGAAGAATCGATCACAGAAGAAAGGCGAGAATCTTCAGGAATATTAGGCCGATATAGCTCGTCTAGTTCGACTTGCATATCCAATGGCGCAAGATAATTTCATGGAACACCCAGCTGTCCAGACGTTCATAGATGGTCTCCGGGATATTAATACGTAGCCAGCATTAAGGCTGGCACGATCGAAAACCTTGATCGATGCTTTGGGGCACGCGCTCTAGTTTGAGACTGCAAAACAAGCCTCTCGGAACCATGCTCGTGTCTGCACTGTTGACAAACAGGAAAATGAGGAGTTCATGGAGCGGTGGTTAGTAGAGTTCTAAACAAGATCAAACCAAATAAAAGAGTACTGCGATGCTGGAATTGTGGAGAGATTGGCACGTTTGGAGTAAATGTGGTAAGGTGGCCAAGGGAGCATCGTCTGAGCAGCAGGAAAACTAAAGCGGGTCGATGAGTGGGGGCAATCATCGATCCAGCATCAGGAAGCCCCAAGGACGCTTGGCCAAGTCGCATCCTTGCAACATCAAACCAATGGCCTGTATGTGGATGCTATTATGGAAAGAAATACCTATGCTTGCTTGCTAGATACTGGATCGATGAAAGCCGTCTTGCGGCCCGATTTGATTTCCAGGAATAAAGAATTAGTTTCTCGCAAATGGACACTTAGGACAGCTACTGGAGAAGCAGTTTCTGTGGCAGGTGAAGTAGATGTCAATTTTATCATAGGACCAACATCAATCCGACATCGTGTTCTTGTAGCCGACATAGAAGAAGAAATAATCTTGAGATTAGATATCATGAACACCTATGGCTTTCAGTTAAACATGAAAGAAGGCACTTTAAAATAAATAATGAGGAAATATATCGTCATGGGAAAAATTGTGGGAGTGTACAAGTAATTACAGCAGAGAATGTTGTTCCGGATGCAAGAAGTGAGACATTTTTGACGGTGTGTATGGAAGGTGATTATTTGGACGGAAATGTTACAATGTTGGAACCAAAGGCTGATGATGACGAAGTGGGCCGCGAAATAGTAGTTGCCAAAATGCTGGTTAAGACTCAGAAGACTGTACCGATAAGGGTAATGAATGTGAACCATTACCCTGTTTGATTGAAGAAGGGTACTATTTTGGGGTGGTGTTCGCCAGTGTCGGCCGTCGTTCATCGTGTAGAGGCGAAGAAGAATGGCAAAACGTGAGGAAGCCGAGCATATTATACAAGATATGGAAGGCCAAGGAGTAATTGAACCATCGAATAGTCCATGGGCTTCACCAGTGGTCCTTGTCAGGAAGAAGGACGGATCTACCAGATTCTGTGGGGCTATCGTCGTTTGAATAGTGTGACCAAAAAGGACAGCTATCCTTTCCCAAGAATAGACGATACGCTAGGCACCTTGGCAGGAGCAAAATGGTTCTCCACTCTCGACTTAAAGAGCGGTTATTGACAAGTGGGAATGGATCCCAATGACAAAGAGAAGATTGCCTTCAGTTTAGGTACAGGACTCTGGCAATTTACAGTTATGCCATTTGGACTGTGTAACGCCCCAACTACTTTTGAGCGACTCATGGACACTGTACTGAGGGGACTGTCTTGGAATACCTGCCTGGTATTCTCGATGATGTGATTGTGGCAGGGAAGACCTTTGAAGATCACATGAAAAATTTGGAAGTAGTATTCCAGAGGTTGCGAGATGCCAACCTGAGATTAAGTCCAAAGAAGTGTCACCTTTTTCGCAATGAGGTAAATTACCTTGGACATGTGGTTTCCGGAAAAGGAGTTGCTGTTGATCCAGAAAAATTAAAAGCTGTGGAAAAATGGTCTGTACCCAGAGACAAACATCAGCTAAGAAGCTTTTTGGGATTATGCACGTATTATCGACGCTACGTTCCTGGAATGCCAGCGTCAACGAATGCCAAGCGGCCTTTGAGTTGTTAAAAAGTACGTTGATCAGTGCACCTGTTTTAAACTATCCACTGCCATCTGGGAGGTTTGTTCTGGATACGGATGCGAGTAATGTCGGGATTGGTGGCGTGCTCTCTCAAATCCAAGATGGACAAGAAAAGGTCATTGGATACTTCAGCAAGACCCTGTCCAAACCGGAGAGGAACTACTCCGTAACCAGGAGAGAGTTATTGGCAGTAGTTAAGACCATTGAGCATTTTTAGAAGTACCTGTATGGGTAGAAGTTCCTGCTCCGTACTGATCATGCCGCCTTAAAGTGGCTCTTGCAATTTAAGAATCCCGAGGGTCAAGTAGCTAGATGGATTGAGAGGCTACAGGAGTATGACTTCGACATTGAACACAGAGCAGGCCTCAAACATCAAAATGCAGATGCCCTTTCCAGAAGGCCCTGTCCAGAGGACTGTCGACATTGCAACCGAATCGAAGACAAATCGGCCAACGCTCCTCGAACCACCGTGGTTGATGACCAATGGCAGCCTGACAATTTGCGCGCATATCAAGAAGCTGATCCGGATCTTGCAGTCTTCAGGGCTTGGAAGAGAAATGGGTAAAGACCGACTTGGCAAGAAATTGCTCCCCATTCACGAGAATTAAAGTCATAATGGGCACAATGGAATTCCTTAACCATGGAAGACGATCTCCTGAGACGTGAGGTCGAAAATCACGATGGAAGCGAGCGGAAGATGCAAATGGTGGTTCCCAAGCAAAGAATACCAAAGGTATTGCGAGAACTCCATAATGGTGCTTCTGGGGGACATTTTGGGGTCCATAAAGCACTGGAGAAGGTGCGCCAGAGATTTTACTGGGTGAATTGTTCACGAGATGTGAAAGAATGGGGCCGAAATTGTGCTAATTGCGCCGGAAGCAATGGTCCCCAGAGGCGTCAACGTGCACCCATGCGCCAATACAATGTAGGAAGCCCATTTGAAAGGATCGCTACAGATGCCGCCGGCCTTTTTCCAGAAAGCGACAAAGGAAATAAATACATAATAGTGATCACGGATTACTTTGCCAAATGGGTTGAAGCATATGCTCTACCAAATCAAGAAGCTAGAACTGTAGCAGACGTGATTGTAAAGGAGTGCCTCAGCTGTTTTGGTGTACCCTTGGAACTTCATTCCGATCAAGGGCGAAATTTCGAGTCCAGTCTATTCGAAAAGATGTGTGGACTTTATGGAAGAGTATTC
The DNA here is from genome assembly GCA_935421215.2 of Melolontha melolontha. Lineage (NCBI taxonomy): Eukaryota > Metazoa > Arthropoda > Insecta > Coleoptera > Scarabaeidae > Melolontha > Melolontha melolontha. The sequence continues at coordinate 56,574,994 of OW285242.1, forward strand.
TGGTTCGAGAAAAGCTCGATTTGGGGTGATCATCGAGAAACAGCAAGATTTGTTTACAGTGCCGCCAGACTACGCGCTTGCTCATTGCGTAGCCCGAGATCTGCGAATGGCCAAAGGAATTGCCAGGGAATTTAAGGAGAGATTTGGCGGAATCGAAAAATTAAGGCAGCAGGGACCAGCAATTGGGAAGAGTCTCCAAATAATAAACGAAGAACAGCCCATATTTTATTTGGTCACGAAAGAACTGTCAAACCTGAAGCCATTCTATCGTGCCTTATGGGAGGCCCTGGTCCACTTACGCGAACAAATGTTACAACAAGATATTTTGAAATTAGCAGTTCCAAAATTGGGTTGTGGATTAGACCGCCTGGCCTGGAGAATTGTAAGGAGCATGTTAGAAGTAATATTCCAACATACTGGTATGGAAATTCTGGTATGCAGTTACCGGCTTGAATATTCCTGTACATCCAGGCAAGATAAAACCGTGGACTATTATTTCGATATGACGTCACAATGTAACAAAGGCCCTACCTGTCGATTTCGCCATCGTTTGAGGGAAACAAAGCATGACATGTTTCGGGGCGAAACTTCATTTTTAAGAAGGGGGCAATGTGATGACTCATCCGATGACGCGTCGCGCGTCATACCATTGGCGTTTTCTCAATGCAGGTAGAGCGCTCGAGAAAAAATATTCACATTCATATATAAGCCGTCGAGGAAGGGATGGCGATTATTCAATACCAGAGCATCGCGGAGTGAACATAAATACAAGTACATAAATGTGCTTATTGTTAGTAATTAGTTTTTATATTGTTATGCGTTTTATTATTAATATAGTGTGTGTCTAAAGTTATCGTTAGTTTTATTTAAGAACCCGAAAAGACAAACTTTACAATACTTTAGAAATAATTAATTTTTTTACTAGTAAAAAAATGGGCTCATTTCTTTACTAGTAAAAAAATGTAACCGACCAATCACAACTTTTTAAAGTGACTGAACGATTATTTGATAACTGTCGAATATTTACAAAATGGGCGAAGAAGAATTTCAATGTACGCCTCCAGAATTATTTATAATTAAGATCGCCAATCAAGCTGCTGCAACACTAATCCCGACCAAATCGCGTAAGTGAATGAAAATTCGTATGAAAAATTTTTGAAATGGACGAGAGAACAAAATGAAAAGCTCCACATTATGAGCACAGTATTCAATGATTAAAGTTCAATTAAATTTAACACATAATGTAAATATTGGAAAATATAACAAATTGACAGTATTTTTAAAGCGTCAAGGAGCATATTATAAACCGAAAAAGGTACTGCGTAAAGGGGAAATTGACAATATCTTACTTAATGTACCGAACAGAGAATATTTAGCTGCCAAGGTACGTATAAGTCTCAGTGCGTAATATAAAATTTTCGCCAAACATTCTTTTATGTTGCATTAAGTTTTGGAATTACTGACGCATGCCGTTGTGATGACCTCCTGCATATGAAAATAGATGACGTTAATAGATTTAGGAAATTTAGTTTTAGTTAATATACCCAATACCAAAACAAATAATGCTCGGTCTTTTACTATAATCGGAGTCTTTTACATAAATATGTACAGAGAGTAAGCTGCTCTTCGTCCAAAGGTCAGAAACTTGATCAGATTTTTTATTAAATATCAAAATGGGAAATGTTACAATGTTGTAATGGGTATACACAAAATATCAAGCGTTGCTAAAGAAATTACTTCCTACTTCAAATTATCAGATCCGTCGTAATATACCGGTAATTGCCTTCGATGTACTTCAGCTAAACTTCTTGTGGATAACGGTGGAGATATTACTTGTTTAAAAAGACACGGAGGATGGAAATCCACTAGTGTTGCTGAAGATTACCTAGACGAATCTATATCAAATAAAAAAAAGTACAACAATGAGAATATTGAATCAAACGGACTACAGCTTCCATACCACGAAATAGTCACCAGGATCTAGTACCACTGAAAATAGAGTTGAAGCAACTACCACTATTAATACTGAAAGTAGATTCGAAGCAATTACTTCTATCAACACCGACATTGAAATAGGCAATAGTGACTTCAATATACAAAATTGTCCTGCTAATAATTGTACTTTTAATATGACTATAAATAAATAAAAGTTTACACAAAGTAATTTGACATTTGTTTGACAGATACATAAAAACTACTTTTTCGTCACACCTACTGCGTAAGTAAACAATTATGACATCTTTTTTTGAAACGTAAGTGACACTTTACATACCGTATTGACAGTTGCTATGGTAGCGGGCTGTAATATTTATTACGACCCTAGGGAAATAGTAGCAATATTAGATAATTTATGACAAATTTATTTCAAACATGATTAATTAACATAACTAGGAAAAATAGAATCTTGTACAAAAACTTATGATTTTGTAATATTAAATGTAAACGAACAATTAGAACAATTAGCTATCTGAACAATAGAGTCTTCTTTCTTACTAGGCAAGTTTATATTTTCAATAATGTCAACATTATTAATGGTTGGATTCCTAATGGAATCATCAACTTTCTTCTCATTTTTCTGTATCACAGTTGAGCAAACAGCCTCTGTAATATTTTGTTTATATAAAATTCGGTCAGCTATCTGTACTTTATTTGTCATTGAATCGGAAACATAGCTTTCTGCCACGGTAGAAGATTTCCATCCGCCGTGTCTTTTCAGACCAAGAACATCAATTCCTGAATCGGCTAATAATGTTGCCGAGGTCCTTCGAAAGGAATGTCCGGTGTAGGTAGTGGGGTTCTCCAACGACAAGTATTTTGCTATTTGGCTAGGAATTTTTGCGAGAGTTTTTTCCTACAGGCTGATTTCGACATTTACCAAAACTGTACTTTAAGAAAAATCTATCATTGGTAATATTTTCTAATCTCAGACCAATGTATTTTTTAATAATTAGCATAAAATTAAGTGGATATTCTTCCTTCGCAATAATTGTAAAAGAACGTTTTAATCCATTTTTAGTATCCGGTATTTTAATTATTATTACATCATCTTTATTTTCCACATCTTGAATTTTCATTTTAACTAGTTCATCTTTCCTACAAGCCCCAGCAATTCCCATAATCATAACAACCTGCAAAAAATTAGTATAGAATGAACACGAATTAAACAGAATCATTCTGTAAACTTACCTTCATCAACAAATATGTATCGTCGGAAGCTTCAATAAGAAATTTATTCATTTCCTCTCTTGTAAAGATACTAGACTTTTTAGTCTTAAAACCATCATTTTTACGCTTCAAAAATCCTTTCAATTTAGGATATTTTGAAATATCTTCATTTTCGTTAATAAATATGGTAGTTTTTAACATGGAGTATTCACACCATAAACTGTTTGGTGATTTTAACTTCATAGATCTATCACGAAAATATGCCAGCATTACACTTTCTGAAATACTCTCCACATACCTCTGGTGACACCAATCTTTGAACATTTTATAGGTTTCATTGTATCTGTTTTTAGATTTTTCCGGCAAAATCTCAGTACAAGCTATAATAGCATCCATCTCTATTTAATTCATGTTTATAAATTTTATATAGAAAGAAAAACTTTTGAAAATCTATTGCATATACTTTGACATTTATCAAAAATATAAATTTATATCGACACAAACATGGTTACCATAGATACGACAAATATTCCTGACTTGATGTTACTAATGTGTATACATATAGTAAAAGTAAAGTGGAAAATCATTCAAATTCGTCTATTTTAAAAAAACATAGGTATGACGAAAAATCTCATATGCACCACGGTTCGTACAGTACACTTTAATGGTCTCGAATACATGCAAACCTCGACCCTACGGGTCTCGGTTTGCAATCGTATTCTTGACCATAAAACTGTACTTACGAACCTAGGTACATAAATAACTATTTTCTATTTTGCGTTCGAAATGAACTCATTATGACACCCAAAACAGTATCGAAATGAGCTTCATTTCGATACGCTTTTTTCATTTTTCAATGTTGGCGTTGTTCGAACAAAGAAATAAATATCATTGCTGTCATTTGATTTTAAGAATTTAAGTACATTTGACAGATATGATATATGCACGAACTCTACACAAACAACGTATATTGTATACAATTGACAACAAGATATATTAGTTTCTATGTCACTCATGTTTATATTTTTAAATAAAATATCAAGTAATGTTAACGAAAATTAATAAATAATATGTAATATAATATACTTCGCTGGTAGCAAGATTTAAATTTGACAATGTCAAGTATCAATGTGACCAACTGCATGCTTTATATAAAAATTAAACTCTGAACTTCCAAATTAAATTCAATCTATTAATGTAAAAAATGCAAAATAGAAAAAATAGTATAAAAAACTCGTTTCATATGGCCTTTTGCCGCACTCGCTGACTCGTGCGGCAAATGGTGCCTAATGAAACTAGTTTTTTAATATACTATTAAGCAACTATAATGTATGATATATTTAAATGTGTAGCTCACAAGAACTGTGAAAATCATTTGTAGAAAAAATAGTATACGTCACACGCAGTAGAAAGCTTTTTGTGTCTCGCCCAGTTTGCACTGTCTCGGCTATCGCCTTGACAGCAAACTACTGGGCTCGACACAAAAATGACAGTTTTCTACTCCTAGTAATGTATTACTATTTCAATTTTTTCTTCCAAAACCTGACGTGTCAGAATAAATTTGATGTTATTACTATTGTTTCTAAAGAAAAATTTAAAAAAATTAAAATTTGTTAACCAGTATTATTATAAATTCGATACGTTTGAATAATTTCTTGATCTGTTACTTTCGTTAACGTTATAAACCCTTACTAATTAGGATCAACATTGTAAGAATATATATCGCGATCATCGTGGGAAATATTTTTCATCATAACATATTATCTCATACCTTAAAATACTTTCGTTGAAAACAGATCGCGAATATGCTAGAATGGAGCATTCAGCCTGACATAAATGACGAAGCTCTCTTGGATTTTGGAAATGTATTAGAATATGCTGCGATGCTACATAAATCTGAGTTGTATCGTGAATCTTTAACTGAAAATATTTTAATGAATATATTGACTTTGATCGCTTCTGGAAATCTTCTCAACAGTCTTCTGGGACACAGGGTATTGCAGCACATGATGGATAGAAAGGGAAATAGATCGCAATTTGATACACCAAGGTTAGTTAATAAATTTATGCATGAGAAGGTTTAGGAACCACATTTGTTGTATTATATTTAAAATTTATTAGTTTTAAAGCCGGTATAATAAACGATAAAAATCTGCAGATTTTATTTAGTAAGCAAGTAAATTTAATTTATTCTATAGATTGGGTATTATAAATAGCGAGTAGAGAAACCAAGCTAATAAATCTACCAATTAATTTACACTCTAAAAATCGGAGGTATTAAATGTTATTCATTGGTTAAATGTGATCAGCCCCACATTTGCTCCACTGTGGTTCAAATAAACATAACCTTATTTTTAAAAAACTATATTTTGTGTGTTTGATAACTTGAATTATGATGGTTTCATCAATGTCTTCGGTATCATCAGTTTCAGGGGTATCTGAATTATCAGACGATGAAGATCAATCGTATGAATGTCGTCAACGTCTACGACGTTGTACCACGTAGAACCATGTAGAACCAACAACAGGCTGAACCTATCAGAGACAGTGATCCTCCAAACCATGGCCATCCCTTATCTAAACAATTTTTGCTCATATGGTATAAAAAAATGTGGACAAATATGAAAAAATTAGCGCGTTTTTTGAATAGGGAATTTGGAATGATTATATATTAGAATCACATTATTTAGATTCGTTTCACATAGTGTTTCAAAGCAACAAGGTAAGATTTCACTTTAAAGGATAGGATTTATATTTGGTTGTGGCTGGGACAGACATTAATTTGTAGATAAACTGTACATATGCTCCTATAGAAGAACCATGTCCAAATAGTTCTCTCCTAATTTTTGAATTTTTTTAAATTAAAGACTGTTGTGCTTAAAGATTATATGTCAGGCGTTTGAATTACGTAAACACGCCTAATTAGTGTTTGCAAAATACAATACACAGTGTTTACGTAGATAAATTAACCGTGCATACCCGGTATGAATATGGAGAACAACTTGGAAACCGGACGCTAAATACTAATTATTTTCCTAGTTTCGAATGTAGCAATATAATTATGTAATTAAGTTATTATTATGAGTCTATAAATAATAGAGTCCTCGTCTAATAAGTAAAGAAGTAATGACGGAAGTTTTCATGCTTTTTAAAGCAAAATTCATTAAAACTTCCTTCTCTGTCTTTCTTACAAACAGTCGTTATTCTTATTGTAAATAAAATTATTATCACTTGCTGTTAAAAATTGGCGAAGATCAATTGTATCCGGTTATTTAAAAAGTTCATTCCGATTTTTACAGTAAATTTTGTAAACAATGTATTAACACGAATAATTAATCATCAGTCTCGATCATCTTGAGGAAGCTTGAAATTTTCTTTCCCCCAAAACTTTCTTATCTTTCTCCGCAAAATTACTCTAAATGCATTTTACACGACTTTACAATCCTTTATTTAATCTTGATCATGGGTTGAAGGTCTTTTCGAATAAGCAAATTCCTCGTGGCCAAAATTAGCGGCTCTAAAATTAGTAAGCAAATGTAGAAAATTAACTTTATTTTCTTCCCTTACCTATATTACATTGAGCTGATAAGCCGTACACGAAATACAACTGTATAGTTCAGTGAAGCTTGTTAAATAAGTAGCTATTGGATCTACTATAAATATACAACGTGTTTCAGGTAGAACTTATCTCGGTAGGCACTGAGTAACTAGCACTAGCAAATTATTATAAGCCACTTGCCTTCTATTTATAACTAACTATTTATCTAATTCATTTTGAGATTTGTCATTTTATGTCTAGCAATATAATTTTTCTTACAAATATTTTTTTTACTTAATAAACAATACTACTATATAATGTACACATTGCAAGAAAATATTTTTATTGTTGAAGCATATTTCTTAACGGAGAATGTCAATATTCCTACGCGGAATGTAAGCGACCGTTTCACTTGCAGTTTCCTAATAGAGTTGTGGATAATATCGCTTTACATCATCACATTCGTCTAGTCGTGGAGAAGTTTTGGGTTACAGGATCTGTGTTGAAAGGCAAAAGTTCTGTAGAAAATGTAGAAAATTAACTTTATTTTCTTCCCTTACCTATATTACATTGAGCTGATAAGCCGTACACGAAATACAACTGTATAGTTCAGTGAAGCTTGTTAAATAAGTAGCTATTGGATCTACTATAAATATACAACGTGTTTCAGGTAGAACTTATCTCGGTAGGCACTGAGTAACTAGCACTAGCAAATTATTATAAGCCACTTGCCTTCTATTTATAACTAACTATTTATCTAATTCATTTTGAGATTTGTCATTTTATGTCTAGCAATATAATTTTTCTTACAAATATTTTTTTTACTTAATAAACAATACTACTATATAATGTACACATTGCAAGAAAATATTTTTATTGTTGAAGCATATTTCTTAACGGAGAATGTCAATATTCCTACGCGGAATGTAAGCGACCGTTTCACTTGCAGTTTCCTAATAGAGTTGTGGATAATATCGCTTTACATCATCACATTCGTCTAGTCGTGGAGAAGTTTTGGGTTACAGGATCTGTGTTGAAAGGCAAAAGTTCTGGTAGACCATGTACACAGTAAAATATTGCTGAACACGTAGAAAACCATGTTGGAGAAAAGGCGCGATAACGGTCGCCATTCACAGTCACATTCCGGCTGGCTTCTGTTTTGAAGAAATATGGACCAATTATTCCACCGGCCCATAATCCGCACCAAACCGTTGTTTTGTCTGGATGTAATGGTAGCACTTCAATCTCTTCAGGTTGCTCATCACCCCAAATACGGGCATTTTGCTTATTCACGTACCCATTAAAGCCAGAAATGGGCCTCATCGGAGAACAAAATTTTTGTCGAAAACAGTGGATCTTCTGCAAGTTTATCAAGAGTCCAACGGCTGAAACGCAAACGATTCGGAAGGTCGTCGCCTTTAGTTCTTGCACTAGTTGAATTTTGTATGCTTTTAAACCAAGATCCTTTCGTAAAATACGCCAAGTTGTTGCATACGACAAACCAAGCTGTTGAGAACGGCGACGAATTGATTCTTCCCGGTCTTCGCGTACACTCGCTGCTACCGCCGCTATATTTCCTTCACTACGTGCTGGATGAGGTCTATGTGGTCGCGTATTATCCATGATTGTAAATTGAGTTTCAAACTTATTGATAGTATAGCGAATTGTGCGTTCGGTAGGCCGATTATGTGGCCCATATGTTGCTCTAAGCGCACGATACACATTCCTTGTAGAACGCCCATTTTCGTAATAAAGCTGTACTATTTGTAGACGCTGTGCCGGGCTAAGTCTTTCCATTACGTAATGTCAAATAGTACTGAACCAGAATGCGCAGTCCGCTGACGCGTCGCATGCGCGCTCAGCCATTAAATCCCCACCCAAAAAAGTACCTCCAAATGAATCACCCATTACTTTCAATGTTTGTTGACTTCTTGTTACTGATATTCTTGTGTTTCTTTTAGGTTTTTCTAGTCCTGGTTTCCTTTTTTATGGCTTATATGATTAATTTACTTGTTTAAAATTGCCCTGGACGTGTCATGTTTATGTATATGTTTTGGCAAGGTTATGTTTATAACAATAGAATGAATTGAAGTTACATCTGGCTACTAACGTTGTTACTATATAAGGAAAATACTATTTCGGATCCTTTTTAAAATTGCTGGCAGGTAACGCATGTTTTCTCACTTTACTTTGATATTAAGCATTTAAAAATCGAACTGACCTAGAATTTATTGACATAACGTCGCTTATTTACACATTAATTATTGGAATTATACATCTAAAATTTTAACTTGTATTGTGTTCTTCACGCCAGATTTTTAATAATATTTTATATTATTAAAAATACCTTTGTATTATACAAAACTGGTGGGGTTTTACCCACTCATGTATGTTTCAATTATTCTGATACTTTTAACATTACTTTGAGATATGATATACGAGGTGCATTTACAAGACATAACCTCGGTTGATTTCTTTTTAATTTTTTTTTTGGTTCTGTTTCCACGAGTTTTTTTCTCAAGCACTGCTAGTGACATGAGTATTTTCTACCAGTATCCATTGTTCTGCTTCCTGATCTTGGTCACGTCTTTCTCACGTATTCTCCTCTTTTTTCCATTTCTCAAAGTGATTCGTCTGGTTTTTCTCCACGAGTCCCCCTGTTCTTTTATCGTTAAAATGTCCACTATGACCCGGATTTTCTTCCAGTTCCGTCGTTTTTTGAAGGAAAGTTTCTCTTCTTTCCCCTGCAGCCATTCTTGTGAAAATTAAAGTTACATTTCTATAATGAATGTTAAAAGAAAATTTGAAATTTCAAAAGAAAAATTAACAATTGTATGTTACTTCTCTAAATACTAATGATAAAACATGTGGCAGAGGTTTTTTGTGTTGTCCTCGCCTCGTTCTTATTTGGTCTGATTTTGTTTTTCTTGTGTTTTCTTCTCTATCTTGAGGAGGCCTTGCTTTGTAGCTGAGTAGATTGTAGTCCTTATGATTTCCCCATTCTTCAACATTATGTTGATCTATCTATTATTTCCCAACTTTGTTTTGGTGGGCATCCCTGGCTCTTCCAGGTACACCTTCCTCAATATAGTGTTGAAGGCCCGCCTCGTCTTTTCTTTAAAATCCAGGCAGGGTGGAAGATCAAGGCTGATCCCCGTCCTTCGTTTCCTGTTGATGTATATTTCTTTATCTCTAAAGAACTACTTACCATGCCGCGCCTTAATCCTTCTTATATTCTACTTATTTTAGTGAATTTCATGGAAATATGTATCAATACAAAGTATCGATTGTTCAACAGATTTGATCTAGAGATCATGCTAGAAGACTAATTGTTGCAACTTCTTTCAAGAAAATTTAAATAATGATGAAATTCTCGATCAAAGTTTTTTTACTGATGACGCATGGTTTCATTTACGTGGGTTTGTAAATAAACAACATTATAGAACACGGTCTATAACCAATCCAAACAATCACATCGAAGTTCCTTTACATCCTGTTAAAATTGGTGTGTGGTTAGTTGTATCTTGTCGTAGAATAGTAGGACCAATATTTTTTGACACTAACATTAAAGGTGCGTCTTAGCGAACTTATTTGCATAGCTCGTTTAGCTCAACTCGACTATGGAATAAACAATTAGGCAATCGTATCGCGCGAAGTAATCACATGTTTAGGGTAGCACAGCACGGCCACCGAACTTGGTCAATTCCAATTTTTATAGCCGAACGACACGAGCGATCACTTCAACTGTCAACTTAATTTGTCAAACCTAACCTGATTTTTCAGATTGTGAACCAAAGAGATTGCAATATTGTATATTTTTGTTAACCGTGTTCTGGTTGTTGCTTATTCATGGACGAAGTAGAAAATTTGATCAATTTAGTACAAGCTAAAGAGGAATTGCATAATGCGCGGCTAGTCAATTACAAAAATGTATATATAAGAAAAACACTGTGGCAAATTGTTGCAAACGTAACTTAACAATTTATCAAATAAAACGGGTGTCATTTTATAAGAATTGAAAAATGATTCTTGTCCTGAAGCCGCATTTCTAAACTGAAATTGTGAAATTCACCCTGGATTTGTCTCTTTGTAATAAAAGTCTTAGTATGGTTTCGCATCTACAGCAATTTACAGTAAAGATAACAATAAATTAAAAATTTTCTTCGTCATCGATCCACCACAAATCAAGTTTGAAAGAATTTTTAGTAGTAAATTAATAATAGCCAGCAACATCAACTGTCAAATAGAAAATGCGCTAAGCCATGCTTGGAAATAAACCATTCTGAATTATGTGAGCTGAGCTAAACGAGCTCTGCAAATAAGTTCGGTAAGACGCATCTTAATAGCCAGCGATACCGAGAACAGTTATTCACACCATTTTTAACTTAACTGCAATGAGACGAATTCAATGGGGGTTACTTCCAGCAAGATGGAGCTATTGCACATACAACTCGTGAAAATTTAGCGCTTTTAGAAGTTTACTTCCTTCATCGAGTTATAAGCAGAGCTGTTTGGCCAGCGCGGTCACCAGATCTTACCCCTTTAGATTTTTATATTTTCGGATTGCTAAAAAATGAAGTAGATAAGACCAGAATGAATAACTTAAATGACTTGATGAATACAATTACAATTAAATGTAATGAAATAACACCAAATGTATTGCAGAATATTTTTGATAACATGAAACGTCGTATTTCATTATGCATTCAACGAAATGGTGACCATTTTGAACACTTCTTATAAATTGTAATAATTAAAATTTCTACAAATAAGTTATTTACCTTGATTGTTTGATTAGTATCCCATCTTTAAAGTTTTCTTATTACATAAATTAATAATCTAATTGTACTTGTTATTAATTTCATCATCATATTTCTCGATGATAAATTGACAGTGACAGGTAGAAACCTTCATACCATGTAATCTATATTCGCATTTCAGGAATGCAGAACATCATAATTTATAGGAGAAATTCATGGACAACTAGATGTAATTATTTTTTAAACACGTATATATACATGTATAAACAATCACACACACACCCGCGCGCGCGCACGTACACATATATATATAGTATGTCCTGGATTGAGTTTACAAGAGGAATAAAAAAATTTTTTGATTTTGGGCTAAAACTTCAAAGAAATAACATTTTTTGCTTGTTCTGAAACCACCAAATTTGTAATTGGAACTTCATTGTTCTGATTAGGTGGACGGAAAAGTTCATTTTTCTCTTGATTTTGGACTTACAATGAGTTTACTCTAGTTAAATAACCAAAATGTTTGTGAAAATCATAATTTTAATAAATGGCAACTGAAAGTAACAGCTTAAGATAAAAATAGTTATTTACAATACAAGTGTTGAAAGTGCGATTTTATTTTATGAGTAAAAGTGTCGCAATTTACGAGTGAAATAAAATAGCATTTTTAACATGTGTATCGTACAATATTTTTTCTACAAACACAATTTTTATTATAAAATATAATGAAACTCCACTGACCAAATTTGACAGCTCATGAATACGTTTTGACACAACTGGACGCAACCGTTAAATTACGTCAAATTAATTTGTCACAATTTGCACAAAAGATGAGTTCGTATTTTAATAAAGAAAATGAAGTAATAGCGAGAATAATAATTCTGAAAGTACTGCAACACAGGAAATAAATATCTCGAATTACACAAACTGAAGGTACATTTAATATTAATGATCCAAGAAATATGTAATTTTCATTTAGTAATAAAAATCACTTTAATATATGTTGTCATTTTTGACAAACTGTCATGTCAATTTACTTTTAACACTAGTGTTAAAAGTGATTTACTTTTAACACGCTACTTAATAATATTACATTTTTAATTGAGGTTGGCCGTGTTAAAATGTCAACTTTTAACGGTGTTTGTAGAAAAAAGTCATTTTTAACAAGAACAATCATTATACAAGTAAAATAGAATTGTGCACAAAAATGGGTGGGGACCCATTTTTGTGCACAATTCTATTTTAAAACGAAGCTTCTTGCAACTTTTTTTAATTTCTTCCACAGTGTCTCTTATTCATTTTTAAAATTTTTCCACATTATTAGGTAGGTTATCCCAATACACAATTTGCTTTAAACGTCACTACAAATAAAAATCCAAAATTATGAAATCGGGACTTCTGGCAGGCCACAATACTGGACCATTTCTTCCAATCCACTGATCTCCAAATTTAACGTTTAACCAGTTTGTAACAATGCGAGCATAATGTGCAGGGCAATCGTCCTGCTGAAAAAAGATTGTACGACGGTAATTAATTTCTAAAACATTAGCCCATCGTTAAGAAAATTTTCTAACATATATATATATATATATATATGTGTGCTGATTAACGTTGTTATCAAAAAATTATGGACCTACTACCGCGTGATAACCAACGACACACCATACATTTACTTTTTGAAAATACTGGCGACTTTTTAAAATTCTGAAATGTGGAATAATATCGCAGGCAACTGTCTCATTAGTAGAAAATGTTGTCTCATCAGAAAACATTATTCTACGATCAAAGTTTTTGTGTCTCGATATTTCATCTCACATCCACAAACAAAAATGTAATCGTTTTGCATCATCCCCCGTTTCCAATGTATGATTAAATATCGGTTTGTATGGGTGGATTTTATTCTCTTTCAAAATTCTTTGAATGTGGGACTTACTAATGCCCAGTTGGAGTAACTGCTTCCTTAGTGAGGTTTTTGGTTGATCCCGTACAGATTTCAACACCAAAAGGATAGCAGCGTCGTCTTCATCGTACGATTTCTTCTGTTTCTTCAAATTTTTAACATATCCAGTTAAAAACTTTTATTAGTTTTTGGGCTCTTATACGTGAAACGTTAATATCGGAATTTCTCATTGAACTTTTTAATAACATAACAATAACTTTGCTCACCCGTACTATAACATTGAATAAAATAAATTCTCTGCTCCAAAGTCAACGTTTACAACAGTAAGAAGCTGTCACAGAGTTGTCAAAACAAAGCGAGCACGTCTGTGTGATAGGAAAACTTTAAGATTAAATTTAATCATTACCAAGTCAAAAATCAAGGAAAAATGTACTTTTCTCTCCGTCATGATATTGGGGATTTAGTTACAGATTTAATCAAAAAATGTTATTCCTTGGAAGTTTTGGCGCAATATCAAAGATATATTTTTTTCTACACAACGCAGAGGAGGAACAATCAACGTGCCCAAACGCGTTTTGGGCTACCACTATCCTCATCAGTGTATGCCGTAAAAGTACAACAATGCTTTAAACTAGTCACCCTATATGGGCGATAAATGTCTATTGAAAGATATTTTTTCTATTTTGCGTTCGAAATGAACTCATTATGAAACCCAAAACAGTATCGAAATGAGCTTCATTTCGATACGCTTTTTTTCATTTTTCAACGTTGGCGTTGTTCGAATACAGGAATAAATATCATTACTGTGATTTGATTTTAAGAATTTAAGTACATTTGACAGATATGATATATGTACGTACTCTACACAAACAACGTATATTGTATACAATTGACAACAACATATATTAGTTTCTATGTCACTCATGTTTATATTTTTAATTAAAATATCAAGTAATGTTGACGAAAATTAATAAATAATATGTAATATACTTCGCGGATAGCAAGATTTAAATTTCAAAATGTGAAGTATGAATGTGACCGACGCATGCTTTATATAAAAATAATACGCTAAACTTTCAAATTAAATAATTCCAATTTATTAACGCAAAAGAAATGCAAAATAGAAAAATAGTATAAAAAACTCGTTTCATAATGCCTTTTGCCGCACTCGCTCTTTAGAAAACTCGCCGCTATCGAGGCTCGTTTTCTAAACTGATTTCGTGCGGCAAAATGGTGCCTTATGAAATTTGTTTTTTAATATACTATTACGACACCCACCGGCTAAACGCAACAACAACTATCGAAGATTTCCCATGCATACAGTGCCAGAAGGAAATTTATGTATCTGATATTTACAAGTTATAGAATCTCTATAGAATGTAAAAAGTCCCCTCTCAAATATACAAATTCTTAAACACTAGAGAGTAGATAATTAGCTCATTTTCTAAACGTAAAAGATATTTTTCCAAACTAGAACTAAGTAAAAGTTTTAATGGGTTATTTGTAGACATGCGTAAATTCTAATTTTCAGGATTTTCTTTCAAAACACTCACTTCAATATTACCCTTGGTCAATTTGATCCAGACGATAAGCTGTTAATAAAGAAACACCGTGAAAAAATACATTCTAATCTATTGGCATCAGTTCAACAACATGGGAAGCACAGGTAAGAAATAATATTTAAAAAGGACTGTTTTTTTGTGGTTACTGTTGGCTGTACAGTTGAACGCGTGTTAGATTTCTCCGTTTCGTTTCGAAACTTTGTTTTGGAGTGTCAACATTTATACATATAATTGTTTCCTTTGTAATGAAACACAATTAATACCAGTCAGGCGATGAAGGGCTTGGAGTAAAAACAACATAGAAAGCTTGAAATGTATTTTAGTGCCATATAGATCTTAAATAATACTTTGTATATTTATTCGACTGGCATATTTATATTTTGATGACATACTTGTATTATACGTTAACGGTTAATGTGACATTTTATACATTATATATATATATATATATATATATATATATATTTATATATATATTATATATATACAAGCATATACCGGGTTCTTTTTTATCATTACACGTACATCGCCCTATGAGTAGAGCTAAAAAAGAAATGTCAAAGCATCGGTGGCATAGTAGGCAACTAGTTATACACCAGTGACGTATTTTTATAATTGTCAAATATTTCTGATTTTTCATTCATTCATTCAATGCTTAAACATTCATATCTTTAATAGTTAGAAAGCATAGTAAGATGAAACCCATTGAATTATTTTCTAGTTAATAGATACATTTTAGTTAATAAATACATTGGGGTATTTTTCGACCTTTCTCAAGTAATCCATTTTGATGCCGAACAACTGATTTCCTGTTGTTTAAATTGTTTTTTCTATTTTGCATTCGAAATGAACTCATTATGAAACCCAAAACAGTATCGAAATGAGCTTCATTTCGATACGCTTTTTTTCATTTTTCAATGTTGGCGTTGTTCGAATACAGAAATAAATATCATTGCTGTCATTTGATTATAAGAATTTATGTACATTTGACAGATATGATATATGTCCGTATTTTACACAAACAACGTATGTTGTATACAATTGACAACAACATATATATGTTTCTATGTCACTCATGTTTATATTTTTAAATGAAATATCAAGTAATGTTAACGAAAATTAATAAATAATATGTAATATAATATACTTCGCGGATAGCAAGATTTAAATTTGAAAATGTCAAGTATCAATGTGACCAACTGCATGCTTTATATAAAAATTAAACTCTGAACTTTCAAATTAAATAATTCCAATTTAAGCAATTTATTAATGTAAAAAACGCATAATAGAAAAAATAGTATAAAAAACTCGTTTCATAAGGCCTTTTGCCGCACTCGCTCTTTAGAAAACTCGCCGCTATCGCGGCTCGTTTTCTAAACTGATCTCGTGCGGTAAAATGGTGCCTTATGTAACTTGTTTTTTAATATACTATAATGTGTAGTTTAGGAGGAAGATTCAAAAGATTAGTTAATGTTTTTAGCGCATCGGAATCTAATGAATATAACGTGTATTTAGTGGTGTCGTAAGGGTGCGTGCGTGGAGCATTATTATTTTACTAGCAGTCAGTATCTCATTTATCAGATTATTTCATAGATGAATGTTGCTTCATTTGCATATCAGTTAATATTTACTCTGAATGTATTGAAGTATTGGAAAAAAGAATATCTAGTATTACTAATCAAAATTTGTTAAATGGTATTAAACAAAGAAAAGGTAACATAGTATTTTGAAACACACTTGAGTAGATAAAACCTCACAAATTTTGTATACAGGATGTTAAAAAAAGTTGATCCGAAATTTTATCCAATAACGGTTCTCATTAACGTACTTACGTACATAAACCAGTCGTTTCGGAGATATAAACAATTTCACTATTGTTATTGAATAAAGCGGTTTAGTCATTAAATAGGAAACCATACATACCAAAATTAACAACTCAACAAGCGATACTTAAATTAAATGTTCGACATGACCTCCTTCCATGTGTAAACATGTTTGACATCTACGCACAAAAGAATCTCGCACTATTTCGAAGATTTCTGGAGAGTCATATGCGTTTTGTATTCGTCGCTAGAGATCTTCTATGTCATTTGAAAGTGTGGAGTAAATTAACGGCTTTAAGCAACCCCAAGCAAGAAAGTCGAGCGGATTAAAACCAGGTGATCTAGGTGGCTAAGCATTTGGACTCCCCGTCCTATTCTTCTACCATTAAATTCATTCTTTAAATAATTACGAATAATATGCGCGAAATGTGTGCAGACGCGCCATCATACAAGAACCACATCTGCAACCTATTCTCAAGGGGTACTTCTTCTAATAATATTGGTAAAACGTTTCTTAGAAATTTCAAAAAAATTTTAACAATTAAGCGATTACGGCCATATCAGTCGATCGTTTAGAATACCAAGCCAAACATGAACAAAAAACCTATGTTGATTCCTTGATTCCACAACATGGAAATTAATAATGCTGTCTTTAGTAAATGCAGCTTCATCGCTGAAATAAAACTATAGTAGGAAAGATGGGATTTTCTGCAATTTACTGCAGTCATTTCGCAAAACACACTTCGCGAAACGTAGTCAGGAGCGGTTAGTGCTTGTACTCGTTGATAATGTGATAAGGATACAGTTGTTGCTGGTGTAAAGTCCTCCAAACTACAGGAGCGCTAATATTTACTGCAGCAGAGATCCTTCTAACACTAATACTTGGATATTCTTCAACCCTTCTTAAAATATCCTCTTCTACTGCAGGAGTACAAACAGATTGAGGTCTACCAGCATCGTGATAATTTGGTTTAAATGAACCTACCACAGACATACGTTGATGCACTTTTGTAAAAAAATATCAGTAGGCAAAATACGGTTAGGGTAAGCTTCCGCATAAAGGCGACATGCCTCATAAGCATTACATTAGCAGCACCATACATAAAGTGAATGTTGCCATTTCTGCATTAGTGTATCTATTCATATTTAACCTACAGCATTACGAACCCCAAAACATCTATCATTTTCTCCATAACTAGTGCAAAACTAACGCAGGGGTTTTCATCTGACGGATACAACCGCTACTTGTACAAGCTGTATTAACGTGCCTCCACTCCACTCCACAGCTACATGCAGCTGGACTTGATTGAAGATGAACCTCGCAGCGTAAGGCCTTCATGTGTACGAAATTGGTTCTGAACAATCTCTTGCAGGATAAAAAGAACATAAGTTTTGTATGGCTTAATGAACGACTGTACAAGTTTTCTGATTAATTAGGTTTGTCGACTTAAAATTACCTGATGTTTATCTGATGTTTTCTGGTCACCTTGTATATACAGAGTGTCACACAAAAAAACGCATCAAGCTGTAACTCTGTTATTTATATTTCGATTTTCATGAGACAGGTTCCAAATGAAATGGTTTGATGAATACTATGTTTGAGGCTACATTTTCTTTTTTGATGTACAAAACACATTCATTTTAATTGTAAATTTAGAAGAGAAAAAATAATTAAAACACTTTTCGAACATTATCTTAAAGTCACCTGTTATACTGTAATGTGCAATGAAAAAATGATTGTAAAAAATAAGGCATTGCCCATATGTAACTACTTTTAATTCACAAAGAGAAATAAATAATAAAACTAAAAAATAAATTCAAAACAAAAAATTTTACAAACATTGTTCGAATTGATTACCGTCATGCTCAATACAATACTGGCATCTCCTTCTAACACCATGAGCAGCATTTAGTACGAAATTATTAGGTATTTCGCGATAAGTGTCAATTGTTCGGTTTCGTAAATCGTTTACGTTCTGTGGCACTGTTAAATAAACTCAATCTTGGAGATATCCCCAAAACTAAAAATCTAGAGGCGTCAGATCAGGTGAACACGCAGGCCAACGAATAGGTTCATATGTGCCAATCCATTGCTCATTAAAATTTCTATTCAACCAACCAACATTTATTCGTGCATTATGAGGAGTAGCACCGCAGTTCCGCAAGCGGTAATTCATCCAAAAAAACTTTCAACATCTTCGCTTAATAGTTGGCGATATCTTAGTTGATTTAAGCGTCGATAAAAAATGGTCCGATCAAGGGATTTTCAAATAGGCCACACCAAATATTACAGCTAAAACAACGATGAAAATTATTGTCGACGATATATCTAGGGTTTTTTGGCTCCATTGGCGATGAATGTTGCGATTAAAACTTCCATAATTAGTGAAAGTACATTCATCTGTCCTAATAATTTCGCGATAAAATAACGAGTCTTGTTCAAAAGTTGTTAAGTAACAATTACAAAACTGTGTTCTTCCAATTGGATCATTTTCATCTATTGTTTGCATTTTTTGGGCAATGTATGGCTTAAATTTGTGTTTGTTAAGTACTTCGGGACGTACCAACTATGTTCGCAACTTCACGAACCAAGGTTTTGGCATTTTCTTCAACAGCTAACAACACGTCCATTTCCACGTTTTCAGAAAATTTCCTGCGCACTTTCAGTTTCTTAAAACTTCCAAATCTTCTTAAATTTTCTTTAAGTCGGCTAAATTTACGACGTTCTGGAACTTCTCTTCCCGGAAAACGTTCCATGAAAATTCGCAGCGCCTGATTAGAGTCTCTATTACATTCAAACTAAACTTGTAGTATGTCAGTAAGTTGATTGAAATTCATGATTTATTTCAAAAATATCAAAATATGCTTGCTTAGTAAAGAAAAGTCAAAGATGACAATTACATATGCGTAATGCGTTATTTTTCCATTGCACACTACAGTATAACACTGTAATATCAGAAAGTACAGGATCGCCATGTAATATCTGACCATCTAACTAAAGTGTAATATCAGAAGTGGCTGGTCGGATCGCCATGTGATGTCGTGGTCCTAGTCATGGCTTAGTTTCCGAGTAGCTCATTTAGAGACCGGGCTATCAGTAGTATAAATGACACATTCGGAAACGATTAAATAATAACGTTTAATAAAATAAATTATCGATATCAATTACATTAAAAGTTACGAAGTGAACTTGTATAACAGCGTAAGGTCTGATACACAAGACTGTCTGGCTGACTCTGACTGGTTCTGACTGACGAGACTTCTCAACCCCAGTTTATATATTAACTCTACTTCTGTTAACCTTGTTAGATGTGACCTGATTTATATATTTTGTGTGACTTTTGATATCACCAGCAAGCAAAATACATTTATACACAAAGTTTATTTCTGAGATTGTGTGTGCATTGTTCTATCACTGCACACTGTTAATTGTCTTTTCTTACATTTCTAAAAAAAATACCTGTGGTTAAGCTGAAGTAGTACAGAGCTTCCGGGGCTGACCTGTGAGCGGCTGAGACCAGCTTTTGGCTGAGGCTGACTTCTTCTCTCGTCGCGTAGTGCCTCATGTTGTTTAGTTTTTCAGCTTACCATACGTTTGGGGTTCGTTCCGGATTCCACTTACTGTATGTAAAGTCTTAAGTGGCTGGCAGGATCGCCATATAACTAGGTTAACAGAAGTAGAGTTAATATATAAATTTGGACTGACAAGTCTCATCAGTCAGAATCAGTCAGAGTCAGTCAGGCAGTCTTGTGTATCAGACCTTACGTTGATATAGAAGTTCACTTCGTGACTTGTAATGTAATTGTTATTGCTAATTAATTTTATTAAACGTTCTTATTTAATCGTTCCCGAATGCGTCATTTATCCTATCGATAACCCGGTCTCTAATGAGTCGCCTCGGAAACTAAGCGATGACTAGGACCACGACATCAGATGGGGATCCGACCAGCCACTTTTGATATTACATGGCGACCCTGCCTTTAGTTAGATGGTCAGGTATTACAACTTCCTGATATTAAATGGCGATCCTACCAGGATCGCCATATGACGTCGTGGTCCTAGTCATGACTTAGTTTCCAAGGCGGCTCATTAGAGACCGGGTTATCGGTAGGATAAATGACACATTCGGGAAAGATTAAATAATAACGTTTAATAAAATAAATTAACGATAACAATTGCATTATAAGTCACGAAGTGAACTCGTATAACAACGTAAGGTCTGATACACAAGATTGTCTGACTGGTTTTGACTCACGAAATTTCTCAGTCCCAGTTTATATATTAACTCTACTTCTGTTAACCTAGTTAGATGTGTCCTAGTTTACATACCGGTTTACATAATGGCATGCTAACCTAGATACAAGAGCTATGATATTGAAAGATGTAACTAAGAGAACATGATGCGTGAAACAAGTATTGTATTGAATGTGTAAAAGTAGGTGTTCTACTTAAGTTATTACAACACAAGTGACTAAGAGAATATCCGAACAGTGATTTAACATTTTTTTTTCTCTAAATTTAACTAAAATTGATGTGTCGCACATTAATGGATTTAGGAAAAAATCTCTATCCAATGGTCCAAAAAATATATATACCGAGCAATTAAAAAGAAAGTTGACAATCGCCAGAAATTGAAGATGATGTTGGAAAATAGTAAATGTAGTCTCAAATATAGTATTAATCAAATCGTTTTATTTAGTAGCTGTCTCATGAAAATCGGAGTGTAAATAACAGAGTTAAAGCTTGGGGATTTTTTGTGTGACACCCGGCTCTTGGGATTGAAATCTAACGAGTTAGTAGCCGGCTTGTATGTGCTGACGTTTAAATGAACTCACAATCATAAATTTCTGGACGTCAATCTCGAACTTTGTCTGTTGTTATTCGCCCGTCGTTTAGAAGTTTAGGGACCTGACACGATAGGCCAATGACTTGTTACCCACGGGCGTACTATTGAAAACCTATATTTTTAGAGAGTTTTTAATTTTATTTATATAATTGGAAAACAAACGGGTGGTAAACTACAAAATACGAAATACACTCTTATTTGTTTATTTTGTAGTTCAAGTTGAGTAAAGGAGTATTAAGATTAACTAGCAATACTTTCTCAAGGTTCTCTTCTGTAAAATTTGTTCTCTTTGTATGAAATACATTCTTGTAGATAGAAATCATCTTTTCTATTTCGCAACCGGTTATAAGTGCATACTGGAAATATTCTTTTATTTCAGCTAAATTAGGAGTTAGATTTTGAGGCATTGTCTCCATACACAATAGCCGCAATGTTATTAAATTTGGATTTCATCCGAAGTCACATGGAATATTTTCCAAATTATTAATAGCCACCCACATCTAATGTGTTTAATTTGAGAAATTTGGATTTTCAAAATAAGTGAATAGTTTTGATATATTTGCAAAGTGTTCCTGAAGAAAGTACAACTGATTTTCTAAATTTGAAATTTGTATTAGTACCTTGCACGCAGAAATACTTCGAGCATCGTTATTTAAACATGTAACAAAATTTTGTAAACTATCGAAATTCTCTGCATAAAAACTAGTAGCTTCCAACCATGTTCACCATCTAGTTATTACTGGAGAAGGAGGCAGTGACAAAGATGGAAGTTTTTCCCTGCAAAGAGCTACTCTCAATAGAGCTTTTCTGAAAACTTTTTTAAAGGCGGATACAAGTCTAACAACTTCCGGAAAGGTGTATCTGATATATTCACAGATTCTGTGGGGAACATGTGTTACACAACTAATATGCAGCACTGTCACTGACAAATAAAAGTATTTTTTCTTTGTACCTGTCGTCCGAATGAAGCATTTGGTGCATATTTTCGTAAATGGTTTTAGCTACTGTTTTCGCATCAACTGTATTTATAACTTTTGTTGCTATTAAATATGTTTTATTTGGAATAGTTGGATGTAGTATACCAGCTACAACATTTACCACACAGCGTCCTAATATATCGACAGTTTCATCGGCACTATCCATAGGTACTGATTTGAAAAATAGCTTCTAATGCGTTTCTACTGCACTTAGAAACATAATATTTGCATAAGGTGGATTCATCAGGAACATTTCGACCAGTATATTTTTGGAGAAATGTTTTGAATGTGGGATTGTCAAATTTATTTAATTGAATATTTGCCGCCATTAAAGTTTCAAAAAGTTCTTCGTTAAAATTGTCAGATTCCAACGAGTCTAATTTCTGTGTATGTGTTTGCGATGCTAAGTGACATTTTACGAGTACGAGCGATTTCTTGGAATTTTTTGGAGTTTGACCCTTAATCTAACTCGCTATTGTTTCACGATGCCATTCTCGACGTTGTTCCATATCGTATCTGAAAAAGTAACTTAAACAATGTTCTAGATATAAATAAATGAAAATAAAAATGTATGCGTAAGTTATTGAAACTTGAAATGGTATTAAACAGAATCTATTACAAAAATTACGAAGTATGTAATTAGGTAATTAACCGTTAAAACAATGAAAAAAAGAAACTAACTCACCGTACTTTATTTATATATATAACGTGTGTATAAATTGTCGCAAAAGCTACACGCAGCGACATTCTTCGTTCGGTTCTGAATAAAAAACCTTAATGTTAAAATGTCGTATCATGCTTCGTTTGTTTTCACGGGGTTCTTGAAGTTCAGACTTTTAGTGCGTAACTAACCTTTGCTCTTCGATATCTGTTAATAGAGATAGATGCAATTTTGTTTAAAGAAAAAATTTTACTAGTATTATTTCGTAAACGTTTTTTTTTTTTATTTAAAAGCTTGTTTTTAACATTTATTCAATAACGTACTTCCACGAAAAACACATTTGGCAATGTTGTAGAAAAATAAGTTTGTATTTCAAAGTGAGTTTAATCAAAATTCATTACTGTCAAATTTTGACATTTACGAATTTACGAAGCATGATACGACATTCTAACATTAAGATTTTTTATTCAGAACCGAACGAAGAATGTCGCTACGTGTAGCTTTTGCGACAATTTATACACACCTTGTATATATCGGGTTACAACGTTTAACGTCTTCCGATTCCTAATCGCCATTCCCCTCTGTTCATCCATAGGCCCTCCTCCAGATCCGTCTCTCGAATTTCTTTATCCACTCCGTCTCTCCAGCTTCTGCGCGGTCTTCCTCGTTTTCGGTTTCCTTGGGGGTTCCAGTTTAGCACTTTCTTTAGGATTCTGTGTTCTGGCATTCTTTGGACGTGTCCATACCATATTAGCTGTTTGGTTATAATGTCATCTATAATGATCCGTCTCTCGAATTTCTTTATCCACTCCGTCTCTCCAGCTTCTGCGCGGTCTTCCTCGTTTTCGGTTTCCTTGGGGGTTCCAGTTTAGCACTTTCTTTAGGATTCTGTGTTCTGGCATTCTTTGGACGTGCCCATACCATATTAGCTGTTTGGTTATAATGTCATCTATAATGTCATGTTGTATTCCCATTTCTTGTCTAATGGTTTCATTTGGGACTCTATCTCTCCGGGATTTTCCTGCCGCTCTTCTCCAGAAGTCCATTTCTGTGGCTTTTATCTTTCTTTTTGTTTTTTCTTTTATCGGCCACACCTCCGAGCTATATGTTAATATACTTTTCACGATGGAGTTGTAAATCCTTTTTTATTTTCTTTTGTAATGGTCTTGTCCCACAGAATACTGTTCAGCATGGAAGTAGCTCTTCTTCCCTGTATATTTCTGTCTGATATTGCCTCATCTAATATCCCATCCTTGGATATTTTCATTCCTAGGTATTTGTATATATTGCAATGTTTGATGATCTGCCCCGTTGCTAGGTGTAGGTCTTCTTGCTGACCGCCTATGCAGATATATTCTGTTTTTGCTATGTTAACATCCATGCCCCATTTTCCGTATTCTTCGATGAGCTTTCGGCTCATATATTCCATGTCATGTATATCTTGTGCAATAACTACTTGGTCGTCCGCAAAAGAAAGGGTATATACTGTCGTGTCGTCATCTACTGGCATTCCCATGTTATTGCATTTCCGTTTCCATGTCTTTAGTGCATATTCCAAGTATATTTTGAATAGTGTCGGAGATATACAGCAACCCTGTTTAAGACCCTTGGTTATTGTAAATCCGGATGTTAATCCTTCGTTGGTTTTGACTCTAGATGTGGAACCCGTATATAAAGACTTCACGGCTCTTATTATTTCCGTGTTTATGTTGGTATGTTGAAGAGCCTCCCATAGTTTTACTAAAGGTATACTGTCGTAAGCCTTTTTCAGATCTACGCACAGGAGATGTACCTCTTGATTTCGTGCTGTTTTCTTTTCTAAAATTTGAGTTAGAGTAAACAGGTGATCAATTGTGGATTTTCCTGCTCTGAAGCCTGCTTGTTCTTCTGCCTCCATATTGGCATATTCTTTCTCTATCCTGTTCTTTAAGATTTTCCCATAAACTCTACTTATAGCACTTGTAACGGCTATTCCCCGATAGTTCTCACAGTTACTCTTGTCCCCTTTTTTATGTATCGTCGTAAGGTGTGATGTCTTCCATTCCGTTGGTACTTCGTGCCTGTTAAGGCATCTTTGGAATAAATTTCTTAATAGCCCGTAGAGTTTATCTGTGCCGTATTTTAGCAGTTTATTAGTAATATTACCTGGTCCTGGGGCTCTTCCATTTTTTAGGTTTTTACAGACTTCTTTAACTTCCGCCACAGTTATCCTAATTGGGGATCCTTGTATAACAATCTCCTGGTTTTCGTTTTGAATGTCTTTGAATTGAGGTCTGTCCTCTGTCAACATCTCTTCAAAGTACTTGTTCCATTTTTCAGGTGTTATAGGTGAGATTATGTCCTTCGTTCGTCCACCTCTCATACTTTTGAGGAGCCTCCAACTTTCTGTACTCTTCCTCCCTCCAATGTATGTATTGATCTTTGAACACGTCCTTTCCCATTGGTGTACTGTACTTTATTTATTTTATGAAATATAAACTAATAAATAAAACAAATTATAAAAACTCCTCACGTTTGTATCTACGCCCATGAAAAAAGGAATTTAACTGTAAAATTAAAGTAATTGCGTCCAAATTCAACGATAAAAAACTAGATGTGCGGTTAACCGAATGAATAGTGCTATTCAATAACTGCGTTTTGTGCTTAGCGATGCTATAGACTATTTATATGGTCCATCGTAATTTCGGTCTCTCGTGTCCGGTTCCTAATGATGATTTTCAAAATGCATATTTTCGACCAGATGGGGAAGCTTGTACAGTAGAAACACCGAATTTTTGTATTGAATTGGAATGATGTTTAGCAAAGAAATAAAACAGAAATGCATGAAAATTTACTACAATTAGATAGTATTGCCGAATGTCATCGGGACATTTTCAAAATTTATTGTAAATTTAAGTTACCTATTATCGTTATTTGTATTGCATGTATGAAAATGCCGAAACATAAATGACTTTGAAGGTTAATTAGTTAAGTTTAATTTAAGACATACTTCAAAATGCCGTCTAAATTCAAATTGAATAAAAGGTCAGACAACTGGTACAAATCTTTATGTAGTTACATCATGTCAGTTTAGTGACGAATCTTCTGCGTGTGTTCCAGACAAATCGAGTGAATTATCCGATACCGCTTTCGTTTAACATCCAAAATCCCCTAATAGGTATCGATTTTAATGGTTTTATTTGCCAAGTTCAATAACAAACGTGAAATACGTGGTTCATAGTAATCAATCGTTCTCCATTTCATGAATATATTCATGTATTTCTAAGTAATGATGAAGGGGAAACCAGTAATTTCAACTGGCATATTAAATGATATCACGAGAAATATTGCCTAATCTAAATTCGAATAAGAGAAAAAAGAATCGTTGCCTTTATTTGTAAAATGCATAAATCTAGTTTAGATAAATGTATTACATCTTACAAAAAATACTTTCGAATCGGTTTTCTTTACTTTTGTGGCTCTGTTAAACGAGTTACTCGTAATTCAATTAAACAATTTCAACGTTCTTTGTTATTGTAGAATTAACTTGGAAAGTGCCTATACGACAATGGCTCTATTCGTTGTGGAGGTTCCTTGTGGTTATACGGCAGCTTCAATAGTTTGTTTATCTATGGCTATACAAGAAGCTGCCATATCTAATGATAATCTCGAACTAGAAAGTTCTAATAGGATACACGCTGTGGTTATGTCTATAATGTCATTAGTTTGTTGGACACATGATGCCGAGGTAATACGTAAATTTCTTAATAATTATAATAGTTTTATTTGCCAGCATAATTTACCATAATTTCAATTATAGCAAAAAATTTAAAAAAGTAGATTAAATTAAGTATGTGCACAGGTAAACAATCTATATACGAGGGCGATTCGTATAGTAAGCTCGGTTTCGACCTAGTCAGCAGAGGAGTGGTAATATAGGCACGATCGCGTAATCAATCGCGCTGCGGTGTAGTCTGGTTCAGTATGAATCTGGCAGCGACAGTGAGAGCATCATTCGGACATCTTTTCGTGCTATTTTGGGCGTTTAAAATTTCTGCTGCAATTGAATATCCCACCGACTGTGAATTACGTTCTGTTATACAATTCCTGCGGGCAAAGAATATGAAGGGTGCTGAGATTCATCGTGAACTTTGTTCTATTTATGGTGAAACTGTCTTGAATGACAGTATGGTAAACGATGGTGCCGTATCTTTCGAGAAGGATGAACTAATGTCCATGATGAAGAACGCTGTGGAAGACCAAGTATTGTGAAGAACGAAATTGTGGGCAATGTCGAAGGAAAAACTCGGGAAAATCGGCGATTCACAATCACAGAACTGAGTGCCCTTTTCTCTCAAATTTAACGTACAATTTCGTACAAGGTTGTTACTGAACATTTAGGTTACCACAAATTTTGTTCACAATGGGTGCCAAAACTTTTTACCGAATATCATAAAACAAAGAGAATGGATCAGCACTTACTTTTCTGACACGTTACAATGTTGAATGTGAAGATTACTTCAGGTATATTACTTCAGATATATCGTAACAGGTCGCTTATGTCAATGTTGAGACGAAAGTCTCTCACCTAATAAACATTGAAGTTTACCGTGAAACTTTGAAAAAGTACAGAAGAACTCTTCAGAATAAGCGACGTGGATTATTAAGGTTTAACATCGTTTTTCTTCATGACAACGCCCGCCCCCATCCCGCCGCTCGCACGGTAGACCTACTGGGCAGTTTTAAGTGGGAAATATTTGAACATCCTAGCGTCTACCTTCGCTACCTTAACTTGAAGAAATAGCTTTGGAGCCGACAGTTCGATAGGGATGAAGAGCTGCAGGGTAGTGTTACAGCATGGCTTAATTTACGAGGGTAAGGTTCTATGAAGGGGGCATTAAAAAGTTGGTTTGTTGATACGACAAATGTGTCAATTTTAATGGCAACTATGTAGAAGAATAAAAACTTTTTCATATATTGGTGTTTTTTTATATCCAAACGGAACTTACTTTACGAATCGCGCTTGTAAATATATATGTTAACTATAAACTTTAAATTTACAAAAGTCAATTTAAAATGGCGATTTCCTATAAATACGGTATATATATATATATATATATATATATATATATATATGTATATATATATATATATAAGGTAAACTTAATAAGTCGGCGATTAAAGGTCTGGTTTACTTCAGAGTATATATATTTAAAACATTCCTACATGTTTCGGCAATACGCCTTTGTCAAGAGAATACAATATATATACTCTGAAGTAAACCAGACCTTTAATCGCCGACTTATTAAGTTTACCTTATCATACCAAGGTCACGAAGATATTATATTTTTATATATATATATATATATTAAAAATACTTTTTATTGGTTTAGCGACCTTTTATTGAATTTTGATGTTTTATTCTACGACGTTTCGACTTTTATTATTATTCAGTCTTTTTCAAGTAACTAGAAACAAGAATTAATACAATGAAAACATGAAAACTGTGTTTGCTTTTGTGAGACTGAATTAACAATTAAATTAACAATTACAATTAAAATTAGATTAAAGACTGAATTACCAATTAATAAGTAAGGAAAAATTAAAGTGATTACATCTGTATAAATGAATTGAAAATTTGAATTAAACTACAAATACAGTAAAGAAATATTGAATGACAATAAACTCACCGTTTTTTTGGGTTTCAAAAACACGCGTTCTGTGCAAACATGTGTCATCGGGGACATCCGAAACCTTTTAAGGACCGACCGCACTGGTTCGAATATTGTAAGTGTCTGTGTCTTTGGTTTAGAGAGGTTAATTTCTGTTCTATTTTGGAATTAGCAAAATGGTCAGGACCGTGTTTAGGGGTATATAGTAAAAGTATTTACAAATGGGAACTGATATAAAAAATTTTTGGTTTGTGTTTGTGTGTGCGGGGGGGGGGGGGCGTTTTGATTTTATCTATTGTTTAATGAGTGGGTAATAGAGTTTAGAAAGTCCATCAATTTCGTTTCTGTCGTTGATTGTTCTGCTGTTTTTGAAAATATGGATCATTTCTAAGACCTCCCTAGCTTTTGTATTCTTTTTCTGTGTTATTACTTTTGTTTTTTCAAAATCAAAATTATGTTTTAGTGTCAATTGGTGTTTTTTTAAAGCAGTTTGATTTTTTGCGTATTTGTGACCTTTCAAACTTTCTTGTAGTAACTGTTTTGTTTGGCCTATGACCCTGCAAAGACTGTGACAAAGTATACATAGGCCAAACAAAACAGTTACTACAAGAAAGATTGAAAGGTCACAAATACCCAAAAAATCAAACTGCTTTAAGAAACACCAATTGACACTAAAACATAATTTTGATTTTGAAAAAACAAAAATAATAACAGAAAAAGAATACAAATGCTAGGGAGGTCTTAGAAATGATCCATATTTTCAAAAACAGCAGAACAATCAACGACAGAAACGAAATTGATGGACTTTCTAAACTCTATTACCCACTCATTAAACAATAGATAAAATCAAAACGGCCCCCCCGCACACACAAACACAAACCAAAAAATTTTTTTATCAGTTCCCATTTGTAAATACTTTTACTATATACCCCTAAACACGGTCCTG
Source organism: Melolontha melolontha (assembly GCA_935421215.2). Taxonomy (NCBI): domain Eukaryota; kingdom Metazoa; phylum Arthropoda; class Insecta; order Coleoptera; family Scarabaeidae; genus Melolontha; species Melolontha melolontha. The sequence goes on from OW285242.1 coordinate 56,604,821, forward strand.
ACCATTTTGCTAATTCCAAAATAGAACAGAAATTAACCTCTCTAAACCAAAGACACAGACACTTACAATATTCGAACCAGTGCGGGCGGTCCTTAAAAGGTCTCGGATGTCCCCGATGACACATGTTTGCACAGAACGCGTGTTTTTGAAACTCAAAAAAACGGTGAGTTTATTGTCATTCAATATTTCTTTACTGTATTTGTAGTTTAATTCAAATTTTCAATTCATTTATACACATGTAATCACTTTAATTTTTCCTTACTTATTAATTGGTAATTCAGTCTTTAATCTAATTTTAATTGTAATTGTTAATTTAATTGTTAATTCAGTCTCACAAAAGCAAACACAGTTCTCATGTTTTCATTGTATTAATTCTTGTTTCTAGTTACTTGACTGAATAATAATAAAAGTCGAAACGTCGTAGAATAAAACATCAAAATTCAATAAAAGGTCGCTAAACCAATAAAAGTCTATTATTTTTAATATTAAGACACGGCCAATAAAATAAATAAGAAAAATAAAATTCTTATAAACACTAAATATATATATATATATATATATATATATATATATATATATATATATATATATATATAAAGCAACGGACATCATAAAAACAAGATAACCAAACAATACAGATCATCTATAAAAAAGAATTAAAATACATATCAGATAGCAGTTTAAAGTAATACAGCAAAAAAACAAAATATTCTTCAACAGTATACAGAGTTACCTCTGCGCCCAAGCTATGCGAATCTGAAATCATTTCACTTAAAATATAAAAGTTGGCTATGACTTCCGGTATAACCGAAACTGGTTCATGTGTGTAAATATTTTCTTTTAACACAATAAGTATCAAGATTACGTGCCACAAATTTTCAAAAGTGTTCTAAGGCGTTAACATAGAAAACTTCTCATGAACGAGTTACGTGAAAACCCCTGTATAGTACCTCTAGAAAGTATGATGAATAGTTATTTTATTTTAATTTGAGGGTTTATGTTCATGAGTTATTTTTTCGAATTACATTTCAAATTGTTTTGAATGGCAATTAGCAAATGTGGTTTTGACAAACACGTAGGGTTGTTGCATTTTACTGCTTTTACCTTACTTTAAAGGAAATCCCGGCAATGAATCAATTAGCAACATTTATTTGAAAAAGGCGTTCGTGAAGTGCCCGAATTGGTTAGGTTGATAGGAATGAGTAAGTTGGCTTTGTATAATAGGCTAAAACGGTTAAGGAATGGCATGAGGATGGAACATGGACGAGTTTCTGACAGACCGCGCAAAATACGGGGAAACAGTCTGGCCGCTCTGGTGCATTTGGGTCGGAGAAACCCTCGTCTAGATACCAGCTATTACAGAGTTTCAAATTCAACAAAGAATAAGATTTTGTAATGATTTTCGGGAAGACAATTCTGAAAATGTGTTTAATTCAGATGAAGTCTGCTTTCAGTTAGGTGACAATCGGCTCAGGGTCTTAAGGAGAAAAAGACCTACAGTACAAAAGTCCAAATTCCCTACAAAAATTATGGGTTGGGAAGCAATTTCATACCTTGGTTCCACTACGTTTGTATTATCGCCAGTACAGTAGACAGCATACGATCTGCACCATTCTCAACGAATGCCTTCTTCAAACAATCAATATTTTGTACCCTGAAGGCTGGAGGTTACAGCAAAATAGCGCTAAATGCCTGCAGGAATATCTTCAGGAATACAAGAAATTGGTTGGAAGAGAATAGAGTCGAAGCAATCCCTTGACCAACAGCCTCTCCAGACCTAAGCCCGAATGAAAATTCTGGAAACTCATGAAAATCGAGGTAGAACGTGCGGCACCACGAAACAGACCTGAGTGAGTGGCAACCGTTTTATAAGCCTGCAAGTCATTACTGGGAAGTACGCATTCAAGCTAATTGTCGGTATTCTCCATCGAATTAACAAATATTTACGGTCAAATGGTCAGTGTATTAATAAGTAAAATGAGTTTTCTCTCATATATAATACTACGAGTTGTTGAATAAATATGATTTACTGATTTACTTCCATTTATTTGATTCAACATACTTTCTAGATGTACTATTGATGAGGTTGTGAAGTTTTTATAGAAGTTAGTACTAAAAATTTTCTGATCGGGATACTTAAGGTATTAGAATTTCAAAAGAAATTCTAATATTTATTTTCTAGTTGTGCTAATTTAAAAGTTATACTAGGGTAAGGTGAAAAATTTCGACCTGACAATGAAAGACTGCAATTTTCAGTTAAAAAATTATTTCGTTTTTCTACATAATCTCCCTTGACTTCAACACACTTGGTCCAGCGTTTCTCCAACACCAGCATTCCTACCCGGAAGTGAGAATGTGGAAGGCTGTGAAAATATCAATCTAGGGCCCTCTCAACTTCTTCATTGGATGCGAAGCGCTTCGTGGAAACAAATTTCTTCAAGTTTGCGAACAGATGGAGGTCTGAGGGTGCCAAATCAGGAGAATAGGAGGGATGGCCGAGCAAATAATACCCCAAATACCGCAATTTTCCCATTCGCACTTTTGTGATTTTTTTCTTCTTCAAGATAGGTCTATTCTCGCGAATTTTTGCATCCAGCTGGTTAAGAAGGTTGGAGTAATATTTACCTGTAATTATTTCGCCTTTTTCAGGGTAATCAATTAACAGGATCCCTTTCTCATCCCAAAATACACTGGCCATGGCCTTTCTGGCAGATGCGATCGACTTCGTTTTATTTGGCGTTAAACCACTGGCTCCCACCCACTGCTCCGACTGCTGTTTCTTTTCTGGCGAGTAGTGGTGTACCCATGTCTCATCCATGGTAATAAATCACCGCACAAAATCGGTCGGATCCTTATTGAATCGGTCCAAGCATTGCTGCGAATGTCGTTTGCGCATTTGCTTTTGATCGGCATTCAGTATTCTTCGTGCAAGATATTTCGCGTTCTTTCTTCCGATATCCCCACGGTCTCAGCTATTTCACTCAACTTCACACGTCTACCGTTCAACACGATATCGTGCACCTTTTCGATGGTTTCCGGTGTGTTTGCTGTTTTTAGTCGTCCTTCCTTCCTTGGGTTATCTTCGAGGGACGTGCGACTACGTTTAAAATCAGCTGCCCACTTTTAACGGATGGCATTGAAGGGGCAGCGTCCCCGTAAACTTCGGATGAATTTCCTTAGGGGTTAATCCATCCAAAATGAAGAATTTTATGACCGCACCATATTCAAGTTTATCTATTTTAACGAAAAAAACACGCAAGACGTCCACTGTGAAAATTCGTGTAAAGAAATTACTTGACACAACAAGTCGAAACTTGTCATAGTAACTAATGAGAGGTGCACCCAGGCAGAAATCATAAATTTTCGCTGATTGCAACGGGATCTCTGTGTCAGGCCTAGAATGTTTCAACTTACCCTCGTAGAAGAATTTGGAAAATAATAATTAACCAGTTTGCTTTTATAAAAGGAAAAATGAAAGTTTTCCATTAAAGAATTCTGAACACGACAACCAAAATTTTATGATTCTTTCAAAACGTTTGCAGATATTACAAAAATTAATATTTTTCCAATTATTTGAAAATGTTTGCAATTTAGTTCTCATTGTCCCAATTACAGGTTCGGTATAAAACAATCTGTTGACTTCAGTATGCAAAAAATTATTAATTTTGGCCAAGTAGATAGGACATTATTCCAAACAATTATTTATTTCGCCGTGTGTAGATTTTGATTTTTAGTTGTAACGGTGAATAGAAATCGTAGTGAAATTGTTGGGGGATATATTGATATCGAGCAGTCGCATATAGAATAATATTATAATACGAGAAAAGGATTCGTTAAATTAAAGTGCAATCATATTCAAATTTTTAAGGCATTAATTCTGCAATGACCACTTACTTACCACTCTTTGTTCGCATCATTTTAGATCTATTACGAATATCTCAACACTATTTTGCAAAGGCGAGCTGAATTTTCGCCTCATTTAAATCCACCTTTGCAGACCACTTACGAATATGCCAGACACCATATCTTATGGAATAAACCTGAATTATTTTTCGAAGATTGGGAAGTGCGTTATGGTCTTTGGAAGTGTTTCAGGAGCAAAAAGTACATGCCTGAGGCACCATTAGTCACACAGGAATCTAGTAAGGAAACTATATTAACCCATCTTCAGAATCCCGAAGAGTCTATAGTATCAGATATACCTTGTCCTGATGACGCAAAAGAATGTCCTGATAAAAACTAGATTCTATACCTTGTGTTATTAGTTTAAAATTTAATTTTTAAAATATTTTTTAAGCCTGTTGGTAATTTCGTATTATATTATTTTTAATTGTTAATATATGAATCAAAAAGAAAAAAAAAGAAGTTTTATTTATGATCAGCTTCCGCAATTCTACGCTAATCTATTTCCAGTGTCCATGTCTTTTTCCAATCTTGTTACTTTGTTTTATTTTACTCTATTTTGTATATCTCTTTATTTGTAATTTTTGTTTATCTAGTGGTCTGCTTTAAAGTTTTTAATTTTGGGTTGCTCCGTCTTTCTATTTAAATATATTCTGTTTACATTCATGGTCTCGCCTTTACCTTGTAGATTTGACATGTTCCATTTGTAGTAATAACCTAGTAATTCATTTATTCAAGTATGTCCAAGAATAAGATCATTATTGGTGATGACGCTGAATATTGCTATTGTTACACTTAGCATATATCAAGAATTCTTTTAATCCGGTTTTAAATTGCATTATTTACTGCTGTCAACAAAAGGTGCAAGCTATAAAAGTCCACAAAACTGGCTTGTTAAAAAGTTGTTCAATACAAAACCCTCCTGGAGCTTACCTTGCGTGGTTGGGTTGAACGTAAATTGACAAAGCAGCCAGCCAGTGCCAACGGCGTAAAGCTCAGTGGTATGGTCGTGCGATTCTTAACCTTCCGATACCTGAGGTATCGGAACCAAACAGTTATTTTTCCTTGTTTTTGTGGATTAGGGTTGTAATTTCGACTAATCCAACTGAGTTATCTTTATTTGTAATGTGTATCAACGTTATGCGCATTACGTCGTAATTTCATGCTCCGTGTTCCCAAAATTGAATCAAATTATGCATGGGGTATAACTGTACCCCCCTCCGACATCCATATTCCAAGTAGAATTCTGGTAACATTGAGTAATTTGACGAAAACACCTTGTATCACGTGTTCTTCTTCAAGGTGAAACAGTAATATCGGTAGTGCTGTAGTCTCTGTGCGTAATCCAAGCAGTGAGGGTGTATTGTTATTATGTTTATTTCACTTTGATTCGAAGTGTGTTTTTGTGCAGATATGTCACTTTTCCCGCAGAAAATTGCGTTTTTGCCTTTTTGGGCGGTGGAGGGTCCTTACGAATCCATTGTTTCGTAAGAAGCTCCCAATTGTGTACCCAAGTGTCTTTCCCAGTTACAATTCTATTTAAGAAGCCTTCATCTTGAGATAAAACAGTCAGATTCATTAACAATTTTTGTTCGGGACTGAGCAGCCTGGGAATCTATCGTGCCGACACTTTGCTCATTTGAAAAACTTCGTGTAGAATTTTAAAAACACTTGTTTTTGATACTCCTATTTTTCTGGCAATAACTGAAACTTTTACTAGGCGGTCAATCAACACCAAATCTTCAACTTTGTTGATGATATATTTAGTTCGTGCTTGCAGAGGTCTTCCACACTTTAGGTCACCATGAATGGATTCTCTTCCCTATTTAAACTGTTTACACCAAAATTTTACTTGAAAATAGGACAGGTTATTTTCTCCATACACTGCCACTATTCTACCATGAATATTTTTCAGGCTACTGCCTTCTTTTGATAAAAATTTCACGACGCTTCTGTATTTAAGTTTCAAATAACTCATTTTCTCTTCTTTAAAGGAAGATAAAAGTAACAAATGTTAAGCAATTCGAACCAAACTTGGAGATGACACTATAAAATGTCACAGAAACTTGACCTAAGAAAATTGTCATGATAGCACAATGTTTTCATAGCTATGCAGATAACATTAAAAACTCTCCTCTTATATATTTATGTATTAATTAAGATTTTATTTAAACTACCAGGGCCATGGAAATTACTTTGTATTTTTTAATTTTCTCTTATCCCTATATGTACTTATGTACTACAATAATGTTGGTCTAGAATTTTTATTTTGTTACTAAATTGATTTCAGCCATCTTTTTCAGAAGCGGGGGTGTAAAGAACGTTGATCTTAGTATTCTTATTAACGGTATAACTTAGAAAGTATTTTTATTATAATTATAATAGCAATTTGGAGCTTTTAATAAAAATACTTGTTACATAATTTTTCAAACAATTTATTCAATTTAAATACTGTACAATAGTCTAACGATATAAAAAAAATAAAAAGAGAAATTCTTTTGTTTTCTTAATAAAATACTCTGCTTGTATCGTTGAAAAGTTTTTTAATAAAATGGATTCATCTACATCTAAGAATTTTATGTTTTCATTGCGCATTTGCCTCTGCGGTTGCTTTGGAATTTTTAACATTTTTGGTACTTATGTCATAGGTATTAAATTTTAGTTTGGATTTTGTATATATATATATTTTAGCAAGAAAATCAATAACTTAGAATATCATAAAAATGTGGGAATAAAATTAACACACAACTTCCAAAAGATCAGCGCAATTTAAAATATTTTATCAAAAAGAGTCATTAATATTAGAAGCTAAAACAGCGAGTTCTAAGTGTTGACTAAAATAAATATCAAATAAATTAAATGCTAGTTGAACTTTTGGAAACATTTTAATATATATAGATACTTTGTACGAGGGATGTTTCCAAAGTTCTGGAATTTAACTCTAATTTTTTTATTTTGTCAATTTTCGTCAATATTACAATGTAGTTTTTCAACATAATCGCCATTTAATAGAATACATTAACCCAATGATAAATTAATTTTTTTAAGCCGTGTTCGAAGTACTTTTTCGGTGTCTCCTCAATCCACTTATTTATGGCACGTTTTACGTCAGTTAAACTCTCAAATCGAACACCCCGTAAAAGATTTTTCAAATCTGGGAACAGATGAAAATAACTCGGTGCGACATCCGTTGGTCCGGAAGTTCAAATATATTCTGCGTTAATTGGAGTACTTTTCGCCAGATAATCCATAAAAATAATCCCTATAGACCGGATGGCTAGAAAAAAACATTACATCTCCGGAAGGCTATGAGATAGCGATTTCAGTTTTTACTTTATAAGAGACAATGCACTGAAAATTGTTCGTGCTAAATTACAAAATGAATATTTTAAAAAACAAAGAAATGCTGAATTTTTTAATATGAATTACAGAAAATCAATTGCACGTTAAGGATATTCTCAAATAGACTACAATTTTACCTACATTTTGTATGCTGAACTCTACTAAGAAGCATGTTGTATAGGGCCTCCATTTTGTAAATTCACAGTTCTTAGTCTATGTTTTGAGTGTAAAATAGCTCGCCTGATCAAATTTACAGATACTGCTGGTCACACCTCTTCTAACTGTCGGCGCAGATCGTCTAAGTTTGTAAATGATTCCCGTCTTTGCGAATACACTTTTTCTTGCAATGCATTCCACACTGAGTAATCTAAAGGATTACTGTCTGGAGAATTAGGCGGCCGCTGGTTTGCTTGAATAGAAGATGGTCTGTTTACTAGTAAAAACTGTTGTGTCCTTACTGCTCTGTGGGATGGAGTGCTGTCCAGGATAAAAACATAATCATTATAACAAATATATTTTACTCTACTTTATAGTAATGTCAGCATCTATTACGTTAATTGTATCGAAACCAATATTATATAAATCTGAAATGCTGTTGGAATTCCTCAAAATTACCGTAATAGGTCCTTTAAATAGAATATTCGTTCTAGATGTTTCATAATAAAACATTAACTGATTGCATATGCCTGACTTCGTATCACGAAAGTGTATGCCACTTAAATCAGAGCAATCAATAATATTCATATAATATAATCATACCAAATAAAAATGTAGAACTTGAAATAATTCTTCTTTTATATAATCATTATTTAATCATATTAAGTCTGGATAATATTAACGAATAGTTGAAGCTCCATTCCAGATACACTCTATAACACAAATATATCATATACTTAAGACAACGTCACCGGACACGTTCAAAACTGTTGATATGTATTTGAGATAGAGGATATCAAATTAAAGAAGCATATTCAAGCTTTGATCTTACTATCTTGTCATAAAACCTTAACAAACATCTGATATTTTTGAAAACTACAGTTTATATATATAAAACTATACATCTTATACGAGGGATGTTTTTTATGTTTTGCATACATGTTTTGCATACATGGAGTGCGCCACTAATTAAGTGTCAGTACAAAAAATAAACACCCTTTAGTTAGCCCAAATCCAAAGTTTCAGTGCGATACATGTAGTGTTGTAGTTACAACGAACTGTCAAAGTTGACAAGTTAGTCGAAATGCAATTAAACCGTGAAAATTTTCCCGCAATAATTTGTTATAATTTTCGAAAAAAATTATCTCGACAAGAATGCTTCGCCGAGTTGGTTCATGTTGGTTTTGGTAACGAAGCACCACATCAGTCAACAATTTCTTGTTGGTATGGAGAATTCAAACGTGGACGGATTAGTCTTAGAGACGATCCAAGAGCAGGTGCACCAAAACCGGCAATCACTCAGGAAAACGTTGATGCTATCAATGAAGATCGACATGTGATATATCGTGATATTGAGGCATCATTGGGGATTTCATGGACCTTAATTCAAAACATTTTGCATGAAGAATTGTCTGTAAAAAAATAGTTTCCCGTTGGATACCGCATCTGTTGACCGAAGAACCGAAAACAGCTGGGGTGAATTGGTGTTGAAAAACTATATATCGCTTCAATGCAGAAAACTCTAAAAACGTGTACAATATCGTAAGTAGTAATAAATCTTGGATTTACTCATACGAGCCAGAAAATAAACGCCAGTTGTCTGTTTGGGTGTTCCAAGATGAAGAAAGGCGACAAAAGTCATCCGTTCTTGAAATGTCTCCAAAAAAATGGTTGCGACTTTTGTCTCGAAAGCAACAATTTCTCTACAAGATCAAAAACTGTTACTGCCGATTGGTATATAATCATTTGTTTATCGCATGTCATCGCTGAGCTCCGAGAAACCAACCCACTATGACGAATCATCCTCCGGCAAGACAATGCAAGGTCGCTCGCAGCTCGCAAGACAATTGAATTTTTAACGCAACAAAACATCGAATTGTTAGACTATCCTCCGCACAGTTCCGATTTAAGTCCCAACGATTTCTTTACTTTTCCAAAAATGAAGAACGAACTGCGTGGTGAAAGGTGCCAGTCTTCAGAAGGAGCAGTCGATGCCTTGAAAAACGGAATTTTGACTGTACCAACAAACGAATAACTGCTTCCAGTGTTGCTTCGAGTGCATTCAAAAGTGCATAAATCTTAATGGAGAATACTTCGAAAAACAATAAAGTCTTTAAAAGCTATCTACTGTTTCATTCCAGCTCTATATGCAAACTATAAGAAACAATCCTCGTATGTGCTTGCGACCACAGAATTAATATATTCAACGAACGTTAAATTACGATCAAAAGTAACTGCAAGATCTTTGACGTTCAGGAAACGAGTAAGGTTAGTGTTGTCTATGACGTATTTGAAATACGTTACGTATTTCTTTTTGGTGTAGGATCTAATCTTACATATAGAAATGTTCAACGGTAAGTGGTTGCTTCTACACTATACCTCAATTGCTGATAGATTTTTTGCAACCTGTAATAGTCCTCTAGAGAATTTATCTAATCTATAAATCGTCAAATTGCACTTTTCGTATTCATTGTGTTAAAAGAACTCTAGGTGGTTTGTGTATTTTACCTCGTGGGGAGCGCCAAATTGTTAAAATATGGACGCTTGTGGCTTGGTTGGGTTTATTCCGGGCTAGCTGTAGCGTCCTAACAATTATGAAAATGATTTAAAGTATAAATTAGTGTAATGTGACGACGAGCTTCAAAGGTCCAGGACGTGTGTAGTTTGCTGAAATAATGGTTTATTAAATGCAACTTATTAAATAAAAGAAAACAGCAACGTTATCTTTAAACCGTTATTTAATATTTACATAAGAAATTATGCTTTAAAATATATTAAATTAATTAAATGAAAGTTATATATACAGGCAACGACGAATAAATATTTACCAGCTGAAAAGTAAGTTAGTTATTTCGTAAATTATTAACTTGGTAAATGTAATTAAAATAATTGAATGATGTCGCGATCGGACATGTAGTAGAAAACAAAAGAAACGCCGGAGCGCTTCACGGTGTCTGCTTGAACAAGCACTTGTAGTGAGAGATGTTTATCTCATGAAGAACTAGAAACGGAGAGAGTTTGTCTGAAGAAAATTCGTTGTTGAAAATGGTCGTTTCATGATCTAGTTTAAGGATAACTAATCATATTGAAGATAGCGATGTCAATTAAATTATCCAAAGGTATTTTTAATAATATAAAATATTATTAAAAATCTGGTGGTAAGATAATATTTAATATTTAATAATATTTTATATTATTAAAAATACCTTTGTATTATACAAAACTGGTGGGGTTTACCTACTCATGTATGTTTCAATTATTCTGATAAATTAAATTATCATTAAAATATTCCTTGCAAGAAATACTTCAAAATGATACCTCACACGATATGATTTCGATATAGTTTACAATAGTGATTTAAAAGTGACTATTAAAATTATGTCAATTTTAATACGGGACAGTTATAATTTCGACGTCTAAAAAAATAGCTCAATAATAAATAAAATTATTAATTAAGAAATAATTAGAACAGAAGTTGTAAGTGATTAATAACTAAATTACAATGATATAATAGAATTTTGAAAAAGTACATTGGAGAATGCTTGGGTTTGCCGTTCAGTAGATATTCTCGGAAGGCTGTCATTTTTGACCAGTACAACACAAAAGAAAGGTTTTCTTTTGAAAATACGAATTATATATGGCACAAAATGTTTAATGGATTTTTTAATACTTTAAACTCGATATATTAGTAAATAATATAATTTAAAAGTGGGATTAAAAAAGTATGAATAATTTCGAGGTGTAACAAGCAATACTAGCAAATACCAGAAACAAAACCGGTAGAAGATTTTAACCCTGTGGAACTCCTGATGCAAGACAAAATGTATGAGATTTAACATTACGGTATTTAACTTATTGTTTTCTGCCAAATTATTAAGATCTGAAAAGTTTAATCAATGACAAGGACAGGCCTATAGTCTCAAGTATAAATAATAAGATATAATAAATTTGGTAAAAAACATTTTGGAAATCAGTGTATATTACATCAACTTCTCCTAGATCGTCTATAATTTGTGCGGTGTACTGACAAAAATAGCTCAAATTTGTTATCGTTGATCGTTTAGCCATGAAACTATGTTATGCTGTAATAATGTAACACGTAATAGAGCTTTAAATTGGATTAAAAGTTGTGTTTCAAATATTTTGGCCAAAATATTTGGTATATTGGTATAAGTCTATATTTGTAGCTGTCTGTTGAGTTACCAGGTTTAAACACAACACGCGATGTTTTCCAAATATCAGGCAGCGCGTTTTCAAGATTTGGTGAACTATGTAATGACACAGTTTCACAAAAACTCCCACTTATAGATGTTATAGCATTTTTCTTAATATAGATAGGACCGAGTAAAACCAAAAAAACCTACTTTATGTAACAAAATTTGAAGTTAAATCAAATAAAATGCTTTAGACACATCGATCTTTAACTTATGTTCACCGTTCTATGATTGTCTAGAATTTTCTTGACGCAATTTGCTTTTCTAGTCAAATTGATGAGTGTAGTGGGAGAAACAAATTAATAAGTTTTACAAAATATTTGCAATACAGAGCTCTCTTATTAAAACGATATGAAATAAGTACTAAATTTCTACAACGAAATTGCACTTGCAGTCTTCTTAGACATAGAGGGAGCTTTCGATAACACCTCGACGTCTTCCATTATTCGATCTTTAATAGATCGAAAAATAAAAAGCACCACATCAAACAGGGTTCATAATATGCTGCGTAGCAGAGTAGTTCATGCCCAAATGCAAAACAAAACGATCTCCATGAGGATAACAGAAGGGTGTCCTCAAGGAGGCGTATTGTCACCGCTACTATGGAGCCTAGTAGTGGATAATCTCTTCAGGACATTAAATGACCAGGGAATATGGACGCAGGGGTTCGCCGATGGCATTGTCGTAGTGTCCCAGGGGAAATTCCCGGAGACAGTGGCGAGCATCATGCGAAATGCTCTGCGAATTCTGGAAAGATTGTGTCTTGAGGAGGGATTAACTGTCAATCCTGAAGAAAAAAGAAGTTGGTAGCCTTTACCAATATGAGAAAACAAAATGATCTGGGCAGCGTAAGGCTGCTTTGACAAGAGTTATAACTAACCAATGAAGTGAAGTATCTAGGCATAACACTTGATGCGAAACTGAATTGGACCTGACAACTAGTCAAAGTGGCAGACAGAGCGACGCAGCTCTTCTGGAGATGCAGAAGAGCTGTTGGCAAGATCTGGGGATCAAAACCAAATGTGGTACACTGGTTGTACACAGCAGTAGTAAGACCAACGTTTACCTATGGAGCAGTGGTCTGGTGGAGGAGGACGGAGCGGACATCGTCGGTGGGGCTCCTCACGACTCTCCAGCGACAGGCTCTGTTGGGAATCACGGGAGCTATGAACAGCACGGGAACCGCCTCCATGGAGGCCATCGTGGGTCTCCCTCCGCTGGAACTATTTGTAAAGGCGGAGGCAATGGCTGCGATCCTGAGGCTGAAGGCCAATGACGTATGGTGTCCTAATAAGGTTGTAGTGAGCCAAACAGATATCACAGGAGCTATACTGCAAGAACCGATATTTCAAATGCCGGCGGACAGTATGGCACCTGAGACTATATTTACAATTAAGCTGAACATATTTATACCGAGCAGGGAACAGGTAAAAAGTCGCTCGAGCGATTGTGGTGCCGGCACCTGGTACACTGATGGATCACAATCTAGTCAAGGGGCAGGTGCAGGCATATGCGGAATGTGCCCTAGAAGGAAGATATCGATATGTCTGGGGAAACATACAACGGTTTTCCAGGCCGAATTGGTTGCAGTCGCAGCCTGCGCCGAGGAAATTCGAAAAGCCGGCTGCGCAAACAAAAAATCATCATAATGACTGCTGATCAGGCGGCCATTAAAGCCATTATGAACCCATCTACCAGGTCTAAGCTGGTGAAATATTGTAAACAGATTCTCAATAAACTGGCACAAGACAATACTGTGTCCCTGATATGGGTGTCAGGACATGAAGGAATTAAAGGCAATGAGACGAACTGGCCAAAGAAGGTACTAATTGGAATTTGATAGGACCAGAACCTATATGTGGAATCGCTAAGGATTCCGCTAAAAGGGAGATCTGGTTATGGCTAGAAAAAGAACACAAAAATAAATGGAGGTTAGCGGAAGGTCAACTCTATACCAAAACACTACCAAGGGAGCTGGACGGAAAGTTTTCAGCCAACCTAATTCGTAGTAACGAAAAAGAAATTAAAATAATTACCGGGTTAATAACTGGACATTGTCCTTTAAGGAAGCATCTGTACATCTGAAATATTTCGGGAGAGATCTATTTGTGCTCAAACTTCCCCTGAGGAGGATAGTGGGCTTTTATCGAGGACACAAGACTACCAGAGTGGAACTGAGAGATCTATTGGGGATAGTACAAAGAGCAGTGTGCTCAAGTGCCTGGACGTTCTGGCGTAAAACCCAAAATAGAAGAAGAAGAAGTAGAGAAGGATAAACGGGGAGGGCGTTCAAAATTAGGATGAACGAACAAGAGAGAAATCCGAAAGGAAAGAGAACAGGTTCAATTTTCGCAAATCATTGTTTAGATATTAATCATAGATTTAATATAGATTTCAAAATTTTACATTTTCAAGATAAAAGCAAAAAACTTAACTTGTTAGAAAATTTAGAAATTAATAGATATAATAATTTAGGATTAGCTTTAAATGACCAATTAGATTTAAACAACTCTCCTTTACTAAATTTAAGATTGTAAGAATTTAGTCACCTCCAATTTTTCTCAATAATTTGTACATAAATATTCATACTTGTATTTTAAATATTCAGTTTTTGATTCATCTGATGAAGCCATTGTATGGCGAAAAAATATTGTAGTGGATTTTAAATAAAAAAAAATTTTGAAACTAGAAGTCTAGTACTTATTTCTTATAATTATGTTTATATAAATATATTCTTATCGTTATAATGAAGTTTCAACTTCGTAAATCAACGACTTTCTTATTGACTTTGTCGAAATTTATGTGGTAAAAATAGATTTAATAGAGCACGGTTTCGTTTTTACCGCAATGTACAGTTTCTTTATTATTCTATTAATCAGGAGAAATACTCAAATAGACAGATTGTTAATTAACTAGAGAGTTAGATAATAGTAGTTCGTTTATTAGCAAAAATGACAATTAATTTAATTAATTCATTTTCACTTGAAAACGAGAAGGAGTTCGGTTGGAAATGCTAATCGTTTCATTACAGGTAAAGTCAGCAACTGAAACAAACATATAATACACAGAATGTATTTGTGAAGGTGTTAATAATATGATTAGCACACATGAAATCACTTACATCCTCGTCATAAATTCTACTCGGTATCATAAAGACTGGAAGGGGTGGTTTTAATAGAATGTTTCACTACAGCAAGGAGTATGAAATGTAATAATAATTTCTTTGTTTCTATAGTGAAGTTCTAAGAAGTTTAAATCTGGTATGAAATTAAACATTTTTATTTTAATCCACTTTTTTCTATAGCAATTTGAATTTAAAAGTTAGATATGATTTCAGATGAAATCCAAGAGGTCTACGAGGCAAACAAAAATTTAAATACATTGATGTTATTAAATGCATATATTGTAATCTCATATATATGATTTTTGATTAGTTTATTCTTTGTTTATTTATTTTTTTAGTTTTGGACACAATAGCTTTGGTAATTATCATAACCATCAGGTTAATGCGATAGTGGAACAAAATAGATTATATATAAAAAAAGGGCCAACACCTTCCATAAAGTAAACATTGTTTAGCTGTTGATGATCGTGAGAAAATGTATTGTCTGTTTTTTAAGAATATAAATAAACAATGCCTGTGTCACGACCCAACTTTCAGCTTTTTGAGTACACTAAATCTGTACTCTGAAGGATATACAGGGCTCTCAGCTAAGCGCGCGTCGGTCTATAGCTCCTAAACCAATGAAGTTAGGAATTTCGTTCATATGTCTATTGTATTTATAAGACTCTATTTTAGGAAAATATTTTTGAGTATACAAGGTGCCCCATATAAATGTGACGATATTAAAGTAATTTTCTTAAAATGAGACATTTTCATTTTCTAACGTTAAAGGAGTAACTGTATTAAAGGCTTCTCTTATTCTTTCCCACATGTTTTCTGGTGTAGTTGGCGGTATTCGGTAGGCCAGATCTTTAACGTATTCCGATAGAAAATAATCAAGTTTAGTCTGATATGATGATCTTGCAGGCCACGGAACAAGTCCTTGTCTTCCAAACTAGCGGCCTGGAAACTTTTCATTAAAAGTATGTCAAACTCCAATACTAAAATCAGCAAGCGCTCCATCTAATTGGAACGACATTATTCTTAATAGCCCGAATGGTATATATTTTCTAGAAGAGTATCAAGATCGTCTAAAAATCCGTCTGAAAAATATCCCCAATGAGATGTCCATAAAATGAATGGGATCCTATTATGCGGTCTCCAATTATGCCTCCCCAGATGTCACTCCATCTGTGTTACCGGTCAATTGGCCTCGTAAAATTTGGATTCACATTGGCATAGTAATGTAGATTATGCCTGTTCACATGACCATTATTGTGGAAAGCCGCCTCATCGGTAAACAATACAGTATTAAAAACCGTTCATCTTCTAGAATTCGAGCTAGACCTCAATTACAGAAATTTATCCTATTTTTAAAATCTTGCCCTTGAAGTGCTTGATTCATACATGATATGGATGGAACTTATGTTTTTTCGAAATGTTTTTAATCGAAGTTTGACTTATGTGCAGCGAATCACTAATGTCTGCTGTACTTCTATATGGGTCGTCAACAACACTTGCAATAATGTTAAATTCATTTTCTTCAATTACTACGGGCTTTAATCGGCTTTTCATATTTAACTGTCCCAGTCCTGTCAAATCTATCCATGAATCTTCGAAATGATCTTGTATCTGGGTGCCTTCTATCAGGAAACTTCTCGCCGTACACTCGGGATGCTAGAAGACAATTATTTAAGCATTTTCCGAGGATGTAAATCATGTAAATTGATTCTTGGACTGTATACTTCATTTTTATTACAAAAGGAAGCAAAAGAAACGGTTTTCCGTAAATATCTAGAAAACCGTCGAGAATTTGAATATAATTGTGGTTACAAAATTTTTTTTGTGATTTATCTCTCCTAAAATACCAAAACTAATGAAATAAATTTTTGGGAATTGATAAAGTGCCTTAAGATGAACTGAAACGTGCAAAAAATACAGGGTGTCTCATAAAAAAAATACTTTAATATTGTCATACTTATATGGGCCACCTTCTACACTCAAAAATATTTTCCTAAAATAGAGTCTTACTAATACAATAGATTGACACACGAACGAGATTCCTAACTTCGACAACCCCGTATAATTACCTGTTAGGATGGGATTTACCATACCTTAGAATATGCAAAAGAAGGCCATGGGACCGAATATGTGAGGTACTAGGGGCATGGAATGTAAATTAGTGCCAGAGACTGCATATCACGCTGCCAGAAATACCTCTCAAACACCTGCATAAATCGGCATGTTGGAGTATTTATATTAGTATCTAAGACTACGAGATACATGTGTAGCATTACACAGATTCACAGTATCGATGAAAACAAAAACTCAAATTTTCTTTGGATACTTACATCTACGAAATATCACTTCTCTGTTAAGACAATATCATAAATAAGAAATAGAAAGAATCCGATTTTTAAATGCAGTTTATACCGTTAATAATTGGTATCGTTGCGTATACTTAAATATAAGAAAATAAAGACAACGGAGGTACGAAGACTTATAATTAGCCTGCAGAAATTTCTTATCCTGTACATCATAAAGTATATTAAAAAAAATAAGCGGTCCTAAAACACTGCCATGTGGCACACCGCTACATAAAAAGTTCTTTTTAAGATTGTGCACAATATCGTTAGATATTATTTTAATTGCTTGTTACTTATTAAATAAGTAGGAAGAAGCCACCTTAACCTCATAGAGTTCGAGTTTAGAAATTAATTTGGGAATGATTTATACTGTCAAATGCTCTCGACAGATAAAAGAGGGCGCCGCAAGAAATACATTAAATTTCAAGCGCAATGATAATAAAATTTAGAATATTAAATAAATCTGCTTCAATATTTTTTCCTCTAAGGAAACTTTTGTGATGACTATTTATAACATGTTTATTAAAAGATTTGTACAAATAGTCATAAACAACTTTTTCAAATATTTTAAAAAAATCCGTTAACAAATTTGTGGGACCATAATTATTTAAGTCATTTACATCTCCCTTGTTGTGCAAAGGAAAAACAAGTGCACGTTTTAGGCAATTCGCATATCAAAGCAGAATTTATAAAATGGCAAGAGGTGTTGGGTAATATTCGAAACTTTTTTTTTAATAAGCGGTAATATTGTCAAGACCGGAAGACTTTTCAGCGGTTTCATAAAAGATAATGGTTCATTTTCGCAGATAGGGAAAGATAAAACGAAAAAAGGGTTTTTCACTATAACGCATGCATTGCCTTTGTTTTGAGAGCTAATGTATAATCCAGTAGTGAAAATATTATTGAAATTCTTTCCCAACCTTTTCAGGTCATCATTGATTACTTGATTAGTAATGTGTTGGTAGGTTTATACACTGTGGCCAGAAAAGACGCGGACAAGTATCAGGTAGGACGACTCTATGATAAATTTTGAATCGACAATCCTAATTTAAAAAAAGTACGGTCTTTCATTAAGCCCCGCGAGCTGCTTAAAAATGTGTTAAGTTGAAAACACCGAATCAGATAAGTACATTAGCAGTTGTCATTAATCACTTTAGTATTAATTATAAATTGGCTAAAGACGCAAATTACTAGAAATGTGTTTTATTCAAATTAAGAAATCTCGCACATTTTAGTATTACTATTTATTTATTTACTTATTTATTTAATACAAAGGTATTTTTAATAATATAAAATATTATTTAAAATCTGGTGTGAAGAACACAAATACAGGTTCACTATTAATATTTTTGTGAACGTGTCCGAACATATCCCTCCCCAGAGACGTAGATACGTATTTCGCCGTTCTACAGGCTCATCAATTAATTCAATTAATCAATAATTTATGTGCATAATCTGAATGTATTATACTGTACTATACTCTACGAATCCATAGAAAATATTATCTATTTAAACTGTATTTCTAGACTTATAATTTTTTAAATTTTTTTTGCGTAATTATTTAATTAATATTAATATATATTATATATATTATATATATTGTATATATAATATATATGTATATACTTTTGCTTTCTACTTCCTGAGATATTTATTTAATGTGCTTTCATTACATATTATGCTTAGGTTTTTTATATAAATCACTCTTTTGTAATGTTTAAATTTTAAAATTGTTATATACAGAGTCATCATATTTTTTGAAACAGATATTTTTTTTAAATTTTGTTAATAAACGAGTTAACTGTTTTCTAAAAACTGAGTGGAGCTACCTACCATCTTTTATTTAGTCACCCACGCCGGCTCCACTGACTAAGGGCGTATACAATAAATAGAAGCCCCCATAAAATTTGTACGTTATGACTACCGATTTCGATCTATTTTCGGCCATCTGCAGAACGCCTCCGCCGTAGGTAGCAATGTTCAAACTGGTAGCCGTCGGTTTTCAAAGAATCAGGACGCGTTGCAACATGTCGGGGGTAATTAATTGAACTGTTGCATTAATTCTACTAATTACGTTCTGTTCGTTGGTTAGAGGTATTGCGTATACTTTTTCCTTTAGAAAGCCTGAAATGAAAAGTTCAGATGATTAATATCTGGAGATCTTACTGGCCATGCTATTGGTCCATTAGGCCCTATCCACCGATTCGGAAAGTCTTCGTCTAACCACCTTCTCAAAATTCGCGCAAAGTGTACCAGATGCATCGTCATGCATGTACAAAATGTTGGGTTTCAGATTCAATGGTACATTATCCAATACTTCCTCAATTTCTTGAAATGCCGCTTAAAAATGATAATTGTGGCTATTACAAGCTCCATTCCTTGTAAACAAACTTCATTACTCTAAAGAACATGCAATAAAATGTTCGCATTTTCTTGAATTCTGTTTAATACTGTATTTTAATTTATTATAGTTATTAATGATACTAGTTCGACATGAACACAATGGAACGCGTGTAACATTAAACCACGAACCGTTAGTCGAGTGGTTTAGTTACACAAGTTTCATTAACAAAGTTCATATCGAACGCGTAACATTCAAAATTTAATCTACGACGGTTCAAATAGATTTTATTCGTATAGATTTGATTTGTATTAAATACCAGAAACATTTTCAAAAATTCAAATTCAAAATTATCAGGTGCCCATATTAGTCGATATTATGATAACTGCGCTTGTTGATTATTCAATTTTGACTTTGGTAACTTTATTATTGACGTCAAATTTTGTGCTGTACATGCAGTTTTAGTGAAAACAGATATTAATATGGGTGATTCTGATTCCGAGAGTGTGCTATATGCCCCCACGAGCACTAGACTTGCGCCGACAAATATCTTCCTAAACTTACACAACTTACCTACAACTCATGGTTGCCCCGAAGATCTTTTGGCTAAAGGGCTAACTCATTTAAGAGGCGAGTTGCGGGGAGGTTCTTACATAAAAAGGGCACCACCATGTTTACCTTTAGCCAACAGAGAACACAGACTCTGCCGTAGTAAGTGGATAAATTAGTAATTTCCAATAAGTTGACAATCAATTAAATAGAAGAAAGAAAAAAGAAACATAGTTCATAACAATAACAACTATATACAAAAAGGTTTTAAATATGTCTATACGTTAAATGCACGTATAAGGCTTTTGTAAATAATTTACATATCTTATACATATTGTTCAAGTATACAGTTACAGATATGTAAATTATTTACATGTCTGTTTCATAATGAAATAACAACTATATTTATTATTTAAGCAAACAAAACAAAAAAATATATATATTATACCAGAGAGGTATAGGTATGGGGCAAACAAAATATTTTTTAAACAGTTGGAATATCATTCATCATATTATTATCGTATTCTAAACTACAAAATATTGCATAGGTAATCCATTAAAGCTTTAATGAACCTTACACAGGTTCAATACACTCACTATATGCAATACGTACTTAGGTGGTACCCACAAATAGAAATTAATTATGCAATAAATTATTAAACCACAATGTATTCACATAATCGGATACTCCAATCAGATGGTAATATACAAATAAAGGCTCAGCCTGTATATGCAAAAATATATGTTTAAGATAAAAAAAAATTAAACTAGGATATTATTCCATAATTGTGAAAGTTTACCAATTAAATGGAAAATATATTATTTAAACAAAATTAGATATAAAAATTACACAGGATTCCGTTATTGATAAAAAAAATATTAAATTTAATTTACTTAAATTTCTTTACTTTAAAACAAATCTGACATGTGAGATTGATACTATAAAAAAATACTACTGCAATTTGAATTAGAAAACTAATTAAGCGATTAATATATGAAATGAACTTAGTTAAATTTTATATTGAGGCAAGAGAAAAAAAAAAAAATAGAATGGTGAGTCGAACACCATGTTTTAGGACGCCATGCGTTCCTCCAAAATCACTATTATATAGCTTTTCCGGGACTCTGTCATAAAAATTTTATTCTCTACACACTACCTTGCGTGATAGATGACCCTTAGATCCAACTGCGTTGATTTCCTGTGTCCGGGTAATTAGATGTCTGCGGATGAAATCAATCTCTCCTTTAATTAGGTGGATTTCACAATAGCCGATACTAACAAGCAGTTTTTCCTAGCAGATAATAACTTAGCAGTTTTTCTCAGCGAATACTAACAATAGTCGATACTAACAAGCAGTTTTTCTTAGCAGATACTAACAGCCCTAAATAAATGAGAAAAAAAAGAATAAGTGGAAGATCCAAGAGTAATATAATAAACGGAGAACAATGCCGTGATATAATTACAGCCGTCCCCTTATCTCAGAACTCACGTGAAGCAAACACGTGGTCGTAAAACTTTCAAATCCGGGGACAAAATCCTCGACTAAATAACACTATACTAGTGAATTTATATGAAATAAAATTTGACAATTCCTGCATGCCGCAGAACAGTAACACTGTTTTAATTCAAAATGACTTTTAGTTTTAACACTCGTTGTCTTACTTCAAAGCGGAATCGTTAAGAAGAGAGCGTCCAGAATGATTGTTCGTGAATTTAAGCAGAAAGATGGATACGTCATTAGTAACAAAAAAAAGTACTACCTCCAGACGGAATATTGAAATAAAAGATAGATAATTACTCAGATCTGCTGACATGATTAAAAAGCAATTGAGGAAGCTAACATAACAAATTCATTAATTAATTTGCAGTAATTAAGGGTTTTGGTAATGAGAAAAATGAAACAAAACGTTACAGCAATCTACAACTACAAAGTTTAACAGAGTCTCGCTTAGATGTCTCTCCAAGCAAACCAAAAATGTAAAGACCAGAATTAAGTGAAAAATGGTTATTCGATAAATTAAACCATCCTAATAGGTTTACAAAATTCTAATAAAAAATAGAACGATGTCCTGTTTACCTAAAATTTACCTAAAAAGAGGAACAATAATTGAAATATAAATTTAAATATACGAACCATGACTTCGCATAAAATTTCAAAATGTCAAACTTGCGCATAAGTATATTCAAAGCTCCGAAGTAAAAATAGATATAGGGACATCCAAAATATTTTAACATACAAACTTACATGAAGATATTAGAGTTTGAAATACCCTATGATGTTCGATAATTAGCAATTAAAGTAAATAAATTATATTAAACGATAATATTGAATTTTTAACAGCCTATGATGACTTAGAGTTAGCAATTAATTTAAATAAATTACTAAAAATGCCCAAACGGTATAAGGATCATTTTTAAAGTGTAACAAGTGTCCCTTAGGATATCGAAAGCATTGCGCAAAACTGTTGTCGATTCAATAATTCCCGAAAAATCAAGACAGACGTACGAGCAAGCCTATTCCAAACTTGAAGATTAATGTAAAGGGAAAGGAATCAATAATAGCAACAATGAAAAGGATCTCCTGGTATATTTCGAACATATTTCAAAACATAGTAAGGCTTTGTCGCTTTGGGTATATTACTCTATGCTACGTTGAGTTATATCAGTGAAGAAAAATAAGGATATTAGTAAGTATGTCCATATAATTGTATTTTTATAAAGAAAATTGGAAGGATTTCGGTAAAAAAAATCCAAAATTTTAACAAAAGAAGACAGCCCGTTCTTTTGCTGGAAGCAATATTTTATATTGATAGTGGGGCTTGCGTGTGCCTGTAGGCGTACTGAATTAACAAATATGCAGGTACAAAATGTTAAAGAGGAAGGACAATGGATTTACATTATTATTCCATTTACGAAAGCAAAGATACGACGAGATTTTTTAATCACAAACGGGAATGTTGAAAGAATAAACAAGGTGTAAATGGTTTGAAGATATATAACGATGCGGTCAAGCAATACAGATCATACTAGATTTTTTGTGGGGTAGAGAAATTGAAAATGCATTAAACAACCAGTTGGCATTAATACTTTTGGGAAAATGCCGTATAATATAGCATCGTTCCTAAGTCTTCCAATTCCTTAACAATATACTGGACAACTAATTTTAGTGTATAAATTATTATTAAATTGCCTTTTATTTCGACTAGTTCCGCCGACTTTTATATTTAATTGCGGTTGGCCATGCTAGTTCTTTTAGGAATTGCTGAAAAAAACAAGTCAATCAACGGGAAACATACAGACGCGCGTTTCGTTCTGGTTAATTCTCACTTGCAGTAAGTTCCAAATGTTAACTATATAAACAGAAAGTATAGAAATGAAAAGCAATGTCCGTCTTCGAGGAATGCCGTGCATTGAAAAGTTCCAACCAGAACGAAACGCGCGTCTGTACGTTTCCCGTTGATTGACTTGTTTTTTTCAGCAATTCTTAATTAACCTAATTACCAGGAAGTTCGTTGTCGCGAAATGGTGTGTTCTGCATACTGGTACAAACTTAGTTTGTCGGATTGTAGTAATGAACGCATCACATAAGTCGACATTTACATGTAAGAACGAGATTTAATATTCATTAATTCTCACTTGCAGTAAGTTCCAAATGTTAACTATATATACAGAAAGTATAGAAATGAAAAGCAATGTCCGTCTTCGAGGAATGCCGTGCATTGAAAAGTTCCAACCAGAACGAAACGCGCGTCTGTACGTTTCCCGTTGATTGACTTGTTTTTTTCAGCAATTCTTAATTAACCTAATTACCAGGAAGTCCGTTGTCGCGAAATGGTGTGTTCTGCATACTGGTACAAACTTAGTTTGTCGGATTGTAGTTATGAACGCATCACATAAGTCGACATTTACATGTAAGAACGAGATTTAATATTCATTAATTCTCACTTGCAGTAAGTTACAAATGTTAACTATATATACAGAAAGTATAGAAATGAAAAGCAATGTCCGCCCTCGAGGAATGCCGTGCATTGAAAAGTTCCAACCAGAACGAAACGCGCGTCTGTATGTTTCCCGTTGATTGACTTGTTTTTTTCAGCAATTCTTAATTAACCTAAATACCAGGAAGTTCGTTGTCGCGAAAGGGTGTGTTCTGCATACTGGTACAAACTTAGTTTGTCGGATTGTAGTTATGAACGCATCACATAAGTCGACATTTACATGTAAGAACGAGATTTAATATTCATTAATTCTCACTTGCAGTAAGTTCCAAATGTTAACTATATATACAGAAAGTATAGAAATGAAAAGCAATGTCCGTCTTCGAGGAATTCCGTGCATTGAAAAGTTCCAACCAGAACGAAACGCGCGTCTGTACGTTTCCCGTTGTATTGACTTGTTTTTTTCAGCAATTCTTATTAACCTAATTACCAGGAAGTTCGTTGTCGCGAAAGGGTGTGTTCTGCATACTGGTACAAACTTAGTTTGTCGGATTGTAGTTATGAACGCATCACATAAGTCGACATTTACATGTAAGAACGAGATTTAATATTCATTAATTCTCACTTGCAGTAAGTTCCAAATGTTAACTATATATACAGAAAGTATAGAAATGAAAAGCAATGTCCGTCTTCGAGGAATGCCGTGCATTGAAAAGTTCCAACCAGAACGAAACGCGCGTCTGTACGTTTCCCGTTGATTGACTTGATTTTTTCAGCAATTCTTAATTAACCTAATTACCAGGAAGTTCGTTGTCGCGAAAGGGTGTGTTCTGCATACTGGTACAAACTTAGTTTGTCGGATTGTAGTTATGATCGCATCACATAAGTCGACATTTACATGTAAGAACGAGATTTAATATTCATTAATTCTCACTTGCAGTAAGTTCTAGTTCTTTTACTTAAATTTTATCTTCATGAGACAACGAACTATATTTATATATATATATATATATATATATATATAGTAAACCTAATCAGTAGGCGATTAAAGGTCTGTATATTACTTCAAAATATATGTATTTAAAAAACTCTACATGTTTCGGCTGTATACGCCTTTTTCAAGAGAATACAAAATATGAATGATTCATATTTTGTATTCTCTTGAAAAAGGCGTATACAGC
Organism: Melolontha melolontha; assembly: GCA_935421215.2. Classification (NCBI taxonomy): domain Eukaryota; kingdom Metazoa; phylum Arthropoda; class Insecta; order Coleoptera; family Scarabaeidae; genus Melolontha; species Melolontha melolontha. Next base: position 56,629,915 of record OW285242.1, read on the forward strand.
CGAAACATGTAGAGTTTTTTAAATACATATATTTTGAAGTAATATACAGACCTTTAATCGCCTACTGATTAGGTTTACCATATCATACCAAGGTCACGAAGTTATTATATATATATATATATATATATATATATATATATATATATATATAGGACGCTTATTCAGTAGATGGCGATATATATCGAGCTTGCTTTTTCACAATTTCAGGTTAAAATAGTATTTAGAATACATCAACAATAGATGACGCCTAGTGCAGTGATTTAATATTAATACATTGATTATTTTCTATACAGTATTACATACACGTGTACGGAAAGTATGGAATATAGCGAACAAAACTTAAACAAGTGATGTTGTGAAGAAATTCCGAAACACGTCAATCCCATTCTTTAAAAATGCACGTTTTCATGCCATAATCACCCTTCTACATCCATTTGTCTCCAAGCGATGACGTCATCTTTTGTTTCCAAAATGACAACCCCTAATTTTTTTCCGTGACTTTGAGAGATTCCTCGACCGTCCAAATGTCAGCACAAAATGTTTGATATCTTATATTAGAAAATTTTTGAGAAATAATTCATTAAATGTTTAGGAACAACCCCATCAAAAAAACATAACATAAACTGAAATTAGAACTAAATTAACATTCAATTAATAAAACAAACAACAAATGAACGGCAAAAAAAGATTTTGCTGTTCTTACATCTTCAAGTATCAAGGTAAATGCTCAAAATTCTATCCATTTATTACTAGACAAGAAGCTAGTCTACAAATGCTCGAGATATGTACTTGTGCTTGCTTTAATTTATACTAATATGTATGTTTCCAATAGTTGCATTCGCCCAGCAAATGTTGTGCAAAAGTGTGAATCGTGTCAGTGTCAAGTTAGGCGATTGAAAATCGCTATTTTAGATAAAAACTTGTTCGAAAATTCCAAGATACTGGCTCTGTTAAGAATTTGCCAGACCTGGAGCTGTAAATAATGAAGAACGGGAAAATGTAATGTTGGCGGTCGTGGAAAATTCACATATTTCTGTTAGTAACATAATTTAAAGAAAACTTCTATTCGCAAGATTCTAAAACATGAACTGTGGTATCCGTATAAACCTTGTGTTGTTCAAGAATTATTTATAGACGACTTGGATTTTTGGAGTTGGAGTTTTGCGAATTAATAACACGTCGATTAGAAGCAGATGCTAATCTTCATAAAAATATCCTCTTCACTGATGAGCCAACCTTTTGTTTGAATGGTACAGTCAACAGGCAAAATACACGTTACTGGTCCTCAAATAATTGTAAATGGTATCTGGAAGGACAAACTCAACACCGGCAGAAAATCAATGTTTTGGCTGGAATTATTCGAAATCTAATTCTGGTACAGTATGTCTTTGAAAATACTTTGAATGCAGACATTTATTTAATTTTTTTAAGATTTGAACTAGTTCCCGTGTTAGCTGTTTTATATCCAAATGAAGCAGATCCAGATATACCCCATTACAGTATATGGCTTCAGCAGGATGGGGCCCCGCCTCATTTTGGAATTAATGTCCGCCATTTTCTGAAAGACGCTTTTGCTAATCGATGGATAGGTACAAGAGGTATAATTGAATGGCCAGCTCGCTCGCCAGATTTAACTCCGCTATAATTTTTTCTTTGGGGCTACCTTAAAGATGGGGTTTACCTAAATATATCCAGAGATCTTGAAAGCTTAAAAAATCGCATTCGAATAGGGATAAGGGCTATCACACCAGAAATGACATCAAATGCTATTAGCGAATTTGAACGGCGAATTTATCATTTCCAAATTGTAAATGGAGCACAGTTTGAACAACTACTGTAATTTCCGCGATAAAATTTTAATATCTTTGTTTATTTATTGGTTAATCAATGTTTGAATGTTAATTTGGTTCCAATTTCAGTTTATTTTATGCTCCCAAAAAAATTGTTCCTTACATTATAATGAATTATTTCTCGAAAATCCCCCTATGCAAGATATTAACCATTTTATGCTGTCACCTAAACAATAGAAGGGCCTCTCAAAGTCGCGGAAAAAACGTCGTCGCTCAAAAACAAACAATTTAACAGTAAATTGGTAGATCGATAGATGAAACCCGTTGGACGTGAAATATCTCTGCTTGAGCTGCAATTCTCGCAGCACACAAACGCTATATGATAGCTATACCGCAAGATCAAAAATTATATTGATAAAGGATAGCCATGGAATGTAAAACGTCCGTTTCAATTTATATAATTATTTTGAAATAATTTTGTTTAAATTATCAGGTTAACTGTCATACTGACATTTGACTGACAAAATTTATAAATATATGTTTATTCTAAAATGCTTTACATGTTTGAGTAACATTTTATTAAAAATTAATAAACAAATTACAATAGATATTCGAAATGACCCCCGCCTTGTTCGATGCACACGTTTACGCGCCTTTTCATGCTATCAAAGGCATTTTGCAATATTTGTAGCGTTATGTTTGCACATACTTCAATAATCTTTTGTTGCAGTTCTTGCAAATTATGTACAGGAGTTCTGAAAATTTTATTTTTGCAGTAAGGGAACACAAAATAGTCCATAATAGTCAAACCAGGTGACCTCGGAGAAAACTTAACTTGCGTATGCAAACTTATAAGTTGATCTTCAAAAAACTCACGGAGAAAGGCTATAGTTTCTCGTGTCGTATGTGCTGTTGCACCGTCATGTTGGAAATAACCATTATGAAGTTCATCAACGTGTAGTTGTTGAACAAATTCAGTCAAAATGTTATTTCTGTACCTCTCTGCATTGCGGTTTATTAGTGCCCCACATTCTCATATTTTGAGAATTTATGTACCTACCCCGAAAGACGAAACCATGCCTCAACGTAAAAAAATGTTAAGTTTAGCAGGTCGTTATTCATTAAATTGTTGACGAACCATTGGCAGTACGCAAGACGTCTGGGATGGTGTGTTGGCAAAAGAGCTTGATATTATTGCATAAATGGATGCATGCCCAAGTTCTCCTTTACAATGGTTCGGCATGTTCCATAAGAAGCTCCAATTTCTTGAGACAGGCGTCTCAAAGATTTTGTGGGGTTTGTTTTGTTCCATACGATTACGAATATCAATAATTACTTCTTCTGTATGAATAGTTGGCCTACCAGCACCTTTTTTATGAGTTCCAGATCCAGTTTCGCGAAATACACCAACACTATGTGTTGGTGCATAGGCACATATAAAAATCTTGCTCTACTACTGCGAAATTTGGGAAGTATTCACTAAAATTATCCAAACATAAACGCTTACTGTATACCCAACTTCCATTAACTAGCACACCTGTTATAAAATACGCTTCAATCATGAAAGTTTTGTGCGCTGTGGTGTAAACCATAATTGAAAGATGTCAGAGAGAAAATATATTGACAAATATTAATATCAGTATGACACCAAATGATATAACTTAAGACATGCGTTTTCCATTCCATAGCAAACCTAAAGGTTATATATAATTTTTGATCTCTTGTTATAATCATTTGATTGAATAGCCAATCACAATGACAGATATTTATAACTGTTCGCTGTGCACACATTTTGTATACAATATTGAATATATTGTCGTGTGTTGCTATATTCTGAGAAGCAGTCAATATAATTCATTTAAATAATTTTATTGCTTTACAAAATCTAATTAATGTGTCCTGCAGCTCTTATACAAAAAACCGTCACTAATTGGATTATTTATTAACTCTCAAAACAACGACAATGCATGGGTTATAGCTAAAAACCCTTTATCGGTTTATCTTTCCGTACCTGATGTTTATCCACATTTTTCTGGTCACCTGGTATAGGTAGATTGAGTAGGCTGCTGTAAATAAAATGCGTGCATTATACATGATTATTAAAAGTTTTGTTGTGTTTCATAAGAAAAGAACCCATAGAATACAATAACTTGTTTACAAAAATGATTCGGCAGTTCAAAATAAACGTATTTAAAAAGTACATTGGTTTCTCACAAGAATTTATTTATTTACTATAAGAAAAATTCTTTATAGATAAAATAGAAGAAAATATTTTTTTTAACAGGTACACATATGTGTCTTTATTTGTGTATAATTTCATAAACGTATGGCGATCGTACGCCAGTCAATATTTTAGAAAATCACATGCGTTCTTCCGTTACTACTTGTATTAGGTACCCAATAAGTAAGACAAAAAATAAATTGAAAGTCGCGAGAATGCGCGACGCCTAGCGTTGGGACGACAGCGACAGTACGACGCTCTTTCAGTAAGCGCCGGTCTTTCTGGACGATAGCAAGCACGCGGTGAACTTTCAAAACTTTACCGATTCAAAGACGCGCTCTCGTAACCCATTCAAACATGGATAACTCAAATTTTCCGGTCCATAGATTGCGAGGAATGGCATTGTAATTATCGTAAGTTTCCTTTCTAAAAAAATATTATTACCTGCTTTTAAACATAGAAAAAATTTACATTATTTTTATTACTTTAAATAATTATTACAAAATTTTGTATTATTTTTTGGGATGATTTTGTATTAACAAAATTTTAAAGCTAGATATTTTCCAAGTCAAGATATAGAATACATCCTTGTTAATAGTAAAATAAATAAAATAAAAGAATTAATATATATTTGAAAAGAAGAATTAGATGTTAAAGAATGTTTTTAAAGTTTTTTTTTATTAATTTAATACATTAGATTTTTATTAGATTGTTCTATAATGAAAAGGACAACGAAGTAAAGATAAAATATAAATAAAATAAAATATAAAAAAATATAATATAAATATATAAGATAAATAAATAAATAATAATAATAAATAATAAATAAAATAATAATAAATAAATATAATAATAAATAAAAAGATATAAATATATAATAAATATTTAAGAAGCCCCTATAAAATATTATAGATACTTTTTATTTTGTATTTTGAATCGAAGTAGCTGTTGATAAAATAAAAATTAAAAAAAGACAATTTCATTTAATTTACACTTCATTGGCAAAATACCATGACAATTGTTTCGAGACACAGTGTCTTCTTCAGATGGAGTTGTATCGCAAATTAGACCTAAAGGGTGTTAACATATTTAAGCTTCACTGAATTGCTATAATTAATAAATACAAAGGATAGTTTAATGATGGGTACTTTATGTTCAAGATTTAAACCTTAATTACACAAAGGGATTAAATTTACCTCAGAACAAACATAATAAAGGGAAAACCAAAATAAAATAGAGATTTATTTTATTTTATATTTATTCGTCTAATTATAACAAAACCAACAACTCTTTAAGTTCAATTATTAAGTACAATAAACAAAAAATAGATAATAATAAATCGGGAGTTTACAAATTTATATATAGTTCATGCTCTAACTTTTACATAGGCCAGACAGGTAAATCTTTTTCTGAAAGAATTAAAGAACGTGAACGAAGTTATATTAATAATGAGAATTACATCATGCAATCCATCTGAGAGAAGAAGCTCATAATTTTAACTATAATATTAACATTTTACATACAGAAAATAAATTATAAAAATTTAATTTATTGGACACAATGAAAATCTTGAAAAATAAAAATACGAACCTTCTACTTAATAACCAAACTGAATTCTGCTTTATTAAGCCTATTTCAAAACAAAATCTTTATTTTGGCTTTCCTTTTATTATGTTAGTTCTTAGGTAAATTGAATCCCTTTGTGTAATTAAGGTTTAAATCTTGAGCATAAAGTACCCATTATTAAACGGGTGTTTGCATTTTCGTCACCAAGGTAAGAAAAGTGATAATCGGACATGCATTTTCGTCACCGTCCTGAAAAGCAGAGTTACTTACACATGCATTTTCGTCACCGACCATTTTTTTATTTTATTAAGTAGGTACTTGGCAAATGAAAATTAAACGAAACAATTTATATAAAACAAGGTTGTTTATTCAAATATATATACATAGGTACAGAGCTATATAAAAAATATGTAAAACATCATTTTATGTAAAATAACAATGATATGAGAGACATTTAACTAGATGTAACCTGCTTATTTCATTGTTTTGGTATTGTGTAAGCATAGACTCAATAAATTGCTGCCTTTTTTTAACTTTACGATTGTGAATTTTTGTAGGCATATATAAACTTTGTATTTTAATATAGGTATAGCCCGTTGCTTAAAGGCGTAATCCGTAATTAAGAACTTTGGTGACGAAAATGCATGTGTCATAAATGCCCCAACTATTGCGCACGGTTTATCTACCTGGTCGGTGACGAAAATCCATGTACCCTATTAAACTATCCTTCTAAGTATTTCTTAATTAGAGCAATTGGTTAAGTTTAAATGTTAACGCCCTTTAGGTTTAGTTTGTAATACAACTCCATCTAAAGAACACACTACCTATAGAGTATTATTTTGTAAACAATAACACGTGTTTAATTAAATTGAACTCTAATTCAATAATATTAATTATATTCGTATTTGCTAGTAATTACCAATTAAATTAATATTTCAAAAACAAATTAGGTAAATACTGCAAATTGTTTTATAAAAATATCGAATAATAAATAACATTTTCTACAAAAAAAATTGTTATTGCAAGTAACGTTTTGAAAATAGTAATCGTTTACAATATATTCCTATTGTACAGTATGTTTGATGCATCGTTTGCAAATTAAATTAGCCGATAGAAGGGGTCATTGAGACTCAATAACTCAATATTAGTCCCACGGCTTTTTTTCGACTTTTTAATTTTAAATACCAAAATTCAGCATTTAGATTTAAATTAAATTTAAAATAAAAAATAAATTAAAATTAAAATAAAAATAAAAGTTCTAGGTACAGCCTCTAAATTGAAGTTTAATTGGAATGTGTACTGTTGTGTGGTTTAACCAAATTCAAAATTACTTATAAATAACATGTAGTTTTCCTTCTATTAGCTCACGTAGTTTTTGGAAGAGGTAAAAATAAACTTTAAACTTAACTTTACATTGCAATAAAAAAATGACTGAAAGCAATCGTGATCTTCTAATTCTTTTAAAAATTCTCTAGTCTATTCCTTTTCCAACGGTATGCAGTACGCTATAATAACATTGGTTACAACTTCATTAATTCGGCTGCATTTGTATATCGGGACACGTGGTGACATTATCACATATCTTGCTCGAATTGCTGATCTCTGTTGCGTATGCAAGCGCGACATCTTTGCCTCATTACTCTGTAGAAATAAGGAAAAGAAGTTGTTTCTAAAAGCATTTCTTGTTTAATGGTGTCGAAAGCCGCCTCAATACGTTGCACTAAATCGTTCTTTGTTTCAATTTCCGTGGCGTATACGAGTCCTTTGACCTGTCCACAGACGTAAAAATCTAACGGAGTTAGGTCTGGGAGAACGTGGAGGCCATGGAATAAGACCATCCCTCCCAATCCATGAACTTGGGAACACATTATTAAGGTATTCCCCGACGGTTAATTTCTAGTGTGCAGGATAACCGTCATTTTGAAAAGCAATATGCATGTATTCATTGAAGATTGGCAACTCAGCTAAAAATTCGGGCATAATTTTGTAAAAAGCTGTAAAGTAACTATTCCCGTTGAGATTATCAGGTAAGTAGTGTGGCCCAATTACGTGATTTCCAAGTATTCCTGCCCACTAAATTGACACTAAATCTTCTTTGAATGATCTCTGTCTTCTTAGACGTGGGTTCTGATCTTTCGGGGACCAGTAATGATTGTGTAAATTAAGAATTTCCTCTTTAGAAAATTTGGACTACGTCCGCAGAATACTTGTTAAAAAGTCAGGATCATCGACTGTGTGCAATAAAAGACTACAAAACTGGACACGGTTATCAAAATCAAGATTTAAAAGTCAAGTCTGTTAAAAAATTACCTACCTTGAATCGGAGTGTATTGGAAAGCATATCTGTTATTTTGACGAAGTACTCTTCATACTTTTTTATAAGTTATATTTCTTATGCTTCTGGTGGGTTCCTCCTCAAACATTGCCAGAATGTGTTCATAGACAGCAATATTATGTCACATTACAATTCCTCTTGGTTTATTAAACTTTAAAGTTCCGGTTTCGCGTAAGAGTCAATAAGTATTTTGAAACGTGTGGCGGGTAGCTAATCGTCCATTTAGAAAGCCTTTCTGGTAAATTCTTTGCGCTTCACGAGCAATACCATTGGCGCTTCCATAAGTCATCAAAATGTCAGCGTATTCTTCATTGGAGAATGTAGCCATTGTAACAAAAACAACGAAATTTAATAAAAACGCTAACAAAACGAAAACACTGACAAAAGGCAACGCAAACAAAATGACAGGCGGAGTGCGGCGTTACGTAAAGACAGTCAAATCTGGACTGAAAAAAAGTGAACCAGTGGCGCGCGCTTGTCGAGCCAGTTTGGGGAATACTCAAAGCAAAAATGAGATAGATGCTGATTTCTGTTACTCAGGAGGGTGGTAACAGTTTCTACTTGTTTCGCGCGAATTATTTACGTAAAAATAAGTTTTCATCTCGAATATGGAATATCAGTCTGATGTGTCCCGATACACAAATTTAGAAAATTAGTGAAGTTGTGATCAAGGTGAAATAAAATAAATGCTTTCTACATTTTACGACGCTAATTATTTGAATTTCTTTTACCGAAAAAAATTCGCCCTTATCCAGGATTCGAACCTAGGTCCATTGGTAATACAAAGATATTTTTAATAATATAAAATATTATTAAAAATCTGGTGTGAAGAATACAAATGCAGGTTCACTATTAATATTTTTTGTGAAAGTGTCCGAACATATCCCTCTCCAGAGACGTAGATACGTATTTCGCCTTTCTACGGGCTCATCGGTACGCCCCTGCTGGAGAAAGAATATCTTCAGACATATTCACAAAAAAGAATCACATCGCCATATCACAGAAATTATCCAAACCGAGCGTAGAAGTAAATTCAGCGCTGCCTTTTGTCAGACAGCCGAAGTACCTTGCCCTGTCCACATAACCAATGCGAACCAACGACGATCTTTGGAAGGGCGTCGTTGGTTCGCATGGATAATTTCTGTGATATGGCGATGTTCCTTTTTGTGAATGTGACTGAAGATATACTTTCTCCAGCAGGAGCGTACAGATGAGCCTGTAGAAAGGCGAGATACGTATCACGTATCTGGGGAGGGATATGTTCGGACACGTTCACAAAAAATATTAATAGTGAACCTGTATTTGTGTTCTTCACACCAGATTTTTAATATTTTATTATATTAAAAATACCTTTGTATTATACAAAACTGGTGGGGTTTTACTCACTCATGTATGTTTCAATTATTCTGATACGTCCATTGGTTTGCCGGACCACGCTTTTATCATTAAGCTATTAAAAGACTGAAGTTCGAATCGTCGGGCAGTCTTAAATCGCATTAAGAAACAGATATTAATATTGTTGCCGGTAGTAGGCAAATTTGTGCAAATAAATTGTATTTTCGCGAAGTAATGTGAATGAAATAAATGCTTTCTACATTTTACGACGCTAATTATTTGAGTTTTTTACCGAAAAAAATTTGTTACTGATGCAGGATTCGAACTTACGTCCATTGGTTTGCCGGCCCACGCTTTTACCATTAAGCTATTAAGGGGCTGAAGTTTGAATCGTCGGGAAGTCTTAAATCGCATTAAGAAACAGATATGAATATTGTTGCCAGTAGTCGGCAAATTTGTGCAAATCAATTGCATTTTCGCGAAGTAATTAATGTGAATTAAATAAATCTTTTCTACATTTTACGACGCTAACTATTCGATTTTTTTACCGAAAAAAATTCGCCCTGATGCGGAATTCGAACCTACGTCCATTAGTTTGTCGGACCACGTTTTTACTATTAAGCGATTTAAGACTTCTCGGCGATTCGAACTTCAGTCCCTTAATAGCTTAATGGTAAAAGCGTGGGCAGGCAAACCAATGCACGTAGGTTCGAATCCTGCATAAGGGCGAATTTTTTTTTTCGATAAAAAATTCGAATAATTAGCGTCGTAAAATGTAGAAAGCATTTATTTCATTTACATTGCTTCGCGAAAATGCAATTGATTTGTAATCAAGGTTTTTATGGAATATTGCATACTGTTGGAAAGGTAATAGGCTCGAGAAGTTTAAATGCTAAATTTTGGAATTTTGCAAAATAAAAATTAAAAAGTCAAAAAACCCCGTGGGACTAATATTGAGTTATTGGGCCTTAAGAGACAGCAAACGAGCCTTTCTAGTGGCCAATTTAATTTGGTAAACGATGCACCAAACACCCTGTATTTCCTAACTTAAGCGAAATGTGTATATCATAAATAATAATAACAAGAATTTATACACACATACAATTACTACATAAATAGAATTATAAATTTTCCGGTTCGCTTAATTAAAATTTATTTATAGCAGATATCGCCGTTCAAGATATATCCACAAATCATAGTTTCGATGTTTACGTCTCGTCAGTATATACAAGGATACCGCTGAATAGCGTCTAATCTATGTGAATCTGAATAATACATATAAATGTCTAACTGAAAATCAAAAAAGAAATTTGTTTCTAATTTATCAAAAATGATCAAATTTCCAAATTTTTAGAGTCAAAGTCTGTCCATGTCTTTGTTTATCTTATACCCAAATACAGCCGATAATTCAAGTTCATGGACTTGAAAAAAAAACACTATAAAATTTCTAGTTATTGTTAGACACTATAAATAGTTGAATATTGCGTTGTTTATTTACCAAAGGGTTTATGCAATATAATCAGCCGCACATATGGTCTTTTTATTGCGATGTTAACCTTTGCATCTGCCGATTACGATACGGATGAACTAAATTAGTTTTCAAAATTTGATGCACCATAGTTTGAGACACATTTACTTTCCGTACTAGGGTTGTCGTATTTACGCCGAGAGCCGCTTCCACGATATTTAAAATATCATCTTCTGTGTCTTGCACTCCACGTGATCTTTGATAACGCTCATTCTATTAATAATACCAAGACTAGCAATGTATTAAACGTGGCAAATATTTTTTCCGAAATGCATTAAATTCTTTAAAATGTTTAAATAATTTGGAAGTAGACATGAGACGTTTGAGAACGACGATATGTTTGGCCAACCGAAAACTGTACTAAGCGAGTTAATTAAAATCCAAAAAGTGCGCGGCTTCATCAAACAAAATTCAAAATCTTCCGTGAGATTGAGATTGATTGAAGTAAATTAAATTCGCGATTTATTTTAACGTTTTGGCCGACGGCCAAAAGGTGTATGGAATTGAGTGCAGTTTCTATGTAAAAGGCAAGTTTGTGTGTTGGAAAGGTAAACAACATCTATTATGTCGGAAGTAAGACAGTGTCTTAAAAAAAGATTGACAAAATTACAAAATTTATTAGGGGCTTATAATGTAATAATTTTACTTATAAAAGAAATGTATGAAAAGCTACGTCTGTCTCGAAACTTGCAGATACCGATTTTTCACTATTGTTACAGATTTTCAGTACACGATATTCGAACACAGACATGAATTTCATTTCTATACTTCGTGTATATACAGGCTGATTCATTTTCGACCCTTATTATAGTGATCTCGCTTGTTATTGGAGATAGAGGGTTAGTTTAAATTTGATAAAGTTGCTAAATTTTGTGCTTGTTGTGAAGAGAAAATGGACCTGTGTCAAATGACATTCGAGATTTTTTAAAAAAACGAAAGAAGCTCATTTTCTTCTTTTACCTCTAGCATGTTTATTTGCGGTTACAGAGGAAAAATAAAATACATTCTCGAGGCTACTTTTGATCTACTATCTAATAGTAAACTCGAAATTTCCATATGACGTTTCGGTTTTATCCGGCCATCATTAACTTTCTTATTTCTTATGGGCACTATGTCGGATTTTGACATTGCTAGAAAGAGTTTTTTCTGATTTCAACCATGTATGACATGTTGATAAAAGTATTTGATATTATGCTTTAATTCACGAAGAATACATTTTAAGGTTAAGTAAGGCAGCCATGAAATTTCAAACTGTCAAACATTTAAATTATCGTACATTACTAAAAGAAAAATGTCGTACAAATGTCGAAATACAACAATAGCGACTACAAGATATTTACAATTGTATCCAGAACGACAACAGCCACATTGTACCATTTTCTGTATCTTGATCAAAACTTTATCATGATTTAATCGTTTATCAAACCGTTCGATGTTTATGTTAACAGGAAGTTGGATGAAAATCAATGGGATATTTTACAAATTGTAAGTTAAAGGTGTGTTTTTGAAAGTCTATGTATATTTTGTATTTTCTAAATAAATAATAATCCATCGACATCTACACGCGAAGTGGTGTCAGAATTAAATTTGCCCAAAACTCTAGTATGGAGAACTTCGAAACCTCGAAATAAGTTTAAACCATACAAGATTCATCTTAGCCACAGTTTAATACCTGGTGATAATTTGAAACGACTGAAGTACTGCAACTGGTTAGTGGGAAGAAAGAAGAAGAAAATGAGCTTCTTTCGTTTTTTAAAAAAACCTCGAACGTCATTTGACTCAAGTCCATTTTATAACAAATACAAAATTTAGCAACTTTGCCAAATTTAAACCTACCCTCTATCTCTAATAGTAAGCGAGATGGTGAGGGTCGAAAATGAATCAGCGTGTATATGAATCATATTGAACTGATTGCATGTGAGAATTGATACTGATTAAAATCTCATCTCACAAGCAATTGCTGCTTAATTTGTTGCGTTGGTTCTACAATCTGACAATGAAAGTCATGTCTATGTCCGAATATCGTGAACTGAAGATCTGTAACAACAGTGAAATATCGGTATCTGCACGTTTCGAAACAGACGTGGTTTTTCATACATTTTTTTATTATCCTCACAACCTGGATGGTTGACGTCGCGACGTGTTGCGTCCATATTCTTCAGCAAGAGTAATATTGTCAGATTGTAGAACCAACGCGACAAATTAAGCGACAATTGCATGTCAGATGAGATTTTAATAATTATCAATTATCACATGCAATAAGTTCAATCTTACCTATTATGACATACGCTAGCGAATCCTGTGTCACAAGGAAAGCACGAAGGGAACATAATTGATGCAGAAATAAAGTTTTTAAGAAGAACGTCAGGAAAAAATTAAATAGGATAGAAGAAAATGAGGCAATACGAAAAATGATAAATCAAGTAGCAACCACCACAAAGATCGGGAAAAATAACTAAATGAAAGTACATGTAGTTGGAATGAATAACAATGAAATAGTTAAAAGAATAACACAAGCCAAAAATAAATTATGAAAGGAGGGACAATTGACGAGAGAATAGACGAATTAGGATCAACGAAGGGAAGAAGGAGGGAAAAGATTAGTTCAGTGACGGATTGCAGGAGTGGATTAATAAATGATATATAAGGAGTTTATGAAGAAAAAGGAGAAGTATGTTGGTATATTCATCTGATTTAACATGCTATGATTTCTTTCGTTTTCATTTGTTGATATAGGTTTTTCACGATAATAGACGAGACACGTGACAAACAGTTACTTCAGACCAAGTATCATTTAAATTACAATAATACCTGATCATCCTAGTAATTCTCTCTATTAAGTGAATGTATTATGTTACCAGAACTGGGCATGGTTGCCAGCTTGGATTCTCTCAAATGTTGTTTACAACGAGTTTATAAGTTCCGATTTCATTGAATTTATACATCGATATTATATTTAAGATTAGTTGTTTTCACAAATAAATCATGCAGAAACTGTTGGGTAAACAAGTGAAAGAAATTATTCTATAGGGAATTTCGACAAAGAACGCCAAAATAATGAACCATTACTCCCGCTTTCTGCTGTGCGACAGGTAATATTTTCTATTATTTATATTGTAAACATTTTAATACTAATATTTTTTATTACAGAGAGTAGCAAGTGCTTTAAATATCCATATTGCCACAATAAATAAAATATCATCTCCATAAAAAATGGGGGTTGAACCATCTAGTCCAAAGCGAAAACGGACTAAAAATAAGTCTGTCATAGATGTTGATGATTTTCATCAACGTGCAATTAGAAACACGGCTTATGAGATGTATAAAACCAGTAAATTTAAAGTAATTTAATATTTTTATTTATAAAATACATATTTCAATTAATTACAGAGCATCATATTACGATTTCATCTTTGAATAATACCCTCAAAGAAAAGGAACTTTTTTCTGGTGGTAATACATCTTATGAATTTAAAAGAAACCTCCACATTTGTTTTAGATAACGCAAGTTATCATAGTATTATTAAAAATAAAAATCCAATATCATCTTCTAATAAAAATGATATTCAGACATGCGTGACCAATAATAATATTGATTATGACAAAACTGCCTTAAAAATACAATTATTGGATTTAGTTGAATGGTTAGTACATATATATTATTATTTTATTGAATAATTTAAATTATATCTTTACGTAAAGGTATAAACCACCAACTATATTTGAAGTCGATAAATTAGCAGAAAAATATGGGCATGTGGTTCTTGGACTTCCACCCAATTATATATTTAACCCCATAGAACTCGTATGGGGTATAATAAAAACATATTACAAAAATATTATAGGAAAATATAGTAGAAAAGAAGAAGAATGTGGAAGATTATGGAAAGAGGCATTAAACCAAGTAACCCCTGACATTTGGGCTAACAGCATTAACCATTGCGAAAAGAAAATTCAAAAATGATGGAATATGGAAGTGGGTATCGAAAGGCAAAACATATTGTCATTTATAATCAATGAAAGCAATTCTGATTCAGAATACAGCGTAAATGTTGAATAAAACTAGTATTTCATATTAACATGGTTTTCTTTTTATTTATATGATATGTTTATCACAATGTTACAATCCTTCAATCTCTAATATGTGTATAGATTTTCCGTGTATTATTTTTGTATATGTAGTCTGAAATAAATAAATTTACATATACATTTTTATTTTGTTTGTATTTTTTTTGTATATTTACGGCCAGTTTCATAATAACTCTTCCTATAAGATGTTGTTATAAAACACATTTCATATAAATTTAAAGGCACTTTAAATTTATTATGAAACTGGGCCTTAATTAATAGGAGTTGTAAATATTTTAAAATGACATAAACCTAACCTTATAGATTATTTACTGCTGACTCAAAGCAATGTAGATTTGTCAACCCTGTTTTGTAACTATTTATCACGTGACTCGTCTGTTATCGCGAAAGACCTATAAAAGGAAAACGATACACAACTGAAAATATCCTAAAAATTAGATAAAAATATTATTTAACAAATTAATCGACTGAAACAAAAGCTGTATCGAAGCTGAAAGAAAGTATATCGATTGAAATAAACCATTTAGATAATTATAATTGGCCTGTGTTTTATTTTGTATTAAGTGTTCGGTTTATTTTTGGATAAAGGTTGCAGGATTATTGATATTAGATTTGTTGTAATTTTTCATAAAATTGGCAAAAAATATGGTTTTGGTATATTACCAATATTCCTTCTCTCTTACTTCGTCTGGCTGAGATAAATATTCTTTTATATCTTAGTCGATTTTTGAGACAAATAATCTAATACAAATTCGCCTTAAAGAACAGAAATACAGTACAAGTTATGAATATTAAGATTCAAGGAACAGAAAGAACAAGATAAAGCGACTTCCAGTAAGAGCTCTAGAAGACCAAATAGTGAATACAAATAGAATAATGGATTATTTGAACATCATAATATGGAACAATAAATACTTATAATAATAATAGTAATAATAATAACTATAATAATAATAATAATATGTAACAGACCTTAACTTTGGCATATATTAATAATAGCATGTGTATCGAGAGATTCGAGGTCGCTGTTAACAATGATAACCTCGGTAATTAAAATAACTAAATGCCGCAGTTACCCTGAATATTGAGAAATATATTTACATAGTTGAAAGATAAATAATTAATTTATTTAATTACTGTTTTGTTGAGCGCCAAGAAGATTTACCCCTTCTAAGGTATATAATTGTAATAATACTAATTGCCGGTTAGCTAAAAGTCTGCGTAGAGATTAAAAATGAGAACTCTATATTAAGCCTGTAAGCTGAAATTGTACTTACGCCTTTTTATCTCAAGGAGTGTATGAAATCGTAGGTGAAACGATGGCATTCCTCTTTTTCATGAATTGTTTCAATCAAATCTCCTTTGATTATTATGCTCTTACAATGAAATTTATTTTTACATGATTTGAATAAAACAAAATTGTGTTATAAAACCTATACATATATATATATATATATATATATATACCTATATATACCTATATATATATTGAATAAAACATGTTCATTTCTACATATAATTTACCATAAAATTCTTAATTGTTACTCTGAAATAGTGACTAGAACCTATACATACATATAGAGCAAAATACGATAACTTTTTTGCTATATATATAGAGTTATCGCTGCTTGGCGACAAAGCTATGCGAATCTCAAGAATACGTATAAATGTCTAATTGGAAATCAAATAAGAAATTGATTTACAATCCATTAAAAATTTCCAATTTTTTAGGGCCGAAATGTAGTTAAAGTCGGTCCATATCTTTGTTTATTCCATATTTATCAAAATACAGCTGTAATTCAACTTCATTGACCTGCAAAAATCGATAAAATTCCGGACGATATTTTTAACAATGAGTTCCTATTCATGTTCGTGAATGTTGTTGTTTTATTACCAAAACATACTCGGCCGCACATATAGCGATGTTTTTTTGTGGATATCAAGCCTTTACGTCGAATATGTGGACAAAATCATGCCGCATTAATTAAAATGTGATTAAAATTAAATAGCTTGAACGTTAAACTTCTTTTAAAATAATATAATTATTATTAACTGTTTCTGCAGTAGCCTCTTGGTGAAACACTATGAATATTCGAATAAATGAAATTACTTGACATTAACTGTTTTACTACTTTATTAGATTTCTCTAACACATTGCTGTGGACTTTTCCCCATAAATATTATAAAAAATTATTTAATTATGATTGTACAATTATTTTGAACGCAAGTGTATATTTCTGAAATTTATTATTTTTGTGTAAAAAACTGGTTTTACATTGAGGCCTGCGCGCGGGATTTGACCTTAAGACAGACACAAGTTTACTGTGAGATAAGAAAGGCGTGTTTATAAAAAGATTAATCTTTATCTTTTTTAAGTAACTTCGGGTTAGTTTTTGGATTTAAGTAGTGGTTGGTGCTGTTTAAATTCATTACCAAGATTTATACGAGTTTGTTAATTTCGTAATTGTTATATTTTACACTTTCTTACTCACGTGTCTTGAATTTATATATATTTTTTTACGTAAGTAAAATATATTATTAAAAGATATTTTTATATTGAATGAATTGAATATTATATTTTTATATTGTATGAATATTATCGTATTGAGATTTTAGTCTTAGATATTTGATATAAATAACAAAGAAGGATTTTTAGAATTTCTAGTAAAAAAATTCTGTAACTGTAAAATTTTATACGTTTGGTATCTCAAGGGCATTTTTTGTTACATGTGGTTGCACATGTGTTAGAGTTTGCTTCGGGCTGTCAAGTTAGTTTGTTTATTTTGATTTTGTTCTCTTGGGAGTTTCTTTGTAATTTATTATTTTTAATTTTGATCGGCTGTCATTAAGGTTTTTTAGACATATGCTGAGGTCATTTCCATGCGTTATTTTTACCTTTATAATATTGTTTAATGAGGCAATATTAATCTTTATACTTTATAAAGATTTTTTTTTTTTTTTTTTTTAATTTTTGTATTAAATTTTCATTTAAATTTTATATTGTGTTCTTTAATTTAATAATCCTTTCTGCACATTTTAATATGTAACTTGAAGACATTTTCATAATTTTTCTCAAACAAATTTTGAGTGGCGCTCAACTAATTAAATTTACTAATTCAATAATTTTCCACTTTTCCGATTGAAGCCCTGAGAGGAAAGCAGTCCCATTTTGGAAATAAGCCGACTGAATATCCTAGCTGGATAGATTTGTCGTGAATGGTGGAATAGCTAATTTACAAACCACAGTTCGTAGCAATATGTTTCCGTAAGACGACTTACCATTACCAAATAGACAAGATGACTAAACAAATATAAACATAGGCAGCTATATATAACCTAAGTGCTAGTTACAATGCCATTAGTGTAATTACTAAGTTAATGTTCTTATTTTAATATACTCATCTAATATAGATGTATTTATTATATCAGTATATGTATTAGTTACATTCCTCTTTTCATTTAAAGTTCTGTTGATCTCTAGATTTTCAAATAATGTAAGTTGCCTTGCTTTTATTTACATTATACAGCATTACAAGAAAACAAGCGGTTAATGACTTGGGTATAATATTTGATTATCGTTTATCTTTTGCACAATATGTATTTAGAGTTTGTATCAGCAAAGATCGTGTACTATAATACTCGCTGTGAGCGCATGTTTGAACATACATATGCTTACGTTTGAACAAGTCGTGCTGTGACCAGTATAAAAGAGGCGCTTTCGATTGCACAACTTCAGTTAAGTTTCGAATGCGAAGCGTGTGCCTGGTGCTTTTACTCGTATTTTAGTGTGCGGTCAACCGTGAAACTGAATTGCTTTTTAAAATTTATTATGTGAAATGGATAAATTTGTGAAAAAACGAAGTCACAGTGCGTTGTTTGTTCTCAAGTTCTCTCCGATGAAAGTTTAAAGCCATTAAAATTGGTTCGGAACTTGGAAACTAATCCTCGGGCTCATAAAAGCAAACCCTTGTAATTTTTCGAAAGAATATTGCAAACTTCTATTTGTAAGTCAAGCTATACTGATAAAAGTGTATTTGAAGCATCTTGTCTCGTAGCATCAAGAGTAGCTAAGATGTCCAAATCTCATACAGTCGCCGAAAACCTCTTATTGGCTGCGATAATTGACATAATTAGTGTTTTAATAGGCGCGGAAGAAGCAAAAAAAAATTAAAAAAATTCGCTTTCTAACGACATAATATCAAGACGAATTGATGACATGGCTGCCGATGTTTGCGATCAGATAATTCAGCAAGTGAGTTCAAGTGGATATTTTAGTAATCATTTTGATGAATCAACAGATGTATAAAACATGTCTCAGTTCTTATATTTTGTGAGGTTTGAATATGATAAGGACACACTGATTAAAGAAAATATATTGTTTTGCTAAACAGTACCGAGTCATGTAACAGGACAATCCCTTTTTGATGTTTTTTTTATGAAGCTACTAGAAACTATACTAACACAGATTGGCCAAATGTATTGCAGGATGTAGTGATGGTGCAAAGTCTGCAGGAGGAACAGTGGATTAATGAAAATATTAAAAGATCGTCTTATACCAAGGGCGGAATGAACGAACTGCTTCCTTCGCTGAAATACTCTTGTCGCGAAAACATCCCGGAAAATCTCAACCAAATTCTTTGTGAAACTGTAAAAATGGTTACCTTTGTTAAACGCCGATCGTTACAGAATAGGCTATTTTCTAAACTGGGATAAAATGGGCGAAAATAAAAATCTTTTCTTTTCCATACAGAAGTTATATTTTTCCGCCATTCTCATTGTTCTTACAGAATAATGTGTTGGTTTAATTACCTGATGTATGTTCGCATTTAAATGACTTGAATGTGAATTTACAAGGACGTGATAAAAGCATTTCATTAATGACAGAAACAGTTTATGCTTTCATTAAGAAGCTTGATATCTGTATTATTCGCCTTCAAAGCAAAAATTTGGACATGTTCCCACTCACTTATTGACCACAGTTTGGATTGCATGAAGATGCATTTGCGTGAGCTAAAAATGGTTTCTCGAAGAGATAGGTACTGAATCTGTTTAGTGAAAATGTTGTTGCCGCTGCTAAGTTACCAGTTGAGATTAACGACCAGCTCTTCGAAATGTGTGCTGACAAAACACTACAACTGAAATTGACATCTTAAGATTTAAATACGTTTTGGTTTGCTCGTCGAAATGGAAATTTGGTCGCTGAAGCATTGAAAATATTAACCCCTTTCGTTTCGCTACGTCTTATCTCTGTGAAAAGGGATTTTCGTGTATGGCTGCGCTAAAAATTAAATACAGGAATCGTCTCTTATCACTCGAAAGTAATTCGCTTTTGTGTGTTTCTAACGTAGATCCAGGTATGGAGAAACTTTTAAATGAAAAGCTAATGCAACCATCGCATTAATTTTTTTTCATTGCATGTGTACTTATTGTAAGTAAAATGTTTATAATAAATGATTTTTTCTCATAAAATGATTTTTAATTATTGTTTAGGCTATTTTGTGACCCCCTTTAAAATCACCGCGACCCCTAGGTTGAGAAACGATGCTACTGTTGTTTTAATTTTGTCTTTATATGTGTGTGGTTTAATTTTATTATTATAATTATTATTATTATTATTATTACTTTACTGTTACATATATTATGTTAGGAATCGATTACCTCACGAAACGTCTTGTTGAGCTTATAAACTCATGGGTTTTTAAAGTTTTCAGGAAAAGAAATTACATCTTGAGAACAGATATGCTAAAAATAAAATTCGTAACCCATTTGGTATAACAAGGCTTTAAGGTGTGTGGTAAGCCCAAGGTATTATTTTCGTAATGGATTTTTCTTTAGTAACGTACGCTTTCATCTCAAGTAAAATCAACTTTATATCATCATAAGACGGCTGGGTTCTTATTTAAACGTTTAGAGTTTGGTTTAGAGCGAAGGATGTGTGCTTATCGACAAATTCTATAAAAATATTATTTTGTGCAAAAATGTGAGTACCGCGGCTTCGCACACATGCACACTATATAACGGAGCTTTGATATAAAAACCTGAGCACTCTTAACAAGTAATAAAAATAAGGGGACGTGCTTAAATTTCAATGGGAATTTTATTTCAACATTAAAGGTCAAAGAGATACGACTAAAGACATTTTTTATTGTGTTTGCGATATTAAATAAATGTATGTCTTAAGTCGTGGTTTAAAAGAATATGTTATGGATTCTATTTATAAATTTAATGTCAGCTCGTACGATAAAATTATTTTATTAACGCAACAATAAATTATATTACGGGGAGTTATACATAAATAGTTGGGCCAGGCAATTTCTACTAGGCAAACGCGAAGGTCGTTATCTTCTTCTATCTCATTTCCACAATCGATTGATGAGGGGTAGTTTATTCATTCATACGAAATACATTCCTTGGTATGCATAATTGCGAATCATTTGGAAAAGACTTGTTTATTTTTTAAAGTGTTATTCCAAGTGCCATCAGACCTAATGGACTACTTACAAATTGGCCATACAAAGTATTATACAAAAATGTACTTATATTAGCAAAATAACAATTCTTGAGTGATTTTATTAAATGAAGATATCAATTAAAATTCATTTCTTAATTGTATTTACATTTCAAAGACCAACTATTGCAAATAGTGCACAACATATTAAGACTTTAAAAGGAATAAATAAAGTTTAAAGTGTAATGGTTTGGATGTCAGTGCATACTGAAATCAAGAGAAGAATATACATATATATATATATATATATATATATATATATATATAAGGTAAACTTAATAAGTCGGCGATTAAAGGTCTGGTTTACTTCAAAGTATATATATTTAAAACAACCCTACATGTTTCGGCAGTACGCCTTTGTCAAGGGAATACAAAATATAAATGTATATACTTTGAAGTAAACCAGACCTTTAATCTCCGACTTATTAAGTTTACCTTATCATACCAAGGTCACGAAGATATTATATATATATATATATATATATATATATATATATATATATATATATATTGAGATAGGTCAAGCCTACACCCAAGAATGCCTCAGTAAGCAAAAGGCAGAATTTTAAAATGTATATATATAAGTTCTAGAGTTATTTAAATATGTAAAAAACTGAATTCTTCACGTGCTAAATCAATAAAGTTGATTTCGCGTATTTAATTATTTTTAAAAGTCATACACACATTTATTATTTATATCATTTCATTTGTATCAGTATTTTCATTTCGATAATTTGTTTTTACAAAAAAAATATCAACTTAATTGATTAATCATTAATGACGCCATTTATTTAGGCATAACTGTATATTATTTGAATTGTTTACCGCGGGAAAGTTTCCCACAATAAAAACAGCATTATGTACTATATTTGATATTCAAACAACAAACATTTTACTCATCAAAATGAATTAGATATTTGTTGCTGATTATAAATATATTTAAAATTATTAGGTTGTCATTTTCATAATAATAATATGTCGAGATTTATTGAATACATACTGATGGACGAATCAAAAGTAAGATACAAAAATAAAAGAAAGTTAGCGTGACTAGAAATATCGCCATTAAAAGACCTAGACGTATCTGTGTGTCTCTCTGAAAATAATAAGAAAAAGCATTAATAATTAAAATAAAATCATACGTCCGTTCTAGTCAATACTTACAAATATTCCCAGCTCCTGTTTGACATATTTTTCAAGACTAGACGATCACCAGTGTTAAAGAAATCACAGATTGCAGTTTGCCGGGAAGACGACCGTTGGACTGGGCAACAAACCGGGGTGACGCCGTTCAATTTCCGCTGAAAGATCCTGTCTCCACAGACCTACAAATTGATCCCATACACCGAATATCCTAGTCCAGATAACTTAAGTATTCCTATTATCTCCTACACATATTGAAAACGACAAATTAATTGACATATTTATAAATAGTACATCATATTTTCTTTAATTGATTAAATGATAATAATATATGTCGTAATATAAGATTTAGATATTCTATTTGAAAGATAAAGAAGAATACAGATTTTAATATAATTTAGTTTTAAATATTAGATTTGCTTTGTGTCTGTTTTGATCTCAATAATATATTAAATTTAGCATTAGTAAAATTTTATACTCGTTAATGTATCTATATCACTTTTAGTTCGTTAGTTATATTAACCTTAAATTCATCACCATATTTGTTTCAACACGTGACATGTATATTATAAATAATTCATTATAAGTATATGTTTCACTTACCTATTTGCTTGGATAGTAATTTCATTAAAGTTGTTATACATTAATTCGATCTCTGACGTTTTATTTTGTAGTTTAGAATATAAACGATACCATCAGTCTATCACTTTAGAATCAGTGAACTTTATGAGAGTTTGATTGGAGACACCGAACTTGCACTATTTAATTTGGACATATCTCAATGCCCTATCACACGAGTCAACATTGTTCTTGAGTTTAGCTGGACCTTAATCACAACATACGCCCACTAATTAATACTTATAAGAAATTTTTATATCCGAACAGCTGTTTAAGGTTAAATTCATGGAGTTATTTACAAGCATGTACCTTTGTATCATGCGCATATAGTTCAATATTGTGCAACTCCATCTACATGCTATTTAAGTAACCTATTTAAAATTAGAAATTTATAATTCACAAAAATTAGAATAAAAGCTTCTAATTTTAATTGATAACTTTGAATTTTGTATTTACTTACCTTTGACAAATAGGAATAGCTCTTCCGTTCGGTTACAATATATATATATATATATATATATATATATATATATATATAAGGATAATTATTTCGTGACTTTGGATGTTATGGTAAATTCAATTTGTTGGCGATTACCATCATAATATATGTTGCTGTTATATAATTATATATCTTAAGTTATTTAAATGTCTATACATTTGCTTATCATGCTGACAGTTCCGTGTTTTGATTCCTGGCTGGCTGTCCGAGTAGGTTTTCGTGGTTTTCCTTCTTGTTTAGGGCGAATGCCTACAGCTTTACATCTTAGGACACTCCACGGGCGCATACATAATAATAACTCATGTCTTGCGTTTGCCTGTTTTTGTTGTCTATCTATTTTAGAATACTAACGCATGATTTATTATTATTCAATTGGAATGTATCTTTGAATAATTTTATCCGTAGCATTCTTTTCTCTTCTAAATTTAAAATTAAAATGGATGTATTGTACATCAATGGATTCAGAAAGAGAAATCTCTATCCAATGATGCAACAAAATATATACCGTGCAATTCGAAAAAAAAATTACAATCCGTAGGATTTGCAGATGTCGCCGGAAAAAGGCAAATGTACCCTCAAACATAGTACTCATCAAACCATTTCATTTGGTATCTGTCGTAATATAAATAACAGAGTTACAGCTTGGGGCGTTCTTTGTGTGACCCTGTATAAGCTGCAACCAAAAATAATCCTAGCCTTAAGATATAATTAGGAGACAATTAAGTGACTAAAAGGGAATTTCCGAAGTAATAACTACCGGGGTGCATAGTATTAAGAAAAATACAATAAGATTGTTGTAGATTAATAACACTATTGAAAAGGTTAGATTTAAATTGGAAATAGCTATGTCTAAAGACTAAGAGTCAATTAAAGATGCTAGCTTACTAATTAAGATTTAATTAGAATAGAAGTTACAATATATATATATATATATATATATATATATATATAATCCAAAAAACCCTATTTACCATAACAATGGTGTAGGGCAGAAGTTACAATAACTAAATTAAAATGTAGAGTTTAAATTCGAAACGACAGTTCCATCATTTTTAAACGCCTAGTGACTATTCGGTCTATAGATTCTCGGAAGAGTGTCGTTTATGACCATTGTGATTCAAAAGAAAGGCTTCCTTTTACGACTAGGGATAAAATGCCACAAAGTGTCTTGCAAAATTTTTTAACATTTTCAAATTTGATTTATATCTGAAAAATGCAAATTAAAACGACATTAAAAAATTCTTGATAGATGCGAAGTGCGATATACCCAACACAAACTAAATAGCAATATGTAAAGCTGAAACTATATTTACAAAAATACTTTATATTCTTTACGAATATCCAAAAATCAATTCTAATAAATTATTAGCACATCCGAGCGCGGTATCAATAAAACTACAGATTCAGGAATCCCCAGGGCGAAGTACCAGGAGAAAACTAATATTTACGCCGTTCGTGTCTGTTATGTGTGATTCGATTCATTAAGTTAGTATTAAGCAAAATGAATAAAAAGTATGTACACTCTTGCAAATAATTTATCGATCTGCCCAATATTAATCATCCCGTAGTAGTGTCTTTGTTAAAGTACTGGGGTGTCTTCCTTAATTAGAACGGTTATTCGTTGCTTCATTTGTTGGAGAACTCATTTTCTACAACTGCAGGTTGATAATAATCTTGTGTACATAAGAGTGCAGAAACACTTTTTTTTTGTCATTTGATATACAAGATATTCTTTGTTGTACACATAATTAAGAAACGTAGTCTGGGTACAAATAAATTAGACGATAACAAACAAACAACAAGTAAACTTTCACGACATCATATAGAAGGATAAACTTCACTATCGATCCACTAAAACAATATAGCAGTAACTATGTCAGAATTATAATGAACGTTCTCTTGAATCGTCTCTTAAGAATAGAAAAGCGACCGACCGTGAGGGTTAAGAGCAGGTAGAAAGTAATCTATAGAATATACGACTGCTGTGAATATTTCTGAAAAACGAAGTATTTTTTCGCTCTAAAGCTGATATTATGAAAACCAGTAATTCGAATTCTTCAGCAGCTGTTCCATGCGACAAAAATCCCTCACCACACATTTTATGTTTGATGTTAGAAATCAAAAGGTGATAAATAATAATCATAATTTATTTTGACAAACAGCCTACTCAAAAGAGAACAAATTTTTAATTCTATTTGACAATACAACAACATATTAATCAACTAGCTAAATCCGACCACGCTTCGCTGTGGTACAGTCTGATATGAAATAAATGGGAATCTAAATGAAAATATTGTAGCGAACATACCCTGCTTTGCTGTGGCTAGGTGAAATGAAAGGAAAGGAGAAAAAAGACGTTTTTCATAAGAACTTTTTTATTGTTAAGCTAGTGGATTTACTACATTTTATTGTTTGTCCGTTTTCTGCAAAAACATAAAGATCAGACGGTTTACCGACTCTGGAGCATGCGACGCATAATTGCCCATGAGAGAAGCAATCTTTTGTAAATCCAAACCGCTCACTTGCCAAGATTGCCCTTGCGATTTATTAATAGTCGTAGCGAACGCAAGGTGTATGGGAAATTGAAGTCGTTTAAAATCGAACGCCAAGTCTCTCGAAATGCGTGGTATTCGTGGAAGTAGTAAATCTTCACCTGTATGAGGTGGAATCAGAATCGTTGCTTCAATTAGATTGTTTATCAATTTTTTAACTACTAATCGTTTGCCATTGCAAAGTTTGCCATTGCATAACTTTGGTTGATTAACATAATTGACACACTGCGGACAAACTTTGTCCATTTCTCCAATTTGAACGAATTTACATTTTATATTATTGTATTGAATATCCGGTTCGTATGAAAAAGTAATTTGGTGATATGAAGCTCGATCATTCTGATATTGCAACTACATACGTCTTCGCTGTTGATTTAATTGTTTTTGACGTTGTTGAGACGATTGTGCTGCTCTTCCGTTTCTGGATTCAACTCGTAAGACTAAAGAAAAAACACATATAATTGTCTAGTCCATTAACCAACCAGATGGCTCAGTATGTACAAAACAGATATTTATGTATAAATAATAATTTGTATTAATTCGTATGCATCTGACGTGTTTACACATCGATACGCTATTTTTTGGAACATTTGAAATCATAAAATATTATGGATCCAAAATTCCATTTTTATTCATGTGAACAAAACTAGTTCATAATTGGATCAATTCGGCTTTCACTTGATGAAGGAGACATCAAAACATATTTTTTTTGTTTAATAAACATATGTCTGCAAACGAGCTGTTTGTGTGAGTAATAAATTGTTTTAAATCATATCCAAATAACTAAAGCAACTCTTGATATAGCTAGACGCCACTGTCTTTCATTAAACATTTGTTGTTGCATCTACGGTTTCTCTTGGGCAGCAGAAACATTTCTTTATTACAATAAACATTCCACAGATGTAGATTTTGAAATCGTAGTAGTTATTTGTGACATTTAGTTGTTATCATAACATTAACTTTGTCGATTGTTAATTTAAAATATAATTGAAAATGAATGATGATTTTTCATTTGAAGAACTTGCCGTTATGCACCTTGCTTATGGTGCAGCACAGTGTAATGGAAGAAACACAGAACGCTTGTATGAACAGAGGTATCCGGAACGTCGGCAACCTCATCATACAACCTTTGCTTCCATCCGTCGCCGAGAAAGTGGGAACCGAAGATGTCCTGATGGTGGAGGTCGTCCAAGAACAGCTCGTACTGTTCAATTTGAAGCAAGTTCTACACCGTGTTGAAGAAAATCAATCTACAAGTGTTTGCGCAATTGCACACCATATGGAATCCTCCAAGTCGACGGCACACCGTGTCATTCATGAACAACTTCTCTACCCTTACCATTTACAACGCGTACAAGCTTTAAATCCTGAAGATTATCTGCATCGTTTGGACTTTTGCCAATGATTTTTGGGTCACGACGAACCTAATTTCGGGAGAGTAGTATTGTTATCTGATGAGGCATGTTTCATGCGCGATTGTTTTTTTTTAATAGTAGAAACAGTCACATTTGGCCTGATGAAAATCCTCGCGCAGTGGTCTCTAGGAAACACTAGCAATAATTTAGTGTTAACCAGGGCTGGGCGGTATCGACGTTTTCGGTATCAGGTATCGATACTAATCGAGGTATCGATACTTAGCGATGTATCGGGTCTGCGCGACATCGATAGGCATCGATGCTTTGGAATCGATACTTTGAAATCGATACCTTGAATCGATACCTTCGAATCGATACCTTGATTCGATACCTAGGAATCAGTATTTTTAACGCGTTTTCTAGGTATCGATTGTTTGATATCGGTTTCAAGAGAAATAAATTTAATTTTCCGATTCTACCATATCTAAGGTATGAAATTTGCAACATTGTGATATTTTATTTATTTTTGCCATAATTATAATTATTATGTTTATGTTATAATATATTTATTTGCTACGCATAATTTAAAATTCAACAACATCCTTTTAAATATATACTATACAATATACATAATGCATACATACTTTAAAATTCTCTACTTAAAAAGTTATTGTATCCTTTACGTATATTTAAAAAAATGATCGATATCGATATTTAGCGAGTACTGGAATCGGTAAAGTATCGATAGGTAGCGATGTTTTTTAATCGATATCTTGGAATCGATACCTTAATTCGATACATAGGAATCAGTATTCATAACCCGTTTTCTAAGCAGTAGTACCCCGTTATCCGCTGACTCCGTATCCGCGGTTTCAGTCATCCGCGATTTACCTATGATGAGCAGAAAACGCGCTATATCAATAAATATAAAAGTTATAGGAGCATTTGTCGATATATCGTCGTATATATGAGTCATCCCCTGAATTCGGCGCTCTCTTATGATAAGTTAAACAAGTTGAAACGTGCTTAAGGTGCCACTCGCTTTTACTTGTACATATAAACGCTCCTGTTAACTATAAGTTTAGTACTATTCGAATTGCCGGACAAGACAGTGCTTGCAATAGTTTTTAAATAAAGCAAGAAATTTGAAAATCATTTTAAAATGGCTTCTAAACCAAAAAGAAAACGTGAAATGCTCAGTATTAGTGAAAAAATAAAAATCATTAATATGATTGAAATAGAAAAAAAATCTATTGCAACTGTTGCTAAAATATACAATAAAAACGAATCTTCGATACGAGAAGTGCTAAAAAACAAAGATAAGATTCGAGCTAGTTTTTCTAGTGTACCCCAAACTGCAAAAGTTGCAACCGCAATACGTAATAAAGTGTTACTTAAGGTAGAAAATGCCTTAAATTTATGGGTGGAAGATATGACAAGAAAACATATTCCTATCGATGGCAAAGTGCTACAACAAAAGGCGTTGGTTTTATATGAAGATATGCAGACCCAAGATTATACTGAAAAGGAAGGAAAATCATTCACAGCAAGTAGGGGGTGGCTGCATAGATTTAAAACTCGATTTAATCTAAAAAATATAAAAATGACAGGGGAATCTGCGTCGGCTGATCATGTAGCTGCTGCCCTGTTTCCAGAAACATTTAAACAAATTATTGCAGAAAAGAATTATCATCCTAAGCAAGTTTTTAACTGCGATGAGACTGGTCTTATGTGGAAAAAAATGCCTCAACGGACTTATATTCATAAGACTGCAAAGAGTGCACCAGGCTTTAAACCAATTAAGGATAGACTTACCTTGATATTTTGTACAAATGCAGCTGGTCATATGATTAAACCCGGACTAGTTTACCGATCACAGAATCCACGTGCTCTTAAATACAAAGATAAAGCTTGCCTGCCTGTGTTTTGGCAATCAAATCGAAAGGCGTGGGTTACGGCTGTTCTATTTACACAATGGTTTCATCAATGCTTTATTGCGGAAGTGAAAAGATATTTGGAAGAGGAAGAATTACCATTTAAAGTGCTGCTGATACTAGACAATGCTCCTGGGCATCCTGTGTCACTAGGCACAGAAGATAAAAATGTTGAAGTGCTTTTTTTACCACCTAACACGACCTCATTGCTTCAGCCCCTTGATCAAGGTGTCATTAGATGTTTTAAAGCCATATATATTCGACAGGTTTTGGAAATACTGTATACAATGGCTAACGAATGCTCTGATACCGGGCTCATGGAATGCTGAAAGTCATTTACTATTGCTGACGCAATTCTATTTATCAAAGGAGCGATGGAGGAATTAAAGTCAGAAACGATAATAGCATGTTGGAAAAATCTGTGGAATGACATCGTTCTTAGTTCTGAAGACACACATGATATTAATTCACATCTAACACCGATATTTAACATAGCGCAGAAAATAGATGGAGAAGGATTTATCGATATAACCCAAGAGGAACTCAGTGATTACATAAACGAAGAGGATCAAGTATTCACCAACGAGGAATTGGCAGATCTTGTGAAATCTTCTCCAGAAGCGAGTGACAATGAGGATGAGGGTCAACAAGAACCGCCAGCATGGACGCTTGAAAAATTTTCAGCGATATTTCGAACTGCTCAAACATTAAAAGAACAGATAGTAGAATATGATCCAATAATGGAACGCAGTATAAAAATTACTCGCACTATAACAGAAGCCTTGAAACCTTTGGAGGATTTGTTTATTGAAATGAAAAGACAAAAACGACAACTACCACAATGTTCTTTGAAAAAGTCGACAAAACTATCGATAATGCAGAGCCATCAACATCGTTTGCTTCGGATCTAAGTAAACAATCGACTGCTACCTTGGACTTGGAGGAAGATGAATGAATATGTAGCTCACGATGATAAAGTTTTTCATGTTGTATATTTTCTTGTTGTGTATGTAAATATGTACTATATGTACATATGTATGAACTTATATATTTATTAAACTTAAATTCTATTTGTGCCACAGCACAAGAATATTTATTTATTTATTGTTTATTTATTTTAAATGAATATTATATAACTTATTTTTTCTTGTTTCATTGTTTTAACTTTGCTTCATATTTCATATTTTACTCGAAAATAAAGCGTTCGCTACTATCCGCGGTTTTCAGTATCCGCGGAAGACCACAGAACCAAACCCCCGCGGATATGGGGTACTAGTGTATTGATTGTTTGATATCGGTTTCAAGAGATATAAAATTAATTTACCGATTCTACCTTATCTACTGTATGAAATTTGTAATATTGTGATTTTTTTTTGTAATAATTATAGTATGTCATAATACGAATATTTGCTACGCATAATGTAAAATTCAACATCCTTTTAAATATATATTATACAAAGAATTCAAATAAATTTTACCTCAAAGTAGCCCTTGGAAATTATGATTATGTCTTAGCTTGTTACTAATTTTAATAGGAATTTTGTTGGTTATGAGATGAGATATTTGATTGAAATGACAAATGTCAAAATAATAAAACGAACATTTTTAAGTGAATGAAATATGTTTATTTCCAACAAACAAGCAAAATTTTATAAAAATTGTTCAAAGTGTCCACCACCTTGTTCGAAACATTTCTCACATCTTCTTCTAATGGAGGAAAAAGTGTTTTGTAGTATCGCATTGTTAATTCCATTAATTCTTTCAGCAATTCTGATTTGAAGGCCTGCAAGATCAGGTATCTGTACTTGATAAATTGAGTTCTTTAAGAATGGCCATAAAAAGAAATCACATGGGGTAATGTCACAAGATCTTGGTGGAAATTCATGTTCAGTGTTTAAACTTATCAACCGATTTTGAAAAAATTGCTGCAGAATATTAATTGTTTCACCTGCTGTGTGTGCTCTAGCTCCGTCTTGTTGAAAGTAACCCTGTGTTATTTCTTCATCGTCAAGCTGTTCGATAAATGGCATAATAATTTCTTGTCGATACCTTTCTCCTGTTAAGGTTCCGGTAAAAAAAATAGGGCCAATAATTCTCCTTCGACTAATCGCACACCATACACCAATTTGCTGCGGATGAAGTGCGGTTTCAACAAAAAAATTATGTGGTTTCTCATTAGTCCACATCCTCATATTTTGTGAGTTCACATATCCATTCAGATAAAACCATGACTCATCAGAAAAAAAGGTTTTGTCAAGAAGTCATTATCAAAATTTCTCATTTCTAAATTCTTCTAAACAATCTTGAAGAGAATACTGCCATTGTCCGTCAATCTTACGTCCGTTTCGAAAATAAGATTCTAGCATGAATGATTTGTGTTGTATAGTAAAAACCATGTTAAATCAATTTTAAATTACAAAGCAATTTTTGTCAACTATGCATCTGTCTAATTGGCAACTAATGCAAATTTAAATTATTAATAATCATACGTTTTAAATACGTTTTAAATACGTTTTAAAAAGTTATTGCATCCTTTACACACATTTAAAAAAAAATACGCAAGGTACGCTACTCGATACATCGCTAAGTATCGATACTTAGCGAGTATTGGAATCGGTAAAGTATCGATAGGTATCGATGCCTTAGAATCGATACCTTGATTCTATACTTAGGAATCAGTATTCATAATTCGTTTTCTAGGTATCGATTGTTTGATATCGGTTTCAAGAGATATCAAATTAATTTACCGATTCTATCATATCTACGGTATGAAATTTGCAATATTGTGATATTTTGTTTTTCTTTTTGTAATAATTATAGTGATGATTTCATAATACGGATATTTGCTACGCATAGATATACTTTTAGACAATGTAGACTTACACCATCCACCGCTTACTCTAAACTACCGTTATTACAACAATAGCACAACATCAATACCTACCAATCCTGAAGCAAGGATATACAATTATAGAAGGGCAAACTACTTTGATATGTATGAGGCGCTGTTGGCTGTTGACTGGTCATTTCTGAATGCCTACAACACTGTCCGTGACGCTTGTGAGCACTTTTATGCAAAAATTTATGAATATTTAGATGCCTTCGCCCCATTAAAGAAAGAAACTAAAACTCATTCCTACCCAGTCTGGTTTACCTATGAACATATCAAGACCTTAAGGCTCAAACATACCTACCGATTGAGATATAAAAAGTATGGGAATCCCGATGATCTCCAACAGTTCAACCATTTACGTAATAAAGTTAGAACGAACACTTCTATCCTATACAAAAACTATCTAGCCAAAATCCAATCGCAGTTGAAGGAAAATCCAAAAGAATTTTGGAGCTTCATCTCCTCTAAAAAGGCAGGATCAGGAATTCCCAAAACGCTTAGCGACGTCAATAATATATCGTACTCCACACCAGAGGCCATCGTTCAGGCCTTTCAGGACTTCTTCCAGTCCACATACGGAGCTTCTTCGTCTGCTGTCAAACCAACGTTGCGTCAAATAGACAGTAATTTGGTGGGCAGGCCAGTACTCCAACAGTCGGATGTATTATTAGCAATGAAGAAGCTGAAAAATAAATTCACAATGGGCAACGATAATATACGAAGTTTCTTAATTAAAGATTGTGCTAACCTTTTTGCGAATCCATTAACTTATCTTTTCAATCTGTCGTTAGAAACCAATACCTTCCCGGATTGCTGGAAGGTGGCTAGAATCACTTCTGTTCATAAGAAAGGCGACACAGGCCGGGTAGAGAACTATAGACCCATAGCAATTATTAATAACTTCGCGAAAGTATTCGAAATCTGTCTGTATACCTATATCTTTCCCAGTGTTCGATGCCACTTGTCTGAAGATCAACATGGCTTTATCAATAGGAGATCGACAGTTACTAATTTAACAATTATATCGCAAACGCTGGCTGAATCCATTGACAACAATGAACAAATTGACGTCGTGTACACGGATCTCACCAAGGCTTTTGATCGAATAGATCACGACATCCTATTACAGAAGCTTGACGCTGTAGGATTCTCTCCATCCATGACTTGCTTTATGAGGTCTTACATCTGCGACAGACGGCAGTTGGTCACATATCGTGGACATTCCTATAAAATATTCTGTCCAACATCGGGAATACCACAGGGCAGTAACTTGGGGCCACTTTTATTTCTAATTTATATTAACGATCTTTGTGGCGCGATTGCCTGCGAGAAGCTGCTATTTGCAGACGATCTGAAACTATACAAGGAAATTAACTCAATAGAGGATTGCATTGAGTTGCAAGGGGATATTGACCAATTTCTTGCCTGGTGTCATGACAATAAGCTGGCGATGAATGTGCCAAAATGTAATATACTTACCTATACTCGTAAGACTCAACCAATAGTGTATGACTACCAGTGGGGCGGTACATGTATGAATCGGGGTTCGACTGTGAAAGATCTGGGAGTTGTATTCGATTACAAATTGTCCTTCTCGGAACACATATCTTACGTGACGTCTACATCTCTCAAGACCTTGGGGTTTGTTATACGCAACTCGAAAAGCTTCACGTCTACTGATACCATTATTCAGTTATACAACTGTTACGTGAGATCTAAATTAGAATACGCCTCACTGGTATGGTCACCTATATATACAACTCATATTGAGTCACTTGAAAAAGTGCAACGTAGATTTTTAAAATATCTACATTTTAAAGAATATGGCGAATACCCACGGCAGGGATACGATCATACTACTTTGCTACAATTACTTCATTTCGACTCACTGGAACACCGTCGCAAATTAACCAGCATTACATTCTTCTGCAACTTACTACACAATAACATTGATGCCCCCAAACTACTGAGTAAGCTGCCTTTCACGACACCACAGCGCTCCGCTACGTACACCGCATTATACTGCCAAACTCCTAAAACTAATACTTTGCGGAAATCCCCAATCTATTCAATGTGTACCATTTGCAATGAAATTCTCACAGCCAACAAAAGTATTGATCTATTTTCCACCCCCCTACCCATCCTATTAACTAATATACACACTCCCAATAGCTTTATCGTATAGCATTGTATCAACCACCTCACACCACTTGTTATTTACTTCTGCCTTCTTTAAGTATATGTAACACACGAACTGTATTATCAAATTCTTATATTGTCCTGTAATTAGATGTATGTTGGGCAAATATATCTATTATTATTATAATGTAAAATTCAACATCACTTTAAATCTATACCTAATATATAATTTCATACTTAAAAGTTCTTTACTTAAAAGTTATTACATCCTTTATATACATTTTAAAAAATACAGAAAGGTAAGATAATATATACAGATATGCGTGCTATTATCAAATTATACAAAAAGCCTAAAATATTCTATTTCAAAATAGAAACAAACCAAGCACGTTTTATACCTACAATAGCTTTATGTGAATTTTCGACGCCACTTCTTTTATCTTATTAATCTCCATTTGTATGAATCATAAATTTAACTTGCAACACAAATGCAATAAATAAAAAGACCCTATTAAATAACGAAAAGGAAATTGCTACAAATACCAATATAAGAGGCTTGTAGAAGTTTAGCCGATTCCAAAATAAAGCGATACCGATATACTATTTTATTATCGATGCTTTGGAGTCCTTGCTTGGGGTCCATACCTTGCAATGAATACTTATACATTGAGATCGATTCCAGTTATTTCTATATTAGCATCGATTTCTTGGTATTGACACCTTAGTTCGTTGGTATCAGTTCCTTGGTATCGATATTCTGGTATTGGGTTCTTGATATAGATACCCAAGTATGGATTCCTACGTATCGATACCTTAGAACCAATACCTTCATTATCTGAGGTATCGGGGAATCGATACCAGTTATGGTATCGCGTATTGGACGATGTATCGATACTTCATCCAGTCCTAGTGTTAACATGTGGGCTGGTATTGTTGGAGAGAATCTAATAGTTCACTTGATGCCTGCTCGTTTGAACGCAATGTCTATCGATTTTTCTGCAAAATGTTTTGCCTCAATTATTGGAAAATGTTCCTTTAAACATTAGAAACAGAATATGGTTTCAAGATGATGCGGTACTTCCACCTTTTGATTTAAACGTGCGCCAGTATCTGGACTGGCAATTTTCCCGCCGATAAATTGGAAGAGGAGGTCCAGTGATCTGGCTAGCGCGTTCTCCCGATATCAACCCCTGGATTTTTTCCTTTGGTGTTATCTGAAACCTTTAGTTTACGAAACGCCTATTCATAATAAGGAAAATCTCTTAGCACCAGCGAGTTGTACACAAGTAGAAGCTATTCCCGGAATATTCCATAAGATCCGCGAGTCAATGAAGCGACGGTGCAATGTTTGTATTGAAGCAAATGGTCAAGATTTTCAATAATTTTTGTCAATTTTTATTTGCCAATAAAACAAAGTCCAATATGAACAAAAAGTGATTTATTAATGTCGTCTTAAACATTTTTTGTAGAATGATACCAAAACAATTTTTCCTTTTTTATGCTAAAACGGCTCATTTGCGGACATATTTTTATTAAACAAGAAATGTTTCTTTTGGTGTCCTCTACCAATTTTAAAGTTTGTCGTATGTTTTTGGGACAGCCTGTATACGCGTTTTTATTCTAAAACTTTTACACATTTACACCTAATAGCATTAAAATCATCCAACATATAAACGGACTTTAGGGTTTACAATAGCGCGTGTGCCGTCTGATAAGAAATGGCATAGTCAGATTATACACTGTTGAAGGGAGAGATTGTATTCAGTGCGAAGGGATTAAAGCTGATCTTATAATAGAAAACTTCGAAGTTTTTATACCATCTTGTTTGTTTAATTTTCCACGAGTCGGTTTGGCTTCTATCGATAACGCAGGTTTGCAAAAAAATATCTTTTTTTCAGCTGCATGAGACGTTTTTGGTAAATATTATGTCTGCAAAATCTGAAAATGATATCCATTTCCCTCTATCACATACAGTTTTTTGCCAAAATGCAAGGGGTTTCTATAAAAAAAAGCATAACACTAATGAAAAAAACACCATTTTATTACAACAAACTAAAAAATATTTCTTATAATTAAACAAACAATTTCTTCATCAAAGTACTTAATATTCCGTGTTCATACTTTTTGCCTATAAAACCTTTCCTTGTTCTCTTTGATACTTCTCCGAACATGTTTCCGCTCTCCGTTTCCTGTCTTGTCTCGTGAGTATCCAACAGCAGTCAGCTAGCGCATTGGCGCCCCAACTTCCTTAGTAGCGTCTCTCGATATCACGGACAACCTGGTGCGCTTTTCACAGTTTTCGTCTTAGACTGCTTTTGTGCTTTCATTGCATACTTTGAAAGTTTAATTCAGAGTCTTAATGATAAAATCAACTCTCGTCACATGTAACCACATTGTTTAAAAACTGTGGATTATGTTGCCGTTGCCTTTTCCATTGTCCACAAATTGTTATTCGATTGGTTTTTTATCCATCGGTCATCACTTTTGAAATTCATCTTGCCGCGATCTTTCGGTACACTAAACCTTCATGAATAGTTTTTTGAGAGAGACTAGCGCATTGGCGCCCCGCCCCAACTTCCTCAGTAGCGTCTCTCGATATCACGGACAACCTGCTGCGCTTTTCACAGTTTTCGTCTTCTGCAGTCTTAGACTGCCTTTGTGCTTTCATTGCATACTTTGAAAGTTTAATTTAGGGTCGTAATGATAAAACCAACTCTCGTCACATGTAACCACATTTTTTAAAAACTGTGAATTATGTCGCCGTTGCCTTTTCCATTGCCCACAAATTGTTATTCGATTGGTTTTTTATCCATCGGTCATCACTTTTGAAATCTATCTTGCCGCGACCTTTCGCGGCATTCTTCATGAATAGTTTTTTGAGAGAGACAATAAGACAAATTAATAATTTCAGAAATTCGATATATGCCAATCCCATGATCATTTTGGATCAAGTCGTTAATTTCTGCAATTTTTGAATCAATCTGTGTAGTTGGTGGTTGCTCGCATCGAGGTTCATCTTTCACTGATACAGTGAAATTTGTTGAATTTCTTATGCCATTCAAAGACTCTACATCGTGATAAACTATCATCTCAGTATGCAGTTCTAATCATTTCAAAAGTGTGTCAGTTGGAATTTTACCCAACCGAACACAAAATTCCATCGCTCCACCTTCATTTTTTCAATGTGTACGTCAAACACTGACAATTCGTTAATTAATTTGTAATAAACGCCAAAAGTTAAATCAAAGCCTACTTGAGAATAAGTACATTAGAGATGAGGGTTTCATGTTCTATTCTTGGTGTTATAGAATTCTAGTCTTCAAAGGAAGTTATAACACCAGTCTCGTTATATCTTGATATACCTTCGTACAATAGTTTTGTAGTGAGGGTTTTCAGTATTACTCAAATACTTGTGCACTACATCTTTGAGAGCCCCACGATTCTTTTTCTTCTTCTTCTACTACTATTGTTTCTGAAAAGAGAGGATCAGATAACGGTTTTCGTATGTCAGGGTTAGTAAAAACTTCCTCTTTTAACTTGGCTTGAGATGGTTTTGGGAACTTGGAACACAGATATCTGAAACATTCCCCAACTTTTGGCAGTGATTTAACAAACTGCTTCATAAACCCCAATTTAATATGAAGAATTGATAATAAAACCTTTTTAGGCGAAGCCAAGGTAGTATTATTGAGGCTTTTTCCGCTGAGGGTTAGAAGGTCTTGAAGTAGCTAGTCAGTTTTTGTCCAATGGAAATCTCTAACATGACTATCCCACCAAGCAAGAAAAGTAGGAATATTTTGTATAATCTGCCTGCTGATCCAAAATTATGGTGAGTATTTTGAAGCCTCCACAGATTCAGCGATGTTCTTGATATTTTATTTTCTCTAGAATCATTGCCAAATCGTTATAGATTTTCTCCAAATTCACCGAGTGTGCTACAGAAAATCATGCAAATTTATTCCCATTATTCAGCAGGGCTTGTTTTTGACGAATCAATTAATAGGCGCCACTCAGGTGATTCATATTCAATTTCAAAACACTTCATTAGCCCTTGAACGTCACTTCAAAAAACGCGATTTCCCTCTTTGGAGAAAAATTTAGTGATTTCTTTCTCTCGTTGCCTGTACCACGATAGTGAGGTTCCGGGTGACAGCAGGTTTTGATTTTTTAGTCTTGACCCCAAAGCATCTTTTGAAAGGCCTAAATTTCTAACAAGGTCATTGTGCTCGCTCTGAGAAAAAAGTTGGGATCTTTCGTCAACAAGAAAATCTGAACAAGATTCGTCCTGTGGAGATAATGTGTTTCCACCCTCAAAATGACTCAGGATATCATTCAAACTGAAAGGTGGGTCTGGAACTGGTATTTCAGAGCTATGTAATATTGGACGAATAGCATTAAGGTTTGGATAAGATATTTTCTTTTTATTTTTTTGTACTAAAGATGTGAGAGGTCACCTACCTAACAGAAATAGTAGTCTGTCGCGTGATTTTGTTGTTTACGCCACGTCATAGGAACGTCAAAACGAAATTAGTGTTTTTTACCCTTAAACCACAAACGGAGATCCTCCTCGCACCTTCTGCATACCTTATGAGGAGCCCAGGCTTTGTTTTGATCCCGAAGTTTTAACATGAAGTAAGCGAAATACACTTTTTTCAAGAAATTACCTATGTTTATTTGTTGACTTTTAACAGTGTATTCACCACAAATAAGACAAAAGTTGTCAGGACAAAAATAACATTACCCCTTGGAGCAATAATATATAACGAAGAACACGAGGATAGTCACGTTTGAATGCATAATGTAAACTGAGTGTGGCTTATACAGCAACCAAGATACTGAACTTAGTTATTATGATGAAACATGATCAAATTTGACAATACGCTTATTTATGCTCATTCCTAATACACTGGCAAATATGTATAAACATGCTCAACCCAGTCAGAAAGATTGCTCACTTTCCGCTATAAATAAATTAAACCGATTGCTTGAGCTTTCTCACACCGCCAACACTACCCTTGCCTTACCACCCTTCCACACTGCCCCCTTCTACTGCCCCTCCTATTCGCTAATTTTCAATTTTTATTTATTCTTGAGTCTCACTCTAATATATACAGGGCCCAGCATTGAAACTTTCTTTTTTCAATGAGACGTGGTGGTACGATTAGAGCTAGGTAGTGTTTTTAGCCGAGAACGTTGGTGGGTGAATTTGTTTGTCAAACGTCGTCAGTCGTCAAAATGCTTTGGGTGAGAGAGCAATGCGCGTTTGAAGCAGAAACCTACTTTTCACGAGGTCAGTCGATCGTCGCGGTGCAGCGGGCGTTTCGTCTACGGTACAATATTCCCCTCGAGATGCTGTTCCTGCCTGGGGATCCATCTTATCGTGGGTGGAAGCTTTTAGGGCAGTTGGAAATATGTTTCGCAGGAGACTAGGAGCAGCACGGACCGTTAGAACACCTGCAAACATCGAGGCAGTCCGAGCTTCAGTTTTGCGATCTTCTTCATCGCGATCTTCTAGGCGCTCTGCTTCAAAACATGCGGCTGCTCTGAAGTCGTCAGATCGTTCAACTCGTCGAATTCTTCATGATAACCTTCACTTTTATCATATAAAATGGTAGTCGTACAACAACTTTCCGAACGTGACTTGGTTTCACGACAAATGCGAAACGCTCCTTGAGAATTTGCCTTCTGACGCGGTTGTGTGGTTCAGTGATGAGGCACATTTTCACATCTCAGGATGTGTTAACAAACAAAATATGCGCTATTGCAGCCGTATAGATCCCAGGGAAGTTCATGAGAGGCCTCTTCATTCGGATCGGGTCACAGCAACATCGGGCGACTGTCCACACATCACGAATTTCAATTCGGTTTTGAGAATAAATTTTCCAGGGTGACTTATCTCCAAAAGAGGTGACATCTCGTGGCCCGCACGCTCGACAGATTTAGCCCCATGTAATTCTTTTTTATTGAGCTACTCTCAAATAGAAAGTCTATAAAACCGTCCTGCAACTTTTGAAGCATTAAAGAATAATATTCGGCATGAAATGCCAACATACCGGTTGCTATGCCGTAGAGAGTCCACTTGCACTTCAAAAATCGGCTACAACAATGCATCGACAGCAACGGCGGACACTTGCCAAATATTCTTTTTAACAGTTTTAACAGTTTTATATCAAACTTCCCATGTTAGTGCATAATGCTAATAAAACAAAAGAAATCACATTTGCATTGGATTTTTCGAATCAAGAATAGGATATCAGATTTAGGGTTAAACGGGCGTTTCACTTTAAATGAAACTACGAACATGAGTTTTGCAAGGAAATCTGGCGAGATGGAATTTTTCTAGTATTTTTCCCGGTTTTAACGAGTAAAAATCTATAAGACAGAATAAAAATCCTGTGCAGTTTTTGGTTACAGACCTGTGTAATTGATTCTCTATCCTATCGTAAGAGATTAAACCAAAATTTAATTTCAAAATAATATGGTGCATTTTACTTTTGTTAAGAAGTTCATGATAGCGTAATTATTCACTTCAATTTAACTTTAAAATGAAAATAAAACTAATACTTAAATCTTCACTTTATTAATATACTCGTATGGTCGTAAAACTACGATTCTTTCGCCAACACTGTGGCTTCGTTAGGAACGTACTAGAGTAAGTTACGGTATACATAAATGCAATAAAGGTTAATGTTATTTTACGGTGTCTTCGAAGTATTCGAGTCTTCGAGTATTCGAATAAAAATGTGTGACTCAGTGGTAAGCCCTTACTGTTGTAATATTGGGAAACAGGTTTACTAATAGAAATTTAATAAACTAAAACGTAAATTTTTATTAACGTGTGGACTAGCGATTCTCAACCTTCTTAGTTCCGCGACCCCCCAAATAGTAAATGTAAATAAAATTAATAT
Organism: Melolontha melolontha; assembly: GCA_935421215.2. Classification (NCBI taxonomy): domain Eukaryota; kingdom Metazoa; phylum Arthropoda; class Insecta; order Coleoptera; family Scarabaeidae; genus Melolontha; species Melolontha melolontha. The sequence goes on from OW285242.1 coordinate 56,671,328, forward strand.
TTCGCGACACCCCCCTCCACCCAAAGCAATAATAACAGTAAGTCTTACTGTTACTAATTTAATTTTAACTGTAATTATAAATGCAAAAAATTAGCAAATATTATATAATCACATTGAACTAATTTTATACATTAATAAAATACCGACAGTATTTGGCGTGCGTCTGGTGATTTTAATATGCGGTCAACCGTGAAACCGAATTATCTTTTTCCTTATGCAAAATGGATAAATTTGTGAAAAAACGAAGTCAGTCATCTACAGCCCGTGAATCGAATAGTAAAAAGACAAGGTTGTACAATGACAATTATTTAAATTATGGTTTTACCTCATTAGATGGAAAGCCACAGTGCGTTGTTAGCTTTCAATTTCAATCAACAAACTTCTATTAGTAAGTCAAGCCATACTGATAAAAGTGTACTTGAAGGATCTTATCTCGTAGTACTAAGAGTAGCTAAAATGTCCAAACTCCATACAATCGCCGGAAATCTCATATTGCTTGCTGCAACTGATATGGTCAGTGTTGTAATAGGCGCGGAAGAAGTAAAAAAAATTAAAGAAAACCCGCTATTTAACGACACAATATCAAGACGAATCGATGGCATGACTGCCGATGTTCGCGACAGATAATTCAGCAAGTGAGTTCAGTGAATTTTTTAGTATTCAGTTTGTTAAATCAACAGATGTTGCAAACATGTCTCAGTTTTTATGTTTTGTGAGGTATGAATGTGATAGCGACAGTCAAAGAAAATATATTGTTCTGCAAAACAGTATCGGGTCATGCAACTAGACAATGTCTTTTTGATGTTCTTTATGAAGCTACTAGAAACTGTAGTATATATGTTGAGCACTTGTGAAATTATTACACTATTAAACTTAAATAAAACACCTTATATTTCACAAACAATAGTATATTTACTATATGTACATTTCATGTGCACTGCACACATCGTCAGTAGTTACTAATTTAAAAGTATTATTTTTTTAGTACATGTCTAGTAAAAAATATCTATTTTTTTGGTTAGGGGTGTAAAAATTACAATTATAAATGGTCAACAAATGGTCAAAAACATGCAAATAAAAATATAACAATAAAAATAAAAATAAAAAATTTATGGATGTATTGTAACAGTGTCTGCTAAAATCTATTGAAATTCCAAGAAGGATAAATTATGGGAAAGACCGTTACCTATGAAAAACAAGACATCTGACTGTGTTTGGCATGTCGGGTTCTATTAAATAACAATATAGTAGCGTGAAGAGGATCTATTAGTTATTAGATACTGTAGGTATACAATTTAAAAGTTTATTATTAATAGGTGACATGTCATTATTTAGGAGGTAATTTTTGTATTTTTTCATATGTATGGCTTCCCACATGTCTAAATTTTTGCTATTACATTTTTTAATTAATTTAACATTATCTACGCTGAAATTATGTCCGGTATCTAAATGATGTAGAGCTAATGCTGATTTATCTACATTGTGAAGTTTTACATGAGCTAAATGTCTTTGAAACGGGTTTGAATATTTCTTCTTGTTTGGCCGATATATAATTTTGGGCAGGAATTACAGTTAATTCTGTAAATACCTGATTCTTTCAGTGGGTCTGTGTTAACTAACTTTGTTTGAAGATATTGTTGTAACTTATGAGTGTTGGAAAAAGCAGGAGTTAGATTATATTTTTTTAACAATTTAGTTACGTTATTCTGCCAACTTTTGTGAAAAGTAATTTTGCAATATTTTTTGGTATTACTCTTTGTATTTGGAGTTAATCTGGTTTTAAAAGTTTTTAGCTTCTTCTTTTCTAGTTTGTTTTTGATTTTATCCACCAATTGTTTATCGTATCCGTTAGATTCTGCTACTTTTGTTATGTGGTCTAGTTCTTTCTTAAAATTCACTGGTGATAGAGGGATTGATAATAATCTATTAATTAAAAAATAATAAATAATAATAAAAATAAAAATAATAATAAAAAAAAAAAAAATATTGCAAAATTACTTTTCACAAAAGTTGGCAGAATAACGTAACTAAATTGTTAAAAAAATATAATCTAACTCCTGCTTTTTCCAAGACTCGTAAGTTACAACAATATCTTCAAACAAAGTTAGTTAACACAGACCCACTGAAAGAATCAGGTATTTACAGAATTAACTGTAATTCCTGCCCAAAATTATATATCGGCCAAACAAGAAGAAATATTCAAACCCGTTTCAAAGAACATTTAGCTCATGTAAAACTTCACAATGTAGATAAATCAGCATTAGCTCTACATCATTTAGATACCGGACATAATTTCAGCGTAGATAATGTTAAATTAATTAAAAAATGTAATAGCAAAAATTTAGACATGTGGGAAGCCATACATATGAAAAAATACAAAAATTACCTCCTAAATAATGACATGTCACCTATTAATAATAAACTTTTAAATTGTATACCTACAGTATCTAATAACTAATAGATCCTCTTCACGCTACTATATTGTTATTTAATAGAACCCGACATGCCAAACACAGTCAGATGTCTTGTTTTTCATAGGTAACGGTCTTTCCCATAATTTGTCCTTCTTGGAATTTCAATAGATTTTAGCAGACACTGTTACAATACATCCATAATTTTTTTATTTTTATTTTTATTGTTATATTTTTATTTGCATGTCTTTGACCATTTGTTGACCATTTATAATTGTAATTTTTACACCCCTAACCAAAAAAATAGATATTTTTTACTAGACATGTACTAAAAAATAATACTTTTAAATTAGTAACTACTGACGATGTGTGCAGTGCACATGAAATGTACATATAGTAAATATACTATTGTTTGTGAAATATAAGGTGTTTTATTTAAGTTTAATAATACTAGAAACTATACTAACATAGATTGGACAAAATGTGCTGCAGTATGTAGTGATGGTGGATAACAGGGAAGAACATTGCATTAATGAAAATATTAAAAGATCGTCCTATACCAACGGTGGTATGGATGCACTGCTTCCTTCACAGACATGCTCATGTCGAAAAAAAACTGCTGAAAAATCTAATTAAACTTCTTTGTGAAGCTGTAAAAATAGTTAATTTTAGTAAAAACCGACTGTTACAGAATAGGCTATTTTCTAAACTATGCGATGAAATTGGCGAAAATAAAAAATCTTTTCTTTTCCATACAGAAGTTAGATGGTTATCGCCAGCGAAAGTGTTAATTCGGGTATTCGAATTGCGAGATGAATTAATAATATTTTTCCAAGATAAACAGACGCTATTCTCATTGTGTTGAGATTCACGACCAGCTCATCGACAAAGCGTTGCAACTACAATTTATATCTGGAGATTTAAATACGTTTTGACTTGCTCGTCGAAATGAATATGGAAATTTGGTCACAGAAGCATTGAAAATATTAATCCTTTTCGTCACGTCTTATCTCTGTGAAAAGGGTTTTTCTTATATATTTGCGCTATAAAATAAATACATAAATTGCCTTTTATCACTCGAGAATAATTTGCTTTTGTGTGTTTCTAACGTAGACACATGTATGGAGAAACTTTTAAATGAAAAACAAATGCAACCATCACATTAATTTCTTTACATGTGCACTTATTGTAAGTAAAATGTTTATAATAAATACTTTTTCTCATAAAATAATTTTTCATTATTGTTTAGGCTCTATTTCACGATTTTCCTTTAATATCGAGAGAAACAAAAGTCTAGACGGTAGCTTTAAATGATTAAATTTAACAAAGTTAATTTGACAAACGAAAGTCTAGACGGTAGCTTTAAATGATTAAATTTAACAAAGTTAATTTGACAATCAATAATAATTTTCATATTCTTTATTTAGGAAATAAAGCTATAAAATTTAATTTACTGGAAAGCCTAGAAATTAATAAATTAAAGCAATCACAAATTTTTCTTAACGACCAATTGTATTTAATAAATAACTCACCTTTGTTAAATTTATTCATTTAAAGTGACTATTTAGATCATAATAAAAATTCACATTTAGTTTATTAAATATCTACTAGTAAATTTGTCTCGCAATATACTATGTGAAAAATAACATATAGATGTTTAACTAACATCAAGTGTAAATATAGTTAATTGACGAAGGAGATACTTGTTGAAACTTCATTATAATGCTAAGAAATAAGTAATTAAACTTCTAGTTTCAAAAATTCTTTTATTGTAAATACCACTACAATATTATTTCGCCTCAGTATTTCATCCACCTAATGAAGCCATTGTATGGCGAAACAATATTGTAGTGGAATTTACAATAAAAGAATTTTTGAAACTAGAAGTTTAATTACTTATTTCTTAGCGTTGTAAATATAGTAATAAAAAAATGTTAAAAACATATCTGTATATGCATACATTAAATATGCACAACGCATATATTAATTATTGTATTTCAACGTACAGATACTTGTCTTCTACGTCACATGTCATGAGTAGGGATCTTGAGACATCCGCCGGCTAAAAGAGGCAAGTCGGCGGCTCTATTTAAACATCGATATACTATCTTTCACATGGTACATTGGAGCCATCTTGGCTATGGGTAATGGTATATAGCTGAACGCATAGTTTCCAAGGAAAACGTTGCCGGCATGCCTCTCATGGCCTTCAGATGTACCAAGACCTCTTTTCATGAGATGTGACGTACTTGATGCGAAACTGAATTGAAGCAGACATTTAGTCAAAGTGATAGACTGGACGACACAGCTCTTCTGGAGAATTGGAAGAGCTGTTGGTAAGACCTGAGGACTGAACCCAAGTGTGGTATCTTGGTTATATACAGTGCTAGTAAGACCAACGATTACCTATGGGGCAGTGGTCTGGTGAAGGAGAACGGGGCTGACGTCGGTGATGGCGCTCTTTACGACTCTCCAGCGACATACTCTGTTGGGAATCACGAGAGCTGTGAACAGTACGGGAACCGCCTTCATGGCAGCCATCGTGGATCTCCCTCCACTGAAACAATTTGTGAAAGCGGAGGCCATGTCTGCGATCCTGAGGCTGAAGGTCAGTGGCCTATGGCGTCCTAATAAGGTTAAAGGAGGGCCGTACAGATACCACGGAAACTATACTGGGGAAGCTGATATTACAAATGCCGGTGGACAGTATGATACCTGAGATTATGTTTACAGCTAAGCTGAACATATCTATGCCAATCAGGGAACAGGCAAGCAGTCGCTCGAGAGATTAAGGTACCTGGTACACGGATGGATCACAATACAATCGGGGCACAGGTGGAGGTATATGTGGAATGCGTCTTAGAAAGAAGATCTGGTTATAGCTAGAAAGAGAATATAAAAAGAAATGGAGGTTAACGGAAGGTCAACTCTACACTAAGACACTACTAGAGAAGCTGAACGATAGGCTTTCAGCCAATCTAATTCGAAGTAATAAAAAAGAAATTAAAACTATTACCAGCTTGATAACCGGATACTGGTTCTTTAAGGAAGTATCTTTAGTTGTTTCGGGATATTTTCATGCGCATTTTTGCAGATGTAGGAATTTCATGTAGATCAAAGAATTTTAAAGAAAAGTAAAATGCATCTTTATTCTTTCCAATCAGTTTAGGCTTTTTGTCCAGGAGATCAAGAGTTCAATTTTGCGAGTTTATTTTAACTAAAACCAAAGAAGATCCCAATTTTTTGTCTAAAATTTTAAGGATTTTTAATAGAAGAAATGATCATTGGACACAATAAAATTCAGATGCCATTAGAGAAGTAAATTTTCAAGACACTTTTAGTTCTAAAGGTTTTGCAATAATTATACATATCCACGTAAATGACATTTAAAACGAGAATTTAACAAGCGTCAGGTATCTACAATTGTTAAGGAAAGTAGTACTGCCATTTTTGAATGAATTTTTGAATTTTTCAAATAGATGGAGCACCCGCTCACTCTTCACATGAGGTATATCGGGAATTAACCAATATCTTTGAGGATAAGTTGACTGGTCGCAATGGGCCATGGTTTTGGCCACCTAGATTCCCCGATCTGACTATACTTGATTTTTATTTATAGGGTCAAATAAAAAATGAGGTTTATGCGTCCCTCTTTCTTAGAGAGGCTTGAGAGTGAGAGACGGTTTTCGAAACTTAAACGCTGAGAAAGTAAGAAAAGCAACTACAACAGACTTAAGAAGAGTCATGCTTTGTTTAGATCGCAGATCATTTTGAACATTTGCGATTATCATTATTAACGCATTATGTGTTTTTAATATATTGATTTTATTCACTTTTTTGCCGGTTAATGTGTGGTTATTTTTGTTTGTTTGTTTGTATAATTCAAAAACTATTTAGATTTTTTTTGCCAAAGCTTTCTACTAATAATGCTCAATTTAGAAAATAATCATTAATAATTTGAAGAGATTCACCATGAATGTAGAATAAACTCAAAATATATTACAATAAATATTTAATTCGTCGACAATATAAAACCAGTTAGACACGAAATAAACTTTGTAACAATTTTGACAGATCCGATTTACTTTTCAAGGCTTACTTCTACAATTTTTCGTGATAATGCTCAATTTAGAAAATAATCAATAACTTTAAAACTATGAGAGATACACATAGGCAAGCCTATATCTATATGATGCAAAATGTTTATCTACTTATTATTGTGTGCTCATGTATAGGTGTTCCATTTAAAAAAAATCGATTTTTCTTTAATTAAAAATTACTTAAATAATCAATAAATTTCGAAAACCCTGTAAGAGATTTATTAAATGTTTAGACATAATTCAGAATATTATACCTTTCGCTGTATCTAGTAGAAATATAACGTAGGTCAGATCAAATACGCTTGAGATATGTTGCTTTAAAAAGTACATTGAAAAAACAAAAAATTTCGCAAAAATCAGAATAATTCAAAAATGGTTAACTTTTTGCAAAAAAAACTTTAATATAAAGTGAAGTTTACGAGGAATCTAAAAAACAATAAAAATATAACATTCCATTTAAAATATTTATGACTTCCGGTATAACTGAAAGTGGTTCATGAGAATAAATATTTTATTTTAACACATCAAGTATCAAGATTACGTGCCATAAACTTTCAAATGTTTTCTAAGGCGTTAACATAGAAAACTTCTAACGAACGGGTAATGTGAAAAGCCCTGCATATACAACTATGCTTTTTAACGTTTTCATATTACTGTATGTTTCCCAATGATATAACAGTAAGTGCTGACCAGTTGAGTTACATATCTTTACTCGTAAATTCTCAAATTTTAAGGACGCTGTAAAATAATATTAACTTTTTTGAATTTAAGTATACCGATGTTCGTTTGTAGCTCTAGTAGGTACCAGACGAACTCATTGTTTAGGGGAAACAATTATCGCTTTACTATCTTATATTAATTAAAGTGAAAATTTAACTATTAGTTTAATTTCCATTTTAATCAACTGCATTACTGGCAATAGACATTTCAAATTTTATGTAGTATGGCAGATGAAAGACAGTAGCGTACAAAAGTCACATATAGATGTGTAGACACATCAAGTGTATATAATTAACACAAATCTGTTAAAACGTATCTGTATCTGTACACATGGACATACATAATGATCTAACCAATGCGCACTTCAACTGCAGACACATGCGTTTTGATCTAGTGGTCTTGTCAGTGCAGATTCACGAAGTGATGTCTTCAAGATTCGCTCGCGCAATAAAAGCACGAACTTATATTACGGGAGCGAATCTTAAGAAGTCACTTCGTGAATCTAGACTGTCGAGATCACTATATCGAAACGCATGTGTCTGCAGTTGAAGTGGCCATTGATTAAATACGTTGTGCATATTCATGTGTACAGATCCAGATCCTTCGTATTAGATAAACATACTTGGTTCTTTTTATTATTACACATACATTTTTCCTAGGTGTAAATTTAAAAAGAAAATTGTCAATGCATTAGCGGCATAGTAGACAACCAGTCATGCATTTGTTTCGACGAGCGAGAACCATGTGCTTCTAGCAAAATCAGTGTTGCCAGTGCTACTACAGGTTTATTTTAATGCAAATAAAATAAATTTTCTGTAAATCCGCTACTCTTAGTTCAAGGGATTTAGTATTATTCTTTTTGTATTGAAAAATTAAACTTTCCAGCATACATGAAACTTTTTAAATCCATTATGAAAGTGTTAAATTTATTGCGAAAGTTTAGTAGAATCTGGTTCGATAATAGTACTTGTACGGACAACAGCGGGTAACACAGAGCAAAATAAAGATACGAAGAATTAGGTTATGTTTTTAGAAAAGAAAGTGCAAAATCTGAGGTTCGAATGAAGAAATTATTTTATTCTAACAATTAATTAAGACAAACTAAACAAGATAACAAAGGTGAAGTCTAATTTCATAGCAAGTTTTCGAAATGTCCTCCTTGGGACAATAAGCAAGGCGATCTTGAAAACAACGTAAGTTATTCCGAAAAATTCTGCGCTTATTCCATCATATGCAGTACGTATATGGTGTTTCAGTTCGTCAAAGTTACGTATTTGCACGTTATTATGGGCATCAGGACTTGTACGGGACCAATTCCTAATGGATTAATGAGAGGAAATTTAGTATTTTGCAATGGATAAATGTAGGATACAAACCGTTGTTGACTTTATCATTTACGGTAAATGTAGTTTCATCAGTAAAAATTATTGTATTTAAAATTCCTTGGTTTTCCTTTTTCCATATTATTTCACAAAAATCAGTTCTTTTTATTTTATCTTCCTCGAAAAGCTCTTGATGGTTTGATGTTTTGTATAGCTTATATTTTGATTCTTTCAGGGTTTTGTAAACCGAACTGTACGATACTCCAAAATGCCTGGCTACATCTAAAAGTGATCCTACATACCGTTCCTCTACATAACACAGGATATTAAGCTTCATGTGCTCTGTTAACACGTGATTGGTTTTATTATTTTTTTGTGGGAATTTAGAAAACAACTATCTTCTTTGAATTTGTTAAAAATATTTAAAATTGTTTTCCCACAAGGTATAGGCCTGTCAGGATAATTAACGGAAAACATGTCTCTAACTTTCCTTAAACTATTATCCTTCTGGTACCACATTATTATTGCTGCCTTTTCATCTTTGTTATACTTATTCATAATTTAAATAAATTATCTGCTTTTCAACAAAATGTATTTATTGTAAAATATTTATTTATATTTATATAATATCACATGACGGCGATTACTCGTTGAGTGAATGGTCTCCCTTCCGAACGGTATATATAATATATATGTCCCGCTTACGCCTTCTAGATTTTTCCCTGTGTATTCGAGAGACGTCCAGTAGCTCTTTTCTAGGAGGTTTGGGAGACTTGATGACGTATTCGGTGCGTGATACCATTCGCATGACGTATCGTCGGATGACTCACATCACATTATTTAAGATTCATGTATGAATAAAAATTCATAAATATTTGGCATAAAAAATGTTTTTACTTTCGATGGCAAATTAATTTAAGAATTAAGGTATATATTAAATCCTTCATTGGTGTATAACTGGTTGCCTGCTATTCCGCTAATGCATTGACAATTTTCTTTTTAAAGTTACACATAGGAAAAATGTTGTGTAATAATAAAAAAAGAATACGGTGTGGTAATTGTACCACCTAAGTGAATTTAGGTAGTTATAAATTATACTATCTTAAATACACAGAAATTTAGATTTAAGTTGGCCCTAATAAATTGTTCAAGGATTATATATGTATATAAATCTACAGTTATTCCAGACAAATTTTAAAATTACCACCGTCGTAGCCTGCACACTTTTTTATACTTTTGTTATCTAATCAATTTTCAGATTAATTTTCGGAAGCATAAATTCTCCCTCGCAAATGGAACTTTCCTTGTCACCACCAGAGCAGATAAGCACAAAATATGTTGTGTCCGCTATAAGAGAACAGGTTTTGAAAGATGGGGGGTTGTGAAAACGCAAATAGTCCGTAATAATATCATCACATTGTAAATTTTTGCTATACGTGCATTTTGATAGATAAAGCGCGAGGGTGCTTTTTCAGTATTAATCACTGATTCTTTTTTGTCATTGTTTGTGTAATGAATAAAATTGCTGAAATACGAATCTATGTAAAACATTTTATGTTAACTAATTAATTAAGGTTAAAATTAGTATTGGATTTATTATTTCTAAATGCATAATTTTCATGTACAGTGGTGGACAATAGATGTAAACGAACGATTAGCAGAAAAGTTGATTTATTTATTTCAAATATTTGATGAAATTTGATGGCAGGGTGACTTTTCAATGAAATATTTATTTTAGCGTAAAAATATATTTTATTTTTCAACATAATTCCCATCCAATTCTACACATTTAGGCCCGGTCTTTCCAAGTTACTAATAAAGTTCCTAATAACTAGAGAACGGACACGCTTACCACATGACGCAAAGCCCAGTGCAGTACTGGCGAAAGGCTGTATTTCTAAAATATTTAATTTTATTCATATAATTGGAAAACGAACGGGTGGTGATCTATAAAATTGCGAAATACATATGTATTTGTTGAAAAGTTGTATTTTTAAAGTTTTTAATTTTATTTATATAATTGGAACATTTTTATTTGTTCATTTTGTCGTTCAAGTTGAGTAAAGGAATATTAATATTGACTAGCAATAGTTTCTCAAGGTTTTCTTCTGTCAATTTTGTTCTCTTTGAATTAAGTACATCCTTATAAATAGAAAACGTCATTTCTACATCGCAACTGGTTATAGGTGCATACTGGAAATATTCTTTTATTTCTTCATATTTAGCCATTAGATTTTGTGGAATTGTCTCCATATATAATTGCTGCAATGTAATTAAATCTGGATTTCTATTAAGAGTTGCTTCAAACTTTTGCCGAAGGCCACATCCGAAGTCACTTGGAATACTTTTCAAATTATTAACAGCCACATCTAATGTGGTTAATCCGTCATTTAATTTGAGATTTCGATTTTCAAAATAAGTGATTAGTTTTGGCAATTTTCCAAAGTGTTCGTGAAGAAAGTACAACTGATTTTTTAAATTTGGGATTTGTGTGAGCTCCTTGCACTCACCAATACTTCTAGCATCCTCCTTTAGCAATGTTACGAAATGTTTTAGACTATCGAAATTCTCAGCATAATAACTAGTAGCTTCCAGCCATGTTCCCCATCTAGTTATTACTGGAGTGGGAGGCAGTGACAGAGATGGAAATTTTTCCCTGAAAAGAGCTACTCTCAATGGTGCTTTTCTGAAAACTTTTTTGAAAGCTGATACAAGTCCATCAACTTCCGGAAAAGTGTCTCTGATATATTCATAGATTCTGTGGAGAGCATGTGCTACACAAGTAATATGCAGCATATTAGGATATGTTTTCTTCAATAGTCTGCCTGTTTTTAACACATACGCAGCACTATCACTGACAAATAAAAGTATTTTTTCTTTGTACGTGGCGTCCGAATGAAGCATTTCTTGCATATTCTCCTTAATGGTTTCAGCAACTGTTTCGGCATCAACTCTATTTGTAACACTTGTTGCTATTACATATGAGTTATAGGGAATAGTTGGATGTAGTACACCAGCTACAACATTTACCACACAGCGTCCTAACATATCCACCGTTTCGTCGGCGCTTATCCATATGTATTGATTTAAAAGATGGTTTCTAATGCGTTCTACTGTTCTCGTATAGCACCTAGAAACATAATATTTGCGTAAAGTTGATTCATCAGGAACATTTCGACCAGTATATTTTTTCAAAAATGTCTTCAAAATTGGATTGTTCAATTTAAATAATGGAATATTAGCTGCCATAAAAGTTTCACAGAGTTCTTCGTTAAAATTGTCAGATTCCAACGGGGTCAATTTTTTTTCGTGCTTTAACGATCCTACGTGACGTTTTACGGTTGATTTATTGCAATTTTTCAATAACGTTTCACACACTTCACAATAAATTTCGGAATCACTGGCAATGTACATACAATCAGTATGGCCCTCAATCCAACTCGCCATTGTTTCACGATGCCATTCTCGACGCTCTTCCATTGTCTGAAAAAGTAAAAATATTCTAGATCCAAATAAACGAAATTAAAAAACGAAATTTTATGCACACTTACGTGAAAATAATTGGAAGATGTTGCTTAAATAAAAAGAAAAGGAATGTACGTGCTATTTCTCTTACGAAATACGATAAACTTATTTATTTTATCTACGTACACGACACCACTGAAAACACTATATTCTCCGAATACAATAGCTGGGTTGTCCATTGTTATCGCTGCGAGACCAGGTGGCCGAGTAAGTCAAACAAATACTTCATTGAATTACGCCGGGATGTACTGAGCGACGTTATACACAATTCCAATTGCCGATTGCGTTTTATGGAAATTGCATCCGTTCTCTACAATAACTATTCGACAAAAAAATATATTAGGGACTTTTATTCGTCGAATAGAAATTTCCGTCTTTTCGGTAGCAACAAGTCGACGAATAGTTATTCGAGAAACAAATCGCAAACGTCGCAAGTAATTTTCAGAAGGGTGAATAACAGAGATAGATATGTACTTACCATGACGTGTTAGAAAGACACGAGAATAAACTTGATTTTAATTATGTTTATGGCAATATTCATAGGTTGCCTATATGACTATCCTTGAATGTTGAATTTTGGAAAAAATTGATTGTTTGTCAAACTGCATTAATCTCCTCTATCCTGTCTCTTAATATCTGCAAAAAAAAAATTAATGATGGCAGTTGATGAAAGGAAACAGCAAGAATTTATCTTGAAAAAGAATTATTATGTTTAGAAATGCAATGTAAAGAACAAAATCCCTAATTATAAAATGAAATACTACAAAGTAATTTAATTCAGAATTTCTCTTATCTTTTCCAATAAATCTAGAATTATTTCTTTGAAAAGTCGAAACCATTCCAGAAATTCATAATTTGTCCATTTATGTAAATTGTCATTACAAAAGCGTACAGTATACATTCAGGATTTGCTAAATCAACTTAATTAACTAACTCATTGTCAATGATATATTCTATTCCTTCAAAAATCTCCATTAGCATTACAAAATAGACTAAAATATTTATGACAGAACTTACTTCCAAAAATTTAAATCTCATCTAACCTAAAACACCAACAGAGAATTATTAGATTCGGCGCTACTCTACACATCTTTCGTATGTTATCTGTGTAGCTATTTCAATTTGGCAGATAACTTTGTATAGGGAGGTACAAGTACCCAATAGTTTATTAGGAGAATAAGCCGCTTTTATTTACCGAAGAATTAGTAAGTGGAAAAACAGGTCTAGAGTTTATTTACTAAATAACTTTGATTAGGAACGTTATTTGGAGGTGGAAAGACTGGCCCTTAGCCCAGCAACTTTCCAATAACTTTAAGCACTCTAAATAGTCTTTCGGAGACTCATTTTTTCATGTTTGGGAACTAGAAAAAATAACTAGATATGGTGAATATGGTGGATGAGACAGCAATTTGTATTCTAGGAGAGCGGGTTGATCAATTCGCGTGGTCGTACAGAACAAAGGAATAATTTAAATAAGTATATTAAAACACAAGTTTCATAAGTAGAGCAGACCAATTTCCGTGCGCGCCATGGGCGCCGGTATGGGAGAGTAATTCGTAATATATTAGAATATGCGATAGAATAGGGACGCAACATGAGCTTGTTACCGATATAAGTAGAGTGGACCAATTCGGAGCGAAAGCAGAGGCGTGACTAACGAATTAGTTCCCGCGTGCCCCATCGCACATACGATTACTTAGTATGTTGTTCACGGTCATCGTGTGTACACGTATAATAGCAGCAGGAAAGTGTATTCTGTGTATTTAATAATGTTGAAGGAGCGTACAGTAAAAAAACCGCTATCATCAAAGTTAGTCAATAGGTTTATTAAGAACCATCCTAGTTTATCTTACAATGGGGTAAATGTAAAATGTTTAGTGTGCAATATATATATAAACCATTTAACAAAATCAAATTTGCAACGCCACGAGCATAGCGCAAGACATAAAGATAGAGACAATGGTGCCGATACAAAATACGAAGTGTTCTTATTTGATTTGTGTACAATGATGAGAAATAACTTTGGAGACGCACCTTATGTTAACAATATTTCATCGCGCTTCTCCCGATTTTCAAGTCACGGAAAACGCATAAGACGGTAAGTTTTTTTTTAATCATCTAATTACATACATTTTAGATTTTATTTTTTATACGTATCATCGAGAACGTTTCATAATCTAGAAAAACCGTCTTACATTTTTTTTGTATCTAACATAATAACAGCACCGTTCGTGATAGTATATCTCTAGATATTAATAATGTTTTGCATGCGGGAACCAATTCGTTAGTTACGCCTCTGCTTTCGCTCCGAATTGGTCCACTCTAGATATAAGTATAGAAGTAGAGACATTTATTCTATCATAAATAATTAAATATACATTTGGTTTTCTGCTATTAAAGTAATATACATAAACACACGAAAAATAAGGTAAGTGTTTTTTTAAATCCTCTGTCGTGCACACAATCACTGATTTCATACATTTTCCATTTTATTTATAGGTACATACAACGCTGCTATAATATGTACTATTCTTATTTTTCGTGTGTTTATGCATATTACTTTAATAACAGAAAACCAAATGTATATTTAATTATTTCTGATAGAATAAATGTCTCTACTTCTATACTTATATCGGTAACAAGCTCATGTTGCGTCCCTATTCTGTCGCATATTCTAATATATTACGAATTACACCCCCATACCGGCGTTCATGGCGCACACGGAAATTGGTCTGCTCTATTCAGAAGGCACCATTTTTTCGCACGAGTTTTCTAAAGAATGAGTGTGCCTAACGAAACGAGTTTTTTATATTATTTTTTCTATTTTACATTTTTTACATTAATAAATTGAAATTATTCATTTGAAAGTTCCGAATTTTATTTTTATATAAAGTATGCAGTTGGTTGAATTGATACTTGACATTTTCAAATTTAAATGTTGCTATCCGCGAAATACTATTTATTAATTTTCGTTAACATTACTTGACATTTTATTTAAAAATATAAACATGAGTGACCTAGAAACTTATATCGAGTGAGCCACAAAAAAGTTTTTAGAGTATGCCATGGATTAAATCAGTTATGTTTTAGCTTGATTAAGTGATTTAACCTACATGTCGTTACTACTAGTAATAGGTTAAATCGTTAAATAAAAGTTGCCAAGTGACATTCATTAAGCTAACCTAATATTTAAGTCTATGGAAAAATTGAACTTCAAGGAAAAGACAGTTATTTGAAAGTTTTGGTTGTTGAAATGTGTAAATCACAATGATTTATTATAAAAAATATTTTTTTTGGCGTGCTGTCTGTTTTAAAATGAAAAAATACCGAAACATAAAATTTGCAAACAAATAAAAAACAAATCAGATTAAACAACATTATGTTTGTAAAAACCCATAATATTCAATTTATAATTTGATGCCTTTCTGCAGAAAGGAATCAAACCACGCAAAGATAAAACTGAGAAATAAACAAACAAAACTTTTCTCTATACTAAAAATTTTCTATCAAAGATGGATTTCTGAATGCATCTCAATGACAACACCTTTTTTATCTATTCCATAATATGGAAGTTCTGTAAATTATATATGCAGGCTGTTCCCTCAGGTAACCGACAAACTTACACAATGTGTTCTAGAGTTGATTGTGAACAAAAAAGTTCATATACACTTTAGCTTAATTTTTTTTTGTTCTTTGGATTTTAACAAAAGAAGAAATCTGTTTCAGAAATGTATTTAATCATAAAATTACGTAACAAACTAATAAACTAATATTATAACAACTGCTGGAATTGTTCGCCTCTTTTTTCTAAACATGTTGCTAGTCTTTAGGCCATATTCTGTTTCCAGTTAATATCTGTAAGTTCATTTCGTAAAGAATCTACACCTACAACTATTCTTTCGATCAATTCTTCTCTAGTGTTTGGCTTACCGTTATAGTAAACACGATTTTTTAGACAACTCCAAAAGAAAAAGTCCAATGGCGAAAGGTCATGAGAACGTACAAGCCATAATACAGGGCTCTCTCTGCCTATACACCGTCCTGGAAAATTTTATTTTAGAAAGTTAATAGCTTGCCTACTAAAATTCGGTGGAGCGCCGTCATGTTGATATAACATGCCGACGCTTATGATACATACTTGCCATTTTACAACATGTTTAGAAAGAAGAGGCGAACATTTCGAGCAACTGTTATAATATTAGTTTGTTATGTAATTTTATGATTAAATACATTACTGAAACAGATTTCTTCTTTTGTTGAAATCTAAAGAACAAAAAAAAATTAAGCTAAAGTGCATATGAACTTTTCTGTTCAGAATCACCACTAGAACGTATTGTGTAAGTTTGTCGGTTACCTCAGAGAACATCCTGTATATTAGACAGAAAAAATGGATATTTTGTGGATTCTATCTGGGGTTGCGAGATCTATTCAACAGATCTCGCAACACCAGATACTGGACTATTGGTTGGTTCAGTGTTGATTATTATGTTCCTATAGTTACAGTATAGGTTAGATCTTTCCTGCATAAGCTTCTGGGGTACGTAATAAAACAAATATTGCAAGATCTCAGTAATTTTACTTTTGTGGCACGGTTTCTTTCTGCAGAAATGTTTCCAATTAAAGTAAGCACAGCAATTTATTAATGCAGTATACAAAACAAGCAAGTATGACATTGAAGCAATCATTAATTTTTTCTTTTAACATAAATGTGTTAGTTCTGAACAGAAACGTTTTATTATTGGAGAAATTAATTTTAGTCAGCTGTGAAGTCATCCATTG
Source organism: Melolontha melolontha (assembly GCA_935421215.2). Lineage (NCBI taxonomy): Eukaryota > Metazoa > Arthropoda > Insecta > Coleoptera > Scarabaeidae > Melolontha > Melolontha melolontha. The sequence goes on from OW285242.1 coordinate 56,688,185, forward strand.
GAGTTTGTCGTGTAGAGTTTTGATGATCCGTTACGTAACAGTATTCATTAAATAAGGTGCGTAATATGGTCATCGCCTTCATCTCTACAGCGTAAAGTTCTTCGTTTAACAGAGTTAATAACATTTTCTAGGATCCAAAGTGAATTATTACAGTATTATTATTATTACAGTACGGCTATAAAAATAAATCACACAGTGCTTAATCCCAGCAACGATCTGGCCAAATTGTGTTTGTGTTTAAACTAATAATTCGATCTCCTAAAAATTCTTTCAAAAAAACAATATTTTCATTGGTAGTATGTACACGAGCTCCATCTTGTTCGAAGTAGTCTTTTTGTAATTCATCATCGTGCTACATACGGTATCAAGATTTCCAGTCTGTAACGCGCAGCCTTTAATATTCCTGAAAGGTGTAAGTATTTTTTGGCTATTGTTTAAAATTTTGTGATTTTAATCGATATGTCTTCAAAAAATATATGTCCAATAATCCTTCTCTGACAAATAGCTGCCCAAACTCGAATTTTCTGAGGATGCAGTGATGCTTCCACGAAAAATTGCGGATTATTTGCGCTCTACATCCTCATGTTTTGAGAATTTACGTAGCCAGAGAGATGAAACCAGAATTCATTAGTAAACATAACCTTTTCAATGCCTCCATCATTAACAACAAAATGGTCAATAAATCTTTGACAAAATTCTTGTCGTTTCGGTCTGACCACAGGAAGTATTTCATGAGTCGCTTGCAAGCAGTAGGGGTGTAAATGTAGATCATGCTTAAGGATATGTCTGTAAGTGCTATAAGAAATATCTAATTCTTGTTGTAAATGTCGCACAGAAAGCTGAGGACGTTCTTCTACCAATTACCTTACCGCTTCAACATTTTCCTCATTTCTAACTGCTCACTTACCACTGCTCTTTTTATTACTATTATCAGGATAAAATAAAACAAATTTTAATGAATTTCACTTTTTAATTAACACTGTAACGATCGTCTCGCTCCAACCTGAGCTTCATCAGACATATAACTAACTTATTTACAAATTTTTTAACACAAGTATACGGTAACAAACACACGTTTTATTTTAAATAGTTGAAGGAATGGGTACTTTTTATGTCTATGCGCAAAACTTTCACTACGGTTTATACAATACTGTTCTTAAGTAATAAAACTAGGGGTTTACATTATATTACAGGGAGGTAAAGAAATTCTATGGAAAAATACAATATGTGACTGTCTGAATATCAAATAAATAAATTGAGTAAGGGTGAATTATTTGTTTCTAATTGATCATTTAGGATCTTGTCGGTTTTCTTTAATTTATTAATATCAAGTGACTCTAATAAATTAAGTTTTTTGCCCTTATTTTCTACGTGTAATATTTTAAATTCTTTGTTAAAATTGTGGTTCGTTGAATTAATATGAGACGCATATGCTCTTTTTGCAATCCACGTTTCCTGTTTCCCTGAATAATTGCACAAAGCGGCGAATGCATGTGGAAAACTGATCATATGGGATAGCAATATTTGAAAATTCTTCTAAAAATCCTGACATGCATCCCTGATAGAATAAAACTATTCACCATTAATTCGTGATTTGTAAATTTGACTTTTATCCGGTAAGATTATGTTAGTGTCAGTCTACTGTAAGTCAGAATCGTATACAATTTTTAAAATGCCTCAATTAAACGAACTGCAAAAGTCGATAATTACAACTAGGCTACAGGACGGCATGAGTATTAGGCACATCGCAAATGAAATAAATGTTGATAAAAACACAATAAGAGTTAGTGATATATTGTTCATAATTAATACCTTTTGCCACCTACTCGTTTTGCTTTTACAGATTTAATATTTTCATCTTGCCGTGGTTTGTGAGAGCTTCCATCTTGAAAAATCCAGATTTCATCAAGAAAAATAAATTGCAATGCATTTTCATTTTAAAAACGCATATATTGTTACGAAAACGTACTTGAACTTGGATTTTTCAATTTTTCAATTTTTTTTATTTTATACGCCACTGACTTTCTTTCAGTTAGGTGACATTTTATAAACTTCAATGTTAAGACCATGTTACAAAGCCAACATTTATTATTTGTCAAACTGTCTGAGTTTGTAGGGACCGCAATTGTACGTTGTTTGTGTAGCATTTTTTTCCTACGAGTATCATTTCTATCAAATATACTTAAATTCTTAAAATTAAATGACAGTAATAAGATATTTCTGTGTTCGAACAACATCAACATTGGAAAAAACGAATTGCAATGAAGCTCATTTCGATACTGTTTTGGGTTTCCTTTAAACCCTGCAAAAATCGTCCACTGTTGAAGTTAGCTCTTCATTTGTGCGGAATTTTTTATCTCTAAGAAAATCTTTTAATTTAGGTAATAGACGGAAGTCGGAGGGAGGGCGTTAAGTCTGGATATTCACCAGACCTAGGAGGTGCGGTAGTAATTCGAACTAGTTCTGTTGAATTTGAAAGTTTATAAATTCATAATTACGAATTTTAGTAAATTCGAAACTTGAATATTGGAATATTCGAAACATCGAATTTTAAACCCGAAATTCGAACTGTAAATTAAAATGCGAAATATTGAATCAAATAAAATAAAGTCACAGTGAAAACTCGAAATTTTATAATAATATTCGTAATTCAAATTGGTCTGAAGGAAAACATTAAGTTAAAACATTTTATTAAATATGTTAGCCGAAATAATATATGGTAACTTAAATTTTTATTTCGATTCAAAGTAATGTTCTCTATTTTCTTAAAAAAAAAACATGTTGACATTATCGGGTAATAGGTAACTTCTCTCAGCTGGCAGAATATTTCCGCCCATGGAGAATACCCTTTCTGATAATACTGACGTAGCTGGAATCGCGAGATATGCTCTGGTTATATTTGACAAGGTAGGGTACTTGCTGACATTTGATTTACACCATTCAAACGGATTCTGCTTTTTCTACATTCCTGTTTCTGGTTTATACATTTAAAATTCTGATGTATTCCTATTTGAGGAGTCTGGGAAAATTATATCTATAAAGGTTGTTGATGGTGTTTCTGTTGCCCTATGTGTTACAGGATTCTGAAGTGTATCGTAAATGTCATTTACTTTATCTATTACATTTAGAAATTCCATCGATTTCTTTTACGTTATCTAGTAACGTAATACATACATCCAGAATTCAAATTTTGGACGAAAAAAATCTAAAATTGTTGTTTGATTTTTTCTTTTTAAAAACATGCTCGCAAAGTGATATTTTAAATCAGAAACCAACTCAAAACCTGTTGTATCGCCATTCTTGGAGGTAAAAAGTTTTATGGTATGTAAAATTGGTACTGTATCCTTATACGCTTTGATTGTATCCTCTTCATCATTATCTAGCATTTCCTCATTCGAATCAGATTATTCTTGCCCCAAGATTCCACCAATCTCAACGCTTATTTATACATTTTCATCATGGGCCAAGTTTTTGTCAACATAAACATCATTTGCTCCAAGTTGCTGAGGCATTTTATACATTTCTGCAATAGTAGATACAGATAGTTCATCTTCGGGATCAAAATCGCTATCAGCCTGAGAAACTTTAGAATACGTGAACCAACAATTTTGAATTGTTACTGATTGTTACTTGATTCCACGCTATCCTTATAAAATAAATATCGTCTAGTAAATGAAACGACCTGGTTAGATCTTCTAGTGATGTAAGTGTGTCCATTTTTGCTAAAATGTGTTTAACATTATTGATCTGCACCAGATTTTAAAATTTTTGATAATTTGTTGATCTAATAGTTGACAAAGTGCGGTTGTGTTAGTAGGAAGAAAAATTATTTTGATATTTTTTATTGTCAAATGTCGTGGATTATCAGAAAAAGTAAGATTTTCGTTCTTTACGTTTGGTCCAAATCTTCGACTGTTGTTTAAATTCGGGTGTGTAATAACCCATGTTTCGTCACAAGTAACAAATCGGTGCAAAAAATTTGTTGTGTTGCATTTAAAAATTTCTAAATTATTCAATTATTCATCGATATTTGACAGCGAAAACGTTTTTGTTACGTCGTCAGTAAACGCGGCAACCATCTTGCTGAAAACTTTCTCATATCAAGCTCTTCGTGCAAAATACATACAAAACCCCCGTTCCTTTGAAATGCCCACTGCCTCAGCAATTTTTAACGCCTACAATCGTCGGTCATTTAGTAACAAATCATGAATTTATCCACCATTTCTGGACTTCTAGCAATTTTCGACCATTGATTGCGAGGATTATCTTTTAAACTGCTCCTGACACGCTTAAATTAATTTCCCCATTTTATGGTGTTTGTATACGAAAGACAGCCCTCAACCAATGTATCTCGCATATCATCCTGGATTTTGGTAAAGGACATGCCTTTCTTTAAAAGATACTTACCTAATCGCTGCGCGATGCTCAAATTTATTCATTTAGACTTAATTAGTAGCAGGGTAAAATTTAAATTGATACATTACTTTGAAATGACCAGTTCTGTTGATTTCTCTGGCATAATGTGCGTCATATCGGGTTTGACTGGGTCGATAACCTTTTAAAATGCCATTATGGGTGGATTGGAACGTTTTCTCGTCAGAAAACACGACGTTCTTCCGAAAATAATCTTGACGCGTTACATACTCTAGAGCTAATTGTAATCTTTGTTCTTTATTCCCAACTTTTTTCGTAGCGCAACGATTTCTCAAATCAGATTCGGGATTTCTCCGCATAGCCTTAACAACTGTTTATCCTCAGAAAACCTAGGTCGTTGTCTTGATCCATGTTTGAAATTCTTCTTGGACCTGTTCCCCGATTCCTATTTATGAGTTCACTTCCTAAAATTCTCTTCTTTGCACACAATACTGTGTTTTATTTACACCAACTTCATTAGGGATTTTCCGTATGCTTATCGAATCATATAATCGGGCTGGAATCATTGTTTTATTAATATTGTTTAAATGCGGCATTGTAATTGAAAAAATAGTTTTAGTTATTCAATAATGAAAACTGATAAAATGACACATGCGTATTTGGCACCTATGTTTGTATCTACATTCATGCAGGTCAATTTAATGCAATAAAAATATGACTAATATCTAATATCTTATAGTTTGTTTTTTATTTCCGCGGACCACCAAGCAAAGCCATATGTAAACTATGCGATATTTATTTTTGACAAATTTATGTTATAGGTTATGTGGTATCGCGACATTTGAAAATCGGACACCTAATTTGTTTGATTTGAATATGGTTTTTAAACAGTATATAGGTAGTGTCTGTTCACTCGATGTTTTGACTCATGTCAGTAGTTACGTGGCGTTATCACCGACATGGGCACTTGCAATGTTTCTATTCTCATTTCATTCAAAGCCCAATGGTTAAACAAGGATAAAAATGTGGGATTGTCTTCGCCGTAAGACCAATAAGATAGACAGAGATAACATGCGGTTTGAAAGAAAGAAACTAAATTAAGCACCTCTGATAAATATAAATGCAGCTTTTGGAGTATTTATTATATTCTTCTTGAAAGTTATATATTGAATTGTTTGTTAGTGTTTTGAAATAAATTAATTTAAAATGTCAAATAATTTTTTTAGCAAAATACACTAGAAAAATTTTAGTGTATTGCTTACTTACAAAAGGTTTTGCATTAGATGTAGTTGCTCAAGATCAAACTCAGACATAGAAAAAAGAATTTATTGAAAGTAAATAAAAGCAGATGAAATTGTCGAAATTTTACACAGCACTTAAATATAAGCCTAAATAAAATAATGTTTAGACACTGCCATGAAACATGAGTAAGACTTATCAGTTCTTTTTCTTAACGAATGAACATCATAGGTTGTGCTAATTTTTACAATATGCAGGCTGAATTTTATTCCGGTTTTCTATTATTGCCAATTAGTGCACCTCAAAATATTATTTGAAGATTTGATCATTTTAAATTTGCCATGGTTCTTCTATATTAAATAAGTTTTTATAGTAAATAAATACATTTTATATGTTCTATATTCAGACTGGCACGATTTGTTGTTGAATGTTTTGGTTCTTTGAATAAATACATAACCTACATGTCATGAGATGAATGATTGACATCACGGAAAATTTCACTAATAAATAACCATGCTGTTCTTGACGTTTTATTAAAATTCATTTTAATAAATATAGGTAATTTTAGCTAATGAATAAAAATGTTATAAAATTTAGAATATTTAGGATATAAACATAATCTCAAAGCAGTTTACTTTTAAATATAATTATATTTTATAGTAATGAATTTGAGCCAGAAGTGTTGATTTGGTTCATGTGGATGAAAATTAATGGCGTAAGTCAAACATCGAATGGATTGATACTATGTATAGCAAACGCCAATTAAGTTGGCGCGAAGAGGGGTAACTTCGCGCAGGATTAGAAGTAGTGGGGAGATTTGTATTTGGTTTTACATCAAATGTCAGATAATTCTAATCTATGAGCGTGTATCTCTTTATGATCCCCTAGCTAAGACATTATGTTCCGTCAAACGTCAATGACAAATGTATTCTGACAATTACTTGAGTAGGGGGGGGGTGGACGTTTCTAAAAACGACTTCTGAGCACCCCCTCCTCGCGCCAACTTAATTGGCGCTTGCTATACCTCGATTTGCTATTTGCAGATCTGTCAGTGTCATATTCAGGTTTGTCAAAATATAAAACTTATATGCCGCATTCAAAGAGGGCCGCATTCGAAGAGTGCCATTTCAAATATTAAAATTAAATGGAGTAGTTATTAATAGAAAACGAGGCTCCGGTGTTATACGTGTGTCAACTCCCGAACAGAATGAAAATCTGTTTAATTTTATAAGAAACGATCCATTTGAAGCAATAGTAAATGCAGTGACCGCAACACATTTACCCGGGTTTGTTCGCACAGCAAGAAAACGGTTGAGATAAATTTCAGACTTGAGAAATCGGGCATCTGTGTAGAAATTATTTCTTAATGTACCGAATAAGGAAGTAAAGATTGGTTTTGCGTTGGAATTTATGCCGCATAATTTTAATTTTTGGGAAAATGTAATTTTCTCACATGAAAAACTTTTCAGTCGTCTCATAAAGGCCGAATCCGTACTTATAGACCACCTAATTTACAATTTGAGGAAAAATATACTCAAAAATAATAAACAAGCAGAAGATTCTCAGTAAACTTCTGGGCCTGGATTTGCGCATATGGGTCAGGTGTTTGCTGGATTATAGGGAAAAGATTTAATAGTAACAATTATATTAGAATATTAGAAAATGTTTTTCTACCTTCGGCAGAAATATATTCTGAAAGAAATTTCATCTTTCAACACGAGAATTGTCCAGTTCACACGGCAAGAGTCGTTTCAGAAAATAATATAGGGTGTTTGCCGTGGTGTTCTAGAAGTCCAAATCTGAACCTCATCGAGAACGTGTGGGAATAATGATCTGTCGTCAGAATTTATACATAATGTTATAACATCGATTCCTAGACATTTACATAGAAATGGTACTGCAATAAAGTATTAAAAATGAAAACCAAATATTTAGTTCTCTAATTAATAAATTCTTCTTTTTCGTTTATTCACTAACATAATTTTTTCGCATTTTGACAAGTAATGTTCTACTTTACTACAATCAAAATCGTTTATTAAAGTGTCACTTTACCACATAGATACGTCACTTTACTTCATAGTTATGTCATGTCAATAAAACGCAGTTTGACAGAAAATTATTTATTTAAATATTGGAATTGGAACTATTGTACCCGTCATTTTGACGTTTCAAGAATGCAGTTAGTTTTTTATATTGTGATATATCTATATTATCGTTAATTTGTATAGTACTTTTCAACATTGAATATGTAGACCACAAACTGGATGCCTTAAGGACTTTTGCCTAAAATAATGAAAGACACCAAAATATATAGAAACAAATAGCTTACCTTCTCAAAAAAATACGCTAGCATTACACTTTCATCAATTGATTATTAGTGCTTTTTTGTTATCTTCCAATTACAAAATATTTCATATGACTTCTCGTATTTTTCTTTTGATTTCAAAGGAAGTAAACCCGAAGACGCTCCTCGAGCGGCATTTAAAATATCTTCAGAATAATGTTCTAAAGTATGTTTAGTAGCAAGACTCATTTTTAACTAAAACTCAAATCGACTTACAAAAAATGAAGTTTGTTTACTGTTACTGTGTCGTTACTATGTAAATAAACATAGCCGAATCAGATTACGGAAATCCTGTACAAATACCTACTATAACATTTTAAATATTTAAGTTTATAATGCTTATTCTTGCAAAATGCGAAGAAATAGTGTAAACAAACTCGTAAGAAAAGCAGTTTTACTAAACTCATACAGCTTTAAGTTACTCGCTCGCTTCGCTCGCTCGTATTCAAAGGCTATATTTGTTTAGTAAAACATTGCTTTTCTATACTTGTTGTTTAATATACTATTATAACATAATTTTGCGTGAAAGGTTACAGATAAATGTTACTATGCTGCCACCTACACAACAACTCAATTATACAAAAATAGAGTTACAATGCTTAATTATAGTGAAACCGTCTGGATTTCAAATGCCGCGATAGTACATTATGTTTTGTGTATACGCACTGATATTCATACACTCTTAAATATTTTTACATCAATATTTATGAATTCAAATATTTTCAGTAAATATTTATTTTAAAATATGGCAACGATATTTGCAATTTGCTCAAGTAAGTCAGTTATGTACAGTTAAGTTCACATAAATCTAGTATAACCTAACTTATTGTTAAATTTTATAATATTGCTGAATGTGTATTAAACTTTTTTTGAAAGACAAGTCAAATGTCAAGTAATTTTTGAATACAATTTAGAAAACACAAATAAACTAATATTTAATTGATCCGCCATTCGCATCAATTACTGCCATTAACCTTCTAGGTACAGAATAAAAGAAATAGGGTTTTCAACAATGTTTGCCCAGGTATTTTAAATAGATTCCCATAATTGTTCCCTATTAGTAAATCTTATACGAGATCTATTAATTTGCTTTGTCATTTTTTAAATTTTCTCTCAAATATTCAAACAAATTGTGATCTATATCTGTTGATATTCTTTTAAGACCAATTTCTCGTTTGCGACATATACTGCCTTCATTTTCCCATCCTTTTCTAATTTGTAGTACTGTAGATTTGTTCAAATGAAATTCTTCTGCGACTTGTTTAATGGTGCAACTTTCCAAATTTAACGAAATTTGTACTTTGTCTGTCGGAGTCAGTTTTCTTGTCATTGTGGAATTCAAATGTAGCAAATGTCATTTTGACGTTACAAGAATGAATTACAACAAAACAAAGATTCAAAAATGGTTTATACTATATTTATGTGAGCTTAACTGTATATAATACGTAAAAATAAAATACGAGGTTTTTTACTTAATATTTTAATAGTTTTTCATGTTCACAGACTGAACTGAAGAATATATTGCTAAATAATAACACAAAGAGTAAAGTATATTTTCAAATATACAACAACTTTAAAAATATGTATACATTCCTTAATCAATATTTTACCTAACAAAATTTCAAAATATCATTACATGAGCACATGTTTAATTAATAGTTTTGCTAAGAAAACTTAAAATTATGCACATGTCTAATTATTCACTGTTAGAGGTGTCACCATTAAGCAATTCACTACCTATCTGTATCACTATCGCTTGCGGTTGATATGATAAATAGTTCCACGATATTGTCCACTAAGCCATCCAACAGACTAATTTTTTCTTTGTCCTTAATTACATGTTCTATACACTTTCTACACTTAAGACCATTATTAAAATTGTACCCTTATAACTTGTTTCCGAATTTTCAATTCTCGCCTTTTTATAAGTATTGAGAATTATTTCCTATTCAGTATGGGACAAGTGACCAAAACGTCCGCGTTTCCTCGGTGGAGAAGTAGGTAGGTTTCTACTTGTACTCGGCATTGGTTCCATGATATAGTAGACTAAATAAAGGGTGAATTAAATTATGTGTGCTTAATTTGGGCACGGAAAGAACCAATCGAATTGTCGATTTTTAGTGCGAAATTTAGTGGTCTGCAGAATTAAAAAAATAGGCTATAGTTTTCTATGAACGCGATAGTACGTACGGTCAGTTAGCAAAAACCTTAGGACATAGGAAGTTCTCCTAATGTAAATTTCATTCATAAAATGCATGTGTAATATCATAAGCTAAACCATGTCGAATTTGAGTGCCTACCAAAAAGCGATGTTGCAAGCCAGATTGGCCGATGGTGTCTCAATATGGGCTATAGCTGCTGAATTACAAATCGGTGCTGTCAGCAAAGAGAAAACTTGTTTAATTTGAATCAATTATCAGGAGGCGAGGATCTGGGAGGCGCAGTGTTTCAACTCAACAGGAAGACACAAATTTACTAAATTTTCTGCGTGAGAATCCATTCGAAACAGCAATTAGTGCACGAGAACAAATAAATTTCCCTGCTTCAATTTATACTGTGCGTCGCAGGATTAAAATAGTGAATTAAGAAATCGATGTGCAGCTAATAAAATATCCTTGACGAAAGTTAACAAGAAGCAAAGATTGAAATTCGCGCTACAATTTGTAAATAACGTAAATTTGGGGGAAAATGTGGAATTTTCAGATGAGAAGTCATTTCAATCATGTCACAATGTTTATAGACTTAGTGGCACAAGATATAATGACCAATATGTGCGTACTGTAAACAGAGCAGGGTATTTTTCCGTGAATGTTTGGGGGTGGATAAATAGTCGAAGCCCAGGTGTGGTCGCGATTATAGAAGAACTGCTCAAGTGTACTGCCAAATATTGAACGAAATTATGCTGCCCTCAGTTATACCAGTATTTGGAAATGATTTTATCTTTCAACATGTAAATATTATAGTTTTAATAATACGTTCTTGTATATAATATCTACCTAAAATTTTAGGATAATTCTCCAGTTCACCGTGCTATAATGATTCAAAACTATTGCGAGGAACATAATATCAATGCTTTACAATGGCCCTCAAAAAGTCCCGACCTTAATCCCATCGAAAACCTATGGGGAACACTTGTTAAAGAAATACATAAGCACGATTTTCAACCACAAAATGTGTATCAGTTAAGGAAATGAATTACTGATGCATGGCAGCAAATTACACCAGTGTATACGCAGCAAGTTATTTCTTCTATGCCACGAAGGTTACAGAAAGTAATTGAAGTCAATGGAGCCATGACCAAGTATTAAGGACATACAAAATGAGAATGAATAATTGTAGCTTGTAAATAACAGCCGTAATCGTATTAAAAGTTATTAGAATGCGTTTTAATTCCATCTGATAAGCAATGGACATGAATTAGATTTTAAATCTAACATTTTTTTTCAAAGATTATCAGAATTGATGCAAAACACATAACCTCCAATTTTAGAAAATGTCTGGCAAAGTGCACTCACAATATGTAAATTTTATAACTCTGGAAGCGGTTAAGGCAACACCGTGTCCCAAATTTTTTTGCTAACTGACCGTACATAGAGAACTGATAGTAAATTTGAAAAGTATATAATACATATATCGTGTGATCAAAAAGTCTTTGGATCGCTATTGCCGTGGAATTTACGAGATATCTATGAAATTATTTATTTCAATTAGTTTTGACATTTACTTGACAACTTTCAAGTCAGCTGGTTATAATTCAAAATGTTTCAATTAGAACATAAAATTTTTATTATCAAATCATACTACAGTAATAGAAATATAGGTGAAAATGGTAATTGGGTTTATTCACCTCGTTTATGTTTGAATGAGTTCCGTGAGAGATTTCCCAACGTCACAACAATCGAACGAGATTTTTTTCGGCAACTTCAACGAACTGTGGACAAATTTGAAGGAACTGTTAATATCAGCGATAGTGTTCGATCTGGAAGAAGACAGGTTAGAAATGATGATGTTATTGATCTGGTTAGGCAACGCATGCAGGAAGAACCTACCTTATCCTTGCGTAGATTGAAACAGGAAATCAATTTAAGTTATGGGACGTGTCAAGCCATTGTTAAACATGACTTGAACATGTTTCCGTATAAACTGCAGATGTGTCAGAAGTTACAGCTACCAGATTATCAGAAGAGAGTATCGTACTGTACCTAGTTTAATGACCATATGAATAACGATATCCTTGATTTAACATTTTTTACAGACGAATCTTATTTTTACCTATCTGGATACGTTAATAAACAAGTTAATGCGGAGCGAGAATAATCCTAATTTTCATAGTGAGGCTCCTTTACATAGTCCTAAGATTGGTGTTTGGGTTGCAATGTCCCGTAGACGGGTAATAGGGCCAATATTTTTTCAGGATACCATAAACGCTGAAAGATATATATTGATTGATCCTTTTATCAATCAATTGCACGATGATGAACTTCATAATGGATACTTTCAGCAAGATAACGCGAGACCGCATGTTGCTCGAGTAACCATGGAATATTTACGTCAATTTTATGATGAAAAGTTAATATCAGACGGACGTTACCCACCTAGGTCTTGTGATTTGAGTCCTTTAGACTACTTCTTATTCCCATTGCTTAAGAATAACATTTTTAAAACTCCAGTTCACAGTTTAGACGAATTACAAGAACGTATTGTTGAAAACTGTCTCACAGTAACACCTGATCTTTTAATTAAAGTTAACCGGTGTATGCAAGAACAGGGAAGACATTTTCAACATCTTTTATAATTTTTTATTGTAAAAGTGTACCTACCTGAATGTTATTGTTTCATTGTGGGAGATCTTTTCTTAAGTGTAATGAGCCTTATTTTTTTTTTATTAGTTATTAAAACTTCGTTTATTTATAAATGCATTCTGTAATCTCTATAAATATTATTAAATATAACATACATAAAATGTAAATAAATACCATAACCTAAAATCTATTTTATTTGTGACTTATGCGTACTTCAAGGTAATGAATCACAGAAGTAAATAATTTTATAGATAGTTTTACGTTTCATGGCTATCACGATCCAAAGACTTTTTGATCATGCGTTACATATAATATGTACGCATTTCCACCAATCTCTTTTCAAGAGACCTCTTTTAAGCGGACCAATGGGAGGCGACTGGAAGTGTCCGCTTAAATATTATATTGATACCTAGACATAATATTAGTTATTTCAGAAAACTTTCGAACTTTATTTTGTTACACCTATTTTTTGTCCACCATTGCATGCAAAGCGCGGATCTTCCTGAATTTTATTTTCTTTCTATGCGAACCTTTAATAAAAGCAAATGCGCATTGGGACTTTCAAACCTTTTTTTTTGTGTAATAAATACGGTTTTGCCACAGCGGTGAATGGAATCACTGAAATTTGCATAAATCTACAAAAACCGCTTGTTCCAAAAGAAGTTTTTTTCGTGCGATTTTAAAATGTATTAGTTTTTTCAGATATTAACAGATTTGGATGTATTGGTAGCGCTTCGCGTTGCGTTCCTAAAATGGTAATTGGGAGCATTTTTAAATTTAAATTTCGTTTCCATTACAATAGATCAATAAAGTATTTTAACTTTATAAATTTAATATAATTTTTTAAATTTTGTTCAATTAGCCTATAAAATATAAATATAAATTTATATTCTATATCCTTGATAAAGGCATCATTGCCGAAACATGTAGGGTTGTTTTAAATATATATACTTTAAAGTAAAGCCAGACCTTAAATCGCCAACTGATTGAATTTACTATATATATATATATTGAAGTAGTTCGCTTTGGCAAAAGAAACTGGAAGAGAAGCAACAATAATGTTAAAAATAAAACTTGGATTAAGTAATGTAAACGAAGACCGCACAATGCCGCACATTACTAGTGTAAGTTATCAAACAAGTTAATACCGGGAAATTAATTGTAAAATTTAGTTTATTTTGTCTTAATTATTTTTGTAGATCATTTTCCATTCAGAATATTAATTAATTTAATTGAAAAAGCGAAAATAATTAACTTTATTGATAATATTAATTTCATGCAAACACTATAAAAATTGTAATTGAAAGATATGTTATGGTTAACACATTAAACTTCAATATTTATAAGCTTACCAAAAAAATTTTTATTTATCATCAATTTTACTTAATTTAGTGTACATGAGTTATTTTATATTTGATTTACCATTAGTGTGAATGTTATCAATCAACCGCATTATAAATGTAAATTAATGTTTGAATAATAACAAGAACCGGCTCCTGCAGAAACCTAAAGATCTTGCTCTACATATAATTAATATTCTAATTAACTAGCGCTCACTTATCAATGTATTAATTCACGATTTTATGGAAATTCATATCCACCTAAATATAAACCGTGATAGCGACATCTTTTAAGATCTAATGAAATTAGTTCAATGAGACGAGGTAGGTATCATAAATGTATTATAAACTTATAAAGCAAATTTAAAATTTTTATATTTATTATTATTAATTTATTCACACATCAAACCCGTACGTAACAATATATATATATATATATATATATATATATACCGGGTGCGGCAATAGTGTGTCGGCGGAGCTTAGCATGAAAACTAATAAAGTTGTAGCAATGAAATTTAACGTACACATGTAGTATGCTACATTGCATTTTCTATTTTTATTTATATATTTACAGGGTGTTCCAAATTTTCGCAACCACTTTCAATTTTTTTTTTTTAATAGATTGCTATACTTTTTTGTTATTATGGTGATAGTCACCCAAATTATCTTTGCAATGATATATGACAATGTGCACTTACAACTGTTAGTTTTGGTTTTATTGCAAATTTTGTTAAAATCTTGACGGTTGCAGCGTCTAACATTTTAAGTCTTAGCCTGAAAATGGGTGCAGTACCTCACGTAACTCTTTTGTTACCAATTTATGGACTAACACATTATATGTTTTGAGGGTGAACAACGTGACAACATATACAGGGTGTTAAATATGTTGTGCCAAATTTATCGAAGTTTAAAGGCTATTTTCACTTTTTTTTTTAAATTGAACCTACAATTTTTTTATTAGTCAGTAAATTCCTTGTAAAATTGCCGTTAAAATGGTACCAATAACATACTACTTATTTCTAGTATTTTCGAAGTTATAACCCTTTAATGGGATATACCTATGTTTATAAGATTCAATATGCGGTGCTGCATCTAATGGTTGGTTGGCCATGAAATGATATTAAGCAAAAATTGCTGTGTAACCAAACATCAAATATCTACTTAAAAATTTCCGTATAAAGTGTTTTTCAGTAGTTCCTCTTTGCTGTAATCGCGTTTAATTGTTATAATTTAAGTTCGGCTAGTTAATTATAAATTTCCCTTTGTTCGTTATTAGTTGTTGTCTTGTTGTCAGCTATATCGTTTTGTTGTCATTATTTTTTATTTACATGCCGTAATAGTTTATAGTTGTGTTTCTTTAGAATGAATTTTTCGAAGGAGGAGCTAATAGACATGGTATTTGTTCTTGGCGCTAGCAATAGAAATCCACTTTTAGCATCAAGAACATATGCTATGGAGTATCCGCACCGAAGAGCACCAGATATTAAGACGTTTGAAAATTTGTTGACAAGGTTTCTTCGGACGGGTTCAGTGAATTATGTCAAACATGAAAGAACTAAGTCTATGGTTACAGAAGATAATGAAGTGACAGTCGTCCAGTCCGTTGTGGAAAATCCGCGCGTATCTACAAGGATAATTTCGAAAGAACACGGGATAGAAGTCACTGCTGTAAGAAGGATTTAAAAAAAAATATAAATTTCACCCTTACAAAATTCAAAATCATCAAGGCTTATTACAAACGGATTTTGAAAGGAGACTTGTTTACTGTGAATGGCTACTTTTCCAATTACGACAAGATCTAACTTTTCTAGATCATGTGCTTTTCACAGATGAAGCAACATTTGCTAATTGTGGAATAACAAACAGAAAAAATTCTCATTATTATGACACTAGAAACCCTCATTTTGTGCAACCCATTTTATACCAACAAAAATGGGGCATCATAGGAAACACTATTGTAGGTCCATTCTTTTTTAATAATACTTTAAATTGTGAAATCTACACAAATTTCCTACAAAATAATTTACCATTGCTGTTAGAAGACCTACCAGATAACGTCATAAGGAGATTGTGGTACCAACATGATGGTGCACCTGCACATTACGGTGCTGCTGCAAGAACACATTTAGATAGGGTATTCACCAATAGGTGGATTGGGAGAGGAAGCTTTATTAGCTGGCCACCGCGGTCACCAGATCTAACCCCTTGTGATTTTTTTCTGTGGCCTACTGTAAAAAATATAGTTTACGAAACACCTCCTACAACGGCAGAGAACATGCAGCAACGAATCAGAAACGCTTTTCTTCAAGTAAGTGAAAACAACAAGGCTCAAAATGTAAGTCTGTCGATGCAGAGGCGATTAAGAGCATGTGTAGAGCAGAATGGAAATATATTTGAACACATTTCAAATTAATTTTGTTTTATTATTGAAAAATTACAAAATGTAATTCTAAAACTAATAATAAAGAATTAAGAAACAGGTGTTTGTAAAAGTTACTTTGTTTGATATCATTTCATGGCCAACCAACTATTAGATGCACCGCATATTGAATATTATAAACATAGGTATATCCCATTAAAGGGTTATAACTTCGAAAATACTAGAAATAAGTACTATGTTATTGGTACCATCTTAACGGCAATTTTACAAGGAATTTGCTGACTAATAAAAGAATTATAGGTTCAATTTAAAAAAATAGAGAAAATAGCCTTTAAACTTCGATAACTTTGACACGACATATTTAACACTCTGTATATGTTGTCACGTTGTTCACCCTCAAAACATATAACGTGTTAGTCCATAAATTGGTAACAAAAAAGTTACGTGAGGCACTGCACTCATTTTCACTATAGGTTCAATTTAAAAGAAAAGAGAAAATAGCCTTTAAACTTCGATAACTTTGGCACGACATATTTAACACTCTGTATATGTTGTCACGTTGTTCACCCTCAAAACATATAACGTGTTAGTCCATAAATTGGTAACAAAAAAGTTACGTGAGGCACTGCACCCATTTTCAGGCTAAGACTTAAAATGTTAGACGCTGCAACTGTCAAGATTTTAATAAAATTTGCAATAAAACCAAAACTAACAGTTGTAAGTGCACATTGTCATATATCATTGCAAAGATAATTTGGGTGGCTATCATCATAATAACAAGAAAGTATAGCAATCTATTTAAAAAAAAAAATTGAAAGTGGTTGCGGAAATTTGGAACACCCTGTAAATATATAAATAAAATTAGAAAATTCACTGTAGCATATTACATGTGTACGTAAAATTTCATTGTTACAACTTTATTAGTTTTCATGCTAAGCTCTGCCGACACACTATTGCCGCACCCGGTATAGCCGACAAGAGTGCTCACCCGAAAAGCGGAGTTAAAATAACTAGACAGTTCGGGCTTAATATCCACGAAATAGGTGTTTTTTTTAATTCTCACAAAATAACTCACAAAATACCTAATACGGTAGCCCTAACTAGTCCCACTAGTTGCCTGCACGACATAAGAATGACAAGTGAATAAAAGATCGGAAAAGGGGGTAGAGGACACTTGTGCTCAAGATGTACACAACATAACCTTCCCACGCATTTTATTTTTATACAGAGGTAATTGGAATAATTAAACGTAACAGTATTGAATTAAGGAATGGAGAAAAATAAACTTTGTTTATTTAAATTGTTTTCTTGTTTCTGTACAATCTCGCGAATTAATTCACCTGCCCTCGTATGTATTATTGTCTGCAAGGCGAACCATTAACTAGATAAACACACTACCCATGTTGAAGTTCGTTTTATGAGGTTCGTTCTTACAAAAGGAACCATGAACGTAGAGTCAGACTTGGAGTTTATTCGGTGAACTAGAAATGACATTCGTTCAAGTATAAAGGGAAAGTCGATATTGTTTTTAACGATTTTACATATAATTTTCAGACAAATATTTTCCTTTCTCGTGCTCAGAAATGACCAACTATGGCGCAAAAGCAATTAATTCTGGGATGTACCTCTTTCAGGACAAACGCTATTAACTTTAAATGTGAGAAACTTAAAAAAACATACAGTGAATACGGTTCAAAGGAATGGAATCACGGGCATAGAGAGCGTATTAAATCTTGATTAATACATAAGCATATTAGTAAACATAGGCTTGTCACCTTTAGTAGAAGATTTAATCTGTTAATTAAAGCATTGACGATGTATCACTTCGACGAGATTTTACTTTTAATTTAGACATTCCTTTTAACTAATCTCTGATCTTTTCCATACACAGAGATATTATATCTTTTGCTGAAGATGTTTGAATTTTTAATTAGTTAGTTTTTGGAGTTTCAAGTTAACACTACTTTTCTTTATAATAATAATTCATGCTGTAGCATCCCACAACAGGGAGCATTGGCAGGCCGTGAGTTAATACTACGCAGCTACTTAAGGTATTTGTCTGTCGACATTTGTTTTAAAGAAGGAACACCACGAAAACCCTCTCGCAGTAAGCTCCGAATTCGATTTCGAGACTACCACGATAAGCCAGTGCGTGACCACTGCGCTAACGTCTAGCTTTAGATATGTATGATCTAAGCCACAGTACGGTACTTTTAGAACATTTTTAAAATACGTATATTTCAGAGAGTTACGTATTTAACCACTTAGAGGCTATGACTGTCAATTACTATTACTGCAATTCAATATAAAATAACTCGAGAGTAAACACAGTTACATATTATAAAGTTTGTTTATAACTTAATACATTTCAAAGTTGATTCATCGTGTTTATTATCTCAGCTGCAGTGTCTTGTCCTTCGATCGTATTCTAGACAGTATTTCACATTCTACACTCCATACACTTGCTTGAATTCGTCTCTAAATTACCTAAATTATGTCATGTAACTTTAATTAATACTTTTGGTTGCTAGTTATTAATCTAGTAGTTTACATTTATCCATTTTTGTCTTTTTTGGGTTTGTTTTCGTTTTTATTAATTAAGGAACTTACTTTCTTTGTTTCTTTCTCACTTTCTTAGTTTTTTAGTGAATTTAAATACGAGGGCAGTTTTTATGTTATCTACCTGGCTATAAAAACAATATGCTATCGTGACAATTTCTTTATGTCAAGTTTCTGTGACATCTTATAATGTCATCTTCAAGTTTGGTTCGAATCGTTTAACATTTGTTACTTTTACATTCGTTTAAAGAAGAGAAAATGAGTGATTTGGAATCTGATCACAGAAGCGTTATGAAATTTTTATTAAAAGAAGGCAGTAGCCTGAATAATATTCATGAGAGAATGGTGGCAGTATATGGAGAAACTAGCTCATCCTATTTCCAAGTCAAATTTTGGTGTAAGCAGTTCAAATGGGACAGAGAATCAATTCATGACGATCCAAAGTGTGGAAGGCCTCTAAAAGCACGATCTGAAGAAATCATCAATGAAGTCGAAGATTTGGTGTTGACTGACCGCCGAGTATTAAAAGAAGGCAGTAGTGCAAAAAATATTCATGAGAGAATGGTGGCTGTGTATGAAGAAAATAGTCTGTCTTATTTCCAAGTCAAATTTTGGGGTAAGCAGTGCAAATGAGGCAGAGAATTAATTTATGATGAAGTGTGGGAGACCTCTGGAAACACGAACCGAAGGAATCGTCAACATTGATAGAGAAATACGAATATCAGAAACGAGTCTTTTTAAAATTCTACACGAAGATTTGGGAATGGGCCAAGTGTCGACACTATGGATTCCTAGGCTGTTCAGTCTCGACCAAAAATTGTGTAGAGGACAAATTTGTGAAGAGAATTTAACTATTTTATCTCAAGGTGAAGGCTTCTTAGATATAATTGTAACTGGGAATGAAACTTGGATACACCACTAGGACCCTCCCACAAAATAAAAGTCCATGCAATTGATTCATAAGGGCTCTCCACAGCTTAATAAGGCAAAAATGTAATTTTCTGCGGGAAAAGTGATGGCCACAGTTTTCTAGGACGCGGAGGGGATTCTCTTAATTGAGTATATACCAAAAGGGACTACGATAACGGCAAATGTCTACAAAGACACAATTAATAACTTGAACACGGCTATATGCGACAAAGGAACCCCCAAAATTTTGCTCAGAAAGCTCTGCCTCTGTACGACAACTGCAGGGTGCATAAGGCACTAATTATTCAAGCAGTATGAATGAGGATTTGGGAATTACAACATCCACCCTACAGTCTCGATAGTTACATCGGTTTGGAAGGCAAACATAGGGCTTGCAGCTTGATTTTTTGTTTGTAAAATTTGTGGTCGAATTTCTCGTTTATTTTTTGGTAAAATTAACACCGATGTCAGCTTATACTCACGGAGCAATCTAGTAACAAGTGAATAACTTGTAAACCAGTTATCAAATGAGATATTACGTTGAGAATTTTTAATTGACTTACTGAGCCTCATAACTATATCCTCTTGTTTGTTACTCAAATTGAACTGCCCATCTGATTGTTAACCAACATAAACTTCCTGGTTCAAAACAAAAAAAAAAATGTAAATATTTTGATGCCGTACTTGGCCGGCTTATTTGGGATAAATTGGTGAAAACTACAACGTTGTGGGTCTTATTTTGATGGTTAACTTTCTATGTTTCTGATACCATCTTGTGGAACCATCTTTGCAAATACATTCATTATGTGTATTGAGGCCTGTTATTTACGCAAAATTTACGCAACAGGCCTAAAGTTCCTTATATGGAAGTTAGAGTAACTGCTTAGAGCATAAAACTTCCTGGGATAAGTTCCATGTCCACAGATTTTGGTGAATAAATCATTGCTAGAAGCTGATCTGAGGTATACCATTGTCAAAGAAGTTTGCGGTGAGCTATTTCCAAGAAAGATATTAACTAATTTGGAATCGTAATATAACAGACCATTCATTCAAACTAAGGTAGGGACTACAGTTCTATATATTTTTCTGGATACTACAGATAATCAATTTAAACTCATTACGAAGAACTTGTTGGTGTCAAATATATATTGGTATAGTGGCCGGAAAAAAACTAATTCTGTTTCCATAGCTATATTATCCGAACGCATAGAGATATCAAGGTAATTTGTTTTCTCTTGCAGATAAAGAACTGAGAATTATGCGTGAAAATTTCATATGGTATATGTTCTTCAATAATGGAATAACAGAAGTTTAAAGTTAACTTAAAAAATAACGATTACACATTGATCATTTAATAAGCAACTTAAATCGAACCAACTTTTTGTTAAAACAAATGAAGTTCTGAGTGACATTTGTAGTTAGTTGTCACTTTGCAATTGGTATAGTGACATTTCGAACAAATTAAAGTACTTTTTCTCGTAATAATGGCACTTCATTTGACGAAGCTTGATTTAGACATAATTAGACACAGTGTTATAGAGAAAAAAACTGGCGCAGGAAGAGAATTGCGAGAGAGTTTCTAGGCAAGAAATCTATTCGGCGGCTTGTAGAAACCGGATCTGTTTACAGAAAACCCGACAGCGGAAGACCTCTAACTGCTACAACTGATGAAAATTCAGAAATCGTAAGAGAATTGTCGTTGTCACAGGAAACTCATTTATCTAAGCGTAAAATAATAGTCAGGCTAGGAATTAGTCGCAAGTCTGTACAAATTAGTCAAAAACGTGTAGGTATTAAATGCTACAAAAGGCTGCAAACCCCAGCACTTAAACTTAATGTAAAAGACCGTCGACCATCAAGAGCTCTGCGACTGTACAGGTGGTTTTCGAATGTTCACCTACGCCGTCTAATAAAAATAATGCTATTCAAACAGAACGTTTGTACCACAGGAAGTCGCGGTTCTCTAAAAAGCTCATGGTGTCACGTGTCATATCCTGGAACGGAAAGAGTCGCCTATTTTTTACTGATCCTCAGTTAACAAAAACAAACGCAGATAGATACATACGACATTTGCGGGACGATTTACTACCGGAAATGCGTCGATTATACTCGAATAATGGTTATGATTTTATCCAGGAGAGCGCTCCATCCCACAGAGTAGTAAGAACACAACAGTTTTTACTCGAAAACACGCGATCTTTTATTCAAGCATACCAGTGGCCGCCTAATCCGCTGTAATCCTTTAGATTACTCAGTGTGGAACGCCTTGCAAGAAAAAGTGTATTCGCAAAGGAACCATTTGTAAACTTAGAAGATCTGCGCCGACAGTTAGAAGAGGTGTGGCGCCTTTTCTGTAGCTGATTTTAAAAAATTCAGAATCCCTTTGTTTTTTTTTAATATTCGTTTGTAATTTAGCAGGAACACATTTCAGTACATTGTCTCTTATAAAGTAAAAGCTGAAATCGCTATCTCATAGCCTTCCGGAGATGTAAGGACTTAAACAGGATTCGTTTTTCTCTTGCCACCCGGTATTTGTTTTATTATCTTTGATATAGAGACCCTGAATAATAAAATTTATTACTAATATTATTACTTTTATTATTATAATCAATACTTCCTAGGTATCTATTGTTTGCCCATCAATCAATTTGGGTCATGACTTATAGCAAGGGGCCGTTTATATAATCTCGGATTGGAGAGTTTTAATTTTTGGAACAAATTTTCATTGTCTTTCTTTAAAGCACATGTGACTTGGTACACAGCCCCACAATTAAATAATGAGACAGAATTCATTACAAATACCTTCACAAATACAATGCATGCCATTGAAATGTTCAAACTTCGTCTACAATAAAGTAACACTGACGTCGTTTTGGGTCGATAGTAGGACACCGTGTTGTCATGTTAGCGACATGAAGCAGAGCTCGAATATGAAATCTTGCTTTAAATTTAAAAAAACGCGATGGTTACTGTGCAATTGATGCTCGTAGATATGTAGCGGAATGTGATATTGTTACTTATCTATGACGTCATCAATCTGGCTTTATGAAGTAACGTTTAATGGTTCGCCTTTAGTAGTAAATTTTCTTCTATTAGGTGGCATCAGATAAACTCGTGACATCTGACGGACAAAAGAGACTACAAACTGTCGTACGACAGAAACGCAAGTGTCTTTGGTTGAAGTGAACGCTGGCTTAATACGTGGTGTATATCCATGTGTACAGATGTGTACAGATATGTTTATGCATATTTGTATCATTAGTAACAATAGCTATTTATTAGCAAAAATTAAACATTAAATTATCGGCGAATACGCGATATTGGGACAGCTAGTAGACATTCGTTCTCACTTATATGGTCTGAGAGGACGTAAAGCTAGAATAGATGGTGTGAACTAGAACATACGATGTTGCCAAGTTGTGCAATTTATTGCCAAATTTCGCGGAACGCCAAGAAGAATTTTTCCAAATGGCGGTTGGAAACTATTGATCTGTTTTGCTTATCCCTTTCTCATACTTTTTAAACATACTTCTACTTCAAAAATAATATGAGAATAGATTGCATCAGATGGCAATTGGGCCCTCTTTTCCTTTTGATTTTTTGGGTTGGAAGCTAGAGAGTTGAGAGAGAAAGTTGAGCACACTGCTCTTTGTACCGGCCCCAATAGATCTCCCAGTTCCACTTTGTTCGCCTTGTGTCCTCGATAAAACTCACTATCCTCCTCAGGGGAAATTTGAGTACTCTCGTGGGATCCAATGGACCACTTCCGAAATGTTTCTGTCGTAAGTCCCTTCAGTTCCTCACAAGTGCATATTACATGAAGACTAGTTTCCTCCTGTTCTTCACATCCCCTAAACCAGGGCTCGCTAAGCAAGCCCATGCAGTATAGATGCTTCGTTAAAGGACAATGTCTGGTTATTAAGCCGGTAACTTCGATCGAGAGCGGTTCTTATGAATATAGTTCTATTTCTAAGATTATATTTGATATTCATACGTTTCAAAAAAAGTTCATTTAATACGTTCATCTGAATATGTAATTCATTAGAAATACGTAATATTTTTTGAGTAACGGAATGGGATAGCGGAGGAATTCATATCAAATATTAAATAAATTGATTTTTATTGGAAATCCATCGCGTATCGACGTACATAATAAGCAAATGCAAAAATATCTCCATTATTCTCGTCACGTTGTGTTAGCGGAAGTGCTCTACTACTTAGCGCACGAGTTGCGTGCATCGAAAATTTAATTTGTAAATAACGCAAGACGCCAATGTACACAACGGGATATATATTATTGGTGATTAATTTGAAAGTCGATCGACAATGTGGAGCACTAAAAATTGTTTATCTTTCTATTTACGGACATTTTAATTAAGTCGAATGAATAAGAAACACATAGAGCCCACGTGGAATAAAATGCCGTAACTTAAAGCTCGACGGCGAAAAGAAAATTAAGTGAAACACGTTTTATATGCACGTGGTGACTTTATAACGTTAAGAAAACGATTAGTAGTCTATTTCATGTTGATAGTTTCTGGCTGATTTTTATGTTGCTTTTTTTTTGCATTCTCCACCTTAAATAATAAAAAAAGGATGATATTTATGAACAGTACTATATTCGAGGTTTATTATTATTTTGTATGAGAAGCGAAATGGGAATTTAGATATTAGTGTATAAATTACCTTCATGACAAAATTTTATCATCTTACTAATTTATACACTAATATCCAAATTCTTCACCCAGTTCAGAGCTGCAGAAGTTGCCTTGCTCAGATCGTGGATGCCAGTAGGGTAACTCTTTCTAGAGCATTTATTTACTATGGGGGTACTGTGCACTTGTGCTCATAAAAATTGCATACAATAGTTATACCCGATTTTTGTAATATTTTAGTTATGTAATGCCGGTTGTTTGAAATAAACATCAGTGATTCGTTAATAAGTAATTTGAGGTAGGTTCCCCTATATTAGTCCCATACCATATTGTTTGTTGTACTAAATTACAAGAAAATAGTCAAATAAAAAAAAAAGTATATTTATCTAATAATGCAATACGATTTTTAAGTTGGAGCTTTAAAAAAAAACGATAAGAATATAAAATATAAAGATATAATAACAAAGAAAAACATTAATACCTAGTCATACTGCCGTCTCGTGTTATTACAGCATTTAAACGACTAGGCATTGAATTAATTAAGTGTTGTACTAGATTTCCTTCTGCCAGTTATTCCCAGGTATTGTTAATTGCTTCCCATAATTCGTCTGAATTGTGTGGTCGAAAATTTCTTTTATACAATAATTTTGAAATGGTACCCCAAACATTCTCAATAGGATTTAAATCTGTACTATTTGAAGGCCACGGTAAAATTTGGATATTATTTTCTCGAAACCAATTTCTAACATTATTAGAGGTATGGACTGGACAGTTGTCTTGTTGATAGATCTAATTGTTATTCGGGTATAACTGTTCTACCGCAGGCAACATTACATTTTCTAAAATTCTGATATAATTTTGCGAATTAAACCGCCCATCAATTTTCCAATAGGTGTCCATTCCATTACAACTAATCCAGTCCCAAACATTAACGCCTCATCTTCCAGAATGTTGACTTCCTGTTACATATCGTTCATCAAATCTTGAATTTTGTGGTCTGTATACCCGAATATGGCCATCATTGTAAGATTTAAATATTTTCTCGTCCGTATTGTTTGTTTTCCTCCGTCAAGAGTGGTTTTCTAGCTGCGGCTCTGTTCTTCAGTTCTGAGGCATTAACCCTGCTGGAAGCTGTTTGCTGGGAACCGGGAAAGTTCGATTCAAATTTAGTAGTTCTTATATTTACAAAAGGGTTTTCCCTTAAATATTGCACAAGAGCTTGGTCTTCTTTCTGGTTAGAGATATTAGGTCGGGAAGACACTGGTCTTCTACTCAGAGTTTGGTCTTCTTGCCGGCGCTTCTTAATTCTGAATACCGTGCGACTATTAACATTTAGAAGACGAGTAACTCGCCTTATTGACCAATGGTCTTCAAATATAGGGATGATACGCATTTTTTCGATTTCAGTCATATGCCGCGGCATTTCTGATAAATTTATTATGAGTGAAAGGTAAAATTGGCTATTATTTTGAATGACTATTTGATCTTGAGACATGTCATGCCAACTTTAGCGAAAGTCGCCAAATGTCAACGTGATATTTGTGTACGGTCTAAAACCGCATTTACACTGTCCAATAGTAAATGTATGCAATTTTTATGAGCACAAGTGTACATAAATGAATTACTACGAATGCTATAAATACTATGAATATTGCACATACTATGAATACTATGATGATATGAAGATTTATGATAAAATTAACATTTTCGCTGATTGTGAACAAGTTCAAACTGATTTCAATATTATAAATTATTGGTGTGCGAATAACGGATTGGAACTAAATGTTAACAAGTGTAAGGCTCTGTCTTTTTCTAAGAAGGAAGTCACAGTTCAGTGTACCATTACGGTGTAATGGTGATCGTTTGGGCAGAGTGGAACTTTCTAAGGACCTTGGAGGCTGGTTTGATAAGTCGCCTACATATAAGAAACATATCCGTCAGGTATGCAATAAGGCCTACAGATACGTTAGTTTCCTTTCTCGCAACACCAAGGTGTTCAAGAAAATACAGCCCTTGAAAATTAATCTATCAAAGCTATATTAGAAGTACGCTGGAGTACGGGACCTTGATTTGGTCACATATTACGTGAAGGCTATTGATGATGTGGAAAAGGTTCCACTCTATTCTGGTTGTTTGTTGGGTATCCTAAGGAGTTGTGGTGAATATTAAAATCTTCTAGTTTCAAAAATCCTTTTATTGTAAATACCACTACAATATTGTTTCGCCATACAATGGCTTCATCAGGTGGATGAAATACTGAAAAACAAT
Source organism: Melolontha melolontha (assembly GCA_935421215.2). NCBI lineage: Eukaryota > Metazoa > Arthropoda > Insecta > Coleoptera > Scarabaeidae > Melolontha > Melolontha melolontha. The sequence continues at coordinate 56,715,058 of OW285242.1, forward strand.
ATTGTAGTGGTATTTACAATAAAAGAATTTTTGAAACTAGAAGTTTAATTACTTATTTCTTAGCGTTATAATGAAGTTTCAACAAGTATCTCCTTCGTCAATTAACTATTTAATAAAAAAATAGATTGCATGTCGATGCGATAATTCACATCAAGCTTTGATACAAAATAATACAAATCTGTATAAAAACAAATTTGTATCTGTATATGCATGGACACACAGTACGTATTTACCAGCTTTTGCTTCAACTACCAGACGCATGCGTTTCTGTGTAACCACTTTGTCAATGATAGATTTACGAAGCAAAAGACTGTAGTACACTTGCGGTCATGTAGTAAGTTTTGTCCTATCCGAAGACAACAGATAACCTCTTGCCATCTGACGGACAAAACCGACCACGCCGGTGCAAAGTGTTCTTCTCGAATAGCGAAGCTATTACTGATAAAGAAAAAAATACGCATATTACTGTGAGTCCATTAACTCGTCGCCAGGTGGCGTAGTATAGCAAAAAATAGATTGCATGTCGATGCGATAATTCAAATCAAGCTTTGATACAAAATAATACAAATCTGTATAAAAACAAATTTGTATCTGTATATGCATGGACACACAGTACGTATTTACCAGCTTTTGCTTCAACTACCAGACGCATGCGTTTCTGTGTAACCACTTTGTCAATGATAGATTTACGAAGCAAAAGACTGTAGTACACTTGCGGTCATGTAGTAAGTTTTGTCCTATCCGAAGACAACAGATAACCTCTTGCCATCTGACGGACAAAACCGACCACGCCGGTGCGAAGTGTTCTTCTCGAATAGCGAAGCTATTACTGATAAAGAAGAAAAATACGCATATTACTGTGAGTCCATTAACTCGTCGCCAGGTGGCGTAGTATAGCAAAAAATAGATTGCATGTCGATGCGATAATTCACATCAAGCTTTGATACAAAATAATACAAATCTGTATAAAAACAAATTTGTATCTGTATATGCATGGACACACAGTACGTATTTACCAGCTTTTGCTATTCGCTATTCGAGAAGAACACTTTGCACCGGCGTGGTCGGTTTTGTCCGTCAGATGGCAAGAGGTAATCTGTTGTCTTCGGATAGGACAAAACTTACTACATGACCGCAAGTGTACTACAGTCTTTTGCTTCGTAAATCTATCATTGACAAAGTGGTTACACAGAAACGCATGCGTCTGGTAGTTGAAGCAAAAGCTGGTAAATACGTACTGTGTGTCCATGCATATACAGATACAAATTTGTTTTTATACAGATTTGTATTATTTTGTAACTATTTAATATTAAAATCGCCTACAAAAAGGTTTTAAGTATATCTATACGTTATGCACGTATAACGCTTTTGTTACAATTGAAACAGACATGTAATAAACATATCTGTAACTGTACACATGGACAATTGTCCATGTGTACAGTTACAGATATGTTTATTACATGTCTGTTTCAGTTAAAATCGCCTGTTTATATAGTAGGATACGTGATTTTAATAGTCATTTCATATCCATTGCAGTCTGATCCTACGGTAAATACACGCTTCTTTTTGGTTTTGGTATCATATAAAGTTATAACCAAAATTTTTCCTGCGTCTTCTACGTATATCTCTAACAGTTAAGCTGCACAATTCTGCACGCCGACATGCTCCATTTAAACCAAATATTAGTACCACTTTCATTAATAAGAACTTATCGTCTGGAGCCTCTTTTAAAACATAGTAACGTTTTCCATAGTCAAAACTTTTGATTTTTTTCTTTGTATGTGTCATTTTGAAGTTTTAAAAAGGCAAGTAGCTTCTTGTATTGTGATATATCCACATTTATTAAACTGGATGCCTTAAGATATTTTGCCTAAAATAATAACAAACATTGACTGGAAAACAATAAAATATGTATAAAAAAATCTTACCTTCTTAAAAAATACGTTAGAATTACATTTTCATTAGTTCTTAGTGCGTTTTTTTGTCATCCTTAAATTATAAAATACTTCATATACCTTCTCGTATTTTTTCTTGGATTTTAAAGGAAGTAAACTTGAAGACACTTCTCGAGCGGTATTTAAAATGTCTTCAGAACAATTTTCTAAGTTGTTTTCAGTGGCAAGACTCATTTTTATAATTAATATAACTTAATGCATGTCTGTTTCATTTGTATACCTTCTCGAATTTTTTCTTGGATTTTAAAGGATGTAAACTTGAAGACACTTCTCGAGCGGCATTTAAAATGTCTTCAGAACAATTTTCTAAGTTGTCTTCAGTGACAATACTCATTTTTATAATGAATATAACTTAAACTCAATTCGATTCACAAAAATGAAACTTGTTAAGTGTTGTTAATTAGCAGGTTACTAGGTTACAGAAATCCTGCACAGGTAAATTTAAATATTTTATTTATAACCTATAACAGTTCATATGCTATTTTTGATAGATCGATAGGTAACCCATTTTACAATGCAAAAAAATTAGTCGAACAGTTTTTTTGTCCGCCAGTTTACCTATTATGAATTTTTTAAAATTTGTAACTTTGTAATGTTTTTATACCTTACTTGCTTAAAACTAGTATATATTATATATAAGTAATATACAGGGTTAGTTAAAAGTATGGAGACGGCGATTTATTGTCGTTAATATTCATTTTAGGGATTTATGTTCAATATAAAAATTTGTTAGGATATTTTGATCTACATTTGAGAATATTTGAATTTTTTTATTCTTCAATCGTTTTTTAGTTACGCCTGTCCGCGCATTTTTTTTAAATTTGAACTAGAAAATTCATTTTAATAACTTTTTACAAGAAACATTAAACAAATTAATAACAAAGTAAATTAAAGTAAGTGTTCAAATTGTCGTCCATTAGTAATTTGACAATGACCCAATCGATTTACAAAACCCCGAACAGAGTTCTGTAAAAAATCTCGAGGAATTTCTTGTATCGTTCTGGTAATTCGAATTTGTAAATCTTCGACGTTATCGAGCTTATCTTTGTAAACTTTGTTTTTTACGTATCCCCAAAGAAAAAAATCTAAAGGACTTAAATCTGGCGAACGGGTTGGCCATTCAATGGTTCCTCGTCTTCCAATCCATCTGTGAGGAAAAACGTTGTCCAGATATTGACGAGCATTTACACCATAATGTGGTGGGGCGCCATCTTGCTGGAACCAGATACTGTCATTGGGCAGGTGTTCATTGTTTTCATGAGGATAGAGCTTAGCACTAGCAGGTATTATTTCATTTTGCAATAACTGCAAATACAGAGCCGAAGTTAAATTGGCATTGATGAAAAAGGGAGCGATAATATGACCGCCTAGAATGCCAACCCAAACATTAACCTTTTGGGGGTACTGCGTATGATGCTCCAAAAACCAAGAGGGATTTTCCGATGACCAGTATCTGCAGTTATGTCTGTTTACTTCACCAGTAAGGCAAAAAGTAGCTTCGTCTGAGAAAAGAATATTGTTGACAAAATCTTCATTATTATTGCAAATATTTAACATTTCTTCAGAAAATTGTAATCTCCTATCAAAATCATCTTCCACTCGTGTACAAGGTGTACCTTATAAGGTTTATACTTTTCACTTTTTAAAAACGACACGATCGATGACTGTGAAATATTAAAATTGGCCGCTAATTGATTGGTTGATAAATGGGGATATTCAGATACAGCCAATAAAATATCCAGTTTGTTATCATCGCTTTTTGCTGTTCTAGGTCTACCACTCCTTGGCAAATCTTTAACGCTACCCGTTTGTTCAAAGCGTCTTAAAGTTTTACCAACAACGGATTTAGAAATTGGATTTCTATTTGGATGCGTATCATTAAATAAATTACTAACGTCTTGTAAACTTCTGCGTCTATCTCCATAACCCAACATCATAAGTATTTCAATTCGTTCATGTTCACTTAAACTCGCCATTGTTAATATTAACAGCAACAAATTGCACAAATGAATAATTTCTGTCAAAGATTTGACGTACACAATAACCACTGATAAAATTATGTCGCTCAAGTTTGTTTATTGCTACGCTTCTGTCTATCTGCGATGTACCGAACATCTGTTAAACATTAACCGGCTTTTTCTTATAAAAAAGTTATTAAAATGAATTTAAAAAAAACAAAACTATTATTGTAAAGAGAAAAAAAATCTCTATCGAATGGTAGAGTAAAATTTACTAGTTCCCATTTAAAAAAATGCGCGGACAGGCGTAACTAAAAAACAATTAAAGAAAAAAAAAATCAAATATTCTTAAATGTAGATCAAAATATCCTAACAAACTTTTATATTGAACATAAATCCCTAAAATGAATATTAACGACAATAAATCGCCGTCTCCATACTTTTAACTAACCCTGTATATTACTTGCTTATAACTAGTAATAGTAATAGTATAAACAAACCTTGTAAGAAAAGCAGTTCTACGAAACTCATAGAGCTTTTAAGTTACTCGCTCGCTATGCTCGCTCGTACTCAAAAGCTATATTCGTTTAGTAAAACTTTGCTTTTCTAAACTTGTTATTTAATATACTACACTCACCGGCAAAAAAAACGGGCACCTCATATTTTACATAAGCGTAATGTTTTATTTATTAGTGATATTGATTTTCCACTTAATGGTATATTAGCAACATTATTGAAGTATGATGTTTTTTCTATCAGCAGTAGATACAAATTCAAAGTTAGTTAACAAAAATGAATGAATAAAGCCATGATAGAAAAATTTTGCTTTAATTATTAACGGGTATATGACTTAAAGCAACAACAATTAAATAAAATAATGAAACGTATCATGTTACTTAAGTAAGTTTAGTATCGTGTATGGCCTCCTCTTATCGAAATGACGATGCGAAGTCGACGCGTCTTTTCTCGAGGAATTGCTTCATATTCTTCTTGTAGCGCGATACGTAGATGCTGCAGAGTATCTGGTAGAACAGGACGACGACGACTGGCTCTTTGAAGTTGATCCAAAGATGTTCAATTTAATTTATGTCCGGGCTGCATGCAGGCCAATCTAATCGCTGTATTCTGACCTCATCCAGGTATTTATTAACTTCGTTTGCTACATGGGCCTTGCATTATCGTGCATTATCACGAACTGATCGCCAATAGAAGGTGCAAACGGGAATTTTCTGAAGAATATTTTCTATGCAGCGGTGAGCGTTAAGAGCTTCATTTTCAACAAACACAAGATTGGCACGTCCTTCATTGCAGATATCGGCCCAAACCATAATGGAACCCCCATTGAATGAGACTCTTTCTGATATTGTGCAGTTTAGAAACCTTTCATTTTGTCGTCTATACACCCGTTTCTGACCATCGGGTGACCGTAAACATATACCTCGATTCATCAGTAAAAGGAACATTACTCCACTGCTGTAAGGTCCAGTTAATGTGTTTTCGTGTAAATCTAAGTCGCACTTGCCGATGCCGTAAAAGTAACTGTGGTCCCATTGCCGGGTTATAGGAATGAAGTTCGTGTTCTGCAAGCGTCCTTCTTACCGTTCTTTCGCTTACAACGACTCCAGGTACCATTTATAAATTATGTCGAAGACAAACAGCAGTAGATCTCCGATTTCTTAAAGTATTAAACATGATGAAACGATCATCAACAACAGTTCTTGATTTTCTCCTGCCTGATCCTTGTCGCCTACTCAAACTACCTGTCTATGTAGCGATTCCAAGCACATTGAATTGTAGTTCGAGGTATTCTTAAAGTGCATGATACGTAGTGCTGACTACTACCATACTCAATTAAAGCAACAATTCGACCCACGTCCGCAGTAGTTAGTACCATGTTGAAAGAACAATATTTATTCGCGACTGTTAACAATTATCTGACATATGCAAACTTAATTTTTTTCAAAAGAAGCTGTGTATAATGGTAAACTTAACAAAAACTACGAACATGCATCTTTTGCAAGAGAGTATTATCTGAATAATTGAAACATATATGTGTAGGTAAACCCCACCAGTTTTGTATAATACAAAGGTATTTTTAATAATATAAAATATTATTAAAGAACTGGTGTGAAGATCACAAATACAGGTTCACTATTAATATTTTTGTGAACGTGTCCGAACATATCCCACCCCAGAAACGTAGATACGTATTTTGCCTTTCTACAGGCTCATCGGTACGCCCCTGCTGGAGAAAGGATATCTTCAGACACAGTCACAAAAAAGAACCACAACGCCACATCATAGAAATTATCCAGACCGAGCGTAGAAGTAAATTCAGCGCTGCGGAGGTGGAAGGGCGTCGTTACTTCACATTGATTATGTGGACGGGGCGAGGTACTTCGACTGTCTGACAACAGGCAGCGCTGAATTTACTTCTACGCTCGGTCTGGATAATTTCTGGCGATGTGGTTCTTTTTTGTGAATGTGACTTGAAGATATCCTTTCTCCAGCAGGGGCGTACTGATGAGCCTGTAGAAAGGCGAAATATGTATCTACGTCTCTGGGGGGGATATGTTCGGACACGTTCACAAAAATATTAATAGTAAACTTGTATTTGTGTTCTTCACACCAGATTTTTAATAATATTTTATATTATTAAAAATACCTTTGTATTAGAGTATTATCTTTCATGTACTGGGAATAAATTAAGTGATCTTTTTCGAAATACATAAACTCCGATTATTCACGACAAAAAGTAAAAAGCATGATTACGATATCACACCGTTACAATGAATATACAAGGAGAAATATAAAATATGGTGAGCTAGCCGGTTTTATTGACGGTGAGTGTATTTGTGTATCAATATGATTAACTATCACGAAGTCAGCTCCACAATCAACTAATCTATATAACTAGCCATCGAAAAATTCATAATTTATCAGAATAATGGAAACATACATGAGTAGGTAAAACCCAACCAGTTTTGTTTAATACAAAGGTATTTTTAATAATATAAAATATTACTAAAAATCTGGTGTGAAGAACACAAATGCAGGTTCACTATTAATATTTTCTGTGAACGTGTCCGAATATATCCTATCCCCAGAGACGTAGATACGTATTTCGCTTTTCTACAAGCTCATCGGTACGCCCCTGCTGGAGAAAGGATATTTCCAGACACATTCACAGAAAAGAACCACCTCGCCCTATCACCGTAATTATCCAGACCGAGCGCAGAAGTAGATTCGGCGCTACCTGTTGTCAGACAGCCGAAGTACCTCGCATAACGGCCACATAATTAATGTGAGGTAACGACGCTCTTCCAAAGGTTAGCACAGCCAACTCTCTAGAAAACTGCATTTTGTTTGTGCCTTCACTCATACTACGGCTTAACCGCATGTGTAATGTATCAGAATAATTGAAACATACATGAGTAGGTAAAACCCAACCAGTTTTGTTTAATACAAAGGTATTTTTAATAATATAAAATATTACTAAAAATCTGGTGTGAAGAACACAAATGCAGGTTCACTATTAATATTTTCTGTGAACGTGTCCGAATATATCCTATCCCCAGAGACGTAGATACGTATTTCGCTTTTCTACAAGCTCATCGGTACGCCCCTGCTGGAGAAAGGATATTTCCAGACACATTCACAGAAAAGAACCACCTCGCCCTATCACCGTAATTATCCAGACCGAGCGCAGAAGTAGATTCGGCGCTACCTGTTGTCAGACAGCCGAAGTACCTCGCATACCGTCCACATAATTAATGTGAGGTAACGACGCTCTTCCAAAGGTTTATATTAATAGTGAACCTGCATTTGTGTTCTTCACACCAGATTTTTAGTAATATTTTATATTATTAAAAATACCTTTGTATTAAACAAAACTGGTTGGGTTTTACCTACTCATGTATGTTTCAATTATTCTGATACATTACACATGCGGTTAAGCCGTAGTATGAGTGAAGGCACAAACAAAATGCAGTTTTCTAGAGAGTTGGCTGTGCTAACCTTTGGAAGAGCGTCGTTACCTCACATTAATTATGTGGACGGTATGCGAGGTACTTCGGCTGTCTGACAACAGGTAGCGCCGAATCTACTTCTGCGCTCGGTCTGGATAATTACGGTGATAGGGCGAGGTGGTTCTTTTCTGTGAATGTGTCTGGAAATATCCTTTCTCCAGCAGGGGCGTACCGATGAGCTTGTAGAAAGCGAAATACGTATCTACGTCTCTGGGGATAGGATATATTCGGACACGTTAACAGAAAATATTAATAGTGAACCTGCATTTGTGTTCTTCACACCAGATTTTTAGTAATATTTTATATTATTAAAAATACCTTTGTATTAAACAAAACTGGTTGGGTTTTACCTACTCATGTATGTTTCAATTATTCTGATACATTACACATGCGGTTAAGCCGTAGTATGAGTGAAGGCACAAACAAAATGCAGTTTTATAGAGAGTTGGCTGTGCTAACCTTTGGAAGAGCGTCGTTACCTCACATTAATTATGTGGACGGTATGCGAGGTACTTCGGCTGTCTGACAACAGGTAGCGCCGAATCTACTTCTGCGCTCGGTCTGGATAATTACGGTGATAGGGCGAGGTGGTTCTTTTCTGTGAATGTGTCTGGAAATATCCTTTCTCCAGCAGGGGCGTACCGATGAGCTTGTAGAAAAGCGAAATACGTATCTACGTCTCTGGGGATAGGATATATTCGGACACGTTCACAGAAAATATTAATAGTGAACCTGCATTTGTGTTCTTCACACCAGATTTTTAGTAATATTTTATATTATTAAAAATACCTTTGTATTAAATTCATAATTGGAGTAGACTGTGAAATTGGGTTGGTACTTTAGCCACTTCCACATAATGACATTTATTATTTGACATTGAAACTAAAAGTTTGTGTCAAATTTTTCAAAACTCTTATTAAGAAAATTAAATTGATTTAAGAAATGGTATTCAACATAGAACAAAAAACAAAAATTATCGAATGTTACTTCCGTACAGGTGTGAAAGTAAATGGCGAATGGCAGTATTCAATTACGGAATGCATGGCTGATTTTAGTGAAGAACATCCTGAATTAGTGTTTGACTACAATGATTTTTACAATGTTTTGACAAATTATGTAAAGTTATTCAGAGAGACTGGTAGCATCGGTCGAAAAACTGGAAGTAGACGGCCATCTAAACGTACAGCTGATAATATTGAAGCCCTTCGGCATATTATTGATGAAAATCCAAAAACATCCATTTCAGTAGTGTCCCAACAAACAAATTTATCTTATGGTACGTGCCAATTCATTCTTAAAAAAGTCTTACATTGTCATCCTTACAAGCTGCAATGTTTTCATGAACTTTAGCCACTGGATTATTTAAGACGAGTGGAATTTTGTCAATGGTTTCAAAATAATCTACACAATCAGGATATCCTTAACACAGTTTTTTTCTCGGATGAGGCCTGGTTTTATCTTTCTGGATATGTTAATTCACAGAATATGAGGTGTTGGTCCTCCGAAAATCCTCATGTTTTTATTGAAAAAACATTGCATCCCCAAAAAGTTGGTGTTTGGGTTGGAATATGTCGAAGAAGATTGGTGGGTCCCATTTTTTTTGAAGGTACACTTACTGCTGCACGATATCGCAATGAGATACTCGGCTCATTCATAAATCAACTGGATGATGAGGAATTACAAAATTGGTATTTCCAACAAGATGGTGCAACAGCACATACGACCAGAGAAACACTTCAATATCTCAGATAATTTTTTGATAACAGAATAATAAGCAGGAACACTGAAATCCCATATCCAACTAGGTCTTGCGATTTAAACATATTGCTATGAATAGTGAGTTAGTAGTGAGATGTACCACTATTCACACCAACTCTGTCCAGCTTAGATACTCAATCGGTTACTTTTTATAAATGGGACTGCTTTAATTTTCCAAAACTGCTTTATTTATATCTGCTTTTCTTTGTTCGCCCCACGCTTGACTCCGCCAAAATATGCTATGAATAGTGGGTTAGTAGTGAGATGTACCATTATTCACACCAACTCAGTCCAGCTTAGATACTCAGTCGATTACTTTCTTTAAATGGGACAGCTTTCCTCTCCGGGTTTCCAATGGAAAACGTGGAAAAATAATTTAATTAATACCACAATCAGGCGCCACACAAAATTTATTTGTGAATATTTTTAGTTTTACTGAGGTTACTGTTATGCACACAAGAAGAAGGTTAATCAAAAGATACACACATCTAAACTTAATTGACTCTTACATATACAAAAAAAAAAAAATGAAAAAAAATTCTTTATAAAGTATAAAGAATTGTGTAATACCAACTTACACTTAGAGGTAAAAGAATTTGTTGAAATTGACCGCAAAACAAATCCAAACCTCCTCTGATTATACTCGAACTAAATTAAATCTACAAAAAAGGGGATATTTATCAATACGTTTTTGCCGTATTACGCAGTTGTTATATAATGAAACAGATATGCAAAATACATATCCGTCACTGTAAAACATGGACAAACACCTCGTATTTTTAGCATTTACTTCTGTTCAATACATATGTTTCAGCCATCTAGGCCTCATCGGTTGAACTAGTGAAGCAATGTGTATACAAATTAATACAGATCTGTTAAACAACGGATCTGTATCTGTATCTACATTTACGCTAAAATCGTCTCCAAGCTATAACCAGTTTCGTTCTATCAGGCGACACCAATTTAATCAGTGACATCTGACGGAAGAAAGCGACTAGGCCAGAAAAGGCGATCTTCCGCTCGAATAGCAAGGCTATTACGAAAAAAAGCGGAAAAATACGTATATTGGTGCTGTCCATTAACACGCGCCAGATGGCAGTAAATATACAAAAAAGGGATATTTATCAATACGTTTTTGCCGTATTACGCAGTTGTTATATAATGAAACAGATATGCAAAATACATATCCATTGTTTAACATTGTTTAACAGATCTGTATTAATTTGTATACACATTGCTTCACTAGTTCAACCGATGAGGCCTAGATGGCTGAAACATATGTATTGAACAGAAGTAAATGCTAAAAATACGAGGTGTTTGTCCATGTTTTACAGTGACGGATATGTATTTTGCATATCTGTTTCATTATATAACAACTGCGTAATACGGCAAAAACGTATTGATAAATATCCCTTTTTTGTATATTTACTGCCATTTGGCGCGTGTTAATGGACAGCACCAATATATGTATTTTTCCGCTTTCTTTCGTAATAGCCTTGCTATTCGAGCGGAAGATCGCCTTTTCTGGCCTAGTCGCTTTCTTCCGTCAGATGTCACTGATTAAATTGGTGTCGCCTGATAGAACGAAACTGGTTATAGCTTGGAGACAATTTTAGCGTAAATGTAGATACAGATACAGATCCGTTGTTTAACAGATCTGTATTAATTTGTATACACATTGCTTCACTAGTTCAACCGATGAGGCCTAGATGGCTGAAACATATGTATTGAACAGAAGTAAATGCTAAAAATACGAGGTGTTTGTCCATGTTTTACAGTGACGGATATGTATTTTGCATAGCTGTTTCATTATATAACAACTGCGTAATACGGCAAAAACGTATTGATAAATATCCCTTTTTTGTATATTTACTGCCATCTGGCGCGTGTTAATGGACAGCACCAATATACGTATTTTTCCGCTTTTTTTCGTAATAGCCTTGCTATTCGAGCGGAAGATCACCTTTTCTGGCCTAGTCGCTTTCTTCCGTCAGATGTCATTGATTAAATTGGTGTCGCCTGATAGAACGAAACTGGTTATAGCTTGGAGACGATTTTAGCGTAAATGTAGATACAGATACAGATCCGTTGTTTAACAGATCTGTATTAATTTGTATACACATTGCTTCACTAGTTCAACCGATGAGGCCTAGATGGCTGAAACATATGTATTGAACAGAAGTAAATGCTAAAAATACGAGGTGTTTGTCCATGTTTTACAGTGACGGATATGTATTTTGCATATCTGTTTCATTATATAAATTAAATCTAATAAATTGCAATAATGTTTTTTAAATTTCACCCCTAATAAACAACTTAAAAAGATAAACAACCAGAACTGACAGACCGAAGCAAATCTCGGCGCAGTCATATGTAATAAAAAATGTCCTTGACTCCAACGTGCAAAATTTTAAAGTTATAGGAAATTGTTTATATAGAAATTTTAAAGTACCTTCTTTGTCAAATATATATATATATATATATATATATATATATTTATCTAAGATAAAATATATATCAAAATTACCACAATGGTAAAATACAAATCAATACATACAAGAAAATAATAAAGATAATTAGTAATAATTTATTACTTACTTAAATGAAAAAATATTTTTTCACGAGACACCTTGAGTTAGAAGAACGTACAAAATTAACTACGAGATCAACAAACTCGTATAAATATCACGGTAATGAATTCAAACACACCAACCAAATTAATAAAAATCACGAAGCTTCTAAAGTAAGATAAGAAAAATATCTTATAACACACGTCTTCTTAACTCTGATAACAGTTAGTGTCTGAAGCGGATATAGCGGATAAATTCAATAAAAATTAAAAGCGAAGTTTTTCAAAAAAAACCCTCGTACCCGTCGATTTTTAGTTTAGAGTGTTCTTATGTGAAATTGAAATATACAGGATGTCTCCAAAAACCGATATGACGTAATTTTTTTTTCTTAAATATAAACACACATTTTTTATTATAGAATTAGAAAGGTCAGATTTTTTACATACGACCAGGTAATTTTGGATGATGTTTACATAAGGAAATATTAATCTAAATTAAATGTTCGAATTGAGCACCGTTAACAATCGGACAATAGCCAAGCCGATTAAGAAATTCTTTTTGAACGTTGTCGATGATATCTGCAGTAATGTTTCTAATTTCTTGACGTATTCGTGCTTTTAAATCTTCTAAAGATGGAGAGCCGCCACACTACGCTTTACCTGTTCGCGCTTATTAGAAATTATAAACATTTAATTTCTAATAATAAGCGCGAACAGGTAAAGCGTAGTGTGGCGGCTCTCCATCTTTAGAAGATTTAAAAGCACGAATACGTCAAGAAATTAGAAACATTACTGCAGATGTCATCGACAACGTTCAAAAAGGATTTCTTAATCGCTTTGGCTATTGTCTGATTGTTAACGGTGTTTAATTGGAACATTTAATTTAGATGATTTTTAATATTTACGATAGTATTAGTTCAAAATTTCCTTATGTACCCATTATCCAAAATTACCTTGTCGTGTGTAAAAATCTGCCCTTTCTAATTCTGTAATAAAAAATGGGTGTTTATATTTATGAAAAAAAATAACGTCATTTCGTTTTTTGGAGACAGCCTATATATTTCATTTTCACGTAAACTAAAAATAAAAATCTTCCGTTCCCTTTTCATTTTTATTGAATTTATCCGTTACTTTACGAATGCACTGTATGTTTGCATATACATTACAGACATGAATAGTAATATAGACGAATCAATAGAAATAAACGGTGATTTTTACGTAAATTATAGGTTATAATAACAAATCGTAATTATTCGTTGCTCATGCTAAACTTGCGAAACAGGATGTGTAACACCAGTCCAAAATGTATTCTATAGAAATATTTGTGTGAGTCTCCCCAAAATGAATCAATTACACGTTACTTTCTTAATGGATGCCTAAACACTTTATTAATTAAAACTATCAAACATAAATGCAATGCAATATTTATTAAATTCGAAATTAAAAACCCGTACAGGCGGACGTGATCTTAACTGGCTGCCAATATTTCCTTTCCACCGCTTGGTGTCCTATTGTCAAAGGTATCGCTTTCGTGAAAATAATGAACAGATGACATCCAATTTATTTTTATGTATTTTTTTGAATGTCGTCCGGTGTCACTGGCAAAAAAGAATTGTATGGTAGTGACGTATTTTTTCACTGATGACGTTTATATCATCTATATATCGAAATAAGATATCAAGCGAATACAATGTAGGAGGTGATACAAGAAAATAAATGTATTTTGTGATTCGCAGATAAAGAAATTGAATATTCGATTCGAAATATAAATATCTAGATATTGTCACTACCAAAAAAAGTAGGCGTGTGTATAATCGTATATATACACGAGGGATAGTCGAGAAATTTAGGGAATCCGACAACGTTACTTAGTTTCATAAATGATGCATGTGTTCTGGTATACTGCAATGTGTTAAGGATATGACGTTTTTGTCTGATTGTCAAAATATCAGTCAGTATGTCCAGAGTGCAATTTTAAGGTTTGCTAATGGAGTTGAAAGTGGAATTAACTAGTGAAACTGTTCTCGCTAGAATTTATTATGATTGTTTATGAGGGGGTACTCTTGGAACAAAATTGATGCGGTGACTCTAGTTTGTTAAGGATCAATGTTTCGGTTGTATTCGATCCTTAGAATCACGACTCCGATATTACAGGTTATAAGGCCGTATACACTTTACTTTTTAAATATTCGGTGACTGTTAAATGAATAAACGTACTTTCATCTAAATATATTTATTTACACTGTATACATTTATTTTGGACCTACAACAACTTCTACTAACATAAAACTGCTGTTGAGACTGGAGTTTCTTGTTAAAATATTATTGGTATGCAGCTGTTTAAAGTAAGACTGTGTGTTTTGTGCTGTTGCTTGTTATGATGTTATGAATGAGACTGTATCTTAAGACTGTGTGTCTTGTACTGATGCCGTGTTCATATTGATCTATTATGTACTGTTTTTCATGTATAGTTCTCGTCAAGATATTTTAAAATTACTTCTATATAGGTAATGAGATTTTAATGATTAGCCGAATGGAATCTTTCATTACCAGTAGTAGTAGTAATAGTAAATACAGCAGGGTCGCATTAAGGTGGAATATTCTTAAGCCCGATTTTACAATATTTCATTTACATTTAAAAAACTAATTAGTTTATTAGTTTCCGGGCAAATTAAAAGGGACGGGAAAATATACAAATGTGTATTAAGTAATAATCCCATTAATTGTTTTATGATTATTAAATTCATTATTTGTTAAATATGTTGTTCCCAATGTATTGAGTACAATAACATAATTTGAAACATACTTGAGTAAGTGAAACCTACCAATTTTGTATAATACAAAAGTATTTTTAATAATATATAATATTATTAAAAATGGGGTGTGAAGAACACAATACAAGTTCATATGTATTATTGAATGTATCTTCTCCAAAGACGTAGATACGTATTTCACATTTCTACATGATTGTCAATACGCCCCTGTTGGAGAAGAGACACATTCAACAAACATAACTACCTTGTTATCTGGCAGATATTATTAAGACAGAGCGTGAAGGAATATTCAACGCTGTCTATATAATAATCGCCGTACTAGCCGTGGTGTTCCTTATAGTCGGTAACCACCGTATCTATAAAAAACTGTATTATCGTGTCTTCACTACTTGTCGGCGTAAACCGAATACGTATATAACAACATAATTTGAAACATCCTTGAGTAAGTAAAACCTACCAATTTTGTATAATACAAAAGTATTTTTAATAATATATAATATTATTAAAAATGGGGTGTGAAGAACACAATACAAGTTCATATGTATTATTGAATGTATCTTCTTCAAAGACGTAGATACGTATTTCACATTTCTACATGATTGTCAATACGCCCCTGTTGGAGAAGAGACACATTCAACGAACATAACTACCTTGCTATCTGGCAGATATTATTAAGACAGAGCCTGAAGGAATATTCAACGCTGTCTATATAATAATCGGAGAAGATACATTCAATAATACATATGAACTTGTATTGTGTTCTTCACACCCCATTTTTAATAATATTATATATTATTAAAAATACTTTTGTATTGTTTACCTTTATTATGAATTTGCTCATTAATTTTCTAAATAGTTAATTGAAAAACGCTTGTAGGTATTTGTAAATAAGATTTTAATTACTTGCTCATACGATACTTAAAAAGTATTAAATGTTTTAATGTTCTCTAATACGTATGTCTTCCATTTTACCTATTCATATTTCTTATACTTTCATTTTTGTTTGTTTTGTTCCTTATGTATCTTGTACTTATATTTACAGTATTTGTGTTTTTTTGTTTCCACCGTGATTTATTACTACAGTATACCCGCGGTACAAAAATATATTGATAAATACATTAATTATATTAATGTTAATAAACTGTATTATATTAAAATGATGTATTGTGGAAGATATACTTGTATCATAACTCTCCAAATAAAATGTTCATATATATCATAAACTTCGATGATTAATATTTCCAATATTGATTATTTAAAACAGCACACCTGTTGCTGCTTTACAATTTTTCGGACTATACTCCTGATAGACAAATACTATTTCTAAATGTTTCATGCTCCACAAGTAAACTCACAGCAGGTACTCCTTATAATCCGCTTAGTGTTAATTGCAGTCATTTTACATTATCGTGACGAGAACTATAGGTAAAAATATACCACTACCCTTACACTATTACATATTAACATACGGGGATTGGTTGTACGGTGTATTGTTTGGCGTCATAACGGGAAATTTTTGTGTTATTACTTCGTGGAAATTGCGCCTACAAGCTATAATACCCAAGGTTTAGGATAGTGTCTTAAAAATCTAATCTTAACTAATAACTAATAAGATATCATTACTAATTAAGTTTTGTGTTATAAATCTAAGTATGTAGTTCCGGATCGTCCCTTGTTAAAGCAATACAATTTATTATACAAATCTAGGAAACGAGATATTAATAACGAATATCCAGAACACTTTGTTCACTGTAATCCAAGGTAATAAAACAAGCGGTCAGATGTATAAAACAATAAATACATTTGGAAAAAGATGCCGATTATTAACTAACCCTAGGTAATAAAAACGATTGGTCTAAATTATAATGTAGGTAATAAATAGATTTGTAAATGTAAAGGATATCGCTTTCTTAGAATTTAAAGAACGTTTTATAATTTGAATGTGCTTATAAAAGTATGTTGTTTAAACTTGAAAATGTACGTTAAATATTTTATAAAACTAGAAATGTTTATGTTTGAATTCTATATTCTAGATTTACTTATATTTAGCAAAAAATATATTTAGTTTGACGAAACTTTGTTCTCGTTGGATACCGCGTAATCATTCTACGACTCAAAAAGACGGTAGGGTAAAATAGTGCAAATTAATGCTTAAAAAATTTAATCACGGATCTTCAAAACATGTCTATGACATCATTACAATTGTGGATATATTCTTATGAACCGGTGTTCAGATTTCGCTAAACAAAGTGTATATTTAACAATTAATATTCATAATTTTTACTTTGTATAATTCTGTTTAAGTTTTAGTTTATAGCATAATAGTTATATCTTTTATACTTATTCATATCGTAGATTTATATTCCTTGATTGTTTAGATATTTAAGAATTTAACCTCAATGGTCATAAACATTCATATTCAAAGTTTTATCTCGTTGATTGACGAAGGAAATACTTGTTGAAACCTCATTATCACGATAGAAAATAAATACTAAACTTATAGTTTCAAAAATTTTTATTGTAAATCGACTACAATATTGTTTCGCGATACAATGCCTTCATCAGGTGGATGAAATATTGAATATTTAAACAAGTTGTACAAATTATTGAGAAAAATGGTGATGGAAACATTTTTACAGTCTTAAATTTAGTAAAGTTGTTTAAATCTAATTAGTCATTTAAAGCTAATCCTAAATTATTAATCTATTAATTCCTAAGATTTCTAACAAGTTAAGTTTTTTGCTTTTATCTTGAATATGTAAAATGTTGAAATCTATATTAAATCTATGATTAATTTCTAAACAATAATTTGCGAAAGTTGAATCTGTTTTCTTTTCTTTGTGACTTCTCTTGTGTTCTTTCATCCTAATTTTGAACTTCCTCCCCGTTTGTCCTATGTATACCTTATTACAATCTTCACATATTAACATATATATTTTATCTTTGTTGCTTTTAATAATATTCTGTATAGTATTGTCTGTGTTAAATGATATATGCTCGTTATTAAGTTTTTTAATGAAAGTACCAATTTTTTCCGAAATTTTTCCTAAGTAAGTGATTGAATTGTAGGAATTAGTTACATTGTTTTTTAATTTTGCGAAAACTAAAGAAAGGGTTTTATATTTTTGTTGACTATTCTGGATGTTATTGACAATATTTATAGAGTAATCATTGTTTAATGCTATTTTGTATATTCTGTTTAGTTCGAGGTCGAAATTACTTTTACTCATAGATACGTTAATTAATCTATACACCATTTGAATCATTTTTATGTTATAGGATGAAATGAATTAGCGTGTATTGTGCTGTCTGTATGTGTTGGTTTATGTTATATAGCCAACTCGTGTTTATTTTACTTTATTTATTTCTGTTTCTATTGTAAATGTTATTTTGGGGTTAATAGTGTGGATAGTGTAATGTTTAATTGTCTACCTGAACCATTAGAGCGTTGCTTTAATGGTTAATCGACAATATGTAAATTATGACGTTTAAAAAGATGTCAACAGAGATTGTAAAAAGGTATATTTCAAATGCAAATAGTATATCGGAATGAAACTAATGAATTGATATAAGTTAATATGTAATTAATTTTAGTTAAAACAATGTAATTAAAGAAGAATATTTAGAATTTAAATTTATAAAAGAAACGATTAGCTTTTGTTAATATTGAAAGTTATTAATAAGCAGTTGAAAACAAAAAAAAATTAAATTATTATTTAGGCAACGATAAAAATCCAGTTATAATTTATCAATGATAGCATTGATAACATAGTATTAAAAGAATAGTTTAAAATTTAAATAATTAATGAAGAACTATAAATAAATAAGTCAGTTCCAGATATTCCTACTTAAGAAATTTAATTTTATATTGAAATCAATTAGTACATATTCTCACTTACATCTATGGTTTATGTAATAATACTTAGCATCTATTGTTTAATATTGCCTTAATATATTCTCTTATTTTACACTATGAAAATTTGTTCTTTTGAAAAATGATTTACCAGAATACGAGGGACATCTTCTTTATTTTTACAATCGACCACTAGATGGTACTTTTGACAAATGTAATCACTATATTCTTAAAGTTTGACATTTATCAATGAGAAACCCGCGTTAACTTAGAAATTTAGCCAGTAGTTTGTTGACAGTGACAGTTTTAAATAATGGAGATTACTCGTGAAGGTTTTCGTTGGATTATTTTTTACGATTATAAAAAAGGCCTAACTCGCAAGAATGCATTATATCGCTTCGGTCAACTTTTGGTAATGAAGCGCCATCAGAGAAGACAGTTTAGAATGGCTTTGCAGAATTTTGTCATGGTCGTGCCTCAGTGAGTGATGAATCACGTAAAGGTCTACCAAAAACTGTTGTGATTCCAAAAAACATCGATGCTGTGCGGAAAATGATAGAACACGACTTACAGTGAGGTAGAGGCATCTCTTGGCATATCGCAGACTGCGATTCAAATAAAATATGTTCCAGATGGATTCCACATAACTTGACCGAAGCACAGAAAGCAGCTCGTGTCAATTGGTGTAAAGAGATGCGCAAAAAATTCGACGTAGGAACCGCAAAATCCATATACAACATCGTCACAGGTGACTAAATATGGGTATATGCGTATGAACCGGAAACCAAGCAACAATCTACTGTATGGGTGTTCCAGGACGAGCCGAACTCCACAAAAGTTATTCGTGCAAGGAGCACTTCCAAGAAAATGATCGTTTGTTTCTTCAGCTGTACAGGACACATCGCAACAATTCATTTAGAGAATCGAAAAACTGTTAACGCTGAGTGGTATACAGTAATTTGTTTGCCAATAGACGAAATCAGGAAGAACAACCGAAAACGTCGCATTATTCTTCATCACGACAATGCGAGTTCCTATACAGCACGTCTAGCAGTTTACTATTTGAAGGAGAAAAGACTTGAAAAAATGTTTCATTGTCCATATTCACCTGACTTGTCGCCGAATGATTTCTTTTTGTTTCCAACTGTGAAACAAAAAGTGCGTGGGCAGCGATTTTCAACATCCCCAGGAAGCAGTCGAAGCCTTTGAAAACCATGGTTCTGAGATACAACTTCAGGGTGAAAAATATGTTTTGAGAACTGGTTCGTACGCATGCAAAAGTATATAGACCACAAAGTCGAATATTTTTAAAAACAATATAGTTTGTTCCCAAAAATTTTGTTTTCTTCCCAGATTTTGTAAAAATATAAAAGGTGACCCTCGTATATTATATAAATAAATTTATTTTTTTATATCCTTTTTATAGTATGTATATACATCATCATTATTTTATGTATGTGTCAATTACTGTGAGTATTACATGTTCTTACTTAATTTTGTTTTAATGAAATAAAAATAAAAAAGGAATATTACTTAGTGGAAATTAAGTATTGAGTTAAAATACCATTATAATTGATTCGACACACAGTCTCTTCCTCGGATGGAGTTGTGTTGTAAATTAAACCTAAAGGGTGTTGACAAATTTAAACTTAAATGAATTATTATAATGAAAAAATAATTATACTCAGAAAGCAATACGATTAACTCGGACAACGGTCCGATACCATACAGTTGTCTTTTTCATTCTTAGAAAAGAGGTAAAAAGGTTGAGGGCGTGCGAATAGAGAATAAACACATGTCGTTGCCGTTTTCTTAAGAGAGGTAAGTTGTCGTAACTTTTAGTCTTAAAAAGTTAGTGTATACGTGGACACCGTGTAAAGTTGTTGCGTTATTATATGTGTTAGCTTTACTGTGCCCCAAGTGCGACACTTTGATTAGTGCTTTCACCTTCTGATGATGACAACTTAGTTGTCGAAATACGTATTTTGGATACGATTATTAATTGTGGTAAGTGGTTTCATACCTTTTTGAGTTTTTACTTAACCACAGTCTTCAAAGAAAGACTTTTCGCAAGGATTTTAATGTATTTTTGTTAATAAAATTAAAATTTATAGAGTGGTAAAACACTTGA
Source organism: Melolontha melolontha (assembly GCA_935421215.2). NCBI lineage: Eukaryota > Metazoa > Arthropoda > Insecta > Coleoptera > Scarabaeidae > Melolontha > Melolontha melolontha. Next base: position 56,736,084 of record OW285242.1, read on the forward strand.
GCCACATTGATTATTATTTAAATTTAAACTTACTGAAAAATAAATAACATTAAAAATAGGAAGCTTGCATGTTAGATAATTACGATCGTACACTTTAAGCATTTATTTTAAGCTTCATGGGTTTTTTGACATCAACATTACAATACAGCGATCTTGCGGTGGGTTTATTTTTGTTTCGAAATTACAAAATTGGTATGTGTTAAAAATACTTCATTACATTATAAACTGTAGATAGCTGCAAATATAAAATCATAAAAGTAATATATATAAAATAACTCATTACTTTAATGTGTTTTAATAAATTTTAATATGCGTTTGCTGAAGTTTAAATTAGTTAAATCACATACGCCGATATCTTTTTCCTAAATATTTTCATCCCAAAATCTCTTTGATAATCTCGCAAAATTTCCGTTCCAGGAAAAACCGAGCTTTTAATATTTTCGATTCATAATCTCTTTGATTGATGACGCGACCTCGCTGAACTTGCGTTCTTTCCTATCTGTATCTCATTAATTTTATCAGGATTTTGACGCAAAAGTTCGAATTCAATTCGATTCATTACTTGTTTTGAATAGAAAATGAATGAAATTCATTATCGAAATGGATGTGAAACTCAAAGCCAGAATTTAATGCTTTTCTGCTTTTTAAAGCAATAATTATACTACTCTTCATTTTGGATGTCATCAGGATGGGTTGAATTGTTATTATTTAGTCTTGTTGTTAACAAGGGAACAATTACTTTAAAGTTTTCTTGTTCCTTTAATTTTTGTTAATATAATCATATTTAATAAAATCTTATTACAGGGTAAACTTAATAATTAATACAGTACAGCTTATAAAAAGCAAATATAGAAAAATTATTTATACAAAAGGTATGCAATCACAAAAGCAAGAAAAAGCAAGAAATAAGATTAAACTAGAAATATAATGCCAAAAATAAAAATGAAAAAGAACAATTTTCTCCAGGATGGATCAGGATATAACCGACTACATATATCATTCTAAAATTATGAATCAATAAAAATGCAGGATTTTCCGTCGTTGTGTTATTGACGTATTACGAGGCAAATCGAATATACCAACCTTTGTATCATCGAATATACAAACTCTTGTATATTCGCTGCCAAAACTACGATTAGATTACTATGATTTCGACTTCAATAATTTGACATTACTGAATTGTCAGATTTGTTAGTTATCATCATGGCTCGTTTCGCACTACTTTTTTTTTATTTTCATGATATAATCTACATGTATACTACTCGACACTTGAAAATTCTCGAAACTCGACGTATTGCTTAAAAAAACACTACTCGACCTTTGGTCTCGTGGTGTTTCAGGCAATACGTCTCGTATAATCGAGTATTTTCATGTGTCTTGGTGTATAATATATGATTATTGTAAGCATACATATGCTACTATGGCGTTTTGTGGAGGGCTATCCGCAAGATGCCGCGTTTGCTCACAATTGGCAATAAATGCAATCGTTTGACAACTTCAAAGCAGTATTTAACAATGTTCAATTACAATCTGAACGAGTTTTTGCGCCGTTTCGTAACCGTGAACGAAAAATGGATTCATCACAACACACCAGAGACCAAGAAACAGTCGAGACAGTGAACATGGTGGTGAATCGAAACCAAAGAAAGCCAAGATGAGTCTGTCGGCCAACAAGGTCATGTCGACAGCTTTTTGAGATACGCGTGGTGTTATGCACATCGATTACCTTGAAAAGGCTAAAATAATCACCAGCGCATATTATGTAGAGCTGTTGGATCCATTAGACACTGATTTGAAGCAAAAACGACCACATTTGGCGAGAAAAAAATTCTCTTCCACCAGGACAATTCACCGGCGCACAAATCCGCAGTCGCAATGACAAAATTTTGTCATTGCGACTGCAGCGGCATTGTGTGCCGGTGAATTGTCCTGGTGGAAGGGGACTTTTTTCCAATTTTTGCAATTGCATGAATTATATTTTACGAATTGCTCCCTCATCCGGCATATTCTCCAGATTTAGGCCCCTGTGACTATTTCCTGTCTCCAAATATGAAGAAATGGCTCGGCGGTAAGAGATTTGGGTCGAATGTAGAGGTCATCGATGAAACAAATGCCTATTTTGAGAGCCACGAGAAATCGTGTTATTTTGAGGGCAACGGAGAAACGTTGGATCAAGTGTATCGAGCTGATAGAAGATTATGTTGAAAATTAAAATATTTCTTTGCAAATAGAGTGTACTTTACCTCAATTTTCAGGAACTTATTGAACCGCTTTCGTAATAGGACAAAATTGCAAAATCAAATGCACATGAACAATGATAATCACGGATTGGCATTCAGGGGTACATTCCAGGAGCGGACTTAAATGAATAATGTAAATAGTATACATAGTAACAACAGTAACACAATAATACGTGACAAACTGTACATTATAACGAGCCATCGAAAAAATTCATTATTGGAGTAGACTGTGAAATTGGGTTGGTACTTTAGCCACTTCCACATAATGACACATTACTTGATGCTTGACAGTTTCATTTGGTTTCATTGTAAGAAAAGGTTATGGCATTGAAACAAAAAGAAAACAAATAATTTATTTAATATCGAAATCATAATCAAAATTTACATATAGCTACAGAAGTTATTGAAAGTGTTGTCCATTTACATCTAAACACAAACCATGTTGAATACCATTTTTTAAATAAATTTAATTTTCTTAATAAGAGTTTTGAAAAATTTGACACAAAGTTATAGTTTCAATGTCAAATAATAAATGTCATTATGTGGAAGTGGCTAAAGTACCAACCCAATTTCACAGTCTACTCCAATTATGAATTTTCTCGTAGGCTCGTTATATCTAATGTTGTTATGTGCATATTACACGAATTTATCCAACACGGGTTTGTAAACGCTACGCAGCTGCCTTCCCCTCCCCGCCGTCAATAAGTATTTTTACAAGTCACGATATGTATCTATAAAAGTAGTTGCATCTGTTGCGCCGCAAGTATTTTAGTTAAATCGTATGTGCCGTTTGTAGCAGGCCGATCTATTATTAAGTTTTACCCAAGTACCAACCCAATTTCACAGTCTACTCCAATTATGAATTTTCTCGTAGGCTCGTTATATCTAATGTTGTTATGTGCATATTACACGAATTTATCCAACACGGGTTTGTAAACGCTACGCAGCTGCCTTCCCCTCCCCGCCGTCAATAAGTATTTTTACAAGTTACGATATGTATCTATAAAAGTAGTTGCATCTGTTGCGCCGCAAGTATTTTAGTTAAATCGTATGTGCCGTTTGTAGCAGGCCGATCTATTATTAAGTTTTAGTTCAAGCAACTAATAACTACTATTACGTAAATATGTCTCGTCCACATTCGTTGCGAGATACTGTTGAAAGTTGAATGAAAGATTTGCCTGCTCTAAAATTCGACTGTATTCAACTTCGATGCAAAATTTGCAATGTAATGCCGTCGTGGCGAGTGAAAACCCGCTTAATAAAACATGCGTCATCGGATACACATAAAGTACGCATTGGTGGTCATTTCTTATATAAAAGAAATTTTCAATTTTTTTTAAAATTTAATGCGTTTTTTTAAGAAAATATCTCAAAGTCCTGAGGTGCAAATTTTAAATCAAATTCAGAATCAACATGACAAAAGGCTTAAAATACATATTGGTGTATATAATCTTTCAAGTTAATTTTATATTTTTTTTCAATAATTAAAAATGTAAATCATCCCTCCTTTTTCTTTAATCCCCAGCTACTTAACTGAATCTAACTTAATTCCCTTCTCAAGTTAAGATTTCATTCAATACACTACCATTTAACGTTTTGACATTTTATTGTATTCTTCAGGAAAAAAAAATTATACAGCGTGATAAAAAAATTGGAGCTTTATTTTTAATTGAAAATAGACACAAAATAATGACAAATGAAAAAAAAAGTGTTATAAAAGTTAACAGAGATATTTACACTTACAGTTATATTCTGTCCCTGTTCACTTCTGCAAATGGCTGCTGCAATAGGAATTAAATGCGGATTTCATGGAAAATATTCTTACCACAATGTGACGCAGTTTACACGTAATGAAGTGAACGAAAACTTTCGATATATTCACCTGTGGGGTAAGGAAAACCCACATGCTTTTCGCCGAACCCAATTTACCAGAACTTTTAGAAGATGTGCTTTTAAACATGCGTTAACACATGTGGTTCTTGCATAATGGTGCTGCACCTCATAACAGTTACGAAGAGCGTGAGCATTAATAATACGTTTGGTGACCGATGTGGGCCTATTACATGGCCACCTAGATTACTCGACTTGAACCCGACGGACTTTTATGTACAATAACAATAATGAAATTGAAAACATTCGATTACAGGTAACCCCCGTAAAACACGGTTGTTAGGTTCCTAAAAAATACCGTGTTGTACGAAGCAAAGATCTAATACAGAAAACTGTTTCAAAATTTAAAGCAATTAAACTTATTTAATTTTTCAACTAAAAGAAATTTTTATTTATTATAGCAATAATTATTAAAAAGTTGTTCATAGGTATTATATAATGTCCTCTTCATCACTACTTGGTTATCACTCAAGGGCGTTTTCTTTTTGACGAAATATTCTCATATCTTCGTTCAACAGCATCTTTAGTTTCATTATCTATTTTTTGCAAAAAAAAAAACTGTTATTTTAGGTTGCTTGCTTTTAGCTAAAAGATCTTTGTAAATTTTGCTTTATTCGCAAATGCTTAGCTATTTTGTGCAAAAAAACTGTTATTTTAGGTTGTTTGTTTTTAGCTAAGAGATCTTTGCAAATTTTGCTTTATTCGCAAATGCTTAGCTATTTTTGCAAAAAAAACCTGTTATTTTAGGTTGTTTGCTTTTATCTAAGAGATCTTTGTAAATTTTGCTTTACTGAGCTAAGTCCTATTTTAAATATTGTGCTTCTTTCAATGGAAGGATCTTCATTTAGAAAATATAACTCCAATTGTTCGGCTAAGTCAAAGCCTTTCTTTATGCTTTTTAGAGTAAAATCTTGAACTTTATTGTTTTCATTGGTACTCTTATCCTCTGAATTAGTTTGGTTTATTCCAGATGCTATTTTCTACAAACTTTCTACACAATTCTCTTCTTTCACCGGTAATTCTTGAACATCTTCGACAGTCATGTCATCAAAACCTTTTCCTCCTAGAGACCCAGCAAGTTCTACTATTGCATCTATTCTTTTTCCTGCTGTACCAATTAAATTATTACTTTGAATTGCTTCTGACTATAACTTTTTTGAGCAAGCATTCAACATTGACGGTTTTAATTCTTTGATGGATGAAGTTATGAGGTTTATACAATCCAAAATTGTAAAATGTTTACACGCCTGCATGATTTCTATAGATTCATTTTCAATTTTATTCAAAATCCATCGCACAGGCATCCGGATGTAGTAAGATTTAAATGTATCTATAATTCTTTGATCTAACGGTTGAAGTAATGAAGTTATATACGGGGGTAGAAATATTATCTCGATATTTGGGTCATTAAAATCTTTCGGATAGCGTAGTGAATTATCCAATATCAGTAGAATTTTAAAATCTTTTCTTTTGTTACAGTAGTTTTCTACGCTTGGAACAAAACAATTTAGAAACCATTTTTTTAAATAAATCGGTGGTAACCAAAGTTCTCTTATTTGAAGTCCAATATATCATTAAAAGCGCTCTTATTAAGATTTTTCATTGCACGAGGGCATTGGAGGGATTTATAAACTAGCATGGGCTTAAACACGTGATCATCGGAGGCGTTACTGCACATAATTAATGTTACTCTGTCTTTTGCTACCTACCTTAAAACTTGTATAATTTATTTCATTTTTTGAAATAAACGTTCTTTTGGGCATTTTTCCCACCAAACACCTGTCTCATTGGCATTAAAAACCTGATGAGGTGTATATCCACCCTGTTCAATAATTTTTTTCAACTCTTTTAGATAAGTTTTAGCAGCTTAACTATCAGCCGATGCGCTCTCTCCTTGTATTCTCATGTTTTGTAATGAAACGCGTTTTCTAAAACGGTCGAACCACCCTTTACTGGCAACAAAATTGGGGTTGGTACCAGATTCTTCATTTTCTTTAAAAAAGTTGTAGATTTTTAAGGCTTTATGTTTAATAACATTGGTGTTCAGTCTTCAATCCAAATACTAAGTCTTTTCCATTTTTAAAAGCAACATATGATACCTTTTCCCCTTTTTAAGACGATCCAAAATGTGAATTTTTGTTCTAGTGAGATGAAATGTCTTTTAAGAGGAGCTTTTTTATTTATGGTAAGCATTGTTCAGGACTACAAAAAAGTAATATTTAACGTTTCTTTAAAAAATGTTTCAATAACACTGGATACTCAATTTCTTTTTCTATTATATATTAAATAAAAATGATTAGTCTTTTAATACCCCAGCACAAATAAATGTAAAACGCTAATATCATTAAGTCTGTATACGTACGCAAATCTGAAACGTCTGAAACGATCGAATGAAAAATATCTCATCGCGGAACAACAAGGGATTTCCCTATTTCTGAAACCGTGTCGTAAGAATGCCGTGTTATATGGAGATTTCCCCTAAATCTCGAGCCGTGTTGGAGCGAAATTGTGTTGTGGGGATGCCGTGTTATACGGGTGTTACCTGTATTGACCATACTTCTTCAAGATGCTGCAGACACAATAAGCAGGCAAGATATCCGAGCGTGTTATAACTCGTGGCGAGTATAAGCTTGTATTCAAGCAGGAGGCGGTAACTTCGAACATTTGTTCTAGGAGGAGTTCCTGTGTTGTTCGAATAAGTGTGAATATCTCTCTTATTTTACATCGCAATTTTTTTTTCATTTGTCATTATTTTGTGTGTATTCCTTCCAGTTAAAATATAGCTCCAATTTTTTATCGCCCTGTATAGGAGGGGGGGGGGGTAGATGATTTCCGTAAGGGTAAAATTTTAAATAATAATATAGTCATTTATATAAGCTATGTGGTACTTACAATTCAAAGGCTTCATTTTTACAATTTAATCTGTTATGAACTACGATTCTAATACAGTAGAGAGTACATTAACATATTGCTATGAATAGTGGGTTGATAAATTATTACACCACCATCCACAACTAGTTTTCCCAACTAGGTTTTCTCAGCCAGTGAATTTTCAACTCTGAGACCTCTAACTTCTCGGGTTCCACATAGGAAAGGCTTGTCTAAAATATGAGTTGAGCGCCAGTACACTTGTACACAAAAATTTTATTTATCTATTTTATATAAGTTAAATTTGAACTATACTCTCTTTAAGTCTCTTTTAAATATATTCTTTTATGTAGGTATAAATTAATTAGAAATATTGGAATGAGTAAATAAAGCAAACACAGGTTAAAAATTAAAATAAATATTTTATATATATACATACAAAAATAAAAAAAAAATAAAAAAATATATCTTTACAAAGTATAAAGATTCTGTATCATATAACAAAGATACTGAAGGTAAAAACATTCATTGACAATTGACCGCTAAATGAATGGAAAACATCCTCCTTAATGACTCCGAACAAAACTTATCTAAAAATAATCAAGCTTTACATTAAATTCTCTCCAGAAAACCACACTGTATATTCAGATTCTGAACCGCGAACAAAAACTACGCATGTACCTTGACATGCACAAAAACCCTGACTCCAACCGGACAAACTTTTCATTTATAATTTTAACAAAGAATTTTTAATAGGTACTAAACTGTATTATCTATATTCCTAATAATTAAATCTCTTAACTACATGTTTTAATACAATAGAATTACAATTCTGATAATTATGACGTTATAAAATTTTAATTATACTTACAAGATTAATGGAGACTCTCACGAAAAAGGTGCTTAATCAAATTAAACATCAATAGAATGAGAATTTAATTCTAAAAAATCGCGAATTTAATATCTAAATAACATCAACTAGAAATCACTTTCAAACAATGAAACCCGAAATAATTAAATATATATAAAATATATAACACGAAGCAAGCAGCCTTTCCGTTCAATAGATAGAATTCGTCTCCCAGATTGACCTCGACTTTCACATTAAAGCGACACCTGATAAACAGTTTTTCCCACTAGCAAAATGTATCATATACATTTATTATACAGTCATGTCACAAAATATTTTATTTTAAATATTTAATTTTTTTTAAAAAAATCCATAGCAATATGTACTCTCTAATTCTAGTAATGTAATTATGATTCCTTATCTTATGATTTTATTGTAGTTAAATAAATAAACTCTCAAATACAAATTAATTTGGAAGAATTTCTATTAAACATATTGCGAAATTTCTGAGATTAAATTTGTAAATAATAATTACACATTTTTTATAATATAAAAGAGAGGGCTTTATTGAATGGATATTCAATAAACACTTGCAGTTCCTTTGTTATTTCTTTAATTAGAGTTTGAAGGAATGCCATGAAAAATTTATTAATTAAGCTGGAATCTCAGTCAGTAATTGGGGACAATGTTAAAGAACGCACCTGTATATCCCAACCGTCTGCAGATTAAATAACGGAATGCTGTGTTGTAGTAGTTGAATCTTTTTTTTCAATTTTTTGTTAGAATAATTTTCAAAACTTGGCGTTGTACGCCTCTAATTTGATATTCAAATCGGGCGCACTCTTTGTCCAGAACTATTCGAATTATTTTGCATACATAATCGTACTATTGCATTCATCTCAAGCTAAAAACAATAAAACAGTAGCGAATTCAATTTTATGATATAAAATGGAAGTGTATTTAATTGTTATTCGATCTGATTTTGTTGTTATTAATCTCAGAAGAATTATGTGATTTGACTTTCCTTTTACCTAATTAAATTATTCTAAATAAGAACCAATGAGTATTAAATCTCACTTTACATGCAAATGTCGCCTAATGGGTTGCGTTAATTTCTACATTTCGACAAACTAAGTTTGTACCAGTATGCAGATATGCCGCATGTCGCGACGCCACCTTCCTGATTGTTAGGATAATGAAAAATTCGTGAAAAGTCACATCTATTCCGGAATGTGTGGATGCATTTTGTTCTTATTGGAGGTTGTCAACACACAGTATCCTAGACAGATATGACTTTTCACTTCTATACTTCGTGTATATATAGTTAGTATAATGAATTTACTGTAAAGGAGAACCAATGAGCATTAAATTTCACTTTAAATACAAATGTTGACACACATTTTGGGATATTACTTTTCACGAATTCTTCATTTTCCTTTTATCTTCTATTATGTCTTGCAAAATGAAAAAAAAAATTGTTTATGAAAAGAATTTCTTCATTCTTCTTTTTAAAGACAATAAAAGATGACCTGACTAAATTATCAACTTTTATGGTCGTTTATCTGGAAATGGAAAGAAATGAAAATGTGTACTTTAGGCATATATTTGTGCTGCAAAGCATCTCCCTGAAGTAACGAGAGATTTTTACACTCCGCTGGTATAAAGAATTTTTTTAATCTCGTTTTGAATTGTTTTGAATTATTCAGAAATAAATCAATTTCAAGAACGTTAAAAAATTCGTAAAACACTTCGGGGCACTTTATTTATATTTTCAAGAGAAAGCCATTTTTTGTATCATTGTACTGATCATAAACGATACCTTTCCGACCTACCAACTCTCAAATCAGGTTAATACAATCTGAAACTTTCATTTCGATTTTATTACGTACATTTTTATTCTAATTATTGCTTAAGCACTAATTTTATTTATTATTAAATAATATGTTCTGTAAGTCCAAATTGTACCGACCGCATATCAATTGACATTAATTTATAGCCGCGTTTAATTTACTAGTTCGAAGGTTGCCTAAATCACAGCGTGTGGCATATCATTTTAAAGAATTTCTTAGGAAATCTCTTAGTGTTATTAATCATTGTCGTCATAACACTTTTCCTCGTGTCTTTAGTTAGATATTAATTTAGTAGGGTAAGTTTTTTGAGAAATGATTGGTTTTCTCTAACTCAATCATAAAAACAACCTCACCTTTTCTAGTAATGTTTTTAAGAATAAGCTCTCTTAGTCTCCGGCCTTCATCGAGAAGAACTGCCTCGCGCTCTGTGAAGCAGTTCTAAGTGGAGAAGAGAATTACTGTGCCTTCACATAGGATGCCATTTGTTTGGCGTGTACCTGGAGTTGCCATGCCAAGTATCGTGCTAGGGCTTGCGTTGTAGATCCGATAGAACTTACTATTTGGCCTGAGCGGTATATCGGTCTTGTGTATTTTTGGTAGTCCGTAGAGTTTCGGACACCGGGACGATTTTTCTCTGGGAATGATCCGTTTCTTTGTCTCTTCACTCAGTGTTGTCGCGTTTATTTTAGTTTTCGTGGTCTTTTCTAGATACGTAGTCGGGTCCGTATTGATTGTTTTATATGAGGGGTCGTCTAAAAGTGCAATAATTTTTCTGTCGTAGTCGATTTTGTCTAAAACGACGGTGGCATTTCCCTTGTCAGCGGGTAGAACGATGATGTTATTGTCTTTTTGAATATCTTTTAGAGGTAGATATTCTTCCCTTGTTATATTGCTCTGGGGTGGTTTGGCCTTTCTAATAATAGAAGCTACTTGGCACAGCACCTCCAGGTACACGCCGAACAAATGGCATCCTATGTGAAGAATGCGGACCACTTCATAGAGTTAATAAAAGACGTATGCATACAACCAACGGATCTGCTAGTCAGTTTCGACGTAACATCGTTATTCACGCAAGTGTCGATCGCAGAAACTAATTTCCATATTAGAAAATAAATACCAAGTACCAAAGGACACGATTAATCTGATAGAACACTGCCTGGCAAACACTTATTTCACCTACAATAGCCAAAAATACCGACAAGTGGAGGGCGCACCGATGGGATCTCCTCTGTCACCGATTGTTGCCAACATATTCACGGAGAACTTCGAAACAAAGGCATTAAACAACTGCGCAGACAAGCCCAATCTGTGGCTACGTTATGTCGACGATACATTCGTCATTTGGACACATGGCAGAGAGAAGCTGGATATTTTTCTACACCACTTGAATGCCGAACATCCAAACATACGTTTCACAATGGAGGTAGAAGAACAAGGGAAACTCCCTTTCCTTGACGTGTTGGTAATCAAGAAAGAGAACGGACTACTGGGGCACACGGTATATCGAAAACCTACACACACAAATAGATATTTAAAAGCACAATCACACCATCACCCGGCACAACTAAATTCCGTTGTAAAAACATTAGTTTTGCGATCTGAGAGACTAACAGACAAGGAACACATACACAAAGAAAGAAGGAACATAAGAAACGCCCTCATCACGAACGGCTATTCATCAAAAACAATAAATAAAGCCAGAATTAACGTCAACAGAAAAACAGAAAAACAAGAGTTCGCGTCCAGAGTTTCCTTCCATATATAAAGGGAACTACAGACAAAATCAGTAGATTATGAAGAAGACACAACATTGTCACCGTTTTCACAACACACAGAAAAATAGCCGAAGAAATAGGTAATGCGAAAGACAGAATTCCTCTAGAAGATCAGGGCGTTTACGAAATACCATGTTCAGTGTGTGATCAATGATCAATCATATGTGGGGCAGACAAACAGGTGAGTTAGCGTGAGAAGAGAAGAACACCGAAATGCGGTCGTCAAGAAAGAAGTAACGTCATCGTTAGCACAACATAAACTTCTTACAGGGCACTCTATCGACTTCGAAAACACGAAGATCCTAGCCAAAAGTGAAAACCTAACGACGAGAATTACAAGAGAAGCGATAGAAATAGAAAAGCGCCCTAAGTGCTTAAATAAACGTGACGACAGCCAGCGCTTGCCGAATACATGGAAACCGCTCCTAGTTCACCGACAGATAAAAACACAACCAAATCCCGACAGATCGCAACCCCTACACAGACACACGGACCGACCAGGAAACTTACAGGCACTCGGACCAATTACAAGAAGCCGCGCACGCATGATGTCAATAGTGGGGCGCCCCCTCTCGACACAGCAGGATATAACAAGAGGTAGTGCTAGGCGCACATTAGACGATCTCCAGCTCTAACCAGCGACAGACCGACTAGCTCCTGAAGATGACGAGTGCGATCTCGTTGAAACGTAGAGTAAATAGTCCTTTTCAGGACAAAACTCACACGCGGTCAAGAACCCGAGAAACTGCACCTTCATATATATATATATATATATAGTAAACTTAATAAGTCGGCGATTAAAGGTGTGGTATATTACTTCAAAGTATATATATTTAAAACAACCCTACATGTTTCGGCAATGATGCCTTTGCCAAGGATATAAAAATATAAATCTATATTTATATTTATTTATTTATTTTTAAATTTATATTTTTTATATCCTTGACAAAGGCATCATTGCCGAAACATGTAGGGTTGTTTTAAATATATATACTTTGAAGTAATAAACCAGACCTTTAATCGCCGACTTATTAAGTTTACCATATCATACCAAAGTCACGAAAATATTATATTTATATATATATATATATATATATATATATATATATATATATATATATATATTATAGTGATTCTTATATGGTAAACAAGTAAAGGTAGAACAGGTAAAATTATACAAATGCTTAATTAATTTACATATATTGATAATTTAATTTCATTTCCGAAATAATTCACAGTGGGTATAACAAATGTAATTGAACATATAAAATTTAATTTCATCTAAATGTTTAATTTAACTAAATTCATGGATTAAGTAAATATTGAGTAAATTATAAAGAATAGCTGTATTAGAAATGTAAAAAAGAAGTAATGTATTGGAAACAAATATGAAAGATTAGGTTGTGTTTAATAATTTAAGACATAATAGAATTTCAAAATGTAGAAATCGAAGAAAATTCACCTATATTATAAATTAGGCTGTGAGAATTCCACACTGGCAGTTGATATGGTTAAAAAAATAAGAAGATAATTTTTTTAGTAACATCAAGTAATTTAATTATTCATTCACGATTTAAAAGTCTTAAACATTCTTTATCATAAAAAACAGAAGGGAAGAGACAATATCCATGACAACTTCACATATATAAATATGAAATTAATATACTGTCATTTATAATTCAAAATTCTTTGAAAAAGGCAGTAATTTCCGAAACATGTAAGAGATTATTTTAAATATATACATATTAAAGCAAAATAGACCTTAAATCGCCGAATATCTAAATCTACTATAATATACAAAGGTCAAGAAATAATTATATATATATATAGTGTTTATTATTTTTTGTAAATGGGATTTAAGTAAAACACTTATACTAATTTCCAGTATATATTACACTTTATTATAAATTAATAAATAGATGACATGTTTCGCTACGATGTAGCTTCTTCGGATCTTATATTACTCAGTAGTAATATAAGATACGAAGAAGCTACATCGTAGCGAAACATGTCATCTATTTATTAATATATAATAAAGTGTAATATATACTGGAAATTAGTATAAGTGTTTTACTTAAATCCCATTTACATATAATGGATTTCCAGCAAGTATCGGCCGATTCAATTAAATTTATTATTTTTAGTATATATATATATATATATATATATATATATATATATATGTATATATATATATATATATATATGTTTTCTTTTAGGTTTCCGCTGGTAGTAGTATGTGTTTTAACTGAATTCCGGGTTTTCTTCCGCAAGTCCACTTGTTTGGTCTTCGTAAAGACCGGTGCTGATTTCTGAACGACGTTTCGGCAAAATCGCATTTGCCATCTTCAGGTCTGCGTAACTGTCTGCTTTTGCTTCTGGTTACTCGTAAAAACTGTACAAATTTAATTAAAGTTTTAATTTTATTGTCCAGTACGTCACTTTTATTATATAGGGAAATATAGGGATAATTAATAAATGAGTTTTTAATTGACAGACCGCTTGCCCGCTTTTAATTTATTTTATTCAATATATTACGGTCGATAATTTCGTTTAAATTAATTATATATATATATATATATATATATATATATAATACTTTCGGGACCTTGGTATGATATAGTAAATTCAATCAGTCGGCGATTAAAGGTCTGGTTTACTTCAAAGTATATATATTTAAAACAACCCTAAATGTTTCGGCAATGATGCCTTTATCAAGGATATAAAATATAAATGACAGAATACAAATGTCAAATAATTGAGTTGCTATGGTTTAAATTATTCAAAGATACATTCCAATTGCATAATAATAAATCATGCCTTAGTATTCCAAAAACAGATAGCAAGGTGTGAACATATGTGTTATTCGCTGCTAGCAGCTTGTGTCTCTTTCTGGGTATGAACTTGTGTGTTGGTTGCTGCTGGCAGCTTGCGTCTCTCTCTGGGTGTGTGGGTTTGTGTTTGTGTGAGCGTGTAAGTGTTGGGTTTTGTATGTTGGTGCGCTCGTGCGTGTGTTTAGTGACCGGTCGCGTAAATTTAGAGAGATCGGATAACCAGCCGTTGCGCGGGGCCGCCAACCCTTTCCCGGCAACTTCTTTACTTTTCCGTGCAGTACTTCGACGGCCCGACCCCCGCCCCATCGCAATGCACACACCACTAGGACCGGTCCTGGGCGGCAACCTGGCTAGGCTGCCGTTAACAGCACACACACGTTCGACGTGTGTGCAGTGCCCCCGCCTTGGCGGAATACGTTAAGATGGCACAAAGTGTGACCGTCGTCGACCGAAGTAGCCGCTAAGAGTGTTCCCTCGGTTGGCGATGAGCAAGCCCGTGCAGGGTGCGCTTCGCTGGTCTGCGCCTTGCCTCGATGGGTCGGGGGTCGGGCCGTCGAAGTACTGCACGGAAAAGTAAAGAAGTTGCCGGGAAAGGGTTGGCGGACCTGCGCAACGGCTGGTTATCCGATCTCTCTAAATTTACGCGATCGGTCACTAAACACACGCACGAGCGCGCCAACATACAAAACCCTACACTTACACGCTCACACAAACACAAAACCACACACCCAGAGAGAGAGACGCAAGCTGCCAGCAGCAACCAACACACAAGTTCATACCCAGAAAGAGACACAAGCTGCTAGCAGCGAACAACACATATGTTCACGCCTTGCTATCTGTTTTTGGAATACTAAGACATGATTTATTATTATGCAATTGGAATGTATCTTTGAATAATTTAAACCATAGCAACTCAATTATTTGACATTTGTATTCTATCATTTATATTTTATATCCTTGATAAAGGCATCATTGCCGAAACATGTATGGTTGTTTTAAATATATATACTTTGAAGTAAACCAGACCTTTAATCGCCGACTGATTGAATTTACCATATATATAGATAATTATTTCTTGACCTTTGTATGTTATAGTAGATTAAGACCGTATTGTATTAGTGAATAATTAATTAAAACGTGTAAGCTGTCTGTCAAATAAAATCTCATTTATTTCTCTCTCTATATTTCGCAAGGTTACTTCTTCAGGAGATGGGATATAAAGTTATAAATTAGCAGTGACGTAACTAAACAAGTTCAAATGGATTACCATATACTAAAACATTAAGTTGACTGGAATTGGTATGTATATATGTTTTTAAAAGGTTGACGTGAAACCAACAATAAATAATGTGTAAGGGTATACGCACTTGTTTCTAAACTTTTATAAATAACTTATGAATTAACTTTTCGATTAATACAGAATTTTTTATTAGGGTTAACTTTTTATTTTCCTTCTTTCAGATATACTTTTCCGGAGAGAACTCCAACAACTGCCTACAATGGTTGATTATTAATAATTGGTAAGTCGCTTTGGGAGTTATTTTCCCTCCCCTGTGGGCTTCATAATTTATAATTTGTGTACATTATCGAATAATATCGGATTATCGTAATATCGGATGCTTTTGTGAAATATTTATTCAAATTGGAGTCATATTGATCGCTTACGTTTAATGCAGTACATATTTACTTAATGAGCAACTAAACATATGTTTCAATTAGTATGCTAACATTAAATAAATTATAAAGGCTTCGAGATAGCCAAACAAAATAATTCGCAATAAAAACTACAATCTTTCCTGCATAATGTTTTTAATTGTTGCATTTATTTAAAATAAATTGTTAAATAGCGGTTTTAAAAGGTGATTTAAACTTAATATGTCCTAACTTAATGCACATTATTTGAATTTTCAAAATGGAATACATAATAAAATGCCTAAATTGGTTGTAGTATACTTTGAGAATTGACACCTTAAATTGCAAATTTAATAAAATTAATAACAGCCTAAAAATTTGTAGTAGAAGACTTATTTAATAATAATAATTGAGAGTTTCTGAACAAATTTGTTCTCGGCGTCAGTAATACAAATATTGAAATATATCTAGATGACCGGTAAGGAACATTAAAGTCCAGTAATAGTTGGTTTTATTTTATTTCTTTTGATCTGACCCGTACAGATTATTATATTATATTATATAGTATTATAAGAGTATTAAGAATGCCATGAACGAAATAATAATACCTACTAAAAGATCCTAGCACTTTGCGAACTTCACATATGTTCAACAAGCAAATCCGAGTAAAGTGGAAATGATGAATTTGCAACTTTGAAAGCAACACGTTGATATAGATGCAAATTTTGTGCACGAAAAAGTAAATACATCAACAATTCGTATGTATTTACATTGTTATGCGCGAATAACACTTCAGTACAGTCTATTTATTAATTGGATTCATTATCGATATCCCGTTCCTGGTTTCGGCATAAATTAACTCCGAGCTAACAAATGACATTGTGAGAGTACGATGAAAAGCAATTTCTAGAAATCTCTACCATCCACTTCGATTTTCGTTTGTTCACTCCGGTAATTATTATTGGAGGGATTTAGCGTTGGAATATTGTTATGAAGGTATTTAATTCTATATATATGTATAATGGATTTCCTTTTAAAGATTTACCAGAGGAATATTTTAATTACTACCAGCAAACTGGATGAAGTCTATGGAAAAACTTTTAAGTTGTTCTTGTGTAATTAGATGAAACAGTTGCTAAATAACTATTAACAATTCTGATTTTAACCCGAATTGTTATAAGTTTAGTTATGTAATAGAGAAAATACCGTGTTTCTTTGCAAACGTTGCGCACTTCGAAAATAATACTTGTTCTCATGGAACACAGATGCAAGACAGTACGAATTTAATAGTAATACGGTTATTACGTCTGCACACACAAAAATAAATTCTTGTCTTAGGTAACACAGCATTTTTAAATGCAACATTTTTAATTGGTTTATGTAAGTTGTATTTTTAGTAGTGTTAGACGTGTTACAGCTTCTGAGACTTCTGTTACGAGGCAGCGTTCTTATGATTGCGGGATGGGGGAAAAGGAGAGAAAAGAAAAATACAAAATTACTTTTATTTTTCAATTTACGAGAATTCACCTGCAATCCTAATACATTTTTCAGATCTTCAATTAGCTTGTGTATGCCTTCTTAAAAAATGTTTTATCTTTGTCTAAAAAATACGCCGAAACTGCGTCGTTTACTTCTTAATCGCTTGTAAATTTCTTCCCCCGCATTTTTTTTCATTTTTGGGAACAGGTAAAAATCACTCGAAGCGAGGTCTGGACTATAGTGTGGGTGATTCAAAATATCGAAGCCGACTTTATGCAGGGTACCCAGCACAACACTCTTGTGGACGGGAGCATTGTCGTGCAGGTGCAAGATAATTTTTCCCTTCTTTTTTCAATAATATCTTCCTTTAACCCGATCCAGGATTGAAGTGTAGTATTCTGCAGTTATGTAAACGCCTTTATCATTGTAATCTATTAACAAAATTCTGTAACGGCTGAAATCGCCCCTTGTTCATTTTTAGTCGTTATTCAATAATTTTTGAACGGACCTGTATATCATAGATTTTTGCTTATAAATCGTAATTTCGATTTTTAAAAATTTTTATAATGCTTTTCTTTTGCGGATATTTGTCCTTTTGATAGTTTAAATTAGAAATTTCATCATAGTAATTTTCTAAGTTGATTTAAATTCAATTACAGATTTCGATATATTTTACGCTGATGTAGGCAACCTTGTTTGCATATAGTTTGGATCGAGTATCGTTCATATGTTAGATGGAATTCGCAATAAATATGATAGAGTTGGTATAGTGTAAACAGTTAGTTGGTAATTGAGTTAATTTGTACCAGTTTTAATGAGAATATTTATCTTAAAATTTATTAGAATATTTTCCAGTTTTGTCTGAAGTAAATTCAGTTAGAATTGTCCTTAGTATTTTCATTTAAGATTTTCTTGGGTATTGAAACGTCAGAGTCATCTCGTGTTTATTATTTTAGACTAGAGTCGTTGTTAAATAATCCTTCATTAAGTACGTAATTAATTAATATTTTTATCAGTTAAGTTCCGAATTTTATTGTTTTCATTTTGATGAAGCGAAATAATTTTCTAAATATATATTTAATCATTCATTTCTTCTCTACAGTAACTCTACAGTAACGAAATTAGTGACCACGCGGAGCACGTGTTAAGAGGTTATCCCTATATTAATTAAGTGAGTTCTTTTTTTCACGATGTCCATGTGTTTAATTAATTTTATTTCGTTACATTCGTTTTTTCATTCTGAAATTTGAAAGGTTTTTCGTACATGGTCGTTTTCTAGTACTTGGTCGCTTCCTAGTACATGGCCGTTTACCAGTTCGTGGTACTTTTGTAAGCACGTGGTAATTGTGCAACTCGAGGTATTTGTGCAAGTTGAGGCTACTATTCAACCACGTGGTATGTTTTCAAGCACGAGGCTTGGAATGGTTGAGCACGTGGTGTTCCTTTGCACCCAGCAGCGTTAGTTTATTAGTATTGTGATCGTTTTCCAAGATGTGATTATATAATCGAAATCATAAGGTACTGATCCGTTATACAACTTACTAGGTATGAACTGTGTATATATTTTTCTCGGGACACAGACAGTCCAAAAGTAACTTTATCCGACAGAATCGTTAGTGTCTATTAGTAAATTAGAGTCATTCATTTTTTATACATATTTCATTTAGTAAAATTTAAGTAATCGATACCTCTAATTTTGCGTATACATAATAATAATTATGTTTTGTTAATCATTATTCGGTATCTTACAAAAACTTTCTTAAAGCTTAAGAGTTAATTATAACTTTGTAAATGATTAAGACCAACGTAGTGTCAACTTTACTATCATAATTTCGTTGTTTCATTTTTTTTTATTATGATCTTAAACTGCAGATTGATGTTTTTTTCTGTTATTCAATAAAGTAATTAGTATACTGAATGTACAAAAATATCGATGTAAGATTTATCGAAAGATCTTTAGATAAATTAACACCAAGTTATTATTTAGACTAATCACACCATTTATATATTTATGGCCTAATGATCTATACACTGGGATTTTTGTGCTTATGTTATATCAATTTATTTAATTTTTCTAAGTTCATTAATATATTTTACTGTTATTTCAATTTAAAGTCAGTTGTTATGCATATTAAATGTGTTTTTGTATTCATTTTGTTATAGTACACAAAATTACTATACTGGGTGAACCATTTATTCGGGGTCGCTTATTTACTTTAATTCATATTTTTTTGTATTCATTAAACAGGTTGGTTAATGATATTGTTGAATTATATTTCATTATTTTATTGTGGCTTGTAAGCTTTACTGAGATTTTTGCACCATTTTGTTCGGTGAATTAAATTTACTACAGCGTTCTTCACTTATATGCTTATTGAGTTTTTTCTTGTTTGGTTTTCTTGTTCTTAATAAACTATTTCTTGGTATTGTTATATTACTTGGTGTTTTATTATTATGGTAACAATTGTCCACGTATTTATCTGCGATTTAGTTAACTTACTGTCGGTGGTTTCTGTGTTCACTGTACCGGCTCGAGAATATAATCATAGTGGCATCTATTATAAAGAACCTCCGCTAGCTCGCCTCTTAACTGAGCTGGTCTCGCAGCCGAAGATCTCCGGGGCAATCGTGTTGTTGGGGAAAGTTGGTACGTTAAGTAAGTATTACATTGTAGGCGTAGAACTAGTGCTTGGGAAAGCACGTAGCTTTTCCAAAAAAACGTTGCTACGGATTTTCCGGCCGACTGCCACCCCTTAAACATTTTGAGTGGTGATGTGTCCTTTTTATGCTACTGCATGGAGTCTTGCTTGGACTAAGGTTCATAATGATGAACCCAAATTTCATTCCCATTAACAAATTTAACTAAATTCACCGTTCCTGTCTTCATTACAGAGGTCTAAAAACGCTCGGGAACATTCCATGCGCTATTGTTTTAGCGGCGGCGTGATCATTCTCGGCATTCATCTTGCACTGACCTCAGCCATGCCAAGATGATCATGAAGAATTTTAAAAATAGTTGTATCGGATACTCCAATAATTCTTGTGAGTTGTGTCTTCTTTAGCTGAACATATTCCATTATAAATTTTTCGACTTTTTATGTGGTCACTTACCTTGTTAACTGTGACACTTATGAACGTTGTCCGGAAAAATAGATTTTCCCGGACAAGAAATCCCCGTACCCGATGACATCTCTTTCAGTATGGTTTGAACAGACTTTCCTCGCTTTGTAAGGAACTTTATAGCGGTGCGATACTCGATTTTGTCCACATCTCACGCTTTCTTCCAGACTGAGTTGCTTGGTCGACGATAGTTTAAATACTACTGACGCAATTATGATAAAACTTTATATTTATACCAATAATGGGTCACTGAACACGTTGCGACATAAAAGAGCTCTTCCACGTGGTTGTAAGGTTGTTCTAAATGAGCTTTTATTTTTAAAATCTTTCGAAGTTTATTTTTATTTTCTTTCCTTTAAATAAGTTGTATGTTTAGAGTTTTTTCACGCAAAATTTTTATTGTATTTAAAAGAAACTATTTATAAAGGAAACTTAGCCTAATAAATCTGTGCTAGTAGATACTATATTTCTTTATAAAATTGCCGCTTATATCACATTTTCAATTAAAAAATTCGCCTAGTTGTCTTTGATATACGTAGAACATTTTAAAATAAAGTTAAATTCACCCAAGGTTACTGATGCGTCATAAATTTTCAACTAAATTAATGACTCAATGTAACTATATGATGTGTCTACTGATCGTGGCGAACAAAGATGCAAATATTTGAAATGATGCTGCTTCACGTCGAATGTCGAGAATATTGTAAATTACAGGTTAAATAATATTGGGTACGCCAAAAATACGAAGGTGGAGCAAAGGGATCCACTCTCATAATAAAAAATTGGAAAATATCTTACCTTTATTTTTCAACATAGTCTCCATTAAGGTTAACACATTTTTCCCATCAATGTTATAGCATTTCCAATGCTTCTCGGAAGAAGTATTGTTGAACATCTGCAAACCATTGATTTACCGCACATGTCACATCATTACCTAACGGAAATCGTTTACCATGCAAGTGTTCTTTAAGTTAGTAATCCCTGGGTTCCAAATCTGGCGAATATGGCGGATGCTCAACTAGAAGGATGCATGAGAACACCTTTGGACGACTTCCCCCGACGTTTTTCTTTTATTGAGTCACATAATTTGAGAATTAAGTTGGCATAATAAGCACTTGTCATTGTGCACTTCCGTAGGAAATCTACTAAAATTACGCCTTCAACATCCCAAAATACAGATAAAATGACTTTCCCTGCTGCAGGTTGCATCTTGAATTTTTTCAGCGGTGGTGAACTTTTACTCTGTATCTTGGTCTTTACATCATAATGATTGTTCCAGGACTCATTCATTGTCACTAATCTTGAAAGATAATTTTCTTTGTCGTGTCTATACCGCGTTAAAAGACGACTGCAAATGTTTCTTCGAATTCGCTTGTGTGCATCTGTTAATATTATATACCACATGGTATGAGAGACTAGTATCTTCAACTATTTGTCTAATAGCAACACGTCGATCTTGCA
The DNA here is from genome assembly GCA_935421215.2 of Melolontha melolontha. Classification (NCBI taxonomy): domain Eukaryota; kingdom Metazoa; phylum Arthropoda; class Insecta; order Coleoptera; family Scarabaeidae; genus Melolontha; species Melolontha melolontha. The sequence continues at coordinate 56,758,083 of OW285242.1, forward strand.
GCACCAGGTCATGGACCTTTTTAAAGTTTCTTGGGTACTGACGGTTATGGACAATTCATCTGCATGTTCCTCGGTACACCACTCTCTATTACATTTAAACTCACGATGCTCGACAAATCTTTCGTGTACTATCGGGGTAGATATTGGGAAAAGAATTTTATATAAGGAGATACAAGAACCTAATAGTTTTTTTACCAGAATAAGGAACTCTTATCTGCCTAATAACAGTATTAGTAGGTGGGAATACATGTGTAGCGTTTATCTATTGATAAAGTTTATTAGAAATTTTATTTGAACGTGGAAAGACTGGCCTTTATTAAAGAATAGAAGACTTTAATTTGACTTTGCAGTACCAGTTTTATTCACACAACAATAATATAATGGAGGCATTGGTAAATATCAATGAATTTATTGTCTTACTTACTGTGCTTATTATGTATATTTAACATTCAAACGTATAAAGGACAAAATATTACAGGTAGGTATAATCCAGTTATTTAATTTATTAAACCGGAAACCAATTACACTACTGCAATATACAATATAAATACGAATATTGTCGGCTTGTTTTCAAATAATAATTTATTCATCAAATTCATTTAGATAACTTTCATGTTAACTCAATGTTGTTTGAACTGAATAATTTATATGAATTTTCACAATTAACATTTTATCTATAGTTTGCTTCATGTGTGCGAAATGCACACATGAAGCAGTTTATTTTAAAATATCGTTTTTATCAAATAGTCTGTGTAACAGATAACTCAATAAAATGATACATTACGTGAACAGGCTGTTATAAAAAGCGAATGAATATTTTACTCTCGCATTTACAAATAGAATCAGCAGACTAGATCCATTTGAACAGTACAAATATTTAATCGACGTGTCTTTTTCGTGGTGCGCCGAAGGTTTTATAATCTCTATGAATACAAATGAAATTTTTTAAATCGTTCTATTTAAAAATGCCACGTAGACAAGGAATATTAAATACGTTTTTTGTAAAAAAAAATTCATATGTCTCTTGTCGTTTGCAAACATATTGCTGTGGACTTTTCCCCATAAATATTATAAAAATTTATACGTTTGGTATCTCAAGGGCATTTTTTGTTACATGTGGGTGCACATGCGTTAGAGTTTGCTTTGGGCTGTCAAATCAGTTTGTTTATTTTGATTTTGTTCTCTTGGGAGAAATTAAAAGGTTTCTTTGTAATTTATTATTTTTGATTTTTATCGGCTGTCATTAAGGGTTTTTGCACGCATTCAGCTGTCATTTCCTTGCGTTATTTCTACCTTTATAATATTGTTTAATGAGACAATATTAATCTTTATACTTTATAAAGATTTTTTTTTTATTTTTCTTTTTATTTTTGTATTAAATTTTCATTTAAATTTTATATCGTGTTCTTTAATTTGATTATCCTTTCTACACATTTAAATAAGTAACTTAAAGATATATTTATAACATTCGTCAATACTCTTTTACTGGCGCCTTATAAATTTGTAGAAGAGACAACCACGTGTCCGATTGGAACCCTGAGAGGAAAGCAGTCCCATTTTTTGGAAATAAACCGACTGAATATCCTAGCTGGATAGATTTGTCGTGAATGGTGGTAAAATTAATACAAAACCACAGTTCATAGCAATATGTATATCGTCGTAGTTAAAATTAAAAGTAATGAGAGTGCACTAATTGAGAATTAAACGTGTGAATAATTAAATTATAACAAAATTTCTAAAGTTGTATATAATTTCACAGTTTAAGTTAGCGTTTTCCAATAATAGTATTTTGTTGAAGCGTTTGACAAAGGTATGTACCAGGCGATCGAAAACGTTAGTAAAGTTTTGTAGATTCCGATATAGATAGAAAAAAATTATTCATCAAAGTACGAAGCTGGAGTGAAATTTTCTCGACTTGAATCATAGACGGCGGCCAGAATATTAGAGTTTATTTTCTGAAGCTACTACACTATGTCCCTATGATCTGCCAACTATCATTCATTAATGTATTCAAGTTTTCATCCGAGTGCCAAGTAAAAAACTTTATATTACAAGACCTTAATCCAGAACTCACCTAGCAACGTGGGCAACGTTGGATTGTCTAGACTCTAGACCAAAACGAAAAACTTATAAACCACTGAGCAACCATACCGTTTTTTAAATCCTACTGTAAGTTACCAGAAAAAAACAGGACAGAGACAGAAATAAGACACGTTTCAAAACTTACATTTATTTATTACCTATAAACGTACATTTCTAGTAAATATGATATCAATCTTCGTAAATACTGTTTATATAAGAAGAAATTGAAGTGTAGTAATTTAATAATTTATTAGTTTTTTAGGTTTTATGCGCCACACAAGATAATGAGAAATAGATTTCATCAGATCTTTTTTCCATCAAGAATTTTTTTTATGTTAGGAGAGTAGGTAGTTGCTGCCATTCGAATAAAGTTGTTCATATGTTCATTAGTCAATCTGTTTCTATACTTGCTTTTAATAATTTTCATACTTAAAAAGAAACCTCACACAATTATGTAGAGCTGAACCAAAGTTGGGTTTTTTTCTGTAAGAACAAGAGATCAAACATTGAAGCTTGAAGAAAGTGATTTTAAAGATAGGTCATTTCGAAAATTTATCAATATAATCTCCACTGTAGCATGGGAATTCACAAACTATGCTACAATTGAAATGCTTTTGAAATCTAGGAAGCGTTCGCTGAATTCATTTCTCAAATCTGAAATAATTTCCATGTATTGTTTTGTAATAAATCAGTACATGGTCATGTGCATGTAACATTTTAGCAAGGCGATAGCCTCGACTTTAATACGAAACATTAGTGTATTATATAAACACGGCCTTACTCCATATTTACTACATACACAAGGCTATGCACCAGGGTTATACACTTGCATCTAGAACAACTTGTAAGTAACACAAGGATCTTCTTAGGTATATAAGGTAATAGATTAAGTAGAGAGGATAGTCGCAACTAGTCAGTGGTACGAACTGTGGATACGTCATAGTACCCCTTTCTACCCCTGTCTTAGTTGATATAATTATTATGTATATATCTTTGTAAATACGACTGTTAACCATTTTTAAGTGTTAATTAATTATAGTATGTTAAACAAACTTCGTACTTGTATTGTTTGATTATTCACCCTGCCACGAACCTGCACAACAATGTGTTGCACAAACGGCGCACATTACATGGCGATCCTCCAGCCACTAAGGCACATTACATGCCTTAGTTAACCAAGCCACATTACATGGCGATCCTCCAGCCACATAGGACATTACATGGCGACCTTGCCTTAGGGCGATTCTGCCTTAGGGCATAAAGCCCCACATTACATGGCGATCCTGCCGTAGTAAGAAGGATGTGAAGAGCCTTGCTTGTCAAGATTTTCGTTTAAACAGGCAAAGCGTTTCTATTCTCCTGGATGAGATTTTTTTCCCACCGCTCCAGCGGATCTTATAGTTCAGAGAATGATTCGCTTCGTTTATTCAAAAATTATATTAAGGGTGGAAGCAACTCATTGAAACGTTGTAAAACTCTGCTAAGCTAATGAACTTATCTCATCAGTCAGTTACATGATTATTTTCAGAGTTGCTGCAGAGTTTTGCTGCAAAATTATCGAAAAATATTCTTACAAAACCAGCTAACTGGCCTGTATCAGCTATATCAGTCGATTCGTCAAGTTATAGGGAAAAATCACTGCAGCGATGAACGTCAGTTTTAAGTTGCGAAGTAACGTTACAACTTATAACCTCAACTCTCCTCATTGTTTGCAGAAAACGGTACAGATTTAATAGCAGACATTATTTGAGTTTTATTTTTGTAATTGACAAATAATGTACTTGCAGCTTCTAAAAATTCAGTTTTAATTAACTCATCATCATCGTACGATTTCTTATACTTTGAAAATCAGAACAATGACTGCTTTATTCTTGTCTAATGTTTAAAAAAACTTGATTGCTGAACATTTAATTGGGATTTACGCTGCAATGCCTTTTCTTTTTTTAAAACAGAATTAAGTGGAAAATACGGTTTTGGAGTGACGTTCGACGTTCTTTTTCTTTCCAACTGATACATTTGTGTTGCACAGTAAACACACGTATTTTTACTTTACCTGGGTAAAGAAGTAATAGTTTTTCCACTCCATATGAAAGTGATAAGTTATTGTTTTTTTGCTTAAACTCGCCATTATTAAAAGACCTAGGTTAGTATAATTGAGTAAATTTAACTATCTGCATTAGGTAATGATTGAAACGCCCACGTAAACATAACCACACACTATTGAGACAGAGACAGATAGTCGCGCGGGAGTAAGTTTTTGTGAGTCTTCTCTCTAAGAAATGCAGGCTAGCCAACCTGAGCGCGATCGCGATCTACCGAAAATTTCCCCACTAGCTACCGGTAGCTCGTGATCAATGGTTTGCCGACCACTGGTTTAGGCAATTGAAGAAAACGAAACTATTTAAATTAGTGTAGTGTTGATGTAGTAGTGTAGGCAGAGTACGTGTTTTCCATGACCGTAATCTCATGTAGCTATAGCAAATATACCGAACGTAGTGGCGAACAGTAGATGTTTGAGTGCACGTAATTAATTAGAATCAAAGTAATGTTTAATCCGAGAGACCAGTTTCACTGCACACCCGAGAAAGAATAACAGTTCAGACACTGGGTAGAAATAGCTTCAAGTGGTCCAAAGAAGGCAAAAATAGTTAAATTGAATAGGAAGGTAATAGCTACCATTTTGAAATGCACGTGATATATGTAGTACTTATTAACTATCTTGATAAACTTGGAAGCATCATAAGAGATTATTATCCAGGATTACTGGGCAAGTAGGACACTTTAAACAAAAGCGAATATCCACATTTGGGATAGAAAATATTCTTATTCATCACGACAATATACTAGTTGATTCATAATAAATTTTGCAAGCAAAAAGTTTTATCTACATAACGAATTATTTCGTAACTTATTTACGCACTTATTTATGCACTTTATTCATCAGACTTCTAAGTTACTCCTTCTTGTTTCCAATTTGAAATTAAATGTCCGGCTGGTAAGAGACTTGGCCCAAACGACGAGGTAATATCTGGAACTGATGCCTATTTTGAGGGTCTTGAACAATCAGGATATGATGTCGAGCTATTTCTATTATAGAAGAGAGGAGAAGAAGATTTACCTTCACTATGGATGAGCTATTCTATGCGAATAAACGTACAAGTTACATAAAAATATTAATATATTAAAATATGAGAAACAGATTTGCTATTTGACAATGGGACGCAGGTTTTACAAACCTTAAGAGCGAGAGAATGTTAGAAAGATAATGCCTAGATAAATTTGTAAGCAATGCACCAGAGATCTAATATCTAATGATAAAGGAGAGTATTTATATGCTTCCGTACGTGACAGAAAGGTGAACGTATCAAAATAATTGTGCGATTGTTGCAGGTTTTTGTGGATGTTTGGATGTGAAAATTTCTGAAATCGGTCAAGATTACCTACGTTCTCGGTGCAATTTCAGATCCCAAAATAAGCTGTTCTAGTATTTTAGTCGGTTGGTAAGCAACCATCAAAAAACAGTCCGGGAAGGTTTTTGTAGTCCTAAGCCAGGAAAGTCGGTAGCTTTGCCGTATCGGTGGTTTTTTATATACATTTTAGACTGTAAATAAATGCACGCAGACAACATTCTCAGCAGCTTTTATTAGCCCCGTTGGTGTCTCGCACACCATTTAAATTTTTTTAGCGATAACTAGGTATTAAAACGAAATAAGTAATGGAAATATGACCTTTTCACAACAACAAACAAACAGTGATTATCAAGAAAACGATGTCATAAGCAATTAGATGGTAATGAAAAAATGTTATGTATTTATAAAAATTCTTTAATTGATAATAATGTTGATTGCAATTTCAGAAAAAAAAAGTATGTATACCTCGTAGTAAAAGCACATTCTCGGACTTCATTGCTTGTTGGAATCGGCTTAACGCCTCGGCCAACAATTTGCATTGTCGTCCAGGAATGTATTGCTTTTACTACTAGATACACAATGTACTATTTTCGAAAACTGTCATTAAAAGCTGACATTCGTTAAATTTTCAGTTGACAAAGTGTGTCCTTTTTGTCACCTAGCTGCGAAATACTTTTATGTTCTAGAACGTCAAAGTCTTTTTCGTTCTAGGATATAAAACAAATGCAAAAATAATTTGTCATTTTTTCGCAACTTATTTATGATTTACATTCAGTGTACTTTTTAACATGGAAGATACTGGCCATAAAGTCGAAGGTTTAATTTTATTAATTTTATGTTCGAAATATGCTAGTAATACCACTTCGGACACTTTTGAATTTTCTCCGAACTACACCACCCTTTGAATTCGTTGTAGGCAATCTCTGTACTGTCTCGACGATTTTTTGGGGATTAATTGTAAAATAGCACTTTGTGCCACTTCCCAATACTTCCCCTGGTAAATGCTCGTTTTCACTTTCCGAGTTCATTTTGAATTAAATTCTCTTAGAATTTGGATTACAATATATATTTCTGAAACCACTTTTTTAAACAACTAATATTTATTGGTTATTAGGTTGCTATCGTTATGATAATCACCGCGCCTAACCGTCTTGATTCAAACACGGTTCAAACGATTTCAAATATAAATTAAATTGATGAGCAGTACACAATTGTCTTATTTTATTGAAGTTTTAGAAAAAATATTGTTTGTATCTCGAACGCGAAATGCTTTTGCTTTCTCGAATGGATATTTTGCCTTGTTAAAGCTCGGCAAAATAACTTTCATTCTTGAACGCGAAAGTACCATTTCGCGTTCTAGATACAAAAATAACTCTTTTAAGATCGAAAAATGTCCCACATTGTAGATTATTTCTTAATTACATATTTGAATGGAAAATGCACTATCAAACTAGTTGGAATCAACAGCATATTGAAAATAACTCAGATAGTTCCTGCTTTCTCGAATTTGCCTGTAGCGTAATCGTATATAGGACACAATACGTAATGTTTCGACGAAGTAGTCTTAGAAAATGCAGATTGATATCATAACAGTAAAACGTCACGGTGTATTGTAGTCCTCTATCGTAGCTGAAGGTTACGTTCAAGACTGAGTTTCGAATAAAATATAAATAACTAGGAAAGTACAAGGTGTGGATAAGTCAATGATATCAACCTCTGCTAATGAACTGAAGCAATTTCTTTAGACGATACTAGAACTACACTTAATATAAAAATAAGTTCCAATAACCAGGATTAGGCTAATAAAAAAAATATTCTCAAACTTTAAGATTAATATAATTATCTAGTATGTTGATTGTTTTAATTGAGGTAAGGTATTTGTTTTCGCAATGTGTTATTACTTTATTTCTTAATTCGACATTCTAAGGAGACACTTGACTGTGTCGTATTCATAGAGATAGGGAAGGTAATTTATCGATAATTCATCAAGTTATTTCTGTCTCACTGGTGGGTTATGGTCTATTTTACTTATTTAAAAATCATTATTGTTATAGCATCATAGCATAGAGGTGTTGGATAAAGTATATACGAAGGTTGTCTTTCATATTTTGCAAATAGAGCTGGAATAAAACAGTAAATAGCTGTTAAAGACTTTATTGTTTTTCGAAGTATTCTCCACGAAGATTCATGCACTTTAGCATGCGATCGAACCAAGTGGAACCAGTTATTCCACTTATTTGTTGGTACAGTAAAAATTGCGTTTTTGAAGGCATCGACTGCTCCTTCTGATGACTGGAACCTTTGACCACGCACTCCCACCTTGATTTTCGGAAAGATAAAGAAATCGTTCGGACTTAGGTAGGGATTGTACTGAAGATAGTCTAAAGGTATGGTTTCGCTTGCGCGTCCGGCGGTAACCTCCGACCGTAACCGCTGTCGGTAACGACCGGCGGTATCGTCTGTGTGTTTTCGTTAAAAGCGTCCGCGTTCGCATGTCAGTTGAGTCTTGTGGGGTCGCTCGTTCGGTATGGATCGAAAACAACTCGCTGCTATACTCTTACTAGAAGATGAAGAAGAAGAGGATTTGTTTTTATTAAGAAAAAAGCGAAAAAAAGCATTTTAATCAATAAACATTTGAATTTAAATGAAAAAAAGTTTAGAGCTTTTTTAGGTTGAATGCAGACCAGTTTCAATTTGTTTTAAACCTAATACGCAATCATCTTAAAAAAATGTCGACAACGTTTGTGGAATACCCAATTACACCACATGAAAAATTGGCAATTACTTTAAGGTAAGTGTATATTGCTTTGAATTTTATTTTTAAACAAGCTATTAAAATTAAACAAACAAATATGTATTCCATTACAAAACTTAAATTTGTGGGTTTCAGAAAGAAACAAACTAAAATTACAACGTAACGAATAATAATGTAAAACAAAAGTTATGCGACTTATAACCGAAGCAAAACAGTTTGGCTATCTGTACCTTCTGCAGAACCGGGGGATACTAGGCTGTCCCTCTAGCAGTGAGGTTTGTTCGGGAATGTTTGTATTCAGTTCCGCAGAGGGTTGTTGTATAATTATGTCAAAATATGCACGTGATTGAAAATCGGACACAACGGATAGAACTTTCATCTGAAGTTCTGTTATTAAATGAGGTGGCAGTGTCTTTACTTTAAGAGCTATACTTTTAAAAATCAAGTCAACTTCATCGTCTTCCTTTTGGTTGCATATCCCTTGCAACAACTCCATCCTTTGTTTTGATCTTTCTTCCATTCCTGCTTGCATTGTATTCTGCTTTTTTTTAACTCTAAGTGTACGACTGCATGGAGTGCTGCTCCTGGAAGTTCCAGGTGATTCAGATGGTGGCTCACTTGCATCTGAAAATTTTTCATCATGGCAATAAATGTCTTCTTCGTCCAAAGTAGGTTGAGTTTGATTAATTGACTGAGTGTCTGCTTCATCCTCATTGGTAATACTGGTATATGATCTAAAAAATAATAATGACAAGATGATGGAAAGATATAACCTAAAATGAGTAAAAACCTACCGCTTTTCGCTCTTTACGAAATCGAGAAAACTTAATCTCGCAAAAAGAGGCCATTTTGGGCGATAAGTTGCTGCACTGCCAGTTCTCAATTTTGTGTTTTTTTTATGCTTCAAATAATTGTCCCTAACATTTTTACATCTTGCTTTACAATCGTCACCAAAAATAAAAAATCTAAACAAACAATACATTTTTGTTGCAGGTATATGGCAGCAGGAGAATCATTTAGATCGCTGTCTTTTGCCTTTAGAATATCTCACAGTTATATTTCTATCATCATTCGAGACACATTGGAAGCACTGTATAGACACCTGCCACCAATTTTTTTAGCGCCAAGAAGCAAAGACCAATTAAAGCAAAATGCACTAGATTTCTGGAACAAATGGAATTTTCCTAATTGTATTGCAGCTGTAGACGGCAAGCATATAAGAATTTTTTGCCCAAAAAATAGTGGATCACTGTTTTTTAACTATAAAGATTATTTTTCCATCGTTTTACTTGCTTGCGCAGATGCAAATTACAAATTTGTATATGTCAACGTTGGAGCATATGGAAAAGAAGGAGACAGTAGCATCTTTTCAAAATCTGAAATAGGAAAATAAGTATATTCAGGACAGCTATTTTCGCCAGATGAACGTTTGCCAGGTTCTGACAAAGTCTTGCCCTATGTGATGCTTGGTGACGATGCATTTCGTTTACATAAACATCTTTTAAAACCGTATAGTCGACCTTCTGCTAAATCAGACAAAAAAAGACCATATTTAATTATAGGCTTTCCAGAGCTCAAAGAGTTTCTGAAAATTCATTTGGGCTGTTGTGTCAAACTAGCGACAAGCTAATAATCATAGCCTGTTGTTTTCATAATATGTTAAGAGATTCTTACTTGGAAAGTCATGAAAGTCCCTATTATAATTTTGATCCAGATCTAGAACAGTCAAATTATATTACAGCTTTTAGAGGACGTGGAGGATTTGCACAGACAGAGGGCTTTGCAGTGAGGGATCAATTCATGAATTATTTTAACGAGGAAGGAGAAGTTAATTGGCAAAATTTTCGCGTCAGTAGAACAAGTAGTACAATTAACTAAATATTTTTAACAAGGCGTGCCGTCAGGGGAGCTTCAGTTAGTATTAGTCTCATTATTGTAAAATTCAGTCAATAAAATAATGTTATTACTTTATTAAGTAATAAACAACCGTTTTTTAACGTATTTTCTAGCAAAAACTTGGCGCTGTGCCCTACAAATGTTTTGCACCCCTGACTTAAGCACGGCATGCTTATTTGATGGTTTTTAATACAAACTAAATTTTATTTATAAATTATAAAAATTAATACTTACTGTTTTTTCCTACATGTAAAGCTATTTTATTCCAAATAGAATCCCTTATAGATAAATCTTTGTAGTCTTTTTGTTCAGTATCATAAAGGGAGGCATACTTTTTAACTTCCTCAATCAATATTTCGTCATCAGTAGCCGAAAATTTCGGAGCCATAATGAGAAGGAACAGTAAAAACCGGTTTAAAAAAAGACAAAGCACTGAACAATCACGCGACCGACGGCGGCTAGACTGCTAGTGGAGCAGTCATGAAACGAACGGCCACCGCCAGACGTAGGATCGCGTCGGTGAGACGCTTAAACGAAAACAGCGTTACCTAAAATGCATTGAAGCAGAACATTACCGACAGCGGTTACCGTCGGAGGTTACCGCCGGACGCGCAAGCGAAACCATACCTTAACAATTCGACGTTTTGTTGCGTTAAAAATTCAATTGTCTTGTAAGTGCGAACTTGCATTGTCTTGGTGGAGGATGATTTGTCGTTGTGGGTTGGCTTCTCGAAGTTCAGAAATGACTTGCGCCAAAAAATGGTTGTATACCAATCGGCAGTAACAGTTCTTTGATCTTGTAGAGAAATTATTGCTATACGACCTGCTTTCAAGATAAATGTCGCGACCCTCTTTTTGGAGACACTTCGAGAACGGATGACTTTTGTCTGCTTTTCTTCACCTTGGAATACACAAACAGGCGACTGGCGTTTATTTTCTCGCTCATATGAGTAAATCCAAGATTCATCACCACTCACGATGTTGTACATCCCTTTAGAGTTTCCTGTGTTGAAGCGGTATTCAGTTTTTTTACAGAAATTCAGATGTGGTATCTACCGGGAAATTAATTTTTTTACACACAATTCATAATGCAAAATTTCTTGAATTGAGGTTTATGAAATCCCAAATGATACCTCAATTTCGCGATATGTCACACATCGATCTTCGTTGCTGAACTTTCGCACACCATCGACGTTTTCCTGAGTGACTCCCATTTTTAGTGCACCTGCTCTTGGATCGTCGCTAAGACTAATTCGTCCACGTTTGAATTCTCCATACCAATGAGAAATTGTTGACTGATGTAGTGCTTCATTATAGAAAACAGAAACCAACTTAGGGAGACATTCTTGTTAAGATAATTGTCATCGAAAATTATAAAAAAATATTGCGCGAAAATTTCGGTAAATTTCCATTTTTCGACTAAGTTGTCAACTTTGACAGTCCGGTGTAGCTGCAACACTGCACGCATCGAACTGAAATTTTGGATTTAAGGTAGCTAAAGATGGAGGTTAATTTGTAGTACAGACGTTTGATTAGTGGCGTCCTCTACGTCCCAGTATGCAGAACATAAAAGACATTCCTCGTACCAATGTGTGGAACCAAGTAAATAATACGTTAAATTAAAAGAAGATATTGTAATAAAATTTTACACACAGAAAGTAGGGATGAATAGCCATCATCTTAAGTATTTTTTAAATATAGAGAGTGTTGAAAAAATTTTTATACTTTTTTTGATTGAATTTTTTACATTTTCTGATTCTCCTCGATAACACAATTTCAACAAGCTATATTACTTAGTAACGAGTGATCATTAAAATTTTCGCTCAAGTAAGCCATGTACACAAAAAGTATGTCCTAACTTAAGTTATTAGAGGAGATCTGTCATTATAATTTCAAACGTCATGATTGTTAAAAAATAATTTGAAATGCTGACTTTTATATTAAATATATTTATAATTTTTATACAAAGTAATAGAATATTATAAAAAATGTGTAAAATGTTGACCATTCTCCACCAAGCATAATCGCACTCTATTTCGTAGAGCATTGAAAACATTGATCAGTATTTGCGTTGAATTATTGATGTGTTCACATTTTTCTATGATTTTATGTCTTAACTCTTATAGATTATTAATTGGTGTTTCATAAATAATATTCTTTATATATGGCCACACAAAAAAATCCATGACTGTTAAATCACACAATCGTGGTGGATATGGAGTCGCTGTATTTCTACTTATTATCCTATCGCCATAAAATTGTTGCAAAAACTGAATATTTTCTAGTGTAACGTGAGATGTAGCCCCATCCTGTTCAAAATATCCGACCTGGAGTTCATCATTAGTCAATTGATTAGTAAAAAAACTGAGAATTTCGTTACGATATTTCTCCGATGTTATCGTGCCCTCAAAGAATATTGGTCCTATTAATCGGTGACGACTCATACCTACCCATACGCCTATTTTTTCTGGATGTAGAGGAACTTCTCTGTAGAAATGAGGATTTTCACCGGACCACATACGCATATTTTGCGAATTAACATAACCTTTCAAATAAAACCAAGCTTCATCGGTGAAAAAAGTATGATTTAAAATATTGTCTGTCATTGTTTGAATAAACCATTGGCAAAATTGTGTTCTTTTTTCATAATCCGTAGGTAATAGATTTTGTACAGAAGTTAATTTATATGGATACATGTGCAAGTCCTTTTTTAAAATTTTTTGACATGTTCCATACGAAAGCCCTACTTGTTGCGAAACTCTGCGAATAGATGTTTGAGGAGATTCGTTAATAATTTGTCTGACATTTTCAATTACACCGCGACTTCTCTTGAGAGGAGGACCGCTTCCTTTTTTCCTTAAAATACTGCCTGTTTGACGAAAAAGATTTACACAATGCATTAGCGTATCACGGAAAGTTTTATAGCTAGGAACAGTATTTGGATATCTCTCTTCAAACTCCGCAAGGCAATTTTCTATTGAATGCTGCCAAATACCATCAATTTTTTGAGATGTCAGGAAGTAACATTCTACCATAAACGCTTTATGCATATCATTAAATGAAAGAGGACGGATATCGCTTGGTGATGAGGAACGTAGGCCCTGTTCTTCAGTTACCGCCGGAAACATTGAGAGAGTGAGACGTATGATCGACGAAGATCCAAGATGCACCTATCAAGCGATTGAGGCAATTAGTGGTGTTGGATCCACAATAGTAAATTCAATCTTACATAATCACCTCCGGATGGAAAAAATTGTTACTCGTTGGGTGCCACACACGCTTAACGATTTCCAAAAAGCAGAGCGAGTAAGAATCGATCGGGAAACGTTAGAAATATTAAATAATGGTGGACATCGCATTCTATCAAAAATAGTAACAGGTGATAAAACTTACATCCCATTTTACGATGTTCCTAACCGCCAGGAGAGCCGTGTGTAGATCCACGAAGATGCTCCAACACCAACAATAGCCAAAAAGCAAGGGGCTGTCAAGAAAGTTACATACGCAGTTTTCTTCCGTAGTACCGGATTAGTAAAAGCAATCAAGCTGTAAAACCAACGTATAGTCAAAGCAAACTGGTACACCACAAAATGTTTACCTGCAGTTCTTGAGTTAGTCAACATTCGCAGGTTAATGTTGCATCACGACAATGCATCGTCACACAGTGCACAGCAGACAGTTGAATTTTTATGTGAAAATAAGGTAAAAGTCATAGAACATCCACCCTATTCGCCTGATTTGGCCATGTGTGACTTCTGGTTGTTCATTTCTAAAGAAACATTTACCTGGTCGACGTTTCACGACGGAGGATGAGGTAGGTGAAGCAATTCATCTATTTTTTGAGAGCATTCCAAAAGATGACTGGCTTCAAGCTTTTACGTTCTGAAAACTTCGGTTCCAAAAGAGCATTGATGATGCAAGAGGTGATTATATTGAACATAAATAAAATCATTTTCGTAAAAAGACTTGTAGTTTTCTTGTATCTCAAAATATATAGCGTGACCTTCGTATAGGAGTAGTATTTTCGGATGATAAAACCTTTTATTTGAACGGTACTATTCATAGACATAACTGCCCGTATTGGACACAAAGTATTCTCACTGGATACAAGAGTTGCATTCTCAAAACATTAGAAAGCTTAACGTTTGGGCTGGTATTTGTAGAAACAGAATCATAGGGCCTTTTTTATAGAAGAAACTCTAAATGGTCGAAGATATTTAGAAATTTTAAATAACCAGATAATTCCTTCATTGGAGGAAAATGCCCAACTTCCATATAACTGAATGGCCCGGACGTTCTCCCGATCTGAATCAGAAACAGAAAAAAATCAGAAAACAGAAAATGTATCTTACCCGACCTATAAATTTGCAAGATTTGGCTGAAAGAATTAATATAGAGATACGAAGCATTATGATTGGGGTTATGATAGAATTTACAAATAGATTGGTTCACTGTCAGGAAAAGTAGGTGGCGCTTATTTAGACAATCTCATAAATTAAGTTTAACTTCGTTTGTTTGACCAGTTGATTTTCTTTTCCTTACCAATTAATAAATACAAAATGCGCTAAACCAAGTGTTATAGTTTGTTGAAATAGTGTTATCGATGAGAATCGCAAAATGTAAACAAAATCAATTAAAAAATATATAAAATATAGTAGGTTACATTTTTTTGAACACTCTGTATATTTCAAAAAAATACTTCAAATGATCGCTTTTCATCTTTAATTTTCGTGTTTAAAAATTTATTGCAATATCTTTTTTAATTTAACAGATATTTACATGATTCCACACATTTGTCCATCACTGAATTATATATATAGAATTATAGAAAATGCGAGTATATATGTACCTTATTATTATCTTAATATTCTTAATTACTTTTTCTTTAAATATTTTATAGTAAATTCCTATGTTTATGTTTTCAAAACATTTAAGAAATAGAATTCCGTAGTTCTTATGAAACTATCTCGAACTTGAACCGTATAAACTGGAACAAGTTTTGTAATATGTTTCGAATCGTGGTTGAACACAACGAAGAACGAAAAAGAAATTTAGACACGGCCGTGATTCGTCACACGCCCCGTCAAAAGTGGTTTGTTCTAAAATTAGCACATTCTCGATAGGTATGGAACAAACGGAGGAACGGGTCGACCTAATAGCACAGTTTATTATTGTTTCATCATTCGTAACATATTTATGTGGTCTGGCTTACGGTTCTGTTTATATTAAACTTTTGATTTTATTGTCGGAATTTATCGCTACAATGCATTAAACTATGTACTAACATGCAATTCACATATCGATATATACATGTTCGAGAGTACTAGGATAATATAAACATATACAGAGTGAGTCAAGAGACACAAATGTTTAATTCTTTTAGTACAGCTCCAAATCTTTTATATATATATATATATATATATATATATATATATATATATATATATATATATATACAAGTAACAGTTTCCAAAATTTGAGCAATAGCTTAACTTCATGAACAATACTACAAGGCTACATCAAATTGATAATATACTCTGCTGTGGAGTTAAACCAGCAGCGAGATTATTATTATTTGATATTAAACGGCTATAATACTGTGCCCAACGAGACAATTTGGGTATTTTCGAGGATTTACCGGCAATACCAGTGCTTTCAGAACTTTCGATTGTTGTTGTCCTTGTTAAATTCAGTTTTCCAAGGTGTTCTACGTCAAATTCGAACAAGTATAGTATGTCATAAATATAACGATCCGATCTTTTAGGATTTAAAAGGATTATCGTGGACTATCGTGCCGCAGGTACTGAGTAAACTTGTAAATGAGGTAATGAACCGTATTAAGATAAATTAGATTTTCTTAAATAGAGAAGTAATTAAGTGTCGTTTAATATAATCCAGCCTTTAGAATTTAAACTTTATTATTCTAAAGTAAACAATTCCAATTTAACACATAATTAGCATCTTTTAACTTGAAACTTTCAAATATCTCGAAAACTAAGAAGTTCACTAAAAAATGTCCAGATCCAAAATTTAACAATTCAACGGAGGAATCATATTAGTGGTAGAATTAGTTCCTTGCTCTCCCTCCGTGTAAGTGGGGCGGGGCTAACTTTGAAATCTTAAATAGGAACCCGTATATTTTATTACAGATTAGAATTTTAGTGGAAAAAGTACGTAGGATTTTCCCGTAGCATTTTTTTCAATTCATGATAGATCGCGCTGTAATCGATGAAATTCAATTTTTTTCAGTTTCTCGAACTGAGAATTTGCGCATACGTTATTAATAAGAAGAATACAACAAAAAATGGCTTCACGTTCTTCTTCACATACTTGGCCAATGCGATTCCCTTCGCTCATGACTAGAGCAGACCAATTTCCGTGCGCGCCATGAGCCCCGGTATGGGAGTGTAATTCGTAATATATTAGAATATGCGATAGAATAGGGACGAAACATGAGCTTGTTACCGATATAAGTATAGAAGTAGAGACATTTATTCTATCAGAAATAATTAAATATACATTTGGTTTTCTGCTATTAAAGTAATATGCATAAACACACGAAAAATAAGAATAGTACATATTATAGCAGCGTTGTATGTACCTATAAATAAAATCGAAAATGTATAAAATCAGTGATTGTGTGCACGACAGAGGATTTAAAAAAACACTTACCGTTTTAAGCGTCTTCCAAGGATTGACAAACTGGAGAAACTCGATAGTATATTTACAACATCAGGTTCGTTTCTAAGGTTATTTCTGAAAAACATGAAAGAAAATATGTTTTTCTACGACAACATCGAAAAATGTTCATATCAAGAGTGTAAATTGAATCATAAGAAGCTACATTTTGTACTGAATTTCATTTTGCATCGGTTGCTAGGCAAGTTGCTAGACAACAAATGCAATTTGAAATATTTCGTGTTCGGTCTGCTGTTTTTGATAACAAAAAGTAAGGTGGCTTAGAGAAATAACGCCGAACGACAAATGTCATCAGTTTGTTACAGTTTGTGCATTACAAATAATTTCGTAGTTATTTCAAAGAAACCAGATAATTAATATGGAAAGTGATAGTGATAGTGACTTGGAATTAACACCTCCAAGTATAACAGAAGCAGCAAATTTAACAACACTAAATTTATTGCCGGAAACATCGAAGAAAATGTACAAACGGACTTATAACCTATTTTTGGAGTGGAAAGGAGATCGGAACGCCAAATCGTTTTCCGAGAACGTCTTAATGGCGTATTTTGGCGACTTGGCAAAAAAATTCAAAAGTTCCACATTATGGACACAATACTCAATGCTTCGAACGACTCTCAGTATTCATAATAACATAGATATTGCAAAATACTTAAAACTGAAAGCATTTCTTAAGCGACAGTCCGACGGCTACAAACCCAAAAAGTCGAAGATCTTTACATCAAATGACATCAATAAATTTATTAAAGAAGCCACAGATGAGATCTATTTAGCGACAAAAGTAAGTTTTATATAGCCATATAATGAAATATATATTTAATCTATATTTTAGGTCGCATTAATTATGGGCATAATGGGTGCATGAAGAAGACATGAATTACATCAAATGAAAATTACTAATTTCAATGATTTGGGTTCAGCTGTTTTAATAACTATACCAGTCACTAAAAACAAAACTATACGAAGTTTTACTGTAACTAGTCCTTATTATGAAATTTACAAAAAATATGCAAACCTCCGCCCTTCAAATGTAAATGGTACATGGTTCTTCATTAATTATCAAAACGGAAAATGTACCGTCCAAAGAATAGATAAGCCATAAATCTCAACAGACAGGTCACAAACACGCAGCTGGATTTTTCAAACACCCCCACAATCGATGCTGTGCGTGAATAAGCTTGGGAAAAGGCATGGGAAAAGAGATTGCCAAATATTTAAATTTGCCAAACTAGGAATTATACACCGGACACTGCTTTCGTCGATCTTCAGCAACAATTCTTGTTGATGCTAGTGGTGACATAACTAGTTTGAAGCGTCACGGTGGCTGGAAGTCCACGACAGTCGCCGAGGGATATATCGATAAATCGGAGAAAAATAAATTTGACACAGCTAATAAAATTGTAAATGCAATACAGAGCATTTCAAATATACCATCGACTTCAGGAATAGGAAATCGTGAAATGCCATCTACTTCGACAATGGAAAATTGTCAATATCAAGAAAATTTTAGTATCCAGCATTCCACAAGTTCTCCAACAATGATTTTCAATAATTGCACATTTAACTTTAACAATAAATAAAATACGTAAGTAGGAAGTTATTTCATAGTTCTTCTTCTTAAATGGCTGGGCACTGTCCAGGCTCTGCTAATGAATAGGTAATTTCGTATTTTCATGGATCCAAAGCAATAAATAAAATATTTTCCTATTTATTTGTATATATTTTTATAATTGTCGTTGTCGTAGAAAAAGTATAGTATGCAACGCGCACAAAATAGCAATTTTGCACTCGTTTCAATTGCAACACTCGCCTTCGGCTCATGTTGCAAACTTTGAAACTCGTGCAAAATGTGCATCATTTTGTGCTTGTTGCATAATATACTATTATATTCGCAAAGCGAGCGTTCTACATGTAGTGATGTTATATTCGCATAATCAAAATACTTTTTTAAGCAACTTAACGCATCTGTAGACGTGCCCTCACAAATACGTGTTAAGGTGTCAAAATCTGCATTTCTGTCTAAAACACTTTCAAATTTAATTAGAACACTTTCACTTTTTGCATCTTCTACAGCACACAGTGAACACACGTGAACATCTTTAACGATTTGCAGTGATTCCTCTAACGACATCGACGAATTTTCTAATTTTGTTATTGCTTCTTCTAGTCCCAAGTAATTCTCACGAATACTTTGTAAATCCATTTTTATCTGGGCATCTTGAAATTTTTTCTGGCTTGTATTGATAGCTGCACTTTCTTTCGAATCGAATGATAAAACCACGTCTTTAATTTTTTCAAAATGTTCATGATAGTAAAACCCCGCCCGTAACCATGTACCCCAACATGTCAGAATCGGCTGTGGTGGCTCAGGGGTATGGGGACACAATTCGAGAAATTTCCGAATACGTTTTGGAGATTTCAGAAATACTGTCTTTGTACTCGATATTAAAGCATCTACCTCTGGATAACATCTACGAACCTGTTCTGCCACAAGGTGTAGAGCATGGAGATGGAGATGGAAGTAATATGTAATAAGTTAGGACAAAATTTTCTAAGAGACCGGCCTACAGAACACATGGTTGCGGCACCATCAGTCATAAACATTAATACTTGGTCTTTCGAAAGTTTAAATTTTTCCAAAGTATCTAATAGCACCTCTGAAATTTTTTCGGCTTTACATTGTTCTAGTCGTCTGGATGCTAATAAGATGTGGTTCCATATTACGCGCCATCACATTAACTACAGATTGTTTTTTGCTGTCAGTTGTTTCGTCCACACATAACCACAGTTTTTTATTTTTCAGTTCGGCTTTGATTTTATTTTCAACCTGTTTATGCACCGATGGTAAATTCCTTCGTAACGTTGTCGTGCTCGGTAATGTTTGATTCGCGTATTTATTCCAAAATGAAATAAATGAATCATTACTTAACAAGGTAAATGGCAGTGTACACACAATCATAGTTACACATAATTCATGTATAAACTGTTGTCGATTAATTTTGTTACTATTGTGCTTCGAACTGCTTACGTGTTCTTTACAATGTGTTTTTGACCAACACATTAGATATGTATTGCACACTAAACATTTAATTTTTGAGCCATCGTATATTAAGTCCAGGAAATCCATAATAAGCTTATTCACTTCGTCTGACAACGGTCGTTTTCTTGATTTATGTGTCGACGACATTTTATTACGTATACTTACACTTACACTTACATGCAGTCTAAGCAAGTACCAAACACATACTGAATGCTCTTTATTAGTTCTGATGCAATACAATCATCCTCACATCGGCGCACATGGCGCGCACGGAAATTGGTCTGCTCTACTCATGACTTTCCAATAATTAAAAAAAAATTATTTTTCTTTTAATACCATTTCTTATGTTGAAGATAATTTGTATAAACATGTTTTTGTATGTATAATGTATGTATTTAACATTTGTGTTATTTCTTCCAGTCACATTTTTTTTTATCCAAAAAACAAAAAATAATCGTTTAAAAGAAAGAATTAACTTTAAGAAACAACTTGTTTTACTCAGTTCAAAGAATATTTCGACAAGTAAAAGACCTGTTTCAATTACGCTATTAATAGTACCTATTACAGAATGGAGTATTTAACTACACAAGAGAAAATCGAAACGGTTCTGGTGTATGAAGAAGCTAACAGAAGTCAACATATATAAGAAAGTAATAAATAAGATGTTGTTGAAAGACAGTTGACGCAAAGTGAAAACGTTTAAATTTGTGAAACACAAACATGTGGAGACCATGTAGTACCAATGAAGATTCAAGAAACGATGTATTCGCGGGTAGTAATATTTCGCTAAGGGAATGTAGTGATGCGATAGAAGACGATGTTGATAATTTAAGAAATCATTGGAGCACAAACACAGCAGATAATCTTGAATGTATACAATAATTTGACGAGTGAGAATTATTGGAGTAAAACGGAGACAATTATTAGAACATAGAAATTAACGGGAATGTCTTACAGAAGACTCCAAAAAATCGATCACAATGGTTTATTTAAAAGAAAAACAAGGAAGGACAGGGGATAATCTAAGAAAATTAGTATGTGCGATTTTGATATTATAAAAAGAGAAATGTAGCGGTGCTATAAAAGAAATGTAGTTCCTACATTGCGAAGTTCGTGCAATTACTTGAAAGAAAACAATAGATTCTATCACTACGTTATCGCGCTTTACGAAGGAAAACTGCTTTAAATTTCGCATAGTTAATAAGCGACAAACAATTATGGAATAGCAAAAACTGCAGCTACTGCGAGATGAATACCTGACGAAAGTCAAGGCATTTAAAGAAAAGAAACGTTTTCTTTGCTACTTGCAGAAAACGTTGGTATGATACCCATGACACTATCAAGAAAGGTAAGAATGGTGAAAATGGTTCGGGAATGTGTGCCATTAATGTTCCTATTCCAAAGAATAATTATTGCACATGCTTGATACGTGGATGGCTGGGTTGGTGATGTATTACTGCCTGAAAAGAACATAAAATCGTCGTCCTTCGATTATGATGAAGATATGGCAAGTTCCTTGTTTGAAGAGTGATCCGTGATTAAGCTACTACTGTCGTTACCTCCATAAAGTGTCATTGTTATGGATAATGGTAGTGACAAATGGTTGAGTTATTCTGCGATAATTTACTGTCTGATATGAAAGAGAAAGGGACGTTCCATCAAATTCTGCTTCAAACTTAGTAAAACGGCAGCGAAAACTCTGAAAATGCTGCGTTTGGTGATGATGTTTTAGGCCAGACGTAAACCAATGAGTGGTGCAACCGTTTCAAAAATGGACATGTGTCGGTTGATGATAATGAGCGTTCCGGTCGTCCATCGACGAAAAACACAACAAAGAAATGATGTTGATAATGGGTTTCCAATATTTCGTGTGGTTTTCTTCGGCCCATTTGCGATTATTATGAAAAGTAATAATAGCATGTAGTAATTAGCCTCGTCGATGTAGAACACTTGAGCCAAAAACTGAGTATTTAGTGCGATTTTCTGTTGTATCCATTGACAAAAAGCCAATCTTTGCGAGAAATCTGCTGGAAAAAGTGCTTGTATCCATTGTATGTGATATGGATACAACAGTTGATTGTTCAATATCCTCCAAACTGTGGGCACCATTTTTTCCACTTGTAGAGTTCTAACTGTACGTGTGACCGCTATTAGCCGTATGTTTTTTAAAACTTCTCATTTCACTGCGGGATGACACGGTTCGGGTATCGTTCTTCATAAAAACGTCTAGCTGCGCGTGAATTACCATTCCTAAGACTATATATCGCACAACTCAGCATTTGCGTAATTCATTTTAGAAATTTTTGATAATACTTTAACAGAATAGTATTGATATACAAAAAAGGGATATTTATCAATACGTTTTTGCCGTATTACGCAGTTGTTATATAATGAAACAGATATGCAAAATACATATCCGTCACTGTAAACGTGGACAAACACCTCGTATTTTTAGCATTTACTTCTGTTCAATACATATGTTTCAGCCATCTAGGCCTAATCGGTTGAACTAGTGAAGCAATGTGTATACAAATTAATACAGATCTGTTAAACAACGGATCTGTATCTGTGTCTACATTTACGCTAAAATCGTCTCCAAGCTATAACCAGTTTCGTTCTATCAGGCGACACCAATTTAATCAGTGACATCTGACGGAAGAAAGCGACTAGGCCAGAAAAGGCGATCTTCCGCTCGAATAGCAAGGCTATTACGAAAAAAAGCGGAAAAATACGTATATTGGTGCTGTCCATTAACACGCGCCAGATGGCGGTAAATATACAAAAAAAGGCATATTTATCAATACGTTTTTGCCGTATTACGCAGTTGTTATATAATGAAACAGATATGCAAAATACATATCCGTCACTGTAAACATGGACAAACACCTCGTATTTTTAGCATTTACTTCTGTTCAATACATATGTTTCAGCCATCTAGGCCTCATCGGTTGAACTAGTGAAGCAATGTGTATACAAATTAATACAGATCTGTTAAACAACGGATCTGTATCTGTGTCTACATTTACGCTAAAATCGTCTCCAAGCTATAATCAGTTTCGTTCTATCAGGCGACACCAATTTAATCAGTGACATCTGACGGAAGAAAGCGACTAGGCCAGGCATGTTTGTCCATGTTTACAGTGACGGATATGTATTTTGCATATCTGTTTCATTATATAAGAATAGTATTGAAATGACAAATAAATATTTTCCATTCAAAACAAATGCTTTTGCAGAGATGGGTGTGATATTAAATCTTGTTAGTTATACTGTAACAAATAAATCGTATTGTTGCAGCATTTGAGACAATTCGAAACATACCTCCGAACACATTCTTGAATGCAATCACCAATCAATGACACGGAGGAATTTTGCATTGCAGTTCAAGGCATTTCCAACAATTTTTATAAGTTAATTTTATTGTATTAGTACGTTTTATCGTATAAACTTTTAATTTACTATCAAACATCCCGTAACTTTAAAACTAAGCTGTTTAAGGCATACATTCAAATGAACTTTTATGATCACAATGACCCTAGGAATCAGCCCATACAATTTGTAGTATATATTTAGATCACCCCGTATAATATATATCAAGAATATAATCTTCACACAAGTTTAAAATGTGTTATTAATAATTTTTCTAGTTCGTTATCGTTATTTGTAGTTTATAATTTTATTTCCTTAATGTACAGTGTGTTCCAAAAGTCAATTAGTTATCCCTTGAAAGACTGATAGGCCAGCTCATAACTAGTCAGAATAACTAAATATGATCCAAGTAAAAGTGTGTTAAGTTTTCGAGATAATGGCCCTTTTATGAATTTCGGGAAAATCGACTGCTTACATGAGTTTTTCAAGTGCCATGGCTACAAAATTTGATAATCTAAGATTTTAATTTACAAATGCAACTCTGAATAACACTGCTATTGATGACAATCTAAAATAAACTAATAGTTCTTATACGTATGAAAAAAAACACTTTTCTCCGATTCATGAGATATTATTATTTCATTGACTAATTTCGACTCTTTAATACTGTAAAAAAAATGTAGGGCGCTAACATGGCAAGAACATTATTTATTTACTGTAGTTTTGAAAATAGTATAATAGTCGCCATGTGTTACTTTAGAAAACATTTTTTTACAGGGAGAGTGGCAATTAGTCAATAAAATAATATCTCATAAATCTGGGAAAAGTGTTTTTTTCATACATATAAGAACTATTAGTTTATTTTAGATTGTAATCAATAGCAGGGTCATTTAGAGCTGCATTTGAAAATTAGAATCTTAGAATATCAAATTTTGTAGTTGTGGCACTTGAAAAACTCATGTGAGCAGTCGATTTTCTCGAAATTCATAAAAGGGCCATTATCTCAAAAACTAACACACTTTCACTGAGATCATATTTAGTTATTCTAGTTAGTTGTGAGCTGGTTTGTCAGTCTTCCAATCGATAACGTTGACTTATGGGATATACTGTGTATTAGCTTTATTTAGTATTTGGGTTTAGTGTTTATGGCTGAGTTAAGCAACAATAAACTTAACGTAATAACTGAGATAAGTATAAATTATATAAGCAGTATTTGAATTTAATAACCTCATATTTTTTTGCCGTTGGTTGAACTTATTCTTCTGATAAAGGATTCATTATGAAAATTTAGGGAAGCCAGAATACTTAACTACTGCTTGGTTTATTGATAATTCAGAAAAGTGGTTTATGCTCATGACATCTCGTCATCCAACCCTAGCTTTAAGCAAATTTGAAACATGTGAGTGTGAAGAATCAACCACATTTCTGTAAGATTTTATGACAATATTTGCAACAACGACTGTAGGATATAAGTGCATTTGGAAACCATTCCAAACAGGAGTGTTTGTTAGGACACAATCTATATTATATTTGTAACATGAATTTTTGGGTACCACGAAATATGATTTCCTCTTGATATCAAGATTCACTCAAGATTGTCTGGAGAATTTATTTAGTGTTGTACGTGCTAAACACGTTATATCAACAGAATTGCAATTTAAAAATAATTTAAAACTTATTTGTGCGTCTCAATATTTAAAAATTGCGCCAAAAGGAAGCTACCACAACGATGAACGAGAATTTATTTCAGATTTTCTTAATTTAATCCAAAAGTGTGAAAAGAAAATTTATGATCCAGTAGTGTTGTCAACTACAGAAGATGTTGCTGAACTAAGTAATATTGAAATGAACTCATATAATGTTAGTGGTTATTTAATAACATGTATTATGCGCACTTCAAGAACATGTAATGAATGCTTAACATTAGTGGGGTCAAAAACAATTTGCCATTTACAATTTGCAAAGTATTCGCGCATTAAATGCTTCAAAGAAAAGACTTTATTTTTTTGTAATATCAATACTTTAAATGTATTTGTACAGATGGAAAGAATATTTCGTGAACATTATGCAAATGTAATAAATCAGAATATAAATCTTTCAAAATTTCACGTTACTCAGTTCCAAGTAATTAACACTGAACACATTTTAAATTCCTATAATATGTTTAAAAAATTATTTAGAAGATTGTTCATTGTATGTTAAAAATTAAAGGAAAGAAAGAAATACAAAATGTTACAAATGCTAGTAAATCAGCTGCTATACATTGGATTGTTTTTAGGATACTTTGAATTTAAATAGAAATATCAATTTAATCTAATATTTAACATTTTCTTAAGATAATGAGAAAAACATATATCACCGAAATATTGATAAGAGCCCATGTCTTCATGTCTTGGACGAGCCGACTGGGATTTGATCTTTTGCGCAGTGTTTCGTTGAAATTATTTAAGTGATTGGACATGGATTCGCCCAAGAATGGATTTATTTCCGGATGCCAATTAACTAAAGAAGTGATGTTTTCTTTTGTTATTTATCTAGTTTGATTAAAGGTTTATGTATACATATTTGTAAATTTAAACATTATAAATATGTAAAATTATTGTTTTATATTACAAATAAAGGAAATGTATTTTTGAACGTATTTCTTTTTTACTAAATTTTCTAAAATAAGAAAGTCCTATTTATATTAAATGCTTAGGTACTTAATATACTAATAATAAATAGTTGAATATTTATCGACTATACAACTTTTATTTTATACTAAATATTGTTTAATTAAATTAATACTTTACGCTAAATTCACGTTTGTCGCTATATAATTTTCGACAAAATATGGCGGCCAACCATAACTTGTCGCCACTGTAATGTATCAAGTCACTCTAACGATATAGGAGATCCAGACCGGATCGCAGGCAGTGTTTAACACGCATAGACTTCCAGTACTGCTCCCACTCACGGACAAGTCGCTGGCATCGGTATATTCATGCGGAAGAACTTAGTACTTTGAAGGGGGTAGTAGTGAATAAGTTGTAAGAACAATTTATTCTGTTTCTTTCACATTCCGGGAATTTCTAGGTAGCACCTCGTATATAGAAAAATATGTAATTTTTAAATTTTTAATGAAAAATGTGTGAAAAAATATTTTTATATTTTAATGGTGTAGTTTTTGAAAGGGAGCCTGTGTCCAAACATGCATTATATACCCGCAAATTTTTACATTTACAATCGAAAATATAATAGTATGTATATTAAAAAGCAAGTTTCATAAGTAGAGTGGACCAATTCGGAGCGAAAGCGGAGGCATGACTAACGAATTGGTTCCCGCATGCGAAATATTATTAATATCTAGAGATATACTATCACGAACGGTGCTGTTATTATGTTAGATACAAAAAAAATGTAAGACGTAATGTAGATTATGAAACGTTCTCGATGATACGTATAAAAAATAAAATCTAAAATGTATGTAATTAGATTATTAAAAAAAAACTTACCGTCTTATGCGTTTTCCGTGACTTGAAAATCTGGAGAAGCACGATGAAATATTGTTAACATAAGGTGCGTCTCCAAAGTTATTTCTCGAAAACGCGTCCGCCGTGAGGAAAATATGTGCTTGTATAAAGAAAACGATCGCTCCACATCTAGTGATGTGATGTTTGCATAATTAAAATAATCTTTGAAACAACTTAACACATCTGTAGACGAACCTTCACAAATTTGTCTAAGTCTGGCAAAATCTAAATCTTTATCTAAAACACTTTCAAACTTACTTAAAATACACTCATTTCTTGCGTCTTCTATCGAACATAGCTGTGCGTGTGTATCTTTCACAACTAGCACTGATTCCTGTAATGATAGCGAAGAATTTTGTAGGTTTTCTAATGGTTGCACTATTCCAAAGTAATTGTTATGAATAGTTTGTAAATCACTTTTAACCTGACTATTTTGAAATTTTTTCCGACTTTCTTCGATAGCGGCACTATCTTTCGGATTTAATAACAAAACCACTTTTTTTACATCCTCAAAATATTTAGGATAGTAAAATGCCGCTCGTAGCCATGTTCCCCATCGTGTCAGAATTGGCTGTGGTGGCTCAGGGGTATGGGGACACAATTCGTGAAATTTCCGAATACGTTTTGGAGATTTCAGGAATACTGCCTTTGTACTCGATATTAACGCATCTACATTTGGGTAACATTTACGGATCCGTTCTGCTACAATATGTAGGGCATGGATTTTACATGTAATATGTAAAAAGTTACCACACTGTTCCTTAAGAGACCGACCTACAGAAAGCATGGTTGCGGCACCATCTGTCACAAACATTAGGATTTGATCTCTGGAAATTTCAAATTTTTCCAATGTACTTAACACCATTTTTGAAATTACCCGCGCAGTACATTCTTCTATTTGTCTGCTAGCTAATAAAATTGAGGATGGCGATTGATTTGGTTCCATTTTACGCACCATAACATTAAGTACAGATCTTTTTTTGCTATCAGTTGTTTCATCCACACTCAACCACACTTTTTTATTTTTCAAATCTGCGTTAATTTTATTTTCTAAATGTACACGAACAGATTTTAAATAACGTCGTAAGTGGGTGCATCTCGGTAATTCTACATTGCCATATTTTTCAAGAAATGAAATAGACGAATCATTCCGTAACAAAGTAAACGGCAAATTACACACAACCATCATTGTACACAAATCAAATAACAACACTTCGTATTTTGTATCGGCACCAGTGTCTCTATCTTTATGTCTTGCGCTATGCACGTGGCGTTGCAAATTTGATTTTGTTAAATGGTTTATATATAGATTGCACACTAAACATTTTACATTTACCCCATTGTAAGATAAACTAGGATGGTTCTCAATAAACCTATTGACTAACTTTGATGATAGCGGTTTTTTTACTGTACGCTCCTTCAACATTATTAAATACACAGAATACACTTTCCTGCTGCTATTATACGTGTACACACGATGACCGTGAACAACATACTAAGTAATCGTATGTGCGATGGGGCACGCGGGAACCAATTCGTTAGTCACGCCTCTGCTTTCGCTCCGGATTGGTCCACTCTATTCATAAGGCACCATTTTGCCGTACGAGATTAGTTTAGAAAACGAGCCGCGATAGGGGAGAGTTTTCAAAAGAGCGGGTGCGGCAAAAGGCCTTATCAAACAACTTTTTTATACTATTTTTTCTATTTTGCATTTTTTACATTAATAAATTGAAATTATTTAATTTGAGAGAGCAGAGTTTAATTTTTATATAAAGCACGCAGTTGGTCACATTGATACTTGACATTTTCAAATTTAAATCTTGGTATCCGGGAAGTATAGTATATTACATATTATTTATTACTTTTGGTTAACATTACTTGATATTTTATTTAAAAATATAAACATAGGTGACATAGAAATTAATATACCTTGTTGTCAATTGTATACAATATACGTATTTGTGTAGAGTACGTACATATATCATATCTGTCAAATATACTTAAATTCTTAAAATCAAATGACAACAATGATATTTATTTCTGTGTTCGAACAACGCCAACATTGAAAAATGAAAAACGCGTATCGAAATGAAGCTCATTTCGATACTGTTTTGGATGTCATAATGAGTTCATTTCGAACGAAAAATAGAAAAAATACTTTTGTTCCAATTAGAACATAAAAATTGTTTTTTATTTCTAAATCAAAACGTTTCATAATGAAGTTAAAAATTTCATATAATTGCAAACATATTACATACTATGAAACTAAATTTAGATAGGAAGTTCATAAGTCTCCTTGTGTACTATACTTCTTACTTAATAAAACATACACACACATGTCTTATTTACAACGATGATCCTTTCTGCTGTAATCACACATGGGAACATTCATCAACTCCGCGTGGTAAACAATTTACTCAGTAAACGAGTGATTTATAATCTCGCATAAATTTCTAATAAGTTTTACTTTACTAAACGTAATCTCGAGATAGACTAAGAGTTTACGAAACTGACAGTCTCCTGTAAAAATTGCTACATTTACTTCGTGTAATAACTCTATTCTATCAAATTTACTATTATTAGTTTTTACTATTATTTTATTTATAACCGAACGGACGGTTAGCGCAGGTATGCTTGGAATATAAAGGTACCAACACCAAACAATGCAATGTACAATTTGACATTAACCACTTCAGCAAAAATACATTCTTAGGTCTACACTTTATGGAGTTACAGTATCGTTGTTTTTAATAAGTTTTCAGCTTAAAATTTAGTTGGGTTTCCAAACTAATTGTCCTCTTTTAATCTGAAAAATTAACAATTTGAATAAGTGGGTTTTCAAGACCTTAAATGTAAGACAGTGTTAAGAGTTTAAAGCTAGGAAAAATGATTTTCCAGTTTATGGCCATTAAAAAGTTGACTGACAATCAGTTGGTGAGAGTGAAACAATTTCTTTGCAAAAAAAAGTTAGAACAAAAATCAGTTCTAACCCAGATCTGAGCGATCTCCCTTCAAGAATATAAAGTATTAGCCAGTTTCTCGGTCTTTACTATTTAAGGCCAGATTCATACATTTCTATTAAATTACTGGAACTCCAAGATTCAATTTATTAATAATTATCTGGTAAATATATTGGTATTATTTCAAACCAGCAGGAAAAAACAGAGACGTTGGCCATCATCCCTTCCTGCGCGAACAACTTTTGTTGGGTTTGGCTCATCCTAGATCACCCATTCCGTCGACCATTGCCTTCGGGTATATTCGCATACATCCAAGATTCGTTACCTATGTAGATGTAATACATGATTTTTGATGAACCGCGATTGTAGTATTTGGATAACCGCACATGTTAGCAATATTTAATATAAAACTGGATTTTATTACACTGAACATCAAAAGTGTTGGACCCCCAAAATATTATGATAATAGTGTGATATTAAGAAAAATAAGAATATTGTATTGAAAACATGTTTTTTTAAGATAAAAATTTGATAATAATAATTGTTGACTAATAGAAGAAGCAAAAAAAAGTTTTAAAAAATTTAATAAACAAGAAGAAATATAGAAACAAAGGAATGAGTCAAACAATATTAAATACTCAGTATGTTTCTTATTAACGCATAGACACGCCTGTCTATTCAAATAATCAATAAATTATGATTTCTTGAGGAATATTGTTTCATTCCTCTATAGCCGATACGGTTAATTCTTCCGCGGCGCGGAGTGGGTTAATACAATTGCGAATGGCTCTAACAACAAAATCCCACAGATGCTGGGCAATCCAATCTGGTGATATGTCTTTCTTCAAGTGCTTCCCGAACCCTTATTGCACAATGTGGTCTGGCATTATCATCCATAAAGATGAAATTTTCACCCAGTTCAATGCGTAATGGATAGATAATGGGCCTAATAACGTTTTCAATGTAAACTAAATTTGTCATGTTTTGTTGTATGGGAATTAGCGCGGTACGGCGGTTGAACATTATACCACCCAAAACATTACTGTACCCCCTTCGTAAGGAGCAACTGCACGGGCAAGTTTAATCGCTCTTGACGGTCTGGTGTCCTCCAGACCCGTTGCCTACGGTCTTCACTCACCAATCCAATTCTGGTCTCATCGGTAAATAAGACCAATCGCCACGTAAAAGCCACCCCTATGCTCCTGCGTCCAACGGAAACGGGCAATTCGTCGTGCAAGTAGAGTGGGTACGCCTAAGTCTTCTTCGAATGGTAGAGAGAGAAATAACACGACGAAAAGTACATTGGAAGTGAGCTCTTAGGACTGAAGCTGAAGCATGTCTATGCCTTCTGGTATATTGAATCATGTAACGATGGTCCCTCTCATTCGATACTCGGGGACGCCCAGAACGTGGTCTCCTTTCCACAGAACCACTTTATACATGTCTATGCACTATGCGTACAACAGATCTTCTATTGAAGACGGAAATTTCACGGCCCGGCATTGTGACAGATATAATCACAAAAATCGTTTGACTACAAATGCAACAAAACTGATCGTTTTATTCGACAATTAACGATACATCACACGTGTGTTATCATTAGAGAAAGGACACGCTTACCACATGACGCAAAGCCCAGTGCAGTACTGGCGAAAGGCTGTATTTCTAAAATATTTAATTTTATTTATATAATTGGAAAACGAACGGGTGGTGCTATAAAATTACGAGATACATATTTATTTGTTGAAAAGTTGTATTTATAAAGTTTTTAATTTTATTTATATAATTGGAAAACATACGGGTGGTGATCTATAAAATTACGAAATACATATGTATTTGTTGAAAAGTTGTATTTTTAAAGTTTTTAATTTTATTTCTATAATTGGAACATTTTTATTTGTTCATTTTGTCGTTCAAGTTGAGTAAAGGAGTATTAATATTGACTAGCAATTGTTTCTCAAGGTTTTCTTCTGTCAATTTTGTTCTCTTTGAATTAAGTACATCCTTATAAATAGAAAACGTCCTTTCTACATCGCAACTGGTTATAGGTGCATACTGGAAATATTCTTTTATTTCTTCATATTTAGCCGTTAGATTTTGTGGAATTGTCTCCATACATAATTGCTGCAATGTAATTAAATCTGGATTTCTATTAAGAATTGCTTCAAACTTTTGCCGAAGGCCACATCCGAAGTCACTTGGAATACTTTTCAAATTATTAACAGCCACATCTAATGTGGTTAATCCGTCATTTAATTTGAGATTTCGATTTTCAAAATAAGTGATTAGTTTTGTCAATTTTCCAAAGTGTTCGTGAAGAAAGTACAACTGATTTTTTAAATTTTGGATTTGTGTGAGCTCCTTGCACTCACCAATACTTCTAGCATCCTCTTTTAGCAGTGTTACTAAATGTTTTAGACTATCGAAATTCTCAGCATAATAACTCTCTGCTCTGGGGGTTCAGCAGTAGTAAGGTTTGTACGACAACGACAGAGATATTTAATTAAATCTAAAAATGCAAATTTTATTGAGAACAAGAAAATGGAATACAAAAAATATGAAAAAATAATATCAGTTAAGAAAGTTTTAGAAATGATAACCATTCATTTTTTGACAACATGTAAGTCTGTGAACAAATTCTTAAATGATATTTGCCAGAGCCTCCTTACGAATTAATTGCATTTCCTCAAATATCCTTTGGCGTAACTCGTCCACATTATGCGGTCATCTAGTATAAATCACTTATTTTAAATGACCCCAAAGGAAAAAATCTAGAGGATTTAAATCTGGAGACCGCGTTGGCCATTCAATGAATCCCCTACGACCAATCTACCAATTTACGAATGTTTTGTTTAAAAAACTTCTAACATTAAGGACATAATGAGCGGGTGCTCCATCTTGTTGGAAGTAAGCACTTACATTCCCCATCTTCGTAAATATTAGGAACAACATTATCATGTAAAGCTTTGTACACACTGCAACGGCAATGTGCAGTGCAACTTGTAATGCAACATGTAACGCAACGTGGACGACTTGAAATAGACAGCGCAACGTTGAGAACGCGCAACCTACTTTCAACGCGTTTCTAGTTGTTTCCGTGTTCGTGAGCACTGTAGCAACATGGTGTGTTCCTTTAGTTTTCCTTAATAGTAATTATTATTACCATCATCTAGCCGTAGCGTGCGGAACTTATATGTTAATACATGAATTAGCCACTGACAGGAATCCACGAAGATGGTGGAGAATCAATCTATTTTGGCTTTTTCGCGCCTAAAAGATAATAAGAGACTAATCTGGTGTGAAGAACACAAATACAGGTTCACTATTAATATTTTTTGTGAACGTGTCCGAATATATCCTATCCCCAGAGACGTAGATAGATGTATGTTTCAATTATTCTGATACATTACACATGCGGTTAAGCCGTAGTACGAGTGAAGACACAAACAAAATGCAGTTTTCTAGAGAGATTGGCTGTGCTACCTTTGGAAGGGCGTCGTTACTTCACATTAATTATGTGGACGATATGCGAGGTACTTCGGCTGTCTGACAACAGGCAGCGCCGAATTTACTTCTGCGCCCGGTCTGGATAATTACGGTGATAGGACGATGTGGTTCTTTTTTGTGAATGTGTCTGGGAATATCCTTTCTCCAGCAGGGGCGTACCGATGAGCCTGTAGAAAGGTGAAATACGTATCTACGTCTCTGGGGAGAGATATTTTCGGACACGTTCAGAAAAATATTAATAGTGAACCTGCATTTGTGTTCTTCACACCAGATTTTTAATTATATTTTATATGATTAAAAATACCTTTGTATTATGCAAAACTGGTGGGGTTTACCTACTCATGTATGTTTCAATTATGCAGAGCCTAATCATTTTATTTTTACAAATCTCTCCCGTCGTACCCATGCGTTGGCCGATATTATTCCACGTATCCGATTTTAGGTTCC
Source organism: Melolontha melolontha (assembly GCA_935421215.2). Classification (NCBI taxonomy): domain Eukaryota; kingdom Metazoa; phylum Arthropoda; class Insecta; order Coleoptera; family Scarabaeidae; genus Melolontha; species Melolontha melolontha. The sequence continues at coordinate 56,791,760 of OW285242.1, forward strand.
TTTTTTTTATCATTTATATTTGAGGAATTCCATAAAAGTTTCTTCTGCTTGTATAATTGCATGAGCAATATGGATTTTTCTTCATCCCATGATTCTGAAAATGAGTTTTCTGGCGATATTGGCATTTTTAATAACCCATATCTAAACAGATTTATACAAATTCGATGTTGCACGTGCACGAAATAAGTACACACTCACCAATTATGCACATGCTCGTCCAAACTACAATGGAGAATCTCTTTGTGTTCGCAAGACAAACCGACAACCGACAATAATCAACAACGCGCAATATCTGCAACGCGAGCTGTAACGTGCAACGCATGGCCTCATTTATTGATTTACACGTTGCGCTGCACATTGCGGCTGCAGTGTATACAAGGCTTAAAAGATCTAAATATCTCTGTCCAGTTAGTGTACCATGAATGAAAGAAGGACAAATAATACGGTTCCAGAAAATACAAACCCAAACGTTTAATTTTTGCGGATGTTTTGTATGCGTTTCTAGCATCCAATAAGGGTTATCTATTGACCAATATCGATAATTATGGCGATTAACGGTGCCATTCAAATAAAACGTAACTCGTCGGGAAACAGCAAATTGTATGTAAAATATTGTTAATTTTTGCAAATCTCCATCACTCTTTCGCCAAATTCAATTCCGCTATCATAATTTCCGTCCAGTAATTCTTATATTAAATGTGGTGTATACCGATAATATTTTTGGTGCTTCAATATTCTGGCTACTGATCGGCAACTTATATCAGAGTTTAGTGTAAGGGGCTGTAGTAGAAGTTTGCGGTAATTCTTCTAATGCTATTTGGAAAATTTCTAACATTTCCGATCAAGTTATACCTTCTCTCAGTTTTACCAGTGACAGTTCGTGATATTGGATGCCGATCTTGATGCAAATTGTTAAATAAATTGCATACTTCTTCATGAGTTCTGATGCGGTTACCAAAATCAATCATGATCAGAATTTCAATACGTTCCTTTTCAGTTAATTCAATTATTATTAATATTTGCACGTCTACAAAATTAATTCTGACAGTTCGAGTCAAGTATTGAACTTTAATTCCATGGCTTACTAAACATAAACAAGATTTTAAAATATTTATTTTAATTAAATATCTTTGTCATTGTTGAACAAAATGGTGCCAAACCTTATTATTGCTGAACTCCCAGAGCAGAGCTCTATTGAAATTCGTAAAATTCGTATATAAAGTGTTTCATTTAAAACGAAAAAATTAACATCGTTTTAGGCAAAAGCGGAAATCTGATTCGGATATAAATATACTCATCGAATCCCCGATTTGCATTTAATTAATTATAGAAAGTGTTATTTAAATCTAATTAGCCATATCAAAGATATTCGAAGGATCCACACATTTACCTAACCCTGTATAATGGCATTTGTATGAAATTTCATAATACTTTTCACGACTAACGAAGGGAATTTTTGTAATTCGTGGAGTTGTATTCATTTTGTTACATTTAATAGCGTCATCAAAGTGAGGGATTTTTATCTGTTACATTTTATGGCGCCGCAACATGGTGCACTAATTATTTAATATAAATATATCATTTCATTTTATAGCGCACCCAACGTGGTGCAGCTAATAATATTTCAGTATACATATTCTCGTGTCCTGTTGATTAATAAATAATATTATTGTTATTATAATTATTACAATTGAGAGTACCGAATGTACGGAAAAAATCTATAAACACAGTGGCGGCTCCTGAGTTATGAAAGAGGGTAGGCACAAACAATTTTTTGTACATAAAATCCGTTCTCCTATTTTTCATGCTGGAAAAGACGTCTATGACTTTGTTGCCAAAATCCGGGACAGACTGGATGAACTTCTTTTCTATTGATAGGACTGCCAATGCGTTCAGTCGATCTTCTGACATTGTGCTTCTCAGAAAAGTTTTAATGCGTTTGAATGTGGAAAAATATCGTTCACATTCTGCTGTCGTCGTGGGAGTTGTACAAATAATATCCAACAGTTTGTATATTTCCGTCAAAACCTTTTTTAGGTTGTTGTCTGTTATGAACACTAAAAGTTGCAAAAAACCACCTACGTCAGACATGTTATCGCGCTCATAAATTAGTGAAAGTTCACTTTTCAATACTGTCTAACATAGAACAAGATTTCACACTTTCATTTATTTTTTTTTGTGGAAATGAATGACTATAAGTTTTAAAATTTTGAGAATCAAATAATTTTGCTGCACTTAAGTGATCCCTAAAATCAAATCAGTCGCTAATTTGGCTTAAAATAGTGTCACATACTTCCTTTGCAATAACAGCTCTGTTATCTCCAGCTGTCGTTTTTTGTCTTTTCCTTGCAGGTTCTTCATTATTGCGTTCTTGATTATCATTGTCAGTAGAATTTGTTGTTGGAATTGTTCAATTGTCTTTTGCAGTTGAGCACTCTCAATCCAGCGAATATGAGTCTGATTAAATAATATTTCAACACGTGGAATGATGAAATGAAATATTTTCAACCAGTAGAGAAATTCCGAGCAATTCAAATGTTTCAATACACCACTGGCTTCACTAATAGTAACTGAATCCATAACATCTTCGTCAATAACTTTGTCTAAACATTCTTTGAAAGAATGCTAGTGTTCAAATAATGAGTTTACAGTTCGACTTTTGAAAATCCAGCGTGTAGGAGCAGCGCGTGGTATTTTAGGTTTGACTATTTCATCAAGAATTACCGTTCGTTTTGGCGGTCGAGAAAAGAACTTGAAAATGACTGCAAATTTGCAAAGAAAATTTTTACATTTTTATTGCACTGTACCGCTCGTTCAATAATTAAATTAAATTAATGCGCGTAACAGTGAATATAATGTGCATCTGGAAATGTTCTTTTGATAATAGCTTGGACACCATCTGTCTTACTACTCATCACGGACGCCCCATCGTAACTTTGAGCGATTAGATATTGTTATCAGACCCAGATGGAGAATTTAAAAAGTTTGCAATTCATTCAGCAATGTTTTTGCTAATACATCAGCATTATGTCCACCCAGCTTAAAAAAAGACCAGAAGCGTTAAAAAATTTGTCCCTAAACACGTATATCGAATAATAACAATTTGCTGATTATTAAATGTGTCTGTAGTTTCATCGGCCTCCAAAGCAATGACATTTTCAGATTTAATTTCTTTTAATATTTTCTGCTTGTAAATTTGCCACATTGAATCTAGCAATTTGCTCCGAATAGTTTGTGAGGTGCCCTTAAACACTTGTGAACCTTTCATATGTAATGTAAGCACAGCGTCTAATTCAGCTGCAAAGATGATTAAGCCTACATAAATACCTGAATTTTCCGACGTCAATGTCTCATCATGGCCTCGTAACGGCAATTTCAAACCTCCGCAAAATTTTATACACATAATTAACCGGCGCAAAATATGACGATTTTTTTCCACATCTTCGTTGTACTTAATTTTATGTCGGAAATAAGCACTTCACGTATGTCCGCTTTGCCTAAAACACTAAAATCCACGCATGCATTCATGCGAGAAACGGAATTTTCGGGATTCTTTGTCCTGTCTGCCATATGCTTTAAATCATTCAACCCTTGTTTATTCCACGCACTAACCTCTTTCTTAAAAATTAAGCAGATAATACTTTATTTATTAGTAAACATCCGCAAATCCGCTCATATTTTTCATATATATTTTATTTAATACTCTAGTTCGAGTTTTACTTGTGGAAATGTGGTTTATTTGGAGATTGGGAATAAACCTTCCTTTCTTCTTAATTAAAAGTTTGTCCTCAAATGATAGCGGGTTTTTTAAAAGATCTTGCACAAAATTAACTTCCATCATTAATAATAAACGTCACTTCAAGCTTTTGAAATCGCACACGTGCGTTGCGCGCCGAAAACAATACAATCATAATAAATGCAAGACGTTAACTGGAGCTGGGCAATTTAGTGCCCCAAACCGACGGTATAGACGCATATGGCGAAGTTAAGCGGACCCGGCCAATTCATATTCGGAATAGATACATCTGAAATCGTGCCCCGGAACATAGTTTTGAGCGTTGGCATAGTGTCTGTGGTGCAGAAGAAAATTTTGATACCATCATTATAAAAATACGTAAAAATAATAAAATAAAATAGTGCACTGAATTATATGTGAATTTCTTTCTGTGTTTATCTTGGTGGTTGGGTGTGCACGTGACCTTGTGCCCTTTAATACCAGCGGCCACTGTATAAACATTAATTTGGCCACGTCGGTCTATATGTCGATTAGGCTTTGCAAGATAATATATCGTAACGAAGTGACTGCAAAATTTACCGCATGATAAAGTAAATATATTATAAGTTGAGCACTGGAATATAACTTGATATTCCTGGTAAACAAAAGATATTTATTAAAGTATGTATATCGGATTTGAACTTGGCAGAATCTATTTGTTCGAAAAACAAACAGAAAGTAACATATGTAATAGTATAGTAGAACATCAATCGGAATCTTCGGACAAATAGGCTAGACTCGATGACACGAACCACTAACTTGTTGTTCGTCTATAACGGTCATCGATAAACAAACAAATAAAAAAGACTAGACCACTTTAATTTACTCAGGCGAGCGCGAAACGTTAGACGGTTGAACGCTCGCTCATAAATAATATTGCGCCATTACACAGACATATACAAACGCCGAGTTTTCATAATATAGGGAAGAACACTTTAAATTCAGGACGACGTAAATAAAGCATTTATGTAGTATGTGAAATTTTTATGCACTAACAAGCTAGCAAGACAGGCAAGTTACATTACATAGGGCCCACATGAGTGATGGCTGTTTGTATATTCTTGCATGGAGAGAGATTTTATTAAAGTCAAGATATATTTCATGAAGTAACCAGGACATTTCCCTTAAATTCATTTCCAGGAATTTCAGGGGCATTTCTAAGATGCTCAATGTAATTCCCTTGGGTGTTATTTAGTATGAGTATATTTTTAGTAATATGTATATAAATGCGAAGTATCTTCATTAGTTATTTTTACTTTTATTGGAATAGATATGCGCGGGAGTTGTTTTGGATTTGTCAGGATAGTAAATTAAACTAAAATTAATAATAATAAAATAAAGCATATCATGTAGAAAACTTACTCTTAATGATCTCTGATATACAGGATGCTTTAAAAAAAGATGTGATATTTTACCTACACATAATCAAGATCATTTGCAATCGAGTCATTCATGAATTTGACTCCGTATGTCTTTTCCGATTGTAACCGTAGCATAATTATATATTCGACTGATATTTTACTTGACGTTTGTAATGTATGGGCAGTTCAAGTAGCGACATTCGATTTCGGATTCATGAATGTCTCGATACGACAATAAAAAAGACAATAAGCATGGACTTGATTCGGGATTTGCACATGCGAGTTTTCTTCGGTCGCAGTCAAGATGATATGTGTCACTGCGCGTGCTTTCCCTCGCCATCTATTCGCACTCTATGCATAAACTTTGTTATGTTCTGAATTTGACTACTGTATTTTTTTAGGACAGCATATACATATTTTGAACTGTCTGATATATTTAGAATCACTAAACTAAACCTACCTTTAAATATTGCTTTGCTTGTCATTTATTTTTGGAAGTCCAGGTATATATCGTAAGAATATGCGATATTATATTATTTTTTCCGACATCTAGAGTAGTTTCGGTTTTTACTTATTTTCTAAACATTTATTAGGGACCTATCCTATATAGTATTTCGATTTTTTGCTTTCTGTAACATTAAAATGCCATCAACAGCTATATTGTTTTTCCCTTTAATTAATTACAATACGTACTATGCAATTCTAGATCGTTATTTAATATTGTACCTCGAGAATATTATTTAAACATCTTAGTTTTTCATTAGTTGCTTCCAATTATGTATTCTCTTTCACAGCATAAATCTTAGGCAGTGTCATCATATTTTCTATTTTCCTCGCTACTTATCATAAGGTTCTGAAATGCTACCTTAATAAGAGGATTGGTTAGACATTATGTAAAATGGTCCTTGAATTTTCATCCTGTCTGGGTACGGTTTTTGCAACTTTTTGGTTATATATTTCAGCATTGTTCTTACGTGCTTATGACGTTTCTTGTTTTGTTTTGGGTTATTGTTAATAAACTCTCTCTGCTTATTGTTATTGTATTTGTTGTTTTATTGGCATGGTAATAACTGTCCACGTATATACCTATGATTTAGTCAAGTTACCGTCGGTAGTGTCTGCGTTCACTGTAACGGGTCGAGAGTTCAGACACGGTGGCGCCTATATTATAAGAACCTTCCTTTAACTGAGCTGATCTCTCAGCCGAAGGTCTCCGGGGAAATCGTGTAATTGGGGTAAGTTGATAAATCGTAAGTAGGTATTACGTTGAATACGGAAGCGCAGAACTATTGCTTGTGAAGGCACATAGCGAGTTGGGTTCGATTGTCAAGCGATCCAACACTCTTGGCTAATGGATAAGCGATTTTATTTTTGCTCGTCGGACAAGTTCTTGGGCACCAGCTTTGTATAAATTTTTCTCATAGCTAGGTCCTCGGTCAAAATTCGATAAACAGTCTCCTTTCTCATGCTTATCCCATGTGAAATCATTCTGACTGTTAACAATCTGTTCGTGCTAACACAGAACGCTTCTTCATCGGTTTCTGATGTGGATGGTCGTCCGGAGCGATGTTCGTCTTCAATGTTTTCGCACCCCTCTTTGCAAGCCTTGTGTCATCTGAAAACGTGTGCTGAAGGTAAAGTCTCATCTCCGCATGCTGTTCTTAACATTAGAAGTTTCTCTGAAGCAGATCTCTCCAATTTAATGCAAAATTTAGTTGCATATCACTGCTCGATATTTGCCTGCATTTTGCGCGTGATGGGGTATTGGAACACAACTTAAAATAACTGGCGATCACAATGCTATTACTGAACTGAGTAGACTGCACCTTTCCAGGTTGCGTACGTACCCCTTTCACTCACGTGTAGTCGTCTCCAGCTTGATGCAGTGTTGCCACATTGAGCGTAAAAAGTTCATTGTCATTACTTCCGAGGCATTCATCGTATGCGCACTTATACATTACATAGTGTGATGTGAGTCACGCGATAACCGTAATAGATGATGGCACCAGATGCGTACGACCGAGAACTTTCCCGAATGGAAGAATTCAAGAAAACTGATATACTATAAATCTCGCTCGACAGAGAGCAAGAGGATTATTCAAGCAGCGACTGTTGTGTTAGAACATTGCAACGTGTTCAAATCGCCCCTGGTTTATTTTTAGTCATTTGATTCTATAACTTATGAACTATATGGTGAGATTTTCGCATATATTTTTGAAATTTCGATATTTACAATTTTTATTAATGTTTTTCTGGTGCGGATAATTATCATAGAGTTAGTTAAAATTAAAATTTCATTATAGTAAATTTCCTAGTTGATTTAAAATTTAAATAAAATTTGCGGTATATTTTGCGTTGATGTAGGCAACCTAGTATATACCATGGTTTGGGATTTCTATATCGTTCATATTTTGCGGGTGTGAGGGCGTTTGAGTTGTCACTAAATATGTTAGAGGTGGTGTAGCGTGGATATTTATTTTGGCAATTAGGTTAATTTGTACAGGTTTAATGCGAATCGTTTTCTTAAAATTCATTAGAATATTTTTACGGCTTGCTTGTAGGAATTCTGTTAGAATTATCCTTAATATTTTCATTTAAGATATCTTTGGGTATTGTCGCCGCAGGGTCACCTAGTAGTTGTTCTTCCGAATTATAACTTTTCGATTAATAACTATTCAATTAAATGCCTGACTTAATTGATATTCTTCGTCAGATAGATTCCTAATTTTATTGATTTAATTTCGAGGTAGCGAAATAATTCTCTAAATATATATTTCATTCCCCCTATCGGTTAGTTTCTTTAAGACCTACTTACTTTGTCATATACAAGGTTGAGTTGAAAAAATCTGCTCCCTCTTTGCTGTTGAGTGTTCATCAATTAACACATGGTACTGCAGACGCACTTTGTAATTTTTAATGGCTTCTTGAAAGTAATTTTATTTACTTCGCTATGCGGATTTTGGAGTATTTACTATTTAATTTAATTTAATTTATTTTATCTAATTTAATTTAAACGTCTGATGGTCCTTTCAAATTGAAAAGATCGTTTTGGTTATGTTTTTGAACGAAATTGGTGTTATACGGAGCACGTAGTTAACCCTATCTTTAGGTGAGTTTTTTTACACGATGTCCTTGTATAAAGGCTTTATATACCAATTCGTTATAATTTTGTTTCGTTACAATAATTTTTTTTTCTTTCGGCAATTTAACAGGGTGCCAGTAGAGGCTACGTTTGATATAGCTAATACAAGCTACGTTTTCTAATACGAGATCTAATACGATGTACTTAAAGAGTTTGGTGATCGTTATTCCCAAGACGTTATTCAATCTAAATCACTAAGGTATTGATCGTTCTACAACTTACCAGGTATGAACTGCGGCAGTCTAAAAGTTAACTTCCTACGACAGAATTTGCTAGTGTCTATCGTGTAACCATATTGTAAATTTATAGTCATTCATTTTCTATTAATTTTTTATATATTCATTGAGTAAAACGTAAGTATTTGATGAGCCTTAATTTCGCGTATACAGGGTACTCGAAATTTAATGTGTCATGCCCGATTTTGACTTACAAAAACTTAATAAAACTTAATAGTTAATTATAACTTGTAAATGATTGAGTAGTGTCATTTTTTCTACCATAATTCCGTTGTTTATTTTTTTTAAATTATTACAGTTTTTGAACTGCAAATGGATTTCTTTTTTTTTCTGATATTTCATAAACTATTAGTATACTGAATGTACAATAATCTCGATGTGAGATTTATCCGAGATCTTACATAAATTACTAACCAATCCATGGTCTAGATTAAGCATGCCATTTAGTTAATTACGGGTTAATGATTTATATACTGAGTGAGATCGTATTGCTTTTGTTGTATACCTTTTACTTGTTTAATTTCGTCAGTGTATTTTGGATTCAATTTTATTTCAGTGTTTAATTGCTTTGCAATGCATGTTTTTCACATGATTTATATGATGTACATGATTTTTTTTGTCTATCATATCCCATTACTACACTGGATGAGTCACTAACTCAGTGTCATTATATATCTATTTCAATTTATTTATATAAAATTTGTATTCTTTGAACAAGCTGCGAGCATTGATATTTGCTTTAAAGTTTTAGTTCATTATTACTTAGACTTTTAATATTTTATTTTATTGATTAATTTTCTACAGCATTGATCATTTATATGCTTATTGTTTCTTTTCCTGTTTCATTGTCTTGTTTTTATTAATAAAATATTTCTTGTTATTGTTATATTTTGGGTGTTTTATTGTTATGGTAACAATTGTCCACGTATGTATCTGTGATTTAGAACTTACTATCGACGGTGTCTGTGTTCACTGTACCTGCTTGAGAGCATGAACATGGTGGCGGCTATGTCATAAAAAGGAGCCTTCCCTTCGCTCACCTCTTAACTGAGCTGGTCTCTCGGCGGATCTCCAGGGTAATCGTGTTATTGGGGTACTTTATTAAATCATATAGGTTTTACGGTGTGTAAGTAGGCGCGTATAACTATTAGTGATAGACTTTGTTATTGGCATATAACAACATAGTTATAACTAGAGCTGAGGATGTTTGCGGTATAACCATGGTTATATCATGTAACCATAGTAAATTACTATGGTTATATGATATAACCATGGTTATACCGCAAACATCCTCAGCTCTAGTTATAACTGTGAAATAAATATACAAACATTGATATATAAATGTGAGAATATAATTGACGTGTCACATGGTACATTTTTGATTAATTTCATTAAAATACAAAATAAACGTTGCATAATAGGCTATCAAATCGATGATAATTCTATCACAGCATGTTGACTGTCACCTGTTTTTAATGAATAAAATTGTTTACTGTCGAAATGACACAAAGTTTCAATGGACGCGTCAAAATCAGAAAATAGCGCTGTTAACTAGAAAATGTTTCAACCAGTAGATCACTGTCGATGGAAAGATGCTAGCGAAAAGGAGATTCGAAAGATAATTAAGAAGAAACCCCCGAAAAATACCAAAATTAATAAAGAATCGCATTGGAATCAATTCATGGAATTTTTCGCTTCAAGTGGAATCGAATTAACGCAAGAGACTACGATTCCAGAAATTGCATTAATATTAAGAAATTATGCTTGCAACATGAGAAGAAATGACGACCAAGAATATAAAGAGTGCGTTATTAAAATATTATGAAACTCTGCGGCAAAGATTATACAAGAAAAATTTATCACTAAATATAATATCAAGTTCAATTCATTTATTGACATGGAATTTAAAGAAGCAAGACTAGCTCGCGATTATAAAAGAATGCAACTGCAGGAAATACAAGATAAAAAAGAAAGGTTAGTGCAGTTGCTTTTACACCAGAACAATGTAAAAATTGCAAAAGGTTTGAGGCGAGAATACGTCTGAGGGGCTTCAAAAAAGTTCTTTAACATTGTCGCTAAAGAATTAGCATGGCGTGGTATCGAAGGTGCGTCTGCATCTATTTATCACTTCAAGAAAGAAACCGACAATTTTGGAAACTTCACTAACCGAATTGAATACAATCCACTATTTAACAAAACGAATCAAGGAGGGGACAAAACTTACTGTGATAGCAAATGGTTAATACCTAATACAGTAGATCCTGATGTGTGCCCAGTTCAATTGTTTCTAAAACCAATGGGAAAACGATCAAATAATGTAATGACTGATAGTATTTTCCTGACACCAAACAAAAATTGGAGATTTGGAAGTACTATAGTATGGTATAAAAACCTCCCTATAAGTGTTAATACTATCTCCAAATAGACAAAGGAAACCGCTCAAAAAGTGGGAATTGATACCACCAACAAAAAGCTACAAATCATTCTTATAGATCACCAGCTGTAACCCATTTGGCGAACCCAGATCTACCAGATCAACGAGTCATGGAGATAACTGGTCACAATAACTCAAAATCCTTAAAGTTTTATTTAAACATGCAATATCCACACGACATTCTGAAATAGTAAATAAGATGAGAAGGATTGAAATATCTAACAGTGCTTAGATGTCCGGTATCTCGGCCATCAATTGACAAATGTTGTCTTTAAAATACTCTAAAGTTAGAAAATTGTTCGTATAAACACGGTCTTTTGCGTAGCCCCACAAAAAAAGTCTAACGCCCTCAAATCGCATGATCTCGGTGGCCAATTAATGTCGCCAAAACATGAAATTAGACGACCAGCAAACTTGTCGCGCAATAGAGCCAAAATCGGTCATGTTGTGTGACTTGTTGCGCCGTCTTGTTGGAACCACATATCTTCCAAGTATATATCTTCAATCGCAGTCCAAAAAAAACATGCCGCTCCGAATTAACAGTAGCCGCTCTTGATTCGTCATCCTCGAAAAAATATCTATGATGCCTCCAGACCATAATGCGCACCACGCAGTCACTTTTCTGGATGTAACGGCCGCTTTCCAATTATTTAAGAATTTCAGAGCCCCAAGTGCTACAATTTTGCTTATTTACGTACCCCACCGAGTGAGAAATGTGCCTCATCGCTGAAAAGAATTTTGTTCGAAAAATCATCATTTATAGCCTGCTGCTCAAAGACCCATTTGACGTATCTCGTGCATGGTTGATGGTCAGCAGGCTTTAATTGTTGCGTGAGCTAGACTTCATGCGGATGTTGGTGTGAATCCAGATGCAATATTCGCCATGAGCCGTAAAATCCAATTGCTGAGAACACCGTGGAATCGATAAATGCGGCTCTTTGACTCATTTTTACTCACGGCGGCGATATTTTTAGCAGAACGTACATTACGATTATGCACATTCTTTGAATATTTAACACGCTCCACGTTTATACAAATTTTTAACTATTTTGCCAATTGCTTCTTGCACAGTAGGACGATTATTATGGCCAAAATCGTTTCTAATAGCGCGAAACGTGGCTACGTTTGAATCCCCACTTTTATAGTTGGTTTTAACGATTTTAACGCATTACTCTGTTATTATTTGATGCATTTTCGTAAATGGCAAACATTCAACTAAAAATTTGACGCTTCGGTTGACATAAATATTTAATAGTTGTCAAATGACAGCCCTACGGTTTTGAAACAACGAAATGGATAACCCATTACATCAAAACTGTACATTTAATGTTTAAAATATGTATTATAATAAAGAAATAATTGTTGTGTTGAGTATCCTGTAACTGAAATTGTTTACTTTCAAACTGACAGATCGTTTAAAATTTTTGACTTTTTTCAAAATTAATTTTCTGTTAACGTTCATTATATTCTCTTACCAAATATAACACGTGTTCTGATTAATCAACGATGATGCCACTCATTACAACCTATAGGAAATAGAACACGTGCTTCGCTCTCAGCAAATTTTCAGCGGTTTTAACTCGAGCTATCACTGATGATAATCATAACACTAGTTATATTATACCTGAATATAAATATTGTTATTATTGTTATACTTAGTTAGTGTTGTTAGTGTATTTAATTTTATTATTAATATAGTGCTTTTAATTACAGTTAGTTTTAAACGAAGCCAAAGACAAGTTCTGGTATATATTACCGAAAAAATATTGTCAGAACAATAAAATATAAGTGGAACTTATCAAGTGTTTTTGATTATAATTTATATTAAAGACATCTATTATAACTATTTTCCTTTTCTGATGAATATGTGACAAGCAGTTTTGATGTATCATTGCTATTATTTTGTAACTGTATAACAGAAAAATCATTATACAGGCTTCCCGGAAAGTTTTCTCCATATATTTGTGGAATACTTCATAATGTAGTACGGGTAACAGTTGCTGAACATGTTATAAATTACGGTCACGACTTGAAAAATTAGTTACCATGGAGCGATTAACCGGTGATTAACGTGCTATATGTGTCAAAGCGTATTACGAGAACAATCATTCTTTCATGACAGTTCGACGTCTATATCGTGCCCATTATCACCTTCATAAAATAAATCAAACACCTTCGCCCAGATTGATTAGATTTTGAGTTCAAAAATTTGAAAGAGAACGCACCACCATCAAAAAGAAGCCTACAAGTCGAAACAGGACCGCGAGAAATCCCGAAAACATCGAGTGTGTTCGTGTCGCAGTTACGCACAATTCTCGGCGTTCGATCTGAAAACATGCAGCGGCATTTAATTTATCAAAAAACGGTTGTTCACGACATACTGATTAAAGAGCTAAAATCCCACCCATTTTTCAAAATTCAAGTAATACAAGCTTTGAAAGTTGAGGATTATCCAGTTCGATCTGCCTTCGCGGATATATTACTTAACAATTTTGAAACTTTCGACAATATCTTATTCAGCGATGAGGCTCACTTTCATTTAGACGGGTTTGTAAATAGACAAAACTGTCGCTACTGGTCGTCTGAGAACCCTATTGAGAAACATCGAAGACCACTACACTCTCCCAGAGTTACGGTACAGCCTGCAATGAGTGCATGTGGAATTATTGGCTCTTATTTTTATGAAAATTCGAACGGCGTGGCACTCACGGTTACAGGTCATCGATACAGAGAGGTGCTAGACAATTTTCTCAGACCATTGCTAGATAATTTTGCTGAATTCAATGAGAACACTTGGTATCAACAGGATGTCGCCACCTCACATACTGCAAACCTTTCGCGGAAATCGTCGGGGACATGTTCCCGAGAAGAGTGACTTCTAAGCGGGGGGATATTAACTGGCCACCCAGGAGTCCCGATTTAACCCCAATGGATTTCTTTTTGTAAGGTTTTCTTAAGGAAAAGTTATACAATACGTTACCAAGAAATTTGAATCAGTTAAAACAAAGAATCTGCGATGAAATTCTGTAAATCAATCTAGACTTATGTAGACGAGTAATTGCGCATTTTCGGGCCCGCTTAAGGAGCTGCTACAGCGCGAAGGGCGACATCTTGATACTGTTATTTTCCATGAATAATTTTCCATTTTCGCTTTCAAAAGGGAAAAACTTTCAAGGACAGCCTGTATAACACATAATTTCGTCAAATATATTATTTTCTTAGTTTGGTAAATACGATAAAAAAATCTTTTAATTTAATACATTACAATCCATAACTCACCATCCATCAAATCAAATTGAAATGATCTCGTTTAATATTTCGCGCGACCTTGGATAATATGGAACGAATTCCTTAGTGGAATTATAACATCCTGTCCAATAAATTTATCACTTCCCATCATTCTTCCGCATTTAATACGACTCGATCGTGTGAGTTACCGGCATTAAGTATTACCTTAGTGTCAATCTGCTATCGATTCCTGACCCCTTCCCCTCTTATTGGGCTAGACCTCACACAATAAAAACGGCACTCTGGAAGATGGGAAAACCATATCGATCCGTCAGAAATTTATTGAATATTTTATTTTTAGTTTTTGTTCCAACTATTAATAAGTTTTATGGTTGGACGTGTTCAGTTTGAATGGAAGACAGGTATTTGATGGTTTAGTTTTAAAATATGTTTGTCTCTGTCGGTTTCTTGTGCTTTTCTTATCTTTACGATCTCGTTGTCTTATTGCGTTATGTACACCGCGTATACGATAATTGTATGTACGTACTTATTTCAAAACATGCTTTTAACGAGATCACGAAATGTTTTTTTTGGATAACGTTCAATAAGTCGCCGGTATGTTTTTAAAATCAATAAATGAAAGTGGATACACTCGTGGAGGTTACGTCTGCTTTTTATTTTATTTCTTGTACAGTAATATCCTACATTTTATAATCATTTGTTTATTTTTGTTGTTATAGGTCAATGTTATGTATTAATAAATTGTGTGAACGAGAGGTATGAAGCAGATCATTCTACAGAACCTTTTACTAAATGCTATAATGTACGAGGGGAGATTTTTATAGTGTCTACCTAGCTATAAATGAAAGGCGTTATAAGAAAAGCCATATTATATTTTTAAAAATATGATCCACCAACGGTTAAACACTTGATTTTCTAAATAAGTCTTGCCACGTGTAATAGCAAAAGTAAATATCACAAAACTGGCTTTCGTAAATTTACGGTACAATTCTGAAACACTGCATTGATCCTTACCTTTGTGGGAGGTGTGTGTGTGTGGGGTGGGGGGTGATGGTAAAGCTAAGCCAGGCCGACTAAGCTCGCTCAAAACGGCGAGGGTCTTATCTAAACGTTACTGAATACTAATAATAGTTATAAAGGGCCGCGAACTATTGCTGAATTGTAAAGGAGGATCTTCATCACACGGATGAAGTAGAAGTTATAACGCACCCATAAAGTGTAGGAGCAAAGAAACACATTGAAACTATAACTATAAATTAAAACTAACACAAATACATAATGTTACTACAATATTTATTGTGAATGTTCCTTTTCTCTCCAAAAATTATTTGCAAAGTCCTCGTACATAAATATACGAATAAGCCTGTATTTATCTGACAAGAATTAAATTAATAGTTTTGTAATCTTTTCCATCTCCGAGAGGCGAGTGGTCATAGTCAGAGATCTCCTCGTTCGTGCAATCCAGAATTCACAGAAACAAAGACTTAATTGCGAAACATAAGCTAATTAAAAATTAAAGAAGAAATTGTTATAAACAAAATTGAATTATAAATGACAGGATAATATGTTCAATATTATCTAACGTAAAAGGTGTCATATGCAGTACTGTCTACAAAGCGTTAAATTAATTATTAATTATACAATGGAAAAGTTTTATTATACAATATAGACCACTTGAAAGATGACGGCCGAAGGTAAATCTGCCACCAAGATTTGAAATAATTTGCGATAAACTTAATTAAATGCAACTTACTGGCACAGTAATGTTTAAAATTTATCTTTGAAGGGATGAGCCCGGCTCTAGGCCCCAGCATACGGTAATGCTCTGGTTAAGATTCTGACCACGTGGGTGATTTCTTTGCTGGGTAATTCCGGTAGGAATTTTAATCTGTGCACATCCAGACGGACGAATTTATTGTAGCCCCAGGCTGGTTCCCTATATTTACAATATAAAACATGTATTAAGAGATAAGAACGGACAACGTAGCAAAATAAAAAGCGTCTCCTACCGAGTAGACGAAGTCGGCGCGTCGAAAAAAAAACAACCAAAAGTTTTTGCCAAAAGGACTCGGCGTCAGATTTAAGGTGTGTATCCACCAAAAAGGTAATTACATTCGCAGCGGCTAAACACAATAGACTATACAAACTACCAAAATGCCTTAATGCCTGTTGTTGAACCAGATTTAAGGGTTCAACAACAGCCTCTTGGAAATCTCAATCGGAAGAGAGTGAAGTCAAACTCTTTCACTCCACACAATCCCAACATTCACGATCATCACGCTAAAAGTATACACGTCTCCCACTAGTCGAATATGGCTTTCAAGTAATGCACTACCCGGTATACGCGGGTAGTTGATAAAATAATCGTAACAGGCTATACACTCTAAAAAAATCCTGCACTGTCAAGTAATCATCTGAAGAAAACTCCCTCCACGTAGATCATTTTAATTTAGGAAAGAGGTAACAACGACTCGATACCAAGTCCGGGCTGTAGGCTGGATGTTTCATATCTATCCACAATCCACAATCGTTGATTATTACTCGAAATTTTCGAAGCTTATAAACTCTGCAATTGCCATGGCGCAACATAATGTTTTGAACATTTTTGCTGTATAGCAGTATCACCAGAACCCTAGTAGGGCTGTGTATTTTACCACATGGGAGCGCCAAATTGTTAAAATATGGACGTTTGTGCCTTGTGTTGATTTGTTTTAGTCTAGCTGTAGCGTCCTAATAGTTATGAAAGTGATTAATGATGTGATGATGACCATCGAAAGTTTAGGACGTATGAAGTATGCTGAAATAAATGTTTATTAAATACTGGTTAAGAACTGGTAGCCGTAACTTTGTGGTAATTCAGTTTGAAAATAAAATAAAATAAAATAAAACAATAACTTTGTTATATATACCACTTTATTCACATATAATCGTTTGACCGCGGTTTCGACATACAATGTCATTATCAAACTGCAAAAGTTACAGGCCTACATAGAACTTATAAATGACACAAAAATATATGGGGGTGGTTTATGATGTTATTTAAAATTGCTACTATATACTTACTACTATATACTTACTACTATATACAACATTGGAAAAGAGGTGTATATATAAGGTCCAACGGTTTGTTTAAAATGATATCTATTGTGTTGTGTCGGCTTTTAAAAATCTCTAGGGCCTCTAAAATATTTAATTTACGACCTTTCTCGGCCAAATGCAATATTTTACGGTGACCAAATGTATGTCTTTCTGTAATAAGATGGTTTGCGAATGTTGAATCTGTCTTCTTTAGTTTATATGACCTCCTGTGTTCTTTTTCCCGTATAATAAAACTTCGACCAGTCTGACCTATATATACACTTTTACAATCGTTACAATATAATGTGTACACTCCTGATTTATTATTAATATCTGTTTTAGGTTTTGCGTTAAAAATGAAATTACTTGTTTTTACATATGGTTTGTAAGCTATACTAACATTACTATTATTTTTTGAAATTATATTTCCAATTTGCTCGCTTATTTTACCGAAGTAAGTTAACGAGACAAATTGTTTCAAATTAGTATATCCTAAAGATAGTGCTAATTTGAAACAATTTGTCTCGTTAACTTACTTCGGTAAAATAAGCGAGCAAATTGGAAATATAATTTCAAAAAATAATAGTAATGTTAGTATAGACAAACCATATGTAAAAACAAGTAATTTCATTTTTAACGCAAAACCTAAAACAGATATTAATAATAAATCAGGAGTGTACAAATTATATTGTAACGATTGTAAAAGTGTATATATAGGTCAGACTGGTCGAAGTTTTATTATACGGGCAAAAGAACACAGGAGGTCATATAAACTAAAGAAGACAGATTCAATATTCGCAAACCATCTTATTACAGAAAGACATACATTTGGTCACCGTAAAATATTGCATTTGGCCGAGAAAGGTCGTAAATTAAATATTTTAGAGGCCCTAGAGATTTTTAAAAGCCGACACAACACAATAGATATCGTTTTAAACGAACCGTTGGACCTTATATATACACCTCTTTTCCAATGTTGTATATAATAGTTAAGTATATAGTAGTAATTTTAAATAACATCATAAACCAGCCCCATATATTTTTGTGTCATTTATAAGTTCTATGTAGGCCTGTAACTTTTGCAGTTTGATAATGACATTGTATGTCGAAACCGCGGTCACGATTATATGTGAATAAAGTGGTATATATAACAAAGTTATTGTTTTATTTTATTTTTTTTTCAAATACTGGTAAATAAAAGAAGACACAGTAACGTTGTCATTAAAGTTTATTTAATATTTACATAAAAGAATTGAAGTCTTGAAATATATTAAAATAATTAAGTGAAAGCTATATACACGGGTATCGACGAATAAGTATTTACAAGCTGATATGTAAGTTAGCTATTTCATAAATTAATAGCTTTGTGAACGTAAATTAAAATAATACCTGTAACGCACAATACAGAGGTAACTTTGAATGATGTCGCCATCAGGCGTGTGGTAGAAAGCAAAAGAAGCGCCGCACAGCGCCTCGTTGTGTATGCTTGAACAAGCAATTGTAGTGAGAGATATTTATCTCATGAAAGCTAAGAACGAAGAGAGAGTTTTGTGTAAGAGAAAATCCGTCGTTGAAAAGGGTTGTTTTATAAACTAGTTTAAGAGTAACCAATCATATTGCAAAGCGATATCTAAGAATTAAGAGTTAATTAAAGATGCGAACTAAAGTGTTGTGATGTCAATAAAATTAATATTATTAAAATATTTCTTGCGAAGAATACTTTTAAATGATACTTCGCATAATGGGGTTTAGATAAAATTTACAATAGTGATCTACGATAAATGTGGTTATTGAAATTGTGTCGATATTAGTACGGGGTCTAAATTAAAATGATATAATAGAAATTCTAAAAGAACATGGCTATGTAGATAATATAAAAATCTCCCTTCCTAATATACTATAGCATTGAACGAAGGTTGATATACGCTGTCTAGCCATAAATACTGTCAGTATTTTAATGGCGTATAAAAAAAGAATAACTCATCATATAAAACTAAAATACATATATTTGAAAGGTAAAGAAAATGAGCTCTGCGTAGAAGCTTCCTGCTAGGTTATCAAGTGACTACACAGAGTTCCAAATGGCTAGGCCATTATTCATTTACAGATTTATGAACTGTTTCTAAGGATATTTTTGTATTAGCTTCAAGAATACTTCGTTTCGGAGACTCCAAATTTGTATAATGTTTCTCGCAAGCCATACTTTGGAGAACATCCCAAAATTTATGTTTAGGTTAGGATATCAAGTAACCAATTGGAAGCTTTAAACTCAGAAATCTTTTTTTCTGAAACCTGAATACCAATTTATTCTCTCTAAACAAGGACTCTGTCAGAGGTTTTACCAATGTTTTCACCTCAATCTTCAATACTTCTAACTTCTATGGAACGAATATACACCCGCCCTATTATGCTGTTGGTTTATTTTTTCCTCAGTAGAACAGAGTTTCTCCTTCGAGAATAAGATCTTTCGAATCTCTCTTTTTATTCGGTCTTCCTATGGTATTCATGACTGGTCTTAAAATATGGTGTTTGCGTCTTCTGTATTAACTGGTAAGTAGTCTATTAAGTGTTTCGCGAACTTTGTTTGTTGGCTTTACTGTAAACCCATATTCAACATTATAATTACTTTATGCTGCAGATGACAAGTTAGTTGTCGAAATACGTATTTAGGATACCTTTTTAGTACAACAAAACTTTAATTCAATAAGTAAATAAAGGAATGAATTCCATATGTATTGAAAAACATCATTATATAAAAGTGCGCATTCCGTGATGGGTGCACTAATAGAGCCTGCACAGGATATTAGTTCTTGGTGTTAAAAACGCAAAACTTGTGGAATGTATCGCAGCAATATGTGGTATCAATAATTTATTCGCATTAATAACGATGCTGAGACTATTCTGTTATTTTGAAGATTCGCCACCAGTACTCCGATCTATTCTTGTCTTCACACCGCAATGCCTCACAATCAAATCTCCGTAGTCAATATAATAACATTCTGAATAGACACCAAAAATTTACTTTACGATGATTATTACAACACGGCAATTGGAAATATTTTAATTAAATTTGTTGTAATTCAGCCGCAGTTACAAGTATATTCGTAATTACGTAATAAAATATAATACAAAAGTATTTTTAATAATATAAAATATTATTAAAAATGGGGTGTGAAGAACACAATACAAGTTCATATATGTATTTTTGAATGTATCTTCTCCAAAGACGTAGATACGTATTTCACATTTCTACATGATCGTCGGTACGCCCCTGTTGGAGAAGAGACACATTCAACAAAAATAACTACCTTGCTATCTCGCAGCAATTATTAAGACAGAGCGTGAAGGAATATTCAGCGCCGTCTATATAACAACCGCAGAACTAGCAACGTGTTTTTATAGTCGGTAACCACCTAATCTTTAAAAACTGTATTATCGTGTCTTCACTACTTGTCGGCGTGAACCGAATGCGTATATAACAACTTAATTTGAAACATACTTGAGTGGGTAAAACCTCACCAATTTAGTATAATACAAAAGTATTTTTAATTATATTTTATATTATTAAAAATACTTTTGTATTATACAAAATTGGTGAGGTTTTACCCACTCAAGTATGTTTCAAATTAAGTTGTTATAATACAATATATCTCTTTAAACCAGTATGCCGCAGGTAAGAGATATTATTAGGCTTTTAGTAATGATAATAAACATAAGCGGACCTAGGTTGGAATATTGAGAAAATACCGAAGTCGAGTTTAAAATGCTAGATTTACAGCCATTGTTAAACCACATATATGACAATTTTTCTAAAAGTAAAATATAGTACACGGTATGAAATCCCTATAAATAACAACCAATAGACCAACATCGTACAAAGAACTGACTATATCTTGAGGTATGTAGCACAAGTGTGTTAGAGTGAAGATGTTTTTTTACAAATTCACGCTAAATCTATCAAAGGAATCGCCGATTTAATGGAAAACATGCTGTAAAAGCTGATTGGGTAGTATTTTGCCACACGTTTGAACGTAAAATTGTTACGTGAACGCTGCCTGAGATATTCTTAAAGTTTTTTTTTAATATTTACATGAAATAAATGAAGTTTTGACTAAATATAGACTCAAATAATTAAATAAAAGCTATATATACAGGCAATGACGAATAGGTATTTACGAATTGAAAATAAATAATTGGCTCTGTAAATGTGATTAAAATAATTTAATTAAGAAATGATAGAGTTATCTACTTGTATTTATCCAGGACCGATAAAAAACGTCTAAAGACAAGCTGGACAGCTTGACTCACTACATGCGCTGTCGTTCTTGTCGGTGCAGATGTTAACCCCCTAAAAGGCCAGAGACTGGGAAAGTTTGTCTAGAGAAATCTCGCGATAGGAAGGGTCGTTTTGATTATCTAGTTTAGCGATAACTAGAGAGGTTCCTTCGCTTAAAGTCGCACCGACGCGCGTATATATATTTTGTCAGTCGCCGCCGGGCAACGTTGAGCTAACTTGGCTCAAGGGATGTTACGCCAAAAGTTAACTCCCTCTAGTGATAACCGATCATATTGCAAATAGCGACGTCTGGAGAATGAGAAGTTAATTAAAGACGCGAGCTGAAGAGTTGTGGCCTGAATGAAATTAATGACATTAAAGGATTTCTTAAAAAAATACTTTAAAATGATATGTAATAGATTATTAAAAAATGTCATTTTATATGCGACTGGTATAATTTCGATATGTAGGAAAGATCAGAAATAAATAAAATTACTTATTAAGATTTTATTAGAATAGAAGTTTAATTAATATCTAAATTAAAATTTTAATGCATGCGATCGATAGATTCTCGGAAATGTAATTTGTGACAAGTGCGATACAAAGGAAAGGCTTTCTCTTGAAAATATCAATAATATGCTACAAAGTATATTACGAATTTTTTAACAATTTTAAATTTGATTTATTTCGGAATAATACAATTTAAAACGGGTTTAAAAACAATTTTCATATATGTAAAGTGTTACAATGTCAATTATGGAATATTAATTTCGTTAAGAAAAGAAACGAGAACACCACCACCACGAGATCTATCAGTAGTTTGCACATTTCTATCGCAACGTGTGACATTGTAAGACGAAGAAAAACGTTTGTTATTATAGACTGAGTTCTATGACTAAGCCTTACTAAGTAATATCATATTGTAGTACAATCTTCTTGTGGGTTCCGCCATGTTGTCGTAATTTCACTCGAGATTTCGCCCTCCACACTGCCAGGTTCTTCAGGATCGAGCAGCAGCCTGGCATCTAGTATCATACTGCCAGTCTGATATCAGATCTTGAAGAAGATGGCGGCAGTATGGACAGCCAAACGTCGAGTGAAATTACAACAATACGGCGATACCCGCAAGAACAATTGTACTACAAGTGACAACGGCCGTGAAAGCCTGTGGAATTTTAAGTAATATCATGTTTTAGGGAGAAGCGAAATTGAATTGATATAAGATATAGGTTTTACCGAGTAAGTCTTTAACGTTTTGGTGATACAAATGACTAGATTTTCTGTTGGGCATGCCTAGTTTGTCGAATTAATTATTTTTGGAATCTAATTTCTGTATTTTATTTTTATGTTAATATTTAGTAAATTTATCTAATTATTTTTCTACATCGTATATTTTTAATAACTTAAGCGATTATATAACAGCAATTAAAAAACGATTTTCGAATTGTCTGTTATACATTGTTATAACATCATTACCGAGTCTCGTTGAATCAAATTCCAAATTACCCACTTCATAACGAGGTATTACAACAGAAGAAAAAATAAACCGAAATGAGGTTCTCTCTACCTATTTAAAATAATATTATTTTTCGTTTTTCATTCGTTCAGAGTAATATTATTAATAAAAATATGCATGGAAAATCGCATGAAAGTAAAGAGCAAGTGCGTGATTTTAGGAAGAAAAAAAATGAAAGAAAAGATTTCCAACCTGGCGAACTCGAAAAGAAAACGCCCGCAACGGTGAAATTACATTTTATTGCGAATGGCAGGTTGGTAGAGTAGATCGCAGAGTATATCTCGACGACCTCTATGTAGAAAATATTGGTCGTAAAAAATTTTCGAAGATTTTCGCGTCTTGCCGAATTTTCCACTTAGGCGGTGCCGTTTAAAGGACGCACGCGTAAGTGGGCATACAAGGTGGAAGTTTTCCACGCGATGGCTCGTCTCAAAATGCTTTTAGGTGACTGAAAAAACGTAGAGTCTTTAACTACCGCAGACATTACTCTACTAATGCTTACGACAAAAATTATTTCTAGAAAAAAAATTATTTCGAAATTTAGCTAATTGTGCTTTTGTAAAATTTCAATTGAAAAGTAACAGATTAAGGAATTAAAGTTCTATTTGTACGAATGATGTCCTTTGTTTTTGCATACTGGAACATTGAGAACGCGACTAACAAATGTCAGTAGCAAAAATTAACTTCCATCTTTAGTTAGCCTAAATCGAAAGTTTCAGTACGATACGTGTTGTGTTGTAGCTACAACGAACTGTCAAAGTTGACAAGTTAGTCGAAAGATGGAATTAAACCATGAAAATTTTCGTGCAATAATTTATTATAATCTTCGAAGACAATTATCACAACAAGAGTGCCTCGTTGAGTTGGTTTCTGTGTTCGGTAAGGAAGCACCACATCAGTCAACAATTTCTCGTTCGTATGGAGAATTCAAACGTGCACGAATTAGTCTTAGCGACGATTCTAGAGCAGGTGCACCAAAAACGGCAGTCACTCAGGAAAACGTCTATGTTGTGCGCAAACTCATCATCGAAGATCGACATGCAACATATCACGAAATTGAGGCATAATTGGGAATTTCAAAGACCTCAATTTAAAAAATTTTGCATTAAGAATTGCGTGTAAAAATATAATAACATTTTCAACACTAAGAAGGTTAGAGCCTGGCATTAAAATTTTTCAGTCACCGATAAGTGATAAAAAGCCCCGTGATATAAATAACGCTCTAAACACTAACAAGTTTAATGCTTGATGCCCTTTAAATTATATACACATGCAAAAAATATAACGATCAGAAGAAGCGTGTTATCGAGGGTATGGTTGTTTAAAGTAAAACCCGTCACCCACTTGAATTATTCTCTCGATAAGCCAGCGTGTTTTTTAGATTACGCGTTAGTATTATTTTAACCTATTGATTAATGACCAGTGACCAGTAATGTCGAATAATTTTCGCCGCCCTTTGATTTGGCTGCCTGTGTGCCTTGCACACGTGCACACAATTACGGCGCGTGGCTGCACAGAACTGTAAATTTTATGACTTACTTTGAGTATGAGTCTTAAAAAAACCTGTTACAATGTTTTCCCAAGAACTGACTGCAATACTCATTAATAAGATTATTCCTTACATTCACAAGATCTTGTTTCAAGTGATTTTTTCTAGTTTTCGAACTTGATAAAATGATTTGGGGAAACCTATTTGGGACAAATGCAGAAGTGATAGGGCCAGCAAATTCCTCTTTTGACAAGTTTGCGAAAGATTATTTTTAGACGTTTCAAGAAAATGAAAAATCGTTAGGCTAAGTGTATAGCATTGAATTGGAATTACGTTGAATAATAAAATCTATTTTTTGCCCTAAAATAAGTATTTAATTGGAAAGTCACTCTCCCGTCAAATTACCATTGTATATGTGTCTTTCATTCCTGGAAAGTATACATATTGCTATGAACTTTTCCCCACAAATATTTTGAAAAGTTTAATTATTTTTGAGTGTATTATTATTTTGAATATTTGTTGATATGACGCAGTTTGAGAATGCCGTTTGATCTGCTGTGGACGATTTTTATAACTGTATTTTTTTCAAGCGTAGCCTGCGTGCTAGCTGTATCCAGACACAAGTGTTCAGTGAAGTAAAGGTGTGTTTATTTAAAGATAAATCTTTATCTTTATTTTAGTAATTTCGGTTTTTGTTTTTTGATTTAATTGTGTTTTGTGCTTGCTTATATCATTACCGATTTATTTTACGAGTTTGTGAATCTCGTAATTGATTTTTAACACTTTCTTACTCATGTGTCTCGGGTATATGAATATATTTTTTACGTAAGTAATATATTTTATAAAAGATATCTTATATTTTTATATTGAACGATTTGAATATTGTAATTTTCTATTGTATTATTATTATCGTTTTGAAAAATTTAATCTTAGTTATTTGATATAAATGACAAAGAAGGTTTTTTAAAATTTCTAGTATAAAAAACTTTTCTGTAACTGTAAAATTTTAGTACGCTTGAGATATCAAGGGCATTTTTTTTTACATGTGGTTGCACATGCATTAGAGTTTGTTTCGGCCTATCAAATAGGTTATTTTGATTTTGTTTCTTGTGGGAGAAATTAAAAAGCATCTTTGTAATTTATTAGTTTTAATTTTGATCGGAAATCACAAAGGTTTTTGATCGCATGCTTCTTCTTTTGTGCTTATTAGTAACTTAAAGATATTAGTTCTATTTTTCTCAAATAAATTTTGAGTGGCGCCTAAATATTTTATTAATTCAATTGTGTTTTCTACTTTTTCGATTGGAACCCTGAGAGGGAAGCAGTCCCATTTTGAAAATAAACCGACTGAAAATCTAAACTGGACAGCATTGTAGTGAATAGTGGTATAATCAATTTCAAAACCACTATTCATAGCAATATGTAGGTATGTATATAAATTCGTAAATTAATAAAAATAACAAAACTTGTACGTTTGCCAAATGTATGTACATAACCTTCTGTTACAATACGAGAACTACTAGAAAAATCTATAAATAGATTCACAATCGGAAAGAATATTCCGAAAAAGAAATTCAAACAATTCATTTGATCCGACACGGGATGTAAATTAGGCGGCGCTGAATGATAAGTGGCACGCGTCGGAAGAAACATAAACAACTCGTCTTTCTAGAGTTAAATAGCCATGTCGACATATAACGACCAATTGGAAAAAATTAGTAATTAATAAAATATTTAAATAATGTTATTTCATGTTATTGAATTTTTCATTATTATTGTTTGATAAAATCTAATACAGGCGACTTAAAATTAGTATTTGTATAAGAAAATAAAGTATATGGCTACTTATAAAGAAGTAACAACAATTCAATAGTTTCTAAACGAAGAAAGAAAGGTTCTTCAATATGTATGCTTTATAAAGACTAAAAACGTATTTTTTCTATTTTGCGTTCGAAATGAACTCATTATGAAACCCAAAACAGTATCGTAATGAGCTTCATTTCGATACGCTTTTTTTCATTTTTCAATGTTGGCGTTGTTTGAATACAGAAATAAATATCATTGCTGTCATTTGATTTAAAGAATTTATGTTCATTTGACATATATGATATATGTCCGTATTTTACACAAACAACGTATGTTGTATACAATTGACACAACATATATATGTTTCTATGTCTTATATTTTTAAATGAAGTATCAAGTAATGTTAACGAAAATTAGTAAATAATATGTAATATAATATACTTCGCGGATAGCAAGATTTAAATTTGAAAATGTCAAGTATCAATGTGACCAACTGCATGCTTTATATAAAAATTAAACTCTGAACTTTCAAATTAAATAATTCCAATTTAAGCAATTTATTAATGTAAAAAACGCAAAATAGAAAAAATAGCATAAAAAACTCATTCCATAAGGCCTTTTGCCGCACTCGCTCTTTAGAAAACTCGTTTTCTAAACTGATCTCGTGCGGCAAAATGGTGCCTTATGAAACTTGTTTTTTAATATACTATATTAACACTAACTTAATCCTATTATAAAAAGCAGACCGATTAAATATTATTAACAATAGTTTATTGTCAAATGCTCCCATGGGACACAAAAAAAGGTAAATATACTTCTTGTGTTTGAGTCTTTAAGCAAATAAGAGTGGTGGACATGAAAGTGTCAATATGACACTTGTCCACCAAAGAAAATCTTATAAATGATGCCAAAAAGAGGATAAAATATATTATTTTGGCATCCTTTATAAGATTTTTTGGATTTAGAATCCACAACTTTTATCAGCTTGACACCTTCTTGTCCACCACTCTTATTTGTTTTAAGACTCAAACACATGAAGTATATATATCTTTTTTCTGTCCCATCGGGACGGGTTTATTGCATTTTGCAATAAACTAGTTCACAACTTTTTTTGATAATACATTGCACTTTGACAAAGAATTACATAGTTTCAAATCTATCTTAGATTCATGCAGACTCATACACATGGTTGGGGAAGGGTAAACTCAAAAACTTTTCTTGGGTTTAATTTATGGGTTTTGCAGGTTCCAAATAAATTGATAACTACAACTAATTCATTATTTTTATCTCGCAATACAGGTATAAATCCCTTTACCACAATTAATAATTGAATCCCAATTACGTATTTCGACAACTAAGATGCTATCATCAGTAGGTAAAACCGCTAATCAAAGTGTTACACATGGGGCACAGTAAAGTTAGCACATAGAATCGCGCACAACTTTACACAGCGTCCACGTATACACTGACATTAAAATAAATACTCAAACTAAAATTATGTCAATTTACCCCTCTTAAGAAAACGGTAATGCTGTATGTTTATTTTCTATTCTCACGCCCTCAACCTTTTCCACCTCTTTTCTAAGAATGAGAAGGGATGGGATAGGACCGTTGCCCGAGTTAATGGTATTACATTGTTTTTAACGATATGAACGCTTTCGGATGCGGCGAGATCTCTGGGGTTATTGATGTTTTTGACAAGTTTTAATCCTTTCACCGACACGTTGTTATCCGTGTTCAATAGATGATTTGCCACGATCGATTTTTCTGGTCTATTAAATTTAATATGTGTAATGTGTTCTTTAAAACGGGTTATTATTGAGCGTCTCGTTTGACATGTATATTTCAAAATACAATTTTCGCAATTAATTTCGTATATACCTGATTTTAAATTAAAATTGGCTTTATCTTTGGTACTACCTAGGAGGCTTTTGATTGTATTTTCGGACTGAAAAGCAACTTGGAGACCTTGTTCTTTAACAACTGTATTAATTTCTTGTGATTGGATGGTATAGTAAACGTATGTACTTTTTTTCCTGTTTACGTTGATATATCAAACTTGTGGATTTGCGGATTGTCTTTTTTAAATTCGTTTTTCTATTAATTATTAATTATTAATTAATTTATTAATTATTTTTATGTCAAAGCCATTATATGTCGCGATGTTTTAAATGAAATCTAGTCGTATTTCGTACCTCTCTTTTGTTAACGGAAAGTTTAGTACCCGATTAACTAAGAAACTAAAAGAGTTTTCTTATGTTGAACACTATGATTTGAATCCGCGGAAATGAATCTATTGATGATATTGGTTTCTTTCCGGAAAATATCGATTTCTATTTTATGTTTATTTCTAATGTATGGAATAATGGTAACCTATCATTGTTTTTCTTTTCCGCCGTGAATTTAATAGTTGGAAATTTCAAATTTGAATTTTTTAACGATATTTTACAGATTTTGCAATAAATTTCGGAATCACTGACAATGGACATACAATCAGTATGACCGTCAATCCAACTCACCATTGTTTTATGATGCCGTTCTCGATGCTCTTCCATATCATATCTCAAAAAGTAACTTAAACAATGCTCTAGATCTAAATAAATGAAAACTAAAAATGTATGCGTAAGTTATTTACTCAAAGTTAAAGAAGAGCAAGAATACTGTTAAAGTAGTATCTTGAATAAGGTTAAGTGTCATTTCATTTATTTTTTGCTGGCTGTAGGATTTTCAACACATATATTGTTACATCACCCCACGTATTAGAACATTGCAGAACGTATTCCAAACATTTTAACATGCTAACAATTCCATCTTTATTATTATTGTCTGGGATTTGCATTATTGCAGATTTGCATGCTTTTGTAATTTACCACTGCAGTCAGATTATCACTATTATTGTACCAGAAATAATTGAATAGTCAGAATTATTATCCACAGATTATCGAGATTATAGCAATTGGTAAAATATAATGCCGTAAAATTGTTTAATAATTTGGGTGAAGAAGCAAATAAATATATTTTAAAAGGACATTAATAGCTCATCTCTTCGCCCTTTTATAATATTGTAGAATTTTTCTTTTGAAAAATATAAGGATAATTTAGTTCAAATGTATTTTCCTTTGTTGTCAAAACTTTTCTGTAAAATACTTTTCCGTATTTTAGGAAATAGGCGTTATTAATTATTATTGAACTAAAGTATGGTAAAGTACCTTCTAGAATACTTAAGTTCTTAATTTAAAAGTTCTGTTCTGTACTGTTTCGTGTTGTGTAAACTTTAGGTTCAATATAAGAAAATTTAATTTTGGAAAGATAACAAAAATAAACTTCTTTTATCGAGTTTATACTTAAGCAGACACTGTGTTTGATGAAACGTCGTCCTAAAAACACCCCTAAAATCTATTTCATGTTGCAACGTCAGATTCAATTAAAGGCACTCACCACTATCACGACGATCTCCTCAATAAAGTACCGACATATATATATATATATATATATATATATATATATATATATATATATATATATATATATATATATATATATATATATATATAGTATAAATTCTGAAATATAATCGATATATACTTAGGAATAACCAACTAACTAAGCGAACAATGTTGATACCCATTGAATCTGTCGGTCATCTCGAAATGATTCGTACAACTCAATGTTACCGATACTTACATAAAGGTTTAATAACAGGAATCGAAAAAAGTTTATTCTTATTGGAAATGAATCGTATCTGAAGACATTCTTCGAATAAACGAATTTTACGCGATGAGTTTTCGGGTTTACAAAGTTAAAAAGGAAATTGTATCTCAAGTTAAAAGCGCGATAGATATAATAGATATCTATATTAGGAAACGCTAGGGTAAAGTGAAATGTCGTGTTTTTTATCTGTAAATAAGACATTTGGAATTGAAACGCTTGTACTATTTTAGTAAGAAAGTTTATGCCAAAAAAATATTCTATTAAACATATACATAGACTTTAGAGATATTCAATTTATTGTTGCGCACCAGGATTACAAATTTAAGTTTGTGCGCTGGGGTTTGAATTTTAATAGGTGATATTGACTAAATATGTTATTGCGATTTCAACCATGATTTCGATTTTTCATATCACATCCAGATGCAACGCAAATTGTGAAATAAAAAATCATTGCATTTTACGAACGTTTATAACTATATTGTATTTAATAATGAGAAATTGACACTTTTACATTTTAATATATTAAAAAATACATAAATATTAAAAAGTCATTTTTCTATAAAACCCTAACCACAATTAATAATTGTATCCTAGATACGTCTTTCGACAACTAAGTTGTCATTATCAGTAGGTAAAGCCACTAATTATAGTGCTGGACATGGCGCACAGTAAAGCTAACACAACTTCACACTGCGTCCACGTATACATTTAATTTAAAATAAATGCACAAACTAAAATTAAGTCAACTGACCATTTTTAAGAAAACGGCAACACCATGTGTTTATTCTCGCGCCCTCAACTTTTTCTATCTCTTTCCTAAGAATGAGAAAAGACAACTGTATTGGGATGGGACCGTTGTCTGAGTTAAACGTATTGATTTTGTTTTTAGCGATATGAATGCTTTCGTATTCGTCGAGATCTCTGGGATATTGATATTTTTGACAAATTTTAACCCTTTTACGGTGACGTTATGATTCATGTCAAATGCATGGTTTGTGTCACTCGATTTCTCTGTTCTATTAAATTTAATATGCGAATGTGTTCCTTAAAACTGGTTATTATTGAGCGTTTTGTTTAAGCTATATATTTCAAACAACAATCGCCACAATTAATTTCGTATATACCTGATTTCAAATTCAAATTAACTTTATCTTTAGTATTATCTAAGAGACTTTTGACGATGTTTTAGGATGCAAAAGCAACTTGAAGAACTTGTTCTTTAACAACTCTATTATTGTTTTTCCTGATTGGATGGTGTGGTAAACACATGTACTTTTTCTCCCGGTTACGTTGAGATATCAATCTTGTGGATTTGCAGATTGTCTTTTCTAAATTAGTTTTTCTATTTAATTTATTTAATTTTTAATTATTTCTATGTAAAAGCCAATGTTTTTAATGGAATCTATTTCCGTTGACAAAAGAGAGATATTAACTTACGAATTTAAAAAATACAATCCACGAATCCACAAGTTTGATATCTAAACGTAACCAGTAGAAAAGGTACACTATACCATACCATCCAATCACGAAAAACATGAATAAAGTTGTTAAGGAACAAGGTCTCGAAGTTGCTTTTCGGTCCAAAAGCACCATCAAAAGTTTCCTAGGTAATACTAAAGATAAAGTTAATTTGAATTTGAAATCAGGTATATACGAAATTAATTGCGGTGATTGTAAGTTGAAATATATAAGTCAAGCGAGACGCTCAATAATAACCCGTTTTAAAGAACACATATCACATATTAAATTTAATAGAACAGAAAAATCGATCGTCGAAACCATACATTGGACACGGATCATAACGTCTCCGTAAAACGGTTAAAACTTGTCAAAAATATCAACAATCCCAGAGATCTCGTCGCATACGGAAGCATTGATATCGTTAAAAACAAAATTAATACTTTTAACTCGGACAACGGCCCTATTCCATACAGTTGTCTTTTTTCATTCTTAAAAAAGAGGTAGAAAAAATTGGGGACGTGAGAATAAATACATGATGTTGCCGTTTTCTTAAGAGGGGTAGGTTGACGTAATTTTAGTTTGTGTATTCGTGGACGCCGTGTAAAGTTATGTGTGATTATGTCTTAACTTTTCTGTGCCCCACTTTCAACACTTCAATTACTGGTTTTAACTACTGATGATGACAACTTAGTTGTAGAAATACGTATTTAGAATACGATTATTAATTGTAGTAAGGAGTTTTTTACCTTTTTTAAACATAAATACTCTCCAAATCACCAAAGATGATCCCTGCGTCACTGATCTATAATTCTATCAACGACATTCAAAGAATCCATCCAAATAACAAACAGTACCTACTTGTATGACAAGGATAGCTTGAACGAAAGTATGTATTTTGAAGCTTCGCCTAGCACAGACATACGGCTCAGGCAATTTACTTGAGTAAGACAAAGACGGGATTATTACCTACTCCGTGATAAATACACACATTTCCGCTTAGTAGGCAGTCGTTACTCATTGACATTTGACAACATACATTCGTTGATATTTGATCGAATTGTTATTTATTTTCTTTTTATAAATATGTACATATTTTTTGAAATTAATTTTTTCAAAACTATAATGGCAGCACATTACATTCACAATCGCGACAACTTGTTTTAAATTTGTTGCAATATTTTGAACGAGAGAAAAACCATGGTGGTGTTAATACCTATTACATGTGCACATAATATATTTAGATTTTAATAAACCTTTTGTTTAGCGAGTGGGAGATGCATTGTGCTTGGGATTAGTTACAGTAAAACGCATTAAAGCTCAGTCATTAAACGATCCTGTTATATCTAGTCCGGGAAAGAAAAGGTCTCTTAAAAAGCCGAAAACTGATGATTTGGCAGTGTTCTTAAATGAGTATCAGAAATACATTATGTATTTACAGAGTTTTATTTTTATATTAATATTCTTAATTTTAGAAAAATATTGTTACAATACAACCGTTAAATGCAGAAATTGCAGAAAATCACATTTTATTGTGTAGCAGCAGTTTAAATCGCGTACTTCACAATATTGGATTTAAATATAAAAAGGATAATAATCATAGAGCATTAGTGGAACGATCCAACATTGCAGAGATAAGATTGACATTTCTTAGGAATTACATAGAGAATTTTTGAATTATTCTGTTCAGAGAGAAGTGGTATTGCTTGATGAGACCTGGCAAGATAATAATCTGCAGTGTGCAAACCTGAGGGTTACGAGGACAAGCTATATGTTGTATTACATTGTGGTTCAAAATTAGGTTTTGTGTCAAATGCTTCTTTATTGTTTTCAAGCAAATCACAAATAGAAGATTCTCATGGTGAAATGAATGGAGAAATGTTTAAGAAATGGATCGAAGAATATTTAATACCAAATTTGGAAGAACCGGCTCAAATAGTGATGGACAATGCACCCTACCATTCACTAGTAGTACTCCATCATCAGCTTGATGTAAAAATGATATTATTACATACTTGTCGAAACATAATATACCTTGCGAACTCTATTTAAAACTGACCTACTGCCGTTGGCTAAAAATTTGCATAAAGAAAAACGGTATCAAGTAGATGAATTGCTACAAAGTCATGGACATGAAATATTGAGGATTGTCTCCTTATCATTGCGAATTTAATGCTATAGAAATTATTTGGGGCCATGCAAGACAATATGATAATAAACATATTTTCAGGGATGGACATGGAGATGATAAAGTTATAGCTATATGGAAGGAATCACTCAGAAGAAATTTGGAAAAATTGTGTTATACACACGGAAAGTATTATAAAAAGATGGTATAATAGAGAAATACATTTACATTGTGAAATCAATGGCTTTATAATTAACACTGATGATTCAAGCTGCAGTGAAGATAGTGATTAACAATACTTCCTATATGACCGTAGATTAAAAACTGTTAGCTATCCCATGTTTTAACTTATTCCATATTATAACTCAAGATTTATGCCAACGTACGTTCTACACGTCGTTTTTAGTTGACTCCAAATATATCAAATTTTCTTGTGTTGGCAGTAAAAGTATCAAGTATTAGTATACAGCTGATTACTTGTTTATGTAATGTTAGTTTTTACTTTTAGTAACTGAGATTTTATGCAACGAA
This sequence comes from Melolontha melolontha, assembly GCA_935421215.2. NCBI lineage: Eukaryota > Metazoa > Arthropoda > Insecta > Coleoptera > Scarabaeidae > Melolontha > Melolontha melolontha. Next base: position 56,825,950 of record OW285242.1, read on the forward strand.
TACGATATTAATACAAATAATCATACAAAATGTTACACATGCAATTGCCAGACTATGGCCACAATTTTTATCTAAATATGTCTAGAAAGGTAGAAGAATTACAAGAAACTAAAGAGATTTTATCAAGTAGCTAGATTTCCTAATGTACTAAGTAGAATTGATTGCACTCACATGAGAAAACAATCTCCTGGTGGTAATAACGCTGAGCTGTACCGAAACAGAAAAGGACATTTTTCATGGAATATTCAGGTAATATCAGATTCCCAATTAAGAATTTGTGACATCGTAGCTAGATAGCCAGGATCTACACATGACCAAACAATTTTGAATGCATCGGCAATAAAAAAAAGCTAAGAAAATGAACATAACTTAGTTATACTTTGTGATGGTGGTTACAATATTACAAAATATTTATTAACCTCTTTAGCAAATCCTCAAAGTCGAGCTGAACAATTGTACGATGAATACCATATTAGAACCAGAAACTTGATTGAAAGATTTTTTGGTGTCTTAAAAAGATTTCCAATCTTATTACATATATAGTGTAAGAGTTAATATGGAACTCTCAAAAGCAATAATAGTAGTAGTAACAGTATTACACAATGTTGTGAATGGGTCATTGATGAGGATATAAAATTCCACAAAGAGCAGCCAGAAGCAAATATGCAAAATGAAAATGATGCATTTGTAAATGTTCATTTTGCAAATTTATTCTAATATCGACTATTATACTATCTTCTAAATATTTTTGATATTTCCTTTTTTTTGTATATATACTCATGATAATTTGATTATAAACAAATAATAAGGCTATTTTCTTAAATGATTACATATTGCTATGGATTTTTCCTAAAATAATATTTAAATAATTATTTAAAATAAACGTACATTTTTTTGACTTTCACTGTATGTATATTGAAAATGTTATTTCATGTGTGAGATAAAAACTTGTTTTTTTGGTATCGATCTCATGTTCGAGGGGCCTTAAGTAAAATTCTAGGAGATCAACATCTGCAATGATACGAGAACGTTGTTGATTGAAATATATAAATTTAATTAGTTCGGGTTGTTTCTTGAGTGTGACCATAGTTGATGGTATTTCATATTTAATTCCCGATAATTCTACGAGATTGTTATTCTCGTAATTTTAATATAGGATTTGATTAAACAACGTTTTGCCGTAAACGTGTCTCCAATAATTTTTTTATGTAAGTAGAATTATATTCATAAGGCGTCTTAATTAGAAAAGCTTTTAAAAGTATTTAAATTGTATTAAAATAATTAGTTAAGAGTCTTAATTAGTAGAAATAAATGATAAAGAGTATTTTTAAATTTCTATGTTAAAAAAATATAACTGTGAAAATTTATTCGACGCGATTCAAGGATGTTTTTTGTACATGTTAGTTTTGCGCATGTGTAAAAATTTTGATCGTGTATCATATATTTGATTATACAGTGCGGTTCTCTGGGGAGAAATTAAAAATAAACTTTATTGTTTTTAGATAAGTTTAATCGGAGTATTAAGAGGGAGTTTTTTAATCCACTTAGCGGTCAAATATACTGTGGATATTTTTACCTCGTTGTATTATTGTAAAATACACAATCTTTATACTTTATAAAGATAGTTTTTTTTTTTCTTTTTTGATTTTTTTTTTGTATTAAATATTCATTTAAATTTTATCTTGTGCTTGTTTCATTTCATATACCATTACTACTAATTAATTAATTGAAAATAAGTAAAATATATAATAAAAAAAAAACTTGTGTGAATATTTCACTGGCACCTAGTTTATTTCGTAGTAACAGTCACGTCTTTCCGATTGGAACCCGAGAAGTAAGATGTCTCAATTTTTGTAAATTAACCGGCTGAGTAACCTAGTTGGGTAAACTAGTTGTGGATGGTGGCGCTATAATTCAACAAACCACTATTCATAGCAATATGTATATTAACTTATTAAACAATTATAATTCCCCGCTACATTGACAATTTAATATATTGAAGTTTTTTTTTTAATTGGCTCCTTTTTCTTACTGCGTATTCCTTTTTGTTGTAATTTTTATATTTGAAGTTAAAAATACAATGCGTATAAAAAATATATGTCCAATTAAATACATTTGAATGTGTTTTCATCTTTTTGTAGCAAGTTTTTGCGAGATACACTTGTGAAATGTGTTTCGACTGCCTTATTTGATTTGGTGTCCATTGGCTCTAATCTTCTGGTGTTAACTTAAAAATTTTTAATATACACAAAACAAATTCATACAATTTGATGAAGACAATAAATAAAACAACTATTGTTTGTATATATTATATGTTTCTTATAATAAATCTATAACTTATTGCAAGGAAAATTTTTTGTTCAAAAGTTCAATTACTAAACTTTTTTCTTGCTCCATTTCATGTTCCTTTTTCAAAGTTTCTTTCTGCAATCGTACAAGAGCAGTAAACAAATAATTTCGAACCAAAAAAAAATTCACTGCAAATAAGTTTGTATGCATATGTTTTGTTTACAATGCATACTGCGATTTCAAATATTTACCTTTGTGCAAAACTCAACTTATCTATTATGGCAGTGTTAAGTTATACTGCAATATACTCCAAATTTTATTTAAAATTAGGCACTGTAGAAAGTTTAACTAAAGATATTTAGGGTTATTCGTTGATATAATTGGGTTAAAGTGTATTGTAGAACTGTCCCTTAAAAATTTAAAATTGTATCGAAATATATTTGATGTAACTAAATTGTTTATTTTTTTAAAACAAATATACATTTTTTTATAAGATAATGTTTATAAAACTGTCATAACAGTGAATATGTAAGTAATTACAGTTATACAACGTTGATACTCTGGTCTATTGTATCATTTCAATTCCAGTAATAATGCTTTTACAACTAACTTGAAGCTGTTTGGTTTTGCCATTCATTAATTCACTATGATAAATTATTAAAGAATTATATAATCTTATATGTTAACATAAATGTTGTAAATCCTTGATAGTTCATTTTATTTTTCATGTGGTGTTATAGTTTAATTTGATTTGCTGTTTACGAAGCTTTGTTCAATTTAAAGTAATTTTAAAGTAATATAACTAAAGTATATGTTCACATAACCTACAAATTAGACCGACTGTCAACAAACTTATTTGGCCCGGAAACGATGTCAGTTTCCATATTCATTTTATAATTTACAGTATTTAATATGACGCCGAAGTACTGATTTGAATCATACAATGATATATTGATGACGCAGGGATCATCTTTCTTGCTGACGAGAAGTATAGTTAGTATTAATCGAAATTCTGAAACTATCATTGTTTAAAAGGACCGTTTAATAGTTATTATTTTATGCACAGAGCAGGGATGTCTCTTTCAAAAGACGAACAGTGGTCCGACCATATTTTTTTTTGTTTTCACCATCCCTGATACCTCTGCTCTATTTCTTTGAATTCTAACGGACCCTTCCTCTTTGTTCTTCCCGCATTTGTTCCTAGATTTTTCATAAAAAGTCAAACTTTTGCTCTATATAGGTTTTGAACAATTTTTGCATAATCCTGTGATTACACTTTCGGAAGAAATCCGGGCTTCCCTTTCAACGGCAGTCATATTGGTTTTAAAGTGACCGTATAAAACCGACATTTTTGCGATTTTGCTAGATAAAAGCCTCCTAAATATCCTCCTCAGGGGAAGTTTGAGTACACTCGAAGGATCCAATAGATCTCTCCCGAAATATTTCTGTCTGAGTTCCTTCAGTTCCTCACTCGTGCATATTACATGAAGGCTAGTTTCCTCCTGTTTTTCACATCGCCTACACCAGGGCTCGCTAACCAAGCCCATGGTGTACAAATGCTTCCTTAAAGGACAATGTCCGGTTATTAATCCGGTAATTATTTTAATTTCTTTTTTGCTACTACGAATTAGGTTGGCTGAAAACTTTCCGTCCAGTCCCCTTAGTAGTGTTTTGGTATGGAGTTCCATTTATTTTATGTTCTTTTTCTAGCCATAACCAAATCTACCTTTTAGCGGAATCCTTAGTAATTCCACATACAGGTTCTGGTCCTATGAAGTTCCTATTTGTACCTTCTTTGGCCAGTTTGTCGGTTATCTCATTGCCTTTAATTCCCTCATGTCCTGGCACTCATATCAGTGACACTGTATTGTCTTGTGCCAGTTTATTGAGGATCTGTTTACAATATTTCACCAGCTTAGACCTTGTAGATGGGTTCATAATAGCTTTAATAGCCGCCTGACTATCAGTCATTATGTTAATTTTTTTGTTTGCGCAGCCGGCTTCCCGAATTTCCTCGGCGCCCAGGCGCTCGGCGTCCAGGCTGGATTGTTTGCAGGTTGTGACTGCAAACAATCCAGCCTGGAAAATTGTAGTATGTTTCCCCAGACATATCGATATCTTCCTTCTAGGGCACATTCCGCATATGCCTGCACCTGTCCCGTGACTAGATTGTGATCCATCAGTGTACCAGGTGCCGGCACCACAATCGATCGAGCGACTTTTTACCTGTTCCCTGGTCGGTATAAATATGTTCAGCTTAGCTGTAAACATAATTTCAGGTACCATACTGTCCGCCGGCATTTGAAATATCGGCTCTTCCAGTATAGTTCCTGTGATATCTGTGTGGCTCCCTACAACCTTATTAGGACACCATACGTCATTGGCCTTCAGCCTCAGTACCGCAGCCATTGCCTCTGCCTTTACAAATAGTTCTAGCGGAGGGAGACCCACGATGGCCTCCATAGAGGCGGTTCCCGTGCTGTTCATAGCTCCCGTGATTTCCAACAGGGCTTGTCGCTGGAGAGTCGTGAGGAGCCCCACCGACGATGTCCTCTCCGCCCTCCTCCACAAGACAACTGCTCCATAGGTAATCGTTGGTCTTACTACTGCTGTGTACAACCAGTGTACCACATTTGGTTTTACTGCCCAGATCTTTCCAACAGCTCTTCTGCATCTCCAGAAGAGCTGCGTCGCCCTGTCTGCCACTTTGACTAGTTGTCAGGTCCAATTCAGTTTCGCATCAAGTGTTATGCCTAGATACTTCACTTCATTGGTTAGTTCTAACTCTTGTCAAAACAGCCTTACGCTGCCTAGATCATTTTGTTTTCTCATGTTGGTAAAGGCTACCAACTTGTTTTTTTTTGAGGATTGACAGTTAATGCCTCCTCAACACACCATCTTTCCACAATTCGCAGAGCATTTCGCATGACGCTCGCCACTGTCTCCGGGAATTTCCCCTGGGACACTATGACAATGTCATCGGCGAACCCCTGCGTCCATATTCCCTGGTCATTTAATGTCCTGAGGAGATTATCCACTACTAGGCTCCATAGTAGCGCTGACAATACGCCTCCTTGAGGACACCCTTTTGTTGTCCTCATGGAGATCGTTTTGTTTTGCATTGGGCATGAACTACTCTGCTACGCAGCATATTATGAACCCAGTTTCATGTGGTGCTTTTTATTTTTCGATCCCTTAAAGATCGAATAATAACAGACGTCGAGGTGTTATCGAAAGCTCCCTCTATGTCTAAGAAGACTGCTAGTGCAATTTACTTGTAGTGTAGGCTCCTTTCGAGCCCTCCCACCAGGCTATGCAGGGCACCCTCACCTGATTTTCTCATCTGGTATGCCCATTGCAGTGGGTGTATATGAGATCTAACTAGAGCCCCTTCTTTAATATTAAAATATATCATTTTTTTTCCATAGTCTTCAAATTAAAAGAGATAAGACTAATTGGTCTAAATAATTTAGGGTGGGCATATGTTCCTTTTCCGGGCTTCGGAATAAACACTACCCTAGTTTCTCTCCATGCCCTAGGGATATAACCCATAGCATGGCTAGACCTCAATATCTCCAATAGAGGACCCATAATTTCCCCAATTCCCTCTTGAAGGAGCTTGTGAAACACTCCGCCTGGTCCTGCGGATTTATATGGTTCAAACGATTCTATCGCCCATCTAATTAAATGGGGTTTGAAGATCTCGTTTGATATCTCCCAATCATTCCTAGTCGCTCTCCAAGAGGTGACAACTTAATTGGTATCACAATCATCCATACGTTCCGAACCTGGAAAGTGTACCCCAGAAGATACTCTAAAGTCTCTTCCACGGTACTGGTACACCTCCCGTCCGATTTTTGTATAGATCTAATTGCGTTGGAAGGATCCTTTTTGAGAATTCTGTTAATTCTGGCCATGTCAGGAACACCTTCGATGTCCTCACAGAAATTTCTCCAGGTCTTCCTTTTGCTCTCTCTGATTTTATCATTGTATTTATTGAGCCTTGTAAGCTTCCCAATTACCTGTTTTCTTCGCCCTATTAAGTATTCCTGTATTCCACCAGGCGACCCGATTAGCTATATACGGCGCTCCCTAAGGGGACAGTTATTTTCATAGCAGGAAAGAATGGTCTGTTGCAACAATTCAACAGCCAACTCCAGCTCTTCCACATTCCCTATTCTAACAGGGATATTTCAGGTTGCAGCTAACAGGTCTTCCTTGTGAGAGCCCCAGTCTGTTCTCTTGGAATCTCTGTATAGTCTGGGTTCCGGCTCTATCCTTATTCAATGCTTTTACAAATTGTTTCATTATACCTAATTTTATATATAATGGGGACAAAAGTATATTATCTGGCTTCGCTAAACTTTCGTGCACAATATTTTTTGACTCCGGCGTAAGATTGTGCGTCACTCCGGCGCAATCTTACACCTGTACAATGTAGCGTTCTAACGCTATCTCTAGAGATAACTCTGCTATCCCATACCCAAATGAAGCACAGCATTTTAGTGTACCCACCCTGTGGGCCTAACAACATACATAACACTTTTAAATCTCCACATAGTTGCTATTCGTGGTCTTGATATTTAATTTTCTCCAAATGCAACTGTAGATTGTCATAATTTCTTTTAAGTAGACTCAATGAGCAACTGACATGCATGAATATTTATCACCATTATATAAGAGCACAGCCATTAAACTTGTCCTAGACAAGTCTATGAACAATCTTCATCCGCTGGGAACATACGACGGACCTAAGGCACATATTATTGCAATATACCAGAGGATCTTATAAAAGATATTCGATAAACCCATTTTCATGATTTCTGTAGCAGTAAAATGATGTATCTGGAGCAAGTAAGTTCTTCTCCAGATGTATAGATCCCAGAATGTCAGCAGCATACTTTAGAAGACCCGGGTCTCTTATTATCGTTTAGTTCGAGTTGAGTGAATTGTTGCGGCATTAAAATATTTTCCGATTGATAATATTCTTGTCCACTAACCTTTGGAGTTTCTGCTTCTCTGGAAGATGTGGACTCCAAAGTTTCTGGAGGCAGATCAGGTCCATACGGAGCCGGCCTTATGGCTAACTGTATACCGATATATTTAATGTCCTTTTATTTTTTGAATTGTAATATTTACCATCACATACACAAAAGTCACATTCGGCATGGCGTACTGGTTCACGCCACAGCACACAAGTATCAAATAGCAAGTACGAAATTTGTCTTTAACCCCATTTTCTAAGATATTTGACACATCTATGGCATACTTTATGCGCTGCTTTAGACAAGTTTAAGCTTGCATAAGCTGTTGTATTTGGAACAAATATTTAATACGATTGGGAATACAGGGCTATAAAGTTTGTAAACCGTGGCTTAAGCTATAGTTATGTACAGATTTGTTTATATCTTGGTAATACTTTGTTACTAAATTGTGACAAATCTTTAGGTGACTTCGGTTTAGTATTCAGTAAACATGTATGAAACACTAGCACATGCTCATTTAAACCTTAGATACACTGTAAACCAGTCATTGATAATTTTGCACTCAAATCAAATTGTCTTATATCTATCACGGTTAGTTAGATGTCTATAAGGTACGAGTGAAGTTCAGTTATTAGTGAGTCAAGAAAGGAAACACAAACTTTTTCGTTTTATTTTTCAGGATATTTCCCATTTGAATCACTTACACTTAGTCCACCGATATTATAATCTTCTTATGTGTTTAGAGCTGTAACGTTTATCAAATTCTTTAAATCTCATTAGACTCAAACCTCTTGCCACCCAGTCAAGTTTTCATGTTGGAAAAATAGGGAAAAGTCTTAGGAGTCAAATATGGTGATTAAGTTCGATGAGGAAGCTATTCGAAATGCAATTCAACAATTTTTGTCATTGAAAAAGTTGAAGTGTGAAAACGTGGATTATTCCCCCCAAAAAAGCAAAGTCAGACTTTTTGAGTTATATGGCATTGTGCAATCGACGGGAATAATCCTACAACAGTCCCAAAAGACAGCGGGCATAACTTTTCCGATCGAGTGCATGGTCTTTGTCGTCTTCGGAGCACTTGTACTAAATTCACAAAATTGATAAGGGGCCATGGTCCTCAATGGCGTGCAATTTTGGTAGAATTCTCCCCATCATTCTCTGGACGATGTTTATATTCACAAACTTTCCTGCTCAGTAGTGGCCAAAATTCCTCAATGCGGTCGCGCCTGGGGTACGTTGAGCTTAGGTACATAATTCATGTTATGTTCAGTTAACCAGTTCTGAGTGATTATAGCATAATGGCAAGAAGCCAGTTCGGACCAGAATATTACATCATCATTTGGATGATGAGCATTAATGAAATTTATTAATTTAGATAGACGTTTGCGAATGTAGACGTTTGCATCTACAGCTTCACCTGTAACTCTCCCAACGTAAGGTCTTGAAATTCCTGCTTGAGAAATAGCGCACGAGACCATAACCTTGTCGGCAAATTTCGCTTTCGGTTTGAATTTTACGTTGCCAGGACAATTTGCAATATTGGACGTGTAAAAGAAAAACGTCACCCTGTATTTCCGAATTGGATAATGTGAAATATTTCTCATCGCCTAAAACAATAAATCTGTTGCCAATCATAAATTGACGTTTTAATGTTCGCCAGCAGCTGGGGATTCTCTCTAGCTGGGTTGCGGTGTATTTGGGACACTTCCTTCTTTTTCGATATTCTAATCCATTTTTGGTCAAAATTCTGCCAACAGTCCTATGTGCAATTCCAAATCTACGGCCTAAAGTGCGTGTAGACATCCCAACTCTGTCTTGAGCATCTGATATTTTGGTCTCGAAAAGTATTAACAACCTCGCGTTTAGGTACTCGTCCAACTAAATTATATATAGACTTCTGTATTTCAATCTTGTATGACATCTTTCAAAACTATTTCTGACAAATATATCATTTCACCATAGTAACTAACAAACGAACATCTTTTCTAATCCAGTGGTAACTAGTTTGGACCATTTTTGATAATAACATTCCTCGTCAAAACTTTCTACCAAAATTTATGTTCCATACGGTACTCAAATTATTATGTAAAATCAAAACCATTGATCCAGATGATGTGTGGTGAACTTCCGATATTTCGTGCATTTTCATTGGACGGTCGATTACCACCAAATATGTACTTTTTCAATGTCATCAGACGCACTGATTTTTTGTGAGTGGGGTTTATAATAACGCCCCAGAAAATTTGATTCAGCTAAAAATAATATCCAGGAAGGCATTGAAGCCAGTACTTGTGACTTATGTACAAGAGTAATGGAAAATCTAAGGCGTCGGTTAGAAGAATGCCAGCGGCGAAATGGGACATCTAAATGATATAATTTTCCATACAAGAATTACCAATAAAAGTAGTTTTAAGTTTAAAATAAAGTTAGTTAAAAACCGATAATAGCTGAACAAAATTAGAAAGAAAAGTGCAAAAAATTTCTCAGACACCTTGTATATAGAAAACCCAGAAAAGTCAAATAAACTAAAAAATATAATGAGAAGAATTATTTGCAGAAAAATAGTGCAAAATTTAATTAATAATAAGCGTAATGTAAATTAGAATCACAATATACAAACACAAGTTATATGTGCTGACTCAATAGTTTCATTCATTATCTTTCAGACGCTGATTCTATAGTTCCATTCATTTAGCCGGATACACGTGGAATAAGATAAAATAATATTTAATATATAAGATGGGCAATGAATTAGTAAAACAGAATTATTAGTGTAACTGTTACTTGACACAGACCGCTAATTATCCTCAAGTGCAATCTAGTTATAATCTATATTGTATTGTAATGTCAAGACCACAAACAAGTAAATTTTTTAAAATTTCAAACTCTTCCGAAATTTAACTCACAGACATTGCATTAAATATAAAACATAATTATTGTGAATAAAAATTTAATGAACCGAGACTTGAGAGTAATTTAAATATCTAAATGTTTACGGGACGAAATTGTTAGAAAATAATTTTTTTGTAAATATAAGCAATGCGTTAAAACTCTGTCTCTCTCAACCGTCTTTATAACCCAATTTACATATTCAAAACTTACATTCTGAAAACTTTAAATATTTTTTAGCTAACAGGTGTTATAAATTAACATTTTAATTAAATTTTCTTATATTTTTAAATAGCTATGAAAAGCGAGAACTAATTAATGTTTTTACTGTTAATTATACGCTTCCTTTACGAAAGCTTTTCATAGTAACTACGTTTTTTATGGTTGAGTTACTAATCTTTGTGTTCGCGTGTAAGTACACGAGTAATACATAAAGATAAAGTATAAGACTAAGAGGATTTTCCAATTATTTACATGAATTTAGCTATCTGCTTTTAAATATAACTGAGCAAAATTGCATTAGACGTTATACAGTGTGTATAAGCCAAATGGAATAAATTCATTATTTCGGTTACTGTACATATTTATAAAAAATCCCGAAACATGTCATATTTAATTTATAAATTAACATTCTTCAACGTGAAAATGCGATCCCTACCTTCAACCCCCTTCGAATGACAGGTACAACCCCCATTTTTTTAAATGGGAAGTATAGGCTTGTGATATATCGTTGTAAGGGTCTCTTTATTCTCTATTCAAAAATGTTATAATTTTCATGTTTGTTGCAACAATTAAGATAGAATAAAATAAAATCATGTTGTTATCGAAATTCGCTACAATATACTCAAAAAATAAAATTTAATGCAAAATGTAAAGAAAAATTTAAAACGCCAAAAAAAATGAATGTAAATGAAGTAGATGTTCAAAATGTTCACCATGAACGTCTTGGCAACATCCTAATCTTAAATAAAACTGTCTTCTAACATTATTTAACATATCAGGCGTGATCGACCAAATCGCAAGCGTTATTCGTTCTCTTAAGTCGTTTAAATCCAAAGGTTTAGTTTTGTACACAATGCTCTTCAAATATCCCCATAAAAAAAAATCAAGTAAGGTCAGATCAGGTGATCGCGCTGGCCATTCTATCGATCCTCGCCTTCCTATCCACCGATTGGGAAATATTGCATCGAGGTACTGCCGGACATTGCGTTGGTAATGTGGTGGTGCTCCATCCTGCTGAAACCATATCGTATTCATTGGAACTTGAGGGTTTCCTGGATCAGGATATAAATTTGCCAAAGTTGGAATGACATCATTTTGAAGTAGTGCCAAATAACGATCGCCATTCAAATTGCCCTAATGAAAAAGGGACCAATGATATGGTTTCCAACAATACCTGCCCAAACATTAACTTTTACTGGGTACTGTGTGTTCTTCCCTCATCCAGTGAGGATTTTCCGTAGACCAGTAGCGGCAATTTTGCCGATTAGCATGACCGCTAAGAGAAAAAGTGCACTCATCAGAAAACATAACGTCCTCTAAATTGATAATATTGTAATCCAGCATGTCCATCATTCGCTCACAAAAATAAGTTCTTCTATCAAAATCGTCTTCCATAAGCTCCTGAGTAGATATCATTTTATAGGGATGCATTTTATTTTCTTTTAATATGTTTACTATCGATGTATGGCTAACATTTAATGTAGTGGATGCATGTCTACTCGATGTATGTGGGTTTTCCATAAACTCAAGCATCACATCTACTTTGATTTCATCACTCAGTGCATTGGCAGCTGGTTTTTTTATCTGCCTTACATGACCAAACTCTCGAAACTGCTTCTCTATCTTACTTATTGTTCCTTGAGCTATAGGCGGTAAATCAGGAAATTTCTAATGAAATAGGCGGGTTACTTCTTGTTGTGTTCGGGTTCTATCTCCGTAACCAATCATTTGTATGACTGTTATTTTATGCATTTCCGTTAATCTAACCATTTCCCAGAATTGTATTTTTCGAAATTCAAACTAAAATTATCAAACTGTCAATTTAAATGACAACTTTTAAATACAAAATAATTTACTAAGGCGTTTTAAACAAACTAATGTTGCCACGGAAACTTTTTAAAGTATTATTAATGGATACCATCTAAAAAGCACATTGGTATGGTTTTTACTCACTTTCTTATTATGAAGACCTAAACGGGAAGTAAGTAATGCAATGATGCCTTTGATGTATGTATTAAATCTTTATAAACGCAAATGAGCATCTACTTCATTGACATTCATATTTTTTTCTGGCGTTTTAAATTTTTCTTTACATTTTGCATTAAATATTATTTTTTGAGTATATTGTAGAGAATTTCAATAACAACATGATTTTATTTTATTCTATCTTAATTGTTGCAACAAACATGAAAATTATAACGTTTTTGAATAGAGAATAAAGAGACCTTTACAACGATATATCACAAGCCTATACTTCCCATTTAAGAAAATGGGGGTTGTACCTGTCATTCGAAGGGGGTTGAAGGTAGGGATCGCATTTTCACGTTGAAGAATGTTAATTTATAAATTAAATGTGACATGTTTCGGGATTTTTTATAAATATGTACAGTAACAGAAATAATGAATTTATTCCATTTGGCTTATACACACTGTATATTAGGCTAAGATAAATGTTACAACAAATTTATTAATATCTTATTAAAAGCATTTGTTCAAACTTTATAATTTATTATATACATATCATTTCATGTAACAAAAATAAATAACATAAAATTTATGATATAACTGTCAACATTAACATTTATAACTTTAATTTTAAATTTTACATTTACGCTTCGATTTAACTGTGGCTGTGTAAAACAGTGCATAAACGTTTAGTAATATGTGTTTTTTAATACCTTTTTTTTCAATAGGGAGAAGCTCTGATATTATTATAGTTAATTTGACAAGTCATACCGCCATTTTATTCAGTATTGTTTGAAATTTCATAATGCAAAGACTTACACCCGAACAGTGTTTCAAAAATCAGTGTTCAGTAAAAAATATTTACAGAGCGCTTCGCCCAATTTACGGCATACAGCATCGGCCAACTAAGACAACTATTCGCAACAGAATTGAAGAATTTCGCACTCAATTTACTCTTTTGGACTTTTGTCTACCAACGAGATTGCGTATATCGTCGCCGTTGAGGCAAGTGTTGAGTATGATCCAAATTCATCGCTTCGTCATCGGGCCTGTGCCCATCGACTTTGTGGAAGATTTTGCGCAAGGATGTTGGCTTACATGCCAACAAGATTAATTTGGTGCCAGAATTGAAGCCAACCGACCATCGTTTTCGACGTCAGGTCAGTAATTGGGCGCATGAAAAGTTGGAAATCGATCCACTGTTTTACCGTCAAATTGTGTTCAGTGATGAGGCTCACTTCTGGCTCAGTGACTTTGTGAATAAGCAAAACTGTCCCATTTGGAGCGACACTAATTCACAGGTAACTCATCAACTACTGATTCACCTAGAAAAATGCACTGGTGAGGTTTAACAAACACTAACCCAAAGCGCTGCGCTTATTAAAATTAGTGCACAAATGGTATAAAGGAGATATTACTAAAATATTGGTTCTCGCAGTCGGGATTTTGACAACGTCAAAATTGCGGGTAAATGAGTTGGTGCATTTAGATTTATTTGCGCGGGTAGCGAAGGGGCGTCGATCCTCTGTGTTACATAAAAACTTTGCACTATAATCCTCTCTACGCTGGGATAGTCACACAAAATTATGCTGAGCCAGTAAATGCAGAATTCATGTTAGATTAATTGCGACACGATCTCACAAGAAAACTGAGACCTGCTACCAGAAGAGCAGATGCTAGATATGTGCTAGGTAAACGTGAAGAGTACGTCCAACTCGCCCTCTAAACAACGTCTTTCTAGTAACCGACTCAGACCCGGACGTGTAATGAAATGTAACTGGTTTAAAACACCCGAAATGGACTTGCACATTGGCCTCCAAGATAATGTAATTTGACGCTTTTGGATTATTTTCTGTGGGCCTATTTAAAGTCATTGGTCTACGGAAACTCAATAAGGCCTCAATCATAAGGCCTCAAATGTTCGAAAAAGTAGTTGAAAATTGGTGCTCCTAGGTAATGTACCTCAGACGCTCCAGTGGTGGCAATATGCCTAAAATCATTTTCCATTAATAATATGATGAAACTATCTACAGATTAAAAAAAAACAATTCTCATTTCCCCAACACCTATATTTTTTATTTCAATTTATAATCTTACACCTCTTAAAAGACACACTTTACTTATTATTTACTAAGCATAAATATTTGAAGTTTTTAAATAATTTTATATTGAATTATTGCAATTATACACGCAAGAAATTGTCACTTGTCAGAGGGGATCTCAACCCTCCAACATCAAGATGATTGTTTCAAACGGCACAACTTGAATGTTGTGATAAAAGCAATTTGCTGGAACTTACTGACAAATATTAATAAATAAAAGCAAAGAATATGCATGTATCGAATGTTATCTCCACACTTATTGATATATACGAGGGTAGTCTTTTATATTTTGCATATAGACCTGGAATGAAGCAGTAGATAGCTTTTAAAAGCTTTATTGTTTTTCGAAGTATTCTCCACGCAGATCAATGTACTTTTGCATGCACTCCAGAGTTGTCTGGAAGCTGTTATTCCACTCGTTTGTTGGTACAGTTAAAATTGCGTTTTGGAAGGAATCGACTGCTCCTTCTGACGACTGGAACCTTTGACCACGTGGTCCGTTCTTGATTTTTGGAAAGGTAAAGAAATCGTTGGGACTTAGGTCGGGACTGAACGGAGGATGGTCTAACAAATCGACGTTTTGTTGCGGTCAAAATTCAATAGACTTGCGAGCTGTCTGCGAACTTGTATTGTCTTGGTGGAGGATGGTCGTTGCAGGTTGGTTTCTCGGAGCTCAGCAATGACCTACGGCAAACAAATGGTTGTATACCAGTTCTTTGATCTTGTAGAGAAATTGTTGCTACATGACCTAGTTTCAAGACAAATGTAGCGACCATCTTTTTGGAGACACTTCGTGAACGGATTTTGTCAGCTTTTCTTCACCTTGGAACACCCAAACAGACAACTTTATTACGTTTATTTTCTGGCTCGTATGAGTAAATTCAAGATTCGTCACCAATGACGATATTGTACACGTTTTTAAAGTTTCCTGTGTTGATGCGGTATAGAGACACCAATTAACTCTAAGCTGCTTTCTGCTTTTCGGTCAACAGGTGCAGTATCGAACGGGAAATTAATTTTACAAATATTCATGCAAAATTCTTTGAATTGAGGTCTTCGAAATACCCAATGATGCCTTTCGCGATATGTCGCATGTCGACCTTCGTTGGTGAGCTTGCGCACATCATCGACGTTTTTCTGAGTGAATGCCGTTTTTGGTTGACCTGCTCTTGGATCGTCGCTAAGACTGATCCGTCCACGTTTGAATTCTCCATACCAACAAGAAATTGTTGACTGATGTGGTGCTTCATTATAGAAAACGGAAACCAACTCGGCGAGACATTCTTGTTAAGATAATTGCCTTCGAAATTTATAAATATTGCGCGAAAATTTTCACAGTTTATTTTCATTTTTCGACTAAGTTGTCAACTTTGACAGTTCGGTGTAGCTACAACACTACACGTCTCGCGCTGAAGCTTTGGATTTAGGCTAACTAAAGATGGAGGTTAATTTTTGGTACTGACATTTGATTAGTGGCGCCCTCTATGTCCCGTATGCAAAACATAAAAGACATTTGTCAATATCGACCCTACGTATGTAGGGTTGTATTGACAATTAAAATCAGATATTATAGTCTTTGGAAATTTTTATGAAACACCCGGTATATTGCAATTACGTGGAGTATGCTAAAGTTAGGTACGTAAGCTTTTCTCATATACACGTTTCACTTATATGGAGTGCATCATTCAATTCTTTGAGTTTTCTAACTTATATACCTAATTTATGTGAAATACAAAGCAATACGGTATTACAACGTGAACGCACTTGACCAAATTTGACGTAAAAAAAAACAACTCTACATGTCGCCATAAATAACGTAGTGTCAACAAAATGTTTATTTATTCTAGCCATGAATGTATTTTGCCAACGAACATAGAGTTGAAAAACAAATAAACCTAAAACTAGATAGTTTACGAGGTACACGTGGAACTGCTAAGTGCGAACTGTTAACTTTTTTTTTGTAGTGATAAATTCGAAATTAAAAAAAAAATAGAATTGTAATTGAGCAATGGGGAAAATCTGTCAATTTTTACATTTTATTTAAAGCAAATATTTTCTAGACATTCTGAAGTATTGATCTAGTGAAAAGTAACGTTAATTTGAAAAATTTTTATGTAATAGTTTATTTCTAAACTAAAATTAAATAATTAAGTAAAATTTGTTTCAAATAATTTATTGTTATAATATGCACCACCAAACTTTGGCTTCATTAGGTGATGATAACTGAATGTTTACAAAAATATGTACAGTATATGTATTCCTACAAAAGTGTGGGTTATTACAAGTGGAGGTGTTACTAACAATTTAGAAAGCCAGTTGAGGGGAGTAATTTAATTCAGTTTGGTCATTATTATTTTCTAAGGCTTCAAATAATTAAGTTTTTTGTCTTTATACAGCACATATAATTTTTTAAAGTCTTTGTTAAATTTGTGGTTCAGTTCTAAGCAATAATTAGCGAATGGCGAGTCCATTTTTTTATCGTTCTAGCTTTTTCATTTTTTCAGCTTAATCCTCTGTTCAAAGGTACGTTTGACCAATATAGATTTTGTTGCATTCACATGTTAATATATAGCCCCCTGAGTTCGCCTTTATTTCTATTTTATCTTTATACCATGTGTCTGTAAATGATCGTGCGCCAATTATGTCGGCACGCCTGCAAATTTCTCAACTTGTAGTGGCTACATGTCAATTTTAACAACGCACATTGTCGTTGGTTTTGTGTACTATTTGGTGTCGATATTTTTGTATCAATTAAAATGTTGTTGAACATAATGCATATATTCTTATGGCCCACTTTCGGAGTGCATCTCGAAACCACGATGGGACGTGGTCACATAATTATATAATTTGTGATCTTGCTTTGAACAATTTCCGGAAGCATTTCCTCACGAAGATGTAAATTATGAAGGTTTTGGTCACCACAAACGTGTAATTGTAAAGTGATTTTCAAATTCAGTACATCCAATTAGTAAAAAGCAAGTTTCGCTTAGAAGTCAGCGAAAATCGTGTTGGACAGTGTTGTTTTTCATAGTCTACCAGATTCTCTTATTGTCAATAAATTCAGCTTATCTTTCGCATTATGCAAATTAATAAATATAATATATTAATTTGAAAAATAATAAAGGCATTACAACATTAACATTTAGGGCGTGTCTAAACTTTGGGCCGATTTAGGTTGTTTTTATTTCGGGTACCTCGGATTGCTAAATGATGTTCAGACAATATCATACCTTGCTTATTTTTTATAAATGCTATATTTTCAACTTTTCAATATGAAAAAAAAACTTCTATAATTATAAGCTTCAGAACAGTATAACGGGTGTTCATTTGAAAAGTCAATCTAGTAGCATGTGATTTACTGAGAACATTTTGAAGTATGTCGTAAATTAAAATTTACTACTTAACCTACAAAGTCGTATATTTTGACAGTTTCATACATACAAATAAATAACAAATGTGTTTGACATTATCAAATGTCATTTGGATTTACGTTTACGGAACAACAAACACATACTAATACATATGCGTCTTATTTTATGAAAATTTCAAAGTAACCTAGATTGACTTTTCAAATGAACACACGTTGTCATATTGATTGCGTTACTGACATGGGTGTAACTTTCGTCTAGTCTATTACTTAATTTACATCTATGATAATATCACAAACAAATCTTTACGGGTATGCGGTTTCGTCAAACATTTATGCAGAAACTTTGCGAATATTACCTATATTATAACGAGTGATAATTAAAATTTTCGCTCAAGTAAGCCATGTACACAAAAAGTATGTTCTAACTTAAGTTATTAGAGGAGATCTGTCATTATAATTTCAAACGTCTATTTCGTAGAGCATTGAAAACATTGATCAGTATTTGCGGTGAGTTATTGATGTGTTCACATTTTTCTATGATTTTATGTCTTAACTCTTGTAGATTATTAATTGGTGTTTCATAAATAATATTCTTTATATATGGCCACACAAAAAAATCCATGACTGTTAAATCACACGATCGTGGTGGATATGGAATCGCTGTATTTCTACTTACTATCCTATCACCATAAAATTGTTGCAAAAACTGAATATTTTCAAGTGTAACGTGAGATGTAGCCCCATCCAGTTGAAAATATCCGACCTGGAGTTCATTATTAGTCAATTGATTAGTAAAAACACTGAGAATTTCGTTACGATATTTCTCCGATGTTATCGTGCCCTCAAAGAATATTGGTCCAATTAATCGGTGATGACTCATACCTACCCATACGCCTATTTCTTCTGGATGTAGAGGAACTTCTCTGTAGTAATGAGGATTTTCACTGGACCACATACGCATATTTTGCGAATTAACATAACCTTTCAAATAAAACCAAGCTTCATCGGTAAAAAAAGTATGATTTAAAATATTGTCTGTCATTGTTTGAATAAACCATTGGCAAAATTGTGCTCTTTTTTCATAATCCGTAGGTAATAGATTTTGTACAGAAGTTAATTTATATGGATACATGTGCAAGTCCTTTTTTAAAAATTTTTGAAATGTTCCATACGAAAGCCCTACTTGTTGCGAAACTCTGCGAATAGATGTTTGAGGAGATTCGTTAATAATTTGTCTGACATTTTCAATTACGCCGCGACTTCTCATGAGAGGAGGACCGCTTCCTTTTTTCCTTAAAATACTGCCTGTTTGACGAAAAAGATTTACACAATACATTAGCGTATCACGGAAAGTTTTATAGCTAGGAACAGTATTTGGATATCTCTCTTCAAACTCCGCAAGGCAATTTTCTATCGAATGCTGCCAAATACCATCAATTTTTTGAGATGTCAGGAAGTAACATTCTACCATAAACGCTTTATGCATATCATTAAAGGCCATTACTTTTTCATTTGATGAAACTTTAAAACATATATTTGACACTGACAGATGTTTGAAATAACATCTTAATGACTAAAGCTACGACATAATTTTTATATACACGGCCAGCTACGAGTGAAAATTTTAATGATCGCTCGTTAGTTCTTTACTGCGTCATGGTCAGATGTATACTTGAGCAGTGTATGGTTTTCTCTCCTTATCAGGTAACTCATATAAATAGGATCGAGCAAATTTAACATAAAATGGTAAATTGCATTCCTTTCAAATTAAACATTGATAAACACCTATACAATTATACAGAAAGACTGCAATTTTTTGCGTTTGAATAGCTGGATAGCAGAAAGCGTACAAAAATTATTAAGTCTGAATTTCAACTTTTGCACAATAATTTAGATTGCTCTGATCTTCTTTCTTTGTTGTCGCTCCATGTCCGCCATTTCATGCCCGCTCAGGTGACACGTTCAATATTCGTTTTCATCGGACTGAATATGGTAAACATAATCCTATAGATTGCGTGTAATCAGAGCTAAATCTTTTATCTGGAATTGACCTTTTCGATGTATCAAATCAGTCTTTTATCTCCGCCTTGAAAGCTTTGCATTTTTCTTAATATATTACTAGATGTTCTTTCTATTATAATTATTACATAGGAATTTATATGTTTTATTTTGATTTTTGTATTATAATTATTATTATTATAATCGTATTTCTTCTTTATTATTATTATACGAGGGACAAGCGAAAATTATTGAGAATAAAAAATACGGTTGATATTTTCTAAGAATTTATTTTAAATATGCTCAAGGTAATTCCCTTCAGCAATGAAACACTTGGCCATTATTTCTTTCCACTGTTTAAAAGTTACCAACCAATCTTCTTTCGGAATACCTTCAAAATACGCGTGAACTGCGGTATCAATCTCTTCTTCATACGAAGACCTTCTACTCCGCAAATTGCGTATAAGTTAAACAAATTGTAAAAAAAGTCACACATTGCTAAATCAGGTGAGTACGGCGGATGTTCTATTTTATATGTTTTCCAGACAAAAACTGGAGAGTTAAAGTTGGCGTATGGCACGATGAATTATCACGGTGCAGCATAATTCCCTTGTCTGGAACTCTACTGCCCACTTCAGCCAAACATTTTTTAGTGTAACACTTAGCTGCAACTGTCTTTTGTCTATACAGCTTAATTGCATTTACTAAGTCCGTACTTTTGAAGAATACCGCATATACAACCTTTTTCATAGCTCGCAGCTTCTTAGTCATTGTAGGAGTTTCTTCATCTTCATGAATCCATACACGACTCTCTTGGCGGGTAGGAAGGTCTAAAAAGGTTACATAAGTGTCGTCACATGTCACTATTTTGGAAAAAATAGGTGCCCGCCAATATTTAAGAAATTTAAAGTTTCATGGCAAATTTACACGCTCTGCTTTTAGAATGCCAGAAAGGTCATTCGCCACAAAACGACTTACCTGCTTTTTAAATGCAGGTGATCTTGTATGATTGTTTTAACAGCTGAGGATCCAATCTTGAGTTGGTACAAGTGGCTTTATTGTCCTCTTCTAGGTCCTCTTTTCTAGGTAATAGCCGTAGGAAGACGCCCTGCTTCTTTTTGATGCTGAACAGATTTTCTTTCGCGTTCAAATTCCTTATACTATCGGTAAATTGTAATCAAGGAAGGTGCTTGTTCACCAAAAGCTGGATCTAAACTTTCTTTGTACTGATACGCGTTTAAACCTCTTTTAAAGTTATAATAAATTATGATTCGAATGTGTTCTCTAGTTAATTTAATTTTCTTTTACTTTTAAAAAATAAGTAGCTGAGTTATAACGAACGTGCTTCAAAAACAAAACGTTAAATGACAGATAAAGAGTTACTCTAATAAACACTGTATGATTTGTTGCATTTCTCGCGATGTAATGTAAATGTAAATATGCTTTTTACATATTAGGACTCTAATTTATTCGAATTTTTTATAGAAAAAAATTCGCCCTTAAGTGGGATTCGAACCCACGTGCATGCCTTGCCGGACCATCGCCAAGCCATGCATGTGGGTTCGAATTCCACTTAAGGGCGATTTATTTTTCTATAAAAAATTTGAATAAATTAGCGTCGTAATATGTAGAAAGCATATTTACATTTACATTACTTCGCGAAAAATGCAACAAATTTGCGCACGGCCTACTACGGGCAAGATATATATTATCTGTTTCCTTGATGTAACTCAAGGCATCCCCAGAACGATTCAGACCCACTACCTTTAATAGCATAGTGGTCTAGAGCGATGGTCCTGCAAGCCATGAACGTGGGTTCGAATCTCACTTAAGGGAGAATCTTTTTTTCTATAAAAAGTTCGAATAAATTAACACCGTAATATTTAGAAAGCATATTTACACTTACATTACTTCTCGAAAAATGCAACAAATTTGCACCCGGCCTACTACTGGCAAGATATATATAATCTGTTTCCTTGATGTAACTCAAGACATCCTCAGAAGGATTCGGACCCACTGTCTTTAATAGCTTAGTGGTCTAGAGCGATGGTTCGGCAAGTTATGCAACTGGGTTCGAATCCCACTTGAGGGCGTTTTTTTTTTCTATAAAAAGATCGAATAAATTAACTATAACACATCAATTATGTTTAAATCAGGCTTCGTCAAATAAGGTGCCATTATTACGAGAAAAAGTACTATAATTTGTTCGAAATGTTACTATACTAAGTTACAACTAACTACAAATGTCAATCAGAACTTTATTTGTTTTAACAAAAGGTTGGTTTGGTTTAAGTTGCTTATTAAATTATCAACGTGTAATCGTTATTTTTTAAGTTAACTTTAAACTTCTGTTATTCCATTATTGAAGAACATATACCTACGAAATTTTTCACCCTTATTTGTCAGTCCTTTCTCTGCAAGAGAAAAAAAATTTCCTTGATATCTCTATGTGTTCAGGTAATATAGCTATGGTAACATGATTCGTTTTTTTCTAGCTACCCGATATATATATTATAATGATTCTTATATGGTAAAATTCAGTATTTGTAAGTTCAAGTTTGTTTAGATAATTAACTGATTATTTTTTAGTTATCATTCTATTTAGATGTTCCTTAATATAGCTAAAGTTGACAAACAGTATAAAATTGTTCAAATCATTAATTTTATAATAATTGTAATTAAAAATGTAAATAGAAATTATACCAAAGTAACCTTTAGCCATTGAAAGTTAATTTTGAAACTAAATATATCATGTACTAAATAAATTAACGTCAAAATATTTTGGAAAGTGTCTAGAAATTAAACAAGAAAGGCTTACTTATATTTAAAATTTTTAGAAAAATTGATATTATTTTGACATTGCTGTGATAATGATCATTGATTGGGAGAATTTTGATATACAAAAAGTTTGAGAGAGGTATTTTTTTATTAAAAGATTTAAAATTTGAAAATATCTTAATATAATTAAAATCAAATTGAGAAAAGTACTTACATTTATGGTTGATAATATATTCTATCATATAATATATAAATTTATCAAGAATATTGAGGTTCCGAAGAAACCCGTTTGAAGTGGTAAATTCTAAATTCTTCCAACAATTAAACATGTCAAATAACTTTATTATCATCAGAAGCTTAATTTTACATTATATTTCCGAGAATTTCTCCAAGTTGTTTAATGAAAAGGAATTAAAAACAGTGTTAGCCGCCGTAAAGAATTTCATCCTGTTGAGAAGATTCACACGAGGGAATTTTGCAGTCAGATACCAGTAAATGATTATATCATCTTACAAGATTGGTTTTCTTTCCGAAAGACAATTTCATCGTATGTAAAAAGGATCTAAATCGAATCGCAGAAAGAATCTTCATCGAATCCCAGAAAGAAGCACAACTAGTAATAAAAGGATATAAGAACATAAAACCAAGAAATATTTAGTAACATGTGGCCAGTATTTATTTATTTATATCAAAGATTGATATTTCAGTAAAAAAAATAGTCCTAAGAGTAGTAAGATTTTGTAATTAAAATAAATATTTACTTTTTGTCTTTGTAAATAGCCAAATTCGAATACTCTCTCTTAGAGAATAAGTTTTCTATAAACTTACTTGAGGTAATTATTTTAATTGTTTCTTACTTGAAAACTTCTAATTTAATTTTACGTTTTATCAACTTGGTACAATCTCTTCGAAAGTCATGTTATTTCTAAAATAAAAACTTGAAATATAATATCTGAGTTCTAATATCTACTCATGTAAATAATTATTTAAATATAAATTAAAATTAATTTATTTATAGAACCTGCAAATATAGAGAAAAGAAAATAAACTCTTGTTACTCCGAATAGATAGTGCCGAGGCATCCATCTTTAATTTTTTATTAATAATAACGATCCAAAACGATCTTCTACCCCTTCGACTTGTGGGTATTGCAAAGTCAAATATTATTCGCTATACATTTGGCTCGAATTTAAGTTTAAAATTGAAAAGATCGATCCTATTCAACATATTAATAATATTAGTTTTGCAATACAGTTTTTTTGTATTAATGAACATATCTTATTGACCTGTTTTACTATAATATATATATATATATATATATATATATATATATATATATATATACTGCTGTGAATGGTACTTTTGAATTTTTATTATTTAAATGAATGTTTGTGTGTACAGTTACACAAGCATAATTTTGTTGAAACTCTGTATATTATTTGAGTATCTCAGGACTATTATCTTTTTGGGTTCTACACAACTAGGTCTTGGGTCCAAAGTAAATGTAAAGAAATAATACAACATATCAGTGTATATGAGAGCTATATGAGTGATTAGATAATTTCTTAGCCGTTCATTAAATTATTATCTAATCACTCATATAGCTTTGGAGTAATAATTCGCATTTTCAAACATTCAAATCTGACATCTGCTCTCAAAACACTGACATCTACCTTCAATAACTCACATCTAATTTCAAAATAGGCATCTGCTTTCTAATCTGACGTTTGCTTTCATAACTGACACCTGCTTTCAAAACAGACATCTGCTTTCAGTAACTGACATCTGCTATCAAGACTGACATGAGCTTTCAAAACTGACTTCTGCCTTCAACTTGACATCTACATTCAATAACTGACATCTGATTCATCAACACTGTTACTTTATAATGCATTTCTGAATAACTTGAACCTGGGTCTATTGTGGTCTAGTGGTAATGACGATAGCCCGGCAAGCTGTAGACTTGGGTTCGAGTCCCAACATAGACATTTTTTCAATTAAAAATTTCGTATGATTTGCTTTGTAATTTGTAGACAGCAATGTTTACATCCCCCCTTACTTTGCAATTACATACATACTAACTTGATATTTGTAAATATTTCATATAAAAGCCGAAAACCTCCAATAATTTATCAAATGTTATATATATATGTATATATATATATATATATAACTCCCGTAACGGTTGCATAACTTTGTTTTTTCAGAAGTAATTTTTTTGAAATTTATTATTGATTTATAGTTAAAAATTACGAATTTACTAACATTCATATTTATTTTCTATTCCCGGTTTGACCGGAAATGCTTCCTACTCTATTTTGTAAATGGAACACCCGTATATTGTTGCTATTTCGGAAAGATAATTAAAAACTGCATTCAGAAATGTAATTTTTTTTCTTTATCCTAAAGAAGCTAACAGAAAATTAAAAAAAAATATTTAATGTGAAATAAAAAAGTATTAATAAATAGATTTATAGACTACAATAAATGTTGAAATTGTGCCCCGTTAACCACTTGGCAGTGATATATAAGCACCGCGCTTGCGTCGTCAGCATATATAAAAAAAGGAAAGTTAAAGAAAGTCATTTATAGAAAGCAGAAAACAGTATTAGGACGATATACTTGCTTTGAACGGTGTTAGGTGTTGCAAACGAACACGTGTAAAAAAGCGCTGGAAGGCGTGTATCACTGTAGAAGCTCTAACTCGTGATGATGATCGACGGGTAGCTGCTTTGTTTAAGATGGTTGAAACGTAAGAGAGCTAATATGTTTTAGAACAGTCGCTGCTGGTACGAGGATAGCTATAGTCAATTTAAAGTTTGATATCAATCACGTAACGAATAAGCAACTCTAAAAAAATATGATCTAATTGAAGGCGCGGGGTAAAGGGTTGTGATGACAATAATATTAATACCATTAAGAAAGTCAAAAGAATTAATGTAAAAATTAAGCGACAATTGCGTATGAGATGAGATTTTCATAATTATTAATTCTCACATGCACATACGAAACGTGTTGAATTTAACGTTTCGTATATATACACGCAGTATAGAAATGAAAGTCATGTCTGTCTCCGAATGTCGTGTACTGACGATTTCTAATAAGAATGAATGCTAGTATATACACGTTTCGAGATAGACGTAGCTCTCATATATTTTTCATTTGTACTCACAACCTGTATGGTTGACGTCGCGACGTGCTACGTCTACATTCTTCGGCAGGAGTAATCTTGTCAGATTGTAAAATCAATGTAATAAATTAAGCGATAATTGCGTGAGAGATGAGTTTTTAATAATTATTAATTCTCACATGAATTAAGTTCAACATTAAAAAAATTCTTGTGAAAAAATACTTCGAAATTATACGGCAGTCGATAGGATTTCAACTAATTGTTGCAATAGCGAATTTAAAACACGACCATTAAATTATGTCAATTGATACACGAACGGTATAATTTTGAAAGGGAGAAAATATAGTGTAATAGAAAGTAAAATTAACGATTAAGATATAATCGTAATAGACAAGTAGATAATTAATAAATAAATAAAATAAAATCTTAAATATGTTCGAGAACGTATTAAATGATGGTAGGTAAATTTTCGGAAGGGTACCGTTTATGACTAGTCCGATAATATAAAAAAGAAAGGCTTCCTCTTGAAATTATATTTATAAAACTCCAGAAAGTGCCTCGAATTTATTTTAACATTTGTAAATTTATTTTATAAATAAATAACATAATTAAAAAAATGTTTGATGTATGCAGAGCATAACAAGTTAATCGAAATAATCTTCGTCTATCTAAAATATTGCGAATCAATAAAAAATATTTTAGTATTAAATGTTAATATGTTAAGCGTAATCAACGCTTTAATTATAGAATGTGTTTACGTATTTGCTAGGAAGATACTTACGTATACGTAGAGCAGAAGGAAACTTGTGCGTTTGCAAAAACTGACGTCAAACTATTACCCGATTCTGAGCTTGACAGTGACATGTTTTGGTTTATTATTGTTACGATAATATCCTTTATATCGTATGAATACTGTCATTTACTAATTTTGAGGTAATTAATGACGAAAATTTTTTTAAAGTGAAGACAAAAAAGGAGGAATATTATTGTATTAACCTAAGCCATAATTTAAATAAATTTAAAAATATAAACAATTAACAATAATAGCAGCAATAATAATTTATTTTTAGTTATTGCTATTTCATATAGCTTTTGTACTGCCGCACACATAAATTAACAAATACCGCCCCAAACCATATCCGAACCTCCACTACATCTCACTGTTTGCACAGTGCACACTGCAATTAGCTCTCGGGTACAGTATGTAATATGATCACGACCATTGTTACGATTGTGTGTAGTTAAAATTTTAAATTGTTCTGAATTCTCACATTCTTGTCTATTTATTGCTGTGGTATAGAATATATTGGTCTGATTGTTAAGTGGCATTGCTAATATTATTATTTTATTCATAACGCTTATCAAGGCATTTTAAATGAAACTATATGGAGAAAAGATAATGAAATTTGGTAGTGTTCAATAGAAGAAGAATAGAAGAAAAATTTTATGTAAAAATTCTAGTTGTTGCTTTTGTACATCAGCAGGTTATTGAAATTGCAAAAGTATGTGGCAACTCTAAGTGAGAATGGTAATGATAACTAAAACCTATTGGATGGACAGAAATAAGAGAAAATTAATCTCGCATGTCCCTTCGGCATTTACCCCATGCAGTAGGAATCATAAAAAAAACTGGACTATTTTTAAAGAAAATACTAGTATAGCACCTAGTTGTATGGTTTAGTATAAAGTCAAGCCATAGATTAAGCTAGATGGACAACTCCTTCAAAGCAAATAGTAAGATTGTTTTCTGGCCCTCAAATGTTTGGAACAAGAACTATTTTATTTTGGCGCGACAACAATCACACCAGTGAAGTTGTTCGCGAAAAAATGAATCAATTGTTCATCATCAATTACCGGAAAGAACCTATAATCGATTGAAAAAGTTATTACAGCAACGGAACAATATTTTTAGGATCTTGGGAAAGATCATTAGAAAGATTGCGAGTGACTACGCCATCTTTCAGCATCTTTGGTCCAAGATAATGGCCGTTTCCTGGCGTCCATCGACGGAAACCACGCTACAAAATGTGGCAAAAGTACGTGATGTTATCCTGCAAGGCAGAAGGAAAACAATTCATGACCATGATTCTTGTGCCAAGGTTTCTCAACATTGAACAAAAACGGCCGGTATTCATGTGTGTATAGAGCTGAAAGAAACTGTCGAAAGAAATGTGAAGTTCAGTACCAGAATCATGACTAGCGAGGAATCATTGGTGTATTGGATTGGTATGATCTCGCTAACCCCCCACTCCATCTACTTCCCAGACCATGCGTCTTGTGACTTCTTCTTGTTGCCGAATTTGTAAATAAAGCTTAAGGGGCGCCATTTTGAGACGATTGAGGAGATTCAGATCGCATTGCAGGAAGTGTTGAACAAGTTAACACCCGAAGACTTCGAGCACACTGCTTTTAGTCATGGACAAAAAGCTGGGATCGATGTATTCATGCAGAAGGAGAGTACTTTGAAGAAGATGGTAGTCAATAATTTGCAAAAACAATTTATTGTGTTTTTTTCACATTCCGAGAATTTTTGGGTAGGACCTCGTATATACAAGGGATGTTTCCAAAGTTCCGAAAATTGTGCTCTAGTTAAATTCTGCAAAACTTATAGGCAATGTTATTGGTGACAGGCGTTATTGGTGACAGGTCTTGACATGTTTATGCAGCTATACAGTGCAATATTGTTCAGTCTGATTCAGGGGTTCGACCGATATAGACCCATTTTCCTAGCACTGTTTGTGCAACCATGGAAGACGCGGCTAAATCTCAAAGAGCAATAATTTTCTTTATGTGGAAAGAGGGTGTGAGTACTATATATCGGCGAATCGATCGTTTTGAAAGTGGTAGAACATCATTAAAAGAATCCATGCAGTGGTTGCCCGAGCACGTCGGTAAATGAAAGAAACATTGGACGTGGAGAACTTACTAAAAGAGGACAGACGAATGACTATTTCTCAAATTAGTGTACGCCTATGTATAGGTACAGGACAAGTTCATGAAATCTTACATGATTGTTTGGGCGTAAGCAAGGTTTTAGCCTGTTAGGTTCCAACACTGTTGGGACCGGAACAGAAACTCAAACTCAGGTCTGACATTTGTCGTCAACTTCAAGAGCTGTTAACCCGTTACGGTGATGAATTTTGGTAACGGATAATAACCACTGACGAAACGTGAATTCCTTATTTCAATCCTGAGACTAAAAGTCAAAAGTCAAATAAGAATGACGTAAACCCGAAAAAGGACCTCCACTTAAGCTGCGTGCAGTTCTGTCTGTTGAAAAGGTAATGCTTAGTGTATTCCAGGATTGCGATTATATATAGGGATTAATTTTATGTATTATGTAGCGAAAGGTACTACAATTAACGCATAATATTATGCGAATTTATTATCCGGACCATTGCGGCAGTCACTTATTAGAAAACGGCCTGGGAAGTTGCATAAGCGTCCGTTATTGAACAGGATAATGCAAGACCACACAAGACCACGCAAGAAAAACGAAGGATGTTTTAAACGATTTACGATGGAAATTGCTTCCGCAACTACCTTATTCACCAGATCTAGCATCGAGTAACTTTTATCTGTTCCCAGATTTGAAAAAACCTTTACCGTTTTGAGAGTTTAACTGACGTAAAAGGTGCCATGAATATGTGGATTAAGGAGACACTGAAAAAGTTCTTTGAGGGTGGCTTAAAAAAATTAATTTATCGTTGGCGATTATGTTGAAAAACTACATTGTAATATTGACGAAAATTAACAAAATAAAAAAAAATTGCTAAATTACTAGAACTTTTGGAACATCCCTCGTATATTAGGATAACTTTCATTGTGAAATTACACCATAGGCCATACATTTTTGTGGAAGGAATTTTATACAGTTTCAAAGACCTGAAAATTATTTAAGATATAAATTGATATATAGATATTAAATTCAAATACTCTTCGGAAATTATGCTGACTCTTTCTATTTGTGACATCTTTAATATAACTTGTTATGCTGCGTATTCTATTCCTAGAGAAATATCATCCTCTCGTCTTACGTACCGAAAATTTTCTCACTTAATGGTCGTCGGGATTCTAGGGTGAAATCCCAATTAGAAAAAAGGGAGACCTGATGATTGATTATATTTTGTTCCAGTGTCGATTGAGAAAGGCGATTTTCACACGATGTAGTTTTTTTACCGGATATCTGAAAAATATCTGGACCATCGACTGATCAATCGATAAGTTTTAGTAATCCACTTCCAAAATTAAAGATCAAAACCTGCTGTTTGCTATATCCAAAATAAGATATACATACATTAATCGAAAATAGAATTAAATTAAATAAACTTCAATTAAGAAAATGATCAAGAATTTTATTACCACTAATTGTCTGTATTACTTATGTTCTTACCATTTTGTCATGTACAGTACCTAACAAAATTAACTTCTCCTAATGCAATGGAATTTGTATCAAAACTACTTTCCTTCCGCTGACTCCTGCAGTCATATGGTCTCAGCTATTGCCTTACTGACATATATACTTACATCAGGACTGGCTCTAGAGGTGGGTATTCTGGGCAGCCGCCCAGAGTTTCAAATACAGGAAATATAATTATATTGATGGGATATTGGAAAGTAAAGTTTTAGGTCGTCGGCAAACAAAAGAAAATTTCGATCCGTGAGTTTCGAACAATTTGATGATACGTGTGGCCACTGCATAAGTGGCACATACCTACATATGCAATTAATATGTATGTGAATGCACAACAGAGCGAATGTAATAGACAGTTTGGTAACCGGCAGCAACGTTGAAGCAAAAGTAATACTGACAAGTGAATTGCGTATCGAATTTTGAATAAAAATAATTTACAAAGAACAAAACTCAAAACTATGTATTTTCTGTGAAACATTGAAAGTGTAAAACATAACTATGAACAACTAAAATTTGTTTGAGGTGTTAAATTAGTTCTTTTAGATGATAAAAGTCCCTTCCATATAATAACTGGTGATGGGTGCGCGATTAAAATGTTGCAAAAGAGCACCATACTTCGAATGTATAGATTTCTCAATCGGATGTGTGCAGAATTGATATAATATATTTAAATCTGGATTTCTGTTAAATATGACATCAACTTTTTGTCTCAGCTTTGAGAAATATATTTTTAAATGATGAAACTTACTTATCAACATTTGGAAAATGGCCCCTGATTTATTCACATACTCTGTGTAGTGCATGTGCTGCACAGGTAACGTGTAATATATTGCGATAAGATTGCTTTAATAACTTCCCTGTTTTTAACATATAAGCTGCCGCATAAGTCAAAAATAATAGTATCTTGTCTTTATAATTGTTATCCGATGACAGAATATTATGAATACATTGATCAATTACTTCTGCAACTGTGTCACCATTTACGACTGGCAATATTTTAGTTGCAATTAAGTATGGTTGGTATGAAGTCAGATGAAGAATACCAACAACTATCATATAGGTTGGTTCGTATGTTTTCAATGGTTCTCAAATAACATTTTGGTAAGTGGTATTTACGCAAAGTAGATTCATCTGGTATATGACAATCAGTATATTTTGTAAGAAACCTCTTGAGGACTGGAATGTTAAGCTTCTTGAATGGGATATTGGCCGCCATGAAAGGTTCACGCATTTTTTCGTTGAAAGTGTCCGGTGCAGATGGACATCTGTTATCTAGATATGTTTTCGAATAAATATATCTCTGCACATTACACTTTTGTGGACGCCTTAAACTTAATGAACAGGCACTGCAATATATTTCGGCATCATTACGAATATGCAACCAATCTGTATGGCCTCTAGTCCATCCTACCATGGTTGCCCTACGAGAATTCTCCATAGTGAATGAAAATAAAGAGAAATACTAAGAACAGAAAGAAATGGACTAAAAAGCAGAAACGAAAACTACTCCAAAAATAAGGTAGTAAATTAAAAAAAAATTATAAAAAATTGTATGATAAATATACAATTTAACAATATAAAACGGATTTTTTTAAATACTAAACGTTGTAACCAAATAACACTGAAAGAAACGGAACCAGAAACAATCCCTTATAGAAGGGAATAGAAAGTATACTATCTCAAGAACAATAAATACATATATGTATCTGCATATATAACACCATGTAAACACGAGAATACATTGTGGCAATTAGCGGATATAATTTTTTAAGCTATTATTTCAACGAAATCTAACGAAATAATATATAAATGTATATTCCCTCTTACAAGCTGTTTAATTGAATTTATGAAGGAATACACACAATGTACTATTCATAATGACGGAAATAAAAACATCTGCTCGACGAATGCAATCGAGCAAACAAATTTCCCAAATGAAGCCGTATCTCGTTGATTTTGTCACATAATTGTTGCAAAAAATTGGCATAATACTCTCCATTTATTGTATTCCCCTTTTCTAAGTAGATGACTTAAAAGATAATTCCATGACAATTCCAAAAAAAGAAACTGTTGCCATAACCTTTCCTACGGACAAAACCGTTTTTGTCTTCTTTGGTGGACGAGAACCTTTTTTGTCGTTTGCTTGAATTGTTCTTTGGTTTCGGGAGTGTAATGGTGGTACCAGGTTTCATCGACGCTAATGAAACGGCGTACAAAGTACTTCTGATTGCGGCGAAAAACGAGCCAAATGGTCGCGAGAAACATTCAAACGATTCAGTTTTTGCTCCGGTGCGAGTAACCGCGGCACCCAACGCCCCGAATATTTTTTTAATTTCCAATTCTTCAGTTAATATTCTGTGCACGCTGCTATTTGAGATACCTACAATGTTTACTCTCTTGCGCACTTTTACTTGACGGTTATCCAATGCGATATGCTGGATTTTTTAATCATATTTGGTAACAGTTTTTGGACGTCTACTACGGCGTTCATCATTTGTGCTCATACGACCGCGTTTAAATTCGGCAGCTCAGTTTCTAACCATTGAAAGCGAAGGAGCGGATTCTAACAGTGTTGAATCCAGCTCTGCTTTGATTTCGGTTGGTGTTAAGCCTTTCAAATGAAAGTACTTTATCACTGCTCTTAACTCGGTTTTTTTTCCATTATTATTAAATTACACAAGACGTTCATTTTGGCATACTGTCAATTGACAAATCGCTCTGTACTATCATATTTATCCTATTAAAGGATGATTCTACAGAATGGTAAAGAAGATTCCTGCGAATTCGCGCCATCTCTGAGTTAGGCCATGTAGTTTTCGAACAATCCTCGTATGTCATCTCTAATTGTAAATGCATATAATAACTTAACAGCTGAAAATTTGAAAAATTATAACAAGCATGTAAAAAAAATAATGTGGAAATGTGGATTGTCGATGGACTCCTGGATGATATTGAGGAATTCATAATGTACGTGGAAGATCGAGTTCAAATTATAGTTCCGAGGCTGATTTATTAACAAATCCAATTAACTGATTACTCTAATATTCCGTCAAAATCAAATGCATCTTTACTGATTATCAATATTGTATTTCTTATTGGAAAACTACAATTCAATATAAAAAGATTTTTCTTCATTATAATTACGTGTTTAATTTATGTAGGTTATGTGATATGATAACACTATCAATAGATGTTATTTTAAATACAAACTTCAAAAATTATTTTATCAGTTGGCAGATTGTATTGAACAATTTGATAACTATGTAACTTTCTCCATAAAGCCCATACTGCACCGAGAACGTGAAACTTTCTATAGATTAGAATGCATCTCAAAACTTAGTACTACAAACACGATAATTTCCAATTTCATTCTAAACTTCATTAACATGTTTGCGGTTGTTGTAATTCTGCTTCTAAGATAAAAGCAACAATAAATCTCAACAAACTTGTATCTCCTTTAATTTCAAAGCGATATTGAACGAAGCGAGGATCCATCGTGTATCTAACTAGTTTTAATTTCGTTTTAAGGCAACCTGTGTTAATCAAATTTAGAATGGAATTACTATCGGTACACAACATGAATTAAATTTAAATTGGAATTTTAAACGTTTCATAAAAGACGATAATAGTAACAACGACAACAGAAACAAAGCATAATGTAACGTCATGGTGATCAAGGTAAAACAAGGCGACGATATCATGAAATTTAAATTAGAAATATAAAGAGGATGGCAAGATCAATATCGTTTTCGAAGGTGTGATAAAAATAGACTGATACTTTGATTTTGAAACTAGTACTTTTCTTAATTAGACTTTATGCACCTTACATGTGACTATAAAAGCAGGAAAATCTACTTGTTGCTTTTGAATTTTCAAAACGTTCGTATACTTGCTGGTTTCCATATATGTATATAAAGAAGAATTTAAAGCAATACGAAGGCTCAGAAAATAGGAAAAAAACATTTAGTAAATTTATTTGATTATTTTGAAATATTTATATTATATTGAGATTGGTGTATAATTTCGTAAAATTGCGTCTCTAAAGCGAAAATATGTTGGAAATCAAATCTTGGCAATATATCAATTACTGTCTAAGATCTTTTTTTTTTTTGCTTGATTTAGTACTCAATTTTGTTAATTGTTGATTCAGAAAGGAGGTTTAAGTGAAAGAAAGTATTATTTCTGAGTTGTTTTTCGCCTTTCGCTTAATTAAGAAGTGGAGACATTGAAGCACCGTACGTGTAATATGCAGTGTGAATGCAATTGAAAAAAGTACAACTTGAAAATGGCTTTCGAATCTTGGGATGACATTTTGACATGAGTGATGTTTTGCATTCATTAGAAACATGCAATTTCAATGTTAATCTATAACTGACACACTAGATAATAATTATAGTTTTTATTATCCAACAGATATAACGTGCCTTCAAAAACTTTCCTCATTAAAGACGGCCGCTTTTTTTTAATAGTTGGTGACAGTGCACGTAATCTGTCACAAACGTGTAATTTTGATAGTTCGGGCATGTACTGTGCAATAATTAGTAATTTAGTTTTTGAAAAATATTTATTACAATAGTAAAAACTAAGCGAAAATAATACTAAAGCAGATGTTGGAAATGTCGACCATTATTTTGAATAAAAAATTGAACTCAACGCTTCATGCTTTCAAAGCTATTCATTAGGATATCTTCGGTTATGTCAGCACAAAAATTCACAATAGCATTACGAAGCTCTTCGATTGTGTGATGTCTGGTCTTGAAAATGGTATTCTTTAAATATGGAAAAAATAGCCTAAAATTGTCAAATCTGTAGATCTTGGGAGAAAATTAATAATTCTTGTATCGAAAAATTCTTACAAAAAAGCTATTGCTTCTCGAGATTTGTGCGCTGGTGCATACTATTTCTGGAAATATACTTTCCTTGAGTTCATAATCATGAAGTTCATTAATAAACGCCTCTAATAATAATTCGACATCTTTTAGCAGTTATGGTTTTATTAAAAAATATAGCCCCAATAATTCGTCTCCTTGAAACTGCTAGCCAGACGCCTATTTTTTGAGGAGGTAGCATAGTTCACATAAATTTATCAGGTTTTTCTGCAGACCAAATTCTCACATTTTTCTTGTTTAAATATTCTGAAAGATGGAACCAAGCCTCATCCGAAAAGAAGCATTTGTGGAGAATGTTATTATTACTTGTTATTCAAAAACCATAGACAATACTGTGTTCTCGTTACAAAATCTATCTCTTTGAGTTCCGAAACTGCTCGAATATGATATGGAAACAACTTTAAGTCTTTTTTTTAAATAGTATGATACGTTCCCACTGACAAAAGTTTTGCGATTGATTTTTTGGGTGAGTTGTTCATTCGGCGTTGAGTATCCTCTATGCAATTTGCTGTTCGTTTTCTAGGTACTCCACCGCCAGGTTTAAGAGTTATTGCCACTCTTTCACTAAATTTAATAACACAGGCTGAAATATGTTTTTGCAATTGTGCGAAAGTAACTGTCAGATTAGGATACTATTGTCGGAAATCCTGTAAGCACTGATTGGTGGAATAAACCAATCTCTATTTACTAATTTTTGGCCAGTTCTTTAGTAACTTTGGATAATATATATTTTATATCGTAACTCTAACTAAAAAATGTAAGCGTTTATAATTTGAATTTATGTATGACAACTGTTAGAATTTAAAGTTTTCTAAAGCTTCGTATGTGCATCAACCTTTGATTACTTAATTACTTAAAAAATCAGCCTACTATAACGAGGAAAGTTTTTGAAGGCACGTTATGTACATAAATTACGTACAAGAAAATTTTGATCGAAATCGTGATGCAAGATTGACAGATAGAGAGAAATTTGAGCAGTAATAGGAGCCTTGTTTTTCTAGGCGAAGTATATATCAGATGTGGAACAATTCAAATGGTAGTGGTACCAAACTGTGTTACCTAGCTATGAGTGAGAAACGCTTTCAGTTTATCTTGAGGTACCTTTGTGTTGATGACACATAAACTGGACAAGTAAGATAGATTCGCACCTATTGGGATTTATTTGAATATATAGTGATAAATTTCCAGAAGTACTACATTTTTAGTGAATATACAGACTGACTGAAGTAACGGTGGAAATCGCGAAGCGTATTACACACACTACCACACACATATTTTAAGTACATGTGACTCTAATGCCCGTAGGCGTAGTTTAGTTACAATAGTGCGGATATATTCCTCAGTATTTAATATATGTTTAGTACGGCAGAACGAAAGTGTGGATGTACAGATTTGCTTTAAGGAATTGCAGCCGCTATTATAATAATTGATGTATGTATGCGTTAACATTGAACTGAAACAATACTCTTTAAAAATTGCTAAAATAAAATTATTATTGAAAACTAAATAAAATTCTTATAAAAAACGAAACAAAATTCTAAATCTGTACAAAATTTATTTGAGTTTTTGCGAGAGTTTGCTCAGATGCACGATCGAGATGCGATCAACGAATGTCATCCCCGCTCTCCCCATACCCTACTACATGAGTGAAAGCCATCCCTACCAGTATTCTTGAAAATTGTTATATATATATATACGTATATGTATATGTGTGTGAATTTGAAGTTAAATATCTACTTTTAACTACGCCAATCTGCATAACCATGAATGAACAGCTTTAGCCTTTCGCGAATGCTGTTCATTTAGGCAATATATTCCCAGGAAGCCGGCTAGGTACGGTATAAAAATGTTTGCCATAGTGGACGCTAAAACTTTCTATACTCTAAATCTCGAACCCTATACGGGTTAGCAACCTGAGGGGGTATATGACAAAAGTAAAATAGCAGAGGAGGTAATTCTGAGACATGTAAAACTAGTATCTAATAGCAATCGGAACGTAACAGGAGATAACTGGTCCACAAGCATCTCATTAGTAAAAAGGCTAAATGTTGAGGAGAGGCTTATGTGGCTTATGAGGCTTATGGTGCGTACACTCAGAAAAAGCTAAGTCTAAATACCACGAGAATTTTTGCCTAAAAGACTCTTCAACTTTTGGTTTTCAGAAAGAGACTCTACATTAGTCTCGCATTGAGCAAAAAAGAGCAAATTTGTTATACTACTTTCTAGTATGCACCATGACAATTCCTTTGATGAAAGTAATATTAAAAATCCGAGATTATACAATGCTATAATAGAACAAAATTTGGTGTGGATATAGTTGATCAGATATGCGAGAAATATAATGTTTCCAGAAACACTCAACAATGGTCGATGTTAGTTTTCTACGACTTACTAAACATCTCTACCATATATATAATTACGTCACAGATTACGTCATTACGTCACAGATAATGCATCGGTCAACTATTCAGAAAGTTCCTCCTGAAATTAAATAGCGAGCTAAAATCCTTTTAGGAATATAGGATGTTCAAATGGCCCCACTTCCAGATAGAAACAGAAACTATGTTGGTCATTACATATTGCTGTGTTTCTTTCCAAAATAAGGAGAATCACTCTATGTTATGGCAAAAGAACAAGGATTAAGACAGAGAACATTGAATTTTTGAATTTTGTAAATGAGACAAAGAAAGAATAAGTATGATAGAAACAAGATATTTTTATTTAAATGCGAGGCCCGACACCAGTGAAATATTAACGATTAACTAAATCTAATTAGTTATAAGGTGCAACAAAACATTCAAAATTGACAAAAGCACACGGCTTCTCAGAATGCAGCTGTACAGTTGAAAAGGGGATTAAGAGAAGATTTTTCAGCATCTAAAAATCACTTAGCGTGTTCGAGGTAATAAAAGATCATTTGACGAGAATAAAAGGATTCGATTGCGTACAACGTTTCTGAACGGTTTTAAAATTGACTTCATTGAATCATTTGTATGTAATCGTTGATTTTGAAAACATTTTTAAAGTTAATTCGATGTAAAGCATATACAATGTGTCCGGGAAAATGTGGGAAATCTCTCGGATTCAGATAGAACATTAAAAAATAAGATGACAAGTTCCCATAATTTTTTTCCTAGCGGCCCTCCCTACGGACATACGGCCTCATAAAGGACGCCACTGGAAATCAATTTTTCTTGAATAACTTTTAAACTACTTACTATAATTTAATGAAAATTTAATATGATAAACAGTAGTAAGGACCTCTTAAAATACTGCCCTTAAATTTAAATTAACTTGTTTAGTTTACCAGGGGCGGACTAGGTTGTGCATTTTAAAGCTTACATTTTTAGCACCCTGTATGATAAGAAGTTAAAAAAAACAAATTTGGATACCTTGAACATTAAGCTAATGAAAAGGTACTCTTGTTCATTGTAGATAAAATGAACCGTTTTCGAGGCAAAAAAAATAAAAGAATTAATGTTTTATTTCTATTAAAAAGAACCATGTTTTTTATTTTTTTTTGTCTGCAACAAAGTGTGATACAAAAGTCTGAAATAAAGCTGTTTTCAGTACTAAAAAACGCATTGTTTTTACAAACGTTACTATGGTACCCACGAATTAATAAATATCTTGCATTGACGTGTAAATTTTAAATCTTGTAATCTTTCATATTGTTAACACGTTGATCCTTTACTTCGATATTAATTTATTGAATGTTGAATATCTTGGTAAATTTAATTTGATAATTGGATACACATTTAGTGAGTATGCAGATATGCATCTTATGTACGGTCTTGCATCTTGCAATGCATTGGAAGCAAGAAGGTTGTATGAAGAAGGATATCCTAATCGCAATATTCCAAATCAGAAAACATTTCAGCGACTTGACCAACGTCCAAGAGAGACTGGTGGGCGATTCCAGTTAATAAGGTAACATTATTGACTTTCTTTAATGTTTTAGGAAGTTTTGCGAAAAAAAGTACTGATGCTGGTGTGAGAAGAACAGTACGTACGGTGCAATTTTAGGAAAATATTTTGGATACTGTAGGTGATACTCCTTCAATAAGCACTCAAAGATTAGCCGCGCAGCTTAATACGTCAAAAACGACAATTCATGAAGTACTTAAAGAACAGTTGTTTTACTCTTATCATCTGCTACTACTTCCT
Source organism: Melolontha melolontha (assembly GCA_935421215.2). Classification (NCBI taxonomy): domain Eukaryota; kingdom Metazoa; phylum Arthropoda; class Insecta; order Coleoptera; family Scarabaeidae; genus Melolontha; species Melolontha melolontha. The sequence continues at coordinate 56,865,148 of OW285242.1, forward strand.
GAAGATTTTCCTCGTAGAATCCAGTTCGCAAACTGGCTGTTAGATCAGCAACGAAGAAACCCAAACTTCATTAGCACTATTCTTTTTACCGATGAAGCAGGGTTTACCAAAAATGGTATTGTAAATTTACATAACTCGCATGTATGGGCTGATGAAAACCCTCATGCCACTGTCGTTCATCATTATCAACATCAGTTCCAATCAATTAATGTTTGGGCAGGAATAATTGGCAATTTTTTGATTGGACCATGCGTATTGCCGCCACGATTGAATGGTGAACTTTAAATATTTACAGTTCCTTCAGAACGCTTTTCTGGATTCAATAGAGCATTTGCCACTTGCAACCCGCCAAAGCATGTATTTTATGCATGATAGGGCCCCACCTCATTGTAGCGTTGCTGTACGCAATCACCTGAATAACGTCTATCCAAACCGTTGGATGGGCAGAGGAGGTCCCATTGCCTGGCCTCCACGGTCTCCCGACCTAACGCCAATGGATTTTCACCTGTGGGGTCATCTCAAGACCTTGGTGTATTCCTCTCCGGTTGATACTAGGGAGGAACTTTTACAGAGAATCACATTTCATTGTGATGTGATAAGAAACAATGCTGGGTTGTTGTGACGAGTACAGCAGTCCTCCATTCGTCGTGCCCGCGAGTGTATCAGAGTTCACGGAGCCCATGTTGAACCCACTTATGAAGTTTTTAATTGATTATTTCTAATTAGCGTATTTAGGTTCAATCGTTGCAAGCTTTAGTGAGTACATTTCTAAACATAATTTTTGTTAAGGTGCCTTGCTGGGACAAAACTGCATTTCTAAGAATCTTTGTAATTTTGTCGTATTAAATAACCTAAACTAAAACTTTTTTGTTCCTGGAATGACTTTTGTATCACACTTTGTTGCAGCCAAAAAAAAAATCAAAAACATGGTTCTTTTTAATAGAAATAAAACTTTTATTTTTTTTTCCTCGAAAACGGTTCATTTTATCGACAATGAGCAAGAGTACCTTTTCTTTATCTTAATGTTCAAGGTATCCAAATTTGTTTTTTTTAACACCTTATCATACAGGGTGTTAAAAATGTAAGCTTTAACATGTACAACCTAGTCCGCCCCTGGTAAACTAAACAAGCTAATTTAAATTTAAGGGCAGTATTTTAAGAGGTCCTTTCTACTGTTTATCATATTAAATTTTCATTAAATTATAATAAGTAGTATTTTTTAATTTTCTATCTGAATCCGAGAGATTTCCCACATTTTCCCGGACACATTGTATATTATAATTTTATTTACAATAACCCTTGATTTAGTTACAAATAGTTAATTTTCTTTTTACATAATGTAGAAAGGTCTGTATAGATCACGAAATACGGTAAATCTTTAAGTTCATAGATTAAAGAATTTCGAGCGTATATGGATAATACATTGGGAATCAATTTATCATAATTTTTGTTATACAACAGCGTATTAACCAAAGATACATATCTTGGTGAACACGCAGGGATTCTGTCCCAGAAGAATCTAATGATATCTGTGTTTGTTTGTAATAATGATTCATGGTAGCAATTTGATTAAAAATTATATAGTATGGAGATAAATATTTTATTCGATATGGTTTATTTTTCCACTAAATGAATATTGAATGACACACTTTTTTAGTACAACAATATCAAGCTTTTATATAGTGAATTAAACAAAACACCTTATGTTATAGCTTAGTATTTGGAGGGTTTTACATCCCCTAAGCTAAGATAATACACAAGAGTGCTGATTGCAAGATTTATAAAATATGAAAAAGGACTTCAAGGTTATTTGTGTATACTTTTAACAATACTCATAATTTTATATGATTTTGATTTGATTTAGATTAATAAACGATTCATAATGCTCTATATGGAGTTTATGATTTATAAATACATATTGAAAGTATGAACAATAAACATCTTGTCGTCTTATTTCTTTGTCTCATACATTGGATGCTAGGCTTAGTTACAATGAACCAGAAAGCAAACCCTGAGAGCTATACTTATTCAAGGAGTCAAAATATATATATGCGTGTGCAGCGTGTGTAACAATTTACATTTAATTTAATTTTATTAGAGTAAAACTACACAGAAATATGTAGGCGAGCCCAAAATAAATCAACAATAAATTATAAATGAAGCAGATATGCACTACACACGTCTGTATTTGTACACATGAACATACACCTTGTATTTTCCAACATTTACTTCTGTCAAGGACACGTGTTTCTGTCATAACAATAGACTTTGTCAGTTTGGCTAGTGAAGTAATGTTTGATGGAACGTTTTATAGGAACAGCAAATTTAGTCATATCAGGTGGAACCAGATAATCTGGTGATATCTGACGGACAAAAGAGACTATGCCGAAAGTAGCGATTTTCTCTCGTTAAACTATGGTACAGAAGCGAAAAAAATACGTATATAGGTGATTCATAATACTATGCCAGATGTCAGCAAATATACTGTTATGAGTCACCGATGATCTCACACGTCGAGAACCGTCTATAAAATGTAAATGCGTAACACATGAAAAGTCTAGGCGAACATCGAATATGCCAGAAGTTTTTGCGTTAATATAAATAGCAGTTGGGAGGGATTTATGCCATTCCATACCAAATCATCGCCGAGTGAACTTACATAAATAAAAATACATAAATGCGCTTATTGTTAGTAATTAGTTTTTAAATTGTTATTCGTTTTTATTATTAATATAGTGTGTGTCTAAGTTACCGTTAGTTTTATTTAAGGACCCAGACAGACAAACATTACAATACCAAAGGTACAGTTGCAGCCCCTACAAACTCAGACAATTTGACAAATAATAAATATTGGCTAATAGATTTTCAATAGATTTTAACAGGCACTATTACAATATACGACCAAAATTTTTTATTTTTAGTTTTATATTTTTATATGCATGTTTTTTGACCATTTGTTGACCATTTATAATTGTAATTTTTACACCCCTAACCAAAAAAATAGATAGATATTTTTACTATACATGTATTTAAAAAATAATACTTTTAAATTTAGTTACTACTGATGATGTGTGCAGGGCACATGAAATGTACATATAGTTAATATACTATTGTTTGTGAAATATAAGGTGTTTTATTTAAGTTTAATAGTGTAATAATTTCACAAGTGCTCAACATATATACTACTGTTATTATGTCGTCTTGGACAAGTGAGTTAAACCAGTTTATCCGTATTATTACGAGAATCAGAACAGTACACCTAGATATTCAATTTTTAAAAACCTGCATTAAGTCCAAATTATTTCCCAAGTTTATTAAAGTACAGATTAAACTACAAGGTGAGAATATAAATAAACTAATACAACACACAAAGATAAAAGTATTACAACATGAAATCAACCGCCACTTTGCAAAATTAGACAATATGAAAACATCCGCGTACTACTTACACCTAAAACTAAGTAGTCTTCATAACAACTTTGAATGGGAAGAATTTGAACGCAAATTACATCGACTTGTAGAAGCGAAAATATTAAATAAAAAACGAACACTAAACCGAAAATTATCAAATCTCCGCGAAAATACACAGACACCAATTGCAAAACAATTAAATCATAATACAATAATCAACAAATCATCAACCAAGTTTACTCCAGAAGAACTAGAATTGCTCAACAAAGGTCTAAAGTTCAGTGTTCAACAGAATAAACTTCAAGTGGAAAATTTAATTAATGACCTACATAGCGCTGCATTTCATATACCAAAGGAAAATAGAGCAGCCTTCAACATAGAATCAGCCCAGATGCTTGAACAAACCATCAAAAAGACAAAAAACAAAAAATACAAACCAAACAGGAATTATAAAACAGTCACATCTTTAAAAAGAAACAAGGATTGCGTCTTCACAAAATCTGATAAGGGCAATGCAGTTGTAATTTTAAATAAATCATATTATATTAATGATGTAGAGCTACTTCTAGAAACCGGCCCGTATATTAAAATAAAAAAGGATCCTCTGAATAATTTTATAAAAAACAGACACAGCACTCTTAACGAATGTAATTTATTATTAGACAAAAAACAAATATTAAAATTAAAAACTAGTGACCCAAAAATTCCTCATTTATATTGTCTACCTAAAATACATAAACCAGGTAATTCTTATCGTCCTATAGTTTCAAACATAAACTCTCCCACTTACGAAATCGCCAAATGGTTAGTCAATAAATTTAGTAAGTTTAAATTTGATCAAGACCTTTCTATTTTAAATACGGGTGATCTCATTTCCAAATTAAGCAAAATTGACATTAAGCTAAATGATAGACTCATTTCTTTTGACGTAGTTTCATTATTTCCAAGTGTACCCATAGATTCCACCCTAAACATGCTCAGAGAATTTTTAGAGTTTAATGCAGTTTCTACCTATCAAATAGAGGAGTACATAAAATTAACTACTCTCTGTATGCACCAAAACATTTTTTCTTTTAATAATAATTTTTATAAACAAACATTCGGCACAGCCATGGGCAACCCTTTACCACCATTCCTAGCGAATTTATTTCTGAACAACTTTGAAAACAAAGTCAAAACCATGTGCAATTTTTTTCCCAAATTTTGGGCAAGATACGTAGATGATGTTCTTGCAGTGATACCTGATTCTTTCGATATAGTTTCGTTTTTAAATATATTAAATACCCAATATCCATCAATCAAGTTTACGTATGAGTTGGATAAAAACAAATCTTTACCCTTCTTAGATTTAAAAATTACTATTTTAGACAGGAAGTTTGAATTTGACATTTACAGAAAAGAAACACATACTGACAATTACATACATAAACAATCAGACACTTTTAACAAATATAAAGAAAGTAGTTTTTATTTTTTAATTAATAGATTATTATCAATCCCTCTATCACCAGTGAATTTTAAGAAAGAACTAGACCACATAACAAAAGTAGCAGAATCCAACGGATACGATAAACAATTGGTGGATAAAATCAAAAACAAACTAGAAAAGAAGATGCTAAAAACTTTTAAAACCAGATTAACTCCAAATACAAAGAGTAATACCAAAAAATATTGCAAAATTACTTTTCACAAAAGTTGGCAGAATAACGTAACTAAATTGTTAAAAAAAATATAATCTAACTCCTGCATTTTCCAACACTCATAAGTTACAACAACATCTTCAAACAAAGTTAGTTAACACAGACCCACTGAAAGAATCAGGTATTTACAGAATTAACTGTAATTCCTGCCCAAAATTATATATCGGCCAAACAAGAAGAAATATTCAAACCCGTTTCAAGGAACATTTAGCTCATGTAAAACTTCACAATGTAGATAAATCAGCATTAGCTCTACATCATTTAGATACCGGACATAATTTCAGCTTAGATAATGTAAAATTAATTAAAAAATGTAATAGCAAAAATTTAGACATGTGGGAAGCAATACATATGAAAAAATACAAAAATTACCTCTTAAACAATGACATTTCACCTATTAATAATAAACTTTTAAATTGTATACCTACAGTATCTAATAACTAATTTTTCTTTTTCACGTTACTATATTGTTATTTAATAGAACCCGACATGCCAAACACAGTCATTGTCTTGTTTTTCATAGGTAACGGTCTTTCCCATAATTTGTCCTTTCTTAGAATTTCAATAGATTTTAACAGGCACTATTACAATATACGACCAACATTTTTTATTTTTAGTTTTATATTTTTATATGCATGTTTTTGACCATTTGTTGACCATTTATAATTGTAATTTTTACACCCCTAACCAAAAAAAATAGATAGATATTTTTACTATACATGTATTTAAAAAATAATACTTTTAAATTCAGTTACTACTGATGATGTGTGCAGGGCACATGAAATGTACATATAGTTAATATACTATTGTTTGTGAAATATAAGGTGTTTTATTTAAGTTTAATAGTGTAATAATTTCACAAGTGCTCAACATATATACTACTAATAAATATTGGCTTTGTAACATGATCTTAATATTGAAGTTTATAAAATGTCACCTAACTGAAAAAAAATCAGTAGCGTATAAAATAAAAAATTTGAAAAATGGAAAAATTTAAATACAAATAACGTTTTGCAATATAGGCGTTTTTAAAATGAAATTGAATTCCAGTTTGTTTTTCTTGATGAAATCTGTATTTTTCAAAATGGAAGCTCTCAAAAACAAGAGCAAGATGAGAATATTAAATCTGTAAGCAAAACAAATAGGTGGCAAAAGGTATTAATTATTTAAAAAGTATTGGCATGGGCAATATATCATTGACTTTTATTGTCTTTTCATCAATATTTATTTCATTTGCGATGTGCCTAATGCTCATGCCGTCTTCTAGCCTAGTTCTAATTATCGACTTTTGCAGTTTGTTTAATTGAGGCATTTTAAAAATTATGTACGCTTCTGACTTACAATAAACTGAAACTAACATAACCATACCGGATAAAAGTCAAATTTACAAATCACGATTTTTTTAAATTTATACAGAATGTGTCAAAAATCGGTGTATGAGTTTGTAGGGGCCGCAACTGTATGGTAAGCAATGGCAAACAAGAAATTATTGTGCAATTTGTGACAAATATGTTTGTAATGACTCCATTTGTAACTTAGTACATAAAATGTGAAAATGACAATTAACTACTACGGGCAAGATATGTATTATCTTATTCCTTGATGTAACTCAAGGCACCCCCACAAAGGTATCGAATACACGCCTTCAATAGCTCAGTGGTAGAGCAATGGTCCGGCAAGTCAGAGGTTGTGGGTTCGATTCCTACTTCAGGGCGAATTTTTTTCTATGAAAAATTCGAATAAAACAGCGTCGTAGGGTGTAGAAAGTATATTTACATTACATTGTTTCGCGAAAATGCAATAAATTTGTACAACTGCCGTACTACGGGCAAGATGTATATAATCTTATTCCTTGATGTAACTCAAGGCATCCCCACAAAAGTTTCGAATTCACGCCTTTAACAGCTCAGTTGTAGAGCAATGTTCCGGCAAGCCAGAGGTCGTGGGTTCGATCCCTACTTTAGGGCGAATTTTTTTCTATGAAAAATGCCAATAAAACAGCGTCGTAAAGTGTAGAAAGCATATTTACATTACGTTACTTCGCGAAAATGCAATAAATTTGTACAACTGCCGTACTACGGGCAAGATATATATAATCTTATTACTTGATGTAACTCAAGGCATCCCTACAAAAGTTTCGAATTCACGCCTTTGACAGCTCAGTTGTAGAGCAATGGTCCGGCAAGCCAGAGGTCGTGGGTTCGATTCCTACTTTAGGGCCAATTACTAATCAGATCTACTTTTAATATAATATAAACACCTATCATGAAATATATTCCTTCGAAATGGCTCTCTTATTTATTTATTTAGATAAATATATAAATGTACCAAATTCAAACAAAAACTAAAAAATTAATTCATAAAAATGGTCTACTGTAGACCAGGCACCTACATATGGGAGAATAAAACACGCACCTGCTGCAGGGTTAACTAAAATTTGTGGCGTATATTAGAAGGTACCATTCTACCTAATCATATCCCAAATTATCTTCTCCCCGTATTTGGTAGCAGATAATCGACTGCTTATTATAGATTATTATACAAACTGTATTTGTTTTATAGCTAATTTTAAACTATAATTTTCAATTGCGCTACTTTACATGTATGTATGTATACAATGGCGTTTCCTTTTGACACTTAACGAAATTTAAACAAACCTCACCGCGTCCGCATTACATGTTCTGTAATTAAACCTAGGCACTTGCGTCTTTTATAGAAATTCAGCGAATATTAGATTCCGGCGGAAGAAGAGGACTCTTGAAAAAAGATGAGCCCATTAGCAAAACGTAACGTGCTTACGCATAACTTGAGCTTATCGAATAAATGTCAGTTGGCATCCGTAATTTTACGAACCTTCATAAAATGTGCAAAATGTGCTCACTTCGGGTTTATACATATTAAACGATCGAGAATAAATTGAAAAGTAAACAGGAGAATATTGCTTTTGCTTATTTATTTTTTTAGTATTTTTTGTAATAATTTATCGGTTGTAGAATAAAATGCCAACTGTTGCGTTTTACCACTTGATTTTTATGAAAGTAATATTGACCGCACCAAATGTAAGATATCGAGGATGTCTGTAAACATCAGATGTCGGGGTTGAAAATCCAAAAAGTATACATTTTCGCCTTTATATGTAGCACCTGTTGCGTAAGCAATATTGACACTGGGATACTATGTTATAAAACATATACAAATGTTACTTTGTAACTTTGGTAACTTTATTTACTATATTTCTTTTTCTTGTTGTTCCTTATTACTAGAGACCGGATACATCGGGCTGAAATGGACGTCATTACGATGGACGATATAAATAGTCTACAACATCTGTAAGTACATCACGCAGTTGTTGAATAGCACTATTCATTCGGTTAACTGCACATCTATTTTTTGTGTGCGGTTAACCGAATGAATAGTTCTATTCAATAACTGCGTGATGTACTTACAGATGTTGTAGACTATTTATATCGTCCGTCGTAATGACGTCCATTTCAGCCCGATGTGTCCGGTCTCTACTTATTACTTATTATTCCAAATTCATTTTCCTTCATGTTCTGATCAATAAGAAATTCAGTTTTATTTAATGCTATTTTAAGTATTACTTATCAACGATATTAAAATCACGTTCGTTATCTTTAATATTCATTTTTAATTAAAAAATAATTTAGCTTATTTGTTGGTAAATATATGCGAAGTAAAACGTTCATTAAATAAAAAATTATTATTTATTTATTGACCAAAAAAATATATTGAGGGGTAGATAATTAAACAAAGAAAATGAAAATGTAAGTGAATGAAAGAAAAAAATGAACAGTATATAAAGTATCAAAAACAATATTGAACTGGACTATAATGAACCACCAACGAACTGTGAAATTAGTTTGTAATATCTATGGATCATGAAGTCTTGGGCACGATGGTTTTCCAGCCTGAATTGTTTGCAGTGGCAGCCTGCGCGGAGGAAATTGGGGAAGTCGGCTGCGCAAACAAAAAAAATCAACAAATGTCTGATAGTCAGGCGGCTATTAAAGCCGTTATGAATCCATTTACCAAATCTAAACTGGTGAAACATTGTAAACATGTTCTCAATAGACTGGTACAAAACAATACTGTGTTACTAATATGGATGCCAAGATACAATGAGGAGATTAAAGGCAATGTGGTCAAGAAAGGGTCAAAGATAAACTTCATAGGACGAGAACCTGTATGTAAAATTGCCAAGGATTCCGTTTGGAGGAGAAACTGGTTATGGTTAGAAAGAGAACATAAAAAGAAATGGAGGCTGACAGAAGGTCGACTCCATATTAAGACACTACTAGAGGAGCTAGGCTTTCAGCCAACCTAATTCGTAATTATAAGAAAGTAATTAAAATTATTGCCGGATTGATAACCGGAAATTGTCCTTTAAGGAAGCATATGTACAGCATGGGTCTGGTTAGCTAGCCCTGGTGTAGGAGATATGACAAACAGGAGGAAATTAGCCTTCATGTAATTATGCACTTGTGAGGAATTGAAGTGACACAGACAGAAACATTTCGGAAGAGATCTATTGGATTAAAATTTCCCCTGAGGGCATTACTGGCTTTTATCCAGGACACAATACCAATAAAGTGGAACTGAAAGATCTATTGGGGATGGTACAAAGAGCACTGTGCCAAGTGCATGGATTGACTGGCGCCTACACCAAAGAAAGCGTAGATTCGCATATACAGGCTGATTCATTTTCGGCCCTCACCATGGGGATCTCTCTTATTATTGGAGATAGAGTATAGGTTTAAATTTGGCAAAGTTGTTAAATTTTGTGTTTGTTATAAATCCGTAAAGAAAATAGACCTGTGACAAATGACCTTCGTTATTAAAAAAAAAAACGCGAAAACCCCATTTTCTTCTTTTACCTGTAGCACCGACATTTGGCCTTGTAGAGAAAAAATAAAAAAAAACACATCCTTGTGGCCATTTATAAACCTCTATCCAGTGGTGTACTCTAAATTTGTATACGACGTTTCGTTTCTTTCTGGCCATCATCAACAATCTAATTTCTTATAGGCGCCATATTAGATTTAGACATCTTCAGATATAGTTTTTTTTCTGATTGCAACCATGTACCACATGCTGACTATAGTTTTTGACATTAGGTTTTACTTGAAAGAATAAATTATAAGATTAAATAAGGTAACCTTTGGAATTTCAATCTGTCAAACATTTCATTTATTGTTCATTAATAATACAAAAATGTCATACACTAACGAAGAGAAACGAGATATGATAAGTATTTTTTATTCTTCGAAACGAAATTCAACAGTAGCGAGTACAAGATAACAAAAACATTAATAAAAATACATAGAAAAGTAAACAATAAACAATTACAGTAAATGTTCAATTATCTGGCCATCTTCGGTAATGCACAATTGGGCACGCCTTCTGGCATTTTGTACTGCCCTTTGTATAGTTCTTCTGGGAACTGCATCGAAAGCATTCTGAAGTCTGTCTCGTAATTCTTCAATGTTTTGTGGCGCATCTACTTTATAAATATTATTTTTAACATATCCCCATAAAAAAAAATCTAGCGGACTTAAATCAGGTGATCTCGCAGCCCATTCAACAACTCCCCTATTTCCAATCCAACGGTTTGCAAACTCTTAATTTAAGAAATTTATAACAACAGCTGCATTGTGTGATTTAATGGGATGTTGTCGTCAAGATAGTCAGATACGTATGTACGTAAAATGTTTAAATATCGTTCTCCATTTAAATGTTCTTCATACATAACTGGTCCTAAGAGACGATTTGCCAAAATATCCATCCAAACGTTTATTCCAAAACGATGTTTTGTCGAGGATTTTGTACTGCCCAATAGTGCTCCGTATTTCTGTTGAACATTCCAGAATTTGTAAATTTTGTTTCATCTGACCAGATGATTTTGCTTAAAAAATTTTCGTCATTTTCTATCCTTCCCATTAACTAATTACAATATTCTAGCCTTCTCAAATTATCTCCAGGCAGTAAAGAGTGACTAACATGGAACCTGTATGGTTTAAACCTACCTTTATGTAAAGTTCTCCAAACTCTGGACTGGCACAAATTTAATGCTGATGCTACTTCGCGTGTAGAAATTGATGGATTATTATTTATCTATAAAAATACAAGATTAACTTGAAATTTGAAAACACGCTTTTAATTTACCATTTGTAAAATATCTTGTCGATTTTCATTTAAATTTCTGTTGTCTTGACCATTACGCGGCTTAGTAAACGATCCATTCTCGACCAAGTTTCTGTCGAGATCTAGAAAAATGGTACGATGAGGCTGTTGTCGTTCTGGATATAATTGTAGATATCTTGTACTCGCTACTGTTGAATTTCGGTTCGAAGAATAAAAAATACTTATCATATCTCTTTTCTCTTCATTAGTGCATGACATTTTTGTATTATTAATGAACAATAAATGAAATGTTTGACAGATTGAAATTCCATGGCTACCTTATTTAATCTTATAATTTATTCTTTCAAATAAAACCTAATGTCAGAAACGTTAGTCAGCATGTGGTACATGGTTGAAATCAGAAAAAAAACTCTTTCTGAAGATGTCTAAATCCAATATGGTGCATATAAGAAATTATATAGTTGATGATGGCCAGAAAGAAACGAAACGTCGTATAAAAATTTAGAGTACACCACTGGATAGAGGTTTAGAAATGGCCACAAGAATGTGTTTTATTTTTTCTCTACAAGGCCAAATGTCGGTGCTACAGGTAAAAGAAGAAAATGGGGCTTTCGCGTTTTTTTTTGAATAACGAAGGTCATTTGTCACAGGTCTATTTTCTTTACGGATTTATAACAAACACAAAATTTAACAACTTTGCCAAATTTAAACCTATACTCTATCTCCTATAATAAGCGAGATCCCCATGGTGAGGGCCGAAAATGAATCAGCCTGTATATGCATAGATTCTTCTGAATCTATGCATCCGTTATTAAAGAACAATGAAAATATATTATTGTTTTAACGTAGTTTGCCAATGTCAGAAAATAAATGAAAAAATAAAGGAATCAATTTCTCTTGAGTGAAATTTAAGTTCATACGAAAGAAAGTGAATTTTTTCTGTCTTCTTCTGTTTCTCAATATCTCTTTCTTGATTCTATATGTTTCTGAGGAGTCTGGTTAAATAACAGATACTTTGATTGAACTTATGAAAGGATTAACTGTCAAATGAGCTGTCATACTGCGTTCACATTTTGAAAATCATTATCAGTATATTCTGGCAAATGATCGTGAATGGAGGCTTGAGCAATGGTATCAAATTGTCAAAATTTACTTTGAGAAACGCTTGCGCCGGTTAGCGCAACTTATGACGATTTCGTAATTTTTTGGTGCACATAATCGTCCATCTGAGCAAGCCATCTGTCAAACTTTGGATAGATTCCGTATCACGCATCTTCTAAAAGATGCAATAACACCAACACGTCGAAGAAATGTGCCTGCTGAATAGAAAATTGCTGCTATAAACGAAAATATGGAAGTTGATCCAAATTTATCCATTCGTCGTCGGCTACTGGAATTGGGGTAAAGTTCCTGACCTAAACATACATATAATATCCAGATAGTACAAGAATTAAAGCCAGAGGACCATCATATATGTCGTTCTTTCGTCAATTGTGTTTTAGAACAATTGGAAACTGACCTATTGTTTTATCGCATAATTGTGTTCACCGGTGAAGCACATTTTTGAGTAAACGGGTTTATTAATGAGCAAAATCGCCGCATACGGAGAGAAGCAGATGTACAAGAGATCCTGTAGACTTCATTAGAACCAGAAAAATATACCGTTTGGTGCTGTTTACACCCTGGTGGCATCATCGGACCTTATTTCTAAAAAACAAAGCCGAAATTCGCCTTACATCAATAGAGATAGTTACCATTCCATTTTTTTTTTTAATAGTTGATATTGATCCAGACTAGATGTGATTTTAGCAATATGGCACCGAGTGCCATACGAGACGGCAACAATCAACTTTTTGAAAGTAAGATTTGACGATAAATTGATTTCCAGAAATGAATCACACAGTTGGTCTCCAACATTGTGCGATTTGTTATTACCTATGGAACTACGTGAATGTTGATAGCTAGCAACAATTGTCACGTTGGAGGCCAATATTAGTTATGTTATTCGTGACACACAGCTACCACTGTTCGAAAAAATGACCCAATATTAGACTTCCAGTATATAGTTAATTGACGAAGAAGATACTTGTTGAAACTTCATTATAACGCTAAGAAATAAGTAATTAAACTTCTAGTTTCAAAAATTCTTTTATTGTAAATCACTATAATATTGTTTCGCCATACAATGGCTTCATTAGGTGGATGAATACTGAATATGTAAAAATATAAAAGTTAAAAATATGTAAAAGTTAGAATATTTATGTGAAAATTATTGGGGAATGGTGGTGGAAAAATTTTTTACAATCTTAAATTTAATAGAGGGGAGTTGTTTAAAACTAGTTGGTCATTTAAAGCTAATCCTAAACTATTGTATCTATTAATTTCTAAGTTTTCTAACAGGTTAAGTTTTTTACTTTTTCCTTGAATGTGTAAAATTTTGAAATCTATATTAAATCTATGATTAATTTCTAAACAATGATTTGCGAAAGTTGAATCTGTTTTCTTTTCTTCAGATTCAACTTTCGCAAATCATTGTTTAGAAATTAGTCATAGATTTAATGTAGATTTCAAAATTTTACACATTCAAGGAAAAAGTAAAAAACTTAACCTGTTAATAAATAAATCAATCTTATTTCATTTGAATTAATACAGCGGAAATTTATACCTAGTCGCCTGACTTCAATTGTAAATGGAAGGAAAGCGATACGACGCAATTTAAAATGCGTAAGCACCGGTGACAACGAATCATTTAAATTTTACAAATTAAGAGAACGTGCCAAATGCTGTATCGAAACTCATTAAACTGTATTTATTGATTTGAATAATTATTGTTTGTCTGCGATTCATTTTCTATCAAAAGTTTTTTTTTTTGAAATAGAGAAAGTATCTACGTAATTATTTTCTTCGATCTTAAACAAAGGTCGAATAGAACCGGAAGGTAAGACCGTTAATTCTACGTTAAGGCAGTGAAGAAAAAATAGAAAAAGATTCTATCTACGTGTGTGATTTACCGGGAAGGTCACTTTTCAATGAAGTATCTATTTTAGGGTAAAATTGTATTTTATTTTTCAACATAATATTTCCATCTAATTATAAACCCTTTTTCAATCTTTCTAAACCGTATAAAACCGTAATCTTATGGAAGCTTTCTTAAAATAAGCAATCATTGCAGCTATAACGTCTTCATTTTTTTTAAATCTCTTCTAACCAAACCATGTTTGCAAATTTGGGAACAAGGAAATCTTTTCTTGTTCCCAAATTTGTTCCAAATTCCAACTCGGAGCCAGATCTGGGGAGTATAATAAATGGGGCAAATATTCCTTTCCTAATTCGACGAATTTAGCTGTTACAATAGGGAATAAATGAAAGAATAATACCATTTCTCTACAGTTTCCTTTTCTACAGTTTGGCATCCAAACGTGTCAGTACATCAGCATAATACTATATTGATCAGATATTGTACAGTACTATGCAATAAAATCTGGGACAACTCGTATTATATTGTAAATCTTGCTTCAACGTTATCATGTGGTTAAGTGACACAACAACAAGGTATTATGTAAGGGAAATAATAGTAGGTAATATTTGCGCTATTCAGATTTGGGAACCTTTATTTATAATTCTGTTACTAGTAGGTATATGAGAATTTGACTGTATATAGTAAACCAAAAATTTAAATAAAATGCAATACATTGTTTTATAACAGAACAAAATAAATAACAGAATAAAGACATTAGATAAAAGCAATGAATATATTTAATAGTTAGTTATCTCACCGTTTGGGGCAATGACTTGGTTTAATCTCATTGGCATTGAACGAATTAAATTTCTTGTTAGGTGTTCAATCTCACTTAGTGTCTCCTATTCTTCTTGTATGACCTTCCACAGTTCTTCCGCATTGCGAGGATGAAAATTTCTTTTATAAATATTTTTGTCCATAACTCCCTATACATTTTCAAGTGGGTTTAGATCTGGACTTTATGAAGACCATGGCAGAACTTCTATATTGCGATTCTGGAACCATTGTCCAACAACACGGGCTATATGGACGGCGCAATTGTCTTGCTGAAATATATAGTTATTGTCTGAAAACGTTTGTGCGATGGTAGCATTACATGTTCAACATGTCTACATATGTAGCGGCAACAAAAGGTCTATCGATATTCCAGCATATACCTAAACCAGGCGAACTCAAGCCCACGCGTTTACCGAAAACCTTCCAGATTTCCGTGAGCGGTAAATATAATTTTTATTAAGTTGATGCGGTGGTCTATATATTCTCACTTTTGGAGCTGGAGGATGATTGAAAAGATTGTTCATTTGTAAATATTACTTTCTTCCAGTAGTCCCCCCCCCCCCCCATTATTGATATTATTTAAAGCGAATAGTAATCGTGATTGCTTATTTTCGTCGGTTAATAAAATCTTTGAAGAGGCAATAGAATTTTTTAAATTGGAAACACGTATTCTTCGACATGCTGTAGATCTAGAAGCTGGAAAATATGTTTCTGTAGTTACTTTCCTCGCTGTAGTAAAGGGATTCATTCTCAGCGTCAACGTCCAGAACCGATTTTTCTTGCTAAAGACCCGCCCTGCATCCACCGCTTTTTTACAATTTTATTTAAATTAAAAAACGTTGCCACTCTTCGTATTGACCAACCATCTTCTATTTTAGACATAATCCTGGCTTTCATTAGTTAACTTAAATGTTGAGGCATCTTTAATGGTGTTTTAAGGTTTATACAATTTCAGTAATGTTGCTATATAATTTAATAATTTTAGATAAAAATTTACGGAAAAAAATAATACTGACAGGACATTAAGTCCTGTTGACATTCCACGAGTATAAGACCTTAACTACGCAACTTAAATATGTTTGTCTGAGATTTTATTGCACAGTACTGTACATGCCTATTGTAAATATTCAATAAAGATTACGCCTTTGGAATCTCAAAAAATTGGGGAAAAACAGTTTTGCCTCCTTCCCATCAAGTTTATCAAAAGAAATCTCTTTTGACTCCATATTTGTCGCTGAAGTATAGTAATATATCGAGTGAGACGAGCGAGATTTTGTTGAAACGTCGATCAAGAAGAGATCCTTCCTAGGGCCATCTACTTACGCAGAGAATTCAACACACATATATTAGATCGTATATTCTCGCGGGTGAAATATACTGTGTTATATTCTCGGTTACACCCGGATGTAAATAAACAATGGTTTTGACCGACGTTTCGACGATATCTCCTCGTCATTTTCTAGGTCTTCTTGCTGTTGTTGCAGAGTGAATTGCCCTCATACTTATTAGATGTACAGCATTGATTGAATGAATCTAAGCACTAAAGAAAAAATAAAAAATCAAATCAAATGGTTACATACTAAAAATAGACAAAAATTTAAGATTTTTCTTAACAGATAATAATTATCCACCACAACTTATAGACCAAACAATTAAAAAAAGAGTACACCAAATATACAACACTGCAGACACCAATAAAAATTTGAACAATGACACAACATATATCACGATTCCATATGTTCCACAACTATCAGAAAAAATTAAATACACTTTAAAAAAATATGATATAGCTACAACATATAAACTTAGTAATACTAATTAACATTTATTTTCAAAACTTAAACCTAAAATAGAAAAAAAATCGAGAAACACATGTCATATATAAAATACCATGTCGCAATTGCGATAGTTACTACATAGGCCAAACGAAACAATATTTATACAAAAGAATACAAGCCCACAAATACTCTAAAACAGACAAAACTGCTTTATCTACACACAAACTACAACGCGATCACCATTTCGATTTTGAAAACACACAGATAATTGATAAATAACAACACATAATGAAAAAAGAAATTAAAGAAATGATTAGTATTAAACAGGAAAAAATTCAATTAACAACAGAAATGATATAAAAAATTTAAGCAGTATATACTATAACTTAATTGTGTAACGATCTGCAATTTACCATCATAATATATATATTTTTTTTTGTTATATAATTATATATCTTAAGTTATTTAAATATCATTTACTTTTAAATATCACATACATTTGCTTATCATGCTGACTGTTCCGTGTTTTGATTCCTGTCTGGTTGTCCGAGTAGGTTTTCGTGGTTTTCCTTCTCGTTTAAGGCGAATGCCGACAACTTTGCATCTTAAGACGCTCCACGGGCGCATACATAATAATAACTCATGTCTTGCTTTTCCCTGTTTTTGTTGTCTATCCGTTTTTTGGAATACTAAGGCATGATTTATTATTATTCAATTGGAATGTATCTTTGGATAATTTTATCCATAGCAACTCAATTATATGATATTTGTATACTGTAATTTATATTTTATATCCTTGATAAAGGCATCATTGCCGAAACATGTAGGTTTGTTTTAAATATATATACTTTGAAGTAAAGCCAGACCTTAAATCGCCAACTGATTGAATTTACTATATATATAAATCTCCTCTACAGGAAAGACAACATAACGAAGTATGCAAAAAGTTTGAAATTTACATAATAAAAATATGCCACGAGCGAAACTTAAATAAATGTAAAATAAGGATATAACAAGCATGAAACAGATTATAATGGATATGAAATTCATTCTGTTGCATTTCAAATAAAGTATGTAGAGGAAAGGGGATGGTATTACAAAAGAGAGAAATCGCATGCATTTTCCAGATTGCATATAAGATGTCAACTGTAATAGTTTCTGACGGGAAATGAGAGTTCAAAAATAATGAAAATATGGGAATATTTATGCTTTTCTATAATGGATATATCTACATGTATTACTGTTTTATGTCTAAACATATTGCTGTGTTCTTTCCAAAATAAGGTAAATTAAATGGGTGAAATAGAACATAAATAACAATTAACGTTCTAGAAATAGATTGGGCTTTGGATTTTAGGACAGAAAACGTGTACAAAATATGGAATAATTAGCTATAGGATAAATTTAATGCCATTTTGCAAAGAGATTTTTAATTATACGATATACTGAACGTAGAGAAATAGGCACAAAACGTAATTAAATTGGTTGTGTTTGGAATGCAACTATCTATTAGGTATCTAATATATTTCATGTGTAACATCGATAGGTTATTGGTTATGTTAAGATTTAATAATTATGATGGCTTAATTTAGTAAAAATACATGCTTACATACCAAAATTAATTAAAAAGATATTAAAATCATTTCTGGTATTTAAAAGATTCATGTCCAACGTACGATTAATAAGTTTTTCTTGTGTCATAGCTTTGTGTTTGGAGGATTTTTGATCCCCTAGAATAAGGTGATGCACATATAAAATCTGAAAAGGACTTCAGTTATTCGTGTGTACTCCTGACAATCCTTATAATTTTATGAGGTAATTTTATTATAGTAATTTGATTTAGGTTAATAAATGATTTGTAATATTATATTGGGTTCATGATTTATAAATATATTGAAAGTATAAACAATAAATGAATTTTATGTGATATCTTGTTGTATTACTTTTTCAGTTTACATTGGATGCTAGGCTTAGTTACAGAGAACCCTAAAGCAAAACCCTGAGAGCTATATTTCTTCAAAGAGTCGAAAGAGATATAGGCGTGTGTAACACCTTACATATTAAATAATTGTAGCCCAACTTACTAGAGTTAAAATACACAGCAATATGTTTACAGATTTTTCTCGTTTATTTTCTATAAACATTCAATTTTAATAATATCTGAACTATGTTATATACATTAGGGTGGTCCTTATTTTTGAACTACACATATTTTTATGCAGAACCCTTCACAATTTATTTCTTGACATAAAGAATTAATCCTTGTTAAATTTTGGATCAATCAATTAACATTTATCCTACTGGGCCCAAAGTCCGAAATAATTGAAAATAAGTTTTATTTTGCAATATTGTGAATTTCATCAATCTTTTTCATATATGAACGTAAAACCAGTTTGAGCTTGTTTGGCGCTTGCTAGTTCATTGACATATGTTCAATTGCTCCTTACCGCAACAGTGCACAAACATATAATTTTAAATAAGCGTGGCCTTCTCTAATGAGAAAAGTTTTTGAAGGCACTTTAGTTATCAACATGTCCTCCATATGGCTACAGGAGATTAAATTATATATATGTGATATTTATATTTTCCAAATTTAAAAATTTTAATGATTGGTTCAAAACCAAAAGATACAAGTAGATTTGCTTCGTAATAAGTTTGTGATTGCGTGAGAATGACTCACTTGCTGTCGAAGCTATAGTTGCGAGATTTATAAATACAGTTATACAATACAAAAGTATTTTTAATAATATGAAATATTATTAAAAATCTGGTATGAAGAACACAAATAAAAGTTCAATATTAATATTTTTTGTGAACGTGTCCAAACATGTCCCTCCCCAGAGACGCAGATACGTATTTAATCTTTCTACAGATTCATCAGTACGCTCCTACTGGAGAAAGGATATCTTCAAACACATTCACAAAAAAGAACAACTTCGCTCTCTCACATAGATTATTAAGATCGAGCGTAGAAGTACCATACAGCACTGCATATTGTCAGACTGCTGCAGTTCTCTCGCTTTGTCCACATAACTAATGCAGAACTAACGGAGTTTTTCTAGAGGTGGCACTGCCTTGTCTCTAGAAAATGTATTTTATTTGTGTCTTCACTCATACTTACGGAATAACCGCATGTTTAAACATGCGAATCAAGTTAAAACAACTATAACTGTAAAATTTTAACTTGATCTTTTTCACGCGCATGCCTTTATATGTGACACATATTATAAAGACATGCGGGTGAAAAGGTCAAGTTAAAATTTTACAGTTGCAGTTGTTTGTTTAAATATGTAATGCCGATGTGTTATTTGTGAGTTGCTAGTGACAATTATGTGAATTATTTAATAAGACCGCCAACGCCTAAGTCTAGCTCTACGCCTGATGAAGTCAAAAATATATTGACGAAAAATTGAGTTTAGAACAATTGAGTTTTGAGTTTTAATTAAAACAGTCCGATAACTAAAATAGTGTTTAGATAATTTCTTAGCCGCTAATTAAATATATTAATTGATAAATTATTGGAGTTTTTCGGCTTTTATATGAAATATTTACAAATATCAAATTAGTATGTAATTGCAAAGTAAGTGGGGATGTAAACATTGTTGTCTACAAATTACAAAGCAAATCATACGAAATTTTTAATTGAAAAATATTGACTTGAACCCAAGTCTACAGTTAGCCGGACTGTCGCTAATTTGATATTTGTAAATATTTCATATAAAAGCCGAAAAACTCCAATAATTTATCAATTTATATATATATATATATATACATATATATATATATATATATATATATATATATAGACACACACACTGTGTCCAAGATAAGAATGAACTGCATGGTGATCTCGGGAACAGTAAAAGATACAAAGTTGTTTAAATGGGAAAATAGTTGCGCATTTTAGTGACCGTTTACATGGCACTTACGTAATTCAATTATGTTTTTTGTTTTCAGAGATATTTAGGAAATTGTGGTTTTTAAAATTTTTGTTTTTATTTTTTTCTGACTTTGTTTTACAAGTTATCACAAAATAAATAAAACTTCTCCATTGGCACTTTTAAAACTTTTAAAAGATGGTTTTGTTATATTTTTAGTTCGACGTTTAAGTTTTGAGAAGCCATCATCAACTTTATTTTTTTATATGGACGGAGAAAAAAAGTCATCCTGTATCTGATGGCATTTTTTATTAGGAATTCAACAGTGTATCACATATTATGTTTTCGAAATTACTTTTTGCTGAAAAAGTAAATTTATTATTTTTTGTTTTTTTGTAATAGTTCTTCCCTAGTGACGATGACACGCTGTGACAGATAGCCTAGATAAGTTAATTGGACCAAATAAAAGGTTTTAATGAAAATGTTGGAACACAATGTAAAATAGTGTTTTGCGAAATACATATTTATTATTTTATAAATTGCATGTGTATTTTACAATTTTGAACTCGCGACAAATGTTCAAACAAATTACCATTGTTTTCCAAACATAAGTATGATCTTCTAACTGTAGAATGCAAAACATCTCGTAATATTGCTGGTGTTATATTATTAAACGCTGCCGTTACAGAATCTAACAATTGTTGCTCATTTTCCAAAGAATGGCCATAAACGTGGTTTTTAATGTAACCCTAAAACAAGAAGTCCAGTGGTGTTAAGTCCGGAGATCGAGCTGGCCAGGACACTTAGCTGGGAGTTCCAATCCACCTTCTGAGAACTCGCTGAGAAAGATACTCACAAACCTGTCTAGAATTATGTGCTGGAGCACCGTCTTGTTAAAACCAACAGTTATTTACCACTGCCGTAGGTAAATCGTCTAAACAGTTTTCTAAATCATTTTGCAATGAATATAGATATTGTGCCGCATTTAAGGAGTTATGATAAATAATATAACCCAGTATTTTTGTACCTAGAAGTCCACACCACATAATAAATGCAAAACGATGCTGATATCTGGATATTTTTTTAACACGAGGATTTTCTTTAGCCCAATAGTATGTGTTGCGACAGTCGAAAATTACATTTTTGGTAACCATACTTTCATTGGACCATATAATTTTAAAAGGGAATTTGAAGTCTTCTTCACACATTCGGCTGTACCACTCACAAAAATGTCTACGCCTCTCGCCGTCCCCTACTGTAAGACCTTGGCAAATTCGAAATTTGTTTTTGCGTAAAATAAAGTGAGCAGTGGATTTAGCTTCTCCCGTGTAATCTTCGATTTGTCGAGTAGATATTTCAGGGTTTGTAACAACTGCATGTAAAATATTATTTTGAGTTTCTTCCTTTGAATGTTTATTTCGAGACTTTCACAGGTTTGTTAAATGAGCCGTATTCTTCTAAATTGTAACACATACGTCTAAAAATGGATTTGCTTGGTTGCCTTCCGGAAATCTGTTAAAGTACATTGCTTGGGCATTCACAGAATTTTGGTGGCACAGAATATGGTATGTTAGCATATCACTTCACTGCTAAATCGTTCCCTCTCCATGTTCAAAAGTAAATTAAACCGTAAAGGTAATTCAGTAAAACAACGTGCAACAAACAACAAAAATAATAAACAGCAGTAACAAGTAATAAAAACAGCAACAACGACACAGTAAAACGTTTCTTTAGAAGAAGTAACACGCAAATGACAAGTATTGACGTCAAAATTGTTGTAAAATAATAAATCGTTGTTTTGTAGCGCCTACCCAGATACAATTGAACATCTGTTGTGTAAAATACACATGCAATTTATAAAATAATGAATACGCATTTCTCAAAATACTATTTTAGATTGTTTCATCATTTTCATTAAATCATTGTATTCGGTCTGTCATAGGGCGTTATTATCACTAGGGAAGAACTACTAGAAAAAATACCAAAAAATAATAAATTTGCTTTTTCAGCAAAAGTAGTTCTAAAATATAATGTGTGGTACACAGTTGAATTTGAAATAAAAAATGTCATTAGATACAGGATGTACTTTTTTCTCCGTCCATATAAAAAAATTAAGTTGATGATTTCTCAAACCCGAAACATCGCACTAAAAATATAACAAAGCCATCTTGTAGAGTTTTAAAAGTGCCAATGAAGAAGCTTTATTTATTTTTCGATAACTTGTAAAATAAAATCAGAAAAAAATAAAAACCAAAATTTAAAAAACCACATTTTCCAAAATATCTCAAAAAACAAAAAAACATAATTGAATTATGTAAATGCCATGTAAAAGGTCACTAAAGTGGGCAACTTTCTTCCCATTTAAACAACTTTGTACCTCTTACCGTTCCCGTGATCCCCATGCAGTTAATTCTTATCTTGGACACTGTGTATATATATATATATATATATATATATATATATATATATAGATAGATAAAATAAATAAAAGCGGGCAAGCGGCCTGTCAATTAAAAACTTATTTATTAATTATTCCTATATATCGCAATAACTTCCTTTTGTTGCTTCTTCCGGAGATAAAAATGTAGAGTTCAAAAAATAATAAAAGTGACGTACAAGGACAATCAATTTTATTGTCCTTGTGACAGACTGCTTACCCGCTTTTAATTTATTTTATTCACTATACGGTCGATAATTTCTTTTAAATTCATATATACCGGTAGGTCCAGTTCGCAACGGGCCATATAGCAATGTGTGGCAACAGCGAATCGAATCCCCTCCATGTGCAGCTCCTTCGATTGCAGCACATTGCATATTGCATTGCCGTTAAGAATTTAGTAAGACTTAAACCGCGTAAGGATATAGTCGTTTGCATATTCGTTCTGTATACGTAATTTGCCCATTTGTTGTATTCTTAGCTGCTACGGAAAAGTAATTTTAAGTAATAAAAAAACAATAACGTTTTCTAAAAGATAAAAGTAAAAAAATCAATAATTCTGCAAAATAAATTTAAATTTTAAGAAAGTCACTCAATATAGGCATCGTACACACGTTGCCACATCGCATTACCTTCCATACGTATATTGTTGCCTATGGCCCGTTGCGAGTTGGACCTATCGGTATATATATATATATATATATATATATATATATATATATATATATATAATAACTTCGTGACCTTGGTATGATATGGTAAACCTAATAAGTAGGCGATTAAAGGTCTGTATATTACTTCAAAATATATGTATTTAAAAAACTCTACATGTTTCGGCTGTGTACGCCTTTATCAAGAGAATACAAAATATGAATATATATATATATTTATTCATATTTTGTATTCTCTTGATAAAGGCGTACACAGCCGAAACATGTAGAGTTTTTTAAATACATATATTTTGAAGTAATATACAGACCTTTAATCGCCTACTGATTAGGTTTACCATATATATATATATATATATATATATATATATATATATATATATATATATATACATGTATATATATTATAATAATCTTTAAGTCAAACGTTTACTAAAAAGTGTTATTAAAGACAAAATATTAAACTTTAAAGCAGAAAATGAATTTAAAATTCTAATTTTTACCCCCGCATTCTGGTACACTTCTGCGCAGGTCCAATGAATATAAACGTTTGTAGTTACATATAATAACCTCTATAACCAAATAGTACTTTGGTCTTAAAAGAAAGTTTGAAATTTAATATAATTTGAAAAAAAACAACGAACATGAGTTCTCTAATATCTCCAGGGTCGTGAAGATTCTGTCTGACAAAGAAATTAAAAGGTATGTTAGCTCGGTATTAATATGATAGACTTGTTGAATTCAAACGACTTGTCTTGGTTCTTAAATTCCATTTATTAAAAGGAAAATCTTATCTTAATAAGTGAATATTTAATTAGGTACATTTAAAAAAACATTCGGAATAAACAATAGTTAACAATTTATTTTTATTCAAAATTTAATTATAAAACTTAATGGTTATGTGGAATTTCTTATAGGTTAAAAAATTGAATCTACGGAAAGGAGACAAATAAACAAATAGATTCTGATAAATCAATTTGCTGAATACATATATGAATTTGTATATAACTTCCCTACTTACAATGTTTTAAACAAAATGGTCATTAAAGGGATCTTTATCTACCTTCGGTAAGTAAATGTATCTGTTTACTTAAAAAAAAATACAAATAATAAAAAACTTAGCTCAATATACTATCACAATTATCCGTCTAGTCTCTGGAATTAAGTCTTTCTTCCCTGACGTACGGCTGGTATATTTTAACCTCAGGAACAACGGTCACAATCCTGGCAGATCTCGAAAGTTAGGATCACCGGTCACAATCCTGGTAATATAAGGCCTTGTAATGTTTCCCAATATTTATTTAAAGCTGGTACACGTCTTTTGTGGCTCATTAATTGATAGCGGAGTATAAGATGAAAACAGTTCAAATCTTGGTAATATAAATTATGCTTATTTTTGTATTTTTAAAAAAATTCGTTTTATCCAAAACACATTCCATTAATTCAAGTGCAAAAATTCTTCTCTCTAATTGTTTTCAATAACTCACTATGGCAACCCAACAGCTTTTCCTGTTTTTGAAGCTCATTGGTCGCTTTAGTTATATAGAATTTTCCAAAATATTTGACATTTATACAATAATTTTGATTCTTAATTAATGTTATGAACTTATTGGTTTACAATTAAATTTTCCTTCACACATAACCTTTAAAGTATACAAAATTAACTAGATTTACTTAGTTCTATAATTTTGGTAAATGTAAGAAAGTCATATACTTTTGAAATTTAATCATAGATTTGACACTCTAAATTAAGAAAACAATACAAATATAATAGACTTCCAACCTTCTAAGAAATCCCAATAACAAATGTAACGAATAAAAGCTAGTGTCTTCAATAAATAGATTAATATTTTTATTATAATATATATATATATATATATATATATATATATATATATATATATATATTTAATGTTGTAGTTCTTCTGATGCTCATAATTTCTTTCATTTAAATGATTTCTTGGACAGAAATGTTATATCTGAAATTTAATGTTTTTAAAAATATATAATTTAATAGCCAAATTTCTGTATAATTTATGTAAAATCATAATTAGATTTAGCAATATTGATATCGTATATAATTGTAATTTGCATTCTTTTTATTGTTGTTACTTGCTTTTAAATTAAATTTTTAGATTATATTTTATGTTTTCGTGATACTAAATCTGATTCTGATCATTTTTTTTTTGTAATCGAACTGCTATAATCGTTACTGTATATTACGTGTCTAATTAACTTTTATTTCTAAATTTGTAATTGCAATTACGTGAGATATGCCCATTAACCTTCTGAACAATCAGTCAGAGTTATTTTTATCTCTGGCTCATGTAAGATTTTCTTTAAAGAAACACTTTAAATTTTTCCTTACTAAATTGTCAAAATGACTTTTAATTTAACTTTTGAACTTACTGTATTTATTCCAAAGAAAATCTGATTCAAAAATGTAAATTTTCTAATGGGAGTCATGACAATAAAAAAAAAGGGATAAATAAGATGTTTTTTTTTTTTGCACGGAATTGGTGAAGATTGTTATATTTAAAGTTATCTCTTCAAGTTTATTAATTTTAAAGTAAAAACCATAAGAATTCGATAAAAAGTAGTGTTTTATTAATAAAATATTGGGAAATACCTTGCTGTTAGAATTCTCTACGAGTGGATTATTCCCAGGAATCCTTATATACAGTTTTGAACGTTATATCCTCGTCACAGTTATTATTTGCATTTATGCAGAGTTTTTGATGGAGTTTCCAGTAATTACATTGGATTCTGAGGGATAAATTACACCTTTCCCTGTTTATTATATTAACACATAACCTTGCTGAAACCTACGTTCACCAGGATCATAAGCCGTTCTATATTAGGATCATTTCTACTAGACGTGACAAACCAGATTATCGTGATCTTCCACAACTGTAACTGACGATCTACATCGTGGTTTTTAATATCATCCAGAAGATACACGTACTTCAGGTTTATTGTTACTGTTTATACCAATAGTACAGGTATTTCATACTTTGTTGTCTGTAATTTTCCTCAAGATATAACATTTCCCACAAGTCTTAAACATTTAATTAATACTCACGTAATTCCAAAATAATAATCACTTTTCAATAATGTTTATATTTGCAATATAAAAATCTTTAATAATTGATGCACTAGGATAGATCTTGTTTTATGTTAATTTGGGGTAGGCTTCCCATTTTACAGTATAATATAGGGAGTAACATACTCACCTAACATATTCAATTTGTATCTTGTTTTATTTATTTAAGAAAATACAACAGTTTAATTCTTAAATATATTTATTACAAACATATACATATTCGTATTATTTTGTGTACTTAATTCCTGATATCCGAACATCCGGATCCCGCCTATAGACCCGAAGATTAAGCAGTCTCAGCTCCTATTTCATTTAATTTTCCTATTTATTTATTTTTCTATAATTAATATTCATTCTCATAATTATTATCCCGGGTCTTTTAATATTTATTACAAAATTGGCGCTAGCAACGTTGGGGCAATTTAACGGTTGTTTAGATAGAGGGTGTTGAGTACATAGAATAAAGGTAATTTATTAATTTAAAATATCTTATATTATTGACATAACGACATTAATAGGGAGTTGTGTGTGGTGTGTTCTAATTCTACAAAATATTAATAAAGAAAACGTCGTTATATTTATTTATTGACTATCTATAACACAAATATTTACAATATAGTATCATATTTTTAATAACACTTTTCGTTATTCATATAATAAATTTATTTGCGAATAATATATTAATATTTATATCTCTTCGACTATGGAAACAAGATCTCGTTCAGGATCTAGTATGGAAAGATCTGATGATGGTCAGGAGAAAGGGGAAGGAGAAAGATCGACTATACCAGTAACTCAATCTGTTCGTGAAGAAATGCCAACAGACCAGATGAAGGTTTTGTTTGAAGCAATCATGGGAATTAAAAGTACGAATGAGAAGATAGAAAAGAATCAACAAGATATGAGGGAGGAAATAAGGATAATGAAGGATGAAAATCAACAAGATCTTAAAGAAGAAATGAAGATGATAAACGAGAAAATAGAACAGAATCAACATACTCTTAAAGAAGATATGAAGATAATGAATGAGAAAATGGAACATAACATTAATACTAAACTAGAAGATACAATTAATTTACAAAATAGACAATGGGGATTACTTTTGAAGGATTCCGAAGAACGTATTCAGGCAAATGTGGAAATAAAATTGTCTTTACAAAAAGAAGAGGTTACCACAATTATTAACTCGAATAAAGACGTTCTGGAGGAGCAGATAGTTAAACATCAGGAGAAATGTTTGCAGAATTTTAATACAGTCAATCTAAGGTCTTTGGAGTACGAAGATATTTACAATAAAGAGATCAACGCGGTGAAGAATAATTTACAGGATTTGTTGAGGGATCAGTGTAGCAACAAGGATTTTATCGACACTGAAATAAGGAGTATGAGGGATACTATTAATCAAAGATTAGTAACAACAAACTATCAATCTTATGGTCTACCGCTGCTGTGAGTTGAAAATTTAATTACTTTTAATGGCGACGTTAACATAGTACATCCGATGACTTATTTAACTTCAATGGTGAGGTATTTAGAAGATATACCAGATCAAAAACAGCGGTTGTATATATTGAGAGCTACCCTGAAGAATAGTGCATTAGATTGGTTTATGCGCATAGAAGAACATTGCGCTGATCTTAATAAATTTGTTGACCTTTTCAAAAAGAATTTCTGGGACGAAACTCAGCAGAATCGTGCCAAGATTCGCTTACTTACAGGGAAGTATAGATTGGGATCAACATCACGAGAGGCGTATGCTTCAAAGATATATAATAGTTGTAAATATGTCCCTGATTTGGACGAAGCTTCAATAGCGCGACAGCTTTTGAATCACTATATTCATACGGATACGCACGCGATTATTTGCCAGAGGGTGAATGATATGGATTCGTTGATGGACATTCTTAGGAGGTTGGATGATTATTCCGAGAATAATCAGAGAATAGGTGATAATAACAATTTTAGAGGTATGTATAATCGAAATTATAATTTTAATAACCCTATGAATATGAACCGAACTTTTAATCAACCTGATCTTCATAATAATCAGACTAATAATTATGTTATGGATAATCTTCGTCACAATTATAATAATAATAGAGCTCCATTTAATATTTATAACAGGAATTTTAACTCACGTCCCCAGAATTTTAATAGAAATGATATTCGTCAAAATTCCAATTTCCCACAACCGTCAAATAATAGATCTTATAATAATAATTACAATAATTTTAATCGTTCTTCATTTAATAATAATAATAATTTCGGTCATAATTTAAGAAATAACCATTTTTCTAGAAAAACTAAATATAATGATATTTTTAATTCGAGAGGACGTGGACATATTAATAATATACATCGAAGACATAGATCTTTGTCACCGACTGTTCCAGAACCCGAATTTACCCAAAAAAAAACTTCGATAAAAAAACAGGACTTCTACAACAATCCGATTCCCAGTACCAGCACGACAAACATTTAAGTCGGATCGACTGTAACATACCACATAAATTTAACAATATTTCTTTTTATCAAAACCCCGAAGAATTTATTTCTGTTTATGATAATGAAAATAAAATATTGGATACTTATAATTTACCTATTATTAAAATTAAATTAGATGATGGCATTATCAATTGTTTGATAGATACCGGTGCAGAGATATCATTGATACATGAGGACAAGGTGAAACTAATAAATAATTATGAGGACAAAATCATTAAAATTAGAGGCACGGATATAGTCGCCGCTAATAAGAGACGGATAGGATCAATCAATCAAAGGATTACTACAGATATCATTATAAATAATCATAAATACATAATACCTTTTATATGATTGAAAAACTTCAATATGACGCTATTATAGGTATTGATAATATAAAAGTTTTAGGTATGGTTATGGATTTCTTGGAGGGTAAGATTTTTATTAAAGATAATATAATTAATTTAGTTGAAACGTTAACTGAGGAGGAAAAAGTTGAGTATTTTAAATATAAAGAAGATAAGTTAAATGAAGAGATAAATAATGTTATGTTTAGGATTAATATGGTTAAGAAGAAGGAAAATGTATGTGATAGTTTGGAAGTTGGTTTAAATATTGAATATATGAATATAAATAATGATTATAATGGAGTGGAAAATAGGTTGACGGGATTAGGATTGAATAATTATGAAGAAGAAAATGTTTTGGAGGTGAGAGATGAAGCGAAAGTTGGTAAAACAGTAAATAGTTTAGAGGAGATAGAGGAATTAATTATGAAGCAAAATATTAAAGATGACCATGTTTCTCATAGATTAATTGATATCTTATATAATAACATGCAGTTGATTAATGATGCTATTGTGTTTGCTAGAAACTACGAACATGTTATTAGAATTGATAAAGAAGATCCTTTAGCAAGCAAAAACTATCCCATACTCTATTATTACCAGGAAAGAATAAACAAGGAATTGAAACGCTTAGAAGATACTGGTATAATAGAAAGATCTAACACGTATTTTATTAATCCAATTGTTATTGTGAAGAAAAAAGATGATTCTTTAAGAATATGCCTAGATGCACGCGCCTTGAACCTTAGAATAAAACCGGAGTTTGAAATGCCTCAAAATATTGACGTCCTTCTTACAAAATGTGGTAATAAGAAAGTATATAGTAAATTAGACTTGAAAAACGCTTTTTGGCTAATTAACTTAGAAAAGAATTCTCGAAAATATTGTGGTTTCATTATAAATGGAGTGGTCTATCAATTTCGAGTTTGTCCTTTTGGTCTAAAAACTTCGCCCGCCGCTTTAATAAGATTTTTACACCAGATATTAGATAAGTACGAAGATTTTACTTTACATTACCTTGATGATATTATAATTTTCTCTAACAGTGTAAAGGAACATTTTCAACATCTGACTATTGTCTTAAATACTTTAAGAGAGGAAGGTATGAAATTAAACTTAAGTAAATGTCAATTTTTTAGGGAAGAAGTCAATTATTTGGGATATATAATTAATGAAAAGAATGTTTTATTAGATCCTCAACGTTTAGATGAGATTAGGAATTTCCCTCGTCCGAAGAATTTAAGAACATTGAGAGGATTTCTTGGTATTCTAAACTATTACAGAAAATTTGTGTCAAATTATAGCCAACAAACTTTACCTTTGTTGAATTTACTTAAGAAAGCTGTTAAATGGAATTGGTCGTCAGAGTGCGAAACGTGTTTTATAAAGTTAAAGGAAAATTTCGTGGACAACCTTAAGTTACATCATCCCGACTTTAATTTACCTTTTATAGTGCGAACAGATGCTTCACATCAGACTATTGCTGCTGAATTGGTTCAGATTAAAATGGGTCAGGAAATACCTATCTATTTTATATCAAGAACATTGAAACCATGTGAGATCAGGTATACGATTTCTGAAAAGGAGATGTTGGCAATTGTGTTTGCGTTAACCAAATTGAAATACTATTTGATTGGTAAAAGATTCACTTTAGAGACAGATCATAAGGCTCTTATTAACATCATGAGTACTAAACTTAATAATAACCGGATTTATAGATGGACTTTGCTTATACAAACATACGAGATTGATATTAAATATAGGCCAGGTAGGGAGATGATCACTGCGGATGTCTTAACAAGGAAGGATGGCGATGTTAAGAAACAGAACATTATGATTAATCTGGTAGAATTACAGAAACACGGTATTTTCTCTTTTACGCAAATTAGACAGGTACAATCTTCACAGGAATTTTTACAAATTAAAGAATTGTTAAAGGAAGTTGAAAATTACAAGGGGATGAAAATCAAAGACGGATTTTTACTTAGTTAATTGGAAAAAATGAAGTTTATGTTCTAAATGAGTATCATACAAAGATAATTGCTCATTATTTACACACTAGGTATTTACATATAGGAGCACGGAAATGTTGGCTTATTTTCCGTGAAGCTTTCTTCTGTATCAACGACGAGCGCATTATCAAGAGTGTAGTTAGAAATTGTCAAGTTTGCGAATTAGCGAAAGATAAGAATATTACTTTTAAAAATATTAGCCATAATATCGTTTCTTATGATAGACTTGACCTTGTTTCTATAGATTTCTTATCTAATCTAATTCCTAGCACAAAAGGATACAGGAATATTCTGGTAATCTGTGATATTTTCTCTAAATTTGTCAAGTTAATTCCAACGCAACGTTGTAATACCGAATCTGTGTTACAAGCCTTACAGGATTATTTCATGCAATATGGTATTCCAAGAGCTATACTATCAGACCATGCTACGTATTTTACTAATGATAGGTATCGAGATTTTCTACATAGTTATAATGTTAAGACATATTATACATCTATTAGGTATCCACAAGGAAATCCTACAGAGAGGTATATTCGTGAAACTCTCAAGTACTTAAGGATTTTATTAAACGATAAACATAATAGGTGGGCTAAACATTTAAGTCAAATTGAGTTCGTCATGAATAACACGCCGAGTACTGTTCATAATCATCCTCCAATAACAGTTTTTACCGGAGAACTACCAGGAAGACCTTGGGATAACAAGGAACTTTTAGATTTGTCAGAACGTTTACAGGATGTTAGAGGAAGACTTAGGAAAAGGAAAGACAAATGGGAACGCAATAGGATGCTAGTTCAACGTAAGTTTAAAACATATCAAATAGGTGACTATGTCATTGTCAAGAGATTGCGAGTAACAGATCGTAAGAATAAGATCATGGCGAAATTATTGAGACCTTATCAAGGACCTTATAAAATTAATCGTA
Organism: Melolontha melolontha; assembly: GCA_935421215.2. NCBI lineage: Eukaryota > Metazoa > Arthropoda > Insecta > Coleoptera > Scarabaeidae > Melolontha > Melolontha melolontha. The sequence goes on from OW285242.1 coordinate 56,897,852, forward strand.
TTTTTGGAAACAATACTTATGAACTTATCGAAGAGGATACTAATTTAATTAAGGGTAGATATCACATTTCAATGCTGCAGGACCACATAGCAAAGGAGAATTGAATTTTACATTTTTACAGTATATTTTGAGATTACAAGTCTAATTTATTATCTAATCTGTTACAAAATGCAAGCCAGCTGTTTTCATGTTAATTGAAGAATTTTTATGTTCAAACGGGTTAATAAGAATAGGGGTAAGTCTATTATCGGTCAAATTGGTATGTTACAGATCGAAAGGATATTTTTATATATCAGTCTTAGTTTAATATACTACTTTTAATATTGATTAATATTTGCATTTCGAAAAAACTTTCTAATACAATAATTATAATTTAATTTTTCAATTACTAATTTATATGATACATTTACCTATTTATATGTTTGACATGTTTTTTTTTTTCCCTTAAAGTTTCATTTATTCTTTAATGTCTATTACTTTTGTTTTATTTTCTAGAGATACTTTAATAGTGTTTATACTTGACTGGTTTTCTATATATATATAATCAATATAATGCAAGATACAATTTTTATATGCACTAACCTATATTACTTTTAATAATAACACTTATTTGCAGTTAAAATTCTTTTTCTTAGAATTTTTCCTGTTAACAATGGGGATTAATGTTGTAGTTCTTCTGATGCTCATAATTTCTTTCATTTAAATGATTTCTTGGACAGAAATGTTATATCTGAAATTTAATGTTTTTAAAAATATATAATTTAATAGCCAAATTTCTGTATAATTTATGTAAAATCATAATTAGATTTAGCAATATTGATATCGTATATAATTGTAATTTGCATTCTTTTTATTGTTGTTACTTGCTTTTAAATTAAATTTTTAGATTATATTTTATGTTTTCGTGATACTAAATCTGATTCTGATCATTTTTTTTTTTGTAATCGAACTGCTATAATCGTTACTGTATATTACGTGTCTAATTAACTTTTATTTCTAAATTTGTAATTGCAATTACGTGAGATATGCCCTTCTAAACCTTCTGAACAATCAGTCAGAGTTATTTTTATCTCTGGCTCATGTAAGATTTTCTTTAAAGAAACACTTTAAATTTTTCCTTACTAAATTTTCAAAATGACTTTTAATTTAACTTTTGAACTTACTGTATTTATTCCAAAGAAAATCTGATTCAAAAATGTAAATTTTCTAATGGGAGTCATGACAATAAAAAAAAAAGGGATAAATAAGATGTTTTTTTTTTTTGCACGGAATTGGTGAAGATTGTTATATTTAAAGTTATCTCTTCAAGTTTATTAATTTTAAAGTAAAAACCATAAGAATTCGATAAAAAGTAGTGTTTTATTAATAAAATATTGGGAAATACCTTGCTGTTAGAATTCTCTACGAGTGGATTATTCCCAGGAATCCTTATATACAGTTTTGAACGTTATATCCTCGTCACAGTTATTATTTGCATTTATGCAGAGTTTTTGATGGAGTTTCCAGTAATTACATTGGATTCTGAGGGATAAATTACACCTTTCCCTGTTTATTATATTAACACATAACCTTGCTGAAACCTACGTTCACCAGGATCATAAGCCGTTCTATATTAGGATCATTTCTACTAGACGTGACAAACCAGATTATCGTGATCTTCCACAACTGTAACTGACGATCTACATCGTGGTTTTTAATATCATCTAGAAGATACACGTACTTCAGGTTTATTGTTACTGTTTATACCAATAGTACAGGTATTTCATACTTTGTTGTCTGTAATTTTCCTCAAGATATAACATTTCCCACAAGTCTTAAACATTTAATTAATACTCACGTAATTCCAAAATAATAATCACTTTTCAATAATGTTTATATTTGCAATATAAAAATCTTTAATAATTGATGCACTAGGATAGATCTTGTTTTATGTTAATTTGGGGTAGGCTTCCCATTTTACAGTATAATATAGGGAGTAACATACTCACCTAACATATTCAATTTGTATCTTGTTTTATTTATTTAAGAAAATACAACAGTTTAATTCTTAAATATATTTATTACAAACATATACATATTCGTATTATTTTGTGTACTTAATTCCTGATATCCGAACATCCGGATCCCGCCTATAGACCCGAAGATTAAGCAGTCTCAGCTCCTATTTCATTTAATTTTCCTATTTATTTATTTTTCTATAATTAATATTCATTCTCATAATTATTATCCCGGGTCTTTTAATATTTATTACAATATATATATATATATATATATATATATATATATATATATATATATATATGTATGTATATGTATATAGTTTTTAGCAGCAATAATTTTTGAATGGAACTGTACTATTATTACTACAAATGTGATAATACATTTTGTCAAAAGGGTTACGTTTGAAATTTTATTGTCTCCAGATTAAGAAACATCTACTTTAGATAATATCCACGGACTCGAATACGAACCTCTAACATATTTATTGTAAAAGCTCCTATAAATCATAGCTATTACTGAACATGTTCCCTTTATTCCGACCTAGCACGTGAACGGTTATTTTTAAAATACAATAAAATCGTAGTTTTGAAATCCTCACGTATATGTCGACAATACAAAAGCTTTTACCACTCAGTTTGGTCGATGATTGGATTTCGTTTCACTTTTTTAATTTTTTTGTTTTATTTCTTCGAAACAACTTGCTAATATCGTTTTAATTGAAGCAATATTTATTGCGAATATTCGAACTATTATCTAATGTGCTATTTCGATGAGCAAATGCTGAGAATATTTTAGAAAAGTATACGATTTATTTTCACGAAATGAATTATAAATTTACTTTTAAACGTATGTTCACTACCACCCACAAGTTTTATCGTACTGGTTCAAATAAAATTAAAAAAATGTACAAATTTTGGTAAGTTTTATGCAGTAAAATTTATACAATAAATTTTCGTTTCCTTGCTTTATGGTTATTGATTGGTCCACAAATTTAAGGCACATTTCCGAATATTAAATGGCGGTTGAAACAAAACCCTTCAAAATCCGAATCATGTGCCTATTTATTTGTGGAAACCAACAGAGAGCTGAAGGTTGAATTTTGTGGTAGTCGGATCAACCACAATCCTCCACCCTAAATATCTGGGCGTAACGTTAATAATAATAATAATAATAATATATTTCGTTCCATCAGGCAAAAAGCAGAGAACATGTCAAATATAAAAAATATATCAAGTACAATAAACAAATATAAAATAGTATATGATAAATAAGTAAAAAACAAATACACGATTGGAAATAACAAACATTTGACTATATTATTATTTATTTATTATTAGAGAACGGACGCCATTTCCATAAAACGCAATCGGCAATTGGAATTGTATATAACGTCGCTCAGTACATCCCGGCGTAATTCAATGATGTATTTGTTTGACTTACTCGGACACCTGGTCTCGCCGCGATAACAATGGACAAGCCAGCTATTGTATTCGAAGAATATAGTGTTTTTTAAAGTGTTTTCATGAGCGTAGATAGAAGCGGGGTTTTTATAATATATTTTTTTTATTAGTTTATATTTCATAAGATAAATAAAGTGCTGTGAGTTAGTTTCTTGTTTTCGTAGTTCTAACTGTTATTTACATCGTAATTTTTGTGATAGATCCTGTTTAATATCGTTTGATTGAATCTACTTCTCCCATATTATTTCGACGTAAGTGTGCATTGAATTTCGTTCAGTTTCAATAACTTACGCACACATTTTTAGTTTTCATTTATTTAGATCTAGAGCATTGTTTAAGTTACTTTTTCGGACATGATATGGAAGAATGTCGAGAACGGCATTGTAAAACAATGGCGAGTTGGATTGACGGTCATACTGATTGTATGTCCATTGTCAGTGATTCCGAAATTTATTACAAAATCCGTAAAATATCGTCAAAAATTCGTCACTTAGGATCGCAAACACATCTGAACTCTGTAAAACTTTTATGGCGGCTAATATTCCATTAAATAAACTTAGCAATCCCACTTTAAAAATATTTCTTCAAAAATATACTGGTCGAAATGTTCCTGATGAATCAACTTTAAGCAAATATTATGTTTCCAGGTGCTATACGAGAACAGTAGAACGCATTAGAAGCCATCTTTTAAATCAATACATATGGATAAGCGCCGACGAAACGATGGATATGTTAGGACGCTGTGTGGTAAATGTTGTGGCTGGTGTACTACATCCAACTATTCCCTATAACTCATATGTAATAGCAACAAGTGTTATAAATAGAGTTGATGCGGAAACAGTTGCTGAAACCATTAAGGAGAATATGCAAAAAATGCTTCATTCGGACGCCACGTACAAAGAAAAAATACTTTTATTTGTCAGTGATAGTGCTGCGTATATGTTAAAAACAGGCAGACTATTGAAGAAAACATATCCTAATATGCTGCATATTACTTGTGTAGCACATGCTCTCCACAGAATCTGTGAATATATCAGAGACACTTTTCCGGAAGTTGATAGACTTGTATTAGCTTTTAAAAAAGTTTTCAGAAAAGCACCATTGAGAGTAGCTCTTTTCAGGGAAAAATTTCCATCTTTGTCACTGCCTCCCAATCCAGTAATAACTAGATGGGGAACATGGCTGGAAGCTACTAGTTATTATGCTGAGAATTTCGATAGTCTAAAACATTTCGTAACACTGCCAAAGGAGGATGCTAGAAGTATTGGTGAGTGCAAGGAGCTCACACAAATCCCAAATTTAAAAAATCAGTTGTACTTTCTTCACGAACACTTTGGAAAATTGCCAAAACTAATCACTTATTTTGAAAATCGAAATCTCAAATTAAATGACGGATTAACCACATTAGATGTGGCTGTTAATAATTTGAAAAGTATTCCAAGTGACTTCGGATGTGGCCTTCGGCAAAAGTTTGAAGCAATTCTTAATAGAAATCCAGATTTAATTACATTGCAGCAATTATGTATGGAGACAATTCCACAAAATCTAACGGCTAAATATGAAGAAATAAAAGAATATTTCCAGTATGCACCTATAACCAGTTGCGATGTAGAAAGGACGTTTTCTATTTATAAGGATGTACATACTTAATTCAAAGAGAACAAAATTGGCAGAAGAAAACCTTGAGAAACTATTGCTAGTCAATATTAATTCTCCTTTACTCAACTTGAACGACAAAATGAACAAATAAAAATGTTCCAATTATAGAAATAAAATTAAAAACTTAAAAAATACAAATTTTCAACAAATACATATGTATTTCGTAATTTTATAGATCACCACCCGTTCGTTTTCCAATTATATAAATAAAATTAAATATTTTAGAAATACAGCCTTTCGCCAGTACTGCACTGGGTGGTAAGCGTGTCCGTTCTCTATTTATTATATTCGATTATATCTTCCACGAAAGAAATCGTCCACTGAATACAGTGCTTTCTCGAGTAAGTGTGTCTTTAGTATCTGCTTAAATATTTTACTAGGTTTGTCTTTTATGTTGTTGGGAATGTGGTTATATATTTTTATGCACTGAGAAACTACACTTTCTTACACTTTCGTCTTTCGTCGTTTTGTTTGTGGCGGAATTAGATACATGCGCAAGTTACCTCTGGTATTATGACAGTGGTCAACTTCAAATTTCTGGAAAAATTCATTATAATTTCTTTTTATAAACAACGTGCACTCTAACACATAAAATCTTGGCAACGTGAGTATTTTCTTATCTATAAATATTGGTTTGCAAGAATCTCGTTGGTTTAATTTAAAAATAGTCATTATTGAAGATTGTAGAATAAAAATGCATTTTATATCCACCGCATTACCCCAGAAGATAACACCATATTGCAGTTGCGATTGCATATGGATAGTAAGCACTAATAGCACACGCAACACTTACGCTATTTGTTATTATTTTTAAGGCAGAACAAAATCTAGACAGTTTTGTAGCAAGTTCGTTAATGTGTAGACGCCACGACAGTCCACCATCCAGTTTCAACACTAAAAACATGATCTCGTCGACACCTGTAAGTGTTTCTTTCCCACGATGAAACTCTAGCCTCTCCTCTAAATTATTAAAATTTAACAAAGACGTTTTGTCTACATTCAGTTTTAGAGGGTACCGTGTAGACTGTTAGATCGGTAGACCGGTCTTTGACATTCAAGCAGCACCTCCATAAAACTAGTCAGTAGGTGAAGACCCGCAATAATATATTAATATATTACATAAACTTGCCAGCAATAATTCATAGGGAGCAAATGAGGAGACTGCGAACGGCAGCCATTACACTGGTTTACTGTCGTGCTGAATACTAACCTGCTGTTTCGTATCGAAGCTCTCACACCAAGCTAGTAGATGCAACCAGGATAGTCACCGGTAGTGTTAGATACACTTTTAGTATCTGGTTATCGATTCTTTCTAATATTGCCTCGCCAGATATCAGATGTCCCGCTGCAACAAAGAATGGGTCTATAATTTCCAACAACACTCCTCTTCCCATACACGATGATTTGAAGAGCATCCCTAGGACTCGACTGAAATATAGGAGACCGATTTGGCTGGATACGGAAGTTCAGCATTCCATGAATATGAATTATTGTTGGCGAATCCTCCTGGAACAGCACCTTGAATAGAGGAATAGAGATTTAATCTCTAATGCTTCAAAGCCTCGGCCGGGCGCTATTCTTCCACGTAGGCAATAGTCTCCATGAAATAGGTTCTACGCAAGCTACGGAAGGCTGCATAAATGGAAACTCGGAGATACTAGTTTGTGACTGCGGAATTGCGGAACAAACTATGGTCCACATAGTAAATTACTGCCCCAGAAGAAGTTCTCCTGCTGGCATAGAGGAGCTGAGCACGGTAACTCCTGCAGCTCTGGACTAGTTGAAAAATTTAGATATTAGTGTATAAATTAGTATTATGACTCTTTTTGTCATAATAGTTGGTGCGTGTGTGTGAAGGAGGACTTTTGTCCACGAATTGAGAAGATTCCGTCTGGTGCTTCATAAATAAATCCCTTAAGTTCTTCTAATGTGAATATTTTAGATTTATTGGGATTATAATTTTCTGATGATCTCATCAATTTTCTAATTCGCTTATGCCTATATTTTTATTTAAATTAAAAGACGCTTTCAACGTAGAATAATGCAACCATAATGTCGAGGTTTTCCAAGTTGAGGATTTTTATGAAAAATAAGCAATCAAAACATTTTTCGTGTAATTTTGATATTTTTCTTGTTACTCTAGTCCAAGAATTCCTTGTATGTGTGTGCATTGATATGTTTAGATTTCGCTGGTAACAAATTTGAGGTTACATTATGTGCCGCTTCGGCGACTTCTGGAGGCGTACATGCTAATTCTATGACTACTTAAAATGATTAAAGTAGCACTGATTTGAATATAAATTAAGTAGTTAATTCTAACTTACCTTGTATGTCTTGCCGATATAAATGCAAATTTGCTATGTAACTATGAAATGACAGGATATAATTACACAATGTGACATTTATTTATAATTTCGGTAGGTCTTGTTGGCGACGTTACTATTTTAATTTATAACAGAAATCGTTTGAAAATGAAGTCCCATTTGATTTACATTCATATTTTACGCACGATTTGGGATTATTTTTTAACGATTTCTATAATGTACAACTGTGAGCAATAAATTTTGGTCGTCAATGTCATTCTTTGACAAAATGTAAGTTGCAATGTAATGCCAATAACCTATAATTGAATCTGTCACATGTTAATAAAATTTATGGAACTTTTTGCAAGTCCAAGATGAGTCCAGTTTCTATTAAGGAAATTATTCTTACTTTTTTAAAATAGGATATTGAGACCATATTGAAAATAATTCAAAAAACAATACATTGACAAACTGAAAATTTGTATTATTTCATTGACAATGGATATAATTAATTCATCAGCGCAAAAATCTAGATTGTGAAACTTTCCTCAAATTTTAGAATGACATGGACGACCAGAATTTATTGATCGCAGATATACCTCTTCACACATATTCATCTATTTGTTAATGTATTCATTTTAATGAATGGGTAGATAAAAGTGAATTTACACACTAATATCTAAATTTCAAATAAAATTTGTCGAAGTAGTCATCTGTTATGACTAAAGACGGCAGACTATGTGCCCGAACAGTAGCGTGATGTGGAGGGATCGAGTAGAGGCGTACGACGATCAATTCAGTTGCCGTTGAGACGTTGTAAGCGATACATTGTTAACACAATCGTGTTGAAAATGTCGGGAGTGCGTAGCAACAATGCATCGACTCGGTTGCATGCTAACGTAGTAAAGAAATTTTTACATCGGTTTCCCGATTTAATATATGACAGTACCGTAGTGAAATGTTTAGTTTGTGAAACAACTTTATTAACGTGGAAAGCAAGTCAGTGCGAAAGTCATATAAATAGTGTCAAACATAAATCGAATAATAGTGGACGCAGATCATATAATAAATTTGTGTGTGATTTAACAGTGATGTTAATTGCGACCAATATACCAATGCAGAAAGTGGAACACCCAATGTTTCGTCAGTTTTGGAAGAAATACAATCCTACGTGGAAATTACCAGCAAGAAGTACGCTACGGAATTACGTACCGTCAGTGCGTGAGAGAATTGTAAATTGTATGAAAAATACGGTAAAAAAAAATTCCTGTGGTTAACAATAGACGAAACTACAGATATTAAAAAACAGTCCATCCTAGCCATTCTAGTACGGACGCTGACTCCGCAAGGACCTTCTCCTTCTTATTTACTAACCTATAAACAAATGCAAGGGTGTACTGCCAGAGCGATATATGATGTATTAATAGAAATACTACACAAATTTGAGATTTTACCGAAGCAAGTGTTAATGTTAGTTACCGATGCTGCCAAGGTTATGTGTTCCACGGCAAACTTACTCAAAACGATTCAACCAAACCTGCTGTATGTCACATGTTTGCTTCACGCTTTACACCTTGTAACAAACACTATACGTACAACTTATCCTGATGTGGATCAACTCATAAGACAAACGAAAGCGGTTTTTCGTAAATCTCCGAAACGGATTCGGCTATTTCATTCGCTGTGTCCTGATATACCCGAGCCGCCGCAACCAATTCTTATACGATGGGGTACTTGGTTAGAAGCAGCATTTTATTATTATAAACATTTTGAAAAAATTAAATCAGTGATTTTACAACTAGATTCCAAAGAAGCAGCTGCAATACGGCTCAGCCAGGTTCAATTTAACAATCCTCAAGTTGCAGCAAATTTAAAAATTATTTACGACAGTTACGTTCCAATACTGGACGCAATAAAAAATTTACAGAACACTGCGCTGTCCTTATCGGACTCATTAGCAATTATTGACCACGTAAAACTAGTGCTGCATATCCTTGAAGATGAAAAAAGTGATTGTGTCCGTGAAAAATTTAACAGTGTATTAGATAAAAATGTAGATTTTACAAAATTAGGGCAACTTTTTACCAATACTGAAGATCCGTTGCACAGATACAAAGAGCGCTTTAACTATGCAAATATAACATCTCTCAACGTCGAACAATCCTTCTCTGTATATAAACATATAATATACGTCGCTACGTACGAACCTTTCCGAGACTAATACAGAAACATATATTATGGTGCAGTTTTTTCATCGCGCACATCCGCATTTTTTTGCAACAATGTAAACATGTTGGGTAAGTTATTTATGTTTTTTCTTAACGTTTTGTATAGGGATTCGATATATTTATTTTTAAGTAAGCGCACTGTTATTCTGCTAAACTCTCCACGCAACGCCACTACTGGGGCACATAGTCTGCCGTCTTTAGTTATGACTTTATACATACTATATATAATTGAGTTGATTCGGTCTTTACTTGATGATATTTAATGTATATCTATAAGTAATAAACACGCAGATGTTAGAAATTTTCACAAATTTTTTAGATATTTGCATCTGAAGAAGCGACTGTGTGGCGAAGGAATGGTCATGCACAATGCAGTAATCAAAAGTAAAAAATTAGTGCAAATTTATAAACATTTATGTGTTTATTACTACCTGGATATACGAGTGATTTGGCAAGAGAGTGATATTTAAATGAAATACTTGTTTTAGAGCAAAAAATATATTTTATTTTTCAATATAATTCCCATCCAATTCAATACATTTATCCCAACGATGTTTTCTTTTTTTTAAAGCGTCTAAAAAGTAATTTTTCTGAAGCTTGTCAAAATAGGAAATCATTGCGGTTTTCCCTCCGGATTTATTCCGAATATCTTTCCAGCATGCCATTTCTTCTTATTTGCGAACAAAATAAATTCACTCCGAACTAGATCTGGTGAATATGATGGATAAGACAGGAATTTGTAACCTAATTCGAAAAATTTAATAGTTGTAAATCTATTTGTCCGAAAAAATGGTTTTTGCCTGCTTTGGAACACGTTCATCAGAAGAAATCTATTGTTTTGTCTGTATTATTGTCTCTGAATTATATTGATGTATTCCGATTTCATCAATTAGTAAAAAGTACGGATGTAAGAAATCTGCACAAATTTCCTTTGATTATAATTATTGAATGATGTATTACAATTACTTCGTCACAGTGGCTTCTTCAGATGTTTAAGGTAAATAACTAAAAAATAAAAAAAATAATGAGAAAACATCTGTGTGTTTATTATCAAAGGATACGAACATCAATTTTCATCAAGTAAACACCGAATATCAATTCAATATTATAGAGTATGTGAAAAGCGATAACAGATGACTACTTCGGCAAATTGGAAAAAATGCCTTAAATTTGTGGAGCAATCATTACTACAAAGCAAGGGAACGAAAATTTATACTACAGTGACATGGGGACGAAAAAAATCTTTCGAATTTCATTTGGAATTGTTACACGTGTTCGCATTCGTCCAACAGTAAACAAACGCAGCCTCCATCACACAGGTGTTTTGATATTTAAATGGTAATGCATAATATTTTATATCTGTTCGATTGAGATGTCTAGGGCATTGTCTATTTCACACATTTTTTTTTGCTAGTCGCTCTCTAAAATGGTATGGATTTTATAACAATTTCTGAAGAAGTTACTGTGAATGAAGACTTGGACACTCAGCATTATCTATGCATTTGTGTCGGATTGGACTAATATTTATCAGATTTGATGCTGAGTCAGAACGGGGTTGGAGGTGGCCGACGGAAAGAGAAGATAATAAAAAAATTAAAATGAAAGGTCAGAAGAAAGAAAGAAAAGTAATAAAATAAAGAAAACAAATAAGACGTCAAAAAAGGGGGAAAAGAAATTTAAATAAATAAATAAAAATAAAAACAAAGGGAAAAAAAATAAAAAAATGAAATAAAAAAAAAAGGAAAAAATAAAGAATTGCCCAGAAAGAGGGAGGCATTGGAACAAGAAGACAAATCTTGAAAAAAGCTTAACTAACAAGGTTTTAGATTCCCGATGTATATTCTTCTATAAATTAATTAAATCATGTCTTCGCGGTTGAACTACAAAAATTAAAGATAGGTGGCTGTAACTCTTGGATCCCACTTCTACGTCCTAGCAGATGCTATATATAAGGGAAACATGAAGTTGTCGGGTATGGTCTACAAAATGATAACAGTTAAATTATGAAAACAATATTAGACGGAATGGATGGAGATGCGGATCAAACTGCTGTCAGACGGGATAATGTGGAATATGATAATCCACATGTTAAGAAGAAATGTACGGAAGAAGAACAAATATAAGTGGGCCCAGAAGATCCAAAGAAAAAAGGCGGTTAGTATAGATAGGATTCGGGTGCAGTAGTAAGAGAAATTTCTTTAAACATGCTAGATCTAGTTTTGCCAGTATTGAGCAAATGTTTGGATGAGGAACGGTTTTGAGTATTTGGAAACAATAAAAAAAATAACATATTATTGATAGGCCCTGATTAACCCTAAAGATAGTCAATGTCAAAATAGTCAAAATTTCCAAATAAATTAAGAAAGCATATTGGTCTGTAAGACTTTGGTCTTACAGACCAGTATGCTTTCTTAATTTATTTGGAAATTTTCTTGAAAGATTCATGGTAGTAAGGCTGATGGATTACTGGAATGGATTTGGTGCGATTTCGGTAAATCAATTTAAATTTTGCGAGGGACGAGACACAGTTGATGCGGTTCACCTTCTGGTAGATCTCGAAAAGGACTATCAGGACAAGTACCTAGTGCAGGTTTTTATTGGCATCGCCGGGGCTTTTGATAACTTACGGTGGCTGTCCATTAAATTGCGATCATTAAATATATCGGGCGATTTATATCGACTGTTTACAAATTATTTTAATGACAGGGAAGTGATAGTGACATCTGGTTACGGCGATTGTTCGTGGAAGATTACCAAGAGCCGTTTCAGGATTCGGTGCCTGTATTGTGGAACTTGGTTCTTGATAAAATTGTGAGACTGTGAGGAAATGAGATCAATATTAGTACCGGGTATTAGTCTGACAGCTCAGCGGAGAAAGTGTGCATTGACATTGAGTCGTGTTGATGATTGGGTAAAACAAAACAAAATTATGTTTTCTAATTATAAAACAGTTGAAGTAGTGCTTAGGGGGAAACTGAATAGATATAGGACCAGCTAGAGTAAGGGTTTTGGGACGTACACTTAAATGGGATCATTACTGTCAAACTTACCTGCTTACTACATGCGAAATACGAGGGCGGAGAATGATCTGGCCTGACCCAGTTCGAGAAGGAAAATTTAAATGAAACAGGTATTACTTTTCTACATAATCACCCTTTATTGCAACACACTTATTACATCTATGAATCAACAGTTCAATACCTTTAAAAAAGTAATCTTTTCCTTTCTCTTCAAAATGACCTAACACAGCGGCTTGCAGCTCATTATCGGTTGAGAATTTTGTCCCACGATGATTTTTTGTTAGTTTCAGAAACAAATAATAGTCGCTTGGGGCCATGTTGGGACTATAAGGCGGATGTTCGAGCTCAGTGAATTCAAATTCAACAATAGAAGCCTTGGTAACACCTGTCGCGTGGACACAAGCATTGTCGTGCAATAACAAAACTCCTCGCTGTAATTTTCCTCGGCGTTTTTCTTTAATGTAGTCTCTCAATTCGTGCAGAAGTGATGCACAATAAGCCCAGTTTACAGTAGTGTTACGATCTTTAAAATCCACCAACAAGATTCCTTGTGGATCCCAGGAAATTGTGCACATGATCTTTCGGGTAGATTATTGCACTTTTGATTGCCTCCCACTTATCGACACTCCATTGATTCCCGTTTGCTCTCAGAATCATAATAGAACACCATGGTTTCATCCCCGGTTACTATACGACCAATAGTCTGTGTAGGATTGAACTGCCGACAAAAGTTTAGGCACCCACCTGGCACTCACTTTACTCAGATGAACTTGCAAAGCAACACTACTTTTTGAAAGCCCCAATCTTGCGGCAATTTTTCTCACTTTCAACCGACGGTCACTCCACACTTGCACCTCAATAAGAATAATTGTTTCCGCTGCGAGTGTGTCAATCGGTCGACTTTCATGTCGAACATCTTCTACGATTTCTCGTCCAAAATGAAACTCTTTCACCCAGTTCTTTACTGTGCTATAAGAAGGGGAAGCATCACCGTAGACGCCATCTAAACACCTTTTAATTTCTGATGGTGAATAACCTTCCTCGAACAGAAACGTTATCACACTTCTGTATTCCACTTTTGACATTGTTATAAAAGGTGTGACACGTCCTATTTAAGCAACTGTCATTCACACACTATAGGTTGCAGTTTTATGTAACTTGTTGGTGGGGTATACAAGGAGTGGGGCAGTAAGGTGATACGTGTCGTGTTGTCATACTTCTTGTCCGACCATGTCAGGCCAGATCATTATGGGACCACCCTTGTATGTTAGGGATAAGTTAAAGGCTTTGGCTGGTAAATTTAGGCGCGTGGTTGTGGAGCATGGGGTCTGAAAAGTAACATTGTGGTTAGTATTTACAAGGGTTTGAGTATTTCTGTACTTACTTATTGGACCGCTGCTTGGGACCAGAAATCCTCTAATCAGCAAATATCAGACACGTCTTTTATATTTTTAGTGCCTAAGATTTAGAAAGGAAAATAAAGTTAACTAGCTGGGTATGGGCTAACGCCTAAGAACTTTTGATGTATTATGTATATCAATTAAATTGGCTGTGCTCATATGACCACTTTTTATTATAAATGAAACAGACATGTATTACACATATCCGTATCTGTACACATAGACATACACCCCGTATTTTCCAACGTATACTTCAGCCAAAGACATGTGTTTCTGCTTCAATAGACTTCGTCAGTTTGGCTAATGAAGTAAAGTTTGATGCATCACCTTAAGATAAGTAACAATTTTTGTCCTATCAGGTGGAACCAGATAATCTTGTGACATTTGACGGATAAAAGAGGCTACGCCGTAAATAGCGATTTTGTCTCGTCTAACTATGCCGGTACAGAAGGGAAAAAATACGTATATAGGTGTAAGTCCATTAGCACGATGCCAGATGGCAGCAAATATATGATGAGGCCATCCATCAAACTTTACATCATTAGCCAAACTGACGAAGCCTATTGAGACAGAAACACGTATCTTTGACTCAAGTAAACGTTGGAAAATACGGGGTGTATGTCCATGTGTATAGATACAGATGTGTGCAATGCATGACTGTTTGATTTCTAACAAATGCGTACTACGTGCTTAATGTATTGATGTACTCAAATTTCGTTGGTATAATATTTATGTAATTTTCGTTAGTTTATTTATGTTTAAAACATGAAGTTGTTTTCTCTCCATGTTAACACAAAGCAACAAATAGTTTATTTTAAACGATCTTAAAACTTATCTATCTAAGAGATTTGGGTGAAATTTTCACTGTAAGCTTCTGAAACATGACTAAAATCAGTAATGCACTCATTATGGCGAAAGTGTTGCCAACTTTTTAAAATTCACTGTCGCGTCAAATTACCCTTGTAGATATACCGATGTTTAAAGAAGCACACCAAACTTACACAATAGACTTACTTAAAACTTTACTAATTTCGAAATGCATAATGTTCGTGTTTCTCATGAAATTCCAACCTTAGAAATCCTGTTATAATCGCCCTTTAAACCGCAATTGTCTTTATAAGTCTTTAGTAATAATATAGCGCATAGAAATTAGTAAATTTTGTGTAAATTCTAGGTAAGTTACGTAATATTATTGTTGTTTTATTCAACTAATTTTACTATGTTGTTTTAGGTTGATAAAAGTCGCGAAAAGACGCCTTAATATTGTATTTATATTTTCACTCGTCGTCACATTTGCTTTCCGGATTGCCTTTTTCACTTTCTCATTATTTTTCTAATTATGTTTCGTTCCTATTTTCTTTTTCTTCCGACGAGTTAATCTATGTGTATGCTCCAAATTTGTTCCTCATTTTTTCGTTACTTAGTTTGTTCGCCAAAAACTTGTTTTTAAAAGATTCGGCGTTACTAACAGCATGGAATCAGTTTTTTTTCTGCTGCCGTTAATTTTCGGCACATGAATAGTCCATTTAATTTTTTTTTAGGGTAATTTTTGACGGTGGTATATGTCTTATTTCATACGGAATTATATCTTCTTTTATCAAGAATTATATTACTGTGCAACATTGATTTCGAAATATTAAACATATGATGACAAACTTAATCATTAACGCGCTTAATACTTTTTAATCTCCATCAATAAAATTTCTACTGCTTAACTTTAAGGTTCAAGTATTGAGATCAGACAAATACCACACGTTTAGCATATGCACAAATGGATTATAATGCCAATATATGGAATTTACTATATACAAGATCCTACTCAGAAATTCACGGAATTTGAATGTGGCGCGCGAAGGGATGGTAGTAGAGCTATATAGCGCTAGATGATGTGAGCTACGTCTATGCTAACTCAGTCTGTTAAACGGTACTTTGCTAGGTGGTGACAAACAGTTTTTGGTGTTTATATTTGTTGAGTTGTGTTTGAGTTTTTCTACGATCCTATAATGTCTGATGTCAAAAAGCTTACCGAGCAGACCGTGCATTAAATTCTGCTTTAAACTTGATAAAATGTTAGCGGAATCTCTGAAAATGCTTAAACGAGCGTTTGGCGAGAATGCTTTAGGCTAGACTTATGAGTGGCACGACCATTTTAAAAATGGACGTGTGTCGGTTGATGATTATGAGCATTCCTGTCATCGACGGAAAACTTGTCACAAAATTAATGACATTTGTAGCATTGTCTTCCTAATAGAATACGCTAACGAATGCCGTCGTCGTTCGTCATAGTTTTTCGGCGACTAAAGAAAAATATTTTATGCAAGTTGCGTGACACGTAGCACAACAGTTCGTGGATCCTACACCACGACAATGCACACGTGTTAGTTTCTAGGACAAAGGCGACAGTACTACCCTACCCTCCTCCCTACTCCAGATCTTGCCTCTTGTAACTTTCCTGTTTCAATAGTTGAAACTGAAGCTTTCCATGGGCGCCGTTTTGAGACGATTGAGGAAATTTAGATCGAATCGCAGGTAGTGTTGAAAACGTTAGTACACGAAAACTTCCTTCAATGCTTCCAGTCAAGGACAAGTCACTGGAATCGGTGTATTTATGTGGATGGAGAGTACTTTGAATGCCAGTGAATAAGTTGTAGGAACAATTTATTACGTTTTTTTTTCACATTCCGGGAATTTCTGGATAGCACCTCGTGTGTGCCGACTTTAGGGTTGCCTGCAGGGTGGCACAGGGAAACGGAAAATTTTAAAGTAACTCTCATAGTTACAATATGAAACAGACATGTAAATAATTTAGATATCTGTAACTGTACATATGGACAGTACACCTCGTATTCTCAGCATTTACTTCTGCTTAAGACATATGTTTCTGCCATCTAGGCGTCTTCAGTCAAGCTAGTGAAGCAGTGTATACACATTGATACAAATTTCTTAAACAATAGATCTGTATCTGTATCTACATTACGCTAAAATCGTCTCCAAGCTATAGCAAGTTACCTCCTATCAGATGGCACTAATTTAATAAGTGACATCTGACGGACGAAAGTGACTATTCCAGAAAAGGCGATCTTCCGCTCGAATAGCTAGGCTATTTCAAAAACGGAAAAATACGTATATTGGTGCAGTCCATTAACACGCACCAGATGGCGGTAAATATACAAAAAAGTTGTGTTTATGTATAACAATACGTTATGCACGTATAAAGCATTTGTTACAATATGAAACAGACATGTAAATAGTTTACATATCTGTAACTGTACACATGGACAATACACCTCGTATTTTCAGCATTTACTTCTGCTTAAGACATATGTTTCTGCCATTTAGGCGTCTTCAGTCAAGCTAGTGAAGCAATGTATACACATTGATACAAATCTCTTAAATAATAGATCTGTATCTGTATCTACATTACGCTAAAATTGTCTCCAAGCCATGGCAAGTTACCTCCTATCAGATGGCACTAATTTAATAAGTGACATCTGACGGACGAAAGAGACTATGCCAGAAAAGGCCGCTCGAATAGCTAGGCTATTTAGGTTACAGATATGTAAATTATTTACATGTCTGTTTCATATTGTAACAAATGCTTTATACGTGCATAACGTATTGTTATACATAAACACAACTTTTTGTATATTTACCGCCATCTGGCGCGTGTTAATGGACTGCACCAATGTACGTATTTTTCCGTTTTTGAAATAGCCTAGCTATTCGAGCGGAAGATCGCCTTTTCTGGGATAGTCTCTTTCGTCCATCAGATGTCACTTATTAAATTAGTGCCATCTGATAGGAGGTAACTTGCTATGGCTTGGAGACGATTTTAGCGTAATGTAGATACTGATACAGATCTATTGTTTAAGAGATTTGTATCAATGTGTATACATTGCTTCACTAGCTTGACTGGAGACGCCTAGATGGCAGAAACATATGTCTTAAGCAGAAGTAAATGCTGAAAATACGAGGTGTATTGTCCATGTGTACAGTTACAGATATGTAAATTATTTACATGTCTGTTTCATATTGTAACAATTGCTTTATACGTGCATAACGTATTGTTATACATAAAACACAACCTTTTCGTATAACTCTCATAGAATAAAAAAAAAAGAATTCGCAAGTTTTATTGTCAAAGAAGTTAAATTACATGCCATTAAGTGTCCCATCGAAAAAATTCAAATTCAAAAACAAAACACATAAGATAGTGACCATTCGAACATATGCATTCCTGAAAGTAAATGCTGATATTATGCATAGCACTTTGAAGCACTGCCATGGAAATTGCAGTATTTCATCTCGAATCCTAGTTTTCAGCTTAGTTATTGTCGTTAGGCGAGTGGTATACACCCTGCTTTTCAAATAGCCTGGTGATCTTGGGAGTCGATCAATGTCGCCAAACTGTGAAATTACTTGGTTATCAAAAAATTGTCGGACGGGTACCATTAACGCCCGGCCAATTGGCCGCGACTCCATCTTGCTGAAACCAAGGATTATGAAGATTGATAAAGTGAAGTTTGAAGATATTCAATTATAAAAGTTTCGAGCATATCAACATGTCATTAGGACGTTATTGTCGTTGCATTTTCTCTGTCTTCTTCAAAGAAGTAAGATCCAATCACACTTCGCGTTTATATGACAACCTCTATCCCTTTGGCTGTGAAATGGTCATTCGTGCAATTGACAATAGTCATCTGCCTAATACTTGCAATTACTGCTTGTATACATGCCCGTTGATATGGAAATGAGCCTCATCCGACATGATAAGGTTGGCAATAAAATTAAAATTTTCAATAATTTGCCATCATTTTCAACAATTTTCGATAATTTTCAATCACTTTCTCTCAGATTTGTCAGTCCACATAGTCTAGTGGTTCCAGTTCTTCTGCAACTTGAGTTTCGTAAGGGTGAAACATCAAATCTTTGGGGAGTATTCGGCAGATGGTTGTGGGATTTAGATCCAATGCTGCAGCGTGTTCCTTTACCGATCGTCGAGGGATCTAGCACAAATTTCACAGCAATATGCAGCATATTACAAATGTCATGGTTTGTTCTGTTCGGTCTTCGCGGTATAGCATCATGTACTTTGTGACGTGTTTTCCGTCGATGGACGGCTGGAATGATCATCATTACCAATCGACAAACAGTATACTACCTAAGTTAAAACGGTTGTACCACTCATAAGTTTGCGTTTGGTCTAAAGCATTCTCACAATGCTTGTTCAGCATTTTCAAAATTTCCGTTGCCATTTTACCAAATTTGAAGGAAAATATGATGCACTTTCTTTGCTTTTTCACATCAGACATTGTAATGTCGCAGAATAGTTCAAACACAACAACAAATATAAACAATAAATCTGTTTGTCACCACTTTACAAAGTACACTTTGACAGACCGTCTTAGTTTCCCAGCTCCAGTATTCTAGCTCAGCGATTCTCAGTCTTCTTAGCTCCGCGACCGCCCAAATTATAAATTTAATTTTGACTAATTATACGAGGTGCATTCAAGTTCTAAGGCCTCCGATTTTTTTTCTAACTAACTACTAACCCGAAAACTATGAAACTGGTGTTACCTCTCGACGTAATCTCCCTGCAGACGTACACATTTTTCACAACGTCGACGCCATGATTCCATGGCCGCGGCGAAGGCTTCTTTAGGAGTCTGTTTCGACCACTGGAAAATCGCTGAAGCAATAGCAGCACGGCTGGTGAATGTGCGGCCACGGACAGTGTCTTTCATTGTTGGAAACAGCCAAAAGTCACTAGAAGCCAGGTCAGGTGAGTAGGGAGCATGAGAAATCACTTCAAAGTTGTTTTCACGAAGAAACTGTTGCGTAACGTTAGCCCGATGTGCGGGTGCGTTGTCTTGGTGAAACAGCACACGCGCAGCCTTTCCCGGACGTTTTTGTTGCAGTGCAGGAAGGAACTTGTTCTTCAAAACATTTTCGTAAGATGCACCTGTCACCGTAGTGCCCTTTGGAACACAATGCGTAAGGATTACGCCCTCACTGTCCCAGAACATGGACACCACCATTTTTTCAGCACTGGCGGTTAACCGAAATTTTTTTGGTGGCGGTGAATCTGTGTGCTTCCATTGAGCTGACTGGCGCTTTGTTTCTGGATTGAAAAATGGCATCCACGTCTCATCCATTGTTACAATCGACGAAAAGAAAGTCCCATTCATGCCTTGGTTGCGCGTCAACATTGCTTGGCAACATGCCACACGAATAGCCTTGTGGTCGTCCGTCAGCATTCGTACCCACCTGGAGGACACTTTTCGCATTTTCAGGTAGTCATGCGGGATTGTGTGCACAGAACCCACGGAAATGCTAACACTGGAGGCGATTTGTTCAACTATCATTCGGCGATCCCCCAAAACAAGTCTCTCCACTTTCTCGATCATGTCGTCAGACCGGCTTGTGCGAGCTCGAACTCCATCACCACATGTCTCCTTCAACTGTCGATGAATTTCAATTGGTGTCACACCACGCAAATTCAGAAAACGAATGATTGCACGCTGTTCAAGTAAGGAAAACGTAGCCATTTTAAGTATCTAAAACAGTTCCCATTCTCGACGCTGCCGCTACAATTCCATCGGCCGTACAGTGCTGCCATCTCTGTGACGTATTGACAACGAACGCACGCTCATTTTAAAACAATGCACATGCTTCTATCTCTTTCCAGTCTGGAGAAAAAAAATCGGAGGCCTTAGAACTTGAATTCACCTCGTAAATGTAAAAAAATTATTTAATATTTTATAATCACATTACACTAACTTTATACATTAAGAAAATACCGACGGTATGAAAAATGTAACAGGACAATTCCTATTATTTTATGTCGCTGCGTCTATAGCGATGGGTATGAATATGCGTGTATGACGTGCACATACATGATGAGCAATTTACAAGTTCAAACTTGATGCGTACGTGCTCTATGTAATTTGGTCTCCTTCTATAATACCCGCTGTGAGAGCATGTTTGAAGATGCATATGGGTGCGTTGGAACAAGTCGTGCTGTCACCAGTATAAAAGAGGCGCTTGTGGTTGTACAACTTCAGTTAAGTATTGAATGCAAAGCGGGCGTCTGTTGCTTTTATTTTAATGTGCGGTCAACCGTGAAACTGAATTGTTTTTTTTAAATTTCTTATCCGTAATGAATAAATTTGTGAAAAAACGAAGTAAGCCATCTACATCCAGTGAATCGGTTGGTAAAAAGACAAGGTTGTACAATGACAGTTATTTAAATTATGCTTTTACCTACTTGGATGGAAAGCCACAGTGCGTTGTTCCTTTCAAGTTTTCTCCAATGAAAGCATGAAGCCATCAAAATTAGTTCGATACTTGGACACTAAACATCCGGCTCATAAAAACAAACCATTGGAATTTTTCAAAAGAAAATTTCATACCTTGAGAAATCAACAAATTTCTATTTGTAAGCCAAGCCAAACCGTGTACTTAAGTGTGTACTTAAAGCATCCTATCTCATAGCATTAAGAGTAGCTAAGATGTCCAAATCCAATACAATCGCCGAAAACCTACTATTGCCTACTGCAATTGATATGGTCAGTGTTTTAATAGGCCTGGAAGAAATTTTTTAGTATTCAATTTGATGAATCAACAGATGTAGCAAACATGGCTTAGTTCCTATATTTAGTGATGTATGAATGTGATAGGAACACGTCAATCAAAAAAATATGTTGTTTTGCAAAACAGTACCGTGTTATACAACAGAACAATGTCTTTTTTATTTTTATTTTTTTGAAGTTACTGTACTAACATAGATTAGACAAAATGTATTGCAGTATATAGTGATGATGTAAAGGCGATAATTGGAAAGAACAGTGGTTTAATGAAAATATTAAAAAAGCCTTCACAGACATGCTCTTCAAATCAAATTTTTGTGAAGCTATAAAAATGGTTAATTATATTGAAAGTCGACCGTTACAGAACAGGCTGTTTGCTAAACTATGCGATGAAATGGAATGGACGAAAATAAAAAATCTTTTCTTTTCCATACAGAAATTTGATGGTTATCGTGAGGGAAAGTGTTAACCCGAGTATTGGAATTGTGGAATGAATTAATTATATTTTTTCCAGGATAAACAAACGCCATTCTCAATGTTTTTACAGAATAATGAGTGTGTGTTGTTGTTGGCTTACTTAGCTGATGTATTTTTGTATTTAAACGACTCGAGTGTGAATTTACAAGGACGTGATCAAAATATTTTACTAATGACAGAGAAAGTTTAATCTTTCCTTAAGAACCTTGATATCTAAATTATTTGCCTTTAAAGCAAAAATTTGGATATGTTCCCACTCACTTTGGATTATATTGAGAAACATTCAAATGAAATATTCACTATTATTCATCATAGTTCGGATTGCATGAAGGTGCATTTGCGTGAGCTAAAAACTCAGATAACGGAATATTTATTAAGATAAAAAATATTTCTCGAAAAAATTGGTACTGATTCCGTTTAGTGAAAACGTTGTTGCCGCTGCTAAGTTACCATTTGAGATTCACGACCAGTTCACGAAATGTCTGCCGACAAAACGCTACAACTGCAATTTACATCTGAAGATTTTATGATACGTTTGGCTTGCTCATCGAAATGAATATGGAAATTTAGTCACAGAAGCATTGAAAATATTAATCCTTTTCGTTACGGCTTATCTCTGTGAAAAGGATTTTTCGTCTATGGTTGCGTTAAAAACTTAATACAGGAATCGTCTCTTATCACTCGAAGACAATTTGCTTTGTGCGTTTTTAACGTAGATGCACGTATGGAAAAATTTTTAAATGAAAAACAAATGCTATTATTACATTAATTTATTTTCTTTACACGTGTACTTATTGTAAGTAAAATGTTTATAATAAATGATTTTTTTCTCATAAAATAATTTTTCATTCTTGTTTAGGCTATTTCGCAATCCCCCTTTAATATCACTGCGACCACAAAGTTGAGAAACGGTTCTATAGACATAGTTCACACCATCTAGCGCTATAGAGTTGTACTGACATCACTTTGTAAATTCCGGGAATTTTTGGTAGCATCTCGTACATATTCCATTCACTTGCCTTGTGAACTTAGTATCATAATTTAATTGTTGGACTGTATACATGATGTTTGTTTATTCGTTGATATAATATAAACAGTATGTATATGTACGTCAATTATTTTAATTGTGTTGATTTTTAAGAAAATGTCAACGTTTTTATGTTAGATAGTAATTATGTTTTCGAATAACAAACTTGTGTTTAAAAAACTATTTATTTACACTTTTAACATTAATATTTAAATTTAACATAAAATATATAATATTATGTGAGTTTGACTACAATAGCACTCTGACAGTGATTCGGTAACAACTGATCTTCTTCTTAATCTTACAAAGTAGATATGTTTTAAAAATGTTTATAATAAGTATCTGCACTCGTAGGCGGGCCTTTAGGGTAGACGTCGATGTTTGTAATACGATATGGAATTTTACCCTCTTGACCGGGAACGTAGATATTACACAGATACGAGACTAAACATATGCGTCTATGTATAATGTCATAATGGTTATTATAACTTAGTACACATTGCGTTGAGGTTGGTAAGTAATAAATTACAAGAATTTGCTGTTTAGTTAGTTCAAACACACAGTGCAGTGACCTGTACAAAAAAGAAAACGTAGTACATAAATATGCTTTTGTTTGCTTTTTATTATTAGACTGGTCATTCATAAAATTGTTTCTATTACAACGCTAACAGATGTGCAATAACGAAGATTTGCTTTAAAGGTCGATGCATGTTCGCTTTATGTAAACACATTCATTAATGATAAATAAAATACCTACTCACCTACTTCTTCAGATATCCGATTACAAAATATTAAATTAAATAGTCCTTCTTCGTCTATTATCTCTTAATTCCATTTCAGTGGCCGATACAAATACGAGCATTAAATTTCCGGCGGTAAATGTCTTAATATGATACTGTAAGCAAAATAGCCCCGTATGTTCGAGAAGTGGGTCTATTGTTTACAGGTCAGCATCTTTCCTTTAACCCTTTGTGTCCTGTTGGGACTTGTGAGTCCCGTATTTTTAAAATTGTATAATATTTACATAAATCCATAAAAAAACACTTTTGCATTGACGGGTTATCACAGTCCACTGTAATGAACAAATTTAAAGTCTTACTGTGGCAACAGGTGTCGCTAGTTGTCAGTAAATTTCAATTTTACCGTTAGTACATAACCAGCTGGTGCGCAGATACGGCTCTAATTTTGTCGGGGTAGTAAAATTAAGTTTGTTTAGTGCCTTTTGTTAAGTAATTAACTGAAGTGGTGGAACATAGTTTAAAATTTGTTATTACATTCAGTTAGTGTTGTGATAATAAACAATTTCGTTATTATCGAGCAGTTTCTGTGCTGGACTCAAAAGTCCCGTCGTGAACAAGAGCTTATAAAACTCAATATCTGGTAAGTATTGCACGAAATCCATGCTTTATGTTATTTTTTGAAATAATAGTAACTTTTCAGAGAAAAGTATTTAAATTTTGTTGTTTCAGACAATTATATATGATGAGTGGGTGGAGAAGGAATTTTTTTGTAAATGATGAAGAGTTTCTGGAAGCCGCAAATGCAGCGGCCATGGAGTTGGAAGAACTGCCAATGGATAATAATATCCTCACAGATGAGGAAAATAGTGAAGACGATGAAGAGATAACTGCTACGGAATTGGAAAAAAATTTACCATCTCTGTCTGAAGAAAATAATGAAAGAACTACTACTGACTCGATTGGTTCCTGAAATAGATGAAGATTTACCATGTACGTCAAATAGTGTTACTAAAAAATTACCAAAGAAAAAAGCCGAAAAAATTAATAGAAAATGGAAAAAAGAACAAACGTTATTGACATTCCTACCTATCAACTCGATGAAGGCCTATCGAGGAACATTTTGTTACGTGTAAAAATTATACAGATTATTTTTTAACTGTATTAGGATCTTCAATGATAGATGATATTGTTTATCAAAGTAATTTGTACGCCGTACAAAGAAACAAGGTTTTGAACGTCAAGTCAAATGAAATACTAGGTTTCATAGGTATAAATTACGTTATGGGTTATCACAAATTGCCTAGTTATAAACAATTCTGGTCATCTGCGGAAGATCTGGGGATTCCTTTAGTGCAGAGAACGATGACTAAAAATAGATTTGAACAGATATTATCTATGCTACATATTAATGACAATGCACAAATACCTCATGAAAACAAAGACAAGCTGTATAAATTAAGACCACTCATTGACATTCTAAATATTCAGTTTGATACACTGTATAATGGCACCAGGGAGCTGTCTGTAGACGAAAGTATGATTTTGTTTAAAGGGCGTTCTACACTTAAACAGTATAACCCAATGAAGCCGATAAAACGTGGATATAAGTTATGGTGTATAGCCGATCAAAAGGGATACATCAAGAAATTTGAAATTTATCAAGGAAAGAATGAAGTGACTCAAGAAAAATTTGCTCTATTTGGACTAGGAGAAAGAGTCGTTCTTTCTCTATCAGAGAGTTATTGGGGAAAACACAGAATAGTGTATTTTGATAATTATTTTACCTCGGTAAAGTTATTAGAAAAATTAAAATCTGAAAATACGCTGGCTTGTGGAACAGTGAGACAGACAAGAGACGGTCTACCAAAAGATCTCCAAACAGATAAAAGCATGAAAAGAGGAGATTGCGATTACAGAGTTTCTAGTATGGACATAACATACTTTAAGTGGTATGATAACAGAGTCGTTCATATGCTGTCAAATTTCCATAGCACAGAATTTACCACAGTTCGGCGATTACAAAAAGATGGGACGCAACAAAATGTAAATTGCCCAAAAATTATTGTGGATTATAATCAATACATGGGGGGTGTTGATCATGCTGATCGTTTACGACAAGCTTATGCTGTTAACAGTCGTTCAAAGAAATGGTGGCACCGGCTTTTTTTGGTTTACTAGATTTAGTATTTGTCAACAGTTACATCATTTACAAAACAATGCATCCAGAAGAGAAAGTGTCTCTCTTAGAATTTAGACGTGAAGTAAGTCTAGGACTTATGACTAGTTCTCTCAATTCAAATACTTGCCAAAAACGTTTGATTCGCGGTGAAAGTAGTAACCCAAGATCGAGTCCACGTTCTGGTAGTCCAAACTGTAGTCGCCTTAGTCCTGCACCAACAAAACGAAGAAAATACAACTATAGTATAAGCAACGATGTTCGACTAAGTAATCGAGGAAGTCACAGGCCAATTTTTACCAAAATACGAAGGTGTGAACAATGCTCATCATTGGCAATAGAGTCGCGTCCTCACTCCAAGTGCTTAACTTGTGGAGTATATTTATGTTGCAACGAGAGAAAATATTGTTTTTTGGATTATCACTGCATGTCCGAAAATTAATGTATTGTTACTACACATTTATTAATAATTTTTTATAACATTGCTCTAACAGATGTATCACATAAAATAATATTTTAAACAAAATATTTTTTTGTAAATCAACCAAATTTTATTATCTTTAGCTTTGACGGGACTTCAAAGTCCCGATACCCCCCATCCAAGTATTTTAAGAAAAAAAATTCTAAAAAAATTCAGGGACTTGTTTTACATCATAAGCAAACATATCATACTTAACATTTCTGGTAAATCTAAAAATTTAATATGCCAGGACACAAAGGGTTAAATAACAGTTGATACCATAAAACTTACGTAGAAGGCACACATACACTTATACTATGCATGCAGACCGTCTTAAAAACATTTTCCAATATTTTCATCTTTTTTTTCCGCGCTTATTTGAAAACTTTTTCTACGCGATTTTTTGGTAATACATTATACAATTTGGGAACTGTATACCCTCCAAATTATGCATACGAGTAATCAAACACCCTGTATGTCATCTATTTCAAACACACTTTTAATTGTATTTTTATAGGTACTAAAATATGTATGTTTATTTACAAATTTCATTTAATGGATAGTGCGATTGTGTAACTGTGTGATAATGACATCTAATATATTTCACTTTCCATCTATACAAATCAAAATTATGATGTACAATAACAAAAAATGTACTCTTAGATAAGCATAATCATTTTAAAGTAGACAATCTTTATAGGAAGTACTAAAACCGACAATGAATTCATTGAAAATTTTAGGCTGGCTTAAAGGCATACGTATTGATATGGATAAAGGAAATTTATACTGCACACAACAAATGACACGAAATACAAAAGCTATATACTTCCGATTCCATCAAGATGAAATGTCTCAAGTAGCAACTTATAACGTACATATGTCAATTTTCCGTGTAGATTTTCCTTTCGTGTACTTATTGCCATCCGATGTGATCGCTTTTGTGTGAAAAATAAGAAAGATAAGCTCGGAAAATGTGTTCTTCGGCAACGACACCCCACACTAATCCATTCAACAGGTTCCGGACGTGAGATGAAATTGTTTTTAGACATGGGTGTCGATATTTGATAAAAGAATGTCTTAACATCGTCGGTTTTGCGATATTTCATTAGAATTTTATTTTTTGCTATTGCTACTTCGCCCAAAAAGGTTATGTTTGTTTTATTTTCGTAATATTTTTTATATTATTGTATAGAAAATAATAACTTTAAGATATCGATATTTTTTGCGTAACGTTTTTAAAGGAAGTATAAAAAGGACAAAATACATAAAGCAATCAATGGGCTTCAGTTAAAATTTCTTAACTGGTACATATAGGGGAAGGTTATCTAAGAGTACACGCTTAACTTTATATATATAGAGGCTCATTCGAGTAACATCGCACCGGCGACTCGTCCTCGCGTGTATATTTATTTTTCTACGATCGCTAGTGTAAATAGCGATAATCGCATCAACAACCCCTCTATACTACGTTCACCGAACAGATAAAGTGATCACGACCGAACACGTGTTAAACCGGATTTAAACCGGCGAACGAGAATATTCGTTGATTTCGTAGGCGATAGTCGCTTGTTTTTTGTTCATCTAGCTGCTGTAATTTGCGTACTTTGTATATATTTAATACGGATTGTTTTTCATTTGCAGAAATTTACGGTTTTTCGGTGGTGATTCTGCAATTTCTAATTAAATTAATTTAATCTAAACTAAGCAAACTAAAAGATGATCGATGGCACGCTATGTATTATCTACAGTAAGACTAGTTTTACAATAAAAAATAAAATGTAAATAGTTTCAAAATCACGGCAAAATTCTAACTAAACAACGTAGCTGACAGCTGACAAAGTAAGGTTATGTCGCTAAATCGCTTGAAATTACAAACGTTTGTAACTGACTTTTCTTTAGTTTTAGTCAGTTTAGTCATTTGCGATCATGAGCTGATCATGCATTTTTTGCACTTTTTCTGTTGGGCGGATAGAGTATAGTAAATGCTTCATTACTTCATTACGCGCGTTTGCTATAAATTAACTCCGCCTACAAACACATTTCACTGTCAATTGTTAATAAAAAAAAAAATCATAAAAGTAGTGAAACAGCCTTCTTTTCGTGTAGTTAACGCTCAATCATGAAATTTAAATGCAATTTAAATTTGTAATATTTTCAACTGATTTTTTTTTGTTCTGTGAAGCCTTGTTGTTAAATTTTTTCGTTTTTAAAGATCTTATGTTGGTGACACTGTTTTTAAATATTTGATATTTGACATTTGAAATTTGTATCTTCACAACCTTGTCTTCAACAAAAGGTTTAATGTTACTTCATTTTGCTAATTTGTATTAATTCTAGTTACAAAATGTCAAGCGACAGTGAGATTTATTGTACCCCAACTCGAAATTACAGCTAAGCTAAATCCGCTTCACCTGCAAAATCTCGTGAGAGATATGAAGCAATTTATACAAAATTTATGGACCGGCGTTTTAAAAACAAAGTACAGTCATTTTCTGAAAATATATTAATAGCCTATTTTGACAAACTGTCTAATGAAATGAAGCCATCGTCTCTCTGGGCGATTTAATCCATGTTACAGCACCATTACAATATTAATATCGCAAATTACTCTAAACTGAAAGCCTTTCTGAAATGAAAGTTAGAGGTTTCCGGAGCAAAAAATCTAAAATATTAAGTGCAAATGAGATAAAAAAACTGAAACTTTAAAAAAAAGGCGGAGTTTTGAAAAAAATTACTAGATTTTGCTCAAAAATCTAATGTTCCGTATGCCAAAATTACCATTTCTATGCAATCAATAAACTAGAGGTTCCCTGTATAGAGAAACAAGTACAGTGCGATCATAAATGATTGAGAAAAGTTTGAATTCGCCGCCATAAAAAAAAATTTCCTAAAGATGGTTGTACTATTATGATATTTCTCCAGTGGCGTTTCAAATGAGACTGTTAACGGTACTATTAATTGTTAAATAAAAATTGTACTTTGGAGTGTATCGAATTAACTTACGCCAACAATAAACTTAAAAGAACACAAAATCTTAGTTTATTTGATTGAAACACTTAGCAACTATACAGTGCTTCTCAAAAGTCCCCTCCCCCCCTCTTATCTTTGGAACGATTATACATACACATGTGAAATTTGGAAACTGAATATTATAGGTTATAAACTTCCCTACTAGTGATGACAGATGACGAAATCGTCATAGATGACGTCACAAGGCCATTGTGACCAATAATTTTAAAGGGAATGCTACGGCAAGCGACACCTCTTTTAAAAGGTATCGAAAAAACCTATTCAATGATACTAATTTTGTTTGTGTTTGAGGCAGTTTTAATGGCTCATTAGTAAACATGAAAATTTAAATTCCATTCAGTATGATATTAAATACAGATTTAAGAAACAGTATGTACTTAAAGAAATTGCTCGAAGTGACCTCCATTTACTTCCTGTCAGTAAAATATCCTATTTTTAAACTCTTCTCGTACTTATTCAAATGTGTCTGCGGAAACAGCCTCACATTCTGCAACCATACGTTGTTTTAAAACGTCAAATTGTCAAGTTAATACTAAAATTCCAAATTCAAGCTCCGCTTATGGTTAGTTGTCATATAATCTGACGTTTTTGTTAGTCTCCAATATTCGACGTTTTTGTAATTGTCCTAGTTTTTGTACGTTTAATAATTTGTGTATTGTTGATCGAACGTCTCACTGTTTTTACAGGTTATGGTACTTTTAATATTTTTGTACATTTTAATAATTTGTTAAACTGTTGTGAGTCGAAAGTTTAAGTGCTTCAAGAAGCGAAATGGTACGTGCTTTAGGTGATAAAGTAGCAGCGGTCCTAATTCTTGGTGAAACTAGACAAAATATTCATGCAGCAGAACGCATTTTTAATGAGAGGTTTCCCGATCGCCCCATTTCGAGGACTTATTTAAGGGAGCTTCTTCGTAAGTTTGAAACAACGGATAGTATTAATGATGCGAAACGATCTGGCAGACCACAAATTTCTGATGAGAAAAAAATTGATATACTGGCAGAAGTAAGAGTTAATCCTACTTCTTCAACAACTCAAGTTGCATCTACCTGTGAAGTTAGTCGAAGTACAGTACACAGGGTTTTGAAAAAATACAAATTTCATCCATAAAAATTAAAAATGGTTCATCAACTCTCAGACGACGACCCAGACCGAAGACAAGAATTTTGTGAAAATATGGAAACTAAAATTAACCAACAGCCAGACTACGTCAAAACAATTTGTTTTAGTGACGAAAGTACTTTCTATCTAAATGGAAATGTAAATACACAGAATGTGAGGTATTGGGCTGACGCAAATCCTCACCTGTTTCGTGAAACACATACCCAATTTCCCCAGGAGGTGAATGTTTGGGCAGGTATCCTGGGAAACCACATCGTTGGGCCTCTTTTTTTAAATACTAATTTAACTGGTGAGGTTTATCTGGAGATGTTGCAAAACGCAATAGAACCGTTAATCCTTGAAATTTTGGAAGATAATCCAGATGAATTCGGCAATTTGGAAATAACATTCCAACAGGATGGTGCTCCTCCACACTATTACGGTGCAGTAAGACGGTATTTGCATGAGGAGTATCCTGGTAGATGGATTGGACGACGAGGTTCAACGGAATGGCCACCTCGATCACCGGACCTCACACCTTTGGATTTTTTTCTGTGGGGGTACCTTAAATCGCAGGTTTACGCCACTGAACTTGACAATATTGACGTTTTAAAACAACGTATTGTTGCAGAATGTGAGGCTGTTTCCGCAGACACATTTGAAGAAGTACGAGAAGAGTTTAAAAATAGGATATTACACTGTCAAGAAGTAAATGGAGGTCACTTCGAGCAATTTCTTTAAGTACATACTGTTTCTTAAATCTGTATTTAATATCATACTGAATGGAATTTAAATTTTCATGTTTACTAATGAGCCATTAAAACTGCCTCAAACACAAACAAAATTAGTATCATTGAATAGGTTTTTTCGATACCTTTTAAAAGAGGTGTCGCTTGCCGTAGCGTTCCATTAAAAATTATTGGTCACAATGGCCTTGTGACGTCATCTATGATGATTTCGTCATCTATCATCACTAGTAGGGAAGTTTATAACCTATAATATTCAGTTTCCAAATTTCACTTGTGTATGTATAATCGTTCCAAAGATAAGAGGGGGGAGGGGACTTTTGAGAAGCACTGTATAGGTATAAAACAATTTTCACATAATAGTGTTTAACAATCAAACCAGATAACACAGATTCTTAAATATATTTTACAGCAAATGGTCAAAATGTTTGGCGTTAGTATCTAAACATAAATTTACTCTTCTCCTCATATTTGCAAATATCTGTTGAAATGTTTCTTGGTCTATATTATTAATTTCTTCTACAATGACTGCTTGTAATTCTTCTGGATTATGGTGACGATTTCTAAACACTTTAGATTACCGAATAAGTGGAAATCTAATGGAGTTAAGTCTGGGGAGCGGGATGGCCAATGATCCCTACTAATTAGTCAGTTGTTAAAAAATTGTTAGAGGTAAGCTATAGTATAATGGGCTACATGTAGTGGTGCCCCATCTTGTTAAAAATAGTCCTCTTGTAGCTCATCATCATGTAAGATGTTAAGTATTTGTGTACGATATTTCTCCGCAGTGAGAGTATTAAAAATATTGGACCAATTATACGACGCCTTGACATTGCTACCCATGCTCCAATTTTTAACGGTTGTAAACTTGTTTCAACGAAATTATGCGGATTTTACGTTACCTACGTCCTGTAGTTTTAACTATGAATATACCCTGATAAATGAAACCAGGCATCGTCTGACATAAATGTAGTGTTTAAAATGTCATTGTTGAGATTGTCATTGAACCAGTGACAGTGAACTCTGCGTTCGTAATCGACCTCTAGCAGTTATTATATAACTGTCACTTTATCTGGATGCATATGTAAATTTTTAAGTAATGTTTTTCTGGAAGAACTATATGACAAACCTAAAATAAAATCTGTAGCAAAATTATAAAGATTAATTAAATCTACATACCAGTTTGAGCAGCTAGCTTTCGAGTTGATTTCGTGGGGCTCATCTCAATCCGTTGTCTAACATCATCAACCACTTCCTCCTTTAGAACTGATGGCCGTCCACTTGTCTTGCCTTTACAAATACAATTTTTGTTTTCAAAGCGATCTATAATTCTATCCCGATGTTGTGCAAAGATCTTGTAAGAAAAAACATAATCAGGATATTCTTGCCTGAACTGCTCTATACAGGAGTGTAAGGAGTACGAAAATTCTCCATTCTCTCTTCGAACACCAATACGGTAATGTTTAATATAAATGCATCTTGTTCAGCCGTGAAAGGCATTTTTTTAGGATGCTCTATAAATAAGCATGATTTAAGTGTATAAACACATTTGATATAAACTCGTAAACGTACCCAAACAATAAACAATTGTAAGAAAATGCTCTAAAATTAACGATTTTTAATAGATGAACGAAGTAAATACAAATAAAAATAATAAACGAACTCAAATAACACACAACACAACTCACGTACAACACTGACAATTGATAGTAATATTTGCATGATAGCCACTCTCCAAATTTAAAACACACTAAAAACTATGGCGGTAAATTTAAACTATCCTCCTCAATCATTTATGATCGCATTGTACTAAATAAGATAAAACAAGAGTGAAATCGATGGGATGATTTGTTGTCGAGTTAGAACTGCAGCAAATTTGAAAAACGTAGTTTTGAGAAAAATGCGTATAAGTCGTTGAATATGCCAGCGTCTAGCAACATTGAAAATATTTGTTTGGCAAAAATGTGCGATTCGATGTGCCTATTCGCGTAAACCTAGATATCTGAAGGTCAAAAAAAGCATCCTGAACCTTATGGTCATTGTTTACAATGCCGACATAGCCCGGATAATTACTCAGAAACGGTCCTTCAGAAAACGTACCTTTCTAATGGATAATCAGCTACTCTTTAAAGAGCTGTAAAATTCAGTATGTTATTTTTAAAAGTATAAACTACCAAAAATCGATTCTTTGAAAGTTTCACACTAGTGGTGCCCCTTAAACGTCTTCCGTGAAGTCACTAACTGGGTAAAATCGGTTAAATATTTGCAATATTAGATGTATTTATACAGTAATTTCCACAAACTGATATATAAACACATTAATAATTTAGAAAAAATACATAAATTACAAATTTCAGTAAACACATTGGATTTCAGTATCTGTAAGTGCATAATTTCAGTACTTAAGTGCCTATTAAGTGCCCGCATTACACATATTATTGTTTTCATAAAATGGCATATAAATTTTCCACATCCTTTGCAAAATGTTACATTTGAATACGTTTGAATACGTTATTAGACTGATTCATTTCACTGATTCGTTGAATAAATTTATTCGTCAAGTTGTTATTCAGAGATTTATTCGCTGTTTATAATACCGGCTCTAGGAGATTTAGCTGAAATTTTAACACTAAATTTGTATTCCGAATTGGTGGAAACTGTCACATGAAATCTGAAACAGAGAGAAACAAGAAATATCTCTAATCACAATATAAATCAATAAACTCTAATTACGTACTTCGGCAACTAATTTGCCATCTTCTTGTCGTGGTGTAACACTGTGTCATACACTGGCGATTTGCTCAAGAGCATATCTCCAAAGGCTGTACCTTAACTAAAGACGCTACCCTTAAGACTATTTTTATATTTTAGTTTGCTCTACTTAAAATAGCAACTTAGTTGCTGAAATACGTTTTTTATTATTATGGTTAATGATTTTTTTTTGTTTCTCTCTGTTACTAGACTTATAAAAGATGGCTGAAGTTTGCAATATATTCATCATGGTGAATGTGTTACCAACTCTCCCGTCAAATCATCTTCGTAGTAATAATAAGTAACTCACTATTTAAGATAATTGTGATTTTCTTGCGGCTAGCCCATACATTGTTTGTAGGTTTAATTTTGCTTAAATATGAACTCTATACATTTTTGACGTGATTTGATTAGATTTATACTACACTGATCTCGCATTTGCCTGTAGAATATCATATTGCCAGCGTTGATATCCTCATACCCCAAGATTGCAGCCCCAAAGAGTTCTCAAAATATGTTTCTCTTTCTAGTAATTATAGAATTTGCTTGTTTATTATTAATTTAAACAAGTGGAAGGGGTATAAATATAAATGTAATAATGTCTAACAATTATTGAATTGATGGAATGATACAAGTTACAATTCAACGCCTACTCATATACTCATTAAATAAGAAGCATATGGATTTTTTTTGTGTCCACGCCTTTGTGAATGTGTGTAATGTTTTAAGAATCAAAATGAAGATGGCGTTACTCGTCAAAACCATTCTGTTACTATAATTGTATATGCTTTGAAAGATCCCTGCGAAAATGTCAACCATTTTGGACGCTCAATTGTTGTTTGTCAGTCATTTATGTCAGTCGATATCAGTGTTTTTGTAAAAATGGAAAAAATCGAATATCGTGCCTTTAATTAAATTCTTGCGTTTGAAAAGCAATACGGCTGCGCAAATTGAAACTGAGTTGGATGCTTTTCATGGAGGTGCTGCCTCATCATTTACTACCATGAAAGATTAGCAGCTGAATTTAGACGTGGTTTGTACCAGCTTGGCTGATGAGCGTTTAGGATGGCCAAACACTGTGACCACCACCGATAACATTGAAAATGTTCGTCAGGTGGTACTGAAAGACCGTCGAATCAAGGTTAGAGAGATAGCAGAAGCTATGCACCTATCAACAGAATGCGTCATATATTGACTGAAGAATTGCTCATGCGAAAGTTATCCGCCGTTTGGGTGCCGCATTTGCACACATAACCAAAAACGTATTCGAATGAACATTTCCAAAGCCCTGTTGGAGCGA
The DNA here is from genome assembly GCA_935421215.2 of Melolontha melolontha. NCBI lineage: Eukaryota > Metazoa > Arthropoda > Insecta > Coleoptera > Scarabaeidae > Melolontha > Melolontha melolontha. Next base: position 56,933,320 of record OW285242.1, read on the forward strand.
AACGTGTTAGGTTTTTTGCATCGATTCATAACTATAGATGGAACTTGAATCCACTACTACAGTCCTCAAACGAAAGAATAGTCAAAACAGGGGACTGTAAAAGTTGAACTTTGCTCCGAAAATGACGAGATGGTTCTATCGGCTGGGAAGGTGATAGCGACAGTTTTTTTTGGGATAGTACGATATTGTATTCGTAGAGTAGCTTGGAAAAGATGTAACAATAACGGGAATGTATTAACCATCATTAATTGATAAGCTGAAGGCAGAAATTGCATAAAACGGCCGCATTTTAAGAACGAAAAAGGCCCGAACCTGAATGTGGAATCGCTAAGGATTCCGCTAGAAGGGAGATCTAGTTATGGCTAGAAAAAGAATATAAAAAGAAATGGAAGCTAACGGAAGGTTAACTCCATACTAAGAGACTACTAGGGGAGCTGGATGCTAGGATTTCCGCCAATCTAATTCGTAGTAATAAAAAGCAGAAGCAGAGTTTTTTGCTTCTGCATGACAACTTTGTAGACATTTCCCGTTATTGTAGTCCCTTTTGTCCTATACTCAATTAAGAGAATCTCCTTCGCGTCCCAGAACACTGTGGCCATCACTTTTCCCGCAAAAAAATTGAGTTTTTGCCTTCTCGGATAGTGGAGAGAAATTATGAATCCATTGCATGGACCCTTGTTTCGTAGGAGGGCCCCAGTGGCGTACCAAAGTTTCATCCCTAGTTACAATTATATTTGAAGAAGTCCTGAGATAAAACGATCAAACTTAGTAGTGTTTTAGTATGGAGTACTAAAACACTACTAAGGGAGCTTGCCTTTCAGCCATCCTGATTCGTAGTAACAAAAAGGAAATTAAAAGGAAGCATCTGTACAGTATGGGCTTCGTTAGCGAGCCTTGGTGGTTAGCGAGTCCTGTCCTTCATGTAATATGCACATGTAAGGAACTGAAGGTACTCAAGCCAAAACACTCGAAAGAGATCTATTGGATCCTACGAGGATAGTCAAACTTTACTGAGAAGGATAGTGGCTTTTATTGAGGACACAAGACTGAGCAGAGTGGAATTGAGAGATGTATTGGCGGCGATACAAAGAGCTGTGCTCAAGTGCCTGGACGTCTTGGCGCCCAACCCAAAAAATTAGAAGAAGAAGAACGAGAAAGTAATGTTCCATTAAGACAACGAACCTGTTTACACTTCGGCGGTCGACGGCCAAAATTCCACTTCGAATTGATTGACCAATTCATTGACCATTCATCAGATCTGGCCTCAGAGACTTTTCCTGTTTTCTAAGCTTAAAGTTTCTCCTGAAGGATAGAGATTTTTATTGAATGAGGATATCATCGCGTACGTAAATGCTTATTTTGCAGAGCAAGACGCCAACAAGTATTTGGAGGGGTTAAAGAGGTTAGAACACCATAGGGAAAAGTATATGAACTTAAAAGGAGACTGTCGAAAGAAAATATAACTACATTTGCTCGGAAAGACAATTGTTTCTATGTTAGGATCAAAACATTTCAGACTACCCTCGTAGTGTACTGTTTCTGAGGGAGCAATAACTGTCCATAAAAATACTTGCTTGTCCTCATCCGTTATAATATTTAGATTTAACTTTCTAGTAATTTCGTATTTATTCCAAAAATTTTGATTTAACCGCAGTATTTAAAAATCACTCTATTTACTTCGTAAATTTAATTGTATTCATACTGTAATATTTCAGAATACATTTTTATATCTGAAAAAACTTTTTAATTGAAACGAGCGAGGAAAACTTCGTTGTTTGCGTCTCAGCGTAGGGGACTCTTTAATTATTGCGTCCGCTTATTTGATATACCGCACACGAAATTTTCAAATTGATATTCGAGCGAGTAGAAAGTTACCGTGGAATCCTGATAGTTGAGAAAAGGTACATATCTTCAGGTTGGTATAATGGAAAACATTTTATCGGAGTACACCCCAATCCCAGCAGAAAACACCAAGGGCAATCCGGTAGAATGAGAATATCACAAGCGATTTAATTAAGGAGAAATTACGATGCCATTCTCATAGTTGTTGCGATGGAATAATGTGTAATACAGGGTTAGTTGATAAAGTTTTCCTAATTTCTATACCCTCTTCAGAAACTTTTGTATGTATATGTAAGTGAAAAACTGTCACAAAAATTAAGCTATATTAAATATTTAATTAGGATGTTTTTTCGCGAAGTAATGTGAAAATGTAAATTCACGAAATAATATCCTAATTAAATATTTTTAAAATAGCCGAATTTCCAAGATTTCTCAAATGATATATATGTATTATATATGGTAGATTCAATTAGTTAGGGGTTTTAGGTCTGGTTTTACATCAAAATGTATACATTTAAAAAGAATCTTACATGTTTCGGCATATGATGCCTTTTTCAAAGAAATTTGAGATATAAATGACAGTATATTAATATACTGTCATTTATATTTCAAATTTCTTTGAAAAAACATATGCCAAAACATCTAAGATTGTTTTAAATATATACATTTTGAAGTAAAACCAGACCTTAAATCGCCAACTAATTGAATCTACCATAACATACTAAGGTCAAGAAATTATTATCTTTATATATATATATATATATATATATATATATTGAGGTAGGTCAAGCGTACCCCCACAAGAATCCCTAGTTTAGTTAAAATACAGATTATTAGTTAGAATGTAAAAATTAAGATAATTTTTTGAACTGAATTCTTCATCTGTTAAATCAATAAAGTTGATTTCGCGTTTTAATTGTTTGAAATTAATTTGCATTATCATTTATGTTTGTCTTTTTTTTGCCTAAGTCATTTTATTTATATATCATGAATTACCGAAAATATTTCAACTTAATTGATCGATTATCAATGACATATACTTTAGAGAAAGCTGTACATTTTCAAATTAATAACCGTTGGAAATATCTCGACTATAAATCAGCATAGAAATAAGACTTGTATGTACAAATAACTATTATTTATTCACAAGAACAATGTATATAAATTTTGTAAAGTAGCCATTTGGTTAAAATAATTAAATTGTCATTTTCATTAAATAAAAGTAACGAGATTAAATTAACAAATACTAATTGAACGAATCAGAAACGAGGATTAAAAAACAAAAGATAGTGGGCGTGATTAAGTTCAAATTCTCCGAACATCACGCCGACGTTTAATTAAGTGCTCCGTTTGAAAATAGAAAAAAAAGTGGTAAATTAAATAGAAAAATATACAACACACATCTTAAAACATTACCAGAATATCCAGCAACATTTTAACGCCTTTTGGGAATCGATACTTCAACCAGTTCCGGACAAAACGGAAATTTCATTTCACCGAGGACAGCATCCTACGAGGCCCGAACTATAGAGGTGGCGCCATTCAACCACCCGCTAAACATGTATCCTGCATTTTTGGAAACGAGAAGATTTTGAAGAACCAGCCTCATCTTGGTCACTTAAGTATTTTGAAATCTCCTCTGTAATTTTGAGAATTATATTAATTAATTTCTCGTAGCAAAACTTTGATGAATGTTTTTTTAAATGAATATACCTAATGGGTACTTTTAGTTTTAAGTATTACGTAATTTAAGTTACGAAGAATACAGTTCAACTTGCGTTTTTCTCAGTTCTCAATTCTTTGTTTTTTTTATATTTTAATCCATTCACTTTTAATAGAAGCATCTATGTTTGTTTAAGAATTAAAGTAAAATTTGTCACATCTATTAATTTAACCATACATTTAGTTTACGTAGAGATAATCACGTGACAGGATGCATATTAATAAGTACTTATTTTAAATTGTTTAACTTACCTGTGAAACAATATCTTCCATTAAAGCATTTACTTTATTCCTGTACTCACTCGTTTAATTTTTGTAGAATTATCCTTATTATTTAGATAAAATGACCATCATTTATTATTTTGGACATAATCAATTTCTATATGTATTTATATTCGAGTCACCGATCCCACTAGTAAAGTGTATTCCAGATGCACCACACAAGAGTCTCTATGTTCTTAAAAAGCTGGACATTTATACATATAATTTTGAGCCCACAGAAGAAAAACAAAAAAATAATAAACACATGTACACCTGTTGAGGTTATGTATACTTCGTTTGTAAACGAAAACTTTTAAATGTATCACCCACATGCAACATATGTAATATTCAAAACCTCTTCCTCTATATGTTTTATTCACAACTATATTTAAAGAGATTTAAAATACATTTCTTTGAAAATTAACCTATCTGTTTCCAATTTTAATCGTACAATGTTAAAAATAGATAAAGCCTTTCAGATAGGTAAATAAGTATACTTAAATTTAAGAGAATAACAAGAGGTCTATGTAATATTGCAACTTAACTGCATTTGATCATATTGATTTTCACATTAATCCTATAGTTACTTTAATAAATAATATATATTTTTTATATTACAACCGTCACACATCATATAAATATATATATAAATATATATATATATATATATATATATATATGTATATATATATGGTAAATTCAATCAGTTGGCGATTTAAGGTCTGGCTTTACTTTAAAGTATATATGTTTAAAACAACCCTACATGTTTCGGCAATGATGCTTTTATCCAGGATATAAAATATAAATGACAGTATACAAATGTCATATAATTGAGTTGCTATGGATAAAATTATTCAAAGATACATTAATAGCAACTCAATTATATGACATTTGTATACTGTCATTTATATTTTATATCCTTGATAAAGGCATCATTGCCGAAACATGTAGGGTTGTTTTAAATATATATAATTTAAAGTAAAGCCAGACCTTAAATCGCCAACTGATTGAATTTACCATATCATAGCAAGGTCACGAAAATATTATATGTATATATATATATATATATAAGTTACATTATAGGATATCCCTCCTATACGACCGTACGGGTAAACTTAAATTCATATTCCAAAAACAGCAAATCGTCCCAGCTCGTAGTACTAATAAATGCTTCCTTTGGATAATCTTGAAGTTACAAGGAGATCTGGATTATAATATATCAGGATGCTTCTTTATTCTTTCGAACGTCCAAAATATAACCTCAATACAATATAATTGTATGGAAATATTGAATACCAAAGCTAATTAATAGCTTAGAAGTCCTTACAGGTTCTTATTAGTCTTGTCGTAGAAATATTTTCTTTAATTTTATTAAATATAACTGTATTCTCCTCAAATTTTATCTATTATTACTTTATTTTTTATATAGATATTAATTAACGATAATATCTATGTTGTTTATTTAATTAAACGCCTTTTAAATTGCAAGAACTTTTATTCGTGCTTTCTTCACAGATAAAAAAATAACTCTCCTTTTGTTGTCAATAAAACTCGCTTCCATGGCCTTTTTTAAATGAATGTAGTGAAGTTAATTAAAATTGATTTTAAAAATGTAAAATTGAAATGCCTCTTTTATAAAAGAAATTGAAAATACTTATAATATTATTACTTTCTTGAAAATTAAAACGTTTTATCTTCTGTAAATTTTTAACATATTTCTACTTTTAAATTAAATATTTATTATAATTTCGACATTTAGATCCATCGATATATAATTTCCATTATATATATATATATATATATATATATATATATATATATATGTGCTAAAGGCAAAGACTCCTGGTCTAATTATATATATATATATATATATATATATATATATATATATATTATTAAATGGCACCCTAACGTTTGGGGCGTACTTCTACTCCACACTTTAATAAAAAGTCACTCTATTGTCAAAAATATTAAGAAGGAACATTTTCTCAAGTAGCAAAGTTTCGTGGCACAAAGAATAAATAAATAAACCATAAAAATAAAACCAAAAACAAGGAGAACCGTTGTATTCGCATTTACCATATTATACTATTTGTTTATGTATTTGTTGTTTTGTCTTTGTGGAACTTCAGAGAGAGAACACAGTTTTGCATTTCAGGGGATTGCTGTATTCGAGACTATCGGTAAGATATTCAAAAGGTTGTTACAGGGAAATATTAAAGTGCAGATTCATATTTCTTTTATATACATATATTTTTGTCATTTGTCATTGCATTTACGTGTGTACATTAAATCTAACAACACTATAAACAATAATATTTTACAACCTAAAATATTAATAATATAATTACAACTACCTGTACAAATACTAATATAATTTACAAACTAATTAACTATACTCTAAAATGGATACAAGACACAGAGCTAAGACCCCGAAAGACGCAGTGGAAGAAGACCGGAGTGACCAGGGGGACATTACAGTACCGCAACCATCCATTTCAGGAGAAGCCAGTATTTCGCCTGACAGTAAATTTATGGACATGTTCAACATGTTAATGGCACAAATGCAAGAAATAAAACAAGATATAAATAACAAATTAGATACTAATAACCAAGAATTAAAACAAGATATAAACAATTCAAATAAAGAATTAAATAACAAATTAGATATTAATAATCAAGACATGAATACTGCAAATAAAGACCTTAACAATAAATTAGATAACACCAACAACAAACTAGATACTAATAATCGCGAACTAAAGCAAGACCTAACGAATTTAAATAGCGAACTAAAACAAGATTTAAATAACTTAAATAACGAACTTACGACGAGAACTTAATACACAGATTAATGAAAATAAAGAAATACATAATCAAGAAATACAGGCGGTGAACTTAAATCTAGATAATATGAAAACCGTACAAACAGAAAATTATAATGAAACGCAGCACAACTTACATAAATTAGAAAACAAACTTAGAACGTACACAGTACCTATACATAACATAAATACAGGTAATTCGATAATAAAAATCGAAAACTTGCAACATTTTGACGGAGATATGACCAAAGTACACCCCATGGCGTATTTAAATGGGATACTACGATATTTAGAGGACGTGATGGACGAGAAACACCGGATCGAAGTAGTACGAGCAACATTGCGGAATAGCGCACAAGAATGGTTCCAAAGGATAGAGGAACATTGCCATACATTAGATCAATTTGTTGTGTTATTTACGAGGAACTACTGGGACGAAAACCAGCAGAACCGGGCCAAAGTTCGTTTATTAACAGGGAAATTTAGATTGGGACAAGCGACGAGGGAAATGTATGCGTCTCGCGTATACAACCAGTGCAAACACATCAGCGACATGAGTGAATCAATGATCGCGCGCCTATTATTAAACCATTTTATTTTCACGGATACTCAGGCGATTATCTGCCAGAAGGTCACTGACATGGACTCCCTCATCGAGATACTCCGAAGACTGGACGACTTCGCCGAAACCAACCAACACCAGCAGCCTAATAATCGGACGAACAACACGAGGAACCCACAAGCACCGAACTACATTCCCAACCCCATACCACGTTTTAACAACTATTCGAACAATAACCATACAAATAATTATGCTCAAGACAATCGCTATCAACCAGCAACCTCTCGACCATACAACCCGAATAATATTCCTAATAACAATTACAACAATCGTCCTCATAATAATTATAACAATCCGAATCGACCGAATACACAACATACGTACAACCGACCTTATCCGAACAATTATCAGAATAACTCGGCAAATAATAACTATAACAACAACCGACCCGACAATAACGATACTTATAACACGCAGCGCACACAAACTCACCAATCGAGACGCGGAATAAATCATTATACAAGCAGAGGAAGAGGTCGAGGTAATAATGCTTACCGGCGATATCGATCGTTATCACCTGACCGAACGAACATAGAGGGGCCACAAAAAAAAACGTCAATTTTACAAGACGATCCCTATCTGAACCCAACACCCGGACCGTCAATCCAACAAAACTAAATAATGACAACGACTATAACATGCTCTGGAAGTTACAAAACATAAAATTCTACCAATCACCGGAGGAATTCTTAGACATAGAAGACACAGGGGACGCCGTAAATGAAGTATGTTCTCTACCCATTATTATTTTACAATTCAGCAACATAAAGTTAAATTGTTTAATCGACACCGGAGCCGAGATTACATTAGTTAGAGAAGATCTCGCAAAACAAATAAAGGGATACGAACAACACGTTGTTCAAACCAAGGGTACCGACATAGTTACTGCGAACGGACGAAAAATGGGAACTGTCACCAAGCAACTCAATACAGAAATAAGAATAAACGAAATCAGTTATTTAATTCACTGTTACGTAATAGAGAAGTTACAATATGACTGTATATTGGGTATAGATAATATCAACAGGTTGAAAATGATATTGAATTTTGAAAAAGGTATTTTATCAATTGGAAAGAATAATTTAACATTTAACAAACATTTGTCCGTAGAGGAAGTGCAAGAATATAATACGTATAAGAAAGAAGTTTTAGCAGTTGTAATAAATAATTTACTAGAATATAATGTACCGTACTATAGAGGAGCTGAAGAAAGGTTTATTGATAGAGTTGGAAATGATAATATTATAGATAATGAATATATAGGAGTGAATAATAGGCCAGATTTGTTAGGAACGAGAGATAGTTACGAGGGCGAAGGAGAAGTAAAGGTTAAGGAGGATTTACAGACAACTGACAGTATAAATAATAAAAATGATATAACGAATATAATTGATAAACAAGAAATACCTTATACAAACGTCGTACCGCAATTAATTAACATTTTAAACGAAAACATCACTTTAATAAATAACGATATTGTTTTCGCAAAAGGATATGAACATCCAATTAATATTGACAATGACTGCCCATTAATAAGTAAGAATTACCCGATCCCGTACTACTACCAACAGAAAGTTAGTTTAGAATTAGAGAGATTAGAACAATCCGGAATTATTGAGAGATCGAACACATATTTTATTAATCCCATTGTAATAGTTCAAAAGAAGGACCTATCATTAAGAATATGCTTAGACGCGAGGGCTCTGAATAAACGAATTAAGCCAGAATTCGAAATGCCGCAAAATATAGACATCTTATTAACGAAATGCGGAAGTAAACGAATTTATAGTAAATTAGACTTAAAGAATGCTTTTTGGTTAATAAACTTAGAACCGGAATCCAGGAAATACTGTGGTTTCTTAGTGAATGGAATAGTATATCAGTTTAGAGTATGTCCATTTAGTTTAAAGACATCACCAGCCGCTCTGATACGTTTTCTGCATCGTATACTAGACCGATATGATGAATTCGCTTTGCATTACCTAGACGACATTATTATATTTTCCGAAACTGTGGAACAACACCTACAACATATTAACATTATCCTTAACACTTTAAAAACGCATGGAATGAAACTTAACTTAGCGAAATGTCAATTCTTTAGACATGAAATTAACTATCTAGGATATGTGATTAATCAGAATAACATTTTATTAGACCCGACACGGTTAGATATCATTCAGGAATATGCGAGACCGAAGAATTTAAAAACGTTAAGAAGTTTTTTAGGAGTGTTAAATTATTATAGGAAATTTGTCTCAAACTATAGCGAGAAAACGTTACCCTTGTTGGAACTTATCAAAAAGGGGAAGAAATGGAATTGGACCGCTGAATGCGAATTATGCTTCACAACTTTAAAAGAGAACTTTGTAGAAAATCTTCGTTTACATCACCCAGATTTTACTCTACCATTTGTTGTGCGAACGGATGCTTCACACAAGACCATTGCAGCAGAGCTAGTACAAATGAAAGACGATCAAGAAATCCCTATTTATTTTACATCACGCACGTTGAAAACATGCGAGATTCGATACACGATTTCCGAGAAGGAAATGCTTGCTATCGTATTTGCGTTAACGAAACTCAGATATTATTTGATAGGAAAGTCATTCGTATTAGAAACAGATCACAAAGCATTAGTCAACATCATGAGTGCAAACTTAATAACAGTCGCATTTATCGTTGGACTTTGTTAATACAACAGTACGAGTTTATAATAAAATATAAACCTGGAAAAGAAATGGTAACGGCCGATGCACTCACGAGACAGGAGGGGGACGTAAAGAGACAGAACATTTGCATCAACTTAATAAATCTGCAAAGGAGAGGCATATTTTCGAAAACAAAAATCTTACAGATACCAACACCGTGTTACAAGCTTTAGTGGACTACTTCGCACAGTATGGAAAACCACAAACAATACTTTCGGACAACGCTACCTATTTTACTAACGATCGCTACAAGGAGTTCTTACATTCACACGACATCCACACCGTCTATACATCAATCCGCTACCCACAAGGAAATCCTACCGAGCGATATATACGCGAAACGATAAAATATTTACGTATATTACTGGACGAAAATCACAGAAAATGGGCCAGACTGTTACCACAGATAGAATTTACTATAAACAATACACCTAGCACAGTGCATAATCACTGTCCGATAACGTTATTCACAGGACAACCACCACAACGACCATGGACTGATTCTGAGCATATAAATTTACGTAACCGTTTACAAGAAGTCAGAGAAAGATTGTCACTTAGAAAGCGAAAATGGGAGGAAAAGAGAAATACGGCAACTAAAAAGTATAAAACTTACAATGTAGGAGACCAAGTCATAGTTAAGAGATTAAGAGTAACAGATTTAAAACACAAAATAATGGGAAAGCTACTGAAAGCTTACCAAGGTCCCTATACGATTAAGAGAATCATTGGGAACAACACCTACGAACTTTTTGAACCCGAAACAAATTATATTAAAGGTAGATACCACATAACTATGTTACAAGACTACCACACTTAAAATAATAAAGAATTTTTTTATATAAATATATGTAAATAACAAACCGAAACAACTTCCAGAACAAACTCGCCAAGCATGTTATAGTCCGTAAAACAATAACAAGTATCTTATTACTGTATGATATAATCTATATTGATCACAAGTACATTTAGACTAGGCTAATTAAATTAATCATATTATTATTAAATAAGAAATAAGAAACAAAAAAAGGAAAGAAAAAAATGACTACTTAATATTAAAAGGGGGTTTTCAAACAAAAGAACCCGAACAAACAAAATAAAACAATTAACTTTAACCATTTAATGACAATTACTGAATAGGGAATTAGTAACTAGAATAATACAAAGAACTACTTATAAAATTTGAAATATTTTTAACGTGAACACACACATGCATTAAATTTTTCATTGATCACTATACTGCATTTATATATTGCTGCCGTACTCCTAATTAAGGTTGATTAAAAGCTCTCAATAAGTCTCTATCTTTTAATCAAGGGGGAAATTGAGGCATTGCAAGAAGGAGTCGCTCTCTGAAAGAAACAAAGAAAATATGTAACCATACTGTTTATACCAGAATATTTATATCTACTTTGTACATTAATATTAAGAAGGGGAAAGATCGATTTAAAGAATAAATACGTTATTTTGACGACCAATTCACCTTGAAATAATTAACTTATTTTTCTAATTCTTTTTATTATAATGTTTATATTCATTTTCTTTCAAATTCATATTTACGCGTGTTTATTCAAACAAATGTAACGTATTTATTTTCAAATGCATTTAAACGATAAAGCCCCGCCCACAATGTCAACGGTGCAACAACCCGAAAAAAACCAATATTGACGGAGTATTTGTAAACACAGAAAACATATGTTATGCAACTAAAATTATCTTATAAATCGAATTGTAATTTATTTTACTATTTTACACGATAAAATTGTCTAATTTTATAATATTAACTAATTTAATGCAAGCAAAGAATGGGGCGATTTAGCGGAAAGTTATGCAATTAAAAACAAGTGAACAAAACAAGCGTCGGTTATTAGTTGTCGCAGTGAAAGGTCACGTTTTTTTGTGCTCCGTAACAATCAACATAATTAAGAAAAATTATCAAGTGCAAGAGTTTTTAAATATCACCAAACGTTACACCTGCATACCAACCACCTGTGGACAAAATTTCACGGCCGCCGACCAAACAGTCCGAGACTTATGAATTTTTAAAGATTTTTACCGCCATACAAAACTCACCGTAGCTTGAACACCGCCGTTGATGATCGAAATCGGTCATACTCTCTAGACGCCGTCGGACTTGGAAATTTCAACAAATCTCAAGTTATCCCGAGGGACCATAGCAGAAACATTTTCCCGTTTCCCGTTGTGAAGACGTTTCCAGAACACAGGCACAAGAAGCAACGGAGACCATATACGAAGATTCAGGTTTTTGCTAATTTTAACAAACGCTCCCGCGCCATTTTTACTTGCGCATGTACATTTCTAGAACTTTACATTGTTATTCCATAACTAACTATTTATATTACTTTCACCTATATTTTATTACTGCAATTTTTAGTCAAATTATTTAAATATTGGCATCTACTATTTGTATTTGTAAAACTTGATGCCATGTCACTGTTATAAACTATTTTATTAAGACAAAACATTATTGCACCTGTCTTACACCAGATTATTAAACTGTACGAATACCAACCGTCGAGAGTGTCTCGCTTAATATTACTTGTGTGTCACGAAAATATTAATATAAATTTCTCAAACTTGGAAAATTTGTTTATCCCTAATAAAGTTAATTGTCAATATTTTACTTTGTCTTTTTTTTGTAATATACTTGAGATATTGTTCCGTTCCTAACTTAATAAATTACGTAAAGAAAGTAACAGTGGAAAGAAGTGAACCTACCTTAGCCCTGAAGAGAGAGAGAGAGAAGCTAGCCGAAGACACCAAAACAGATAAGTATAGACGAGCCCGATTTGAATTTTACACGTTTTTATGACATTCATTCATGTTATTTCACCGTACGTAACATACAATTTTATTTATCAACATTTTATTCAATATATCACTACAAGAAACATAATATATAGCGACCAACGTTCTGGGGCGTTCATAAATATTACATTTACAAACATACATTAAAATATAACATACTAGGAAACGTAATATATGGAACCCAACTTTTGGGGCAATAAAATTCGTACGTCAATATTCAGATTATTTTATGTCAATCAATAATTAACAATTTTTTTTATTACATCAACGCAGCCCGGAAATATAATACATGCAGCCCAACGTTTGGGGCAACTAGTAACATATTAATATATATATATATATATATATATTAAAAATAATAGACTTTTTATTGATTTAGCGACCTTTTATTGAATTTTGTTGTTTTATTCTACTACGTTTCGACTTTTATTATTATTCAGTCTTTTTCAAGTAACTAGAAACAAGAATTAATACAATGAAAACATGCGAACTGTGTTTGCTTTTGTGAGATTGAATTAACAATTAAAATTAAACTTAGATTAAAGACTGAATTACCAATTAGATTAACAATTAAAGTTAAAATTTAAAATTAGATTAATAATGACTAATAGATAATAGATAATAGATTAATAATGACGAATAAATTAATAATTTAACTTTAATTGTTAATCTAATTGGTAATTCAGTCTTTAATCTAAGTTTAATTTTAATTGTTAATTTAATTGTTAATTCAATCTCACAAAAGCAAACACAGTTCTCATGTTTTCATTGTATTAATTCTTGTTTCTAGTTACTTGAAAAAGACTGAATAATAATAAAAGTCGAAACGTCGTAGAATAAAACAACAAAATTCAATAAAAGGTCGCTAAACCAATAAAAAGTCTATTATTTTTAATATTAAGACACGGCCAGTAAAATAAATAAGAAAAATAAAATTCTTATATACACTAAATATATATATATATATATATATATATATATATATATATACAGGTTGTTCATACTTAAACCCGCACCATTAGTAACTCCGTTATTATTGGAGCTACGAAGTCGTCCGAATTAGCAAACTAGTAGGATTTTTCCTGGCGGTTACGACGATAAAAACAAAAAAAAACAATTGAACGTCGCGTTTTTCAGATATTTGACAAAATGTAATTTTTAAAATGGAACATCCTGTATATTTTTATGCGGTTCAATAAAGAATTTAGTTCTGAACAAAAATGTTTCTATACATTATCTCAAAAAATTGAAAATAAAAAGTTATCACGTGATTTCTTTAAAGGGGCATATTCCCGAGATACTCAGAAAAGTACCCATTTTAAAATGGGACACAGTATAATTTAAAACTCCACTCAGAAAAAAAGGAAAAGAGAAAATGAAATTAGCCTACATTACAATAGTTGTTACAATTTAGATCAAGTAGGCACCAATCAAAAAAAAAAAAAAATATATTCATTAACAAATTAATCAATCAATCAAATTAATCTGTCAGTGTTTTAAAATTCGCATTGTTATTTTGCTTTTTTCTTCTAATAATAAAAATGGTTTTCACACATGAGGAAAAATGTGATATTATGGAAGCTTACATATTTCAGAGAAAAAACACTATTAGAGCTCGCGAACATTATAGTGCAATGTTTCCCGAGCGCGGGATTCCTCAAAGAAGATATTTCTTGGAATTATACAGACAATTTCGGCGAAACGAAGAGGTTTTCAAGAAGAATAGAACGAAGAAGCAATTTGTGGTTAGTGAGGAGGTAGAGATAAATGTACTGGGATATTTTGAGGCGCATCCTAACAATTCAATTAGAGAATTGGCAAGAGAAATAGACCTTTCATTGGGAACGATTCATAAAATTTTGAAAAAATTGATCGCAAAGCATTTACACTCGGCTGGGACAGCATCACTTGGTTGGTGGGGTCCATTTTGAAAATTTACGTTAACTATTACAATAAATTTAAGTTCAGATTTTTTTTTTAATTTAATTTTAATTTTGTACAAAAATAAAATTTTCGTATTTTTTTCTAAATTTATATCATTTTTTCAAAAAAATTGTGATGCAACATACCAATTTTTTATATCACTATTTGGTGGATATAAAAATCTACAAAAACGAGAAAAAAATAATATGGTTGCCATTTAAAGAAAGTGTTGATAACGTCATCACTCGAAAACCAATGACGTCATAGAAAAAAATTGTATGTCAAAAGATGGCGTTTTAAAAAAGAAAATTTACCTGTCCGAGCGTTTTTCCAAAAAATGTAAAATAATGCGGTTATAAGCTTGGTTCCAAACTTTATGACCACACTGTATATATACATATATATATATATATAGTCCGTAGTTTTTGTGATTGTAATTCTGTAGTCATAAAGCGTTAGTGGGAATAGCAGTCGAAGAGTAGAAATAAAAGTAAACTCTTTTAAATTATTCCGAGCTTTCGGTTTAATTTGTAACCTTCATCAGGGAAAAAAAATCGAGTTAAATAAAAACGGCATTGATATAAAGTGAAAATTTGTCTGCGCAACAGACAGAGGTCATGGCCGGTTGGCACAAGAACCAAATTTTATGTGGACGAATACTTTAAGTCCAAGTAATTGAATACTACACACTTTATTGAACTATTTTTGAAAAGGAAGTGAAGTCAGTTAAAACTAATGTAGGCACAAACTACGTGTCAATGCAACTTGTTAAGGTTCAGTGTTGGTTTCCTGTTCAATTTGGAATAATATTTGACACGCTGCTTAATATAGGTTATGTACCTACCAAAATACAAAAGATAATACATGAATGTAGAATAACGACTATTTATTATTATATTTTAGGTAATAATGAAGCACAAAACTCAATATAAAAATATAATTATGTTAATGTATTTTATTTTAGTTATTGTAATTAGTATAAACATGTACATTAACTTGCGATGAATCATAAGCATTTATACTAATGCCAGGTAGGTTTTGATTGGAAACTAGCGTTTTCCTTGTAGTATTAGTTTCAACAATAACTTTAGATTTTTTATTTGAAGATTGTGCTGTGAAACGCTTGAACACCCACTTGATGTATTTTGTTCAGACGAGAACATTTGAGCAATCTCAATTTTTCTTTTCATGGATGTATCAATATAACCCTCAGCTATAGCTGGCGATTTCCATCCTCCATGTTGCTTAATTGTAATCAAATCACCACCCTTATTTGCTGTATGAGACGCACTGGAACGTCTAAAACAGTGTCCAATAAATAATTCAGGATTTGGTAATTTAAGAAAGACCGCAATAAGTTTAGGCATCTTGCCTATTGTATGAATTCCAATTGGACATGATATACAATATCCATTACGATAGGTAAGAAAGAAACGTTCAATGGTTGCGTTTCTTGGTCTTAAACTTATATATTTTTTTATTAAATCAATCCATTTAGGAGTTGTGATTGCAAAACTTCTAGGTAAATAATTTTTTGTTTTAGGTATCGAAAAAACAATGAAATCATCCTTATATTCAATATCATTGATTGACATATTTACTAATTCATCTCGTCTACAAGCTCCAGCATAACCTATTAATAATGCAACCTAAAATGAAAATGCTATACAAATTGTGTTTTAATAGAGAAACAGAAATACCTTTATTGCAAGGTACAATTTATCATCAGCATTTTCTATAAAATGATCAATTTGTTCCATATCTAATATTTTAGATTTCTTAGATATTTAAACAAGAACGCAACATAGAATATAATGCCCATAGTGTCGAGGGCTTTTTTATTTCACTTTGTAGCTTAAAATATGCCAATAAAACATTTTCTGATGGTATGTGAACTTCATTTTCAATACACCAAGATTCAAATTGCTGATAATTTTTTTCATATACTACACGAGATTTTTCTGGCAATAAATTTCCAGATGTATTTTCTGCTATTTCACGGAGATTCGGTGGTGTCCCGATTAGAATAATAATAATAATAAATTTTAAATGACATTCGCTATTTAAAAATAGGGAATGTCAGTTTGACCAACGTTTACATTTCAAAAAAGTAATTGTCACTTATTTTATACAAATTGCATACTATGATAAATAAAAATTTTAAAAGTTATGGAAATGCGAAATAGAAAAAATAGTATAGAAAACTCGTTTCATAAGACGTTTTGTTGTCCTCGTCCTTTGGAAAACTCGCCTTCGGCTCGTTTTCCAAACCTGACCTCGTACAACAAAACATCGTCTTATGGCACTAGGTCTCTAATATACTATTTGCGTATTTTAATAAAAGTTTTGCATATTTTCATCGAATTTTTGAAACATATATATACGCATATAATATAGTTTCCGTGTGCATATTATTCCCAGCTTTACTTATAAAGAACAGAAGTTCAAATAACCACTCATCTTAGTCTTTACATTGCGCTAATCGGTAAAAAAATTCTTGTCGTATAAGTGAGAGAACATCTCAGGTGTTGCTTGCTATTACAGGCGTTAGTAACAATTTGTTGAAGTTTTTGTAAGTTATGAGCTCTTATGCCCAGTTTGCTTTAAGAAAAAGCAGCGGAGTCAAATCTGGAAATCTGGGAGGCTATTGAATTCTATATGTGTGTTTCATTTTAAAATGTATTTATTATTCTCGCAATATGTGCAGGGCAATTGTTCTGCTGAAACCATACATTATCGTAATTGATATTAAAATCGCTAATAGAAGGAATAATGAAATTACTTAATATATTCAAATATTTTTGCGACGACAAATTGTCATTAGTAAAAAATGGTCCAATGACGCGGTCGCCCTATATACCAGCCCACATTTTCAATTTTCTGGGATACTGTGTGCAAACGGCATTTATTGCTAGCTGACTATTAATTGGAGACAGAGGTGTTATATTCCCCTTGTAAAAAATGACAATTCATCAGTAAATAAAATATTACTTTTAAAATTATTATGAATCATCAATCGCATCATTTCTTCACAATGTACTAAGCGCTTTGTATTGTCTAGGAAAAATTTTTTGTCGTGTTAATATTTTCAACTTTCATAGTCGTATCTTCTCAAAATATTTCGTACTGCTCGCACCATTTAATTATTTGTATTTTCTCTTCCTTAGTGTACAATAACATACGAGGTGCTACCCAGAAGTTCCCGGAATGTGGAAAATTGTTTTTACAACTTACCTACTAACATCCCATACAAGGTACCTTCCTTGGGCATGAATACATAGATCCCAGCGACTTGTCCGTGACTGGAAACAGGGCTTGCGATTTGGTCCGAATCTCCTCTATGGTCTTAAAACGACGCTCCTTGAGCTTCAGTTTCAACTTCCGAAACAGAAAGAAGTCACAACGGGCAATATCTGGGGAGTAGTGAGGGTGAGGTAGTACTGCCGTCTTCGTTGAGGCTAGAAACTGGCGCACCACAAGTGACGTGTGGGTTGGTGCATTTTCGTGTAGGATCCACGAATTGATTCGCCTCTTGGCAGACCGCTTGCTTCGATTGTTTTCTTTAGTCTCCGAAGAACATCGCACTAAAATCGTTCATTAACTGTTTCACATGATGGGAGAAGCAGTTTATGAACGATGCCATCAGCATCAAAGAAGCAAATCAACTTCGACTTGACGTTGCTTTTAACTTGCCGTGCTTTCTTCGGTCGTGGTGACGATGGCGTCTTGCACTAGGATGACTGCGACACTGTTTTTTTTCGGAATCATACCCGCACATCCATGATTTGTCGACAGTAATGATTCTAGTAATGAAGTTCGTATCACTTTCATGAAGAGGACGCTGTTTACGTTCAATGCTGAGTCATTTTGGCACAAACTTCACATCAATACGCTGCATGTTGAGTTCACCGGATACAATACGATGACAAACGCCGTACAACAAGCCGACAATGTTACAAATGTCATGGATTGTTCTCCTTGGGTCTTGCAAGAGAACATCATGCACTTTTACCATATTTTTTGGTGTGTTTTCCGTCGATGGGCGAACCCTCAAACTTAAACTTAATGTTATACACTTTAATTATCAACTCGGGTAGAGTATATTACGTGTTGAAACAATTAAAGACATGGGCGTTACCTTCGATATGAAACTGACACAATGAGCATATCAGCAATGTGTCTCAGCAGGCAATACAAACTCTTGGATTTATTATCCGTAACTGTGGTGAATTTTCTAACGTGAGCGTATTGAATTCCTTATTTAACTAATTAGTAAGATCACGTTTGGAATATGCCAGCTGGATATGGTATTCATTTTATCAAGCACAAAAACGTCTACCTGAGCAAGTTCAACGACAATTTTTTAAATACATGTGGTGTAAGGTAGACGGCGTCTAATCCCCATTGGGGCTTCGATCACACTCAACTTCTTTCTCGCTTCAACGTGCCCTCTCACTCCTTTGGACGTTTTGTAGCCAGCCTCAGCTTCCTTCATAGGCTTCTTCACAACGAAGTTGACTCCACAACGTTATTACCTTATTTTAATTTTCGTGTCCCACTATTCTTCACACGTCCTTCCTGTACTTTCTATCTTCCGTTTCCTCGAACCAATGTGTTGGTCAGGTCTCCGGTCTTTGTTATGAGCGGCAACTTCAATCAGGTTTCTTCTGATATAGATATTCATTTTCATAGTTGGTTGACCTTCAAACGGCTTCTCTATGACACCTGTGATAAATTTTCGTTTTAGTATTTATCGTTGATGTTCTTGTTTCTTGTTGTTCTTTTTTGTTTCTATTACTTTTGTTTATATTCATATTATTATTATTCATATTATTAGTTTCAATCTTGTTTATTGTTTTATGCTTTTTTTTATATTTTTTATACTTAGAGGTTAGTATTTATACCTTTTTTGTTACTAGTAGTATGAAAATATTTTACAATTTGTATTTTGTAAATGGGAATTTTTATCTTGTAAATGGGATATTCTGTTGGGTAAATAAATTTAAAAAAATAAATAATGATCAACCGACACACGTCAATTTTTAAAATGGTTGTACCACTCATAAGTTTGCGTCTAGCCTAAAGCATCATCACCAAACGCTTGTTTAAGCATTTTCAGAATTTCCGCTGCCGTTTTACCAAATTTAAAACAGAATTTGGTGCACGTTCTTTGCTCTTTAACATAAGACATTGTAGTGTCGCATAATAAATCAAACACAACTCAACAAATATAAACACAAAAACTGTTTCTGTCACCACCTAGCAAAGTACCGTTTTAGGGACTGACTTAGCATAAACCTAGTTCACACCATCTGGTGCTATAGAGCTGATCTACCATCCCTTCGCGCGCCACATTCAAATTCCGGGAATTTCTGGGTAGCACCTGGTATTAAAAACAATCAAAATACTGTTTTAAAAATTAGAAAACAAATATTTTAAAATAAAATAGGAAAACAAGAAAACCAAGTAAAATTCCTAATGAATGAAAAAAAAAACAGTATATTCTATGTCAGCCAATAAAGTACATGCGAATGTTAGGACCGACCCTCTCGAATTAGTAGAGACCGGACTCATCAGGCCGAAATTACGATTACCATATAAATAGTATATAACATCGCTAAGTACAACACGCAGTTATTGAATAGCACTATTCCTTCGCTAAACCGCACATCTGTTTTTTGTTGTTGAATTGTGACGCAATTACTTCAATATTACAGTTAAATTCCTTTCTTCATGGGTGTAGATAGAAGCGGGAGGTGTTTTTATAATTTATTTTATTTAGTAGTTTATATTTCGTAAGATAAATAAAGTACGGTGAGTTAGTTTCTTTTTTACATTATTTTAATGTTAATTACATACTTTGTATTTTTTGTAATAGATCCTCTTTAATATCGTTTCATCGAATCTACTTTTCCCAATTATTTTGACCTAAGTGTCCAGTGAATTTCGTTAAGTTTCAATCACTTTTAATTTTCATTTATTTAGATCTAGAACGTTGTTTAAGTTACTTTTTCAGATATGATATGGAACAACGTCGCAAATGGCATCGTGAAACAATGACGAGTTGGATTAAGGGATTAAGATTGTATGTCCAGTGCCAGTGATTCTGAAATTTATTGCAAAGGTTGTAAAATAACGTTAAAAAGTTACGAGAAATCGCACGTAAAACGTTACTTAGCATCGCAAACACATACACAGAAAGTAGACCCGTTGGATTCTGACAATTTTAACGAAGAACTCTGTGAAACTTTAATAGCGGCAAATATTCCATTAAATAAACAATTCCACGTTTATAACATTTCTCCAAAAATATACTGGTCGAAATGTTCCTGATGAATCCACCTTAAGCAAATATTATATTCCTAAGTGCTACACGAAAGCAGTAGAATGCATTAGAAGCCACTGTCGCTTCTAATGCATTCTGACGCAACTGTCGATATATTAGGACGCTGTGTGGTAAATGTTGTAGTTGGTGTACTATATCCAACTATTCCATATAACGCATAAGTAATAGCAACAAAAGTTATAAATACAGTTGATGCGGAAACAGTAGTTAAAACCATTTGCGAGAATATGCACCAAATGCTTTATTCGGACCACTGGTATAAAGAAAAAAAACTTTTATTTGTAAGTGACAGTGCTGCATATATGTTAAAAACAGGCAGAGCAGCTCTTTACAGGAAAAACTTCCATTTTCGTCATTGCCTCCCTCTCCAGTAATAACTAGATGGGGAGCATTTTGTGAAAAAACGCTCTTTTTCCTAACTTTAACCTCAATTAGGTACGTGTTAACATTATCAGATTGACATGATACTTTGTCAATCACATTTTCTAGCCTATTGGCACATTTTAGGGGGATGCCCTGAAAAATAGTACCAAAAAAAATTACCATGTACCTTGTAACCACCCTAATGTATATCCATTATTATATGTCTTTTATACATTTTTTATACCGTCTGCTATTACAATTATAAATCGTAATGGGGAGCATGGTTGGAAGCTATGAGTTTTTGTGCAGAGTTTCGATACTTTAAAAAATTTCGATATATGTTTAAATGACGATGCTCGAAGTATCTCTAAGCTCCGAGTGCAAGGAACTTATACAAATTCCAAATTTAAAAAATCAGTTGTACTTTCTTTGGAAATTTGCCAAAACTAATCACTTATTTTAAAAATCAAAATCGAAAATTATATGATGGATTAACCACATTAGATGTGGCTGTTAATAATTTGAAAAATATTCCAAATAACTTCGGATGTGGCCTTCGGAAAGAGTTAGACGCGGTTTTTAATAGAAATCCAGATTTAATGACATTGTGGCAATTGTGTATGGGGACAACGCCTCAAAATCTAACTGCTAAATACACTGAAATAAAAGAATATTCTATAACCAGCTTTGATATAGAAAAGATGATTTCTATCTACGAGGATGTATTTCATTCAAAGAGAACAAATGTTACAGAAGAGAACCTTGAGAAAGTATTGCTAGTTAATATAAATACTCCTTTACTCAACTTGAACTATAAAATGAAGAAATAAAAATATATTTCGTATTTTATAGATCACCACCGGTTTGTTTTACAATTATATAAATAAAATTAAAAACTCTTTAAAAATACAAATTTTCAATAATACGCCCGTGGGCGATGAATTATCGGCTTCTCGCGTCCGGTCCCTTCTAATTAGGAATGGATTTATTATTGACTCCCGTTTGCATACGTCTGTATTAGACAACTCCCACTTTTATTTAAATCACCGTTATAGCGGGCGGATATAGCATCAGTGCTTATGTATTTTATAATTTTATATTCTTCAGCCCGCTATATATTTCAGTTATTACTTTAATTTTTCTAAAATACATACTTCATATTTCTTGTATATTGTTCGGCAACTGGGATATACATGTTGGACAAGTAAAGATATGATATTATTATTACTATTAAAATTAATGTTTTTTTGTTGAATGTCGTCCACGGTCTCATTGATACTACTAAATTTATTTATATTTGCAAATGTCACTAGATACATAGCTTATGAAAATTTTCGACTGAATTTAATAATGCTATAGCTTGATTAAATTTTCGTATATATTTTTGAGCCATTCCTTGTATTATATATAGCAAACAAGGAAACGCAAATGCATCGCATACTCAAAATCTCTGCAAATCTCGCAAACTTCTGTCGAAATCTTTTAGCAATACGAATCTGACACGGAAGTTTTATTTTCTTGTAGTGGCGATGTGAGTGTTTCATGTATATGTACGCCCTGGAAACCTGAAATTCAGTTTCTATACTTTTTGGGGCTTTAAAAGAAATCCAAATCCGTTCTTAAGTCGAGTTCGACGCCTGAACGACGCCAAGAGTCATTTTCCGTATTGGATCTATTCCAATTCCTACGGTGGTACTTTCGAAATATTAAATAAAGTTCTTATGAATGTATAAGAAGTTTGGTATTAAAGAAAATTAATTAAATAGGCTTTTCGTGTGCATTGATTAAATTTTAATTAATTTCAACTTCTTAAATAATTTTTCCCCAATAAAAAGCCTGTGTAAGTTACTTAATTATAGATTAAGAAATAAATTTAAGAAGTCGTAGTATATATTAATAATACCTTTTATACATAAAAAAAATTGTCGGCCATTACAAAATTTTAATCATAGATTTAAAATATTGTTTGCTAAGTGCCAATATTTCCAAGGAGTAGTCAAGCATTGAAGAAGCCTTTACCCCTCTTTTGCTTGAGGCTGCTTGTAAGCTATAAGTTAATGAAAATTTACAGTATCATAAATATATTTCATTCAGCAACGAAAGGAATATTATTAAAGCATTTAAATCAAAAGATTGTTTTCACTTACAAACAAATAAAAGCAATGTAGTAATAACATAACTTTGAACAAAATCAACCAACTTAGCTTCATTTCAGAAAAGCTTTACCTACAGTTATATACACAGAATATATTATTATAAAATAAACGCATCTGAACGAAACATTAAGAATACATTTTAGTTTGAGAGATAAACAAACCGATATAGAAGAATAGTAAACAATGATGAATAAGGAAATGTGTATAAAGCGAAATGTGAAAATATACTAGGCATAAATGAATTAAATTATTTATAATAATGGATTACATAAGATTAAGCAAATATTTAGAAAACAAGAGATGTATAGGATTTATAATTGTAATAGCAGACGGTATAAAAAATGTATAAAAGACATATAATAATGGATATACATTAGGGTGGTTACAAGGTACATGGTAATTTTTTTTGTACGATTTTTCAGGGCATCCCCCTAAAATGTGCCAATAGGCTAGAAAATGTGATTGACAAAGTATCATGTCAATCTGATAATGTTAACACGTACCTAATTGAGGTTAAAGTTAGGAAAAAGAGCGATTTTTCACAAAAAAATCATAGTTATTTGTCCTAAATTAAATATATTTTATTAATTATATTGTTGAATAGTGTTCAAATACATTTTTTCATTTATATTGTTAAATTATATATCATAACATTATAATTATTTAAAATTACAAACTAAAATAGTAATGACTTAGATATGGTAGCTTTTGAAGAGTCCGGAAAAAGATGCCTAAATTCAGATACAACTTGTAATAGAAACTGTCGTTGTTCTTCGTCTTTTGTCAAGGATGAATTTAAGTCTTGAATTAATTTTACTCCTCTCTTAGCTGTGTCATTAACAACTCTCAGACCTTTCACTATTTTTTTAGCTTTTAAATAATGTTGGTTTTCACACCGTAGATCGGGATCAGTACTTCAAAAATCTATATCAATTTAAAATCTCTTAAAAATGTTTAGAGTCCGAGAAGAAACAAAATAATCAATTTCTTTGTCCAATAAATTATCAACTTCTTGGAAAATAAGTTGTGCTTTTACATCCCTGTTATTAGAATTAACTTCATCGTTTTAAACTTCGTACTTTAATTTTCTAAGCATTTTTTTCATAAGTGTCGTCGAAAAATGAAAAAGCAACTTGCTCCAAATTGAGATACTACAGATGGTTAACTATTTTAGACAATGCCTTGTCTGAAATTTCTTTCTTAATTATTCTGTATTGAACTAACAATTTTACTAATTGTAGGTCTTGGTTGGGGGCCAGGGTGGGCTTATGGGCAGTAAATTATGCTTTTATATAAATATTGATTATAAATAAACATATATCTTTAATACCCTTTCTCTCTAAATCAGTTAACGAAAATTGATCTCTAAAAATATATATTTTGAGACAATAAATGGCCTTTGTTATCCATCTGGCATGATGAATAGCTCCAGGTACTCTGAATGTAATTTTTTCCAGTGGAAGACGTCCTAAACAAATCAGGAAAAAAGTTGGATGAATTCTTTATAATCATCCCTGGGCTGGCGGTTTTTTAATTGTTCGAAAAGAAAATTTGAAATTTGGTCTGGATTATTCTTTCAATGGAGACTGTGGTTAAATAAAAATTTAAAAAAGGTATATAACCCCTTACCACAATTATTAATCGTATCCTAAATACGTATTTCGACAACTAAGTTGTCATCATCAGTAGGTAAAAATTACTAATTAAAAGTCGCACATGGGGCACAGTAAAGCAAGAGAAACGCTTACGCACAACTACTATACACCGCGTCCCCGTATACACTGAGAGCGTATACAGGGATGCCCCATCGAGGCAAGGCGCAGACCAGCGAAGCGCACCCTGCACGGGGTTGCTCATCGCCAACCGAGGGAACACTCTTAGCGGCTACTTCAGTCGACGACGGTCACACTTTGTGTCATCTTAACGTTTTCCGCCAAGGCGGGGGCACTGCACGCACGTCGAACGTGTGTGTGCTGTTAACGGCAGCTTAGCCAGGTTGCCGCCCAGGATCGGTCCTAGTGGTGTGTGCATTGCGCGGCGCCATGGTTTGCGCCGCGTAGCTTGGTTCCTCTCTCCTGCTGGAAAGGCGGAATGGCACCTGTCCGCCTATCGGGCTGACCCCCCTAGAGTTTGGTAGCGCATATGCTAGGCTACAACCCAGTAGAGGACCACATCAGCACAAAACAAAAACAGGGAAATACAAGACATGAGTTATTATTATGTATGCGCCCGTGGAGCGTCTTAAGATGCAAAGTTGTCGGCATTCGCCTTAAACGAGAAGGAAAACCACGAAAACCTACTCGGACAACCAGACAGGAATCAAAACACGGAACAGTCAGCATGATAAGCAAATGTATATGATATTTAAATGTAATTGTTATTTAAATAACTTAAGATATATAACAAAAAAGAATATATTATGATGGTATATTGTAGATCGTTACACAATTAAGTTATAGTATATACTGCTTAAATTTTTTATATCATTTCTGTTCTTAATTGAATTTTTTTCCTGTTTAATACTAATCATTTCTTTAATATGTCTTTTCATTGTGTGTTGTTCTTTATCAATTATCTGTGTGTTTTCAAAATCGAAATGGTGATCGCGTTGTAGTTTGTGTGTAGATAAAGCAGTTTTGTCTGTTTTAGAGTATTTGTGGGCTTGTATTCTTTTGTATAAATATGGTTTCGTTTGGCCTATGTAGTAACTATCGCAATAGCGACATGGTATTTTATATATGGCATGTGTTTCTCGATTTTTTTCTATTTTAGGTTTAAGTTTTGAAAATAAATGTTTATTAGTATTACTAAGTTTATATGTTGTACCTAGATCATATTTTTTTAAAGTGTATTTAATTTTTTCTGATAGTTGTGGAACATATGAAATCGTGATATATGTTGTGTCATTGTTCAAATTTTTATTGGTGTCTGCAGTGTTGTATATTTGGTGTACTCTTTTTTTAATAGTTTGGTCTATAAGTTGTGGTGGATAATTATTATCAGTTAAGATTGTTTTAATTTTTTTGATGTTATCTTTTCTGTATTGGGTATGTGATAGTTTTACTGCCCTATCAGTCAGATTATTTATAATCATATTGAATACCGTAGGAGCATTTGAGTGATAATTCATATATCGAAAAGAAGCTGTGGGTTTATTATACCAATTTGTATAAATAGTACCCTGTCTATCATAGCTCAAAGAAATATCAAGAAAATTAATACTGTTATTAAATTCTTCTTCAATAGTGAATTTTAATTTGTTGCGTTTGTAAAGTGAATCTCCCGACCTTTTTGCTTGTCTACGTCTCTGTGAGCCGACCGAGAATGCCGATTTAAAAGGCGATTTAAACATCAGTGTTTTATTTAGCCGTTTTTTGAATGCAGCAGTATAATTCTCAATGCAAAACATGTTAACAAATGGAATTAATTAAAAAAAAATGTCTTGAATTAACTCACTTTTTGAATCTCCCGCGTAGTTGCGGTAAATATATTTTATTCCTCCGAACCAATCCCGATATGAAATCGTTACTGTACATGTACAATAAATCTTTATGTTCCTCCATGTCCGATACTAATTTGCCAATTTCCGTAGTGTTATTTCAGTCCTGGACCAATAATGTCGTTTTGCTATACGTTGTTAATGATTAAAACGCCCGATTTCTGGTTGCAATATCGCCACGCAGCTAATTAGAATCTGTTATATTTCAGGTGCTAATATCGTTTCATTAAAGCAGCATTAAATTTCAATTGCTCCATCTAGACTTAATTAAACCGCATGCGGATGCTAAGGTTCAAACTTTACGCTCATAGCTTATACGTGTGTGTATTAAAATACATTATTTAGGATAATAATATGCAAGTAAATAATGGAAAAGCAATACATAAACATATAAATTATGCGTGTCCAAAAGTATGATAGTATATTTGGTAAACATACAGAAACTAAAGAAAGCCTCTTCTTTTGTAAACTATTTCATACAGATAGTACGGGGTGTGATAAAAAAATACGGCGAAGACGGCTAGCGATGTACTTATGCCACAACGTTGATTTCATGATTCGAAGCATTTTTGGAAGGCTTCTTTCGGAATGGTCTTCAGCTGCTTCGTCGTGGCCCTCTCAATGTCGGGAATGGTGTCAAAAATTTTTCCTTTTGGCACAGTTTTTGTTTTCTGAAATGCCAGATGTCGCATGGTGCTAAATCCGGAAAGTAAGACGGATATGGACAGACAGGAACCTCTTTTTGTCCAAAACTCACAAATCAGAAGCGAGGCATAGGGGCAGGGCGCGTTGTCGTAATGAAGGAGGAAGCCATTGGCCCCATTTTTCTGGTCTCTTTCTTCGTATATCGTTTCACAAACGTTGCAGTAAGCCCTTCTAATATTCGGAATTTACAGTCGTTCTCCTTAGAACGAACTATAAGTGCACTTTGTCTACGCTATCAAAAAAAAAAACAATGATCATGATCTTAACGTTCTACTTTGACTGACTTCTTAGGGAGAGGAAAGTCGCTCGTTTTCATTTGAAATTTTGAATTCTTGTCTCAGAATCATAGCAATGCACCAAACTTTCATCTCCAGTTATAATGTTTGCCATGAAGTCCGGATCTGCATCAAGACGATCTTCCAATTCCATGCAAACTAACACCCGATATCCCTTTTGTTTGCTAATCAAAAGTCTGCGAACAAATTTTACACTCGCTCGACTCATTTGCAGAACGTACGAAATGTTCAGTTCTTTGGAAAGCCCTCTAGTTTTTGCACATTTCATCTGTAATAAGTTGTGACTTGTCAATCGGATTTCAGAGTCCGAAGAGTGAGGTCGCGTTTACCGTGTTTGTTGCGCATCATGTATTTCGAACAGGGCGTTCATTAATCTTTGTTTTATTCCAAAGGTGTCCACGAAATGGTAATAAAGTAGTAACTCTTAAGACTATTTACAAATGATATGAGTAATTTAAAAGCAGAAATGAGTCGGTTGAAGACTAGCAACGGTCGAGACATCCTTCGACCTCAAAAACAGATGAAAACATGAAAAAACGAGAGAGCTTTCCACAGAACTGAACATCTCGTACGCCTTCCATGCAAAGCATTTTAACCGATAATCTGCAAATGAGAAGAGTGAGTGCAAAATTTGTTCACAGACTTTTGATTGATGAACAGAGGGGATGTTCTGTGGCAGATTGCATGGAATTGAAGGGTCGTCTTGATACAGATCCGAACTTCATGGCAAAAATTATAACTGGAGATGACAGTTTGGTGTATTGCTATGACTCTGGAACAAAATTTCAGAGTCTCTAATGGAAAACAACTGTCTCTCCTTGCCTTAAGAAGTCAATCAAAGTAGAACGTTAAGGTTATGCTCATTGTTTTTTTATAGCGAAGACATAGTGCAGTCAAATCGCAGCCTGTGCCGAGAAAATTGGGGAAGCCAGCTGAGCAAACAAAAAAATCAACATAATGACTGATAGTCAAGCAGTTATTAAAGCCAGTAAGAATCCATCTACCAGGTCTAAACTGGTGAAATATTGCAAATAGGGCCTCAATAAACTGTCACGGGACAATACTGTGACGCTAATATAAGTGCCAGGACATTAGAGTATTAAAGGCAATGAGATAAGGGAGTTATGGCGTATTGAAAATTTCGCGCTTATTTTGAACTCCAGGAAAATTTGAAAATTACAGAAAGGTGTGTCGATTTTCCCTCTTTTGACACCAATGCTTTATCTAATCGTACCCGCTGATTACGATAATCGAAACCGGAGTTCGCTATCTGCTTTGGTTCTCGAGATATTCTAGAAAAAGTGTCGACAGGTCAAAAGTACTAAAAACCAAATCGCGAATTTTCAAAGGGAAATCGTTCAGAGAATCTTCTTTAGCGTCGCTGGAAATCTTAGGGTAGATTTTGAATAGAAATTCGAGATTCAAAATTTTTCAAAATCGCGAAAATGTCGCCGAAATATGACATTCAATTTGGGCCCATCTCTGTATCTTGGTAACGAGTTGCCAGGCGAGTAACGAGTTGTCTCGATGACCTTTCCTACACCGCCAGGCGCGTTTTGATACGCTAAATCGACTGGTTCAAGCAGGAAGATTCTCCGATGCCTACTTCTTGAGTTATGCTAGGAAAAGCTTAAATTTCGAAATCGAAAATGTCAATTTTGCAAAAATTAACATCTCCGTAGCGGCCAAACGGTTTGTCCTAGTGTAGCACTCTATGTAGTTGTTTTAATCCTGGCGACGAGCACTTTAATTTGGCGCAAGCTTCACGACGATCGGATAAGAAATTAGGGAGTTATGGCGTGTTGAAAATTTCGCGATTTCTTTGAACCCCAGGCGATGAAATTTGAAAATCACAAAAGCCGAAGAACTGGCCAAGCAAGGTACTAATAGGAACTTTATAGAACCAGAACCTGTATGTGGAATCGCTAAGTATTCCGCTAAGAGGGAGATCTGGTTATAATAATAATAATATACTTTATTATCCAACACCAAGCCATTTACAGGATAATAATTATATGATAATTGTAAACGGTTGCTATCTATAATAGTATATATATATATATATATATATATATATATATATATATATATATATATAGTAAATTCAAATTGTAGGCGATTTAAATCGCCTACAATTTGAATTTACCATAACATACTATGGTCACGAAATAATTATCTATATATATATATATATATATATATATATATATATATATATATATAATTACATATATTTATATATACATATATAGATTGGCAAGCTATGAATTATTATTATGTCTGCGTCCATGGAGCGACTTAAGATTTTAAGCTGTCGGCATTCGCCTTGAACGAGAAGGAAAACCACGAAAACCTACTCGGACAGCCCAGTCAGGTATCTGAACACGGAATTGCCAGCATGATATACCAGTATACAGATAAATAAATAACATATAATATTTACATAATACCAACATATATTCATTATGGTAAATTGCAGATCGTCTGTGTCCATTTTGGAGTAGTTGTGGGCCTGTATTCTTTTGTATAAATATTCTTTAGTTTAGCTTATGTAGTAATTATCGCAGTCGCGACATGGTATTTTATAGATGACATGTGTTTCTCGATTTTTTTCTATTTTAGGTTTTAGTTTTGGAAAATAGAAGTTTATTAGTATTACTAAGTTTATATGTTGTAGCTATATCATATTTTTTAAAGTATATTTAACTTTTTCTGATAATTGTGGAACATATGGTATCGCGATATATGTTGTTTCATTGTATAATTGTTATTGGTGTCTGCAATGTTGCCAAACTAAACAATATTTATACAAAAGAATACAACCCCACAAATACTCCAAAACAGACAAAACTGCTTTATTTATACACAAACTACAACGCCATATCGATTTTGAAAACACACAGGTAATCGATAAAGAATAACACACAATGAAAAGGGAAATTAAGGAAATGATTAATATTAAACAAGAAAAAAATTGCTAAGCAGTATATACTATAACTTAATAATGTAACGATCTGCAATTTACCATCATGAATATATGTTGTTATTATTTAAATATCTATCATATGTTCTTTAAATATCTGTATATCTGTAGGTTTTCGTGGTTTTCATTCTCGTTCAAGGCGATTGCCGACAGCTTAACATCTTAAGTCACTCCACGAGCGCAAACATAATAATAACTCATAGCTTACCAATCCCCCGTAATTGACGTCTTACTGTCGAAAGTTCTGATGCATGAATTATTATTATTAAACTTGAATGTATCTTTGAATATTTTAATTTTATCCATGACAACTACAGATATATAAGTTTTATATTGATATACTGCCATTTATATTTTTAATTTCTTTGAAAAGGGCACTATGTGTCGAAACATGTAAAATTGTTTTAAATATATACATATGAAAGAAATTGTTTCGACAAATTAGGGTATTACTCTTTTCTATTGGGTGGTCATTTTGTTTCATTTAGTTCTCCTTCATTTCTTGGCAGGAATGATTTAGTTTTTGGAAGTATTTTTATTTTATACTCTGCTATAAATTGAAGTTGGTCGTTTTATTTCTACACAACTACGTTATTTCTAATTTTATATGTATATAAGCGATAATTAATAGTACGTTATATTATTACAGTATTTAATTTTTCTTTGGGCCTAGAAAAAATTCTTATACGCCTCCTTGTCAATAAGCATAGTAAGTACGCCTACAGCTTGTTTTTTGTGTGTTCTTTTTGACGTGCGATATGACAAACACGAAACTGACTTTTAAATTTTTCAAAACTTAGTAACGCTCCGGGAACTTACCTTGGTGAGCCAAATACAGAACCAACGAGCCAGCTAGCGTCGAGTGAAGACGAACGTGCCGTGTCGTTCCTTTAGAAACGTTGCCAAAGGTTATAAAGCTCAAAATTTTAGAAAAAGAGTGCCACAGTATGTTTTATAACTTTATTGGTTTGTATGCAGTGGTCTACGCCACATGGATATCGTAGAGGATCTTAGAAACCCGTCAGGTGTTAATCAAAGGAAGTTGGTTTGAAGAGGAAGCTACTAAATTTATTATGGTTACTTTCATAAACAAAAACAACAGAGAAATCAAAAAAGTAACCGACAAGGTCTCTTTCGTTTCCCCCTGACATCTATTAAAGAAATTTATCTAATTGGCGGTAATTAAAACAACATACGGTATAACAAAAGTCAATTTATCTAATGGCGTTAACTAAAATAACATAGGGTATAGTAAAAGTCAACGGCTATAATGCCAACGAAATTAACATATAGTAAAACATAGGTTAGATATCATAAACAAAATTTAAATTACCGTAACGTATAGTTAAACATAAAAAAAGCAAAATCAATTTACCATAGTGTATAGTAAAAAGAAATTAAACATCATAAGCAAACTTATTTAAGTAATTAAATAATAATTAATAATAAAATTTAAAAGTAATATACGCAAAAATAAATTACTTCTCAGAAAATAAAAGAATCACAGCTATTACGATTAACTAGCGATATTATAAACAAAATTGAATTCGACTTATGTAAATTTAATTACTCGAAACAAATAAAAATTAGCAATCAGAATTTTAGCGCGAAGTAGTATAACTAAATAATTATGTAACCATTAAAAGGGAAATTATTAAAATAATATAATCCTAATTATATAATCGGTACATAAAAATTCGAAAGCAAAATTAATAATCTAATCAGCGATTTCACATAAGAAAATCTGCCCATTCGGCTTTTACATAAAGGCCAAACGATATACTACACAAAATGGCTGACGTAAGATGTCTTCGAGATCCATGACTTGGTAATTAACAGTTTCAGATTAATGAATTTCGGTATATTTCGGAACACAAAATTACACAGATTACACTTATCTGTTACCGAAAAAATGCAGATCATTTAACGGAACATGTGGTGCCTGGCACAAACCTATGGTCTCAAACAAGTGGTCAGGATGTCGGAAAATTATTCTACTCTTGTCAGCGTTAGGAATAATCTGGACATCCTACAGAAGAAAGATACCACGAGTCTTAGCGATAAATAAAACAACCAAGAGGGTTAACAATAATAAAAGAGATAAGCGTAACTTACGAAGAAAGTTTTTTGCTTGACTTTCGAATTCAAGTGTCGTGTAAATTAACCAACTTAAGTTGACAATTAATTCGGTGATTAGTATGAAGTTGTATCCACCAACAAGGGTGGTAGATAATAAACGCCACGAAATAACTAAATTTTCACTCATAATTTCCTCTAATCGAACACGACCGGCTCGTTAAAAACGTATTACAAAAGTATCAGAAGGTCACGCGCAATCTCTACCCCACTAGTTCGGAAAAATTAACGCTAAAGACTATACGGGGACTAATCGCTAAAATACTGTAACCCGTACTACGCCTGGGAGCCCTGATTTCGTGTAACGTCGGCTAATTATAGGACGTTCGCTCATACGGTATATGGGGCCAGATTTGATTTTGACCAATAACTAGGCTAACAAGTCACAAATCACAAGTTTAGAGGGGACACGGAAAGTAAGTAAGTAATATAATACAATTTTGAAAAAGCAGTAACTGGGTTATAAAAAATACTTCAAACTGATACTGTAATAAAATAATTAAGGATAGACTTTTTTATAATATTTTCTTAAGTGGTTCCGATTTAACAACAATAATCTGTATATTCAAGTAGACGATAACTTTCATTTTATCGAAAATAATTGCTTTTCGTTCTAGGAAATTTTTTTTAAACCAACACTATTATCTTCGAAAACGAAACTTAATTTATATTGTCTTTTGAAGTGTACTAGAAGAACTGCAGAAATAATAACAATAACATTAAATAAAACTAAATCATCAAAAGTATCTATAGAAATGCATCCGTAATTGCATATATTTTGTATATTCCAACCAGTCGTCACAAAATGCTTTTAATTAACAACTCCCAGCTTTCCATTCTGTTCCGCCTATCGCTTGTCTATCTAGTACTTGTGTCTCTTTCTCGAGTTATTGAAAGTGTCCCATAGAACTCTATGAGAAACTTCAAAGATTCGGCGAAAAGGACTTCCAATTATTAGTGAACTTTGTTAAGACTCTTAGTTCTGTGAATGCCGTTTGATGTTTGTGCTGATGTTTAGAAAGACTAAGAACTTGAATAAAACTACTTTTCATTAAAACAATAGGATTTTGTTTTTCTAATTAGATGTTTACGGTTTTAATTTGTTTTAATTATCCAAGAAAAATATATTTGATTTTCTTCAACATAACGTTGTAGCTTGTATAAAAAATATTACCATTTTTCTAAAACATATTGATTGGCGAAATAGATATTTACTAGATAAAATAACTACATTAATAATTGCAATTCTCTCAGAAATTATAGTAGGCTGTGACTAATTGATACAAATGTCATCGTGATAACTTCGTTGTCTATTAGTTTCACAAATGTTTCGCAGTAATACGAGGGACAAACTGAAATTATTGAGAATAAAAAACACGGTTAATATTTTTCAGGATTTTATTTTAAATATGATCAAAGTAATTCCATTCAGGAATGATACACTTGATCATTCTTTCTTTCCACTGTTTAAAAGCTCCCAACCAATTTTTTTCGGAATACCTTCAAAATAAGCGTGAACTGCTGTATCAATCTCTCTTCAGATGAAAACCTTGTACCCCGAAAATTATGTTTAAGCCTTCAAAATAGCCAAAAGTCACACATTGCTGAGTACGGCGGATGTTCTATTACTTTTATATTTTTTCCAGCCAAAAACTGGAGACTTAAAACTACTTATTTTACGCGCGTATCTAAACTTATAACTGTTATCTCCTATATGTAAACAACATTTATTTTCCTATTTTCTCGTACACAAAATCAATCAAATATTTTTAGGTCTGGCCTTTTTTTATGAATGAAATGTTACTGTAGACGATAGCGTTCAAGTTACATATAGAAGAGCGGTGGGTCTCCACTGTTTTAGGGATTTGTATTGAAGTTATTTATTTTTGGACATAGGAGAATTCTCTACTTATTTTAAGTACGTATCTAAACTTATAACCTGTTATCTCCTAGACGTAAACAACATTTATTTTCCTATTTTCTCGTACATGATGTTAAGTTGATATGTACAGTTGTATTAAAAAAAAGGTTGACGATCTAAAGTCAAATATTTTTAGGTCTGGCCTTATTTTTTTATGATTGAAATTTTACTGTAGACGATAGCGTTTAAGTTACATATTTTAAGTTTGTATATCTTGCTTATTTTTTTATTTAAACAATATTGAGTGGGGTGTTCTGTGTTCGTTAAATTGGGATAACGTGTGGACAAGCTATTCTTATAAGCGATATTTTTATCTTATAAATGTTTACTTTTACTGTCAAAGACATGTAAAGTATATTTTACGCTTGCCTTTCGTAAATTTAAAACGCAGGTGCAGTAGGTTACTACCATTCATCCAGATAATGGTTAACAGTTTATATTTCGGGTAGAAGTATCTTTTCAAAAATTTTGTAATATTGATGATTATGAAACATTTTATTAAATGTCCAAAATTTCTATGGCCCTATATTTTTGCAGGAATATTATTACTACAAATTAGAATAATAGTTACAGTTTAAGCCGAATATCCACCGGTTAATTATAAAAGTTACACCATTCTCGAATTTGGTAATTATTATCGAAACTTGCGATGTCTAAACAGAGTAGTTCTCAATTGATAATTAATTCATTTTATTTGTATGTTGAATGAATATTGATACATTTGCAAGGAATTTATTTCCAAAACTTATAAGGAGTTACGGGACAAAGTCGAAATTCTTTGGAGTTGATATTTCGGATGAATATTGTGGGAAGATAATTAATTCAATGCGTTCAAGACTTCAAGAAGTCATAAGAAATTACGTAGATTTGACTCACAATTGAATTTTTTTACTTCTTACCTGAAATAGTAACAGTGAGCCTCTTTGATGACAAAATTTTATTTTATTTTTATTAGTTTAAAAATGTTTTGTGAAAATTCGTATATTATTTTCTGTTAAATACTGTTGTAGGTTTTCTCTTTTAACATAGCATGTATAACATATATATGCTGTAGAATTAATTTAATTATAATTGTTTCATTATGTTTTAATAAAAATATTACTTTGGTTAACAAACGAATTAACAAAATTTGTTCATAAATTTAATGTTAAATGGAAAACATCAAAAAAATATTATTTTTATTAATTTTTGGTAAGACAATTGTGCAGTAAGTTAAAATTAATAATAAATTAATTAGAAACACATATTATCATTAATTTTTCCCCGAAGAGAAAATTTAAAGAAACAGTAAAAGACTATACCTATATTTATGTACATTTTATTCCAGGAAAATAATTAAAGATAGTAAATATTTTATTAAAATTTGTTTATAATGTATATTTTGGTCCACGTCTGTAGCACGTTCGAGCGTGGTCTTGATGTACGCAGTTCCGGCCAAGCCGAAGTATATCGTTGTAGCAGTTGGTCTTTTGATTTTGTTTTAGGGAGGCTGATATTTCCATTTCCGAGAGGAAGGAGTCAGAGATTTTCTATCCATTAAACAGATAGGTTCAGTTAAATTTTGCTGAATAAAGACTTCCTTTTTATTCAGTATTTTATTGTTAATTTCGGTTTATGTTTTTAGTTGAGTGATACTGATGTGTTTAAAATAATTCTCGATTTATTACGAGTCTCTGATACTTGTAATTTTTGATTTGTGCGACATATCTGAAATCTCTCTTTTAGAATTTTTTTAGTGAAGTGTGATTACTACATTAATTAATGTACGTGTATATTTTGCAAGTATATTTTATATATATTAATTTAGTTATGGTATTTGTATATTGATTGAGCTCGTAAATTCAGTAAATTTTAGTTTATAAAATATATTTAGAGTCAGATAAATATCAAGGAAAATTTTCATACTTTTTATGTAGTATTTTTTATCAGTAATATATTTTAGAAAGTAGGAATTGGTGGGAAAAGTACATTTTACCATGTTGAATGTGCGCATGTGTTAATTTTGATGCGCGCGCTTACAGTTATTTTTCTGTTTGACGTTTGAAGTTGGGAATAACGTAATTATTGAAGTCTGATAGTTTTCCTAAATATTTAATTAGTTTAATTTTGTTCGCGGTCAAAGTGAGGTTTTTTGTCTAGTATATCAGTCAATATTTATACAAGTTTTCCTCACGCTGTTGCATAATTACTGCTTCAGCACTTCTTTATACTCTATAAAGTCGAAATTTTTTTTTTCTTTTGTAGTATATGTTTGTATCGTTAATGCGAGTTTTATTTATTTGCTAATACCTTTTGTTTTATTCGGCACTTACCCTTTGAGGGTGGCCCTGAAGATACAAGAGCTCCTGGAAGGCTGTACCGATTTGAGTGGAACTGGGCAAGCT
This sequence comes from Melolontha melolontha, assembly GCA_935421215.2. Classification (NCBI taxonomy): domain Eukaryota; kingdom Metazoa; phylum Arthropoda; class Insecta; order Coleoptera; family Scarabaeidae; genus Melolontha; species Melolontha melolontha. The sequence continues at coordinate 56,970,844 of OW285242.1, forward strand.
ATTGTGTATTGTGGGCCAATTTAAATAAGTCATCAACACCACAATACATAGCAATATGTTGATTTTAAATTAATTAATTATATAGTAGTTTACAAGAATATTCAGGTAAAATCTGTTAATTTAAAGAAGATGTTGATTAAGGACAACCAAATTTCAAAGAAGATTAGTCTTTCTTTTTAATAATAAAAATATTGATATTTTTAATTGGAATTTAGCTCGAAAATCAGTAGAAATATGGAATTAGAGTATTATTTTAATGCATTTTAAAATATGTAATTTTTTTAAATATTTTTTAAATTCACTAAATAACTATAAATTATAACCCAACATTTATAAAACAAGAAAAAAATTATTATTTAATAAATACTATCGGGAAACATACATATTTAAATACTTTTATTCATTCAATTTTTCTCCAGGGAAATATACTAAACACAGACGCAATTATCAGTTCACATTTATATTTATATATTTCTAGTAAGAGCAATATCTCTTACAAGAAATATATAAATATAAATGTGAACTGATAATTGCGTCTGTTTTTAGTATACCTATTTCCCTGGAGAAAAATTGAATGAATAAAAGTATTTAAATATGTATGTTTCCCGATAGTATTTATTAAATAATAATTTTTTTTGTGTTTATATTTAAACAATCAAATGTTTACTAAACAAACGCGTGAACTGTTCACTTTATCAATGAACAAAGCGTGTGCGTAAAAGTGAAAGACCGTCCCAAATGAGATCATCTCTTGCAAATTGTCAACCTTTTTGTTAATATAATTGTATGTATGTATGCGTTCTTGTCTTTCTTTTAATTTCGCAGCTGCTTGTACCACAAAAGGATATTGGTTATTGGTGATGCTCTCTGATATAAATAATTACATTTGGTATCCATATATCACACTGTTTCTAATGATACGTTCGTTTGCAAGATACTACTACTAATCCTTTATACTATTTTTTTATAGTATATTTATTTGTGCGCATCAAACAAATTTGTGTACAAGGTATTTTTAATCAAACTCGTAAATGAAGTTAAATGTGTTCGAAAAACTTCTACGATAAAATAAATGCAAACTATTTCAGCTCTTGTGACTATTTTCATGTGCTTCGTAGACTTCACGAAGGTATTCGATCGGGTACGATAAGAGACGTGATATTATTAATACTTCAAGGCAATGATAGACTGAGACAACTTTTAAAAGTAGTGGTCTTAGACCAAGCATCTTTAACTTAATAATAAGCAAATTTATTGAAGGTGTCAAGGCCATGACCGGATATAGGATGCAGACGACGCAGTATTAATCGCGGACTCGAAGATAACTTATAGAGACTTCTCCGCAGATTCCCGACAACGGCGGAAACTTATAATATGCTAGTCTCAATACGAAAAACAAAATTACGATTAGATGCAAACTGGCAATAGGAGAAAAAAAACAATATCAAAGATGACATACAAGCAGAATAGAGTCCTGATAATTAAAATGCTGTAAGTACAGCATGAATGATATACCGATAGGACCAGCTCTCAACGGGCCATACCCAGCAATAAGTGGCAACAGCGAATCCCCTCTACGCGCAGTAGCTTACATTACCATACATTGCAGAGTTATGAATTTAGTAAGACTTAAACCGCGCAAGGATATAGTCGTTTGCATATTCGTTCTGTATACGTAATTTGCCCATTTGTTTCAGATATAATAAGGTCGTTATATCTCCAAGTTATTATTATTGTATTCTTAGCTGCTACGGAAAAGTAATTTTAAGTAATAAAAAAACAATAACGTTTTCTAAAAGATAAAAGTAAAAAAATCAATAATTCTGCAAAATAAATTTTAATTCTAAGAAAGTCACTAAATATAGGATTCGAAAATACCGCCCTCTCTCCCCAAACAATAGCCGAGCCTATTGTAAAACCCCACCTCACTCCCTCGAGATTTCTAGGGGTTATAATCTCGAAAATTCTAAACAGTTGAACTTGCAACTGTTGCAACCTTTACGTTTGCACAGCTAGATACGAATGACGGGCAATCTATTGCTCTCGATCATCGGACTTATGTATGCGCACGCGGAGTGGCATCGTACATACGTTGCCACATCGCATTACGTTCCATACGTATATTGTTGCGTATGGCCCGTAGCGGGTTGGACCTATCGGTATATGACCAACGGTTTTGGATTATTTACTACCAAGAAATAAAATAAACACTGGAAGCAGGTAATCGAGGACGGAGATATGCAAGAGGAACGGAAAGACAGACCAACAAAAGGACTGGAATGCTGAAAACCATCAAAACCACATTTATTTTTAAAGATTTGTAAGAAATCGTCTATTTTTTAAGAATTTAAAACAGAAAGTAGTAGTATAAATCGACAAATATTCTAGCAGTTATATATTTTCTGTTTTTTTCTCCTATTACAAGATGCTTTTTTTATGTTTATTTTTAGTCATATTTTATATATTCTTCTATTAATTTTTTGACCACGTATATATGTATTCTCCTAAGATTATTGTAGATTATATAATATAAATATAATTTTTCGCTGCTCCCCTGATAATTTCTTGTTGATTTTATATTTCAAGACGTAATGTATACAAGGCTCATTTCGTAAAATTTTTATCGACATTTAATGTCGTTACAACATACCCCTTGATAGATGCGTGTAAACAAAATTGTGGTCTTCGATTCGTTGGGGAATACTTACTTATTGAAGCGGGAAGGAAAGAATAAATAAATTGGGCAAATTAAATTGCAATTTTTCTCAAGTCCGTACTTTGTTTGACAATAATGGAGTGAGTAAAATATTAAAAATTCATTTAACCAATGTACACAAAGGGATATCCATCATGACATTTTTGTAAATAAGTTATTGACTAAAAAAATTCCATTCGTAAATACGAGTAAATTGAATAAGTCACACACATACATTGTAGCTAGCAACATATTACTATATTAATGAATTCATGATCGAGAGCTTTAATGTGCTAGTATTTCTAATTCTAATAGCTTATTGTAATTATTTTCAAGAATTATTTTAAATATTGAGAATATTATTCTCTTTATTTTGTAATATACGAAGGTGTCACTGAAAATTTTTAGAAAATAGAAATGATTAGTTTTAAACAAATTAAATGATTTCATTGTTTTTCAAAATATTTCTCTTTAATGTCAATACATTTTTCCATTCGATGAAACCAGTCCTTAAAGCAATGATGCCACTTTTCCCGAGACACTTCAGAAACCAGATTTTTATAATGCTCCACTGCTTCATTAGATGACGTAAATGTGATCTCACGCATTTTATCTTTAATTTTTGGAAACAAAAGAAATCACAAGATGCTGGATCAGGCCTGTGTATGGTGGAGTGTCTATGGTGCTGATGTTTAGGCCATCCAGGTACTCATCTATTAGTTTCGTTTTATTCGAGGATGCGTTGTCACGGTGTAAAATTATTTTTCCTTTTGGGCGTTTTGCACGAACTTTTTCGAAAATTTGCGGTAAACAGGCATTTGCGTACCAATTGGCAGCAATACGTCTATCTTGTAATGCTATAGTAGCAACATGGCCTGTTTTAGAAAAAAAAACTGGTGATCATCTTCTTATCAGCACTGCGAGTTCGTTAGACTTTTGTAGGCTTAGGTTCTGTTCGAAAGATCCATTGAGCTGATTGACTTTCTTTTCAAGATCGTAACAATAAATCCATGATTTATCACCATATCCCAAACCGAATTTGAAGTACCGTCTTTGAATTTTTCCATAGTTTTTTTCACCACTCAAGCGTTGTTCTTTTGATCGGGAGTCAGTTGATATGAATCCATCGATGACAAATTTTTTTAAAAATTTTAAACAGAAAGTAGTAGTTAACATTTGGAACTTACTGAAAGTGAGAATTAATGAATATTAAATCACATTCTTACATGTAAATGTCGACTTATATGATGCGTTCATAACTACAATCCGACAAACTAAGTTTGTACCAGTATGCAGTACACACCCTTTCGCGACAACGAACTTCCTGGTAATTAGGTTAATTAAGAATTAAGAAATACTGAAAAAACAAGTCAATCAACGGGAGGAAACGTACAGACGGCGTTTCGTTCTGGTTGGAACTTTTCAATGCACGGTATTCCTCGAAGACGGATATTGCTTTTTCATTTCTATACTTTCTGTATATATAGTTAACATTTGGAACTTACTGCAAGTGAGAATTAATGAATATTAAATCACATTCTTACATGTAAATGTCGACTTATATGATGCGTTCATAACTACAATCCGACAAACTAAGTTTGTACCAGTATGCAGAACACACCCTTTCGCGACAACGAACTTCCTGGTAATTAGGTTAATTAAGAATTAAGAAATACTGAAAAAACAAGTCAATCAACGGGAGGAAACGTACAGACGGCGTTTCGTTCTGGTTGGAACTTTTCAATATATCATATAAGTCGACATTTACATGTAAGAATGTGATTTAATATTCATTAATTCTCACTTGCAGTAAGTTCCAAATGTTAACTATATATACAGAAAGTATAGAAATGAAAAAGCAATGTCCGTCTTCGAGGAATACCGTGCATTGAAAAGTTCCAACCAGAACGAAACGCCGTCTGTACGTTTCCTCCCGTTGATTGACTTGTTTTTTCAGTGTTTCTTAATTCAGAAAGTAGTAGAATAAATCTACAAATATTCTAGTAGTTATATATTTTCTGTTTTTTTCTCCTCTTACTAGATGGATTTTTTATGTTTATTTTTAGTCATATTTTATATATTCTTCTATTAATTTTTTGACCACGTATATATGTATTCTCCTAAGATTATTGTAGATTTTATAATATAAATATAATTTTTCGCTGCTCCCCTGATAATTTCTTGTTGATTTTATATTTCAAGACGTAATGTATACAAGGCTCATTTCGTAAAATTTTTATCGACATTCAATGTCGTTACAACATAACCCTTGATAGATGCGTGTAAACAAAATTGTGGTCTTCGATTCGTTGGGGAATATTTACTTATTGAAGCGGGAAGGAAAGAATAAATAAATTGGGCAAATTAAATTGCAATTTTTCTCAAGTCCGTACTTTGTTTGACAATAATGGAGTGAGTAAAATATTAAAAATTCCTTTAACCAATGTACACAAAGGGATATCCATCATGACAACTTTTTCGAAAATTTGCGGTAAACAGGCATTTGCGTACTAATTGGCAACAATACGTCTATCTTGTAATGCTATAGTAGCAACATGGCCTGTTTTAGAAAAAAAAAACTAGTGATCATCTTCTTATCAGCACTGCGAGTTCGTTAGACTTTTGTAGGCTTAGGTTCTGTTCGAAAGATCCATTGAGGTGATTGACTTTCTTTTCAAGATCGTAACAATAAATCCATGATTTATCACCATATCCCAAACCGAATTTGAAGTGCCGTCTTTGAATTTTTCCATAATTTTTTTCACCACTCAAGCGTTGTTCTTTTGATCGGGAGTCAGTTGATATGAATCCATCGATGACAAAGTTTTCTCAAGTCTAGCTGTCGATGTAATAGTATATTACATGCCGAGGCGGAAAGTGGTTAATTACCGTCGAGGGATTAGAAAGAACTTAATCTTGAGACGGGAATGAATCTTTCCGCCGAGGTTTGTATACTATTTTACGTACGGTTAGTAATTAATTATTATATAAACTACTAAATCACCAAATATCAAAAATCCAATAGTATTAAATTTCATGGCATTTTGACAAATGCTTTTGATAGGTACTGTTGCTAGGTAACGTAATAATTAATAGTGATATTTTCTGATAGATTATTACACTTCATAAAGTATACCTTTTCAGTTCGTACCCCCTAAGTGTGAACCGTTAAGACGCACGTCTTTGAAATATTATATTAAATAAAAAAAATAAGTTGTCGAGGAGATAGTCTTATGATATTCGACTTGCTGTCAAATATTTAATACTGTTGTTTATTGACTGTGTTTCCGGTATTCTGATTTCTTGGTTAAGCATTCTTCGAATTTAAATATTTAGTTTGTTATTAAAAATTACAAAATCTGTTCTTTTGAGAACAATACTGATAATAAATAGTAATATTAATAAGTAGTAATAAGTACGAAATTGTTTGATTATCACTTTGACATTTCTAAGTTACCTTACTCATTATTTTTATTTCGACATGTAGGTTATGTATATGATTTCTTTTGTTATCTTGGTAACATACTAACATTTTGACAATATTGCGAAACATGACGTCTATATTTTATAATGACAAACGGTTGTTTCCGTGATTGAATACTGACTCCATTTGACTCTGCAGTACTGATTTAAATCACAATTTTAATTTGAATTTGGCCTTAAGCTGAAAATATATACCTACTTTATGAAGAATAAATTATTATTTTAGGATTTTAAACATGGTCTTTTCTCTAATAGTAAATAGTCATATAAATTCTAATGTAACAATTAATATTAATTCCAAAAGCGGATAAATTTTGTATTAAAACGTTGTCATGTTATTTACTTATTAAAGATTTGTGTATAGTTTTATTATAATTTAATTTACTTATTTAAATGACATTGATGTTTCATAAATACTGAAACGACATTACGCAACCGGGAAAGTGACATAAGCTAGCCAGTAAACTGCTATTTTGTCGGCATGTAATCGCGTGTTTTCTAACCTGTTTGAAGGTTAGAAATGTTCAGTTTACTAATCGATCGTGAGTAAAATGTTTTATATTTGACACATATCAATGCCGAATGTCGTTCGAATAAATTCACATGATGTTCCTCAAGCATTGCTCGAACAGGGGTAATATTCTGATCAGAAGGAACAGTTCTTGGGCGTTCTTCACGAAATTTATCACTGTGACAAAACCGATTTCTTTTGAATTCGTTTTACCAATTATTAATTGTTGCCTTAGATGGAACTTCTTCTCCAAATGCAAGGTCGTTTTTTATATCATTTAGACCAGAGGCTCCCAAACTTTTTTTTCTCATAGACCACTTTGAAAGTTTTGCTGGTTCCGGTGGACCCCCCCTGCAGCTACATTTCTACCATATTCCCAAAACTCGACAAAAAATGTGAAGATTAGATCTAACTATGGAAATTTGCGTTGCGGCTGAGTTATTGGTTACTTAATTAATTGATTGTGCTGTGAGTGGATTTCAAAAAAGTAAAGTTAGCCAATCAAAAAAGTGATTCCATCCAACTTTACTCCTTTGACATCTACTCACAGCACAAGAAACCAATCAATTCTCACATATTTTATTTAGAAAACTCCCCATTCGGAGTGGTAAAAATAAAAAAAAAATAGTATATTTCCTTGTGTTGTACTTATTCAAATATGTAATTATTACACTATTAATTATTATTCGTAATATAATTAAAATTAAATATTAATAACGTAACGTAACTTCTACAATGACAATCACAAAATAGTCATAATTTTAGTGGGAGGGATGTACTTGATGGATTGACAGCAAATTATCAATATTTGGCTTCAGTTTTGCTAGGAATAACCGCAAGTCTCCCCGTTCTGTGATATTCAATCTGCTCCTTTTTTTTGTTAAAAGGTTTGTAACGACACTAAAACTTTTCTCGACAAGATATGACGAGGGAAACGCTATCAAAAGCTTTCTCGCAATTCCCCACAGTCCAGGATATTTTTCGGGTATTTCTGCCTGCAGCCAAAATGTTTGATACCCTCTTTTACATTTCACCTTCAGTTTCTCATTAGTGCTAAGCTCGAGTAGCTCCTCTTGTAATATCACATTCTCCACTTCCGTTTCATCAAGTGGATTTATGATCCATGGTGGTATTTCCATCGTCAGAATATCTTCAAATCTGATTTTAAAGTCATCATTCAGGGCAATTAAACGTATGTGTGAATATCCTCATCAAGGCATTCTACCTGTGACAAGTTTGAAAACTGAGAAAATTCGCGCCGACTAATATTTTCCAAGAAAAGCTGAAATTACACCCTTTGTTTTTATTAAATTGAGGCTGTCCCCTTGTAATTGTAAGTTAATGTCATTAAATTTTTTGAACAAATCTGTCAAATACGCGATGTCTGCTTTCAAATTGATCAGGTTTTTTTTTAAATCTGGATCTTTACTTTCCAAAAACTCTAAAACTGATTCAAAAAGTGAGAAAAATCTTGTTAAACATGCACCTTTCGACAACCAGCGTACTTCAGTATGTAAGAGCAATCGTTGGAAGTCTTCATCATTTTCATCGCACAATTGTGCAAATAAACGCGAACTAAATGCATTGCTTCTTATTTTGTTAACTGCATTAATCACAAATTGAAGCGATTGGTGCAATTTAGCACTCAAATTTTTCGCTACTAGGTGTTGTCGGTGGATGACACAGTGAATTGCAGTTACCTCTGGTATAATTCTTTTAAGATGGCTTATAAACCCACTACATCGCCCGGCCATGGCAGGAGCTCCATCTGTTGCCACCGAAATAACGTTTGTGAATGGAATCGATTTTTCCTTAAAAAAATCACTCAGGACATTAAATATTGATTCACCTTTAGTGTCCGTCTACAAAGTTTTCGCGAATAGTAGCTCTTCATGAATTTCTTCATCCATAACAAATCGAACATATGCCAATAATAATGCTTCATTACCAGGTAAAGTTGACTCGTCCAGTTGAATAGAAAAATGAGTTGTTTGCAGATAATTACACAAGAAACTTTCAATATCAGAGCTCATTTCGTCAATACGTCTTTGTACAGTGTTGTTACTCAAATAATTCTTTTGAGTATATCAAATGGAGATTTGTGCAGAACAGTTTTTAAAACCTCTTCAACAGCGGGTAAAATTAACTGTTCTCCAATGGTGTGCGATTTTCCAGATTTCGCTATAAGTAATGAGATATTGTAAGATGCCCGCAAGCCATCAGCGTTACTTTCCGACGTCGAAGCGAACATACTGTGCACGGTGGGTCTCTTTTCATATTTTTCGTTCAATGTTTGAAAATATTTCAAATCTTTACCTATTTTATCAGGATGACACCTTCTTAGCTGATCTTCGAGCTTCGATGGTTTCATAGAGTCATTGCTCAAAACTTTGTTGCATAAAAGGCATATGGGCAATCGCTTGTCTGCCTTTGATGGAAGAAAACCAAATTTTAAATAATCAACACTGTACTGTCGACACTTCTTCTTAGATTCAGCCATGTTTCGTATCAGTTGCCTACCTGTAAATAAAAAAAAACTTTGTTGTAGTAATCTTAAGGCGGTCTTACTTAACAGGATATGGCTATTTTAACAGGATTAATTGATTATTGCAATGAAATAAACAAAGTACCGGCGGCAAACTGATTCTAATTATTAAAAGCAATAAATCGCTAAGATCAATAATTGAGTTTTATGAAAACGGCTGAACCGATTTTAATGTAATGTAAAACATTTTTTCATTAATTATATTTTGATATATTTCTGTAAATTCGATAGAAAATACTTGTAAATAATATTTTGATATCAAAACTTCGTGATTTTAATTATTTATTTATTACTTTGATGCACGTTACGAGTATGTAGTATATAAAGACACGTACAATTTATGAAAATATATTTAATTATTAGTGAACCACCACACAGTCAGGTAATAAAAAAATTACTAATAAAGTAAGGACAAGAAGTTCAACCTTTCTCGGCTTTCTGTTCTTTTATGGAAGTATCTAATAATGGCTCTGATCAGTATTTAATTTTTAATACGTTCCTACTACACGCTAACATTACAAATATACTTATTACAACATAAATATATCTCCTATCGCAGGTGGGTTGGAAGAGATTTCTTTTAGGAATAAGCCTCACCTTTGTACCTACGTATTTTTTTGTAATTTGTCCATTTTTTGTTTACTTACGTGTACAATAAATTGTAAAATAAATAGATAAATAATAAATAAAATAAAAGTATGTATAACAAATAGGCAGGTAAGTACTTACTTTTCCGACAGTGGCAAACACTAACATCGATTCACTTTACTTTACTTTTCTTTTCGAAATTCGGGAAACAAATGAGTAACGTTTATCCGTGGCATTCGTATTTATATTGGTGAAGAATCAAACAAGTTCATGCAAGATTGCAAGCACACACACCACAAGTCGTACTTCGTCCCTTTGCAGGTCTGAACAAGCATTGCGGACGGCGGCAGCGCTTTGCAAGTCTCGACATGTTGTAATGAATATGGAATATGCAAGTTTTTACAAGCTGAGCTTCTTAAAATATTATCTGCCTACATTGATAGGTGAACTCAAGCCAACATTTTAGTTCTTCACTATCGAAACCAGATAAATTTTCGTGGACCCCCGCTTACGAATTATGAACCCGCATTTTTTTGTCACGCCAACGTAGACCCCCGTCGAGTCTCCCGTGGACCCCTGGGGGTCCACCTGGACCACTTTGGGAATCAATGGTTTAGACCGTAATGACGATTTAAAATCGTAGCACAGAAATGTTCATTAGTCAAATTAATTTTTGAGTGAATATAAAATCTTTAGACTTTGATAATTAGCAAACTATTAGAGCAAATCGAATAAACTACACGCAATCAACTCGCAAAGCATTAAAAAAGTAGTTGTCAAATAAAAACAAATTTAATTTTTTTAAAACCATGGCCATTCTAATTTTCTTCAGTGTTTCCCTCGAACATACATAAAATAAACTACTGAGCAATTAGGATTACAGAACGCAATTAAGATGTGTTTGAAACCTGCAGCACGGATATTTTCTTCAATTTAAGGAGATGGTTTAATGAATTAATTTTTCTAACATACGAGCGATCAAATAAATCCGGAATCGCAGTAGGTTTACACGAAAAAACGTATTTTCTAACTTAAGCCTTTGTAATATCAACATATACAATTGTCAATTTATAAATTTTGTTCATTTAAAAGTCGAATGTGAAATAAAACGTTTATATTGTAACACAATAGGTATTTATTTATAGACTAGAAAATTACATATGCAATTTTAAAAATCAATAAACACATTTCATGAAGTATGCTGAAATTGTCCACCATCGTGCTCAATACATTTTGCACATATCCTTTTTGCGCTTTCAAAAACACTGACTAACATATTATGATGTTCATTGATTTCATTAATTTTTTTGTGTAATTTGGACTTGAAGATGTGCTAGATCTAGGATTTGTACGTTGAAAATAGAAAAACCCCAAAACACCCTGTATACTGAATTTTGTCAAAATCGGAGCCAATACCATATTCACTAATTTTTCAAAGTTTATTAAAATAGGCCATGAAAAGAAATCGCATGGAGTGACATCGAAGGATCCTGGAGGGAAATTCGTGATGGCTATTCAGGCTAATCAAACGATTGTCAAAAAATAGACGTAACATGTTAATTGTATTTTGTGCTGTGTGTGATCTTGCTCCATCTTGCTGAAAATATCCTAGTGTTAACTCATTTACATTAAGGTGGTCAACAAACAGCATCAAAATTTCTTGTTGATATCTTTGTGCATTTATGATTCCATAAAAAAAAATTGGATAAATAATTCTTCTTGTACTTATGGCACACCAAACACTAACTTTCTGAGGATAAGCAGCAGTCAACTGGATGGATTTATTGATAGCCAGTGAGACGATAAGAAAATAAGTATAGATCCTTCTTTAATATTTTCTGGTAAGTGCCAAATAAAAGGATACAAAAGTATTTTTAATAATATAAAATATTATTAAAAATGGGGTGTGAAGAACACAATACAAGTTATATATTTGTGAATGTATCTCCTCTCCAGAGACGCAGATACGTATTTCACCTTTCTACAGGATCGTCGGTACGCCCCTGCTGGAGAAGAGATACATTCAACCAAACATAACTACCTTGCTATCAACCAGAAATTATTAAGACAGAGCGTGAAAGAATATTCAGCGCTGTCTACATAATAACTGCCGAACTAAGCAACGTGTTTCTATAGACGGTAAGAACCATATCTATAAAAAACTATATTATCGTGCCTTCACTACTTGTCGGACGAACCGAATGCGTATATAACAAAATAATTTGAAACATACATGAGTGGGTAAAAACCACACCAATCTGTATAATACGAAAGTATTTTTAATAATATAAAATATTATTAAAAATGGGGTGTGAAGAACACAATACAAGTTATATATTTGTGAATGTATCTCCTCTCCAGAGACGCAGATACGTATTTCACCTTTCTACAGGATCGTCGGTACGCCCCTGCTGGAGAAGAGATACATTCAACCAAACATAACTACATTGCTATCAACCAGAAATTATTAAGACAGAGCGTGAAATAATATTCAGCGCTGTCTACATAATAACTGCCGAACTAAGCAACGTGTTTCTATAGACGGTAACAACCATATCTATAAAAATCTGTATTATCGTGTCTTCACTACTTGTCGGGCGAACCGAATGCGTATATAATAAAATAATTTGAAACATACATGAGTGGGTAAAAACCACACCAATCTGTATAATACAAAAGTATTTTTAATAATAAAAAATATTATTAAAAATGGGGTGTGAAGAACACAATACAAGTTATATATTTGTGAATGTATCTCCTCTCCAGAGACGCAGATACGTATTTCACCTTTCTACAGAATCGTCGGTACGCCCCTGCTGGAGAAGAGATACATTCAACCAAACATAACTACCTTGCTATCAACCAGAAATTATTAAGACAGAGCGTGAAAGAATATTCAGCGCTGTCTACATAATAACTGCCGAACTAAGCAACGTGTTTCTATAGACGGTAACAACCATATCTATAAAAAACTGTATTATCATGTCTTCACTACTTGTCGGGCGAACCGAATGCGTATATAACAAAATAATTTGAAACATACATGAGTGGGTAAAAACAACACCAATTTGTATAATACAAAAGTATTTTTAATAATAGAAAATATTATTAAAAATGGGGTGTGAAGAACACAATACAAGTTATATATTTGTGAATGTATCTCCTCTCCAGAGACGCAGATACGTATTTCACCTTTCTACAGGATCGTCGGTACGCCCCTGCTGGAGAAGAGATACATTCAACCAAACATAACTACCTTGCTATCAACCAGAAATTATTAAGACAGAGCGTGAAAGAATATTCAGCGCTGTCTACATAATAACTGCCGAACTAAGCAACGTGTTTCTATAGACGGTAACAACCATATCTATAAAAAACTGTATTATCATGTCTTCACTACTTGTCGGGCGAACCGAATGCGTATATAACAAAATAATTTGAAACATACATGAGTGGGTAAAAACAACACCAATTTGTATAATACAAAAGTATTTTTAATAATAGAAAATATTATTAAAAATGGGGTGTGAAGAACACAATACAAGTTATATATTTGTGAATGTATCTCCTCTCCAGAGACGCAGATACGTATTTCACCTTTCTACAGGATCGTCGGTACGCCCCTGCAGAAAGGTGAAATACGTATCTTCGTCTCTGGAGAGGAGATACATTCACAAATATATAACTTGTATTGTGTTCTTCACACCCCATTTTTAATAATATTTTATATTATTAAAATAGTATATTAAAAAACGAGTTTCATAAGGCACCATTTTGCCGCACGAGATCAGTTTAGAAAACGAGCCGCTTGCGGCGAGTTTTCTAAAGAGCGAGTGCGGCAAAAGGCCTTATGAAACGAGTTTTTTATACTATTTTTTCTATTTTGCGTTTTTTACATTAATAAATTGCTTAAATTGGAATTATTTAATTTGAAAGTTCAGAGTTTAATTTTTATATAAAGCATGCAGTTGGTCACATTGATACTTGACATTTTCAAATTTAAATCTTGCTATCCGCGAAGTATATTATATTACATATTATTTATTAATTTTCGTTAACATTACTTGATATTTCATTTAAAAATATAAACATGAGTGACATAGAAACATATATATGTTGTTGTCAATTGTATACAACATACATTGTTTGTAGTAGAGGGACATAGCCGATTCTAGCACCTCCTCATGTTGAACCTCCTCATTGCCCTTGACCTCGCATGTGGCACAGCTCAAGGGCAATGAGGAGGTTCTACATGAGGAGGTGCTAGAATCAGCTATGTCAAGGTCAAGGTCAAGGTGAACCTGTGGCACAGCTCAAGGGCAATGAGGAGGTTCTACATGCGTCGCGTGTAGGTCGTTTGAATGCCAATGTCACCTTGATTTCAAGGTCACTGGGGAGGTGTTAGAATCGGATGGTGGTGGCCAAGGTCATTCGAAGGTCAACGTCGCGTGTAGGTCGTTTGAATGCCTATGTCACGCCCAAGATGTTTGAATGTCACGAACCCGCGAAAGGGTTTTGAAATTATTTGAGGGGGGGGGAGGGGGTTATGAGTAACTCAAGGTTAGAGTAAAGTTTAAGGTTAATCTAAAGTCAAAGACAAAATACTGATAAAATTAGTAGGTTTGAGAGGTGGCGAGAAAGATGAAAGAAAATATCGGGGTGGGAACAATGTTAGAGGATATAAAGTCTGCTTGTTTTAAATAAATGCTAGTACTAAGGAATATGTTAAAGCGTAAGTATAGTGAGGTACATACTTCTGATTGTTTATCGATAGTAGAAGAAAGTAGATTGGAAAAAGATAATAGTGTATATAACGGTTTATATTCTCAAGTGGTCGGAGATATTGAAGACATATATTCCAGCAACAGTTGAGCAGGCGCAGTCGAGGTGTTGCTTTTGTTCAGTGCATATTTGGAAATAATAGGTTAGCATGTTTTGATGGGAATGTATGGATCATTCCATTTTACTGCTTACATATTATATATATATATATATATATATATATAATGTAAGCAGTGAAATGTAATGAAACACAGTATAATAAGTTTCATTCGTGGGATGTCACCACATACTTAAATAGATATACCGCGCCAAAGAGACGTCCGACACGGCGGAAACATGGGAGTTGCCATTTTTACGTACTTCCTGAAGAATAGACTATCCAACTTGTAAATGTTCTATATTGATTGCATAACTATCTATAAAGTTAACATAAGTATTTCAATTAGATGTGGTAATTCTACTAGTTTCGAAATCTCATGAAAATATATCTTCGAACATTTAATTTCAAAATATCTTCTTGATATTTAATTATTGGCAAATACCAATTAATTTTTATTCTTAGAAACAAACCCAATAGATGTAAAATGAAAAGGTTTGTTTCCACTTCGACTTAAATTTTTCTTTCGTTTGCTATTACTAAAATTTTAGTTAGTAAAATAGCGTTTTTATTATTTTCTCCGCAATTATAAGAAAAACGAACACACGCTACTAAATAAGAGTTTTATTATTTTGAAGTCGAAACTTATTAAATATAATTAATAAATAAAAATTATATAAATTAAATCATATAGACTCATCCGTACAGTCATATAAATTATAAAATATTTTAGAGTAAAATACAATTACTATTATTTTAAACTACAACAAACACAATATAACGTGGATACATCTCAATAATTAACGGAACTGAAAAAGACGTACAAATGTGTAGTGGACTATGAGCGGTATATTTATTTATATGTATGTGGACGTCACAAATGGACCACGTCTTCCACTATTGAAACTTTCTATATGGCGTTCTGTTCCATTTCTATATATATATATATTTATATATATATGTATAGTATATATATACATATAGAGAGAGAGAGAGAGATGGAACAGAACACCATATAGAAAGTTTCAATAGCGGAACACGTGTGCCATTAGTGACGTCATCAAAAGTTTTTAGATGAAAGCATATGAGGTGGGAAAAACACTAGATTCCATTATACATTATGAGTTTGTGGTTGTTATAATCATTTTGACAGTGAATACTTCTATTCTAGAAAGAAAATTTCCAAGGTGTCTGGAAGTAATTGTGAGATTGACAGAAGAGGATTCAATTGTGTATATTTATAACTATCTAGAAACTATATATGACTGGCATACTGCACCAAGCGTTGCAAAATTAGACCGCACGGCTTCCAATTTGGTCCCCACTCGTGCAATTTGAAAATCAGAGACCTGATAAAACTAAATTCAGCTTTGTTCTTCAAGATATTCAATAAACCGCAGAAGACGAAATTGCAAAAAAATGAGTAAACATCGTAATTATACCATGTGCCTAGATCAAGAGGATAGACATCTGATACTAGAAAATTTAAAGAAAAAAGTTCATTGGTTCAACGGTCAGGATGAGATCGGAACGAACGGGGTGGGTTATATACACTTAATGTTTGGCTTCAAAAACCCACGTACCCACGCAAGCGTAATACAGCTTAATAACGAAAACATAGAAATAGTAAACGACTCCGGGAAATGTATGGAATACTGCACGGACGAAACAAAACGTGACCCAAACGGACAACTTTATGTTTATGGTCGGACAATATTGAAGGGATAATACTCGATGATTTGGATTTTCCGAGTTGGAATCCCCTAACATTTTTAAAATTATTGGACATTGAAAATCCAATTACGCAGAACGTTAAATACGGTTCTGTCAGAATTCGGGCCGGTATACCACGCATCATTTGCGTTAACCATGAAGAATTATTATGGCCAAAGCATATTCACGATGAGAGTAAGTTAGCTTGCAAGCGTAGAATTGAAATACATAATTTTCATAATAAATTATATCCAAACTTACCATTAATTACTAGTACTTCCGCCCTTGTGCCATTACCTGGACCAATTGACCTAAATTTTCCACCAATCCGTCAAGATGTAGATGATAGAGAGGATGAGAATTTTGCTCTGTAATAATTTTATTAAAATAAATATATTTATAATTCATCTCTTATGTTACGTTTCGTAAGTATAACATTTGAAGTTGAAATACTAGCATCCTTAACTATGCCCGATGTCATATTTGATATGGACGGTAAGAACTGCAGATTTGGAAGTTTCATAGTGACGATTACCCAAATTTTATCGAGAAGATGTGGATCTAAGTAGCTGTAGTCCTAGTCTGAAACGTTATATTGGAAATGATGTGCCTGTGAATGGATGTATTCGAAGAAAGGATTTTTGTTGGTGTAGATATATTCCAATTCAAAAATAATTTAGTATTAAATTTGTAATTTTGAACTTATGTATATAAATTAAAAATTGTTTTCATTTATTTTTAGTATTTCAAACTGATTGAGACAAAAAATATATTTTTTAGTTAAATTAGAAAAAAGGATATTCAAGAATGATTGTAATACTAATATATATATATATATTCGATATTAATAAGAATTCAAGGTTTCTTATATATTTTATTGTCCATATAATCATACTAAATAAAAATATTTTTTGGTTTTAGCGACCTTTATTGAAATCAAACAAATATTTATGAAAACGACGTTTAGACTTTTATTAATTTTTAGTCTTTGTCAAGTTTGTACATATATATAAACTGTAATGGAACAAGTAATTATGTTTTAATAATATTTTATGTGAAAATTTTTGTATAACTAAACTCACCAATTGTTCTATTCATTAACACAAGTTTGTGAAGTGGATAGTTTAGTTCTTAGGAATGCATTAATTAACGAATAGAATAATTGGTGAGTTTAGTTATACAAAAATTTTCATATAAAATATTATTAAAAACATAATTTCTTGTTCCATTACAGTTTAGATACATCTACAAACTTGACTAAGACTAATAATTAATAAAAGTCGACACGTCGTTTTCATAAATAAATTTATTTGATTTCAATAAAAGTCGCTAAAACCAAAAAAATATTTTTATTTAGTATATATGTTACAGTCGATTTATGAAAACAAGCGGTTTATATACTGCGTAGTCCTTTTATATATTGACTAAACACCTTAGCCCGTTTATATAAAATACGTGTGTGTGATGAACGGCCTAGACAGTATATAAACAGCGACGTCTGTATATATAATGCGTACTTACTTTGAGACAGTTTATATAATATGTAACTATTTTACATTTCTAATCAGGATCGTATTACTTTTATTTTATATGTATGATGAAATAAAATATAGTTAAGGTAAAAACAGAAACTTTAATTCTTTTAAGTGCAATATTACACAACATAACATATTATTTATTATTGCAATTTAAACTATTATGGCATTTTGATGTGCATAAAGTATTATTTCTTTTACATAAACATTTACTTGTTGCACACCTTGTACTTTTACAGTTACATTTTTTAAATCCTAAAAACAGAGAGTGAACTGACTGAATCTGTTCGGACAGTTTACATACTGCCTAGACCGTTTAAGTTTCTACAGTAATTTCATATATAGCGGAGCAATATTGGCGGTATATTTAGTGTCCAGACGGTATATATATCGCCTGGTTTCATAAATTGACTGTAACATATACATATACATACATACAAACCCATACACAACATGATATCACTATCTCTAGTAAACAATAATAATTACATACTTAATGAAGACTGTAGTTTGAAGTCTATCACAAAAAACAAACAAAATCCAGAACAAGAAAATTAAAATAAACGAAATACTTATTTCAGCTAAGTTGTCATCTCTAACAGATAGTAATGGTAATGAGACATAAAGAAAACAAAAAAATAAATGTTTTTATTGACAAATGTGAAGAACTCAAATTCTTTAAACGCGTAGCGTTTTATTTCTTTTATTTAATTATATATATATTTTAATGATATTCAGTAATATTTGGCAAATTATTACACACCTATTACATTTTAATACAGTATCTACATCGAAATAATGTCTTTATTAATTATGTGATTCACATATTGAAATTTCGAAATTAATGATGTCATTGACTGGATGTATACAATTTATTAAATGCGTTTTATATGTTTGAATATGCATATGCCTCATATAATTAATAAACTATAATACGATATATATTTGATCGAAAGTTTAGTAATAAATATAAACTTACCATTTTTTAGGGGTTGACTGTTGATTCTTTACTGATTTTTGATATTGTTCCTCGGGTATTTATAGAGAATGAAAGAAAGAACGTCTGCATTCCGAACACCTACACTTATTAACGAATTGCCTTGAAAATAGTTCCATTGACTTTTGCGATGTCTACACGTTTACCTGTTTTTTTGTTTGAACTTGAAAAATGTTGTTGTTCTCGTCTTGTAAGAAATGTCATACATATACAGTATGTTACTTTATATATTAATGTTGCTATTTATAGCATATCTAAAAATTCTGTTTACATTGAATTATAAATTTAGAAGTATATTTAAGAAAGTAATTAAAAAATTTAGAAAGTAATAAATCAATGGTTCAATACAGTAGATACGTGGGGATAAAAGTATTTATTCCAATTAAAAAATAATATGGAAGTTTATTTCTCATTAAAAAATATATTTCTAATATGTCTTGTTTTTGAGATATAATGATCTTTCATCCAAAATTATACAATTTTTGAAAAATTTCTATGAAATAGCGAGTACGAATGAACGAACTCAATTCAATTAGTAAAGATACTATTTGACTACGTTAATTTAATGTTTATATCGACATTTTAACGCACGCTTTTTATTGCATACCATTCAAAAAACTTGTTAACAGAATATATAATAATATTCATTGTGTTAACAAAATCTTTTACGCTGTAATTCGGACGTTACTAAACAAACAAGTTAGAAAGATTATATAGGGGTAATTTTTTAGTCCTTTTCACTGCCACGTAGATATACTGATTGTTCCATTTACTTTTTTAAGTTTAGCGAATGGTATGTAATAAAGAACATGTGTTGAAATGGTAGTCAAATGAATGTCTAGATGTTTACCTGTTTTTTGTTTGAACTTGAAAAAATGTTGTTGTTCTCGTCTTGCAAGAAATGACATACATATACAGTATGTTACTTTATATATTAATGTTGCTATTTATAGCATATCTAAAAATTCTGTTTACATTGAATTATAAATTTAGCAGTATATTTAAGAAAGTAATTAAAAAATTTAGAAAGTAATAAATCAATGGTTCAATACAGTAGATACGTGGGGATAAAAGTATTTATTCCAATTAAAAAATAATATGGAAGTTTATTTCTCATTAAAAAATATATTTATAATATGTCTTGTTTTTGAGATATAATGATCTTTCATCCAAAATTATACAATTTTTGAAAAATTTCTATGAAATAGCGAGTACGAATGAACGAACTCAATTCAATTAGTAAAGATACCATTTGACTACGTTAATTTAATGTTTATTTCGACATTTTAACGCACGCTTTTTATTGCATACCATTAAAAAAACTTGTTAACAGAATATATAATAATATTCATTGTGTTAACAAAATCTTTTACGCTGTAATTCGGACGTTACTAAACAAACAAGTTAGAAAGATTAGATAGGGGTAACTTTTTTGGTCCTTTTCACTGCAACGTAGATATACTGATTGTTCCATTTACTTTTTTAAGTTTAGCGAATGGTATGTAATAAAGAACATGTGTTGAAATGGTAGTCAAATGAATGTCTAGACGTTTATCTGTTTTTTGTTTGAACTTGAAAAAATGTTGATGTTCTCGCCTTGCAAGAAATGACATACATATACAGTATGTTACTAACAGTACGTGACGTAAACAAGATACCGATTATGATTTAGAATGGTGTGTTGCGATGTAGTAATTAATAAACGTTGTATATCTGTGTACATAGCATGTAAAGATGGTGAATTATATATTAATGTACTATTTATAGAATATCTAAAAATTCTGTTTACATTGAATCATAAGGTGTGTTGCGATGTAGTAATTAATAAACGTTGCATATCTGTGTACATAGCATGTAAAGATGGTGAATTATATATTAATGTACTATTTATAGAATATCTAAAAATTCTGTTTACATTGAATCATAAATTTACAAGTATATTTACGAAAGTAATTCAAAAATTTAGAAAGTAATAAATCATTGGTTCAATACGGTTAATACGTGGGGATAAAAGTATTTATTCCAGTTAAAAATATATTATGGAAGTTCATTTCTCATTAAAAACTGTATGTCTTGTTTTTGAGATATATGTAATGATCTTTCGCCCAAAATTGTGCAATTTTTGAAAAATTTCTATGCAATAGCGAGTGTGAATGAACGAACTCAATTCAATTAGTCAAGATACCATTCGACTACGTTAATTTAATGTTTATTTCGACATTTTAGGGTACGCTCTTTATTGCATACCATTCAAAAAACTTGTTAACAGAATATATAATAGTATTCATCATGTTAACAAGTTCTTTACACTGTAATTCAGACGTTACTAAACAAACAAGTTAGAAAGATTAAGACAGTAATCTAGGTAATTTTGTAGTGCTTTTCATTGCCACGTAGATACACTGAGTGTTCCATTAATTTTTTTAAGTTTAGCGAATGGTATGTGATAAAGAACATGTATTGAAATGGTAGTCAAATGATATCTTTACTAATTTAGTCGGAAATATATATACCGCCTCATTCTGAGCAAACGCAACGATTCGAATGTATGAATATTTCTCCCGCTTCGAATACAATTCCCCTGAACGCGTTTAGCCAATCACAAAGCAGTCTGTCGCGCAACCATTTAACAATTAATGTCACAAATTAGTGTCACCACTGTCACCCTATACGGAGTCTCTTAAGCGTTTGAATAGTGATAATGCCGCGTTATACACTAGAAGAGAAACCGAAATGATGAAATGGTACCACGCTGATAATTCTTATCAAAGAATATGTGACTTATTTGCCGGAAGGTATCCCGACAGACCCATCCCGAACAAAGCTACAATTTGTAGACTTAAAAAGAAAATAGACATTACTGGTTCTGCACAAAATTTAAAACCATTATTCCCAAATCGCAGAGTTCCTAATGATACGTTCATTTTAGCATGCGCTGCAATAGAACTAAATTCAAATTTGACACATAGCGATATTTCCAACGATTTAGGCATATGCTGCTCTTCCATTAAACGCATACTAAAATTAAATGGTTTTCGTAATTATAAATATTCCAAACATCATCAATTATTTGACGGTGATGAGTTTAAACGGATGAATTTCCGTTATTATATAATTAATTTCTCATTATGAACAATTTATTTTATTATTTGTAAGAGTAAATTTTTCTTTACATTACTAGAATTTAATTTAGTTTTATTTATTTCTGAAGTTTATTTAGTTTACTATGAATAGTTTTTTTGACCTTTATTATTAAAATTTAATTTATTAAATCTCTTGATGCCTTATTTGCAATTTTCTTAACCGCTTATTAATAATTTCATTACGCTTTTTGTGACCATCGTCAGTATAACGTATTGCAATTTACTCATTATCATAACACAGGACTAAACAATTTATAGTCCTTTAATAGTAATTTGGTAATCAGATAATTTTTCTTACGCGGCTCCATAATATGTAAGTATGACATATGACATCGATGTTGACCCGCCTACAGCATTCAGGGGAAATGTATTCGAAGCGGGAGAAATATTCATACATTCGGATCGTTGCGTTTGCTCGGAATGAGGCGGTATATATATATATATATATATATATATATATATATATATAGGATAAAATAAATTAAAAGTCGGCAAGCGGTCTTTCAATTAAAAACTCATTTATTAATTATCTCTATATTTCGCAACAACTTTGTTGTTTTTTTCGGAGATACTACAAGATTCATGAAAAATAACATTAAATAAATAAGTGTGTAAAGCAGTAGTAAAATACTTACAAAATGTAGAGTTCAAAAAAATAATAAAAGTGACGTACACGGACAGTAAAATTGATTAGATTTAAAACATTAAAGTAACTATAGATACGAGCCTTTAAAACCTTTAAAAGACATGTATATGTAAAAGTTAAAACATGAAAAAAATATATAAAACGAAACATATAACAAAAAACTAAAGTCACAAGAATATCAAAAAATAAACATAACCTACATGTAGGTGTACTATTTTACAATTAAGACAGGAATTAATAAAGAAAGTAGAGCAAGATTTGTTGCTTGATAAGAATAGCGTTCAAAACGATAGTTCACAAATGAGACCCGATTTAGGGGAAGTTATTTTGCTTAGTGGGGTTCCTAGGTTAATTCCTATATAAATAATAGCAGCTTACAATTATATTAGTACATAATGAGTAAACAAGACGTGGTTAACGAGATTCACCGTCCAGCAAGGAAAAACTTTCCTCGACGTCGTACTATAATTAAGGGCTTCGACGACATCTGGCAATCTGATTTGATGGACTTCCAACCCTATTCTAAACAGAATGCCGGTTTTAAATACATACTCGTTGTTATAGACTGCTTCTCCAAATACCTATGGACACAGCCTATAAAGAGTAAGACCGGTCTGGATGTGCGAAATGCTATGGAAAAAGTTTTGAGTGCTCCCAGACGACCGAAATATTTACAAACAGATGCTGGAGAAGAGTTCTACAATACACATTTCAAGAAACTGATACAATCATATGAAATAAATCATTACTCTACGTATAGTATTAAAAAAGCAGTCATTGAGTAAGACCGGTCTGGATGTGCGAAATGCTATGGAAAAAGTTTTGAGTGCTCCCAGACGACCGAAATATTTACAAACAGATGCTGGAGAAGAGTTCTACAATACACATTTCAAGAAACTGGTACAATCATATGAAATAAATCATTACTCTACGTATAGTATTAAAAAAGCAGTCATTGCTGAGCGAGTAATTCGTACGATCAAGAACTGTCCGTGTACGTCACTTTTATTATTTTTTTGAACTCTACATTTTGTAAGTATTTTACTACTGCTTTACACACTTATTTATTTAATGTTATTTTTCATGAATCTTGTAGTATCTCCGAAAAAAACAACAAAGTTGTTGCGAAATATAGAGATAATTAATAAATGAGTTTTTAATTGAAAGACCGCTTGCCGACTTTTAATTTATTTTATCCTATATATATATATATATATATATATATATATATATATACCGCCTCATTCCGAGCAAACGCAACGATCCGAATGTATGAATATTTCTCCCGCTTCGAATACATTTCCCCTGAATGCTGTAGGCGGGTCAACATCGATGTCATATGTCATACTTACATATTATGGAGCCGCGTAAGAAAAATTATCTGATTACCAAATTACTATTAAAGGACTATAAATTGTTTAGTCCTGTGTTATGATAATGAGTAAATTGCAATACGTTATACTGACGATGGTCACAAAAAGCGTAATGAAATTATTAATAAGCGGTTAAGAAAATTGCAAATAAGGCATCAAGAGATTTAATAAATTAAATTTTAATAATAAAGGTCAAAAAAACTATTCATAGTAAACTAAATAAACTTCAGAAATAAATAAAACTAAATTAAATTCTAGTAATGTAAAGAAAAATTTACTCTTACAAATAATAAAATAAATTGTTCATAATGAGAAATTAATTATATAATAACGGAAATTCATCCGTTTAAACTCATCACCGTCAAATAATTGATGATGTTTGGAATATTTATAATTACGAAAACCATTTAATTTTAGTATGCGTTTAATGGAAGAGCAGCATATGCCTAAATCGTTGGAAATATCGCTATGTGTCAAATTTGAATTTAGTTCTATTGCAGCGCATGCTAAAATGAACGTATCATTAGGAACTCTGCGATTTGGGAATAATGGTTTTAAATTTTGTGCAGAACCAGTAATGTCTATTTTCTTTTTAAGTCTACAAATTGTAGCTTTGTTCGGGATGGGTCTGTCGGGATACCTTCCGGCAAATAAGTCACATATTCTTTGATAAGAATTATCAGCGTGGTACCATTTCATCATTTCGGTTTCTCTTCTAGTGTATAACGCGGCATTATCACTATTCAAACGCTTAAGAGACTCCGTATAGGGTGATAGTGGTGACACTAATTTGTGACATTAATTGTTAAATGGTTGCGCGACAGACTGCTTTGTGATTGGCTAAACGCGTTCAGGGGAATTGTATTCGAAGCGGGAGAAATATTCATACATTCGAATCGTTGCGTTTGCTCAGAATGAGGCGGTATATATATTTCCGACTAAATTAGTAAAGATATCATTTGACTACCATTTCAATACATGTTCTTTATCACATACCATTCGCTAAACTTAAAAAAATTAATGGAACACTCAGTGTATCTACGTGGCAATGAAAAGCACTACAAAATTACCTAGATTACTGTCTTAATCTTTCTAACTTGTTTGTTTAGTAACGTCTGAATTACAGTGTAAAGAACTTGTTAACATGATGAATACTATTATATATTCTGTTAACAAGTTTTTTGAATGGTATGCAATAAAGAGCGTACCCTAAAATGTCGAAATAAACATTAAATTAACGTAGTCGAATGGTATCTTTACTAATTGAATTGAGTTCGTTCATTCACACTCGCTATTCCATAGAAATTTTTCAAAAATTGCACAATTTTGGGCGAAAGATCATTACATATATCTCAAAAACAAGACATACAGTTTTTAATGAGAAATGAACTTCCATAATATATTTTTAACTGGAATAAATACTTTTATCCCCACGTATTAACCGTATTGAACCAATGATTTATTACTTTCTAAATTTTTGAATTACTTTCGTAAATATACTTGTAAATTTATGATTCAATGTAAACAGAATTTTTAGATATTCTATAAATAGTACATTAATATATAATTCACCATCTTTACATGCTATGTACACAGATATGCAACGTTTATTAATTACTACATCGCAACACACCTTATGATTCAATGTAAACAGAATTTTTAGATATTCTATAAATAGTACATTAATATATAATTCACCATCTTTACATGCTATGTACACAGATATACAACGTTTATTAATTACTACATCGCAACACACCATTCTAAATCATAATCGGTATCTTGTTTACGTCACGTACTGTTAGTAACATACTGTATATGTATGTCATTTCTTGCAAGGCGAGAACATCAACATTTTTTCAAGTTCAAACAAAAAACAGATAAACGTCTAGACATTCATTTGACTACCATTTCAACACATGTTCTTTATTACATACCATTCGCTAAACTTAAAAAAGTAAATGGAACAATCAGTATATCTACGTTGCAGTGAAAAGGACCAAAAAAGTTACCCCTATCTAATCTTTCTAACTTGTTTGTTTAGTAACGTCCGAATTACAGCGTAAAAGATTTTGTTAACACAATGAATATTATTATATATTCTGTTAACAAGTTTTTTTAATGGTATGCAATAAAAAGCGTGCGTTAAAATGTCGAAATAAACATTAAATTAACGTAGTCAAATGGTATCTTTACTAATTGAATTGAGTTCGTTCATTCGTACTCGCTATTTCATAGAAATTTTTCAAAAATTGTATAATTTTGGATGAAAGATCATTATATCTCAAAAACAAGACATATTATAAATATATTTTTTAATGAGAAATAAACTTCCATATTATTTTTTAATTGGAATAAATACTTTTATCCCCACGTATCTACTGTATTGAACCATTGATTTATTACTTTCTAAATTTTTTAATTACTTTCTTAAATATACTGCTAAATTTATAATTCAATGTAAACAGAATTTTTAGATATGCTATAAATAGCAACATTAATATATAAAGTAACATACTGTATATGTATGTCATTTCTTGCAAGACGAGAACAACAACATTTTTTCAAGTTCAAACAAAAAACAGGTAAACATCTAGACATTCATTTGACTACCATTTCAACACATGTTCTTTATTACATACCATTCGCTAAACTTAAAAAAGTAAATGGAACAATCAGTATATCTACGTGGCAGTGAAAAGGACTAAAAAATTACCCCTATATAATCTTTCTAACTTGTTTGTTTAGTAACGTCCGAATTACAGCGTAAAAGATTTTGTTAACACAATGAATATTATTATATATTCTGTTAACAAGTTTTTTGAATGGTATGCAATAAAAAGCGTGCGTTAAAATGTCGATATAAACATTAAATTAACGTAGTCAAATAGTATCTTTACTAATTGAATTGAGTTCGTTCATTCGTACTCGCTATTTCATAGAAATTTTTCAAAAATTGTATAATTTTGGATGAAAGATCATTATATCTCAAAAACAAGACATATTAGAAATATATTTTTTAATGAGAAATAAACTTCCATATTATTTTTTAATTGGAATAAATACTTTTATCCCCACGTATCTACTGTATTGAACCATTGATTTATTACTTTCTAAATTTTTTAATTACTTTCTTAAATATACTTCTAAATTTATAATTCAATGTAAACAGAATTTTTAGATATGCTATAAATAGCAACATTAATATATAAAGTAACATACTGTATATGTATGACATTTCTTACAAGACGAGAACAACAACATTTTTCAAGTTCAAACAAAAAAACAGGTAAACGTGTAGACATCGCAAAAGTCAATGGAACTATTTTCAAGGCAATTCGTTAATAAGTGTAGGTGTTCGGAATGCAGACGTTCTTTCTTTCATTCTCTATAAATACCCGAGGAACAATATCAAAAATCAGTAAAGAATCAACAGTCAACCCCTAAAAAATGGTAAGTTTATATTTATTACTAAACTTTCGATCAAATATATATCGTATTATAGTTTATTAATTATATGAGGCATATGCATATTCAAACATATAAAACGCATTTAATAAATTGTATACATCCAGTCAATGACATCATTAATTTCGAAATTTCAATATGTGAATCACATAATTAATAAAGACATTATTTCGATGTAGATACTGTATTAAAATGTAATAGGTGTGTAATAATTTGCCAAATATTACTGAATATCATTAAAATATATATATAATTAAATAAAAGAAATAAAACGCTACGCGTTTAAAGAATTTGAGTTCTTCACATTTGTCAATAAAAACATTTATTTTTTTGTTTTCTTTATGTCTCATTACCATTACTATCTGTTAGAGATGACAACTTAGCTGAAATAAGTATTTCGTTTATTTTAATTTTCTTGTTCTGGATTTTGTTTGTTTTTTGTGATAGACTTCAAACTACAGTCTTCATTAAGTATGTAATTATTATTGTTTACTAGAGATAGTGATATCATGTTGTGTATGGGTTTGTATGTATGTATATGTATATGTTACAGTCAATTTATGAAACCAGGCGATATATATACCGTCTGGACACTAAATATACCGCCAATATTGCTCCGCTATATATGAAATTACTGTAGAAACTTAAACGGTCTAGGCAGTATGTAAACTGTCCGAACAGATTCAGTCAGTTCACTCTCTGTTTTTAGGATTTAAAAAATGTAACTGTAAAAGTACAAGGTGTGCAACAAGTAAATGTTTATGTAAAAGAAATAATACTTTATGCACATCAAAATGCCATAATAGTTTAAATTGCAATAATAAATAATATGTTATGTTGTGTAATATTGCACTTAAAAGAATTAAAGTTTCTGTTTTTACCTTAACTATATTTTATTTCATCATACATATAAAATAAAAGTAATACGATCCTGATTAGAAATGTAAAATAGTTACATATTATATAAACTGTCTCAAAGTAAGTACGCATTATATATACAGACGTCGCTGTTTATATACTGTCTAGGCCGTTCATCACACACACGTATTTTATATAAACGGGCTAAGGTGTTTAGTCAATATATAAAAGGACTACGCAGTATATAAACCGCTTGTTTTCATAAATCGACTGTAACATATATACTAAATAAAAATATTTTTTTGGTTTTAGCGACTTTTATTGAAATCAAATAAATTTATTTATGAAAACGACGTGTCGACTTTTATTAATTATTAGTCTTAGTCAAGTTTGTAGATGTATCTAAACTGTAATGGAACAAGAAATTATGTTTTTAATAATATTTTATATGAAAATTTTTGTATAACTAAACTCACCAATTATTCTATTCGTTAATTAATGCATTCCTAAGAACTAAACTATCCACTTCACAAACTTGTGTTAATGAATAGAACAATTGGTGAGTTTAGTTATACAAAAATTTTCACATAAAATATTATTAAAACATAATTACTTGTTCCATTACAGTTTATATATATGTACAAACTTGACAAAGACTAAAAATTAATAAAAGTCTAAACGTCGTTTTCATAAATATTTGTTTGATTTCAATAAAGGTCGCTAAAACCAAAAAATATTTTTATTTAGTATGATTATATGGACAATAAAATATATAAGAAACCTTGAATTCTTATTAATATCGAATATATATATATATATTAGTATTACAATCATTCTTGAATATCCTTTTTTCTAATTTAACTAAAAAATATATTTTTTGTCTCAATCAGTTTGAAATACTAAAAATAAATGAAAACAATTTTTAATTTATATACATAAGTTCAAAATTACAAATTTAATACTAAATTATTTTTGAATTGGAATATATCTACACCAACAAAAATCCTTTCTTCGAATACATCCATTCACAGGCACATCATTTCCAATATAACGTTTCAGACTAGGACTACAGCTACTTAGATCCACATCTTCTCGATAAAATTTGGGTAATCGTCACTATGAAACTTCCAAATCTGCAGTTCTTACCGTCCATATCAAATATGACATCGGGCATAGTTAAGGATGCTAGTATTTCAACTTCAAATGTTATACTTACGAAACGTAACATAAGAGATGAATTATAAATATATTTATTTTAATAAAATTATTACAGAGCAAAATTCTCATCCTCTCTATCATCTACATCTTGACGGATTGGTGGAAAATTTAGGTCAATTGGTCCAGGTAATGGCACAAGGGCGGAAGTACTAGTAATTAATGGTAAGTTTGGATATAATTTATTATGAAAATTATGTATTTCAATTCTACGCTTGCAAGCTAACTTACTCTCATCGTGAATATGCTTTGGCCATAATAATTCTTCATGGTTAACGCAAATGATGCGTGGTATACCGGCCCGAATTCTGACAGAACCGTATTTAACGTTCTGCGTAATTGGATTTTCAATGTCCAATAATTTTAAAAATGTTAGGGGATTCCAACTCGGAAAATCCAAATCATCGAGTATTATCCCTTCAATATTGTCCGACCATAAACATAAAGTTGTCCGTTTGGGTCACGTTTTGTTTCGTCCGTGCAGTATTCCATACATTTCCCGGAGTCGTTTACTATTTCTATGTTTTCGTTATTAAGCTGTATTACGCTTGCGTGGGTACGTGGGTTTTTGAAGCCAAACATTAAGTGTATATAACCCACCCCGTTCGTTCCGATCTCATCCTGACCGTTGAACCAATGAACTTTTTTCTTTAAATTTTCTAGTATCAGATGTCTATCCTCTTGATCTAGGCACATGGTATAATTACGATGTTTACTCATTTTTTTGCAATTTCGTCTTCTGCGGTTTATTGAATATCTTGAAGAACAAAGCTGAATTTAGTTTTATCAGGTCTCTGATTTTCAAATTGCACGAGTGGGGACCAAATTGGAAGCCGTGCGGTCTAATTTTGCAACGCTTGGTGCAGTATGCCAGTCATATATAGTTTCTAGATAGTTATAAATATACACAATTGAATCCTCTTCTGTCAATCTCACAATTACTTCCAGACACCTTGGAAATTTTCTTTCTAGAATAGAAGTATTCACTGTCAAAATGATTATAACAACCACAAACTCATAATGTATAATGGAATCTAGTGTTTTTCCCACCTCATATGCTTTCATCTAAAAACTTTTGATGACGTCACTAATGGCACACGTGTTCCGCTATTGAAACTTTCTATATGGTGTTCTGTTCCATCTCTCTCTCTCTCTCTATATATATATATATATATACTATACATATATATAAATATATATATATATAGAAATGGAACAGAACACCATATAGAAAGTTTCAATAGTGGAAGACGTGGTCCATTTGTGACGTCCACATACATATAAATAAATATACCGCTCATAGTCCACTACACATTTGTACGTCTTTTTCAGTTCCGTTAATTATTGAGATGTATCCACGTTATATTGTGTTTGTTGTAGTTTAAAATAATAGTAATTGTATTTTACTCGAAAATATTTTATAATTTATATGACTGTACGGATGAGTCTATATGATTTAATTTATATAATTTTTATTTAATAATTATATTTAATAAGTTTCGACTTCAAAATAATAAAACTCTTATTTAGTAGCGTGTGTTCGTTTTTCTTATAATTGCGGAGAAAATAATAAAAACGCTATTTTACTAACTAAAATTTTAGTAATAGCAAACGAAAGAAAAATTTAAGTCGAAGTGGAAACAAACCTTTTCATTTTACATCTATTGGGTTTGTTTCTAAGAATAAAAATTAATTGGTATTTGCCAATAATTAAATATCAAGAAGATATTTTGAAATTAAATGTTCGAAGATATATTTTCATGAGATTTCGAAACTAGTAGAATTACCACATCTAATTGAAATACTTATGTTAACTTTATAGATAGTTATGCAATCAATATAGAACATTTACAAGTTGGATAGTCTATTCTTCAGGAAGTACGTAAAAATGGCAACTCCCATGTTTCCGCCGTGTCGGACGTCTCTTTGGCGCGGTATATCTATTTAAGTATGTGGTGACATCCCACGAATGAAACTTATTATACTGTGTTTCATTACATTTCACTGCTTACATTATATATATATATATATAATATGTAAGCAGTAAAATGGAATGATCCATACATTCCCATCAAAACATGCTAACCTATTATTTCCAAATATGCACTGAACAAAAGCAACACCTCGACTGCGCCTGCTCAACTGTTGCTGGAATATATGTCTTCAATATCTCCGACCACTTGAGAATATAAACCGTTATATACACTATTATCTTTTTCCAATCTACTTTCTTCTACTATCGATAAACAATCAGAAGTATGTACCTCACTATACTTACGCTTTAACATATTCCTTAGTACTAGCATTTATTTAAAACAAGCAGACTTTATATCCTCTAACATTGTTCCCACCCCGATATTTTCTTTCATCTTTCTCGCCACCTCTCAAACCTACTAATTTTATCAGTATTTTGTCTTTGACTTTAGATTAACCTTAAACTTTACTCTAACCTTGAGTTACTCATAACCCCCTCCCCCCCCCCCCCCCCCTCAAATAATTTCAAAACCTCTTCGCGGGTTCGTGACATTCAAACATCTTGGGCGTGACATAGGCATTCAAACGACCTACACGCGACGTTGACCTTCGAATGACCTTGGCCACCACCATCCGATTCTAACACCTCCCCAGTGACCTTGAAATCAAGGTGACATTGGCATTCAAACGACCTACACGCGACGCATGTAGAACCTCCTCATTGCCCTTGAGCTGTGCCACAGGTTCACCTTGACCTTGACCTTGACATAGCTGATTCTAGCACCTCCTCATGTAGAACCTCCTCATTGCCCTTGAGCTGTGCCACATGCGAGGTCAAGGGCAATGAGGAGGTTCAACATGAGGAGGTGCTAGAATCGGCTATGTCCCTCTACTGTTTGTGTAGAATATATCTGCCAAATGTACATAAATTCTTAAAATCATATGACAGCAATGATATTTATTTCTGTATTCGAACAACGCCAACATTGAAAAATGAAAAAAAGTGTATCGAAATAGAGCTCATTTCGATACTGTTTTTGGTTTCATAATGAGTACATTTCGAACGCAAAATAGAAAAATACTTTTGTATTATACAAATTGGTGTGGTTTTTACCCACTCATATATGTTTCAAATTATTTTGTTAAATAAAAGGATAGTTTGTTGTGACAGTATTCGAATTAAAGTCCTAGGGTTTCATCCATTAGTTCTCCTACATTATTAATTATTTCTTGTGTAAGTTTTTTTTGTCGGCCACTTCCTTGTTTACGCTCCACACTAAAGAGATTAATGCAGCGCTGAAGAGTGTGTTTGAAATTCGTATAATTAACAAGCAGTATTGGAAATTTAAGTTAAAATTCCACCAAACAATCGTTAACGGAGTACTGCCACTGGCCGTCAATTTTCCGTCCATTTCCCAAATATGATTCAACCATAAAAATTCTATGATTTTTTGTGAAAGCCATTTCAAAATAACTATACCAAAAAAATTATTTAATTCTACAATCGCTGAAATAGATTTAAAATTATGTGAAATCTCAGCAAAAAATAGATTGCATGTCGATCCGATAATTCACATCAAGCTTTGATACAAAATAATACAAATCTGTATAAAAACAAATTTGTATCTGTATATGCATGGACACACAGTACGTACTGTGTGTCAATGCATATACAGATACAAATTTGTTTTTATACAGATTTGTATTATTTTGTATCAAAGCTTGATGTGAATTATCGCATCGACATGCAATCTATTTTTTGCTATACTACGCCACCTGGCGACGAGTTAATGGACTCACAGTAATATGCGTATTTTTCTTCTTTATCAGTAATAGCTTTGCTATTCGAGAAGAACACTTTGCACCGGCGTGGTCGGTTTTGTCCGTCAGATGGCAAGAGGTTATCTGTTGTCTTTGGATAGGACAAAACTTACTACATGACCGCAAGTGTACTACAGTCTTTTGCTTCATAAATCTATCATTGACAAAATGGTTACACAGAAACGCATGCGTCTGGTAGTTGAAGCAAAAGCTGGTAAATACGTACTGTGTGTCCATGCATATACAGATACAAATTTGTTTTTATACAGATTTGTATTATTTTGTATGAAGTCTCAGCGTTGGCAACCAAATGTCAAATGTTAACATTGACAAATATGTATCCATGCATAGTGTACATTAGAAATGCACAACCTACTTCAATTCCGGATATTTTTGATCGCTCGTTAGAAGCAAGCAGCTGAAACGTTTGACACAATTTAGTTTTTCTACATCATTTAACACATTTATTGTGCCATAGAAAAACGGTTTCGATGCTTTTGGAGAAAACTCGTTTCCTTGCTCCTACAAACATTCACAGCAGTGACTATGTTCCTTAACTTTAGACATTAAAAAAATAATTGCTAGAACCATATCTTAAGATTAGGGAAATTCCCAATCATTTCAAAACTAGTGATCTTTTTCATTTAATACTTCACGAACTTCCATGGATACGCTGACGAAATAATCATCGAGATAGTGATGGTTTTTTTTTATACAAATGCTGAAAGTTTACGTCTCATTTTTTTTATTATTATTGTTATTATTATTATTATTATTATTATAGATATGTAAGAAATATTATTGACTTTAAATTTAATAATATATCAAAACAGTTTAAACGCTTGTAAATGTCTTCACAAATAAGTTTATGTTATAGAAACCACATTCTCGTACAAGAAATAATTTTAGTACATAAATAGCGAGTGCTTTTTGTATATATTTATTATCTAATCAGGTACCCTTACTCTAAATCGAGCGAACATTTTGCAAGGTTAACGAAAACTAGAATGAAAAATACTACAATCTCACAAGAATGACATTATCAGGCCACTTTTATCAAATCTAACATCTTTCCTAATTAGATAAAAAATCAATTTATATGAACACACTAATGTTTCTTATAGAAGGGAAAAATATCTAATTTTATTTAAAATGTATCTCGCACAACTAGTGCCTCTAGTGGTTGCGAAATTTTCTAATATTGTTGGAAAAACCGACTCAAGCGAATCAAAAGGACATACATCAAGCGAATCATCTTGTCTCCCGTACGCAAATGGAATAATGCTAGTCATTAATGAATACGATTACTCCTTCTCTTTTAATATTTATGAGGATATATTTTTCCAGGAATTTTTTAGAAGAATATTTATAAAGCAAAACCGTCTGCACGATTTTTAATGGATATGGTTAAAAAAAACGAAACAAAAACATAATCACTTCATAATTTTATTTTGGGGCTTTCTGAAAGTAATTAACACAGATAGAACGAATTGTGGAAATGGGGTATATTATAAAGATTAATGAAACAAATGACAATTTCTAGCGGCGAGGCAAAATTAATTCCAAATGAATTACATGCAACGTAATATAATTGGTTTTTATGTTTTTTTCATGAATGTTTTGGTGGAAATGTATTTATAATCTGAAGGTTAGATTCTTTTAATGACAATAAAAAACAATGTAAAATTAATCTTTTATTAACGTTCAAATATTTCTGTCTTTATTTCTTTTTTTGTCAGGAATTGTTTTTTTATTACTTGAACTCGTAACTTGCTCGAATTTTTTCTCATCCAATTTTATCAGGTGTGCCTTCGTCTTCCTGCTTGATTTTATGATTATTTATTTTGAAGTTTCTATACATATATTCATAAACATTACACAAGTTTACAAATTCCGGTCAACTTTTGGATCAGAGCAGATGAGAACAAATCTTGACGTTATTTGAGGTGCTGAATTCAAATCCGGGTTTCGTTTTTCAAAATTGGTTCTACTTTGTGGGTTCGCGCATGTTGGCAGCACTACGCTATCATAATGACAGTCAGCTGTTGGCGTCGCTAGAAACAATATTTAATTTGTATTTTTAAAGTTTCTTTTTTTGAATCCAAAACGTGTGAAAATGCAAAGACAGAATTGTAAAGTTGATTCAAAGTGTTTTTGTTATGTTTGCGGATGTTATATGATCAGAAAAAGTGGCAAAGTTATTACTAGAGCTGAGGATGTTTGCGGTATAACCATGGTTATATCATGTAAGCATAGTAAATTACTATGGTTATATGATATAACCATGGTTATACCGCAAACATCCTCAGCTCTAGTTATTACTAATGTGATCAGAAATGCATATTTAGTATTTTGGTTTCTCTGTATCAAACACTCACAAGCCGTGGGTACCGAAATTGTTTTGTAACGCGTGTAGCACAATATTATACAAGTGGTCACGCGGTAAAAAAGTATGTTTTTCATTTTCATTGCCAATGTTATGGAGAGAGCCGAAAAATCATGTAGATGATTGTTACTTTTGCTTGATGAATGTCGTCGGTGTAAATGCAAAAAAACTATCAAAATATAAATATCCTGAAGTATCATCAGTATCTAAGCCAGTTCCCCGTGCGAGCAATGATCCTTTGCCAATTTGTCCAGGTACGAGTGCAAATTACATGGAAACTTGTAGTTCATCACCGACGAACAGTGGAAGCGATTTTAACATGGAGGAAAAACATTTAGTTTCGCAAAGTGAACTCAATGATTTGGTTCGTGATTTGAATTTAATGGCCGATAGAAACTTTACAAAATGTTTAACGCCCAATGAAGCAGCAGCATGGGTATCATTTCAAGATGTTGTTCACAACTTTCTCGGTAACCGCAAATCCCCGGATTTCAAGTAGATAATCGACAGTTTGTTGCAAAATTATTGCAAGATTGGAGCTCGAATGTCTCTCAAAATACATTTTCTGCATTCCCATCTCGAATTTTTTCCTGAAAACTTGGGTGATACAAGCGACGAGCAAGGAGAGCGACTACACCAAGATTTGGCGAAAATCGAAAAACGATACCAAGGATTTTGGGACGAGGGCATGATGAGCGACTACTGTTGGACTTTAATGCGTGAAACAGATCCCAAACAGTACAAGCGACTCAGTTCGACTGCTCTTCATTTCTAATTTAACACTTTTTAATGAATAAAATGGAGATTAATTGTCAAAAATTGTAAAAATTGTGTTTATTTAATATCTCGAATACTAGAACCAAAATCAAAAAACGGAGTGCAGATTCGGATTCAGCGCCCCAAATAACAGCTTTTGGTGCTTAGATCCAAAACCGTGTATACTTGTGATTATTAATTTTGTATAGCGACACAGAAAAAAGGAGCAAAAAATACATATAAGTAATGCCTTTATAATACAAAAAATCGCGGTCCAATGTTCGCATAATAACGAGAAAATGATTTTTCTTTAATCGAGTCCAACACTGTCTCAGTTAATATACGGAAGGCAATACGGGAATCCACCGTTACAAACAACGCTGGAATTTACATTAAATATGGGCATAGTTGCTATGGCTAGGTGCGTTCGCGATGGCATCCTTAATTACGCGCATTAATTATAGGGTTGTTTACATATTCGACGTAAAGGCTATTATTGATATCAATAAAAAAAATCCCAAGAAAAATATGCAGCTGATTATATCACATAAATGTTTTGGTAAACAAACATTCACTATTCTTATAAATAGTAAACTTAACAAAATAATTCAAAACCTACTTAAGTAAGTAAAACTTCATGAAAATTTGTATAAAAGAAAAATATTTTATATAATTAATTTTATATATAATTATATATATTATATAATATTTATTATTATTATATATTAATTATATAATAATTTTATATACAGAATTAAATATATATATATATATATATATATATATATATATATAATTAAATATATATAAAAAAGTATTTTGGTTTTATACTCGAGTATGTTTCAATTATTTTGCTATATTACGCATTCGGTTTTATCGATAAAGAGTGAAAACACGTTAATATAGCTTCTACAGATGCGGTTGTACCGTCAGATGGAAGCACTTGGCTTAGTTCTGCATTTTTTATTGAGACAGTGTTAGTTGCTTCGGCGTTCGTTAATGGGCAGCGCTGAATGTTCTTCTACGCTCTATCTTAACAGCTTCTGTGAGATGCCCAAGTTGTTGTTTTGTGAACGTATCTCTCCAACAGGGGCGTAGCGATGATTCTGTAGAAAGATGAAACACATGTCTACGTCTCTGGAGAGATACTTTCATAAATACATGGACTTGTATTGTGTTCTTCACAATCGATTTGTAATAATCTTTTATATTATTAAACATAGTAAAGTTTCAGATCAATGAA
Organism: Melolontha melolontha; assembly: GCA_935421215.2. NCBI lineage: Eukaryota > Metazoa > Arthropoda > Insecta > Coleoptera > Scarabaeidae > Melolontha > Melolontha melolontha. The sequence continues at coordinate 57,008,673 of OW285242.1, forward strand.
CTTGAAATCAGGCGCGGCTCGTGATGACGTATTTGGAGGTGCACGTACAATGATAAGAGTGCCTCGTGTGTTTTCGGTGTTTACTAACAAAACGCTACAGTTAGTAAAGGAGAATACACGAAGCACTCGCATCATTCTAAGTGCACCCCCAAATACGTCATCATGAGCCGCGCCTGCTTGAAATACAGCTCTATTGTCGTAAATATAGAATAAACAAACAGGTGGCCCTAAAAATTTGGAAATTTTTTATGTATGAAGGTCTAACTAAAAATCAAAAAAGAAATTTCTTTGTAATTTCTTTTTTATTTTTAGTTAGACCTTTTTATGTATTCTTCAGATTCGCATAGCTTTGGCGCTATTCATACCGGGTGCGCCAATAGTGTATCAGCGGAGTTTGGCGTGAAAACTAACAAGGATAGGAAAGTGAGATTTTCTGTACGTATATAGTACATCACAACGGATATTGTAAAATTATTTACGAATTAAGATTAATTAATAATTAATTTTGTTTTTCAGTTTAAATAGATTGTAATATTTTTAAGAAATTATTTCGAAAGTCACCTAAATTACCTTATGTGCGCTTCCAATAACTAGTTTTGGTTAGATTGGAATTTTTGTCAAAAATTTTACAGTTGCAGCGTCTGACGTTTGAAGACGTAGGCTGAAGGTGGGTATTGTGTATCGAATTATTCTTTGGATATCAATTTGGTATCTAACACTTTACATGTTTCAAGATGGTATAATGTAATAATATATAAAGGGTGTTAAAAAGGTCGTGTCACATTTATCGAAATTCAGACGCTTCTCTCTCGATTTTTTTAAACGGAACCTATATCTCTCGATATTGGCAGCAAATTCCCTGTAAAATTACCTTGAAAATAGTACCAATAACGTGATACTTATTTACAGTATTTTCAACGATATTCGACTTTCATGGGAAACATCTTTAATACCTTTCAATATTTAGTACATCTAACATAGCCACATAGGTCATACGCAAGGTTAGTAAATGTATAAGGTTGCCTCGTAACTCTCCACCAATAATATCTTTACGCGGGAAAGCGTGCCCTTTCAAATTAAAATGATTTTTACTTTAATTTTATCATTAGTTAAATAGGTATAAATCGAGTAAAGTAAATCACTGTTTTCTATAGACAAAACGATTGGTTTATGTACAGTTGCTTTAACCACCGGGCATCTAAACAGAAATATTATGTTAATAGCTGCACCTTATAGAAATATACGTTTTACCTTAAAACACTTGTAAATAGTCAAATAAAGTATATACTCGTATATACCGGGTGTATTATGAAAAACCTTTCGTGCTGTAACTTTTTTATTTTTTATCCGAATGTAATAAATTATACGTCGAACTAAATCGTTTTAAAAACACTGTAACGTGATCCGCTTTGAATTTTTTTTTACACTTTGTTTTTGACAGACAGCTGCAAACTGTGTTTTTTTAAATTGCACTATTTTTTTTTCCTTATTCAAATATATTACTTTTTCTGAATATGAAACTGTAAACAACGATATCCTTGTATGAAAAAAATCGAGAAATTGCAGGTTTTTTTTAAGTTCGATTTATTCTGGTTTTTCCGAACACAGAGATTTCTTAAATGCATTTTAAATACTCTATTTCATTTTATTACCAGCAAATGTGTGTACCTTTTAAAATCACTTACATTCAATACTATATAGCCCATAAAGGATTACAAACCAATGTTATCAGATCAGTGAGCGGTGGGTCAACAACAATATTTACAGTGTTTATTTTAAAAATTTAAAAATCAAGTTATATTGAACGATAAAAGTGCATTCCAAATTTTCGAAGAGAGCTGTGACATCTGTCAATCACACATTCATTATAACATTTTCAACGATTTATTTCTAAATTTTGTTATTGAAATGGATAATGGCGAATGTGTGGATGCGATTCAAGCATATTTTGAATGCGGAACAAATTCTGCAGCTGCTTTGCGACTTTATGGAAATCGTTTTCCTGACAGACTGCGTCCAAGTGCCGATAAGTTTGGAAGGCTCGTGCGAAATTTACGAAATTTTGGATCATTCAAAAAACCAAGAATAAACGCACGTGTAATTCAAGATCAAAATTTAGAATTAAGTGTCTTGCTCTATGTGGAAGAAAACCCTAATACGTCTACGCGAGAAATTGCTCACTACATGCAGGTATCACATTCTACAGTTCAGTACATTCTGAAGAAGCACAAATTCTTTCCTTATAAACCACGGAAGGTGCATGCTCTCGGTGAAAACGACCCTCAACGAAGGGTTGAATTCTGCACGGTTTTCATGAATAAACTAAGGGAAGATCCAATTTTTTATCGTCGTGTGTTGTGGTCAGATGAATGCATTTTTGGGAAAAATGGTGTATTCAACAGAAATAATCATCGCCATTGGAGCACTGAAAATAACCATGTTGTGATGCAACACAATTTTCAAAATCGGTTCAGTGTAAATGTATGGTGTGGCATTTTAGGCGATAGAGTAGTAGGGCCTTTTTTGTGGAGGGTAATCTAAACCAAGAAAAGTATAATAATTTGTTACGCAATGAATTCGGCGATTATTTAGATGAGTTGCCATTTGCTGAGTTCAACAGGGTGGTGTTCCAACAGGACGGTGCCACACCCCATAATGCACGAATGAATACTGATTTTCTAAATAATTATTTTGGCGTCAGATGGATGGGCACTTACGGACCTATTCGATGGCCTGCTAGATCGCCAGATCTGAATCCACTGGATTTCTTTCTGTGGTCTTACATTCAAGATCATGTCTATTTGACTCCACCTGATACCAGAGATGATTTAGTAAGAAGGATAGTACAAGTATGTCATGAAATACCACCAAATCTTATATTAAACGCAGCAGTTGGAGTTAATAGAAGGTGTCAAATGTATCTGGAACAAAATGGGGCCAATTTCGAACATTTGATTCATTAAAATATATGATAGCTTGATTTCTGTAAATTTCGAAGTTTTTCTTTAATAATAATAAATTTGTCACTCAATTTAATGGAGGTGTCTTCAGGAAATAAATGTTTATTAGAATAAGTAAAAAAAATATGTAGTACAATTTAAAAAAAAAAAATTACTACTGTCTGTCAAAAACGAAATGTCAAAAATTTTTTTTTTAAGAACAGGTTACAGTGTATTAGAAACGATTTAGTTTGACATATCATTCATTAAAATCAGATCAAATATAAGGAAGCTACAGCCCCAAAGGTTTTTCATAATACACCCGGTATATGCACATAGAACACTATGAAAATAGAAAACAATTCTACGAACACTACAAACAACAATCTAGACCGGTAATTTGACTAGTCAAATATATATATATATATATATTGCTATGCTATCTCGAAGGACTACGGAGAAGTGCCCCACGTTCGGACGTCATAAAATGCACTGGTCTTCCTCCACTCAATAGTTACTTTAATGTACTGTTGTCTTTCTGTTTTTAACTAAATTCACCGGCTTAACTCGCGTCGTAGGCACATTGTCGTCTCTCTCTCTCAAGGTGGGATTCATGTAGTGGGGTCCAAAATCATTTTGGAAAATACTCGATTGGTAATAAATATCTCCAGATATTTATATTTTGGGTTTAAATATATTCACTGTATACTAATTCAAGTAAGCACATTTATTTTTATATAATGATCTATATTTCGCAGTATTTTATCAAAATTGTCAATTAAACGTCAATATTAATTAATTATTAAACTGTCAGACTATATGACATCTGTACAAAATTCTAATATATATATTCAACGTACTACCTCAATAAATTGCCTCTCATGTTCGGAGCGCCAAATACGTTACAATCTCTTCACCCAGTTCGATAGGAGATACTTAATATCAATACTAATATTCTTACAGTTTTATCTCGGTCTTTTATATGGAATTTAAAGAAAGATTAACGAAGCAACACAGACTTTTAATAAGAAAAATAATACATGTCAATTAATAATCAAAAAATAACATCGAGGTTTCTATGGTTACAAATGTACATATAAATGCTCAACCTTAGAATATATCTTATCTATCATATATCAGCAATACATACAATATCCATCCCTCAATCTTCAATCCACTACATATTTCCCAAATTCAACCAAAATCATTTAAACTAGTTACAGATCTGTACTATAACAATATATATATATATATATATATATATATATATATATATATATATATATATATATATATATATATATATATATATATATATATATATTATATATATATATATATACATTGTTGTGAGGCAAATTACCTCCAACAATATATTTCAATTTAGTTAATTCATATATAAATAAAATTTTGAAAAATTTAAAAATATTATTATATACATTTTTAAACACTAAGTATAAGTAAAGGAAAATCAAAGGAAATATAAATATAGTATTAGGAATTATGAATGAGTTTTTTAATATCCAAATTTAGAATATGTAATGAGTTATATGTAATTAATTCTGATGGAAATTGTAATCGATCCAAATTTGAACATTTTATAATTTCCACATCATTTCCGTTGTTCAAACAAACCAATAGGAAGATGTGTAGAAGATTTTAAGGGGACGCTTTTGTTTTTAATCGGCGTCCATGGGGAGTCGTTGTATAAAGCCCATCAGATACGGACGCCATTTTTTTTCGACATATATCAGCTTTGTTCCTAGTCCGCATATTACTAAAATAGATATTTAAAATAATTACAACGATTTGAAGTGTTTAAAATATATTCAAAAGATAGCTTAACGTTTAATTAATTAATGAAAAGTCATTTGAACGGCGTACACTAGTGATTATATAATTTATCATCGGAAGCATCATTTCAAATTTAGAAATCCATCATGGCGACTACCGATTTTTAGTTTTAAAACTCAATATATCAAGATTACCTTATTTTGGGAACTTCAAGTAGAAAATTAATCATCCTGTACTTCCTGTCCTTATTCAAGACTAGTATTTTAAGAAATCCTAGAAGAATTACTCAATATTGGGACAATCCCGAAGAATTCCTTCGCAGAGCAGCTTAGCAATACCGTTTATGTAACTAAGTCATTCCTGTTTTCTTTCCTGAGCTTTTAGAAACGGACCAGTTCACACGCCTGAGATATTTATAAGTTATTTGTAAGAGTCTCATTGATATTACTAAATGTTGTAAACTATACACATAAGACCAGCTCTCAACGGGCCATACCCGGCAATAAGTGGCAACAGCGTATCCCCTCTACGCGCGGTAGCTTACATTACCATACATTGCAGAGTTATGAATTTAGTAAGACTTAAACCGCGCAAGGATATAGTCGTTTGCATATTCGTTCTGTATACGTAATTTGCCCATTTGTTTCAGATATAATAAAGTCGTTATATCTCCAAGTTATTATTATTGTATTCTTAGCTGCTACGGAAAAGTAATTTTAAGTAATAAAAAAACAATAGCGTTTTCTAAAAGATAAAAGTAAAAAAATCAATAATTCTGCAAAATAAATTTTAATTCTAAGAAAGCTACTAAATATAGGATTCGAAAATACCGCCCTCTCTCCCCAAACAATAGCCGAACCTATTGTAAAACTCCCGCCTCACTCCCTCGAGATTTCTAGGGGTTATTGTCTCGAAAATTCTAAACAGTTGAACTTGCAACTGTTGCAACCTTTACGTTTGCATAGCTAGATACGAATGACGGGCAATCTATTGCTCTCGACCATCGGACTTATGTATGCGCACGCGGAGTGGCATCGTACATACGTTGCCACATCGCATTACGTTCCATACGTATATTGTTGTGTATGTCCCGTAGCGGGTTGGACCTATCGGTATATCATACTGTTACGGTAGCATTCCTATCACATTTGCGGTCGGGGATTACTACAATATATATGTATATATATATTCATTTAAAAACCATCCATTTGAAAGGGCAAATTGTGTGGGCCGTAGTATTAAAACATCTTATTTGACGAACGTATAGGTATTACACTCGTAACCCAAAAACTTTTTAGAACATAGAACTTCCTAATTAGAGTTTCTCGTGATATCCGAAAGATAGGAAACGTTTTACTCTTGTTCACAATAACTTGGTCTCTTGCTCTGCAGTGTGTAGAATCCTTGTTATAAAACGTGAGTTGAGAGAATCCTTGTTATGAAATGCGGGTTGAGAGATTCCAACGAAAATTCGTAAAATATTTAAATTGCAAATTTCATACTCAAAGAAATTTTCTAGATTATTCTACTTGTTTAAGAGAATGCAACACATATAAACTCAGAGACAGATTAATATCAGATATCGCGTTTCTTTACGGGATCATTTACAATCGCCTGGATAGTGCGTATTGTGTTGGTAGTTTATAACTACCTATACAATTATTCACAAACTCTTCAATTGACATCATTCTTCATGATACTTATTACGGAGTAGCCCATGAATGAATTCGCTCTTCTATAAATGTGTAGAAATTATACAAATTATTTGAATAATATAGATGTGTTTAATTTAAACTATAAGATTGCTTTGTTAAGCAGATTTTTGAGTTTTCTTGTCGATTTTCATTAGGTTTAATTTTTTTGTGCACTCGCTTTATTTTTTTATGTAATATGCTACATCCTTATGAGGACATTACGTCCTGTTGTGTAGCCCCTTTGTAATGAAAAAAAAATAAGAAAAACAAATTAAATTTAATTGCTATATCATTTGCATATGTTAGATCTGAGATATTTGTTGTCTGTTGTATATTATCCCCCGTTATATTACCTTACCTGGCCTCTTGTCTTTTTGATTACCTCATTCAAGAATGCATGTAATTGCTTGTGCAATTTCTCTTAGTCTCGAAGTTCGCAGTTTGTTTGTAGAAAGTTCTCACTTCTTTCAACAGTTTTTCTTTATTTCTCGTTTCTAAAGAATCCGCCAGATGTCACTTCTATCTATTCTATCGAAAGCTTTCACTAATTCAATAAAACATAGGTGGATGTCTCCGTCTTCTGTAATTGCTTTTTCAAGCTTAATAAAAGAGACATATTTTGCTCTAAAAATTTATTTATAAAAATGTGGCATTAATAATTAAAATACATACAACAAAAACTCAACAAAATATTCAAAAATATTGGAGAAGCTACTCATGCCACGTGTAGTATGTACACCTAAAACTATTACATAATTTGAATTATTTCAGATATTTTGGGAATACACAGAAAACATAATAACATAAAAATTCAATGAGCAGCTGCTAACATCTCACAATGGTTTCAATTAGTTATCTCATAATCAGTTAAATCGATGCGTTTTTTGCATTAATAATTGCAAAATAAACCAAAATAAGTTTATTTTTAACTTTTAATTATCAAAACAATTGAGATAAATATTTAAATAATTTTATTATGTTGGTATCGGCAAAATAGAAATTTGTCAATTAATCAAAGATTTTTTTCTCTATTAGAAGTTGATTTTTATTATTATTAGGGATATTAGTTATTTATATTACGCAATGGATTTTAAAATGTATAAAATAATATTTTAAAAATATTATTACTAAAATAAAAGAAGATTTCAATTATCTTGATAATTAAATTCACTTAATGTTTATACAATAGACAGTCTTTATAATATTCTGCAAAGATAATGTCATATAGTCATAACAATTAATTCAAGTAAAATGTTTCCTTGAGATGTCTAACAGCTCTCATAAAAAATTGTACGAGAATTTCTAATTTCATTTAAAAGAATGTTAAGTCTTTTAAATGAACCACAAATATATTTAGGGCGTTTCATAATTTAAATCTTAACATTGTTATGATAAAATTTCTCTATGACATTATTTCTGCAATAGATAGTACATACAATTAATAAATGCGTTTTTAAAAATTTTTGATTTGATGAGATTATCCCGTAACATTTAATTTTAATATTTGGTTGCAATCAGTGTCATCAATGGCGTAATTCAATGCGTCCTTTATTTCATTTTCGATAATGGGCAGAATTCTATTGTGCAGATGTCCTATTAACCATGACCTCAAGCGATCTCTAAGCCAACCCAATGCTCCTAAACCAGACACGTCAATGTCGATGTCTCTGAAATAATAAAAACAAAAATTAAAAAAAAGTTCAAAGGCAAAGCAGTTTACACAAATTCAGTTCTATATTCACAGATATTAATGTATTTGGCAAGATTGTATTTCGACATTTAATACTATGGTAAAATATGACAAACTTCATCATTTACCAAGATTTCAAACCTTAATTTTGAAACTATTATCGGGATAAAATAAAACAAATTCTCATGAATTTCACTACATTTTACTTTACAAAGTTACGATCACTTCACTCACAAAGAAGCTTCGTCAGTCATATAACTAACTAATATTGAAAGTTTTACAAAACACTAAGTTATAGAAAGGGCACTCTAGAAAATGATAATAGCGATTTTATTAAAATGGCAAAATAAATTTTCCTTCTTGGTTTTTAAGGTGTTTTCGTATTTAACAATAAAAGGAATTGGATCTACATCTTCGTTTAAAGGAAACTCGTAATCGTTAAAAAATCCCTGTTATATCTCGAATTATCTGGCAACATTGCTCTATTCGTGGATGCAAATCTTGAAGACCGTTTTCCGGTGTTGTGTGCACTAAACTTTTTAAATTACTCGAGATAAAAATGTCCAACGGAGTTAAATTGGGAGATCTTGGAGGCCATGCAGTGGAAACCACGCACTATCCATCTCCCAGGAAACACATTATTGAGTGAGATGTTTCCAAGAGTAAAATGCGGTGGAGTTCCATCTTGCATAAACAATAGATTGCGTCTCTGATTGAAAGGTAAATCTTCCAAAAGTTCTGGTAAAATATTGTTTGAGAAATTGAAGTATGTTGCTTCTGGTAAAACTACCACCGGTCCTTAACAACTGGTCACCTATCATGCCTAACCAAATGTTTGAACTGAAACGCTGCTGATATCTGGATTCCACTATAGTTTGAGGAATCTCGTCAGACCAAACGTGATTATTCTGGAAATTAAATATTTCATTTTTAATCAAACTGACTTCAACTGTAAAAAGAATACTCGCAACGAAGTCTGGCCGTTCAATAGCTTCACGTAAAAACCACTTACAAAATATCATTCTCGCTTAATAATCCGAAGCAGTAAGAGCTTAGACCAGTTAAATATGGTAGGGGTATAGCACCTGCTCATGGAGAGTCCTCCAAACAAGAAAATTATTTCTACCCACTCGAGCAATATTATTATAACACTTGTTTCGGGATCTTTTCAATAATACTCAAAATTAGTTTTTCTACCTTCAATGTATATGCTTTTCTCTGCCGTCCAGTATAATGCGACCTTTTTTGAAACGAACCCGTTTCCCTTAGACATTGAAATACCGTTTGAAATATTACATGCGAAGGCAGTTGACGATCAAGAAATTTTTGCGCATAGAATTCACGTGGTTTTAATTCCCATTGGCATGACCGTACACAAACACCATATTGCACATTTCAGCATTTGAATACGCAACCATTGGATGAATCGGAACAAATTTCACAAAACTTCAAATTAAGCCGACATAACATATTTTACGAGAGCTTGTGTGTAAAATAATTTGTGACGTTAAGACCACTCCAATCAGTAAACAAAGCTACTAAAAGCACATGTTTACTACCAAGTGATAACATTGAGTATTCAACGCATCTAAAATTTTTTTAAAAAATACAAAAAGACCTAAAAGCCAAGAAAAAAAATGTATGTTGCAATTCTAATAAAATCACTACTATCTCGTAAACAGTTGATTTGTGGAGCAATATGTATTAAGATTTTTAAACGTTGTTTAATAATACCTTGTATATATATGTAACAATTGATAAATTATTGGAGTTTTTCGGCTTTCATATGAAATATTTACAAATATCAAATTAGTATGTATGTAATTGCAAAATAAGTGGGGATGTAAACATTGCTGTCTACAAATTACAAAGCAAATCATACGAAATTTTTAATTGAAAAATATTGTCTACGTTGGGACTTGAACCCAAGTCTGCGGTTTGCCGGACCGTTGCTTTACCACTTAAAATTATATATATATATATATATATATATATATATATATATATATATAATATTAAGTGGTAAAGCAACGGTCCGACAAACCGTAGACTTGGATATATATATATATATATATATATATATATATATATATATAATAATAATAAAAGTAAGTGTTCCTTGGGAATAGCGTTCAGGTACTTAAAACAATATTTAATTTATGATGACGTTTCGGTACTATGTGCGGTACTTAAACGTGCCTTTTTCCAAAACTATAATATTCATTGAAAATATTTAAAAAAATGATAAGATTACAATGTTAAATTTAAACTACTTACATTAAAATTGTGTTGTTAATACGTAATGAATTTGTTTTTGGTTACCATTTCTAAATAAAACTAAATTACGTGTGTCTTGCTGGTTTAGATATTTTTTTTCGGGCATATGTTTATTGTCGCTTTGACGTGTGAAAATGTTTGCAGTGTCACGCACTATACGGGTCTAGGTTGGTTTAGACTGTTCTCGGAGATGTGTTTTTATTTTATTATACAATTTTATTTTTGCATGTTTGTAATGACACTATAATGATATGGACAATATACTAGACAGGTATATTGTTGAGAGTTTATTTATGTGTTTTCTTTAATATAGGTAGTACCGAAATTACTTATATATACTTATGTATATATATATATAACGAGCGTTCAACTAAATTTTACCTCGAAGTTGCCCATGGAAATTATACGTATATCTTAGCTTTTTACTTAAGTTCTTAATATGAATTTTGTTGGTTATGAACTATTTGAATGACATGATAAATGTCAAAATAATAAAATTAAAATATTTAACTAAATGAGATACGTTTATTTGCAACAAACAAGTAACCTTTTATAAAAATTGTTCAAAGTGGCCACCATCTTGTTCGAGACATTTATAACATCTTCTTCTAATGAAGGAGAAAACGTTTTGTAGTAGCATATCGTCGATTTCGTTAATTATTTCAGCAATTCTGATCTGAAGGTCTGCAAGATCAGGTACCCAAAAAATTGAGTTCTTTCAAAAGGCAACAGAAAAAAAATCACAGGGGTTAACATCACAAGATCTTGTTGGAAATTCATGTTCGATGTTTAAACTTATCAACCGATTTTGATAAATTTCCGTATCATATTAATTGTTTCACAAGCTGTGTGCACTCTAGCTCCGTATTGTTGAAAGTAACCCTGATTTATTTCTTCTTCATTAAGCTGTTCAATAAATGTCATAATAATTTCTTGTCGATACCTTTCTCCTTTAAAGAAAATACGGCCAATGATTTTCCTTCGACTAATCGCACACCATACACCAATTTTCTGTGGATGAACAACATAACAGTCATGCGGTTTCTTAGTATTCCACATCCTTATATTTTGTGAGTTAACATATCCATTCAGATAAAACCATAATTCATCTGAGAAAAATTTTGTCAAGAATGTCATTATCAAAATTATTTAAGAACCACTAACAAAATGTTGTTCTTCTAGGATACTCAATTTCTTTGATTTCTTGATAATAGGCCATGCGATATGGAAATAAATGTAAGTCTTTTTTCAAAATTGTATGACAAGTGCCAATTGAAACACCCACTCGTGGAGAGAATACTCGTATGGATGTTCCTGGTGTATCATTCATAATTTGCGTTACATCGTCAACTAGCTCTTCCGTACATTTTTTCGGACGGCCACTGTCTTCTTTCCGTATAACACTCTCTGTTTCTCTGAAAACCTTAGTGCAATATTTAACTGTGTACCAAAAACTATCAAAATCAAAGACGAAGTTTGGAAACATATTTCTAAATTCCTCTAAGAAGCATTCTTCAAGAAAATAGTGCCATTATCCGTTAATATTACGTCCGTTCCAAAAATAAGATTTAACCATGAATGATTTGTGTTGAACAGTGAAAACCATTTTAAATCAATTTTAAATTACAAAGCAATTTCAAAAAGCTCCAACTAAGTATACATCAGAATAAATAGTCTGTCAAATTGACAACTGATGCAAATGTAAATAGTACAAGTTACGACAAACATTTTTATTGTCATGGACTACTAGAGGTAAAATTTATTTGAACGCTTTTTATATATATATATATATATATACTTATGTATAAACGAAAACATGTTGTGATGAAGATACGATTTCCTATGTACAGTAAAATAAGTTGTCGAAACGTAAGCACAATAATTTATTGATTTAACAAAAAGCCGAAACTCCAAGAATTTTATCAACGTTGGCGATTTAAGGTCTGGTTTTACTTCAACATGTATATATTTAAGACAATCCTACATGTTTCGGCACATGATGCCTTTTTCAAGGAATATAAAATATAAATGATAATGTCATACGTATACATTTGTATACAAATATATACGTTTGACATTAATATACTGTCATTTATATTTTATATTCCTTGAAAAAGGCATCATTTGCCGAAACATGTAGGATTGTTTTAAATATATACATTTTGAAGTAAAACCAGACCTTAAATCGCCAACAAATTGAATTTACCATAATATACAAAGGTCACGCAATAATTATCTATATATATATATATATATATATATATATATATATATATATATATATATATAGATAATTATTTCGTGACCTTTGTATGTTAGGGTAGATTCAATTCTTTGAGGAAGGCATCATTTGCCGAAACATGTAAGATTGTTTTAAATATATGTATTTTTGAGTAAAACCAGACCTTAAATCGCCAAGTAATTAATCTAGAATATATATATATATATAATAACTTCGTGACCTTGGTATGATATGGTAAACCTAATCAGTAGGCGATTAAAGGTCTGTATATTACTTCAAAATATATGTATTTAAAAAACTCTACATGTTTCGGCAGTACGCCTTTATCAAGAGAATACAAAATATAAATTTATATTTTGTATTCTCTTGATAAAGGCGTACTGCCAAAACATGTAGAGTTTTTTAAATACATATATTTTGAAGTAATATACAGACCTTTAATCGCCTACTGATTAGGTTTACCATATATATATATATATGTCGAAGCTATATTTCGGGTGTCTTGCCTTGTGTACGTTTCTACGCCCTCTAAGGAGCTGATATCTGAACAAGCTTTTGGCAGCCTCTCATCTGCCATCCTCAGGTTGACGTTGCTGGTGTCGTTCTTTGAGTAAGCCGTCCATGTGCCGGTAACACGCAGCATATCTCCGGGTAAATAATATTTTTCCAATTAAAATGGCACTGAATTACGCACGAAACAAGTAACAGATTAAAGTATTCACTGTACAATGTCAAAATTGAAACAAAAAATGCCACAGTCAATTCGTGAGAGTATGTTTGATTTTTGATTTGAATTTAACATATTGGTTGCCTGATGAACACAGATTTTCTAAATATTCGTAGAGGTATAATTCATTTTATAACTTACAATATACCATAAAATAATATATATATATATATATATATATATATATATATATATATATAATATATATCATGCTTTATCACTTTTCACGGCAAGTTAAAATTTTCTCAAACTTAAGCTAAAATTTAATTTCCACTCGATCAGAATCTAATCAAATTCCAAACAATTTACCAAAGTCGCGTAACTTAATCACGAATTAACTCAGAATATATTACACGTTATTTCGAAGATATTCAACATTTCCTGGCGTGTATATAATTCCAGATAATTCTAATGTAGATGAATTGTAATCTCGACAATATGATAATCGATGTGCGAATATCTAATTTGAACTTACTGTGTTATATCTCCAGATATTTGCAAAATATATGTGCAGTATGTATAATTTTTGTAAATAAAGCTATCTTCGCAAACAACATTAAGATTCGTTACTTATTATTATCAAAAATTATTTGTTTATTTAACGACATCCACAATCAAATTTTGCATTGAATTTCTACGATTGTGATCATCATAGCGAGATGAAATAATTTCTGGAGATGGCAATGACAATGTTTTGTTCCTGGCTTAAAGTTCCATGATTTTGTCGCTCTTAATGTAATCACTGAACTATAAAAGCTTATATTTTATGCATATAAGCTTTAGGAAATATAATTCATTTATGATTTGCATATATTATATCGCTATAGAATGTCGAAAGTCCATGAATTAATAAGCAGGATAATTAAAATTTTATTGAATTGTTTATTAGTAGAACACAAAACAGCATTATTCAATCAAATAATTATTAAATAAAATGAAAGAACTGAAAGTTCAAACATGAATTTATATTATCGTTAAGTGCAAGACCAAAAACAAATAGTTAATACAAAATATTAAAAATATAGGACTTAAGTTAGACTACTTTACTGTAGATTTTTATAAGATTTAAAACACATCTAAAAACTGAGTTAGAGATTTAAAAGTGGTAAATAACTGTTTCTAATCGTTATGTTTTTCTTGTATACAGCTCATAAGGATCTTCATTTAAATTGATATGTAATTTTCCAAATATAGAACCAATTCTTTAAAATTATCCTTCTGTAAAACAGAAAGAGCATATAAAGCGTAGCAAATTGTAGCTTTATTTCTATAGGGTTGAGTAAATTTTAGAGTTTCTTCATCTGAATAACTAAGCCAGGCACTTAAGCAACTTTACTCAAGATTTAGGTTGAGTTGTAATGTAACCTTTGTCATATTAATCGTTCATAAAAATTGACAAACCCGAAGCCGTTAGGAGTAAACAAGTATTCCTCAGAATTATTACAGCGTGGTAATGCCCGCATCAGAATTAAATAATAAATTTCTCAGCTTTGAAATGGAAGGATCTAGTTTTTTTTATTTGAGACGTAACACGGAGTTTAAGTGAGGGAAAACACCACAGAGACATCTAAAAAGTATGCAGTGTTTACGGTGAAAAAGTCATGACTGACCGGCAAGTACGTAATTGGTTTCTAATTTCATCCCGGAAATGTCTTTGGAGGATTAATCTAGACCATGACATTCAACTTTTATGATGAAGCTTTAAAAATACTTGCTCAAATGGAATTCACAGCAAACTATTTCCGCATTATTAGTGTTAAATAGTCGGATGATTTGATGGAAGATGAGACTCTCCTGTCAACGTTTACTTGTAAAAAAAATCGTATTATTTTCGAGTAGGCCATGCTTATTTAAATTTTTAATATCATCTGACGTTTAGTTGACAGACACAGCTACTTAAAGAAGATGTCTAAAGAAAGTTGTAAAATGGATAAAATTGCTATTCGTGCCGCACTTCAATACTTGTTCTTTAAGAATATGAACGCCACTGAGTGGCGGATATGCAACCAACGATGATCCTTGCTCGCTTTGAACATGGCGACATGAGTCTCAAAGATGAAGAATACCCGGAGTCACCAAAACGTGTTACCATTTCATAAATGGCTGAAAAATTTCATCGCGATCAAAGAGTGAAAGTGTAGGAGATTACCAAGACTGTAGGCATGTCAACTGAACGTGTACACTATATTTTGTACGTCCAATTAGGCATCTCAAAACTTTCTGCCAGGTAGGTGCTGTGTTTCCTAAATGTATATTAAAAACGTAAAAGAGCCCGAATTCCCAGCGACAATTTGAAGCTTTTTAACATCAACCCGGTACATTTTTTCGTCGCTTTGCCACAGTCGATGAAACTTGGCTCCATTAGTATGTGCCAGAATTGAAATGGTAATCTCAGCAGTGGAATCATCGTGGCAGTCTTCGGCCAAATAAGGCCAAGACCTTTATTTTCTATCAACCAAACTATCAACGGGACATATTGTGTTGCCTTTCTCGACAAAGTGTAAGTTGCCATTAGCGAAAAAAGGTCCGCAATAACTTAACAGAAAGTCCTATTCCATCAGGACAATGCATTGTCACACACCGGTTGCATTGAGATTTATTGGATCTTACGAGGATACTCAAATTTCCACTGAGAATGGTGGCTTCTATCAAGGACACAAGACTAACAGAGTGGAACTGAGAGATTTATTGAGGATGGTATAAATAGCACTGTGCTCAAGTGTCTGAACTTACTAGCGTCCAAACCTGAAGAACTAGAATTAGACCGGTCGCATTGCTTGGGAAAAGCTTGATGAGTTACGATTCAACGTTGTGGCCCAACTACTACATTCATCGGATCTAGCCTCTTTGGGCTTCCATTTATTCACAATACGCAATCTGTTCCCCGCTGGAAGAAAATTCAAGGCAACCGAGGAAGTTATTGTAGAAGTAGAGCAATATTTTGGACACCTTGATGCCGATAATTATAATACTGTTATAATGGTACTTCAGCATCACTGATCAAAATGTTGATGGGAATATGTTGAAATATAAAAAAAAAAACGTCGATCTAATTAAAGACCTTATTTTAAGTCTCGCCTTCCGACAAATCATCTTCATATCTTACTATCCACTATTTGGAAAAGATAGGAAAAGTTAGCAAATTGGGTATTTGGGCTCCAACTACTTTTATTCAAAAAAAGAGAGCGTTTATCCAGGACGACCAGTACCGATAGAGAGTGTTTGTGAAACAAATGAGTTTATTTCCATGTAATTTCACCTCTGATTTAGCGTACGTTTTAGTTCTTCGCGGGTATAATTTTTCTAGACCCAACAATTCACAATGTTTCATGTACGTATAATCATCCTTACTAATATTTTGTTTAAAACGAATAAAATTTATTAAATTCTTTCGTTAAAGTCTGTATCTGCAAATAATTATACTCGGATTTCAAACAGTACACCAGTATTCAAGACAAGGACGCACCAGAGTGTAATACTAAGTATGTTGCAAAAATCACTAGTTTGTTTTTTTATGAACCCACACATTTTGTTTAATTGGGCTATAATTTGATTGATGAGAAAATCAAATTTCAAAGAGATCTCGAAGGTAATGTCCAAGTTCATTATATAATCAACATTTTCAATTAGTATATTGCGAAAATCATAGTCTGAGGCTAGTGGATCGTTCTTTTTTTTTTAGAAAAATGTATATATTTGTATTTCTTAATGTTTACTTCCATATTATTTTGATTACATTAAACGAATTTATATCTAATTGTAGTTTAGCACAATCTTCGCTAGCGCGTATACAAGAAATAAATTATTAAAATCATCTACAAACAATAGGAATTTAAAATGTTTGATAGTATGTGTATATGCTTATATCTGGCTCTCGTACCGAATGTTGCGTTGTATTCGATTCTCGAAGGATCATGTATAATTTTGGATTTGACCCACCGCTCACGGGGCGTAACTTCCGTATAAACTGGTTATTTATTTTTGTTGGTGGCAGTTATATTAAAAGTTTGTGTGTTTTCTGAATGTTTTATTTATTATACAAAAAACACAAACTTAATTTCATAAAATAATTCTCACAATGTAGCACTTAATGTAAACTTAAACTTAATTCTTTACTGAATGATTGTTGTATATTGTACGATATTTGTATTCAGAATGATTGTTGTAGAATGTTTTTTTGTGTTAGAAGTATACAAAGATATATCACTACCCCTACCCCTACATAATTAAAATGTGAGTATATGTTTTACGTCATTATTGTCGAATTTACCTACATTATTATCTCTTAGAAATTGTATCTACATGCAAACAATACCCAATGTTTCCGATAGTCTTAAAGATCTTACGGATAAATAAATATAATAATAAAATAGAATTCTTAATTACGTATTAATAGGGTGGCATAAATCTTCTTAATGTATCTGTATCTGTACTATTCATCAATAATAGATTTTTGTGATACGTACAAATTTCGTAATCGTAAGACTATTAGGTATATTAAATGAAACAATAGGTGAACATATTGAGGGATCATTCGCTAATTACACTAGGCAATAAAGAAACTGTCTAAATGTATAAACCCATTAATAAACAGATTAGTAAATGTAAATGGAATCTAGGGAAAATATTACAATTTTGAATATGTTGATAAAAGTACGTTATATAATGGTTTACACTTGAAAATGGACGTTGAATATTTATAAAATTTGAAATGTTATTCTTTAATTATGTTGTGCTATATTTACTTATATCTAAATATAAATATATACAATATAAGAAATTTCGTTTTATTGATGATGAGATAAAGTAAGATATGTTCTAGGTGGCTACCTTGCAAAACACTGCACATACCTATTAGAGCATTAGATGTATATTTGCTTTCCAAATACTGTACGCGATTGATGAGATAGTAACGAATCCATGTTAATACAATAGCAATAATCTCGTACATTTCCATCTTCTTGAACGAGAGACTGTGATCATTCCTGTACAAAGCTTTACTGAAGTCAGTAAATGTAATCTACTTCAAATCGATTTTCAAAATATTTACATATAAAATGGTAATAGTTAATTGACGAAGGAGATACTTGTTGAAACTTCATTATAACGCTAAGAAATAAGCAATTAAACTTCTAGTTTCAAAAATTATTTTGGAACTTTTTGAAACTAGAAGTTTAATTACTTATTTCTTAGCGTTAAAATGGTAATATTGCTACAGATTTGTTTATGTACTACGGCCTTTTATAAACCCATGTTGTTCTGATGTAGTCATTGAAGAGTATGTAGGACAGTATGTCAGCTCCAACGATGGAATCAAAGACGTTACCAATAACTAGGAGCACTATTTGGACGATAGTTGAAAACGCTAGGTCAATTTACTGATTTAAAATCGACTTAAGACAAATGAACTTTTCCATTGTGCAGGAAAATTTAGTTGGAAGAATTCTGAATGGGGATAGGTCAAGATAAATATGGACTGCAAAATTTTAAAAATAGAACAGTATTCCATTGGATCAATGCAAAAAATAATTCCTTAATGAGCTAAGTTAATCTAATACTAATTCCGAATTAATGTGGATGCACTCCAATGAGTGAATGTTATTATAAAGATTGTATGAGGGAGCCTTGACGGGAGAGTGTTTCCGCCATATTTTAGAAGCTTCCTGTCTACTAATGAAGGTGCTTCGAAGAAAGCGAAAACCGTTTTTTCGGCTAATAGTATTATGTTTCGGACTCCAAAGTCTATTGATTACATAGGTGTGCAACCAACAAACTGCACAGGATTTTCATTCTGTTCCTTATAGATTTTTACTCATTAAAACCGGAAAAAATATTGGAAAAATTCCATCTCGTCAGGTTTTCTTGTGTTTTTATCGTGTTTGTAGTTTCATTTAAAGTAAAACGCCCGTTTAGCTAAAAGTGAGAAATCTTGCTGGCTTAGTTGAACATGTTTATACATGTTTGCCATGAGTATAAACAAGCGTAGTATCAGATTTGATAATGCTTTAACATGATAAATAAGTTCAGAATCTTACTTGCTGAATAAGCTACACTAAGTTTCGCATTTCGCAGTCAAACGTGACTGTACTCGTGTTTCTAATTATACAGGGTCCGGCAACGAAGCGGGGACGGAAGATTACACGCGTATTTGAAAGTTAGTCAAATACTTAGTCATCGGATATCCTTCCGTACCATCAAGCGCACGTTT
This sequence comes from Melolontha melolontha, assembly GCA_935421215.2. NCBI lineage: Eukaryota > Metazoa > Arthropoda > Insecta > Coleoptera > Scarabaeidae > Melolontha > Melolontha melolontha. The sequence goes on from OW285242.1 coordinate 57,028,244, forward strand.
TAAAAATATTTTGTTTTATAGAGGATGTTCCAGATGGAAATGCCAGACTAAAGTTGCATTTTTTTAAATGGAACACCCTATATATTAATAGATAAAAAGATCCGCGCTTGAAAGCTGGTTACATCGATATAATGTTGTATGCGTCTAAAGTTGATAGTTTCTGTGTAAATAATTATTTTACTTGTTAAATTGATACATTTCAGTAGGCTATTCTGCATAAGGAAAATCAAAAGATCCGAAACCAATAGAATGGAATATTTTCTACTAGTATGCACTTTCGTTGCTACGTGAAATAAATTCTGCAACTGCTCGCGTTATACAGGGTGTTCACAATTTCGCAAAATCGAAGAAATCTCGTAATTTTTAAATGGAACACCTGTATATTTTTAGCTCATTGAAAAGCCCTTTTACTACGCTTTCTATTGATACCTCATTTGATGCACCTAGGATGGATCATTTGCTAATTATTTCTTTTTAGAGTTGAATTAATGAAAAATGCTTGTATTTTTAGTAGCTAATTTGCGCTTTTAAACCTTCTGTAAGATCGGATATTCAACAAATTATCCATAAATGGTCTATAACAAGAAGAAACCCCATTAAGTACGAGAAACAGTTGATTTTCACTCAGCGGTGAAAGCAAACATTAAATTAATATAAAGTAATATAGCATTTTCAATAGATTCATTGCTGATCAAGTTATCTGGTGTCAGTTTTAAGCTTGTATACTTAATAACCAAGTTGTCAAAAATTTCTTTCCATCTTACACAGTATCTCGTTCAATCTTTAAAAGAAATTGCTATAATGACTAATTTTAGTATTCAAGAAATGGTGAATATGATATTTATTCTTGGGGAGTGTACAAGAAATTGTCTCCTAGCAAGTAGAGTATATGCAGAGAGATTTCCAAACCTTTAAAGAAAGCCAAGACCGGAAGCATTTGAAAGGTTATTAGAGAGATTTCCAGAAACTGGTAGTGTAACCTACAAGAAGAGAGAAATAAATAAGCCGGTAATCAATGAAAAAAGCGAATTGGCCGTATTATTAACAATACAGGAAAATCCACATATAAGTATAGACGGTATTTCAAAGGTAAAAGCTATTGATGAAAGGAGCGTACGAAGAATTTTAAGAAGTCATTAGTATCATCTGTACCATATGGAATTAAATCAGAAATTGCATGGTGATGATTTCATTAAAAGAAGCTTTTGTGGTTGGTTGTTAAATAAAATGCGAGAAATGTCAAATATTTTAACAAAGATTTTGTTTAGCGATGAGGCTACTTTCAAAAGTAATGGGGCGGTAAATAAACATAACATGCATTATTATGCAGCAGAAAAACCGCACTGGATACGTCATGTAGACAATCAGAATAGATGGTCTCTTAACGTCTGGGGAGGTATACTTGGTCCATATATCATTTATTCAACATTTTCCTTTTTTTCCTTTTACTTTTTCAATGGAACCGTTACAGGCGATACGTATTTGCCATTTTTGCAGAACGAACTGCCTAATTTACTTGAGCATGTGGATACTGACACCCGACAAATTTTCTGGTTGCAACACGATGGTGCAACTGCTCATTATAGTCTTAACGTTAGGGAGTTTCTAGGGCGATGGAAGGAAGGCAAATGGATAGGACGAGGTGGTCCAATCGCTTGGCCTCCACGAAGTCCAGATCTTACTGTCTTGGACTTCTACTTTCGTTTACTACTCTACTCTAGTTTATGTGGAAGTTCCTACAACAAGGGAAAATATGATGGAACGCATTAGAGAGGCTTTTAGAAATGTTCGCCAAGAAACATTACAGCATGTTCAACAGAATTTCACCAGGCGGCTTCATTTATGTATTGAGAGACATGGAAGGACATTTGAAAGTTTTCTTTGATTTATTTGCATTTACTATTTACATTTACTTTATTTGTACTTACTGTGCTACTACTTTTGTTAATTAAATTTGATGTTGTGGTTAATAATTAGTATTTATTTAAAATAGTGCAAACTTTTAATACTACTCGTACTTGATTCTTTCCTACATGATTTCGATTTATGTTAAGCTAATTAGGTATGTATTGTTTCATATTAGGTATTCGTAAAATAGCTGGTTTTACAAAATTCTTTAAAAGACAAATTAATTAGTGCAAATTTTTTATTAAGCCAACACCAGATAACTTGATCAGCAGTGAATCTATTGAAAATGCTATATTACTTTATATTAATTTAATGTTTGCTTTCACCGCTGAGTGAAAATCAACTGTTTCTCGTACTTAATGGGGTTTCTTCTTGTTATAGACCATTTATGGATAATTTGTTGAATATCCGATCTTACAGAAGGTTTAAAAGCGCAAATTAGCTACTAAAAATACAAGCATTTTTCATTAATTCAACTCTAAAGAAAAATAATTAGCAAATGATCCATCCTAGGTGAATCAAATGAGGTATCAATAGAAAGCGTAGTAAAAGGGCTTTTCAATGAGCTAAAAATATACAGGGTGTTCTATTTAAAAATTACGAGATTTCTTCGATTTTGCGAAATTGTGAACACCCTGTATAACGCGAGCAGTTGCAGAATTTATTTCACGTAGCAACGAAAGTGCATACTAGTAGAAAATATTCCATTCTATTGGTTTCGGATCTTTTGATTTTCCTTATGCGGAATAGCCTACTGAAGTGTATCAATTTAACAAGTAAAATAATTATTTACACAGAAACTATCAACTTTAGACCCATACAACATTATATCGATGTAACCAGCTTTCAAGCGCGGATCTTTTTATCTATTAATATATAGGGTGTTCCATTTAAAAAAATGCAACTTTAGTCTGGCATTTCCATCTGGAACAGCCTGTATAAAACAAAATATTTTTAAAACGTGCGCTTGATGGTACCGAAGGATATCCGATGACTAAATATTTGACTAACTTTCAAATACGCGTGTAATCTTCCGTCCCCGCTTCGTTGCCGGACCCTGTATATTATGTCCCCAAGTAGTTGTGTTATTTCTCCTGACAACTTTTGTGTTATTTGTGGTGAATACACTGCTAAAAGTCAAAACATAAGTGATTTTGTGAAGAAAGTGTTTTTGCTTATTTCAAGTTGAAACTTGAGGATCAAGAAAATGAAATCAAGAAAGTTCCTCATAAGGAAGGTGCGTGGAAAATCATCGTTTCTGGTTTAAGGTTAAAAACACTCATTCTGATATTCCTATGATGTAATGTGAATAATAAAACCACACTACCGACTGCTATTTCTGTTCGGCGAAAGGTTTCAATACAAAAAAGAAAATATCTTACCCAAACCTTAATTCAGCTATTCATTCAGTGCCTCATGGCTCTGAAAATACCATTCCCACACCAGCCTTCCAGTTTAGATAATATGCTGTGTGATTCTGAGGATGGGAACACATTGTCTCGCCGGAATGAATCTAGTTCAGATTTTTTTGTTGATGAGGGACCCCAACTTTTTTTCAGAACGAGCTCAATGACGTGGTTAAAGATTTAGTCCTTTCAAAAGATGTTTGAATTGCTGGGGTCGAGACTAAAAAATAAAAACCTGCTGTCAGCTTGAACCACATTTTCGTGGCACGGGCAACGAGAGAGACAATTCACTAAATTTTTTTCCAAAGAGGGAAATCTGTTTTCCTTTTTTGTAGCGATGTTCAAGGGCTAATGAAGTGTTTTGAAATAGAATATGATTAATCTGAGTGGCATATATTCTTTGATTGGTTAAAACGAAGCCTCAAAGCAGTTTTGCCGCATAATGTGAATAAATTTGCATTTGCATTTTGCAAAAAAAACTACATGATGGAAGAAAATGAAGATCATTTTTGGATTCAGCAGACTAGAAAACATAATTTTTACCAAAAACGTCCCACGTAGTTGAGAAAAAATAATTTTTTGGACGCTTGAGTTATTTATAGAAAGGAAAGACAATAATTGGCCAATATTATGTTGGTCTATGGAACTGAAGAAAAGAAGTTTTGTTCCATAAGATGACGCGTCTTATTCATCATCCACTATCGCTAAATTTGTTGAATTAGAATACGAAATGTTGTCTCATGCACCATATTCAGCGGATCTGACTTCGAGTGATTTCTCCTTACAGAATAAACGAGGATCAACGAATGCTTGTTTCGACGAGTTTCGGAAATATGACTTTTAAGACAGCTTAAAAAAATTGAAAAGTTGGTAGACTAATTGAAAAATAAAATATATTTTTTATCCTAAAAAAGTATTTCATTGAAAAATCATCAAGTCACCCTCGTAAAGTAGTTGCGATGTATAAATAGAGTGTTGTTTATTGACGTATTGGAAATAGCTGCAAACATTGTCACATATATAGTCTCGGATCGGATACATTATTATAGTACATGCACTTTAGTATTTAGTGATTTCCTTTTAGCGTATGAACACCGACACCGTAGTTCTGCTAGTGCTCTAAAGTCTTTCGTCTGATCTTTCGTGTATCAATCACTTCATTTGCTGTCTCAATTATGCTTTCTGTTTCGTTATAAAACGAAATTTATTTATTTGTATATATGTTAAATGTAAATAAGTCTAAGTAAGTCTCGTATAATTCCAAAATAACATTTACAATTTCCGTTCATTTTCAATGAAATCAATAAACAGATGTATAAACAGAACTCTATTACGATATTTGAATTGTAAAACTTTCTCTATATTCTAAGAAGCGGCATCTTGTATATTTTCAGGTTAATTACTTCATGCATAAGACGGCTTGTATACCTAGCTTTATTAGTAAATGAATTCAATACACAGTGTTTAATATGGCCGTCTATACTTAGATTCACGTCTCCTAAATAGGCATGAATAAATTCCATTACAGGGCAATGGAATTTATTCTGAACTGTACCGGGTTTAGACAAAAATTTCCAAAGGCTATAACGTCAACAGTTCTATATTATAACAGAAATATGAATCAATAAAAATATCGATACATATTTAGATTGCCTAACGTAAACGAATTTCAAGCGCATGATGTAATTGTTATACATATATGTATGCACACCCTCATTGATTCATGCTTTATATGTTTCAAATACTTAATTGAAAATTGTGTTAATTTAATGTTTTGAATTTTTTATTTTATATATTAAAATAAACAGAACTTTATGATTACTTGGAATTCAACTTTTCAGCCTATTTAAACGATTACTATTTTATTAGTTATTTGTGAAGCTGTTGAAGTAAATTAATATATATATATATATACATATATATATATATATATATAAGGTAAACTTAATAAGTCGGCGATTAAAGGTCTGGTTTACTTCATATATATATATATATATATATATAACAATTGATAAATTATATATATAAATATATATATATATATATATATATATATATATATATATACGCGTCGACAAAAATAGGTACCACAATGGTTAAACTTAAATTTTCATTTACGCTGCGTACTCCTTTCTTTGGCTTTTTAAAAGATCCAAACATCCTCAAATTAACTTCCAATTGCGCAAATTTCTTATGATACGGTGATTCCCTATGAGGTAAACGTTCCTGATAAATTCTAATAGCGTGACCCGGCCTTTTACCACATTTAAATATACTTGAAGCATGTCCGTTAAATATTCAAAATTCATATTTTATAGTTGTCAATAATAAGCAAAATAAAGAAACCTTACACACAATTAGTTTTTATTATTTATTAGTATTTATTATTACCGTTAGTGGTATTTTTGAATAATGCTATAATATTCGCGCAAACTGACAGTGACAGTAAATGATTAATACTTAGACGTTGTCAGTGTGCAACTGCCTATCTCACTGTGAGTGACAAAAATTTCCAAAAAAACTGATTTTCTTGCATTTTTTCTTTATTCAAGTATGTGTTTTTATTACGTTATTAGAATAGTAAGAAAATTTTCTTTTGTAAAAATCAAGAAAAAAACAGTTCAGTTTCAGTGGGAAAAACTGACTCACGTTTCTGGTAAATTATATGTGACAAAAAGATAATTCGCGTTGCTGTATGTAATCCGAAACCATTTAATTTGATGTATAGATCATTAAAATCAGATTTTATGGAACACCCAGTATACTGAGGTTTGCAACTAGAACTTAATTAGTAGAGACCGGACGCTTCAAGCCGAAATTACGATGGACCATACAAATAGTCTATAACACTAAGTACAAGTTTGAATAGCACTATTCATTCTGTTAACCGCACATCTGTTTTTTCGTTGTTGAATTGTGACGCAATTTCAATACTACAGTTGAATTCCTTTCTTCATGGGCGTAGATAGAAGCGTGAAGAGTTTTTAATATATTATTTTATTTATTAGCTTATATTTCGTTAGATAAATAAAGTACGGTGAGTTAGTTTCTTTTAACTGTTAATTAAAAACTTTGTATATTTTGTAATAGATCATATTTAATATCGTTTCATCGAATCTATGTGTCCAGTAAATATCGTTAAGTTTCAATAACTTAGACATACATTTCTAATTTTCATTTATTTAGATCTAGAACGTTGTTTAACTTACTTTTTCAGATATGATATGGAACAACGTCGAGAATGGCATCGTAAAACAATGGCTAGTTGGATTAAGAGCCATACTGATTGTAAATCAATTGTCAGTGATTCCGAAATTTATTGCAGTCTGTAAAATATTGTTAAAAAATTCCAAGAAATCGCACGTAAAACGTCGCTTAGCAACGCAAACACATACACAGAAATTAGACCCGTTGGAATCTGACAATTTTAACGAAGAACTCTGTGAAACTTTAATGGTGCAAATATTCCATTAAATAAACTTAACAATCCCACCTTCGAAACATTTCTCCAAAAATATAATGGCCGAAATGTTCCTGATGAATCCACCTTACGCAAATATTATGTTTCTAAGTACGACACGAAAGCAGTAGAACGCATTAGAAGCCACCTTTCGAATCAGTACCTATGAATAAGTGTCGACGAAAAGGTCTATATACCGATAGGACCAGCTCTGAACGGGCCATAACCAGCAATAAGTGGCAACAGCGAATCCCCTCCACGCGCAGTAGCTTAAATTGCCATACATTGCAGTTATGAATTTAGTAAGACTTAAACCGCACAAGGATATAGTCGTTTGCATATTCGTTCTGTATACGTAATTTGCCCATTTGTTTCAGACATAATAAGGTCGTTATATCTCCAAGTTATTATTATTGTATTCTTAGCTGCTACGGAAAAGTAAGTTTAAGTAATAAAAAACAATAACGTTTTCTAAAAGATAAAAGTAAAAAAAATCAATAATTCTGCAAAATAAATTTAAATTTTAAGAATTGTTGCGTTTTAGAATGCGCTTTACTGTACTTCTACTAACACCGATTTCGTCTGCTATTTGCCGGGTATACTTAAGGTCGCCCATTTCAACTAACGAACAAACCCTCACGTCTCTCTCCTCCCGATCGGCAGGTATTAGGGGGATATGAGGTTGTTCGTCAATTTGTTGGCATTTGCGGCAATTTCCGACGACACGGCCATATTTCCTGAACGCATTTACGATCCTTTCAATCGTCGAATGCGAATTGCCGGCAAGATACCACGAAACTATTTTTACCTTCTCTGCGGTTGTATATACTGACATGATAGCTACCTTTACGTTTGCACAGCTAAATACGAATGACGGGCAATCTATTGCTCTCGATCATCGGACTTATGTATGCGCACGCGGAGTGGCATCGTACACACGTTGCCACATCGCATTACGTTCCATACGTATATTGTTGCGTATGGCCCGTAGCGGGCTGAACCAATCGGTATATTAAGTCGCTGTGTGGTAAATGTTGTAGCTGGTGTACTACATCCAACTATTCCATATAACGCATATGTAATAGCAACAAAAGCTATAAATACAGTTGGTACGGAAACAGTAGCTAAAAGCATTTACGAGAATATGCAACATTCGGCTTCGGAGCTTCATTCGGATGACAGGGACAAAGAAAAAATACTTGTGTCAGTGACAGTCCTGCATATATGTTAAAAACAGGCGGACTATTAAAGGAAACATATCCTAATATGCTGCATATTACTTGTGTAGCACATGCTCTCCATAGAATCTGTGAATATATCAGAGATACCTTTCCGGAAGTTGATAGACTCGTATCCGCTTTTAAAAAAGTTTTCAAAAAAGCATAATTGAGAGTAGCCCTTTACAGGGAAAAACTTCCATCTTTGTCACTTTTTCCTCTCCAGTAATAACTAGATGGGCAACATGGTTGGAAACTACTAGTTTTTATGCAGAGAATTTCGATAGTTTACAAAATTTCGTTACATGTTTAAATGACGATTCGAAGTATTTCTGAGTGCAAGGAACTAATATAAGTTCCAAATTAAAAACATCAGTGTTACTTTCTTACGCTTTGGAAATTTGCCAAAACTAATCACTTATTTTGAAAATCAAAATCTCAAATTAAATGATGGATTAACCACATTAGATATGGCTATTAATAATTTGAAAAATATTCCAAGTGACTTCGGATGTGAACTTCGGCAATAGTTAGACGCAGTTTTTAATAGAAATCCAGATTTAATAACATTGCAGCAATTGTGTATAGGGACAATGCCTCAAAATCTAACTGCTACATACGCTGAAATAAAAGAATGTTTCCAGTATGCACCTATAACCAGTTGCGATGTAGAAAGTATGTTTTGTATCTACGAGGATGTATTTAATTCAAAGAGAACAAATTTTACAGAAGAGAAGCTTGAGAAAGTATTGCTAGTTAATATTAATACTCCTTTACTCAACTTGAACTACAAAATGAACAAATAAAAATGTATTTCGTATTTTATAGGTCACCACCTGTTTGTTTTCCAATTAAATAAATAAAATTAAAAACTCTCAATAGTACGCCCCTGGGCGATGAGTCATAAACCTCTCGTGTACAGTCCCTATTAATTAGTAATAATAGTTTAAAATTAAATTGTTAAACCCTTCTAGGATGTATTATTACATGTAGGTACCATATACCAGGAATCGGAGATTTTTTGGAGATTTCCCGAGTTATGTAGTTATATATAATTATCCAATAATATCTTGTCATAATGGTAAATTTTGCCTACTTGCAGTATCTTTCAACACGATGAGAACAGTCATATCTTAACAGCAAGAGACACCAGGCTCAAAGCAGTACAGTCAAATCTTAGCATCAAGAGACGTCAGCCTCATTTTAACAGAAAAATTAACAGTATGAACATATAAATTCAAATTTTCAAGAGTGAAGTTAAGTGGTAGTAATATTTGTGAGATTTACCTTAATAAATTTTGTTTAAGTGGTTTTTATAACAAAATACTCAGAAAACGCACCTAAGCTTCAATATAACTGTCAACAAACAAAATAGAAAAAGGTTATACGAAAGCTACTATCGTGAGCGGTGGGTCAAGATGCAAATTTACATTTTTTAAATTATTACGTATGTGTATATTTTCAAGATAGGTCTCTGCTGAGATTATACATGAAATGTAAATAGTATAATACCACTATATATCAAAATGGCGCAGTAAATATTCCATTAAATGTCAATAGGACAAAGTTTAATTACACCCAAAATCAACATCATTAAACCGAAATCCATTAAATATTCAAAGGAACCTATTTTTTCTTTCTTCTTTAACCTTTATATTCCCGAAATTATTTGATATCAATTGTTATTGGGAAAGAAAGAAAAAATGAAAAGAACCGCCGTAACTCATAACGACTTAATAGAGGAAAAAAGGTCAAACGGAATGTAAACAAAAGTGTAATGATTAAAACACGGAACGAAAATAAACGGTCTCTATAAAATTGAAAACATTATTGTGCTACCGCTGCTGTTATTGTTTCTTTTCCCTTTTATTATCTGAGTTTTTAAATATAGCTCACTCGGCGATGATTATTTAATATACATTAGGCAAGTTTAGGCAGTCTAACCGCATTACGGACAATAAAATTAGGAATTTCATATTGACTTCGATTTCATTTTATGTCTCCTTAACGTGTGGTTTATTGCATATAATTTCACTTAGGAATGTCTATTTTTATGTTTATTACATTACTGTAGTACTTACAAACATTAACGAAAAGTTAAAGGAAACATTTAAAACAATATCGATTTAATTGACAAAATGTAAGTATTTTTGTTGGTTTTAAGAAAGTAATAAAACAATATTGTATACAAACTGGTTGGTTTTTCGTTGTACACTCAATATTTTCGTTGAGAGTATCATATTTTAAAGAAATTTTGCACTCTCAAATCCTGTGAAATAGAGTACGCAGACCGATTTTCATTTGGCCGGCTAGAAGTACCGCCCTCGAGATGCGCACGAAATTCATAGGTAGGGGAACCTCTGGCATTCAGTGTTTTACATCGTTTTAAGCGATAAACACAGTAGTGCAGTGCCGTATTAAGGTAGTGAGTAATGGAGTTTAAAAGTAAATTAAATAAATGTGTTTTACACAGTCAAACTCGTGAAGTGATCTCAAATGTATTTAAATATATGCAAGAAGAAAAAACTTCAGGGGTACTCAAAATTCCACTGGATCAGTTATATGAACGCGTTATTGCCGCAACGGGTGTTTCTGAGAGAAGTATTAGACGGATTGTTAAAGAAATAAGTGAAATAAACGCAGGTGCCGGTTCATCTTTTACATCGCAAAAGAAAGATAAAAAAAAACCAAGCCCAAAACCGACTTAGACGATGCAGATAAAGGTGTGCTGCGTAGAACAATTTTAAATACCTTTACTGTTGACAAAATTGTGCCTACAATGCCAAACATTCTAAGAAAATTTAAAGAAACAGGATACACTGGAGGAATAGATTCTCTTCGGAAAGTAGTAAAAGATATGAGCTTTCGTTGGAGAAAAACAAAAACCAACAGAAAGTTGTTAATGGAAAAGCACGACATTCGTCAGTTAAGAGTGTCTTATTTGCTTACCATTCAAAGCTACAGAAAGGAAAAAAGAACGATTATATATATGGATGAAACTTACATCCACAGTTCTCATACCGTGGCTACTTGTTGGAGTGACAATTCCAATGAAGGATTAGCAAGGTCTATATCAAAAGGTCTAAGACTAATTATTGTTCATGCTGGCTGCGAGACGGGATTCATTCCGAATGCTAAATTGATTTTTAAGTCTAATACCACAACGCGAGATTATCATCACGAGATGAATTATGAAAATTACAAAAAATGGTTGTTAGAAAAATTAATTCCAAACCTGCCTCCAAAGTCTGTCCTAGTAATTGACAATGCTCGTTATCATAATGTCCAAAAAGATAAACCACCGAATTCTAATAGCAGGAAATCAGTTATGATAGACTGGTTAAGGTCTAAAAATATTAACTTCGACAATAACATGCTCAAGCCCAATTTATATAATATTATTAAAGTACATAAGCCAACATTTAAAACGTTCGAGATAGATGAAATGTTAACACAACGTGGCCATAGTGTTTTGCGATTACCGCCATACCACCCAGATTTAAATCCGATTGAGTTAGTATGGGCATCTCTTAAACAATATGTGGCACAAAAAAAATGTATCATTCACTATTAGATATGTTCAACAGTTATGTGATCACTTTTTTGATGAATTTAGTGCTGCTGAATGGAATAAATGTTGTGACCACGCGATAAAGTGGGAGCAAAAGTTTTTGGAAGCGGAACCTCTCATAGACGAAGTTACAGACCAGTTCATTATTAATTTGGGTGAAGACTTTGAATCGGAGAGCGAAGAGGAAGTCAGTGATAGTGATTCTGCATAACTTTTTATATATAATTATATGTATAATTTACCGTAATTTTTTTGAAACTTAGTTATTGTTCATTATTGTTTTCTCCTATAATTATTTTTGAGTATTTATGTATTATTTCTTATTGTAATTATTATTTTCATTGTTATTTCCAATAATATTAGTATTAATAATATTCTTTTCTCCACGACTATTAAATAATGTTATTACAACACTCGCCTACGCTCGTTGAAGAATATACTGTTCTTTTGTACATATAGAAAGTTTACAATGTGATTATAATGAGAAAGAGATTAGCATAAACATTATTTGCCAATAATTCAGTTAATTATCCAAATTAGTTTTACTTAATCCTAAGCCTTTCTACCGTTAAGTGTAGCTAACAATCTTATTCAGTCATGCCCTTAATGTGATGTTAGTACGCTATTAGCTAGTAGGTAAGGTAAGACATTTTAATTAAACATGTTACATGAAACTATGCGTTTTATTTTACTTCTATTTGCCTTAATTTAGTGAAATACAAACCATTATAAACATGTTCAACAATGTGATTTTCTGAATTTATCCCTTACTACGTCCCAATGCACGACTCGCACAAAGAGTTTGCATTTCATTTTTCCGAATACTGTCTCTATCTAACACTGACCCTTACTTGACGCACCTACTAATTCTCCCACCGGCCACATGAAAATCGGTCTGCTGTACTATCACTTGAAAAACAAAAGATGATCTAATGAAATATTTTTTTTATTGAACGGCCTGTATATTATTGGATATTTAACTAGCTTCTTTAATTCTGAATACAGCATTTTTTTTTTCGTTGGGCAATGAATAACGATATAATAACAACAAAAAAAAACAAGTTGAATATGTGTATTGGTTAAAGAACAATAGAAAAACAATAACACGATAAGAAATATATATAACAAATAATAAACACGATAATAAATATATTTTATATGGTCTATAATTGTTTTTTTTACGTACGTTGAATTTTGGAATAACTTTTCCCTAATTGATCAGCTGCATTATTTAAACTATTTTCAGAATTTCCAAAAATCATGAATGTTTCAATAACAGGCTACTGGTGAAAAAATATGGATCTTCGAAATGTAGCAGTATATCTATATGGGGGTCTTTGCTTATTTTTAATGATATGGGGGGGGCAGAATGGTGATTACGTCAGCAATATTTATTTATTTACTTTTCTTTTATAAAATTAGACAACACATATGGTAACCCTTATCTATGCTGGAAAGGGAAAAGCATGTTCAGGCATTCCCCGACATAATTGATTATTTCTTTATACTCGCTCTCACGCGGTGTTTTATGGTTGATTAAGAAACAACAGAAGTTGGCGAATTACCGCGCGCGCTATTCATTTGTCTGTATTTGTCCGGGCTAATATCATTGGATTTGACGTGTTCTAAGTTAGGTAATGCTTGTTTACTATTGATCGACTTTTGCCACCTTTGAAATAGTTTAAAATGTGGTCTAATGTAGACAAATCAAAATTATACCAAAAATTATTCGAAAGTTTTAAAAAATCTCACATAAAATTACAAAATGTACAGAAGTTAGTTAATGAAGTTTGGCGTGGTTACAAGATACAAGCAATGTCCGACAAGGAACTCGATATTATTGTGTCTAAGAGAATTGAAGAAGAATTGCAAGCAGCAACTAGGAACAAATCGAGTCTACTAACCCTTTCTTCCAAGGTAAGTTAGCCTTCTATTTGATGTTAACTTGCTGTGCCCGTGCTTTTAGGGTAGATAGTTTAAGAGTATCGTTACGAAATGGCAAAAAAACGGAATCCTTAATAATATCGTCATTTTGTCCATCTAGCCGTATGCCACACAGGTCATCTTTTCAAAATGTTACTTTAATTGTTCGTAAAAAAAATTAAAAAAATAGTTAATAATTTTAATTTAAAATGGGCTACAGCAGATATGTCATCCTATTTTCTGGTGATTGATTTCGATTTCAAAAATTTTACTACAGACGTGATCCGTTACAAGAGTAAGTATGATGACTTGATTTTGGATGATGGAGGGCAATTTCTTAGTCTACCACTCAGATTAGCTTTGGATTTAAATTCTTTACCTAAAGAGTTTCTACACATGCCCTATGATTATCTTTGTCCAATGGTAAAATCGAAACTATCAAGTCGAGCATGCAAAACGTGCGGCCTTTATCATGCCTCTGTCAAGTCATTAAATTGTCACAGCAAGGAGATCCATAAAAATATAAACACACACACCGAAACAAGAGTGAGTCCTATAAGAGTAGTCACTCCTAATGAATTGATGTGCATAGTACAAACTTTAGACGAATACCAAGATGTTGAATGGATTGAAGTAAACGATGTCGATATCTCGAAAGAACACAAAAGTGAGCAGACACACAACATCGAGCAGTAAACATCCAATGTTATCGAAGACTTAGAGTCATGGATTCAACTGTCTTGGGCTGAGTTTACCAAATTTTTAAATAGAACAAAATAAATAAATATCGTTTATGTGTTAATAATATAATATTTAAATATGATGTTAATGAATTGCTTGAACAAATATTAAATGTGCATTAAATTCCTTTATAGTTTATAAATTACTGTTGCATTGCAGTTGAAGCGATCATCTCCAACAATTTTTAATTTTGATGTATGAGTACGTTTTATTGAATAAACTTTTAATTAACTATTAAACATTCCGTAACTTTAAAACTAAGCCGTTTAGGACATACATTCATATGAACTTTTATGATCATAACAATCTTAGGAATCAGCCCATAAAATTTGTCGCATATATTTAGAATCATTCTGTATATGTATGTATATATATAGACTTGCGTTTGTGCGTTCGAGATATGTGTTGGAGAGAACAGTAAAGTTACCATTCAAAATTAACAGACAACTCTGACCAGTTTCAAAATGCTTTGAAATAATTTAAAGGATGCTGACTACATGTACCAAGATTGAAGGAATTTTAACCAGGATTCTTTAGAAAACTTGTTCTTGTGTATACGGGCCCATGGTGTGAGAAATACAAACCCTAGGCTCAATAAATTTAAAGCCTTAATAGTTTTGTGAATTATCAGGCCATGGATGCGTACTATGAGTATACTGGCTGTGAGTATGTTTCAACAACATTGAAAGATCTTATATGCACAATAAAGGTTGATTAAGAAACATAATATTTGACTGGAAACCGAATTATTAACTTAAAAATGAATGAGATTTTACGTTAAAAATTTAAATATTTATGTAATCGGATATGTAGCACAAAAAATAAATTGCTGTATATGTAGAAAAAACTTGCTAACAGAAACTGGAGAATATGATAAATTGATGACAATTTTTGTAGGAAACTATGTTACTCAGAAACAAACATGCGTTAATTTTTTCTGAAGTGACTTACTATTTAGAAATTTATAACATCAGCATTTGCAACAAAAGAAAGTATCAAAGAGGAATTCCAAGCAGTATTAACGAAGTTATCAACCTGAAACTAATTCCTTGTAAAGAACATAACTTAAATATGTATTTTTAGACATATTTAAATTATACGTAAAAGCAAAAGTTTCCAGTTATAAATAATTAAAGACTCCCGAAGTTATGTTTGTATTGGAAAAATAGATAGTAACAGTGGTAGTAAAACAATACAATAGAATGTAATACATTTAAATTACGCAAATATTACTTACTGATCACATACGTGTAATATAAATGCTTTATATCCTATTGTATCGCTACATTTGCTATTATTTATTGTTTCTCCAACATACATTAAGGAAATATTGATATTTGAAAACACCGCTAGTGAATTTAGTTATCGTTCCTGACACATAGTACTATAAATCATAAATACTCCCACCATCGAAATTACTACTCTATTTTGTACGGTCGAGACCTGTTCCAATCTAATCTACAAGCCTTTAAGGTCCAACTTTCCCCAAATTATCCTGCACATTTGCGCATGCGTCTCCGACGTTTTATAATGTTATAATTAGAGTGGACCAATCCGGAGCGATATTGGTAAATATTTCATATATAAGCCGAAAAACTCCAATAATTTATCAATTTATATATATATATATATATATATATAATATTTTCGTGACCTTGGTATTATATGGTAAACTTAATCAGTCGGCGATTAAAGGTTTGGTTTAAAAAAATGTTAATTTTTTTATATTCTGTCATCTATATTTTATATCCTTGATGAAGGCACATAATTGCCAAAACATGTAGGGTTTTTTTGAATATATATACTTTGAAGTAATAAACCAGACCTTTAATCGCCGACTGATTAAGTTTACCATATATATATATATATATATATATATATATACCGGGTGTATTATGAAAAACCTTTCGTGCTGTAACTTTTTTTTTTTATCCGAATGTAATAAATTATACGTCGAACTAAATCGTTTTAAAAACACTTTGTTTTTGACAGACAGCTGCAAACTGTGTTTTTTTAAATTGCACTATACTTTTTTTTCCTTATTCAAATATATTACTTTTTCTGAATATGAAACTGTAAACAACGATATCCTTGTATGAAAAAAAATCGAGAAATTGAAGGTTTTTTTTTTTAGTTCGATTTATTGTTTTTTCCGAGATTTCTTAAATGCATTTTAAATACTCTATTTCATTTTATTACCTTTTAAAATCACTTACATTCAATACTATATAGCCCATAAAGGATTACAAACCAATGTTATCAGTGAGCGGTGGATCAACAACAACATTTACACAGTGTTTATTTTAAAAATTTAAAAATCAAGCAGTCATATTGAACGATAAAAGTGCATTCCAAATTTTCGAAGAGAGCTGTGACATCTGTCAGTCACACATTCATTATCATATTTTCAACGATTTATTTCTAAATTTTGTTATTGAAATGGATAATGGCGAATGTGTGGATGCGATTCAAGCATATTTTGAATGCGGAAGAAATTCTGCAGCTGCTTTGCGACTTTATGGAAATCGTTTTCCTGACAGACTGCGTCCAAGTGCCGATAAGTTTGGAAGGCTAGTGCGAAATTTACGAAATTTTGGATCATTCAAAAAACCGAAAATAAACGCACGAGTAATTCAAGATCAAAATTTAGAATTAAGTGTCTTGCTCTATGTGGAAGAAAACCCTAATACGTCTACACGAGAAATTGCTCACTACATGCAGGTATCACATTCTACAGTTCAGTACATTCTGAAGAAGCACAAGTTCTTTCCTTATAAACCACGGAAGGTGCATGCTCTCGGTGAAAACGACCCTCAACGAAGGGTTCAATTCTGCACGGTTTTCATAAATAAACTAAGGGAAGATACAGTTTTTTATCGTAGTGTGTTGTGGTCAGATGAATGCACTTTTGGGAAAAATGGTGTATTCAACAGAAATAATTATCGCCATTGGAGCACTGAAAATAACCATGTTGTGATGCAACACAATTTTCAAAATCGGTTCAGTGTAAATGTATGGTGTGGCAATTTTTTATCGATAGAGTAGTAGGGCTTTTTTGTGGAGGGTAATCTAAACCAAGAAAAGTATAATAATTTGTTACGCAATGAATTAGGCGATTATATAGATGAGTTGCCACTTGCTGAGTTAAACAGGGTGGTGTTCCAACAGGACGGTGCCACACCCCATAATGCACGAATGAATACTGATTTTCTAAATTATTATTTTGGCGTCAGATGGATGGGCACTTACGGACCTATTCGATGGCCTGCTAGATCGCCAGATCTGAATCCACTGGATTTCTTTCTGTGGTCTTACATTCAAGATCATGTCTATTTGACTCCACCTGATACCAGAGATGATTTAGTAAGAAGGATAGTACAAGTATGTCATGAAATACCACCAAATCTTATATTAAACGCAGCAGTTGGAGTTAATAGAAGGTGTCAAATGTGTCTGGAACAAACTGGGGCCAACTTCGAACATTTGATTCATTAAAATATATGATAGCTTGATTTCTGTAAATTTCGTAGTTTTTTTTAATAATAAAAAATTTGTCACTCAATTTAATGGAGGTGTCTTCAAAAAATAAATGTTTATTAGAATAAGTAAAAAAAAATATGTAGTACAATTTAAAAAAAAAAAAATTACTACTGTCTGTCAAAAACGAAATGTCTTAAAAATATTTTTTTAAAAAACAGGTTCAAGTGCTTTAAAAACGATTTAGTTTGACATATCATTCATTAAAATCAGATAAAATATAAGGAAGCTACAGCCCCAAAGGTTTTTCATAATACACCCGGTATATAAATTGATATATATATATATATATATATATATATATATATATATATATACATATATATATATATATATATATACAGTGTGGTCATAAAGTTTGTAACCAAGCTTATAACCGCATTATTTTACATTTTTTGGAAAAATGCTCGGACAGGTAAATTTTCTTTTTTAAAACGCCATCTTTCGACATACAATTTTTTTCTATGACGTCATTGGTTTTCGAGTGATGACGTTATTAACACTTTCTTTAAATGGCAACCATATTATGTTTTTCTCGTTTTTGGTAGATCTTTATATCCACCAAATAGTGATATAAAACAATTGGTATGTTGCATCACAATTTTTTTGAAAAAATGATATAAATTTAGAAAAAAATACGAAAGTTTTATTTTTGTACAAAATTAAAATTAAATTAAAAAAAATACATCTGAACTTAAATTTATTGTAACAGTTAACGTAAATTTTCAAAATGGACCCCACCAACCAACTGACACTGTCCCAGCCGAGTGTAAATGCTTTGCGATCAATAGTAATCTGCGTTATTCGCTCCAGGTCAAAAGAAATTCGTCTTCCCAATCGGCCAATTACTTATTAAAAAATCTTACTTAACATTAAATAGTTTCAGAAAAAAGGGCCAAAAAAGTTTCATTTATTTAAAAAATTGACATGATGTGGCAGACCATTTCTTAATTAAAATTATCGCCCAAAAATTGAAGATTTCAAAAACTAATTAAGCTTACAAAATTTACTGAAATATGTAAGTAAGTTTTTTTCACACTTCTGTCTTGTGTGAGGACTTAAATATTCTTCTTGAACAAACCGGATCGTCAAAAGCACATGTACTCATGTTACTATGCAAAAAATTTACAAAAACAGAAACACGCACTTTTCTGCAAGATATTTCTTTATGACATTCTTGCTTCTTTTTATACAATTTATGTACAAAAATTTTAGTTTGAAATTGTTTCTATGGCGACAACATTGTTGAATTATTTACTTCTATTTTTGACGTTAAATTGCTATTGCGTAAAAATTGTTCATTTTCGCTAATATAAAAAATGGCACATTCATCTGAGCGAGAAAGAATCGAAATTTTAATTATGGTTGGGTATGGGGACAGACAAAGAACGCATGCAGAAGCATGCGATTTGTTTAACCATGAACACCCTGATAGACCTCCAATTACCAGGTCTACGGTGACAAAACTAGTTGGAAAGTTTACCGAAACTGGATCCGTAAAAGATCGATCACGGCAAGGTAGACCTCAAGTAGGAGAAGATGTGAAATTAAATGTTTCCACCAGACAACTTACGTTAGCCAATCAGGTGGCTCACTCATTTGTCGTCAACTTATCTAAAAAAGAACACTATCGTCCTTACAAAGTTCAACTTGTACAGGAATTACATGAGGATGACGAAGATCGTCGACTGCAGTTCTGTGAAGACGTAATGTTACGTTGTGACCAAAATCCAAATTTCTTGGAAAACATCGTCTTCTCAGATGAAGCTACGTTCTGCCTAAATGGATCTGTTCACCGCCATAATTGCAGATATTGGTCGCAGAACAATCCGCATTGGACTCAAGCGTGTCATACTCAGCGCAGAGGAAAAGTTAACGTATGGGTTGGAATGATTGCACGACGCATTTTAGGAACATATTTTTTTGAAGGAAATTTGACTGCTGTGCAATATTTAGAATTTTTAAGATTTGAACTGCTTCCAGCGCTCGCTGTTATTTTCCCAAATCACGAGGATGGTGATGTACCCCATCCAAATATTTGGTATCAACAAGATGGGGGCCTCCCCATTATGGTGTAGAGGTTCGCCACTATCTTGACGAAATATTTCCCAATAAATGAATTGGACGGAGAGGCGCCATAGAATGGCCACCTCATTCTCCTGACCTGACTCCGTTAGACTTTTTTTTGTGGGGTTATTTGAAATCGAAAGTGTATTTTAACAAACCGAACAATTTAGAAGATTTAAAAGAACGAATTCGCGTAGAACTTACACAAATATCCCCAGACATAATTGAGGCGAGTATACGAATTGTTTACATTCGGCTGGGACAGTGTCAGTTGGTTGGTGGGGTCCATTTTGAAAATTTACCTTAACTGTTACAATAAATTTAAGTTCAGATGCATTTTTTTTAATTTAATTTTAATTTTGTACAAAAATAAAATTTTCGTATTTTTTTCTAAATTTTCAAAAAAATTGTGATGCAACATACCAATTGTTTTATATCACTATTTGGTGGATATAAAGATCTACCAAAAACAAGAAAAAAATAATATGGTTGCCATTTAAAGAAAGTGTTGATAACGTCATCACTCGAAAGCCAATGACGTCATAGAAAAAAATTGTATGTCAAAAGATGGCGTTTTAAAAAGGAAAATTTACATGTCCGAGCGTTTTTCCTAAAAATGTAAAATAATGCGATTATAAGCTTGGTTCCAAACTTTATGACCACACCGTATATATCTACATATTAATTGATAAATTATTGGAGTTTTTCGGCGTTTATATGAAATATTTACCAATATCGCTCCGGATTGGTCCACTCTAGTTATAATTATAATAATATGAATTCTAATGAATAATAATAATATGAATAGTAACAACATTTGTATGTGTGTTAGTTGTGCAAAACAATTTTCTAATTTGTATAATTTGAGACATCTAAAAAAAATTCATCCCAACGACAATACCTAACCTGTTGATTTCATTGCCCACCAAAGTGGGTGAAAATTTCAAATATAAATGCAATGAATATGAATATGAATGCAATGCGTCTTTTTTAACAATATTTACAAATTTAATCATCATAATAAGAAGCACACATAAAAAATAGCAATAATAGCTAATAGAATGCGACGTAAGTATTCTGTGGAATGTGGATTACTAATGATAATGAAGAAGTACATATATTTAAAATTCCTGTTGAAGAAAAAATAAAATAAAAAAGTAACAGGTGCGTGGAAAAGCTTTGTTATTATTAAATAGATATGGAAAAGATTAATGTGAATATTATTCATATTATTATATCATAAAACACCGGAGGCACATGCGCATATGTGCAGGATAATTTGGGAAGAGTTGGGCCCTAGAGGCTTGTATTCTATAATTAGCGACAGTGTCTTGATGTTAGTTACTTCTAAGTAGTTAAGTTCGCTATCATCCTATTAAAAAACTTTTAATTTTCACTATAACTTTGACCTTGGACTAAATACTTATGTTTGAAGGAAATTAAAAATTATATAATAACTCAAAATTTATGTAATATGTGAAAAAACAAATATGTGTAAGTATTTACTGTAAATAGTATAAATTCAAAACAAAAAGAAAAACCGAAATTTTCATCTTCAACACATCCTCAACGCCGGCTCACAGTAAATATGTCGACATATATAGCCTCAGCATTCTGCACCATGTGAGGTAATAGGGCATTCAAAGAGATGCTAATGTTTGAAGTACGATGTACAAATGTGGAACATTGTCGGACAGTAACGCGTAGAATACGAAAGCTAACGCCAGAAAGCAATTCCGAACAGTCAATCCGACCACCAATTAATTTATACAAAAACGTTGCACTATGTAGCTACGATCAGACAATGACTGAATCCCATGCTGTTCTAGCAAATGGGAATAGTCAATTCCACGATCCGAATAAATGTCAGATGTTTTGAAATTTAGATATTTTAAAAATCGACGCTACAACAACATTCTGAACGTCGTAAAATGGATTCCAAATAAGATCCGTACTCAAGCTTACTCACAACAAACATAAAATATAACGCTTTGAGGAGATCGACGTTATTGAAATATTTGGTAGATCGCAAGATAAAACCTAATATTTTAATCGCTGAAAGGCACATGTTTTATACATGAAGATTTGAAGTTTAAGCAGTGATAAACTGCTATTCCAAGATCCCCCACGGATGCAACTCTCGAAAAGCGAATCATCATTCATAGAATAGGAGGAAGAAATAGGTGTTCATTTTCTGGTAAAGGGCATGACAAAGCATTTATTTATATTCGACAAGTGATTGGAAGCAGACCAATTAAGGATAAAATCAATACTTTCTTGTAAACGTTTGACATCAGCTTCATTTGACACTACACTAAAAATTTTAATATCGTCAGCATAACCCAAGGCATTAGAAGGCAGACTTGTAAATAAATCATTTATAAATAGTAATAATAATAAAGGCCCTAGATTGGAGCCTCGAGGAACCCCAGAAGTAGATATAAAAGCATCAGATAAGTAACCAATGTAAAAAACGCAATTCTATTCTTTAAATACTTCATCAGTCCAAGAAGATAAGGCGAGAAACCAAAAGAAGTTTATTTATAAGTATTACATCATCGATTCTATCAAATGTGCGGGACCAGTCAAAATAAATGCAATCAACCCTACCTAATAGTATCACAAACATATTTTGTGAGAGTTGCTAGGTAAGTTGCAGTAGTGTCTTTAGGAGAAGAAGCCATGTTGTCACGGAGAAATGTGAGAGCGGATATTAAAAAATAAGCGCTTATATAAATAATAATTATTTTAGCGAAATTGGAAAGAATAGCAATAGGACGATAGTTTGATACTTTCGATTTGTCGCCTTTTTTAAAAACAGGAACCATTCTAGATCGTTTCCAGAATCTAGGAAAGACAGATAATGAAATGGAAGTATTAATCACATTTTGCAACAGAACCGTAAGAATATTTCGAGCATCCTTCATAAAAAGGCTATGTGATAAATCGTCGCCTGATCTGTATATTTATTCGGTAAAGAGAACATAATTTCCTTGAATTAAGAAATAGACATTGGAGGTACCCAAAGAGAGGAGAGTTCCATAAGAGGGACAATAGAGGTATATGCTTTTACAGGAGTGGTATATACATTTGAGAAAGATTGAGCAAAGGATTAACAATATCTTGAGGATTATCCATCTCATTAAGATCGTGATGCAAAACTCCAGGAATGCGAGTAGTTCCTTGCCGTGACTACAAGTAAGACCATGTACAAAGAGGATCAGATTTAATCTTAAACTTAATATTTCTTATATATTTTTTGGTTGAAGATTCGGATATTAAATTCTTAGTCAGAGTACGAAGCTTTCTAAATTAAATATAATGAGTAATGATGCGAGCACATTTCCATTTTCCATGATACTTGCCCTTTAGTTTCAGAATTGCTATAATTTCTTTGTTGAACCAAACAAAGATAATTAGAACGAACCGAAGACACATTTTGGAGTCCATCTATCTAAAACGTTATAACTTTTATTGTAGAATTCCTTGCGTAAAAGATCAACATTATTGTATCAACAGATATGAAGTCATTGTGTTCAAAAAGCGTTCAATTTTCACTATAACTTTGACCTTGGACTGAATATTGATGTTTGGAGAAAATCTCTTCTTCGTATATCGGACATGAACATTCTAGACGTGAAATTGACTTGAAAGATGCTGCCAGGTCAAGACTTCCCACCTCGTACGCTACCGAGGAGAACATTGATGATTTTGTCAGGAAGATGTCCGATGCTGATAAGCATTTAAGTTATTGTAAAATAGAAGAATGTCTAGAAATTCTTGCACCAGAAATGTACGAATATCTTCATGGGGAGCAAGATTTGTTCTCATAGTGCGGCGAGGAGCTCGAGAAGTTTAAGAATGGAACATATTGTTATGTTAACAAAAACGACGAAACCTGGTTTTAGTAGCTATTAAGTGCCCACTCCAGCACAGAACAAAGTCTAGCTCCTGAAAGGTGAAGGCAATTGGGAAAACCCCTATTCGTTAAGAAGAGCGTCTTCTAAACCGTGGCGGAAGTTGTGCTGAAAACATAAAAGAATATCACCGCAAAACATTCAAAAACATTCGTACTCATTTGAAACTAAGCCACAACGTCTCAGCCCATAACTTCAACGTTTGCATCAAGCTATGGAGAAAGTCAATTTTACAGCCTAGATCTCGCTCCATGCAACTGTGTGCTGTTTTTCATGTGAGGAACAGACTACAAGAGAGAAAGTTTTTCAACAATGATGATCTTTTTAAGGCCTGAGTTGAGTGCACTCAGCTTTCGAAAGAAACGTGCAAGAGTTGGTTTGATGACTGCTTTTTAAGAATTGACAAATGCAAAGAATGCGGTGGAAGGTAATTCTAAAAATTATCAAAATCTAAGCTCTAAATGCAAAATTTTGGCAGTTTCCTTTGCATGTCGGTATTTAATTTGACAACGCTCAAACAATTTTATTCAAATCAAAATTCTAAATATTTGAAATATATATTTTATTTCAAATTAAATTCTTATCACTTCCAGGGCTTAACTCTCAACTATAACTTTGTCACGAGATACAGCAATCAAGAAAAGTACAAGGGATTTCATTTCTTAAAACATTTTCTTCCAATTCGTTCATACACGGAATATACATGGATACAATTGTATGCTTTTCTGTCTCAAAAGGGAATACAAGAAACGTACGAAATTGATTATATTTCACCGCCAAATAATAGCACATTAAATATTGAAAATTCAAGCTGACGCGTTCTTTTCCACATATCAAATATTAATATAGCAATCAGTTTTCATGTTTTCGGCTTAGAGAGATTTTGAATTTTTTATTACTGTTATGGCAAATATATTGTGTTCAATTTCATGATGTTCCTCTAAATAATATATTTTGAATATTTAGACCAAGAATGTTATAAATCTATTGGATGTTTTGTAAGAGTGATAGAATATAAATAAATAACAGAAATTCTTCGTGGAAATTCATAAAAGTGATAAAATAATATCGTTTGAAAAGAGAACTAATGTAAACACTCTGTTTAAGAATAGTATTGAAGTGATTTATTTGAAAAGTGAAATTCGTAATCTATATTTTAGAGATCAGCGATTCTCAACCTCTTTAGCTCCGCGACCCCCAAAATAGTAAATGTAAATAAAATTAATATTTTGCAACTTACTATTACTAATTTAATTTTGACTGTAATTATAAATGTAAAAAGTTATTTAATATTATATAATCACATTGAACTAATTTTATACATTAAGAAAATACCGACAGTATAAAAAATGAAAAACGACTGCATTTATAGCGACGGGTATGAACATGCATGTATGACGTATACACACATGAGCAATTTACAAGTTCCAACTTGATGTATACGTGCTTTTTGTAATTTGGTCTCCTTCTATAATACTTGCTGTAAGAGCATGTTTGAACATGCATATGGATGCGTTTGAACAAGTCATGTTGTCACCAGTATAAAATAAGCACTTGCGATTGCACAACAGCATTACCACCAGGCGCGGCTCGTGATGACGTATTTTGGTTTGCAGTACAATGATCCGAGTGCTTCGTGTATTCTTATGTACTATCTGTAACGTTTGCTTAGTAAACACCGAAAACACACGAGGCACTCGTATCATTGTACTGCAAACCAAAATACGTCATCACGAGCCGCGCCTGATTACCACTAAATATATGTGTGAGAAGTGTTTGGTTTTAAGTGAGATCCTGATGGAAAGTAACTCTGAAATGTGCCAGTGAAAAATGCAATACGATAATGCATAATTCCTTTTCTTCCTATAAGCCATCCGAAATTAAATTTTTGGAATCTGCAAAATCAAACGTAAAACTGATTTGTAACCTTTGTTTAAATACATATTCGGGCGGATTGGGTGAACTTACAACAAAAATTGATTGTATTAATAGTGTAGTACATGATATCAAGGTACAAATGAGGAATCTTCAATTAACAATGGAAAATTAAAATAAAATATTTCATAACCTGCAAAATACCGCCTCATTCTGAGCAAACGCAACGATCCGAATGTATGAATATTTCTCCCGCTCCGAATACAAATCCCCTGAACGCGTTTAGATAATCACAAAAGAGTCTGTCGTGCAACCATTTGACAATTAATGTCACAAATTAGTGTCACTCTATACGGAGTCTCTTAAGGGTTTGAATAGTGATCATGCCGCGTTATACACTATAGTCTATTTTTAAACTAAGAGGAGTAAATGGAAAAGCCACATTTACACTGTAAAAGTTACCAAATCAATGACATTCTGAATGTTTTTTTAAATTTTCGTATTTTATTAGTTTTTCTTTATTCATTGAGCTCAAAGGCAACATTTAATTTAGCGTTATTTCCCGCTTAATTTTGAATATAAACTCTACATCAATAAAGTCACAACGTAATTAAACATTTATTAAAAATTATGTACATTAAGCACAAAAATAACATAAATAAAGGATTTAAAGAAATCAAAGGCTCCGTTAACTACTTGTTACTTGCAAAAATTAAACAAAATAATCTATTCTAAATCCGAACTGTCTGAGAAAGTATCACTGTCACTATCAGCACCAATAGAAATAATAAACGGTTCGATTAGATCATACGATGCCATCTAGTGTGGCCATTTTTATTTCTTCCTTAATTATATGCTCAACACAACTTTTCCAATTAACATTTTGAACATTTTCGATAGCTTGCAATAACAGCCCCCTCACTTCTGTCAATTTAAATGTGATGTTCTTCGATGCTACTTCATTCTTTATTTTTGCCCATATCAACTCTATTGGATTGAGTTCACAATGGTACGGTGGCAACCTTAATAGAACTTTATTATTACGTTTTGCCATTTCATCAATCACATACAAATTATATTGTTCTTTATTTATTTTGATTAAATTCAGAAGTTCAGCTCGTACCATCTCTTCTCTGAATTCAATATGCTTATTTCGCAACCACTCTTGCATATCTTTTTTCTTTGATCCTGCTATAGGAATTTTCGCGTTGTCCATGACGATAACAGCGTTGTCAGGTAATTTTGATAACACATTATTAAACCATGTCTCAAAAACGGCTGCATTCATTTCTTCATGATAATCTCCTGTTTTCTTACCTTCGAAAAGCAATAACCCTCCATCAACACAGCCATGTTCGGATCCAATATGTAACACAATAAGCCTCCTCCCTTTTCCTGATGGGTTTTTTAGTCCTGTAGATAGCCCTTCGATGAATGTTTGACGCCGATCTCTTATACTGTTATCTATCCATACTTTTTCTTTTGTATGACCTTCATTAACCCACGTCTCATCTAAATAATAAATTGGTCTACCTTCTCTCCTAAATTCCTTCATTTTAAGTAAGTATTTTCTTCTCCATGTAATGATATCATCCCGTTCGATAAGAATACTTTTACGGTTTCTTTTCATGTACTTGAAGTTAATTTGCTTCATAAATTTGTACAATGACGAACGGGACATTTGTGGTAAATCTGGACGTTTCTTTATTTCCATCAAAATTTTGTCCAACGTAGGTAATTCGTTTTTATAAAAGAAAGCATGCACTATTTGCCGCACAGACTGTTTAACTACTTCATCGTATGCAGCAACATTACCAGGTCGTCCTCCATAGTGTTTAGATGCAGTAACTGTACCAGTCTCATTATACTCTTTTATGGTGCGATATACTGTCGATTGTGCAACGCCTAAAAGCAGAACATTATCAAATTGGTTACATTATTCAATCCATGAAAACTTACCCACGGTGTTACTAATTTTAGAAACAATAACAGTTTTTTTAAGATTCGGTTCATCAGTTCGCAGCTGTTTATACATATTTAAAACACATTGCTTTTCAGCAACAGATAAATGCCCTATATCTAAACGTTTGCGTTTTTTCGGAGGTGAAAATGATGCTGAACTTGTTGCAACAGTATCCATATTTATATGAATATTGAATAATTATCGATAACTACAGAAGGGTATCTTAAAGGTTTCGCAAATTCTAAAAAGAACGGATTTATTTACGTTAATACAACAATACAACTGAATAGAACAACGGGAACACAACAGAAAACGAAATTTGACAAGCGTTTGACATCGATAGGTCAACACGCAATTTTTGCATAACGTAATCCTACCTCTGAAGCAACCAATCACGCATAGTAATTTTGGCGCGATTAATTTAAAACGCTCCTCTTAGTTTAAAAATAGACTATAGAAGAGAAAGCCGAAATGATGAAATGGTACCACGCTG
This sequence comes from Melolontha melolontha, assembly GCA_935421215.2. Lineage (NCBI taxonomy): Eukaryota > Metazoa > Arthropoda > Insecta > Coleoptera > Scarabaeidae > Melolontha > Melolontha melolontha. Next base: position 57,056,322 of record OW285242.1, read on the forward strand.
ATAATTCTTATCAAAGAGTATGTGACTTAAAGTTTCTAATGATACATCCATTTTAGTATGCGCTGCAATAGAACTAAATTCAAATTTGACACTTAGCGATATTTCCAACGATTTAGGCATATGCCGCTCTACCGTTAACCGCATACTAAAATTAAATGGTTTTCGTAATTATAAATATTCCAAACATCATAAATTATTTTACGGCGATGAGTTTAAACGGATGAATTTCCGTTATTATATAATTAATTTCTCATTATGAACAATTTATTTTATTTCTAAGAGTAAATTTTTCTTTACATTACTAGAATGTAATTTAGTTTTTATTTATTTCTGAAGTTTATTTAGTTTACTATGAATAGTTTTTGTGACCTTTATTATTAAAATTTAATTTATTATATCTCTTGAGGGCTTATTTGCAATTTTCTTAACCGCTTATTAATAATTTCATTACGCTTTGTGTGACCATCGTCAGTATAACGTATTGCAATTTACTCATTACCATAACACAGTACTAAACAATTTATAGTTCTTTAATAGGAATTTGGCAATCAGATAATTTTTCTTACGCGGCTCGATAATATGTAAGTATGTATGACATATGATATCGATGTTGACGCGCCTACAGCATTCAGGGGAATTGTATTCGGAGCGGGAGAAATATTCATACATTCGGATCGTTGCGTTTGCTCGGAATGAAGCGGTATAGCAGTAGAAGCCACTAACAGGGGTCAAAATTTAAAGAAATCCGTAAGCGGTCGTGAATAGACGGGTAAGATTGTAACTTGGTCGGAAGTAGATGGCGCTGGAAGAATGAGTAAAACGACAACAGTTGGAGTAAATATAGCTACATCAAAAGATTTTAAGGACAAAAACGAGGACAAGAACGAAGGCATTAACACAGATACTATGATGAAGAAAAAAACGCTGAACTCAGAAAAAAAGGTTGACCACGGAGAGGTCGACAACCCAAGGATGATAAAAAATATACGCGGAAAGAACATGAACACTTCGCTGCATACGGTTGGTAAGCGTAAATTGATTTTTATTTCTAATTTTGTCCGGGATACAACAGTGGACAACATAAAAAAATATCTAGCCATACAGAACGTACCTTTAATAACATATGAGAAATTAGAAATAAAATACTGAAGTAGCAGCTTTCAAGATTGCTGTTGGCGAGGAGATAGTGGACTAAATTTTTGACGAAGGATTGTGGCCAAATAATGCAATTCTTAAATTCTTTAAATATTTTCGAAGGAGAGCCTCTGTCCTGGAACCTTTCAACACGACCTAGCGGATGCGGGAAGACATGAGACCGAAGAAATAGAAATAAATACTATAAATCACGAGTACGGACAAGGAACAAAAAAACAAGCGTTTAACGATTTTAAATTTAAATATACAATCTATAACAAAAAAGAAAGAAGTACATGAACATTTCTTGATATAAAACTACGTAGACGTAGCTTGTATCGCAGAGCACTGGCTTAAGCGGGAGACAGTGGGACTATTTAATATGGAGAATTATAGAATAAGCGAACATTATTGCAGAAGTACTCAGCGTGGTGGAGGTCCCTGGTGTTTTGAGAAATGATCTAGAGACAGTCTCATTAACTGAAATAACTAATATGTTCTTGGAAACATACATAGAAGTAGCTGCGATAAAAGTAAAAATTCACAACGCCGTCATTATGTCAGTTTACAGGCCTCCAACAGGAAACATGGACATATTTTTGGAAACGCTAGATTCCATACTTTCTTGGGCTACTAAGAACTATAAAATAAATAAATAAAAAAACTTCAGTTAAGTTACGAATGCGAAGCGTGCCTCTGGTGTTTTTATTTTTGTGTGCGGTCAGCCGTGAAACTGAACTGTTTTTTTTTTTAATTTCTTATCCGTAATGAATAAATTTGTGAAAAAACGAAGTAAGCCATCTACATCCAGTGAATCGGTTGGTAAAAAGACAAGGTTGTACAATGACCGTTATTTAAACTATGACTATTAAGATAAAATAAAACAAATTTTATGAATTTCACTTTTTAATTATCACTGTAACGAGTCGTTTCGTCGTTTATTACTTAAGAACAGTACATTTTTTTTTTTTTTTTTATAAACCGTAGCGAAAGTTTTGTATAGACATCCCGTAATAAAAAGCACCCATCCCTCTGACTATTTTTTTAAAAATAAAACATGTGTTTTTGCTTGTTACTGTTTACTTGTGTTTAATATAAAAAATATTTTGTAAATAAGTTAGTTATATGTCTGACGAAGCCCAGGTTGGTGCGAAACGACTCGTTACAGTGATAATTAAAAAGTGAAATTCATAAAATTTGTTTTATTTTATCTTAATAGTTATAATGGAATTTCATCAAGTAAAGGCCGAAACAATCATATATTTAAACTATGCTTTTACCTCATAGGATAGAAAGCTACAATGCGTTGTTTACTTTTAAGTTCTCTCCGATGAAAGTTTGACACTTGGAAACTAAAAATCCGGCTCATAAAAATAAACCCTTGGAATTTTTCGAAAGAAAAGTAAATACCTTGAGAAATTAACAAATTTATAATTGTAAGTCAAGTCATACTGATGAAAGTGTATTTGAAGCATCTTATCTCGTAGCATTAAAAGAAACTAAGATGTTCTAAGAAAGCCTCATGTTGCCTGCTGCAATTGATGTGGTCAGTGTTTTAATAGTGTTGGAATAGGTGTGTTTTGCAAAACAGTACCGAATCATGCAATAGGACAATGTCTTATTGATGTTTTTTTTTTATGGAGCTACTAGAACTCATACTAAAATAGATTGGACAACATGTATTGCAGTATATAGTAATGGTGCAGGAAAGAACAGTAGATTAATGAAAATATTAAAAGATCGTCTTACACCAAGGGCGGAACGGACGCACTGCTTCCTTCACAGGCATGCTCTTGTCGCAAAAAAACATGCCGAGAAATCTCAATAAAATTCTTTGTGAAGCTGTAAAAATGGTTAATTTTATTAAATGCCGACCGTTTCAGAACAGGCTGTTTGCTAAACTATGCGATGAAATGGGCGAAAATAGAAAATCTCTTCTTTTTCATACAGAAGTTAGATGGTTATCGCGACGGAAAGTGTTAACCCGGTTATTCAAATTTATAGAGATGAATTAATAATATCTTTTCATGATAAACAAACGCCATTCTCATTGTTTTTACAGAATAATGAGTATACGTTGTTGTTGGCTTACTTAGCTGATGTGATAAAAACATATTATTAATGACAGGCAAAGTTCATGCTTTCATTAAGAAGCTTGATATCTGGACTATTCACTTTCAAAATAAAAATTTGAATATGTTCCGACTCACTTCGGATTATATTGAGAAAAATTTGAATGAACACGACACTATTATTCATCATAGTTTGGTTTGCATGAAGATGCATTTGCGCGAGCTAAAAACTCAGTTGACGGAGTACCTATTTCCCGGAAGATAAAAATGATTTCTCGAAGAAATGGGCACTGAATTCATTTAGTGAAAATGTTGTTGCCGCTCTAAGTTACCAGATGAGATTCACGACCAGCTCATCGAAATGTCTGTCGACAAATCAACGCTACAACTGCCATTTACATTTGAAGATTTAAATACGTTTTGGCTTGCTCGTCGAAATGAATATGGAAATTTAGTCACAGAAGCATTGAAAATATTAATCCCTTTCGCTTATCTCTGTGAAAAACGTTGTTCGCTAAGAACTGAATGCAGAAATCATCTCTTATCGAAAACAATTTGCTTTTTTGTGTTCTAACGTAGATCCACGTATGGAGAAACTTTTAAATGAAAACAAATACAACCAACACATGGGGGTCACCGCGTGACCCCCAGCTTGAGAAACGATGTCTTAGATTGAAAGAAAATACAGCAACGATTCTCATGGCTATATAAAGATTCACGTAATTTTAAATATTTTTACATGAAATAATGTGGAATTTCGAATAGATAATATTGCTACGGTAGCACTGAAGCAACAGTAGTAGCAGTCCTGAAGATGTCTTGCAACAGTGTCCAAGAAGGAAACAGTGCGAAGGATGGCCGGAATTCCTGAAGCAAACAAAATCAGTGCGTTTAAAAAGTTCCAAGATTAATTTTATTTATGGAGAGAGACAAGGAAATTTTTTAACGTGCATTAAGCTGGTTAAACGTGTTGATATATATTTCTATATATTTCACATTTTTTCGATGATACTCAAATATGTTCGTCACGTTTCTTTATATTGATTCGGTGTCAACAAACAGCTTTATTTTTCGGACTATTTGCAGTTTTGGAATAAAAGAGGTTGTCAGAGCTTGACCCGAAGAATATAGCGACAATTTAATAACTGACATGGTCTTTTTGCTTAGAAACTTAGTAATCAAATGAATAGATGAATGTGCTGGTGTGAAGAAGAAACCAGTCACCGGAACGTGAAGGATCTAGGCCCACCCAACGTATTGGCTCTGAATGACTATCTTTGATTGTCTGTGTTCGATGGACAAATTTAAAGTGTCTTCCAGCTAATCATGGCCGTTTTTGAACCGCAAATACACTCAAATACCTAACTACTATGTAAACAATTACTGTAAACGCCAAATAAGCTGGCAAGCGGCAGGAGTAAGTCCGCACAGATATTAGAAGTAGTGGGAAACTTCGTATTTGGTTTTACATAAAGTTGCAAGTAAGCGGGCGTGTGCGTTTTTAAAAACGACTACGGCTATCCCCGCTCGCCATCTTATTTGGCGTTTATTGTACCTCAGCAAAATTTTCATCTTTAAAAACGTTTCCGTAGTAATTTTTTCACATCTACGTAAAACAAAATCTTGTCCTAGCTCTTTGCTATTGCAGACTATAGTACATTATTTCAACATTAAGATGCAGTCGCAGTTGTCGTGTTATCCTTGTATCCAAAATGTATCCATGGGTTTAAATATTTATTAATACGAGGGTTGATCTCTTTCCTCTCATCATCTCTAGTAGGCCATGGTATTTAGATGTGACATTTTAATTTAATTATTTACAAGCTTAATGACAGCGATAGTTGAAAGATATATTTGAGTATTTTTAGGCTACAAATGCTTGTAGTAATCCTTTGTGCAAGGGATCATGAAATTGAACAAAAAGCATTTATCGAGCTGCGATTTTTTACAATCTTAAGGACGTAAAGAATATTTTGAGGAAACTAATCTGGTATTTAGCTACTAAATCATAACTTGATTAATTATTCGAAAATAAAACACTTGGCTTAGTTTCACAACTTCTTTAATTAGATACACCAACAATTGTTTCGGCTATTAGGCCATTATCAAAGAGCTATCTCAAACTAAAACTTGCTCTATTTAAGGTTAACATATAATACCTGTGTTCCTTATGGGTGGGAGAATGTGGGTAATTGATATTTAAGGTTGTATCGATATAGGGGTATTTATGAATTCTAATTGCGTGTTTGTGATCACTCGATTTTGTTTTTGGGCTTTTTTAATTTCAAAAATCTCTAATATATTTAACTTTTTACTTTTTGCTACATTATGAATGAGGTTACAGCTCTTTATATCGGGTAAGTGGTTCTGGTCTATACAATGTTCCGCGAACCCTGTGTGTTTAACACTATATTTTATATCTCTAATATGTTCAGTTAACCGTTTATTAATACCTCTGCCACTCTGTCCGATAAAAATCGATTCACAATTCTGGCATTTTATGGAATATACTCCTGATTTCTCTAAGTTATCTATTTTATCTATAGTATTATTCAACAATGTACCTAAATTTACTTTGTTTATCAACACTATGTTAATGTTGAGTTTCTTTAGTAATTTGTTTATTTTCTGTGTTATGGGAGGGATATAAGTGATTACATGCCAACTAGGTTTCTTTAATTCATTTATTTCTGGGTATAACAATTTTTGAAGTATTTTCCTTTCTTTCTGTTTTATCAAATTATCGATGATATCTGGGTTGTAGCCATTATTTTTTGCTATTATTTTAATTGTGTTTATTTCATTATTAAAGGCTTCCTTATTTAGTAGTATACTTGTCGCTCTATGTATATAGCTATGGAAAGTTGACATTTTAATTTTTTGTGATTGATTTGCGTTAGCGTGTAATATATTATCCGAAAATGTAGGTTTTCTATATATTTTATATACTAACTTGTTGTCTTTTTTGTGTATTGTAATATCTAGGAAATTCAATGTGTTTTTGTGTTCCTTTTCTATAGTAAACTGTATTTTGGGGTTTAGTGTATTAAGTAGTGTTAGGAATTCTGTTAATTGTCTATCGGTTCCCTTCCAGATATCCAGATACCCAAATATCATCGATAATTTATTCCCAGAAATAAATGAATTAAAGAAACCTAGTTGGCATGTAATCACTTATATCCCTCCCATAACACAGAAAATAAACAAATTACTAAAGAAACTCAACACTAACATAGTGTGGATAAACAAAGTAAATTTAGGTACATTGTTGAATAATACTAAAGATAAAATAGATAACTTAGAGAAATCAGGAGTATATTCCATAAAATGCCAGAATTGTGAAGCGATTTATATCGGACAGAGTGGCAGAGGTATTAATAAACGGTTAACTGAACATATTAGAGATATAAAATATAGTGTTAAACACACAGGGTTCGCGGATCATTGTATAGACCAGAACCACTTACCCGATATAAAGAGCTGTAACCTCATTCATAATGTAGCAAAAAGTAAAAAGTTAAATATATTAGAGATTTTTGAAATTAAAAAAGCCCAAAAACAAAATCGAGTGATCACAAACACGCAATTAGAATTCATAAATACCCCCTATATCGATACAATCTTAAATATCAATTACCCACATTCTCCCACCCATAAGGAACACAGGTATATATGTTAACCTTAAGTAGAGTAAGTTTTAGTTTGAGATAGCTCTTTGATAATGGCCTAATAGCCGAAACAATTGTTAGTGTATCTAATTAAAGAAGTTGTGAAACTAAGCCAAGTGTTTTATTTTCGAATAATTAATCAAGTTATTACAAGAATGTTTCACCAAGAAATATCTGCGAAGTCAACCAATGAAATACTAAATCATGTTCTTTAGCTACAGTAAAGTGGTGGTACAGTGAATTTCGACTTGGTCGACTATCCTTAAATGACACGTTTCGAGTTCCTAAGTCAAAGATGGCTGTTACCGAAAAGAATATTGATGTTGATTGCTTCTGGGATTCCAATCTGGAATCGCGTCGTTGGCACTGGCACCTTCTCGACACTGTTTTTCAATCTATCAATATTCGCGGATTACTGTTACATCAGGATAATGCATCGTCACGCACTACACAACTGACTCGTGACAGAAAAATAATGTAAAATTTATCGAACATCCACCTTATTCGCCTAATTTAGTAATGTGATTGTCTTCTGATTATTCTCCAACCTGAGAAAGAGCTTACGTTGTCGACTCCGTAAACGAGATTGACGAAGCAATTCATCAATTTTTTTGATAGTATTCTAAAAGACGACTGCCTGGAAGCTTTTCATTTGTGGAAGGTTCGATTACAAAAGTGCATTAATGATAGCGGGGAGTACTTTGAACACGAATAAATTGATTTTCCAATACGATTTGTAGATTTCTTGTATTTCAACAATTCCTCGTATACTGTTGTTTCATTGTAGTTTTAGGAAGATTATGTTTATAGATTATAATGTAGATTATATGATATGTCATTATGAATAGAAAACATATGATGAGATGATTTGATAACCCTTAAATTGCATGTTAAAGTTGAAGAGGCTATAATACACTCACTTATCCTGCCAAAAATTATATAATAATTGCAGGAGGTGTCAGAATAAATAGTTCCGTTGAAAAAATATAGATAGCGCTATTTATATGCTCCTAAAGTTCGTATAGCGATTGGTCCCGTAACTTTTTGAATGCACCGTGTATGGCAATATGTGTGGGTTTACTTGCTGTTACGTATCATTTTATCATTTATTTAGCTTTACACATTGTGAATAAGCAAATTGTTAGATTTCTTACATACAAAATTTACCTTGTGACAAAATATGCAAGTTACAGCTATTTATATAAAGTATACACGTGTACATTTGAATTCTAAAATACACTAGGAACTATTTTGCCAGCTGTTCACGATTTTTATGAATGATAAAACATACCTACCTACATATAATTTTTACATAGATCTTATTAATAATTACGAAAATTTTCAACAAACTTTCTTAACAATGCTGTTAAATATTAATTGATTGTATTGTCTGGCTTTTGCTGAAACATTTTAACTATTAAATATTTAAAACACATTTCGGTATCGCTTAATATAATTACATTTCATTTATTTCTCTAGTACATCAGGAGAATAAAAAAAAAATTGAACAATGTTACAATTAATATCTGTTACAGTAGCTTTCTACATAATTTACTAGATCTAATAATAGGCAAAATTTATAGGGACAAATTTCTCGATAATTAGACCAGGTAAGTAAGGGTGTATCACCCTGGGGTTTATTAGCGGTGTTGTAACCAGGTCAATTTAATCATTAAGTACGGCGCGACTTTTGTTTGATATTTCCCTTTTTATATAATAGGATTCTAGGACATTGAGTTTGTAACCTTTCTTCTCAAAATTTAATATATTTAAGTCTTTTATTGTACATGTTTATCAATGTTTATCTAAATTAAAATTTTATTTATTTAACTTAAATGATCTCATATTTTTGTCAAATCTGACTTTCCGGCTTGTTTGACATTTTAGGACAATCGTTGCTTTTTTGTATATACTCGAATTTCTGTATTTGTCAGTCTCCAATTTATTTTTGACTAAATAATGTTTTAAATTGTTGGGGTTGTAATCTACAAACTTATAGTTGGGTTGTTTTAGTTATTCCCTAACATTAAGCTCACATTTACCAGGAACAATATTTGTGAAGGCGCCTTTAGTTAACTGTTGGATAGGCAACACACGTTACACAAACATGCTTTACACACGCCCACTCGCACATATACTTTACACACACACACTCGCACATATACTTTACACACACACACACATTACAAATCATGTATAGATTACAATTACACATACATTACAATCATTTACAGATGAGTAGAGAGGTTCTTTCGAATAACATCGCACCGACGGCTTGTCCTTGCGCGTATATATATTTTGTCAGTCTCTGCCGGACACCATTAACCCTTTAACGCGCTGAATTATTTTTGTATCTTTTTTTGCAATTTTTTGTGGTAAATGGTGTCAATACATCCTAGTTACGTAAGTAAATGATAATTTAGAAACAAAATATCTTTCATACGGGCTTGAGGGTGAGGTTAATTTATTAACCACAGAACGTTTAGAATTGTGACAAAGAGTGTGAAGGTTTAACCACAGAACGTTTAGGATTGTGACAAAGAGTGTGAAGGTTGCGGTTAATATATTGGCCACAATAGCAAAAAAGTTTATTCCCAAAACTAAAGTGGTTTATTTATATAGTATTAACAATACACAGTGTTATTACTGTTCGTAAAAAGGTTCAAAACTGTTACGACATAAAGCTACGTTGCACTCTTTGCATATAGTTGACGAACGTACTGGTTTAGCACGAGTAGGTACTACATAGCGCATATTGTCGCATTGTTCCCTTCACTGGTAAATGTAAATTATCCACGCTAATGGGTCCTCCAGTTTTTAGTTTCTTTTTGCTTTTGGTAATAACAAGTTTTGGCCCAAACATTTTGCGACTAGCATAATTTTGCAGTAATTCGTTTGCCAGTACGCTGCGAAAATTCAAGTGATTCATTGGCTGCTGTAACAAATAAAACCATTTGTTACAGCTGCATCTGTCAAATGATAAAACAGTTTCATCCACCAACGACGACTTTTCCATGCAATGCTGTAGTATGACCCTATATATTTATTATAATCTCGTATAGATTCTGGAAAGTTGACCATCTCTTTCTGGCCTTCTTTATTAGTTCTGTGAATTTGGGTGGTCACTTCTGGGTTATGAAAAGAGCTGGCAACGCCAACACTTCCTACTTCTTACCACGATCTTTCCATTTGCAGACAGAAATATCTCCGCTAGTTGCATAATCATATTCACCAATACTCATTTCGTTGTCTCTTTCCATTGCTTTTTTTAGGTAATTTTTGTGATTTTCTCGAAGTGTTCCACACGAAAAAATATTATGGGTTATTAATTTTAATAAAAACTCAATATTAGTAAAATAATTGTCGAAGTAGACACAATACCCCAGACCGTAATACTGACGTAGTAATTCCAATACAGTTCTCTCTCCTAAAGCTCCTTCTTCAAGTACTTGTTTTTTTCCTTCATATACTTTGAAATTTAGCATGTAGCTGGACGATGAATAAGCTAAAACCAAACTGATTGAGCGAAGACCGCCCTTTAAAAGCTACCATGCTCTCATCCACTGATACATTTCTAGATTGCACAAATAAATTATTATTTTTCCTGCAAATGAGAAACCAGACAGATTTTATAAAGTGGGACCCTTTATAAAGTCTGTCTACTTTTAGAAATATTTTTTGTCTCATATACTAGCAATCTTGTGCATCACTGTCTCCTATATCTTCGGAATCTTCTGCATGTGGTTTAGTAGAGCATCCATCAAGTCGAAAGCTTCGTCTGATGTTATCTTTTATAAATTGATATATGATCGCAATTTATGAAACATCTGTGAAAATATTTCTGTTTTATAACTTAAAAGACGCATATATAAACAATGTACATATTTCGTATATATCATTATATCAGAATAGTAATTACTAATTAGTGTTCTATACTTTCTAATATCTGGCAAACTAATTTATAAAATTAACGTATACAGGTTTGAGGTTTGTTTTGTATGTATGGTGACATATTTTCTATGCCGAAATCAAACCGTGAATTTTAAAAATAATGCATTGTTTTATACATAAATACAAATATAATGATGTATTATACAACAGAAAAAAACATATTTTTGTGATATAAAAAATATAATAATGTATACCTTTTTGAAATTTGTACGCCTGCTAACACTAATATAATATACTTTCTTTCAAAAGAAGACATTTTTGAAACTGAGACTATTCACAGAGATACATAAAGATGTCTTCACAATGAACGAATCTATTTACCTTGCTTTAGTAGGGAAGTCTATCATACGATGACAAACATGTTAAAACTTACAGATTTATACCAAAAACATGGTGCGTGAATTGGTTGTGGCTATGTAAGTAACCACTTTGCATTTATTATATTATCATATAGCACTTGAATATGGTCGTTTATTGAACCACAACACCTTCCAAGCTACTTGTAAAGTCATTAGGTTCGATATCCTATAATTCTTGATTTACATATATTTAGTAACTCGACTTTATGGAAGTATTCAAATAAGTAACTACTACACGTTACAGGGTTAAGCACACTTCGCTCGTTTAGAGTAATAAGTTATTACTGTTAAAAGTCGAAGCACAGCGAAGCCTATATAAATAAATAATAACGTATAAATTTATAAAAAGAAGTGGCGGAACACTTACCGTTTTAAAAGTAAATTTACAAACTGGGTAAAATCGGTTAAATATTTGCAATAACAGATGGGTTTTCACAGTAATTTCCGCAAACCGAGTGCGTTGCGAAGAAAAAATGTGCGTATATGCAGAATATGCTCTACATCTACTGATGTTATGTTTGTATAATAATCTTTAAAATAATTTCATGGTTCTCTCGACGCACCTTCATAAGCTTGTCTTAATGGAGCGGAATTTGAATCTTTCTTTAAAACACATTCAACCTTTCCAGAACACAGACATTTTTTGCGTCTTCGCATCGACATGAACAATATGATGGACGCGTTCATATGAAATCTTTAGTGTCTCAGCTATATGTTGCAGCCCAATTTCACGTTTTGATAATATCATGTCATGAACTGCGTTAATATTTTCGGGGGAGGACATCGAAATTGGTCTTCCTGGTCGCTTATCATCTTTAATGAAAAGTTTTCCTCTTTTGAATGACGCAATCCAATTTTTGATAGTCACATGATGGAGATTGATCGGCAAGTGTGTTAAGTGTGTCTTCCTAAATTTCCGTACCATTTAACCACTTCAAATAAAAGTACTTGATGATGCCTCGATACTGGAATTGATCGATTTTCACATTTGCATTTCGACCTTCAAAATTTTCTGCACAGCAATTCTTCAACTCCTTGACGTAAGATTTTACAGTGACACGTTTAAAATGTCATTATTTCTTGCTATTTATAACAAGATTTTGTTTTGTTCAAGGAAAATGGTCTAAGCTAACTATATATTAATACCCCCTCGTAACCATGAAATATAGGGCCAACAATTTTGTTGCGGAAAATGCCACACCTAACAGATTTTCTATCTGAATTGTTAATTTGTTTTACCAATCTTTTTCTGTACTTGTTTTCCCAAGATCTTCAGTTTTTTTCCTATTGAAAAGTCCTATAGTGAAAAAGGATAAATCCATAATATTTTAGTAAAATAATTCATTCAAATTTTAAATCATGTTGCGGCAAAAGTCCAGCGTTTTCCCTTATTGAGTTTTTGTTAAAACTTGTTATATGGTCTATAATTGCTTTTTTTTAACGTACGTTGGATTTTGGCACAACTTTTGTCTAATCGATCAGGTGCATTATTTAAACTACTTAGCACTATTCATTCGGTAAACAGAAGATCTGTCTTTTGTCGTTGAATTGTGACGCAATTACTTCAATATTACACTTAAATTCCTTTCTTCATGGGCGTAGATAAAAGCGGGAGCAGTTTTTCTAATTTGTTAAGATAAATAAAGTACAGTGAGCTAGTTTTTTCTATTCATTGTTTTAACTGTTAATTTTTAATATTTTTAATTTTCATTTATTTAGATCTAGAACATTGTTTAAGTTACTTTTTCAGATATGATATGGAACAACGTCGAGAATGGCATCGTGAAACAATGGCGAGTTGGATTAACCGTCAAACCGATTGTGTGTCCATTGCGAGTGATTCAGAAATTTATTGTAAAGTCTGTAAAACATCGTTAAAAAATTCCAAGAAATCGCACGTAAAATGTCACTTAGCATTGCAAACACATACACAGAAATTAGACCCGTTGGAATCTGATAATTTTAACGAAGAACTCTGGTGAAACTTTAATGGCGGCAAATATTACATTAAATAAACCTAACAATCCCATTTTCAGAACATTTCTCCAAAACTATACTGGTCGAAATGTTCCTGATGAATCCACCTTACGCGAAAGCAATAGAACGCATTAGAAGCCATCTTTCAAATCAGTACCTATGGATAAGTGTCGACGAAGACGCTGTGTGGTGTATTACAGCCAAATATTTCATTTATCGCAACAAAGGTTATAAATACAGTTATTGCGGAAACAGTAGCTAAAATCATTTACGAGAATATGCACCAAATGCTTCATTCGAACGACAGGTACAAAGAAAAAGGAATTATTAAAGGAAACATATCCCAATATACTGCGTATTACTTGTGCAGCACATGCACTCAACAGAATCTGTAAATATATTAGAGACAACTTTCCGCGAAGTTGATAGACATGCATCCGCTTTTAAAAAAGTTTTCAGAAAAGCACCATTGAGAGTAGCTCTTTACAGGGAAAAACTTCCATCTTTGTCACTGCCTCCCTCTCCAGTAATAACTAGATGTGGAACATGGTTGGACGCTATTAGTTTTTATGTTGAGAATTTTGATAGTTTACAAAATTTCGTTACATGTTTAAATTACGATGCTCGAAGTATAAGGAACTAAACAAATTCCAAATTAAAAAAATCTGTGGTTTAAAACGATATCTATTGTGTTCTTTCGGCTTTTAAAAATTTCTAGGGCCTCTAAAATATCATTTGGCCGAGAAAGGTCGTAAATTAATTATTTTAGAGGCCCTAGAAATTTTTAAAAGCCGAAACAACACAATAGATATCGTTTTAAACGACCAGTTGGATCTTATATATACACCTCTTTTCCAATGTTGTATATAATAGTTAAGTATATAGTAGTAATTTTAAATAACATCATAAACCACCCCCATATATTTTTGTGTCATTTATAAGTTCTATGTAGGCCTGTAACTTTTGCAGTTTGATAATGACATTGTATGTCGAAACCGCGGTCACGATTATATGTGAATAAAGTGGTATTAACAAAGTTATTGTTTTATTTAATTTAATTATTTTCCAAATGAATTACCACAAAGTTACGCCTACCAGTATTAATTTACGATATTCGACATTTAATAATTTGAAAACAATTTAAGATAAGGGCTGGGTAATTTATAATAAATAAAAAATAATTTTGTAAAACTAAACCAAGTGTGTCTTAATTTATCTGTTAAATACACACAGAACTTGTTACTGTAAAATAGTTTCGATAGACTGATATTCTCAAATAAGTAATCAGTCCTTTTGTATCAAACACAAAATAATGGATTTAAACCGGTCCATTGTGCTGCTATATTTCATGTGGCCCCGTCAAGCGGATTTGTTGCATAGCGTGCACAGTGGTCTCAGTAATCTTTCACTAATGATTCTCTCCAGTTACCGTCATTTAATAACGTCTTTTACGTCGATTTCAAATTACGAGTGATGTTGAGTAACGTGCATCGTTGACAGCTAACAACGCGGTCTTACATAATGTAATACAGAGGCCGACACCGACTAGATTCCACGTCAATTATATCCGTGAAGCTCTCTCGTAAAAGCGAGCTAGTGACTTTTACGTGATAAAATCTGTTTTTCGCGTTCTTTCCGATGCGTAACATTGGGAATTTAAAGTTAATGGTAGACGTTCGTAAAAGGTCTTCATAATATGCAAAGGAGATTGTATTAATTTATTTAAGTGTGAAAGTAAATATTGTTGCATCTTAAGATCTTCTGCAAACTGAGGGTTGAAAAGATTATGCCGCTTTGATAATGGTATTGATACTGTTCGTGTTTATGTAAAGCATCACCAAATGCGAAAAATTTTAAAGCTTTTTCCTTAATGCATCTCTACAAGATACAAGGCAGTTAAAAAGTAATGCACAGTCCTAGATTTCGAAAAGATTAACACTATCTAGTGCTGTATATAGTCCATTCTCCCACTAAAAATATGCGAAATTTTGTTGAATTCTACTCATTTTCATAAACAGCGACTGCCATGAAAGTACGAAAGTGAAGAATATGCTAATATGCGTAAAACAACGAGTAGTGAGTGAATTTTTAACAGCTGAAAAAGTGAAGCCTGATAACTAATGTAACTCAAATATGCAAAGCGCATATTTTGCATATATTCTTAATAAATAGCATATTGTGCATAATTGAAAGAATTTTAAATGAGGTAGATCTTTGGCAGGCGTTTCAAGAGTTAAAGATAACCAATTTTATAAATCTTCCATTATAAACTAATTTATTTTATTATGTTTGCAATTCATAAGAAAAAAAAATTATGAGGTACAAGAGTATGGGCATTCTCAGTCATAAATTCCGAGATTTCAAAATAGGTCGTTTTAAACCGTTAACAAGGTTTTTATTGTACCTATATTTACATAAGTAGATAAATAATAAATTGTGCTTTTGACGAGATTACATCGATTTGTGTTTTTAGTGTTGTGACAGTGTGCGTCAAGGTACACAAAGAACTACCAATAGATATGGGAAAAGTGTAGTGTTCTGCGTGCGTTAAAATTGTAAGTATAATTTTTGAATATTCAATATGGAGGGTGGTGCGAAATCGGTCGATATCTGTTATTTTTTGAGATACAAAAAAGTTAAAAGCAAGTTACATTCTTTTTGAGGGACATACACAATGAAAATAGAGAGAAATGTGCAGGACGTTTCAGTTTTGCTCTGTCAGTATTAACTTAATTTTTTATATGGAACCCTAGGTTTTCGCATCATTTGGACACTCTGGGCGCTTTCGTTTAATATTTTGAACTCCTTTGTTAGGGATTTAGATTTAACTATTGATATTATTGGTTTTCAATTTCATATTTCAATATTTGTTTTTTTTTCATTGCAGATACTATGCGATAGCGAATATCAAATAGACCAACACGTAAAAACTTCTGTTCATATTACTAAATTGGGTAAGATCAAATGTGGAAACATGTCACAACCCACATTAACGCAATGTTTCCAACATATGTCCAAAAACCTAGACGAACAAGACATCTTTAACCGAGACCTATGTCATGCAATGATGACGTCAAATATTCCCTTGTCAAAGCTACGTAATCAAAACTTCACTTCTTTTC
Organism: Melolontha melolontha; assembly: GCA_935421215.2. Classification (NCBI taxonomy): domain Eukaryota; kingdom Metazoa; phylum Arthropoda; class Insecta; order Coleoptera; family Scarabaeidae; genus Melolontha; species Melolontha melolontha. Next base: position 57,072,605 of record OW285242.1, read on the forward strand.
TCCAGAAGTATTGCAAATTCAATGTGTTCCTTGTATTCGGTGGTAATTGAGGAAATTAAAGCTGAAATTCGGAACAAACATTTTTACATATTGCTATGGATTTTTCCCTAAATCATATTTTAAATTTAATTATATATGAATGTACTATTATAATTAAAAAATTTCTAAAAAAAAAATTATTTGAAATAACTGTACCACTATTTTTGAACTTGATTGTATATCCGATATGTTTTTATATGTGCTAGAGCAAAAACTTGTATTATTGAAGGTCGGCTTTATGTGAGACAGACTAAGTTATCCCTAGACACAAGAACGTTATATTTCACTGAAAAATATATAGATATATATATATTTAATTAAATTCGGGTTTTGATTGTGTTAATTAGTTGATAATATTTTTATTCAATTCCCGTATATTGTTGAGAGCTTTATTCTCGAAGATTCTTGGTTTTTAAGATTTAATAACGTGTAAAAACTGTAAGTTTTTTTGATATTTTTATGAATTCATAAAATTTTGATTAATATTATAAGATATTTATATTGTATTCTATATTGTTATTAAGAGATTTATTATTAGATAGAAAAATAATAAAGAGTATTATTAACATTTCTAACTTCTAACAATTCTGGGGACGAAACAAGCAGACTAGGGTAAGACAAGAATTATTATTTGGTAAATATAAAATTGGAAATAATGAAACAAGAGAAACCTATGTCATGAAAAGGTACTCTGTATTAAAATATTTAACCCCTAAGATAAGTGAATTAGATATGGTTTCACAATTAAGTAGACATTTTGATTTCGAAGTTAGTCAGGCAGTAGCAATACATAATATAAATGATATGCAACAGTTTATAGAATTATTAAAAAGGTTAGATGATGCGGAGCATGGAAATAGATATAATAATAATTATTCAGATAGTAATATTAAAAGAAGTTATCGTCTTGGTAGAGTTAGATCAAGGAAAATGTCAAAAGCTCGATCTTCCTTATATTGGACCGTATCGAATCACCAGGCGTTTTAATGATGTTACGTATGAATTATACACAATGGACGGTCGTCGTAAGAAGGGGCGATACCATATTAGTGCTCTGCAACCGTTCGCTCCACAGGTGCACATCGAGGAAGATGGTCCAGAATGAAACTGTGCATCGCCTGAGTGCGGGGAACAGTGGTGACAGTGCGGGAAACTGTTCATTTTTTGCGAGTGCGGAAAACTATATGATGAATAAGATTTTGACATGTCCAGGCTTATCCATTATATAGTTTTGGGGAAATGCTATGGATTTTTCCCTAAATCATATTTTAAATTTAATTATATATGAATGTACTATTATAATTAAAAAATTTCTAAAAAAAAATTAATTTAAAATAACTGTACCACTATTTTTGAACTTGATTGTATATCCGATATGTTTTTATATGTGCTAGAGCAAAAACTTGTATTATTGAAAGTCGGCTTTATGTGAAAGCCATAGCGGGTGATGTGGAGAGACAGACTAAGTTATCCCTAGACACAAGAACGTTATATTTCACTGAAAAATATATAGATATATATATATTTAATTAAATTCGGGTTTTGATTGTGTTAATTAGTTGATGATATTTTTATTCAATTCCCGTATATTGTTGAGAGCTTTATTCTCGTAGATTGTTGGTTTTTAAGATTTAATAACGTGTCTTGTGAGTCTCCTAAAAACTGTAAGTTTTTTTGATATTTTTATGAATTCATAAAATTTTGATTAATATTATAAGATATTTATATTGTATTCTATATTGTTATTAAGAGATTTACTATTAGATAGAAAAATAATAAAGAGTATTATTAACATTTCTAAGTAAAAAAATATCATTGTAAAATTTTATTCGTTTGGAAATCAAGGGCATGTTTTGTATGCGTTTGATGTGATCGCGCATGTGGTAGATTTTGATCGTGTTTTCAAGTTTATACAGTTTGGTTCTCTGGGGAGAAATTAAAAATAAACTTCATTATTTTTTAAAAATAAGTTTGTTCGGAAGTCATAGAGGAAGTTTTAATTCACTTAGCTGTAATATTCAGTGAATTGTTTTAGCTAAGGAATTGTTGAATGATGCAATATAATACTATAATTTATACTTTATAAAGATAATTTTTTTTTCTTTTTTGATTTTTTTTTGTATTAAATATTCATTTAAATTTTATTCTGGTTTTGATTTTGTGCTACGACCTTTATTGTTGTTTAATTAAAAATAAGTAACTGATATAATAAAAAAATTTGTGATAATGGTTCACTGGCGCTCAATTCATGTTTAACAGTTCCACGTATTTCCTTTTGGAATCCTGAGAAGTAAGAAGTCCCATCATTGTTGGATATTAACTGGCTGAGTATCCTAGTTAGGTAGATTAGTTGTGGATGGTGGTGCAGTAAATATATAAACCACAATTCATAGCAATATGTATTGATGAAACCACCGATTCAAGAGGACGTTGTATTGATAGATATTCTTAGCGACGAGATTCTGCCAAAATCTTACCTCATTGCTTCTAAAGAGGTAGAAAAAACAAATATACTCACAGTGGGCAGATTTGTTCACGAGGAACTATCAACATTTTTTCTTCCTGCACCTGTTGCTGGAGATAATTTTTTGCTCATTTTGTCAGATGCAGCACCGTACATGATAAAGGCCTGAAAAAATTTCAAAATCTTTTATCCGAACTTGATACATGTAACATGTTTTTCTCATGCTTTAAATAGGGTTGCTGTAGAGATTAGAAAACATTTTCGTCTTGTAAACAGTTTAATTTCCAACATGAAAAAAATCTTCCTTAAAGCGCCTATAAGGGTTCGGTTCTATAAAGAAAAACTATCAAACACTCCTGTTCCACCCCAACCTGTTATTACACAATGGGGCACTTGGTTGGAAGCTGCTTTTTCTTATTGCGAGAATTTCTGTCACCTAAAAGATCTAATTTCAGAATTGTCTGACGAATCTTTCTAATCCCTCACTGATGTTAAGCAATTATTTGAAAACAAAGAAATAAAACAACAACTTTCGTCTATAAAAAAAACAATTATAGCTTTATTTCTAAAATAATAACACAAATGAAGAAATCTAATTTGTCATTAACCCGAAGTGTAGAATTAGTAAAACATTCTAAGGCAGCTTTTGAAAATGTCGCAGGCAAAATATGGGACAAAATTTTTCAAAAATTCAAAAATATGATGGGAAAAATTGTGGATTTCGGTTTCTTAGCTAGTATTTAAAAGAGAGTTTGCTGAATTCATTGATTTCGATTCTGTAGTATTAAGCAATTTTAAGAACGCCCCTATTACATCGGTTGATGTGGAAAGAAGTTTTTCCATTTATAAATTTTTATATTCAGACAGGAGACAAAATTTTTTAATTGCGAACTTCGAGAATAATTTAGAGGTTTACTGTTTTTACAACTAACGACAACCTGCTTTGTGTAATAAATGCATATTTAGGTTTAGTTCAGTATGTAGAAAAATGTAGAATGTAGAATGTATCAATGTATGAATGTAGAATGTAGAAAAATTAAAATGTCTCTTTATTTTTAAGTGAATCAATAAATTTATGTATTATAAATATTTTTTTTATTTTTTTTAATTTTTTTATTTTATAAAAATTTTTTAATTGCGAACTTCGAGAATAATTTAGAGGTTTACTGTTTTTACAACTAACGACAACCTGCTTTGTGTAATAAATGCATATTTAGGTTTAGTTCAGTATGTAGAAAAATGTAGAATGTATCAATGTAGAATGTAGAAAAATTAAAATGTCTCTTTATTTTTAAGTGAATCAATAAATTTATATATTATAAATTTTTTTTTATTTGCATATTTGCAACATTTTTGTGCATATTTTGACTAAATGATTTGCATATTTATGCGTATATTTTTGGGTTTTCCACTTGCATATTTGGGTTTCCCTACTGATAAGTCAAGCTCGGATTATATGCAACATGCATATTTGTTGTTATGAGATATCTGGGTTTATTTAATGTTTTTTAAATAAAATTAGGCAATTAAAAAAGTATGTTTTGCATATTTTTACTACTTGATGCATATTTCATGAAATACTGCATATTTTACTGAAATTACGAATTTCCTGCTAAAAATTCCAATAGGCGCCAAGTTTAAAAATAACAATTCAAAAATAACTGGCCACGGCTAATAAATGTTCTGGGAAAACCGGTTAAAACACTTTGTGACATTTTGTTTGAACGCCGAAAATTCTAGTAAATGATATTTAATAAGTTTTAAACTGGTAAAACCAATAACTGTAGAATAACATATTTTATTAGCAATGGATTAATACAAAATGCTAAAATTATATTAATGTTGTTCGATGCCCCTTACATGTGTAAAGCCTCAGCTAATATAAAGATATATTTCCCTTATTTAATTCATACTACTTGTCTGGCTCTGGCTCATGGCATTCATAGAGGAGCTAAAGAAGTCAAAAATCAATTTCCTCTTGAATGAATTAATTTCCAATGCAAAAAAAAATATTTTTAGAAGCGCCATTGAAGGTTCAGTTATACAAAGAATCATTTCCCAATTTACAATTAGCTACCTCCACAACTAGTAAACATGGCTAAATACCGCAATGTTTTATTTTAAAAAATTCTCTGATGATTCACATGCTATAAAAAAATTTAGCCGTCACGGGACGAAGATGTGAAACATCTAAATTGATTGTTATTTAAAGAAGGGAATATAAAGTGAAGTCAAGAAATATTTTGAGTTTATAAAAATAATTAAATTTTACAATCGCTGAAATACGTTTAAAGTTATGTGAAATGTCAGCGTTGACAACTAAATATAAAATGCTAACATTGACGAATATGTATGCATGTATGTTGATATTAGAATTACTTAAGTTAGACTAGTTATTTATGCACCAAGGGCGTTATGGGTATTACCGAGGTCGACGTTAATTCAGCCCGGGGGCCTCTGACCCGAGGGATGAATGTCGACCGAGGGTAATATAATTGCCACAACGCCAGTGGTTCATACAAAATTTTTATTTTTCAGGAAGAATTAATTTCTTAAGCGGAAAATTCAAATTACATTGGAAAAGTTCCGAGATTTCTGTCAATTGTCATGTGTTGACAGTCTCATCTAACATGACTTCTTGATTCAATGATTTAACCTTAATTTTATTTTAAATTACAGTTGTTGACACTTTGAAGTTTTCAAGTTCTCAATGTTTAGATACTCTTAATTTTAATAAAGAATGCTAAAGTTTTGTTTCTTTCTTAAGACTTTCTTAAAAATTCAAATTATTAGTTCTGTGAAATGTATATCCTTTTTCCTCGGGCTCAACACAACATTAAAAACTGTGAATAAATTATGGTAACCGTATCCAAGGTGAAATGAACAAATAATACTTAAGCGAAAAATAAAAACTATTACTATAATCTAATGTGTCAGTTATAGATTCACAATGAAATTGCATGTTTGTAATAAATGCAAAACATCACTCATATTATCCGAAGATTCGAAAGCCAAATGGCTTTCGAATCTTCGTTGTACATTTTTTAATTGCGTTCACACTGCATATTACACGTACGGTGCTCCACTTCTTAATTAAGCGAAAAACGAAAAGCAACTCAGAAATAATACTTTCTTTTACTTAAACCTCCTTTCTGAATCAACAATTAACAAAATTGAGTACTAAATCAAGCCTAAATAAGATCTTAGATAGTAATTGATATATTACCAAGATTTTATTTTCAACATATTTTTACTTTAGAGACGAAATTTTACGAAATTATACACCAATCTCAATATAATATTAATATTTTAAAATAATCAAAGAGCAAATTTAATAAATGTCTTTTTTCCTATTTTCTGAGCCTTCATATTGCTTTAAATGCTTCTTCAGGTATATATATATATATATATATATATATATATATATATATATATATATATATATATATATATATATATGGACACTAGCAAGTATACGAACGTCTTGAAAATTCGAAAGCAGCAAACTAGATTTTCCTGCTTTTATAGCCACATGTCCATAAAGGTCCATAAAGTCTAATTAACAAAAGTACTAGTTTCAAAATCAAAGTATCGTTCTATTTTTAAAACACATTCGAAAACGATATTGATCTTGCCATCCTCTTTATATTTCTAATTTAAATTTCATGATATCGTCGCCTAGTTTTACCTTGATTACCATGACGTTACATTACACTTTGTTGTTGTTGTCGTTGTTACTATTATCGCCTTTTCTGAAACGTTTAAAATTTCAATTTAAATTTAATTTATGGTGTGTACCGATAGTAATTCCATTCTAAATTTGATTAACACAGGTTGCCTTAAAACGAAATTAAAACTAGTTAGATACACGATGGATTCTCGCTTCGTTCAATATCGCTTTTAAATTAAAGGATATACAAGTTTGTTCAGATTTATTGTTGCATTTATCTTAGTAACAGAGTTACAACAATCGCAAACATGTTAATGAAGTTTAGAATGAAATTGGAAATTATCGTGTTGTAGTACTAAGTTTTGAGATGCATTCTAATCTATAGAAGGTTTCACGTTCACGGTGCAGTATGGGCTTTATGGAGAAAGCTTACATAGTTGTCAAATTGTTCAATACAATCTGCCAACTGATAAAATAATTTTTGAAGTTTGATTTTAAAATAACCTCTAATGATGGTATTATAGCACATAGCCTACATATACTAAACACGTAATTATAATGAAGAAGATTCAATTATATTGAATTGTATTTTTCCAATTTGAAATACAATATTGATTATCAGCATGAAGGGTTTGAAACATGCATTTGATGTTGACGGAATGTTAGAGTAATCAATTCATTGGATCTGTCAATAAGTCAGCCTCGGAACCATTATTTGAACTTGACTCTTGCACATGTATTATGAATGCGTCAATATCACCCAGCAGTCCATCAACAATCCACATCTCATCATGTTTTTACATGTTTGTTGTAATTTTCCCAATTTGCAGCTGTTACGTTATTATATGCATTTACAATTAGAAATGACATACGAGAATTGTTCGGAAACTACGCGGCCTAACACAGAGATGGCGCGAATTCGCAGGAATCTTCTTTACTATTCTGTAGAATCATCCTTTAATAGGATAAATATTATAGTACAAGCGATCTGTCAATTAGTTTGTTTTTGACAGTATGCCAAAGTGAACGTCTCATGTGATTTAGTAATAATGGAAAAAACTGCGTTGAGAGCAGTAATAAAGTACATTCATTTGAAAGGCTCAACACCACCCCAAATAATTACGCATCTACCATGACTCCTTGACTCAACGATTTAAGCTTAATTTCATTTTAAATAACAGTTGTTAACACTTTGAAGTTTTCAAGTTGCCAATGTTTAGATACTCTTAATTTAAATAAGGAATCCTAAAGTTTTTCTTTAGACTTTCTTAAAAATTCAAATTATTAGTTCTGTAAAATATATGCACTTTCTTCTCGGGCCCTATTTATACTCACACAACATTAAAAACGCCCACAGGCGATATGACCGTGTTTATGGTAACCGTATCCAAGGTGAAATGAACAAATAATACTTAAGTGAAAAATAAAAGTATTATTTGTTATTTTCGCCTTGGATACGGTTACCATAAACACGGTCATATCGCCCGTGGGCATAATAACCGGGCAATATAACGCCCGCTAATTTATTCACTGTTTTTAATGTTGTGTGAGTATAAATAAGGCCAGAGAAGAAAAGATATACATTTTAAAGAACTAATAATTTTAGTTTTTAACAAAGTGTAAAGAAAGAAGCAAAACTTTAGCATTCTTTAATCAAATTAAGAGTATCTAAACGTTGATAACTTTAGAACTTAACTGTCATTTAAGATACGTAAAATTTATAGTTGTTTATTTTCAACAGTTTCTAAAGAAACAATCAAATTTTTAACATTATTTAGCAAAATTAAAAATACAGTTTTCGAAATGTCCTAAAAATTATGTGATCCGAAGCTTTGGAAGTTTGTGAAATTTCTTTGTGGGAAAACATCTCCACTGGTTACTTTGACAAGCCAACAAGGATTTATCTGATACTCTATTCTTAGAAGAAATGTTTTACTCTATGTATCCTTCTGCTACAGATGCACTTTTTCATTTCCCATGAATTTTTAGGGTCTCGAACGATGCACCGGCCTCAACATATTAGATGCGAAACGACTGACAACGACATGACAGTTGACAGAAATCTCGAACTTTTCCAATGTAATTTGAATGAATTTTCCTCTTTTTCGTGAAAAATAAAATCTTGAATGAACCCTCGGGCTGAATTAACGTCGACCGCAGAGCAATATAATACCCATAACGCCCTTAGTGCATAAATAACTATTTCTCATGCACCACCTACTTCAACTCCGGATTTATTTGATTGCTCGTTATTATGTCAGTCGCCGCCAGGCAACGTTGAGCGTATTTCGCTCGCGGGATATTACGCCGATGGAATGTTACTCGAATGAACCTCTCTAATTATAATTATTAATTCTATTTGAAATTCTCTAACTTATACTAATTAATCATGTTCTTTATACTGAGATTTACACTTGTGAGTATAGATTTGGGATTGGGAGCAACTAGATACTGTTGAAATAAAAAAGTTGCAACGCATTCCGTTGGTAATTCTTTGTTATGCTCGAAAGGTCGCTCCGATTGAAATGAAAACTTGAGACGATGCCGTGTACACAAGTAAAGTGACTATAGCGCGCACTGATGCACACACACACAGAGAGACGCGTAAAAGCGGCGAATGCCAAGTGTATAGCTTGTAGGAAAAGCGGAGAGAGGGGGCGCCAGCATACACACAGGTTATAGTGTTCACCGATATACACGCATACACAGTATACGCGCTGCAGAGAGAGGGGAGCCCCAGCGTGTGAACGTGTGAAGGTGTACCTGTATGCGCGAAAATGACAAGTAAAGATAGAAAAGAAGATAGTATTTGGCAGTATTTTGTTAAACAAACTATTGTTGGCAAACTTGGGCGTCGCGCTATCTGCAAAAAGTGCGGTCAAAATATGCAAGTGTTAGTAGAGAGACTTAAAACTCATTGGGAAAATAAAAATTACTCAAGTAATGGTGACGATGAAAGTGAAAATATAAATGAATCTCGACCGTCAAAACAAGGAAAAGATAATGAAGAAAAAGAAACTAACTGTACAGCATATAAAAAAAACAAAAGTGGAAATTTAAGTGGCAGTAGTAGGTTTGACTTAGGTGCCGGTTGCAGTATCAATGGCGACGTGTTAAGCTCATTTGTTGTTAGAACAAGTCAAGACAAGAAAAAAGAATTATAGACAAGTATATTTGCAACAAATTGTAGCTTCAGGTCAATTGAACATAAAGAAGTTCGAAAAGCAATTGAAATGCTAAGCCCAGGATATGTTCCACCTTCAAGGTTTCAGTTATCATCGGTTCGTCTAGATGAAACATTTGAAGAGGAGAAATCAAAAATATTGTCAAGTCAGTTTGTATGTCTTTTGATAAATGGCCAAATATTCATAATGAACCAATAATTTGTGTCGTTTTTACAGTAGGGGATGGAAACGGTTTCTTATTCGAAAGTATAGATACATCAGGGCATTCACATAAATCTGATTATCTTACAGAAATCGCTATAGATATAATAAATAAGTGTGACACTCAGTATGATTGCAAAGTAACAAGCATTGTCACAACGCTGTTAATATGAGTAGCACGAGAAAAAAACTATCAGAGTTCCAGAATCTGAAATATCCCATTTTAACTTATGAATATTTTGCCCATATACTGAATTTGCTTTCCAAGGATTTAGAAATTAAACAAATAAAAGAATATGTACTTGAAGCTGTAAAGTATTTTTGCAATATGCATTATGTCAGTGAATGGTCGAAATTGTTACAAATTTGTGAAGAGCATGAAGATGACATTGATCCAGCAATTTTTACAAAGGTTTCGATTCAAATCAGAAGAAAGGTCGAAGACTTTTTAAAATGATTGAAACCGATATCTGTAATACTTGACAGAATTCAGCAAAAACGGGCCTGTTTATCTTAAACGGTTGAAGAATGGAAAATTCTGAAGAAACTGAAAAAATCATAAAATAAAACTTTATTAAAAAATATGAACAAGCCACAACACCTTTTCACTTTTTAGGCATATTTTCTGAATCCTACTAGAAATAAAAATGAATATCCGATGTCACATCAAGAAAAAAATCAGCTTTAGAAATAGTTTCCAAATATTATTCTGGTACTGGATTATTACCATTAGTCATTAAGTTGGAAGCTAAATCAGATCCGTTCTACGAAACAATGTTTTCGCAAAAAATATTACATAATGTAAATGCAGTACAATGATTATGTTCTGGAATATTGTTCTGGAAATTATTCAATTGGATACCATTGTGCAAACTCTTCTTCTGCAGATGTCAAAAGAACTTTTTCATCATATGGGCTTGTCCATTCAGAATTAAGAAATAGATTGGGTATTAAAATAGCATCTAAATTAGTGTTTCTTTCTAAACATTATAATACAACATAAGATTAAAAATAATGTTTTTTTATACTTCCGTTAAATGTTAATCTTCTGAAGTATATTTTAAATTTTAGTTTTGCAGTTTTATTAATATTAAACACATAGTTTTCTTATGTTTATTCATTTTTTCTTTGTATTTGAAAGTATTTTACGTATTGTGTTACTAAATAAAAGTAAAATGAATTTGTTTATTTTTTCTGCTTAAAACGATTATATAAATATAATAAAAACTATAAGAGAATATTACAAGAAATAATGCGCAGGTATATTGTCGACAGGTTGTTTATTTCTGTTCTATCATTAATGGATTTTTTTTGTATATGGATGCTTTCTAATGTATTTCTTGACTTGTTATTTTTTTCATTATATAAACACCTCCTGTATATTCATAATATAAACACAAAAATGAAATTAAAAAAACACATGTACGAGAACAGATTAAACTAACCTCCCGCATGTGGCGACACTACCTACATTCCACCCGTCAAAAACGATAATAAACAGACGTTCCAAACACGGTCACCAAGAACTTTAGTTGTATTTTGAAATGAAACTAGACAATAAATATAACTAGTTAGTCATAATTGAAATGTAACCAAATAGTACAATATCATGTAAGTACATTTAATTAATTACATTACTTTCACCATTCTAACATTTAAATAAATATTTTAGTTGTGAAAAAGGCTCTATACAGAGAATTTCATGTAACTTGCATATATGAATGTAGTAACCATAGATTCGAAAATACTATGCACTTGCACTGTCCCACATAAAATGCAATATGTAATAGTTATGATATGATCGATATATCTTTCATGGTTGTTTTGTCAAATTATTGACAGTAAAGCCTATTTAATTCAATGTAGTGTTTTAGGATTAAAACTACATTTCCGATATATATCGTTTATTGAATTGAATCCCGAAAGATACCATATCACTAACTGAGTTCTCTCTTCCTTTGTGTATATTATTTAAGATTGATACTAAGCTAATATCGAAATAGAAATGCTGCTACTTTTGACTTAACTAATGTCAAATTATATTGATATGTTGCATTTTACGTGGGACAATGTAAGAATGTATTACCTAACCTAGTTTCTATGGAAATAAAAAACCTATACATGTTTGTATATTGCATCTTAAGTGAAATTCTCTGTATATAGAACCGAAATGTAAAATTATATATATATATATATATATATATATATATATATATATATATATAAATATATATGCGTGCTCGAAATTCAAATACCAAGAGAGTACATTATTTAGCAAATGAAATTACAAGTAAAGACGTTACGCCTTTATGCAGCACTTCTAATGTATAATTTACTCCTCTACTTACTTTTAATCATTACCGTTCACCCTTGGCGTGGGTATGTGGAGCGTGTGTATATTTCAGTTTAATTGGTATAAGATCCTGACAAATTAATTCGACTGAAACCGGGTCTTATTATTATAATAGGCATTGTATTACTAAAGTACCATATACCTGCCAACATAATAGGTGCAATTATAACTGGTGACAGTCCTAACTTACTATCACTATTTGTCGAGAGGAGGATTATATTTCGGATCTTTGTTATTTTAATTACTAAAATATAAGGTCGGCACCGTAATAAATGTCGCCGAGGATATCACATTATGTTTTCTAAGGATGAAACGAAAAATTTTTGTCGAACGGCCACTACAGAATTTTCGAAAAGGTCATTTATTTAATACATACAAAGATAACGATTGAAAAAAGTATTACAGTATAATACAGTACAACTTCTATTTACGGACACCGTGAATAGCGAATTACTCTAAATAATGGACAGTATTGCTTTCACAAAATTTTACAATGGCGTTTTCTTAACATTATCAGCTTTTAATAAAGCACGTTCCAGCAAATGCACGTGGATACTCCACACTTCAACAGGTGACGAAAATATTTATAAAATTGCTTGTTAAAAGGGGACAGACGAGACGGGATTGGGTGAATGTATATACATATATACATATATATGAGTACGTACTAATTATTGTTCACTTAAAATTCAGGTAGAAGACTTAGTTCCTAATCCTATCACCGTACATATACGTACATGGGCGACATATTCTAATTGTTCAATTTAAACATTATTTTCGCAATGAATATGCAGTAATAATTAGTTGTTTGGGTATCGCAGAATTTAAAGTTAGATTCATATATGCATGTATTAGAAAACGTATGCATATATTGTTTATTATTAGAGTGGACCAATCCGGAGCGAAAGCAGAGGCGTGACTAAAACGAATTGGTTCCCGCTTGCCCCATCGATTACTTAGTATGTTGCTCACGGTCATCGTGTGTACACGTATAATAGCAGCAGGAAAGTGTATTCTGTGTATTTAATAATGTTGAAGGAGCGTACAGTAAAAAAATCGCTATCATCAAAGTTAGTCAATAGGTTTATTGAGAGTCACGCCTCTGCTTTCGCTCCGAATTGGTCCACTCTATTTATTATATTCGTCGTCTATTATACAAATCATAATACTGTTTCTTTTACTTTTTGTAAGCCTAAAGAACTGACTATCCAGTTGATCTTTATTCCTAGTATTATAACTGTGCACATCACCACGGGTTTTAAAATTATTTATGTGTCTATGTATATACAGGACAGCATGATATATAAATGTAGAGTAAAAGAACATGATTCTATTACTTATAAAATATTGTTTACAATGTTCATTATATTTCAACTGGAATACTTTACGAATTGTTCTTTTTTGAAGCAAAAATATTTATTGGTTACAACTGAGTTACTCCACGCAACAACGGCGTAGGACATAAGTGAATGAAAGCGTGAATGGCAAGCTATAGTGGCTGACTCAACCTTTGCTGCGTAAGTCAGTTTGCCTAAGGCATAAATGATACTAGATAATTTTGAGCTTAATTTTTCAATGTGATTTCCAGTCCAAACCTGAATCCAGATGCGTCCCTAGAAATTTAATATTTGTTGATGGCGTGGCATGACTATTTGTGAAAAATATGCTACTCGTTTTATTAGAATTAGAAATAATCTATTTGCAGCAAACCACGCCCTGGACTGCTGCTGAACATCAGCAAGTCCGGGTCCGGCACTATTTATATCCCTTTTCTCTAAAAAACTAGTATCGTCCGCAAATAATACTATCTTAGCGCTAACATTACATGGCAAATCATTAATATAAATTATGAACAACAAGGGCCCTAGTATGGAAGCCTGAGGGACACCATGTTTGACACAATTCTCCACATGAATTGAATAAAACCTGTTGACTACGATCAGACCAGTAAGACTTGAAGAATTCCAAGACATTCCCACGAAAACTGTAATATTCATGTTGCTGCAATAGGAGCTCATGAGATACTCAATCGATTGCCTTAGGAAGATCGCAGAAGAGTCCCTCCACAGAGCAACGATGTTAAAAAGCGTCATCAACCAAATGGACATGCTGAAGAATAGCATCAGTCGTCGATAAACCTGGTCGAAAACCATAGGTACTGCTCTATGGATAGAAAGTTATTTCTATTAAAATAATCAACAATCTTACTGAATAAGAGTTTTTCAAAAAAAGTTTGCCATCGCACGAACAATTGCTATGGGACGATAGTTTGCGATATCATTCCGATCATCATTTTTAAAAATAGGTATAATTTTGGAAATCCTCAAGCACTCAGGATAAGTACCAACGCTAAAAGAACTGTTCATTATATGAGAAAGAACTGATGTCACATCAACAATAATATCCTGCAACAGTACAATATTCATACCATAAATATCCCTACAGGTTTGAACTTTACGAGATCTCTTAACTTCAATTATACTTATACAAGCTATGCATACGTTTCTCTACGTTTCATAGTCCGTATTTCTTCTCCTACGCCTTTGTCGTTTGAGCTATTTTAATGTGATTTGCGCAGATTTATACAGAGTACCATCTTCTAAAAATATTTTCTTATACAGGCTGTTAACACTAAAGTTGCATTTTTTGAAATGGTATTCGCTATATTTTATTGCATATTTGAGTTTGCCTTAAAAGGGCAGAAAAAATGATATGGCAACCCATGGGTGTATTATGAACCTGTACCAATTTATGGGGAATTTTGTGAACGACTCTCTAACGCAAATTATTGTTCTTTTCACTTTTTTAAATGGAACATTCTGTATCTTATTTCATAGTCAAATAAACTTTTTATGACCTTGCCAACGATACCACATTTTGTATTACTGAACTAAATGGTTAAGTTGTTATTCTCGATTAATACTAAATTTGAGTGTAAGTGTACTATTTCCATGCATTTTTTTATCAGTAAAGATTGCAATATTTAAGGTGATACATTTTTTGGTTCTTGTACTTTTTGTACATTTTGACAGCCTAGGTATTTGAATTAATTGAAAATATTTTTTTCCAAAGAAGGATTAATACAAATGAATTACGTTTTAGGCGAATGTCCCAAAAACAGTTTATTATCCATAAGAGTTTACAGACAATGATTCCCAAATGAGAGACACTCACAGGTGAAAGCTTTTGTGAAATTAAGAGTGTTACTCCTTATGGTTTGAAGGAATTTTCGGAATGTGCTTGACCGAAATATATTTTGAATAATACACTAGTTTTAATTAGTACTAATATATTTACAAGATAATTATTAATAAATTGAATCTTGAAGTTCCATTAAACTTAATATAATTGTATGAATTTGGTCTAAATAGTAAAAACAGAAACTGGCTAATATTTTATATTCTTAAAGTGAGATCGCTGAGATCTGGGTTGGAACTGATTTTGTTTCTAACTTATTTTTGCAAAGAAAGTTTTGTCCCCGCAATTTACAGGGGAGGAAGAAAACAACTAAAATAATTATATGAAATTGCGTGGCAAAGATTTTACCCTTCTTCAAGGAAAAGTAGATGATGAAGTTTACCAAAGTTATAAACCGATTAAAATAATCAATATGCACATGAACCCTTAATTATAATACTGGGAAATAAAGTAAATATTAAATACTAAATACAGAATACAAAAAATACAACTGTTACAGGTATTGAATGGCGTGTACCGAGTACGTAAATTACAATAAACAGCAAGTGGGCTAGAGATAAAGAACAATCTTCGAAGAATACAGGAAAAATGCAGTAAACTGTAATCTCTAAACCTTATCGTAAAATATGAATACATTGTAACATTCAATATAATAAATATAATAAATGAAATATAACAATAAAACTTATGCTATTATATAGGTTTACATCCGCAAATAAAATTTTATGACCGTAGGAAACAAGACAATGCATAAGCAATATAAAGCCTAACCACTTACAAAATTAACAAATTAGATATTTGGGAAAGACCTTTATATACACTTAATATTTACAAAAAGTCTAAAATTAAAACCTGTAATTTAATACGTAAAATAAATACAACTAAATCTATTTGATTCTACTTAAATAAACCTAAAATACAAATTAAATCTATGTGGACGTAACAAACAGAACGCTTTGAGGTTTCGGGAAGTGTAAGCTACTGCGATCCTGTAAATATTCCGTACTTAGTATGTAAGAGTATTTCTAAATTATAGCATGTGTTCACAAATGTTTCTATTTTGTTCCATACAGACTTCGAAGCTTCTAATCATTGTCCTTCTTACTTCTAGAAGTGTAGCGGGTGTAACACTACGAAAAGCCCGCCTTTTTCGATCTTTCATACCATCAGGCATTTTTGGGGCTTCACTCTACACTGCAGCTTTGACATACCCCCACAAAAAACAAAGTCAATGGGTGTTAAGTCCGGGAATCGTACCGACCAAGCAATCGGGCCTCCTCTCCCTATACATCGATCACCAGTTATTTAAATGTTCACGCATAATACGGTGGTAATGAGGGGATACCGTCGAACTGGTACCACATTCCTCTTCTAGTTTGGATATTAACGTCTTTCAAAAGGAGAGGCAATTCTTCGGGCAGAAATTCGCCATACCGTTCGCCCATTAACGTACCATTGAAAAAAAGGGACCAATAACTGTCCCATTTATTATGCCATCCCACACATTTATTGACCAAGGATGTTGAAAATCAATTTGTCTTACCCAGTGTGGATTTTCCGTGGCATAGTAATGCATGTTATGGCGATTCATATGCCTGTTATTTTTAAAAGTTAAAAGTTTAATAGTATCAAAGCCGGAAGTTATGGTTCACGGGCTATTTTACGAAGCATTGTACGGTAGAAAATGACTTTCAGAAAATCATTTCCATGTAAACCTTAAATATAACATTTTAAGTGAGAACTTTTATGTATAGGGGATAAAAATTATCGATGAGGGCGCTGAAGTCGCGGACAATATGGCGGTTGACACAGGGATACATAGAGAACAATAGAGATACTTTTCATTGGATCATGTGTGTTTATGTATGTAATTGTTAATTTTTTCGTAAACGTTAGAAATTATTACAATAAGATCAGTTTTTTTTTTAATATTTGATACATTTTGATGAGTAACTAAGTACGTTGTTTGTTGTTTATATTTAAACATGCATTTTATACTAATGTAAATTGCAGAATTTTGGATATCAAATACCAATATGAATAAAAGAGGCAGTCACATTAATTGCTGTGTTCATGCATGTCACACTATAAAAGGGAAAGATAAAGATCTTAGTTTTCATCAGTTTATTGCAAAATGCATGAAATTGCTATTGTGAACTTATCAGAACCTATTCTAAGTGATGACAAGTTTCTAATGTAAGTGTTTAAATATTAACAATTTTTAAAAAAAAGCACAAGTACATAACCTTTTTTTATTTAAATCTATCAGTACATACATACAAAATGTATCATTTTATTAAAATAGTTGTCTTGCAGTTTTGTAAATAAAACTTTTACAAAATTAGCATAAAAATTTATGTTAATACACGCATAAGTGCTATCAATAGAAGTATCTATTATAAAATCGTATTCTCTAAGGATCAGTATTGCCATACTCAACTGAACTTGAGCATAAAATGCATGATTTCTTTTCAAAGTATAATTGCCATTATCTAACGCAGCGATGCACATACCGCGGCCCACTGTCGATATTTATGCGGCCCGCCAACTAATTTTAAAAATTGTTCGAAAAACTACAAAAGTAGGTAAAAATCAATTCAAATCAATATTTCTTAACTTTTTATTTTATTCTAACTTTTGTAATTGTTAGTAAGATATGTATCTTTAAGTACCTACTACTTTCTTGTTCCCTTGTTTAGGTTTACTACGTAGGACAGGTATGCTCCTCGTCGTTCTAAGCATATTGTTACGAGACTAGAAATCTGTCGAACCAACTAGATTACTCGAAGATTCGCGAAACACGTCGGTATTATCCCCGAACAATGTGGTAGGTTCTCGATGTTGGGTAACTCGTATAAATACAACGCATCGCCCGCTATCGGGGGCAGTTAAGTTTTAAAACTACGGACAAGCGAACGTTATATTGTTTGAATTGTAATCTGTGAAGAATAAATATTTCGTCGTTCGAACTTGGCATCTACCTACGTAACAATATAATATCAATTTTGATATGGATAAACCAGGCCCCAGTAAAAAACGTAGTCGTAAGGTTGAAGATGAAAATCGACAGTTTCAAGATATTTTGACCGAAAAATACTTTTTTATTTCATCGCATAACAAAAGTGTCTGTTTAATATGCAAGAGTAATGTTTCTATTCCGAAGAAATATAATGTGGAAAGGCATTATGAAACCCAGCATCATACTTTTACCGCATTAACCGGCGAAAATCGAACGAAAAAAATTTCCACTTTACAAAGGGAACTAATAGGCCAGCAAGCTATGTTTACAAAACCAATTCAAGATGCTGACGCAGCTACTGAAGTTAGCTTTGAAATATCTCGAATAATAGCGAAAACTTGTCGGCCTTTTAAAGATTGGTGAGTTTGTTAAGCAGTGTTTAGATATCGCCGCAAAAAAAAATGTGTCCGAAAGATGCAAAGAGGTTTGAGAAACTTCAACTAAATCGGATTACTGTTCAAAGAAGACTTACCACATTAGCAGCTAATATGGAAGAGCGATTAGCTACGAAATCGAAAAGTTTTGAGTATTTTTCTATAGCACTCGACGAATCTACAGATATAAGTTCCACTGCTCAACTCTTAATATTTTTACGAGGTGTAACGCAAAATTTTGAAGTGAGTGAAGAACTGATTGCTATGAGTTCTTTGACAAGGCAAACCAAGGGGAGTGACATGCTCAAAGCTCTTCTGGAAAAATGTTCTATAATGGATTTGGATTTAACGAAATTATCTGGAATTAGGACTGACGGAGCACCTTCAATGGTTGGAAGTAAATCTGGAATAATAACTATGTTAAAAGAGTATTTACAAAGTAAAAACATAGATACCAAGGAATTAATGCAGTTTCATTGCATTATACATCAAGAAGCCCTTTGTTCAAAATTATTGGGATTTGAAAATGTGATGAAAGTTGTAAACTTTATAAAATCACAAGGTCTCAATCACCGACAATTCACGCAAGTTCTCGAGGATATTGAAAGCGAATATGGTAATCTCCTGTTTCACACTGAAGTAAGGTGGCTAAGTTGTGGGTTGCCACTAGAGCGGTTTTCTTAGCTTGATTGAAGAAATCAAAATATTTCTGGCGGAAAATGAAAAGGACGTCTCCGAACTCGACAACCCTGATTGGCTGTGTGACTGTGAAATTTAGATGGGCGTATAGCTTTTGGATTTTCTGATGACCACCTGTGCAGGTTTCTCAGGTTTGTAACACCACTTCTCGTGAACGTAGATTCATCTGTCCAGAGGACTGTTCTGCAGAAATTAAAATGAAGCCATGACTGTCATAATATCCAGGTAAAATAAACTAGACGAGCATAGTGGTCTGCCTCAAGCAAACCGTGTCCCCTGCGATAGTGATATGGATATAAGCCCTCACGTTTTAAAATTCGCCAAACCGTCGTTCGTGACACTCCTAGTTGTCTAGCGATTCGACGTACACTGAGAGTTGGATCCCTTGTAACAATAGCTACTGCTTCTTCCTCTAAGTCTGCTGGCAAATTTACTCCTCGGTCGAAAAGATAATCACGCAGTCCACATTCCCGAAATTGTCTGTGTACTTCCAGAAACGTTCTGTAATGAGGAATGCGCCTATCGGGAAACCGATGTCGGTATTCAATAACTGCTTGACGTGCACTGCCGTTACAGCAGCCATACACAAAATGTATGTTCGCATACTCTTGAGAAGAAAATCGGTAAGGCATTTTGAATAAAGAAAACGTGTCCACTCACTAATAAGCTGTTGTATGAACTGAAACGTAATGTAATCCTTTATTAAAAAATGCAACGTTAACAGTCATCTGAACATATGTTTATTGTATGATAATCATGGTTCAGCACTTACAAAATAGGTAAGAACCTTCTTTATCATAAATCAATTTCCAGTACTCTTTTTTGTAGATCTCCAAGTAATTACTGCATGCACTACGACACGTGTTTATTTATTTTAGGATAACATTTTATTATGCAACGTTAACAATCACAGTCCTGTACAACTTTTTTTAAATAAAATCAGTTTGTATTGACTTTAGGATTACATTTTTTTCATGATCTGACAATCACATTCATAGATCTGTAATTTTGAAACAAATAAAAATAGATATACAAGTTTTGCGTTTTTGTTACTCCTAAAATTTGAACATAACGATACGGGACAGCTTGTATATTAAAACAAAACTGTTTTTAAAAATACTTTATTTAAACGCGAAAAATTAATAAAAATACAAGAAAACCACCCAAAACATTAATAAACATACATAAGGTAATGAAATTTGTCCTTATGTCAATAGTACTAAAATGTTTCTGACGGTGGCGCTACATTTAATTTGAATTACCTATAAGATAATGAAAGATACTATACCTTGATGCAAAGATAGATTATAGAGGTGGGATTGTGTCTCTTTATAATTCAATTTACCGTGGCCGCACTGAATTCATGTTGGTTCGCAATTTAGCGAGTACTGATTCTAGGATTTTCTTGCAAGAGCAATGAAACATCAAGTTCGTCATCTAAGGAGACTGAGCGCGGAATATTTTCGGGATTGAGGTAGCTTACACTATCCGAAACCTCAAATCGTTCGCTTAATTTCACAAAAGATTTCAGCTGTGGATGTCTCGCCTTGTCTTGTGGCCAATAAACAATTTTTGTCACATTCGCCCAAATTATAAATAATTTATATGAATTCTTCTTTTGTAAAATTCATTCTTAATTAATTTACATCCAACTGTCAAACTGTGATCATGTCAAAGTAAATACCTACTATGTTAAATAGAATACTATGAAATTCTGTTAAAGATAAATGCAGTGCTTATGGGATAATGAATAAATAATTTTGTTTATTGTATTTTTTGCATCTTCTTCCAGTTACAAGACAAGTATAAAAAACGTATCATCTTAAATATTGCAATCTTTACTAAGAAGAAAAATGCATAGAAATAGTTCATTTACACTAAAATTTAATATTAATCGAGAATATCTACTTAACCATTTAGTTCAGTAATACAAAATGTGGTATTGTTAGAAAGGTCATAAAAAAGTCTATTTGATTATGAAATAAGATTCAGGGTGTCCCATTTAAAAAAAAAAGTGAAAAATAACTATAATTTGCGTTTTGAGTCGTGCATTGGAATGGTAACTACTTTTTAAGAATTGAAACATTGACAGCAAAGAAAAAGTATTTCCTAAAGCTGTTTGCATAAGACAGAAGTGTAATTTAGTTAACTCATGATGCTGTCCTAAAGTTGATATGTTTTTATCACAAAATTCCCCATAAATTAGTACAGGTCCATAGTACATCCATAGTATGCTATTTCATTTTCTCTGTCTTTTTAAGGCAAATTTAAATATGCAATCAAATATAGGGAATGCCATTTAAAAAAATGCAACTTTAGTGTATAACTTTTTCTTGGCTAGCCTGTATAAAGAATAATATTTTTAGAAGATGCAGAAGGCACTCTGTATAATTCTGCGCAAACAGCATTAAATTAGCTCAAACGATAAAGACGTAGAAGGAGAAATACCTTATGGAATATCTCTTTACGTAAACTTGAAAAATGTTGACGACTGAAAAGCTAAGTTGTAGACAATATTGGACACGCTCTAAATGATATTTTAAATACATTTTTTTCTCGTGCACTTCCTACAAAATTGATTGCGCTCATATTCTATATAATTGCATCTCTCCATTTTTCATACGTCGTTTCTTTTTTTGAAGGACAGCCGGTATAATCTGTTGAGTATTAAATAAATGATTATTTAATTAATTTATATTCGTAATTATAATTATGAAAGCTACAGCAATATGAAAAAGATTTATATTTTCAATTTAATTTGATTCTTGCGTCTAGCCATACAATAAACTCAATATTTTTAATCAATGTCGACTGATTTTCTAGTGCACTGAAAAAAAGTAATAAATTTGTTACCACAGAAAAATGTACAACTTACGTAAGTGGGCACTTATATTAAAAGCGTGCTTCATAAAAATAGATTCTCTTTTTTTAAATTTTTGCGTCAAATGATCGTTTTTACAATTATCTAATTACCTCCATTAGTTGTTGCTTTTCTCGCCGTTTTCTCTTTTAATTGAAATTTATTTATTTCCTACTTTAACATGGGTGTATTTGCTTCGCAAACAAAACGATGCTTGGAGTTTAATAAAGCAAAGTGCTGGGTAATTTTTCTCCGAGCGTTGTGTGTAGGAATAATGTCGAGGATGTAATGTGGTAGAATGATGTGACGTGCACAAGAACCTTTTTAAGTGTTACTCCTTATTACATTACACGATCCATTGTTATATTACATTTCAACTACTAACATAATACTTACATTTTGTACATAAGCACTTTTAAAAGTGTATTCGTCAATTTAAAATACTTTGTACAAAGGGCTTTCGGAAAGTTTCATATTACGGCAGGTTATATGACATCAAAAGAATGAACTGCAAAAGTGAAAACAATGTATGATGCCCTCGTATTTAATGTATTAGTTGAGTGCAACATTGCACTACAACTTACTACTCACTCTGCGCGTGTTGATCACTGTTTATAGGAAGTGGCTTTGGCACTTGGACATGATTGTCTCTAAATCATATGTTTCAAAATTAAATGTTAATATTGTTAGGGCCGATTCTTCAGGTTATTTTAAGAAAAAAAGTTAAGAGATTCAGAGTGTTATTTAAACTTCTTTCATTAATTGTTACATCTTTCGCATTCTTGCTTAATTGAATAACTAGGTTAATATAACATTAAGTAAGTAGACACTATATATATATATATATATATATATATATATATATATATATATATATATATACAGGCTGGGCCACATAAAGTGTTACAGAGCAATAGCACTCAAACGATTAATAATATCGAAAAATGTTTCAGACAAAAGTTTCAGTGTTCGGGAAGGCGGTCATACTGGGCCACCCAGTCTTTTGATCGGTGTAGGCGTAGAAGCTACGTCAATGTCTACTCCAATTTATTAAATGGAACCATGTATTTTCTTTTCAATAACATTATTACTGATTTTAAGACGAATTCAGCGACCTACAACACAAGGTCATTCTAGTCACGCAAAGTATGAAAATAGTCGAAAAATAGAAAAATATCGGAATAATCAGCATCAAAGGATCCACTAACTTTGGTTTGGGTCTACCTACAGAAGATGCTCAAAGTGACCACCCTCCGCTTGTAAGCAGTGGTTAATTCTCCGAGGAAACGACCGTCTAACGTTAGCCAACATTTGTGGTGTAATTTCGGTACATGCTCGGCGTATTCTTTCTCTCATGTCGTCAGGCGTGGTAGGTGCTTCCGCCATTACGTGTCCTTTGACAAAACCCCAGAAAAAGTAATCCATTAGTGTTAGATCTGGCGAACGAGGTGGCCAAGCAACAGTAGCGCCTCGTCCTATCCATTTTTCACCAAAAATCTCATTCATCACTTGTCTTGCACATAGAGCATAATGGGATGGTGCGCCGTCGTGTTGCATCCACATGTTTATGCGAACTAGCAAGGGCACGTCTTCCAGTAATTCGGGTAGTACGTTTTGCAGAAAGTTTGCGTAAACTTGCCCACTTAAGTGACCTTCAAAAAAATGTGGACCAATGACGTGATCGCCGACAATGCCGGCCTAACAATTAACGGACCACGGATGTTGATATCGTACAGTTCTCGTCCATCGAGGATTCGCATTTGCCCAGTAATGCATGTTATGTCTATTCACATTTCCCGTATTTGTGAAGTTAGCTTCGTCAGAAAAAAGCACATGACACAAAAATGAAACATCCGTGTGCATTTTTCGACGAATCCAGTTACAGATATTGACGCGATTTTGGAAATCATTGCCGTACAAATCCTGATGCAGTGACATACAATACGGATGTAATTTGTGTTGATGTAATATTTTTAATACTAATTCCACTCTCTCTTTCCATTTGCCTGGTGCCCGCATGGGGATTTTGTGCAGTAAAAGCTAAGATAGCAGCCGCATTTTCATCAATAATCGGTCGACGTTTGGCTCGTGTTTGCTTCATTGTACTGAAGCAACAGGAACGGTCAGCTAATCGCTTAAATGCCATGTGCGATTTTTGTTGTCTGTCCGGATAACGAGCCGCGTACAACTGCTCAGCGTTTCTGTAATGTTTGCGGCATTCCCCCAGCACCATTAACATATCAAAATATTCTTGATAATCGTTCATTTTCGCGATCCGATGTACTCACAATAGAAGGTAATGCGTGACTAACTGACAGCCGTATGCGTTGACAGTTGATGCTGATTATTCCGATATTTTTCGATTTTTCGACTATTTTCATACTTTGCGTGACTAGAATGACCTTGTGTTGTAGGTCGTTGCATTCGTCTTAAAATCAGTAATAATGTTATTGAAAAGAAAATACATAGTTCTATTTAAAAAATTGTAGTTGACATTGACGTAGCTTCTACGCCTACACCGATCAAAAAACTGGGTGGCCCAGTATGACCGCCATCGCGAACACTGAAACTTTTGTCTGAAACATTTTTCGATATTATTAACCGTTTGAGTGCTATTGCTCTGTAACACTTTATGTGCCCCACCCGGTATATATATATTGAAGACAAAAGAGAACGAGTCAGTCTGGTAAATATTGTTTCTGAGGGTATTATTTATTGCATCAATAAAACCGGTCTCTAATGAGTTCGCCTCGGAGATGAAGCGGTAACGAGAACCAGGGGACATCACGTGGCGATCCTGCCGGTGGTCAGGTGGATCAGCATCACGTGGCCTTTTCCGATGTAAAAAAAAATATTTTCTACCGGCGGCGTTCGAGCGAAATTTGGACTGAAAAAAATAATGGTACGCCACTGCTTTTCTTTAAATAAAAATTATTTTATTAATGGTGCTTCATTCTCTAACAAAAAAGGTCTCTTGACTTTTTTCGTAACTTGAACTCTTTTTCAGGAAAGAAATTAAGAACAATTATTGTTCCTATACTAAAAGCGAAATATTAATAGCAGTCTACGTTTCTTGTTGTTTTATTAATTTTGACAGTTAAATTAATTTGCTGGTTAAAATATCTATACAGTGTTATTTAAAAAAAAAATGGTTAATTTTACTAATCTCGACTTAGCTGACATTCATTACATGTATGGTTTGGCTGATGGCGCATCTAGACGATTGTAATCAGGGTGGCTTTCTGGAAAAAGTTACATCAGATAAACGAACATTTTCAAACGTATATATCTCGCACATTCTAGTTTGTACAATTCTTCACGATTTTCTGTTATACCCGTGCCATATTCAACGGGTCCAAGCCTTACTTCCCCGAGATTTCCGTTTGCGTATCAACTTCTGTCAATGGTTTTTGGAGAATATTGCGCAAAATCCCATGTTTGACTGTAAAATAATGTTCACAGATGAAGATAACTTCTCAAGAAACGCTTTCAGAAATTCCCACAATAATCATGTTTGGGCCGAACAAAACCTGCATGCAGTTGCTGAATCTAACCATCAAGGCAATTTTCGGTAAATATCTGCGCTGGAAATGTTGAAAATTAATTAATTGGGCCTTTTTTTCTGCCATAAAGACTAAATGGTCATAATGATCGTCGGTTTCTAGAGGATGATTTGCCAATATTAGTTGAAGAAGAGCCAATTTGAGTTAAAAATAGTATGTGGTTCATGCATGGCGATGTAGCAGCTTATTTCACTCTAGAAGCAAGAGAATATTTAAATTGTATATTGCATAAGCGATGGGCAGGTCTGGTGGATCTCAACCATAGCCTCCGAAGTCCCCAGATTTAAATAGTTTAGATGTTTTCTTATGGGGCATTTTAAAACTCTGGTTTACAGCGCTCCAGTTAACACTGTACAAGAATTGAAGAAAATCAGAAGAGCTTCCTGTGATGCTGAAGGCATTTTTCAAAGAGTGCGCACGAATATGAGAAGAAGAGCTGAAGCATGTATCCTGGGAGGTGGAAGACATTTTCAACAATTCATCTTATTTTTTTTTTCGTTTTACAAAATTTAATTAATTAATTAATTTGTGAATAGTCAATTAAAATTGTTCACTAATTAGATCAGAATTAGTTATTACTTTTCTAATGGTACGATAACTAGTACGCATTCCAATGGGCCTGTAATGTTCTACATATCATTGATTTGTAATCGCATGTGGTTTCGGTATAATATGCTACCCAACATTTCATAAATTAGTAATTAGTGCACTCTCCTCTAGGACAATTATCGACTTGTTAACTAACTGTACTCTCCATCCTATATAAACACACTTCTAGAAGTTGTTGGTATTGTGGACATTAATATAAAAATCTAAAAAATTAATATAAGATCTAACCTCAAATTAAATAACTGTTCAGATATTTAATAACAAACTATAGTACAAGTGGAAAGTATTTTTAGTTAGTGCTCTTGAAAACCAGTAAAATATATTGTTTAAATTTACCAAGACTCTTACCATTTTGTGAAAAGTTCCTCGTAAACTATAATACAAGTGGGAAGTATTTTTAGTTACTGCTCTTGAAAACAAGTAAAATATATTGTTTAAATTTACTAAGCCTCTTACCATTTTCTTAAAAGTTCCTCGTAATGTGCGTTAGTTTAGACTATTCTGGGACATGTATTTTGTTATGCGGGGTTCTAAAATGGGTAGGTACATTGTAGACAGGTTATTTGTGTCTGTTTTATCGTTTATGGAATCTGTGTATCTGTATTTCTTGCCTTGTTATTTTTTTTAATTACATAGCTTTAATTTAGCATTGTAATCTTACCACTTTTTAACATTTTCAGTAAATATTAGTTTTGAAAAAGGCACTTCATATAGTACCGAAACATAAATTAAATATTGTTTTAATTACCTGGCTGCTACTCCCAAGAAACACTTACTTTTTGTTTTATATATATATATATATATATATATATATATATAGTAAACCTAATCAGTAGGCGATTAAAGGTCTGTATATTACTTCAAAATATATGTATTTAAAAAACTCTACATGTTTCGGCTGTATACGCCTTTATCAAGAGAATTCTCTTGATAAAGGCGTATACAGCCGAAACATGTAGAGTTTTTTAAATACATATATTTTGAAGTAATATACAGACCTTAAATCGCCTACTGATTAGGTTTACCATATCATACCAAGGTCACGAAGTTATTATATATATATATATATATATATATATATATATATATATATATATATTGTAAAGTGCCAATCGATACGCTGAGTAGGATTTAACTAAGAATATAGTATATGAATTAATTATAAAAATTGAAAATCTAAAAGAGTGAAAGGTTAATGATTTTAAATTTAAAATGTGGGCGCCAATATACAAATATCCTTAGTCGAATCAACGCTATCTGTCCCTTTTTAATATAACTAGCTAATTGCGGTAGAGCTTGAGTGTAAAAGTTAATTTTTAATAATCTCAGGGTTCACGGTCGGTCAGGTGTATTATTTGCAGCTACAAACCAATCAGTGTATTCTCCACTCAAACACAACAATCACACTTCACAAATAAAAGATTGAATTAGATAAATAAATAAAAATTTAATATCACAAAAATAAGAAAACTGTAACAACAAAATTGAAAGATAAAAATAGGAAACTGTATTTAATATTATATAAATTATGCAAGATGTGACAAAAATTGAAATTAATAAGTGCACATGTGGGAAATGGTGATGAGGTTATGTGTACGAGATAAAATAAACAAATATTTACAAGTTTTTATATCTTATATTATTTTGGTGAGTATAAGCTTATTTGTAGCTAAATATCTGTAAAATTCAACGCTTTAAATTGATGCTTACTTTAAAATTGAATTTGATACATGAAATAATAATTTGTAGCGATTAATTTGAGCAATTATAACTTTTAAAATTAAATAATTTGGAATAAACGTTGTAGGTGAACCTGATGTTGATCTCCTAGATCTGATATACTTCTCAATATGTGGATATTCGGCAGACCAGGAAGCACGGCCTCGTTCACCGTCTTTGGCGGAGTTCGTCGAGTTGAGTGGTGTAAATCGTAGGCTTGCCCTGCTCTCTGCTTCAAATGATGCTTAGGACGATATCTCACGTTTGCGTTGAGGTATTCTTGAGATTTTTTCTTCAAAAGGTGGGCCTTTAATTTGGTTATCGAATGATTCAACACTAGGTAGGAGATTTTCACTTTAAAGATGTCTTAAAAATTTATTTTAAGGAAGTACACTCCAAAACGGCCATTTATGTTCAAAGTTTTATATCAGATGACGCCGATCGCGTTTTATTTTTCATTCCAAAGCCTTATTTCTATATCGAAATAATCTCGTAATTTTAGTTTAATTACATCAATTTAAAATGTGAGTTTATACAATGTTTTGATTTTAACATAAAGGGAAAATTAATTTAATATTTTACATTAACCTAAAATATGATTTGAATATAAATTTAGTAATGTTTTCTACCGTAAAGTTTGCTTTAGCGGGGTTCATATAATTTTGAATTGGTGGGCGTGTTAACTAGCGTCGATATAAACCTGATGTTGATAAATTAAATACCTGTTGTTTCGTGCGTATAATTTGAATTATGAAAAAATGAAATTAAAATATAAAAAGTTAGTTAAAATCAAAATAAGATAATGATGAA
Organism: Melolontha melolontha; assembly: GCA_935421215.2. Taxonomy (NCBI): domain Eukaryota; kingdom Metazoa; phylum Arthropoda; class Insecta; order Coleoptera; family Scarabaeidae; genus Melolontha; species Melolontha melolontha. The sequence goes on from OW285242.1 coordinate 57,101,368, forward strand.
TTTTAAAGTTATCGTCGTATTAATTTATTTACATTTCGATGTTAATTTCACAAATTCCGTCCACCAATTTATTGTTTATACAGGTGTTTATATTGATTGTGTACCTGTACTTTCCATTGTAGGTGCTGGAATACCTGAGCTGGTTGTACCATTACAATATATATATATATAAGTAGTGTTTAGATAATTTCTTAGCCGTTCATTAAATATAACATTTGATAAATTATTGGAGTTTTTCGGCTTTTTTTTTTTTTTTTTATGAAATATTTACAAATATTAAATGAGAATGTATGTAATTGCAGAGTAAGTGGGGATGTAAACATTGCTGTCTACAAATTACAAAGCAAATCATACGAAATTTTTTATTTGAAAAAAAAAAAAAAAGCCGAAAAAGTCCAATAATTTATCAAATGTGATATTTAATGAACGGCTAAGAAATAATCTAAACACTCATATAGCTATGGAGTAATAATTAGCATTTTCAAACATCCAAATCTGACATCTGCTCTCAAAATACTGACATCTACTTTCAGTAACTCACATCTAATTTCAAAATAGGCATCTGCTTTCTAATCTGACGTTTGCTTTCATAACTGACACCTGCTTTCAAAACAGACATCTGCTTTCAATAACTGACATTTGCTTTTACTAACTGACATCTGCTATCAACTGACATGAGCTTTCAAAACTGACTTCTGCTTTCAGCTTGACATCTACATTCAATAACTGACATCTGATTCATTAACACTGTTACTTTATAATGCATTTCTATATGGCTTGAACCTGGGTCTATTGTGGCCTAGTGGTAGAGGCGACAGCCCGGATAGCTGTAGACTTGGGTTCGAGTCCCAACGTAGACCGTATTTTTCAAATAAAAAATTTCGTATGATTTGCTTTGTAATTTGTAGACAGCAATGTTTACATCCCCACTTACTTTGCAATTACATACATTCTAATTTAATATTTGTAAATATTTCATATATAAAAAAAAGCCGAAAAACTCCAATAATTTATCAAATGTTATATATATATATATATATATATATATATATATATATATATATATATATAATTAGACCAGGAGTCTTTGCCGTTAGAACATGTATGAAAGGGTTTTTTTTGGGGGGAATCCAGCAAAATTAAACTCTATACGTCAGTTCTTTATTTTTTTAGCCCAATATTTCGCACCGAATTCGAATGCTTCCCCAGGGGATCACTTTAAGAGTAGATGGACATAAATTTATTATTTATTAACAAATGAAATTAATACTTACAAATGTGAACTTGTTTTCTCTGGAGAAATTACTCATATGTTTGTAATATTGTAAATTAATAAAACTAATGTCAACGGACGTACACTTAGTTCTTTTGAAATCACATTTAAAAAAAGCACAGGACAACCACATCTAAAAAGGAAAGCCACATGTGCAATATTGACGAACAAAAGAATTAATCGTACACACACATGTTCTTGTTAAGTTAAAACTTAAAATGTTATAGGATGACAGTGTAAAAGATCCGGTAAAGTTGCTATTCATAATCAAGGTCACAAATTTTATACACTGGTGTGCGAAAGTCAATGTGGCTATTCTCCAGAATGTGTCGTCTCACAGAATTTTACATTAGAACAGAAAACAAAAACAAAAACGTGTTATATAATTAATAAATGAGCAAAAAATTGAGGTGGACCAATGTGTTAAACGCTAACAGATAAGTTATTTTGTGTAGTTTGTTGTTTAGAGTTTATGTTTATTGTCAGCAAGTAAGCATAATTTGCACTTAGGTTGTTCGTATCAGATCTGAAATTCATAGAATTAGCGTTGTTATTGATCTCTACCATTTCCAAAAACTCTCTACACTTTAAGTTGTTTACAGTCTGAAGGACTTTAACATTATTAAAATTAGGTGTGTGATCATTGTTAATCATATGTGAAGACTAGGCGCATCTGCTCTTACCAGTCCGAATGTCACTCTTGTGCGTGGCTAGTCTAGTTTTTAGCCAAGTGGAGGTATGACCTATGTACACCTGACTGCATTCATTGCAAGGAATGCAATACACAACGTTGGATAGGAAGGGCAAAGGCGTCAAGTCTTTGGTTTTACTAAAAAAGTTTCGTACTGGGTTGTAATTGTAAAAACCAGGAAGAAAGTTGTCCTTCTCAGGACAAAATCATCAAAAGTGGCGAAATATCCCGAAGAACAACGCTTCATATATATATATATATATATATATATATATATATATATATATATATAGCAAATTCAATTTGTTGGCGATTTAAGGTCTTTGTTAAGGGGTTTGTCTGCCCCTCACATGATTGATCACACACTCAACATGGTATTTCGTAAACGCCCTGATCTTCTAGAGGAATTCTGTCTTTCGCATTACCTATTTCATCGGTTATTTTTCTGTGTGTTGTGAAAATGGTGTCGATGTTGTATTTTCTTAATAATCCTCCTCCTCACTCCTCCTAGCTCACCAACAGATAAAAACACAACCAAGTCCCGACAGATCGCAACCCCTACACAGACACATGGACCGACCAGGGAACTTACAGGCACTCGGACCAATTACACGAAGCCGCGCACGCATGATGTCAATAGTGGGACGCCCCCTCCCGACACAGCAGCATATAACAAGAGGTAGTGCTAGGCGCACATCAGACGATCTCCAGCTCTAACCAGCGACAGACCGACTAGCTCCTGAAGATGACGAGTGCGATCTCGTTGAAACGTAGAGTAAATAATCCTTTTCATGACAAAACTCACACGCGGCCAAGAACCCGAGAAACTACACCTTCATATATATATATATATATATATATATATATATATATATATATATTAGAATTTATTTGAATCGCATATCGATAAGTTAAAAATGTATCTTAATCAATATGTCATCATTACCTCTATTATCAAATAAATATAAATATCAATATCGCAGAGATGCATATAAAGGATAAATTAATAATGATAATATAATAGTTCATGCCTTAGCATCCCCCAACAGCCTAACGCCAATTACAGAGGGCGTTGGCAGGTCATGAATTATTACGACCGCTTCTATGGAGCGACTTAAGTAGTTTAACTGTCAGCATTCATCTTAAACGAGAAGGAAAAATACGAAAACCTTCTCGGGCAGCAAGCCCTTGCTTCGATCCCAAGACTTCCGACACGATAACCCAATAACTTACTACTGCGCTACCGACTGGCTAATAGGCGAACCAACCATTGAACTGATTTAAGAATTATTGTGAACTAAAACAAAATAATACTTACGAAACTGTTCTAAATTGTAAAGTATCCAATTTGGCCGTGTAGTAATTATTATTGTTCTTCTGTATAAGAAATTTTAGGAAAATTTTATTTTTGTATATCGTTGTCTTCAAGCTGCCTTCGGAAATACTAGACGCATATTCTCCTTTGTAATAATTATAATTGTACTGAAAAAGAGAAAATAGATATAAATTTTAATATAGTACCTACATACAGTAATATAAAGTCCGCTAATAGAAATTATTACTCTCTGATGTATTATTAAATGACTTCCATAAAAGTAACTATACTCTGATTTCTATACACAACTAGGTGTATTCCCACTATGTAATTTTGTTGAATTCAAATGTTTGTCAAATTTATATTATTGCCTATGATATATTTGTTTACATTAATTATTATTGCTTTTTAAAAATCTACATACTGAATGTTTTTTTAATTTGTTAATTTGTTAAGATTGTATTAATTATTAGAACAAGAAAGTGATATGTCAAGTAGAAAAAAAATCATTTGTAACTTATCCTTTTGTTTAACAGAGGCCGCTAGAACCGTTTGTACCGTTTACAGAGAAAACCTAATTGGGAAGAGTACACCACGGAAATAGTTTTTTTCTTGATTTACAGATGATCATTTTGTCCATTAGACTTTAATAAAGATCGCTTGAACGCTTTAATTCATGATGATCCACGGCAATCAACTCGAGAACTGGCCATTTTAATGGATTGTAACCAATCGACCATAATACGACAGTTGCTTTCCATGGGCAAGGTTCAAAAACTGAGTGCCTGGTTGTCGTATGTTTTGAACAAAAACAACAAGAGTCAGCAAGCCATCAACTGCGCCTCCATGTTAGCTCGTCAACAACATCGACTATTTTTGTCTCACAACGTTATTGGTGATGAAAAACAGCGTCTTTATGTTAACGTCAAGAACAGGAAAGAATGGCTTAGCACTAACAAAAAGGCAACTCCCCAAGCAGAAGCTGATACTCTTCCGCATAAGTTGATGTCGTGCATGTGGCTGGACAAAGTAGGTGTCCGTCTACTATGAATTGGTAACGAGTAAAATAACCATTACTGATGAGATTTACTGTCAAGAACTCCGTCAGCTTGAGGCAAATCAAGAAAAAACAAACCGGTAGACATTATCCTGTCATTTTTCAGCACAATAACGCTCGCTGTTATACTGCTAACATTACAAAAGCTTATTTGTCGAGATCTCGCTCCGTCAGATCGCTCTCTATCAAACAAACTCTGAGGAGTGTTCTTCAGTAGCGATATTACACATCAAAATTGCTTTGATGATTTCTTCAATACCAAACCACCGGATTCTTCAAAGCGTAAAATCGAAAAATTGCCAGATCCTTGGGAGACAATCGTAAATAAAGGAGAATATATTCTTTATTAATTCATGTATTTTGTTTGTTAAAAGATCAATAAAGAGTTCAATAAAAACGCGAACTCATGCAATATTATAAGTTTTTAGCTCGGTCTGGTGGTCCATGTAACTAAAAAACACGGTATATAAGTATTTCTTATTACGTAAAAATTTTCTTAGTATATATATATATATATATATATATATATATATATATATATATATATATATATATATAAGGTAAACTTAATAAGTCGGCGATTAAAGGTCTGGTTTACTTCAAAGTATATATATTTAAAACAACCTTACATGTTTCGGCAATACGCCTTTGTCAAGGGAATACAAAATATAAATAAAAATTATTATTTTTATTTATATTTTGTATTCCCTTGACAAAGGCGTATTGCCGAAACATGTAGGGTTGTTTTAAATATATATACTTTGAAGTAAACCAGACCTTTAATCGCCGACTTATTAAGTTTACCTTATCATACCAAGGTCACGAAGATATTATATATATATATATATAACAATTGATAAATTATTGGAGTTTTTCGGCTTTTATATGAAATATTTACAAATATCAAATAAGAATGTATGTAATTGCAGAGTAAGTGGGGATGTAAACATTGATGTCTACAAATTACAAAGCAAATCATACGAAATTTTTTTATTTGAAAAATATGGTCTACGTTTTCAAATAAAAAAATTTCGTATGATTTGCTTTGTAATTTGTAGACAGCAATGTTTACATCCCCACTTACTTTGCAATTACATACATTTTAATTTGATATTTGTAAATATTTCATATAAAAGCCGAAAAACTCCAATAATTTATCAATTGTTATATTTAATAAACGGCTAAGAAATGATCTAAACACTTATATATATATACCGACAGGTCCAACTCGCAACGGGCCATAGGCAACAATATACGTATGGAACGTAATGCGATGTGGCAACGTGTGTACGATGCCTATATTGAGTGACTTTCTTAAAATTTAAATTTATTTTGCAGAATTATTGATTTTTTTACTTTTATCGTTTAGAAAACGTTATTGTTTTTTTATTACTTAAAATTACTTTATATGAAAAATAGTATACCATAAAAGTGTAAACAAAGACAGTATACATTGAAACGAATATTCATTCAATTGTATTGTCATGAAATTGAATTTGTCAATCGTTGTTAAATTTGTTAGAATGAATAGATATTTATATTTATCGGAAAATACTAATACTTAAAGCAAACAAATAAGGTGTAGTGTTTTGTTATAGGAATGTATAATATCTATTTCTCCCTGCATATTGATTATGCAGCTGATGCTTTCGTAATATGCTCATATTTGTATTTCTACTATTATCGTGATGTTATTATAATACAGATACCAAAATCTCACGTAATATTTCCATCAGCCTTTTATTAACAATAAACAAGTAAAGTACAATTTCGTAGGTCGACAAACGCTCCAGTCTTCATTATCACTGTATTATACATGAACTCTAGGCTTAGTTTTTCGTAGAAATTGAAGTACATGTCTGTTCCTTTGTAAAATTATAATAAGGGCAGGGGTTAATTTTATTCTGGCATTTTTAAAAATGCAGAGATCAGTTTTGCGACAGCATTCAGCTAATTACAATCTAAAATAAGCAACATTGTAGCGTATTTTGGAATTGTGAATATCCGTAGGTAATAAAAAAAAGGAAGTATAGTTTAATTACAACTGTAGCTTCCTCCTGGTTTGAAGGAAGTCGGTATGTATCGACCGAAGTATAAGTTGAAATAATACAAATATGAGCATATTACGAAAGCATCAGCTGCCTAATCAATATGCAGGAAGAAATGGATATTATACATTCCTATAACAAAACACTACACCTTATTTGTTTGCTTTAAGTATTAGTATTTTCCGATAAATATAAATATCTATTCATTCTAACAAATTTAACAACGATTGACAAATTCAATTTCATGACAATACAATTGAATGGATATTCGTTTCATTGTATACTGTCTTTGTTTACACTTTTATGGTATACTATTTTTCATATAAAGTAATTTTAAGTAATAAAAAAACAATAACGTTTTCTAAAAGATAAAAGTAAAAAAATCAATAATTCTGCAAAATAAATTTAAATTTTAAGAAAGTCACTCAATATAGGCATCGTACACACGTTGCCACATCGCTTTACGTTCCATACGTATATTGTTGCCTATGGCCCGTTGCGAGTTGGACCTATCGGTATATATATAAGTTAAGTTATTAAGTTTACCATATATATATATATATATATATATTTGTAACAATATTTAGAAATTAATACATTTAGAACATCTCCCAAGAAAAATCTAATTTCGACAGGGAAAACTATAGTAGCCGAAACAGAATTTAATTTTCTTCTCTCACTTGCTCTCTTCTTAGCAATATAATGATTTGTATAAACTTGTGTAACTTGTATACTTCAGAAAGTAGTGCTTATATGAACGCCCCACTTACCGAGATTTTTCACTTGTGTAAATGAACATTTTATTCAAGTCAATTTGGCAAGTAAAGTCGTTATATAGTACTTACTAACTATAAGTAAAGTTAGTTACAGCTAGACATACTTTTGAATGGAGTAAATATCCGGAAATTATAAAACACTTTCACACACGTGTAACTCTCACTTCTTTTGAAATTGTTCTGTATTCCGGTATTGAGCCACATTTAGGTAATTATAATGGTTGTCTAATTTTTTTTTATTTCGGAAGCTTTCGTAGCAAACAAGTGTTAATTTATACAAAAAAAAAACGCGCCAAGATATCTTGTAGACTTGCTACAATACATATTTCGGATCGTATTTTAAACTTACCAAATAACGGATTTATAATCAAATTTATTAGTATATGCTAATAAGTTAATAATTCTCTTCTTTTGTTTGTTTGTACAACTCACTCCCTAGAGTTCTCTATTTTTATTTTTATTAATTTGAAAATATATTTAAACAATTGGAGTTTACATTTATTGTATTTTATTTGTCGTTTTGCTTATTCTTTTCCTTTTCTTGTTATATTTCTTTTGAATTTGACTTTTTTTATACGTTTTATATAAATCTTTAAGATGAATAAATTCTAATCTAATTCTAATTCTTTAGGGTTGGACACCAAAAAATCCTGGAATTTGAGCGCAGTGCTCTTTGTACCATCCCCATCTCTTAGTTCCACTCTGTTAGTATTGCGTCCTGGACAAAAGCTACTATCTTCTTTGTATGATCCAATAGATCTCTTCCAAAATGCTTCTGCCTGAGTACTCTTCACTTTTTCACACGTGCATATTACATGAAGGCTAGTTTCCTCCTGTTTTTCACATCTCCTAAACCAGGTCTCGTTAACCAGGCCCATGCTGTATATATGCTCCGTTAAAGGACAATATCCATTTGCCAAGCCGGTGATAGTTATAATTTCTTTTTTATTACTCTTAATTAGTTTGGCTAAAAACTTAGGATCCAGCTTTTCTAGTAGTGTCTTAGTGTGGAGTTGACCTTCCGCTAGCTTCCATTCCTTTTTATGTTCTCTTTCTAGTCATAACCAGATCTCTCTTCTAGCGCAATCCTTAGCAATTCCGCATACGGGTTCTGATGCTATCAAGTTCCTCTTTGAGTCATAGTTAGCCAGTTTATCGGCCATCTCACTGTCTTTAATCCCCTCATGTCCTGGCATTCATACCAGCGACACAATATTGTTTTGTGTGAGTTTGATGATAACTTGCTTGAAATGTTTCACCAGTTTCGACCTAGTAGCTGGGTTCATAATGGCTTAATGGCCTGACTATCAATTATTATGTAAATTTTCCTGTCTTCCCAAATTTCCTCGACGCAGTCGGTGACTGCAAATAATTCAGCCCAGAAAATCGTCATGTATTTCTTCAGACTCCGTGATATCTTCCTTCTAAGGCACATTTCACAGATACCTGCATCTGTATCATGATTGGAGAGCGATCCATCCGGAAACTAGGTGTCGGCGCTTCAATCCCTCGAGAAATTCTTGGGCTGTTCCCTGGGTGATATAGATATGTTCAGCTTGGGTGTAAACATAATCTCAGGTTCCATACTGTCTGCTGGCATTTGTAATAACGGCTCCTGTATATTTCCCAGTTATATCTATATGGCCGCCAACTACATTATTGGGGCACCGTAAGCCATTGGCCTTGAGCCTCAAAATGGCAGTCATGAACTCAGCTTTTACACGTTGTTCCAGCAGAGGAAGACCCATAATGGCTTCCATGGAGGCGGTTCCCGTACTGTTCACTGTTCCTATGATTTCCAACAAAGTCTGTTGTTGTAGAGTCGTGAGGAGCCTCACCGCCGATATCAGCTTCATTCTCCTCCACCAGACAACTTCCCCATAGGTAATCGTTAGCCTTACTACCACTGTGTTCAATCAGTGTGACACTCTTGGTTTTAATCCTCAGGTCTTACCAAGAGCTCCTCTATATTGCCAGAAAAGCTGTGTAGCACTGTTTATCCTTTATCTAGGGGTCTACTCCAATTCAATTTCTCATTAATAAATTATTAGTATTATTAATATTATTACTACCTACTATCATAAAAATAGAAAACGCTAAGACCTTATGCATCAACATATTTAAGTTTACTAGTTTTACGTGGTCAATAATTGCTAATGAGTCCGATAAGGACAGCGCAGTGTTCTATAAATTTTTTATTGCGTCCAGTATTGGAACGTAACTGTCTTAAATAATTTTTAAATTTGCTGCAACTTGAGGATTGTTAAATTGAACCTGACTGAGCCGTATTGCAGCTGCTTCTTTGGCATCTAGTTGTAAAATCACTGATTTAATTTTTTCAAAATGTTTATAATAATAAAATACTGCTTCTAACCAAGTACCCCATCGTATAAGAATTGGTTGCGGCGGCTCGGGTATATCAGGACACAGCGAATGAAATAGCCGAATCCGTTTCGGAGATTTAACAAAAACCGCTTTCGTTTGTCCTATCAGTTGATCCACATCAGGATAAGTTGTACGTATAGTGTTTGTTACAAGGTGTAAAGCGTGAAGCAAACATGTGACATGCAGCAGGTTTGGTTGAATCGTTTTGAGTAAGTTTGCCGTGGAACACATAACCTTGGCAGCATCGGTAACTAACATTAACACTTGCTTCGGTAAAATCTCAAATTTGTGTAGTGTTTCTATTAATACATCATATATCGCTCTGGCAGTACACCCTTGCATTCGTTTACAGGTTAGTAAATAAGGAGGAGAAGGTCCTTGTGGAGTCAGCGTCCGTACTAGAATGGCTAGGATGGACTGTTTTTTAATATCTGTAGTTTCGTCTATTGTTAACCACAGGAATTTTTTTTTACCGTATTTTTCGTACAATTTACAAGTCTCTCACGCACTGACGGTACGTAATTCCGTAGCGTAGTTCTTGCTGGTAATTTCCACGTAGGATTGTATTTCTTCCAAAACTGACGAAACATTGGGTGTTCCACTTTCTGCATTGGTATATTGGTCGCAATTAACATCATTGTTAAATCACACACAAATTTATTACATGATCTGCGTCCACTATTATTCGATTTATGTTTGTCACTATTTATATGTCTTTGGCACTGACTTGCTTTCCAAGTTAATAAAGTTGTTTCACAAACTAAACATTTCACTACGGTACCGTCATATATTAAATCGGGAAACCGATGTAAAAATTTCTTTACTACGTTAGCATGCAACTGAGTCGATGCATTGTTTCTACGCACTCCCGACATTTTCAACACGATTGTGTTAACGATGTATCGCTTACAACGTCTCAACGGCAACTGAATTGATCGTCGTACGCCTCTACTCGATCCCTCCACATCACGCTACTGTACGGGCACATAGTCTGCCGTCTTTAATTATGAGACATAACGTTATCATTATTCCCTGCATTGCGCCAATAAGAAGAGTGTTTCTGCCATCTACTATTAGGCGTCATCAGTTAAGCTAGTGAAGTAAATAAAGCTTAAATCGCCTGTAAGGTATAGCAAATTTTGTCCTATCAAATAGCACCATATGTTTAGTCGGAGATAATACAAATAATTTACTACAAGTGTAGATCTCGGTTTCCGTGTTGGAACCGCGTCGAGTTAGGGGTAATTTCCTTCTTAGGCGTAATTGGATTCTTCAAGCTACTGCGCATCGACGAATATCTACGTACAGCCCTGAAGATGTATCTTGCAATAGTAGACAAAACGTTGGCAATCACGACTAACTCGACGCGGTTCCAACGCGGAAACCGAGATCTACATTTAGAAAACGACCGCGGAAACCTACACCTAAATTTACTACTAATAATAATATAGTTATTACAAAATTCAGATCTATATCCGATAACGCTATTATAATATCAACTAGGTGGAATGGTCAGAGAAGTGTGTCCAAACCTCACTCTACTTTTACATATTCAGGAGAAACTGACATATCTCCATGAATGTGCACTTTTTATTGATTTAATTAGTTAATTAATTTTGTTTTATTAATTTCACTTGTTTCACTATTTTCTTATATTTATTTATTATAATTTAGTAAATTCAACAAAGTGTCCCAATTTTTACAAATGAAGTGTTCTCATCTAACCATCAATTGTTTATTTTACATTCCAATAAAAAATGATAATATTTATTAGCGAACCCTGTATACATAGAAGATACAAATATTTTAATTTGAAATTGCATAACATTCTTTAAACCTCCATAACGTCTTGCACATTTACTGTCCTAATTTTATGCCTAAACGTATATGTAGTAAGTATATTTATCTATTCTCAATATTTACAAATAAATCTCTTAGTTTATTTTCATATTTTCTAGCCGAGGAATAGTCTAGTTGAAAGATTCTATAATAAGTCAACAAATATGAAAAGTGAGAGTTTATTTTATTTATCTTCTAATAACTTTGTTTATATTATCTATTAACGAGAGTATTACCTTAGAATGTTAGTTTAATATTATAACAACAAATTATGTGTTTATAGTATACACATGTGCCAGGTTTAAATCATTTCAATATTATTTTTACATGGCAGATTCAGAGAATATTTTAAATAGATGGAATTGACTTTTTACACATGATTATCATGTAACGAGTTATAGTGACATAAGGACTATTCATAAAAAAATAAAAACCGCAGAATTAATGCATAAGTTTTATTGAAGTCTAAATTTATGATTTCTTTTAACAAACAAAACACATTAACTAATCAAGTATAGACGATATTCTCTTCCATTATTTACGACTGCCTTCCACCGATCCAGTAATTCTTCGATACCAGGCCTGAAGAGATTCGATGGTTTGGAAGTGAAGATTTCGTCAAGTAAATTTTTAAGTGCAACATTGTAACTAAAGTAGATTCCTCGAAAGTTGTTCGGTAGGGAGCGAAAAATATGGTAATCCTTTCAGTCAAATTCTTGAATAGCTGCTTTCGTAATATTAGTAGTATGAGCGCGAGTGTTATCATGCTGTAAAATGACTTGACGATATCCTCCCGACCTGTTTCTTGAATTACGGCCTCGAGTGGACAACACTGTTGGCAGTAAACCTCAGCAATGAAGTTTTCATTTATTGCAACTCGTAGTAAAAAACGCCTTCTTTGTCCCACCAAATGCACAACATCAGCTTACGCGGATGATCAACTTTTGTTCGGGGAGTTCCTTATTGTTAGGGCTAAGCCATTCTCTTCTGTTCTTGATGTTAACATGAGGCATCATTTTTCGTAATCAGTAAAATTGTGGGACAAAAACGGTCAATAAGCCGGCTGCGCGAACAAACAAAACACAATGACTTATAGGCTGCTATTAAAGCCACTATGTATCCATTTACCAGATCTACCCTGATGAAACATTGTAAACAGATCCTCAATAGGCTGGCACGAGACAATACTGTGTCTCTTATATATGGGTGCCAGGACATGACGGACTTAAAGGCAATGAGTTAACCGACGAACTGGCCAAGGGAGGTGCTAATGGGAACTTCAAAGGGCCAGAACCTGTATGTGGAATCGCTAAGTTTCCCGCTAGAAGGGAACTTCAAAGGGCCAGAACCTGTATGTGGAATCGCTAAGTTTTCCGCTAGAAGGGAGATATGGTTAAGCCTAGAAAAAGAATATAAAAAAATGGCGGCTAATGCAAGGTCAACTCCATACTAAAACACTACCAGGAGAGGTGGACGCTATGTTTTCAGTCAACCGGATTCGTAGTAACAAAAAGAAATTGAAATGATTACCGGGTTAATAACCGGACATTGTCCTTTAAGGGAGATATGTACAGCATGGACTTTGTTAGCGAGCCATGGTCTAGGAAATGTGGAAAACAGGAGGAAACATTTTGGAAGAGATCTATTGGATCCTACGACGGTACTCAAATTTCCCCTGAGGAGGATAGTGGCTTTTATGGAGGACACGAGACTAACAGAGTGGAACTGAGAGATGTATTGGGGATAGTACAAAGAGCACTCGCTGCTCAAATGCCTGGACATGCTGGCGTCCACCCCCAAAATTTGAAGGAGCTGATGAGCTAGCAGAAAAAGCACACAAAAGTTGACACGCTGATTCTTGTTGTTTTCCAATCTCCAAGTTGCTTGATCATCATAAATTGAAGCGTTTAAATGATCCTTATCGAAGTTTGAAAGTCTTCCTGAACGTTTAGTATTATTTATGTCAAAATGACCTTTATATCAAGAAAACAATTTTCGTGTTGTACTCTCCCAAATTAAGCTTTCTCCGTAAACGGTATTAAAGGGTCTAGCAGTTTCCGATTCAATAAATCCTCTGTTGAACTGAAATATGTCGGAAATGCTCGTTTTTATTTTCTACTTGACGTTCCATTTTCTTTTGTCAATAATAAATATAATCTTTGTAGTACAAACTCACAAATTCAAAAACTATTAAATTAAACCAACTAAATAATAATATGACATTAAAATAACTTTGACATACGCCTAACAATTTATTGTACATGCAGCCTCGTCCCAGAAACCAAGACCGCTACGAACTTATGCATCAACCTGATAATTTTTACTTATAATATATTTCTGGAACATAACAGGTTTGATGCTATGTAAATAGTAATGATAGTCATTTATTATACAAGACTACCATCAATAAGACAACTATTTATTGCAAAATGCCCCGATGGGACAAAAAAAAGGTAAGCATTATTCATGTATGTATTTGAGTCTTTAAGCAAATAAGAATGATGGACAAGAAGGTGTCATGCTGATAAAAGTTGTGGACTTCAGACCCCAAAAAATGTCGCAAAAAGATCTTTTAAATAATGCCAAAAAATATATATTTCACAGCTGATCTTCGCTAGTGAATCTGTTGCAGCCGTGATTTTTGTTTCTTAATCTTTTAGATATATAGAACCTATGTAGAAGAACTCCATGCGAGCAATGGAGTTCCGCCGTCGGGCAATATCCATTTCCCTCAAAAAAGTCAAGGGCTAAATATCAATTTCTTCACTTTTTTTTCAAACATCTTTTCTACGGGTTTGGAATTATCCATAGTCAATATATACCTAAGTGTATCTCACTGAAAGGAATCGATTGGTACCACCCGCGACGCTCTAGCTCCAAAATTGACTGACTTAGGAGGTTCCAAAACATGGGATCTTATGCCACGTATACCATGGGAGATGCCCCAGCCGAGCTCCAGTGCATTTTTGTGAAAAACGCTGACGGATTATGAGGATTATTTTAAAAATACCGCATCAAAAAAGCTTTATTGGTTGCTAAGGTCCAGTATAATACAATCTTTTCGTTATCCCAAATATATTGGGGCACGCACTAGCGTGCTCACCCTGATAATAGCAAAAGCAAAAACCTATCTACTTAATTACTAATCTTAGAAAATATTTGCGCCGAGAGCTTTTGATCAAAGTGACATACATAAACTATGTTCAAGGCTATTGACTATTTCTGCAGTAGGTTTTGCTAAAACATTGTGAATATTCAAATAATGTAATAACTAAAATAAAACTCGACTTTAACTACTCCACAAATTTAATAAATTTCTCATGAACATATGTTTCGGCAAACTTAGCTTACTATTATTATTATTTGATAATGGTAAGCTGTCTTACGGAAACGTATGTTCAAGAAATCTAATAACATTGTATATTTAAAACAGCATAAGTTCTAGACTTATATACACTACCTCTCTGGGAAGTTTGAATACTGAGCGTAATTTGCAAATCGCACATTAAACCCATAGTATATCCTAGCGCATTAAACCCATTAACTATATACTAGGAAATATCAGAAAACAACGAGATTGGTGCTGTAGCGCAAAAATTAAACATTTATTTAAAATACTTCAACAACTATCTTTCAATGTACTCTCCATTCTCCTTTTGTCCTTTTGTCATAAACATCTGAGAAACCATTTATTGAGAGTACTATACTCATCACCGCGACTCAATTTTCGCCCTCTCAATTCTTTTTTGACTCCAGGAAATAAATGGAAGTCACATGGAGCAAGTCCAGGTGAGTAGGGAGGGTTAACCATAATTTCCACCCCTAATTATTCAAGCGTTCGTTGACAAATCGCTTATGTGTGGGCCGGAGCATCCAACCGATATCTTGATAAAGCGGCAGTTTTTTCTTTAATTTTGCCTTTAGGGTTCCTCGAAGTACATTAGAATAGTACTCTGTAGTTACTGTACGTTCTCTGAGCACAATGTGATCATAAATAACACCGCATTTATTAAAAAAAAATAAGAGCATCACTTTACCGGCACTTTTCAGTTTTCGCCTTGTGCGGCCTTGGACTGTCTTTGTGCTTTCATTGCATACTTTGAGACTTTAATTCAGGATCGTAATGATAAAACCACCTCTCGTCACATGTAACCACATTGTTTAAAAACTGTGATTATGTTGCAGTTGCCTCTTCCACTGCCGATAAATTGTCACTCGATTGGTTTTTTGTTTATCGGCCATCACTTTTGGATTCGATTTTGCCGCGACCTTTCGGTATCTTAAATCTTCATGAATAATTTTTTGAGTGGAACCATGAGACAAATTAACAATGTCAGAAATTCGATATATACCAATCCGACGGTCACTTTGGACCAAGTCAAATTTTGACTGCAATTTTTTAATCAATCTGTACAGCCGGTGGCCGCCCGCGTCGAGGTTTGCTTTTACTGATTCGCAACCGTCTTTGAATTTCTTATACCACTCAAACACTCTACATTATGATAAATTATTATCTGGGTATGCAGTTTTAATCATTTCAAAAGTTTCAGTTGGAGTTTTACGAATATATTTTTTTCGATGGGTACGTCGAACTGACAATTCAGTAATTAATTTGCAATAAACGTCAAAAGTTAAATCAAAGCCTACTTATAAGTACACTAGAGATGGGGGTTTCATGCTATATTCTTTGTGTTATAAAATTCTAGTTGCGAAAGAAGTTATAGCACCAGTCTCGTTATATTATGATATACTCTCGTATATACGAGGGTATATCAGATTTAAACGAGACTGATTTTTTTAAACTATTTATGCTTTATTGAACAAGGTTAATACAAATGTACTATTTTTCTACATAATCTCCCGCCCGCGCAATACATTTTTCCCAACGGATTGGAAGCTTTTTAATCCCGTTATCGTAAAAACTTTTAGGCTGGTCACACAGCCACTGGAGCACAAATGTCTCTACCGCTTGGTCGCTGTCCAAACGCTGGCCTCCAAGAGCTTCTTTTAGAGGTCCAAACAAATGGTAGTCACAGGGTGACAAGTCTGAACTGTAAGCAGGATGTTCCAAGATTTTCCAGCCGAATTGTTCCACTTTTTGTCTCGTAATGTTTGCCGTTTGTGGTCTGGCGTTGTACCACACTTTATGAAATCCCAAGACCTCCCTCAATATTTTTTTGGCACTGCCATAACCAATGTTAAGTGTCGCAGCGATACTTCCGATGTTTAAGCGTCTGTCGTCCTCCAGAAGATTCCGAACTGCCTCAATGTTGGCGTCGGTAACGCTCGTCCGTGGGCGTCGAACGTGGCTCTGGTTTTCAACTTTCTCCCGGCCTCCAGAAAATTGTTTATGCCATGCAAACACGCGAGGTCGTGAAAGGGTGTTCTCCCCGAACTGTGCGTGCAATCTGCGTAAAATATCTGTTGGATTCACCCCCCATTGGTCAAAAACTTAATAATTATCCGCTGCTCCACGGAAACGTGCACTGCTTGCTCACTCATGGTCACTGCACTACTGAACGGTTTCGACGGAATTTCAGACGTTGCTCTCCCCACCCTAAGTACTTTGTCTACATAGCCACCTACTTCGCCGATTCAAAAAACTTTTGTACGAGTCATTAAAAAATCAGTCTCGTTTATATCTGATATACCTCGTACAACAAATTTAAAAATACAATCGAACTATTGTAGATACATAAAAAGCAAAAATGGTTCGCAAATCATTCGCCATCATTGTCAAGCAGGAGTATGGTTTAGTTCACGGAAACCTAGGTAAAACAAACGGAATTATACCTAAAGAGAATCACAGAGGGATTCTGGAACATACTATAATTTCAGGGAACGACAACGACTCAAAGCAGGTCACAGTGATTTGTAAAAATTATTTGAACATTTAGATCTCAAACCCCTGGAGCTATTATGGAATTAACTCGATAGTACAATTAAAAGCAGTGTCCAACTTCAAAGTGACACCTTTGACAGTTTTTCAATCTGTATTGATTAATAATTAAATTGAAAGCCTTAAAAAACTAACTAGCAGAATACCGCGGGTGGTGCGAGATGTTTTTGAATGGAAAGAGATGACATTACGACAAGAAGAAAGCGTAAACAATTTTAAATATAATTATTGCGATGAATATTTATTTCTATATCTACGAGGGTCTGAAATGTTTCCGACCTAAGAAAGATACAAAACATTTGTTCCTAAATTTTATTTATATATTATAATTTACTCAGTAATTACTAGCCGTCCTTCGATAAGTTTGTGAACGATATGTAGTGCCATGCATCAACATCTAAATTCTAAATGTAAGCAGTGGCTAAAGAAAATTTCTGACGTTGCAATTTTATTAAATGTTTAACTTATACAAGTATAATATACTTTGTATTTATACCGTGCTATTATTTTACTATGCAACATATACATATGTTGCATTTTAAAATAATCGAGTCAAAGCATTATACGATAGGCAACCATTACGTCAAATATTCTTTCGCGTTTCAAACTAATATGCAGTACTTTTTGAATACTCTTCGGTGTTGTGTTCAAAGGGAAAAAATTCAAATGTGTTTAAACTCTAAAAACAGACAAAGAGTAGGTCATTTATTGATATACATAAGGAATTAAATGTTTAAATATTTTTATTATAAGTATTTTTCAAAATGACCGCCTTCTTGTTCTAAACAATAACCTAAACGATAATAAAAATTTCGCATGGAATAGGTTATTTTATTTGGTGATGCTCTGAGTTTATTGCATTCTTCTGTAATCCTGGTTTTCAATTCCTGTGTTGTTAATATTGGTATATGCGTATATACTTTGGATTTGAGGTAACCCCAAATGAAAAAAAATCATTTGGAGCTAAATCTGGGGATCTTGCTGGCCATCCTATCGGCCCGTATCTTCCAATCCAGCGATCAGGAAAATTTTCATTGAGGAGGCTCCTTACTTCAACTGTTGAATGTGGTGGAGCTCCGTCGTGTTGATACCAACAATTTTGTATTGCAATTTGCCGAATTTCAGGAAGTATTGAGTTTCGCAAAAGGTTCAAATAAGCGTTAGAATTTAAAATACCATTTATAAAAAAGGGACCAATCAATGTATTATTTACTAAGCCCAACCAGACATTAACCTTTTCATTAAATTGTACGTGTGTACAATTTTGTATATGAAGATTCCTGTGCGCCCAATATCTGTGAGGATAATTTTCAATGACTTTGTAAAAACATAAAATCAGCCATCATACCTATAATTTTGAGAATTAACTTTCCCGTTTAAATAAAAGGTAGCTTCATCGGTAAAACAAATTTTGTATAACAAATCTTCATTTTGGTTTAGTAAATCAAACATTACTTCGCAAAACTCAGTTCGAGAGATTTTGTCAATTTCAAATAGCTGTTGATGGTTTTGCAATTTGTAACTCCGAAATTTTTCAATTTTTAGTACATTGCGCACACTTGAGGGTGATATATTAAACTCTGACGCGATAAAATTCAACGATTTTAAAGGATTCTCTTCTACGAAAAACAAAATGTTTAATTTCATTTCTTCCTTTAACACTGTTTTTATTCTATTCTTTTTTTTATGGTCAGCGACACATCATTCTGTTTTAAATCTATTATGCACTCTTAAAATTGTCGAAAGTGTAGGTATCGGTCTATGTGGAAATTCTACAGAAAATAAGTCGCTCACCATTTGTAGACTTTGATGGTTTTGATACCATAAGCACATTTGAATTTTTTCTCCTTGGAATACATTTGTGAAAGTGTTGTAACTTAGATAATGGCACAATAGGGAAAATAATAATAATAATATTTGACGTATTTCAATTGACACTAAACAATAGTTATTCTTGACGCTAGGGTAGTATGTATAATGGGTTGCCTATCGTATAATGCTTTGACTCGATTATTTTAAAATGCAACATATGGATATGTTGCATAGTAAAATAATAGCATGGTATATTATAAGTAATTGCAATAAATCATTTTCATAAATCTTTATTTTTTATTGTAACCAGGCTACTCCTACTAGTCGGTAGTCGTACGAGTCGATCGTTTGTCACCTAAATGTTTTGTGGTAGATCGCAATCCCTAAAAGACTAAGCACCCCTGCTCTACTATTATTCTTATTATTTATAAGTAGAGACCACCATTCTTGGTTCGGTCACAGTGTCGTGGAAGAGCGAGAGGTTCGGTAGATTCAGAGCTACTCTCGGCTTATGCCGTACGTCCCCACGCCAGCGCTTGGCGTGCTGTATGTATGAGGGTGGTCTGAAATGATTCCGACTTAAAAAAGAGCATTTTTTCCTAAAATTTATTTTTATTTTTCTACATAGTCTTCTTGTAAATCTACACACTTCTCCCAGCGATGCTCCCATCTCTTCAACCCGTCCAAATAGTACTCGGTGTCTTTCTCTGCAAAATAATTGTCCTCATTTGACGAAAATATCTGTCCTCCGAGCGCAATTTTGATATTAGGGAACAAAAAGGAGTCGCTTGAGTCTAGATCTGGTGAGTAAGGACGGTGGCTGAGCAGTTCAAACCGTAATTCGTGGATTTTCGCCATGGCCAACGCTAAGGTGTGAAACTTGTCTTGGGGAATTTTTTTTCTGCAAATGTGGCCGGTTTTCTGCAGTTTCTGCCTTCAGCTGGTCAAGTAATGATGCGTAGTATGCTCCTGTAATGTTTCTTCCTGCTTGAAGATAATCGATTAAGACAACTCCAGTACTACAAAAAAAAAAACAAAAAAACAGTCGCCATCACTTTCCCAGCCGAAGAAACAGTTTTTGCTTTTTTTTGGAGCCGATTCCCTCTTCACAGTCCACTGTTTTGACTATATTTTTGTTTCGGGCGTATAATTGTGTATCCAAGTTTCATCTACAGTAATTAATCGGCGCCAAAACTCTGATTTATTGCGCCTAAACTGCGTCAACAGAGCGTCTAGCACCATTTGGTGAACTTGAGCGATGTTATCATCAGTGGTTACAGTTTTTGGACGTCCCGAACGCTCATCGTCTCCTAAGCAGAAGCACATCCTATAAAGCAATTTTGCAGTACATTTTCGTACATGTACAAGATTTGAGGCCCTATTTCACAAATAGCTCGAGCATTATTGTATTTAAGTGCCTGAATCGTTTCAGAATTACTAGCGTAGCATAGATCTTTAGCAGCACCTCACAAAGTCTAACCAAGTTGCTGCCAAGAAACACTAATAAAATAATTGATTAAACGGTTATTGAACTAAGTGTGCAAAAGATCGATTGGTGCACGGTTTGTGTGGCACATAGAGTCATCCTGCTGGAACCAGAGCTCCTAACTATAATTTATCAAAATTTGTCATCACAATCATTACCATGCGTCTGCGTTGCTCTCCGCTGACCATAATAATGTTGCCACCTTCATTCTCAAAGAAAAATAGACAATAATGCCGCCATAACAAGAACAACACGAAACAGTTACACGCTGTATGTAAACAGCAGCTTTGCTTGTTTACATAGCCGCCGAGATGAAAATGCGCCTTATCCGAAAAGATGATTTTTTTTAGCAAAATCGACGCCAATTTTAGACACAAAGCGAGCCGGTGGTCACATGACTTCAATTGAAAATCACGTCCTAATTGCGGCTGTCTATCTGTAGGTATATTGCCTTTGTCCTCTTGTTAATTCTCCTATTGTTTTTCTATACTTATTTCGTTTGGGCATTTGATATTGTTTTCCAAATTTCTCTTCAAACATATATTTGCCTCCAAGACCAAGCAAACCAAATAAGAAATGTGGATTGTTATTTAATAAAAAAAATAAGTTAAAAATCGTTTGCAAAATGTTTATCGCTATGCATATTATTTTTCCGGCTGCCGATCATTAAATCAGTGATACAACCCTAGTTACATAGCATGTAAGTCGACTATAACATTCGTTTGTAGTTTCGTCTTGACAACGGAACTTAATATTATCATGAAAACTCCTAGGAGCCGGTGGTCATGACTTCAATTGAAAATCACGTCCTAATTGTGGCTGTCTATCTGCATATTGCCTTTGTCCTTTTGTTAATTCTCCTATTGTTTTTCTATACTTATTTCGTTTGGGCATTTGATATTGTTTTCCAAATTTCTCTTCAAACAAATATTTGCCTCCAAGACCAAGAAAACCAAATAAGCAATGAGGATTGTTATTTAATAAAAAAAATCAGTTAAAAATCGTTTGCAAAGTGCTTATCGCTATGCATATTATTTTTCCTGCTGCCGATCATTAAATCAGTGATACAACCCTAGTTACATAGCATGTAAGTCGACTATAACATTCGTTTGTAGTTTCGTCTTGACAACGGAACTTAATATTATCATGGAAACTCCTAGGATAATAATGAACAACTCATGATTCGGGTTCACAAGTTTATTTGGAGTAAAAATTAGGAATATTAAAACTGAACGCTTTATTATGAAATATATAGAAAATTACGATTTTTTACGATTTATTATATTTCATCAATCTCCATTTCGAATTGATTCCAGCGTCATTTTCAATAATCTCGTCAGTTTGTTTAAAATGTCAACTATGTATTTGTATGACATGATAACACAGGTAACACGATTTACGAAAAAGGTTTCAAATCAAAATTAATTCTGACAGGTAACAAATCAAAACGATTTCTTAAAAAATCTAGATTAATTTCTGATGGCAGCTGGAAAACTATAATAAGTCAGTATGTATCGACTACTAACATTCTCGGCAGGCAACAAGCTTCGGCTGCGCCTCAGCTTGTACTTACCTACCTCGAATGTTAATACGTCGTTACATTCCTTGTCACTTAAATAGCTATTTTTCATATCCAATATGATGTAAATATCTTAAGTAATCGTCAAAGACGATTACATTATCCTCAGATAATTTATTACTTCAGGTTTGCAGAGAAGTGTGAAGGCGATGACTTTTTGTCGCGTATCATACCAAATTATGAGACCCGGGTACGTAATTATATCCCAGAAAGCAAGAATGTTAGCATGGAATGCCGCCAGTCCAACTCACCTAGGCCCAAAAAATTTAAAACACAGCCATTGGCACAAAGTGATGGCGACTGTATTCTGAGACGCTATTGGATCCTTAGAACAGTAATCTTTTTGGAAATGTTAAGCTGGTCATATGAACAAAAAGACGTTTAAGCAAGTTATTCCCGTACACGATAACACGCCTATATGCAGCCCATCTAATAATCTAATGATGAATACATTGACTAAATTGGGTTGGAGAGTACCACCTCAGCCCCCCCGCCCCTCCATAGTATAGTCCGTACTTGGCCGCGAGTGACTATCATCTCTTTGGGCACTTAAAATATTCTTGGGGGACAAGCGATTTGCCTTTAATGATGAAGTGAAGAATGCGACGCAAAATCGGCTACGTCGTCAACCGAAAGAATTTTTTTCATCGGGAATACAGAAGTTACCGGAGCGATGGGACAAGCGTATTTTAAACCCCCGTTAAAATACGCTTTACTTAGAAAAATGGTCTATATATACGAGGGTATATCAAAATATAACGAGACTCGTGTTATAACTTCTTTCACAATTAGAATTTTATATCACAAAGAATAAAACATGAAACCCCCATCTCTAATGTACTTATCCTCAAAGTAGGCTTTGCCTTAACTTTTGACGTTTATTACAAATTAATTACTAAATTGTCAGTGTTTGACGCGCCCATCGAAAAAAATGAGTGTGGAACAAAGATATGCGATAAAAATTTGTATTCGGTTGGATAAAACTAGAACTGAAACTTTTGATATGATTTAAACTGCATACCCAGATGATAGTTCATCACTATGTAGAGTTTTTGTGAGCGATAAGAAATTAAAAGACGGTTGTGAATCAGTGGAAGATGAACCTCGACGCGGGCGACCACTAACTGTACGGATTGATTTAAAAATTGCAGAAATTAACGACTTTATCCAAAATGATCGTCGGATTGGCATATATCGGATTTCTGACATTGTTAATTTGTCTTGTGATTCCACTCGAAAAATTATTCACGAAGATTTAGGGTACCGAAAGTTCGCTGCAAAATAGATTCCAAAACTGATGACCGATGAACAAAAAGCCAATTGAGTGACAATTTGTCGACAGTGGAAAAGGCAAATGCAACATAATCTACAGGTTTTAAACAATATGGTTACATGTGATGAGAGTTGGTTTTATCATTACGACCCTGAATTAAAGTCTCAAAGTATGCAATGGAAGCACAAAAGCAGTCCAAGACCGCAGAAGGCGAAAACTGTTAAAAGCGCAGATAAAGTAATGCATTTTTTTTTAGATAAATGGGGCGTTATTTATGATCGCATTGTACCTAGAGAACATACAGTAACTGGAGAGTACTATTCTAATATACTTCGAAGAACCCTAAAGGAAAAATTAAAGAAAAAACGGTCGCTTTATCAACACATCGATTGGATCCTGCATCATGGCAATGCTCCGTCCCACACATGACCGATGTGTCAACGAATACTTGATTGAATTGGGGGTGGAAATTATGTTTCCTCTCCCTACTCACCTGACCTGGCTACACGTGACTTCCATTTATTTCTTGAAGTCAAAAAAGAATTGAGAGGTCGAAAATTTGAATCGAATTTAGAGCTCAAGTGAGCAGAGTGATGTGTATACTAAAAAGACTCTTAAAAAATGGTTTCTCAGATGTTTATGACAAGTGGACGAAACGATGGGACAAGTGTATTGCACAGAATGGAGAGTACTTTGAAGGATAGTTGTTGAAGTTTTCTGAAGTTTCATTTTTGTACTACAGCACCAGTCTCGTTATTTTCTGATATTTCCTAGTAATATTATTTTGTAATTTGTATCGACCTGAAAAAAATAAATGCAGGTCAAATTGGAATAACTCTCGTATTTTACACTCCCGTAATCATTTAGTTTTATTTCATATTTAAAAGAAATAAGCATTTTATATAGCATCAACGCTATAGAGGTAATGTATGCATGTATAGAAAGGTAATTTTTATAAATGTATTACAAATACGCAATAAAAAGACTTTTTTGTACAACTACATTATATATAAATAGATTAAATCGAAATGTAATTCTTACTTTGAATTCCCTGAGTTTTATATGGCCGTAAATAATCAGCATCTCCTTATCTTCTACTAAACTCATTTCTGTGACCCGGGAAAGGGTCGCCATGTCCAGTAGTTGACCGTAGTCCGTCTCCAAAGATCCCTGTTGCGTTCCCGGTGGCCTGCTTTTGAAAACTACCTTGAGCGGCTCCGCTACCAGCGTTCTTCTGTTCTTCTCGACTAGATACGTTTTAGCCGTGCATAATAGGGAATCCAACAGCCTGTTCGCTCTTAAAGCCCTTTGCCTTGAGAGATCTCTTGGAATAGAAAGACTTAACTTAGTATCAGTGGCGCCGTCTTAACGAAATTTTCTATTTTATCTTTTACCATCCAGAAATATATGTATGTATTATATATATATATATATATACATATATATATATATATATATATATATATATATATATATATATATATATATATATATATATATATATATATATGTATTCATCCGAGAGAACGTATTGTGTAATTTAAGATCCTTTCTTATAGCGATTTGTGTGTATGTGTGAGTGCGGGTGTGTATGTTATGTGGACAGTACGTGATGAAAATATTTGATATTTACGTGAATGGTTTCAGAAAATTTTAGTTATTATCAAGAAATTATTTAATTTGTCATTCAATATATGTATTCTAATTTATAAGTACGTTTTGCTTGTGAAGATATTAGCAGTGGGAATATATAATTTAATTTTATTAAATTCTAAGGTTTTAAATATATATATATATATATATATATATATAATATCTTCGTGACTTTGGTATGATAAGGTAAACTTAATAAGTCGGCGATTAAAGGTCTGGTTTACTTCAAAGTATATATATTTAAAACAACCCTACATGTTTCGGCAGTACGCCTTTGTCAAGGGAATACAAAATATAAATGACAGAATATAAATTTATATTCTGTCATTTGTCATTTATATTTTGTATTCCCTTGACAAAGGCGTACTGCCGAAACATGTAGGGTTGTTTTAAATATATATACTTTGAAGTAAACCAGACCTTTAATCGCCGACTTATTAAGTTTACTTTATATATATATATATATATATATATATATATATATATATATTATCGATACCTTATTTACCGTTAGGTGTTATGGTTGAATACAAAAATCAAACAATTCCTTAAAGTTACAGTACATTAAATCAGTAAATGCAGCCTATCAGAGTCTATCATTATTATTTTATTCTAATTTCGTTCCGTATATCATCCTTGCCCATTCTTTCTTGTTGAGTGCCATTCTTTTCGCCTCTCTCCCTGACATTCCCTTGGCTCTCAATATGTCTTCCACTTGACTGTCCCACGAATTCCTAGGTCTACCTCTTGGTCTTCTCTGATACCTTTTTGCTTGCCATACTTTTCTTATTGTTCTCTCCTCTCCCATTCTTGCCAAGTGTCCAAACCATCTTAATTGACTTCGTTGTATATCTTCCTTCAGCTTCCGTACTTTAAGTTCTTCCCTTATTTTGCTATTTCTTAAGCTGTCTCTCTTAGTAATTCCCATTATTCCTCTTAAAAACCTCATCTCCATTGCTTGGATTTTGTTTTCCATTCGTTTCGTTAATGTCCAACTTTCGCTTCCGTATATCAATACGGGCTTAAATATAGTTTTGTAATCTGAGGTCTTAGTTTTCCTTAACACTTCTCTTCTTCCCAGGAACGAATTGTTCAAGGAGTAATAAAGTGCTGATGCTGCATCTAACCTGTCATTCAATTCTGCCTCCATAGTTCCTGTTTTGTGTATTTTCACCCGTAGGTATTTAAATGTTTCTACTTGTTCTATTTTAGTGTCGTCCAGTTTTATTTGTAATTCATCATCTTTTTTCCCTATTACCATAACTTTGGTTTTCTCTGCGTTTATTTTTAAATTCTTCTTTCGCAACGCCTCTGCCCATATATCTAGATTACACTGAAGGTTGCGCTTACTTTTCGCATAAATCACCAAATCATCCGCAAATATGCTCTCTGCTATTTCTACCGGTTCCATGTTGTAGTATCCCACCTTCATTTTCTTAACTTTCATTTTCGCTTCTTTTGTTACATCATCCATTATCATATTAAATAATACTGGGCTGAGGTTGTCTCCTTGTCTTAATCCCTCCGTCGTTGCAAATTCTTCGGATCTTGTGTTCCTGGTTCTAACGTAATTTCTTGTGTTCTTATATATAGCTTTAATACAGTTTATTAATTTTTGCCCGACTCCTCTCCTTCTTAGACTGTTCCAAACTAGTTCCCTTGGCACGCTGTCAAAGGCTTTCTTGAGGTCTATAAAGGCCACATATATATTGTCATTGGTACATTTCTCTATTAATTGTTTCAGTGTGAATATGTGGTCCTAAATTCCTCTTCCCTTTCTGAAACCACTTTGTGAATCTTCTAATTGTCTTTCCACTGTTCTTTCTAGTCTTTTGGTCAGTATCCATTCATAGAGTTTGGCCATCTTGCAAAGCAAAGTAATACCCCTGTAATTAGCGCAGTCCCGTTTATTCCCTTTCTTGAATATCGGTATCAATATACCTATCTCCCAGTCATGTGGTATTTGTTCCTCTCTCCATACTTTGTTTAATAGCTTTACCATTATTTCCGCAGCTTTCGGTCCTAGGTTCATTATCATCTCCGTATATATTCCATCGTGCCCTGCCGCCTTGCCCCTTTTTAATCTTCTCACGGCTTCCGACACTTCTTCTATTGTTATCTCTACGTCTTGTTCATTATTTTCGTTAATATTCTCTTGTTCTTCTTCAGTTCTTATGTCATTGTTCTTTTCTATCGTTAAGAGTTCTTCGAAATACTCCTTCCACCTCTTTATAATGTCCTCATCTTCATCGAGTATTTTCCCTTGTTTATTTTTAATAAGATTTGACTTATATGTTCTTCCATGTCTAAGGGTTTTTAGTACTCTATAAAACAACTTTAGGTTTCCGGAATGGTCTCTCTCCATCTTGGCCCCAAATTCTTCCCATGATTCTTGTTTCGCTGATTTTACCATTGTTTTAACTTTATTTCTCTGCTCTTTGTAAATGTCGTATTTTTCATTTGTTTTATCGTTCAAATACTGCATCCATTTCTCTTTCTTGGTTTTTATCTCTGCTTTTATTTCTTCATTCCACCATCTGGTTTGTTTGCTGTTTTCTCTAATTTTTGTCATTCCGCAAACTCCCTTGGCTGCTTTAATTATTAGTTCTTTCATAATAGTCCACAACTCTTCTACGTTTAATTCATTTATAATTTCTTTTATTTTGTCAATCTCTATTTCTACACCTAATTTAAATTCCTTTGCCGTCTCTATATTTTTTAACTATATTTAACGTTTTAATTCTTTCTGTATCTAAATTTATCTTTTCGCAGGTTCTGAGTGTGCGTTTTTGTTGTGTTTGTATCTTAATTTTAGTCACCACTAGATAATGGTCTGAGTAGATTTCAGGTCCTCTTTTTACCCTTGTATCTTTTACTTCCTTTCTATGTTTTTTATTTACTAATACATAGTCAATTATGGACCTTTCATTTCTACTCTTTACTTCTCTTGTAAATTTGTGTATGTCTTTGTGCTCGAAAAACGTGTTAGTTATCACTAGGTTATTCAGTATGCAAAAATCTATCAGTCTTGATCCATTGTTGTTTTCATAATTTTCTCCATATTTTCTAATTGCTTCTCCTGATTCGTCCGTCTTTATACCTACTCTTGCATTTAAGTCTCCTATCAATATCACCCTTCCCCTGTCACTTTCAATTGTTTCCGACATTAAAACCCAGGAATTCTCTTTCTTTTCAGCCCCCTCGTCCTCATTGGGTCCATATGCCACTATTATTGCTGTTTTGGTGTTTTTGTCCATATTCATTTCAATTTTTACAATTCTTTCTGACATTTTTGTCCATTTATGCAGGTATTTTACTTTTTCTTTATTATACAGCCTACTCCCTCCTTCGCTCCTTATTTCCTGTCTACTCCACTGTATATTAACAAATGCCCTCCTTCCATTTCCAATTCACCATCTCCCTTTCTTTTCGTTTCCGTTATCCCCAGTATATTCAGCCCTAATTTATCGAATTCCTCTTCTAGTTCCTTTTCTTTTCCTGTCAGGCTCCGAATATTCCATGTACCTATTTTCCAGATTTCTCCTTTTTTTGCTTCCTCCTTGTTTTTTCTCTCATTTCTATTCTTACTTTTATTAAGCTTCAATTCCTGGTTCACTGCCAATTTCGTCATCAGATGTCCGTCCGCCGTCTCTTTTAGTTTTTTGGGTCCTCCTTACCTTGATAAACTTTGTGTTCTGCTAGTTCTAGTAAGTATTTCTCTCTATTCCATTTCCACCCTTATCTATAATCAATTTTTGATATCCACTTTTCACTGTTTTACCTCTTTTCCTCTCCTCTTCGGCTTTCCTTCTAATTAGTTTCTGTATGTCTCTATCTTGTTTTGTCAAGTCATTATTTATATATATCCTATCGCTCTTAATTTTTGCTAATTTCATCTTGTTTTTCATTATTTCCATTTTTTCTTCAAAACTCCCTACTTTTACTAGGTACGATTTTGGTCCTATTCTGTGAGTAGCTTTAATCTTTGTCTCTACTTCAAGTTTTTCTTTCAGAAAGTTTTTTATCTCATCAATTAACTCATCTTGGCTGTTTGAATTAAGTGCTAGCCCTTGTACTACTATATTTTCCCTTCTCTTCTCTTTCTCTAAATATTCTAGTCTGTCGTTCGTTTCGCGTAACTGCTTTTTAATCTCTACATTATCTTTTATTATCATCATGTTTTCATTCTTTATTAATTCGTTTTCTTTCTTTATTTCTCTTATTTCTTCTTTGTATTTACTCTGCTCTGTCTTTATTTGGTTTATGTCTACTGTTAACTGTTGTAGCATATCTAATATCTTATCTATTTTGTCATCCTTTTTTTGTTGTTGTTTTGATGGCGATCTACTTATTTTTTTAATTTTACTGTAAGCTATTTCCTCTTCGCTATCTCGATCCTCTCCTCGCTTCCTTTTCTCTCCCTCTGATGATTCACCCGTACTGTGCATTTTATTAGTATTTGTTAGTTATCTCACTATTCTATTCCCCCTTAACCTATTTTTAGATTTGCGATAAACTTCTTGCGAAATATATATATATATATATATATATATATATATATATATATATATATATATAAAAAATAATAGACTTTTTATTGGTTTAGCGACCTTTTATTGAATTATGATGTTTTATTCTACGACGTTTCGACTTTTACTATTTTTCAGTCTTTTTCAAGTATCTAGAAACAAGAATTAATACAATGAGAATATGAGAATTGTGTTTGCTTTTGTGAGATTGAATTAACAATTAAATTAACAATTAAAATAAAAAATGTTTGCTTTTGTGAGATTGAATTAACAATTAAATTAACAATTAAAATTAAAATTAGATTAAAGACTGAATTACCAATTAGATTAACAATTAGAGTTAAACTTTAAAATTAGATTAATAATGAGTAAGGACAATTAAAGTGATTACATCTGTATAAATGAATAGAAAAATTTGAATTAAGCTACAATACAGTAAGGTAAATAGAAACAAGAATTACTACACTGAAAACGTGAGAGTTGTGTTTGCTTTTGTGAGACTGAATTAACAATTACATTGACAAATAGAATTAAAATTAGATTAAAGACTGAATTACCGATTAAATTAACAATTAAAGTTAAAATTTAAAATTAGGTTAATAATGAGTAAGGATAAATTACAGTGGTTAAATCTGTATAAGTGAATGAGATGTTAAACTTTTGATGTTAAACTACATTACATGAACAATTAATGACAAAACTCACCGTTTCTTTTGGTTTTCAAAATCACGCATTCTGTGTAACATGTGTGTCGGGTACCCGAGACCTTTTTTTGTAACGAACCGATCGCACTGGTTGGAATATTGTAAGTGTTTGTGGCTTTGTTAAGAGAGGTTAATTTTTGTTCTGTTTTTGGAATTTAGCAAATTGATCAGGACCGTGTTTAGGGGTATGTAGCAAAAGTATTTACAAATGGGAACTGATAAAAAGTTTTTTTGTTTTTTTGGTTTGTGTTTGCGTGTGCGGGGGGGGGGGGTTGATTTTATCTATTGTTTAATCAGTGGGTAATAGAGTTTAGACAGTCCATCAATTTCGATCCTGTCGTTTATTGTTCTGCTGTTTTTGAAAATGTGGATCATTTCTAAGACCTCCCTAGCTTTTGTATTCTTTTTCTGTGTTATTACTTTGGTGTTATCAAAATCAAAATTATGTTTTAGTGTCAATAACACAGAAAAAGAATACAAAAGCTAGGGAGGTCTTAGAAATGATCCACATTTTCAAAAACAGCAGAACAATAAACGACAGGAACGAAATTGATGGACTGTCTAAACTCTATTACCCACTGATTAAACAATAGATTAAATCAACCCCCCCCCCCCCCCGCACACGCAAACACAAACCAAAAAAACAAAAAAACAAAAAAACTTTTTATCAGTTCCCATTTGTAAATACTTTTACTACATACCCCTAAACACGGTCCTGATCAATTTGCTAAATTCCAAAAACAGAACAAAAATTAACCTCTCTTAACAAAGCCACAAACACTTACAATATTCCAACCAGTACGATCGGTTCGTTACAAAAAAAGGTCTCGGGTACCCGACACACATGTTACACAGAATGCGTGATTTTGAAAACCAAAAGAAACGGTGAGTTTTGTCATTAATTGTTCATGTAATGTAGTTTAACATCAAAAGTTTAACATCTCATTCACTTATACAGATTTAACCACTGTAATTTATCCTTACTCATTATTAACCTAATTTTAAATTTTAACTTTAATTGTTAATTTAATCGGTAATTCAGTCTTTAATCTAATTTTAATTCTATTTGTCAATGTAATTGTTAATTCAGTCTCACAAAAGCAAACACAACTCTCACGTTTTCAGTGTAGTAATTCTTGTTTCTATTTACCTTACTGTATTGTAGCTTAATTCAAATTTTTCTATTCATTTATACAGATGTAATCACTTTAATTGTCCTTACTCATTATTAATCTAATTTTAAAGTTTAACTCTAATTGTTAATCTAATTGGTAATTCAGTCTTTAATCTAATTTTAATTTTAATTGTTAATTTAATTGTTAATTCAATCTCACAAAAGCAAACACAATTCTCATATTCTCATTGTATTAATTCTTGTTTCTAGATACTTGAAAAAGACTGAAAAATAGTAAAAGTCGAAACGTCGTAGAATAAAACATCATAATTCAATAAAAGGTCGCTAAACCAATAAAAAGTCTATTATTTTTAATATTAAGACACGGCCAATAAAATAAATAAGAAAAATAAAATTCTTATAAACACTAAATATATATATATATATATATATATATATAAAATGTTTTTACATCGGCCTTGAGCTCTGTTATTGTTTATCTCTCTCTGTTGATCGCGCTTTAAATATAAAGGGTTTATATTTAATATAATCAGAACTTTAAAACGCAACGTTGGCAACGCTGCTTAAATTATCGACGCTAGGTTAGCATTGCCAGTAGTGTTTGTCGAGTCATTATGGTGAGATACAGTATTCAGGAGCGAGTAGAAATTATTAAAATTTATCATCAAAATGCATGTTCGGTTCGATAAATATTTCGTGGATTGCGAGAAATTTATGGGCAACATATTCGACCAACTGAAAGCCCTATTTTAATTTATTATTATATTTATTTAATTTAATTATTATATTTAATTTAATTAGCGAACATGCTCAGTAGTAAACAAGTCAACACCTCTGCGCCATCGAAATACCCGTTTAGCGGAGGACATCGCTGCAGTAAGACAGAGTGTTAGAGACGATCCCAAGGTCTCTACATCACGTCGTCCTCAACAACTTGGCCTATCTCGGATTACTACGTAAAGAATTTTGCATCATGATCTTCATCTAAAAGCTTATAAAGTTCAGATTACTCAAAAGCTCAAACCTGCTGATCATCATGTGCGTCGAACTTTCGTGGCTTGTGTTCTAAAGCGGTTAGGAGTCGATCCGAACTTTGGTTCAAAAATTATCTTTTCAAATGAAGCACATTTCTGGCTTAGTGGATATTTAAACAAACAAAATTGTAGGATTTGGGCTGATGAAAATCTTCAAGTGTTTCACGAATAGCCTCTTCACTTTGAAAAAGTTACTGTTTGTGGCGGCTTCTGGGCTCATGGAGTAATTAGCCCCTATTTTTTTGAAAAACAAGGTAAAAATCTCGTTATTGTTAGACGAACGCTATAGGATTATATTAACAGAATATTTGTGGCCGCAACTGTTAAGTATTTATTTGAATATTATATTCTTTCAATAAGACAGTGCCACGTATCACACATCTTACGCTACCATCGAATTGTTGCGAGAAAATTTTCCTGGGCGGGTCGTTTCCAGAAATGGAAATGCGATCTGCGAGCTTTCTTAATGGGGCTATCTCAAGTCTCAGGTCTACGAAAATAAGCTTCGAATGATTCATCACCTTAAGAAGAACATCATACGCACAATTCAAGATTTACCACCTGATATGCATGGAAAAGTAATTAGGAATTGGGCCACGAGAATCCATTTATGTCAACAAAGCAGGGGAGGTTATTTAAATGATATTATATTCAAAACGTAATGTCACTCTTCAAAATAAAATAAAAATTAATAAAATATTACTTGTAATCTTTATTGTGTGTCTGTTAAAGTTCTAACGCTCTTATTGGTAAACCCCTTATAAGTGCAGTAGAGATTTTTAATAAAGTAACTTTCGAAGAAATAAACTAAATATTAAAAATTTTAAGAAATGTCACATTCAATATAATGCATGTCCTTCGGTTTATATTGCTATTTAACTTACTTTTTATATCTATTCTACAATTCTTCTTCTAAAATTAGTATTTAGATATATAGAATTGTTTCAGCCTTTACTTGATGAAATTCCATTATAACTATTATCGGGATAAATTAAAACAAATTTTAATGAATTTCATTACTTTTTACTTTACAAAGTAATGATCGTTTCGCTCTACAAGAGCTTCGTCTTATATATAACTAACTTATGGACATATCTTTACGTAAATGTACCGTAGCAAACACATGTTTTGAATAGTTGAAGGAATGTGTAGTTTTTATAACTTAAATATCTATGAACAAAAACTTTCACAAAAATATTGAACACGGTATATACAATACTGTTCAAAAAGTGATAAAACTAAGGGTCTACATTATGTTAAAGGGATGTATAGCAACACTACGGAAAAATAAAATATATGACAGTCTGAATAATCAAATAAATAAATTAAGTAACGGTGAATTATTAATTTCTAATTGATGAATGAAGATTTTATCAGTTTTCTTTAACTTATTAATTTCAAGCGATTCTAATAAATTAAGGTTTTTTGCCCTTATTTTCAATGTGTAGTATTTTAAATTCTTTGTTAAAGTCGTGGTTTGTTAAATTAATATGAGACGCGTAAGAGTCATTTTTATTATTTCTAAAAGAAAAAAAAAATACGCATCGAAGATTATTTTTCTTCCTTTAGAAATAATAAAAGTGACTCTTCATACGCGTCTCATATTAATTTAACAAACCACAACTTTAACAAAGAATTTAAACAACTACTCATAGAAAATAACTTTGTAAAGTAAAAACTGGTAAAATTTATAAAAATTTGTTTTATTTTATCCCGATAATAGTTAGAAATATATTATTAAAATATAGTATCCATTAGTAATAAACACATAGATGTTAAAAATTTTCGTTAACAATGACAATTGTTTCACCGCACATACTTTTTCAGATGTTTGAGGTAAAGTAAAATTAACTTACTACACATAATAGTGTTCGATAACCACCCCAATTGTTGCCCCACAAATTCGAATTTTATGGGATTAATGGTAACTTGATTTCGTGTATTACATCATACTTATCTTTTAGATAACTCAGCTTGTTCAAATATCATCGGTAACGTCGAAACCAATAGTAGTTACTTCCTGTGTACCTCAAGGCAGTCATTTAGCGCCAAGCTTATTCCTACTTTTTATAAATGATTTGTACAAAAACTTTACCGCTTCTAGCGTATCTAGGGCACGATGATGATATAAATATATTTAGATGTGTGGATGCTTACCCTAATGGGGCATCGCTTCAAAATAATATTGTTTACTTGCGGAATAAACTTAATAATATGTTGCTTAATTTTAGCAAATGCTGTATTATCGCTTCTTCAAAAGGAAAAATAATTATTTCTTTAATTATAAGCACATTTGAAAGAGCTGATATCATGTTACTGACCTGAGTGTAATTTTTAACTACATCCGATTTACATATTGATAATGTTATAAATAAGTTTCTGCAGGTATGTGGCTTTATCAAACGTATTTGCAAAGATTTTACGAATATTATCTTTATTACTTATAACGCCATGGTCAGATCTACACTTGAGTATTGTTGTGTGATTTGATCTTTCTGTCATGCAACTCATGTACGTCAGATCGAGCGAGTCCAGGGTAAAATGGTTAATTATATTCTATTCAAATTAAACATTGATAAAATCTATATAATTATACAGAAAAATTCTGGGACTTGAATCGCCTAGAGAGCAAAAGTCGTAAAACGTTTATAAAGTTTGGATTCCAACTTTTGCACAATAACTTAGAATGCTCCGATCTTCTTTTCTTCTTTAGTTATTGTCATTCCATGTCCCTCCATTTCATGTTCGCTCAAATAACATGTTCAAGGCTCGTTTTCACTGTACTGAATATGATAAGCACAATCTTATGAATCGCGTGCCAGCAGAGTTAATCTTTGTCTGGTATTGACCTTTTCAATACTTCAGATCCGACCTTCATATCTGCGTTGAAAGCTCTGCAGTTTCCTTAATATAATTATACACAATATGTATTTCTTTATATTGTACTTGTTATATAGAAATCTATCTAAGTTGGATTCGATTTTTCTTAAATTTATAATTATTGTAATTTTTTTCTTTCTTTATTTTATTATTATTATATTAAATGTGCACATTTTATTTTATTTTTAAAAATAATTGTACTAATTGGAATTTTTTATTCTCGTTATGTAAAAACAAATAAATAAATATTTCCAATACTCAATATACACTTATAATTCTAGACATTTTTAGTATAACTAATTTTCTTTACAATAATGTTATATTATTATCTTATCTAGTTATATGTATATTTGTTTTATGTGTTAGATTAATGTTTAAACATAGATCATTTTCGTTATTTACAATTTACTATTGACACATTCAACACATATTATATGTATATATATATATATATATATATATATATAATCGATAAAGCCTTATTATACCCGAAGGTGTTAAGGCGTCTAAAAACTTTTTATTTACGAACAAAACATTGCCCAATCCCTTCTGTCTCTTGCCATTGCTTCTGCATCCTTCCACTTTGTTCCCCTAGCTTCCAAGCACTCTGCCACTGCACTGTTCCACTCTTTTCTCGGTCTTCCTCTAGTCCTCTTTTCTTGTGTCCTTGCCAGCCATATCCGTTTCGGTTGTCTCTGGTTTTCCATTCTTATTAGATGTCCGAACCACTTCAGTTGCTGCCTTTCAATGCTCTTTAAAATCGATTCCACTCTTAGTTCTTCCCTCACTGTTTCATTCCGTATTCTATCTCTTCTTGTAATGCCTTTAACTGCTCTCAGGAATCTCATCTCAGTCGCCTGGATTTTACTTTTTTGCTGCCTTGTTAACACCCAGCTCTCACTACCATACATTAATATTGGTTTATGTATAGACTTGTAAACTAGGATTTTTGTCTTAGTTGATATTTCTTTATTTCTTATAAATTTGTTATTCAAAGCATAGTATGTCCGTGTTGCTTTTTCTATTCTTTCATTTATTTCAGTTTCGTTCTTACCATTCTTCTGTAGATTTACGCCCAGGTATCTCATCGTCTTTACTTCCTCTATTTTTGTATTGTCCAGTATTATTGATGCTTGCCCGTTTCCTTTCCCAATCACCATTACCTTTGTTTTATCGATGTTAATTTTTAAGTTTCTGTTTTGAAGGGCTTCATTCCATATTGTTACGTTTTCTTGCAGGTCTGTCGTGTTTTTTGCAAATATTACTAAATCATCTGCAAAGACGCAGTCAGTTATTGTCGTTATTTCCATATTTCTATAACCCACTGGTAATTTCTTCAGTTTGTGCTTTATCTCTTTTTGTACGTCATCCATCACTATGTTGAATAGTGCTGGGCTCAGTACACCACCCTGTCTCAATCCTTCTTTAGTTTCAAATATCTGTGACTCTGCATTTCTCGTTCGTACATAATTCTTTGTGACCTTATACATACACTCCACATTGTTTCTCAATTTCTTATTTACACCTCTTCTTTTTAGGCTTTCCCATATCGCTTTCCTTGTTACACTATCAAACGCTTTCTCTAGGTCAATAAACGCCAAGTACGTATTGCTTTGCTGTCTTTTTTCCATTATTTGTTTTATAGTAAATATGTGGTCTTGTACTCCTCTTCCCTTCCTAAAACCGCTTTGTGAATCTTCTAGCTGTGTCTCTATTTGTATTTTTAATCTTTTTTCCAGTATTCTTTCGTACATTTTGGCCATTATACTCATCATTGTTATTCCCCTATAGTTCTTACATTCACGGTAATCTCCTTTCTTGAAGATGGGTAATATCACTCCTATTTCCCAATCTTGTGGTATTCTCTCTTCTGTCCATATTTTGTTAAACAGTTTAGTTATAACTTCTATGCTTTTTTCACCCAAGTTTTTGATCATTTCCGGTGATATACAATCATGGCCTGCTGCTCTTCCTGTTTTTATTTTTATAATTGCTTCTTTTACTTCTTCTATTTTTATTTCTTGGTCACCTTCATCTGTTGCTTGGGTGGTTATTTGTTCTTCTTTTTCATTATATCCTTGTACTATTTTTTCTATATTAAGCATATCCTCAAAGTATTCTCTCCATCTGTCCATTATTTCTTTGTCATCTTCAAGTATTTTGCCCTCTTTTGATTTTATGTATTTGCTATTGTAGTTCGTATCCCTTTTAAAAGTTTTCAATACTTTATAAAATAATTTCTGATTTCCGTGGCTATCACTTTCCATTCTTTCCCCGAATTCTTCCCATGACTTTTGTTTTGCTGCTCTCACTAGTTCTTTTACCCTTGTTCTTTGCTGTTTATACCCAGCGTAGCTTTCTTCTGTTTTCACTTTGAGGTATTTCGCCCACACACGTTTTTTATATTTTATCGCATCCTTTATTTCGTCGCACCACCAGCTTGTTTGTTTTTTGTTTTTATTTATTTTTATAATTCCGCACGCTTGCTTTGCAGCTTTATGTATTTTGCTTTTTATATTTGTCCATAATATTTCCACATTATTGTCTGTGTCCAGTTTGTTTAATTCTTCCATTTCTTGCTCAATATTTTCTTTGTATTTTGTCGCTATTTCATTTTGTCTGAGTTTATAGTTTCTTATAACCACTTTTGTCTTTTGTTTTTTGTTCTTAGTCACCATTGGGCTTTTCCTTCCTGGAATGAATATTTTTGACAGCAACAAGTAGTGATCCGAGTATATTTCTGGACCTCTTTGCACTCTAGTATCTTCGACTTCTTTCCTATGGCTTTGGTTTATTAGTACATAGTCTATGATTGATTTTTCACCCCTGCTTCTAACTTCTCGGGTGTATTTATGTATTTCTTTATGGGCAAAGAATGTGTTCGTGATTATTAGATTATTAGTTAAACAGTAGTCGATAAGTCTTTTGCCATTATTATTTCGTATTGTTTCCCCCTGCATTCCAATTACTTTTCCTGATTCTTCATCCTTTTTCCCAACTCTTGCGTTAAAATCGCCCAATACAATTAGTCTTGCATTGACATCCTCTGTTGCCTGTTCTAATTGTTCCCAAAACTCTTCTTTTTGCTTTGCTGCGTCATCCTCATTAGGTCCGTACACAATTATTATTGTTGTGCTTGCTTGTTTTTCAATTTCCATTTCTATCTTCATTATCCTCGTTGATAAGGCCTCCCACTTTCTCATATATTTAATAGTGTTTTCTTTTATTATACAACCTACTCCTTCTTTCGCTCTTTGATTCATTTCCACCCCACTATATATTAAGAGATGGCCATTTTGTACTACTTTTTCCCCTTTGCCTTTAATTTTTATTTCAGTTACTCCTAAGATATCTATGTCTGCTTTTTCAAATTCTGTAATTAGTTCCTCTTCCTTTCCCGTTATACTTCGTATATTCCATGTTGCTACTCTCCACACCTTTCCTTTCATTTTTTGTTTGCATTTTTGGGTTTTTGCCTCGCCTCTTTTTTCAGTGCTATTTATTTCTCCATCTGTTTCAGTTCCCTTCTCTTCCAGTACTTCGAGAGCATTTCCATTAATATTATTTGATTTCAGCTCGTGTCCATTTCGTTGCCTGTTCAGTTCCATACTACCGTCCTTTGTCTTTCTGGTTAGTTTTTTGGATTGTTTATTAATCTTTCAATCTTTTCCAGCATCCTTGTTTGTCTATTCCATTTCCAAGTCTCCCCATTCACCATTAGCTTTGCAAACCCCAATTTAACCTGTTTTCCATATCTCCTTTCTTCTTTTGCTTTCTGTCTAATGTTCCTCTGGATATCTCTTTCTTCTCTTGTTAGGTCTTCATTAATAAATATCTGGCTGCCTTGTCTATTTTTTAATTTACTTTTATTCTGCATGACCTCTTTTTTATTCTCTTCACTGTCTAGTTCGACTAGACATGTTTTTATCCCCAATCTACTAGCCTTTTTTATTATTATTTTCACACCTATCTCATTTTCTATTAGCTTTCTCATTTCATCTTTCAGTATATTGCCATCTCCTGTATTCATTGTCATCCCCTGTACTACTATGTTTTTCCTTCTTCTAACACTTTCCAATTTCTCAATTCTTTCATTATATAGTTTTACCTCACTTCTTAATTCATTGACTTCATCCATCACTTTTCCATTTATTTCCTTCAGATTTCTTATCTCTTTCTTGTATTCTACCTGTTCTTTCCGTAACTCTCTTATTTCGTCCTTCAATGCTTTAGTATCTTCTCCCTGCATTTTCTGTTCAGTCTTAATATCCCTTATGTCAGCGGAGAGTCCTTTCATCATTCCCATAATTTCTTTCAGCATTTCATCGTTTGTTTTTGATGGGCTTCTATATGTTTTCTTCGACTTTTTAAATGAGTCCTCTTCTAGTACGTCCGTTCTTTTCCGTTTTACATCATCAGACGTATCAGAATCCATTATCAAAATTTCCTCTTAATTTTACCTGTTACCTTACTTGAAGTCCGTCCCTGTTCTATACTTACACTATTATTGTCTCTAATCGTATAGCTCGCCGCGCAAAAAGCCCGTCCCCGGTCTCCCCGTCGGAGGTCGTGCTCCTATCGGTCAAGCCAGATGTTCAGTTATATATATTTATACAATTTATTTTATTCAGAAAAACAAACCTTTGTCTATTGTAGTTTTTTAATTTAGTTCCCGGCACTATCAAATACACTCTATCTCACTATTATTTTTACCACACGCACAGTAATTATTGTTCGTAATTTCTCAGATTATTTGAGTTTGATCACGGAACTCACTTACTTATGTATTTCTGTGTTCTTGCACAGGACCGAACTCTCTATTATATGTACTGTATAAATAAATAAAATATTATTATTATTATTATTAGTATTATTACGTACCAAAGTAAGTTACAAACTAACAACGGAATGCATAAAGGCGGAAAATATACAAATATACCAGTGAGATGTGTGACCTAACTTACTCTTATACTATTGGGGAAACTTATGTTTACTAATAGAAATTTAGAGGACTAAATGTGAATTTTTATTATAATTTTCTAAACGGTGGTTGTAAATGAATAATTTTAACAAAATATATCTAACTGATTCTTAAGTAAAATTGATGATTGTTTTAATTTATTAATGTCTAAGCTTTCCAGTTAATTTCATTTTATGCATTTATGCTCTAAATCTTAGAATTTAAAAATCGTTATTGAATACATCGTGGACAAAGGATTCCGAACACCGAAGTAAATGTCTGTTAGTACAAGAAATATGTATTTTCTTCCTTTTTTTAACAAGACATGAAACATTATCTACAAAGTAAGAATGAGAAATAAAAGGTACTTAAAATTTTATTCAATAAGAAGTCACGAAATAGTAAATTGTGTAAAATTAACAAATTCATTGGTCTTATCGGCTAGGTTTTACATCTACGTTTTCACACAATTTAAGCGATTAATACTCGTAGTGCGTACTACCTCTGCTGCAGTTTGCGATCTCTTCTTGTATAATGTTTTCCCATTCCTCACGAAGAGCTATTCGAAGATCTCGAATGGTTACCGGTATGGGTTGTCGGTACCGAACACGTCGCCCTAATGAATCCTAGAGATTTTCGATAGGATTCAAGTCCAGGCTTCGAGCTGGCCATTGCAAAGGGCCGCGTCCAAATATTGCTCGGTGTGAGGTCACACGTTATCGTGCATTAAGGTTCTCACCTAGGAATGGAACAAATGGTACGACGTGATCAGCTAAACACTCGTTGATGTACCTAACAGCCGTCATAGTACCATTTTCAATGAGAACAAGCTCTGTTTTCGCGTACAGTCAAATTCGAGCCTAAATCATTATACCACCTCCACCAAATATCATTCTATCATGCCTTCTCCATAAACGTTCTCGTAAACTGTAATCTGGTAAACGCAGACAAAAACGAGACCCATTCGTGAACAATACGGAGCTCCATTGATCCATTGTCCAATGTCTATGTTCATGATGAACTGGAAGCAAAAGTGGACAAGCAGCAGATTTCCTTGACATGAATTAATATTCCTCTTATCTTCGAGAAACTGTTCATGTAGAAACTGCAGTACCGTAAACGTCTTCGACTTGGCGAGACACAATTGTTGATGGTAAACTACTATCGCGTAATGTAGATAACACCATGAAACGGTCTTCGGATTTGTAGAGTGAGGTCTATCTGATCCTGACCTTCTTGTGTATTCTCCAGTTCGACGATGTCGCTATATTGCGTCTTGGACAGGACTCCTACGCATATTTAAGACAGTAGCGATGTATCGAATACTGCGTTCATATTCGTTTAACGCTACTGCTCGGCCTCCATTTTCTTCTTGCATTTTGTCAACCAATAAATGTCAGTACTGACAGTTCAAATGATCTTTCAACACAACAGATAAAAGCTGAATAAAGAGCACACCAAGATTTTTTGGGTTCGTCATTATTTTTGTTTTTCTTATGGCTGCTTTGATAAATTAAATGTTTTGTGCGTTCTTTAGTTTCCAATTCTTTCTACCATAAATAATATTTCATGTCTTGTGAAAAAAAGGAAAAGTTTTTAATTATGATAACAGACAT
The DNA here is from genome assembly GCA_935421215.2 of Melolontha melolontha. Lineage (NCBI taxonomy): Eukaryota > Metazoa > Arthropoda > Insecta > Coleoptera > Scarabaeidae > Melolontha > Melolontha melolontha. The sequence goes on from OW285242.1 coordinate 57,143,312, forward strand.
TTACTTCAGTGTACAGCTCGACCAAATCATCGTGATAGTTGCGCGGTAGCAAAACGTATAGAGCTGCTCGCATCGTATTGGCGCGCTGCTAATTGCCGGTCTGATATTGGTTGCACACTAATGTATATAAGTACGTGTACTCCACCCACTCTAATACAATATGCGCAGACCGGCCCATCGCTATCACGAGGTTTTGGTCGAACTGTATATGGTTTTCTAATCTTAAATGAAGGGAAAAAATATAATATTGTTTTTATTCCTAAACGAAGAGACAGTTTTTAAATGCTGTTGACCGATATACCATATTGGCGAATGTCCTATAGTCAGCCGATGTTCGATATTACGCAAAATCAGCGCTTCCAGGCATGATCCAATATACGGCGCGCTACACAAAATACACGACAAAAAAGCGTTAGATGCACTTGCAATGCTTATTGACAAGGAGGCATATCAAGTTTTCTCTAGGTGCAAAGATGACAACTAAATACTGTAATAATATAACGTAATATTAGGTGTATATAACGTAATCGTCGCTTTATAAAATTAAAAATAAGGTAGTTGTATGGAAATAAAATAATCAAATTCTGTTTACAGCAGAATATAAAATAAAAACACTACTAAAAACTGGGAATAATTATATTTCTTCTCAAGAAGCCAAAGAGAATTAAATAAAAAATTCTCTTAAAAAAATAACTGAATAACAATTCCGCATAATTTTATTAGAGTAGGTGATCAAAACTATAATCTAAAAAAGATTAGGCTTCCTTTGAACTTATTTACGTACCCATATAACTTTTGTATTTAGACAGTAATAGATTAAAAAAATGTTTCGTTGCCAGTCCTCTGATTTCAATAAACATAAAACAAGGTCCTCTTGGAGAAAATTCAACAATAGTAGAATCCAATGTAAGTACCTAATTATTTTATATTTATTGGAGTTTTTCTTTTTTTTTCATTTTCAGGTAAAGAATTCCGTCAATAAATTAATACATAATAAGTTCCCTAGCTTAAAACCATTAAAATTTCTCAAAAACTAAACGTTCAAGTAGCTTTCAAAATAAATAATTCATTTCAAAATATATTAAAAATAAAGAAGACAAAGTCCATAATAGCAGGAAGTTCAAAGTCTCTAAGTTAATATGTGGTACGTGTCTATGGGGGTTTATGTTGGCCAAACAGAAAGATAAACGGATATCATGACATAATAATTCATTTATTAATTTAAAAAAGGAATTTTTATACGGGCTGTCCTTGATACAAAAAGATGACGTATGAAAAATGAAAAGATGTAATTATACACGAGGTAAATCCAGAAAGTAAATTCCGTTTGTATTTTTTGCCGCGGCAGCTTTGCAATCACAGTTCCATGCATGCGCGACAGTTACTCTGAGTCAAGGAGGAGATGACGGCATTGATTACAAATACTGCCGCTTGAATAATTAATCTGTAATGAGTAATTAAGGAAAACGATAAATTTACAATTTATGCTCTTTCCGTGGACTTTCCGCAAATTTCAAGATCACTTACTCGCAAAGTTGTTACTGTAAAATTGAGTTTTCGAAAACTTTGTCCTCTTTGGGTATCGAAAACACTTACAGAGCAACACAGAAAACGTCTGGGCAATGCTTTTAACTTTTTGACACGTTACGACAAGGACGGTAATGACTTTCTGAAGCAGATAATGACCGGGGATGAGACTTGGGTTGTTTATGACATCCCTGAAACTAAACAACAATCGATGAAATGGAGGCATACTTTCGCCAGCCAGGACTAAAGCCAAGCAAACCTTGATACCCCGAAAAATGCGCTCAAAGAACATATTACTACGTGATTGATAAAGCAAGCGGCAACCTTTTATGAAATAAGTATACAAAAACTCGTCCTATGCTATGACAAACGCCTACAAAGTGCTGGGAACTATGTAGAAAATTAGCTTAAGGTTTGTTTTGCAATAAATAGTTTTTCCCAATGGAACTTACTCCTCTGGACTTACCTCGTAGAATATGAATCCAAAACACTGTGAATCAGTTAAGACACGAACCCCAAAATTATAAACTCCTTCAAAATTGTATCTAGTTTACATTGTTGTCGATTTTATAAAAACTATATGCTAAGGTCATTAACCTCGTACATTAATTTACAAACTCATTTTAAAAATCATACTAAAAATAATTTGTGGACTTTTAGAACCGACATCATTTCATGTGTATTACGTGAATGATTTTTTTGTCACGAGAAGTAAAGAATATAAGGATTCAGAATCCCGCTATTTAGACATTGCAATGTTAATGTTTATAAAAACGCTAGAAAATAACATCGTGTACAAGTTTTGTTATGGTAAGAGTTCAATAACCGGGTACGAAAGTCAGCTCTTAAAAAGTTGTGTAAATTTTTAAAGACAATGTATTAAAAGAATGAGTTCCACGGACATTAACGTCCTATTTGGTAACGATCTATCTTTAATCAAAGAAGTATCGTATTAAACATACGTAACGATCGACAACTACTCTAAACTTAAAGCCAGATAGACAATAACAAAACCATTCTTTTTATTATTATGCGTCAGCTTTAAGATATCGTTTCTGATAAAGTCGATCGCATAATGACAACATTTTTTTAAATATTTTTGTATTTTATTTCTCTCGCTTATGGGAAGGAATTTTGGAAAAATATTTTGGATTCATATTTTATATAATTACATCTTTTCACGTTTCATAAGCTCTTTTATTTCAAGGTCACCCGGTATAAATGTAAAACAATGAACATAGAACGGAAAGCACTAAAATTAAATTTATTAGAAAGCTCAGAAACAAATAGACTTAAAAAATCAAATTGTTTAATAAATGAACAAACAGAGATAAGCAATTCACCTTTACTAAATCTGTTTGTGTAATGTAAAATAAAATAGATTTAACAGCCCCGAAGGACGTACTTCCTTACAATTTGAACATGTTCGTGTTTGGGTCAAAGGTTTATTACTCATTGTAGAAATACGATCCCTTTAAAGTCTTGCTATGTAATTTCATTTTAGTTTACTTCAAACATCTGAAGAAGCCATTATGTGGTAAGACAACTGTCATCTTAATGTACAATAATTAAAAAATTTTAAAAATTAGTGACAATTTCTAGTACATGTGTGTTTATTACTAATGGATATGAACATACATTTTTATCAAATAAAGGCCGCAGCTATTAAATTAAAATATATTACACTAGTTTGATGACGCGCTTGAAATTTGATATACTTATGTTATAAAAACTATATCAATTACATAGTCGAAATGTATCTAATTAAAAATCAATACAAAATAAACCATTTGTCATCTAAAAAGTTCTCCTATTTCTTTGCTTCTGCTTTTAAATCAATTCACATTTGTAATTAATGCACTTGGGCTTACAAAGTTGGTTATTTAATATATTACTATTAAAGACTGTAATGAAGATGCAAAAAGTGATAAACATGTTTACAGAATCTGGGATCTAGTGGCGATTGATCGTCAAAACGATTGGGGAACAATTGAATTTGACTCAAACAAATCCATTTATCAGATTTGAATGAATGAATTGGGGATGAAGAATATCTGCGCGAAAAGGATTCCGAAAAACGTTTCACAAGATCAACAGGGCAAAACAGCCCTGAAACACAGCGTCATAGCGAGCAATGGCACACTCCAAACCCACCATGGTCAAAAGAGTTAGAATGCGCAAATCAAAAGTCGACAGGATGCGGATTTGCTTTTTTGATAACCAGGGAATAGTCCATAACAATTATGTCTCAAAGACAAAATGTAACCCAGCATTATTTCTAGAAGTTATTGAGAACTTTCAAAAAGGACTTTTCTAGTGAGACCGAATATGAAAAACACCTGGGTATTCCATCCTGAAAATGCATCTAAGTATACAATGGCTTTAATTAACTGTTTGTTTACAAGAAAAAATCATTCTTATTAAATATATCATCATTATTAGAGTGCTATTACTTGAAATCGGTAAAATACTTCATAATCACTTTTTCATTTATCCACTGGGTTACTAGAAATAAATTGATTGATACAAATAATAAAGAATATCTACCACACCAATCGTAATGTGGTTATAATATAATAATAAATAACCAAGTGTAAGAATAATTTAGGACCTGCATTGGGTGTAAGGTAAAGAGGAGTTTTGAGCCGGCATCATATTGATGGATGAAATTGCCAAAGAATGTAGAGGAAAATTTAAAAAAGTAGGCGTAGATGTAATAAATTGCCACAAGTGCTAGTTTCAGAAAAGTTATATGACGATAATTTGGTTATAATTGCATATTTGGATAGTTATTAAGAAATACACAATAAATGGGACGTTGGGAAAAGAAAATTACATTTAACAGCAAAAAAAAACATCAAGCTAACATAGCTTTGAATAATGAGATTATCGGCCAAAGCGAATACTTTATGTACTTTAGATTGGTTCTGAACAGGCGTGGAGAACTGAAACCGGGAATAGATACCTGGTAAGCGCCATATGTTCTCGATCTAACATGTTTAAACGTGCTCAAAGAGTGCAGTGTAAATGTTGCACTTGCGCTAAGTCTACGCTATGAATAGAAAAGTTTTAGGAGTAATAGTAATTAATGTGCAATGAGATAACGCTACTTATGCGTAAAAATCTCACAGTTACCGAAAACTTAAAACCGCATCGGTCACTAAATTTTTAACAAAAGAGAGGTGTTAGACGTATTCCTTTACTTTTAACAACATTTAGACGACGTTTATAGTGATATCTCCTACATATTTTTCCGTAAAAAGTCGACCAAATGTTTTCATATGGGACGAGAATCCCTTGCAGACATTGAGCGTTCCATCCGGCCAATTGAAATGGTAACGCCTCAAAACATTTCATTTACTGAGGAATTGGTACTAGATGATCGCCGTTTGAGTGTAAAGGAATTATCGACAATCTCTAATGTTTCTGAAACAAGGGTTCGCCGAATTCTGCGTAATTAAGGGTATGAATCAGGTTAGTGTAAGATGGGTGCTAAGACCTTTTTCTCCACCTCAACGTCAACGTTGAATGTGCCCACTCGTTTCCAAACATATGTAGCAACGAGCTAAAAACTATTTTGGAGTTCATTGTCACAGACGATGAAACAATGGTTCTGTATTATGATTCCCTATTCAAGATGGAGCCGATGGAATGGCAGCGACCAAATAAACCATGTTCGATAAAAGCTAACGTAGATCAACAAGAAAGATTATGGTCACAATGTATAAATTGAGAGACATATTCGTGAAAAACGTGAAGAAAAATTGTCAAAATGTGTGTATTTGACAATACAATCGTTTATTTGATAGGTTGCACTACACGAATGTGGTTAACATCCACCGTATAGTCCTGATATGGCCCCTAGAGACTATTATTTATTTTCCTACTAAAAAAAGATCACAGGGGACGTCATTTTCACAATGATATTGAGTTGCAAACAGTCGTAATACAAGATTTTGATGCGACATCAGAATATCTTTATTTCATACTGATGTCAAAAATGACATTTTTCGGATTATTTATGGTTCAAAAAATGGAAGATTGAAGTCTTAGTACTTTACAGTAATATATTAAAGTTCAAGTACTTTAAAATTGTACGTCAGTTGTTGACAGAAATAGTTCAAATTTATTCAAATTTCAAGAAATGATTTAATTTAATAACAATAATAACATTACTTCATTAACTATTTGCTAATACAGTAAATATTAAAAGTGAGGTTTCTTAGTTTTTAAAAATTAGACCTGCGTTAGAAAAATGGGACATAATTATTGTATTTCCATCGGTTATTTCAGACACAGACGATTCAGAGATGGACATCGAATTTTATAAATTGTAAGTTGCTACACTACAGGTTTGCACGACAGGCGTATTCTAGATACAACTATGGAAATATTAGCTACCGCTTACTTAATTTTTACGAATAATTTCTGCGAGATATAAGTGTAATTTTTGTCATCAGTATGTGATAAATTCATTTCTGTTTGTTTAAAATTCATTAAACTTGCGGTATGAAATAAGCTGTTGTATTCACCACGAACGAAAAGTGTTTTAAAGGTCCTCGCAAGTAATTCGGTCCTCGGCTGACGCCTCGGCCGAAACAACTTTCTCGTCCTTTAAAATGTCACTTTTCGTTCTTGATAAATAAAATACTATTGTAAGGGTAGAGAATTATTAATTTGTCGTTGTAATAAATGCATTGAAATTAGTAGAATATATTGAAAAATACAAATTATAAAATTTGCAGAACTTTATCTTTTATATCAAAGTGCAAAGTGCATCGAAGATATATTTTGCCTTGAACAATTCCGAAAAAGGAAGTGAATAGCAGCCAAAAGATCCGGTATTTAACAGTGTGTACGTACTGATATTGCTGTACGGGTTTAAGCGATGGGCAGACACTCAAAATTAACGTCTTCTCGTGGTAATAAAAGAAACAAAACCAATTACAGAGTCATTGGCGATTTGTGTAATATCGAAACTGTGCTAGATGAAATTGGTAATATACGATGACGACAGATGACGGAAGGAAGGCGAAGCAGATTTGGAAAGCAGAAGTGGTCTATAAGCTTGGAAGTGTAAGACCAGATAAAACATGAAAAAGTAATAAGCCAACATCTTTGCATGAAATTGAAAGGGATGGAGGAACTTCACCTCTAACACATCCACAGTGTAAGGTAATGGAGGCGGGATTATATATGTATGCATTGATTACTTTGATTCTTAATAAACATCATATTGCAACTAAATTGTTTTGTTATATGCAATTATGTAAATTCTGAAATAAATTCTAATATCAAACATATTTGAACACTTACAATAATACATATGGGGTGGATTGATATATAAGGTCTGCAACTCTATAAAATAAGAATAAGAAAAGGCAAAATAATGAAATCAGCCTCAAAATGAAGTAAATTTATAGTACTACCAATGTACATAATTATTTTTCCACATAATCATCATCTAGTGCAACACATTTCTTCAAATGCTGAATCCATTTCTTATTCCAGCCATGAAAAAACTTCCTTGTGAACTGTTGATCCAATTACGAACAGTAGTTTGAACTTCAGTGTATTATGAAAAAGAAAAGTTGACCTTTGAATACCTCCTTCAACTTTGGAAACAACCAGAAATCTGATGGTGCCAAATCAGGACTGTATAGAGGGTGCGAAACAACCGTGACTTTCAGGCTCGTCACTGTTTATCGTTTTGTTGCTGCATTGCGATCTGAAGTTGTCCTGGTGCAAGAAAAATTCGTTCTTTCCGGTCTTACTCTACGGATACGATTCCTTAGTGATCGTGAAGTTTTGCAGCATCTTATTGAATGAATCGTTGATTCCTCCGGCAGATATTCGGTATGAATTAATCCCTTTCCATCACAGAAAATGGTGAGCATGACTTTTTTTTGCACTGATGGAACTCTTTTGAATTTTGGTACACGTGGAGAATCAGCACGCCAATATTCCATTAACTGGCGCTTGTGTTCTAACTAATAATGATAAACCCAAGATTCGTTCCCGGTAGTGATGTTCATGAGAAAATCATCCTCCACTCACTTCAATACTGGTTAAGAAGTTCTTGACAAATGTTTTTTCATTGTTGTTTCGCGATATCCGTTAATTGTCGCGGAACTCATTGGGCGCAATTTTTTCTATAATTCATCGTTTGAACAATGTACGGGACTTTTTCTTGGCTAATGTTATCTGTTATTGCGTTATCCGGCTAGTTCCTTAAGTCAGTGGATTCGTTTGTCTTTGATCCTTATGCGTTTCTGATACTGGTGGACATGATCGTCTTTCGAAACACGTTCATTTCGCCTCTAGTGTTTTGCACGTCGAACCCACTGATGAATATTATTCACATCCATAGAATCTTTGCTATAAACAGCTTTCAAATGCCTGTTGTGCGCTCATAGAAATTTAAGCGCACAAGGTTTCAGCGTTAAAAATTCTATCATGGATCGTAGCTTGGCACGCATTTCAGAACTCGTGATAAACGACACTGTTACTTAACCACGGTACACGGGAAGATGAAACTTTGCATGCTAATACGAGATACTCGAAATTATCGTTTGCATGTTAGAACTCTATTACGATATTCTGGACTGTGGTGTATATATCACCTTAACGGTCATGCGTGAGTCGAATTTTTCCGGCTTTGGGGGAAAAACCTTTAGAGAAGGAGTTGCGCGCGGGAGACTACGGGCACTTCCGTTGTAAATCGCGGCGAGTCTAGATGTGTTTTTGACTGTTTCCAATATGTGATTTTTATCGAAAAAAAATACACTAAAATAGGTGGCTTATATGGTGGCAGACAGAGTTTGATGTACCGCAATTTTATGTTTGAATAGACGTTATTGACTAGGTTGAAGATTAATTAACCCCCTCGAAGAGCTGTGGGTGAGTAATTTTCGCGCTAACTTTCTTTGCGATATTTCTTTGTGTTTTAATCTTCGTGTTTCGCTAATTCTAATGCATAAATTACCGTTTGTAGGGTTGTTCGTTACGGGTTTTATGATTAATTAGATGTTGAGATTTGCTGTTCGAGTTTAAAACCAACGGCATTCGGAGAATCTCACGACCAAGTGTAATAGACCGGAAATTTCATCGAGGACCACGTGTAAAACGAAAACGACGCCATTGTAGCAGGTTATACTCAAGCTATATCAACAAGCTGCAAGGTAAATTTGTCACTAATTACGCCATTTTATCTGATCAAATATCACTAAAAACTTGCATTGTGCTAAAAGAAAATTGGCGACATCAAATATTAAGAATCATTAATTTATTCTTTCTTTTGTCTTATACTTTCTTTGTCTTAGACATTTATTAACTTCTTTGTTTGCTTTGTTTGTTCGAAGGTTATAGTAATATAGATCACATTCATTTATTTTTCGTTTCTATTGTCTTGGCACAGAAGAATTTCTTTAATCATTTAACACTTTAGTACTGTTTATATCGTATTGTAATTAATTTAGTGTATTTAATATTTGCGTTGATGCAATTTAGATTAAACGGCCTTGGGTATGCGTTCACAAACGAACTTAAATCTTAAGTACGTAACCTTAGGGCTACATGTTCTATGACGCTATTTAAATATAGTGAAAATAAATTAAATACATTCTTATGCACGAAATCCTTAAATTGAAACTCAACAAATAGTTTCAATTTAAGGATTTCGTGCATAAGAATGTATTTAATTTATTATTTGCACTATATTTAAATAGCGTCATAGAACATGTAGCCCTAAGGTTACGTACCTAAGATTTAAATTCGTTTGTGAACACGTACCCAAGGCCTTGCGTATACGTATGAAATTTGCCTGCATTCTTTTTTTACTTTTTTTATGTTCTAATATATATAGTCTGGTCTTATATCGTGTCGCATTTTGTATTTTGAAATTTATAATTAAATTATGTTGATGATTAACAGTTATATCTTTATTTAAATTATTATACACTTTAATTTAATTATATACAGGGCTTCGTCTCGTTTTCTCTTCTATTTTATCTTGTAAATTTTATTATCGACGAAAACGTTTATAATAAATAATCTTTGTTCTTTTCCTTTAATGTGAAACGTTTTCTTTACTTCTTATCATCTCCTGTTTTTTTTTAGAATTACTCTATTCTTTCCTTAGTGGTGTCGTTAGTGTCGGTACGTTCTCCGCGTGACGCATACCGCTACGACAAGCAGCTTTTAAATCGGGGTGGCATCCTTTTTAATTTATAGTCAGTTCAGCAGCGTTTCGACAAGAATCGCTCGACCATCTTCACTGAGTTTTACGTCGTTGGCACTGGCTGGCTGCTTTGTCAATTTTAGATCATCCCACCCAGGCAAGGTAAATCCAAGGAGGGTGTTTGGACAGCGCAGCATTCTTCTTTTAACAAAGTCAGTTTTCGTGGACATTTTATTGTTGCACGTTGCATGTAGCAACTCATTTCTATCCCCGCTACTCACACAATGGCGTTGTTGGAGACCTTACATATCAATCCGCCCTAGTGTATGTTGAAACATATCTATATACGTACAAATGGATACACAACATAAACCAATTCGTTTTTAGATTTTGAGGTGCAGAGATACGTGTTTCAGACTTACCTTGTCCTCATCAACATATGCCTAACTTGTTTTACTTGTTATTCGTTAGTTCAAAAAGCATGAGTGTTTTATTCATTAAATCTCGCTGCTATTTTGGAAAAAAAGTAAATTTTACCTGAACATACATAAAAACGTATTTGTAGAAACTCATTTTATATTGGGGGTGATATTTTGTTTTCTTTTTAGTCTAGAAATTCATTCCGAAACGAGAATATAATATGTGCTACTTGCAAGCATTACCCACACGAAAATATTTTCTTTTTAAAATTATTTTGACGAAGTAAATCCCATGCACGTAAGAGTTTTAACAAGCAATGATAACATTTTGCATGTTGCTGATAACACGAAATGCAAATTTCTTCATGTTATAACCTCTGACAAATTCTTTAATTCAGTGTGTTTATATTACCTCATTTCGTCGGGTTCGTCTAATAATAATTCGTTAACGGAATATTCCACTATCACGGCTCCTAGCTGTCGGTGTAGTAAGTTTGTGAGTATATCAGTCAGTTGCGTCCAGAATATCTTGACTATTTGGTTTTTATCTGAAACAAGATTAACAAAAACATTTTAGGTTGCTGGTTAAGTCTTTTAATGATGGGAGATACTGATATATTTTTCTACTGAAGATTGCAAGTAAATTGTCGAATCACAAATCGAGATTTCAAAAGTCTTTTTTTCCTCAATTGTATAAAGCCACTTTAATAATATTTATTAGATTTACTAAGGTCTCTTTTATATTTTTCCAGAAAAATAAATGAACACAGAGATTGAAAATAGAACGCGATCGGAATATTTTAGGACGAAATCGAAAATTACTGTTCATAGTCTCGAAAGACACTTGATCCCTAATAGAACCGACTCCGCCATACTGCATATATAAAACTCGTGGAAGTGGTAGGCTACTGCCGCTCGCAAACGCTAACTGTATAATTTGGGACAGATTAAGTTCGCCAATCGACCCCCATCTAAATGTAAAACGATATCGGGCAAGCGGAAAGAGGATGAAGAGAGTATGGCATGGATGATTTCGACGGCTAAAGCCGCAAATATCGATAAAAAAAGCAGACGGTACGAGTTTATAGCCTTCTTAATGACTTGTCATGTTCATTTTGGAATCGATTTGAATTTTTATTTGAACAAGTTATTGATATAGAGGTATAATGGAATGGTTTTTTGCTGCAATTTTTTAAGCTGAATTAACGGTATATCTAAAGAAGTCATGTCATTTATTGCTTCTTATTTTGAAATATAAATAATGTCTAATCTGCAAACTCTAAATAAAAGTAAATCACAATATCGTTGATACATGGATCAAATAAATACGAATACTATAGGAGTGTATATTTTAAAGAAGAAAAGTAAGAAATAAACTGCAAAAATGGTATTTCCGCTTTCGTTATATTTCGAATTTCGATAACCATGTTTTAATATCTAATGCTTGACGCGATATATAATATTTTTTTACAATCCAAGCCTGTTGGATTTGAAACTTTATTATCATCGGGGATGGCAGACTGGGTATGATATCATCAAACGTGAATTTCAGCGTTTGCGCAGAACTCTTAAGGATCATATTGCCACTGCCTATCAAAATTATATTGACAGTATTCAGCATTCCCTTGTGGGTAACCCTAAATAATTGGTGGTAGCTCAAGAAATAATTCTTGGGAAACTCTATAACGGCGATTCTGAATTCGACGACCCTCAGCGGATTGTTGATGCTTTTACATCTGCTTTCTCTGGTGTATTCTTGCCAGATGCTGGCAGTGGTGACGTTCAAGACCAGTGTATAAATTTGCCATCACTGTATATTCGGAGAGTTGTATATGACTATGTATTGAAACAACTAAAAAAAGCAAAGATAGTATCCCCAGCTTCCTTCTTCGTGATTGTGCATCAATATTTGCCGAGTCTTTGTAAGGTCTATGAGGCTATGCTATATGAACATATTTACACTAATATCAAATCATTCCTGTTGCCGAATCAAAATGGTTTCATGTCTAAGAAGTCCACCACTTCGAATTTCACCATTTGATCTCAGGCTTTATGTGAAACACTAGACAGTGGAGAGCAAATGGATGTTATTTATACTGACTTTTCTCGTGCCTTCGATACCATTGCCCATGTTGTTCTCCTGAAAAAATGAGTTTATTTGGTTTCAGCAATTCACTATTAATGCTTCTTACTTCTTACCTTACTGGTAGAAGGAATTTTGTATACTATAATATCTACAAATCTGTGACGTATCTTTCTGTTGCTGGAGTACCATAAGGCTCCAATCTTGGACCCTTATTATTTGACATCTTCGTTATTGATTTAATAACCTCGATTAATTGTCATATTTTGGCTTATGCGGGCAATTTAAAACTATTTCATTGGATAGGTGGTGCTCAAGATGCTGCTTTCTTCAAGAGAACCTGGATCGTGTCACAAATTGGTGCTCTTCAAATAAGTTAAATTTAAACATCGACGAATGCTGTTATATATCCTATACCAGCAAAAAATAGATTTCTTTCCAATTATTCTGTTGACAACATCGCAATCAACCGAAAAACGCGTGTCGATAATCTTGGAGTTACTTTTGATGAAAAGCTGACATTCGCGGATCATGTTTCCCAAGTCATTACGTCAGCATATCGAGCATTGGGTTTCATTATCTATACGTGCAAGGACTTCGACAACATAGCTTCACTGAAGACACTTTTTTATGCGCTTTTTATCCTATATAAGATGATGATTTTTTAGTATCATTTATAAGATTAGTATATTTACCTGTTTTATGTCCCATCGGAGCATTTTGCAATAAACTAGTTTTTAATCATACACACACAGGAAAAGTTTAAGGATATTTTTAAAAATATAAGTATTCTATTGGCAATAACTGATTTCAAAGAATATTGATATTTAAGGTTATTTATTGTTTAAATATGTAACATATTAATGTAAAATTCTTTAATAAAACAAAAAAAAATATTTCGAAAATTTCAACAATTAAAACAATGCAACATTTTTAGATTTGTTTTTAAACAATTTTCGAGAAAGAAATTAAAAAAAGCACATTTTAATATAGAGTTTGACTTCCACGTTGATTAAGCACAGCCATGCACCTATTGTTCATCGACAGAATTACATGGTCTATATCTTGTTGTGGTATACGTGCTAATTCTGCTGTCAGAAGCTTCTTGAATCTAACAGCATTAGGGATATTGCCCTTTTGTGGAGTAATTCATCTCTGAAGCATGTCCCATCCATGCTAGATGGGATTCAGGTCCGCAGATTGTGTTGGCCATGGCAATACATCAATTCCCTCGTTTGTTAACCTGTCCATCACAACACGCGCGACATGTGGACGAGCATTGTCATGCATCGGATGGAAAAATATGTAAATATATAAATTTATATATTTTTTATATCCTTGACAAAGGCATCATTGCCGAAACATGTAGTGTTTTAAATATATATACTATGAAGTAATAAACCAGACCTTTAATCGCCGACTTATTAAGTTTATCATATCATACCAAGGTCACGAAAATATTATATATATGTATATGTATATATATATATATATATATATATATATATATATATATATATATATATAGTAAACCTAATCAGTAGGCGATTAAAGGTCTGTATATTACTTCAAAATATATGTATTTAAAAAACTCTACATGTTTCGGCTGTATACGCCTTTTTTGTATTCTCTTGAAAAAGGCGTATACAGCCGAAACATGTAGAGTTTTTTAAATACATATATTTTGAAGTAATATACAGACCTTTAATCGCCTACTGATTAGGTTTACTATATATATATATATATATATATATATATATATATATATATATACATATACATATATATAATATTTTCGTGACCTTGGTATGATATGATAAACTTAATAAGTCGGCGATTAAAGGTCTGGTTTATTACTTCATAGTATATATATTTAAAACACTACATGTTTCGGCAATGATGCCTTTGTCAAGGATATAAAAAATATATAAATTTATATATTTACATATTTTTCCATCCGATGCATGACAATGCTCGTCCACATGTCGCGCGTGTTGTGATGGACAGGTTAACAAACGAGGGAATTGATGTATTGCCATGGCCAACACAATCTGCGGACCTGAATCCCATCTAGCATGGATGGGACATGCTTCAGAGATGAATTACTCCACAAAAGGGCAATATCCCTAATGCTGTTAGATTCAAGAAGCTTCTGACAGCAGAATTAGCACGTATACCACAACAAGATATAGACCATGTAATTCTGTCGATGAACAATAGGTGCATGGCTGTGCTTAATCAACGTGGAAGTCAAACTCTATATTAAAATGTGCTTTTTTTAATTTCTTTCTCGAAAATTGTTTAAAAACAAATCTAAAAATGTTGCATTGTTTTAATTGTTGAAATTTTCGAAATATTTTTTTTTGTTTTATTAAAGAATTTTACATTAATATGTTACATATTTAAACAATAAATAACCTTAAATATCAATATTCTTTGAAATCAGTTATTGCCAATGGAATACTTATATTTTTAAAAATATCCTTAAACTTTTCCTGTGTGTGTATGATTAAAAACTAGTTTATTGCAAAATGCTCCGATGGGACATAAAACAGGTAAATATACTAATCTTATAAATGATACTAAAAAATCATCATCTTATATAGGATAAAAAGCGCATAAAAAAGTGTCTTCAGTGAAGCTATGTTGTCGAAGTCCTTGCACGTATAGATAATGAAACCCAATGCTCGATATGCTGACGTAATGACTTGGGAAACATGATCCGCGAATGTCAGCTTTTCATCAAAAGTAACTCCAAGATTATCGACACGCGTTTTTCGGTTGATTGCGATGTTGTCAACAGAATAATTGGAAAGAAATCTATTTTTTGCTGGTATAGGATATATAACAGCATTCGTCGATGTTTAAATTTAACTTATTTGAAGAGCACCAATTTGTGACACGATCCAGGTTCTCTTGAAGAAAGCAGCATCTTGAGCACCACCTATCCAATGAAATAGTTTTAAATTGCCCGCATAAGCCAAAATATGACAATTAATCGAGGTTATTAAATCAATAACGAAGATGTCAAATAATAAGGGTCCAAGATTGGAGCCTTATGGTACTCCAGCAACAGAAAGATACGTCACAGATTTGTAGATATTATAGTATACAAAATTCCTTCTACCAGTAAGGTAAGAAGTAAGAAGCATTAATAGTGAATTGCTGAAACCAAATAAACTCATTTTTTCAGGAGAACAACATGGGCAATGGTATCGAAGGCACGAGAAAAGTCAGTATAAATAACATCCATTTGCTCTCCACTGTCTAGTGTTTCACATAAAGCCTGAGATCAAATGGTGAAATTCGAAGTGGTGGACTTCTTAGACATGAAACCATTTTGATTCGGCAACAGGAATGATTTGATATTAGTGTAAATATGTTCATATAGCATAGCCTCATAAAAGCTGACATTCGCGGATCATGTTTCCCAAGTCATTACGTCAGCATATCGAGCATTGGGTTTCATTATCTATACGTGCAAGGACTTCGACAACATAGCTTCACTGAAGACACTTTTTTATGCGCTTTTTATCCTATATAAGATGATGATTTTTTAGTATCATTTATAAGATTAGTATATTTACCTGTTTTATGTCCCATCGGAGCATTTTGCAATAAACTAGTTTTTAATCATACACACACAGGAAAAGTTTAAGGATATTTTTAAAAATATAAGTATTCTATTGGCAATAACTGATTTCAAAGAATATTGATATTTAAGGTTATTTATTGTTTAAATATGTAACATATTAATGTAAAATTCTTTAATAAAACAAAAAAAAATATTTCGAAAATTTCAACAATTAAAACAATGCAACATTTTTAGATTTGTTTTTAAACAATTTTCGAGAAAGAAATTAAAAAAAGCACATTTTAATATAGAGTTTGACTTCCACGTTGATTAAGCACAGCCATGCACCTATTGTTCATCGACAGAATTACATGGTCTATATCTTGTTGTGGTATACGTGCTAATTCTGCTGTCAGAAGCTTCTTGAATCTAACAGCATTAGGGATATTGCCCTTTTGTGGAGTAATTCATCTCTGAAGCATGTCCCATCCATGCTAGATGGGATTCAGGTCCGCAGATTGTGTTGGCCATGGCAATACATCAATTCCCTCGTTTGTTAACCTGTCCATCACAACACGCGCGACATGTGGACGAGCATTGTCATGCATCGGATGGAAAAATATGTAAATATATAAATTTATATATTTTTTATATCCTTGACAAAGGCATCATTGCCGAAACATGTAGTGTTTTAAATATATATACTATGAAGTAATAAACCAGACCTTTAATCGCCGACTTATTAAGTTTATCATATCATACCAAGGTCACGAAAATATTATATATATGTATATGTATATATATATATATATATATATATATATATATATATATATATATAGTAAACCTAATCAGTAGGCGATTAAAGGTCTGTATATTACTTCAAAATA
Source organism: Melolontha melolontha (assembly GCA_935421215.2). Classification (NCBI taxonomy): domain Eukaryota; kingdom Metazoa; phylum Arthropoda; class Insecta; order Coleoptera; family Scarabaeidae; genus Melolontha; species Melolontha melolontha. Next base: position 57,159,984 of record OW285242.1, read on the forward strand.
TATGTATTTAAAAAACTCTACATGTTTCGGCTGTATACGCCTTTTTCAAGAGAATACAAAAAAGGCGTATACAGCCGAAACATGTAGAGTTTTTTAAATACATATATTTTGAAGTAATATACAGACCTTTAATCGCCTACTGATTAGGTTTACCATATCATACCAAGGTCACGAAGTTATTATATATATATATATATATATATGGATATGACTTTCACACACTTTTAATATATATATATATATATATATATATATATATATATATATATATATATGGTAAACCTAATCAGTAGGCGATTAAAGGTCTGTATATTACTTCAAAATATATGTATTTAAAAAACTCTACATGTTTCGGCTGTGTACGCCTTTATCAAGAGAATACAAAATATGAATGATTAGGTTTACCATATCATACCAAGGTCACGAAGTTATTATATATATATATATATATATATATATATATATATATATATATATGTGTGTTGTAACTGGATTCCGGGTTTTCTTCCGCGTTTCCACTGTTTGGTCTTTGTAAAGACCGGTGCTGGTTTCTGGATGACGTTTCGGCAAAATCACATTTGCCATCTTCTGCTTCTGGTTACTCGTAAACTTATATAAGTTTACGAGTAACCAGAAGCAGACAGTTATTGCAGACCTGAAGATGGCAAATGTGATTTTGCCGAAACGTCGTCCAGAAACCAGCCCCGGTTTTTACAAAGACCAAACAGTGGAAACGCGGAAGAAAACCTGGAATCCAGTTACAACACATACTACTACCCGCGGAAACCTGAAAGAAAACATATATATATATATATATATATATATATATATATATATATATAATAGTTTTTATTATAACTTATAGCAAATATCCTTAGATTTTTCTTGTGTGTATTTCGATGTTATTAAAAGTGTTTTTGTTTTATATGCCTATAGATTTAGTTTAATACCATGAGATTTTAAGAGATATGTGAGTTCTATAGCTGAAATATGTATTGCATAAAAGTAATACTAACTACGAGTGATATTGCCCTAGGGATTAAAGAAAGAACAATCATTTATAACCGTTTTTAAATTGACGTAAACATAATCAATATAAGCAATAAAAATGTTTTATGAACAAGGCACTCTCTGTTTACCATTCATACAAAATACCTCTTTTACAATAGCGGATGATATATTCACAATTAATCCAATTCGAAAGGGCAACTTGAATGATGGCTTAATTTTTTGAGTTATTGGCTAAACTTGTGTTATTAAGTTTATTTTACTGTGTTCAGATGTTAAATCGACTCTAATAAAATCGTGAAATTAGCAATTTTTAATGTACTACCACGGAAAGTAGGTATATAGGTCAATTCGTCGATTAAGAAACGACAAAATTGACTCCATAATAATTTTATATACTTCATGCATTTACATTTAACGGCACGAGTAGGAAAAGCAGTTATAACCGAGAATAATATTTAATTTAAAATCAATTCTTTGACGATTCATTCCCAGATCCTTCAGACTGTACGTATTTGGTGTTGAATTTAATTTTCGCATATTTTCTAAGCCATTATAGGGGTTCGTGTTTTTTTTCGGATGACGCGGGGCTAAAGTATCGTGTAAAATTGATGAATTCATCACCCTCACCTATATCCGTTTCCACGATCTCGTTATCCACTTCGACACCGTCCTCTTTAAAGTAGGAGACCTGAAAAAATGCAAAGCCTATATCAGAATGAAAATTAATAATGTTGGATGGTCATGTACTTCCGGGGCATTACGTCGAAATAAAAGATAAATAACTGGAGGTTTTAAAGTTTAAAATGTATGTTTAGTAAAATGGGAAGAGAGAAAATGAAAGTTATAAAATACATTGCTACAAAAAAAGTAAATTAAATTGGAAAGGATAATTTTAGTATATGTTCTTGCTTTTTGTTTGTTCAAGTAACAGAGATTATACTGAGATATTTATTACTGAGTTTCTCTCAATATTTTTCTAATAAATGAATCATGTTAAAATTGTTGCATATATTGCCCCAATCACATTACATTTTATTATATCAAGTTAAAAAATTTAATTAAAAAAGTTAAACCTAACCCGCGTCCAGATTTATCGAAAAATACGTTCTTTTGTCACCAAATTATTTAATGTTAGGGATAATACGTAATAGGACAGATTATCTAAGGGTAAACAGTTACAAGCGGCATTCAAAGACTAGCATGTCTAAAACTCGAAAGAGCTATGAGAACTTATACCGCTGCGCTGGAGGTGATACTAAATTTATCACCTATAAGGAGAAGCAGTCAGAAGCAAGGTGGAAGAACAGTCCTTTAGAAAACAATTTCTTGTGATCCCTGATCTAAAAGGGTTTAGTGATCACGAGGAAGTGGCATTATCCTGTATATATATATATATATATATATATATATATATATATAAGGTAAACTTAATTAGTCGGCGATTAAAGGTCTAAATTACTTCAAAGTGTATATATTTAAAATAATCCTACATGTTTCGGCAATGATGCCTTTGTCAAGGATATAAAAAATATAAATCTAATATAAAAATATATAGATTTATATTTTTTATATCCTTGACAAAGGCATCATTGCCGAAACATGTAGGATTATTTTAAATATATACACTTTGAAGTAATAACCAGACCTTTAATCGCCGACTAATTAAGTTTACCTTATCATACCAAGGTCACGAAAATACTATATATATATATATATATATATATATATATATATATATATATATATATAACATGAGAGCAAAATGAATTGAGGTAGTAGGTGGCTGCGGTTCGTAGATCGTATTTCGTGAATAATATTCACAATATTTTTCTGTCAAACATTTAATGACAGACTGTCAGTGTGAATTATTAATTCTTTCAATACAATTTTTTTTTAAAAAAACAGTATAATCACATACAGAATGTTTACTCAAGAACAAATGGTGTTCATTTTAGAATGTTACTTTCGTAACGGTCGACGTTTGCCAAACGGCGAATGGTATTATTCAATAGAAATGTGCAAGGAAGAAATCCTTGCGTTTTCCTGAAGTTGTTTTAGTAAATAAGAACTTTTCTCGTGACCTATTGAGAATTATAAATAACTTTCGAACTGGGTCTGTAAAAAGACAATTGGAAAGGGGGAAGATCTTCTCGAGTTAGGACCCAAAATGTTGTTAATAATGCAAGAAACGCAATTAGAGAACAACCTACATCTGTCAGAAGACTGGCACAACAGTTGGATATAAGTTATGGAACCTGCCGCAGTATTCTTAAACGCGATACTGGTATGCATCCTTACAAGGTTCAATTGTATCAAGAACTATTGCCGCCAGATTACGTTCGAAGAGTTGCCTATTGTCGTTTCTTTAATGCAAATCTTAACGACGACGATGTTTTGGATAAAACGTTTTTCACCGACGAAGCGTGGTTTCACCTGAACGGCTACATAAACGCTCAGAATATGCGTATGTGGGCAACAGACAATCCGCATTATTACAGGGAAACAACGTTGCATCCTGTAAAAATAGGGGTTTGGTGTGCCATGTTACGTAGTCACTTATTGGTCCGATCTTTTTCGAAGGAACTATAAATGGTGAAAGATATCGCAATAATATACTGGAAACATTTATAAATCAACTGCATGATGACGAGTTACAGTTAGGTTTCTTTAAGAAAGATTCCGCACGACCACACAATAAATAATAAATTATTTACGTGAATTTTTTGATGAAAGAATTATTAGTGTTGACCGTTTCCCGCCAAGATCGTGTGACTTAACTCCTCTGGATTACTTTTTATTTCCATACTTAAAAAACTCTATTTTTAAAAATCCAGTGCATACAATAGACGATTTACGGAACAATATCGTGCGACAGTGCGAGTTAGTAGACGGATTTATTTTACAAAAGGTTTTTGAAAACATGAAGCGGCGCGTAAATTTATGTTTGAATGCCGAGGGACAACAGTTTCAACAATTATTGTAAACTTTTCAATAAAATATAAAACATTTGTATGACATTTTATAAATATTTTAAGTTGTAAATTAAATTTTTTATCCAGGAGACATTTAAGTGCTGTCAGTAAGATTTATTTACTTTATAATTCACGAAATACGATCAGCGAACCGCAGCCTCCTACTACCTCAATTCATTTTGCTCTCATGTTATATATATATATATATATATATGTATATATATGTATATATATATATATATATATATATATATATATATATATATATAGATAATTATTTCGTGACCTTCGTATGTTATGGTAAATTCAATTTGTTGGCGATTTAAGGTCTGGTTTTACTTCAAAATATATATATATTTAAAACAACCTACATATTTCGGCAAATGATGCCTTTATCAAGGAATATAAAATATAAATGGCAGTATATTAATGTCATACATTTGAGTTGCTATGGATAAAATTATTCAAATAACAACCATGAAAAAAAAAGAAACAAATTTTAGAAGTATATAATTCAAGATAGTGTATACATTTGAAAACATTTATTAACAAATAGAACAATTGGCGAGTTTTTAGTTTACAAATCTTTCATATAAAATAGTATTAAAACATATTTTTTTGTTCTTTTACAGTTTCTATATGGAACTTGACAAAGACCGGAAATTAATGAAGATCGAAACGTCGTTTTTTCACAAATAAATTTGTTTTATTTCATTAAAGGTCGCTAAAACCAAAACAATAACTGTTTATTTAATATAATTATACGGCGAATAAAATAAATAAGAAACCTTAGTTTCTTATAAACATATATATATATATATATATATATATATATATATATATATATATATATAATTATAGAAAATTTCTTGACAGTACTAATATAATTTCACTAATATTTGAGATATCGGCCTGTTTACACTAAAACTTAATTGTTCTTTCTCAATATTTCGTCAATATATTAATTACTTAATACAAAGGTATTTTTAATAATGTAAAATATTATTAAAAATCTGGTGTGAAGAACATATTATTAAAAATACCTTTGTATTATACAAAACTGGTGGGGTTTACCTACTCATGTATGTTTCAATTATTCTGATATATTAATTACTTCATCGGGAGAAGAGCTAAAGTTAAACGTTGGTAGTCTTATCAATTAATTTACACATAATTGTCACTAGCAACTCACAAATAAAACATGAATATTATGTGATTTGGTCGCCAGTTTTATGTTTAGTAATGACTATCTTCTCAAATTTCTTGCAACTTCAACGCTCTAGGTATTAGATATGTCTTGGAAAAACCCCATTTCGTAACTAATTACAGAAAATTTCTTGACCGCACTGATATAAATTCACTAATATTTGGGTTATCAGTCTGTTTACATTTAAACTCGAATGTTCTTTCTTAATATTTCGTCAGTATATTAATGACTTCATCAGTAGTAGAGCTACAGTTAAACGTTGCCAGTCTTATTAATTAATTTACACATATTTGTCACTAGCAACGCACAAATAAAACAAGAACATTATTTGATTTGTTAGCCAAATTAATTAAAAAAATTAATGAATTTGTATTAGTACAATGGGGTCTTCCAAGATATATCTAATACCTATAGCGTTGACGTTGCAAGAAATTTATCTCAGTTGTCTACACTCATTTGAAATGCGGATCAATAAGTGCATTGAAGTTGAAGGTCATAATTTTGAGCACTTACTTTAATTGAAAGATGAAGCGATGGGAAAATCTAGCACTCTGATATGTGAGAGGCGAAGGGACTTGCATAAATGAAGCATCCTGAAACGTGAGAGGCGAGAAGGCTCAGGTTAATCAAGCACCCTAAGGAGCGTCGTTGTAGTTGTGTTACGCTAAAAGTAAGTTATTCACCAGCAATTGACATTTCTACTTATGACATTTTCCCAGTTATTCGAAATTTGTAAAATGACTAGTTTTGAATTATTTACAAAGAAAATGTATTTTTTATTGCACAGGTATTGCAGAATCGTATGTGTAGGTTATCGGTGCGAGAAATTGAACAAAATTTAATTTCATAGATTACAGCGCCATTTGGCACGAATTGAAAAAATGTTTCAGATAAATACCAGGTACTTTTTCTAGCAAAATTTGAATTTGTAATCAAATATACGGGTTCCTATTTAAGATTTCAAAATTATCCCTGCCCCATCTACATGGAGGAAGAGAGAGCCTAATTTTAGCACTAATGTATTACCTCCAATGAATTATTAAATTTAGATCTGGACATTTTTTCGCGAACTCTTTATTTTTCGAGATATTTGAAAGTTTATAGTTAAAAAATACACCTGGTATATAAATAAAGCTTGATTTCGGGTGTACTGCCGTATGAATGTTCCTGTGCCATCTAAAGAGCGGATGTCAGGACAAGCTTTCGCCAGCCCCTCTGCTGCTGTCCTCAGGTTTTATCCGTTCATGTACCGGTATTCGTCTGATGTCCTCAAGTGGGGTGGTAGGCGTGATGATAGTGTATTTTGTCGTGCGTTGTGTTTTGGATGCGTATGTGTGATATTTAGGCCACTGTATCTGTTTCATAGTAAAATGCTTTTAGAAGTGTTTGATAATCTCTGTCCGTCGTCTGATTTATTCAAACTGTCCGGTCTCATCTCTATCTCTATTGCCTCTCTAATCCTTCTTGCGTGTTGATGTTCGCAATAGTTTTTGTTGCGTAGAGGTTGATTTTATGATCTGTTTATAATAAGCTCGAATAGCGACGAAGATATGCCGTTTCAGTGTTTTTATACGTGAGTACTTATTAGCCGGTTTGTGGTTTGTTTGCCCTACATACGAATGGTCGCAAGAGGCGTATACTATAAAGTGAATTAGGATTGCGGTACACGGATGTAAGAAGAGAAACATGGAGCAGAAAATTTGTTCTGGGAAATGATGGGATAGGCACCACAGAAAATTATCAACTTCATAAACTAAATATTTCAAAAATACTCGTTGTACTTTTGATACAAACAATTGCAAAATAAATATAGTGAGACGACCATACAGGTGAAGCATATTCCAATTCGATACTAACAAAATTCAAGAGTAACGTTTTCAGCAAAGCTAAACATTTGCAGGTTCGCAGTACAAAACCTAAAGTTTCTGATACATTAATGCAGATATTGTTCATATATGAAGCAAAGTATGGAGAAGAATCAAATTGAATACGAATATATTTTACACTATTAACCTTCATGAGGGAGTAGTTATTATCAGAGAGCGGACTGAAGCGATTGAATGACCAATTGCCCCGATAACACGTTCTGGCGGTATCATGTATAGTATACATGTTATAACGGTCCCACTATTTGCTTGCTCGATTGCATTCGTCGAGCAGATGTTGTTATTTCCGTCGTTATTGTGTCTATTCATTTATAAATTCTATATGACACTGAGGTGTTTCTGCTTTCGTTTCTTTCAGTGTTATTTGGTTACAAATTTTAAGTAATTTAAAAAATCCGTTTTGTATTGTTATATTGTAACGGGTGTTCATTTGAAAAGTCAATCTAGTAGCATGTGATTTACTGAGAACATTTTGAAGTATGTCGTAAATTAAAATTTACTAGTTAACCTACGAAGTCGTATATTTTGACAGTTTCATACGTACAAATAAATAACAAATGTGATTGACATTATCAAATGTCATTTGGATTTACGTTTACGGAACAACAAACACATACAAATATATATGCGCCTTATTCTATCAAAGTTTCAAAGTAACCTAGATTGACCTTTCAAATGAACACACGTTATATTTATCCTATAATTTTTTATAAATATTAATTTTAATTTACTACCTTATTTTTGGAGTAGTTCGTTTCTTCTTTTTAGTCCATTTCCTTCTGTTCTTAGTATTTCTGTTTATTTTCATCAACTATGGAGAATTCTCGTAGGGCAACCATGGCAGGATGGATTAGAGGCTATACATATTGGTTGCATATTTGCAATGATACCGAGCTATATTGCAATGCCTGTTAATTAAGTTTAAGACGTCCAGAAAAGTGTAATGTGCAGAGACAGGTTTCTTCGAAAACACATCTAGATAACATATGTCCATCTGCACCTGACACTTTTAACGAAGAACGGTGTGACGCTTTCATGGCGGCCAATATCCCAATCAAAAAGCTTAACAATCCAGTCCTCAAGAGGTTTCTTACAAAATATACTGATCGCCATATATCAGATGAATCTATTTTACGTAAATGCCACTTACCAAAATGTTATTTGAGAACCATTGAAAAAATACGAACCAACTTATCTGGTCATTATTTTTTGGCTAAGTGCAGGCGAAACAACGGATGTAATGGGACGATATGTGTTAAATGTAGTTGCTGGTGTTCTTCATCCGACAACTTCATATCAACTATATTTAATTGCAACTAAAATATTGCCAGTCGTAAATGGTGAAAAAGTTGCCGAAGTAATTGATCAATGTATCCATAATATTCTGTCATCGGATAACAACTATGTATAAAGACAAGATGCTATTGTTTTTGACTGATGCGGCAGCTTATATGTTAAAAACAGGGAAGTTATTAAAACAATCTTATCCCAATATGCTACACATTACCTGTGCAGCACATGCACTACACAGAGTATGTGAATACATCAGGAGTCATTTTCCAAATGTATTATCATCATTTAAAAAGATATTTCTCAAAACACCTTTACGAGTGACATTATATAGATAAATATTTCCAAATTTGCCTTTACCTCCAGTTCCTGTATTAACTAGGTGGGTAACATGGTTAGAAGCAGCATTTTTCTATTCACAACCCTTGGATAAATTAAAAAACTTTGTTTTTCATTTTCAAGATGATGATACGCAAGCATTTCTAATTGTAAACACCTGATACAAATTGAAAATTTACAAAACCGGCTAAACTTTATTAAAGCTAATTTCCAGTGTATTACAGATACGCTTACTTACATGCAACATCAACATATTAACCTAAAAGAAGCGATAATTAACTTAGAAACCGTTATCAATCGAATGAAAAGTATGTGTTTCGTCTTATAGCGAAACCAAACCGAAGATTAAATAAATTAGTGCGTATACGGCCTTACAACCCGTGCGTGGTGAGTCAACATAGGAGCGACGACCAAATACACTAGTTGCCCCAACATATGGTCCTTCGAGCCGGGTAACAGCGACACATAGCATCGAGTTATCATCATTGAAGACAAAGAGGTAGGTCTCCAATCAATTCCTTTATTTCATAAACATATAACCATCCTTATTCAAAATGTCAGATGCCGATACATTAAAGGCGTTAAAATGCAAAAGAGGTGTCATTAAAGCAGCTCTCACCAAATTTGAAGCTTACTTAGACAGTTTCAATGATAACAAAAGTACTAATATATTTGAACTGAAAAAGCGTTATCAAAAAATAGAAAATTATTTTGATCAGTTCCACGAATTACAAATTCAAATTAGCTGTTTAGAAAATGTTAAAACGCAAGAAACAGATTTAGATGACTTTGAAAATACATATTTCAAGCTGGTAGGTCGCGTAGACCAATTATTAGAAAATCATGCAAATATTAATCCGAATGCTACAATTAACTCAATTAACACAGACAACAATCAAACGAATAGCGTACGGTTACCGCAAATTACGTTGCCTGAGTTCACCGGTTTGTATGAAGAATGGACATCATTTCATGACACATTTTCATCATTAATACATTTTAATGATTCAATACCCAATGTGCAAAAGTTTCATTATCTAAAATCAGCCTTAAAAGGAGATGCTAGTAAAATACTACAGTCACTTTCAATTTCTAATGAAAATTACACTATTGCTTGGGACATGTTAAAATGTAGATATAATAATAAGAAAATCATTGTTCAAAAACACATTAAAGCCATTTTTGATCTGCCCATAATGTCAAGGGAAAACCTAGGACAATTGCGACAAATACAAGACGGTATTTTAAAAAATACACGTGCCTTAGAGTCACTTGGTCTTCCCACAAACAACTGTGATCATTTCCTAATTTATATTATCACAACTAAATTAGATTCGGTTACAAATAGAGAATGGGAAAATCAGTTACCAATATCAGACATTCTTCCCACACTTGCACAATTGACTGATTTTCTAAACAAAAAATGCTTAACGTTAGAGTCGATATCAAGACAGTACACACAACAAGTGAATAGTTCATCATCAAAAGATAATAAAGTCAATAAACATACTTCATTTATTACAACTAATATAGTTTGTAAAGTCTGTTCTGGAAATCACTTAATATATCAATGCGATAAATTTCTCAAAATGAAACCAGAACAAAGATTCAAAGAAATAAAAGGCAAACGAATTTGTATTAATTGTTTGCGAGAAAATCATTCAGTTCAACAATGCAGATGTAGGTCTTGTAAAAAATGCAACAAAAGACACCACACTTTATTACATTATACACAAGAAAATGCTCCACCTCAACCATCCACATCATCAGAAGATACAAATGCAACTATCAATAATCATTGCTCTAATGAACAGGTAGCTTCAGAGGTATTTTTATCCACGGCCATAATTCACATATATGGCAAAAATCGTACTCTGCAGTCATGCAGAGCCTTGCTAGATTCTGGTTCGCAGTCGAACTTTATATCTAAATCATGCGTTGATCGATTAGGATTACAACCCGATCCATATCAAATACCAGTTGTTGGTATAAATCAGTCACCTACACAAATAAATAGTGCCGTGCATGTTAAAATCAAATCAAGATACAATGCATTTCAATCCCACATTAAATGCTTGGTAATTAATAAAATTACTGAAAACCTTCCAATCAGAACGACTGATTGTAACAAATTTAATATTCCAAAAAATATTAGATTAGCAGATCCCGATTTTAACATTTCAAGGCCTATTGATATGCTGTTAGGAGCAGATTTGTTCTGGAAAATCTTGTGTATAGGCCAAATCAAGTCTAACGACAAACATCCATGTTTGCAAAAAACGCACTTTGGTTGGATAGTATCAGGTTCTCTCACTGGTAACATGTCACTGTCAACCGGGTCACTTTGTAATCTTTCACTGGAAACGTCATTAGATGAAAGGCTTAAGTTATTCTGGAAGTTAGAAGAATGTTCAAAAAAAATCAATTTTACACCAGAGGAACAAAGCTGCGAAAACAATTTCCTAGAAAATACCACTCGCGATAATAACGGGCGCTTTATAGTAAGCCTGCCGTTTACAAATCATAACAATCCACTAGGTGAATCTTATAGCCTTGCACTAAAACGGTTTTATAACTTAGAAAAGCGATTAAACAAAAATCCCGGTCTTAAAAAACAATATTCGAACTTTTTAAAGGAATACCTAGAATTAGATCATATGAGACTCGTTGACAATTCAACTCCTTCATTCAATCTGTCTCACGGTTATTATCTACCGCATCACGGCGTTGAAAAACCATTTAGTTTAACAACTAAATTGCGTGTTGTTTTCGATGGCTCCGCCAAAACATCCACGGGAGTATCATTGAATGATAAATTAATGGTAGGCCCCACCATTCAACAAGATTTATTTAGTATCATAATTCGTTTTCGAACACATCAAATTGTTATAACTGCCGACATAACAAAAATGTATAGGCAGGTATTGGTTCGCGAACAGGACAGGCCATTTCAAAGAATTTTGTTTCGAGAAACCAGTAATCAACCGATACAAATCTATGAGCTTTCCACTGTCACGTACGGAACCGCTTCTGCATCATTTTTAGCAATCAGGTGCCTTTATAAATTAGCTGAAGATGAAAAACATAATTATCCTATTGGCGCGTCCACAGTGTTAAGAGATTTTTATGTAGACGATCTGATATCAGGCGCGGATTCTATAGAGGAAGCAAAAAACACAATCACGCAAACAGCAGCTCTTCTTCAAACAGGTGGCTTTGAATTGCGTAAATGGCGTTCAAATTATCCTGAAATCTTCAACGATTTATCAATAAATTCCACTGACAATCCCCTTCAGTCATTAGAAAAGGAAAACAGTAAAACACTAGGCCTTTCATGGGACTCAGAGCAAGATAATTTCATGTATAATTTGCCAAATACGATATCAAACACAAAAATAACAAAACGCTCGATACTTTCCTTTATCGCCAGTTTATTTGATCCATTGGGAATAATCGGCCCTGTTATTGTCATAGGTAAAATATTAATCCAAAAACTGTGGCAATTGAAAATTGCATGGGATGAATCCGTTCCTCATGACATACACGTGCAATTCGAACAATACAAGAAAGACATATACCACATATCGTCTAGAACCATTTCTAGAAAGGTAATACACACAAAAAACATATCTATTTTAGAAATGCATGGCTTCAGTGACGCTAGTGAAGTGGCTTACGGGGCGTGCATTTACATCAAGGGTATTGATTACGAAGGAAACATTTCTTGTAATCTATTATGCGGCAAATCAAAGGTGGCTCCTATAAAAAGTACCTCATTACCAAGACTTGAATTATGCGCAGCCTTATTACTAGCTCAACTAATTGATAAGGTTACTGAAACAATCAATCGAGAATTTCAATCAATTCATTATTGGACTGATTCAGCAATCGTTTTAGCATGGCTCAAGGCAACTAACAAAAAATGGAAAACCTTTGTAGCTAATCGCGTTAGTGAAATCAGGGAATTAACCAATGTTGCTGCTTGGAATCATGTAAAATCAAGCGACAACCCTGCCGATATCATATCACGGGGTATGTTACCAGATGCTTTATTCGATAATAACTTATGGTGGCATGGTCCTAACTGGCTACAAACAGATTGTGTCATTCCTTCTGAAATTCCAGAAATTGTAAACGTTCCAGAAGAAAAGTCAGCAACTCTTATTTGCGCTCAAAATTCAGTAGCATCATTCAAGTCTATATTAGTCAAGTATTCAAGTTTATCAAAACTTTTAAGAGTAGTAGCGTATTGTCTGCGCTTTAAATGTAATATTATGTCCCGACAAAAAACCGGCACATATGCCTTTACAGGCTCACTTCTCTCGTCAGAAATTACCGCCGCTCAGAAATGCATAGTTAAGTTAGTTCAAACTGAGTGCTTCAGCAATGAATTAAAACAACTACAAAAAAATAACGCGGTGAACTCAAAGGCTCACATTATTTGTTTAAATCCTTTTATCGACGACGAAGGCATTATCAGAGTTGGAGGTCGACTCAAGAACGCAAAACTAGCATACTCACATCAACATCCGATATTACTTCCGGGAAAACACATTTTTACAAAGTTGGTAATGGAATATTTCCACAAAAAACAGCTACACGCAGGGATACAAGGAACCATGGCAGCGATCAGAACAGAATATTGGCCGCTATCGTTAAAATCTAACGTACGGCAAATTGTGAGGCGATGCATTAGTTGCTTTAAGGGAAAACCATATGGAAATCAATATTTGATGGGAAATTTGCCAGCTCACCGTATACAGCCTGCACGTCCATTTGCAAACTGTGGCGTTGACTATTGCGGACCGTTCCAAGTTCGCGAAAGCAAGCGAAGAAACAGTAAAAACATTAAAATGTATGTAGCTATATTTGTATGCCTATCTACAAAGGCAGTACATATAGAACCCGTCTGCGATTTATCTACAGAAGCATTTCTAAATACATTGAAACGTTTTGTAGCACGCAGAGGAAAAATTCAGAATTTATATTCCGATAATGCGACAAACTTTGTAGGCGCTAATAAGGAACTGGAAGGCATGCGCAAATTATTATCGCAAAATAACAAGCGATTATCTGAATTACTGATCGAAGAACGTATAAGTTGGCATTTCATTCCTCCAAGAGCTCCTCATTTTGGAGGTCTTTGGGAGGCTGCAGTAAAGTCAATGAAACAGCACCTAATCAAAACAGCAGGTAAGGCATGCCTAACGTATGAAATGTTTTATACCTTGCTAACCGAAATCGAATCAGTTCTTAACTCACGTCCTCTCACTCCTCTAACCAACGATCCTAATGATTTATCTGTCTTAACCCCCAGTCATTTCCTGATTGGAGACTCTCTTATGGCGATACCAGAACCTGATTTAACTCATACAAAATTAAATCGTTTGTCATGTTGGCAGCATATTCAAAAAATCAAACAGCATTTCTGGAAGAGATGGGTCAATGAATATTTAAGTCAGCTTCAGCCGCGAGGGAAATGGAAGCAGAACCTCGAAAACGCTTTCTCCATAGGACAACTCGTGCTTGTCAAGGAAGACAATGTTCCCCCGCTGCATTGGATTACCGGACGCATCGTGGAACTGCATCCCGGGCAGGATGGTGTTATCCGTACGGCAAGTGTTCGCCTCCACAAAAACATTTTGAAGAGACCCACAGCCAAATTATATATACTTCCGCTAGAGACAAATGACAATTAAAACAAGTGCAGTGTCGCCCGTTTCATATCAGATCATTGTTTTATTGAAAGTGCATACTTTCAAGGCGGGCAGTATGTTTCGTCTTATAGCGAAACCAATTTATATATGATATTTTAAACATAAACATTATTAATTTTACATTATATATTAAATATAAGTATTATTCATTTTAATAAAAGCTTAGATTTTAGTATTTAAATATAAGAATCAGAAACAAAATTAAAACCTTCTGTATATGTAATTATATTTTTCTTATTATATCAAGATGCAGACGTTTCATAAATGTATTACGTTTTTGTCAACATATATTCACGCATATTTGTATTTTGTATATGTCTGCGTTCAATAAACTGCCGCACGCATATTTGTATTTTGTATATGTCTGCGTTCAATAAACTGCCGCACGCATATTTGTAACCGTTGTTTACACCGGCGCTTATTTATCGCTTCATTTTTGTAAATAAGTTTCAAGTTATATTTATCGATTAACGTGCCTCCACATGTATACCAATGTTATTCTACCGGCAGTTATTTATTGCCGCCTTCTCAAAAATGCGTTTTAAATTATAGTATTTGATACGTTTCAAATTATGTTATTTTAATAATGAACGTGCTAAGCCATGTATACAGATAGATTCAAGAACTAGATGCAACGTTTGCATTGTGGGCACGGTTTACAATCAGAGCGGTTCTTTGTAACTTGCCGAACTTTGTTGATCATTTTAGCCGCATGTGGCCTATTTTGTTAATGGAAGGGAAAGGGTAAATTTTGCTTACCATGTTTAAAAGGTCTTTAAATAGGTCTGCGCGCGATGACTACAGCAGCATTACAATAAAGCAATTCGCTAAAGCAAGCCGCGAACTCAAAGTCAATAAGACAATTCGAGTAGCTATTTTTGTCACAGAACAACGTTCTTACAATACTCGTAAGAACAATGTTCAAGATAACAACCTTACTTTACCAACAATTTCATGTATGAATTAATGTATATATGTAAATAAAGGTTTTAAATTGGATGTGCCGCATTTCATTAATAACTGTCACCGAAGATTAAATAAATTAGTGCGTATACGGCCTTACAACCCGTGCGTGGTGAGTCAACATAGGAGCGACGACCAAATACACTAGTTGCCCCAACAGTATGCCTTCTGCATTTGGAAACAAGCTGAGACAAAAAGTTGCTGCCATCTTTAGCAGAAATCCAGATTTGAATATATTATATCAATTTTGCACAGAGCCGATTGAAAAATCTATACATTCGAAGTATAGTGCACTTTTTGCAACATTTTAATCACGCACTCATCACCAGTTGTGATGTGGAACGGACATTTTCTATTTTTAAAGACATTTTAACATCTAATAGAACTAATTTAAGACAGGAACACCTTGTACAAATTTTAGTTATTCATAGTAATGTTTTACACTTTCAATGTTTCACAGAAAATACATAGTTTTGAGTTTTGTTCTTTGTAAATTATTTTTATTCAAAATTCGATACGCAATTCGCTTGTCAGCATTACTTTTGTTTCAGCAGTAGTTGCTGCCGGTTACCAAACCATTTATTACATTCGCTCTGTTGTGCATTGACAGATACATATTAACCGCAAATGTAGGTATGTGCCACTTATGCACTTGACCACACGTATCAAATTGTTCGAAACTCACGGATCACTTACAGAAACAAACCTATTGCGAATAAAAGGCACGCCTATGGGCTATGAATCATCAATCGCTCGAGTCCGCTCTCTTGGTATTATATTTGTTAGATAAAGCATACATGTTTAGTTTAAGTTAAAGTGTTATTTATTAGCTTATTGTTTTGAATTAAGTATATGTAGATAATGGTTGAGTAGAACAGCTTTACTGGCAAATAAAGTCCTTTATTATTATTAGTATTTTTATTATTAAGTCTTTATTCTTTTTAGTTACCATGCCATTCTACACTACTTTTCTACACTAAGTTGATTCTAAATGATACTTAATTGTCGTTTCTTTAATCTTATATTCTTCCACTACCAAACACTTACCAAACACTTACTACCAAACTACCACACTACCAAACACTTACCAACACACTTGGTTTTTCATCATAATCAAAGCGATCTGGACGGGGATCATTATTCAATTATTTGCAACCATTATTAAACAAATTAAACAATTTTTATCATTAGCAAATAGTTTGAGTTGAAAGGACAATCATTCCCGTATATAGTCAAGATTTCTAAAATTAATAATTATGTAAATGCTTTCCAAATTGGCACACAAGTTACCAAGGCATATATGATTTTTAAAATGCATAATGGAATATTGCATTAAAATTTAAAGCTGTTTAGTCCGGGAAGATAAAAACGCCCTCCCGTAGTTTACTATAAAACCGTAAAATAAAAAATATAGTATACTAACCCTTATCGATACTTCACTCGGTTTATAAATTAAATCGTAATTCTCCACCACGAACGAGTCTTCCTTAATATAAATTCCTGCCCTCCCGTCGCAATTCACATTTTCCAAAATTATCCTGCGAAAAACAACAAACATTTTAAATTGCCTCTGCGAAAGTTTTAAGTGGGCGACTCGTCCGCGGTGACACAGGCAGACGTCAAAACAGAAAAGAGTAAGGGAAAGGCAAGGAAAAAACACCTATCACTTACACGATTTTCCCCATCTGCGAGATGGGCAGGATCTTCTGCAATGCTTTATTAGCGACTTCGTATTCCCCTTCGACTTTCAACTGTCCCAGACTTAATCCTAAATTCACGTTAAGCATCGCTAGATCCACCGTGAAGTTGTTCACTCTGAAGTCGGGTGTTTTCGTCAACTTTATATTTCTCAGCTCCCTGCGTACAAAAGAAAAAGAAGAGGTGAAGAAGGTGGCAAAAATAGGGGGACTTTCGTTGTCACAGGGAAAAGTTATTAACGGTGAATTAGTAAGGATTTAAGATGTCTTGTTTATTAAGTTAATGTTCTTAATAATTTAAATGATTAAAAAACTTCTTGTTAATCTAAATAAGTTATTTTAATTTTGTGGAGGTTAATAGAAAGTAAGAAAGGCAAAAGAAAAGGGTGCAAAACAATGTACGGAGAATAGATACAGTATACACCAACGATGGGAATTAACATTTGTAACACTGTATTACAGGAACCTTTAAATTGACTGCGTCTAACAAGAGAATGTTCTCAAGTCGAGCTCGTGTATTAAATGAAGGAGTTCATAGAATCTACCGAACGTTGTAAAACGTTTTTCATGTTTACCCAATCCCACATCGAAAGGGTGAAATTGACTTTCGAACTTTTAAATTTTAACTTCTAAAGGAACGCTGAATAATATTGTGAAGTATACTATTTCAAGTGCTATAATTTGAAAAGATTATACAGTATGTCTCAAAAGAAATTAGACAAATGGCGATATTCATCGACCAGCAATACAAATAGTTAGTATGAACCCATATGTAGAACATGTACAAGTTTCGTTAGTATCTGTTAAATACTTAAGAAATAGCAACGTGTTTTAGTTTGTGTGTTTCGATAGTGACGTACATAAGGGATTACGTGCAATAATATTCAATTAGTTTTAGCAAAAGTTGCGGTTTGATAAGATAAAACAGTAGAAACAATACGCTCTTTACTTGCTTAGGATCTTCGAGATTAACTCTTCGCACAATAGCTCAATAATTAACAATCAGTGAAGACCCTGTTTCTACCAACATTCATGAAGACTTGTAATATCAAAAAAGTAGAGAGACTCAATCGATTATGGAACTTCCTCATTGACCTTAATCCTATACATGAGATCAAGATCAATGAGAAGGTTCCAGAATAGGCTGAGGCAGAGGATGTTGTAATCTACTTAAGGTCAATCAAATCACTTGAAAATAAAGGTAATTTGAATACCAATCTTTTTAAGGTCAATACCAGTCTGAGGTCCATTGGATATCAAGAAGGTTATTTGAATGTTAAGGTCGCTTGAATGTCCATGTCACTCGAAGGTCAAGGTCGCTTGAAAGTCATCCAAAGGCCAAAGCAAGGCCGCTCCAAGATCAAGATCGAGGTCATGTTGAAAATTAAGATATGAAAAGTGAGGTGGGGATTAGCTACTAATATACAGGCATTTGAAAGCTGTTTGAATGTTGGCCAGTGGGTTCGACAACCAAAACTCATAGGTGAAATGAAGATGATTACGCAAAAACACATTGTTCGGTAATTCAGTAATTAGTCAAGAAGAAGCCCAGTACATTGTTTAGACCTTAAATTACAGAAAAATTTGCACTAAATGTGTCACACGACAATTAACGGATGTCACGAAAGAATAAAGAAAAAACATTTGTTAAGAACTTCTTAACCAGTATCGACGTTAAGGAGATAATTAATTTTCTCATGAACATTATTACTGCAGACGAATCTCGGGTTTATCATTATGACCACGGAAATAAGTGGCAGTCAATGGAATATCGTCGTCTCGATTCTCCACGTGAACGAAAATTCAAGAGCTTCACCAGCGCAGAAAGCCAGGCTCACAATTTTCAGAGATGCAAAGGGAGTCATTCATACCGAATATCTGCCGAAGGGATCAAGGATTAATTCAATAAGATACTGCAAAACTTTACGATCACTGAAGAATCGTATCCGTAGAGTAAATCCAGAAAGAAGGAATGTTTTCTCGCACCACAATAATACCAGACCGCATTTCAGTGAACGACGAAGAGAGTGACGAGCTTGAAATTCACGGTTGTTTCGCAACTTCCATACAGTTCTGATTTGACACTTTCAGATTTCTGGTTGTTCCTAAAGTTGAATGGTCAATATTTGTCATCAGACACTGGGCTGCTCTTTGGAATTAGATAAATAGTAAACAATAAAGGTTTTTCATGGACGGAATGAAGAAATGAATTGGAAGTGTTGCACTAAACGGCGATTATGTGCAAAAATAATTATGTACATTGGTAGTACAATTAATTAACTTCATTTTGAGAATGGTTTCACAGAATAATGTGTCTTTTCTCTTTCGTATTTTATAGAGTTTGAGACTCTATTCTATTTTTTATGCTAAATTAATGTCTGTTTTTGTTGTTTATTAGTTGTTCCTTGTATGGACATTTAATCTGTTGGATATAAAATGAATGTTTATTAGTAAATTTTGATTAATTCGACCAAATATTAATAATTTTTATGGACGGTTTTAATAAGGTTATGTTAATTTTTCCTTGATGTCCTTTAAATTATTAATCTTTGAAACGCATAAATATTTCGAACAACTGTGAATCAACCTGGAGGTCGCGACCTCCAAGGGGGTTTGCTGTGATATTAAACGGAGTCGAGAAATAGCTTAAATAATAATGAAAAATCATTTTATGAGAAAAAATCATTTATTATAAACATTTTACTAATTAATGTGATGATTAATAATAATGACTAATTAATGTGATGATTGTATTTGTTTTTCACTTAAAAGTTTCTCCATACGTGGATCTACGTTAGAAACACACAAAAATAAATTGTTTTCGAGCGATAAGAGACGATTCCCGTATGTAGATTTACGAAAAGCCCTTTTCACAGAGATAAGACGTGGCGAAAGGGATTAATATTTTCAATGCTTCTGCGACTAAATTTCCATATTCATTTCGACGAACAAACCAAGACGTATTTAAATCTTCAGACGTAAATTGCAGTTGAAGCTTTCTGTCGGCAAATATTTTGATGTGCTGGTCGTGAATCTCAACTGGTAACTCAGTAGCGACAATAACGTTTTCACCAAAAGGATTCAGTACCTATCTCTTCGAGAAATCATTTTTATCATCCAGGAAGTACTTCAACTGAGTTTTTAGCTCACGCAAATGCATCTTCATGCAATCAAAAATGTAGTGCCTTGTTTATTCAAATTTTTCACAATATAATTCTAAGTGAGTGGGAACATATAATCCAGAAATCAAATTTCTTAATGAAAGCATGAACTTTTTCTGTCATTAATAAAATGTGTTTATCACATCCTTGTAAATTCACACTCAAGTCGTTTAAATGCGAAAATACATAAACAAAGTAAGCTAACAACAACACACACTCATTATTCTGTAAAATAATGAGAATGAGAATGGCGTTTGTTTATCCTGGAAAAATATTATTAATACATCTAGCAATTCCAATACCTGGGCTCACACTTCCTTGTGATAGCCGTAGAACTTCTGTAGGGAAAAGAATAGATTTTTTTATTTTCATCCATTTCATCGCATAGTTTAGCAAACAACCTGTTCTGTAACGACCGTCTTTTAATAAAATTAACAAATTTTACGGCTTCACAAAGAATTTGATTGAGATTTTCCGGCATGTTTTTTGGTATGTGAATCATTTTATAAATCTTGGAAATTCGGCTATATTAAATATTTAATTAGGATGTTATTTCGCAAAGTAACGTGAAAATGTAAATATTGCTATCTACAAATTACAACGCTAATTAACGAAATTTTTTTTTGAAACATTTCGTCTTTAGGTAGGTCTCGAACCCACGACCTTTAGTTCTTTAGACTAACGCTCTATCCACTGCGTTACCAAGGCTCTTGCGTTCGAGTATTGTTATAAATGCCTTAAGTTAAGGAACAGATATTAATATTCTGTCGTCGTGATGGAATTTTGCTAAATTTTTTATCCACTGCTATTTGACGATAATCTATTTCTTAGCCGTACAATTAATATATATCATTTGAAAAATCTTGGAAATTCGGCTATATTGAATATTAATATTTTAAATTAGGATGTTAATTTGAAAATGTAAATATTGCTTTCTACAAATTACAACGCTAATTAACAAATTTTTTTTTGAAAAATTTAGTCCTTAGGTGGGACCCGAACTCACGACCTTTAGTTCACGACCTTTAGTTCTCTCGCGACCTTTAGTTCTCGCTTTAGTTCTCTAGACTAACGCTCTATCCACTGCGCTACCAAGGCTCTTACGTTCGAGTATTGTTAGAAATGCGTTAAGTTACTTATAAAGGAACAGATGTGTTGAACTCTGGCGTCCGATAAGCGTTTGACCTGGCTTCTATCATTCATACGGTTTAAATGTCCAAATCATTTTAATTGGTTTCTTTCATTAACATCAATGATTGATTCTGCACCTAGGTCTTCTCGTACTGCGTCGTTCCTTTGTCTATCCAGTCTCGTTATTCCTTTCACCGCTCTTAAATATGTCATATTTATATAGCTTGTATTTTACTTTTCAAAGATTTATTCAGCGCCCAGCTTTCACTGCCATAGGTTAAGATTGGCCTATATACAGTTTTATACACAGTAATTTTTGTGTGTCTAGCTATCTCATTTTTCCTGGTAAAAGATTTGTTAAGGCAAATTTATCCATTTCACATAAGAAATTTTAAAAAAGCCATGCGGTTTCACGGTTGACCGTACACTAAAATAAAACACCAGAAGCACGCTTCGCATTCGAAACTTAACTGAAGTTGCGCAGTCGCAAGCGCCTCTTTTATACTGGTGATAGCACGACTTATTCAAACGCATCCATATGCATGTTTAAACAAAACACGCTCTCACAGCGAGTATTACAGAAGGAGACCAAATTACAAAGAGCACGTACACATCAAGTTGGAAATTGTAAATTGCTCATGTATGTACACGTAAATACATACATGTTCATACCTGTTGCTATAAACGCAGCGACATAAAATAATACTAATAGTCGTATTACATTTTTTACTGTCGGTATTTTCTTAATGTGTAAAATTTGAACAATGTGATTACATAATATTAACTATTTTTTTTTCATTTAAAATTACAGTCAAAATTAAATTCGTAATAGTAAGGCTTACTGTTATTATTCCTTTGCGGGAGGGGGGTCGTGAAATATTAATTTTATTTACATTTACTATTTGTGGGTCACGGAGCTAAGACGGCTGAGAATCGCTGATGTAGATTATAACGTACAAAGTTGTTAAATATGAACATCTCTACAGTGAAAAGAAAATATAAAATTGTATAGCATTATTCTTATTTTCCTATATTAACTGTGAAACCAGTAGATGGATTTTAATGGCAAAAATTGTAAATACATACGAGTATGATAGTACAAGTTTATATCTATAGTTCATTGTTTTCATTTTTAATTAATCTGAATTATATTGGTGTTAGGCTTATGATAACATCGTTGTTTTTGTCAATTTAAAAAAAAAATGGGTTATCGACATATCTAAAGATAGCGAGTCATTTATCAAATTTTTTGTTGCGTCATATTTGATACATTTAGTACGCAATAATAATAAATGGTTATGTTAAAACACATTTTGTAATGTGTTTTAATTATTATGAATTACAATTTTTCCCATGGATATTTGTTTTTCGATGTAACAAACAATATTTGTTGTTTACAATCTTGTTGGTTAGATTTAGTACAAGGCTAATAGAAATCGGCATATTTGTCAAAAACATGACCATTGTCATATTTGACCTTCATTATTAAATAAAAGTGTCGTGATTTATAACTTTACTTAAATGGTTTTATATTTTTATATTGTAATATCAGTTCTTTCTAAAATTACTTATGTTTAACCATACTGCGACTAATCAAAGGAATTAATTGTTGCTCTAATTGAATTATTTTCACGAAAATAATACATTTTGTTATTGTAGAGTAGCAAAACTTCGTATTTTAGCTACGATTTAGTATTCAAATATTGATAAAAAAGAGTTACTATCGGGTTATATAATATAAAATGTCGGATTTTATAAAAAGAAAAAAATGCATTATAGATTCAAGAAAGACTGTTTGCCAACGCGATTCAAATAAAAAAGGGTCTTTCTCAAAAAAGAGCCTTTAGAGAATGTTATTATATATTTCATTAATTGTTTCATACCGTGTGCAGTGTTTCAAAATGCCTAACAAATGATAAATTGTTGATGAAGTATCTGATAAACAAAAGAAATGCGGCAAAGTTTCTTAACCCAATTCAATTTCTCCGGCGTTGCCTGAGTGCATTTCAGTGTATGACAATTTATCCATATGTATTGACTAGTGTTAACCCTTTCAGTCATACAATCTGTCGTTCTAAGACCAATAAATATTCTCTATGGCTAATGTAAAATATGAAAGGGAATGTTCCAATGAACAAACCTTAATATTAATTCTAAGAAATAAGTAATTAAACTTCTAGTTTCAAAAATTCTTTTATTGTAAGTACCACTACAATATTGTTTCGCCATACAATGGCTTCATCAGGTGGATGATATACTGAAATAATATAGTATTTCATCCACCTGATGAAGCCATTGTATGGCGAAACAATATTGTAGTGGTATTTACAATAAAAGAATTTTTGAAACTAGAAGTTTAATTACTTATTTCTTAGCGTTATAATGAAGTTTCAACAAGTATCTCCTTCGTCAATTAACTATTTAATATTAATTAACATGAATTATGTAATGCTAAATATAGGTAAACTATTATATATATAAACATATGTAAAACAGACCTTAAATCACCGAATAATTTAATTTACTATATACATATATATACCGGGTGCGGCAATAGTGTGTCGGTAAAGTTGTAACAATGAAATTTTACGTACACATGTAGTATGCTACAGTGCATTTTCTAATTTTATTTATATATTTACAGGGTGTTCCAAATTTCCGCAACCACTTTCAATTTTTTTTTTTAAATAGATTGCTATACTTTCTTGTTATTATGATGATAGCCACCCAAATGGTCTTTGCAATGATATATGACAATGTGCATTTACAACTGTTAGTTTTGGTTTTATTGCAAATTTTGTTAAAATCTTGACAGTTGCAGCGTCTAACATTTTAAGTCTTAGCCTGAAAATGGGTGCAGTGCCTCACGTAACTTTTTTGTTACCAATTTATGGACTAACACGTTATATGTTTTGAGGGTGAACAACGTGACAACATATACAGAGTGTTAAATATGTCCTGCCAAAGTTATCGAAGTTTAAAGGCTATTTTCTCTTTTTTTTTTAAATTGAACCTATAATTTTTTTATTAGTCAGCAAATTCCTTGTAAAATTGCCGTTAAAATCATACCAATAACAGTACTTATTTCTAGTATTTTCGAAGTTATAACCCTTTAATGGGATATACCTATGTTTATATTATTCAATATGCGGTGCATCTAATAGTTGGTTGGCCATGAAATGATATCAAACAAAGTAACTTTTACAAACACCTGTTTCTTAATTCTTTATTATTAGTTTTAGAATTACATTGTGTAATTTTTCAATAATAAAACAAAATTAATTTAAAATGTGTTCAAATATATTTCCATTCTGCTCTACACATGCTCTTAATCGCCTCTGCATCGACAGACTTACATTTTGAGCCATGTTGTTTTCACTTAACAAAATTTGCAATAAAACCAAAACTAACAGTTGTAAGTGCACATTGTCATATATCATTGCAAAGATAATTTGGGTGGCTATCATCATAATAACAAGAAAGTATAGCAATCTATTTAAAAAAAAAAAATTGAAAGTGGTTGCGGAAATTTGGAACACCCTGTAAATATATAAATAAAATTAGAAAATGCACTGTAGCATACTACATGTGTACGTAAAATTTCATTGTTACAACTTTATTAGTTTTCATGCTAAGCTCCGCCGACACACTATTGCCGCACCCGGTATATATATATATATATATATATATATATATATATATATCAAAAATTTATTTAAATTCGGGTAAGCGGTCAATTAAAAAAACTCCTTTATTAAATTACCCTATATTTCGCAACACTTTGTCGCTTCTTCTGGGGTAAAAAATGTAGAGTTAAAAAATAATAAAATTGACGTACAAAATATTTTGTACGTCTGCTGTCAAAACTGACATGAGCTTTCAAAACTGACTTCTGCTTTCAGCTTGACATCTACATTCAATAACTGACATCTGATTCATTAACAATGTTACTTTATAATGCATTTCTATATGGCTTGAACCGGGGTCTATTGTGGCCTAGTGGTAAAGGCGACAGCCCGGATAGCTGTAGACTTGGGTTCGAGTCCCAACGTAGACCATATTTTTCAAATAAAGAATTTCGTATGATTTGCTTTGTAATTTGTAGACAGCAATGTTTACATCCCCACTTACTCTGCAATTACATACATTCTAATTTAATATTTGTAAATATTTCATATAATAAACCCGAAAAACTCCAATAATTTATCAAATGTTATATTTAATGAAAGGCTAAGAAATTATCTAAACACTTATATATATATATATATATATATATATATATAAATTCACTATTTGAGTTATCGGTCTGTTTTAATTAAAAGTCAATTATTCTAAACTCAATATTTCGTCAATATATTTTTGATTTCATCAGGAGTAGAGCTAGAGTTAAGCATTGGCGGTCTTATTAAATAATTGTCACTAGCAACCCATAAATAACACATGGACATTACATATTTAAACAAACAACTAGAATTGTAAAATTTTAACTTGACCTTTTTAACCCGCATGTCCTTATAATATGTAAGTGAAAAGTAAGTCACAAATAGAATTTACCATAACATACAAAGGTCACGAAATAATTATCTATATATATATATATACACACACACATCTTTTACTTTTCTATTTTTCTTTTATTTGTATTTTATACTAAAATTACGAATCGTCTTTTGTCTTGTTTAATGATCAGACTGTCTGTACACCTACAATTTGTACGCATACCTATAGATATACATACTTCAAACAAGATCGTACATTGACGAACCACTTCTTATTTACATAAAGCAGTGACAAGTAATAATATACGTAGAAGATCAACGTAGAGGCCAAGAGAATGCGAAAATAACAAGGCAAATGGAATTTTTAGATTGATCTGAATACATCATAGTCTTAATACACGATAATACCAAGAACAGGTAAATATACGAGTACAACGATACTGGATCTGTTTTCGTTTGAAACACATCTCGAAAACTGAAACTGTTTAAACAAACGTCGATACATTTAGAGAAAGTTAAATTTGTTAAATAAATAAGCCTTGATTCTTAAATAATTCATTTTAAACTATTTATATTTCAATACAAACATTGGTATCGTCTAAAAAAAAATAAATAAATTAGGAGTCCTTTTAACTTTAGTTAGAAATATTATTAGGTTTGTTTGAGTAAATTATTATAAAAAGTTAGAATTGTTCAGAAAAGAATCACAGGTACACGAACAAAAACTTTCTAAGAGCAAAAATAACGGAACAAAGAGTGTCAAGTCTCTCATATTCTCGACATTTGCTCTAAGCACTCGAAAATAAGTACTTGCCTTGATAATTGACATAATTGATTATTCAAATTCCATTTTCTCTTATTTTGTCGATTCTATAGAAGGGTGTTGATTAAACAAGCAAAGAACACGATGTTTTCGCTTAGTTAAAATAAATAAGGACTCTTCGCTTGTTTATGCAATGATTTTTTTTCTGCCATATTGTGAACTATCAGTGCCAGAATGATTTCATTATTTAGGTAAAAATGTTATTATAATTTGGTAAAAAAACTTTTTTGTATGGTATTCTAGGCTTAGAATCATGAGAACACTAACCCATACAAAAATTAAAATATAATCGATTTTTATTGTCAACTGCATCAAGGCAATGTATATACAATGTGACATTGAAAAAACTACAATGCATAGTAACACGCGATAGAGAACTATAAAATACTAAAAGCAGTTCTTATACACTCATGTCCGATGCCTTTTGTTTTCAAGATACAGGATCTTAAAAGTTAGAAAGTTTTTTTTTAAATTTCGTCCGATTGTGACAACATTATTGAACCAAAATTAGTGCATCATAGTTTCGAGTATTATTAGAATATTATCATAGTTGGCTATGTAATTATGGCATCTATCAAATTAATATTCAATTAATTTATTCAAGTTTATCGTGTTCCTGATTACATTTACGTTCGGGTTTGTTGTTTGTCGTTTGCTAGGGTCACGCCGTCGCGTCGTGCCGTACACAAATTTTGTACGTCAATTTTGACGTACAAAATTTTGTACGTCAATTTTATTATTTTTAACTCTACATTTTTTACCCCAGAAGAAGCGACAAAGTGTTGCGAAATATAGGGTAATTTAATAAAGGAGTTTTTTAATTGACCGCTTACCCGAATTTAAAGAATTTTTGATATATATATATATATATATATATATATATATATATATATATTAAAAATAATAGACTTTTTATTGGTTTAGCGACCTTTTATTGAATTTCAATAAAAGGTCGCTAAACCAATAAAAAGTCTATTATTTTTAATATTAAGACACGGCCAATAAAATAAATAAGAAAAATAAAATTCTTATAAACACTAAATATATATATATATATATATATATACATATATATAAGGTAAAGTTAATAAGTCGGCGATTAAAGGTCTGGTTCATTACTTCAAAGTATATATATTTAAAACAACCCTACATGTTTCGGCAATGATGCCTTTGCCGAAAGACAAAAGCATCATTGCCGAAACATGTAGGGTTGTTTTAAATATATATACTTTGAAGTAATGAACCAGACCTTTAATCGCCGACTTATTAACTTTACCTTATCATACCAAGGTCACGAAAATATTGTATATATATATATATATATATATATATATATATATATATATATATATATACATATATATATAATATTAGAAGGAATTTATTCTTTCCTTGGCAGTAATTATAATACGAGAAAAAAAGTAATCTTTTTATGGGAGTAGCGGCTGGGTAAATAAGACAATATTTAATTTGTCGTTTCGGTACTATATACAGTACCTTTTTCAAAACTAGAAAATTATTTAAATGTTAAAAATGGTAAGAGAACAATATTATAATAAATCTATTTAATTAAATTTTTGTGATGTTAATATATTGTGATGTATTTGTTACATTTGTTACGTATTTCTAACTAAAACTAAACATTTGCTTAGCAGGTAGACCGTTTTCGGACATGTGTTTATTTTGACAAGTGGAAGGAATGTGGCTGTCTCAACACTTAGGGGTTGGTTTAATTGTTCTTTTACCTCGAAAAGTGTTAGTCGGTAGTATTACTTTTTGCAATGCATTCTGACAAAAGCATTGACGAATCTAATAAGAAACCTGAAATAATAAATTTTTACAACTCCACTAAAGGTGAAGTTGATACTTTTGACCAGATGGTACATACTTATACTGTTTGTAGCAAAACTCGTAGGTGGCTATTAAGGTATTTTTTCGACATGCTTGACCAAGCAGGTGTCAATTCAATGGTTTTACTTCAAAAAGAAACCAGGGGATGTGCCAGGAGAAAATATCTCTTAGACCTTGGACTTCAATTAGACAAACCTTATATGGAAAGAAGATTAACTAAACTACTAACGAAGGAAGTCAAATCTTCAATTCAGAAGATTCTAAATTGTGGGCAAAGAGAAGAACCAAGTAATATTCCTCAAGATATATCCAATCACATAAAACTTCAGAAACAAGCTCGCTATGTTTTATGTGAACGATCTTCAGATCGAAAAACAAAAACTGCTTGTGTTAATCGTTCAACACTAGTGTGCAATGAATACCGATACGGTATTTGCCAAAAATGTATCTAAAGTGTGAATTGCTTTAATAAAATTCATTTTAAAAAAATTGCATCTCTTTTCGTTGAAAAATATGTATGCGTTAGTGGTCTAGGGTTAAGCTAATGTTATTTGGATACCCTCAACAGATCAACGTTGTAAAAATATATTTATTCAGTACATCAGAGCCAAGTCAAATTATCAAAACAAATTATTTTACACACTGTAAAGCACCATAATTCACCTTCAAAACTAAGTGATATCTATTTACGTAAATTCTGTTTTCGTGAAAAACTTTCAAGGCATTCGATATCGATCCGTGTGCATTCAGAAACCTTCTACTGATACACATTAAACTTTAAACTAGTATATAAATCTATTATGCATGTATATATACATTAGATACAAGTTTCTACATGACATGTAAACTTGGAAAGACCTTTCGTAACGCTTCCATTTAGACATGGTGAGTAGACTAGTTCGACAGAACTTTTCCCTGCAAAGTGCCCTCATATTTGAAACAATATAGAAGAGCTTTTCTGCACAAAGAAGGAATGTGCGCTTTGAAGGAAAAATAATGAAATCAACCGTTCTTATTAGGTCACCTTTAAAATAACTCAATTTTTAATATCTACCAATAGTACACTTGAAGAGCATTTTACCTGTTTAAATAGGATAAAATGCAAAAGCATGAAATGGCACACCACTTTGTCATTAACTTTTTTGTTATTAAAAACACCAGTTCAATATTTGTAGTATGCCCAATCTACGTTGAAGTAAGGATATTAACAGAATCAATATTTTGCATAAATCTAAGATTCACTATCTATTACATTTCGTCCATAAAGGTGAATATTTGTTGCTTTTCCAACATGAGATTATTATATAACAAGGTAATTTGAAACATACTTGTGTAGGTAAAACATCACCATTTTGTATAAAACAAAATCATTTTTTAATATTAAATAAATATTAAAAATCGGGTGTGGAGAACACAATACAATATTATATTTGTATGAAACTATCTTTCCAGACATGTAGACATGTGTTTCATCTTACTATAGAATCATCAGCACATACTACTGAAGAAATACTGTCACCATAAATAACACTCTTACTATATTAAAAAAGTTATTAAGACATATTTGTACGGGACCAATACCTAATAGATTAATGGAAAGGAAATTTAGTATTTTTCAATGGATAAATGTAGGATACAAAGCGAAAGTTCTGACAGTTGACTTCACTATTTCCGGTAAATGCAGCTTCATCAGTAAAAATTATTTTATTTAAAATTTTTTCATTTTCATTTAAGATATTCAACATTATTTCACAAAAATTAGTTCGTTTTACTTTATCTTCGTCGAAAAGCTCTTGATGATTTGATATCTTGTATGGCTTATATTTGAATTCTTTCAGAGTTTTGTACACCAAACTGTACGATACTCAAAAATGCCTGGCCACATCTAGAAGCGAACCTACAGAATCATCTTCCTTTGATAACACAGGATATTCGGCTTCATGTGTTCTGTTAACATGTGATTGGTTTTACTTTTTGTGGAAATTTAGAAAACGACCATAATCTCTGAATTTGTTAAAAATATTTAAAATTGTCTTCGCACAATTTATAAGCCTATCAGGATAATTAACGTGTCTGACCGTCCTTAAACTATTACTCTTCTGGTACCACATTATCATTACTACCTTTTCATCTTTGTTGTACTTAGTCATGATTTAAATAAATTATCTTCCTTTCAATAAAATGTATTTAATTTAGTATTCATGTATGAATAAAAATTCAGAAATATTTGACATAGAAATTTTTTTTTTCTCTCCTTGGTAAACTAATTTAAGAATGAAGCTATAGGTAAATCCTGCACTAGTGTATAGCTGGTTGCCTACTATGCCGCTAATGCATTGACAATTTTCATTTTAAAGTTACACATAGGAAAAATGTATGTGCAATAATAAAAATGTAATGATTCAAAATGGTCTATCAATATTTTTCTGGTTCATTTCTACATACTGCAAAACTACAAAACGTAAGTAACAATCTCAATTTCTGTTCCATAATAAAAGTGAAATTTCATACCACGTCTTTATTGGACATGTTATTGCAGGATCACCTCTTCAATTAATATCTGTTTACCTGCTTAAAATTAAATCTAATTATTTAGAAATAAATTTACTAAATAAGAACAAAAATACATTTCAGTATAACATGTAAAAATAATAACAGTATGCCAATTAATTACCTATATTAAGTTTTATAAAACCTAATAGATAATATGATTATATAACCTTAACGATGTAAAATTTTCTGCAAATTGAGAAACAGCAAACTTATTGCATTATCCTCAAACAATTTCCTTTTCCAAGCACTTTAGAGATTTAGAAACGAAAACACTAGAGAATTATGCATCGACCTTAATATTTAAAAAAACATCAACTTCGTATTTCAATGAGAAAAACAAGTTGAAAAGTACAACAAAACAAGGTTGCGGTTTTATGCCAAAACAAAAATTGATGTAAAACTAGTTTTAATTCTTTCGTTTAAAACAAAAGAGAAAAGAATAAAACAAATAAACAAATATTATTGAACTTATTACTAAATAAAATGTAACAGGGGGTAAAGAGAATAATATAAATGATGAGGTGATAAGTGAGACATTAGATTGAGAGATTGATCTGAATTGAATTTTATCTTTAAAATGGTTTAAAAATACAAGCAACTAGTTCTCTTATTTTTTTTGTAAGTAAATGTTATTTCTAAAATGGCTCCAGCAAAACTACAGTCGAAGAATACGTTGTCGTCTTTCTTCAGGGGTGGGTCATAATAACGTAAGATACAAACACATTGTATCTTTCTTTAATTGGGTAATTACTCAAAATTATTGTTTTCAAGAAAATATTACACAATTGGTAATAAAAAAAGTAAGTTTATTGTTATATATTATGTAAATACTTTCACATGTATTTAATGTTTGTTATTTTCTATGATATATTTATTTAATTTCAGAGTATCTTTATTTTAAACACTAGAATTATATAAACAAAGGGACCATACAAACTTCTATGTGTATGTATGTAATTAACGAAAATGATTTACTAAATATTTCGTCTGGAAACTGGAATTAGTATAGGTACTATTTTATATATTCCTTTTCACAATGTTTACAAATTTAAATTATATGAGAATTTAAATGTATTCGCATGATTCAAAATTTCTTTTAGTTTTTAAATGAAAATTACGATAATGAACGATATAAGATTATATTCAGTACATGGGTATCTCTTTTTTTTTAATAATGGACCAGTAATTTTCATATACAGGATCCCGATACCTCAATATAGTTAGATGTAATCCCTTCGGAAGCTCTTATAATGTTTCCGATAACTGATTACGGATGTAGTTTTAGGTTCTGTTTGGAATTTTCGGGAAGACAGGTCCTTGCTCACGGGCTAGATACAGTAGGCACGAGAATTAACTGGTAATTATATTTTCTACCAATTTCTTGAGAAAAACTATGACTTTTCTCTCCGAAAAAACAATCAATATAAGAATTTTAGTCTCGGAAGGATTATATAATTTTGTATTTTAATTTGCAAAGTGTTTCTACGACCTGGTGGTCCGACGTCCTGTTGGAGTCCTCGATTTGAAGAAAAACTCTCTCCAAATATTTTAGATTTTATGTAGTTTTCAGTATTAATAATTAATGTAAGTACATTTTACCTTAACAATTATCTATTTTTCGCAATAATTTACTGATTTTAAATCACACGGAGAAATTTTACCTCTATGTATCTCCAGAGTAAAATTTCAATTCCTTCCCAGGGACTAAAATTATTGACCTTCATATGTTTAATCACAGGTCAAGTCTATCTAAATTTTATATTTTTGAATCTAATTTGTCATGGATTTTTAATATATCAAAATACCAGTCATTTCAAAAGATTTTTAATTTTACTTTTGACATTCCAATTAAAATTATTTTCCAAACATTATTTAGCTTGTTTTAAAGGATCCCTTTTTACATAAGGTTACAATTTATAAATTAAACTTTGACAATTGTAAAATTTACATTAATGTCCATAATTGTTTGAACAACTTTCTTTTAAGAAACATACAAAATACTTCCAGTTACCTCTAAGAATTAATTTATTATTGAAAGACTGAAATTGAATATTTAACAGCATGATTATAATCTACTTAAAATATAAAAGTATCTTTATCCCAAGAAAGTCATTCTAACGATTTAATTTTTTTTTAACAAATGATAACGTATGTTTATCTTACTACTCTGAACTTTCTTATTAATACGGCCAATCTAAAATACTAATATGGAGATATATATATATATATATATATATATATATATATATATATATATATATATTGGCGCCCCACGTTGGGCGCCAATTAAATGTGGTAAACCCCTGCGAACAACGTAGAAATGCTACAGCGACAATATGATTTTCCACGTAATACTGTTAAGTGAAATATGAGCGAAAGTTTACAACATTCAGTATAATAATGATGAGACTCTTACTGAATAACTATTAAATATCTCAGGGTCGTGTGAATTGGTCCTTGTTATGTGCTATGGAAGTAAACATACATTTTTTAAGAAAAACATCTTTATTTATATACCACTCTCTGTATAAGATATTTATCGATATCGATAAGGCACATATATCTATCCTTCAAACCTTTGACGGACAAACTGACATCTATATTAGGTTAGAAGTAACTCACTTAGTGTAATCAACTAGATTTGGATCTACGATAAATTAGGTAGACAAAAAAGAAACCTTACTGCATAAATATTTTCGGTTAATTATAACCAATAAAACTTCAATTTCAGTCAAAGAGATATATAATATTTATTATTTAAAAAAATGCTAATAAAAGAAAGTAACTAATACGGTAATCGTATAATGAATACCTATACAGGTAGGTGTTTGTTTTCAATACACTTACTCACTAAAATTATTATTCTAGAATAACCTAAGTTTGTATGTTCTTTCAGGAAATGTAATAACGCAAAGCTACAGAACGTTAGATTGTCTGCATCAAAGGAAATATAAATTATTTAAAAAAAAATAAAATGCATGAATCAAAAGAACTTTGTGAAGCATAATACACTGATAACAGAATAACCGATGTGTACGGAGAAGGAATAACCTTAATTAAATGACCCAAAATAAATGATAGATAGCTCTAAATGGACTATAAACTTTTAATTAGTAATAAGAATGATCCAATTTGTTTATGGAAAAACGTATTTGAAATAGTTTCAAGTGTGATTAAGTTAGGACTATGACAAGGTTTATCGATTTATATTAAACTAATAACCAAATGATTACTCTCTTATGCGTGTAATTTTAGGTACCTTCTAATTCGGGATACTTAATTGAATCTGGATAACAGGAAGGATCTTGGGGATTACATCAAAAAAAAAAATACTGGTAACAGGAAAAATCTCTCGGATCTTCTTAATCTGGGTCAGGAATGAGTTCTAAGTACATATACGGTATAGATAGGCAGCTCTATGGAGGAATTCTTCAGGATAGACACAACATTAAGTAAATCTTCTTGATATATGAATTTTTTTTTAAACTTATAAATTGGTAGTCGCCATGTTGGATTTCAAAATTTTAAATGATGCTTTCGATGATAAATTCTATATTCTCAGGTGTACGCCGTTCAAATGACTTTTCTTTGATTAATTAAATTTTAAGCAATCTTTTAAATATATTTATAGCACTTTAAATCGTTGTAATTATTTTAAAAATCTATTTTAGTAGTAAGCGGCCTTGGTACAACACTGATAGTTTTTTGAAAAATGGCGTCCGTATCTCACGGGCTTTATGCAACGACTCCCCGCTGGATAGACGCCGGTAAAAACAAAACGTCCCCTAAAATCTCCTACACATCTTCCCATTGGTTTATTTGACCAACGGAAATAATGTGGAAATTATAATATATTCAAATTTGTATAAATTACTATTTCCATCAGAATTAATTACATATCCTAAATTTGGATCTTGAAAACTATTCAAAATGTTATATTTATATTTCCTTTGATTTTCTTTTACTTATACCTAGTGTTTAAAAATGTATATAATATTTTAAATTTTTCAAAATTTTATTTATATTTGAAATAACTAAATTGAAATATTGTTGGGGGTAATTTGCCTCACAACATTATATATATATATATACATACATATACATATATATATATATATATACATCCAAGCACATGTGGCACATGAATGCGTATCCGTGTAGAAAAAACAACAATGTGAGTTTGATTTGACTTTTCTTTGTTCCCTTTACGTATTGTATTGTAATTCAACTTTCCTGTTCATTTTAGCCATTCTTATTTTTATTTTATGTAAGTTTCAACGTTAAATATTAACTCAATTTGTAATCATCTTTAATCTAATTTTAAACTTAAAATTTGTTAATATTTGTTAAGTCTCCAATTAATTCATACAGATATTAATCACATAAATGTTCCCCTACCATTCTAAGCTATTTTAATTTAATGTTATTTAATTTTCAACGTAAAACACTAACCTAATCCGTAATTCATTTCTTAATATAATGTTAAATTTAAAATGGTCAATTCAATTGTTATATCACACAAAACAAACACAGTTCTCATGTTCATTGTAATGATTCTTGTTTCCAGATGCTTGAAAAAGACTGAATTGATAAAAGTCGAAACGTCGCAAACAAACATCTAAATTCAATAAAAGGTCGCTAAAACCAATAAAAATCTATTATTTTTAATATACATATATATATATATATATATACATATATATATATATATATATATATATATATATATATATGTATATATATATATATATATATATATATGTATGTATATATGTAGGAATGTATGTAAGCATTAACTATAATGAAAATACAGTAAGAAAACACGTTTAAAAATAATTACCTTTTCGTTTCAAAATAGTGATTAAAAAATAATTAAAAAATAGCATTGGTTGCCTTGAATGTCGAAAGGATTCTTTATGTAGGTAGAGACATGCACATTACATAATTTCTGACCTCTAAATATTACATATAAATAGTAGTATTTTATTTATTATATACTTACACAATATTATTATTTATGGTGTCCAAGACATCATCTAAACGGTGCGATTTTCGACTGATTTTCAGCTGATTTCTTATGTCTTCATTTATAAATGCCTGTAACACAAATTTATCGCTTCATTATCTTTCTACCTATTTCAAAAAGTTCTTAATAAGTAAACAGAAAAAAATATTAGGTTCTCGGTACGACGATTTGCTAATAGGATTTGATTAGGGAGCAGCTATTTTAAAATTATAAAATATCGATTAATACTGTTCCCTTTCCTAGTCTCTTTAACAGGCCATATTTTGTTACAAATTTGACATTTTAACCGAATCATTTACAAGTTTTGATCGAAGAACGAAGCTGAAACTCTTTAACAACATCAAGTCTGTTTTGTTGTACGGACGTGATCCATGACCGATAAATATCAAACACGAATTAAGGACTTTATAAATAACTGTGTTCGGAAAATTCTGAGGCTTCTCTTTCCAAACACACGCACTAATAAAGAATTGTCGACACGAGTGAAACAAGAACCAATAATGGAAGAAGTATTAAAACGAAAGTGGAATTGGATAGGACGTATGTTCAGAAAAAGCAAAGAGGACATAACCAAGCAATCAACGAGATGGACTGTAACGGGGAAGAGAACGAGAGGAACATCAAGAACAACATGGAAAAGAAAGACAGAGGAGGAGATTAGGAAATCTGGGAAATGTTGGGGATTTGGTACTGCAAACAAAGGACAAAGTTCAATGGAATCAATTTCTGGAAGTCCCATGAACCGAGATAGAGTGCAAGAACTGTATACCGGGTGTCTCAGTTATGTTGTTCCAATGGCGTAGCTCCGTTATCTAATAAAATAAAAATTTGATGTACACATTATTTGCTTTAAACTAAGCCTAATATTAATATTCTTTCACTTCCGGTTTAACCGGAAACGACTCTAAATTTTCTATTTTAAATAGCACCCTGTGCATTTTTCTCAAAATTTGAATTCTACAGAAAATTCTCTTTCCCATGAAATATTACACTTTGTACTTAGACTTAAAAAGAGAGGTGAAATTGCATTTGAAACTAAAACAAAATTTTACATTATTTGTTTGTTAACTTTGACAGTTTATAAAGTGTTGTACGCTATGTATTTTACACGTCTGGCTTCAAATTTGGAGACATGTGGTGCCTTTTCAAAGAAAAAAAAAACGTTTTTAAAAGAAAGACTGCTACTGATGAAGAACACAGTGTTGGTGTTTTGGGAAGTGTGCTTAATAATTCGCTTATTTCAATTCGAGAAATTGACGCAGAATGCGATATCTCTCGTTCTTCTATTCAACGAATTCTAAAATCCGCCAAATTCAGGCCCTTCAAAATTCACCTGCATCAAGGATTAGAACCAGGAGATTATGACAGAAGACTGGGGTTTCTTGCATTGCTAGCGACTGCCCGTGAAGACGGCATTATTAGCTCAATATTATAGACAGATGAGAGCTGCTTTCATAATAATGGAACCGTAAGTCGCCGTAATTGCCATTATTGATCTGTAAGTCGCCGTAATTGCCATTATTGATTTGTAGAAAATCCTCATTTGATTAGAGAGACCAACTTTCTGAGAATTTGGGTAGTTATTGTATGGTGTGGCATGATCGATGGGTACATTATTGATCCAAAGTTTTATGAAGGAACCTTAACTGGTGAGGAATATTTAGAATTCCTTCAGAGAATTTCCAGGTTTTCTTAATTATGTTCTCCTGAATATACGTGCTAACATGTATTTTCAGCATGATAGGGCACCCACTCACAATTTTAGAATTGTGACTGATTATGTTAATCAGATTTTCCCTAATAAGTGAATAAGCACACGTGGACCAATATGATGGCTTACAAGATCACCCGATCTAACCCCGTTAGATTATTTTCTATGGGGATATTTGAGGGATAGGGTATTATACCAGACACTTCTTGCAGATTTGGAAGATTTAAAAAATAGAATTAGGAATGAATGCGCCGCTCTTAATGCCGAATTATTAAGAACTTTTGCATCGAGCCGAATGTTGCATTGAAGCAAATGGACAACATTTTGAACATTTTCCCTAAGATCTTTTCTGGCGCTCACGGTTCAAGTTTGGTACCACTAAGAGATTCATAAATACCATTCTTGTATAAATAAAATTAATAAGTATCATATTTTTTGTGATTCATTTACATTATTTTTCTGTTCTTTGACATTTAATAAAATGTTTATAAATTGCTCTTGTATGTATTAAATGTATTTTTACCAAGTGTATTTTTGCTACTTTAAAAATACGAAATAATTAACATGCATTTCATAATTTTCTACAATCCTGATTTTGGAATATGTCAAATGCAATTTCACCTTTGTTTTGAAATCTAAATATAAAGTGTAAACTTCATGGGAAAGAGAATTTTCCGTAAAACTCAGATTTTGAGGAAACTATACAGGGTGCTATTTAAAATAAAAAAGTTAGGATCGTTTCCGATTAAACCGAAAGCGAAAGAACATGAATGTTAGGCTCTATTTAAAGAACATTAGGTGTATATTAGATGACGGAAATTTCAAATTTTTATTTTATTAGATAACGGAGGTACGCCATTGAAACAACATAACTGAGACACCCGGTATATTTACAAGTTTTTAAGTGACGTACTTGAGTATACGTGGGCGATTCGTTAAGAAAGTTCCTTTTCCACCTAATAGGGATATCGGCGCGATCGCATCCTGCGGTGTAGTCTGATCCAGTGTGAGTCTGGCAGTGCTAGCTCGAGAGTTGTTGGAACATTCTTTCGTGCTATTTTGGTAGTTTAAAATTGCTAGTGCAATTGAAAATCTCGCCAACTGTGAATTTCGTGCTGTTATCCGATTTCTGTGTGCAAATAAACTTGAAGGCTGCTGAGATTAATCGTGAACTTTGTTCTGTTTATGAGGAAAATGTCATGAGCGACAGTATGGCTAGAAGATGGTGCCGTAATCTTTCAAGAAGTACAAACTAATGTCCATGAGGAAGAACGGAGTGGAAGATCAACTGTTGTGACGCACGAACTTGTGAGTAATGTCGAAGAAAAAATTTGTGAAGATCGGCGATTCACCTTTCCCTCAAATTTCACACACAGTTTTGTACGAGGTTGTTACTGAACACTTAGGTTACCCCAAATTTTATTCACGATGGGTGCCAAAACTTCTTATCGAATACCATAAAACAAAGAGAATGGGATCGACACGTTACGATGTTGAAGCTGAATATTTCCTCAGGAATATCGTAACATCTGATGAGACTTGGTTCGCCTACGTCAACGTTGAGACGAAAAAACAGTCAATATAGTGGGGTTGCTCTAACTCACCTATGAGGAAATCTTTAAAGTGCCCTCGAATTTTTTTGCGAGAAAAGTCACGGCTACTGTTTTTTTTTGGAAAAAAAAGCTTCCTTCTTGTAGATGTAGATGGCTTGAACAAAAAGCATTATCTTGCTGTTATTTTTGGCAATTTGAAACATGGTCTAAGCCGTAAAGAATGTTTGGGGGAAACCAAATGGATACTTAGTGACAAGTCATGTTCCTTAGATACCATAGAGGAGTGGTACATTGAGTTTCAATGTGGCCGACTGTGTGATTGAATAGAACCGCCATATTACTGTAAATAGTCTTTTGTCAAAAAAAATTATATAACTTTACTAGACTCAACAGAAGTAGCATGGTGAATGAATCATCCTGTTTCTAGATTAATCCGGGTCTAGACTATTCCGGAAAGTCTAATAACGTGCGCACCCGATGACGTCATTGTTTAGGTCACCGGCTGACGTAACGTTGCACAATATTTTAAAAATGTTAGTGTATTTGTAACTATATCTTCACTTACGCAGAGTTCCCTTGAAATGAAAAGACAACATA
Source organism: Melolontha melolontha (assembly GCA_935421215.2). Lineage (NCBI taxonomy): Eukaryota > Metazoa > Arthropoda > Insecta > Coleoptera > Scarabaeidae > Melolontha > Melolontha melolontha. The sequence continues at coordinate 57,199,971 of OW285242.1, forward strand.
TGATAAATGGAAAGATATTTATATAGGTATATTTAAGATCTATAAAGAATTATATAGGATATGAATTCAAAATATTTCTCCAAATTTCCTCGCAGGCGCGAGAAAAAAATGACAAAGATATTTATAAAATATTGGTCCCGCCACTGCATTGCAAGAAGAGAACTTATAAATAAATTCTCACACCTAATTTACCCCATCTAATGCTAAATTTCTATCCTTTGATGTAACTAATTTATAATACAAAGGTATTTTTAATAATATAAAATATTATTAAAAGTCTGGTGTGAAGAACACAAATACAGGTTCACTATTAATATTTTTTGTGAACGTGTCCGAACATATCCCTCCCCAGAGACGTAGACACGTATTTCGCCTTTCTCCAGCAGGGGCGTACCGATGAGCCTATAGAAAGGCGAAATATGTATCTACGTCTCTGGGGAGGGATATGTTCGGACACGTTCACAAAAAAAAAAAAATTAATAGTGAACCTGTATTTGTGTTCTTCACACCAGATTTTTAATAATATTTTATATTATTAAAAATACCTTTGTATTATACAAAACTGGTAGGGTTTACCTACTCATGTATGTTTCAATTATTCTGACAACTAATTTATAACTAAATAATAGATATTATATCGTCTCAATTATATAAACGTCGCACTCATTCTATGATAACTACGGAAATATTAGATCTCCTTGATGTAAGCATTAAACAAAATTATTTCCAATTTAACAATGGATATTACATACAAACAACAGATTCAGAATTAATAGTTCGAGCTTGCGCATTGTCTTTATCTTTTTTGACATTTTCGAATGTTGGTAAGCAGTTGGTCTCTAAGTCCCTGATAAACATAATCTTAATAAGAAATACAGAGAATTTGAAATAAAATATTTGAGTGCATTAATTTAATTTACTTTTGCATCAAAGCATGGCAAAGGCAAATAAATTAAAGGTACACGTTATACTCAAATTTGTAGGTGATTTAGTAGAAACACTTTCTTTTTTTGCCTTTTTTACGTTCATTAATCATGTTTATTTTTTTAATAATTCTTGGCGGCCAATTATAAGCTTCCACAGAAATACAGTTATGCGTGCTATTATGTAAAGAGATTAAAAAACTTAACTTTTTTGTACTTATTTAAATTGCCACCAGATGTCACACTAGGTAAACTTTCAATGTGTTTTGGTTTTCTTGAGTTCACACGAATTCAGAGTAATTCTGGAATTAACAAAGTTGTGCGCATCAGTTCTCGCACATCTATTACTGTTCAGAATTGCGAATCAAAACAAACCTATTAGAAACTGAGATTACTGGTTCCATTAGCTTTCTAGATCTTATGATAACACGCAGTAATTTCCAGCATGAATTTTCAATTTTTCACAAACTCGCACATAGAGATACAACTATATATGCTTCCTCATTTCATTCTATAAAACATAACCTGGCCGCGTATAAATCTATGATATATAAATTACATATTATTACCAATATCCTTATTAACAAACAAAAAACACATACCCGCGATATAATATATCGTAAAACATTAACTAAAGAACTGGTTTATTATTCATCCATGACATATATAGGAAAAACTTTAGACAAAATTAGTAATTTAATTAAGAAATCGAATAATGGGGTAGTAACTTACAAAACGGAAAACACATGAAGTTGTTTAAGATACAATAAGGATAGAATTAACAGGAAGATGAACTCGGGGGTTTATAAGTTGACTTGTGAATATAATTTGATTTATATTGGCCAAACAGGAAGGTCCTTCGCCAACCGGATATCGGATCATCAAAGAAGCTATAGAGATAGAAATCGGACTCTACCTTTGCCAATCACTGCATATAAGGAGTTGTCATTTACGTTCCCATATAAATTCAATCCGTTATTATGCAAATACCCATCACTATTATCCCAGCGCACGTAGGGACAAATAACCGAATTACGACGACAAAAATGGAATTTCTTATTTTGTTAAATGTAACCACTATTGCACTTAATATGTTCTATATACCAGTACGCAATCAACCTATAAGTATTTATTTTTTTAACGCCTCACATTAGTCTGTACGTGCGTTCAAAGTATTATTATCTGTTAAACGCACTTATATCTGTCAGCAGCATCTATAGCGTTTATTGTTGCTACACTCGACAATTTTTTGTAAATTTACAGTTTAAAGTTTTTTAAATATATTTTTAAGCATCAGGTATCTAATTTAATTTGCAGTTATTATTAAAATAACAATTATATGTAGTGTAGATATAGTATAATGTTTTTATTATGAAATATATTGAAAAATTTACTTTAGCTAGAGCTATAAAAAAAGTTCCAAACAGTTCCACGACTTTTCCTCATAAGTTAAAAAAAAACAACTAGTAATAAGTGTAAAAAAGTCAAGTGGAGGTCCCCCCGTTTCCCCTTTCATTAAATAGAGTATATTTTCCTTAGGTAGTACACCTAATTCTGAAAATCTCACATGCAAATGACATTTTTTTTAATTCGCTAAATTTTTCATTCTGTGCAGTCTCCTCACAAAATACTTGTGTGCACCACTGATGTATACTTAAACTGTTACGAAAAAATATAAAAAGGGGAATTCCGTAACTAAATTGTAAGTAACAGAACCGCAATAGCTAAATTTTTCATTCAGTGCAGTCTTCTCACAAAATACTTGTGTGCACGAAAATATATTAGAAAGGGGAATTCCGTAACTACATTGGGTGTACTGAGATCTGTGCTTTAAAGAAGATGAAAATGAAGAGAAAGGAGTTATTTAATGTACTGAAAAACCAACAATTTTATAATTTGTCATCATCAAAGTGTAATGAACAACTATTACAGTATATTTTGGCAATATTGGTGTTAGTGAGCTTTCTGAAGATTTAATAAAACAAATAAAACAGGAAGTTAAAGTGTTTGTTTCAAAGATGTTTACGAAGTGGCGTGAGTGTAATTATATGTATGAGCGTTTTAACAAGAAGCACATAAACTGGCTTGACGAAAACCTAAAACTCCCGGAGATACAACCACCACTGCTTCCATTATCGGTAGGAACACATTCAGAACAAAAGAAGCGAGATAGACCCAGAAAATCATTTGAAGAAAGTTCTCATCGCAGTAAGCAAAGACATGTAAGAGCAATTGTATCAGATCTTAATTCAGAAAAATTATGTTTGGCTGCAGAAACAAGCTTGGTGAAATCAGGCAACAGAAGTGCAGCTGATGTTGTGAAGTTAGCCATCAATTCTTCACCCAAAAGTTTAAAAAGAATGAAATTGGCACATGATACTTCATCTTCTGCTTCTGTAAAACCTTACAATCCTGAAGAAGCTTTTGCTCTTATAGTGGACCTTGGATTGACAAAAGAGGATTATATAACGATGCGACTTGGAGCAATAGAAAAGGAGCTAATATTTATCCCTCATATCATGTGATAGGAGATCTTCTTCAAGATCTTCTTGCACATACTACGCAACACCTGGCTCAAGTTCAGACTGATGTGATACTACAGTATATTTCCACTGACTGTGATACAATTGAAGTTTATTATAAATGGGGCTTGGATGGCAGCGGTGGACACAGTATATATAAACAAAATTTTGCGAATAATTCAGCATATGCGGATTCTAATATAATTTTATGTACGATTGTGCCACTGCAAATGTGTGAATCTAATAGCAATAATGACAAAATATTTTGGAAGAACATGTCACCATCATCGACCAAGCATTGTCGACCAATCTCATTCAAGATAAAAAAGGAAAACGTCCAAAATGTGAAAGAAGAGTATAACGAAATTTAAAATCAAGTATTGCAATTGGAGCCCACAACAATCGTACTTGACGGTAAAGAAATAAAATTTAAACATATCCCTATATGTACAATGCTGGATGGAAAGACTGTCAACATTTTGAGTGACACTGCAAGTTCACAAACGTGTAATGTTTGTAAAGCTACTCCCAAAATTTTAAACGATTTAGAAAAATTAAAGAATAGAGTCTGTAATGCAGACACCTTTAAGTATGGGATTTCGGTGCTACATGCACATATTAGATGTTATGAATATTTACTACATATAACATACAAATTGGAACTACAGAAATGGCAAGCAAGAGGTGACAGTGCAAAACAAGAAGTAAAAGAAAAAAAGAGTGAAATAATAACTAAGTTTTATGAACAAATGGGCCTTGTTGTTGACCAGCCGAAACAAGGTGGAGGCAATAGCAATGACGTCAATACTGCACGAAAATTTTTTAAGAATACTTCGCCCGTTTTAGAAATAACCGGAATTGATAAATACTTAATAGAAAGATTTCCAAATATACGGTCAATAATTTCTTGTGGGCATTACATTAAAGAAGAAGTATTTAAAAACTATTGCTTTGAAACAGCAGAAATGGCCATTAAGCTTTATGGCTGGTACAAAATGAGTGCCACTGTTCATAAAATTTTAATTCATGGAGCTGATATTATAAAATCTTTACCTTTACCAGTAGGCCAACTGTCAGAAGATGTAATTGAAGCAAGTCATAATGACTATAAAAATTTAAGACAATATCACTCCAGAAAAACTTCAAGGGCCAACACCAACAGACATATTTAACTGGATGCTGGTTTCTTCGGACCCTGTTGTGACCGATAACCAAAAAAAGGTAAAAAAGGTAAAGCAAAATTTAATTAAACTGTATTAAATATGCTAAGGCTGCCCACTTTCTGCGGCAACGAAGAAGAGAATTATGAACAGGAGTTTGATGACGTCCAAGACTATGAAGATGTTAATATAGAATAAAAAAAAAATTAATATTATGTCCCCGTATGTCATCTTGATAATTAAAAAAAAAAGTGAAACAATTAATTATAATTCTTATTATTTTAAGTAGTATCATCACCAGTTGATCAAATTTAAATAAAAACTTTAAAAAAATATAATTATTAATTCCGCTTTTTAGAAGTATTCTCATTTTAAGTTTTTAATTAGGCCTAATGTTATGAAATTTGAATTTTTAATTTTTAAAAACTGACATCAAAAATCCCGCGTAATAAGTTTTAAGCGAATTCGATAAATTTTTTAAAAATTGTACGCCATATTGGATCCCCCATTTTGAATTTTTAAAAACTAACATCAGATTCGTAATCAGCGACCCTAAAAACCTTGAGGTACCTAGTTTTATTAAAATTTATTGAATCCATATGAAGTAAATAATTTTGTCGCACTAAATTTTCAATTTGTCCCTGTGTGCAGCGCCTTAATCCGGTACTGGCCTGTGTCTACCTCCCCACTACGTTGTAACATACGTCCTACATATGTATGTAATCGACGAATATCAGAAATACGAAAGATTTAAAATCAAATACTACGCGTATACAATACATGCAATACGTGTAAGTATACGAGTGTATTTTTATACGTATGCTACAACAATAAACTAAACAAATTCATACTTAGATGAATAATATAGACAGTTATAAATGTTACTTACTCTTTTTAAATTCTCTTCAAAATTCGATGTGATTCCGTCCAACGTTTTCTTGAGGTTATCGGGAACATCTGCGGACATCTTTGATTGTTAGTTTAACGGAATAACATTAAAGAAAATTTAAACATTAGTTGCCACAACACGTAATGTACAGTCTACTATAAGTATATCATAATTCTGTTGATAGATTACGTGTATTATTATTGTATAGTAGTTTAAAAGTTTTTCCAACGTGTCAAGTTAAAGCGAACGACGTGTACGTTTGTTTTATAACCTTATCTTTTCCGATATGTTTAAGTCAATGGTTTAAGTCACTGATATATGTATAAGTTAGCATTCACGCTTTAAAATTACTAACGCAAGATATAATAATATTGTGGTATTCTATTTTGTCGTTATAACGGTAGCTACACTTATTTATCGAAGCGAATTCTTTTAGTTACAGTTCGGAGAAAGTTCCAGACATAACTAGAATTAAAGAAAGTATGACGAATATCTCCTTTAAATGTATACACATATAAAAAATAAACAAACATTTTATATCGGATCTTTTTTGAAGTTTCAATGTACTTTATTACTTCTTATTTGCAAATATACTAATAAAAGTGTGTGTAATTCATAGATTATTATGTTAGAATGGAAATTGAGGTTAAGTAGCACTTGAATTAATTACGTAATTCAATGTTAGTCATGCGTTAAATGCGAGAAGGCGGCTGTGCTATAATATTTTGATGAATTATTTAGTTACTAGAATATTTTCAAATGGCACACTAATTCACATAAACAATACGCCTACAAATATACAGTGCAAGACAAAAGTTTTATAATAAACTTTCTTCGTTTTAATGTTAACAAATAAGTGACTATTTTTATAGTTTCAAATACATCATGGACAAAAAATTCCGTTCACCGAAGTGTGTTGGTACAAGAAAAATTTAGTTTTTTATTTTTTATTTAATAAGACGTGAAACATTATCTACAAAATGAGAATGAGAAAAGAAAAAGGGTAATTAACAATTTATTCAATAAGAAAAAGTCACGAAACAGTAAATTTGGAAAATTAACAAATTCATTGGTCTTATCGGTTAGGTTTTACATCTACGTTTTCACACAATTTAAGCGATTAACAGTGCGTACTTCCTCCACCAACTCTAATGACTTGTTCCATACGGCGTGGTAAACTTTGAATGCAGTTGGCGACCTCTTCTTGTGTAATGTTTTCCCATTCCTCACAAAGAGCTATTCAAAGATTCCGAATGGTTATCGGTATGAGTTGTCGATGCCGAACACGTCGCTCTAATAAATCCCAGAGATTTTCGATAGGATTCAAGTCAGGGCTTCGAGCTGGCCATTGCAAACGGCAAAAGTTAACCGCATCAAAATATTGCTCAACTAGTGTGGTGTGAGGCGCGTTATCGTGCATTAGAGTGTTCTCACCTGCTAATGGAGCAAATAGTACGACGTGATCAGCTAAACAATGGTTGATATAACTAGCAACTGTCAGGGTACTCTATCGATTCATTGTCCAATGTCCAATGTCCAATGTTCGCGGGCCATAGTCGCTGAACACAATGAGCTGAGAACAAAAGTGGACAAGCACCAGGTTTTCCTTCAGAAACTACAGTACCGTAAACCTCTTCGACTTAGCGAGACACAATTGTTGATGGTAAACCACGATCGCGTAGTGTAGATAACACCATAAAACGGTCTTCTCGCCGGTTTGTAGTACGTGATCTGCCTGATCCTGGTCTTTTTGTATATTCCCCAGATTGACAATGTCGCTGTATTGCATCTTGGACCGTATTCCTGGGAATATTCAAGACAGCAACGATGTATCGAATACTGCGTCCATCTTCGCTCAAAACTACTGCTCGGGCTGCTTGCATTTTATCAAACAATAAGTGTCAGTACTGACAATATAAATGACCTTTCAACACAACAGGTAAAAGCTGAATAAAGAGCACACCAAGATTTTTTGGGTTGGGCTGGATTTTTTGGGTTCGCACTATTTTTGTTTTCCTTTAGGCTGTTTTGATAAATTAAATGTTTTGTACCTTCTTTAATTTCCATTTCTTATTTCATAGATAATATTTCATTTCAAAAAGGAATTTTAAATATGATAACAGATATTTACTTCAGTGTTCGGAATTTTTGGTTCACGAGTGTATTTATTGTAACCATTACAATATTGTAATGATTATTTATTTATTTATTCGTGTCAAAAGCGTTGACTAGAGAACAGTAAACATTTATATAAAATATACAAATAAAAATAAAATATAAGATGAATATAAAACCTATACAAATAATGCGCACAGGTGAAATCATTTAAATCATATTCACAAAACATGCAACAGTATGCAGTACAGACTCTATACGTCAGAGAGAACTAAATTCTGTCAGAGCAGTGGTTGCCAACATCAACCGCGTTCTCCTTGGTCAGTAACAGGTCTTCTAATGTACAGAATACTGGGCACCGCGAACAATTGTATAGATTGTTTGTGGTTTGGTCGGTTCCATAAACACGCACAGAGTTTAAGGGTCAAGAACAAATTTCACCTAGCAAGGTTGTCCTTGCTAGGTGAAGAGACCTCCAAGTATACCAATTCAAGTCTCCATCCGGGTGTAGGGTCTCCAAGAGACCCTACCGTCCCTAAGAGTCCCCAAGGACCGTCCCTAAGAGTCCGTGTCGATTGTTAGCCGCCCTGGCTCTTTACTGGTTTTGTCGGTCTGTCGCTGGTGATACATGGCCAATAGTAATGATCTTAAAAAAGCTCGTTTTGAATTTTCATTTGCTTCTGGTAGATGTCCATATGGTGGTTGGTAGACGTTTTGTTCTGCTTTCCACGTCTCGGTGTTTACGGCGTCTTCACGTATAATATCTGGAGGAGCTATTCCTGCTAGGATATAGAGCTTATCAGTGGGTGTTGCTCACAAGCGCCCTACTATAATTCTACATGTCTCATTAAGTGCAACATCGACATACTTGGATTGGGCTGATCCAACCCAGACGAGAGACGCATATTCTGCAATAGAATACCAAAACGTAAGTGTCGATGTTCTAACCACCACCGGTCGGGCACTACATCCGCTAGTCGTGAGCTTCCTGATAATATTATTGCCAGTCGATATCTTTTGTTTGACGTGTACAGTGTATATGAACGCACGGTCTAACGTAACCCCCATATATTTTGGGTTACAACAGAGCTTCTGTTCCATTTCCACCCACTTTACTTTCAGTTTTCTGTCGGCTCAGAAAAAACTAAATCAAAATTTAGCTGAATGCAGTAAAGATGCTCTTAAAAGCAAATTAATTCTAGTTGCCGTTACAGACCTTCTTGCGGTAAGCGTAGTACACGATAACCAACCTAAGACAACAAAACATACGAATCAAACTTGTTTGTTATTCATTTTTTTAAGAAGTACCTACTAATAATCTGTCTTCTTTAAACCAGTGATTCAAACCCATGTCGATCAAATAGCAGCACATAATCCAAATTTCACGAGCAGGATAAATTACATCAATGTTAAATGCAAAAGAGATTTAAATGCTGCTGTATTACTGAAACCTTTCCACGTCCGGATAATAAACCCTAATGCTCGAAAGTGGCAGAAGTGGCAACAAAAGAGATGTAATTCGAAAAACTAAGCCATATCAAATATGACTCCAAGTTGTTGTTTAACAGATAACTCGAATTATTCCTTGTCGTTTTCCCAGTCAAGGATACAAAACAGCACTTCTCCATATTTAAATTCAGATTATTTAATAAACACCAGTCAAGATTCATATCTAAATCGAGTGATAAAGTCATTAATAAATCTATTAAATAACAATGGTCTGATGTTTGATCCTTGTGGGACACCTGATGTTGAGATAAAGGTGATCGATATGTAACCATTGAGTAGATAGTCTATTCTTAAGGAAGGAATTCACGAATACCAATAAAGATTCACCAAATCCAAACGAACTCATCTTTCTCATCAGAATAGCATGATCTGTCGTATCAAAAGCACGACAAAAATCGGTACACATGGCATACACTTGTTTACCATCGCTTTGGTTGGGAGATAAATATGGCATAATACAGTTCGTGGATGATGGCTTCAAAAACTTTTGCAAAATTAGAAAAAAGTTATTGGCTTGTAGTTCTTCATATTAGCATTTTCGCCCTTTTTATGTATCGAACAAACTGTAGCAATTTTTCAAATATTAGGAAAAATAGATGTTCGCAGAGATATATTAAATATTTTTCACAGAGGAATCGCAAAAATTGACGCAAGGTCAATTTTTTAGAGCAATTAAATTCTCCTCAATTTTAAGAATACACAACAAGGCCAGCTTGGTATGCACGCTGGGAATAATAGATTAGAGAAGGTACAAGCGAAGGAATTAACAATGCGCTGGCGGGTATAAATTTCAATATTGCCATCATAAGCTTTTCCAGTAATTCTCCAACAGTTAACGCTTAGAATTCCAGAACAACCTGGGAGCAATCATCAATGACTGCTTAACATTTCCAACGCGCTAAAGTAATTTAATCTTTAACGGTCTTATGTAACCTTTGAAATTGAACTTTTAAGTAATTGTTTCGATTTAATTTCCATTTGTTATGGTAATAACGTTTCAGTCCCAAAAGCTTCTTAATATTGCATGCAAACCACGTAGGAATGCGTTGACTTGAGGCATGTGATACAAATAGAACACACAAATTCATAACGGTGCAAATTTTGTCGTGTAGCAAATTAACAGCATTATTAACATTGGGTACATCGTCCAAGAAATGCCGATTAACAGCAAGAAGTACAGAGTTAAGCCTGCAAAAGCTTGCTCTTCTGAAGTTGTAAGCTTACTCTTCCAAATGAAGGCGTAACTCTCCATATAGAAACTCTATGAAGACTGCACGATAATGAGCATCCTTTGTCACAAGCGGTACTGACTCATGTTGTAATGGGTGATTCATTTGGAGGTACTTTTTTAGGTGGGGATTTAATGGCTGAGCGCGCATGCGACGCGTCAGCGGACTGCCCATTCTGGTTCAATACTATTTGACATTACGTAATGGAAAGACTTAGCCCGGCACAGCGTCTACAAATAGTACAGCTTTATTACGAAAATGGGCGTTCTACAAGGAATGTGTATCGTGCGCTTAGAGCAACATATGGACCACATAATCGGCCTACCGATCGTACTATTCGCTATACCATCAATAAGTTTGAAACTCAATTTACAATAATGGATAATACGCGACCACATAGACCTCATCCAGCACGTAGTGAAGGAAATATAGCGGCGGTAGCAGCGAGTGTACGCGAAGACCGGGAAGAATCAATTCGTCGCCGTTCTCAACAGCTTAGTTTGTCGTATGCAACAACTTGGCGTATTTTACGAAAGGATCTTGGTTTAAAAGCATACAAAATTCAACTAGTGCAAGAACTAAAGGCGACCGACCTTCCGAATCGTTTCCGTTTCAGACGTTGGACTCTTGATAAACTTGCAGAAGATCCACTGTTTTCGACAAAAATTTTGTTCTCCGATGAGGCCCATTTCTGGCTTAATGGGTACGTGAATAAGCAAAATGCCCGTATTTGGGGTGATGAGCAACCTGAAGAGATTGAAGTGCTACCATTACATCCAGACAAAACAACTGTTTGGTGCGGATTATGGGCCGGTGGAATAATTGGTCCATATTTCTTCAAAACAGAAGCCGGCCGGAATGTGACTGTGAATGGCGACCGTTATCGCGCCTTGATAAGGGACTATTTGCTGCCTGAACTTGACACCCGTGGTCTACAAGACATTTACTTCCAATAAGTGGCGCCACTAGCCATACAGCTCGTGAAACTATGGCTTTACTGCGAGAACGATTCGGTGAACATTTAATTTCACGCTTCGGACCAGTAAATTGGCCGCCTAGATCTTGTGACATCACACCATTAGACTTTTTTCTGTGGGGCTACGTGAAGTCTAAAGTCTACATGGATAAACCGGTTACAATTGAGGCATTGGAGGCCAATATTACTCGGGTCATTGGACAAATACCACTCGAAATGCTAGAACGCGTCATTGAAAATTGGAACAGCAGAATAGACTACGTTAACCGCAGTCGCGGCCAACATTTGAGAGAAATAATCTTTAAAAAATAATTGTAAAGAATGGTTCTTTTGTATGATAATCAAGTTTCTTAAATAAATTGGCCTTTTTCATTTGTTCTTTGCTTTTGGAAAAAGTATCTCTAAATGAATCATCCATTATAATAAACTTATAGTCAAAATTCGATAGAACTATATCCAAAACTCTATTATTTGCATTCGTGTTGGTATCGTGCTGCGATAAATTGAGACAATAATATAAATATCTCTTATTATACTCGTAAATATAACTGCATTGATATGTTTTTCTAATGAACGTACTTTCAAAAAAATAAAATAAAATTATTTCAAATTTCATATTCATTACATTGATTTTACTTTTATTAAAAAGTATATATCTTTGCAAATATCGGTCGTAGATGTATATTCCCTGATTTTCATGCATGGATAAAAGTCGTGGGCGTTAACGTCAAAAGAGTAAATTCTAAGCGACCGAAATAAAGTATTTCAGACAAATAACAAGACGGGAATAGAGAAGGAACGATAACATCAGGTAGGAGCTAGAGAAAGAACATCGCTGAGACGAAAACTGAAAAAGACGTGGAAAATGTAGTAGATGAAGTTGCAGAAAAAAAGGGAAGAAGCAAAAGTGTTATCTTTGTTGTATATTCATTGGAAAACATTATTAATTACATCGTGATGGAATATTTCGGAGAAATTAAAATATGCAAATTACATTAGTATGGACATAGAATAATTAAATTACGGAATATAAACAATATAGTATGATTGCATTGGTTATTAATGTAAATAGGTATTTGGTGTTCAGAATGCTTTGTAGTATATTTTCAAATAAGAACTTTCAAATGAAACAGACCTCGAATTTTTCAACATTTACTTCATCCAAAGGCACGTGTTTCTGTCTCACCTACACTTCGTCAGTTTGGCTAGTGAAGTAAAGTTTCATGAAACACCTCATAGATATAGCAAATTTTGTCCTATCAGGTGGCACCAAATAATCTAGTGACATCTGACGGACAAAATAGACTACGTCGAAAGTAGCGATTTTCTCTCGCCCAGCTATGCCGGTACAAAAGGGAAAAATACGTATGTAGGTGTAGGTAGATGTAGGTGTAAGTCCAGTAACACGATGCCAGATGGCAGCAAATATACCAAAGAAATTTGGGTACATCACTAAGTTAAGCGCGTATTACTAATTTATTACAAATGAAACAGACATGCATTACACACATCTGTATCTGTACAGATGGACATACACCTCGTATTTTCCTATATTTACTTCAGCTGTACCGGTATAGCTGGACGAGAGAAAATCGCTACTTTCGGCGTAGTTTCTTTTATCCATCAGATGTCACTAGATTATCTGATGCCACCTGATAAGACAAAATTTGCTATACCTATGAAACGTCCATCAAATATTACTTCACTAGCCAAACTGACGAAGTCTAAGTGAGACAGAAAAACGTGTCTTTGGCTGAAGTAAATGTTGGAAAATACGAGGTGTATCTCTTCCCCGTCAGTACTTGGATGAGTACAATTTATTTTCTTCTGTAATGGTATAGTTTTCTTTAATTTTATAATTAATATAAAATATGTAATTCTCAAAATTATATTTATTGCATAGCGCTAAGGATTGCGTAAATAAATAAATTAATTAAAAATACTAAGAGGACAATGCAATACCATATCAAGTACGAAAGACGTATTACTCAGGAATGCAATTAAGTCCAAAATAAAGGTCCTGTTATATTCTTTTAGCTGTCGCTTGTAATCAAAAAGCTAACTAACATAAAATATATAAAAATTACATTGCTGAAGCCCACCGAAGAAAATATAATAAAATAACCAATTTTCATTCTCCTAACACTTATATTACACTTTCTTGTATACCTATGTAATACAAAATTTATAAACTTACATAGTATTGAGTAATTTTCTCCAAATAAGTTAATTCTAATGCTTAAGTTCCTACCTTGTTTTCTCTTTTTTTTATTAAACAACGTAAATCTAAATTAGCATTAAGCATGCTTCTGTCTTTAAGTACCGCACTATAAATCACCAAATAAAGCGGATATAAGGGAACGGAAAGAAGCTGGTTAACAGTTAATTACACTCTGATCAAAAACTATTTTCCACTTTAGCGTTCGACATAAAAGACAAAGATTTAAAGTTTGAAGTAAGTTATTAACGTATAGCTCAGACGGAATCTGCCACGAAATCTTTGGTCTAATCGAAAACTTCGACATCCTGTTCGAGCATAGAAGAAACGAACCGTTAAAGATTCCCCTACAAACAGCAAATATATTTAGGTATGTACCGACTTCAGCAAAGTTTTAGTCATTATGTAACTTACATCGATAGTTTTCCCATTATATCCTCTAATTGAAAAATAAACTTTCCGGTATTCGTTGAAGGTATTTTAAGTTTTATTAAAATTTTCATGGCAATTGTTCCACACAATTTGTTTTATCAGATTCAGACATGAATTTATATTAAGTATTCTAAGCGAATAAATACTTGAAGAGTTTGATAAATTGTAATTTCAGTGTAACAGGTTAAGGCTGCAATTAAATTTATACTAGAACAACATGAAATTGTTATAGTACAGTGTAACCTCCCCTAATGGACATCTTCATATAGTGGACACTTCTAAATTCCCCGAATGTGTTGCATTAATCTTATATTATAGTTTTCTTCTACTTAATGGACACTCTAGATAATGAACTGGGACAGCATATTTTGTCACGAAATACAAAAATACATAAGACTTTACCTCCAATTACTGGACATAATCTTACCTTCAGAATAATATGTGGTGAAAGCACAAATGTAGATAGTCATTTACTAGCAAATTGGAAATGTAGATTACCTGATATACTGGCAAATTATAGCCCAAGATATATTTATAATTTAGAAGAAATTTGTTTGGTTTATAGAGCGCTCCCAACAAAAGCTTTTTCATTAAAAGGCGATAGACGAAGCGGTGGAAAAGGCGCAAAGAATGTATAACAATAATTTTATGTGCAAATATCGGGGGAGAAAGAGTCGCCGTTAGTAATCGAAAAATACAAAAATTCGCGATGTTTTAAGAATAATAATATTGAAAAGCTTCCCTATACTGGACACATAATAAAAAAGGGTGGATGACTAAGCATATAATAAACGAATGGCTTCAGAAATTTGACAAGAATATGGCAATCCAAAATCGAAAGTTGCTACTTCTCACGAGGCCGTACATTTAAAAAATTACATATAGTTAAAGTGACAGCAAAAACGGTTAGAAATTGTTTTCTAAAATTCGGCTTTTGTCAAGGAGAAGGAGAAGATAATGATGACGTACCGCTTATGCAGTTTATTAGAGAGAAAACAATTAATGAAGATTTTACACTTGGTGTAATGAAATTTAAGCGTTTATAGATAAATTTAAGATTATGTTTTATTAAAAAAGTATTTCTTTGGAGACTATGGTTAAGTTAAAACTTAGAAAAGGTATAAAACCATTTATCACAATGATTACTCGTATTCTAAATACGTATTTCGACAACTAAGTTTCCATCCTCAGTAGATAAAATTAATAGTTACAATGCTAGACATGCGCCACAGTAGATCTAACACAAAGAAACGCGAAACACTTTACGAGGCGTCCACGTATACACTATGTTTTAAGAAATTAAAATTAGGTCACTTCCCCTTTCAGAAATGTTAAACAAATGTACTTCCTCACAGCCTATCTCCCATCTATTGGAAGAAGTCAAACAAACAGGTAACGGGAAGTGGGTCTTTATCGACGTTGTATACGTTGTATGTGTTATTTCGATTTCTAATGATATGAATTAATCGAACTGGATGCTATAATAAGGAAAATTGGCAACTGTGACATTTTAAATAAACATCTTGTGCAAGTAGTTGCATATGTAGACGATGTTGCAATAATAGCCAGGAATAAGGAAGAACTGCAACGGGTGGTAGGAATAATCATGCACGAGGCGAGGAAAAGAGGCCTGGACATAAATGAGCAAAAAACAAAATATATGTGTTTTAGCAGAAACGACAGAGAGATAAGGAGTTGGAGCTGTGGAAGTTACAGTTTTGAAGAGGTAAAAGAAGTCAACTATCTGGGAGTCACAATCAATAGGCGGAATGAGGCGGTTGGCATAAAAGAAAAAATCCAGAAAGGATATAGAGCCTACTATTGTAAAAAAAGCTGCTGAAGGACAAAAAATTAAGTATGAAGAACAAACTGAGATTATATAAAACACTCATTAAGCCAGTAGTAACATACGCCGCGGAGACGGCATTGCTCAGAGTGGAAGAAGAAGAAAAGCTAAAGATTTTTGAACGCTGTGTTATAAGAAAAATAGTAAATGCAAAAAAGACGGAAAATAACGAAGACAGAACTTTGATGAACCATGAGATCGAAAATCTATTGGTACAGAAAAATATAGTGAGAGAAATCAAAGCTTTATGAATAAGATGGTACGGTCACATAATGAGAAGAGAGAGAGGAACACCGATAAGAGAAGTAACAACATGGCAACCAGCACAAAATAGATTGAAAGGGCGATCCAGAAGCAGATGGAAGCAACAGGTAGAAGAACACTTAAAAACGCTAAATGTAGAGGGATGGAGACAACACGTGTCAGACAGGAAGTAGTGGAAGAAAATAGTTCTGTGAGAAAAGGAAAGGAGAATGTGGACTAATCCACCACATGGTTCATAGAGTTCCTTAGAAGGAATAGCTACAAATTCGCACCGAAATGTTTTATCTTTAATAATAGTAATAATAATAATGATATAAATACATTCGTATATGTCCAACTCCCTCGGATTGCTTATATGTTTAATAAGTTTTAAACAATCTACACTTGATGTTACGAATTTGTTTGACTAACATATTATGACATGAGTCATCCGACGGAACGTCAAGTCTCTCTCGAACGTCCGAGAACAAGTCGCGAGGATTCCACGTTGATCTAGAAATATACGACGGCCAGTATATACGCCGTCAAGGAAGGGATTTCATTATTCAACGAATAAACGTCGTGTGATTACTATGTAAATGTGCTAATAAATACAGCCAAATAAATGTTATTAGTTTTTAAGTTATTATTTATCGTATTCTGTTTTTATTTTTAATATAGTGTGTGTTTAGATTACCGTTAGTTTTATTTAAGAACCCCGATAAGACAAATACAATATTTTAATTTACAATCACAGCACTTAATTTCATATATACCTGATTTCTCATTCATATGTAAATTATCATCTGTGTTACTCAGAAGAGATTTTTTTGAGTTTTCGGACCGAAAAGCAACTTGGGATCTCCAAGTTGCTTTTCGTTCTTTAACAATCCTATTTAGGTTTTTCGCAATTTGATTGTATGGTAAATACATGTACTTTTTCTCATGATTTTGCAGAGGTAACAAACATGTGGAATCGCTTATTGTCTTCTTTAAATCAGTCTTTAAAATTAATTTAATAATTATATCCGCGTCAAAAGCATTGTATCTCGCGATATTTTCAATGAAATTTAACTCTTTTTCGCATTTCTCTTTTGTTAAGGGAAAGTTTAGCAATAGATTGACTAGAAGGAAGCTGTTTTTTATTGGAAATTATGGTTTGAATCCGCGGTGATAAACCTATCGACATTGGTTTCTTTCAGAAAAATATAAATTTTTATTTTATGCTTATTTCTAATTACTAATATATCTAAGAACAGTATCCTATCAATGTTTTCCTTTTTCACTGTGAATTTAATAGTTGAAAATTTAAAAATCACATTTACATGTATCAAAAATCGCGAAAATATTATCTGCGTACCTGATCTAAACTCTTGGAAAATATTTAGCGTTGTTCTTCAAAGTGGAAATAATGCTAAATATTTCTTTTTCTTTTTCATATAGCTATGCTGATTCAATGAAATTAGGAGACTATAATTTTCGGTGCAGTGCAATTTCAAAAATTTCTGTAAAGTTAGATAATATAGAAATAGGACGCCAAAGTATCAACAGTAAAAATTTTAATACTCTTCCAAACAGCAGGAAAAAGAGAGAGAGAACCAAATTAAATTAATTTTTGAAATGTATTTATATTTATTCTAGTGATGATCCGACATTTCAACAATCTGGTAAAAAATTATTAAAACATCTAAAAGCAACAATTTATAGTAGACTTGAAAATTTCTTTCTAAACATTCTCTTAATTTAAAATAATACAAAAAATTTGATTTATTTTATATATTTTGAACTCTTAATAAGTACGCGATAAGCGTTTTTTAACCAAAATGTGACATATATAGAGTATTACTTCTTTAAAATTAAACCTCAATATAATCTAAAGTTTATACGTTTATGAAAATTGTCTACTTTGACTTATCTGGGTTCTGTTATCAACTGGGATGGTAAAGTTTCGGTCTACGCACTTGATTGTCAGCTGTTCCATATGAAGATACACTGATACTCTTTCACTATAATTTGCACTGAGTTGACGAATAGGGACGTAAGCACCGTAGCATTACCTTCATAACTAAGACAAGAGTGGTGCACAATACCTTATTCTGCAACTGATGCAGGTTGGCAATTTTGGAATTATTGGCACAATCCTAAAATTAAAATCCATGTGTCCAGACTGGTTTTAGAATGGTTTTGTACAGTAATACTTTCTTGTCTAGGGATAACTTTGCCTTGGGACCAATGAGGCAATACCTTTGACTTAACTTAAGGCAAAATTGATTACGCTTGGTGACAATATGCTTTTTCTATGATAAGGGTAGATCTAGATGCATTCCGAGGCGTTTTGCATTTCAGCAGGTGAAAGAGGATGTTTTTCTACGTAAGGTAAAAGTTATTTGAATAGACAGTGAATTCGTTAGCTTGCTTAGCTACTAATTGTCAGTCGGTTAGATAATATTTTATTAATTGAAAATCGGAATAGGGAGTAAACTTCTTTAGTTTGACTTGAAATCTGCTGTACCACACTTTGTCAAACCTTGAGATATGAAGGCTAATGAGCAATCTTTTCTGTCATTCAAGTCATCATTTATTTTCTTGACTAGCCTATATACAGAGTAGCCAAGATAAAAGAGGCCCGGAGTCATACTATACGTGATATTTGAATCGAGCGATCGAGAGGCGTCACGTGATGTCCAGCGGCCATTCCGTGTTAACTGTAATATTGTGTTTGCCAGTGTTGCGTTGTCAGTTGTTAATGGTGGTTGTGAACAAAGAGTGTTTATTGTTGAAAATTATTTGGAGTTTAAATCGTTTGTAACATTAAATGAAAGGTTCACGATAAAATATTCACAAACATCTGCTCTTTCTAAAAGTGTTGTGCAGAAAATGATTACCAAATTTAGAGCTACAGGTTCAGTCGCTAACGCCAAACGTAACCGTGTAAAGACGCCTAGAAGAAGTCTACTGAAATCAACTAGGCGTCTATCCTCCCAACTAAACATCAAGCGAACGTCATGCCAGAATATGTTGGAACAGTTGCATATGCGAGCGTACAAAATAAGAGAAATGCAAACATTAAAACCTACGGACTATGTAAAACGACAACAAGAAAAACACCCTAACCACAATATATAACAATTAATACTATATACGTATTTCGGCAACGTACATACAATGCGTACAATGCATACAATGGTTTCGAATCGAAACTATTGTATGCAGCGATGCTTCTGATTAATCCATCATTAATCAATGGTTTCGATTCGAAAATAATAACCAACCTAATTAAGAAACATAGGCTTAGGAAACTTATTTATGATACCACTAGCTTACTACCTCAAAAAGACCTAGGTGAGAAATTTGTTTGTTTACCATACCATTCAGCCTCTAGAAATCTTAACGCTATCTTCAAAAACCATTCTCTTCGAAAAGCGTTTAAATCATGTAACTCATTAAAATCACTTTTAGGTAACACCAAGGACAAAATTGAGGTAGAACATAAATCTGGTATAGGTACCTATATGAAATTAATTGTAACGATTGCAGCCAAAAATATATCGGTCAAACTAGACGTTCAATTTCAACTCGTTACAAGGAACATATTTCCCACTTTAGATTCAACAGACCCGAAAAGTCTAGCGTTGCCAGACATATTTGGGACACAGGTCATTCTGTGCCGGCACATAACCTTAAGTTGATTATTAGATAGTTATGAAAATATTTATATATACAGAAATAAGAATAAATTAATGAATTCTGACAATGGACCAATCCCTCAGTCCAGTTTGTATGCATTATTGTGCCATTAGCATTATTTTTACGCTTCATGTATTCACGCTTCACGGTTCCCTAAACTTCACGCTAGGTTTAAGTAGTATATAAGTGTTTATTTCGATGTTAGGAATTTAGTGTTATCCCACTGGCGATTTGGTGAGGAGCATATCTTCTAAGGTTTACCTTAGCCAAAAACGCTACGTTTAACACTTTTTTCAGTTTTAAGTTCTACTGAAGATGGCAACTTAGTTGCCGAAATACATATATAGTATTTATTGTTATATATTGTGGTTAGGGTGTTTTTCTTATTTCTGTTTCAGATTACAAGCCACAGTCTCCACCAATTCCGGATAAAACGACAACATTATTGCGAATGGTTACTCACTCATGTCGCTGATGGTTATCTGGATTCGAATCTATATTTTATCACAGATGAAGCATGGTTCCATCTTAGTGGGTACGTAAACTCTCAAAGCACTCGTTATTGGTCAACGAACAATCCGAATGAACGCTTCGACGTGCCTCTGCATAATGCGAAAATAGGCGTTTGGTGTGCAGTTTCAGCCCTACGGATTGTCAGCCTTATTTTCTTTAATAACACTGTAACCTCTGAAGTGTATGTAACAGATTTGTTGCAACCGTTCGTAGCGCAGCTGACGGAGGAAGAACGAGAGTATGCGTTTTTACAGCAAGATGGTGCCACGGCACATACTTCACGGTTTTCAATGTCATTCGTCCATGGAATTCTCGGAGAAGAACGTACAGTTTTCGCAGGTTTATGGCCTACCAGATCGCCCGATCTGTCTACCTGCGATTTTTATTTGTAGGGTTCCTTAAACAGTAAGGTGTACAGTAACAACCCGCATACAATTGAAGAGTTGAAAACGGACATTCGCAATTCAATTGCTGACATCACACCAAATGAACTGGCAAAAGTGTTTCAAAAAATGTTGAGACGTGCTAATTTGTGTATCGAAGTTCATGGTGAACACTTTCAACACCTCCTGTGAACTATTAAATGTTCATTATGTTGTTATTCATAATATTCTGTGTTTACTACTTTTAAATAAAAATTTATAATATATTAGTAATTCACTTTTCTGTAAGTATCTGTACTTCAGTATTTATACCTGGCCGCTTTTATCTTGGCCAAATTGTATTTGTTCGATCGTTCCTTGATTGGTATGGAAGCCATATTATTCTTTTTTATCGATTATTATCTTTTTCAGACTTTTAACCGTACAATTTCTCAAAAGCTTTGCATAGCATAGGCAGTAAACTTATAGGTCTGCAGGAAGAGGCATCTTCTGATTTTTCCCCAGGTTTAAGGATCATTATAATTTGGGCAACTTGCCATGTGGTGGGAGAGTAATTTATCTGGAGTATAGTACGATATTAAATATAAACGTGATAAGTTTTATGCTATTTTCCGATAATTCTTGTAGAATTTCTTCAGAGACTAACAATAAGCCAAATCCAGATTTTTTTTATTATAACTCGTTTAACTTCCTTAGGTATAAATTTGTTATGCAACAGGTGCATTTGGGGTGGCTCAAATAGCCGATTATTTCATTTTCTTCTTCAACAAAAATTTCTGAGGCAAGCTGTTATGAGAAAATTTTAGCGTTTTCTTTATTATTTCTCACGAAACTCTGTGACTTTTGCTTATCCGTTGTGTAGGAACAGATTTTAGTTAAAAGTCCAGTTTTTCAGATGACAAAAAATCGCAAATAAATATTTCGATAACATTTTCTTTCATTCGAGTATTAAACTATGATTTATTACTTTTCATTTTTTTAAATTTTATTTTATATTATTTGATTGTACTGTTGGACACTTAATAAACCATTATTATTATGTTCACAACGATTGATAATAAAGGCTTTATTGCCGACCAATTCATAAATTGTACTTAGTTTTGTGCAGAGTGGGTTTCTAAAATTTTAGTTTGTTCAAATACATGTTTTCATAAATAGAAAATGCAAAATTAATAAAAAAGGTGTAAACACCATACCACAATTAATAATCATATCCTAAATACGTATTTCGACAACTAAGTTGTCATCCTCAGCAGGTAACATTAACGGTGTCGAAAATGCGGCATAGTAAATCTAACACAAAGAATCGTGAAACACTTTACAAGACGTCCACGTATATTATACTAAATTTTAAGAAAATTTAAAAATTACGGCGTATACGAATTCTTCCATTTTACCTTCTTTAATTCGTAATCCAAAAATGCGGACAATAATCCTAGTTGTAAATTCCTCCGACACTTGCACAAGTTTCAATTTACTTACGTATTTTGATGTTGTTATGTTGTGTCGGTAATGAAAATGGAAGTACGTTTTTAGTGAAAAGAGTAAAACTATGTTAGTAGTAAATAATTTTAAATTTTCCGAATATGAATAGACAAATTGTGGGTATCAGGGCTAAAAGAAAGGCTAAGCAAAATTCTTTATGAAACGCCATCAAAAATTGTTCACGAAGAATTAAAAGAAAATGAATTTTCTTCGGAACTAACCACCAATGATGTGAATTATATAATAATTTAAATAAACTGTTAAACACGATGTTCTTTTTCTTAAATTATTTATCTACGTATTGATCCTATTAAAAGTACATTAACGGGTTTAATCCCTATGGTCGCAAATTTTAGAGGAATTCACCTATAGGATTACAATTGCCTGAGATCCAGTGGAGGAACTCGCATACGCCCAAAAATTATATTACTCACCTCTCTTCTGAAAAGGCACACATCTATTTTTTCCCACCCACGCTCTTATCTACAACTGACACTGGGCCTTTGTCGACATTGTTGTGTTCTTTTTATTCTTAATAATATGAATACTCTCGTAGCAGTCCAAATCCTTCGGGTTGTTTATATTCTTTATCAGTTTCAAACAATCTATCGTGATATTATGATAAACTTCTAATGGGTGGCGGGCGACACTGGATTCTTTGCGTTAGCTTTACTGCGTCTCATGTTCAACACTATGTTTTTTAATGTTACCCACTAAGGATCACAACTCAGTGGTCGAAATACGTATTTAGGATACGATTGTTAATTGTAGTAAGGGATTTTATACCTTTTTTAAGTTTATTACTTAGCTACAGTCTCCAAAGATAGACTAAAATTCATAGTTGAAATCTGTAAATCATTCTATAATTCAATTATTTTAACCTAAAAATGAATTTTTGTAAAATAAATGACCCGTTTTTAAAGTTTCTACCGAACCAAAAACATTTTACACCTACAATTTTACGTCTCTGCTGATACACTTACGCAATCCCTGTTTTACGAATTCCGCTATGTCGTCTTTGTAGTTCGACATTCTAGTCCTAATGCTATCAGCTTCTTTAAGACATAAAATCAATGATTCAACGAAATGTCTAACAAAATATTAACACAGTGAAATTCAAAAGAAATCGCTGTTTTATAAATGCTTATATTTTCACTTTTGCTTGTTTTTTCAATATTTTCATTTTTTATCGAATATTAGTTGTGTCTCTGTTATGTTCGCCATAATTACCTTGATAACCAAGAGTTTATTGCGCGCTAGTTCATAAATTTTTCTTATTTTTGGGAAGAGTAGGTTTTTAAAATTACAATTTATTCGAATATACTTTTTCAAAAGGCCTATTCAAATTAAAAAACCTATTCAAGAAATAGCAGGCAATGATTATTTTATTACAGTGAAAACACTTCTACTCAAATTAAATACACCTTTAAAAACAATATTTACTCACCACTATTGTAGCAGCTGATGGAATGAAAACAGAAGAGGCACAATTCAAGAAGTATAATTGTTGAAAACATGGTATTTAATGAAAGGAAAACATCGGTTTAATGTTTGTCTCGATCTTTTAACTTGTATTTAGTAATTTTTTTTCTATACGAACTCTAGGTCACAACCTATAACCTCTGAAAAGATTTTTTAATAAGATGTGAATAAACATAGCTTGCAATAGTTATATGTATTGCAATTAATATTTCTAAAATGTTTAAATATTAAAATATCAATTATAGTACGGTATATTATAAAATAATAGAATTTATTATTAATTCAAAAAGGATATAGGCAAGTTTGAATAATCAATTTGAATTTTTTTGAATTATGTGGAAAATGTCTGGACGCAGTTATTATTTTTATACTGAGCATATGTCATGTGTCATGTGTTTAATTCGAGCTCTTTTTTACTACGTAAAATCGACCATTTCTTTTACGACTTAACTTATAACATTCACCACATCTTTCTCTAGACTAAATATCTGCTTTTTGCCATCTTATTAATATGTTTATTGATGAACGGTAAAAGTGTTGTATATATAGTTTTGTCAGTGATTGATTGATGCGTTATATGAGCGTTGATAACAGCTTTTTAATAAAAAATTCACAGGTAACTTTTCTATACTTTTTTATATCCCAATAGGTTGAAGAGTTTACTCTGTCTTTTGATCCGATATAATATATTGCTCCTAATATATAATATATGTATATACAATGTTAGTTTTGTATAGCGCCAAATAAAAAAAAGGGGTAAAAGATATATGCGAGTAATCCCTTCATACAGAAAGTCGCGGTCCAATGTTCACGTAGTAACCAGAAAATGATTTTTCTTTATTCGAGTCCGTCCTTGTAGCAGTTAAATATACGGGCGGCAATAGGGGTATCCACCTATAATTCATCAGTAATTCTCTTTACCAACTAATTGTATTGTTCTATCGGTATTTATCAGTACTACACACAAATTTAAAGAAAGAAAAATTAGATTGAATAATTTCATACAAATAATTAAAAGCCAGGTATCTATCTTATTAGACACGCCATGGACACGCTACATAAAGCTTTTTATTTTATGACGATATTTGTTTTCTTATAAACATAATAATTTTACTTTTAAAAGACGTTTAAGGTTCAAAGAATTTAATTTTAATCACATTTAGATAATACGGCATAGGTTTGTCAACATATTCGAAGTAAAGGCTATTATTGATATCCACAAAAAAACATCACCACATGTGCAGCCGGGCATGTTTTGGTAAAAAAACAACAACATTCACTATCTACGAATAGGAATTTATGTTAAAAGTATTGTCCGGAATATTATCGATTTTTTTGCAGGTCAATGAATTTTAATTACAACTGTATTTCGGTTAATATAAAATAAATAAAGACATGGACCGACTCTAACTACATTTTGGCCCTAAAAATTTCGAAATTTTTCATAATTTTTTTAAATTTTCCGTTAGACATACGTATTCTTCAGAGTTGCATAGCTTTGGAGCTATTCGGTGGTAACCCTATATGTATATATATATATATATATATATATATATATATATATATAAGTAAAAATTTATTTAACGGGTGAGCGGTCTGTCAAGTAAAAATAAAACTCCTTTATTCCACTCTATATTTCATAACGCATTGGTTACTTCATCAGGAGTGTAATTCAGAGTTAAAATTTAGCAAATAACGGCACTAAACATGTTAAAATTCGTCAAATTTAAAACATCAAATAATATGTTGTTAGTTTGTCGTCAACCTCTTAAAAACAAATATGATAATATTTGTTTTTAAGAGGTTGACGACAAACTTAAAAACAAATATGATAATATTTGTTTTTAAGAGGTTGACGACAAACTTAAAAACAAATATGATAATATTTGTTTTTAAGAGGTTGACGACGAACTAACAACATATTATTTGATGTTTTAAATTTGACGATAACATGTTTAGTGCCGTTATTTGCTAAATTTTAACTCTGAATTACACTCCTGATGAAGTAACCAATGCGTTATGAAATATAGAGTGGAATAAAGGAGTTTTATTTTTACTTGACAGACCGCTCACCCGTTAATGAAATTTTTACTTATACAGTACAGTCGATAATACTTAATAGTCTATATATATATATATATATATATATATATATATATATATTTATATATATATATATATATATATGAAAAAATGTGTGAAAGTCGTATCCATCCGGGATGTGCAGACATCGATGTTTCATACTCTTTAGTAATTGTCAATACACCTTACCCAGAAATAGATACGACTTTCATTTCCATACTGCGTGTATATATACTTATGATGATAAACGTAATGCTAATGAGAACTCATAATTATTGAATTCTCACATACATGCCATTGCCGCTTTAATTCGTTGCATCAATTTCTACACATGACAAAATCACCTTTGTCTAAGAATGTAGCTGCAACGTGTCACGGCGTCAACCGTCCAGGTTGTCCGGGAAAATGAAAAAATGTGTGAAAGTCGTATCCATCCGGGATGTGCAGACATCGATGTTTCATACTCATTAGTAATTGTCAATACACCTTGGCAATGGCACGTATGTGAGAATTCAATAATTATGAGTTCTCATTAGCATTACGTTTATCATATATATATATATATATATATATATATATATATATATATATATATATATATTTATATATATATATACGTCTTCCTATCTAAGTCGAGCCAATCACTACTTCATACAGTTCTAATCCAGCTGTTTTTATAAGAGATGTAAGCATAATTGTAATGTATAAAGCTATAAGTCATATACGGTATATTCAAAAATCAATATATACATTCTAATATAAACAAAATAAACTCGTGTATATATTGTAGAATATCCATGCTATGATGAGCCTAAAGACTTTTCTTACAGTCTTGAGCCAAAATATACAGTTATATTAAAGCGTACAGTTCTTTCTGATCCATTCCACTGTTGCCATTTAAAGCTTTTAGTTTGAAAAGAAACCTTTAAAAGACGAATGGCGTGTTTTATATATCCAACGCGCCTAGGTCGAACGGCGGAATGTTTCCTATTTCAGAGCATTGTTTCTACTATAATAACTTGATTTCCATCTTAAGAAAATAGATATATTTTTATAATATAGAAAATTGTTGTATATTTTAATTATTACTAGACGTCCATACATATGTTTTGATTTTTTTTTATTATCTTTATTTTACTAATAAATTAATATTAGCAACATAGTTGAAATTGCGAAACTTTGCCGAAAACATTAATTTAGTTAAAAAGACATCAAATATTTTCTTATTTATCATATACCTGCTGAAATGTAAAACAATAGACGTTGCTTATTTTTTACTTGACATATAATTAAAATTTCTTGATTTCAGTTATACTATATACTCTTAATGTACGTCGTTAAATAATACTGCAAAGCAATATTAAACACCTTTTAATTGTATTTGGCTGGAAATTACAGTGTAATTATAATGTATAATAATAACACTACAAAGTAAGATTGTTAGAAGTAAATAATATAAACTTAAAATATATAACTAAATTATTTAACATACTGTTACACAAAATATTTAAATAAGAGACTATATAATACTAGTCGACCTAATTGATTTTTAATTTACCAGTATAAATATTATAAACTACTGCTTTTATTGTTGACCACTTAATTTGGGCAAATTTAGCTGGATATAAATTAGCAAAGGTTTCAACTTCTAGACGTTTAGGTGATTGTTTTTGCTCAATATGTTTTGAGAAATATTCAGCAATAAGCTTTTTTTGCGTCGTACTCCAGCATATTCGAGGTTCTGTTTTGTTAGCTTTGTTAGTATCAGATTTATTAACATACTTTTTCTTGTTATTTTGTAATGTAGAATTTTGAAGATTTTCAATTCCATCTATTGCATTAAATTGCGCGCTAACAATGTCTTCGTTGCCATTGCCAGAATAAACTTCGTTTCCAGTGTCAACGTTTTGAATGACATGATTTAAATCTATAGAGATGTCGTCTAATGACATACCCTTAAATTGTTCTATACCTCCTTCTGTCATAAGCAGTAAAAGCTTAGACACTTTTGCAGTCTGGTACGTGCTATCTGATAATCGGTAAACATTGCAATGTGTTTTTAAGGTGTGACCCATAAATCTAGATAATTGTTCTAGGTCACTCTCAGAAAATTGAAGTAATTGAGTGATTGTTGCTAAATGCTTCCTCAGGTTTGTGGCAGTTATACTTTTAGCTCGCTCAACATTACATTTATTTGCAAATTTGTGGAGAATTTTAGTGCCATCTAGAAAACCGCGACCGCTTGAATGAAATACATAATCATTACCTTCAATAAAGTTCTTCCTCAGTAGGACGACTAAATCAAAATGTTTTTTCATATTAGGTGATAATAGTATCGGCACACCACGTCCCCTTTTACCTCTGATCACAATCCGACTGTAAGATTTTAAAAGTATTTTTTCGGTTTCCGTAAGACAATGTTCAAATTCATTCAAACTACCATTGTCTAGGTTTATAGACTTGTAAGTTTCAACTTTTATTTGTGCTACCTCGGCTGGTCTTCTTCTATTCAACAAAATGATTTGTGTATAAAGTATCTCCTTTAGTGTAGTATATGCCTTTAGATTTTGTTGATCGTCTTTCAGCTCATTAGATGCTTTTTCTGCTGTTCGTTGTAAATAATCATTTAATTTCTTTAAATCAGTAGTAAGAGGAAGTAAGTCGTTTTTATTCCATTTGTTTTCATTTAAATTTGACGCAGCCTGCGCTGAGATTTCATTGGCCCATTGAGAGTCTATTAAAGTTTTCAAAATTTTTAAGTCTTTTCGTCGTTCATTGGTATTCTTCATTTGTAACAAATAAATATATCCTAAGTCACAACACTTTTTTAGAAGTGTTCCGAAGTTCATAGCTAGTGTAGGGGATTCATATCTATCAGTATTTGGGTTATAGACAGCAATATGATTAACACCCTCAATGATTGTTCGAAATAGATTTGGTTGTAGTAAATCCAGTAAATTTTTAACATTGTCATGTTTCTCTTTTGCAAATTTAAGTAATTTGGCTAGTTTTCTCATATTTTGTCTAACAACATCTAAGTTACCCTTACTCTTTCGACCTTTTATGTAGGAATATCCGTAATAACTTATAAGAATGTCTGTTTTAGCTATAAGTGAAATTTGATCAGCCCTCATTCGAGGGTATAACTCCTTTTTCAGTAATGTGTCATGTTCATTTAGCGTTTTTATTATTAATGCAGTCTGCCCAAGACTTTGAACTGCTTGCCTTTTACCTTTCTTATTGATATCCGAATTTTCTGGGCATTTTTTTACATGTCTGTATAATGCCTTTCGTTTATAAAATCCTAGACAATGACTACAGGGAAGGAAATCATTAACAGTTGCGCTATTTTGACAACTAACTCTTTTTACAGGTCTTAATTTTATATCGCTTATTCTGTTTCTTACAAAGTTACCTTTCTTCTTTAATGCCGAAAGGGCACTTCGCCTTTCTTTGGAGTTTTTATTCAAAGAAAGGATTTTTTGTACATCTAATTCACTTTCATGCCATGTGTATACATGCCTTGAAAAATGAGATACATCTTTTTCACAAAAAAAACAGAAGTCTCTTCTATCAGTATAATTTTTCCTTTTGGATGTTTCTACTTCTCCCTGTAAAATATTTTTAAATATAACGATTGTTTTACAAACCAATGCACATAATAAAAGCTAAGTTAATACACAGGACAAATGTTAATTAAAGCCAAAACATCGAAATTAGAAATTTATAGAAAAGAATATACCCAAGTGTATATCTATTTTAATTTAATCGTATCTATAATCCTTACTTGTGAAGCATTGCAAGGATTGTAATGTAGTATCCAGATGTTTATTATATATTTATTTTAAGAAGTGAATTAATTATTTTTACCTCATTAATGATTTCATTATTTTCAAGAGCAGATACTAAATTTTGATCTTCATAGTCAACTAATTTGTCTTTAATTTCAGTATTTTTATTTACACATAGTACATTATTTTTATTATTTTCTTTGTCTTCATAATCACATACAAAATTCCCTAAGTCCGTGATAATAGAATGACGATTTTCATTATTAATCGTTATTAGCTTTTGTTTCTGGATAGGTATACTACATTTAGAAGACTAAAAAAAAAGTTTTTATGAAGCTAAAAAGAATAAATAAATTTAAAATAAATACTTCACTAGATTCAGTATCGGAAGGAAAATAATACGGGTCTTGATCAGAATCATCATTATCAGATACACTTGGTGATATGAGTGAAAAACAATCATCTTCTGAAAGACTGTTATTTGTTTTGTTGATATCTTGATTATTAGTTACAAGATCGGTATTTTCATTTAATTCTGCAATTTTGATATCAGTCCCGGCTAAGTCTAAAGAAAAAAGTATGTGTTATTAAAATAGCACACACATAAACAAACAGTATGTAATAACCTTTTAAAATTTAAAATTTTAAAATTTTAAATTATTTGGAGATTAAATAAGTAAATGTAGTAAGACTACTACTAGTCTTTATTCCATGCCACGATCACGTCTTTTGTTGGCTATATATTTTAACAATGCAATAAAACTTAAATGTATTTACTATCTGCGCTCATGATTTCAAAAATCCTGGAAAATATTACACGGCGATTTCATCTACTCCTATTTTGTTCACGCACAGTTCACAGTCGTTTTGATACAATAAAAGTTAGTCAAATATCAAATAAGTCAAAAACGTTTTGTTTTAGTAAATGTTTTTTAACTACTGTTTGAAATAAAAATGTTGCTATAAAATTAAACCTGTTTAATTTTTTTTTTCATTTACTTAATCTCTCTATAAAAATCAAAGCACAATCTGTAAGACTATATCACGAGTATAACAGATATATTTTCAAACTTTTATAGTACGGAATTTTTCCAAAAAGTCGTGAAGCCGTACTAATCAAATCATTGTTGAGCGAATGATGTATGTGGCACATCGTAATTATTAAGAAGCGTTGATACGGGCGTTACAGGATGGTAACGTTAGGCGTTTAAAGAGTTCCAAAAGCATAAAAGTCAATTTTCACTCTTCTTTCCATCCGATGTAATTATTAATTATATTCAAATCCATATAAAATTAATTTTTCATGGGTTTTAATATAATTAGTTGATCATAAAACAAAATGAAATTTAAACAGATTTAGTTTATAGAAATATTTTTAGTCCAAACAGTAAGCTAAATAAAGAATTACCTATTAAAAAAAACTTTCGGAATATTTGACACTTTACTAACTTTATTTTGTCAAATGAACTACGTATTGTGTGTGTATGGACAGAGTAAGAGTGATATTTTCGAGGATATTTGAAATTATGAGTACAAATAGTAAATACCTACACAAAAAACGTGATCATGACAAACATGCATCTTAAGACTAAAATAAGAAAGCTGGGGCTAGGTTTTCTATTAGAGAAGTATATAATGACGTTTTAAGTTAAATACGATCAAAAGTTATCAGATGATCAAATAAAAAAAATAAAATTTAAAATATATTAAAAATTTAAATGAAACCTACATAGTCGTAATTCTAACAGTATATATCACTTACCTCTAGTATTATTTTCCAAAGCCAATTGGAGTATTTTTTTAGTCCTTGTTATCATTTTTGATATTACGTGATTCACACATTCACAAACCAAGACTAAACTCTAAAGTACAAATCTGTTAACAATAGACAGTATTGCCAAATATTATGGCTCAGGATAATGCGTACAAATTGTATATTGTATATATACAAAAAGGCGGTGTCAGCGCCATTGACGGTATACTATCGAACTCTTGTTTCGATAAACCACGCAAAACCAATCCAGCACAAAATGCTGGATTTCAAAAAATACAGATGGCGTTCAAGTTTAGATTTAGTTTTAATGGAATGACAAACCGAAAACAAATGTTGATTCGTTACCATGTTCGTTACAATTCGTTTTTTAATGCAGGTAATATGGGAAAACAATCCCGAGACTGTATATTGGCTTAGGACTGTTACACTGGCTCAGAATATACCGTATAACTTACTATGACTGGATTAGTTTCGTACGAAATCTGAATATATATATATATATATATATATATATATATATATATATATTTATATATATATATATATTGATATTATGCTGAAGGAGCCTAAGGTTGAAATAAATGTAAAAGTAATTAATTAATTTGCCCAGAAAAATAAAAATAATTTGAAAATACACAAGTGTAGTTATAAATATGACGTATAGATGGAGTTAAGTTTAAATATTACAGTTGTCAACATGTAAAATATTCGGAACATAAATAAATGTATATAAACAATTAATACTTAACTTTAATAGGCCTCCTTCAAGTGCTAAACTTATTGTTAAATACTTTATGTGTATCTTAATCTAAGTACCGGCTAGCTGAGTTATGGTGATTTTACACTTTACGATAATATATAATTGCGAGTTCGGTGCTAATAGAAGATAGATATGTGTTTAAAACAAGTTATTCTAAGTGTGATGCTTCCAAATGTATTAAAAAAAAAAACAAGAGAGTGAAAGGCAAAAATTACTGGTTTAATACGAAAATCTATTCAAAAGGTAAGTTTCTAAACATGATAATGAAATACATAAACATGTGTGTAGTCACGTGATTAGATCTGATATGAATGTTAGGTTAATTGTTTATAAAATGATAAATGCTTAAAAATTTGATTCAATGTAACTATAATTCTAACACAAGGGAACTGTATTCTTCCGTTTAAAAGGTATACAAATTAAATAGTAACAATTTAGGTATTCATATAAAAATATCAACGATTATATTAAAATTTAAATAAAAATTTTTATATTTTAGGAGATGTAAATAAAAATATACTCAATTTGGTTTTCCGGTGGATTCTGGATATTCGAAGGGTGTTTGTATTCTTCTAAACAGGATAAAAAGGTTCTGGTTGTGGAAATATACTGGTATCGTTCTTAGCGTGGGTGGATATTTTTTGTAGCGTCCCTCAGAATATGGAATTTCGTTTTAAAAACGATCTGGCAGGTTTAAGGATGGGTAAACTTCATCTATCGATGCCTGGTAGGTAGGAGATTCGTAGGATGTTTTTTATGGTAAGATTATAAAGATTTATTTACTATTTTATCACTTAGTTTCAGGAACACATTTTTTAAAAAATGTCGACGCGTACCAAATTTTTATTCAAGCTTACTCTCTCTTGTTTTTCTTCAATATCCAGGCGCCTTATTTGTAATACTTGTTTGTATTTATTTAATCTCGTTAATAAATTTATAAAAATGAAATAGATTCCTATTACTAATCGTTTAGATATTTCACAAAAATTATTGTTTTAATTTTATAATAGACAAAAGTGTATTTTAAATGTTCAATATTTCGCTAAATACCTGTTTACAATTGGGATATTTCCCGCCTTATACAATTCAAACAAGGTACAGCCATAACCATAATATGTGTCACAAATATTTCCAATCAATTAAGTTAAATATCTTCGGTGAAATTATAATGTAAATGAAAATGGCTTAAGTAAATGACTTCAAGAAAATAAATAAATATGTGATTCAAATTTGAGCAATTAAAAACGCGGAATTAACTTTATTGATATGGCACGTGAAAAATGCAGTTCCAACAGTATCTTATATTCTAAATTAACATTTTTAATCTAAATTCTGTATTTTTATTCTAGGCCACTTATGTTCATGGGTATGCCCCACTACAATATATATATATATATATATATATATATATATATATATATATATATTGTGGTGGTTCTCAAGGTTAAGAACTGGAAGAAATAAAAAGTAAATTATTATTAATAAGCTGTTTAAACAAGTAAAAGGAACCGGACCATGCACAGGCAATGTAAATTATTAGATAAGTTAATACCGCGTTTTTAATTAGAAAATTTATTTGTAATAATTTTATTATTTTTATGTGAGTTATTTCACTTTCAAAATTCATTAATTTATTTGTAAAACCAGATAATTAACTTGTTTGATAAGAATTAATGACATATGGAAACCTATTTTACCGACCCGAATTTAGTTTGAATTTGAATTAGTTTTACCGCGAAAGTCATTCATTATGTACTACAACCATATGACATTAATAAACATTTAGAAACATAACTTAGGATATTCATAATTAATCATGTATTTCTTTATATTATATGACGTAATTTCGAATATAAAAAGAACCTATTTAAATAAATAATTCGCACAGAAGACGAGATTAATAAAAACATCCGAACAGAGGAAAGAGAATCCTTGGAAGATATAAATCAACGACGATATAAAAAGCACGCTTAAAAATTCTCCGAAAAATAATATTTAAATTTAAATGGTATATTCGATACTGACTCACCTGAAAATACGATAGTTATTTGCAGAAAGTGTTTATTTCATCGAACAACATATAAAAGTCCGTAATCCAAAAGATTTATCGGAAGAAAAACCGAGAGATTCCTGATCTATTCCTATCCTATTCGAGTCCCAGAGCACCGTTGAACATCTCGTACCACACCACAGAAAGACAAGTAAATACCTAATGAAAATTTATATTTTATATCCAAAAATACGAACATAACCCAACTTTACATTTTATACAATTTAATTTATATTTAACTTAGAAAGATCAATTTTATAATCTTACCTTGTTATTGAATGGTCGGTCCTATAATTTAGCACTAAAACCAAGCTCATAATCATCACAATTTACTTGATTATTGTAAAACTTATTTATATGTAGATTTTCCGTATGTTTAATATTATCTAACGTTTATGTATGTGTTCTGCGCATATTAAGAATAGCTGTTTTAGTTTGCAGCACGATAATAATAATACTGCTTATGCTTAATTTTAAACCTGTTAGACACTCATTTTGAAGCCAAACTATTATTTATGCTTTACTTCAGATTAATATCTTGTTTGTTATTGTTAATTTTGATTATTTTAATTTTACAGTCACACTTTGGAATCAACATCGTTCCTGTTATAAAATAAGCATTGATATACACATTTAAAACACAAATTATTATACAGTAGAACCGACTTTCTGAAATAAGATCTCTAACTCGCACATAGCCGCAGGTAATTAACTAAATTGATTATAGCACCTTTAGTCTATAATCTGGCGCCCAATTAACTACGATTAAGTAAAATCAATTTATTGTAAATCGATTCGCTCGAGCACTATTTAGAGTGACATCTAACTTTTATGGAAATAAATAAGCATAACCGAAGGTAGGTAAAATTCTATCTTATATCATTTATCTTCGTATATTTTATTACAATATTTTTTTTTACATCGTTACAATCTTTATGCTTTAAAAGAAACCTAAAACCCTCAATAATATAACAATGTAGGGTTGCTTTAAATATATATACTTTGAAGTAATAAACCAGACCTTTAATCGCCGACTTATTAAGTTTACCATATCATACCAAGGTCACGAAAATATTATATATATATATATATATATATATAATATATATATATATATATTGTTGGGGCAACTATTGGATTTGGTCGTCGCTCCTATGTTGACTCACCACGCACGGGTTGTAAGGCCGTATACGCACTAATTTATTTAATCTTCGGTGACAGTTATTAATGAAATGCGGCACATCCAATTTAAAACCTTTATTTACATATATACATTAATTCATACATGAAATTGTTGGTAAAGTAAGGTTGTTATCTTGAGCATTGTTCTTACGAGAATTGTAAGAACGTTGTTCTGTGGCAAAAATAGCTACTCGAATTGTCTTATTGACTTTGAGCTCGCGGCTTGCTTTAGCGAATTGCTTTATTGTAATGCTACTGTATTCATCGCGCGCAGACCTATTTAAAGACCTTTTAAACATGGTAAGCAAAATTTACCCTTTCCCTTCCATTAACAAAATAGGCCACATGCGGCTAAAATGATCAACAAAGTTCGGCAAGTTACAAAGAACCGCTTGATTGTAAATTGTGCCTACAATGCAAACGTTGCATCTAGTTTTTGAATCCATCTGTATACATGGCTTAGCACGTTCATTATTAAAATAACATAATTTGAAACGTATCAATACTATAATTTAAAACGCATTTTTGAGAAGGCGGCAATAAATAACTGCCGGTAGAATAACATTGGTATACATGTGGAGGTACGTTAATCGATAATAACTTGAAACTTATCCAGCTAAATACAGCGATAAATAATCGCCGGTGTAAACAACGGTTACAAATATGTGTGCGGCAGTTTATTGAACGCAGACATATACAAAATACAAATATGCGTGCCGCAGTTTATTGAACGCAGACATATACAAAATTGCCTGGCGTCACAATATCTGTTGACAAAAACGTAATACGCGGTATCATAGATTTATGAAACGTCTGCATCTTGATATAATAAGAAAAATATAATTACATATACAGAAGGTTTTAAGTTTGTTTCTGATTCTTATATTTAATATATAATGTAAAATTAATAATATTTATGTTTAATATATCATATATAAATTAGTTTCGCTATAAGACGAAACATACTGCCCGCCTTGAAAGTATGCACTTTCAATAAAACAATGATCTGATATGAAACGGGCGACACTGCACTTGTTTTAATTGTCACTTGTCTCTAGCGGAAGTATATATAATTTGGCTGTGGGTCTCTTCAAAATGTTTTTGTGGAGGCGAACACTTGCCATACGGATAACACCATCCTGCCCGGGATGCAGTTCCACGATGCGTCCGGTAATCCAATGCAGCGGGGGAACATTGTCTTCCTTGACAAGCACGAGTTGTCCTATGGAGAAAGCGTTTTCGAGGTTCTGCTTCCATTTCCCTCGCGGCTGAAGCTGACTTAAATATTCATTGACCCATCTCTTCCAGAAATGCTGTTTGATTTTTTGAATATGCTGCCAACATGACAAACGATTTAATTTTGTATGAGTTAAATCAGGTTCTGGTATCGCCATAAGAGAGTCTCCAATCAGGAAATGACTGGGGGTTAAGACAGATAAATCATTAGGATCGTTGGTTAGAGGAGTGAGAGGACGTGAGTTAAGAACTGATTCGATTTCGGTTAGCAAGGTATAAAACATTTCATACGTTAGGCATGCCTTACCTGCTGTTTTGATTAGGTGCTGTTTCATTGACTTTACTGCAGCCTCCCAAAGACCTCCAAAATGAGGAGCTCTTGGAGGAATGAAATGCCAACTTATACGTTCTTCGATCAGTAATTCAGATAATCGCTTGTTATTTTGCGATAATAATTTGCGCATGCCTTCCAGTTCCTTATTAGCGCCTACAAAGTTTGTCGCATTATCGGAATATAAATTCTGAATTTTTCCTCTGCGTGCTACAAAACGTTTCAATGTATTTAGAAATGCTTCTGTAGATAAATCGCAGACGGGTTCTATATGAACTGCCTTTGTAGATAGGCATACAAATATAGCTACATACATTTTAATGTTTTTACTGTTTCTTCGCTTGCTTTCGCGAACTTGGAACGGTCCGCAATAGTCAACGCCACAGTTTGCAAATGGACGTGCAGGCTGTATACGGTGAGCTGGCAAATTTCCCATCAAATATTGATTTCCATATGGTTTTGCCTTAAAGCAACTAATGCATCGCCTCACAATTTGCCGTACGTTAGATTTTAACGATAGCGGCCAATATTCTGTTCTGATCGCTGCCATGGTTCCTTGTATCCCTGCGTGTAGCTGTTTTTTGTGGAAATATTCCATTACCAACTTTGTAAAAATGTGTTTTCCCGGAAGTAATATCGGATGTTGATGTGAGTATGCTAGTTTTGCGTGCTTGAGTCGACCTCCAACTCTGATAATGCCTTCGTCGTCGATAAAAGGATTTAAACAAATAATGTGAGCCTTTGAGTTCACCGCGTTATTTTTTTGTAGTTGTTTTAATTCATTGCTGAAGCACTCAGTTTGAACTAACTTAACTATGCATTTCTGAGCGGCGGTAATTTCTGACGAGAGAAGTGAGCCTGTAAAGGCATATGTGCCGGTTTTTTGTCGGGACATAATATTACATTTAAAGCGCAGACAATACGCTACTACTCTTGAAAGTTTTGATAAACTTGAATACTTGACTAATATAGAACTTGAATGATGCTACTGAATTTTGAGCGCAAATAAGAGTTGCTGACTTTTCTTCTGGAACGTTTACAATTTCTGGAATTTCAGAAGGAATGACACAATCTGTTTGTAGCCAGTTAGGACCATGCCACCATAAGTTATTATCAAACAAAGCATCTGGTAACATGCCCCGTGATATGATATCGGCAGGGTTGTCGCTTGATTTTACATGATTCCAAGCAGCAACAGTGGTTAATTCCCTTATTTCACTAACGCGATTAGCTACAAAGGTTTTCCATTTTTTGTTAGTTGCCTTGAGCCATGCTAAAACGATTGCTGAATCAGTCCAATAATGAATTGATTGAAATTCTCGATTGATTGTTTCAGTAACCTTATCAATTAATTGAGCTAGTAATAAGGCTGCGCATAATTCAAGTCTTGGTAATGAGGTACTTTTTATAGGAGCCACCTTTGATTTGCCGCATAATAGATTACAAGAAATGTTTCCTTCGTAATCAATACCCTTGATGTAAATGCACGCCCCGTAAGCCACTTCACTAGCGTCACTGAAGCCATGCATTTCTAAAATAGATATGTTTTTTGTGTGTATTACCTTTCTAGAAATTGTTCTAGAGGATATGTGGTATATGTCTTTCTTGTATTGTTCGAATTGCACGTGTATGTCATGAGGAACGGATTCATCCCATGCAATTTTCAATTGCCACAGTTTTTGGATTAATATTTTACCTATGACAATAACAGGGCCGATTATTCCCAATGGATCAAATAAACTGGCGATAAAGGAAAGTATCGAGCGTTTTGTTATTTTTGTGTTTGATATCGTATTTGGCAAATTATACATGAAATTATCTTGCTCTGAGTCCCATGAAAGGCCTAGTGTTTTACTGTTTTCCTTTTCTAATGACTGAAGGGGATTGTCAGTGGAATTTATTGATAAATCGTTGAAGATTTCAGGATAATTTGAACGCCATTTACGCAATTCAAAGCCACCTGTTTGAAGAAGAGCTGTTGTTTGCGTGATTGTGTTTTTTGCTTCTTCTATAGAATCCGCGCCTGATATCAGATCGTCTACATAAAAATCTCTTAACACTGTGGACGCGCCAATGGGATAATTATGTTTTTCATCTTCAGCTAATTTATGAAGGCACCTGATTGCTAAAAATGATGCAGAAGCGGTTCCGTACGTGACAGTGGAAAGCTCATAGATTTGTATCGGTTGATTACTGGTTTCTCGAAACAAAATTCTTTGAAATGGCCTGTCCTGTTCGCGAACCAATACCTGCCTATACATTTTTGTTATGTCGGCAGTTATAACAATTTGATGTGTTCGAAAACGAATTATGATACTAAATAAATCTTGTTGAATGGTGGGGCCTACCATTAATTTATCATTCAATGATACTCCCGTGGATGTTTTGGCGGAGCCATCGAAAACAACACGCAATTTAGTTGTTAAACTAAATGGTTTTTCAACGCCGTGATGCGGTAGATAATAACCGTGAGACAGATTGAATGAAGGAGTTGAATTGTCAACGAGTCTCATATGATCTAATTCTAGGTATTCCTTTAAAAAGTTCGAATATTGTTTTTTAAGACCGGGATTTTTGTTTAATCGCTTTTCTAAGTTATAAAACCGTTTTAGTGCAAGGCTATAAGATTCACCTAGTGGATTGCTATGGTTTGTAAACGGCAGGCTTACTATAAAGCGCCCGTTATTATCGCGAGTGGTATTTTCTAGGAAATTGTTTTCGCAGCTTTGTTCCTCTGGTGTAAAATTGATTTTTTTTGAAC
Source organism: Melolontha melolontha (assembly GCA_935421215.2). Classification (NCBI taxonomy): domain Eukaryota; kingdom Metazoa; phylum Arthropoda; class Insecta; order Coleoptera; family Scarabaeidae; genus Melolontha; species Melolontha melolontha. The sequence goes on from OW285242.1 coordinate 57,239,550, forward strand.
ATTCTTCTAACTTCCAGAATAACTTAAGCCTTTCATCTAATGACGTTTCCAGTGAAAGATTACAAAGTGACCCGGTTGACAGTGACATGTTACCAGTGAGAGAACCTGATACTATCCAACCAAAGTGCGTTTTTTGCAAACATGGATGTTTGTCGTTAGACTTGATTTGGCCTATACACAAGATTTTCCAGAACAAATCTGCGCCTAACAGCATATCAATAGGCCTTGAAATGTTAAAATCGGGATCTGCTAATCTAATATTTTTTGGAATATTAAATTTGTTACAATCAGTCGTTCTGATTGGAAGGTTTTCAGTAATTTTATTAATTACCAAGCATTTAATGTGGGATTGAAATGCATTGTATCTTGATTTGATTTTAACATGCACGGCACTATTTATTTGTGTAGGTGACTGATTTATACCAACAACTGGTATTTGATATGGATCGGGTTGTAATCCTAATCGATCAACGCATGATTTAGATATAAAGTTCGACTGCGAACCAGAATCTAGCAAGGCTCTGCATGACTGCAGAGTACGATTTTTGCCATATATGTGAATTATGGCCGTGGATAAAAATACCTCTGAAGCTACCTGTTCATTAGAGCAATGATTATTGATAGTTGCATTTGTATCTTCTGATGATGTGGATTGTTGAGGTGGAGCATTTTCTTGTGTATAATGTAATAAAGTGTGGTGTCTTTTGTTGCATTTTTTACAAGACCTACATCTGCATTGTTGAACTGAATGATTTTCTCGCAAACAATTAATACAAATTCGTTTGCCTTTTATTTCTTTGAATCTTTGTTCTGGTTTCATTTTGAGAAATTTATCGCATTGATATATTAAGTGATTTCCAGAACAGACTTTACAAACTATATTAGTTGTAATAAATGAAGTATGTTTATTGACTTTATTATCTTTTGATGATGAACTATTCACTTGTTGTGTGTACTGTCTTGATATCGACTCTAACGTTAAGCATTTTTTGTTTAGAAAATCAGTCAATTGTGCAAGTGTGGGAAGATTGTCTGATATTGGTAACTGATTTTCCCATTCTCTATTTGTAACCGAATCTAATTTAGTTGTGATAATATAAATTAGGAAATGATCACAGTTGTTTGTGGGAAGACCAAGTGACTCTAAGGCACGTGTATTTTTTAAAATACCGTCTTGTATTTGTCGCAATTGTCCTAGGTTTTCCCTTGACATTATGGGCAGATCAAAGATGGCTTTAATGTGTTTTTGAACAATGATTTTCTTATTATTATATCTACATTTTAACATGTCCCAAGCAATAGTGTAATTTTCATTAGAAATTGAAAGTGACTGTAGTATTTTACTAGCATCTCCTTTTAAGGCTGATTTTAGATAATGAAACTTTTGCACATTGGGTATTGAATCATTAAAATGTATTAATGATGAAAATGTGTCATGAAATGATGTCCATTCTTCATACAAACCGGTGAACTCAGGCAACGTAATTTGCGGTAACCGTACGCTATTCGTTTGATTGTTGTCTGTGTTAATTGAGTTAATTGTAGCATTCGGATTAATATTTGCATGATTTTCTAATAATTGTTCGACGCGACCTACCAGCTTGAAATATGTATTTTCAAAGTCATCTAAATCTGTTTCTTGCGTTTTAACATTTTCTAAACAGCTAATTTGAATTTGTAATTCGTGGAACTGATCAAAATAATTTTCTATTTTTTGATAACGCTTTTTCAGTTCAAATATATTAGTACCTTTGTTATCATTGAAACTGTCTAAGTAAGCTTCAAATTTGGTGAGAGCTGCTTTAATGACACCTCTTTTGCATTTTAACGCCTTTAATGTATCGGCATCTGACATTTTGAATAAGGATGGTTATATGTTTATGAAATAAAGGAATTGATTGGAGACCTACCTCTTTGTCTTCAATGATGATAACTCGATGCTATGTGTCGCTGTAATCCGGCTCGAAGGACCATATGTTGGGGCAACTATTGGATTTGGTCGTCGCTCCTATGTTGACTCACCACGCACGGGTTGTAAGGCCGTATACGCACTAATTTATTTAATCTTCGGTGACAGTTATTAATGAAATGCGGCACATCCAATTTAAAACCTTTATTTACATATATACATTAATTCATACATGAAATTGTTGGTAAAGTAAGGTTGTTATCTTGAGCATTGTTCTTACGAGAATTGTAAGAACGTTGTTCTGTGGCAAAAATAGCTACTCGAATTGTCTTATTGACTTTGAGCTCGCGGCTTGCTTTAGCGAATTGCTTTATTGTAATGCTACTGTATTCATCGCGCGCAGACCTATTTAAAGACCTTTTAAACATGGTAAGCAAAATTTACCCTTTCCCTTCCATTAACAAAATAGGCCACATGCGGCTAAAATGATCAACAAAGTTCGGCAAGTTACAAAGAACCGCTTGATTGTAAATTGTGCCTACAATGCAAACGTTGCATCTAGTTTTTGAATCCATCTGTATACATGGCTTAGCACGTTCATTATTAAAATAACATAATTTGAAACGTATCAATACTATAATTTAAAACGCATTTTTGAGAAGGCGGCAATAAATAACTGCCGGTAGAATAACATTGGTATACATGTGGAGGTACGTTAATCGATAATAACTTGAAACTTATCCAGCTAAATACAGCGATAAATAATCGCCGGTGTAAACAACGGTTACAAATATGTGTGCGGCAGTTTATTGAACGCAGACATATACAAAATACAAATATGCGTGCCGCAGTTTATTGAACGCAGACATATACAAAATTGCCTGGCGTCACAATATCTGTTGACAAAAACGTAATACGCGGTATCATAGATTTATGAAACGTCTGCATCTTGATATAATAAGAAAAATATAATTACATATACAGAAGGTTTTAAGTTTGTTTCTGATTCTTATATTTAATATATAATGTAAAATTAATAATATTTATGTTTAATATATCATATATAAATTAGTTTCGCTATAAGACGAAACATATATATATATATGTATATATATTTAGACCAGGAGTCTTTGCCGTTAGAACATGTATGGAAAGGATAATCGTTTTTTGGGGAATCCAGCAAAATTAATCTCTGTTACTTAAGTCAGTTCTTAATTTTTTTTATCCCAATATTTCGCTTCAAATTCGTATGCTTCCTCAGGGGTCACTTTAAGAGTAGATGGACATAAATTAAGTACTTATTAACAAGAGAATGTCGTTAATACTTCCAATGTGAACTGGTTTTTTTTTGAGAAATTACTCGTCTTAATATTCATATGTTTGCAATATTCTAAATTAATACAACTAATATCAACGGACGTACACATAGTTTATTCCGAAATTACATTTTAAAAGCAGGACAAACACATTCAAAAGAAAGCCACATGTGCAATATTGACGAACAAAGCAATACTCGCACAAACACATGTTCTTGTCACAAAGTTAATACATATAATGTTAGAGGATGATAGTGTAAAAGTTCCGGTAAGGTTTTTTTTGGATTCCAGGTGTGTAACATCGAATTGGAAAGGTTTCTATTCATAATCAAAGTCACAAATTTTATACACTGGTGTGCGAAAGTCAGTGGCTATTCTTTAAAATGTGTCGTCTCACAGAATTTTACATTAGAAAAGAAAAAACGTGTTATATAATTAATAAATGAGCAAAAAGTGAGAAGGACCAATGTGTTAAACGGTAATAGATAAGTTATTTTGTGTGGTTTGTTGTTTAGAATTTATGGTTAGCAAGTAAGCATATATTACTCTTAGGTTGTTCGTATCAGATCTGAAATTCATCGAATTAGCGTTGTTATTGATCTTTACCATTTCCAAAAACTCTCTACACTTTAAGTTGTTTACAGTCTGAAGGACTTTAACATTATTAAAATTAGGTGTGTGATCATTGTTAATCATATGTGAAGACAAGGCGCATCTGCTCTTACCAATCCGAATGTCACTCTTGTGCGTGGCGAGTCTAGTTTTTAGCCAAGTGGAGGTACGAGTATGACCTATGTACACCTGACTGCATCCATTGCAAGGAATGCAATACACAACGTTGGATCGGAAGGGCAAAGGCGTCAAGTCTTTAGTTTTACTAAAAAAGTTTCGTACTGGGTTGTAATTGTAAAAACCTAATCTAATTTCCTCTGTGGAGAGCACACGAGAGATTCGTTCTGATACACCAACAATGCAGGGAAGTCTGTAATATTTGAATGTTTTGGGTTGTTCAGCAATGGTATTGTTCAGAATTTGATTGTAGGAAGAACCTGTGGTGTTAATCAAACTGCGTCGATAACCGTTATTTGTTTATTTATGTTTCATGCCTAAGATGAGATTTATTTTCTGGCTATTCGAGTGATTAGAGTGGTAATTTACTATCTGAATTACTGGGTTTATCTCGGGTCCTTTATTTTGGAATCAATGAAAATTATTGGGGCAAGACAGTCTTTTAACATCAATACATTAATTCAAAAAAATAACCTCAAGGTTACTATGGTTACAAATTAATAACATCAAACTTAAATCATATCTTCACCAAATCCAACCGTTAAACTCCAAATCTTGGCATTAGCAATTCATTCTATATCAATCCTTTCAACCTTCAATCCACTACAATATATATATATATATATATATATATATATATATATATATTAGAATAATAGACTTTTTCTAGGTTTAGCGACCTTTAATGAATTCCAATTTTTTAATACGACGTTTCGACTTTTTTATTAAGTCTTTTTCAAGTAATTAGAACTAAAAAATTAATACAAAGAAAGGTAAGAAATATATTTACATTTGTATGAATGAATTAAAATTAAAAAGAAAATAATGAAATTAAAGGATACAAAACTCACCAATTTATTTCGTGTCAAAACATATATTTTGTGTAACATGTATGGCCAGACATCTCGGACCTTTTTATAAGGTCGACTTCCTTTCTTGGAATATTTACCAAGAAAAAGTCTATTATTCTAATATTATGACACGGCCAATAAAATAAATAAGAAATAAATTTTAATTCTTATTAACACTAAATATATGTATATATATATATATATATATATATATATATATTGATGTGAGGCATATTACCTACAACAATATATTTCAATTTAGTTATTTCATATATAAATAAAATTTTGAAAAATTTAAAAATATTATTATATACATTTTTAAACACCAAGTGTAAGTAAAGGAAAATCAAAGGAAATATAAATATAGTATTATGAATAGTTTTTAATATCCATATTTAGAATATGTAATGAGTTATATGTAATTAATTCTGATGGAAATTGTAATCGATACAAATTTGAACATTTTATAATTTCCACATCATTTCCGTTGTTCAAACAAAACAATGGGAAGATGTATAGAAGTTTCAAGGGGACGCTTTTGTTTATTATCGGCGTCTATTCCAAAAGTCGTTGTATAAAGCCTATCAGATACGGACGCCATTTCTCGAAATATATCAGCGTTGTTCCTGGTCCGCATATTACTAAAATAGATATTTAAAATAATTACAACGATTTAAAGTGTTTAAAATATATTCAAAAGATAGTTTAACGTTTAATTAATTAATAACATGTCATTTGAACTGCGTACACCAGTGATTATATAATTTATCATCGAAAGCATCATTTTAAATTTAGAAATCCAACATGGCGACTACCGATTTTTAGTTTTAAAACTCAATATATCAAGAAGATTACCTTATTTTGGGAACTTCAAGTAGAAAATTAATCATCCTGTACTTCCTGTTCTTATTCAAGACTAGTATTTTAAGAAATTCTAGAAGAATTACTCAATATTGGGACAATCCCGAAGAATTCCTTCGCAGAGCAGCTTAGCAATACCGTTTATGTAATTAAGTCATTCCTGGTCCAGATATAGAAGATCTGAGAGATTTTTCCTGTTACCAGTATTATTTGATGTAATACCCAAGATCCTTCCTTTTATCCGGATTCAACTTAGCATCCCGATTTAGAAGGTACCTAAAATTACACGCATAAGAGAGTAATCATTTGGTAATTAGTTTAAAATAAATCGATAAACCTTGTCATAGTCGTAACTTAATCACACTTGGAAACTATTCAGAATACGTTTTTCCATAAACCAATTGGATCATACTTATTACTAATGTAAAGTTTATAGCCCATTCTAGAGCTATCTATCATTTATTTTGGGTCATTTAGATGTGAATTACCTCATCAAGGTAATTCCTTCTCCATACACATCAGTTATACTGTTATCGGTGTATTATTGCATCACAAAGTTTTTTTTATTCATGCATTTTATGTTTTAAATAATTTATATTTCCTTTGATGCAAACAATCTAACGTTCTATAGTTTTGTTTTATTACATTTCCTGACAGAACATATAAACTTAGGTTATTGTAGCATAATAATTATAGTGAGTAAGAGTATTGAAAACAAATACCTACCTGTTAAGGTATTCATTATAAAATCACCGTATTTGTTACTTTCTTTTCTTAGCATTTTTTTTTTAAATAAATATTTTATATCACTTTGTCTGAAGTAGAAGTTTTATTGTTTATGATTAACCATAAAAATATATGCTGAAACGTTTCTTTTTTAGTCTACCTAATTTAGCGTAGATCTAAATCTAGTTGATTACACTAAGTGAGTTACTTCTAACCTGATGTAGATGTCAGCTTGTCCGATAAAAGGTTTAAGTGATCGATAAATATCCTTTCCTAATCGATAAATATCTTTTTATAGAAATTGGTGAAAATAAAGGTTTATTGTTTTTTTATGTGTATGTTTTCATTCCTCAGCTTTTAGAAACGGACCAATTCACACGCCTGAGATATTTATAAGTTATTTGTAAGAGTCTCATTGATATTACTAAATGTTGTAAACTATATATCATACTGTTGCGGTAGCATTTTCTACCTAATTGCTTTCGGGGTTTACTACAATATATATACTCTGTGGAAACTACTTATGAAATAAATCCTACTTCAAAACTAACGACATTTGTCGAAAACGCTGAAACAAGTCAATTCTTATTTCTCATAATATTTGTTGTAAGTTGTCACACAATTTTTTTTTTAATGTACTGTAGTATTTTTTGTTTTTGTTTTGAAAACTTTAACAGCCTTAGTAATAAATCCTACATGATATCTTTATGTGCAATAGCTTTTGAAGCAATCACATTTTGTCTAACCAAAGAATACTGTAAGTAAACATCACAAAGAAAATGCAGAAATTTATTAAATAATGGAATTACAAACAACTATAAATTCGTTACTAACGTAGCAAATGCTCAAAGTGTTCTCCTTTCACTTGTTGGCAAGCTCCTAATCCAAAATAAATTTTTTCTTTCACATTGTGTAAAGTTTCAAGTGTAATATTTCTAATTTACCTTCTGATACGCTCTTTCAAATCATGTCAATTGTTAGGTTTTGTTTTAAAAACTTCACTCTTTAAATAACCCCAAAGGAAGAAATCGACGAAAGTTAAATCAGGCGATCTGGCTGGCCATTCTATGAATCCCTCCTCCCGATCCATCTATTTGGACTTGATTTAAATACTGTCGAAGACAATGGGAATAGTGAGCTGGTACGCCGTTCTACTGAACCCATAATGTTTTGCAATTAATATCTGGATCTTGAGGATTTGGATATAATACTGCAAAGGCTGGAAGAAGTCCGTTCCTCAGAAGATATAGATATTTTGGTCAGTGAAGCTAGCCTTAAAAATACGATCATTGAGAATGCCTGCCTGAACGTTTACTTTTTCTGCGCGTTGACTACGATTTTCGCTATTCACTTCTCCATTTAGAGTAAATGTAGATTCGTCAGAAAACGTTATGTTGTCTAAAGAAATTTCATTTTTATCCAGCAAATCTATCATTTGCTCACAGAATTGAAGACGGCTTTCCGGTTCATCTTCCGTTAATTTTTGAACGTATTGAAGTTTGTAGGGATGAAGCTTCTCTTTTTATAACACTTTAATAAAGTTATATTATGGCTGATGCCATTTTTCAAAGCTACTTGGCGTAAAGTAGATACTGAGGAGAACGTTTATTTTGGTGCCGTCAGAAGCAAAAGTAGGTTGTCTCTGCAATAGTTTCACATAACCAAGTTCACGAAACTGTGCCTGAATTTTGGATACAGTTCCTTATGAAGTGGGTAGTTATTCAGGGTGCCTCTCTTGGAACAGTTGCATTACCTCGAGATGCTTCCTACATCTGTCGCTGTAAACGACCATCATCAAAATTTAAATTCTAAGAGATTGTGTTAAATATTTCATTGCGAATTGGCGGATTGTTACTGATGACAGCAAGTGATTTAACTAATAACGGCTTAACTGTATGTATATAACTTAACACTTGATAGTAGAATACAAGGAAAATAGTAATTTTTCTTTGCTCAAAAAAGAATCAGTAAACAAACTTTGACGTTTTTATCATTATTATTGTGGTTGGAACGTAAAAATGTAAAAATCTCAAGAACTGTTGAAAATAGAGTTAACTAATGTGAGTTCATTGAAAATTTTTTTAATAGTACTATCTCTTCTAATTTATAAAAAAAATATAGTTATCCTGTTTTACCTGTTTTAACGTTTTACAAAAATATCATTCATTTTGAAATTATAGAATGCATTCCATAAGTAGTTCCCACACGGTATAAGTGCAGTGCGTTGCAGTGCAAAAACAAAATATTGTGAACTAAAGAAGTAGCAAATAATATAAAACGATACGAAAATAATATAAAACGAAATTATGAAGTCAGTTGTCAAAAACGGCACGTAATCAAATTGTAAATATAATATAATATCAGGCATCAGGCAGGTTTTTAAAGGAAAATTGAATTTCCAAGCTTCTAAGGGTTATATTTCTATCATTTTCTTGTTTTCTTTCACAAAAGAAATTAATTAATGTCATTCAAAATAAAATCAATTGTAAAATAAAATATTTTTTTTTCAAAACGTTATGAAATTTAATATCTGATTATAGTATAAATATTTTAATAAAAAATTCCTAATTTACTTTTAATTAACTCTACATAAACTATGTTCTATTAACTTATCTATTATCAAATTTTCAACTTAAACATTATTTTACCTCTTTTTAAATTTTAGTGGTCCTTTATAAATCCAATAAGTTTTTGAATTCTTCGACAGCCATTTCTATCCATTTTATAAATCCTCTTGTATTTATGTTTTTACAATTTAACATAATTAAAAATAACTATCTGTAACTAGTTTAGTTTTCTTATTCATCCAATACTTTTACTTCCCAAATAATCAATTCTTATCTCACCACATAAATTGTTGTTGACTTATTATTTTTTCTTTTTCGTCGTTATCGTCGCAGGCTAATTATTTTGCATTGAGTTAATTGCAAGACATAACTTTCTAATTTTTGAGTTAATCTTGTGTTAATCTTGGTAAAAGTTTCACCGAAACTTATGGATGGCTTCAGGACAACCAAATGTCGAGACTCCAACAATTTGCATTAAGCGAAGTTGACACCAAGAAAACACGAAAACTTGAAATCGTCCATACGATTATTAGTATAGATTCCAAAATCAACTGTGCAAAACATTTAGACTGAGAATTAGGGCCATCGTAACATGAATTCACGATTTTTCCTTCCACGTTTGATCCACGACCAAAAATCTATTGAAAACGTCATTGAAACCGCGCATGTGAATCAAACTTTCTTTAAACGATTGTTGCTGGCAATAAAACATGGTATCAGAATAATTGAAACATACATGAGTGGGTAAAACCCCACCAGTTTTAAAATATTATTCTTCACACCAGATTTTTAATATTTTATATTATTAAAAATACCTTTGTATTATAAAACATGGTGGTTTGTTTATCAATTTTAATAGATATATACTAGTTAGTTTCCCCTTCTACTTTCTAGAAAAGAAAGTTGGTTAAAAGGAGAGTCCACAGCTAGACTAAAACTTCAATTACTTTTTTCGATCATGTAATATCATCTACTTTTTTTGTTACCAGCACATTGATGATAAAATAACATCGACATAAATTTGTTCATTTGAATAGCTAACGGATGGGTCGAAAAGGTCATAAACAACATGCGTTTCATGAACCCTTCTTATATTCAATATAACTCATCTCGCCTACAGTTTTTTCAAATTCTGGCTAAAAGTCTGCCAGACATTTTATTTTCATTTACGAACACTAAATTTACGCAAAATATCGTGAAAAACTACACGTGAGACAGAAGAAGTAATGTTAAAATGTAAGTGCGATTATTTATAAACAATAATAATAACTCATGGCCTACCGATGCCCCCGTTGTTGAAGTTAAGTTGTTGGGGGTGCAAAGGTATGGATTATTATATAAATTACTAAACTATATCAAAGTCTTATATAGAAATTAAAAAACCTGTTATATACAGTGTGGTCATAAAGTTTGGAACCAAGCTTATAACCGCATTATTTTACATTTTTAGGAAAAACGCTCGGACAGGTAAATTTTCTTTTTTAAAACGCCATCTTTTAACATACAATTTTTTTTCTATGACGTCATTGGTTTTCGAGTGATGACGTTATCAACACTTTCTTTAAATGGCAACCATATTATTTTTTCTCGTTTTTGGTAGACTTTATATCCACCAAATAGTGATATAAAACAATTGGTATGTTCCATCACAATTTTTTTGAAAAAATTATATAAATTTAGAAAAAAATACGAAAATTTTATTTTTGTACAAAATTAAAATTAAATTTAAAAAAATACATCTGAACTTAAATTTATTGTAACAGTTAACGTAAATTTTCAAAATGGACCCCACCAACCAACTGACACTGTCCCAGCCGAGTGTAAACACTTCGTATACTCGTCTCAATTATGTCTGGGGATATTTGTGTAAGTTCTACGCGAATTCGTTCTTTTAAATCTTCTAAATTGTTCGGTTTGTTAAAATACACTTTCGATTTCAAATAACCCCACAAAAATAAGTCTAACGGAGTCAGGTCAGGCGAACGAGGTGGGCATTCTATGGCGCCTCATAATGGGGAGGCGGTTGGTTTCAACAAGATGGGGATCTTGTTGAAACCAAATATTTGGATGGGGTACATCACCATCCTCGTGATTTGGGAAAATAGCAGCGAGCGCTGGAACCAGTTCAAATCTTAAAAATTCTAAATATTGCACAGCAGTCAAATTTCTTTCAAAAAAATATGGTCCTAAAATGCGTCGTCCAATCATTCCAACCCATACGTTAACTTTTCCTCTGCGCTGAGTATGCCACGCTTGAGTCCAATGCGGATTGTTCTGCGACCAATATCTGCAAATATGGCGGTGAACAGATCCATTTAGGCAGAACGTAGCTTCATCTGAGAAGACGATGTTTTCCAAGAAATTTGGATTTTGGTCACAACGTAACATTACGTCTTCACAGAACTGCAGTCGACGACCTTCGTCATCCTCATGTAATTCCTGTACAAGTTGAACTTTGTAAGGACGATAGTGTTCTTTTTTAAATAAGTTGACGACAAATGAGTGAGCCACCTAACTGGCTAACGCAAATTGTCTGGTGGAAACATGATGCCTTTCTTCTGCGTCTAGAAGCACATTTAATTTCACATCTTCTCCTACTTGAGGTCTACCTTGCCGTGGTCGATCTTTTACGGATCCAGTTTCGGTAAACTTACCAACTAGTTTTGTCACCGTAGACCTGGTAATTGGAGGTCTATCAGTGTGTTCATGGTTAAACAATTCACATGCTTCTGCATGCGTTCTTTGTCTGTCCCCATACCCAACCATAATTAAAATTTCGATTCTTTCTCGCTCAGATAAATGTGCCATTTTTTATATTAGCGAAAATGAACAATTTTTACGCAATATCTCAAAAATTTAACGCCAAAAATAGAAGTAAATAATTCAACAATGTTGTCGCCATAGAAACAATTTCAAACTAAAATTTTTGTACATAAATTGTATAAAAAGAAGCAAGAATGTCATAAAGAAATATCTTGCAAAAAAGTGCGTGTTTTTGTTTTTGTAAATTTTTTGCATAGTAACATGAGTATATGTGCTTTTGACGATCCGGTTTGTTCAAGAAGAATATTTAAGTCCTCACACAAGACAGAAGTGTGAAAGAAACTTACTTACATATTTCAGTAAATTTTGTGAGTTTTTGAAATCTTCAATATTTGGGCGATAATTTTAAATTAAGAAATGGTCTGTCACATCATGTCAATTTTTTAAATAAATTAAACTTCTTTGGCCCTTTTTTGTGAAACTATTTAATGTTAAATAAGATTTTTTAAATAAGTAATTACTATTGATCGCAAAGCATTTACACTCGGCTGGGACAGTGTTAGTTGGTTGGTGGGGTCCATTTTGAAAATTTACGTTAACTGTTACAATAAATTTAAGTTCAGATGTATTTTTTTTAATTTAATTTTAATTTTGTACAAAAATAAAATTTTCGTATTTTTTTCTAAATTTATATCATTTTTTCCAAAAAATTGTGATGCAACATACCAATTGTTTTATATCACTATTTGGTGGATATAAAGATCTACCAAAAACGAGAAAAAAATAATATGGTTGCCATTTAAAAAAAGTGTTGATAACGTCATCACTCGAAAACCAATGACGTCATAGAAACAAATTGTATGTCAAAAGATGGCGTTTTAAAAAAGGAAATTTACCTGTCCGAGCGTTTTTCCTAAAAATGTAAAATAATGCGGTTATAAGCTTGGTTCCAAACTTTATGACCACACTGTACACAAATCGTACTATACATATCTGATGACACATAATATTTTATAACACTGGAAACTTCTGCATATTTCTCTAAAGGTCAAGTGTGTATCAAATGTTGTACACGCGATTGTTATAGCATTAATATTGATTGTCTGTCCAATATAATTTATTGGAAATGAATGAGTGATATTTCAAATAATTCTTTTAATACTTATGTTTACATTCATTTATTGGCTGTTATAAATTTGTTAATATTGAATTTCTGTAAAATTTCTATGTACATTGTTCAAATCCCTATTTTAAACATTCATGAAGTTATAGCTGTTCATTTTTATACTACACTAGCTGACCAGGCAGACGTTGTTCTGCCTTAAATCGACTGTCTTTGTTTTAATATTTTTAAATTGAACATTGTGTTTGTTAGTTAAAAAAACTCGATCGATAATAAATGGCGTTGTTTGTTATCTGTTTCTAACCGATGTCGTTTGACATTGACACTTGACAGCCAAAGGACGTGTTGAATCATTGTTTTGACTAATGTGATTGTGACAGTCGGCGAAATTGTCGCATGGAAATTTGAGGTAAAGTTTCGATAGTTTTGTCGATTATTGGTTGCGAATTGTGTGTTCCAGTCCATCGTTTTTATTTAATTTTTTTTATTTCTACAGGATTAATTTGGTTAAACAATTCCACGTTCTCGTTGATCATGCAAATCATCGTTACGTTCGTTTGATTTTAATTGTGAATTTTTCAATTTTTCTTTTTTTGAGAACATTTCGGCTATTATACTATACAAACCATTAAAAGAAATGCTAATAAACCAGCTAATAAACCAGCAACAATTGAGGCCTTGGAGGCCAACGTTATTCGTTTTATCCGTGATATAAAGCCAGCAGTGCTCGAAAAAGTGATCCAAAATTGGACTTTCAATTTTGGATCACTTTTTCGCCAGGAACTGGCGAAGCGTGTTCTGAAAGTCCAATTCTGAATCACTTTTTCGAGCACTGCTGGGTTTATGTCACGGATGATACGAATAACGTTCTTGGCGAAGTATATCCTTCGGGCTTAAAAGAACACATTTTATATTTAATATTTGTTAAAGGCCTTCAAAAATAAGAACATGAGCAACTGCAGGATAAATAATATAACGAAAATTACATCTATATGTGGAGAGTGTCTGGATGCACTTGAATGTATCAGCAGTGAAATTACAGTATAAATGCAGATGTGTACGAGATACGGCAATTTAATAACGAGAATTTTTCCCTGTAGACTTTATTAAGTAATATTACCTGGCTTCAAGCATTTATCCCTTCACAATAGTCCCCCTGGAGTGTGATACACTTTTTCCAGCGATTCTCCCATTACTTTAAGCAGCGCCGAATATCATCTGAAGTTAACCCCTTCAAAACCTCCGTCGTGCGTGTTTAGATATCTTCAATCGTATCAAAACGGTACTTTTTGGTGGTGTTCATTTTTGCAAAACATGAAAAATTCTGTAGGAGTTAGATCTGGGTTATAGGGGAGGGTACTGAAATATTTTTTTCACAACAATTGCTGCACAACGAACGCTGTGTGGACAAAGGGCGTTCTTGATCGCACCCGAGTAACTCTTACATACAAACACTGGTAGAAATCGTACTGTTAACGGCCCTACCCTGTGCTACAAAGTCTTTATTGATCACACTCCTAATGTCAAAAAAAACAAATTACCTTTGTCTTTATTTAAGATCGTGACAGTCTGGCTTTTGTCTGACATTTTCTTCCTATCTACCCACTACTTTCTCTGTTTCCAAGTTTCGGGGTCATACTGGAACACCCAACTTTCGTCTCCCGTAACAATGGTTTCTATCCAAACACGCCCTTCGTTTTGAATCCGTTCAACGAAATCTACAAACGCAACTGTTTTGGCTCCGCTGTAAATGTTTTCGGAAACTATTTAGCACACAAATTCTGCATCTTCAAATCATTGAGTAGTTTATGTCTAGTTCTACAGACAACATTGGAATGGCTAGTCGACGATCGGAGCCCACTAGAACTTACAAACGCTTGATGTTTTGATCTGTGTGTGTGCACTCTGACTGGTACCCTTGTCCATGGTTGTCTTTTACAGATTCACTGATGGGCTTTAAATCTCGCTGCCCTCTAGTAAATACGTGCTTGTAATAGACACTTATTATGGTAAACATTTTTCAATTTATTTAAAATTTCCGACGGTTTTTCTCCTGATTTCACTAAGAATTTGATAACAGCTCTCTTTGCTCCATTTTATTTATTTTATTTATATGATTGCACGTTGTCTACGTGCAATCACTGCACAATAAATTTTGAAACGGTCTACAGCGTGGGGTTGCCAACTCCTAAAAATATTCACCCCTAAAACCAAATTCAAATAACCCCAAAAACACCTAAATCCAACATTCAAGTGTTCCTAAAAGTTCCTATATATACAAAAGCGTTCAAATTTTGAAATACAGCATCGCTGTCAGTTTCATTTGAAGTTTCAGAACTCTGAAATTCATACATCTTTCCATTAAATAGTTTTAACATTTTGCAGGATGCATTAAACGCAACACAAGATCCGCCATCTCTTTGTAAGATAAATCTCACCATCTTTATACTCTAAAGCAGCGTTTCTTAAACTGTGTTCCGCGGAACCCCGGGGTTCCGTGGAGATCACTCAGGGGTTCCGCGAAAGTTACGTGCTTTTTTTATAACATTCAAGGAAGTAACATAAAAAAAGTAATAAAAATTTAACGGCACAACTAAATTCCACTTACTAATATGGATAGTCGGTGCAAATGCGACAGTCCGACGTCGCGAATTGGAACGGCGCCGTCGGGACAATTTTTATTATTTAAAAGCAGCCGCCCTGGTATAATCATGGCAAATCCCGGTATCGGTGATTCCCCGGCTCAATTCTTTTTTGATCATTACACTGCGAGTATCCGGGCATAATAGTCACTTGCCGATGTGTGTCTTATAAATAAAGTGATTGAAAATTAAAATAAAGTGATTGAAAGATAAATAAACTGATTGAAAGTTATTGATAAAGTGATTTTGTTTATTGATAAACTTTATTGGTTCTGTCTAACACCAATTGTTTAAAACCAAACTGTCTAAACACTGTGTTAAAACCTATAAATTGTAATTGTTTGTGTTTAATATTTCACTGTTAAAAATAATATCAACGTAAGTAACCTTTAAACTTTATTCGGTCTTTAGGGGGAGTTCTCATTTTTTGAAGAAAAACGCGACGATTTTTAATAATCTTTTTTAAAGAGGATTGTTTTTTTATATATAGAAACTTTTTTTAATGCGTTACGCATATCTTTGCAAAAACAAATTGTGTTTTAATTTGCCATAATTTGCCCCTGTAGCAGAGGGCGTTAAAGTTGACGCCCGAAAAACGAGATACCAAACGGTAGCAAAGATTACTTCTGTTGAGTAAAATAGGATCTTTTCAAAAAATTAAAAATTATTACTAAAAATTTGAAAAAACGACCTTTTTAGATTAGGAAAAGTGGAATTAAAACTGAAATATAGCATTTTAATCAAAGATCCTAGTTTGCCCACTGGTGTACACGTTTACAAACATAATACAAAAAGATCTAGATCTAGATTGGTCAATTAGCGTGTGAGAAATTCTTGTTACCGATTTCAGAAACATCATTTTGGGAGAAATTTGCTTAAACTTTATACGAGTGACGTATACAGTTTGTATACAAGTGATACATAAAGCTATAACTTTTATACGGAACCGAGTACTTATTCTAGACTTATTCTAGACACATATAGCATTAAGATAATAAAAGAAAAAAAAACTTTTTTTAATTAAAAAATGAGAACTCCCTCTTAAAAGGTAACTGGTGCTGTTATTTTTGTCTTAAAACCATTTTCGATATTTTGTTGCAGGATGGAGAGGTGGCTTAAAGAAGGCACTTTAAAGCGTTCTGCTGCAGAACTTGACTCTTCTGTTTCGGACCCAGCAACTAGTTCTTTTGCTAAAGACAACTGTGGTAATAATAAAAGTAATGCAACTGAAATCGCCACAAACGAAATTAGGCCAGTAACGGCCTCTACAAGTAATCAACCCAGAGCAGTTACTAAAAAACTAAGGAAATATGATGAAAGTTATATATGTTTAGGATTCATGAACGATAATGATAATCCTCAGTGTGTTATATGCAACAAAGTTCTTCCAAATAGCTCTAAGGCTCCAGCTAAAATGCGTCGTCATTTAGAATCTGTTCATGGCGAGCTTAAAGAAAAAAATGTTGGATTCTTCATTCGGAAGCGTGACGAACTTTTAAAATTAAAAACGGTTATGATTCAAACCACAAAAACGGTGAATGAAAAAGCAAGTGAGGCTTCTTACTTAGTCAGCTATCTGATAGCTCGACGCGGTGAAGATGGTAAAATGTGTGTTAGGTGAAAAATCTGCAAAAGAAATTACTAAGATTCCACTTTCGAATGACACGGTAGCTCAGCGCATCAGAGATTTAGCAGCCAATATAAAGAATGAACTTACTTTTCGTTTCAAATCATGCAAATTTTCATTACAAATGGATGACTCAACCGATGTATCTGGACTCGCAATATTAATTGTAATCGTTAGATATCAGCACGAAAACGCATAATTGGAAGATCTTCTTTTATGCAAATCTCTACCAACACGTACTACTGGAGTCGAAATATTTGGTCTTCTAATTCTTTACTTGAAGAGAATAAAATACCATGCGACAACTGTATTGATATCTGTACCGATGGAGCAAAGGCATGAGTGGCTTAATTAATGGGGCTGTACAGCTTATTAAAAATATAAACTGTTCTAGTAGCCACTGCATGATCCATAGGCAGGCACTTGCTGCTAAAAAATTATCCCCCAGTTATAAGAATGCTCTTGATGAGGTCATCAAAATCATTAACTTCATAAAATCTCGACTGCTAAATAATCGTTTATTCAAAATACTCTGCGATGAGATTGGAAATGTACATACATCTCTTCTTTTACATACTGAAGTCAGATGGTTATCTCGAGGAAAGATACTAACCCGTTTTCTTGAGTTAAGGGACGAGGTGCGTGCTTTTTTTTAGAACACAATTTTGAATTGAAAGGCGATTATTTGATAGAAATTGGTTACTTAAAATTGCCTATTTAAGCGACATTTTTACAAAGATAAATGAACTTAATTTAACCCTCCAGGGCAAACAAGTAAATGTATTTATCGCCCACGAAAAAATTCTTGCTTTCAAGAAAAAAATAGAATTTTGGACAATTTGTATGCGCTCCAACGAGTTTGATTGTTTCCCAACAATAAAAGGCTTTTTAGAAGAAGAAGGGGTTGAAATGGCAGAGACATTTATTGAAGAAATTATTCAACATCTGAGAGGATTGAGTGAAGCTTTTAATAAGTATTTTCCAAATGAACAGCAGATTAAATATCAAAATGAATTGTGGATTAAAAACCCATTTATTTTCAATGCACGACCTTCGACCATGTCAACGGAAGAATACGAAACTTTTATAGAAATGACATCTGATTCAGCATTGCAAAATAAATTTAAATTAATGCCATGCCATTAACGGAATTCTGGTGCAGTATAAAAGATGAATATCCTCAATTGTCGCAAAAGGCCGTGTTGGTGCTTTTACCATTTGTAACCACATATATGTGCGAAACGGGGTTCTCGACTTATTTGTCGACAAAAACTAAATACCGGAACAGACTTGATGCCGAACCTGACATAAGAATTCAACTTTCATCAATTAAGCCTAATATTAAGTATATTTGTGATAATAAAAAGCAATATCATTCATCCCATTAAAATTAAAATTTAAAAGTCCTGTAAATGTAAATTTAAGTTGTTTTAAGAACTTTTGTGTTAATTTTTGAATTACTTTTTGAAGAAAATAAATATTTTTTTAAATAATTGTCATTTTTGTTGCATATAATCCATTTACAGAATGTTACATTAAAAGCATACTATTGAAATAAACCAGGGGTTCCACAATAAAAGTGACTACTAAAAAGGGTTCCACTTATCAAAAAGATTAAGAAACGCTGCTCTAAAGCATATCAATTGATAATTTGTTGCTTAATTTGTTTTGTCAATATTCTATATATGCTTGTAATTGCAAGCTAGACATATTTTGTATATGTTTCCATTAGTAATGTTATTTATACCTTTAATATAATTGGAAATATATAATTTAGGCAAATGTCCTAAAATGCTGTCTATATAGTCATCTGCATGGCGACATTTGTGAAAATTAAAATTCACCGACCTTTTCAAAGTTCGTTTAATTTTTTTAAATAAATTCAAAGCTGTTGGGTAATTGTTTACAATAACTTTCACAATATTATAAATTTTTGTAAAATTGACGAACAAGTCCCTATTTATGTACGTGAGTTTCTTGTGGATAGCCCCATTATATTCGTTTTGTCCTACACTGTGATAGCACTAACAAACTAACCATACTTAACGTTAGAGTATGTAATAATTAGAGACCGGACACATCGGGCTGAAATGATGTCATTACAACGAACGATATAAATAATCTACAACATCTGTAAGTACATCGCGCAGATATTGAATAGCACTATTCATTCGGTTAACCGCACACAAAAAATAGATGTTCAGTTAACCGAATGAATAGTGCTATTCAACAACTGCGTGATGTACTTACAGATATATATCGTCCGTCGTAATGACGTCCATTTCAGCCCGATGTGTCCAGTCTCTAGTAATAATAGAGTGGTTGTGTGATTGGCAAAGCGCTTGAGGAGTTAGTGATTTGATCACAGAGTGGCATTATCTCCGTACTTCGAAAGCGCGTATTAGAGGGAATTCCAAATTTAAATCTCTACTAATTTCAACTTTAGTCACGCTCTTCTTTTTCAAGTATGACAAATGAAGTATGTATGCCCCTAAAAATATCCTCAAAAATGTTGCGTCCCTAAAAAAATTTCAATCCATGTATTTTGCCCCTAAATTTAGGGGCAAAACCCCGAACCCTGCTACAGCGTCCTATGACGTTGCAGACATGCGCACAAACTGTGGAATTTTAGTACTCAGTTACTCAGTCATAACGAAGTCGTCAGCCTTTACCCATTGAATTCTTCCCAAGAATTCTCGTTATTTAATTAGTCACACCTCGTATCTTATAATAACGTGCGTAATACTTTCAATAGACCGCAGACTATATTCTAAAGATACTGCTTAGAATGCGATCAAAGGTTTGTTCTGACTCACTGTTTACTGTGAAAGCAAGTCCACTTTCTAATGAAATATCAAAATAATTAATTAGATTGCATTTATTTTTTTAATTTAATTACCTAAACTATGCTAGGTTTCTTAAAAGGAAGTGCTATTTACAAGTTTCACTTCCTTCCTCTAACAAGATCATTTTCGCGATGCTTTCGTATGTATATACACATAATGAGCGATCAAGATAATTTGTAATCGAGTCATTCATGAATCCGAAATTATATGTCGTTACTTGTACTGCCATTACGTCAACTAATGTCAGTGGAATATACAGTGTCGTAATAAAGTTCGGAACAAAATTCAGAAAAGCATTCTATATTGTTTTTTAAGAAAATCGCTTCGTTCGGACAGGTCAATTTTTGCTTTTAAAATGCCGTGCTTTGGGGTTTTTTATATGTAAATATTCTCACTTAAAATTTTGTTGTATTAAGCGGTATAATGTTGAGCGACTCATATTTGGCAGTTCGCTACTATTATTTGTTTGAGCCCGCACTTTATCTAACGTGGGCAGTTCATTTTGTCGAAATATGTTGTGAACAATTTGTCGAACAGCAATTTTGACAGCCTCATCAAAAGACTTCAGTACAGAATGTCTACCAGTTACCCTTTTTGGCTCTGAAGTTTTCCCTGCTTTCTTATATTCGTTGATAACTCGATATACTGTCGGTCTTGAAAATCCTACAGTCATATCTAAAGACGGCAGACTATGTGCCCCACACTGTTAAATTTAATAATACACATAAGGTGTATTAGATAAAAATGTAGATTTTACAAAATTAGGGCAACTTTTTACCAAAACTGAAGATCCATTGTACAGATACAAAGAGCCCTTTAACTATGCAAATATAACATCTCTCAACGTCGAACAATCCTTCTCAGTATATAAACATATATATACGTCGCTACGTACGAACCTTTCCGAGACTAATACAGAAACATATATTATGATGCAGTTTTTTCATCGCGCACATCCGCATTTTTTTGCAACAATGTAAACATGTTGGGTAAGTTATTTATGTTTTTTCTTAACGTTTTGTATAGGGATTCGATATATTTATTTTTAAAAAATTTAACCGTGTATTATTAAATTTGACAGTGTGGGCACATAGTCTGCCGTCTTTAGTCATATCTTGTAAGACGGAGATATGTTATATATGTTGTACGCTATAAAGTTCCCAAGTACTTGAGAAATCTACTTAATCATGTCACCTTTTCTATCCGTCACAAGTTGTTTATAAGCATGACTCAACTGACTTGCTTTCAACCGTTTCCTTGGAAGAGAACACACATCTGTGCTTTTAGCAGCACCGATGCCGGGTTCTGCATCCGTTTTTAAAATCAACAGCTACAAAATTATAATTTTACAAGAACTGAAATTCTCTTATTACATATTACCTACATTATCTATTAATTTTCAAATAGAAGCTATAAAAAGAACTAATCTACACCCCAAAATAGTTAAAGTAATATAATAATGATAATAATTTAATAATATGATAACAAAACACTAGAATCGCAAACGTGATATAAAGATGTCAAAATATTTGACAATTGATGGCAAAAGGCGAATGTTCTACGGTGTTATTTTGCCTTGCTCTGGACCAATAAGAAACAATTGTCCCTTGGGTCTGTTCAGAATTTTGTCTCTCTTTTTTTTGGAATATACCATGAAGACAACCTTCAGTCTTTTTACTATTTTTGTTAGACCTTCTTACTGTTTAAACGACGATGTAAAAGAATTGGTACTTTACATAATTTTTTTTTGAATAAATGACACATTTACTTCAAAACTTAAATAGTTATAATTTAGTAAAAATAATAATTCAAAGAACAAACATACAAAAAATATTAAAAAAATTAATCAACAAAATTTAACGCAAATGTTCAAAGTGCCCCCCTCCAACCATTTGGTATTGACCAACACGATAGTAAATATTTTCTCTACTGCGTTGAATAATATCTGACCTAATCTGTTGCATTGCATCACGAATTCTCTGTTGCAAATCTTCCAAGTCTATTGAAATAAACTTTTGATTTTAAGTAACCCTGTATATAAAAATCTAAGAGCCTTAGGTCGGGAGAACGCATTGGCCACTCAATTGGTCCATCATTCCATCATTCTGTAAATGTAGCATCAAGGTATTGACGGACCTCTATGCCAAAATTAGGAAGCGCCCCATCTTGTGGAAACTAGATATTTTGATGAGGTGTGTCGCCAGCTTCATTATTAGGGAAATGAGCTGCCACTGCTGGTACCAAATCAAATTTAAAAAAATTTAAATATTGCGCAGCAGTCAGGTTTTCTTCAAAAAGGTAAGGTCCTAGAAAGCGCCGTCCTATCATAGCTATCCATACAATTAATTTATCTTGACGTTGACTGTATGATTTCTGTATCCAGTGAGGATTGTTCCGTGACTAAAACCTAGAGTTATGGTGATGTATTGGTCCGTTAATGTAAAACTGGCTTCATCAGAAAAAACAATCTTTTCTAAAAATTGTGATTTTGATCATATCGTAACATTCATTCTTTACAAAATTGCATCTTTGTTTAACTCGTGAATTATGTGCACTTTGTACGGATGATACTTTTCTTTTTTAAATAATCTTACAACAGAACTGTGGTCCACGTTGTTATCTAGGTCAACTTGCCTTGTAGAAATATGATGATGTCCTCTGCTTCAAGTAACAATTTTAATTTTGTTTTATCGCTTGTTCGTGGTCGATCTTCTCGGGATAAATCTGTTACACTTCCAGTTTTCGTAAATTTGACGACCAATTTACTTACTGTAGATCTTGCAATTGAAGGCCTATCAGGATGTGCTTGATTGAATAACTCACAAGCATCCGCATGAGTACTTAGTCCATCGCCGCATCCAATCATTATTAAAATCTCTATTCTTTTCCGTTCAGTTAAGTGTGCATTTATTGTTCTTAATTTCAAAATTTAGATGCCTTTCTGTCACATGTCAAACTGTCAAACTTTTCCCACTTGAGTTAATTTGAATTAAGATTTTGCTAAATTATTTTTTACTTTCTAAATGTGTCATTTATTCAAAAAAAATTCCTGACGTTTTCTTAATGGCGACCTCTATGAGGATATATGCAAAACTAAAATTATACTCACGTAAATATCGTTTGGGATATGAGATATTACAATTGCAGTCACCTATACCCATGCGCGGCCCGTGATGACGTATTGTAGGGGCGCGTACAATGATGCGAGTGCTCCGTGTATTCTCGTGTACTAACTGTAGCGTTTTCTTAGTAAATACTGAAAACACACGAGGCACTTGCATCATTGTACGTTCCTCTACAATACGTCATCACGAGCCGCGCCTGCCTATATCACATATTTTTCTCACTATAGTAGAATGACAACTACACTCACTACTTCTAAATTGCTAATACCTAACGATCGTGTTTTACTACGTTAGATCTGCAAATAGAAAATATGCAAAACATTTATTGACATACATGTACAGGGGAGATGTTTTTAAATTTTCTTAATTAACATTTTTCGAAGAAACTTCAGGACAATACCGTTGTTACACAATTTAAGTTTTATATTTAAAGAACACTATATTCGTTTTGTGGATGAGCGTAATTATTACAACACCTTATGTCCGTGACTTTTTGAATTTCTCGCATTGTGTATTGAAAAAGTAACACTGCTCGCGTCAACTACCATCTGTCAATTGACTACTGTCAAAGTTTGAGAAAGCTGCGTCCTTTAGTTAGGGTTTGACAGCAATTTAAAACCTCGTCCATTTTGTCGAAAATGGAAAAAATGAATTTCTTGTGCTCATTGAGCATTTTTTTTGCAAAAAAAACCATCACTCAAACCAAGGCTTAAGTTAATAAATGCTATGGGGACTTTGCAGAATCAATGGTAAAGAAGTAGTACTGAATTTCATTGTGGTCGCACAAGCTAAAGTGACGCCGAACATTCTAGCCAACAAATTGAAGTCACTGTAGCCGTCACTACGACAACGTTCGTAACCATGGACGAAACATGAATCCACCACAACAAACCAGAGATCAAACAGCAGTCAAAATAGTGACTTTTTGAGCGAATAAGCATCCAGTAAGTCCAAGGCGAGTCTATCAGTCAAGAAGGTAACGCGACATAATTCTCATCGATTGCCTTTATTGAACTGGTTCAACGCCAATTTGAAAAATAAACGACTGCATTCGGCCAAAAAAATGCTCTTCCATCAAGACAATGCACGGCTCCACACGTGCATAGTTTGAAGTGGGTTACGAGTTTGTTCCTCATCCGTCATATTCTCCTGACTTAGCGCCCAGTGTCTATTTCCTGTTTTCAAACCTGAAGAAATGGCTAGGCAGAAGGAGGTTTGGTTCCAGCGATAAAATCATCGCTTAAAAATACGCCTATTTTCGAATCCTCGATAAATCTTATTATTTGGAAGGGATAAAATGGAGACCATGTTGAGAAATAAAATGTTTTTTTTTTGCCGAAGAAACTCTTTCATTCACGGACATAATGATGAATTCTCTTAATTTCAAGCAGGAGTACG
This sequence comes from Melolontha melolontha, assembly GCA_935421215.2. Classification (NCBI taxonomy): domain Eukaryota; kingdom Metazoa; phylum Arthropoda; class Insecta; order Coleoptera; family Scarabaeidae; genus Melolontha; species Melolontha melolontha. The sequence continues at coordinate 57,264,093 of OW285242.1, forward strand.
ATAAGCAGGCAAAGCACGGAGGGAATAACGAGGGATTGAAAAATAAAAAAAGCAATAATAGAGAACTCTATTCTTGAACCCCTTAATTATTCGTTTAATATATATTAAACGAATAATTAAGGGGTTGATAGAATAAATATATTTATTCTATCAATTATATGTATTATGTACACAAATGAATCTTTTCATGGGCTGTCCATTTTTAAAATTTTTATTCTATAACTGGTAAAGGTAAATGATACCACTAGGGATCATCAGTCAGGGGTACATGACGTCATTGCCAGTCACACAACTTGACTGTTTACTTGTTATATCCAGTGTACAAATGATAGTAAATCACCAATAATTGTCCCATATGCTCATATGTTAATAATTGTCATCGTAAATCCATTTACTAGAGCTGTCTTTTATGTTTTGCATACTGGGACATAGAGGGCGCCACTAATCAAATGTCAGTACTAAATTAACCTCCATCTTTAGTTAGCCTAAATCCAAAGCTTCAGTGCGATACGTGTAGTGTTGTAGCTACAACGAATTGTCGAAGTTGACAAGTTAGTCGAAAAATGGAATTAAACCGTGAAAATTTTCGCAGAATATTTTTTATAATTTTCGAAGACAATTATCTCAACAAGAATGCGTCGCCGAGTTGGTTTCTATTTTTGGTAATGAAGCACCACATCAGTCAACAATTTCTCGTTGATATGGAGAATTCAAACGTGGACGGATTAGTCTTACCGACGATCCAAGAGCAAGTGCACCAAAAACGGCAGTCACTCAGAAAAATGTCGAAGCTGTGCGCAAGCTCATTAGCGAAGATCAACATGTGACATATCGTCAGATTTAGGGATTATTGGGGATCAATTCAAAAAATGTTGCACGAAAAATTATGTGTAAAAAAATTAGTTTCCCGTTGGATAGCGCATCTGTTGACCGAAGAACAGAATACAGCAAGGGTGTATAAAAAAACTCTATACCGCTTCATCGCAAGAAACTCTAAAAACGTGTACAACAACGTGAATATCTCTCAATCTCAATCTCTACATGATCATAGAACTGTTAAAACTCCACCTATACAATGCAAGTTCGCACACAGCTTACAAAACAATTGAATTTTTAACGCAACAAAAAGTCGAATTGTTAAGACTATCCTCTGTACAGTCCTTTTCTTTGCTTTTCCAAAAATCAGGGACGGACTGCATGTTCAAAGGCTCCAGTGGTCAGAAGGAGCAGTCGATGGCTTCAAACACGCAATTTTGACTGCACCAACAAACAAGTGGAATAACTGCTTCCGGAGTTGGTAAAAGCACATGTAAAAATGCACAAATCTTCGTGAAGAAGACTTCGAAAAACAATAAAGTCTTTAAAACTACATACTGTTTTATTCCAGCTCTATATGCAAAATATGAAAGACAGTCTACTGTCTTTCATATTTCATTTCTTAAGCGTTTTTTACACCTTTGCACTCGGTATTGTGTTTATTCCTGTGTTAATTAAATTATGAGGTATCCAACGACAACAGACTTTCCTCCCATCCAAATTATTATGTAAAATCTTGTTTATTGCAGTCATGCCAATACCCAAGGTGTTCCTAATCATCCTATAGGTGACTGGATTGTCATCTTGAATCATTCTTCGTACGGCGTTTACATTTGTTTCAGTAACGGCTGAGATTAGTCTTCCTTCGTGAAAATCGTCACTAAGTGAAACCCTTTGAAATTTAAATTGTACCAGTTGTAAACACTCCGCTGAGAAGGAGCAATACGAAGTCTTGAAAAACTTTGTTTTGGAGTTAAAGAACTTTTTAAATCATAGTAAATCATGGCTCTAAAATTTTCTCTCGTTAAATGCACTTTTACTGCAGACCACTCGGTTTGAAATTAGCTTGAAAAATAACTGTTGCAGTTATCAAAACTAAATTCGAACTGTCAAAATAGAAAACAATAATGGAAACATAGCATGTTTGATTCTTTTGATTCAATAGATATATTAGTTTGCAGAAATAATTGGTGCTACCCTCGTAGAAATCAAAAACATTATCATCTAGTTGATAAGACAATAAATAGATGGAAATGAAGATTTTCCTAAAATATCCTCACTAAAGACAGTATTTTTATTAGTATTTGGAAAATAAACATGTAACTTTATCACTCCATAACGCGGTAGTTTTAAGCGATGATGTCCTTGGAACTATTTTTATCAATGGAAATGTCGATAAAGATTTAGATCTTTTACAAGATAATACGTATACTGTCTACTGTTCGAATACACTTGAGGATATCTTATATTAATAACATGACTCTTCTGCCCTTAATATTGAACCTGTTAAAAATTTGACGACAATCCAGACGCAAAAGGGTTATTTAATTAGAATTGATATAATTCAGAGAAGACTGCTTTATTTTGAGAATAATTGATTCGTTATAAATATATATTTTAATTAGTTTTACTTTGTTTACCGAAATACTTTTCAACTCATTGTATAAAAACCTATTTGATTTCGTCAACAAGATTTATTATCTTTTATTTAATTTAAATGGATAACTGATCTGAAATTACTGCTGAACAAATTTTAATTTTTTATATTTTTCTTTAGAAATTATATACAATTTTCGTTTCTTTTATAGTTCTAATAATAGTAATAACAGCAAATTTATTCTGGCACGTCAGTTTAGTGTTCGTCAACGCTTCCTGATATCAATGTCCAACAATAATCAGCAAGCATTTCACTGCTCCACTGTAACATCATATGCTTTTTGCTCGAAAAACCTATGAGTCTTAGTACTGGAAAGGCTTTCGAATGAGATACTAGACGAGTAGCAGAGGATAGACTAGCATCATTAATGTTTTTCTTATTTTTGTTAGAAAACCCGAAAGTTTTTGTGCAGCAGAGGTAGCAGTCAGTGGACTGGTACGTTTGTTGAAGTCAAATCATAGGTCTTGCAACTGGGATAGCGCTTTTCTTAACGTTTGACCAGTCCCTCAGAGTACCTCAGCACAGCACAGTGTGCGCAGCAAATGCCGAGAGCCCATGGCTTGTCTTGATGTTCAATGGTTAAACCAAAATAGTGAAAAGATAACTTTTCTATTAAAGGTGTAATATTTCGCCTATGCTGGTGGGTAGTGAATTCTCCACATACACAACAGAAACTGTTTGGATTATTAATACATGTACGCGACATTATAAATTAAAAAGGCATTCAGCTATCACAAACCAACTTACATCGAATCGAATGGAAAGAGCCGTGTGTGTATATACCTGTTTATATACCCACATATAGTATTTTTACGATAACACATCAGTCACGTCATAACCAGTAATATCAGGTACAAAAACCTAAGAAATTCAATTTACTAACGTAGTACATATAATTCTCCGACATTTGATAAAATTTGTATTTTCAGTGTTAGCTATTCCGCGCAGTGTTGTCATGCATGATCATCATATAATATCCGCTTGTCATCTGTCAGTCACCGTTTCATATTACTATTTCTCATTTTATTTTTCTCGTATTAAGAATAAACCGACTGTTAATATTCATGTTTTTAATCAATGCGCAAGTTATATGTCGACGCAAGGTCGTTTCAGTGAGAAGATCACTGTCAACCGGAAAACGGCACGTTCCTTGATAAAGATATCAAGCGAGCCACAAAATTTGTATTCTAGGTAGGCCGTGAACGACTGAGATAGATATATAAGTAACGTTTGAGCCTAGAGAATTGACGAAGTGTCATTTGTAAATAATCATACGTCAAATTGACAAGTTACGGTTTCACCTATTACTAATAGTACGAAATGTAGGTTAGATCACTTAATGAATCTAAGACATAACTGATTTAATCCATGGCATTCTCTGAAAACATTTTTTGTGGTCCACTCCTTATCAAAATGATAACTATGTTTTAAGAGTTTTACACTGTTATTAAATTGTAACTGCACTTCCAGTACAAACCTCAAATTGGCAACATGTATTTAATTGTCAAACAAATTTCTTAATAATCTTTTTAAAAAGTAAAATTTTTTTATCAGTTATTAAGTCGCAGTTAGAAATTCAATTCATGATATGTGCAGAAATAGTAAGTATACACCATTCATGATTCGAAGACGTGCTCGTCATCAATGATGTCAAAACAATGTTGTGAAGTCATTCGCAAAATCCATTGGCAAAAACGATTTGTTTACATTTTAGGTTAGGGTAGTAAACGCTTATGTCAAACTTGCAATATTTAGGTTATAATTTATAAATAACAAAATTTATTAATTCCCAATTAATCAAACAATAAAAACAGGAGAAAACTTTATACGTATTTAATAATAAATAGAATACTAAAAAGACATCTGTGTTACATCAGAATATATGTTGAAAGAAAATGAAATGTACCTTGTCAATTTTTTCAAGTGTCTATTTCTATACATCTCGTAGACAACATTCCTTATAGCACATTCGGCGAAGTAATCTCCACTATAGATTTTTTTGTCATGTTTCTGTTTGGGGCTGCAAATTGCGTGTCCTTTTTGTATTTCCGAGGAAATCATATCAAGAGGAGAATAAGCAAAACAAGTAGAACCATAGAAGAACGATTAATAGTTATTGTGGTGCTCATGTTTAAGACTTTTTCCTATTTCTTCTCTGTTTCTTTATAAACAGATTAATGCCATTATTTTTGTACATATTAAAAATTTCCCCAAACTTATGGCCATTTCAAACTGGGAACTTAACCCTATATATATATATATATAACGAGCCATCGAAAAAATTCATAATTGGAGTAGACTGTGAAATTGGGTTGGTACTTTAGCCACTTCCACATAATGACATTTATTATTTGACATTGAAACTATAAGTTTGTGTCAAATTTTTCAAAGCTCTTATTAAGAATATTAAATTTGTTTAGATGTAAATGGACAACATTTTCAACAACTTCTGTAGCTACATGTAAATTTTGATTATGATTTCTATATTAAATAAATTATTTGTTTTCTTTTTTGTTGTAGTATCATTTCAATGCCATAACCTTTTTTTACAATGAAACTAAATGAAACTGTCAAGCATCAAGTAATGTGTCATTATGTGAAAGTGGCTAAAGTACCAACCCAATTTCACAGTCTACTCCAATTATGAATTTTTTCGATGGCTCGTTATTATTAATTCTACTTCACCTATGTACAGTGTTGCGATTTGTATTCTCGTTTTTTTTCATTTTCATTTGAGTAAGGCATACATATATCAGGGTACTCCATCTCTGCCAGTTTTTTATTATGCAGATGACTCTAGACGCTACCGTTTTCCTTTCCAATTATTTTGCAAAATACGTGGTCCAAGCATATATTAAATAGCAATGGAGGCAGCAGAGGCGACTTGTTATAGTCCCTACTTTCCATCTATTTTCTTAGTCAAACATGTCCTATGACTGCCCTTGACATGTTTATTTCATGTATCCAGACCTATATGTAGATTTATACGATTTTTGGTAAATGAAATGTTTAAAGGTGTTAAAAAAATCGGTATTCCTAAAATAAACAAACATGTAACTCCCTCCGCTATCTCACGAAAATGCAAAAGGTACACTGTCGCATCAACGTGTTGGCTTCAGCCGACAACCAGAACATTAAACGCTGAGTCCGCTCTCCAAATTCCTCCGAATGCGAAATGAAATTTTGATAGACGGAGAACCGCCGACGCGTCTCATTAAAACCGCGTTCAGCCCGCTATTATAATAGGTCCGCCTCTGCTAAGTCCGGGAGGGCCAGCTGGAACATTGTGCGCGGAAGGACGGTTAGTCGAATCAAACGTTTGCATAGTTTAACAGGCGAGAGGGGAAACCCACACAGAGAGAGCTACCCTCGGGGAATGTTTGCGTTTTGCATTTGTATTTTCCATGGAACGATCTCGATGTCGAAACCTCGAAAATTGTATATTTCTCACTCTCCCTATCTATTTACTTTCCGGAATATCACAATGAATGCTTATATTTTTTTTAATGCAGATTTTGAAGTGACGTTTGTTATACAGGATGACGACGTTTTGAGAAAATTTGATTGTATTTAATCTTGCAAATATTTAATTACAAATTAATCAAATAATAGTGATATCTAGGGATCGACAGTCAAGGCTACATTCCAGGAGAGGAGTAAATGCTTGAGTTCTATTGCGTAAATATGTGATGGACAGCGATACGGCAATGACTACACATCTACTTGCATCTAAAACAATCGAAACAACTAATGAACAATCACGTAACTTCGTATTTGAATTCGCTATGGGGTAAAAACTACGATATAAATAATGAAAATGTGTTATTATTTCTAACAGATGGAGCTGCATATATGAAAGCGGCCATCTCTTACAACAAACATACAGTAGTATGATGTATATCAACGCAGCAAATTAAGCGACAATTGCATGTGAGATGAGATTTGAATAATTGTCATCTCTCGCACCGATTAAATTCAAGAAAGCTTTTGTCAAGGCACCGGCAAGAATTTATTTCGTGAAAAACTGCCACATATACCACTAGAACCTGTTATAACGCGCTGGAGCACATAGATAGAATCAGCATGCTATTATCACATGCATTTTAACGACCTTAAAAGTATACTACCCAAGAACTGAATTCGAATAATGCTGTTTCTATTTTACACGCTCAACAGGTATTTATGGACCCAACTATTCACGTAGATTTAGCCAATATTCATAGACAATATGAAACAAACATGTAAATAATTTACATATCTGTAACTATGCACATGGACAATACACCTCGTATTTTCAGCATTTACTTCTGCTTAATACATATGTTTCTGCCATCTAGGCGTCCTCAGTTAAGCTAGTGAAGCAATGTCTACAAAGTAATACAAACCTGTTATAAACAACTGGTTTGTATCTGTATTTAAATTTACTGAAATAGCCCGCATAGATCAAGCAAGTTCCGTCCTATAAGAAGACAACTATTTAATAATTGACATCTTACGGGCGAAAGAGACTTTGTCTGGAGGGCTACCTATTCATAGACATTATTCCAGATTAACTGCAACCAACCGCCATCTAGAGGTTAATTAGACCAACCCATAATATTTTAAAAGTAACATTGTCAATTCCTTTCCCAATTATCTGGAGTTACTGCTGATAATAATAAAAGTAGATTTTTCCGAACCGGGGATAAATGTGATAAAATATGAAAGACAGTAGACTGTCTTTCATATTTTACTATACTGTCTGAAATAGGGGCATATTTAAACTACATAAAGGTTTTAGTGACGGCACATTTATCCCCGGTTCGGAAAAATCTACTTTTATTATTATCAGCAGTAACTCCAGATAATTGGGAAAGGAATTGACAATGTTAGTTTTAAAATATTATGGGTTGGTCTAATTAACCTCTAGATGGCGGTTGGTTGCAGTTAATCTGGAATAATGTCTATGAATAGGTAGCCCTCCAGACAAAGTCTCTTTCGCCCGTAAGATGTCAATTATTAAATAGTTGTCTTCTTATAGGACGGAACTTGCTTGATCTATGCGGGCTATTTCAGTAAATTTAAATACAGATACAAACCAGTTGTTTATAACAGGTTTGTATTACTTTGTAGACATTGCTTCACTAGCTTAACTGAGGACGCCTAGATGGCAGAAACATATGTATTAAGCAGAAGTAAATGCTGAAAATACGAGGTGTATTGTCCATGTGCATAGTTACAGATATGTAAATTATTTACATGTTTGTTTCATATTGTCTATGAATATTGGCTAAATCTACGTGAATAGTTGGGTCCATAAATACCTGTTGAGCGTGTAAAATAGAAACAGCATTATTCGAATTCAGTTCTTGGGTAGTATACTTTTAAGGTCGTTAAAATGCATGTGATAATAGCATGCTGATTCTATCTATGTGCTCCAGCGCGTTATAACAGGTTCTAGTGGTATATGTGGCAGTTTTTCACGAAATAAATTCTTGCCGGTGCCTTGACAAAAGCTTTCTTGAATTTAATCGGTGCGAGAGATGACAATTATTCAAATCTCATCTCACATGCAATTGTCGCTTAATTTGCTGCGTTGATATACATCATACTACTGTATGTTTGTTGTAAGAGATGGCCGCTTTCATATATGCAGCTCCATCTGTTAGAAATAATAACACATTTTCATTATTTATATCGTAGTTTTTACCCCATAGCGAATTCAAATACGAAGTTACGTGATTGTTCATTAGTTGTTTCGATTGTTTTAGATGCAAGTAGATGTGTAGTCATTGCCGTATCGCTGTCCATCACATATTTACGCAATAGAACTCAAGCATTTACTCCTCTCCTGGAATGTAGCCTTGACTGTCGATCCCTAGATATCACTATTATTTGATTAATTTGTAATTAAATATTTGCAAGATTAAATACAATCAAATTTTCTCAAAACGTCGTCATCCTGTATAACAAACGTCACTTCAAAATCTGCATTAAAAAAAATATAAGCATTCATTGTGATATTCCGGAAAGTAAATAGATAGGGGGAGTGAGAAATATACAATTTTCGAGGTTTCGACATCGAGATCGTTCCATGGAAAATACAAATGCAAAACGCAAACATTCCCCGAGGGTAGCTCTCTCTGTGTGGGTTTCCCCTCTCGCCTGTTAAACTATGCAAACGTTTGATTCGACTAACCGTCCTTCCGCGCACAATGTTCCAGCTGGCCCTCCCGGACTTAGCAGAGGCGGACCTATTATAATAGCGGGCTGAACGCGGTTTTAATGAGACGCGTCGGCGGTTCTCCGTCTATCAAAATTTCATTTCGCATTCGGAGGAATTTGGAGAGCGGACTCAGCGTTTAATGTTCTGGTTGTCGGCTGAAGCCAACACGTTGATGCGATAGTGTACCTTTTGCATTTTCGTGAGATAGCGGAGGGAGTTACATGTTTGTTTATTTTAGGAATACCGATTTTTTTAACACCTTTAAACATTTCATTTACCAAAAATCGTATAAATCTACATATAGGTCTGGATACATGAAATAAACATGTCAAGGGCAGTCATAGGACATGTTTGACTAAGAAAATAGATGGAAAGTAGGGACTATAACAAGTCGCCTCTGCTGCCTCCATTGCTATTTAATATATGCTTGGACCACGTATTTTGCAAAATAATTGGAAAGGAAAACGGTAGCGTCTAGAGTCATCTGCATAATAAAAAACTGGCAGAGATGGAGTACCCTGATATATGTATGCCTTACTCAAATGAAAATGAAAAAAAAACGAGAATACAAATCGCAACACTGTACATAGGTGAAGTAGAATTAATAATAACGAGCCATCGAAAAAATTCATAATTGGAGTAGACTGTGAAATTGGGTTGGTACTTTAGCCACTTTCACATAATGACACATTACTTGATGCTTGACAGTTTCATTTAGTTTCATTGTAAAAAAAGGTTATGGCATTGAAATGATACTACAACAAAAAAGAAAACAAATAATTTATTTAATATAGAAATCATAATCAAAATTTACATGTAGCTACAGAAGTTGTTGAAAATGTTGTCCATTTACATCTAAACAAATTTAATATTCTTAATAAGAGCTTTGAAAAATTTGACACAAACTTATAGTTTCAATGTCAAATAATAAATGTCATTATGTGGAAGTGGCTAAAGTACCAACCCAATTTCACAGTCTACTCCAATTATGAATTTTTTCGATGGCTCGTTATATATATATATATAGGGTTAAGTTCCCAGTTTGAAATGGCCATAAGTTTGGGGAAATTTTTAATATGTACAAAAATAATGGCATTAATCTGTTTATAAAGAAACAGAGAAGAAATAGGAAAAAGTCTTAAACATGAGCACCACAATAACTATTAATCGTTCTTCTATGGTTCTACTTGTTTTGCTTATTCTCCTCTTGATATGATTTCCTCGGAAATACAAAAAGGACACGCAATTTGCAGCCCCAAACAGAAACATGACAAAAAAATCTATAGTGGAGATTACTTCGCCGAATGTGCTATAAGGAATGTTGTCTACGAGATGTATAGAAATAGACACTTGAAAAAATTGACAAGGTACATTTCATTTTCTTTCAACATATATTCTGATGTAACACAGATGTCTTTTTAGTATTCTATTTATTATTAAATACGTATAAAGTTTTCTCCTGTTTTTATTGTTTGATTAATTGGGAATTAATAAATTTTGTTATTTATAAATTATAACCTAAATATTGCAAGTTTGACATAAGCGTTTACTACCCTAACCTAAAATGTAAACAAATCGTTTTTGCCAATGGATTTTGCGAATGACTTCACAACATTGTTTTGACATCATTGATGACGAGCACGTCTTCGAATCATGAATGGTGTATACTTACTATTTCTGCACATATCATGAATTGAATTTCTAACTGCGACTTAATAACTGATAAAAAAATTTTACTTTTTAAAAAGATTATTAAGAAATTTGTTTGACAATTAAATACATGTTGCCAATTTGAGGTTTGTACTGGAAGTGCAGTTACAATTTAATAACAGTGTAAAACTCTTAAAACATAGTTATCATTTTGATAAGGAGTGGACCACAAAAAATGTTTTCAGAGAATGCCATGGATTAAATCAGTTATGTCTTAGATTCATTAAGTGATCTAACCTACATTTCGTACTATTAGTAATAGGTGAAACCGTAACTTGTCAATTTGACGTATGATTATTTACAAATGACACTTCGTCAATTCTCTAGGCTCAAACGTTACTTATATATCTATCTCAGTCGTTCACGGCCTACCTAGAATACAAATTTTGTGGCTCGCTTGATATCTTTATCAAGGAACGTGCCGTTTTCCGGTTGACAGTGATCTTCTCACTGAAACGACCTTGCGTCGACATATAACTTGCGCATTGATTAAAAACATGAATATTAACAGTCGGTTTATTCTTAATACGAGAAAAATAAAATGAGAAATAGTAATATGAAACGGTGACTGACAGATGACAAGCGGATATTATATGATGATCATGCATGACAACACTGCGCGGAATAGCTAACACTGAAAATACAAATTTTATCAAATGTCGGAGAATTATATGTACTACGTTAGTAAATTGAATTTCTTAGGTTTTTGTACCTGATATTACTGGTTATGACGTGACTGATGTGTTATCGTAAAAATACTATATGTGGGTATATAAACAGGTATATACACACACGGCTCTTTCCATTCGATTCGATGTAAGTTGGTTTGTGATAGCTGAATGCCTTTTTAATTTATAATGTCGCGTACATGTATTAATAATCCAAACAGTTTCTGTTGTGTATGTGGAGAATTCACTACCCACCAGCATAGGCGAAATATTACACCTTTAATAGAAAAGTTATCTTTTCACTATTTTGGTTTAACCATTGAACATCAAGACAAGCCATGGGCTCTCGGCATTTGCTGCGCACACTGTGCTGTGCTGAGGTACTCTGAGGGACTGGTCAAACGTTAAGAAAAGCGCTATCCCAGTTGCAAGACCTATGATTTGACTTCAACAAACGTACCAGTCCACTGACTGCTACCTCTGCTGCACAAAAACTTTCGGGTTTTCTAACAAAAATAAGAAAAACATTAATGATGCTAGTCTATCCTCTGCTACTCGTCTAGTATCTCATTCGAAAGCCTTTCCAGTACTAAGACTCATAGGTTTTTCGAGCAAAAAGCATATGATGTTACAGTGGAGCAGTGAAATGCTTGCTGATTATTGTTGGACATTGATATCAGGAAGCGTTGACGAACACTAAACTGACGTGCCAGAATAAATTTGCTGTTATTACTATTATTAGAACTATAAAAGAAACGAAAATTGTATATAATTTCTAAAGAAAAATATAAAAAATTAAAATTTGTTCAGCAGTAATTTCAGATCAGTTATCCATTTAAATTAAATAAAAGATAATAAATCTTGTTGACGAAATCAAATAGGTTTTTATACAATGAGTTGAAAAGTATTTCGGTAAACAAAGTAAAACTAATTAAAATATATATTTATAACGAATCAATTATTCTCAAAATAAAGCAGTCTTCTCTGAATTATATCAATTCTAATTAAATAACCCTTTTGCGTCTGGATTGTCGTCAAATTTTTAACAGGTTCAATATTAAGGGCAGAAGAGTCATGTTATTAATATAAGATATCCTCAAGTGTATTCGAACAGTAGACAGTATACGTATTATCTTGTAAAAGATCTAAATCTTTATCGACATTTCCATTGATAAAAATAGTTCCAAGGACATCATCGCTTAAAACTACCGCGTTATGGAGTGATAAAGTTACATGTTTATTTTCCAAATACTAATAAAAATACTGTCTTTAGTGAGGATATTTTAGGAAAATCTTCATTTCCATCTATTTATTGTCTTATCAACTAGATGATAATGTTTTTGATTTCTACGAGGGTAGCACCAATTATTTCTGCAAACTAATATATCTATTGAATCAAAAGAATCAAACATGCTATGTTTCCATTATTGTTTTCTATTTTGACAGTTCGAATTTAGTTTTGATAACTGCAACAGTTATTTTTCAAGCTAATTTCAAACCGAGTGGTCTGCAGTAAAAGTGCATTTAACGAGAGAAAATTTTAGAGCCATGATTTACTATGATTTAAAAAGTTCTTTAACTCCAAAACAAAGTTTTTCAAGACTTCGTATTGCTCCTTCTCAGCGGAGTGTTTACAACTGGTACAATTTAAATTTCAAAGGGTTTCACTTAGTGACGATTTTCACGAAGGAAGACTAATCTCAGCCGTTACTGAAACAAATGTAAACGCCGTACGAAGAATGATTCAAGATGACAATCCAGTCACCTATAGGATGATTAGGAACACCTTGGGTATTGGCATGACTGCAATAAACAAGATTTTACATAATAATTTGGATGGGAGGAAAGTCTGTTGTCGTTGGATACCTCATAATTTAATTAACACAGGAATAAACACAATACCGAGTGCAAAGGTGTAAAAAACGCTTAAGAAATATGATGGAGGTAAGTCTAAAGCAGTTTACACCACAATTTCTGGTGATGAAAGCTGGATACATGCATTTGAACTGGAATCCAAACGGCAGTCGGAAAGAAAATGCTAGCCAGTTTCTTCTCAAAATCAGAACCTATCACAACAATTGTGCTTGAAAATAAACTTACGGTTATCGCAGAATGGTACACGACAGTATGTCTGCCAGGTGTTCAAAAGGCTCGTTTACGACGCCTTAGATCGGAGATTGTCGTTCATCACGACAATGTTTCAAGTTATACTGCGCGTCAAACAAACGAATTTTTGAAAGCTTCCGGAATAAAATTACTAAATCATCCAGCATATAGCCTGGACCTGGCACCTTCGGTTATCTTTCTACTTCCAAAACTAAAGGATAAAATGCATGCTCTCCACAGACGTTGTAAAGTAAATTCTTCATATGTAATAGTATCGTAAGATCTAGATTGTAGTAATCAGGATAGTTTTAATAGGGTTCGTTTATTGCAAGAACTTGTTTATTGTTTGAATTCAGTAATATTTTGCAGTTCTTAACTTTACAACATTTGTTTACTTCTCTGTGTCACTTAATAAATTTTTCCGTAAAACATAGTTAGCGAGCAAGGCTTTATTCAATTAATTTTAGAAGTTAGGTGTTTGTACATCTGGATACAAGCATTTGACTGAATTATTATTATTAAAACTGGATGTCTAGCTTCACTGGCAACCAGGTGTAGTTAGTTTAGTTCTATTGTACGAGGCTTAGATCCTTCAGACGGGCCTGCGTACAGTTTATTCAATAACTTAGGGTACGTTGCTGTTGTGTATTACTTTGATTTATACATTATAACCTTATTGTAAAGAACCCATGATTACGTATACCTAATTTGTGTTCTGCTGAACTTTTGTTTAGACTTGTAAGAATTTTATTCATAATCTGATCACAGTAGTTCTACCTGATTATACAGGGTGTTGTTCTGACATGTGAATCTGTTTTATAGAATTCACAGTATTGCGCCTGGTGCGTTTCTATTGAATTTTGGGGTTTAATCTGGGAGACTTTTTGCTAAATTTAAAATTTATCAAAGCTTAATTATTGCCTTGGCGCTTTTGATGTGTATTGTCATTTCTTTAATTTTTGAAATTACTAACTATATTCATTCTTACTAGCTATTGTTAATTGCTCATTCGTCGACTGATTATTTTGTCATTAAAAATTTTCTGAACCAACTTTTATTTGTTATTAAATTTTGTTATTGTTGATGACATGTCTTTATTTGATACCTTTCCCTCAAGTGTTTGAGAGAAGCAAAGTTTATATCGAATCGGTACAAGTAGTAAAGGCGCATATTGTTTTACTTTTGGAGCTACCAGAATCCCACCCGCTTCCGTGTTTACGCGTGATACTTTGCAGGAAAATATGGTGGCGCCACATACACCACCTCGCAACCTTGGACTCGCGACACTCTCCGAAAAACGTTAGAGCTGGCCGGCAGAGTATTTTCCTCGGGACGTCCACCAACAGGTAGGTTCGGGCAAGAGAGGGCGGCCCTGCTGATCACCTCGCAACCGCGTAGTTACTTGTTTTATTTTGCTTTGGTCGCGAAAAGCGTAACATTAGTTAGTTTACGATACCATCCAAGTTTCAGAATATTGTTGACCTTGTATATGTTTGTGTCTAGAAATAGCAAAATCCCGTCCTTTTCTATTTCAACTGTGAATTGGGGACAACTATTGAAGTTATTAAGTAAGGTTAGACTGGTGTTGATATAGTTTTCAGGTAAGGAACAAGCAACGTCATCAACAAATTGGAAGAGAAAACCAAGTAACTGACATTTGCTTTCAATAACTGACATCTGCTTTCAAAAATAACATCTGCTTTCAAAACTGACTTCTGCTTTCAAACCTGACATCTACTTTCAAACCTGGCATCTACTTTCAACAACTGACGTCTGAATCATTAACACTGTTACTTTATAATGCATTTCTAATTAGCTTGGACCAAGGTCTGTCGGGGCTTATTTGGTAAAGCAACGGCCCGGAAAGCCGTAGACTTGTGTTCAAGTCCTAACCTAGACAAAGTTTTTCAATTAAAACTTTCTTGTAATTTGTAAACAGCAATGTTTACATTCACATTTACTTCGCAATTACATACTAATTTGATAATATTTGTAAATATTTCATATAAAAGCCGAAAAACTCCAAGAATTTATCAATTGATATATTAAATGAACGACTAAAAAAATATCTAAACACACATATAGCTATAGACTAATAATTAGTAATTTCAAATCTTCAAAACTGATATCTGCTTAAAAAAACTGACATCTCCTTTCAAATACTGGCATCTGCTTTCAATAACCGACATCTGCTTTCAAAACTAACATCTGCTTTCAAAACTGACATCTGCTTTCAAAACTGACATTTGCTTTCAAAACTGACATCTGCTTTAAATAGTTGACATTTGTTTTCATAACTGACACCTGCTTTCAAAACTGACATCTGCTTTCAAAACTGACATCTGCTTTCAAACCTGACATCTATTTTCAACAACTGACATCTGAATCATTAACACTGTTACTTTATAATGCATTTCTAATTAGCTTGAACCAAGGTCTATCGTGGCTTAATTGGTAAAGCAACGGCCTGGAAAGCCGTGGACTTGGGTTCAAGTCCCAACCTAGACAAAGTTTTTCAATTAAAACTTTCGTATTATTTGCTTTGTTATTTGTAGACAGCAATGTTTGCATTCACATTTACTTCGCAATTACATACTAATTAGATAATATTTGTAAATATTTCATATTGAAGCCGAAAAACTCCAATAATTTATCAGTTGGTATATTTAATGTACGGCTAAGAAATGATCTAAACACTTAAACTAAACACAATAGGAAACGAAAAGCATTAAAACTCATTTGATTATAGAAAATTTTTATTACTACAGTGTTTAGAATTGTTATCTTTTGAGAAGTTAAATTTCTGTTAAAAAATTTAGCGTTTAAATAAAACAATCTAAACAACATTCCAAGCATTGTTTGACATAGTTTCAAAATGGCTGATTGGATTCGGCGCACAAAAATCTAAATTAACAAAAAAAATTATTTGTTCTTTCTGTTATTGTGTGATTTGGAGGAACAACGACTATGAATGGTTTCTGAAGAATGTAATCAACACTACTGAGATTTACGATCAACAATTCCGTCGGCTTCAAGCTGCAATTCAAGGAAAGGTAAAACATCACCAAGTCATTTCGCAGTGCGATAACGTTCGCCATCGTACTGCTAACATTACAAAAGCGGCCATTGAAAAACTCGGTGGGAGTTCCACATGCGCCTTATTCTCATGATTCCGCTCCGTTAGATTTCCATATCTTTCGCTTTCTATCAAGCAACCTTCGAGGAATTTCTTTTAATAACGAGTTTGCGTTTCAAAATCTTCTTGACCTCTTCCCTTTAAACCCGCCAGATTTCTTCAGGACTTAAATCGGAAAATTTCCAGATTGTTGGAGGCAATCCTAAATAGTAGAAGAGAATATATTCTTTCTCATAAGTGCGATGGCGATTTTTCGATCACAGTTCGGCTCAGGGTGTGATAATAATACTCGTCGGTGCGTAGCCACATACTTAAATAGATATACCACGCAAAAGAGACGTCCAATACGCGGAAACATGGAAGCTGCAATTTGTACGTACGTCCTGTAGGATAGACTATCCAAGTTGTAAATGTTCTATAAAGTTAACATAAATATTTCAGTTAGATGTGGTAATTCTACTCGTTTCGAAATCTCATGAAAATATACCTTTTAATATTTAATTTTAAAATACCTTCTTGATATTTAAATATTGGCACACACCAATTAATTTTTATTCTTAAAAATGAACTCAATAGATGTAAAATAGAAAGATTTGCTTGCACTTCAACTTAAATTTGTCTCTCGTTTGCTATTACAGCAATTTTAGGTAGTAAAATAGCGTTTTTATTATTTTGCCCGGAGTTATAAGACACACGCTTACTAAATAAGAGTTTTATTATTTTGAAATCGAAACTTATGTAGATCTCGGTTTCCGGGTTGGAACCGCGTCGAGTTAGGCGTAATTGCCAACGTTTCGTCCACTGTTTTAAGGGACATCTTCAGGGCTGTACGTAGATGTTCGTCGTTTCGCTGTAGCTTGAAGAAACTTATATTAAATATAATTATTAATATATATATTGTATTATTAATATATATATATATATATAGTAAACCTAATCAGTAGGCGATTAAAGGTCTGTATATTACTTCAAAATATATGTATTTAAAAAATTCTACATGTTTCGGCTATATACGCCTTTATCAAGAGAATGCAAAATATGAATGATTCATATTTTGCATTCTCTTGATAAAGGCGTATATAGCCGAAACATGTAGAGTTTTTTAAATACATATATTTTGAAGTAATATACAGACCTTTAATCGCCTACTGATTAGGTTTACCATATCATACCAAGGTCACGAAGTTATTATATATATATATATATATATATATATATATATATATATATATATTAAATCATATACACACATCGGCACATCAACAATACCTGGGAGCACTACTGTCAAATATGTTTATATGCAACGGCAGTGACTGGGTTGCCTAAACAGCAGGAAGTACGTAAAAATGTCGTCAAATTATATCTCCTTTTATTCCAAACTCCGTACAAATGAGCAGTAGACCATGAGTGGTATATTTATTTATATGTATGTGTGCTACGTTACCATTCTAGTGTACGAAACGTCTCAAGTTGTTTCAAGCCTATATATTATTACCCCAAAGACCTGTAAGGCTAGTTACTGGGACTATTATTATTATATATTCTTTATTAGTACATGTATTTTGTTTATTAAAAAATTATTAAATTTTGGGTTCAATAACCCAATATTAATACAAAAATTTATTCGTTTTCTTTCGTTCTGTAAAAGCATTTCTTATACTAAATGGTCTTACTTCCTTTCCATTTACCTTTCTTTATTAATGTACTGTTGTTCGTTTATTTGACGCTTTCTAAATATGTCGTTATTTATTTTAAAGCTTGATGTTTCGAATTTATTTACAATACGAAGTGTGAGGTATTGCACGATTTCCAAAGGAAAAAACAGATCGACTTACAATGACCTCAGCGGTGTCGTCTACATAATACCACTTAATTATTTGTATTTTTTTCAATGGCATAAATGGACGTAATATATGTACTTTATTGCTCGTTAATACAATGTACACAATAATAGCCAACCATTAATGTTGACTGTGTAATCTGCGAATGCGATGACCGCCGGTGCTACATTACTGGCAGAATCTTCTCTTCTTAAACATACGACTGCCGCACGTCATACAATTGTGTTATGTAGTGTTTTGCTTTGTCTTGTTTACATAAGAATGTGTGTTGTACACCTCGATATTCCACTTCACATCCTCAACTGTTCAGATCTATTTGATATATATAATTTTGTTCTGATTTCGAGGAATTCTAACAAGTCGTAACAAAGAACTCCTTTAGTCTAAGATATTTTTAAATTTAGTTTCCAACAAAAAAAAATAATGAAGGAGAAAATATAAATTTAAAAACAATAATGCTAATATTTGTCTTAAATACAAGAAATCTATATCAAAATAAGAATCTATACATGTAAAAGGCAATGTTCGTATGTGTGTCCGTTATAGACTAAAAAACTACTGCACAAATTACAGGCGGTTTTTTGCAAAATGATCCGCGATATCCGGAGAAGGTTTAAAGCTATTAAAATCCCCGATCTGACCAGTAAAAAAAAGTTAGAGGCCCAATAGTATAATATCAATACTAAACAGTACTATTATTTAAATGTAAACGGCGCCATGAGACAGTACTTCACGCAATGAAGTTCACATGAACTTAATAATAGGAAAATTTTCCACCATATCACAGTAAAGATTGTTGTGATATTAGTACGTGATGAGAGCCTTGGCTATTTTAGTGTATGACATCATATAAATACAATCGGAGCAGATAGACGGTAATCCATAATATCCTTCCCATACAGTAAATTTCATCGGCATATTATCCATTTTATTGAACTATTATTAAATAAAATAAATAATATACCAATGGAACTTACTGTATGGGAAGGATATTATGAATTACCGTCTATCTGCTCCGATTGTATTTATATGATGTCATACACTAAACTAGCCAAGGCTCTCATCACGTACCAATATCACGACAATCTTTCTTCTTCTTCTTAATTCTTAATTTTGATAGATACACTTAATCAATAATGAAAAGTTAACTATCAACAAAAAATTAGAGTTTTTAAAACTATATACGGTACAAACTCAATATACCGCCTGATTCTGAGCAAACGCAACGGCCTGAATGTACGAATATTTCTCCCGCTCCGAATAAAAATCCCCTGAACGCGTTAAGCCAATCACAAAACAGTCTGTTGCGAAACCCCCTCCTCGCGCCAACTTAATTGGCGCTTGCTATATGCATGACATCGATGTTGACGCGCCTACAGCATTCAGGGGAATTGTATTCGAAGCGGGAGAAATATTCATACATTCGGATTGTTGCGTTTACTCAGAATTAGGCGGTATAGTAATCTGAACTGTCAAACTGATGTTTATTGACAATTTTAAAGGAAAGTAGTAGAACCACACCTTGCAGAACCGCAAAGTGGGTTTAGACCCGGAAGGAGTGCCCAGGATCATATATTTACAATAAAGCAGATACTCGAGAAAAGAATACTCCAAACAAAGAAGACATATTTAGGATTTATAGACTTGGAGAAAGCGTTCGAACGAGTACCAAGAACAAAAATCTGGGAAAGCCTAGAGAATAAAGGTATAAGTAGAAAAATTATAAATCTAATACAAGGCATCTATGAAAACCGCGTTAACTTCGTTATAAAAAATAACATGAAATCTGAGGGGTTCAAAACGGAAGAGGGACTGAGACAGGGAGGAGGACTAAGCCCGATGCTCTTTAACATATTTATGGATGATATTATTAGAGAATGTGATAACTATACCCAAAAAATGTGGGTTGGCTATAGAGACCTCCGTAGAGTAGAAATTGATATTGGAGCATTCGCAGATGACATAGTAATAATCGCAGAAAGTACACAAGAACTTAAACATAATCTGGAGGTTTGGAACGAAGTGTTACAACGAAACCAAATGAAAATAAATATAAATAAAACCAAAGTAATGGCAATCGGAGAAGAACAACTTGATATTACAATAGGCAATGCAAAAATAGAACAAGTTAAGGAGTTCCGATATCTGGGGGCCATACTAAACGAGTCAGGTCAGCAGGATGCAGAGATCAACGATAGAATACGAAAAACAATAAGATTATACCATGCACTAAATAAAAACTTCATTAGCAAAACAGAAATCTCAGTTAAAACTAAAATACAAGTCTTGAAAACGTTGTACCGACCAGTCCTAACGTACGGATGTGAATCCTGGATACTCTCGAACAAGCACAGAAGTAAAATCCAAGCAACGGAGATGAAATATCTAAGAAGAGTCAAAGGAATAACCAGGAGAGATAGAATAAGAAATACACTAGTAAGAGAAGGACTGGATATCCCATCTATATTTACGTTTATAGAAAAGAGACAACTGAGTTGGTGGGGACATGTTCAAAGAATGCAAAATACAAGACTGGCTAAGCAAGTATACGAGGCAAGAATACAGGAAAGAAAGAAAAGGGGAAGGCCAAGAAAAACCTGGAATGATACAATAAGCAATATATTGAAAGACAAGAATAAATCCTGGAAAGAAGCAGAAGGAATGGCGGAAGATAGAAAAATATGGAAGAAATTCGTACATGGCGAAGAATAACAGCTTATCCGATACCTTACGGTAAAAGGGGTATCAGATTATATATATATATATATATATATATATATATATATATATATATATATATATATATGATGAACTTCATTAATAACTATTAAATCTCATTTTACATGCGATTATCGCTATAATTTGTTGCATTGAATTCTAAAATTCGGCAAATCACTTTTGCCCTAGATTGTAGACGCAACAAGCTGCGACGTCAACTGTATAAGTTCTCATTACAAATGAAAAATGAAAAATTTGTGAAAGCAACATCCGCCCGGAACGTGCAGATACCGATATTTCACTGTCCTTACAGATCATCAGTGCACTTTATCCGGAGGGATTTATTTGCATATATGCCAAATGGAAAACTCAAAAATATTGTATATCCAAGAGCATTGCAATAAACTTAAAGCTGAATACAACAGTAATCAATTTATGCAATCCAAAACACAAAAATAATAATTTATATCTAACTTTCAATTGTGTTCACCTAATCTATATATATATATATATATATATATATATATATATATATATATATATATAAGTGTTTAGATAATTTCTTAGCCGTTCATATATGTGTATATATATATATATATATATATATATATATATATATATATATATATACACACATATATCAATTGATAAATTCTTGGAGTTTTTCGGCTTTTATATGAAATATTTACAAATATTATCAATTAGTATGTAGTTGCGAAGTAAGTTTGAATGTAAACATTGCTGTCTACAAATTACAAAGCAAATAATACGAAATTTTCATGAAATTTTCAATCGAAAATTATGTCTACGTTGGGACTTGAACCCAAGTCTACGGTTTGCCGGACCGTTGCTTTACCACTTAAGCCATTATAGACGTTGGTTCAAGCTATTTAGAAATACATAAAAAAGTAACAGTGTTAATGATTCAGATGTCAGTTATTGAAAGTAGATGTTGTCAGGTTTGAAATTTGAGACGGCTAAGAAATTATCTAAACAATTATATATATATATATATATATATATATATATATATATATATATATATAATATCTTCGTGACCTTGGTATGATAAGGTAAACTTAATAAGTCAGCGATTAAAGGTCTGGTTCATTACTTTAAAGTATATATATTTAAAACAACCCTACATGTTTCGGCAATATGCCTTTGTCAAGGGAATACAAAATATAAAAATTTATTATATTTTGTATTCCCTTGACAAAGGCATATTGCCGAAACATCTAGGGTTGTTTTAAATATACATACTTTAAAGTAATGAACCAGACCTTTAATCGCCGACTTATTAAGTTTACCTTATATATATATATATATATATATATGTATCTATATATGTATATATATATCTATATATAATTATTTCGTGACCTTTGTATGTTATGGTAAATTCAATTTGTTGGCGATTTAAGGTCTGGTTTTACTTCAAAATATATATATTTAAAACAATACTACATGTTTCGGCAAATGATGCCTTTGTCAAGGAATATAAAATATAAATGACAGTATATTAATGTCATTTATTTTGTATATTCCTTGAAAAAGGCATCATTTGCCGAAACATGTAGGATTGTTTTAAATATATACATTTTGAAGTAAAACCTGACCTTAAATCGCCAACAAATTGAATTTACTATATATATATATATATATATATATATATATATATATATATATATATATATATATATATATATATATATACATATATATATGAAGTGTTGCTCTTTGGGATATTTCGCCGCGTTTGGATGATGAACTTACGACAGACCAGTGACATCAACACGGACCGAACACTAACCGATCGGCCAATAGCGGTAAGCGACAGAACAACCGACGGGCCAATCGCAAGGAACCAGACGCGCGTCCCCACTACTACGGAACCATATAATACGAGCGGCACAGGAAATCGACGAACTCTTGAAGTTACAACGAGAAGATCCTCAAAAAAAAGGTGAAAATGATGTCACCGAAACGTCAGGAAGAAAGTTGTCCTTCTCAGGACAAAATCATCCAAACGCGGCGAAATGTCCCGAAGAATAACGCGAAAGCATTCGACAAAATATACATATATTAGGGTGGTCCTTATTTATATATGATTTTTTTTTTTTCGTGTATTTCAGAACAATTATTTGCTGAACTGTTACGTCATATAAATTAAGGAAATGTACAAAATTTCCGCTCAATAGGATAATATTAACACTTGGCGCATCGAGTCAAAAGTATATGCTGATATGTGCTGACACCAACGACAAATTTAGACTTGTCTACCTGTGTTATTATACTTATTATCATTGCACACAATTTACTCTGTTCATACGCACAATTACAAGAGCTCATATATATAAGTTTGTTTTTATTCTTCCTAACCGATATTGTCGTCGTTTTTGTTATGTTTCTTCTGAGCGTTCCATTATATTACTTACTAATAGTTCAGTCAACTACTGGGTAGCGAAAGGTGTGTATATGTAATATGTATTGTCTAGAATTATTCAAGATAATTATTGTTCGATTTCATAACAAAAGTTATGTTAATATGTCCGGCTCCCGATAAGGTGTTTTTTTGGTTGGCTCAATGAACAGTCAAATAAGAACCAGCAAATTGCCCTCTAAAGGAGATGTTTTTGAGTGTGCTTTTTTATAAGATGAGAATAGTAAATTTAAATCTCTATGACAGTGTTAGTTTGGTGAAGCTAGAATCCCAACACAAAATCGTTCAAATTGTATTATAAAATTACAAGGGCTGTACAATACGTTGCGAGATTTAGAGAAATCAAAAAAAAACGGAACAGTGAACTAGAGATGCAGAGAGAAACTGATTTCGTACAGGGTTTGAGTGATGTGTTTGGTATTGCGACCTCGAACGCTTTCAATGATATAAAAATTCCTGAAGACAGACAATTTTTAATTGTGCAGAGACAGAAGGGTCGGCCTGGTTGTATGTTGGGAGTTGATGCAAAATTAACGCAAATGGAAAAACGGAAAGAGGAACGAATATCCGCAGAGGAAAAAAGGAAAAAAGGTACGAGTCTCAAAATCTTAGTTTATTACGTAAACCAGATAGCCAGTTCTCTGAATTCAATGAAAGTGAAGCATAAAGTACCGAGGAAGATAATAGTGCAACAGAAACTGTAAAAACAGATAAGAATAAGAAAGCGGAAGACACAGCTGATTCGTCTAATAGTAAAAGAGCTAGGAAAACTTTCATCATTTTGTTTTTTTCTATTCTTATTTTATAGCATTGTAGACTTTATACGAGATCAATTTGTAAAGTAAGTTTCACCTAGTGAGCAGAGGGGTGGAGATATCGGCTCAATCGCAGCGCTGCGGTGCGGTCTGGTTCAATGTGAATCTAGCAGTGCTATTTAGAGGATTGTTTGGACATTCTTACTTGCTATTTTGGTCGTTTAAAATGGCTGCTGCAATTGAAAATCCCGCCGACTGTGAATTACGTGCTGTTATCCGTTTTCTGTGTACAGAGAACGTGAAGGCTGCCGAAATTCATCGTGAACTTTGTTCTGTTTATGGGAAAAATGTCATGAGTGACAGTATGTATAGAAGATGGTGCCGTATATTTCGAGAAGGACGAAGAACGGAATGAAGGACCAACTGTTGTGACGAACGAACTTGTGGGTAATGTCAAAGGAAAAATTCGTGAAAATCGGCGATTCGCAACAACAGAACCGAGTGTCTTTTTCTCTAAAATTTATCACGTACAGTTTTGTACGAGGTTGTTACTGAACATTTAGGTTACCACAAATTTTATGCACGATGGGTGCCAAGACTTCTTACCGAAGACCATAAAATAAAGAGAATGGGAGTAGCACTAACTTTTCTGATACGCTACGATGTTGAAGGTGAACATTTCCTCAGGCATATCGCAATAGGTGATGAGATTTGGGTCGCCTATGTCAACGTTGAAATGAAAAGACAGTCAATGCAGTGAGGTCGCTCTAACTCGCCCCGAGGAAACCTTTGAGGTACCACCAAACTTTTTCTGCGAGAAAATTCGCTGTCACAGTCTTTTGGGATAAGAAAGCCGTCTTCTTGTAGACTTTATGCGCGATGAAGAGTTTAATTCACATGCGGCAGAGTTCTATGAAAAGGGCGTTAAATAGCTGGTTCATCGCTATGAGAAATATCTCAATCTTAATAGCAACTATGTAGAAAAATAGTTGGAAGTAGTAGCTTTAAGTTGCATATAATGAAAATCTGTTCATGTATTAGTGTTTTTTTTTTAATAACTGCTCTAAATTGTCAAATGTTAATGTCATTAATGTTATCCAATAAAAACGATATTACGGAATTTTATTTATTCATGACGGGAAGATTATAACCTCGCCATTAACCTTTCAATTTTCTAACCATGCAATTTTCTAAAGACGTCTGCTATTTAGAGTAACTGTCATTTAAGAAATTCATATTAGAAAAGTTACGACATGCTTTTTTATGTTACTTAGAACGCACGATATCTTTATAACTCGTATTGTAAACCCGCTATCCTCATAAACACTTACAGCTCGTATAGTAAACTTACTATGCTTTCCAAATGTTATCATTTTACAAATCACTATTACTTTCTCTTAAATTATGCCCCTCCTACTTTCCAAACAGTTAATTATTTAGTATACATTTATTACTTTCATAAAGCATAAAAATTATTCATAGCTTCGTTATTTTATGTAATGTTTTTCAATGCCAAATAATGATTAAAATACATTTTTAGTATACTTGAAGTATGGGTTTAGTGCAAAGTGCATGAATTTCCTTTTAATTCCAAACAAAATCTCCTAATCTCAGTACATCAATAACATTTTTGTTTGTAATCAGACTTTCAGCTTTTTGCTGGATTAACATTATCTATATAGACAGGTATGTCGGAAAAATCCTCGACGGATATCAATTTACGAAACCATCACCAAAATCCAAAGAAGTCTTAATTACGACAGTTTCCTAAGTTTGAAAAAATCTAATGTTACCGAATTAATATGTGCTTGTAATATTAAATTACAATCTACAAGGGGAGTTTGTTATGTTATCTACCTAGGTATGAAATAAATGAGTTAGAAAACCAAAAAAAAAGTTTTTTCCTTTAATAACGCTATGCCTTCGAAAAAAATATTTTAGTAATTCCGCAAAATACGACCCCACAACGTTTTCTACGTCATCATTCGATAAAAATCGACGCTCTCTCAAGTGTTTTCTGAGTTTTGGAAAGAGATTCATCAGAGGGGGAGAGATCAGGAGTGTAGGGTGGATTTTACAATTCCTCAAAGCCGCATTCATTGCTTTAACTATTCTTACTTTATGCACCCTACAGTTGTCGTACAGAAACAGTTTTTTTCTGAGCAAAATTTGTCACATTTAAAAATATTATATTTAAATCATAAATGAGCATTTTATTCTGTACTGTTCTTGCTTTTTCGCTTTCCGATTGTATATCGGGGCAGCAGGTGCATAGATAACGTAAGCGTACGAATATACGCCGTGGTAAGAATCCTTCGCCCTTTTAACCCCTTCATGCGACCGCGTCTGACTTTAGTCACTTAAATTGGTTAGTTCGATCAGTGCAAATCTGTATAGGTGTGTGTTACTTTTAAGTATCGTGAGATTTATGAGTTTGAGAAAAATTTTTACTAAGCAGGTGTATTTAATGTGGCCACACATTGTTGAATTAAGCCCCAGGACAATTGTATAAATTTGCACACCTTGCCTGGATTGTAATTAGTTACCCTCGAAAACACCAAGAAGGTCCTTCTTGTTATCGACTCCTTACTCGCTTGATTCGCGGAGATATTTATCGTTACTGCACACAAGCGTTTTCTGTTTCTGTTTATGATACATTTGAAAATAGCTTGACGCGTAGTTAATTTTTATTTTTAGTAACTAACAATTAGTAATCTAAAATATAGTTTTAATATTAATTTTATTTGTAATACTTGTTAAATTCATTTAAAGCATCTAGTTAATTGCCATTCTTATTTAATATACTGTTTTTCTGAAATTTATTAATGTCATATCTTTGTTGGAGAATTAAGACCTATTGTGCCAGAATTTTATGTAAACGCTACTGAGATCTCACGAAACTATATATATTATTTTATTATTGTGAAAGTATGTAATGTATAGGCACGATCAAGAAGTTTGGACCGTACATTAATACAACTTTTAAATTACCATTTAATATTTTTGTGTGTTTGCTTACTGTGGTCACAATTTAAATATTTATGCAGGGCTTCACCCAATATTCTATTTTGACCCTTGATGCATTTTTCACTTGTTTATATTTTTATTTTTCCACGTAAACGTTTATAATAAATATTGCTCTTATAATTTGGTGCTTCTTCGGTTTCTTTTATTATATTTAGCTTCCTTGGATACAGTTTAGGATTAAGCGTAACACATATTCACTTAAACAAGTAGCCACAAAACCCGGTGGCGCCCTTCTTTTAAATTTAGATCAGTAAATCAATAATAAATGCTTTCTACTTATAGAAAGCATTTATTTCATTACAATTGATTTGCACGGATTTGCCGAATACGGGCGACAATATTAATATCTGTTTCTTAATGCGATTTAAGACTTTCTGGACGATTCGAAATTTCAGTCCTTAATAGCTTAGCAGTGGTCCGGCAAACCAATGGACGTAGATTCGAATTCTGCTTAAGGGCGAATTTTTTCGGTAAAAGATTCGAATAATTAGCGTCGTAAAATGTCGAATGCATTTGTTTCATTACATCAGTAAAGTTAACAACGTTTCGTTTGGAACGGCACGTCATCTTCACTCGAGCTGTAGCCGTGGTACTGGTCTACTGACTTGTATTTTTAAGAGCAACCCGCCCATGTAAGGTAAGCCCAAGGAGGGCTATTGAGTTTAGGTAAAATTTAGAATGACCAGTTTTTGGAAGTTTTGTTGCTTGCACGAGGCAGGTAACAAATTGTGCGGTCTTTTTTCGCGTATAGCTGTGTTCAAGTTCTAAATTGTGTCTGTAGACTGTATTGTAGACATTTCCCCTTATTGTGGTCCCTTTTGCCATATACTCAATTAAGAGAATCCCCTCCGCGTCCCAGAAAACTGCAGCGTTCACTTTTCCCGCAAAAATGCGTTTTTGCCTTCTTGAGCGGTGGAAAGCCCTTATCAACTCACATTGTTTTGATGGATGTTTCGTGGGGGACCCTCCCATGAGTGATGTAGCTTAGAATCACTTATTTGACTTTTCCTTTGTAAAATTTTAATTTATTCACCTTCCAGTAAAGTATCCAGTAACTCTAGTTGTAAAATAAAGCCTTACTTGACAGATTAAGTGTTTATTCACAGTTAAATAAAATTTAACCGTCTAGCAAAATTACTTACTTGGCAGAAAATTTATTTGCTCATCTACCCTATAGAGTGTCAAGTAAGACTACAATCGTGTTGTTTGTCAACTGTTATGTAATAGAAAATTCAGTTATTGACAAGTAAAACGGATTTATTTGCAGACACTGACGATATTTCAGACAATGATTTTGCCAATATTATTATTAATTTAGTGAATAGAGAGGGAAAACCTTATCAAACACGTAATCTATATCGAACAGAAGACAATTTTAATAAATACGATAAATGTGATGAAAAATTTGTTCGTCGATATAGAATTTCAAAACAATCTGTTAAAAAATATTTTAGAACATAATACCGAAAATCAACTTGTTCGCTTCTATTTTATGCAACAGGAAGTTTATACAGGGTTAGTTAAAAGTATGGAGACGGCGATTTATTGTCGTGAATATTCATTTTAGGGATTTATGTTCAATATAAAAGTTTGTTAGGATATTTTGATCTACATTCGAGAATATTTCAATTTTTTTTTTCTTCAATTGATTTTTAGTTACGTCTGTCCGCGCATTTTTTTTTAATGGGAACTAGTAAATTTTACTCTACCATTCGATAGAGTTTTTTTTTCTCTTTACAATAATATTATTTTTAAATTCATTTTAATAACTTTTTTATAAGAAAAAGCCGGTTCATGTGTTTAACAGATGTTCGGTACATCGCAGATAGACAGAAGCGTAGCGATAAACAAACTTGAGCGACATAATTTTATCAGTGGTTATTGTGTACGTTAAATCTTTGGTAGAAATAATTCATTTGTCCAATTTGTTGCTGTTAATATTAACAATGGCGAGTTTAAGTGAACAAGAACGAATTTAAATACTTAAGATGTTGGGTTATGGAGATAGACGCAGAAGTTTACAAAACGTTAGTAATTTATTTAATAATACGCATCTAAATAGAAATCCAATTTCTAAATCGGTTGTTGGTAAAACTTTAAGACGCTTTGAACAAACGGGTAGCGTTAAAGATTTGCCAAGGAGTGGTAGACCTAGAACAGCAAAAAGCGATGATAACAAACTGGATATTTTATTGGCTGTATGTGAATATCCCCATTTATCAACCAATCAATTAGCGGCCAATTTCAATATTTCACAGTCATCGATCGTGTCGTTTTTAAAAAGTGAAAAGTATAAACCTTATATGGTACACCTTGTACACGAGTTAACGGAAGATGATTTTGATAGGAGATTACAATTTTCTGAAGAAATGTTAAATATTTTCAATAATAATGAAAATTTTGTCAACAATATTGTTTTCTCAGACGAAGCTACTTTTTGCCTTACCGGTGAAGTAAACTGACATAACTGCAGATACTGGTCTCGGAAAATCCCTCTTGGTTTTTGGAGCACCATACGCAGAACCCCCAAAATGTTAATGTTTGGGTTGGCGTTCTAAGCGGTCATATTATCGGTCCCTTTTTCGTCAATGGCAATTTAACTTCGGCTCTGTATTTGCAGTTATTGCAAAATGAAATAATACCTGCTAGTGCTGCGCTCTATCCTCATGAAAACAATGAACACCTGCCCAATGACAGTATCTGGTTCCAGCAAGATGGCGCCCCACCACATTATGGTGAAAATGTTCGTCAATATCTGGAAAACGTTTTTCCCCACAGATGGATTGGAAGACGAGGAACCATTGAATGGCCAGCCCGTTCGCCAGATTTAAGTCCTTTAGATTTTTTTCTTTGGGGATACGTAAAAACAAAGTTTACAAAGAAAAGCCCGATAACGTCGAAGATTTACAAATCCGAATTACCA
This sequence comes from Melolontha melolontha, assembly GCA_935421215.2. Taxonomy (NCBI): domain Eukaryota; kingdom Metazoa; phylum Arthropoda; class Insecta; order Coleoptera; family Scarabaeidae; genus Melolontha; species Melolontha melolontha. Next base: position 57,294,098 of record OW285242.1, read on the forward strand.
GAACGATACAAGAAATTCCCCGAGATTTTTTACAGAACTCTGTTCGGGGTTTTGTAAATCGATTGGGTCATTGTCAAATTACTAATGGACGACAATTTGAACACTTCCTTTAATTTACTTTGTTATTAATTTGTTTAATTTTTCTTGTAAAAAGTTATTAAAATGAATTAAAAAAAAACGAAAATATTATTGTAAAGAGAAAAAAAAATCTCTATCGAATGGTAGAGTAAAATTTACTAGTTCCCATTTAAAAAAAATGCGCGGACAGGCGTAACTAAAAAACAATTGAAGAAAAAAAAAATTCAAATATTCTCAAATGTAGATCAAAATATCCTAACAAACTTTTATATTGAACATAAATCCCTAAAATGAATATTAACGACAATAAATCGCCGTCTCCATACTTTTAACTAACCCTGTAAATAACAGTTGATTTTGATCAATATATAAAATACTGATTGTAAAATTATTCGTAGTCACTCATGCAATATGCACACTACTAGCTCTGTATACTGTAAGGGTAAAAACAACTGGAAACACTGAAAACTGAAATACCGTATAACAATTTAGGTGTGCCGTACTATGTATGGCATATATCTGACATTTGTCACCGCAATGTGCTAGAACATTAACCAAACTATACTTTTTTAGTAAGTTAAATACACTTTTATTTTTTGTATGTGTCTAATCAACAAGTTTAAACGGAAAATAAATAAAGAGACATTCGAAAATTAACAAAAATAGTTTCTTCCAACGGCAAAAATCAAATTAAAAAATTTTTCAACAATAGGTAAAAAAGAAATTTCAGTGCTTATTTCAACAAATTTTCAAACAGACCACCCCTTTCAGCTAAACTATAACCTAATCTGTCATATAATAAACCCTGTCGAACATTTAATGAAATTTCGGGTGTAATCCTATGCAGTGCTTCTACTATCTTTCCCTTAGTTCTGCTGAATTTCTGTCTCTATCTTGCTGGAAACCATTGATTTCTGATTTTATATGCCTCCACAAAAAGAAAAGTTCGGGGACTTACCAATGGCAGGTATAATATAGTTCTGCAGCAATTTTATATTTCTGTCCATTCAAATTCCCATCTATAAAAAAAGGTCCAATAATAGTATCTCCAAGTCACACTGCCCATACATTTAGTTTTAGGGGCTACTGTGTATTTGCAGCATAATGTAAATTACGGTTTTCTCTAGAACAATATCGCGCTCTTAATCGATTGTACTTACGGTGTAATGTAAAAGTACTTTCATGAGTAAAAAAAATGTTTTTTTTATGAAATTTGCATCCGTATTGGCTTTCTCAAATATTTGATCGCAAAATTCCGCTCTGTGCTGTTCGTCATCCGGAAATAATTCATTTAATTTTTTTAAATTTATAAGATCGCTATTTACTTTTCTTTAAAATATTTCGAACTGTTTTTGCAATAACACCGAATTGCTCTATTATGGCTCTGCTCGATGTGGTCGGAGTTTTTTCTACACTGGGGTAAATAAGTCTATCTCGTTCTTAAGAATTGGCAATATTAGCTCGCCTAATCCTTTTATGAAGCGGCGTAGGAAGACAACCACTAGTTTAAAATCCTTTTATAATTTCATGAATAGTACCACACGACAGACGTATATTGTCTCTTGTCTCTTCAAATAAATGGACTACATTTCTTATTAAATTACCTCTGTACTACCACTTTATAATTTGCTTTTTTCTAAGAAAGCTATATTCTGCAATTTTATCTCCATAAATTAAAAATAATACGTGTTTCAATAAAACTTCATCTCAGTAGGCATTGCGTAACTAGTATTTGCAAATTATTATAAGTCACTTGCCTTTCATTTATAACTAACTATTTATCTAATGTCATTTTGACATTTGTCATTTTGTGACTAACAATATAATTTTTTTTCTTAATAAACTATAGTACTAAATAATGTACACATTGCAAGAAAATATTTTTATAGTTGAGATATACCTCCGAAGTGCACAATTTCTTAACGAAGAATGGCAATATTCCTACGCGGTATGTAAGCGACAATTTCGCTTGCAGTTACCTAATAGAGTTGTGGATAATACCGCTCATGTCGTGGAGAAGTTTCAGGCTACAGGATCTGTGCTAAAAGGCAAAAGTTCAAGTAGATTACGTACACAACAAAATATTTGAATATTTGAACACTTGTTATAATTATAATTGTAATTGAAATTTCTACAAAATAGTTATTTACATGATAAATTTTGACAGTGACAGGTAGATAACCTTTATTCCATTTAATCTATATCCGCATTTCAAGAATGCAGAACATCATAATTTATAGAAGAAATTCATGTAATTATTTGTGAAACACGTTGTACAGTCGTGGCCAGATAAATGTAGTACAAGCTTTTCTTAATAAATTTTTATGGTGTAAGTTAGTATTTTGACAATTATATGTCAAATCATTTTAAATTTTATTAAACGTCAAACATGTTTTTACGATGGCACGATAGCTAACCGCAACTGATAAAGTTCGTATATTAATTAAATTACACGAAGGGTACGGTATTAGGGAAATTGCGCAGCAAATGCAGTTAAATGAAACCACCGTGATGAAGGTTAAGAAAAGATTGGAGACTGATGAGAACATAGACAGAAAGCCGGGTACTGGGCTTAAAAGAATTTCGACTGAACAGCAGAACCATAATCTAGTTCAACATCTCCGAGAACGTCCTTTCGATTCAGTGAAAGTAGCAGTTGCGGAGACCATTTTTCCTGGTTCCCGTAGAACTGCAAGCAGGAGAATAGGAGATAGCGACATAAGGTCGCGTGTTGCAGCCAAAAAAAATCAGGTTAGTGAAGAAAGGAAGCAAGCCAGGCTTTTGTTCGCATTAAATCATATAAACAATGGACCTGAGTTTTGGGAAAATGTAGTTTTCACTGATGAGAAAACATTTCAATCCACAAGTGATGGTTCTGTTCGTGTCTACAGACCTGGCGGTACAAGATACGAGGAACAGTATATAGATCATTCAGATCGGCAAGGAAGATTCTCTATAAATATTTGGGAATGGATAAGTTACCACAATGTTGGAATGTGTCATAGAATAAAAGGGAGATTTAATTCCCAGAATTATATTCATATTTTGGAAAATCTTATGTTACCATCAGTCCAATATGTGTATCCTGAAAACATTTTTATATATCAGCATGACAATTGCCCAGTTCATAGTGCAAACAGTGTCGCGATGGATGGAAGAGCATAACATTGAGATTTTGCAATGGAGTGCCAAGAGTGCGGACATGAACCCAATAGAAAACGTATGGGCCGAGATGACCAAAAGTATGTCACGTATAAGATTTAAAAATCAGGACCAATTGTGGGAAGCAATTCAAAATGCTTGGCAATCTCTCATTCACAAACCAAATTATTTTAGAAGTTTGGAGGCTTCCATGCCTAGAAGGTTAAGGGCAGTAATTGATGCTGATGGCGGTCCAACAAAATTATTAGCTTTTTGTTAAAAAATTTTTATTATTAAAGTTATTTTTCGTATTCCTTAATTCAATTTCAAATTTAACTTATTATTATACTTTTAACTTATATTTCTTAACTCAAACAATAATAAAGTAAATATATTCCAGTATGATCTGACATTTGGTTTTATTATGACAAGTAGCTTAAGCTGAAGCTCGTCTTACAATAATAATATATCAAATTTATGACATATATGAAATTTAAGGTTGTACTACATTTATCTGGCCATGACTGTACTTTGCAAAACTCAAAACTGACATATTACAACAGTGACATATTGCAACGACTTAAGTCACTTGCACCCATAGTACGGCATACCAAAATTATTGTGCGGTATTTTCAATTTTCAGTGTTTCCAGTTGTCTTTACCCTTATTATATGTATTTAGTGTATATGAAACCAGATTCGGGGTACCACTGGAAGTTTCGCACAGTTCATTCTTATATTATGCTATTCGCATTCTTTTCTTCTTTAGAGATGTTTTCAATCCGTTGTATTTAATTTTCAGCATTTTCACTATTCAGTATTTGTCATTAATTGACGAAAAAGTGTCATCCTCAGTTACAATTTAAGAAGTCTTCATCTTTAGATAAAACAGTTAAATTCTCGCCACGAATTTGACGTTTACACAATTTTTGTTCGGAACTGAAGAGCCTGGGAATCCATCGTGCCGACATTTTGTTCGCTCCTAAATCTTCGTGTAGAATTTTAAAAGCACTCGGGTCTGGTATTCTTATTTCTATAACTCTTTCTATAACACTTTTACTTGGCGGTCAGTCAACACCAAATCTTCAACTTTGTTGATGATTTCTTCAGTTCCTGCTTCTAGTGGTCTTCCACACTTTGGGTCATCTGTCATCTGTCATCTGTCCCATTTGAACCGCTTACGCCAAAATTTAACTTGGAAATAGGACGGGTTATTTTCTCCGCCTACTGCTACCATTCTATCATGAATCCTTAGGGCTACTGCCCTTTTTTAATAAAAATTTATGACACTTCTGTGTCCAAGTTTCAAATCAGTCCTTTTCTCTTCTTTAAACGAATGTAAAAGTAAGAAATGTTAAGCAATTCGAACCAAGCTTGGAGGTGACACAACAGTTTCGTTTCTGTGACAAAATATCACAGAAATTCGACGTAAGAAAATTGTCACAATAGCATATGTGTTCATAGCTAGGTAGATAACATAAGAAATTCCCCCTGTAAAATCTAAAGAAATTTTAAATATGAACGTTTCCGAAGTTTTAAGAAAAGCTAATGTTACCTAATTAATATGTGATTGAAATATTACGTCACAATCTATAAACAGGTTTACGCAAATGTATGGATGCATTCGAATATCTTTAATATGGTTACTTAGATTTTAATAAGACTTTCCGAAATTAATTAAATGCATATCGGGAATTCGATGAGTATATTTACGAATATATCCAAACCAGACTTCCGTTTTAGCTGCAAATGACGTTAACTTTTTTTATTTTAAATGAAACACCTGTATATTTTTACAAATTTCAATAGAACTCTGCTCTGGGGGTTCAGCAGTAATAAGGTTCGGCATCCTTTTGTTCAACAACGACAAAGATATTTAATTAAAACTGATTTTAAAATAATGTTCACGTTTAGTACGCTATGGAATTAAAATTCAGTACTTGACTTAAACTGTCAGAATTAACTTTGTAGATGTTCAAACATTAATAATCGTTCAATTAACTGAAAAAGAAAGTATTGAAATTCTGATAATGATTGGTTTTGGTGACCGAGTCAGAACTCATGAAGAAATATGCAATTTATTTAAGAACTTACATCAATATCGGCATCCAATATCACGAACTGTTGTTAGTAAAAAAAAGGTATAACTGGGCCGGAAATGTTAGAAATTTACCGAAAAGCGGACGACCAAAAGTCGCAACTAATAAAGTTATTACTCAAGATATTGCTATAGCATTAGAAAAATTACCCCAAACTTCTACTAGATCCCTCGCACTAAACTATGATATAAGCTGCCGATCAGTAGCCAGAATATTTAAGCACGAAAAGTATCATCTGTATAAAGCACAATTAGTGCAAGAATTATTGGACGGGGATTTTAAGAAAGTGTGATAGAGATTTGCAAAAGTGACCAATATTTTACATACAATTTCCTACAAATAATACAAATCTGCATAAAACAAATCTGTATCTGTACACATGAACAGCACGTATTTACTAGCGTTAAATTCAACCACAGACGCATGCGTTTCTGTCAAACGACTTTTGTCCTATCAAATGACACCAGATAACCTCGTGACATTTGATGAACAAAACAGACTACGCCGATGAAAGTGATTTCTTCTTAAATAGCTAAGCTATTACAGGAGAAGAAAAATACGCATATTACTGTCCATTAACTCGTCGCCAGGTGGCGCTATATATCTAAAACAAATTAGCATATCGATGCGAGAGCTCGCATCAAGCGTTGTTACAAATAATACAAATAATCTTCACAAACACATACATACAACTTCTCGTTTTCCAAGGAGACTACGTTTTTTTTTGAATGATACCGTAATCGCCATAATTGGCAATATTGGTCAATAGATAAACTTCATTGAATGCTAGAAACGCATACACAGGATCCGCAGAAATTAAACGTTTGGGCTGGTATTTTCAGGAACTGTATTATTGGTCCTTTTTTCATTCATGATACACTAACTGGACAGAGATATTTATATCTTTTACGTGATCACGTTGTTCCTAATATTGAAGAAGATGGAGAATTACCTGTAAGTGTTTGGCTCCAACACTATATCAAATCAATGGATTCGTAGAAGATTTAATGGCCCGAATGGTCTCCAGATTTAAATCCCTTAGATTTGTTCCTTTGGGGTCATTTAAAATCTGTGGTTTATACTAGACGACAGCATAATCTGGACGAGTTACGGCAAAGAATAATTGAGGAAGTGCAATTAATTCATGACGAGCCTTGGTAAATGCCATTCAAGAAAATAATTCACAGACTTGCATATTGTCAAGAAGTGAACGGTTATCATTAGAGTGGACCAATCGGGAGCGATATTGGTAAATATTTCATATAAAAGCCGAAAAACTCCAATAATTTATCAATTAATATATATAGATATATATATATATATATATATATATATATATATATATATATATATATAAATTGATAAATTATTGGAGTTTTTCGGTTTTATATGAAATATTTACCAATATCGCTCCGGATTGGTCCACTCTAGTTATCATTTCGAAAACTTTCCTAACTGATATTGATTTTGTTTATATTTTTTATGTTTATTTTTCTTGTCCTCGATAGAATTTTCATTATTAGATTTAATTAAATATCTCTGTCGTTGTTGACGAAAGGGTGCCAAACCTTATTATTGCTGATCTCCCAGAGCAGCGCTCTATTGGAATTCATAAAAATATACAGGATGTTTTATTTAAAATAAAGATGTTAACCTTGTTTCCGGATAAACCGGAAGTCTGATATGGATATAGACATGCTCTTGAATTTCCTATTTGTATTAACTTAAATATAGAAAACCTGATTAAAATCGAAGAAGCTGTATCAAAGATATTCGAAAGGGTCCACACATTTGCCTAACCCTGTACCTATAATAAGAATTTGTATTGAGAAAATAATTTCGTATAACAAGAACAGGTCGACAAGGGTGAAGCAATGGAAAAGAGTTAATTAAAAAGTTAAAAAGGAAAACAACATCATAAATACTCTACGACTAATATCTCCTTCCATATAAAATGTATTTGTAACGTTATCATTGGTTCTTTAATATTGTTTGTTTTGGTTTTATTTCGGATTATTTGAATGAATGAGGGAATTAATAAATTAAATAGAAATCTCAGCTTTTAGAAATTTTAATCTAATTCAAATAGTATTACTTGTCTCGAAAAATCTACTTAAAGAAAATTTTAATTTAAATCTTAAACGTTGATAAAAATATTGGACATATTACGTGTAGAGGATTCGAATGGAAAGCTTAAAATTTGAAACATTGATTGAAACAGTTGATATTTTTGTGGGTCATCTCTATCTCTTGAGACGAAATGCGCGGCGAGTAATACAAATTCACTTCATTAACTTAGAGCAACCAGTGTGAGCATTTATTTACGTAATTCGGATACGTCTTAAATACTTATCTAAATTAAATTTTTTAAGTACTTAAGTAACTAAAACAATTAAAAGAAATTGTAATCTTTTATTAAATTACACCCATATTTAAACAAATTCTATACAACATAAATTAAAAAAATACGAGATGCTACCCAGCTCTATAGCGCTAGATGGCGTGAGCTACGTCTATACTAAGTTAGCTAGGTGGTGACGAACAGTTTTTGTGTTTATATTTGTTGAGTTGTGTTTAAGATATTCTGCGATACTACAATGTTTGATGTGAAAAAGCATCAAATCCTGCTTCAAAATTGATAAAACGTAAGCTTAAAATACGTGAACAAGTGCTTTAGGCCAGACGCAAACTTAGGAGTGGTACAAACGTTTCAAAAATGAACGTGTTAGTTGATGACGATGAGCGTTCCTGTGGTCTATCGACAAAAACACGCCACAAAATATGAAAAAACTGCATAATGCTATCCTGCAAGATCGAAGGAAAGTCCATGAAATTTTTAACAGTTTCGGCTTGTTGTAGGCGTTTGTCAGCGTATTCTGTTAGGCGAACTCCACGTGTGCCGTATTGCTGCAAAGTTTGTGCCAAGGTTATTCAGCCTTGGCACAAAAACAACACCGTGTTCATGCGTGCACAGAGCTGAATGAAACTGCCGAATTAGCGTCGGATGCGAACTTCAGTACTATGTAGAATCATTACTGGCGACTAATCATGGGTGTATGATCCCGAAACAAAACAGCATAGTGGAACATGCCATCGTCACCACGACCGAAGAAAACACGGCAAGTTCGAAGCAACGTTAAGTCAATGTTGATTTGCTTCTTTGACGCTGACATCATTCACAACAAATTTTTCTCATTAGGTGAAACAGTTAATGGATGATTTTATTGCAATGTTCTTCAGCGACTAAGAGAAAACATTCGACACAAGCGTTCTACCAAGTGGCGTAACAATTCGTGAATTCTATACCAAGCCCACTCGTTACTTGTTGTGCATCAGTTCCTAGCCTCAACGAAGACGGTAGTACTACCCCAACCCCCATACTTCCCTGTTCTTGCCCCTTGTGTCTTCTTCCTGTTTCCGAAGTTGAAACTGAACCTCAATGGGCGCCATTTTGAGACGATTCAGGAGATACAGGTTGAACACCGATAACACCCGAAGATTTCCAGCACTGCTTCCAGTCATGGACGAGTCCCCGGGATCGGTGTATTCATCCGGAAGGAGAGTACTTTGAAGACGATGGTAGTGAATAAGTTGTAAGAACAATTTATTGTGTTTTTTTTTCGTATTCCACGAATTTATCGATAGCGCCTCGTACATATTACCTTTCAATATAATGACCATTCAATTCTATTATACACTTAGTTCAGCAATTTTTTAAGCAGCCTGAAAAGAAAAATTTCGGAAGCTCGTCAAAATAGGCATTCGTTAGGACTATTCTAGTTATACCGGATCTCTTTCCACAAAGCTATTTTTTCAAGTTTGAGAACATGCGAAAATAACTCGGAGCTAGATCTGGCGAATATGGTGGATGAGGTAATAATTCGTATCGTAATTCGAAAAATTTAGCAGTTCTCATTTTTGGGGAGTATGTGGCTGGATTTGACACTTCTTTGAATCACGGGTCGTAAATCCGTGATGACTAGTTTCTGCTGAATTATTCGCCGTTGATTTTCAGGTTGTCAGTGAGAAGGTCTTCTCTCGCTCAGTGATTTGCAAAATAACAAAACTTGTTGAATGCACAATACTCTTTAATTATTAAATAAAAGAAAATAATATTACATAAGTCAAGCAGAACATATAAATCTTGGTTACATTTCTTAAATCTAGTAAGGCTTGAAGCTGCGCGGAATGGCAGGTGTGTCTAGTTGGCAGATCTTATCAAACTTCTGCTTTAATTTTCGAAAATGTTAGCAAGGTAAAGAAATTGCAGTCATAAGACTCCACCCTATTTCGTATGATTGGTCGAAACAGGATAAGTACATAAGTTTACATAAACTTGAAATCGCTACATTATGTATATAAGTAAGTATGGATAAATAGATGGGTCAGGTACCTTTCTGTCTGGGTCAGGTACCTAGACTCGACCTTGGTTAAATTGTGTGTCCGAAATACTATTATACAAAGCAGAAATGTGACCGTAATGAAATTGTAACAAGTCCGTCTGGCTTAACGGGCAATTATGTGTTTATAACAATATGTAGCAAACATTCAATTTAAATGTTACAATGCTAAACTATGATGTTCCTGAAAATTTGGTGACCATAACGACTACACCTTAAAGTAAAAACGATACAAATTTTCTAGGAAGGATGAACCAAAACATAATTATGAGATATATGGTCAATGCAGGCCGTGCTTTGAACAACACTTTTTGTATAAAGTAAGTAAAAGTACGTCATAAAATTATGTTTGATATTGCCATAAACATTAATAACGGGGAATGCCGTGATCCCTTTGAATAGAATGTATAATTTTCATGTTATAACGAAAACTTGACTAAATAAAATTCAATATTTTAATTCTTGAAACTTATTGATTGATGTCGAACTGAAGATAGAATGATCGTTCTATCTTCAGTTCGACATTGAAACACCAGTACATCAGTATAATGTTGACCAGTTATTGTGCTTCTACTCTGTAAATAATTTTATTGGCCGGAAAACGGTTTTTGCCTCCTTCGAAACACGTTCTCCAGAAAAAATAAATTGTTTTGACTGTGCTTTTATCTCAGAAGTATGGTTTTGTATCCAGACTTCGTCTACGGTAACATATCGACGACGGAACTCTCTTGTATTTCGTTCGAAATTAGCCATACAGTTATTTAAGAAATAATAAAATGAGTTCGCATTTGTTAAACAGTAAGCAAGCGCGGCATTCAGCTAACGGTTAGGTTTTGGCATATTTAAATGTTGATGCAAAAATTTGTGTACTGGCTCGGTTGAGATTTTGGCAGCATTAGCTATCTCATAACCGCTGAACGGCGCAAATGGTTAGAGCAGCGTTGGACAACGGGAGTGAGAATCTGTTTGGCCAAGAGTTCGAATTTCCGGACTAGCGTGTGAGATAGCGGTTCCTTTCGGGATTGGTACCCTCTTCAGTTACCATTGCACTGATGCATTGATGATGGGAAAGTCAAATCAATGATTTAATTTTTTTTCTCGGCGAGGAAATGTAATACCAAAGCCATGGAATACTTTACATACGTCATATACACTCTAAGCGGCCCTGAGGTCTTGGCAAGCTTTTATCTTAACACATTAAGCCGCATACCACAAGAAAGAAATCACTTACGAGGAATAAGCCGAATTTATTGAGAATAAGAAAATCGAGTAGATTGCGAAAAATAAGTGTTTATTTAGAGCAACTCTTTATGTCATTTGACGTTTTTTTGTTGAAGTTACATTCGTTATAACTCAACTACATATTTTTTAAAAGTAAAAGAAAATAGAATTAACCAGAGGCACTTTCGAATTATAATTTATAATGATTTTAAAAGAGGTTAATCGCTTATGAGTTCAAAGAGATTCAGTTTTTAGTAAACAAGCGCCTGCCTTAGCAACAATTTACAGATGGTATAGGGAATTTGAACGTGAAAGGAATTCTGCTCAGTATCAAAAAGAGCAAGGCGTTCTTCTACGGCTGCAATCGATACAAATATTGCTACTGTTAAAAAAATGCGGTAATAGAGCATCAATTCAAGATTTGATCTTTAGCTGTTAAAACAAACACGATCACCTGCATTTAAAAAAGTGGTAAGTCGTTTTGTGCCGCATCACCTTTCCGACTTCCAAAAAGCAGAGCGTGTAAGAATTTGCCAAGAAACTTTAAATTTCTTAAATAATGGCGGACATCAATTTTTTTTTCCAAAATAGTGACAGGTGACGAAACTTATATTCTCTCTTTCGACATTCCTACTCGACAAGAGAGTTGTGTATGGATTCACGAAGATGAGGAAACTCCGACAATGACTAAGAAGCAGCGAGCTATGAAAAAGGTATGCGGTATTCTTCAGAAGTACGGTCTTAATGCAATTAAGCTAGATGGATAAAAGACAGTTACAGCTAAGTGGTACACTGAAAAATGTTTGCCTGAAGTATTCAGCAGAGTTCCAGACAGGGGAATTATGCTCCACTATGATAATGCATCGTGCCATACGGCAGTTTTAACTCTCCAGTTTTTGGCTGGAAAAAATATAAAAGTATTTTATGACTTATACGCAATTGGCGGAGTGTCTGAAGAATAAATTGATACCACAGTTTACGCTTATTTTGAAGGTATTTCGAAAGAAGATTGGTTGGAAGTTTTTAAACAGTGGAAAGAAAGAATGGTCAAGTGTATCATTGCTGAAGAGAATTACTTTGAGCACATTTAAAATGGAATCCTAGAAAATAGTAACCTTGTTTTTTATTCTCAACAATTTCAACTTGTCCCTCGTATTCGACGGTCGCTCATTGGTATGAGTTTTTTAATAATTTCTTCTGGACAAGACAGTAAATGAAGGCCCTGAACTTTCAGCATCTTCTATGGTGACTTTTGAAAGCAGTGAACCACTTACAAAAAAAAACAAATAGTTTACTTTGAACGTTTGTAGAAACTTACCTATATGGGATTTGGATAAAATTATCATTAGCAAGCTTTCAGCTTAAGATATTGGTTCGCACACCACAAGAAAAAATCACTTATTTGGCAGTCGCTCTTTACATTGGTATGGAATTTATTCACCGTTTCTTCTGGAAAAGTTACTGTAAATGAAAACTCCGGACGTTCAGCACCTTCTGTACTCGTATGACCAATTTTGGAAGCCGTGAAGTATCGAGCGATCATTAAAATTTTTACTCGTAGCTGGCCGTGTATATAAAAATTATGTCGTAGCTTTAGTCATTGTCATTAATACTCATTAATCATTAAGATGTTATTTCAAACATCTGTCAGTGTCAAATATATATTTTAAAGTTTCATCAAAAGAAAAAGTAATAGCCTTTAAATGGTAGAATATTACTTCCTGACATCTCAAAAAATTGATGGTATTTGGCAGCATTCAATAGAAAATTGCCTTGCGGAGTTTGAAGAGAGATATCCAAATACTGTTCCTAGCTATAAAACTTTCCGTGATACGCTAATGCATTCTGTAAATCTTTTTCGTCAAACAGGCAGTATTTTAAGGAAAAAAGGAAGCGGTCCTCCTCTCAAGAGAAGTCGCGGCGTAATTGAAAATGTCAGACAAATTATTAACGAATCTCCTCAAACATCTATTCGCAGAGTTTCGCAACAAGTAGGGCTTTCGTATGGAACATGTCAAAAAATTTAAAAAAAGGACTTGCACATGTATCCATATAAATTAACTTCTGTACAAAATCTATTACCTACGGATTATGAAAAAAGAACACAATTTTGCCAATGGTTTATTCAAACAATGACAGACAATATTTTAAATCATACTTTTTTCACCGATGAAGCTTGGTTTTATTTGAAAGGTTATGTTAATTCGCAAAATATGCGTATGTGGTCCAGTGAAAATCCTCATTTCTACAGAGAAGTTCCTCTACATCCAGAAAAAATAGGCGTATGGGTAGGTATGAGTCGTCACCGATTAATAGGACCAATATTCTTTGAGGGCACGATAACATCGGAGAAATATCGTAACGAAGTTCTCAGTGTTTTTACTAATCAATTGACTAATGATGATCGGTCGGATATTTTCAACAGGATGGGGCTACATCTCACGTTACACTTGAAAATATTCAGTTTTTGCAACACTTTTATGGCGATAGGATAATAAGTAGAAATACAGCGATTCCATATCCACCACGATCGTGTGATTTAACAGTCATGGATTTTTTTTTGTGTGGCCATATATAAAGAATAATATTTATGAAACACCAATTAATAATCTACAAGTGTTAAGACATAAAATCATAGAAAAATGTGAACACATCAATAACACCGCAAATACTGATCAATGTTTTCAATGCTCTACGAAATAGAGTGCGATTATGCTTGGTGGAGAATGGTAAACATTTTACACATTTTTTATAATATTCTATTACTTTGTATAAAAATTATAAATATATTTAATATAAAAGTCAGTATTTCAAATTATTTTTTAACAATCATGACGTTTGAAATTATAATGACAGATCTCCTCTAATAACTTAAGGTAGGACATACTTTTTGTGTACATGGCTTACTTGAGCGAAAATTTTAATGATCACTCGTTATTTACAAAAAAAAAAAAATAATAGTAATAATAATTTACTTCGAGCGATAGTAAAAACTTATCTGTCTGAGATTTGGGCGAAATTTTCAAAGTAGGTTTCTAAAACAAGGCTGAGAATTTTTGAAAAACTACTCCTCTCACTAAATTACCCTCGCATTAACATTGTATTCTTTGTATTATTTTTGCATCGCCAGCAGTTATTATAAATGAGTTGGGCCTCCTGTCGAGGCTTATAAACAACAAATTTAATTTAATGTGTTCGAGGCTTATTAACACTAATAAAGATCGCTCAATACTTTTTAGTATCTCAATACTGTCGTAAAAGTTGTATAGAACAAGATTAAGATTTTGAATCAATTTAAAAATTGATGTAATTGTAATTACTATTAAAAAGTTAAAGACGAAATATTACTTCTCAGGTTCTGGGGTGCAATAGCCTGCTTGGCTTCGCTTCTTAAATTGGAAAACCCCCAAAAAATCTTAAAGCATCTAAACCTTAACCATGATGGCGGATATTTTCCAGACGATACCTGTCAAACTCGTCTATTAAAACAACTTACAAAAACCCAACCGAGACGCTCCGATGAATCGGAATAACTCTAGTATATATGATCCTATTTTGAACTAATAGACACTAAACTTCAGTGCAGCGACGTCAATAGCAGTAGCAGCTCTGAGGACGCACCTTGTATTAGTAGACGAAACGGCACCAAGAAATTGTGAAGAAATTGTGTCAAGAATGCGGTTCTATCTCGAAAACTACGAAGTAACTATGCATAATAACCACAGAGTTTTGCAAATCAAATTAAGAGAAGAACTTATTTGTAAATTCAAATATTTAAAATTAATAAATCACACGTGCGTAGGAGGAGATTGATGTGTCATTTCTGTAAATACTCGTAGTAGGTAATTGGTATAAGTTTTAGGTGTAGGTAATACAAATAAACCCACTTACACTAATATTTGCAATACTTAAATGTTTTTTGCATAGATATTTAGTTTCGGGTAATATACGACGATGATTCAAATTTAACCTGAATTTCATTTTTTTTTTTGTCGATACAAACTACAAATTAATATTACATTTGTCCGAGAGGTGTTTTTTTATGCTATCTATCGAGCTATGAAAAGAATATGCTCTCGTGACAATTTTCAGGGAATCCATTTATGATGACCCAAAGTGTGGAAGACCTCTAGAAGAACAAACTGAAGAAATCATCAACGAAGTTGAAGATTTGGTGTTGACTGACCGCCGAGTAAAAGTTTCAGTTATTGTCAGAGAAATAGAAATATCAGAAACGAGTGTCTTAAAATTCTACACAAGGATTTGGGAATGAGCAAAGTGTCGGCAGAATGTATTCCCAGGCAACCCAGTCCCGGACAAAAATTGTGTATTTGACTGTTTTATCTCATTATGAAGACTTCTTAAATATAACTGTAACTCGGTTGAAACTTTGGGACCCTCCCCCGAAACTAGAGTCTATGCAATGGGTTCATAAAGGCTCTCCACCGCCTAAGAAGGTGGAAGCGCAAACTTTCTGCGGGAGAAGAAATGGGCACAGTTCTGGGACGCGGAGGGGGTTCTCTTAAGTGACGGGAAATGTCTACAAAGACACAATTAAGAACATGATCACGGCTATATGCGAAAGAAGACCTTGCAATTTTTCTCAGAAAACTCTGCTTCTGCACCACAACTGTGTGTATAAGGATGAATTGTTCAGGGAGTAATCAATGAATGCAGCTTTGAAGAATTACAACATCCACAATACAGTGCCGATCTCGCCCCGTGTGCTTATTATCTCTTTCGATCTCCGTCGATTTTTATCGAATGACGACATGGAAAATGCTGTGGGATCGTATTTTGAGGAATTGCCAAAAGAATTTTTGTTTGAAGAAATAGCGTTATTAAAGAAATGTTGAAATGAATGTGTTAGGGTTAACAATGTTTACGTTGAAAAATAATTTGTCGGTACAATTCATAAGATAAGATAAATCTGCATATTTCTCATGAAAATTAATATTATAGAAATATTCAAGTATCTAATCTGTGGTGCGTGCTCACGGTGATAATCTCATAAAAGTAACTTATGCATTTCCATTTTTTTTGCTAACATCGCTTCTCATACGAAATATATAAATAAATAAATCTTAATATTTAAAAAAGGTATAAAACCTCTTAATGAACAACTTAGTTGTCGAAATACGTATTTAGGATACGAATATTAATTGTGGTAAGGGGTTTTATACTACTTATATATGGGTATATACCCAGTAGATAACATTACCTACAGAGGATGACAACTTAGTTATTGAAACACATACTTAGGATACGATTATTAATTGTAGTAAGGAGTTTTACACATTTTTTAAGTTTTTTACTTAGTCACAGTCTCCAAAGGCTTTTTAAATGTTAATACATTAAGCTACCGACAATATATATATAAATAAATAAATAAAACTTCCATGGATACCTGCTTATCCAATTATCCGTGATCAAGGACTCAGAAAATAGATCGTACTTCACCAGTTCCTGTCTATATCCTACCTTTCCATTGCAGCGTGCCAGAGAAGTACAAATCTCTAGAACAATTAAGTGGTTGGGAGCTTTTAAACAATGGAAAGAAAGAATGGTCAAGTGTATCATTGCTGAAGAGAATTACTTTGAGCATATTTAAAATAGAATCCTAGAAAATATTAACCTTGTTTTTTATTCTCAATAAGTACAACTTGTCTCTCGTATTCGACGGTCGGTCATTGGTATGAATTTTTTAATCATTTCTTCTGGAGAAGTTACAGTAAATGAAGGTCCAGGACTTTCAGCATCTTCTATGATGACTTTTGAAAGCAGTCAACCACTTACAAAAAAAGAAAAACAAATAATTTGCTTTGAACGTTTGTAAAAACTTACCTATATGAGATTTGTATGAAATTTTCATTGATAAGCTTTCAGCTTAAGATATTGGGCCGCACGCCACAAGAAAAAAATCACTTATTTGACAGTCGCTCTTTCCATTGTTATGGAGTTTATTAACCGTTTCTTCTGAAGAAGTTACTGTAAATGAAGGCTCTAGACGTTTAGCACCTTCTGTACTCGTCTGACCAATTTTGAAAGCCGTGAAGTATTTACAAAAAAAAAATAATAATAGTAATAATAATTTACTTCGAGCGATTGTAAAAACTTATCTGTCTGAGATTTGGGCGAAATTTTCAAAGTAGGTTTCTAAAACACGGCTGGGAACATTTTTGAATTTTGAATTTTTGATTTTGAACTTCTCTCTTTAAATCAGCCTCGCATTAACTTTGTATTCTTTGTATTTTTTTGCATCGCTAGCAGTTATTATAAATGAGTTGGAGCTCCTGTCGAGATTTATAAATAATACATTTCATTTAATGTGTTCGAGGCTTATTAACACCAATAAAGATCGCTTAATACTTTTTAGTAGGTCTATTTCGAACTAATGGACTCTAAATTTCAGTGTAGCGACGTCAGCAGCAGTAGCAACTCTAAGGATGTACCTTGTATTAGTAGACGAAACGTCACCAAAAGAAGAAATTGTGTCAAGAATGCGGTTCCATCTCGAAAACCGTGAAGTAACTATGGATAGTGACCACAGAGTTTTGCAAATGAGATTAAGAGAAAAGCTTATTTGTAAATTTAAAATTAATAAAATACGCGTGCGTAGGAGGAGATTGATGTCAATGCTAATAATTTTTTTGGAACGAGTTGTAATTTCTATAAATAGTAGGTAATTGGTATAAGTTTTAGGTGAAGGCAATACAAATAAACCCACTTACACTAATATTTGCAATACTTAAATGTTTTTTACATACATATTTAGTTTCAGGTAATATAGGACGATGATTCAAATTTAATCTGAATTTTATTTTTTTTTTTTTTGGTCGGTACAAACTACAAATTAATATTACATTTGTCCGAGAGGTGTTTTGTATGCTATCTACCAGGCGCGGCTCGTGATGACGTATGTTGGTTTGCAGTACAATGATCCGAGTGCTTCGTGTATTCTCGTGTACTAAATGTAACGTTTGCTTAGTAAACACCGAAAACACACGAGGCACTCGTATCATTGTACTGCAAACCAAAATACGTCATCACGAGCCGCGCATGCTATCTACCAAGCTATGAAAAGAATATGCTCTCGTGGCAATTTTCAGAGAATCCATTCATGATGACCCAAAGTGTGGAAGACCTCTAGAAGAACAAACTGAAGAAAACATCAACGAAGTTGAAGATTTGGTGTTGAATGACCGCCGAGTAAAAGTTTCAGTTATTGTTAGAGAAATAGAAATATCAGAAACGAGTGTTTTTAAAATTCTACACAAGGATTTGGGAATGAGCAAAGTGTCGACAGAATGTATTTCCAGGCAACCCAGTCCCGGACAAAAATTGTGTATTTGACTGTTTTATCTCAAGATGAAGACTTCTTAAATATAACTGTAACTCGGTTGAAACTTTGGGACCCTCCCCCGAAACTAGAGTCTATGCAATGGTTCATAAAGGCCCTCCACCGCCTAAGAAGGTGAAAGCGTAATTTTCTGCAGGAGAAGAAATGGCCACAGTTCTGGGACGCGGAGGGGATTCTCTTAAGTGAGTATATGCCAAAAGGGATTACAATGACGGGAAATGTCTACAAAGACACAATTAAGAACATGATCACGGCTATATGCGAAAGAAGACCTTGCAATTTTGCTCAGAAAATTCTGCTTCTGCGCCATAACTGCAGGGTGTATAAGGCATGAATTATTCAGGGAGTAATCAATGAATGCAGCTTTACAGAACTACAACATCCACCCTACAGTTCCGGTCTAGCCCCCTGTGATTATTATCTCTTTCCATCTCTGTCTTTTTTTATCGAATAACGACATGGAAAATGCTGTGGGATCGTATTTTGCGGAATTGCCAAAATAATTTTTGTTTGGAAGAAATAACGTTATTAAAGAAATGTTGAAACGAATGTGTTAGTGTTAATAATTGTTACGTTGAAAAATAATTTCTTTTTTGTTTGCGATACAGATTTCGAGCTTTAGTGGCTTTATCTATGTGAATTTTCCAGATTTGGCATTGCTCACAATCGGCTTGTAGTTTTTCGTCCGAATGACCATGTAATTTAATCCCTCACAATCTTCGCATTCTTCATGACCTACCAATGCAAACGATTTACGCAAGCTCTTCACTTTTTGTCGGTACAATTCATAAGATAAGATAAATCTGCATATTTCTCTTGAAAATGAATATTATAGAAATATTCAAGTATCTAGTCTGCGGTGCATGCTTACGGCGATAATCTCATAAAAGTGATTTATAAATTTCCATTTTTGCTAACATCGCTTCTCATACGAAATAAATAAATAAATAAATGTTAATATTTAAAAAAGGTATAAAACCCCTTAATGAATAAAATTATCTCGATAACTAAATTGTCATCCTCAGTAAGTAACATTACCTACTGAGGATGGCAACTTAGTTGTCGAAATACGTATTTAAAATACGATTATTAATTGTGTTAAGAGGATTTATACTACTTATATAGGGGTCTACACTCAGTAGGTAATAGTACCTACTGAGGATGACAACTTAGTTATTGAAACACGTATTTAGAATATTATTATTAATTTCAGTAAGGAGTGTTATACCTTTTTTAAAGTTTTTTAGTTAGTCACAATCTCCAAAGACTTTTTAAATGTTAATATATTAAGCTACTGGCAATATATATAAATAAATAAATAAAACTTCCATCGATACCTGCTTGTCCAATTATCCATGAGCCAGGACCCAGAAAACAGAAAATAGATCGTACTTCACCACTTCGTGCCTATATCCTACCTTTCCATTGGAGCGTGCCAGAGAAGCACAAATCTCTAGAACACCTAAGTATTACAACTCGAGTTTTTTAGTAAAGCTATTGTGGGATTGAACGATTCTCAATCTCGCAGACTTACAAAAAAAAAGCACGTGTTAACGAAGAGTGCAGTATATATACAGCATATGCTGCACTTATGTTTAATATACTGCAGAAACTGCGTTTTTATTTAGTATTTACAGTAAATTTTATACAGACAGCAGACAAAATCAAGGAATACGAGGGACAAGCTTAAATTATTGAGAATAAAAAACACGATTAACATTTTCTTGGATTTTATTTTAAAGATGCTTAAAGTAATTCCCATCAGCGATTATAACACTTGACCATTCTTTCTTTCCACTGGTTAAAATCTACCAACAAATCTTCTTTTGAAATACCTTCAAAATAAACGTGAACTGCGGTATCAATCTCTTCTTCAAACGAAAAATTTCTACCTTGCAAATTTCCTTGAAGCGCCAAAAATAGCCAAAAGTCACACATTGCTAAATCAGGCGAGTACGGTGGATGTTCTATTACTTTTATATAGACGTAAAACTACTGTTTTTACTATAATGAATAAAAAGCGAAGTCAAAAGTAAGCTGAGAACAAATAATGGCTTCTGACAACAAGAATTTTACTCTATTCAAATTGTTAAAAGAATTCGACATTATACGCTAACAAATGAAATAATTCTTTCATTGGTTAATTCTATCATTAGAAGGGGATACACGTAGTCCCATAAGAGTCTGTACTGTCTTCTAAGGTCGGAACAGACTACTATTCAGGGTGTTTTAGTATTATGGGAAAAAAGTAAAATTTGGGATCAGGGCACCAAAATAAGAGAAAAACTTCCTATGAAGCTGTATCCGAAAATTCTTCGTTAAATAGTTACAACCCTTCAAAGATAAGGGTCTAAATCCAATTTTTATAATTTTAGATATTTATAAATTTTGAAACAGATACAAAACTCATATTTAGTAATTGTGACCAGCTAAGGAAATAACTTCTAACAAATCATTTTTATTGTAAAACCAGCAAACGTGAAAAACAGAATACATAATAATAACGTATGAGATTATTCACAGTAACAAACAGTAATAATAAAAGTTTAAAGAATTTTTTCAAAAATGTTTCCCCCAGTCCGCAGGCAGGTGTTGTAATCTTGTAATCACTGAACGAATAGCCCATCCACACTGTTCGGGAATCACTTCTGTACAAGCTTGAACAACTCTATTTCTTAATATCACAACGTTATCCACCGGTTGTTCGTACACTTCTTGCTCGATAGCATCCCATGCGAAAAAATCTAATGGCGTTAGATCTGGCGACCGTGCAGGCCAAGTAACCAGTCCTCCACTGCTGATCCATCGTCCAGAGTAGTGTACATTTAGCCATTGGCAGCCGTCTAGTTGCAATCGGCTTTCACGCTTAAGGTACAAAGGAATGTTATCTAAGAGGTCACAGAAACCGTTGTTTAAGAAGTCGATATATCCGTCCGCATTTAATCTAAGCGGAAGAAAATATGGTCCAATTAAATGAGAGTTCAATATCCTCAACCACACATTGCGCCGAAATTCGTGATGAAATTTATTTTCGCGCACTGCCTGTAGATTTTCGATGCCCAAATATGATAATTCCGCTGATTTAGAATGCCGCTTCTTGTAAACGTAGCTTCATCTGTCCATATTATGTTTTTTGGGAAGTGTGGATCATTTTGTACTTGGTTCGAAAACCAGTCACAAAATACCCTTCGACGTGGAGAATCATCGGTTAATAAGCATTGGGCACGCTGAATGTGGTAAGGGTAGCGCTGATCGGCTCTCAGCGTTCTCAAAACAAGAGTGGGTGTTATTTGTAGTTAGTTGGCGGCTCTTCTCACACTCGATGTAAATTCCTCGTCAAAGTAATTTAAAATGTTGCTTGTTCTCGTTTCGTTTTGCAGGAGTGCAAAACCCCCGTCACCATAATTTACTACAGTAAATGATCCTGTTAATTTCAACCTGTTAATAGTCTTACTAAAAACTTATGTGCACGGCAATCTTCTATTTGGATACCGCAATGCATATTCACGGCGAGCAGCAAGAGCATTTCCATTACAAAAACCGTAAACGATGACGATAATCACTGTTCGAATAAGTTTGTGACATTTTTGCTTAGTGTTAATACACAATAACTAAATATTTAGAATGGTACAAACCACGTCGAGTTATTCAACTTGATATCAAGATTTGTATGATAGTAACCGATTACGTATACTGTATGAAATGGAAACTGCAACACCAAGAAGGGGTGCGAATTTTTTGACAAAACTTGGTAGAAACGTATAACTATTCAAAGGCAATAATTGATTAAAATTTCAAAGAAAAAAAACAAAAGGCTAACACAATTTAACATAATTTTTATTAATAATGTGTCGAGCCGCCCCTATTAGTTACACACTCCCTCATTCTTCGTGGCATTGATTCGACTAGGTGGTCGATATCCTCTTGGGGTATGGAGTCCCAAGCAACCTGTAATTCATGCCGGAGAGCTATTAGTGTCTGCGGGGATTGGCTAAATTCATAAGTTTTCGTCCCATAATGTCCCACACATGTTCTATTGGCGAGAGGTCGGGGGATTTGGGTGGCCATGGCAGGATATTGACATGACCCTCTTCGAAGCGATTTATAGAAATTCTCGCTACGTGGGGAGGGGCATTATCCTGCTGGAAAAGTGGGTCTTCGAGCATTTGAAGATATGTAAGAATATGGGGTTCTACCACCTCATCAATGTAACGCTGGTCGTTCATGGTGGCTTGGATGAACACCAACTGAGACCTACTCCCATATGCTATAGCACCCCATACCATAACACCCACTGCTCGATGCACATGCCTTTCAACGGATAACTGAATATCACTACGTTCCCCACGTCTTCGTCTGACCCTCATACGGCCATCATGCATCCCTAGACAAAATCGAGATTCATCACTAAACACCACCTTATGCCACTCCACGATCTAATGCATTCGCAATCTACACCACTCCAAACGTTGCTGTCGGTGTTGAGCCGTAAGTGGTAACACAAGATGTGGACGATAAGATTGTAAGCCGAAACCCCTAATTCGGCGATAAACGGTTCGAAGGGTTACTGGACGACCTTGATTACCTAACCACACGTCAGAAATTGATCTGGTACTGGAGAACCTGTCTCTTAGTGCCATTAGGCGAAGGCGGCGGTCCTGTATCCCATTAGTTCTTCTTCGGCCTCCGGTTCCTCTTCGGCGTCTTTCCTGACCCTCCCTAGCCCATGATTGATAACAGCGCATAATGGTGGATTGGTTCCGGTTAAGGCGATTTGCAATTTCCCTGTATGAAAAACCACCTTCTCGCAAACCAACAATTCGACCTCCGTCGAATTCGCTTAATTGGCGATAATTTCCACGTTGCCGCACTCTAGGCATAATAAAACTCTCTAAACACGTTAAACAAAGGTATAATAAGACAAAACCGTTGAAATAAATTTGAAACAAACAATAAATACACCACACATTAATGTCAGCGAAAACTGAATGAAGTGTCAGAAGTGCCATGACCACTTGATATATCGCAACAAAATTTTAATCAATTATTACGTTTGACTAGTTATACGTTTCTACCAAGTTTGGTCAAAAAATTTGCACCACTTCTTGGTGTTGCAGTTTCCATGTCATTGAGCATATTTTCATTATAACGACAAATAACAGATTATGCAGCGTAACCTATTTAAATTTTTTACAACAAAACCAAACATTTTGTAAAAAAAAAAAGTGACGAAAAAGTTTCTAAATGAATCTCACTTAAGCATTTTAATTTTTGTTTTACAAAATTCCACACCAAAAAAAAATTTTAATGCAAAATACAGTAGGGTGACTGACTTTACCACTTTATCATAATAGGGGATGATCGACAAATTATTTGTTAGAAGATATTTCCTTAGCTGGTCACAATTACCAAATATTAATTTTGTATCTGTTTCAAAATTTGAGAAAAAATATAAAAACGCGTTTTTGGATACAGTTTCATAGAAAGTTTTTCTCTTATTTTGATGCTCTGAATCAAAATTTTAATTTTGGTTCAGTTTTTTCATGTAATCCTAAAACACCCTGTATGTACCTGCTACTATTTCTATAATAATTCGTGATGACTTATTAGTCGTATACTCATTTTTGTCCGAAGTGGTTTATAATAAAAATAATAGTATAAGTTGCAACAATCTGTAAGGTATCGATTATAATATATTACTATTGACACCACTATATTTAGAAATAAATATCACGACGCCCTTATCTTATTACAAAAGGTGAAGTCACAAGAAAGAAAAAACAATCGAGATGTAATAAACCCAAAGACGTTTCAAACAGAAACGCAGAAAAGGTTATGTCACAAAAGATATTGATTTGAAGGGTTATTCGAGTATATATTTACCACGTGACACTATACCAATGTACAAGTATTAATAAATTATATACAAGATTACCGCAAAATGTTGGTTGGATATCACCCTCATAATTGAATATTCACCGACTGTGTGGAAGCAAATTTAGTTATATGTCGTGAAATTCCATGAGTTTTTGGATTACATACATATAAGCAATTTACGTAAATGAATACATGAATATACTTCGACAAATCGTGTAAAGTATTTTCAAAGTTGAAAAGTTTGTGGAATCGTAAAGACTCGATACGAATCATATTTAAAAAGCAACTAAACCTTTTTACGCGAAGAATTTCAATAAAGTAAATGTTAGTAAATTTTATAGTGATTTCATAGACATAATGGACCGATACTAGCAGAATAATAGCAGCGGAACCAACGAAGCAAGAAGGTTTAGTAATTACAGCAAACAATTCTATTTTCATCTTTACTATTATTTACCCACAGCCTTGGTTTCTAATGTAAACTAAACATACCTAATTAATTAATACAATTACTTAGCTCCAAATAAACACATCATCAAATGTCCAACCAGAATATGAATATTATACAGTTGGTTGCAAAAGAAAACCGAAAATGTCATTCAATAAAAATGCCAGATTTTTATATATTTCCATAGTTTGAAAATGGCTTATTTCTAAAAGGTTATGTTAGAACTGACAATAAAATGAACTTAACAACTTTGACGCGGGCATCAAATTATGTGAGCCGGTAGTTTTTGAAATTAAATGGTAAATATAATTTGGAACTTACTGCAAGTGAGAATTAATGAATATTAAATCACATTCTTACATGTAAATGTCAACTTATTTGATGCGTTCATAACTACAATCCGACAAACTAAGTTTGTACCAGTATGCAGAACACACCCTTTCGCGACAACGAACTTCCTGGTAATTAGGTTAATTAAGAATTAAGAAATACTGAAAAAACAAGTCAATCAACGGGAGGAAACGTACAGACGGCGTTTCGTTCTGGTTGGAACTTTTCAATGTACGGCATTCCTCGAAGACGGACATTGCTTTTTCATTTCTTTCATGAGTCTTTGAATTTTGAATCGTGGTCGAAGATTGCCTCCATTTCCACTCCGTTGTTAAGTATCTCCCAGGGTTGTGATGTGTTTGTGTCTGATTAATATCGTGCGTTGTTGTGTTTGTTTTTGTAGTCACGTGTTTTGTATGTGCAGTCTGTGCGTCAGTCGCGTTTTTGCGTTTACATTTTTTTTGCGTTTCAGTTGTGTGTGTTTAATGTGTTTTGTTGTATAGTGTTATTATTGTCTGTGTCTGTGTAACGAAGTGTTGTATTTGTTCGTTTGTTGCGTTAGTCGAGTGTAGTGTTATTAGCATATTGCCTAAGGCAAGTGCTAATTCATCAACTGTGTTAAGTTTTGTCTTGTTTTGTCTTTGTGTCCATGGATTACTTGTTGGGGGTGGTGCTGGTACGTATTTAGGTTGAGGTGTGGTTTTATTTGTAGGATTGTTTGGGTTATTGGGACAGTTTATGAAAGTGGATAGATGAGGACCACCGCAGTTTGCACACTTTGGTGGGGTTGTTTTTGTCTTAGTACATAGATGTGTCGAATATCCGTCTCCGCATTTCATACATTTGTAGTTTATGTTGCAATTCCGTTGGTGATGTCCGAAAGTCTGGCACTTGTGGCATTGTATAATGTCAGTCCGTTTGTTTAGTTGTTCTATTTTGATTGCAAGTCCGCAGCAGTCGCGTAAGTTGTAGATTGACTTGTATTGTCTCGTCAGTTCGATTAATACCAGTGGTGCTGGTATTCCGTGTTTGCCGTTCATGCGTTTAATTTTTAAAGTCGGGTATCCTTGGTCTGTCAAGTCGTCTGTAATGTCAGTGTCTGTTATAAAGGTGGGAATGCCACGCATCACCACCTTTAGTGTCTTTTCACTTCTTAATTGGAAAGTGTAATATTGTATTTGTTCGTTGTCTAGTGTGTGTTTGAGTTTTCGGTAGTCTTCGTCTGTTGTCGGTTCGATGTGTATTCCTGGTTTCACCATTTTGTTTTCTACTGTGTTAATGCTGTTTGATTTAAGTAATTGTCGTATGTATGTCCATTTGTCTTTTTCGATTATGATAATTGGTGCGATTTTGTGTGTTTTTTTTTGTTTCAGTTTTTGTGTTAAGTGTAGTGTGTGTGTCTTATCACTTACCCTGGGAGTGCTGTTGTATGAAGTTGACGGTTGTGGAGTGATTTCAGTTTCTTCTTCCATTTTTTCCTCGGTGATTGTTTTTTCGAGGACACTGTATGCGTTTTTTGTTTCGATAGGTGTATTTGCGTGATCTGTTTTTTGTTTTTTTGCCGTTTTCTTCGCCATTTTAAAAACGTTTTGGAGTTGGACGTTGGTTATGTGATCCGAGTTGTTGTCGAGCGGGTTTGCCGGGCTTGTATCTTCTTCTTCTTCATTTTCTTCGGGCGATACTAATAATTCTATTTCACACGTTGGCTGGACGGGATCGACGATGAATATCTGCGGTTGCCTTTGTAGAAGGTTTTGGATATCTTCTTCGTCGGTTGTTTGGCTAATGATAATTTCTGCGTCTTGTCGTTGCTGCGGCGTACATCTTCTTTTGAAGTTATTCTTCAGAGTTAGATTCGTTATGGTTTTGGTGATATATCTTCCGGCCATTTCTTCCGGGTTCGTATTGACGTTTTATCGTCGTAGATGCACTCAACTGCGATGTTGCAAGAACAGATATCGCAGTGAGAATGCGTGTGTGTCAATGTTTTTCATTTCTATACTTTCTGTATATATAGTTAACATTTGGAACTTACTGCAAGTGAGAATTAATGAATATTAAATCACATTCTTACATGTAAATGTCGACTTATTTGATGCGTTCATAACTACAATCCGACAAACTAAGTTTGTACCAGTATGCAGAACACACCCTTTCGCGACAACGAACTTCCTGGTAATTAGGTTAATTAAGAATTAAGAAATACTGAAAAAACAAGTCAATCAACGGGAGGAAACGCACAGACGGCGTTTCGTTCTGGTTGGAACTTTTCAATGTACGGCATTCCTCGAAGACGGACATTGCTTTTTCATTTCTATACTTTCTGTATATATAGTTAACATTTGGAACTTACTGCAAGTAAATATAATGTTAACCCTCATCGCGTTGCATAAAATCAAGAGCAAAATCACCAAGAGTATCTACTAACGTATATTTGGTAAGGTTGATAACTTAAAAACAACTTAACAAATTAACGATTATCAATATTTGGTTATAGCTTAATTTTTTCAATTATCAACTGTAGACGCCTAGGCATTGAATTAATTAGATCTTGACAGTTTTGAGGAAAAACATTTTCTCGAAGCATTTTCTTCACCATCATGCCCCATACATTTTCAATGGGGTTAACGTCTGGGTTTTTGGATGGCCATAACAATAGAATAATATCGTTGGCCCTCAACCAGTTTTGTGCAAGAGCCGATTTGTGGATAGAGCAAATATCTTGCTGGAAAACTAAATTATTGAGGGAAAATACATCACCTACCGATGGAAACATAACTTCTTCAAGAATTCTGGTGTAAGTATTAACGTTGAATCTATCCTCCACAATACATAACGCTCCGGGTCCTCTTGCACTGATCCATGCCCAGACATTTAACAGAAAAGTGGCCAGATGAATTAGTTTGCTGCGTGTGTCTTTCTGCAAAACTGGTATTTATTGGCCCATACACATTCACCCTGCCATTATAATTTGATTTAAATGTTTTCTCGTCTGAAAACACCATATTATTCCAAAGATGTTCTTCTTGGAGAAACTGAAGGGCAAAACCAACTTGATTCTCTTTATGAGCATTAGTGAGAAAAGGTTTTTTTGCAGCATAATAACTGCCCAGCCCGGATCTCACAATCCGGCGAGACGCTGTTGATCAGGACGCTGGGAAGTAAGTGCCCTATAGCTTTTACAGCAGTACTAATCGGGTTTTATCGTAAATATTCAATTAATTCATTATCTCCATTTACGTTTAATGCTTTCGGTCGACCTGATCCATCTCTTTGTCTTACGGTATCCTCATGCAACCATTTATTTTTTATTCGCTATATCGTATCCACTCCTACCCCTAATTCTGCTGCTAAATTAGTCATTATTCTGCCACCTTCAAGGTACGCGACTATTCTAGGCTTATCCACGGCATTCAAATGCGGCATTGCAGCAAAAATTATTTGAATGTGATTGACACAAACGGCAAATTGACAAACAATTGATAAAGGCAAATTCTTTTCCACTCTACAAAAAAGCTCACTTTCCGTTTTTTTACAACGGTAGGTTTAGGTATGACTAATGCAACAGCTGGTCCCAGCCGTCGAAAATCGCTTACCGTCTGGAAACAAATAGGAATCACAATGTGATAAATCGGAGAAAGGGTCATTAATTCAACATTTTTACTAGCTAAAAATAAATAGTTTGACATACTGTGCTAGAACTGGCGCTGTCATAATGACGAATAAAACGCCAATTTCGATATGTCAATTAACGGTGACTATTTTTCGATTCTCGAAGGTTATGATTGCCATATGTCTAGTAAAACCAATGGAACAAGAGATTATTTGAATTATTATGTGAACGGAGAATTTTCGTAAATTTTGGCTCGTCTTTAAAGACCCAAACTGCTTATACTTTTTTACTTTCTGGATATTACAAATAAGTTAGTTTCTTCACCAGTAACCAGGTTGTAGACTAAATTTGAACAAACTTGATTCAATTTTTTTTAGTATTTCTTTGCATCTTTTGGCAAGAAATTAGTGACAATAACAGGATTTTCACGAAATTTGTCCCTTTTTTAGACGAAAGTTCCATTTTTATACAAAACTACTTTCTTTTAAATGTTTTTTTCAACAACTGCTATCGTTTTGTTTACATCTACAAGGGAAATGATAATATTGACGCACTTAAACGCATTTAAGCTTCCATTTCTGTACATATATATAATATATATATATATTAAATTTCGTCGAATGTTTTTGCGGTCGTTTGTTGAAGCGTTGTTCTTCGGGATATTTCGCCGCGTTTGGATGATTTCGTCCTGAGAAGGACAACTTTCTTCCTGACGTTTCGGTGACATCACTTTCACCTTTTTCTAGAGGATCTTCTCGTTGCGATGGTAACTTCAAGAGTTAGTCTTGAAGTTACCATCGCAACGAGAAGATCCTTTTCAAGAGTTAGTCTTGAAGTTACCATCGCAACGAGAAGATCCTCTAGGAAAAGGTGAAAGTGATGTCACCGAAACGTCAGGGAGAAAGTTGTCCTTCTCAGAACGAAATCATCCAAACGCGGCGAAATATCCCGAAGAACAACGCTTCATATATATATATATATATAGAAATGCGAAGTTTTTTATATATATATATATACACCGGGTGTCCTTGAAATAAAAGGACAACATATGAAAATGGAAAGATTCAATTATATATATAGTAAATCCAAACCATTTTCCCAAAATTCCCTCTCATAACCGAGAAAAAAAAATGACAAAAATATTTAAAAAATTTTTGTCACGCTACTATGGGATCGACTATATTATAAAAGCCGATATATTAAAGTTGACCAACAATAACAAAAAAGAATAGCTTTGTTATCGTCCATCTCATCCAGCTGTTACGTATGTAAACATACGCTGCAACGTATGTGTGTATGAGGTATTTATTATTTATACACATTCTGAACATTTTGAATTCATAGGCGTCACGTAATACAATTTTCAAGGTGCATATAATTTCAGGGTTCGCGTCGTAATTGACTCACAATATTTTAGATTTATGTTCTATATAATTGCATCCTTCCATTTATCATACGTTGTCTCTTTATTACAAGGAGAGCCTGTATATATACATATATATATATATATATATATATATATATATATATATATAACATTTGATAAATTATTGGAGTTTTTCGGCTTTATTTATAAATAAAGCCGAAAAACTCCAATAATTTATCAAATGTTATATTTAATGAACGGCTAAGAAATTATCTAAACACTCATATAGCTATGGAGTAATAATTAGCATTTTCAAACATTCAAATCTGACATCTGCTCTCAAAATACTGACATCTACTTTCAGTAACTCACATCTAATTTCAAAATAGGCATCTGCTTTCTAATCTGACGTTTGCTTTCATAACTGACACCTGCTTTCAAAACAGACATCTGCTTTCAATAACTGACATTTGCTTTCACTAACTGACATCTGCTATCAAAACTGACATGAGCTTTCAAAACTGACTTCTGCTTTCAGCTTGACATCTACATTCAATAACTGACATCTGATTCATTAACACTGTTACTTTATAATGCATTTCTATATGGCTTGAACCTGGGTCTATTGTGGCCTAGTGGTTAAGGCGGCAGCCCGGATAGCTGTAGACTTGGGTTCGAGTCCCAACGTAGACCATATTTTTCAAATAAAAAATCTCGTATGATTTGCTTTGTAATTTGTAGACAGCAATGTTTACATCCCCACTTACTCTGCAATTACATACATTCTAATTTAATATTTGTAAATTTTTCATATAAATAAAGCCGAAAAACTCCAATAATTTATCAAATGTTATATTTAACGAACGGCTAAGAAATTATCTAAACATATATATATATATATATATATATATATATATATATATATATATATATATATATATATATATATGGTAAACTTAATAAGTCGGCGATTAAAGGTCTGGTTCATTACTTCAAAGTATATATATTTAAAATAAATCTACATGTTTCGGCAATGATGCCTTTGTCAAGAGACAAAGGCATCATTGCCGGCGTAAGTCGGCGATTAAAGGTCTGGTTCATTACTTCAAAGTATATATATTTAAAATAAATCTACATGTTTCGGCAATGATGCCTTTGTCAAGAGACAAAGGCATCATTGCCGAAACATGTAGATTTATTTTAAATATATATACTTTGAAGTAATGAACCAGACCTTTAATCGCCGACTTATTAAGTTTACCTTATCATACCAAGGTCACGAAGATATTATATATATATATATATATATATATATATATATATATATATATATATATATATATATATTGTAATAATGCGGAAGGCGAGAAATAATGATAAATGTAAAATAAAATGAAATAACAAAATGCTAGCTCGAAATCTTCAGATATAAAAAAAAAATAATTGCAAGAAGACTATTTAATCTCTAGGGTCTCGAAGCAAGTTGTAGATACACAGACAAACACTTAAAAATACATGAAATAAAACAAAAGGTCAAATTTATGTATAAAAATATATTTAAATGATATAATTTCGTATGTCAAGATCTAAATTGAACAAGTTACAAGATTTACAAATATAACTTTCAAAATTAACATTTAAAAGCAAAATAATGTGACAGTTGAGATGACGTGAGTAAATGATGTATAGATTTGTGACTTCAAGAAATGTTATACCTTTAACAAATTTATATATTACAATTTTGTCTAAAATACCTGATAGTTACGTAAAATTAAGAAAATAACAATTTCATCATCTTCTTTAGACGAAACCCACAGGAATAAATCCTACTAGTCGCTGATCTGCTTTTGATCCAATCTTTCAAAGTATTCTGCCAGGTTATATTCAATATAAGATCCTGATGAAATGTTCTTATTCCGAAATACTCCAACAAGACATCCAGAATCTTCCTTACGATCGTTGCCTTAATATAAAATACTCCTTTCGTAATCGCATATACCTATGTCCTTTAAATATAGTTAATATGCCAAATAAATTTTAATATACTGCTTCCTTGTAATTAAAATGTGCCCATTAACATTTAAAATGTTTAATATTATTAGAATATTAATAAATATCACTATATTTATAAAATGCAGGCGAAAATCTTTTTTAATCAATCAAAATAATGATAATCAATAATCTTGTTTTCGTCGTCAAGACTCCCATAAGAAATTTTGCAGTAGTATAAATCAGATATTCTAAGGAATATACACAAAGGTTTCTAAAATAATATAAAAGATAAAATAATAGGAAAATCCTCCCACGTAATCTCAATTACAAATTTTTAAAAAAAAAAGTTCACATAAGTCAAACGAATAACAAATCTTACAGATATTTGCTCAAAAGTAAGATAGAACATAGTTGGTTTTAAGAATCCAAAAACCTCGCGAAAATAAATTAAAGTAAATTTATTAATAAGCAATACATAACAATAGATTAAATATAACATGCAAAATTAAGCGATAACATGATTTCAAAAACCAATTATGAACTCATATCAAAATTACAAAATTCTTACTAAAAAGTAATACTTCACAAATCTGAACATTCAAGATATAACATTCTTGAAACCAATATCTTATTAGTAAAAGAATTAATTAAAGAGGTAGGTTGACTCACAACAATATATATATATATATATATATATATATATATATATAAATATAATATTTTCGTGACCTTGGCATGATATGGTAAACTCAATCAGTCGGCGATTAAAGGTCTGGTTTACTTTGGCGGTAAACGTTAAGATGGCACAAAGTGTGACCGTCGTCGACCGAAGTAGCCGCTAAGATTGTTCCCTCGGTTGGCGATGAGCAACCTCGTGCAGGGTTCGCTTCGCTGGTCTGCGCCTTGCCTCGATGGGGCGGGGGTCGGGCCGTCGAAGTACTGCACGAAAAAGTAAAGAATTTGCCGGGAAAGGGTTGGCGGCCCTGCGCAACGGCTGGTTATCCGATCCGATGCGTGTGTTTAGTGACCGGTCACTAAACACACGCACGAGCGCGCCAACATACAAAACCCTACACTTACGCTCTCACACAAACACAAAACCACACACCCAAAGAGAGATGCAAGCTGCCAGCAGCAACCAACACACAAGTTCATACCCAGAAAGAGACACAAGCTGCTAGCAGCGAACAACACATATGTTCACACCTTGCTATCTGTTTTTGGAATACTAAGGCATAATTTATTATTATCAATTGGAATGTATCTTTGAATAATTTAAACCATAGCAACTCAATTATTTGACATTTGTATTCTGTCATTTATATTTTATATCCTTGATAAAGGCATCATTGCCGAAACATGTAGGGTTGTTTTAAATATATATACTTTGAAGTAAACCAGACCTTTAATCGCCGACTGATTGAGTTTACTATATATATATATATATATATATATATATATATATATATATATATATATATGTATATATATATATGTATATATATATATATATAATAACTTCGTGACCTTGGTATGATATGGTAAACCTAATCAGTAGGCGATTAAAGGTCTGTATATTACTTCAAAATATATGTATTTAAAAAACTCTACATGTTTCTCTTGATAAAGGCGAACTGCCGAAACATGTAGAGTTTTTTAAATACATATATTTTGAAGTAATATACAGACCTTTAATCGCCTACTGATTAGGTTTACTATATATATATATATATATATATATATATATATATATATATATATACAATGTTTACATTCCCACTTACTCTGCAATTACATACATTCCAATTTGATATTTGTAAATATTTCATATAAAAAGCCGAAAAACTCCAATAATTTATCAAATGATATATATATATGGAAGCAAAGATTTCACGACACCCAGAAAATATTCACCCTTTTTGAGTAAAAGTAAAGCGAAGATAGTGCTGTCTTCACTCTCAACTTCTGCAAACAATAGCTTTTTTGGATTATTTTAAACAGGGGAAAGTAAAAGCCAATACGTGGCAAAACAATTGTCAATGTCTAATCAATTCAATAGTTAGAAGCTTTCCTTATTAGTATATGAAGAAATCAGAGTTAGCACGTTAGTGCGTTACCTTAATGTACTTGGCATAACCAAACATTTTGTAATCATCCTGGATCTCAACAAACAATAAAGCTTTTTTGATTCGTTTTTTTTTTATAATCCTCATATATACATTATAACTGACATCTGTCAGCGTTTTTCAGGAAAATGCACTAGGGAACTTTCCATGGTATAAGTGGTATAAGACCCAAAGTTTGGAACCTCCTAAGTCAGTCAGTTTTGAAGATAGAACGTCGTGGATGGTACTTCTTTCGGCGAGATACATTTATGTTTATCTCGACTATAGATAATTACAAACCCCTAGAAGAAATATTTCAAAAAAGTGCAGAAATTATCTTTGCCCCTCCTACTTTTTTTCAGGGAAATGGATATTGCTCGACGGGGGTTTGATTTTCAGAATCTCCATGGTCGATAGCGTTTGACATATTTTTCTTCATATTGGAAAAACATTAGAGTAAAGAGAAATATGTAAATATATGCAAATTTGGAAGGTAAAGTTCACCCCAATGAAGAATCCTGGCTATTTTAAATAAATGGCTGAAAATTTGAAAAAGCAATCTGCATTATGAGCAGATTGCAGATGAGCATTTTTTTTTAAATCTTTATTAGAAGCTGACCTATTAACAATTTTCTGGAATATCACTATAAAAAATTTCAAATTAGTGGTTATCACATCCGAGTTCAAACCCATTGAGCTGCAATTTTTTAATTTTTTTTATTTTCATGTTTTATTATTTAAAATGAGTTAGAGATTTCGAATTTTAACTTTATTTTGTAGTACTTAGTAGTAGTGTTAGTAATTTATAATTAGTTTGGTTAAGACGTTTATCCCGCAAAGTGATTCACTGAATCTTAATTTACAAGTCGACTGAAATTAATATTTAAAGCCGCTTGAGCTAGTGTTTATTTATTATTTATATAGTATATTTCAATCGGATTTTAAGCCTCAAGCGACTTAAACACATCGAAATAGACACAGTCCATAATAGATTGGTAAATTAGTTTATATATGACAATGACAGTCTATTTATTTATGGTTATGTTGTGTTTAATATCGGTTAGTGCGTACCCTAATTTGGAAGGTAATATTCATCCGAATGAAGCATCTTGGCTATTTTGAATAAATAGCTGAAAATATGTGAAAGCAATCAACATTGTATGTTTCAGACGACACTCTTTGCGTCTTTCAAAATCTTTATTAGAAGCTAAAATAATTTTAAATTATTCGTGGTTATCACGTTTAGCTGTGGACTACATGAGTTCCGAGTTCATTGACCCGCAATGTTTTTAAATTTTTTGTTTTCATATTTTATTATGTAAAGTGAATCAGATATTTCAAATTTTAACTTTATTTTACTCTCCAACGAAGTTGCCGTTGGATAAAAATTAATTAATCAGTTGTAATTATCAATTTATTTGAAATCTGCAAAACCCATAAATTTGGGTATGGTTGGGTTGCTTTTTATAAATTATGATTAAATGTCATCAAATTTTTAAATAATTAATCCACTACAAACAAATCCAAACTAGATAAATGTTAAATAAAATTAATACATCACCGGTTTTTACTGAATTTTTACATTTTCACCTGAAAAGTAAAGATTTCTGTGAGGCTAACTAATTCCATTATTAACATTTCACTATTTTAAAAAATTAAAAACCCAACATATTGTCATAGTGTCCCATTTTTTGTTTATCTAGGAAAATTTTACAGTAACGATGAGTGTTGTAAAGTAGAATTATGAGTTTGAAAATGTTCAGTAGGATTGAAGCGTATGTAATACTAAGTTTAATGTTCAGCGCTAGTTTTGCCTTTCTGCACAGTACCCAATACAGTTTTCTGAACTTTATGCCTAGATGCTTGAGTTTGCCCAACATGTTTCGTCCAAATAAATCTACAGTCAAACACAAGCTTTTGGTAGTTTTTTATTGTTAAGTCTAACCAATGAGCAAGTTTCTTTGCGCAGAGTAAAGGTGGCATTCGTAAATATCATCTCATTTGTTCTGCAATCAATTTTTAATATATTCCAGACTGGACGGTAATATTTTAGATGCAACAACAGTATCATCGACAAAGGTTGCTGTTATGGTATTTGGTAAAGTTGACAAATCAACTGGCAAATCAAGATACAGCACGGGCCCCATTACACTGCAATACTCGACGTCGGATGAGATAGGGCATAATGAAGTATATAATTCTCTAAATCTTACTTCGAAATATGGGTTGGCTAAACAAAGTATTAAGACAGTAAGAAATTTCTGAGGAAAACTTTGTTTGTGTCCTTCATGCCAAACCTCATCAAATGCATACGTGATATCCAAGAAAGCTGATTAAACAAGAGTTTCATATATACCACACATTTGAAAATACAATATAAACTATACCTAACGTCTCTCAGTTCAGAAACTTGTCGATTATGAAAAATTTAGAAAGAGTGATCTATATTTTAACAAGAGCTAGTTATTAAAAGTGGACTATACTAATGTATGATGTTTTTTTTTGGTTTAACACAAAAATAATTAATAAGTTAATTAGAAAAACTAATTTAAAAACGACAATCCACGATTTCACTTATCCGTTGCCCCAACAAAATTGTGACAAAAAGTTCATGTGTTTACCATATCATGAATTTACGAAAAACCCAAATAGGGCTTACAATTGAAACAGACATGTAATATACATATCTGTAACTGTACACATGGACAATACACCTCGTATTTTCAGCATTTACTTCTGCTTAAGACACGTGCTTCTGCCATCTAGGCGTCATCAGTCAAGCTAGTGAAGCAATGTATACAAAATAATACAGATCTGTTAAACAACAGATTTGTATCTGTATATACATTTACACTGAAATCGCCTACAAGATAAAGCAAGTTTTGTCCTATAAGGTGGCACTATTTAATAAGTGACATCTGACGGACGAAAGAGACTATGTCGGAAAAGGCGACCTTTCGTTCGACCAGCTATGCTGGTACAAAAAACTAAAAAATCCGTATATCGGTGTAGTCCATTAACAACGATCCAGATAGCAGTAAATATACAAAAAGGTTTTAAATATATCATACGTTATGCTCGTATAACGCTTTTGTTACTAAATAGGTCTGTTAAAGAATGGAGTCTCCAAGTTGCTTTTCGGTCCGGAAAGTTAGTTAAATCTCTTCTGGGAAACGCTAAAGATAAATTAGATATTAGATAGAAATCCGGTATACATGAAATTAATTGCCGCGATTGTAAATGAAATATAATGCTCAAACAAAGCGCTCAATAGTAATCTGTTGCAAAGAACATGTACCGCATATTAAATAGAATAGACCGGAAAAATCGAGTATTACCCATCATGCGTTGGAAACTAATCATAATATTACATCAGATTGTTTAAAACTAATTAAAAATATAAAAAACTCAAGGGAATTGAATATTTATGAAAATAATAAAATAATAATTAATAATTAACGAAACACTTACAACACATATGATGTTCCAATTCCGTATACTTACTTATAAGACTTCTTACAATAGTTGCAAGGGCAGCGTGAAAAAGCAAATTTTTGAAGAGGGGTAAATGACCCGAATTTAAGTTTCTTAAAGTTCAATGTATAGATGGACGTCTTGTAAAGTCTCTCGCGATGCTTGTGTTAACTTTACTGTGCCCCATGTTTAACACTGTTTTTACCTACCGAGGATGACAACTTAGTTATTGAAATTCGTATTTGGGGTACGAATAGTAATGCGTTGAATGATGTTATACCTTTTTTAACTTTTCACTTAACCGCAGTCTCCAATGAAAGACTTTCTTTATGATAATGGTTTCACAAAAGCGTATAGTGGTTTTAGAATCATCCTGTACGTGTGTGAATAACTCAAATTGATTTATTTTTAGAAACTATTTACAATTATAAAACTCTCAAGTGAACATCCTCTTTGTCCGGATGAATTCTATGGAACGAATTATATTAGAGACTTCTTTAATTTACATATTACATTAACAACGTCGTGAAAATTTAAAAATTGTAATTTATTTTTTTAAAATTCCAAGTTTATTTCACCTGCTACTTGACCGTGAATCGTTACGCCACTACGAACACGTAAACGATTACATTTGCCTAAGCAAATTTATGCACAAACACTCATCTTTTTTTTAACATACACCTCGTACCTTAGGAAAGGCACGTTTCAATAATATATTATTAACTGTTACATAAAGGCCACTAAATAGCTAAGTAAACAGTTGTAATCATCTTCAAATCAATTAGCGTCCGTTCAGTAAATGATAAAGTTAACGCTTACGTCGAGTTAATGTTCGCGGGCAAGTTCATAAAAACCACAACATTCGCGCAACTTTGACAGACATATGGGCATGCTGCGAGTGTAAACAAAAATATACGTACTCCCATGATACAAGTTGTTCTATTGTTTTCATTCAGTGCAATCGGTTCAACCTTATCGATTTGCGTACGTGATGCGATAAGATATATACAGACATTTGATCAGTTTCGTGACAAATTTGTATGAAATAAGGTGCCAATATATAGTTTTGTGTGAAGTGCATTGAAAATGAAATTACAAATAGAGAACACTTTAAAAGAGTTGAAATGGGACAAGAAAAAGAACAAAATGATAGATAAGAACTATAATAAACGTCTGATGATGGTCGAAGATTTTGTGATTAACCTCAGCGCGCGCTCCAGTGAAGTTTTTAAGTTTTGCGAAAGTTCCAATATAAATTTCAACTATGTTTTACCATCTTTGCACGTAAAAGACACGCACAGTCAAGCTTACCAAAACACCTTGCTGTATTTAGAAGGTATTTACCAGTTCATTGAGTATATGAACTTATCCAATGACGAAAATGCCAAAAATAACAACAATTTGGCAGAAGAGTTGGCGACATCTAAAAAAGAACTAGCAATAAATTCGAGCAAATTAGATGAGGCGTTAGAGGAGAAAGAATATATGGAGAAACGGTGTAGGGACATAATAAAACAAACTCAAATGGTCCACGAGAAATGCAAGCTGAAGAAGCAGCATTATAAAGAAGTGATTCGGGAAAACAAGCACCTCAACGCAAAAAATAAAATTATCGAAAACGAGTTAAAAGTTTACGAAGCTAAAATAACTTGTTTAACGGAAAATTATGAAAACAGCAAGAAATTAATGGCAAAAATGAAAAGAGATTTAGATATGTTTAAGAATAAAATACACAAGATGACCATTGAGATTAATCTTTTAGAAAAGATAAACGTTGAGCAAGCGATTGAAGATGAAAATATTAAGGAAAAATTGTGCAAATTGGAAGACAACTTTGGGAGTTTGAAAGAACACGATTCTGGATTGTACGATCACATTTCAACTTGTAACGGCAGAGAATCCTGTAAGTACACTCGAAATCACGGCAACGATGTATGTTTTAAGTATGAGGCAGCTAAGAACCTAATTAAAAGGATGCAAGTAACCTTAAAAAATAAATCTAAGGATTTACAACAGAAAACTAACGAAATTAGTGATTTGAAGCAAAAGCTTGTTGCAGAAGAAAATAAGAATTGTGATTGTAATAAAAATTTAGTAATGGATTCTGATGGTATTATAGAGGAAAATAGAAGATTATGGGATGGCTATTTACACTTGCAATTAGAACAGATAAGCATGGAAAAAGATGTGGAAATAACTGAAAATAAATATGAAGAAATACGAGATAAATTAAGTCAGGCCAATAAAGACAAACACGAGCTTCACGTAGAAAACCAGGCGAACCAAGAAAAAAATAAAGAATATATGGAAATAATCAACGAATTAAAAGATAAATATAAAACGTTGCAAGAAAAGTTGCGGAAATTACAAGAACATCTAGATAAAGTAGAATGTGATAAACAACAATCTGATACCGAGCTTTTTCAGCTGAAAACGTTCCTCGATCAGCAACAAGACGCACTCAAAGAATACGAGCTCAAATTCATTTCTTTAGAAAATGAATATTTGCATGCTCAAGACTTGTTGGAAGAATACAAAAAGTCCTTCGAGAAAATCGAAGAACTTCTTGACAGTAAAGCGTTGGAACATGAAGAAAAAATATCTGCTATTTCAAAAGAACTTGCCAAAGAGAAGAATGAAAATGACGTGTTAATAAGTATTTTGGTCAGTCCCATAGTGAGTCGCGTCGTTAATGCTTATATAAAGATGGAAGAACTAGAAGAATGTATCGAGAATATGATAAATTTGAAGAATTGTCAACTATCGGATAATTTGAAATCGAACAGTAATTACATAGAGAACAACAATGTTATATTTGATAATGATAACGAGAAATTGGGAAATGAGGAGAAAACGAAATTATATGAAGACCTAAAGTATAAAAT
Source organism: Melolontha melolontha (assembly GCA_935421215.2). Lineage (NCBI taxonomy): Eukaryota > Metazoa > Arthropoda > Insecta > Coleoptera > Scarabaeidae > Melolontha > Melolontha melolontha. The sequence goes on from OW285242.1 coordinate 57,334,486, forward strand.
TGAAGATCTGAAAGTTAAGTGTGAAGATAGCATAGATAGGATAGTACAAAATGCTAATAATAAATTAGAAAAATATAAAATGACTATTTTTGATGACGAAGAAACCATAACAGAAGGTGAAACTTTCATACCATCCACGTATGATAGAATAAAACTCCAAATTGGTGCTGTAAATATTTGAAGGTCATGAAAACAATTGAATTCTTAATGTACCATATTTACTACTTTTCTGAGAACATTATTAAAATACTTTGTAAATATGTAAGCGTTAATAAAGAAATTAATTGCTTTGATATTGTTATTTGTTTATTTTTTTTAACATTTATTTGTTTCAGGAATATATGTTTGTGCACATGTATACATTTTAAAAATTATTTGTTAATATAAAATAAAAATACTTTTAAACAAATCAAAATCCTTTTTTTTTTTAATATGCGTTTTATCAAGTATGATTTATAATTAGTATTAGGAAAGCTTAAGTTCAAATGTAGCCTACTGCCTACTTAAACAACCGATAAATTATAAATTTCAATTTTGTTGCTAGCCTGTCTGATAATCACGTCGTAATTAAAATTTAATAAAATTTTAGCTTCAGTTATGCAACCACCGTTACACAGCCTGAGTTCACAATATATTGTTTGGGATCTTTTATATATGCAACCACTACTACATGCAAAGTATATTTAAAAATATATACATGATATATACAATGGGCCTAGATAGATAGATATATATACGTATTTATTGTGTGCAATAACAATTACAACAAAGTCAAGATGTAAAACATAAAATATGTGTACATATACATGTCAATGAAAATGTAAATGTATGGATCTATTCGAATATCTTTGATACCACTACTTAGATTTTAATAAAATTTTCTGCATTTAAGTTAATGCAAACAGGGAAGTAGAAGAGCATATTTATTTTCGAACCAGACTTCCGGTTTAGTCAGAAATGATGTTAACTTTTTTTTATTTTAAATGAAACACCTATATATTTTTACGAATTTCAATAGAGCTCTGCTCTAGCAGTTCAGCAATAATAAGGTTAGGTACCCTTTTGTTCAGCGACAGAGATAATTAATACGTGTGAACCCGAGCGTTATCCTGGTGAAACAGGATTTTCTTTTTTACCAACTGTAGACTTTTTTCATAATTGTTGCCTTCAATTTATCTAGCAATGCAGCGCAGAACTGTCCGTTGATTGTTGAACCCTTTGCAAGGTAATCGACAAAAATTATTCCTCGGCATCACTTTCCGTGCAGAGAGATATCGACCTTTGCCTTCGGAGTTGGTTCTTCCACCGCAATCCACTGCATTGACCGCTGTTTGGTCTTGGGTGTATGGTGATGTATCTAGGTTTTATCGGCGGTTATCAATCGCCGCAAAAATTCCGCCGGATTTATTTGATACAAACTAAGTCACTCGCCCGACATGTCCGTCCGTATGCGCTTTTGGTCGATCGTCAACAAATGCGGCACCCATCACACAGATAATTTTCTCATATCTAAACTTGTAAAATCTTGTGTACCCGTTCAGATGATATCCCACAAGCCTTAGCTATATCCATAACAGTCAATCGACGATCTTCCATCACTGGTTGATGCACTAAATCAACCATCTCGTCAGTTGTAGCAGTTTTCGGAAGCCCGGAACGTTTTTCGTCTAAAATGCTCGTGCCACGTTTGTACTTTGTACGTTATAAGGGAAGGCTTCACCGTAAACAGAGTCTAACTCGTCTTTTACTTCCTGAGTCGGTTTCCCTTTGTCACTGCGCGTTACTAGAATTTATTCATTGTTGAACGACAATGTGAACAATTTTAGAAGCGTACCATAGACAAATTAATGATCAGTATGACTTGCAATGTTGACAGTTTACATATGTCGAGGCCATCTATCGGACGGTAGAAGAATTTTCTACTACAATTACTTTATGGCAGTAAGGCCGGAAATATTTCAAATATCCCTTGTAGGCTCTGTCATATATCCAAACGCAATAACATTACAACATAGTCAGCCTATCTCGCCCTAGCTTAAACCCCGGCGTCGTCTGTCTTCTTTACTTTAATTTTTTTGTTTCGTAAACCAAATCGTTTTCCAAAATTATCAAACCATCCCTTGCTAGTGTGAAACTTCATCGAACTAGACCGCCCACTACTGTTCTCCTTTATGGAGGTGAATAATTATTTCGCCTTTTCTTTTATCATATTTGAATCTATGGGAATACCCTCTTCATAGCAGTGTTACACCCACAAGAATATAGCCTTTCTGTGCGAGATCATGTGGATCTCGCACTTAATCCACAGTGTTTGTTCCTACTGGTGTAGCTACAGCAACACCTGTAGTATTAGTATTTCAAATTCTTTTTTCTTAATATATCTAATTGTAATATCAAATGATACGCTTTACTAAACATATCCAATATATCGATACCTTCTTGTAAAGTTTTCACGTTCTGTATTTTACAAAAACTTCCAGAAGCGTTAAGACAACGCTTTGAGGTCATAATATACAATATACAATATGTACATGCTAAATGTAAAACTCGTTTTAGTTTAAAACTTATGCAAAACGATAGTTTACACCACAAGCCGTAATAATAAACGTTTGCGATTGCCAGTAACGGGGATTTCCCCAAGTAGTTTGCAGCAGCAACCGCGAATATTAAAACCGTGAATGTCAAGAGTTGACTGTATAAATTAACAAAATCAAATATAAACCCACTTGCAGTATTTTTATAAAACTAAATTAAAACATTTCGAAAATACGTTACAATCAGTTATTGTTACAAGGAATATTCGCTAAATGTTAAATTACAGCGCCAGTACACGCGATAGTTCCAATTGGTTAGTTGCAATCTACAAAACTTGTTTATTTTAAACTCGGATGAAAGCTTATCGAATGTACAGTAACGAAATACGAGCCCTAACAACTATATGTTGGAACAAGCAGTTACTTTGCGAATAAAATACTAGTTTACCGAAATTCTTTTATTCTATTTTTTTTTAATTATAAATATGAAATTAGCAACGTTCTTTTATGATGTATAGAATTATTTTTACGGTTTAATTATATATTTTTTGTTGATTACTATTTAAATAATTGTTTGATATTCGAAAAATGCTGAAAACTAAATATTGGAGCATGCTTTGCTTTTCCTCACGTTTCTTGAGTTTTATCAGCCTGACGCATAGGTGGCATAGGTGACGAGTAAGTGTGTTGTCAACAAAGATTGTCACGCGTCATTTGAGTATTAATAATTAAAGTAAGTAGGTATTGTCAGTTTTATATTAAGAGTAAAATACAATAATGGTAGTGGAAAATCTACTGATCCAAAAGTGCGAGATATTATTATTCATCAGTACCATAAAGGGAAAACAATGCGTGAAATTTCCAGTGAAATGACTATAGCAACAACTACAGTTTTTAATATAATTAAAAAATATGGTGAAACTGCCAGTATTAATGTTCGCGGTAAAAGTACAGGCCGTCCAAAAGCTGTTTCTCAAAGAAGTGTAAGGCATTTAATTAGAATATGTAAGTCGGGAAGAAGAAATACACTACGAGAAGTAACTGCAAGGTGGAATAGAGAAACTGGGATGAATGTTTCCAGAGAATGCTGTCGCAAATACATCCACAAGAGCGGTCTTAGTTTTTATAAGGTATGTTTGATTAGGTACTTCTTTGCGGTATAAATTTTCTATTTTTTTACTTGTAGGTCAAAGAAAAACCATTGTTGACGGAAACTCAAAAAAGGAATCGTTACATTTGGGCCAAATCAAAGCTTTCGTGGACCAAGCATGACCGGGACAAAGTGATCTATAGCGACGAAAGTAAATTTGATGTCTATGTGGGAGATTACCGAAAGCGTGTGATTCGGGAAAAAACAGAAGCATTCCATAAGGAGTGCCTCAAAAGGACTGTAAAGTTTCCACAGGGCATCATGGTGTGGGGTTGTATGTCGGCCAAAGGGTTAGGAACTTTACACTTTATTGAAGGCACAGTAAACGCAGCCAAATACCAAGATATTCTTGAACATTCGCTTTTACCAAGTGCAGCAAAGTTATATCCATCCGGAGATTTTATTTTTCAACAGGATGGAGCCTCATGCCATACGGCTAAATCTACCAAAAAATGGATAGGAGAACATGACTCTGGTTTTGTCACATCCCTCTAGCAGCCCGGATCTTAATCCAATATAGACAATTTGGCATAAAATGAAACAACGCCTAAGAAATAATCCTCAGCGCACTTTACCACAACTACGTGCTAAATTGCAAGAAATATGGGATGGTTTTACCCCTGAACTCTGTGAAGGCCTGGTAGATACAATGCCTAATAGAGTTCAGGCTGTTATTCGAGCTAAGGGCGACGTTACGCCTTATTAATTTTTATTTTAATTTGTTAAAAACCACCTGTTCCAATATATAGTTGTCAGCATTTTTCGAATATCAAACAATTATTTAAATAGTAATCAACAAAAAATATATAATTAAACCGTAAAAATAATTCTATACATCATAAAAAACGTTGCTAATTTCATATTTATAATTAAAAAAAATTAGAATAAAAGAATTTCGGTAAACTGGTATTTTATTCGCAAAGTAACTGCTTGTTCCAACATATAGTTGTTAGGGCTCGTATAATGCAAGATTATTATATGGTAACAGACTGCTATTTCGTATTTTGTGAAGCAACAGTCTGCTACTAAATGTTGTCGAATATACCGGGTTCTTTTGTTATCATTACACATAGATCGCCCTATGTGTGGAGCTAAAAATACTTAAAATACTTAAATACATTTTATTGAAAAATTTATTAAAAACAATTAATTATCCCAACAGGAGTATACCTTGTGCGAAGACAATTTTAAATATTTTTAACAAATTCAAAGATGATGCCTGTTTTCTAAATTCCCACAAAAAATTTAAAACCAATCACATGTTAACAGAACACATGAAGCTGAATATCCCATGTTATGTAAAAGAATGGTCTGTAGGTAGGATCGCTTTTAAATGCAGCTAGGTATTTTGGAGTATCGTATAGTTCGGTGTTCAAAACACTGAAAGAATTCAAATATAAGCCATACAAGATATCAAACCAGCAAAAGATTTTCAAGGAAAATAAAACGAACTATTTTTTGTAATATATTGTTTAATTTGAAATAAAAACGAATAAAAAATTTTAAATAAAATAATTTTTACTGTTCCGTAATAGATTTAAAGAATTTCATGTACATTCTGAATGGCAATCTAAGTAATTTCTCTTTGAATGCTTAAACATGCATTCTTTAAGTTAAGTTTAGTTAGAAACTCATTGAATTATTTTTTTTAGCTAATAGGAAAAGTTTGGGTGTAATTTTAATAAAATAAATACATACTTAGGTTACTTACTAATATTTTTAAAATTTATATTTAGACACATTATCACATTAACATTTTTCGGTTTTAGTCTTGCACGCCTTTGTTCTATTATTAACGAGCTGCACTAAACACTCTTTCACTTTCTGGTGAACTTGCTGGAATACAGAAGTATTTCCTAGCACGTTGTTTTAAGGATTTTAGCTCCATTCCTGTTGCCTAAAAGAAAATCCAAATAAAAAATGCGATTGGAAGGTAAGAAGGATTTCTTACCTTCCAAAATAAAAGAGGATCTACGTCCTGATTTGAATTTGGCCTAAATAATAAAAGTGATTTTTGATGTGGACTAATGTTTGTTTCGATTACAGGCATTTGTTCTTTATTTTCAGGATCTATTTTCTTCATAATATTAAATATTTCGTGTTCTAGAAAAGAAGCAGCCTCATTAGCATTTACAGTACTACGAAAACCTTCTCTTTTAAATCGAGGTTCTAAAATAGTTGCTACTCTAATGACTGATCGTCCTTCATATGAAAATAGCATTGTTTTAACAGATTATAAAAGTTTGTTGCATAATGACTTCCCTTCCTCAATCTTTAATTCCAGTGGTATTACTGTCCGATAATTGTACAGTCCAAAAGTTATCGTGATTATTAAAGAAATAGTAGCATATTTATTACCTAGAAGACTTTTCTACTATTGCTTTTTAAGATAAATTTCTCCATTTTATAAAAACACTTATTCGTAAGATATCACGAGGTGCTATTTGTTTTTATCGTGTTAGGTTACTCAATGTTACTGAAATGAAAATACTGAAATGAAAGTAATGTGGGGTCGTTCTACAATCTCATAAAATGGTAAAATCTATTTGTACTTTATTGTTATCGACTATTTCATGTTTTCTAACTTTTTTATACACTAATTTTACTGTCCTAGATATATTTCATCCTTAAAGAAATACTATCCATCTTCTTAAAAATATTTAAAATTGTCTTCGCACAAGGTATGTGTCTATTAGGATAATTAACTGTTTTAAATAAATTATCTATTTTTCAATAAAATGTATTTAATTTAAGATTTAATTGGAAAAATAAGTCACTGATGTATAACTGATTGCCTGCTATGCCACCAATGCATTAACTTTTATTTTTTTACCTCTACACATAGGACGATGAATGTGTAATGATAAAAAACAACCCGGTATATTATTGAATGACTATTAAAAGATCATGATAACAGAATATAGTTTCAAAAAATAAACTCTATTTTTAATTTTGACCGCCATTTATGGGTTACGCTAGAAAATTTCACTCCATCCACGTGCTTTGTTATATCGTTACGTAATAAGTCAGAACCACATCAACATTGTAACATTGACTTATTTTGACAGTGCTAGTGAAGAAATTATCTCTAAAAATAGCGTCTAAGTAGATTTTAAAATACATAAAATATATATAATTTTTTTTTTAGCTAAAACTAAAATAAGTCCCCTAAACGAGGCGGGTGTATATGAACTAGAATTTTTTGAATACAAATATTGAATGTATCCACTTAGTTCAAGAGTCCGAAATTAACCGTTACCGTTGAAAATAATCTTATTGATAAGGATAGTATGATCATTTCTATTAGGTCTCTTCTGGTCAGTATTATTGAGAATTTCCAGTACTTCGGGATTGCGTGGACTTGAAATTTTATTGCAAATCCTCTGATTTCTTCCTTGATTGTTGCGATTTTCAAATCTCTATATAGATGATTATTATATAATTTTATTTTGAAAAGCATGTTCTTTTTAATATGACTATTTTCTGTGCATCCCCTGAACTAAATTCCATAGATTAAAATATTAAACTAGTCTTCCTAACAACGAATGTCTTTAGTTTTATTGCATTTTATATACACTCCCAATTCTGATAATTAATATTTGATATTTAAGTGATTATATTATTGAATAAATCATAATTTAATTGAAGTAGTCTGTTACAGAAGAACATTACGTTATTTTTTCCTCTCTTAAATATTTAAATGAAACGATAAATATAGAAAATCGAAGGATAATCTCTAAAGTAATAAAGTACATTTATTTATATGAAAATCGAAGAATTGCCAGTGTATTTGAGCTAACTTTCACCTAAATAATTCAGACAACGCTCAAAGTTTCTGGCATAAGCCAGAATATGTTTATGGATACTTAATTATTGGCTTAGTTTTGTTATCATGAATAATTTAATAATAGGTATAAGTTGTTAAAATCCTATTACGTTGAGAGAAGGCAGCTTATTTTGTAACGTAATTATTAATTGCTTTCGGTATAGTGAGACGCAGCTATCGCTAATTTGTATAAAGTATAATATAGAAACAAGTGGGATGCAAGTATTCAATGATTAATACGCTCAGTGCCCATCAAGGGTCAGTTTTCTCTTTTGCAGTAGGGCAATTTGCATTATTAAAATGAGTTATATAGCAAACGCTTCGAAGCGATGTTTCTGTGCATAGACCTTAAAAGGTCAAAGCTATTTGTAAGAGCTGTAAAACACGTGGATAAGTCAACAGACTTAAAATATCGGATGACCCAATATACGAGGGTGGTCTAAAAACTAACGTAAGTAGTACAAAAGAAGATACTTTATTCCAATTTTTTTTACATTTATTTTCCACATAGTCCCCTTCTAATTCGATGCACTTGTTCCAATGATGTTGAAGTCGTATAAGGCCCTCACTATAATAGGTCGAATCAAACGCCGTAAAATAATAATTTTTTACTGCAATCACCTCCTCATTAGATGAAAATCGCTTGCTACGGTGACCATAACCTTGTTAACTGATGGAACCACTTTCTTCGGTGCACTGCAATCGACTTCTGCCCATTGTTTGAATTGACCTTTTGTTCCGGGGGTATAATGGTGTACCACGTTTCATCAACGGTAACATATCGGCCCAAAAATTCGGAGGGTTATGTTTAAAAACGGTGTTTATTCAAGATATGACTAACACGTTCGTTAGATATATCTATAGTGTCTGTTATCTCACGCATCTTTAATCGACGATCATTTAAAACAAGATCATGAACTTTGGTGATCATTTCGTCAGTGATAGCCTCTTTCGGACGTCCTGCTCATGATTCACCTTCGGTGCTCCTACAGCCACGTTTAAATTCATTCACCCAGAAACAAACTGTCTTAAATGATGGCGCAGATTCGCGATGAACATTATCCAACTCTTCTTTATTTCCTTTGGCTATTTTCCCGACGATATGGAAGTGTTTAATCACAGCATGAAATTCTCTTTTATCCATATTTACAAAACGACGTAACACGTTTACTTTAAACAACAGTAAGAGATGACGGACGGAACGTTTTTGGCTCAAACTTCTACAGCTGTCTTCTAACGTATGATAGGTTTGACAGATAACACGCATACGTAGATTATCGCCCCATCTCTGTGTTAGTTACCTCAATTATTAGACCCCCTCGTACATACATAAAAGTACAAAAACAATAAATGACCAGCTTCATCTGGAAACAACACAGTACACAACAACCAACCAACATAAAACGATATATATAATGATATATGATAAATGTTAAGCCGTAAAAGAATTAATAAAATATTTAAAACATTACAGTGTCGTACATTAAAAAATGGACCAGAGAAAATTTTACTCTCGATTGTAATAACGTTATGCGCATAATCAAATTAAATTTGTATAATCTTGGTTGAAGTTTTAACACTATATTCGTGTCAACAGATATTTTAATCTCCAAAAAATGTTGGGAATATATAAATAATTACAACATTAATATTTAAAATATTGTTAAGAATCTGGTGTGGAGAACACAATACAAGTACATATTTGTGTGAAAATTGTTGTTCAGAGACAGGCAAATACGTATATTGTTCTGCTATAGATTCGCCAGTGCATGATATTAGGATAGACAAATTTTACTCCTTTACTGCACACAGTCAAGTCATAAAACCAGCATGGGAGAACACTCAGCACCGCTCATTGACTAATGTTAACATCAGGAACGCAACACCTACCAACGCCATCTCCATAACAAATGTAAAACTTGGCAAATGGCCATCAGACAATTACAGTCGCAACAGACAGGAAATTGACAGTGTTCATAACTTATGTACAAAAACAATTTTGTTCACTCCTGCCTTTGAAACACGTTGTTTCTCCACTGGTTGCTAAGCCTGAAACCGTCTATTTTGCTCACTCGAAGTGAGGTAAACGATTTTATTCACGATTGGTTAGTAAACTGAACATTTCTAACCTTCAAACCAGTTAGAAAATGCGCTATTACATACCAAGGTAGGTAATAGCACTTTATCGGCTAGCTTATATCACTTTACCGGCTAGCTTATAACACTTTTCAGACTAAGTAATGTCATTTCAGTATTTATTTAACGTCAGTGTCATTTAAATAAGTAAATCAAATTGTTATATAAGTATTCACAAATCTTTAATAAGTAAATAACAAGACAACGTTTTAGTACAAAATTTATTCGCTTTTGGAATTAATATTAATTGCTACATTATAATTTCCATAATTGTTTACTGATAAAGAAAGACACCGTTTAAAATCGTAGGATAATAATTTAGTAATCTGTCAGAAAATAATCACTATTAATTGTTACGTTACCTAGCAATAGTACCTATCAAAAGCTTTTATCAAAATGTCATGAAATTTAATACTCAAAAAGGTTGTGTTTATGTATGACAATACGTTATGCACGTATAAAGCATTTGTTACAATATGAAACAGACATTTAAATAATTTACATATCTGTAACTGTACACATGGACAATACACCTCGTATTTTCAGCATTTACTTCTGCTTAATAAATATGTTTCTGCCATCTAGGCGTCATCAGTCAAGCTAGTGAAGCAATGTATACTGCATTTACTTCTGCTTAATACATATGTTTCTGCCATCTAGGCGTCATCAGTCATGTGTGCAGTTACAGATATGTAAATTATTTACATGTCTGTTTCATATTCTAACAAATGCTTTATACGTGCATAATGTATTGTCATACATAAACACAACCTTTTTGTATATTTACTGGCTCGTTGTTAATGGACTACACCGACATACGTATTTTTTCGTTTCCTGTAACAGCATAGCTGTTCGAACGAAAGGTCGCCTTCCGACATAGTCTCTTTCGTCCGTTAGATGTCACTTATTAAATAGTGTCACCTTATAGGACGAAACTTGCTTTATCTTTGTGGGCGATTTTAGTAAAATATAAATGCAGATACAAATCAGTTGTTTAACAGATTTGTATCAATTTGTATACATTGCTTCACTAGCTTGACTGATGACGCCTAGATGGCAGAAACATATGTATTAAGCAGAAGTAAATGCTGAAAATACGAGGTGTATTGTCCATGTGTACAGTTACAGATATGTAAATTATTTACATGTCTGCTTCATATTGTAAATTTAATACTATTATATTTTTTAGATTTAGTGATTTAATAGTTTATATAATAATTAATTACTAATCGATCGTGAGTAAAATAGTATACAAAAAGATAGTATACAGAATACAGAAAGATATTCATTCCCGTCTCGAGATTAAGTTCTTTCTAATCTCTCCACGGGAATGCAGCACTTTCCGCCTCAGTATGTAATATACTATTCACCCACTCATATGTCAGACAATTTTGACGTCTTAATTTTCAATATTTTTAGATAAGAAATTCAAGAGTAGAAATTAATAAAAAGTAAATTAAAATAGAATTCGTATAATGTATTCAAAACCTATTCCTAGGTAGGCCATGAACGACTGAGATAGACATATAAGTTACGTCTGAGCTTAGAGAATTGATCAAGTGTCATTTTTAAATAATAATAAGTCAAATTGACAATTTACGATTTAACCTATTACTAATAGTACGAAATGTAGGTTAGATCACTTAGTCAATCTAAGACATAACTGATTTAATCCAAGGCATACTCTGAAAACTTTTTTGTGGCTCACTCCCTATTATGCTGTGAACTTACTTACTGATATCTATCTTTTCAAAAACAAATAAAGTAAATTTCAACATAGAATATGCGGACCACAAAGAAGACGGTACATACTTCTCTACTAATCCGTCAAAATACGCTAAGAGTATTTTCTCCGTTATAACAGTAACACTTTTTATATTTATCCAATAACGAAATTTTATTAGTTCGCTTATATACCTTTCTTTAGATTTCTGTAGCAATAAATTAAACGCAACAGCATCCGCTTCATTCAATATATCTTTCAAAATCTTTCAAATATCTATCAAAAATATCTCTTGGTACAGCTAAAATTACTTTCTTGTTCCATATTTTTGTTAATAAATACTCAAACTGAGGACAAATTTACTATAAATCAAACGAGAATAAAATGTTGTTGACAATATAGCTAGTTTTTATTTTATCGTAATCACGCAACCATATCAATGATAAAACCCGCTATCTATGCTATATTATTTATATTGACATGAATAAGCAATATACCTTATAACTATCAGACAAATTGAAATTTTGTAATTTTCGATACCTTTAAATAGGTAATTTAGAAGCGGGATTGAACAAAACGTTATACATTACTCGTGAAGAAACTACATTCGCTCACTTGTGCGGCTGATAGCTGATTCGGCTGACGCCTCGTATGTCAAACTGATATCCGCGTGAGTGAAACTAGTACTTTCTTCACTTGTACTGTAATATGCTATTTCCTACAACAATATAAGAAAGATGTCAATTTCAGACAATTGAGTAGGCATGAAAGTTGACAATTTCATTCATCTGTCAAAAAACCCGTAACTTAAGTATAACTCACTGTTCTAACGTAATAATTTACTTTGATCAAGTATGTTGCTATTTTGTTTATCTGAAACAAGCGCTCAAAAGAAAGAGAAACGTCAAAAATTTTCGGGCAAATTGTGAGCTACACATGGATTTTGGTATGTTTATAACACTTTCCATGGGTTTTTATGTTACATTATTATTGGCTTTGTAGAAAACGATAGATATAAACAACGACTCGTCTATAGATGTACTTGAAGTCCCAAAAAACAATTCTCTTAACCGATTACTATGTAAATCCAGGTACGACTTTCCTGCAAACAATTTATGAATTGGCGAAACAAAAATGAAATAAAATCGTCTTTTTACTGAAAATGTACTGATAGCTTACATTGGAGAGTTATCTGAAAAACCCAGTTCTTTGTGGAGTAAGTATTCCATGCTTCGAAGCACCCATTGCGTTTATCATAACTTAAATACAACGAAATATTTGAAATTAAGAGCACTGTTAAAGCGTCAACAGTGACACAAACCGATGGCAGTAGAGGAAATCAAACGATTTATCCACGAAGCTCCAGACGACAAGTACATTTTAGCCAAAGTGGCGTTGATTATTGGTATAAATGGCGCATGCCGCAAACAAGAATTAAACCAACTGAAGATTAATGCTATTGAAGATCTACTGCTTTGGTTAAAATAACTGACACTTAAATAAATTTACAATTACACAATTACTGGTGAATTTTATAAAATATTTGAGAAATATGCGGCACCTAAAACCAAATGTACATCGTTTCTTTTTAAATTGTCAAAACGAAACATGTACTAGACAACCGGTAGGTGTCAACAAACTTAGCAGCGTAAAGAGATAGCCATTTATTTAAACCTTAAAAATACATAACCACAAAGGACATTGTTTTCGCCGGTCCTTGCTACCATTCTTAGTGACGCAGATGGACACATCACAGTTCTTAAGCGCCACCGTAGATGGAACTGCTATCGCCGAAGAATATATTGATGAATCAATTACCAATAAAATAAAAATTGCACATAAAATTCATCATCATCAAAAGTTAGAACAGAACCGGAAATAATCTATTCCACGCCTTCACATCTCTCTCAGCTCTCAGCTCCAATTCGTTACGAAACCCCATTTTCAATAACTGTCAAATTACTAATCTAACCATTAATTTTATTGATCCTAAAAAATATTTTTTTTTAGTGTCGTAAGAAAAATACTGTACAAAACTCACTGCAAAGTGTCTATCATTTGCTCGTCAAGATTCTCACACGCACTTCCAATTCTCGTTATGTAATATATTATAAAATACACGTGTATTGTGCGTATTTTTAATAATACTTTTCATATTATTAAAAATGTTTCAGTTTTATACAAATGGCTAGATTTTTCCCATTCTATTATGTTACAAATCTTCTTCAAAAATGTTTAGATGACGTAATGTGTTACAACAGAGTAGCGCCCAACGTCGACGAAATTATTAATGGGGAGCAAGCTGGTTTCAGAACAGGAAGGAACTGCTGCAACCAATTCTTGGCGTTAACAACGCATCTTGAAACAGAGTTTCAGAAGGGCCTGAAATCATCCGCTGCTTTTGTCGACCTCTTCAGTGCCTATAACACTGTCTGGAAGAATGGAATGATTTTTAAAATCCAAAATATCATCCAATGCCCTAAATTAAGCAAACTTATCCAGAATATGCTGAGCAATCGCCGAATCGCGGTCTACCTAATCAATCGAACTAATAACGGCAAAACCTTGAAGAATGACCTTCTTCAAGGCTCGGTTCTCTAATGTTCAACATGTACACCAATTATCGTCCACTCCATTTAAGCAAGCACTTGACAGCCTGAAACGTGATGTGATCTTTAAAGATGCGGAAAACTTAGGAATACCTAACAAGTTGATAAGACCAATGAAAATGACGATGAAACGATCCAGAGTAGCAGTTTTGCTGCCGGACGGTATATCAAAAGAATTTGAAATCAATTCGGGAGTACGACAAGGAGACGGACTGTCTGCGACAATATTCAATATAGTTTTAGAAGGAATTATAAGAGATTGCGGTTTTAAAGGGACTATTATTGAAAAGTCTATTCAAGTCATAGCGTATGCAGATGATATGACATTAATAGCAAGAGATCCAAATAGTTAAGAGAAGCCTTGCTCAGACTTGACTCGGAGGCAAAGAAGAGAGCACTTGGGATAAACCAAGTGAAAACCAAATATATGAGAACCGCAAGACAAGAAAACATTGAGGAAAACAAAGAAATGGCGATGGGAAATTACAATTTTGAGAAAGTGGATACATTTAAGTACCTAGTATCTATGATAAGTAGTAAGAATCAGAAAACAGACGAAGTGAAACATCAAATTCAAGCAGGGAACAGAGCATATTATAGATACAAGAAATATATGAAAAATAAGGAAATAAGCTTTAACAGAGTCTGGCATTTATCCGGATCGTGGAATTGACTATTCTTTTTTGTTGAAGCAGCATAACATTCAAGTCTTTGTCCGATCGAAGGCTGCTATATTGCGCAAGTTTTTTATATAAATTATCAGTGGTTGGGTTGACTGTTCGGACTTGCTATCTGGCGCTAACTTTCCACGCATTATCTTTCGACAATTTTTCACATTTGCACATCGTACTCCAAACACAAATATCTTTTGGAAAACCCCATTGAATCGTTTGAAGAAGAATCAAGAGATAATATACGTCAATATATTTACTGAAGGGCCGACGTTGAAGATGCACTTCAGTTTTTCTTTTTCTTAATTTATAGTACATAAATATATAAGTCTCTATTTTGAAATATTCTTAATATTATTTTTATTATTATTATTAATAATATTATTACAACATAATTTGAAACATACTTGAGTGGGTAAAACCTCACTAAATTTGTATAATACAAAAGTATTTTTAATAATATAAAAAAATATTATTAAAAATGGGGTGTGAAGAACACAATACAAGTTCATTTATGTATTTTTGAATGTATCTTCTCCAAAGACGTAGATACGTATTTCACATTTCTACATGTTCGTCGGTACGCCCCTGTTGGAGAGGAGACACATTCAAAACAACATAACTACGTTACTATCTATACCCACTCAAGTATGTTTCAAATTATGTTGTCATATACACATTCGGCTCACGCCGACAAGTAGTGAAGACACGAGAATACAGTTTTTTATAGATACGGTGGTTACCGACTATAAAAAACACGTCTAGTTCGGCTATTATGCAGACAGCGCTGAATATTCCCGCTCTGTCTGAATAATTTCGGCTAAATAGTAACGTAGTTATGTTGTTTTGAATGTGTCTCTTCTCCAACAGGGGCGTACCGACGAACATGTAGAAATGTGAAATACGTATCTACGTCTTTGGAGAAGATACATTCAAAAGTACATAAATGAACTTGTATTGTGTTCTTCACACCCCATTTTTAATAATATTTTTTTATATTATTAAAAATACTTTTGTATAATATTATTACAATTACATTAATTAAAAAAAATGGGTATTTTGTCATTTTCTTAACATAGCTTTTATATAATTTAAATTCTCATACTATCCGTTCTTTCAGGTTTGTGGAATAATATCCAAGAGCTGCGAGATGACTTTTTCTCTAGATGAAGTAACCTAGGGGCCGGAGGACATGTCATCCACTGCACTGACAGTGGCTTTGACACTCATATCAATATTAGGGCTCATATTGAATATCTATATATTAGTTGTCGTTTTACTTACAAGACAGGTAAGTAACTTTTCAATATATTCAACGTTTATTACAGTGAATCTATTGGGTTCATGCATAAGTTTATAGCGGTCTTATTGAAAACGAAATTTATTAATTTTTTAGCAAACAAAACATGAACTAATCAATTATTGTGCCTCCATTATTTTACACTGTTTCGTTTCCACGTCTGAAGAAATATGGTGATTTAAAAGTGAAGAAGGCTTCAATTCAATTTTGAAGCGCGAAATTGTGATTTAAGGTATTCCCCGAATATTGTTTTATAGAGAGCTAAAGAAATGAAAATCTAACAAAAAGTTATTAACTGTGGATGATTAATTAATTAATAGAAACTTTTATTCTAATTCACGCCTCAACAGCTCAGTGGTCGAGCAATGGTCCGGCAAGCCAGAGGTCATGGGTTCGATTCCTACTTGAGGGCGAATTTTTTTTTTCTATGAAAAATTCGAATCAAATAGAGTCGTAAAGTGTAGAAAGAATATTTACAATTAGATTGCTTCGCGAAAACGCAATTAATTTGTACAACTGCCCTACTACGGGCAAGATATATTGATCTGTTTCCTTTGATGTAACTCAAAGCATCCCCATAAAAGTTTCTAATTCACGCCTCAACACCTCAGTGGTCGAGCAAAGGTCCGGAAAGCCAGAGGTCTTGAGTTCGATTCCTACTTGAGGGCGAATTTTTTTTTCTAAGAAAAATTCGAATAAAATAGCATCGTAAAGTGTAGAAAGAATATTTACAATAACATTACTTCGCGAAAACGCAATTAATTTGTACAACTGCCGTACTACGGGCAAGATATATTCATCTATTTCCTTTGATGTAACTCAAGGCATCCCCATAAAAGTTTCTAATTCACGCCTCAACAGCTCACTGGTCGAGCAATGGTTCGGCAAGCCAGAGGGCGATTCCTACTTGAGGGCGAATTTTTCTTTTCTATGAAAAATTCGAATAAAATAGCGTCGTAAAGTGTAGGAAGAATATTTACAATTAATAATACTTAATTGGTAACGCAAATAAAATTATAGTAATAACTCAGCATTTGCATTCTCTTTCGCTTAATTTCATAAACTTTTAGAACAAATGAATTTTACAAATTTTTATTTACGAGAAAAGTCCCCAATAATATTTAAAATATATTAATCTGATAATTTAAAGGTAAGGGGAACTAATTTAATAAAATACACATACATAAAAATTACGGCCGACAAAGCAAACAAAAGTACGAAGAAAAAGACGATATGACTCGGCGAATTTAAATATTCGATAAAGCTAACGTTTATTCTATCGCCTTATGCCCTGACGCAGGTTTTTTCGTTGTGGGACGATGGAACAATTAGCCTTTACGGAGTAAGTTAGGCGCTCCAAAGGAACTTCGCAACTTGCGGCTATTGCTGACCGAAATCACTCTAAAGAGAACCCTTCTGCAAAATGGAGGCAGCTCATGACCACCTGGTATTACTCTCGGTACAGCAATAAAACCCTAAGATGGAAATTAAACGGTAGAAGTAACAAAATAGGAAAATTGACACACAAAAGGTTCTAAAAATTAATTTACTCACCTTCAGATGTTCGAAGGGTGCAATTAATATACGGCATAATCACACATGACGCATCACATATATAAAATTAGCGATAAAACAAACCAACTAATTCATTACAACATAGTCAAGCTGCAAAATGATAACGTGTATGCTTACAAGTAATGCTTCTAATTCCTCAGAAGGCTACAATGGATGTGCCCGTAAGACAAAGCGCTCATCTTCTTCTCTAAAATTCTTCCCCCAAAAAGCGGATGACGTGGCGATAGGTTATATTAATGAGAACTATACGGACCGGCCAATAAGTCACTAAAATATCGTAACAGTAGTTGTTTGAACTATTTTAATCGTTTGTAGGACTTGAATAATCCGTCGTTTCGGCAGTCAATCTACTGGCGTCGTCAGGGTATCCCTGAAAAGGACTGGATTTTGCCAAACTCACGTTCGAAATTACGAAAACTAAATATGTGAAAATATTTCAGACCGAATTCGAATCTAATACGGGTGGATTCAGTTAAAACTTTGGAATTGCAGACCGAGTTCGAATCTCACACCGGTACATTTCGCAACTAAAAAATTGGGAAGGCAAACATGTCGGACGTGAGTTTAGCAAGATCCAGCCCTTCTCAGGGCTGCCCTGAAGACGCTAGTAGAAATTCAACAGAGTTCAAATCTCACACGGATACATTTCGCAATAAAAGAATTGGGAAGACAAATATGTCGGGCGTGAGTTTAGCAAGATTCAGCCCTTCTCAGGACTACCCTGAAGACGCCAGTAGACTGACTGCCGAAACGTCGGATTTTTCAAATCCTAGAAACGATGGAAATAGCCCGAACAACTACTCATTTAAATGGAAATCTGACGGAGCGAGATAAGGGGAATATGGAATGACCTCCTAACCATGTTCTTCAAAAGCCGCTTTTGTAATGTTAGTAGTAGAAGAGCGAGCATTATTGTAGTGCAAAATGACTTGATAATGTCTTCCCGGCTTTTTTCTTGAATTGTGACTTCAAGCCGACGAGAGAAGATAGTTAACAGTAAATCTCAGCAGTGAACAATTCATGGTAGACGACGCCTTCTTTGTCCCACCAGATGCCCAACATCAGTTTACACGGATGCGTATCAGCTTTTGCTTGGGGAGTTGTCTTTTTGTTAGGGCTAAGCCATTCATCTCTGTTCCTGATGACAAAAAGAGACACAAATGTTGACATGCTGATGCTTGTTGTTTTCACTCAAAACATACAGCAACTAAACACTAAATTTTTGAACTTTGCTCATGGAATACAAATGTCGTACTAAGGTGGATTGGTTACAACCCACTATAACGGAAAATTTCCCAGTTAATTGACGTGGATCATCATTAATTAAATCAATTTTCGTCAAAGCCCTATAGTCTTCCTGAACTTAGAGAATCGTTTTAAGTCAAATTGGCTCTCTTTAAATCAAGAAATCCATTTACTTTTTTTATTCTTCTTCTTTAAGTGCCGTCTCCGCTTCGAAGGTTGGCAATTATCATAGCAATTCTTACTTTTGAAACCGCAGCTCTAAACAGTTCATTATTATTACATCCAAACCAGTCCCTAAGGTTCTTCAGCCATGAATTCCGTCTTCTTCCTATAGATCTCTTGCCCGGGATTTTTTTATTAAAGTTAACTAAATCTCCAGCTTCGTTGAGAACTTTATAATAAGGATGTATTAGGAATAATTATCATAATATTTATATAAACATACTGTAAGCCAAGCGGCGCAAATGGTTCTAGGCGATTTTTACACCCCTAGGTCTTCCTGAACGTTGAGAATTGTTTATGTCAAAATGGCCTTCTTTAAATCGAGAAATCTATTTCCGTACTGTACCCTCCTGTGTGGTTCTAACAACTTCCGATGCATTAGCTCTCTTGTTGAACTTGAAGAAAATTATATATCGGAATACTCGTTTTTTTCTACTTAACATTCCATTTTCTATTGTCAGTAATTAATAAAATCGTTTCGAAAATTCACAAATTGAAAAACTATTCAATTAAACAATAATGCAACATTAAAACAGCTTTGACATATGCCTAACATTTTTTTTTCAAGACACTCTCATCCTAGAAACCTAAAACAGTATGAACTTATGCATCAACCTGATACAATATCTATAAATTAATATTCAACTTGAACTTTAAAGCAGTTTTACAATATTTCTTTAACTTACTCATTAGAAGAAACTATATAATTTTTGTAATTATTTTTTAATTAAGTTAAAAGAACGCTATTTGACCAACTTAAACATTAGATCACAAAATGCACGAAGAACACTCTGAAATTATTAAGTCTCACTCGCATGAAACGCACAAAACTTGGAAAATATTCGCCATGAGAGAATGTAGGTCTACTAGGAAAGACAATAGCGATTTTATTCACAGGAAAGTTTTCAAACTACCGTATTCTAAAACAAAAAACAAGCAGAAAAATATTAGGAAGCATAGCACTATTTGAAAAGCAGCAATGTAGGAACTCCCGAAAGTTTATCAAGAGAATAAAAACTTTAAAGCCATTAAACAGCTTCAAAGATTTATTACTGAAACATGGAATAAAATTTAAGAAACTAGATTCAAGTTGTTACCTTTTATGACGCTGCTCGATCGGGCGTGTTATCAATAAGAAGAGAGATTTAAAGTAATGTAAATAATGTTATGATGATGAACATCAAAGGGCCAGGACGTGTGTAGTATGCTAAAATGAATGTTCATTAACTATAACTTGATAAATAAAAAACACAACAACGTTGCCCTTAAAGTTTTATTTAATCTGTACATAAGAAATTAAGGTTTGAAATGTACTACTAAAGTAATTAGATGAAAGTATACATACAGGTGAAAATGCTACACGCAACGTGTAATAATAAAAAGTTCACTAAAACTGGCTTTGTTAAAATATTGCACAATCCAACAACCCTCCTCGGACTTACCTTGCGTGGATGGGATATGATCTTAAATCGACAAAACAACCAGCCAGTGCTAACGGCGTAAAACTCAGTGAAGATAGTCGTGCGATTCTTATCGAAACGTTGATAAACGGACTATAAATTAAAAAAGACGCCACCACGATTTAAGGACTGTTTGCCGTAGAGGTATACGTCACGCAGTGAACGAACTTGCGCTAACGACCACACTAAAGCCCGCCGGCTTTAGTGTGGTCGTTAGCGCAAGTTCGTTCACTGCGTGACGTATACCTCTACGGCAAACAGTCCTTAAATCGTGGTGCCACCGTTTGACGCATCGTGTAGCGCCCTACACGATGCGTCAAACGGTGGCTCCAACATTGGACCAAAGGTTTGAGGCAAATGAGTTCGACAGTTGATGAGGCAATTGTTTCTGCTACACGGTGTGGCAAATATTTGATCCGATGCATTTGGTACAAACGTTTTTTAGTGTGTGTCGTTGTAGTATAGTATATATATATATATATATATATATATATATATATATATATACATATATATGGTAAATTAAATCAGTTGGCGATTAAAGGTCTGTTTTACTTCAAAGTACATATATTTAAAAAAAACCCTACATGTTTCGGCAATGATGCCTTTATCAAGGATATAAAAAATATAAAAAAATATTTTTATATTTTTTATATCCTTGATAAAGGCATCATTGCCGAAACATGTAGGTTTTTTTTAAATATATGTACTTTGAAGTAAAACAAACCTTTAATCGCCAACTGATTTAATTTACCATATCATATCAAGGTCACGAAAATATTATATATATATATATATATATATATATATATAAGGTAAACTCAATAAGTCGGCGATAAAGGTCTGGTTTATTACTTCAAAGTATATATATTTAAAACAACCCTACATGTTTCGGCAATGATGCCTTTGTCAAGGGAATAAAAAATATAAATGACAGAATATAAATGTCAAATAATTGAGTTGCTATGGTTTAAATTATTCAAAGATACATTCCAATAATAATAATAAGTCATGCCTTAGTATTCCAAAAAATAGATAGCAAGGTGTGAACATATGCGTTGTTCGCTGCCAGCAGCTTGTGTCTCTTTCTGGGTATGAACCTGTGTGTTGGTTGCTGCTGGCAGCTTGCGTCTCTCTCTGGGTGTGTGATTTTGTATTTGTGTGACCGCGTAAGTGTAGGGTTTTGTATGTTAGTGCGCTCGTGCGTGTATTTAGTGACCGGTCGCGTAAATTTAGAGAGATCGGATAACCAGCCGTTGCGTAGGGCCGCCAACCCTTTCCCGGCAACTTCTTTACTTTTCCGAGCAGTACTTCGACGGCCCGACCCCCGCCCCAACGAGGCAAGGCGCAGAGCAGCGAAGCGCACCCTGCACGGGGTTGCTCATCGCCAACCGAGGGAACACTCTTAGTGGCTACCTCAGTCGACGACGGTCACACTTTGTGCCATCTTAACGATTTCCGCAAAAGCGGGGGCAATGCACACACATCGAACGTGTGTGTGCTGTTAACAGCAGCCTAGCCAGGTTGCCGCCCAGGACCGGTCCTGGTGGTGTGAGCATTGCGCGGCGCCGTGATTTAATCGCCGACTTATTGAGTTTACCTTATCATACCAAGGTCACGAAAATATTATATTTATATATATATATATATATATATATATATATATATATAAGTACACTATACGTAGTAAATTCAGTTACTGTTAGTAAATAAAAATAAAGATGGATAATTATAGTAATGCTAGTAATAGCTATAGTAAGCTATGGTAATAAGGATGTTGTGATTACTGCTTCAATGGTGGTGGTTTTTGTAAGACACCCAGAAGACCATCTCAGGAGGAACAAGCTATTCAAAAGCAATTTGCAGAATATTTTATAAACACTGGAGCAGTTTAATGGCAAAATTATTAACATAATTTTGCCATTAAACTGCTCCAATTGATAGAATTATTAAATATTGTATTCTATGAAATAGAATTTTATTTCATAGAATACAATACCTCTGAACTTAATGATGAGATTTTCTTTACTGTGGCTCTGATATCATATGCAAATCATGACGCTACATATACATCTTTGGTTCCAGTTCTCTAACTTTTTATTGCTAAATTTCTGTACGTGGCCATGTGTAATATGTTCCTATATCGATACTAATTTCCTTTGAAATATTCGACCAAACATCATTTAAGGTGTTTCTATTTTTATGGCCTGAATGCTTGGGATTGCAGAGGACAGGGTGTATTTCATACAAACCCATGAATTCCAAACATAAATAAATCATTACTCCATTCAATTTTAAACTGTAGAAAGTTATATTATTGCAATTTGTTAAAACTTATGCTATCCTAAAATAGAAACTCATATTCAATGTAAAGCCGTTTTTTGAGGAACTTTTTATTTTAATTTTTGATTGAGTTTAAATTCAATTTCTAACCAATACGTTCCTGTACAGGGGTTAATAATAAATGGGAAGTATATTAACTATAAAATGAGATTAATGCTAAAACTTATCTGTAAAATTAATACATTTTAAAGTAATAAATACGAAACATATTTTTATAAATATGGCACTTTATTTATATCTTAAAAGCATGAAATAAACGAATGATGCATGAATTTCGTGTGGCCGTGCGTCAAATCAACGAATGTATTCCTTCGAATATTGGAGACTTCCTTTGACTCGTGCCTAGAAAACCCACAACGACCGGAACATGTTCCAACGCCAATGTTCGACCCTTGACATTGGTAGTTCGTAGGTATGACATTCGGCCACACGATGCGACAAACGATCAAGCGTTCACAATTGGAAGGTGATCGTAGCATCGTGTAGCGCCGGCTTAAGGAAAGAATAGAGTAATTCCAAAAACAGGACGTGATATGAAGTAAAAGAAAACGTCTTACTTTAAAAAAAGAACCAAGTTCATTATAATTAGTGGAAAACCTAGAAATATGCGCATAAATATGCAAATCATTTAGTCAAAATATGCACAAAAATGTTGAAAATATGCAAATAAAAATACTTATAATACATAAATTTATTGATTCACTTAACAATATTTTTATTTTTCTACATACTGAACTAATCCTAAATATGTTTTTATTAAACAAAGCAGGTTGTCGTTAGTTGTAAAAACAGTAAACTACTAAATGTTTCTCGAAGTTCTCAATTAAAACAATTTTTCTCCGGCCTTTATCATGTACGGTGCTGTATCTGACAATATGAGCAAAAAAATATCTCCAGGAATAGGTGTGGGAAGAAAAATCATTGGTAGTTGCTCTTGAACAAATCTGGCCGCTGTGAGTGCATTTGTTTTCTATAACTCTTTAGAAGCAACAAGGTAAGATTTTGGCAGAATCTCATCGCTAAGAACACCAATCAATAAATATGCAATACAACGTCCTCTTGAATCGTTCTGAATTTGAGCTATAATTTCCTCAATTACATCCGAATAGAAAGAACTTACGTCGTTTCTTCGTAGTATTGTTTTACCTGGGACATTAAATTTGCAATACTTCTGGAGAAAAGAAGTGAAGTTTCGATTACGTAGCTTTAACAAGGGAATATCTGACGTCATCATTGCATGACATGGGTCTCGGTTAAAGATGTCTTGTTCGTTTAACTTTTTGGACATTTTTTTTTGTATCTCAAAAAATAACAGATATCGTTTGTATGGCTTAACTCACACTGACGCTCTACTGGCTTTGGATATTTTACTAATTAAAATAAATAAAATAACACACCACTACAAAACACAAACAGATGTTATCTCTTCAAAAGCACAATCAGAAATAAAATTCAAAAATCAATTTATTATTTACCTACTTATGTAAATATAGGTACAATAAAACCTCTGTTAACGGTTTAAAACGACCTATTTTGAATTCTCGGAATTTAAGACCGGGATACCCATACTCCTGTACCTCATAAATTTATTTTTCTTGAGAACTGCAAACATAATGAAATAAACTACTTCATAATGGAAAATTTGTAAAATTGTTTACCTTGAACTCTTGAAACGTCTCATAAAGATCTACATCATTCAAAATTCTTTCAACTATGCACAATATGCTATTTATTAAGGATATATGCAAATATTTAAAAAAATGCATATAATAAGCAAATAAGCTATATATATATTACAAAACTAATTTATTATAATTTTTTACACAAACACTTAACCTTTTCCCTGCAGAATGTATAGAGTAAAATTATTTCTTTAAAGTTCCTAATTAAATTACCTGTCCCGAGTTTTCATAAAGCGATACAGTCTATATTAGTATCGATAGCGTATAAAAGCTATTTGATGCATATACTTCGAAATTTTTATCAATCTAAACTTCAAAAACGCAGAAATGATGCACTACCCGCATGCACATACATACATTAACCTCTTCACAATTAGTAATTCCGCCCTGTCTAATTAGAGATTGAAATATCCTTGCATCACGGGGCCTCTCCATAACTCCGAGGAAATTTCCGGTATAGAGACACGTCGTCACATAGAAAGCCTTTACGTTCGCTACGCACGTGACCCAGATGTGAATCGTATGTATTGAATAAATATTGTCAGTTCACTCCCCTGTTTATTCTGCGGTCTGCGAGGGTTGTGCCGGTCGGTAACGTTTTGAATGATCCCAACACGCTATCTTTGGACTTCTACGTGTTGAGAAGGACGCATATAAAGGAATTACTTACCTAGGTTTCCAGGACCCTTCTTAATAATGATCTAACAATCATATAGCGTATTGTGATGTTGTAATACTTACCCTCTGTTGTCTTGAATTGGAAATATTTCGAAATGTTATTGTAGTACCTTCCGGCAATAAAGTTCTTATTCTATTGTAATTAACCTTTGAAATTAAGTGAGGTCGATGTTTCATTGAATGTTAAGGGTCTTAGTTTCTAGTATGTTAAATCACAAGATATAAATGCTTTGAAAAATATTAGGATAGATTATAAAATGGTCAGATTGGTTCGTTACAAAAAATACTATACAAATACAATTGTCTTCAGAACACAAGTCTCGGCAAGATAAAATACGAAAACTATTCGAACATAAAAGTTACGGTCGAACAAAAAATATGTAAGAAAAAGATGATATGACTTGGCGAATTTTAATATTTTACGTAGCTAACGTTAGTTTTTTCTCTTATCACCTTATGGTCCGACACAAGTTTTTATTGTTAGAATGACCAAACAACCGTTTCGAAGTAATTAAGCTGATGTCGCCTCCCTGCTGCGAAAAAATATCCCTTCTGCAAAATGGAGTCGGATCCGGAATTCATGGATTGTAAAGGCTTTCACACGACCTCAATCCTTCTGGTGTTACGGTGGCTCAACAGTAGACATCCAGAGTTACCCTTTGTACAAAAATAAAACCCTGTAGACGGAAATTAGGAGTCAAAAGAAACGAAATACGAAAATGGAATCACGGAAGGTTCTAAATAGACCTTAGTTAATTTACTCATCTTCAGATGGTCGAAGGGTACAACTAATATACAGCCTAATAAACACGACGCACCAACATTTAGAACTGCAGTAAAACAAACTCCGCAGACTCTAGTAATCGAACCAATTCAATGAAACATATTCAAGCTGCTAAAACGATATCGTGTACGCACACAGGTAATAGGTACCATTAATCTCTCAGAGGCCTACAACGGGTGTGACCGCAGAACATCGTGCGCATCTTCTTCTTCAAAATTATTTGCCAAAAGCCGATGACGTAGCGATACGTTATATTTAGAGTGCGGAACCGGCGCTATCCCGTATCGAGTGTGATTCATCGGTGCTAACAATGTACAATCGATCAACTTAACAGTATATATGAATGTGATAGGGCGATCGTATTGATAAAAGTCTGTTTGTACGTATTTCAATGCATACAGACGGAGTGTGAAATATATTTCGCCAGAATCGTAATAAAGCCAATAAAATGTATATACGAAAATTTATTTTTAGGAAAATAAATAAAACACTGAAGTTAAATGAATTTAAATTAACTTGAATTGAAATTAAGTCAATATATATATATACAAAATGCATTTACTTTATACAGTGAAAAAATTCCAAATATTGAAAAAGTATAAACTTGAAATTAATTATATCACCTATAATTAAAGTGAATGCTTTGTCACACCACAGTCAAAAAATTTTATTCATATTAATTATTGCAATATATTCTAAACTTTGTTCTGTAAAGTGTGTTCTTTTATTGAACAGTATGTCTTTAAATACAGAAAAACTTCGCTCAACATCAGAGCTAGTGAGTGGCGAATAGAAATAATAATCTCTTAATTTAATATATCTACCGATTTCCGTATTTTGAATATTACTACAAAAGCCTTTCAAGACATTGAAATATTGCATCTTATTATTAAGCGAAACCGAATCTGTCTCTGCGTCTGCATGACTCATTAGAGGATAGCGTTTCTTCCGCAGTTTTGCTATATTAAAGCAGAACATACCAGGGCCGACCAATAAATCGATAACAACTTGTAACACCATCTTTCAATAGGAATTGCGACCTCTATAATAGTGGTTGGCGCATAACACCATATCTTGTAACACACTCCTATATAAAAATCTCAATTTTGAAAACTATGGCGCTTACTCCATTGTAACTTCCACTCTTCAATTAATCATTCAACGACAAACGCTACATATTATTGTCACGATATAAATAATAGGCTGCTTAGTCAGTCTTTCAAAAAAATAATAGAAATAATCTGTCCAGTATTATCAAACACTTCAATTCCTTTATTGACACATTTATTCATTTTTTTTAAATTTTGGCCAGCAGGTTCTCCTGAATTTCTCAATATCTAATATCGTTGCTATACGGACACGTTATTAGGGGATGACATTAATTTGTAGACAAAAGTGTACAATTATTACCATTACTAGGCGTGTACGTAGGATCTGTCCCTGGCAAAGTGATTATGTACCCTTTCCTTTAAGAACACTTTCTTATAATCTAAGCCATACTTACACTTTTTTATAGCTTGATTTTATCGTTTATAATACTCGGTCTTAGTGCTGTCGCAGTCAAGATTATTCTACCCTAAATTGACTCCAAACATAGCTGCACCATTTTAGAACCACCCTTATGTTGTCAACAATTTAGTATATTGTTATCAAATTATAAATTATTTTTGTTCTACATTCCCTCTTGTACAGGGTTATTCATTATAAATGTCCCAGCCCTTACCATAGTTATTATTGCATTAAAAAAAAAATTTTTGAAATAAAAGTTGTATGGTTATAGACTAATTTTATTATAACGTTAACAAAAGTACAGTGGCGTGCGTAGTTTAGGGGACACAAAAAATAATTGGTTTTTTTAAATGAGACACCCTGTATATTATTAAATTTTTGAAAAGATCTTTTTCTTCTGATTTCAAAAATATACCATATCATACCCCTGTCTTACACCGTTCTTATGTTATTAAAGGATAAATATAGTAAATTAAACTAGTTACTATAAATATTGAAAAGTTAATATCATCAAAGAAAGCTATGAAAATCACAACTGTCATGTTTATTAAATGTCATTTCTTTATTGAAACATTCAAAATGGTTTACAGTGTAGCAGAAAAAATTCAAATATTTACTTGCAGCGCAAAGAGCATACAGGGAGTTGTATCCAAATCGTCCAACACCCGCAGACAATACGTTCAGACGTATTTACCAACAGGTAAATAATACCGGTAGTTTTAATCGAAAAAGGCGAGTAGTTCATGCAAACAACGAAGATCAATTAGATGTACTGCTTTATTTCGACGGTAAGCCCTCTTATAAGTATTCTTGAAAAGTTTTTTTAAACACTATATTATTTTTTAGAAAATTCTGAATGTAGTATAAATAATGCAGCAGCTCATTTAAATATAAGTTACTCTAAAATACAACGTACGTTGAAAACTAACAACTACAAACCATATAAAATTTTACCCGTACAACTTTTGACAGAGGCTCATAAAAGGAAAAGGTTAGAGTTTTGCCGCCAAATGATCCAAAAGTTATATGAAGATCCTGATTATCTGACTAAAATATTATGGACCGATGAATCATGCTTTTCTACGGCTGGAGTTTTTAATAGGAAAAATCGTAGGTCATGGGAAAACAAGGAGAATAGGAAAAGATTGATAAAACCAATAAAAAAATCAGGAAGAAAAACTCTTAGTGTATGGTGTGGAATTTTCAGAAACAAAATTGTTGGACCCATATTTTATGATTTCAATTTAACTGGAGTTACCTATCTGGAAATGATTCTTCCTGAAAATATTCTTGTAGAGAATTTTCCGGACGTTCAACTTCAGGATATGATTTGGATGCAGGATGGAGCAACTCCGCATAATGTCCTACCTGTTAAAGAGCATTTGAACAATGTATTTCAAGTGTGGATAGGAAATAATGGAACCATATTATGGCCTCCTAACAGTCCGGATCTATCCCGTATGGACTCATATTTTTGGGGGTTTTTAAAAGACATAATATATAATAATAATGACTGTATTCAAGTCATGAAAGACCGAATTCAATTAGAAATAAATAACCTAAATGTAAACAATCAAGCCATTTCTGATGCAATTCAAAATATAATTAGACGTTTAGAATTATGTATTGAAAATAATGGTGGACACTTCGAACAACTTTTATAAGTTATTATTTATTTATAGTTGTAAAGTTATCTTTGTTATATTCGTTTTATAGGTATTATTTGTAATTTTAATTAAATGTTGACCAAAACTCATTTGTAGATACAAAACTTTTATTTAATAACTTAAGAACGGTGTAAGACAGGGGTATGATATGGTATATTTTTAAAATCAGAAGAAAAAGATCTTTTCAAAAATTTAATAATATACAGGCTGTCTCATTTAAAAAAAACAATTATTTTTTGTGTCCCCTAAACTACGCACGCCATTGTACTTTTGTTAACGTTATAATAAAATTAGTTGATAACCACACAACTTTTATTTCAAAAATTTTTTTGTCTATGCAATAATAACTGTGGTAAGGGCTGGGACATTTATAATGAATAACCCTGTACTTGTCTACATGATAATCCATATCGATAAATCTTCAAATGTTAAAAAACTATAAACTAACCACCAATATTTTCAAAGTCACTCAAAACAAGTAATAATGTGACTTGCAGTGTTTCCAGGGCGAGATATTCATGAGAATCGTGAGCCGTTTCCTTTCTACGCTGACGCCCCCGGCGTTGGCCCGCACTGCCCTCATCGCTTCTCTACTGGCCGCTGCTACATCGTGTCTGACAATTATTCCAGTGCGTCCATATAGCGTGTATACAAAAATTCAAATGATAGTTTTATTGGCTCATTTCTTTTATTTACTAAATATCACTACTGTATGGCACTAGATTATAATTTTGGATTTTTACAAAATCTATCCTTTCTACTTACTACTTCTGAAGTTTATCTCCCCCATTACAGTTCAAATTTATTATACTTTTAGGAAACAAGAACTTTTCGAAATATGGATGTCGATTTCTCAAATCATATTTATTTGTCGTAAACTATAAAAACAAAGATGAACATTTTCGGAGATAGATTTCATTCTAAAAGAGCACCATTTGTAGTAGTTTATCGAAAGGCTGTTTGGCAAATTTCCATTCTAGGGATGATTTACCGCCCTTACTTTCGCTGCGGACTAGTAGTTTATTCAGCACCAATATAGGAGGGCGTATTAACTAGTAATTGGCTTTGTTTATTTCACAGTTTTGGTAGATATAAGTCCTCTTCCTCTTCCTCTTCTAGATTTATAATCAATTATAATCATAATTTCATGTTGTTTTAACTAAGAAGCTATGTTGACTTAAAAAATTTGAATTTTGACAAAATTAAATAACTTTCGATGAGTATCTGCTATTAAAATGTTTACCTGGACAGAATATTTAGTGACATTAGCATTTAATTAGATTTTCGAGAATCGAGGAGTCATTCTAAAATGAATATTAGAGATAAATCTTTTGTTCTTCATACATTTATTCTTTCTTTTTTAGTATTACTTCATTATCCCAGATATGCCTAATACACTATATGTAGTACACTTCTTACAAGTCTTAATATGCAAACGGCCAACGGACTATCATTGTAATGGGTGATTCATTTAGAGATACTTTTTCCAAAAGCAAAGAACAAATGAAAAAGGCCAATTTATTTAATAAACTTGATTATCATACAAAAGAACCATTCATTATAAGACGAACGTTATGTTCAGTATACATCTGATAGTGCATACGAACAGACGCCGTACCGTGTGTATTGTTCTATAATAGTACGTTATATTAGTGTATTGAAAAGTATACCATTTTAAAAAATGTGGTATACGATATGAAAGATAAGTATTTAGAATTTATGTAAAATGTCCTGCTTAAGAAGTAATATCAAAACATACATATTTCTAAATAGATACATGATTTATTACCTACAAACAAAGATCTAAAATTTGGAGTTATAGACTGTTCTTTTGTGCTTTTTTAATATGTACTATACAGTATGTCGACGGATTTGGTGTAAATTTGTACAACAGAGAACTTTGATAAATATTTTTAAACTACTTTGGTTTATTTTTTATTATAACAGGCTTATCAATTGAGGTACCTTATCTTTGAGCTGTCATATCAGCTATTCTTTGCTATTCCCTCTGACAGCATTCTTTTAAATTTGTTTTCAGAGAAAAAAATCATTATGAATCGTTATATATAGAGACCGGATGCATCAGGCCGAAATTATGATGGACTATATAAATAGTCTATAACATCCCAGTTATTGAATTCGGTTAACCGCACATCTGTTTCTTCCCGTTGAATTGTGACGCAATTATTTCAATATTATAGTTAAATTCCTTTTTCCAGGGCGTAGATAGAAGGGTGAGAGTTTTAAAAAAAATTTCATTTATTAGTTTATATTTCGTGAGATAAATAAAATAGGTACGGTGAGTTAGTTTCTTTTTTCATGGCTTGGAAACAAACGATCTTGATCTTAAAATACGAAATATATTTTTTTTATTTGTTCATTTTGCAGTTCAAGTTAAGTAAAGGAGTATCTTAACTAGAAATACTTTCTCAAGGTTCTCTTCTGTAAAATTTGTTCTATTTGAATGAAATACATCCTTGTAGATAGAAAACGTCCTTTCTACATCGCAACTGGTTATAGGTGCATACTGTAAATATTCTTTTATTCCAGCGTATCTAGCAGTTAGATTTTGAGGCATTGTCCCCATACACAATTGCCGCAATGTTATTAAATCTGGAGTTTTGGCAAATTGCCAAAGTGTTCCTGAAGAATATACAACTGATTTTTTAAATTTGGAATTTGTATTTCCCAGTCCGGGAATTTTGTTTGAATAACTTTATATTTGCAAAAAAAATGTTTTTATTTTAATTAAGCAATTACAAGAATAGAAATAAAACTAGTAAAACGAGTAATGATTAAAAATGAAGATTAAAACCGTAGTTTTATTTCTATTCTTAATTATGGATCTTCATCAAGTAAATGCCCAATCAATTCAATTAAGCAATTACAAAATTTACAAAATGTGATTATAATACTATTGCTACCTAACTATAAGGAATACAGAGTATATAATAATAATTAAAAGCGCTGTTACATATATTTATACGTTCTCTTATCTTGTACGACGCGAGACCATTTCTTAGTAACGGCAAGAAAAGACGCTAAGGTTGCATTTCTCACGGTTACCGTATAGCGTATATATAGGTATACTGTACTGTATGTACTACGACATAACTCCTCCCTCCTTAAGTTCAAAAAATAAAGGTTCATTAGGCCTTTTATTTTGAGTGTTATTGATTTGTGAAGGAAAAATTATCTCTTAATTTATTTCGTTATTTATTAAGTTCTTTTTTAAAATAATATTTTGACATATCTTTTTCTTACAAATAAATTTTGAAACAATACATATCCATATTATCATTAACACACATACAATTATAATATTTAATACATTAGTCCATGTAATGCTATAAGATACGTCATTAAGTGCCACATTATTTATTGATTCGGCAATTGTCTTTATATGATTGAGTTGATTGAAGTCTAATGTTTTTAATTTCACTGGTTCTGCTCGCACTATTTCTGACGTGTTAATTTGCACTAATCGTGGGAGTTCGAACACTATTTCTTCATGAATGCTTTCTTCTCTTTCGAAGTATTGATCGTTAATCTTGATCGGTTGCTGGTCTATTGATATAACAGCTGGGTGATTGATTCTGTATAATCCGTTGTCTTCTCTATATAATCTAACTGTTACAGGATCAACGGGGACTATTAAAATTTGATAACCGTTTATTTGTTGAATGCTTGTCGTATTTAACATAACATGCATTGTGTTACACGTATTTGTTCCATTTTTAATTATGTCCATTAGGCACTGTTGTTGCTGATGGATAAACTTCTGCTTACAGTAATAGGAATCTTCGATTTCTGGACACTCGTCGTTTGACGTCCAATATGTTTTCGTGTTGAACATTAGGTAAGGATGTTCGGCAATTATAATTTCATTTCGAACAGGTACAGGGTATAATCGGTAATAATCATATGATGTCGATATGATAGGTACATAGATTTTAAATAATATAATGTGATTATGTAAGACTACTTGTGTTGCAAACAATCGATAATAGTTAATGAAATTTCGTAACTGTGGTATTTGATTATGTTCATACTTTTTATGCATAATACTTAATATTTGTTCTAATTATTTTGGTGTTATAATTGAAACATGTAATATATTTATTTTGGCAAATGATATGGCTGTTTCTATATCGTTTATTAATGATTTTACAAAATTTAATTGTATAATTAATCCGTCAAGGTGTATCGTAAATGATAAAGCTTTTTCAATCGTGTTAATAGTTTCTAGAAATTCCAATTGGATGTTATTAATTTGTCTAGTGAGCGTATTTTGATTTTCGTTTAAAACACTCAATGCATCGTTATACTTTAAACGTTATTTCCTTTAACACATGTATCTGTTCATTTATTTTATTTTGCAACTTTACTTAATTGCCTGATATGATATGAATTAAATTTTCTATTTCTTCCTTATCGTTTTCGTCTAATGTTCCGAATAACCATTTACTTACTTTACCTACTGCATTAATTAATCCTCTTTTTGATCTTTTATTATAAGAAATGAACACAGATAATTTTTGTTTTATTTCACTGCTTATTTGTTTAGCATATCCTATTTTATTATTTATGAATATAAAGAAATTATTTAACTGTGTGTCTAATTCGTTATCTAATTTGTTTAATAATAATCGAGGGGTTGTTATATTTATGTGATATACAAAGGTATGTTGTGAAGTAATTAATTTAGCTTTTCCTATTTGTACTGGTAAGATAGGATTGTGGATTTCTTTTATTTGTAATGATTTTATATTATGACGTAGAAGATTTATCGTCAGGATACGTTGAAGTTTTAGAGTTTTCATATGATATTGTTTATTCTTTACTTTTATTTGATTCTTCTCAGGTAATATTTCGGGGGTTTCTACTTTTTTATATAAAAGTGCAGATTTATTCATTTTCTTATTAGAATCTAATTTTTTTTTTTAAAAGCTTTTTGATAAATTGGGGTCTTTTCATTAAAATCGGGAGCATGTTTCTAACACCCTACTCCAGAATAATTATAACGCTCACGACATACACCGTACTATAGTGAGACATCGTAACCCCAAACCTCGAAGTGAACCCGATCCTAACATCAGCACCGCCTTCTTATCGTATATCCAAGGTATCACCGATCATATAGGAAAGGTTCTACATAGAAATAAAATCAAAACTGTCTTCAGACCCCATTCTAAAGTTTCGGACCTCTTACCCTCGGTTAAAGACAAAATATCTCCACTCCAAGCACAAGGAGTGTATCGCATTCCGTGTTCGTGTCTATCTATAAGCTATCTATAAGTGTTAATAATGAACATCCATCAAATTTACATGTGTCGATATATAAATGTTCAAGTGGTCTAGATCCTATTTCTGTTGGTTTAAACACAATTGAGTGTGGGTGTCTTTCGTACTTTGCTTTTTGACATATCTCACAAGCGTTTACGTAATTAGTAACGACTTGATCAATATTTGGCCAATAATAATGGTTTTTTATTGCATGGAGGTTTTCATTGATTCCTCTATGATTTGTTTTTGTTTCGTGATAATACTTTATCCTTAATACTTTTTCATCGTTATTCGTTGCGTCTGTTAAGATTTTATTCGAAATTATAAATTTAAATGCATTATTTTGGAATAAATTTGCTACAATATTTGAAAACAATAATTTTAAGTTCTCATTTTTAAAGTTTAAACAATACGTTGTTATTAGGTTTCAAATATTCTTTAATTAATTGTATTATTGATTCTTGTTCTTTTTCTAATGGTATCTGCCAAGTTTGTCGTGTTTTATCATAGACTTTTTCTCGTATACATCTATACTGGGGATACTTAGTTGTGGTTAATATAATTTGATTTTTATATAAATTAATCGCTTCTTCTGTGATGAACTAATATAGGGTTTTCGACATTTGTATGTACAGTTTGATCTGTCATATTTTCGTTCGCGTTTTCTTTTTTATTTTGATCTATACTAACAGGGGGTATTAATTGATTGTTTTGCAAAATTTTGCTTTATTTTTATTTAACGTGATGTTGTCTAATTCTCTGTCTATCTCACTGCTGTCCAAGAAATCATTAGGGTCGATGTTATTGATGAGTGATATTAAATCATCTTTACTGGGGAAGGTTTTTTTGTCCTAGGCCGGGAAAGTCGGTATCGCTTTTACTACTAGATACACAATATACCATTCTTATGAAAGAATGATTGCTATGCGTATGAAAAGATGCGCCATTTTATTTTCAAGTTAAATTTTTGCCAAAACTCCTACAATGGTACTGCAGAACCGATTTTAAAGGTGTGTGTTATTTTCAATGAAGGCATCTCTAAAAGAAACAAGTTTCCCGAAAATTTTGATAATTTGACTATGAAGAAGTTATTTTCAATGTAAATTCCAAAATTGTTGAAACCTGAACAAAACCTGTTGCAAATATAAATTTATTAAGAAAGTTTGACAATATTGGAAAAGAATAGAATTTCTTCGCGAAGAATCACCTTGGATCCAGCTTGAGTACATCATCAGGACCATTCCCAACATAACTGCGAAAATATAATGTTTAAAAAACTAACGTCAACAATTTTCTGGTATACCTGAGTCTTGCTTATAAAAATATATACCGAGGCGCCCTATTATAAATGGAATAACCTATGGAAACACAAATTAAAATTTAAGAACTACTCGGGGAGAAAAAACGCATTCATTCTTATTCGCAAAAAACTTGTTACTTCAACCCATTTGTCGGGTTCATAATTCAACCAAGTACAACAGAGGATTAAGGTATTCAGTTTGTAGCCCTGACTTAAGATAAGATTTATTTGTGTTCAAAAACTTTATAAAGCATCTCGGAAAATCGTTTTGCAACTTCTGAAGCACTTAAAAATGCAGTTAAATAATATTATTGAAAAAATTTTTCTCTAAAGGCATGGGACAATTGGACAAAAAAGAGAATAAGTTTGAACTGAAGCGGAGATTCGAAAAATCGAAAATTTGGTTGTGTAAAATCGACTTTAAGTGTCTCTATTATTATCAATGAAGACTAAATATTTGAAACAGGAGTTCTACAAATTTGACATGATTCTTTAAGTAGAAAGGAGGCATCTGCATGGACAATTTCCAAATTGCTTCACACGTTCTCTACCGCTCGGCTCTTATATTCGGCTGGCTTTATCTTATAGACCACCGCCTCATATATGAATGCCGGCTCATATATGAGCCGAGGACTTAGATTACTTAGAAAACTTACTTAAAGTGATTTTATTTTGTATGGTCTATTGATAGAAGCTTTAAACTCCGAAGAGGTCTATACGAATGTATGACACATATGTGAGTCAAATGGTCTCTGGATATCTTTTGAGGTAATGTTGTTTTCGTACATTCAACTAGTATCATTTCTTCACTAATAAATTTTTATATAAATGTGTAAATAAATATTATTCTGATATGTATTCGTTAAAAAAAAGACGTTTGACTGAAGCTGACCTACAAGAAGAAACAAGAAAAGTTTTTGAAGCTGATGAAAATGTTTTGAACTCTGATGAAGATGACGATTATTTTGAAGAACCATATCAAGATTCTGGAAGTGACTGGCAATTGTCTTGTCCCGAAAATTCAAGTTCAATGGCTAATGACAGTGAAAATAATACCGATGACGAAAATAGTGACGATAATGTGGACCAAGGTGAAGATAACAATATCGATAATGAAGATGAATGGACTGATATAGAACGAGATCCAGAAATATTCGATTTCAATGAACAAGAAGGTATGATAATTGATATACCTCAAAATGCATCACCTTTCCAAATATTTTTCTGCTATTTGATATTGCATTGATTGATAAACTTGTTTATTGGACAAACACTAGGGCACAGCTTTTCTTATCAAAAATGTCTCCGCAGGAAAAATCAATTATACTTAAATGGAAAAAACAACACGAGATGAAATGATGAGATTTTTATCTCATTGTATTGCCATGGGAAATATAAAATTGCCTAGTATGAAGCACTATTGGTCAAGAAACATAGTCTATCATCATCTACTATTTCATAAAACGATTGGATGTAATCGGTTTGAACTGATTTTGCGTTGTTTGTGTTTTTACGACGATAATGACGACACTTATAGAATAATCAATGTTGTAAACCATATTGTCAACAACATAGAAAACCTTCATTGTTAGCTGCTAAATATGGGATCAAGCTGTATGAATTATGTACGCCGGATGGATTTTTACTAAATATTCTTATATATTCTGGTAAGGGTACTACTCGAAACGATGCACTGGGGCACGTATATGCTGTGGTAGAGAAACTTATGGAGCATTATGAAGGAAAGAGGCATACAATTTTTTTGGATAATTTTTACACAAGTGTAGGTGTAGCAGAAAAAATGTTAAACACATATTGTTGGCACACTTCGAAAAAATAAGAAAGGAAATTCCAAAGATGTTATAAATAAAAAGCTAAAGAAAGGCGAGTTTGTATGGTAAAGAAGTGTTATTGTTGGTAAATGGCATAACAAACGTGACGTCTTTGTCATTTCGATGTCACATAAATTTTAGATGCAAGAAACGTGGAACAGAAAGGGCACAGAATCTGTGAAACCAAATATCTTTATTGACTACAACAAATATATGTCTGGGATTGATCGAACGGATTAAATGACTACACCACACCGACGAAAGCAATTAGATGGTACCTAAAATTATTTTTTCATTTGGTAGACGTTTGCTTATGGAATAGTAACTGGCTATATCAGAAAACTACAGGAAAGGAAAATGCATATCTAAACTTCAGCGACCAAATAATACAATCACTTCTTCTTCTTCCTCTCTGTTTTGGGTTGGACGCCACCACGTCCAGACACTTGAGCACACTGCTCTTTGTACTATCTCCAATAGATCTCTCAATTCCACTCTGTTAGTCTTGTGTCCTCGATAAAAGCCACTATCCTCCTCAGGGGAAGTGTGAGTACACTCGAAGGATCCAATAGATCTCTCCCGAAATATTTCTGTCTGAGTTCCTTCAGTTCCTCACACGTGCATATTACATGAAGGCTAGTTTCCTCCTGTTTTTCACATCTCCTACACCAGGGTTCGCTAACCTAGCCCATGGTGTACAAATGCTTCCTTAAAGGACAATGTCCGGTTATTAACCCGGTAATTATTTTAATTTCTCTTTTGCTACTACGAATTAGGTTGGCTGAAAACTTTCCGTCCAGCTCCCTTAGTAGTGTTTTAGTATGGAGTTGACCTTCCGTTAACCTCCATTTATTTTTATGTTCTTTTTCTAGCCATAACCAGATCTCCCTTTTAGCGGAATCCTTAGTGATTCCACATACAGGTTCTGGTCCTATGAAGTTCCTATTAGTACCTTCCTTGGCCAGTTTGTCGGCTATCTCATTGCCTTTAATTCCCTCATGTCCTAGCACCCATATCAGAGACACTGTATTGTCTTGTGCCGGGTTATTGAGGACCTGAGGAATATTTCACCAGCTTAGACCTGGTAAATGAGTTCATAATGGCTTTAATAGCCGCCTGACTATCAGTCATTATGTTATTTTTTTTGCTTCTGCAGCCGGCTTCCCGAATTTCATCGGCGCAGGCTGCGACTGCTAACAATTGGAAAACCGTAGTATGTTTCCCCAGACATATTATCGATATCTTCCTTCTAGGGCACATTCCGCATATGCCTGCACCTGCCCCCTGAGTAGATTGTGATCCATCAGTGTACCAGGTGCCGGCACCACAATCAATCGAGCGACTTTTTGCCTGTTCCCTGGTCGGTACAAGTATGTTCAGCTTAGCTGTAAACATAATTTCAGGTGCCATACTGTCCACCGGCATTTGAAATATCGGCTCATCCAGTATAGTTCCTGTGATATCAGTATGGCTCCCTACAACCTTATTAGGACACCATACGTCATTGGCCTTCAGCCTCAGTATCGCATCCATTGCCTCCGCCATTTTAAATAGTTCTAGCGGAGGGAGACCCACGATGGCCTCCATGGAAGCGGTTCCCGTGCTGTTCATAGCTCCCGTGATTCCCAACACGGCCTGTCGCTGGAGAGTCGTGAGGAGCCCCACCGACGATGTCCGCTCCGTCCTCCTCCACCAGACAACTGCCCCATAGGTAATCGTTGGTCTTATTACTGCTGTGTACAACCAGTGTACCATATTTGGTTTTAGTCCCCAGGTCTTGCCAACAGCTCTTCTGCATCTCCAGAAGAGCTGCGCCGCCCTGTCTGTCACTTTGGCTAGGTGTCTGCTCCAATTCAGTTTCGCATCAAGTGTTATACCTAGATACTTCACTTCATTGGTTAGTTCTAACTCTTGTCCAAACAGCTTTACGCTGCCCAGATCATTTAGTTTTCTCATGTTGGTAAAGGCTACCAACTTGGTTTTTGAGGATTGACAGTTAATCCCTCCTCAAGGCACCATCTTTCTATAATTCGCAGAGCATTTCGCATGATGCTCGCCACTGACCCCGGGAATTTCCCCTGGGACACTATGACAATGTCATCGGCAAACCCCTGCGTCCATATTCCCTGGTCATTTAGTGTCCTGAGGAGATTATCCACTACTAGACTCCATAGTAGTGGTGACAATACGCCTCCTTGAGGACACCCTTTTGTTGTCCTCATGGAGATCGTTTTGTTTTGCATTTGGGCATGAACTTCTCTGCTACGCAGCATGTTATGAACCCAGTTGCATGTGGTGCTTTTTATTTTTCGATCTCTTAAAGATCGAATAATAGAAGACATCGAGGTGTTATCGAAAGCTCCCTCTATGTCTAAGAAGTGCAAGTGCAATTTCCTTGTAGTGTTGGCTCCTTTCGAGCCCTCTCACCAGGCTATGCAGGGCACCCTCACTTGATTTTCCCATCTGGTATGCCCATTGCAGTGGGTGTAGAGGAGATCTATCCAGAGTCCCTTCTTTATTATTTAAATATATAATTTTTTCCATAGTCTTCAACATAAAAGAGGTAAGACTAATGGTCTAAACGATTTAGGGTGGGTATATGTTACTTTTCCGGGCTTCGGAATAAACAATACCCTAGTTTCTCTCCATGCCCTAGGAATATAACGCATAGCATGGCTAGACCTGAATATCTCCATTAGAGGACCCATAATTTCACCAATTCCCTCTTGAAGGGGCTTGGGAAACACTCCGTCTTACCTTGCGGATTTATATGGTTCAAACGATCCTATCGCCCATCTAATTAAATGGGGCTTGATCTCGTTTGATGTCTCCCAATCATTCCTAGTCGCCCTACAAGAGGTGACAACTTGATTGGTATCACAATCATCCATACGCTCCGAACCTGGAAAGTGTACCCCCAGAAGATACTCTAAAGTCTCTTCCACGGTAATGGTACACCTCCCGTCCGATTTTTGTATAGATCTAATTGCGTTGGAAGGATCTTTTTTGAGAATTCTGTTTATTCCAGCCATGTCAGGAACACCTTCGATGTCCTCACAGAATTTTCTCCAGGCCCTCCTTTTACTCTCTTTGATTTTATCATTGTATTTATTGAGGAGAGCCTTGTAGGCTTCCCAATTACCTGTTTTCTTCGCCCTATTAAATGACCGGCGAGTTTCTTTCCTAAAATTGGTTAACTCTGCATTCCACTAGGCAGCTCGCTTAGCTATACGGCGCTCCCGAAGGGGACAGTTATTTTCATAGCAGGAAAGAATGGTCCGTTGCAACCAGTCAACAGCCAACTCCAGCTCTTCCACATTCCCTATTCTAACAGGGATATTTCGGGTCGCAGCTAACAGGTCTCCCTTGTAAGAGCCCAGTCTGTTCTCTTGGGATCCCTGTATAGTCTGGGTTCCGTTAAATATGTACATAGTTCATAGCGGACATACGCAGGATCAGAGAGCGACGGCTCATCGGATAAATGCCACCCCCTTACAATATCCCGTATTCCCAACGTACATAAGGTTATATCTATAACTGATTCCCCTTGATGTCTTAAATGTCGGTTTATCACCTTGATTCAGACAGTCAAGTTCAGTACCACAGAGATAGCTAAAGAGAGACTTACCCCTATAATTGTTATCCTTGCTGCCCCAAGCCTTATGATGAGCATTGGTATCTGCGCCGATAATCAATTCCAGATTGTTCTTACTGGTATATGCCACCAAGGCCTCAAGATCAGGCCCTGGTAGCTCTGGAGAGTCAATGGGTAGGTATAGAGACACAATTGTCGTCTCCAATACTCCCCCATCGACACTCAGTCTGATCCTGACTGCCGTCATGTCCCCACTGCATAGCTCCATGATAGGCATCACGTCCAGGTCGTCTCTGAAACAGATACAAGTTCTAATTTTAGTGTCTGGGACACCAACTAACAGCTCCCTTGCCCTAATATTTAGTCCTCCCACCTTATCTCTACTTATCCATGGCTCTTGGATGAGGAGGATATCGATATCTTCAGCCAGCGTCCTTTGACAAAGTGCCGTTGTGGCTGTTTTTTTATGTTGAAGATTTATTTGAAGAATCTTCAACATTTTGACCCTTAGAGGTTGATGCCTGAGGTTCTTCTAGAGTACCCTCATCCTGCATTACCGGTTTCTGGTCTTTTTTGTTTCGAGGATTACAAAGCTAGCCCTCTGAAAGCGATAGTAAGGTCTCCAATCAGTCCTCACCAACGTTTCCTCAGACTCCTTTTCAATCCGAAGGCCCACATGTAGGCCCTATTCGGAAGACCTGGAACTGAGGGTAATCCATCGGTCCACTTTAAGCCCTGGATTTTGCCTCTCGAGTCTTTTCAAGCCCACTGTCAGATCCTCTTTTTTAGTCTCTAAACGCTAAAACTCGTTGCTGTTTTGGCAGCTCCTCGCTCTTCACGAGTCTCCAAACAGTTTCCTTTTCCAAGTAATCTCTCGTAGTGTTGTACGAGTCTTCATCTGCACAGATGACTCCATAGTAGCCGTCCATAAGACGGGAGGATTCAAACCTCGGCGCCTTTTGCGCCCTATCTATGACCATCATCTCTCTTGTATAGCTCCCACATTTCCCTCAGTCACTAAGCTGACCGGGTAATCTTTAGGAACTATTGCAGCCTTAATACCTTTAAGAGCTGCTTTGTAACTCACGCCCGAAGCAGAAAACTTCGTGCGCTTAGTTACTTATCCTCAGGAGTGCCCCTAGCCGACACGGTTCGCTTAACGAACCTAAGCCCTGTTGGCTTAGGTTCTCCCTGAGGTTCTTTTTGGGAAAGGGGGAGCCTTATTTTACTCGTATCCACCCCCTGTTTCCTCATCTTATTTAATTTCTTTCTTTGTGCCTCGGAAATATGTTTTCTTTCCTTGGGTGCACCCTCTGTTTTCGCAACGTTCTCAGTTTCAGTCCGTTGCGTTTCAGTTTTGTTTTTTGGAGTTTCATCAGTCTCCATTGCCAAGGGAGTCTCTATAGACTCCTTAGGTTTTGGATTCTCCTCAGATTCCATCTTTTTAATAATTTGGTTTGTTTCTCGGTTCATATAATTCCCACGAGTATGGAAGAAGTATGAGGTCAATGCCCGTAGAGCTTCCATTACAGGCACAAGGCGTAAATACAAGGGGGTGCCGCCTAGTGCCCCCAGGGGAACGTTTGAGACCACATATACCCCAGTGGCCATTCAGCTCTTAGCACGTTGCCTTACACCATAGCTTGGGTGAGCTGGTCCGCGGTGACAGCTTTCGCTAAGGATTAAAAGGTTTTTAGACCTATACATCCCGCTTATGACATAATATGGCATAATACAATCACTTGTTGACTCCACGAATGCTGACAAGAAAAAAAGACGAAAAAAATGCAGCCCCGAACCCAAAAATCCCACATTTTCCAGAAAAAAATCAAAAAAAAAGCTCAGATGCCGCATTTGTTCGAAAAATAAGAAAAGGAAGCAAACCTTCTTTGTGTGCAATGTGTGCGTGGATGATAAAGAAAAAACCAGTTGGACTCTTCCCAAATTCTTGTTTTGTGTAACACCATTCCTAAAATTTTTAATTTTTCGAATTAACCAGAATAAAATTTTTGTTTTGCTTTGCATTTCCTTTTGTTCGAAAATTGAATAAAGTTATTTTATATTTGAATTAACTATTTCTTCTTTTTTACATGTTTGTTAGAGTCAGAAGCCGCGTCTCATACATGAGACATTTGGTCTATTGGTAAAAATTATTGCTGTAGACCACTGTCCCACATGTGAGTCATCAGAATTTAAAAAAATAACAATGTTTTTTGAAAAAAAGTCGTCAATCTAGTATCAGTTGCTTATTTATATGCGTTTTTACAAAAAAAGCAAAGTGTTCTGTGTCAAAGGTTTTCATTGTAAATAGCGTTAGCGAACGTGTGAATTAAAACTAAGCAAATAACTCTCGAGAAAATGAATTTATCAAGATAATTTTCAACATTGGAGGAAGACGGAAATTTCTTTCCTCAAATTATCCACCTGGTATGAGGCATGGGTTTGAAGCACAAACCGCGTTTCTTTTTAGCTGATGATAAAAATTTTCTGAATTGCTATAGGAGTCTTGCTTATTGAACATATGCCGACGAAATCTACCATAAATTAATATAGGTGTATGGAAGCACAATTAAAAATTTAAAAACTGCTCTGAAGGACAACACACCTACTTATTTTACAAAAAAGATTTGTTAATATGATTCATGTTTTTTTTCATGGCTAGGTAAACAACCTAGAAATATCCCCTTGTGAGTTAAAGTTTATAAAAATGTTAAGCTCATATACTCAAATAAGGCCCTGGAATAAAAAAAAATTGTAGGTTCTAGGATTTTAGATAATTAGTTTTCTGATTTAATGATTGATTACAATCTAAAAAAAAAGATTTAATTGATATTTCAAGCTTCAGACAAATGGTAGTTTTATGAAAAAGTTACAAAAAAGAATTCTGTCATCTAGCTTTTACCAAGAAAACGGCTTAACCGAAGTCGATTTTGTTCACAAACTTTGCAAATTATATTTCAATATCATCCACTAAATTGATTCCACTAGCCTCTGGACTTCCCGGAATTGTTTCCTAAATTGCAATTCCTTGCCTACCTTATTACTTTTACGACTATGTCGTGGTGTTACCAAAAAGGTTCAGGTAAAATGTTCGGGAGATGGGCAGTAGAAAAACTATAAAA
This sequence comes from Melolontha melolontha, assembly GCA_935421215.2. Taxonomy (NCBI): domain Eukaryota; kingdom Metazoa; phylum Arthropoda; class Insecta; order Coleoptera; family Scarabaeidae; genus Melolontha; species Melolontha melolontha. The sequence continues at coordinate 57,378,735 of OW285242.1, forward strand.
TACAGTTTATGCGTATCAGAAAATTTCTGTCTTGGGTATTAACCATTTATTATTTTTTTATTATACCGGCTATTATAAAGTTAAGTTAAGGCTATTAAAAAGTTTTTATTTATTTTAGATAATAAAATACTATTCTTGCGAGTCTAAAAAACGTTTACGTAATTTTTTTTCTGAGGACGAATGAAAGTCATAAAACAGAGAATTAAATAAAAGATGGGGCAGAATTATTTACTATTCCTAACAAACAGATAACGAACGTCCAAAAGGTTTTGTATCCTGGGCGGTTGCGAAGAAGTAAACAGACATTCTAGTTCCATATAATAATTTTTTAGGGTAATTATATATATATATATATATATATATATATATATATATATATATATATATATATATATATATATAAGTGTTTAGATAACTTCTTAGCCGTTCATTAAATATAACATTAGATAAATTATTGGAGTTTTTCGGCTTTTTTATATGAAATATTTACAAATATCAAATTAGAATGTATGTAATTGCAGTGTAAGTGGGGATGTAAACATTGCTGTCTACAAATTATAAAGCAAATCATACGAAATTTTTTAATTGAAAAATATGGTCTACGTTTCAATTAAAAAATTTCGTATGATTTGCTTTGTAATTTGTAGACAGCAATGGTTACATCGCCACTTACTCTGCAATTACATACATTCTAATTTGATATTTGTAAATATTTCATATAATAAAGCCGAAAAACTCCAATAATTTATCTAATGTTATATTTAATGAACGGCTAAGAAATTATCTAAACACTCATATAGCTATGGAGTATTAATTAGCATTTTCAAACATTCAAATCTGACATCTGCTCTCAAAATACTGACATCTGCTTTCAATAACTCACATCTACTTTCAAAATAGGCATCTGCTTTCTAATCTGACGTTTGCTTTCATAACTGACACCTGCTTTCAAAACAGACATCTGCTTTCAATAACTGACATTTGCTTTCACTAACTGACATCTGCTATCAAAACTGACATGAGCTTTCAAAAACTGACTTCTACTTTCAACTTGACATCTACAATCAATAACTGACATCTGATTCATTAACACTGTTACTTTATAATGCATTTCTAAATAGCTTAAACCGGGGTCTATTGTGGCCTAGTGGTAAAGGCGACAGCCCGGATAGCTGTAGACTTGGGTTCGTGTCCCAACGTAGACCATATTTTTCAATTAAAAAATTTCGTATGATTTGCTTTGTAATTTGTAGACAGCAATGTTTACATCCCCACTAACTCTGCAATTACATACATTCTAATTTGATATTTGTAAATATTTCATATAAAAAAGCCGAAAAACTCCAATAATTTATCTAATGTTATATACAGGGTGTCCAGAAACTCTCCTGACAAACGAAGACCGGAGATTCCTCTGATAATTTTAAGACAATTAAGCCCAAATTCACCTAGTCCGAAAATGCTTCCTAAGGGAGCTAGAGTTCTTTGAAGATGGCGCCTTGTATTTTTTTTTAATTCCTCCAGAACGCTTCTATTTAGAAAAACAAAAACTGGTATGCTTATTTATCCTTCAGAGATGAATCGATTCCATCAATTGCGAATTTCTAGTACCGGTCATAGGCGTCCGTTTTGGGTAGGTCAACGGTTATTTTAAGCCATAACTTTTTTGTCTTTAACTTTTAAGCATTTGTGACACTAGATTATTAAATTTTCAGGTATACCAGTACTAAAATGTACTCTTACTTTAAGTCGGTAGGATACACCGTTTTCTAGAAAAATCGATTTGTAAATTTTTCGTTTTTTCTTCATTAATGTTCAATTTATTATGTACCTACTTATTTTTAGCGACGAAGTTGGCTTGGACTATCAAGGCATGGATGAAAATTAATTTAATAAATTAAAAACAAATTATTTATTACAATGGAACGAAACTAACAAAAAAGGAACAAGTATCAAAGGTAGATTGTTACAAAAGTTGCTCGATGTGATGACCATTAGTCTCTATGCATAAGTTTACCCTTTTGCTTAGAGAACGCCGAATTCTTACAAAAATTCCAAAGTTATTTCTAAATTCGTTGCAAGCATCTTGTATCCTTAGCCAGAGTTGTGCGCGATTTTGTATCGGAACGGAATAAACAAATGCTTTTATGTATCCCCAAACACAATAATCGCAAGGATTCAAATCCGGCGACCTTGCTGGCCAAGCAACTGGACCGCCTCTTCCAATCCAATGGTCTTCGTAGTTATTATCTAGAAAGTCTCATACATTCCTGCTGAAGTGGGCCGGACAGCCGTCCTGTAGAAACCATAAGTTTTGCCGAATATTTAAACGCACCTCATCTAACAAATCAGGTAAAATATTTTGGGGGAAATGTAAGTAATCAGCACCATTTAAGCGAGCAGGTAATTCCACAGGTCCAAGTAGATAATCGTCAACTACTCCTATCCAGACGTTTATGCTAAACTTATGCTGATGCTTAAATTCTTGAACAACGTGGGGATTGTCACCAACGTACGAATAATAATGTGCATTATGTACATTAAAAATTCCATTTTTTGAGAATGTAGCTTCGTCACCAAACAAAATGTTCCTGAAGAAATCTTAATCTTGATTTTTCTGATTTTGTAACCATCTAGCGAATTCTACGCGATCAGGAAAATCTCCTTCTAGCAGTGCTTGCACCTTTGTAAAATGAAAAGGATATAAATTTTATTTGTGTAAGATATTTCCTACGGAAGATTTTGAAATTGTGGGGTACATGGCAGATAGTCTTCGAACGCGAATTTCTGGATTTTCCTCAACTTCCATTAAAATAACATCTTCATGTTCTGCTGTTACATCATTATGCCTCCCTGTTTCATTATTTTTTGGGACCACTGAACCTGTTTCTCTTAATCGTTGATGAAGAGCTGTAAATGTTGAGTGAGTGGGATGCTGACGATTGGGAAATTTTTCAGCGCATCTACGTTGGGCCGCTCGAGCGTTACACCTCATTTCGCCATAAACTAAATGCATATCGGCGTATTCCTCATTAGTAAAAAGCATTTTTTTTTTAATTGAAATCGTTGTGTTTGAATAACACAAAGTAAAAAATGAAAAGATAAACTTCGCGAACTGACAACAATTTGACAATGAAAAACGTAGGTTTTACTTCTGTTGGCAGTTCAGAGCTAACTATTGCAAAAAGTAAAAAATTGAACTTTAATGAAGAAAAAACGAAAAATTTACAAATCGATTTTTCTAGAAAACGGTGTATCCTACCGACTTAAAGTAAGAGTACCTTTTAGTACTGGAATACCTGAAAATTTAATAATCTAGTGTCACAAATGCTTAAAAGTTAGAGACAAAATAGTTATGCCTTAAAATAACCGTTGACCTACCCAAAACGGACGCCTATGACCGGTACTAGAAATTCGCAATTGATGGAATCGATTCATCTCTGGAGGATAAATAAGCATACCAGTTTTTGTTTTTCTAAATAGAAGCGTTCTGGAGGAATTTAAAAAAAAAATAAATACAAGGCGCCATCTTCAAAGAACTCTAGCTCCCTTAGGAAGCATTTTCGCACTAGGTGAATTTGGGTTTAATTGTCTTAAAATTATCTGAGGAAACTCCGGTCTTCGTTTGTCAGGAGAGTTTCTGGACACCCTGTATATATATATATATATATATATATATATATGTATGTAGGGTGTTAAAAAAAGTTTTCCCACTTATGGTTCTCATTAAGATAGATAAAGAAAGAAGTGTTAGTAAACCTAGGTTCTAAAACCAGTCGTTTCTGAGTTATAATTGATTTTACATTTTTTTTATAAAAAGCATAACCAGACTTTGCTTATGGTACCCATGTACAATAAATGTGTATTCTAACTTTTATTTTTCGTTATTTACTGTCATGTCATATGCCATATCGATCTCACTTTTGCTGTAGGCTAAATATGAATAGATACACGAATGCAATAATTTTAGACATTCACTTTATGTATGGTGCTGCTAATGGTAATGCTTATGAGGCGCGTTGCTTTTATGCGGAAGCTTACCCTAATCGTATTTTGCCTAGTGATCAATTTTTTTACAAAAGTGCATCAACGTCTGTCAGAGGTGGGTTCATTTAAACCAAATTATCGCGATGCTGGTAGACCTGGATCTGTTTGTACTCCTGCAGTAGAAGAGGATGGTTTAAGAAGTGTTGAAGAATATCCAGTAACCCTAAAAGATTGTAATTGTATCCTTATCACCTTCAACAAGTGCATGCACTAACCGCTCCTGACTACGTTTCGCGAAGTGTATTTTGCGAAATGATTTTACAGAAAATTGCAGAAAATCCTATCTTTCCTGCTATAGTTTTATTCAGCGATGAAGCTGTATTGACTAAAGACTGCATTATTAATTTTCATAATAGTCACGTTTCGGCGGACGAAAATCCTCACGCTGTCGTGGAATTAAGAGTCAGCATAGGTTTTCTGTAAATGTTTGGCTTGGTATTCTAAACGATGGACTGATAGGACAAGCTTTTCTTCCTAATCGCTTAACTGCTGAAATTTATCTGAAATAGCTGCGAAAAACTTTGCCAACATTATTAGAAGATGTACCACTTCAAGATAGGTTACACATGTGGTTTATGTATGATGGCGCGCGTGCAGATTTCGCGCACATTTTTCGTATTTATTTAAATAATGAATTTAATGGTAGATGGATAAGACGGGGGAGTCCATGTACTTGGCCACCTAGATCACCTTATTTTAATCCGTTAGACTTTTTTGCTTGGGGTTACTTAAAGTCGTTTTTGATTTTAATTTATTCCACACCTGTAGATGACATAGAAGATCTCCAGCGATGAATACAAAACGCATGTGAGACAATTCGCCCCTCTCCAGGAATCGAAAGAGTGCCAGATTCTTTTATGCGTAGATGTCAAGCATGTTTGCACATGGAAAGACATGTCATGTCGAACATTTAATTTAAGCATCGCTTGTTGCGTTGTTAATTTTTGTATGTATGTTTTCCTGTTAAAAGAATATTTAATGACTAAACCGCTTATATCTTATATACTTATATCTTCGAAACGACTGATTTTAAGACGTATAGGTTTACTAAGACTTGTTTTTATCTTAATGAGAACTACTAGTGGGTAAAATTTCCGAACAACTTTTTTTAAAACTCTGTATTGGTATATATATATATATATATATATATATATATATATATATATATACAAGGTGTGTATAAATTGGCGGACCCACTATACGCGGCGATGTTCTTCGTTAAATTCGGAGTCCAAAATCCTAAAACGAAAATGTTGTACCATGCTCCATATCTTTGCACGAGGTTCCTAAAGTTCGGACTTTCAGTCTTGAAATAAGCATTATTACTCGATATTTGTTGACAGAAAGAGCTACAATTTAGAAGAAAGAAGAATTGTTGTTTTTATCCTTTCGTTAAAGTTTTCTTTTTGATTTTAAAGTTTGTTTTTAATATTTGTTTATTAACTTATTTTGACGAAAAACACATCTGACAACGTTGTAAAACAATAAGTAGACAGCCTAATGTTGTTCTAGTCAAATACATTACTACTGTCAAATTCATTCTGAAGACAAAGGAAGCCTGATACATCGTTTCAGGATTAGGACTTTTAACTAAAAATTTGACCAAGAATGTCGCCACGTGTAGTGGGTCCACCAATTTATACACACCTTGTATATATATATATATATATATATATATATATATATATATATATATATATATTGTATGTACAGGGTCCGGCAACGAAGCGGGGACGGAAGATTACACGAGTATTTGAAAGTTAATCAAATATTTAGTTATCGGATATCCTTCCGTACCATCAAGCGCACGTTCTAAAAATATTTTGTTTTATACAGGGTGTTCCAGATGGAAATGGCAGACTAAAGTTGCATTTTTTTAAATGGAACACCCTGTATATTAATAGATATAATGATCCGTGCTTGAAAGCTGGTTACATCGATATAATGTTGTATGGGTCTGAAGTTGATAGTTTCTGTGTAAATAATTATTTTACTTGATAAATTGATACATTTCAGTAGGCTATTCTGCATAAGGAAACTCAAAAGATCCGAAACCAATAGAATATAATATTTTCTACTAGTATGCACTTTCGTTGCTACGTGAAATAAATTCTGCAACTGCTCGCATTATACAGGGTGTTCACAATTTCGCAAAATCGAAGAAATCTCGTAATTTTTAAATGGAACACCCTGTATATTTTTAGCTCATTGAAAAGCCCTTTTACTACGCTTTCTATTGATACCTCATTTGATGCACCTAGGATGGATCATTTGCTAATTATTTCTTTTTAGATTTGAATTAATGAAAAATGCTTGTATTTTTAGTAGCTAATTTGCGCTTTTAAACCTTCTGTAAGATCGGATATTCAACAAATTATCCATAAATGGTCTACAACAAGAAGAAACACCATTGAGTACGAGAAACAGTTGATTTTCACTCAGCGGTGAAAGAAAACATTAAATTAATATAAAGTAATATAGCATTTTCAATATATTCACTGCCAATTAAGTTATCTGGCGTTAGTTTAACAAAAAATTTGCACTAATTAATTTGTATTTTAAAGAATTTTGTAGAACCAACTATTTTACGAATACCCAATATGAAACAATACATACCTAATTATCTTAACATAAATCGAAATCATGTAGGAAAGAATCAAGTACGAGTAGTATTAAAAGTTGGCACTATTTTAAATAAATACTAATTATTAAACACAACATCAAATTTAATTAACAAAAGTAGTAGCACAGTAAATGAAAATAAAGTAAATGTAAATAGTAAATGCAAATAAATCAAAGAAAACTTTCAAATGTCCTTCCATGTCTCTCAATACATAAATGAAGCCGCCTGGTGAAATTCTGTTGAACATGCTGTAATGTTTCTTAACGAACATTTCTAAATCCCTCTCTTATGCGTTCCATCATATTTTCCCTTGTTGTAGGAACTTCCACATAAACTAGAGCCATGACATATCCCCAAAAGTAGAAGTCCAAGACAGTAAGATCTGGACTTCGTGGAGGCCAAACGATTGGACCACCTCGTCCTATCCATTTGTCTTCCTTCAATCGCCCTAGAAACTCCCTAACGTTAAGGCAGTAATGAGCAGGTTCACCATCGTGTTGCAACTAGAAAATTTGTCGGGTGTCAGCATCCACATGCTCAAGTAAATTAGGCAGTTCGTTCTGCAAAAATGCCAAATACGTATCGCCTGTAACGGTTCCATCGAAAAAGTACGGCCCAATGATATATGGACCAAGTATACCTCCCCAGACGTTAAGAGACCATCTATTCTGATTGTCTATATGACTTATCCAATTCGGAGTTTCTGTTGCATAATAATGCATGTTATGTTTATTTACCGCCCCATTACTTTTGAAAGTAGCCTCATCGCTAAACAAAATCTTTGTTAAAATATTTGGCATTTCTCGCATTTTATTTAACAACCAACCACAAAAGTCTGTTCTTTTAATGAAATCATCACCATGCAATTCCTGATTTAATTCCTGAATGAATGGTACGGATGATACTTATGACTTCTTAAAATTCTTCGTACGCTCCTATCTTCAATAGCTGTTACCTTTGAAATACCGTCTATACTTATATGTGGATTTTCCTGTATTGTTAATAATACGGCCAATTCGCTTTTTTCATTGATTACCGGCTTATTTATTTCTCTCTTCTTGTAGGTTACACTACCAGTTTCTGTAAATCTCCCTAATAACCTTTCAAATGCTTCCGGTCTTGGCTTTCTTTCAAGGTTTGGAAATCTCTCTGTATATACTCTACTTGCTAGGAGACAATTTCTTGTACACTCCCCAAGAATAAATATCATATTCACCATTTCTTGAATACTAAAATTAGTCATTATAGCAATTTCTTTTAAAGATTGAACGAAATACTGTGTAAGATGGAACAAAATTTTTGATAACTTGGTTATTAAGTATACAAGCTTAAAACTGACACCAGATAACTTGATTAGCAGTGAATGTATTGAAAATGCTATATTACTTTATATTAATTTAATGTTTGTTTTCACCGCTGAGTGAAAATCAACTTTTTCTCGTACTTAATGGGGTTTCTTCTTGTTATAGACCATGTATGGATAATTTGTTGAATATCCGATCTTACAGAAGGTTTAAAAGTGCAAATTAGCTACTAAAAATACAAGCATTTTTCATTAATTCAAATCTAAAAAGAAATAATTAGCAAATGATCCATCCTAGGTGCATCAAATGAGGTATCAATAGAAAGCGTAGTAAAAGGGCTTTTCAATGAGCTAAAAATATACAGGGTGTTTCATTTAAAAATTACGAGATTTCTTCGATTTTGCGAAATTGTGAACACCCTGTATAATGCGAGCAGTTGCAGAATTTATTTCACGTCGCAACTAAAGTGAAAACTAGTAGAAAATATTCTATTCTATTGGTTTCGGATCTTTTGATTTTCCTTATGCAGAATAGCCTACTGAAATGTATCAATTTATCAAGTAAAATAATTATTTACACAGAAACTATCAACTTTAGACCCATGCCACATTATATCGATGTAACCAGCTTTCAAGCGTGGATCATTTTATCTATTAATATACAGGGTGTTCCATTTAAAAAAATGCAACTTTACTCTGGCATTTCCATCTGGAACACCCTGTATAAAGCAAAATATTTTTAAAACGTGCGCTTGATGGTATGGAAGGATATCCGATGACTAAATATTTGACTAACTTTCAAATACGCGTGTAATCTTCCGTCCCCGCTTCGTTGCCGGACCCTGTATATATATATATATATATATTATATAATATTTTCGTGACCTTGGTATGATATAGTAAACATAATAAGTCGGCGATTAAAGGTCTGGTTTATTACTTCAAAGTATATATAATTAAAACAACCCTACATGTTTCGGCAATGATGCCTTTGTCAAGGATATAAAAAATATAAATGTCAAATAATTATAATTATTTGACATTTATATTCTGTCATTTATATTTTTTATATCCTTGACAAAGGCATCATTGCCGAAACATGTAGGGTTGTTTTAAATATATATACTTTGAAGTAATAAACCAGACCTTTAATCGCCGACTTATTAAGTTTACTATATATATATATATATATATATATATATATATATATATATAAAGATAATTATTTCGTGACTTTTGTATGTTATGGTAGATTCAATTAGTTGGCGATTTAAGGTCTGGTTTTACTTAAAAATGTAAAATTTAAAACAATCTTACATGTTTCGGCATATGATGTCTTTCTCAAAGAATTTAAAATATAAATTACAGTGTATTAATATATATATATAGTCGTAAAGTGTTAGTAGGAATAGCAGTCAAAGGGCGGAAATAAAAGTAAACTCTTTTAAATTATTCCGAGCTTTCGGTTTAACCGTCATCATGGAAAAATAGGCGAGTTAAATAAAAACGGCTCAATATAAAGAGAAAATGTATCCGCACAACAGATAGAGGTCATGGCAGGTTGGCACAAGAACCAAATTTTATGTAGACGAATAATTAAAGTAATTAAAGTCAAAGTAATTAAACACTACACACTTTATTGAAATATTTATGAAAATGAAGTGAAGTTATCTCTCAGGGATGACTTGCGTCAATAAAGACAAATAAAGTGTTATTTCCTAGCCGTTCACCGTCAGATGTCACGAGATATCTCTTGTCAGCTGACGGTCAAGAGACGCCTGCCTGTATGAGCCGTTCTCCTCGAACGGCTAGGTCGCTACTAATGGAGAGAAAGAAATATGCATAACTGTGTAGTCCATTAATTATACTACTATTTCTTGGTATATTGAGCCATCTGGCTACATGTTAATGGACTACAAGCTGACGACGTAATTTTGTGCTTATTATGCGGGAGAATATTAATGTTCCCCGTTAATCTGCACTGATGAGATCGCAAGATCGAAACGCATGTATCTGTAGTTGAAGTGACCATTGGTTAAATACTTTGTGTATGTCCATGTTTACAAATACAGATATGTTTTTACCATATATTTATTAATTTGTATTCACAATACTATTTCTTGGTACCTATTACAATATTTGTAAAGTAAATACATTCGGTAAAATTTTAAATATTGCACTGAATGAAGAAGTTGTGTTTGTTGATATGCAAATACATATGTTTAAATCAATCAAAATATAAATTAAAAATCTCCTTTTTATATAAAATTCACATCAAGTATCTTTTACAGGCCTCCACTGCGAACAACATACTCCTTTTACATTTAGGAGCAGTGGATACGTTGTTGGGAATATTATTTCTTGCATTTTCCGCGCCGGGTCTGTCGAAGGACAACTGGCTTTCGATAGGGGCTCCCTGTGCATTCCATGGATTCCTTTTCACATTATTGCATCCGTTACTCTTGTGGACGGTTTGTGGTCTGAATTGCGACAGATATTATGCCATCGCATCTCCTCTACATTATGGACATCTCGTCAGCCCCAGAAAGGTACCATGTAACATATTACCCTTCGGCATTATTTATTATTATTTTATTATTAAAGGTTTGAAAAATGATCTTCTTTTAACGTTCTATGAAAACTGTAATATGTAAATCGATTTTAACAAACAAACTTAACATTTTCAGATACTGGTTGGTTTAGGAGCTGGATGGACTGTTTCGTTAGCTCTATGCATGCCACCTCTTTTCACCATTGCCCCATACAAATACAGTCCTGGCTTAGGAGCTTGCGCCCCTGATTTTTCAAATGGTACCGGGGCTCTATGGTACTCAGCTCTCTATACAGCGCTTACACTTTTGCTACCAGCAACACTAATAGTGTGTTGTAATATGAAGGTAAGGTAATACTGAAAATATGATTAGAATTTGTAATTGTACTATAATAAATATCTATATATATATATATATATATATATATATATATATATATATATATATATATGGAGGTAGGTCAAGCCTACATAAGAAAGCCTTAGTTTATAAAATACAGATCGTTAATGTTTATATGTAAATATTAGAAAATAAGGAAATATTGGAACTGAATTCTTCATATGTCAAATCAATAAAGTTGATTTCGCGTTTTTAATTGTTCAAAATTAATTCTCATATTTATTTATTTTTATCTTTTCATTTGCCTTAGTCATTTTATTATATTTTGTATTTCCGAAGATATTTCAACTTAATTGATCAATAATAAATGACACGAATTATTTTAGAGAAAACTGTATTTATTTGAAATAACTACAGCGGGAAATATCCCAACCATAAATTAGCATAATAATAAAATTATTAACATTCACATGACAATTATTTATTTACTAAAATAAAATATGTAATTTTTATTAAGCATATATGTAATTTGAGTGATTTAATTATCATTTCCATTAAATTAAGCAGCGAGATTATATTAACACATACAAATTAGAAGAATAAGAAGCTAGCATTCGGAACAAACGAGAGTTAGCGTCACTAGGTAAAAAATTCCATAAAACACCTCGACGTATTTAAGTGCCTCTCTGGAAATAAAAAGAAAAATCATAAATTAAATTAGAAAACCTATACAACGAACCTAGTAAAACATTACCTGTTTATCCAGCTCCTGTTTGACGCATTTTGCGTGTCCAGACCTCAACCAGTGCCGCATAAACCGAAAATTCCATTTCACCGGGAATAGCATGCCGCTAGATAGAAGCTAATAGGTGACGCCGTCCGAGAAACCGCATAAACCTGTATCCTGCCTTTTCGAATACACGGAAGACTCCAGACTCATCCATTCCCGTCTATTTTTACATAAGTATTATTCCAATCTCCTACAAATTCTGAAAATGTTGAATTAATTCATTTCACAAAATATAACCTTTATTAAGATTTTTTGAATAGATATACCTTATGGGTACATTTAGTATGTGTAGTATTTAATTTAAAGTTTGAAGAATACAGTTCCCTGTTTACAATTATTCAATTTTAATGGTAACATTTATGTATTTAGCTTATTTAAAGTCACTTTCATTTATTCTATATGTTTAACCCTAAATTTATTTTATGTTGATATTATCACGTGACATGATTCATTTTGATTTAGACTAATTTTATAATATCAATCACTTACCTGTTATTTAACACTTTCCCTCTCCCTCTCCCTCTCCCTCTCCCTCTCCCTCTCCCTCTCCCTCTCCCTCTCCCTCTCCCTCTCCCTCTCCCTCTCCCTCTCCCTCTCCCTCTCCCTCTCCCTCTCCCTCTCCCTCTCCCTCTCCCTCTCCCTCTCCCTCTCCCTCTCCCTCTCCCTCTCCCTCTCCCTCTCCCTCTCCCTCTCCCTCTCCCTCTCCCTCTCCCTCTCCCTCTCCCTCTCCCTCTCCCTCTCCCTCTCCCTCTCCCTCTCCCTCTCCCTCTCCCTCTCCCTCTCCCTCTCCCTCTCCCTCTCCCTCTCCCTCTCCCTCTCCCTCTCCCTCTCCCTCTCCCTCTCCCTCTCCCTCTCCCTCTCCCTCTCCCTCTCCCTCTCCCTCTCCCTCTCCCTCTCCCTCTCCCTCTCCCTCTCCCTCTCCCTCTCCCTCTCCCTCTCCCTCTCCCTCTCCCTCTCCCTCTCCCTCTCCCTCTCCCTCTCCCTCTCCCTCTCCCTCTCCCTCTCCCTCTCCCTCTCCCTCTCCCTCTCCCTCTCCCTCTCCCTCTCCCTCTCCCTCTCCCTCTCCCTCTCCCTCTCCCTCTCCCTCTCCCTCTCCCTCTCCCTCTCCCTCTCCCTCTCCCTCTCCCTCTCCCTCTCCCTCTCCCTCTCCCTCTCCCTCTCCCTCTCCCTCTCCCTCTCCCTCTCCCTCTCCCTCTCCCTCTCCCTCTCCCTCTCCCTCTCCCTCTCCCTCTCCCTCTCCCTCTCCCTCTCCCTCTCCCTCTCCCTCTCCCTCTCCCTCTCCCTCTCCCTCTCCCTCTCCCTCTCCCTCTCCCTCTCCCTCTCCCTCTCCCTCTCCCTCTCCCTCTCCCTCTCCCTCTCCCTCTCCCTCTCCCTCTCCCTCTCCCTCTCCCTCTCCCTCTCCCTCTCCCTCTCCCTCTCCCTCTCCCTCTCCCTCTCCCTCTCCCTCTCCCTCTCCCTCTCCCTCTCCCTCTCCCTCTCCCTCTCCCTCTCCCTCTCCCTCTCCCTCTCCCTCTCCCTCTCCCTCTCCCTCTCCCTCTCCCTCTCCCTCTCCCTCTCCCTCTCCCTCTCCCTCTCCCTCTCCCTCTCCCTCTCCCTCTCCCTCTCCCTCTCCCTCTCCCTCTCCCTCTCCCTCTCCCTCTCCCTCTCCCTCTCCCTCTCCCTCTCCCTCTCCCTCTCCCTCTCCCTCTCCCTCTCCCTCTCCCTCTCCCTCTCCCTCTCCCTCTCCCTCTCCCTCTCCCTCTCCCTCTCCCTCTCCCTCTCCCTCTCCCTCTCACAAAGAGTCGCGAACACTTTACGCCTCTACGTATACACTAAATTTGAAGAAACTAAAATTCGGTCAGTTACTCCTCTTCAGAAATGACACAAATGTAACACACATTTGTGTCACGCCTACTTCCCCTATCTATTTTAAGAAGTCGAACAAGCAGGTAGTAGGAACTGGACCTTTGTCAACGTCGTATGTGTTAATTTTTGTTTTTAATAACATGAATACCTTCCTTTATTTCGAGTTCCCTCGGATTGCTTATATTTTTAATAAGTTTTAAATAATTTACCTTGATGTTATAGTCGGCTTCTAATGCATGATAGGCAACATTAAATTTTTCTGGTCTATTAAATTTAATAGACCATATGTGTTCTTTATAGCTGACTATTATTGAGCGTTTTGTTGGACCAATATATTTTAATTTACAATTGCGGCAATTAATTTCATATATACCCGATTTCTCGATCATATGTAAATTATCACTTGCGTTACTCATAAGAGATTTTATTGAGTTTTCGGACCGAAACGTAATTTAGAGACCCCATTCTTTAACAACCCTATTTAGGTTTTTCATAATTTGTTCGTATGGTAAACACATGTACTTCTTCTCACGACCTTGTTGAGGTAACAAACATATGGAATCGGGGATTGTCTTTTTTAAATTAATCGTTGAAATACGTATTCAGGATACGAATATTAATTTTGGTAAGGAGTTTTTTAAACTTTACTTAACCACAGCCTCCAAATAAAGACATTTTTCATAGTAATATAAATAAAATAGTTCTAGACCATATAGAATTAAAACAATGTAACGATTGTTATTTATAAAATTAATATATTATAGCGAAAAGTACGAGGTTCTAATCTTGTTAAGGGCTGAATTTTTATAAATAAAAGTTTGTAAAAAAATATATTAGCGCGATTAAATGGAAAAAAAATGTATTTAATGAATATATTCATATTTTTATAGCGTGGCCTATATAAAATTTTAGCATTTATATTATAAATAGGGACCGGACGCATCAGGCCAAAATTACGATGGACCATATAAATAGTCTATAATACTCTATAACAACACTTAGTACAACACGCAGTTATTGAATAGCACTATTCATTCGGTTAACCGCAAATTTGTTTTTTGTCCTTGAATTGTGACGCAATTACCTCAATATAACAGTTAAATTCCCTTCTTCATAGGCGTAGATAGAAGCGTGAGGAGTTTCTATACATTATTTTATTTATTAGTTTATATTTCGCAAGATAAATAAAGTACGTGAGTTGGCTTCTTTTTTTCATTGTTGTAACTGTTAATTACTTACTTCATAATTTTTGTAATAGATTCGGCTTAATATTGTTTCATCTAATCTACTACTAATTTCGTCAAGTTTCAATAACTTACGCATACATTTTTAACTTTCATTTATTTAGATTTAGAACACCGTTTAAGTTACTTTTTCAGATATAATATGGAACAACGTCGAGAATGGCATGGTGAAACAATGGCGAGTTGGATTAAGGGTCATACTGATTATATGTTGATTGCCAGTGATTCCGAAATTTATCGCAAAGTCTGTAAAATACAGTTAAAAGCTCCAAGAAATCGCAGGTAAAGTGCCACTTAGCATCGCAAACACATACACAGAAATTAGCCTCGTTGGAACCTGACAATTTTAACGAAGAACTCTGTAAAACTTTAATGGCGGCAAATATTCCATTAAGTAAACTTAACAATTCCCCCTTCAAAACATTTCTCCAAAAATATACTGGTCGAAATGTTCTTAATGAATCCACCTTACCCAAATATTATGTTTCCAAGTGCTACACGAAGCATTAGAAGCCATCTTTGAAATCAGTACTTATGGATAAATGCCGACGAAACTGTCGATATATTAGGACGCTGTGTGGTAAATGTTGTAGCTGGTGTACTACATCCAACTATTCCATATAACGCATGTAATAGCAACAAAAGTTATAAATTTAGTTGACACCAAATGCTTCATTCGGACGACAGCTACAAAGAAAAAATACTTTTATTTGTCAGTGACCGTGCTACATATATGTTAAAAACAGGCAGACTATTAAAGCAAACATATCCAAATATGCTGCATATTACTTGTGTAGCACATGCTCTCCACAGAAACTGTGAATATATCAGAGACATCTTTCCGGAAGTTGATAGACTGTAATCCGCTTTTAAAAAAGTTTTCAGAAAAACACCATTGAGAGTAGCTCTTTACAGGGAAAAACTTATTAGAAGCCATCTTTCAAATGAGTACCTATGGATAAGTGCCGACAAACTGTCGATACATTAGGACGCTGTGTGGTAAATGTTGTAGTTGGTGTACTACATCCAACTATTCCATATAACGCACATGTAATAGAAACACAAAAGTTATAAATACATTTGATGCGGAAACAGTATTTATGACCATTTACTAGCATATGCACCAAATGCTTCATTCGGACGACAGTTATAAAGACAGTGTCAGTCCTGCATATATGTTAAAAGCAGGCAGACTATTAAAGGAAGCATATCCTAATATGCTACATATTACTTGTGTAGCACATGATCTCCACAGAATCTGTGAATCAGAGACACCTCTGCGGAAGTTGATAGACTTGCATCCGCTTTTAAAAAAGTTTTCAGAAAAAAGAATTGAGAGTAGTTCTTTACAGGAAAAAACTTCCATCTTTGCCACTGCCTCCCTCTCCAGCAATAACTAGCTGGGAAACATGGTTGGAAGCTACTAGTTTTAATGCAGAGAATTTCAATAGTTTACAAAATTTTGTCACATGTTTAAATGACGATGCTCGAAGTATTTCTGAGTGCAAGGAACTAATACAAATTCCAAATTTAAAAATTCAGTTGTACTTTCTTCAGGAACACTTTGGGAATTTGCCAAAACTAATCACTTATTTTGAAAATCAAAATCTCAAATTAAATGATTGAGTAACCACATTAGATGTGGCTATTAACAATTTGCAAAATATTCCAAGTGACTTCGGATGTGGCCTTCGGCAAAAGTTAGACGCAGTTTTCAATAGAAATCCAGATTTAATAACATTACAGCAATTGTGTATGGAGACAGTGCCTATGAAAATCTAACTGCTAAATACGATGAAATAAAAAATATTTCCAGTATGCACCTACATAAGCAGTTGCGATGTAGAAAGGACGTTTTCTGTGTACGAGGATGTATTTCATTCAAAGAGAACAAATTTTACAGAAGAGAACCTAGATAAAGTATTGCTAGTTAATATTAATCAACTTAAACTACAAAATAAACAAATAAAAATGTATTTCGTATTTCATAGATCGCAACCCGTTTGTTTTCCACTTTTATATATAAAATTAAACACTCTTTAAAAATACAAATTTTCAATAGTATGCCCGTAAGCAATGAGTCATTGGCCTCTCATGTCCGGTCCCTAATTATAAATAATTGAAAAAATAATGCCTATACTGTCTCTTACATATACTATTACTTGAGTTAAAAATTATATACACGTCCCTATGTTCTATACCATTAATTAATTAAACACAATTTTTCTTTACAGATTTTAATGATAGCTCGCTACCACAGGCACAGAATAGCATCAGCAATTTACGAAGTCACCCTGTCCGCTCAAGTCACCATTACTCACCAAAGAAACCCGTTCTTCGTTCCTACAGTAACAGCGCCATCTGCGGGTGGACCAAAATTTCACGGCAAAAGCGCCATTTACACCGTTCTACAATTATTAGGATCTTTTATGCTTCTTTACCTTCCATACTATACAGTAATAATGTGGGAATCTTCAGTCAGTACTCTTCTGATAAAGGAACCCAAAACGAAATTACATCCCCACTTTCTTTCCATTGTTTCGACCTTACTGACGTGTTCACCTTCAGTCAATGGATTTCTGTATGGTGTTAAAAGTAAAACTGTCAGGAAGACATTCCAGAATTATTGGCGAAAGAAACTATCGAAAAACGAAGTGAATCAAGAGATACAGGCAAGAACACCTTCCACATGTGGTTCACGAAGACAATCTTTAACACCACTAGGATTTCTTTCTAAACCAACGTTACAGAGGAGACTTTCGGAAGCGTTATTAGATGTTCAAAAGGCCGTTAATAGTCCACAGAAACCGAAAATGAAAAGAATTGCTTCGGAAATCGCTTGGCGACCGAGCTCTACAACCGCTTTAAATGTTTCGCCATCTCAACAAAGAAAAATACCACAAACAACTAGTTGTAACACGTTACAAGTACCGAAGAATGAGGAAGACTTATCAGTGATTGGAGATGATGATATCCAAATTGGCCTCAAACAAAAATCCGAGAACAATAGCACCTTGATGAAGTCAAATATGAGTACGACGAATCTGCTCCTACAAAAATTCTTTGGCTTGGACGAACACGCCAATAAGAAGGCTGCTGTTATTCAGACAGTCCTCGAAGGAACGCCGAAGAGATCTCCGAGAATCTTGATAACTAGAGCTTTTTCAGAAGAAAGTGATAAAACGCATTCTAATCCTTCAACTCCGGCCAAAGAGATTAACAAGAAACATTCCTCATCTGCCACGACATTATTGGAGCGAAAATGGAGGCAACTTAGGTATAAGGAAGATCTTGAAAATGTAGATACACAGAAAGTTAAGTGGCCAACGACGAAACCCCTCTTGCAAAATAGCTCTTGCAGTAATAAAAGTAGTGATTCCTCTGACGCTTCTGAGGCATCTAGTGGAAGACTTTTCATGTCCGTGGATAAGACTACAGAAACGGAAAACGATTCAAACGCAACTGAAGATCAACTACTATTGTCATGGCCGTCACCAACAAAGAAATGCATCAATAGAAATGAAGAAACCAGAAGATCTATTAGACAAGCTAATCTAGTCAAACAGACAATGATCCAGTCCCAAGAAGTTGTTTTGTAGTGAAAACGATCTAGATAATTTTTTTTGTTCAATTTTCCTCCACCTCTTTGGGATTACTTATTATTTTTTTAATGTGATGTTTTCGATGTGATATTAAGATTAGTAGAAGCAAATATGTAAGAAAAAGTATTTAAGAAGAAGAAGAATGAAAGATTCGGAACAAAGCTATAGATGTACAATTTACGTAATTTACTAGTAATTAAACTAATAGTGGATGAATAATTTATTTTTTTAATATTTATTTTCAGTATTTTTCGCTTTTGATTTGTTGTTGAAGTCCTATGAACAGTTAATTATATTAATTTTGTCATGCAATTACGTGAAAGTTAAAATTCAGAGAAATATTTTTGAAACAACATAGTATAATTCGAAATTTCATTTTAAAGGGTATACGTACAAATAGCAATCGAAAACTAGTAATATATTTTATTATTTTTTAAGAGATTTATATTATTTTTGACATTCAACAACCTTTTTTTTTGTTTGCCCTATATATTAACAGAGTGTGATCAAAAGGGTCTTCAGCTGAGTTAATAAAAAAATCAGGAAATTTTTATTGCACTTAATTTTCTATATATATATATATATATATATATATATATATATATATATATATATAGTAAACCTAATCAGTAGGCGATTAAAGGTCTGTATATTACTTCAAAATATATGTATTTAAAAAACTCTACATGTTTCGGCGGTACGCCTTTATCAAGAGTATACAAAATATAAAAATTTTTATATTTTGTATACTCTTGATAAAGGCGTACCGCCGAAACATGTAGAGTTTTTTAAATACATATATTTTGAAGTAATATACAGACCTTTAATCGCCTACTGATTAGGTTTACCATATCATACCAAGGTCACGAAGTTATTATATATATATATATATATATATATATACAGGGTGTTCACACTTAAACCCGCACCATTGGTAACTCCGTTATTATTGGAGCTACGAAGTCGTCCAAATTAGCAAACTAGTAGGATTTTTCCTGGCGGTTACGACGATAAAAACAAAAAAACAATTGAGCGTCGCGTTTTTCAGATATTTGACAAAATGTAATTTTTAAAATGGAACTTCCTGTATATTTTTATGCGGTTGAATAAAGAATTTAGTTCTGAACAAAAATGTTTCAATACATTATCTCAAAAAAATTGAAAATAAAAAGTTATCACGTGATTTCTTTAAAGGGGCATATTCCCGAGATAATCAGAAAAGTACCCATTTTAAAATGGGACACAGTATAATTTAAAACTCCACTCAGAAAAAAAGGAAAAGAGAAAATGAAATTAGCCTACATTACAGTACTTGTTACAATTTAGATGAAGTAGGTACCAATCAAAAAAAAAAATATATATTCAATAACAATCCGTCAAATTAATCAGTCAGTGTTTTAAAATTCGCATTGTTATTTTGCTTTTTTCTTCGTGTTTTCTTCTAATAAAAATGGTTTTCACACATGATAAACATGTGAAACATGCTACGTCTTTCATCAATTTTTTTAAACAAAATGCAATGATTAAGAAATCACGTCTTTTTTATTTTCAATTTTTTTGAGATAATGTATTGAAGCATTTTTATTCAGAACTAAATTCTTTATTCAACTGCATAAAAATAAATAGGGTGTTCCATTTTAAAAATTACATTTTGTCAAATATCTGAAAAACGCGACGCTCAATAGTTTTTTTGTTTTCATCGTCGTAACCGCCAGGAAAAATTCTACTAGTTTGCTAATTTGGACGACTTCCTAGCTCCAATAATAACGGAATTACCAATGGTGCGGGTTTAAGTGTGAACACGTGGTATATATATATATAAGAGTTTAGATAATTTCTTAGCCGTTTATTAAATATAACAATTGATAAATTATTGGAGTTGTTCGGCTTTTATATGAAATATTTCATATAAAAGCCGAAAAACTCCAATAATTTATCAATTGTTATATAAATATATATATATATATATATATATATATATATATATATATATATATATGAAAGGGTTTTTTGGGGGAATCCAGCAAAATTAAACTCTATTAATTAAGTCAGTGCACGTCCGTTGACAGTATTTTTATTAATTTACAGCATTACAAACATATGAGTAATTTCTCCAGAAAAAGCAAGTTCACATTTGTAAGTATTGATTTCTTTTGTTAATAAGTAATAAATTGATGTACATCTACTCTTAAAGTGATCCCCTGAGAAAGCACCCGAATTTCGGTGCGAAATATTGGGCTAAAAAATAAAGAACTGACTTAATTAATAGAGTTTAATTTTGCTGGATTCCCCCAAAAAAACCTTTCATACATGTTCTAACGGCAAAGACTCCTGGTCTACTTATATATGTATATAGTATTAGAAGAAATTTCTTATTTTCTTGGCCGTAATTATAATACGAGATGAAAGTAATATTTTTTGGGTCTTGCGGACGGGTAATTAAAACAATATTTAATTTGACGTTTCAATACCATATATAGTATCTTTTCAAAAAACTGTAAAATTTATTTATAATAATATGTTAAGAAAATGGTAGGAGATGATATTATAATAAATCTACTTACATTAGATGCTTGTGGTGTTTATATACGATACGTATTCGCACAGGTAGACCGTTTTCGGCCATGTGTTTATTTTGACGGATGAAAAGAATGTTAGCTTTGTCAGCACTCTGCCGGGGAGGAGGGTGGTTAACTGTTCTCGGACATGTGTATTTTTATTTTATTTTTATGATGTTTATATTGTTATTATACTGTTTTTATTATAGATAGGTATATTGCTGACCTGTCAAAAAAATTAACATAATCTTAACACCATATAACATAAAAGTAGCTGAGAAAAATTCCAAAAATCTCAACAACCTACACCTGAAATTAAAAGACAAAATACCTACATTAAAGAAAACACATGTTATTTGTGAAATTCCATGAAATGGCTGCGAAGGCATATACACCAGCCAAACAACACACTATCTACAACGTTTAAATGGGCACAAATTTCCAACCAATAGTACAGCCCTTAAAAACATATCAAACAAAATACACTTTCAACTTCGATAAAACCCCAATAATTACATCTGAAAAAAATATCAAAGCAAGAAATATACTAAAAAGCATCCACATACAAAAACATACAAATTCAGTAGATGACCGTACAGATTTAAATAACTTGTCAGCAAGATAGCTACCCATTATAATAACAATATAAACATCATAAAAATAAAATAAAAAACACATGTCCGAGAACAGTTAAATCACCCCCCCCCCCCCGCAAAGTGTTGACAAAACTAACATTCCACCAGTCTCCAGTCAAAAGAAACACGTGCCGAAAACGGTCTGCCTGCCACTACAAAAAAGGAGTTTAGTTATATTTAGAAATGCGTAACAAATACGTAACAATATATAACCACCACAAAAATTGAATGTAAGTAAATTTATTATATCACCTCTTACCATTTTTTAAGATTTAAATAATTTTTACAGTTTTCGAAACAGTTACTATATATAGTATCTAAACTGAATTAAATATTGTTTTAATTACCCGGCCGCTATTCCCAAAAAATATTACTTTTATCTAGTATATATATATATATATATATATATATATATATATATATACAGGGTGTCAAAGTTAACTAAATAAATGAGAATCAATTAAGGGATCGAATCGCAGAAGGTGCAGAAGAATTGTAGTATGTTGAACCAAATATTTTCCAAAATATTCGGTTTTCAATTATACAAACAGCAAAAAGGTACATTTGCAAATGCAGTGGACACAGGGAACATTTAATTTAATTTTTTTATAGTCTTTGTTCTTAAAATTGATTGTTTTTATGTTCCGGACTTTATGAAATAAATAAAATTGTTAAAAAAATTGCAGCACAGAGTTAAATATGTAAAAATATCTCAAAACACACAGGAGATATTAATAAACATACTTTTTAAAAAATTAATTTTGAACCTGTATATTGAGAAAAAACGTTCAAATAAAAAGTGACATAATGAAAGTCCCATTATTTTAGCCCAAAGAATATATGGTTAACGGATTGACTTACTTTTTCGTATCACCCTGTATATATATATATATATGGAAGATTTAATTAGTTGGCGATTTAAGGTCTGGTTTTACTTGAATATGTATATATTTAAAACAATCTTACATGTTTGGGCATATGATGCCTTTTTCAAAGAAATTAAAAATATAAATCAGAATATATTGATATCATACTACATATCTATGGTTGTCATGGATAAAATTATTCTAAGATACATTCAAGTTCAATAATAATAAATCATGCCTTGGCATTCTCTAAATAGTTAGACAACAAAAACGGGGGAATGGCAAGCCATGAGTTATTATTATGTCTGAGCCCGTGGAACGGCTTAAGATGTTAAGCTGGCGAGAAGGAAAACCACGAAATCCTACTCGGCAGTCGACAGCCAGTCAGGGATCTAATCACGGAACTGCCAGCATGATAAGCAAATGCACAGATATTTAAATACATATGATATTTTTTATTTCCTTGACAAAGGCATCATTGCCGAAACATGTAGGGTTGTTTTAAATATATATACTTTGAAGTAATAAACCAGACCTTTAATCGCCGACTTATTAAGTTTACCATATCATACCAAGATCACGAAAATATTATATATATATATATATATATATATATATATATATATATATATGTACATACATATACAGTACAAATCTCTTCCCTATAGTCAGTAGAATATGCATACATACGTGTATTACGTATGTGTGTGTTCCTGAAGTGAGAAGTAGGGATGAGAAGTAGGGGGGCGCGGAGACGAGCAGCGATGCACGCCTTTCTTACGTTTATTTATTCTATCAAAGTTCCAGTATTTGTTTTCTTGGTTTTATTAAATTTATGGCTATTGATTACGTATAAGCTAACTTGTGTCGGTATTCACGATGGATATTTTTACCCTTGAACAAAAGAAAATTGTCGTAAAACAGTATCATCTTGGTCGCAGCATAAGAGAAATTGCACGGGTATTTCAAATTAACTTTCAACGTACACTCTGTTCGTTTTCAGTTTGCAGTCACATGATCAATTTTCATTTATTTTTAGTAGTATGAATCTAGTCGATACTTTTGAGTCAAAAGAGGTTTAAGTATTTTATAAATATAAAATTGTTATTTAATTATCATATTTATTTGATATAAATACATAATGTTTTCTATTTATTTTCTAAATGTTTTTCCTGTTTAATCAATCGATGTTATTGACCAATGTAATGGTAATAAAATTGGAACGATGCCGTATGACATAACCTAAAATTTTTGAAGTATAAACACAGTAACTTTGGAAGTTTTAAATCTCAAATACGCATATAAAATAATATTCTTTAAAGAAGACAAAGGTACATGTAGAAAATGCAGCTTTTCATGTATTGTAAACAGATGCTTCACTTCTAGCATTAATCGCATTAAATAAATTTGGAATAAGAAATAATCTGGAAATTGCAGAAATCATACGAGAAGAAATTCACTAACATAAATGAATTACCAAGCAATTCAATATAACCAAAAAGTAGAACAGAAAGGTTGGGAAATAAGAAAATTGGAAGCTAAATTTTGATTGTTTCATATGTATAATCAAATTGTTTGCATTAGAAATTAAATAAATAAAAACTCACCTTGATTATATTGGTATTATTATTTTCAAGAACATGGTTAATAACAATTACACGAATAATTAATTTGTTTACAAAAACTATAGAGAACTATTAGTATTATGTATAAATTAATTATACAGTTCGATTATTACATTGCTACGCTAAGTAAAACCATTGAAGATATAACTTCATTTGGAATCAGTATGTTAAAAAATTATCATAACTGTTTGTTAAACTAGCTCATATAAAAACTATTGAACTTAATAAAATGCAGATACTTTTATCAATACAATAAATACAAAATAGCGAAATTGTATTATGTATTATTCTATTCTAGTGTTAACAGATATAGATGTGACTGCACAAGTGAGCGCTGATATTTTTTAATGTTATTCTGCATAAGACTATTAAAACCTGATTTTAAAATGCCATACAGCATACTAAACTCAATGAACAACAGTAGTGCAGTATGTGACAAAAGCTATTTTCTTTATCTTCGCAATTTATGTTGGTTGTATCTGCAAACTCTCGAGTTCTTCATATATTAACTGAGCATATTAGAAAATAGAAGTATGTAGAAATAGCAAATAATTCATCTAATTCATAATCGGTCTAATAAGAAATATTTATTTGAATAAAACATATTTACATGGAAGCTTAAATATAGAATCTTTCTAATACAATCATAAAAACACTATCATAGACAGAAAATAATGTTGTCTTGTACTAACATAAAATATGACACCTTTAGTTGCAATTACATATATTAATCTGAATCAGAGTCTGATTCTGTACTTGATTCTGTAACATTGATTATTACTGGATCTATATCCAAGTCTACCAAACAGTTTTCTCTTTCATACCATTGTTTTATTAAATTATCAGTATGCCTTATGCAGTTACTCCATGTATTACTATCACATGTATCCAATGCCTTCTTTCACATTTCTTTCACCTTTTCGTCGGTGTAACCAGCCCTACCGATGTGCACATTGTAATATGTTTTTGCTTTTGCACAAATTAGCTCAATAGCATTGAAGTCACAGTGGTATGGTGGCAGTCTAAGAATTTCATGTCCTGCATTTCTTGACAGTTCATCAATTTCATAAATTTTCTCTTTACGGTTTCTTTTTGCCTGTTGCAGTAATTCAAACTTTGTCATATCAGCAGAATAATTTATGTTATTGTTTTGTAGCCACTCAATAATATTGGCCTTTTTCCATGAAGTGTTCGGGGATTTATTTAAAATAACACTATGGTAAGGAGCATTATCCATAACAACAAGTGAAGGGACTTCTAAGTTAGGTATTAACTTATCTTGTGTCCACGCCTTAAATAGTTCACTATTCATGTCACCGTGATAATCCCCAGTTGTTGATTTAGATGGAAATATAAGAGCAGCACCATCAATAAATCCCTCCACTGTACCAGCATGTAAAATAATATATCTCTTCCCATCGTAGCCCTCTGTTTCCAGTTCAGTCTTCAATGTTTTCAATGTAACATGTTTTTCTAAAAAAGTATATCGTTAAAAAATAAATCATTTCTGAAAATAAAATTGCTTAGAATACTTTGATGAAACATGTCGTATAAAGTATTTCGGACTTCCATTTTCAAGCTTTCTGGCAGATCTTTGGTTTTTGGTTTACGTCGGGGTATTTGTTTTCCAGGTGATGATGTCCCACGTTTCTTGATCTTGTAAACGGTTCGGACAGAGATATTAAGAGCACTTGCTACTCTCTAAAAATTTTTTTCCTCATTAATATAAAGATATTAATTTGGTGTTATCTTACCTCATAAACTGAATCAACAGACAATATTGGACCTCTATTATATTTCTCTTCTTCAAAATAATGAAGAAGGTTGGCAACTAGATTTTGTGCCTGTGAATTGAGACGTTTACCTGGCATATTCTACAACAAAAAGAACACAGACATGAAAATTTTTTATCACTTCATATTATGAAAATTACGTTTTGCGATATGCTTATGAATTTATCAAAAATTGTTATTTGTAAGTGTCAAAGTAAAATAATTTAATTAAGAAATATTACGTTAAATACTTACGATTAATTACTCGAAACTGACTATTATTGTTGCAAGAAGAACAGATTATATAAATAATAAATCTTAAAATATCAACGGAAAAATACAAACAAGAAGTAGAGCGCACTAAACATAACCTGTATATGTCGATAAATACGTATTGTATTTTCTCTTTTGACTAAAACAGTTGTCGGTATCTCATATTATACAAGACATGCTAATATTATTTTTCTTTGTCTTTGCTACGAAAAAATTTCAAAGACGTATGTCTTGTATCAAATGACATACGTTTCAATTCTGAATATTTGTAGCTCAATATATCTGATAAACAAAGTATATAGATTCTGTGTCTGAGATAGTATGACATAGTTAGTCATGTGACTGCAAACTGAAAACGGACAAAGTGTACCATTGCGTTTGAAACGATAAGACACATAATTAAAAATTTTGAAAAATATGGCTGTTTAAATCCGTTAAAACATACGAAGGTTTTATTTATTATGTACCTATAGAAAATAGAAGTTATTATGATTTACCGCTTTACTTATTGTTATTGTTATAGGTACATATATCTGACATTGTTTTAAACATTAAAAATATTAAAATCTTCCAAAAAGTCCACACTTATTTGTGTTAATTATTACAAGTCCCTATTATTGCCGCTAGTTCCACATCCATCGACGTTTATACTATGTATGTATGTGCTTGTGCTTACATCCATATGTATGCCACGTGCGTCCCCCACTCCTCGCATCTCGAACGCACACATACGTAATACACGTTTCTATAAGTGACTATAGGGAAGAGATTTTTACTGTATATATGTACATACATATATATGATCCATCTTTTTCTATATTATAAATAATCGAGAACTTTAAAAAGTTTGATCATATTTATCAGGATCGTTTCAACCTAGGTTTCGTTTCAGCACCGACTTTAGTTTCGAATGGCGAGTAATGGTCAGTAATCTGCTATTTACCCAAAAATTATGAAACAAGGAACGATAAATATGCAAATGTATTATCGTAAAATTGCCATGATTTCCACAGCGCTAGCCGGACTGGTCGAATTCTGTTTTGATCTTACAGTAATAAGACTAATAACCATCGTCACTGTCTAACATGGCGGTACAAATTCTTAGCACTTGGTGTATAATAAAATAAAAAAATCAGCATTTTCTTGATTTTTCAATTAGTTGGATGTTCATACTTTCACGAGACGTAATGAACCAAAATTTAAGTATTCTACAGTCTGCTGTTTAGTCAACGACTCGTAATAAAGTTTCATAATCTGTTCGATCTATATCAACTATCTCTACTAAATTTTCCCATGGTTTCATACATTATTTTTATTCGTTGTGAAACAAAATAAGCATTGCTTAAAATATTGCGAAGTATATCTTGAATGAATTCAAATCCGATATTCAATTCTTTAAGAACGTTTTGACGACTATCATTGAATAATAAACGGATTCCAGATTTTCGCGATTTTAGATTTTAGCGATTGCGAAAAGTTATTCTTTCCTTGGACGATTTACCAATTTTCTTCTCTGTTCGAACCTCTTATACCAATCGCAATGTAAACTATTATTGTCAGTCTTGCATTTTCTAAATGCAATTTTTGCAGTTCCAACCCTTCCGTCAATCTACAGGCGCTGACAATAGATAGTGCTACTCGTGCGCCCAGAAAATAAAACGGTCCAAGAGCTTTTTGAGCATACTATACATAAGTTAAGAAATTTGTTTTGGAAACGACCCAAACATACTAACATTATTTGGATTTCGCGTTATACATAACATTCATCAAAAAATTTGGTCTCTTCTCTGTGATATATAAATTAATATAAATTTTATTAATTAAAATAACTTTGCCCCAAAAAATCACGATGTTCTTTTACAGTCACGTCGATTCGATATAATAATTCACACCTTGTTTAAATTAATTAATTACTAATATGAATGAAATACTACAGTTACATTTTGTCTCCTACTTTCCAAATATAATTCAACTTTTATTTGCATTCCAGGATGTATAATAAATACACCCTCAGCAAATTAACAACTTTAATACGACTAGCAATGCAAGACACATAGATCGTTATCAAAGCATATGTAAACTAGTTATGGAGTATGCAGACATTTCAGACATTAGTCGGTATGAAATTTGTCTCGCTTAGTTCAGTTTGTGGGAATAGAAATAATGTTGCAGCGCGCTTTTGTAAATCATTTTATTAATAAACTTTAAAACATGATATAATACGCAAATAAATCCTTACTTAGTTTTTAAAATAAATAAAGAGTATTTTAAATAAGTTTTGAAAAATAGTTACAAACTATTAATGAGAAAGTTGCATTTACTTAACAAATAGAAAGTTAAATCAATTAAGAGTTTTATAATACAGTTAGAGAAAAATATTCATACATTAGTCTTTCTGAATTTAATTTTGAAAAATATATTTAAAAAAAAATAAAATAAACCTTATCACAATGTAAGCTTACATCCTGGATGCGTGTTTCGATAACTAATCGGCCATCATTAGCAGTAGAAAAAGTATTATACTCAGTCTTAGCACACAAGCGCTTGTGTAAAGTATGTGGTATCAATGAAGAAGTATAAATATTTATTCATTGATCTTGACTACTCAATCTGTGAACCCTATTTTTTCAATAATATTGATGGTGTTCTTTTTTCTGCATGTCTATTGCAGTTTGAGACCTTAAGTTGATTTTCCTAAATCCTCATTAAGTTCCATTTTCCAATACCTTCCAGTAGCAGATTCTATCACATATTTTTTGCAGTTTATTTGTTTCCTCTATGTCATTGCCTACTGCTAGGATCTCCGTACATTAGCAAACGTATCTATAGTTGCATTCTCAAGATCTGGTAAATCAGCTGTATAAAATAAATAGAGAATCAGCCCAAAGACACTTCCCTGCGGAACGCCAGCTGATCGGATCTCCGTTAACTCTAAATACTCTTGTTTCACTTTCGCAAAGAATCTGTTAGAGATACAGGACTTCGAAAATTCTAGATAGGATTTTGACAGTAGGCTATTCAACTTCAAGGTAAGACCTTCATGCTAAACCCTATCAAATGCTTGCGCCACATCCAAGATGATACTTGAACATATTCGTTTTCTTCTAATGTGGTTTCTATGACATCAGTGACTCGATATACTTGGTCCATTGTATAGTATCTTTGTCTAAATCCAAATTTATGATTCAGAGTCAGTTCTTTACTTTCAATAATAATCTCAAGTCTCTTCAATACTAATTTCTCGAATAATTAAATATCTAAACCTAAATATAGTTTGACTTAGTCTGCTATTTTCATGATTAAGTTTGCTAATATTGTTAATTACATTAAAAGAAACCAATAGTTGAAAGTTGCGAGATCGTACAAAGTCAGTACGTTCTCGACATCGACCCCCAACTTTCCCATATGTTAAATAGCTTGTTAGATAGATATGGTAGATCATTTGAGTGGACATGTAGTTTACATATTAGTACAGTAAAATCTGTAAATAACAGCCATCAAAGAAAGAAACAATATTGGCCGTTATATAGTAGTGGCCGTATTAGTCAGGTTTTTGGTCTTACAAATAAAATAGGGAATTGGTCTTTAAGATTTTTTTCTTTATTTTATTAATTAAAGTAAATATTATATAAATACACATATGTATACAAAAAACTAAAACTATTTTAAGGTGTGTAATGTGTACAAAACATAGACTAGGTACATATTATATATATAATACATATTGCTATGAATAGTGGTTTGAAAATTTAGCACGCCACCATACACAACTAGTTTTCCCAAATAGGTTTCTCAGCCGGTGAATTTTCAAATGTGAGACTTCTAACTTCTCGGGTTCCACTTAGGAAATGGGTGACTGCAATGTAAGTTGAGGCCAGTGAAATGTTCACAAAAATTTATTTACTTATATAAATTAAGTTTAAACAGCAATATAGGCATGAGTACAATAAATCAAACGCAGGATAAAATTAAAATGAATATTTAATACAAAATTAAAAAATTAAAAAAATCAATCTTTACAAAGTATAAAGATGCTGTATTATACAAAAATACATGAGGTAAAAACATTCATTGTAAATTGACAGCTAAATGAATGGAAAACATCCTCTTTATGAATCCGAACAAACTTATCTAAAAATAATCAAGTTTACTATTAATTTCTCCCCAGAGAACCACACTGTATAATCAGATTCTGATACACGAACAAAATTTACGCATGTGCAAACACCAAGCACAAAAAAACCCTTAACTCCAATCGAACAAACTTTCATTTATAATTTTAACAAAGAAATGTTAATAGTAAACTTTATTATCTATATTTCTAATAATTAAATCTCTTAATTTCAAGCTTCCATACAATGGAACTATTATAATTTTAATTCTACTTACAATAAAATATGTGGTGACAAAGAAGGTGCTTATTCAATTTAAACATCAAATAACATACGAGAATTTATCTCTATAACTCTCTAATGCATCTATAAATCACTTTTCAATCAAATATCCGAATTAATTAAACATATTTCACAAAGCAACCTTCTAGTTCAAACTATAATTTTGGTCTCCTTCTAATTTACTTCGGCCTCTCTATGAGATCGACCTCAGATAACCAGTTTTTCTCACTCGTTAAATTTTAAAATATTTTCAAAATACAGATATGTTCACAAAATATGTACATTTTTAAATTATTCAAATTTAAATTATTTTTAATTAAAAATCCATAGCAATATGTTTATTATCTATACATATTATTACAACATATTCATAGGAAAAAAAACATAATTCGTTAAGCTTTTTTTAAAGTATGGTTCATTGCTTTAATTTTTTTAGCTTCGATTTAAAAACTACAGCATCACATGTAAGTAAAATTCGAGAAACATCCATAAAAATTTCACCATTGTTATTGGACAATAAATTATTCTTTACGTCTCTTAATTTTGAACACACTTCGCTCATATTAGATAAAGTAGATTTTGGAATTTCACATTCGTCCACATCACTGTTACCAGAGTTATGTTCATTATTGCACAATTCCTCAACAATTTCCAAATTACTGAAGTTAGGGCTCTCTGTAGACACATGACTATCAGCACAAGCAAATTCATCTTAGTCTACAAATTCGTTACAAACTGTAAGAAAGAATTGGAAAATGGGTATTTCGTCTTCTTCATCAAAAATTGTATCTTCTTGGATAACATTAGAAAATTCAACCTTGGAAAAACGTTTCTTAACTGTAGCAGAAGATACCTTTCTCCAAACAACTGTAATCTATATAAATGCATTGGCTAAATTTATGTTTTTTTTTCAGAATTTTCAAAATCACATTCAGTGTTAAACGTTAGGAGCCTTTTGATCAAAAAGTTTCGGTAAATTAATTTGAAATTCTGAATTATTCCTTGATTTAAGGGCTGACAATGCGAAGTGGTGTTTGGCGGCAGGAAGACTAGTTCAACATTTTCTAATTAAACTTTAGAATGTGACGTAGCATTATTCAAGAAAAGAGACACTTTTCTATTTTGTTTTTTCATTTTATTGTCAAATTTACGCAGCCATCTTGTCATCATTTCTGTTGCCATCCGAGCCTTTTTGTTAGAAACCCTTTCTAAGGGTAATTTGTCTACATGATTACCCTTAGAACAGCGAAGATTTTTACTTTTTCCAATTACTAATGGATCTTCTTTCTCACCTTCCATATTTACACAGTGAAATAGTCGAACGTTGTTTTGCTGCCTCCTTTCCTGCACAATTCTCGATTTTTTCAGAATTTTCAAAATCACATTCAGTGTTAAACGGTAGGAGCCTTTTGATCAAAAAGTTTCGGTAAATTAATTTGAAATTCTGAATTATTCCTTGATTTAAGGGCTGACAATGCGAAGTGGTGTTTGGCGGCAGGAAGACTAGTTCAACATTTTCTAATTAAACTTTAGAATGTGACGTAGCATTATTCAAGAAAAGAGACACTTTTGTATTTTGTTTTTTCATTTTATTGTCAAATTTACGCAGCCATCTTGTCATCATTTCTGTTGCCATCCGAGCCTTTTTGTTAGAAACCCTTTCTAAGGGTAATTTGTCTACATGATTACCCTTAGAACAGCGAAGATTTTTACTTTTTCCAATTACTAATGGATCTTCTTTCTCACCTTCCATATTTACACAGTGAAATAGTCGAACGTTGTTTTGCTGCCTTCTTTCCTGCACAATTCTCATTTTTAATGCAGATGTCTTGTTTGGCATGGCGTGGTAATAAAAACCTGTTTCGTCAGCATTATAGACATCTCTAGGAGAATAATTCCTTAAAATAAAGGGTAATTTGGTTTTCCAGTCCTCTATATCGTCCAAATTAATCTCTGCAGATTCACTACACATTGATTTAAAAGTTATACTGTGTCACCGGCAGAAACTTTCCAACCATCCATTTGATGCTACGAAATTTTCCATCTTTAAACTACTTGCTGCCTCCAGTGCTTTTTGTTTAAGTAGCGACCTAGATATTGGAATTGCTTTATCTCTGGCTTTGCAAAACCAATTGTAGACGACTTGATCCACTCCCAACCCTTTTGATTTCGGAAATTTTCGTTTTTACTCCGAGTTAACACCTTCCTCAACCATCTTTTTTAATTCAATTTATTTTTCATAATATAGTTAATTTGTGTTTTCCCAACCCCATATTTTTCGGCCAACTTTCGCGAACTTAACGCATACTTTTCACTTTCCGCGATTATATTTATTTTGTCTGTTAGCGACGAACGACATTTTAGCGACATACTTAATTAAGAATCTTTCGAATACGGAGACCAACTTTAAACTAATTAAGTAACCGAAAGAACCTTTTGCATAAGATGAGAATTTTAAACTAACCAAGTAACTGAAAGACCACATTATGTGTAAACTTGTAGAAATTAGGGCGATCTCTGTTTGATCAAACATAAACATTCACGTATTGTTCCGACAATTTGCTTTCGGGGAGTGTTCGGGACTGAGACGGCATTCATTTCTACAAGTTTAATTTAATTATGTAGTAATAGATAATTATGGGCAATTTCGCACAAATACAAAATCAATAAAGATACATCATAAATAGTACGGCCGATAATGGCAGGTAAATTTCTATAAAGATACCCGTAAAAATTTGGGCGTATTCGGCCGTTGTCGTTTTATAAGGGTGGCTGTAAATAACGGGTTTTCGTATATGGGAATTTCCCTATAGTCGGTTCGAGGAACTTTGAAACTGTCCATTACCTCAGGTGGCCGCTTTTGACAGGTGGCCATTAACATAGGTTTTACTGTATTACTTTTAAGAAAAAGACAAATAAAGAGCAAACCGTACCAATATAGTTCATTATAAAAATTTGTTTTTCTTTTCATTTTAATAGTAAATATACCAATTGTACCTAGTAGCTATACGTAGAACTCAAGCAATTGTAAACACAAATATTTATAACCAGTACCTAAAATTACATAATAATGTAATTACAAGAAATACCCTCCTTCGTGAAAGTATATTATCGTTATCAATGAATTAACTGTTCACACGGTACTTCAAACAACAATAACAAAAAACATACAAATGCGCCTCGAGCAATCACAAATGTATTCTAGTCGTACTAGTAAAAACAAATAACTAACGTATTTTATTTTATTGGTTAGTGTGCTTGGTTGGCAATAATCGATGTGAAAGGCGGGACAAAATGAACATTCTCATGTTAAAAAAGGGATATTACTATATTATTTATTTTAGGAGAAACGTCACTATTGTTAATCAAGCGATCAAATAAATTCTATAAATGTGAAATATTAAACAAAATGTTAAATTCGTACACCTGTTGATATGCAATTATGTGTAATTACGTCAGTGTGATGTACAGCTACCTCCAAATAAAACGGACCTAACCTAAAATTCAAAATATTTAGTTTTCAATGTTTATTTTTTTAATATATTCCATTATTTTATCCTAGATAAGTAGAATTGCACTAAAATTGTATAACGGTGGCAATATATATTGTTAATTATTTAAATTTAAAATATTTTAATTTACATTCCATTATGATGTGCACTTCGAATTATTTTAGAATAGCAATAATATTTTTATAAGAAATGTATTTATACTTTGTAAATTAGTTAAATCGAGAATTACAGTTATAGTTCGATTTTAGAACTTGCATGTATGCAAGCTACAGTGGCTAGAAAGAATATTTGCTCACTGAATATTCCGTTGTGGTTTCTATAAATAAAACAGTACAATAGAGAAGTATAAAATACATTTAGGGCCGGTATTATAAACGATAAAAATTTGCTGATTTTACTAGTAAGCAAATAAATTTAATTTATTCTATGATTGGCTATTATAAATAGCGAATAAGGAAACTAAGCAAGTAAATCTAT
The DNA here is from genome assembly GCA_935421215.2 of Melolontha melolontha. Lineage (NCBI taxonomy): Eukaryota > Metazoa > Arthropoda > Insecta > Coleoptera > Scarabaeidae > Melolontha > Melolontha melolontha. The sequence continues at coordinate 57,413,192 of OW285242.1, forward strand.
CAATTAATTTACAGCTATTTGCTCCACTGTGCTCCACTCACATAAACATAACCTTATTTTTAAAAGTTTATATTTTGCGTGTTTAATAACTTGAATTATGATAATGTCAGATTCGGCGGTTTCATCAGTGTCTTCGGTATCATCAGTTTCAGCGGTATCTGAATTATCAGACGATGAAACTCAACCGTATTAATGTCGCCAACGTCTACGACGTTGCCATCTGCCAAGGGTGTTTCGTAAAAGGACTGATTCATTCGAAATGTATTAAAATGATGAATTTAAAGCAAGATTTCGTTTAATAAAATAGACGTTTCAATATGCTTTCCCGAACTATCTATAATATTGTGAATTTTTCTTTTTCGGTATAATTTTTGGAACGTTACCCTTTTTATCCTCAGACATTTTATAAATACTCTAAAATATAATATATGCAATAGCAAAATTAATCTAATATCACAGGCAAGTGCCAAACCACGGAGGAAACTTAAACACAAATATATAATCTACAAATACAAATAAAAAAAAATCGTAAAGAATTAGGTTTTTTGTATTTTTTTCATTTTATTCAGTGGTTCCATCGTTTATCGAAACGCTGAACTACGAAATACATTGCTATTCAGAGTTATATTACAAATACTTATTTTACTTGCATGTATTTTTTATAATACTAGATTTCAATTTATTCGTTCAATAAATATGTTTGTCAAGCTGTTATTCAGATATTTATTCGCTGTTTATAATACCGGCCTCTAATAAAGTAAACTGCTGGCCAATTGAAGTGGTCCACTCTAATTTTTCCATATTACTATACAGCAAACGACAGGTTACAGTTTATATGTATTTAATAAAAGACAACAAGCAGTTCTTAAGTCAATTTTAAAATTTAATAACAAACGACTCAAATTTACAAAGCCAACTAAGTTTTGATATCTTGTCGAACCACCTCTTACACGTAGTACAACCAAACATCTTCTTGGCATGCTACCAATTAGAGCATTTATAAAGTTTTGAGGAATTCTTTTCAATTCCCCGCGTAACGCATCGCTTAGTTCCTCTAGCGTCGCAGGTTGGTGAACATACCATTCTCTCAATACGTTGATTTTCTAAAACATTGTTGACTATCGCTGCACGGTATGGTTTTGCATTATCGTCCACTAATATGAAACGTCGTCCAATATTTTGAGCAAATGGAATAACAATTGGTATAATCCACATATCTATATCTTTCGGCATTCATGGTTTGACCTCTTAAGATAACAAGGTCAGTGTGCCTGTTTAATGAAATGCCGACCCATACAGTAATACCGCCATCTCGAAACAATACACATGGTGCCATATTACGTTCAATATACCGTTCTCCTGGTCTCCTCCATACTAAAACTCGACCATGTGAATAATGCAAAGTGGATCGAGAATCATCAGTGAACAAGCACCTACTCCAATCTTCTTCATTCCGATACCAATGATATTGGGGCCACTGTTTTCTGGCAATGCGATGTTCTCTAGTTAGTAAAGGGCGCGTTGCTCTTCTCCGGACTCGTAAATTGCACTCATTTAATCTCTTTCTAACAGTTCTATTGGCTACCACCACATTAGCAGCGTTACGTAAGGTATTATTAAACGCTCTAGAAGATTACACAGATATATAATCTACAAATACAAATAAAAAAAAATCGTAAAGAATTAGGTTTTTTGTATTTTTTTCATTTTATTCAGTGGTTCCATCGTTTATCGAAACGCTGAACTACAAAATACATTGCTATTCAGAGTTATATTACAAATACTTATTTTACTTGCATGTATTTTTTATAATACCAGATTTCAATTTATTCGTTCAATAAATATGTTTGTCAAGCTGTTATTCAGATATTTATTCGCTGTTTATAATACCGGCCTCTAATAAAGTAAACTGCTGGCCAATTGAAGTGGTCCACTCTAATTTTTCCATATTACTATACAGCAAACGACAGGTTACAGTTTATATGTATTTAATAAAAGACAACAAGCAGTTCTTAAGTCAATTTTAAAATTTAATAACAAACGACTCAAATTTACAAAGCCAACTCAGTTTTGATATCTTGTCGAACCACCTCTTACACGTAGTACAACCAAACATCTTCTTGGCATGCTACCAATTAGAGCATTTATAAAGTTTTGAGGAATTCTTTTCAATTCCTCGCGTAACGCATCGCTTAGCTCCTCTAGCGTCGCAGGTTGGTGAACATACCATTCTCTCAATACGTTGATTTTCTAAAACATCGTTGACTATCGCTGCACGGTATGGTGTTGCATTATCGTCCACTAATATGAAACATCGTCCAATATTTTGAGCAAATGGAATAACAATTGGTATAATCCACATATCTATATCTTTCGGCATTCATGGTTTGACCTCTTAAGATAACAAGGTCAGTGTGCCTGTTTAATGAGATGCCGACCCATACAGTAATACCGCCATCTCCAAACAATACACATGGTGCCATATTACGTTCAATATACCGCTCTCCTGGTCTCCTCCATACTAAAACTCGACCATGTGAATAATGCAGAGTGGATCGAGAATCATCAGTGAACAAGCACCTACTCCAATCTTCTTCATTCCGATACCAATGATATTGGGGCCACTGTTTTTTGGCAATGCGATGTTCTCTAGTTAGTAAAGGGCGCGTAGCTCTTCTCCGGACTCGTAAATTGCACTCATTTAATCTCTTTCTAACAGTTCTATTGGCTACCACCACATTAGCAGCGTTACGTAAGGTATTATTAAACGCTCTAGAAGATTACACAGGATTACGCTACACAAGTTAACGCAGATATTGGTCTTGCGCTGAAATTGTACTACGTTGACGACCTCCTCCGTGTGTAAATTGCACACTATCTGTTCTATTATATCTCTCAATAGCTCAATTGATCGCACTATGTGATACATTAAAATATCTAGCGACTCTCTGTTAGACCATCCATTTTGTACCATTCGAAACACTCTATTCAAATTGTCGTTGCTAAGACGCGGCATTTTCTAAAAGTAAGTATGCAAAAATGAAGCTAGTACTAAACGTCATACACAACACAACTGACATATGGCATTCGCGCAACGCCAACGTTGATTTGTGCAAAATGGCAACATACCAAATAAAATATTAAAATAAACGCGGTAATTTCTGTCTAAAATTGCTGAAAAATAAATTTTTATAATAACAAATTATCAGAAAACTTATATTAAAGCAAATATAATGTAAACATGTGTTAATAATTTGCATATTATTAAAAATACACTAAAAAAGAAAAGTTTGTTTAAATGAACCACTTCAATTGGCTAGCAGTGTATGTACAGTGAAATCTCCCTTGGGTGGACACCAACGGGACCTCCTGAAAGTGTCCGTTCAAGAAGGGTGTCCGCCTAAAAGAAATACGAAAAAAAATCGGTATTTTAATGAAAACTGCAATTAAAGAAATTGGTACATTTAAAACGCAAATGTATGTAAATGTTTTTAAAATAAACAAAAAACTTAAAACTTAAGAAAAAAATATGGATTCGTTACCTTACAAAATATGTATATCAAAAATATAATAGAATATAGTACATAATACATAAAATGAAATGAAATGTCACTTTAATGACGCGAAAATTCATATATAGTTTTTGTCTCCTCTTTTTTTTTAAATGGCGTCCAGAAATCGTATTTCTAATTTGGAAAGGAGTAGAAGCGTATCTGATATGAATAAAATGCTTCTCCTGTAGGCGTACGTGGTAGGGGCTGCACTTGCTGCAGATCGAAACAGAACGTGATACTATTTCTTGGTGTTTCCCTAGCCAGATCATAGAAGGTACTAGCCCGTTTCTTATGAACACGATATTAAATCGTGAGTTGTCTTCTTTTATCATCTTTTGTTTCAATTTTATATTGTTGTTGTAATCTTGTACATGTTGAACAAACATCAGATGCTGGTGAAGAGAACCCGATATTAAATTCTGTTTGAAAAATTTTCCGGAACATGAAGTATGAGACTTGATGTTCAGCTACATTCTCACCATTAAACATTTTGTGTAATCTTGCAACACATAAATTTGCACTTAAATAGATTCTCTTTGATTTTTTCCTATTGTAGTGACTTTCTCTACCTTTTAATCTGTTGATAAAATTGCGAATCAGATCTTTTTTAGATTTAGTTTTATTTGATATGCGATCGCCACCTCTCTTCTCCTTTGGTACTCCACCTTTCAAAAGTACTTTGGCAACGGTATTTATCCTATGCTTTGTAATACCTAGTACTGCCGTGAAAAACTACAGCAGCATTACCTGCCATGAGAAAATATGATACACTAAGCTGCTTTAAAGGGTCTATGTCATTGGATCTGCGTCGCTGAACAGGTGCAACAGACAGCATATGGCACAGTCTGATATCTTGATTTGTTTTTACAGAGTCTTCGTAAAAATTGTTTCTCAAATTGCGTATGTCTCTCAATTTCACGTTATTGCATTTAAATGTTTTTCCATCGTGGTTGCAAGGTCGCGTAAAACTCATCAACTGCGGATCTGAATCTCCATATCTATGTTAATGCAGTAAGTAAATAGAAAGAAAAAAACAAAAAAAACAACACTTACCTTTGTGATGATTTATTTTGTCGACGCGTAGGTTCTTTCAATCGCTTTCTGGTTCCTCTGTTGCCTGCTTCTACAGCTATTAACTCTTCTTCCATTTCTACAAAACACTCGTCACTGAGTTCACCACTTAGTAAATAACATTAATTCTATTAAAACAGCTACTGAAACTGCAAACGCAAACTAATAAAATGCTGCATGTTGCAGAGAAGCGACTTTGTTGATCATTTTTGGCGGCACCTAGTACTTTAAAAATGTAGCTTGAAAATATTTCTTTGGTTTTATAACATCTACTATCAGAACGAGTATATTCCTATTAGTGGTTTACAGTGACAACTGTGAACTGCGCTTATAAACGATGATATACACAGACGCATGGATTTTCCCGGTTTTGCTTGAAAAACATGGATATAGCCCGTTTTGTCGCAAAACCTACATTACAGAGGGCTATTCAACGCACTTATAGCTGCTTTTGCTTCAAATACACTGCATGGGTTTGTAGAGCTCATCGAACTTAACAAAATTCTGTCAAAAAATCTAAATGCACAAAACATGGATATATCCGCTTTTGCACGCAAGCTCCTCAAATATCGTGAATATAGATTGGTATTTCATCGTGAGCAAACACTTTTTCTGACTACGGTATTCTATAATGATTGTATAGCAAGCGTCAAATAAGATGGCCTTGGTCGTTTTTAAGTCGTTTTTAAAAACGCACATGCCCAATTACCCACTTACTTGCAACTTTATGTAAAACCAAATACAAAGTGTCCCACTATTTCTAACCCTGCGCGAACTTACTCCCCCGCTCGCCATCTTAGTTGGCGCTTGCTTTTTTTATACTTAATTAATTTTTATGTGTTTTCGTTTCTAACTAGTATGTTAGAGCTTACGGGAAAAAAGGTAAATGAGTATAGAACAAATAAACTTTTTATTAAACAAACGTAAACATGTAAAGAATATGAGAACTATTACATATACACAGAGGAAGATTAATTCACTTCTTTAGTTCGCTACAACTCATGCATATTTTTATTTGATGTTCACCACACAAGGCACGACGGCATACAAAACATGTGGTCGTCATTCTCTTCTTCACAGAAGGGCATAAACTGCAGTAAGTTCTTTTCCCTTTTCTTTGAGACTCTTCTTGATTTTGTGCCATAGGTTGATCTGGTAATTGTAAAACTTTAGATATGGAATGCTTCAATTGTCTCGACAAGGAAGGACAATTTTGCAGTCTTTCTTGTTGCCATGGTCTGGTTAGCTGTTCTTGAAGTTTAAGGACAAACTGTAGCCTTGATAATGGTTTCATTCTCCTTTTTATTACGTTATGGTGATATATCACATAGGAATTCACTGATACAATGTTTAGCATATTGTAGAAAAAATAAAGAGGCCATCTCTTAGTCTTTCTATTCACGCACATATTCAGAGCCATCTGATCGAATGAATCAACAGCTCCTTTTGTAGCATTATAAGAGTGAATTATTTCCGGTGTTTTTGTTTCTTGATTTATCGGTCCTGTGGAATGCATCGTCGAAAGTAAAAGAACTATTTTGTTTTGTTTAGGTTTATAAGATACTAGAGTCATTTTATCATCAAATGCAAATACGGAAGTTCCAACATTCCGAGATTTGTCGTCTAATAACTCCAAAGGAATTTCCGATTTATTTTTGCGGATGGTCCCTATTATTGTTAAATTGTACGGATTTCCGAGTAGTTTGATGGACAAAGGAATGCTGGTAAACCAGTTATCCATTGTGATATTGCGGTTACTACCATGTAGCGGTGTTGTCAAACTTGTCACAAAATAATAGGCTAATGGTGTTCCATCCGTCTGTAGATTTGCCAAGATAAGGACTTGCATGTATTACGTACTTAGTAGCAACGTCACAGAGCATCACAATTTTAATGCCATATTTGTTGGGTTTGTTAGGCATATATATACGAAAGGGGCACTTACTCCGAAATTCTACTAGCTGTTCATCGATGGTAACATATGCACTGGGTCTATAATTGATGGTACAGTTGTTAATATTGCAGGAGCACTTTTCCAAACATGACCATTTTTACCTAAATATATAGGATTATTTGAACTTACGGTAATGTTTTCTCTTCAGGTATAAGTTCTTTAGATGCTGATGGCTGTGAACGCTTACATTTTTTGTTATGATCAGATTGTTCGTCTGGGTCAGTTAAAATTATTTTTTGTTTAGGTTTCCAAACACTTGCTAGTTCGGCTTGATAGAGCTCGTCGTCAAGTTCATCGGGAACATAGTCACTATCGGCAATACTGTCGTCACTGTCGAATGGATCTTGCTCCACTTTATCTTCTTCATTGTCACTTAAGTCACTAAAATCACTGGCCTCAACAATATCTTGTAATTCTTTGTCAGTGAGAGGGAGATTACGATCAAATTTACTGTCTTTCGGCATTTTTCAGTTTGCTTATTACTAATGCCACGTCAAATATACGTATTTGTTTACAAACGTGATTACTAAGTACACGTAAATTTTACGTACAGTGTTCTAATCACGCTCGTAACAGAGTTAAATGAGAACTAATATCGGCTTATCGACTTATTCTCATCATAAAGGAAGAGTAGGGGAAAGCACTGCTGGCGTGACCAACGGCTAGCTCCTATTCGTCGAATGAGACAATTGTTTTTACGATTTTAATACGTAAATTTTACGTGCGTTAGTATTCTAGGGTTAAAATCTCCGTATACCTATTTTGTTCACTAACCTATGTATATGATTTATGGTGTCGTGCTTATTGCGAAATCCGACATTGGTAATCAGAAATAATATTTTTTATATTTATTATCAGTTGCAACCTAACTATATACTATATACTTTTTTCAAAAATCTTTAATAGAGATGGTAATAAACTGATAGAACGATAAGAAATCTTCAGGTTTCTTTCCAGATTTTGGAATCTTTATTATCTGAGCAAATCTCCAGATATTCGGGAATTACCCTAGTTTAATTATGACTTTGTATATGTGTGTTAACAGTCGAAAGCACTTGGTTCACAAATCCTTAAGAATTTTTTCAGTAATTAACTTGAATCATAATTACATTTTTGACTTCGCTTATTTTTATTTATTTTACGAGTATTGAAAATTATTTGAAATGACGATTGCATAGTTTCTCTATTTCCTTGTCGATAGTTTGTTCAGGGTTGAAATATATGCTTGAGATGGGCAGAAAATATTTATGTTTTATCTTAATCACTACTTGCCCAATTATTGCCATTTCTAATAGGAGATTTTGATTGTTGTGGTCTTTTTGTTAACTTTTTGGTAGCTTCCATAAAGGCTAGTCAGAAGTTTGCGTTAGGCTTAATAATTTTAAGTACTCTTGGATATTTATATTTTTTATCTCAGAGAATTCCGTAAGATCTTTAGGTATCATAGGTATACGCGTATTTTCCATTCAATATTATTCAATATAATATATGGGTTCGATTATGTTGTTTATCAATTACTTGACTGCAAGTCTGGTACCGTTGCAAAGACATGCGGGATCGATGTTTCGAAGCAGAATGCTGTGGCAAGCCTGGCAGATCTAGTGAATTTAGAAATTCAACAGGATAATTGATGTCTTCGTCTTCATTCAGAACTAGAGACCGGACACATCGGGCTGAAATGGACGTCATTACGACGGACGATATAAATAGTCTACAACATTTGTAAGTACACCACGCAGTTGTTGAATAGCACTATATAACTGCACATCTATTTTTTGTGTGCGGTTATCCGAGTGAATAGTGCTATTCAATAACTGCGTGATGTACTTACAGATGTTGTAGACTATTTATATCGTCCGTCGTAATGACGTCATTTCAGACCGATGTGTCCGGTCTCTATTCATAACCCAATCAATTGAATTATATGATTTTGAATGACTATATACATATTTGATTTTGAGTGGCCGTATTTATTACATTGACAACATTGTTTTTGGATGCCAATATTGCTCGTTCGCATAGACATTTATGATTTCTGAAATTGCGAACAATATTTGAGAAAACGCTATGGATCAATTCGTCAATTGTTTGGATAATAATACAGAAATCGAGCAGTTGATGTATCTTGTTACAGTTGAACACGTTTTTGAAGTGGTTTGAGACATGCGTAGAATTCATCACCAGGTGTGGAACGTGATATAATTGGTAGAGTTTGGGGGAAATCAACTGCCAATGAAATGAGAGCATCTCGGAACGGCTGTGCACTTTCTCGCAAAGCGTACGATGGAGTGCTTTCAATGATTTTTTGTGGTCTATTGTGCATTAATCTCATACAATGAGCTATACTATACCCATTCCTCAATATTTCTTAATGTTAGTTGTGGGTGTTTCCGTAATTTACATACATGTGCAATGATAATTTTAGTGAGGGATTCTTTCTGTTTTTTTGTTGCCTCTGAATGCTATGTTTTGATCACACAATATCACATTACAAAGAAAATGATTCGCACAATGTTGGGTTGTATTTCTTTAATTCAAATTTAAATGGTTTTCATGTTATAATTGTGAAATTGTTGTGGTATTTGTTTTGAAGTGTTTCAAGTGTGCATAAGAAATATCGTTGTAGTGTTGGTGGTCATTTTCTGTTTCATTTTTCAATTTTTTGAAACTAAAGTCACTATATCTAACAAAGTACCGCAGTTAGGACGCCATATTGATTCCAATACCAACTGAAATGTAGTGAGTAGCGCGATTTTTAAATGTCCTGTTTTAGTGACTTTATGGAATTGACACATATTATGACGATTTTCAATATTATTTATTGTTTAAATTTGTTTTAGTAACTATACATGCATTTTTTTGTAAATAAAACGAAATATGTATTATGGCAAGCTTATATTTATTTTTTGACAGCGGATCTCATAGCAATGCTTCTACTATTTTTATTACAAGTTGTTGATACCTTTTTATTTTTTTCTCGTAATGAAAAATAAACTCTACTTTTTACAAACAATTTGATTAAATTTAACACTACATTGTGGCAATTAGGCACCAGTGGAAGATTTTCATACGCCTTTGTTATGATCATCTTTATTCTCTCTAGAACTTCTTTAGCACAACAGGACTTTCCGGTAAATTCATATGCAATAGTTTGCTTCCATCTACTTGTAATACCCGCAAGCATGAACACTAACACATGTGTAGCTACATCGTCACAAGTTCCATCCGAATTGTTAAGTGTAGGTCGACCTATACTTGATGACAAAGAGTTGTCATACTGTACACCTGGCCTAATTGCGACTTCGTCCATTATTAAGCCTGCATGCCTCTCTTCAGGTTTAAGTGTCGGCATCTATAAAAAAATAAACATTTGTAATTTATATTCATTTCATTTATATTCATCGACAAGTACTTAATGACTTTACTGCTTACTTTTAACCGCATTACATTAAATATATCTTCGAGAATACCTGCTTCCATTTTTAAATTTCGTAGGCGATGTTGAATAGTACGTATGCTGGGATATGGAAGGTGTTGATTTCGCAATTCCTCGTAGCCTTTTTCACCACAGACCAAATATAACTTTACAGCTTTTGTTAGTGTTTCTTCTGTCCATTTTGTCCCTCGATGCGAGCCTTTTTGCAAAAACCACAATTGATCTTCATTAAAAAGTTGCTTCAGCCTTTCATCTTGTTTCTCACACTGTCTCTTATACACACTACATTGTTTCATACTCTTCCTTAGTGCCTTCCTCAACTTTTTGATCAACAGTGTTTGAGTTTCTTGCATGTCACCATCAGAAAGCAGTACGATCATTTCTGGATCTGGATCACCTAATACCATCGCCTCATCTTCATCTGCTTGATTTTTCTCATCTAACAATCCACAATGTATAATATAATAACTTAATAAACAGACCGATAAACATTAGTTTTACAATATGCAATATAACTTAAACAGGTAAATAAAGTATTTCAAATTCATACCATGACAATTCATCTAATGTAATATTGCTGGAGACATCTTCTGCAAGTTCTTCATTTATATGTTTCCTTTTCCGGCCTGAAGTTTCACCAAATGAACTTGCTTCCATTATTATTGTCTCATCGGCGGAATTAGATGAACGTTCATTTTCTGTTAATAAATCTGGAACTGCATCGGGACGTAACAGCTTTCGATTATCCATCCGTTTTTGTTCGAATTGTTTTTCCGAAAAATGAATCTAAATGTTTTCTAATCAAATTAAACGATATATTAGGTTACTGAGCACTTACCTCACAGATCATCGACATTGGGCTTAAGTCACTTTGTCCAATACATTTCATCCATAATTCTTTCCATTGTGTGTTACGTTTGCCTTATTGTCAAAACAAATAAGATAATATAATAACAATTAGACAAAGTATGAACATATATATTAAATACATTGCATTTATAATTACATACCACTTGGCAATCGGAACAGACGATATCCATTTTCGCTTCTGCTTTTGCATCGTGCAACACAGCAGCCAGTCATTGTCACAACAAATACAAACGTTTCTTACTATGTATAACACCAAACACAATATAAATAAGCGACCAACGAGCGATTTCGTGTTTTTACAGTAATAATATGACAGCAGTCAAACGGCCATTTTGTTTCCAATATATATCTTTCTCTCTCTTACTCATGGCCCTTACCAATTGCGGTACTTTATTAGATATAGTGACTTTATTTGAAACTGTTTTCCAACGCCACCTATCGCAAAATAATCGTACTGAATCCATAACCTTCCTTTCTTCAAAAACACTTTGTGTGGAAGTATGAGCTCAATCGGCTGAGTAGCTTTGGAGTCTGTCGAAGACACATAAAGAAACAAAAATTCATTTTTATATATCGTTTGTCCGTTATTAATTGAAGCTTACGTGTGTCAAATTTTGAAAATTTCTCAGCTTAGTATTTGTCACACTGAGATTGATTGTTATTGTCAATTGATGTTTAACATTTCTTGCCAAATTAGAATATAATCAAGTACAGTGGAACGAACTTAACCAAAATTTGAAACATACTGCTAGTTTCAAAACAATAACGAGCATATGATATATAATATTGATTATATTTACTAATAAAATACATTGGTATCATCAAGTAACTAAGGAAATAAAATATCTTGTATAAACCATGCTTCCTAACAAAATATATTCAGTGGAAGAGGCGTAAAACTAAAGAATTTAAATTTTAAATTAACCTAGTTTTCAAAGTAGGAGTAAAAATGAAAAATTGCTGTAATGCATTTACTTACAATGAGTATGAAAAGAAATAATCGACGTTCTGGATTATCTATACTATCTATGCCATAAAATATCGAATATTTTGAGTAATAAAAATGACATCATTGTGAATTTGTGTGTGGTAGGTAACAATAATAGCATGAACATATATCAATGATCACTGGTATAAAAATAATTTTAGTTCAGTATTATAACAGCAATATTTTTACCAATATAATAACAAAATAAAATGTCTGGGTTAATGTTAATAAAAATAAGTTAAGTTTGACGAATAACTCGACAAAAATTCGTTCAAGCTTATATGTATATCCATTTTACAGTACTTTCCTAGGATGTACATAATGTACTAATCTAGATTTGGACATATCTTCTTGGTGGTAGCTGTACAAATGACGTACTCTAATTACAAGCAGTGTTAATAAATAGGGCATGAAGAATATAAAAAAGAATACAAGACATTGTTAGATTTAGTAGATGTTTAATAAGAAAATGTTGCCATTGTTTTGGTTCGTTGTTAAAAATAAACATATAATCTATAAAAACAAAATAATAATAGAAATGAAATATTTTTTTCTTTATTATTATATGACATAAATACAATTTGAATGATTTTAAATAGAAAGAAAGAACTATATTGCAACGATCACACTTTTCTAACTTTGAGATATTTTTATCAGAATGTTGTACATACCAGGGGAATGCGGAAAGTTTTTAGAAAAGTATTAGTTTAAAAAAAATTAAAAGATTCGATTATTTTCCAAAATAGTCCCCTTTAATATATGTAAATGCATTTTTGCATTCGATGAAACCAGGCCTTAAAACAATGATCCCACTCTTCCTCAGACACTTCAGGTTTTCATAATCTTCCACTGCTTCATCTAATGACGCAAAAGTTATTCCTTTAATTTTTAAACAAAAATAAATCACTGTGCCAGGTCAAGGAGGCTGGATGGTGGAGGGAATTTCTCCACAGCTTTTCTGCACCATTCAATATTGTTCTTTTTAATCCGGGGTCAGTTGATGTAGAATCCATCGACAACAAAGTTTCCTCATGTCTATCTGTTGATGTAAAATGTTTGGGGTTTCACTCATACCAAAGACGAATAAATTCATATAATATCCGTCGATCTTCCTCAAGCATTGCTCGAACAACAGAAATATTCTCATTATTAGCAGCAAAAAAACGATCTCTTTTGAATTCGTTGTACCAATTATAAATTGTGGATGAGGCTACTTCCCCAAATGCATTTCTAAGCGGATTTTTACATTGTTTAAGTGTTAATGATGATTTAAAATCGTAAAAAATCAGGTGAACACAAAATTAAAAATTATAATAATTAATAAATTATTAGACTAAATTGAACGAGCTACACAGCTCGCAAAACATTAAACAGTAGCTGTCAAATAAAAACAAATTTCATTTATTTTAGAAACATGGCCGTTCTAATTTTTTTCTGTTTCCCTCGTCCAAACATACAAACAACACAAAATAAACAATTAAACTACGACATTTCAATTACAAAACATAATTAACATTAAAATTTTTTTTGAAGTTTCAGATATTTTCACTAAAAAAATTGATTATTGCTCTGTAAAATATCTAAACTGTTCTGGCGCCCGGTTACTGTAAAATAGATTTAATATACACTGTGTCTGCAGACAAACGTAGACTCAATCCATTGCATAATTCTCATGTTTTCCATTTTTTGTACATATCTATATGACACCAGCTGTTTAATTTCGATTTCGAGTTGTTAGGAAGCCATCAATGCCCATTCATTGTCGCACCTCGTCATTTGCAACTCCCTCTCTTTTCTGGATATACCTAGTATCCGCCCAAATGAGTCTATTTCTACTGCCTCGAATTTTCGTCTGTTGTTTTACTGTGATTCGTCATGTTTCCGCATCAACATCAGACTGCGATGCCTGTCCCAAAACACGGCACACATTACCTACGCTCCGATTCGAAAATGTTTTACATCTTTTTTTTTATGTCGGTGACCCACTTCGCCGCTATTGCATCATTTGCTGCTTACTCTCTGGTGTGAATTAAGTAACCTAAGTTTCATTACCCGTCACAACACGTTCCAAAAATTGCTTATCACCAACGCTGTAGCGTCCCAGAAAAGCCATTGCTGCAGCCATTCATTTGCTTTGTGCTCCCCAGTGAGCATTTTCGTAGCGCGCAATTTGCAATAATGGAATTTTTTGTCATAATTTCATGCAATAAAGAGTATTAAATTTGTGAAAAGTGAATGACAAATTATGTATTGTAATCCTTCTGTTCCTAAAAATTTTCTTATTCAGTTGTTGAAGCAAATTCTCAATAATTATAGATGGTCTCCTATTTCGCTCTGCGGTGTTGTATGTTTGTTCCACCTTTATTAAACCTTATACCCTATTAAAATATACGGTATATGTTACCACAATTGTAATATGCGATACTATAGATGAGAGTTACTATAGTGACAGTTTATTGTGGTTTCTTAAATGGTTGCTTGTACAATGCAGTTGTGATAAAACCGTATAATAAAGTTGTTGTAAAAAAAAGATACTATACGCCGTTGGAATTGTTAAAGTTGGTAGTTTACAAAATGCTTCTATGTATAATAATGTTTATTCCTTAAAATGGCATTTATCTGTACGCAACTTTCTCTTTTCGGTGACTTTCTTTAGTGGTCTGGTACTTTTACTACGGTTAGATTTAATACCCATTTTTGTTTATTAAATCATATATTTCTACAATAGATTCACTATAAATATTATGTTCTTGTATAACTTCATTTTTCTAAGTGTAGACTTCACACATTTGTCAAAAAATTTCTGCAGTAAGAACATTTCTTGCATTTAAAACTTTTATCACTAATTTTATCCATTTTCACCCAACCTGACAAGTAAAACGTTAAAAAAATACTAATAATTTGAATGAAGTTTACAAACTTACTATGTAGTAATGAAGTTGAGTGTCTGTCCTATGTAAAATATTTGTTCAATTATGGCATTAATTAAGTATGAATTTTTCTTTTTATCTATCTTCATGCATCAATGCAATAAAAGATTTAAACTCATTCAAAATGTATTTGCTTTTCTTTTTCCTAAAGAAAAAGTTTTGGTTGTTTTGATCTCTACAGGGTAAAGTCAACAATCAAATAAATCTAAAGAGATTAAAATGAACAATGTACTGTTTGGAATCGAATGATTAATCTACATTTACTAAGATGTTAGAATTTGGTTGGCTATACAAGTAGAAATTCGTTCCCTACAACCTACAACCTATTTAATGTGTATCGTAATTTTGATAAAATATTATGTTTTGAACTAAATACAAAGCAACGAAAGCTTATATATATATATATATATATATATATATATATATATATATATATATATATATAAATTCCTCTTATACGTAATTCAAAATTGGTGTTTATTGATGAGTTATTTAAATATTTTTGCTATTACTGACTTACTATAAGTATTTTAATTACATTTTCAATGTTTGTAGGTAATACATCTATAAATATAATAAATATTTGAAGAACTTTAACTTACTTAAAAAATTAATGAAATTAAGGTCTTTAAGGTTTATAAATATGGATAACTTTATCTTACCAAACTCAAACAGATTTATTTAATGTAAATATTTACTATGATTAATAAAATATAAATCACAAACAAACAGAAAATAATCTAAAAATACATGCTTAGATTAATAAATATTAAATATTATAGGAATAATTTTAAAATAATTAATAATATATTTTTCTAATTTTCCGTCGATTTCACTATTTTGACTCATCCCAGGTTTGTGGTTTCTAACACATAAATACTTGATAACGTTTCAAAGCGATAATGTAACTAAAATCATCTTTTATTATCTTATCAAACTAGTAACATAATTTCCTCAGGATATTTCTTTTTTTTTGTTTCCTAATGTCAATCTACTTCCTCTCCTAATAAAATGTTATTAATTCATCATTACTGTTGTTGATGAAAGCGTATATAATTTTAAATTTGTAACAAGATACAATCAGCAAATAAAAAATCTATTCACAATTAATGATATAGTTATACCATGGTTATACCAAAACCATGACATATTGTCTTTAACACACCAATTTTAAATAATTTCGCTTTCTTCGCTGCTACCGCAATTCTTGAAGAATTGACTGGCTGCCTAATCTTTAAAATGTATCGCCACTATGCGGAAGTTTCTTATAAGCATTTCGAGATAATATATCGTGAAGCATAACCAAACTTCCTTGAAAATCAATTACTTAAATTTAATCAATTTTAGCCAACATTCGTAGTAACAACAATTTTAAACACATTGAAAATCAAAATATCGAAATGTTTGGTATTAAATAAATACGAAACATAAATCGTTTTCGAAAATAACACTTCTACCGGTATAGCTGATCTTCCTAATATTTCAGTTATTGATCAATGGTTTGAATCCAAACTGTGTAATTAACAAAGGGAATATAAAATACAACATATCTGCAAGCAGTATTATTACTTAATTCTAGGAATACCTTAAGTACAGTTATATAAGTGAAAAATAAAAATATAAAAAAAGATATTATTTACATATTAAAAAAGAATTTTAAAAGAAAATATGGAAATATACATTAATATTTGTAATTTATTTTATTTTTCTGCAATTCATAAATAAAGAAAATGCATTATTCAGTTGTTTTATTTATAAATATATATACAGTGTGGTCATAAAGTTTGGAACCAAGCTTATAACCGCATTATTTTACATTTTTAGGAAAAACGCTCGTACAGATAAATTTTCTTTTTTAAAACGCCATCTTTTGACACACAATTTTTTTCTATGGCGTCATTGGTTTTCGAGTGATGACGTTATCAACACTTTCTTTAAATGGCAACCATATTATTTTTTTCTCGTTCTTGGTAGATCCTTATATCCACCAAATAGTGATTTAAAACAATTGGTATGTTGCATCACAATTTTTTTGAAAAAAAGATATAAATTTAAAAAAAAATACGAAAATTTTATTTTTGTTCAAAATTAAAATTAAATTAAAAAAAATACATCTGAACTAAATTTATTGTAACAGTTAACGTAAATTTTCAAAATGGACCCCACCAACCAACTGACACTGTCCCAGCCGAGTGTAAACACTTCGTATACTCGCTTCAATTATGTCTGGGGATATTTGTGTAAGTTCTACGCGAATTCGTTCTTTTAAATCTTCTAAATTGTTCGGTTTGTTAAAATACACTTTCGATTTCAGATAACCCCACAAAAAAAGTCTAACGGAGTCAGGTCGGGAAAACGAGGTGGCCATTCTATGGCGCCTCTCCGTCCAATCCATTTATTGGGAAATACTTCGTCAAGATAGTGGCGAACCTCTACACCATAATGGGGAGGCGCCCCATCTTGTTGAAACCAAATATTTGGATGGGGTACATTATCATCCTCGTGATTTGGGAAAATAACAGCGAGCGCTGGAACCAGTTCAAATCATAAAAATTCTAAATATTGCACAACAGTCAAATTTCCTTCAAAAAAATATCGTCCTAAAATGCGTCGTCCAATCATTCCAACCCATACGTTAACTTTTCCTCTGCGCTGAGTATGACACGCTTGAGTCCAATGCGGATTGTGCTGCGACCAATATCTGCAATTATCGCGGTAAACAGATCCATTTAGGCAGAACGTAGCTTCATCTAAGAAGACGATGCTTTCCAAGAAATTTGGATTTTGGTCACAACGTAACATTACGTCTTCACAGAACTGCAGTCGACAATCTTCGTCATCCTCATGTAATTCCTGTACAAGTTGAACTTTGTAAGGACGATAGTGTTCTTTTTTAAATAAGTTGACGACAAATGAGTGAGCCACCTGATTGGCTAACGCAAGTTGTCTGGTGGAAACATGATGCCTTTCTTCTGCTTCTAGAAGCACATTTAATTTCACATCTTCTCCTACTTGAGGTCTACCTTGCCGTGGTCGATCTTTTACGGATCCAGTTTCGGTAAACTTTCCAACTAGTTTTGTCACCGTAGACCTGGTAATTGGAGGTCTATCAGGGTGTTCATGGTTAAACAATTCGCATGCTTCTGCATGCGTTCTTTGTCTGTCCCCAAACCCAACCATAATTAAAATTTCGATTCTTTCTCGCTCAGATAAATGTGCCATTTTTTATATTAGCGAAAATGAACAATTTTTACGAAATATCTCAAAAATTTAACGTCAAAAATAGAAGTAAATAATTCAACAATGTTGTCGCCATAGAAACAATTTCAAACTAAAATTTTTGCACATAAATTGTATAAAGAGAAGCAAGAATGTCATAAAGAAATATCTTGCAAAAAAGTGCGTGTTTTTGTTTTTGTAAATTTTTTGCATAGTAACATGAGTACATGTGCTTTTGACGATCCGGTTTGTTCAAGAAGAATATTTAAGTCCTCACACAAGACAGAAGTGTGAAAGAAACTTACTTACGTATTTCAGTAAATTTTGTGAGCTTAATTAGTTTTTGAAATCTTCAATTTTTGGGCGATAATTTTAAATTAAGAAATGGTCTGTCACATCATGTCAATTTTTTAAATAAATTAAACTTCTTTGGCCCTTTTTTGTGAAACTATTTAATGTTAAATAAGATTTTTTAAATAAATAATTGGCCAATTGGGAAGACAAATTTCTTTTGACCTGGAGCGAATAACGCAGATTACTATTGATCGCAAAGCATTTACACTCGGCTGGGACAGTGTCAGTTGGTTGGTGGGGTCCCATTGAAAATTTACGTTAACTGTTACAATAAATTTAAGTTCAGATGTATTTTTTTTAATGTAATTTTAATTTTGTACAAAAATAAAATTTTCGTATTTTTTTCTAAATTTATATCATTTTTTCCAAAAAATTGTGATGCAACATACCAATTGTTTTATATCACTATTTGGTGGATATAAAGATCTACCAAAAACGAGAAAAAAATAATATGGTTGCCATTTAAAGAGTGTTGATAACGTCATCACTCGAAAACCAATGACGTCATAGAAAAAAATTGTATGTCAAAAGATGGCGTTTTAAAAAAGAAAATTTACCTGTCCGAGCGTTTTTCCTAAAAATGTAAAATAATGCGGTTATAAGCTTGGTTCCAAACTTTATGACCACACTGTATATCTAAAGAAAGAAATATAATTGAGTCTATGTTACAAATGAAACAGATATGCATTACACACACCCGTATCTGTAGACATTGACATACACCTTGTATTTTACAACCAAAGACACGTGTCACACAATAGACTTCGTCAGTTTGGCTAGTGAAGTAAAGTTTAAAGGCGGTGGAGCAGAAGCGTTGAGAGTTGGCGTTGAGTACCTGCGACCAACTACTCACACATGTCCGACACTCATTCACATTCAGACCGTATTCCCGGAGTGCGTCGCGAGTGTTCCGGTAGTTTGGTGCGGCATGGCATCGGAGCTAGACTCCGGTCCCGGCAGCAGCATGTTAACACTAGCAATGCGGAGAGAACACGAGGACTTAAAGAATAATAATAATAATATTAATAATAGTGACGGCTTCGTAGCCTTCATGGAACGCCTTGTCCTATCAGGTGGTACCAGATAATCTGGTGACATCATTTCATTTGTAACAGATTCGTAATGCGTGCTTAACGTAGTGATGTACTCAAATTTCTTTGAGTCTATGTTAATAGGTTGTTCTCGAATACCTATGAAAGAAAACTCGTTTACTGTATACAGCCATGCCGTCTACTTCAATTAGCATTTTGGTGTGTTGCTTTTTTTAAGGCCGTTCGCCCAGAAACTTAAGTATAGGTTTTGGAATTGACCTTCCTTTATATGTATTTATAGATAAACAAAATCCTGTAGTCGAATTTGGTTATACTAGAGCATTTTATCTTATCAAGATCCTTGGAATGATCAGATACCGCTGAGACTAGGCTACGTCTGCAATACTTTACCTCGAACCTTACCAACATTTAATTTCACCAAAACGGTGTGTGTCCGTAAGAATTATTTTTAACAAACTACGCTTTCATTGATTGAATTTAAATTTTGTAGTATTTTTCCTGAAATATTGATAATTATTTGTCATATAGGCAAAGTGAGTTTTTCACTTTTCCAAGCAAAAACTCAAAATTTATAAACAAACAAAAAACAAGCGCTTTAGTAATATTTTTTTCCGCAAATCGTTAGGAAATTTTGACATTCCTGACAAAATTTCTTAAAGAAAAAGTCAACATTTCCTAACTGTTAGGAAATATTCATTTCCTTACTGTAAGGAAATGATATGTCGTTACAGTTGTTAGTGTTCTACATAAATGATTGAAAACACGTTGTTTATAAGGAATGTTTATATACATATTCGTACTTTTCTCTTGATTTCTTTGGCAATAATTCTAATGAAGCAGTATTCACTACCTCAACCAGCTCTGGAGGAGTCCCAGATATGGAAAATTCATCATCACTTATCATTTTATACTGTTTTGCTATCGAAAACACCAGCAGTTAAATTTATATGCGTCAAGTTTGACAATTCAACATTAATACGTTTCCATAGTAACGCAACCAATTATATTACGAATTTAAAAACACCATTTATTTGTGAATAAAATTATTCGCGATTTTTTCAAAATTAATTAATATCTTTCGAATTTTAAACGATTTGCGGAAAAATAGTATGTTTACCTCGTAGGAAAAGCCACATTCCTGGACTCTGTGTTGCTAAGTCTCGGCTTGCGCCTCGACTTAGCAATCTTCACAGTCGTCCAGGAATGTTAGGCTTTTCTTACTCAGTAAACAATATACTATTATTTAATTTCAGAGCTATATAAAAATTGCATCTTTCCATCATCTATCGTTTTGTTACACATATAAAACATATTTCAGAAAGTGAGCATATACCAATTTTAGGAATATTTTTATTATTCCGAAAATTTGTTATAAAATTACGATCTTTTAGTCCTGGAACTTGTACAATAATGATTATCTAAGGAATGACCAAAAAGATTTTACGTCCCCGGAGGCTATAGACTAGGGAATGCATGTCTAATATCGGGTGTCCGTTTAATACTGAAGCTGACGTTTGTCAAATTTTGGAAACTTCTTTGCTTTGTATTTGCTATACTGAGAATTATAGTTATTTTGAGTTGGTTAGCTTTTATTATTCACATTTTTTGTTTGGAACACGGCACGATTTATCCCGTTTTCTTAAATAATTGTAATTGGCAAATATTGGCAATAAACATTTCGAAAAGTAAGGTTATCGTGTTTGATTTGAGCAATTTTTATATTTACGTTAGAAGTACTCAGAAGTGATTATCGCATAGGACGCTAATGTTAATTGTTGCGGTCGAACTGAAGTGCAGTAGTGCTAACTTAACTAAAATTTGACACAAACTGTCAGCTTCAGTATTAAACGGACACCCGTTAGATTCATACTATATTTTCTTAAATGTCAAGTTACAATTTATTTGACATAAGTAAACGTTCTGCGTAACTTTGAATGACGTTCTATTTAAGGTTATGTTGGATAGATTTAAGTCCAGAAATGCGTTTTGCAGTCGGTGGGTGCCCACAACGTAAGAACTTTTTGAATACTCGATTATAATTGAAGCTATAGATATAAACAAAAATAGTGAATTGGTTGTTTTGTTAAAAGCGATATAATTAAAAAGTTACAAGTTCTAATTAGAGATAAGATCGCTCTACTGATCTCTTACTGTCCAAAATAAGAACTTATATTCTTATTTTATCATTGACTTACGAAAATATTCGTAAGTTAGTGATACAATTGTGTAGCTGCTGCAGCTGCTGCAATATATATCATTATGGTGTAGGTTTTCTTAGAAGATTTCCGAAAAGTATTTTTATGACAAAAAGAAGCAATCAAAATATGGACCCCTACCAATCATAGATAAAATTGTGGATATATTTAGGTAACTAAACGTATTTGCTCTTCCAACATTATTCATAATTACCTGCATAGAATTCACACACGAAAGCCACAGATCTAACTTGCTTATCTACGCTGACATTCACAACTACCCGATCAGGCTAAGAAAGAATTTGGTTCTACCGAGTACAAACTTTGAACGACAGATACAAATTACGTCGGTGCAAAAATGGTAAAGAAAACATTGGAACAATTGAAAAAGCTGCAAAGTAATTGACTCTTTGATAAAGAGGAAACATTAAGAAAAAGAGGAAATTCTAAATTTATAGAAGCCTTTAAATCAATATTTTACGAGATCTTTTCATATCAGGTTGATGCTTAAGTTGAAAGCGTTCTCGGTTTCTTAGATAAGAATGCCTTAGGCATATGTTAAAGTTATTTTAATGTTGTACAATAGTTTAATTAAATTGTTTTTAAATTTCTGAATTTGCGCAAAAATTGTATTAATTATTTACAATAGAGAATGGTAGGTCAAGTAAAAAAAAAACATTCCGACATATGCTTTTGTTTGTGTTGAACAGAGGAGTTAATGTATTGGAAGCCGCTAAAACCATTAATGCTGTTTACGGGTAAACGTAATTGAGGAAAATACGGCACGGATATACGGATACCGGAATACGGTTTTCTCAATTTAAAGAGGGTCATTTTGACTTTAATTAAGATCGTCTGAATGCTTTAATTCATGAAAATAATAAAATATAATAAAACAATAACTTTGTTATATATACCACTTTATTCACATATAATCGTGACCGCGGTTTCGACATACAATGTCATTATCAAACTGCAAAAGTTACAGGCCTACATAGAACTTATAAATGACACAAAAATATATGGGGGTGGTTTATGACGTTATTTAAAATTACTACTATATACTTAACTATTATATACAACATTGGAAAAGAGGTGTATATATAAGATCCAACTGGTCATTTAAAACGATATCTATTGTGTTGTTTCGGCTTTTAAAAATTTCTAGGGCCTCTAAAAGATTTAATTTACGACCTTTCTCGGCCAAATGCAATATTTTACGGTGACCAAATGTATGCCTTTCTGTAATAAGATGGTTTGCGAATGTTGAATTTGTCCTCTTTAGTTTATATGACCTCATGTGTTCTTTTACCCGTATAATAAAACTTCGACCAGTCTGACCTATATATACACTTTTACAATCATTACAATATAATTTGTACACTCCTGATTTATTATTGATATCTGTTTTAGGTTTTCCGTTAAAAATGAAATTACTCGTTTTTACACATGGTTTGTAAGCTATACTAACATTACTATTATTTTTTGAAATTATATTTCCAATTTGCTCGCTTATTTCACCGAAGTAAGTTAACGAGACAAATTGTTTCAAATTAGCACTATCTTTAGGACATACTAAACTAAGGGCCACTTGTAACTGTTTTTTCTTTAGTATACCGCTATTTGTTTTATAGTATTGATTTCACGAACAAAAGATTCTTTAGACAAAGGAATATTTAATGCTCTATGTATATAGAATTAAAAAATGAATGTTTGTGTGTCTTAGGGTGTAGTGAATCTTTGGGAATAATGCAATCAGTGAAAGTAGGTTTACGATATATATCAAATTTTAAGCTCTGATCTAATTTGTTTACTTTTAAATCCAGGAAGTTAATACTGTTATTCTCTTCTATTTCTACTGTAAAATTGATATTAGAATGGATTGAATTTATGTAGTTCAGATATGTTTGTACAACTACAACTACAAACATTTCTGAACTACATAAATTCAATCCATTCTAATATAAATTTTACAGTAGAAATAGAAGAGAATAACAGTATTAACTTCCTGGATTTAAAATAAACAAATTAGATCAGAGCTTAAAATTTGATATATATCGTAAACCTACTTTCACTGATTGCATTATTCCCAAAGATTCACGACACCCTAAGACACACAAACATTCATTTTTTAATTCTATGATACATAGAGCATTAAATATATCTTTGTCTAATGAATCTTTTGTTCGTGAAATCAATACTATAAAACAAATAGCGGTAAACAATAGTTATAAAAGTAGCGTAATTGACAGTATACTAAAGAAAAAACAGTTACAAGTGGCCCTTAGTTTAGTATATCCTAAAGATAGTGCTAATTTGAAACAATTTGTCTCGTTAACTTACTTCGGTAAAATAAGCGAGCAAATTGGAAATATAATTTCAAAATATAATAGTAATGTTAGTATAGCTTACAAACCATGTGTAACAACGAGTAATTTCATTTTTAACGCAAAACCTAAAACAGATATCAATAATAAATCAGGAGTGTACAAATTATATTGTAATGATTGTAAAAGTGTATATATAGGTCGGACTGGTCGAAGATTTATTATACGTTTAAAAGAACACATGAGGTCATATAAACTAAAGAAGACAGATTCAACATTCGCAAACCATCTTATTACAGAAAGGCATACATTTGGTCACCGTAAAATATTGCATTTGGCCGAGAACGGTCGTAAATTAAATCTTTTAGAGGCCCTAGAAATTTTTACAAGCCGAAACAACACAATAGATATCGTTTTAAATGACCAGTTGGATCTTATATATACACCTCTTTTCCAATGTTGTATATAATAGTTAAGTATATAGTAGTAATTTTAAATAACGTCATAAACCACCCCCATATATTTTTGTGTCATTTATAAGTTCTATGTAGGCCTGTAACTTTTGCAGTTTGATAATGACATTGTATGTCGAAACCGCGGTCACGATTATATGTGAATAAAGTGGTATATTTAACGAAGTTATTGTTTTATTTTATTTTATTATTTTCAAAATGAATTACCACAAAGTTACGGCTACCAGTATTAATGTGCTTTAATTCATAATGATCGACACCAATCACCTCGGAAATTTCCCACTGTAATGAATTGTAACCGATCGAAAATAATACATTTGTATTCTATGGGCAAAATTTAAAAACTGAGTGTTCTACACATGTTCTAAGAATCAGTGTGTCAACGATTGTGCCTCTTCCACATTCTTACTAGTGATAAAACATGATGCCTACGTGTTAACACTAAGAACAGAAAGGAATGGCTTAGTCCTAACAGAAAGCCAACTCCCCAAGCAAAAGATCTGGCTGAAAAAGAAGGCGGGGCCTACTATAAATAACTTTTCATAAATCTAACCATCGCTGTTGGGATTTGCTCCCACAACTCTGTCAGTGTGAAGCCGCAATTAAAGAAAGAATACATTATCAAATCATTTTGTAGCACGTTAACGCTTCTCCTCATATTGGTGATAGCAGAGGAATCTATTAAAGCTAATCCAGAGAAGCTATTCCAATGTATTCATGCGAAACAGGGTACAACGCGTATACCCAAATTTAATTATCCAAAGTTAATTTATAATGAGACCTCTCTTGACTCTCAGAGTATAGTTGACGCTTTTGCCAATAAATTCTCTTCTACACATCTTCCAAGCACGAATTTTTCTTTTCATACTGAACATTTGAACCATATGCCTTTCACATTACTTCCAGTTTCAGAAGTGAAAGTAATCAATATATTGGTTAAATTCCCTCAAAATAAAATTGCGGGGAATGATTTAATTCCGTGTTTTCTCGTGCATGATGCTTTGACGAAACCCTAAACATTAATTATCAATATGGCAATTCAGACTTCTACTTTTCCGGTGATTTGGAAGCGTATTAGAATAAGTCCTATTTTCACAAAAAGGTGATGATACTTATGTTAATAATTATAGACCTATATCCATTCTATCTAATTTTGCTAAAGTTTTCGAAAGTATAATTTACTCCTGTCTACACTTTAATACCAAATTCTACATTTCCATGTAACAAATCTTGTAACCATATGTCAATTTATTAGTGAACACCTTGATGCATGTGGTCAAGTAGATGTCGTACATACTGATTTTAGTAGTGCCTTTGATAAAATAGATCATGGAATTTTACTTACTATCTTTCAGCTCTTGGGTTAAGTTCTTCTGCTTCTACTGTCATATTTAACTAACAGATCTAATTATGTTTATTACAATGGCTTATAAGTGCTTTGAAGATTTTCCTTAATCGGATGTCCCACAAGGATCTCATTTAGGACCATTGTTATTTGTTCTCTTTATCAACGACTTATTGACGTGTTTGTCGTGTCCTGTACTTGCCTACCCGAATTACCTGACAATCTATCTCTCCATCAGCACATGGGATGATGTACGTCACTTACAATATAATACTGATATAATTACTCATGGGTTTTCTAAATACAAACTGGGGTTAATAATACAAATGCTGTTTTGTTTCTTATACGAAAAAGATCAATTCTATTGACTCAGCATATTACATTAATTACTAAAATCTCGAGAGAGTTCATAGTCTAAAGGATCTCGAGGTTTTATTTGGTTCTAGCCTGAGCTTTGCGTCACATATTAACAACATCTGTATTGCTGTATCCAAAACTTTGGGTTTTGTATTGCGAACCTGCAAATTCTTTCAAAGCTCGTCTTTGCTAAAAACGTTATACTTTGGGTTTTGTTGCTAACACACTGAAATATGCTTCACGCGTGTGTCATCACATTATATTTATATTTATTTGCAATTGTTTATGGAAAAAGTGCAGCAAGGTTCTTAGAAGTACATGAGTTACAAAGTTGAAATTGTCTATCCAGAACGTAACATCGACTGTAATTCGCTGCTAAGAAGAGATGATGTACAGTCCCTACAATATCGTTCTGAAGTTCAAGGAGCAAGGCATCTATGGAGACTCATCCATGGAGCTATTGATTCCCCACAGTTACTTTCCTCTAATAATTTTTTGATTCCTCGTGTATCCTCTCGTTTCTGTCCTACCTTTGCCTTATCATTTCCTTTAACCAATTTCCTGCTCTATAGTCCTCCTGTGACAACAATGTGCCATAATGCTCATGTACTTTATAGTGACATTTTCTTTGATGCCATTAATCAACTGCAATGAGTTTCTTTTTAGTTTTTCTTTTTTTTTTCATTAATAATTAATTTTTATTACTCTAATTACTATTTTATACATTTGCTATATTTGATGTATTTTCTGTTGTATGTATTTATGTATATTTCTTAAATTTGTCCTGTAACTGTTCAGCGTTGTACAATAAAGACTATTATTACTATTGTTATTATTATTATCTCTTCCACTCACAAAAACCATTCGTTCTTGGTTGCCATTATCTTACCCCATCGGTTCATTCGAACAAGATGGATGGCATAGTTATCTATCATTCATTTATTTTATATGAATATTGATTATAGAAGATACTTACCAGTACTTTTAAGGTGTGAACATATGTGTTGTCCGCTGCTAGCAGCTTGTGTCTCTTTCTGGGTATGAATTTGTGTGTTGGTTGCTGCTGGCAGCTTGCGTCTCTCTCTTGGTGTGTGGTTTGTGTTTGTGCGAGCGCGCAAGTGTAGGGTGTTGTATGTTGTCGCGCTCGTGCGTGTGTTTAGTGACCGGTCGCGTTAATTTTGAGAGATCGGAGAACCAGCCGTTGCGCAGGGCCGCCAACCCTTTCCCGGCAACTTCTTTACTTTTCCGTGCAGTACTTCGACGGCCCGACCCCCGCCCCATCGAGGCAAGGCGCAGACCAGCGAAGCGCACCCTGCACGGAGTTGCTCATCGCCAACCGAGGGAACACTCTTAGCGGCTACTTCGGTCGCCGACGGTCACACTTTGTGCCATCTTAACGTTTTCCGCCATTGCGGGGGCACTGCACACACGTCGAACGTGTGTGTGCTGTTAACGGCAGCCTAGCCAGGTTGCCGCCCAGGACCGGTCCTAGTGGTGTGTGCATTGTGCGGCGCCGTGTTTTGCGCCGCGTAGCTTAGTTCCTCTCTCCCCTGCTGGAAAGGCGGAATGGCACCTGTCCGCCCATCGAGCAGACCCCCCTAGAGTTTGGTAGCGCATATGCTAGGCTACAACCCAGTAGAGGACCACATCAGCACCCCACCCGTTCCGTCATTTCGCCTCCCGGCCACGTTGCCCGCGTTCGCGCGCTGCAACATCAGTTTAGCACGCGACGTATTATTGCAGCCGTGTCTAACAAGACACTTTTTTGCATTTTTAAATAAAGTTTTTGGTAGAGATCCAAAGTATTTATGGACTTGTGTAATTTCTGTGGAATTTCTCCAGTTGCGCCAATCACTATTGGGACTATTAGGACCTTGTCCATCTTCCACATACTCTTGATTTCGTCACCGAGAGGTAAATATTTATTTACCTTCTCACTATAGTTCCTTGCAGTGTTTTTTGCCAACGGAACAGCAATGTCAATGATGTACGTTACCTTGTCCTTCTTCAGTGTCAGTATTATATCTGGAATATTGTTGGGAATTGTTTTATCTGTGATTATTATTTATCTTCGTCCTCGCAAACTGAAGGTGCTTCATATTCATAATACGGGACATTTTCAGAATACGACAAGTGCTTCTGTCTGAGCATCTGGTGTAATATTTTTGCAACCCTGTTGTGCCTCTCGAGATATTGTTTGGGGGCAATTACAGAGCATCCTGCCATCAAATGATCAATTGTTTCTTCCTTATCTGCGCATACACGACATTTAATGTCAGATAAATTCTCCTTAAGAATTTTTTTCCTATAGGAACGCGTTGGAATTACTTGATCTTGGATGGCGGCTATGAATCCCTCTGTGTCTGCAAACAGGTTACCTGTATACAGCCATGCCTGCGACGCTGAGGTGTCAAAATTTTCAGATCCAATTGTTAATGGATACTTGCAATGCAAAGATTTATTTTTCCACCTCTCTTTCTGTTGGGGTATACTTAAGATTCTCGTGGATAGATTGAATTCATTGTTAGCCAGTTTGAGTGGCGTAAAATTGTCCATTTGAGCAATCGCATTATACAATCTACTTTCTTTCGACTTTTGCAGAAAGTAGATTATTATTATTATTTAAAACGACCCTTTGTCAGCCATGAGTTTTCTACTACACAGAACGTTCTTCTTCGTCTTTAATCTTTCCTGCTAACTCTACACATGCACACAGTGCAGCGCTATCTGACCTTGCATTTGATTTCTACCGCATGTCCAATCGCGACATATACTACATATTAGAAGGTAGCCTCTGTATTGTTCGATACGGACATTATTTTCATTATATTCACATTAATTGCGAAATAATAAACATACTTTTCAGTGTATATTTATTGGGTGTTAATTTTTAAATACTTATTCATCGTTGCTTACATAGCTTCTATTTAATTAGATAATATATTTTAAATCGTAATTTCTTTCTTGTAAATATTAAATAAAAACTTTAAGGGCAACGTTGTTGTGTTTTCTTTTATTTAATATGTTGTATTTAATAAGTATTTATTCCACCATATTATATACGTCCTGGATCTTTGATGCTCATCGCCACACTATTTATTATTTTAAATCATTTTTAAATCATTTACATTATTGTTACGACGCTATAGCTAGATCGGAACGAATCAACACAAGCCACAAGCGTTCAATAATATAATTAGTTATTATGTAAATAATCTTAAGTAAAACATGTTCCAACCTGTTAAAAGATCTTGTTTATTTAAGTGTTATCTCTCGAATGTTTTACCAATATCTAATCAATGCTGGTAGCCGTAACTTTGTGGTAATTCATTTTGAAAATAATAAAATAATATAAAACAATAACTTTGTTATACCACTTTATTAACATGTAATAGTGACCGCGGTTTCGACATAAAATGTCATTATCAAACTGCAAAAGTTACAGGCCTACATAGATCTTATAAATGACACAAAAATATATGGGGGTGGTTTATGATGTTATTTAAAATTGCTACTATATACTTAACTATTATATACAACATTGAAAAAGAGGTGTATATATAAGATCCAACTGGTCGTTAAGAACAATATCTATTGTGTTGTTTCCGCTTTTAAAAATTTCAAGTAACTAAAAGATTTAATTTACGACCCTTCTCGGCCAAATGCAATATTTTATGATGACCAAATGTATGCCTTTCTGTAATAAGATGGTTTGCGAATGTTGAATCTGTCTTCTTTAGTTTGTATGACCTCATGTGTTCTTTAACCCGTATAATAAAACTTCGACCAGTCTGACCTATATATACACTTTTACAATCATTACAATATAATTTGTACACTCCTGATTTATTATTGAAAAACCTAAAACAGATATAAATAATAAATCAGGAATGTACAAATTATATTGTAATGATTGTAAAAGTGTATATATAGGTCAGACTGTTCGAAGTTTTATTATATGGGTAAAAGAACACATGAGGTCATATAAACTAAAGAAGACAGATTCAACATTCGCAAACCATCTTATTACAGAAAGGCATACATTTGGTCATCATAAAATATTGTATTTGGCCGAGAAAGGTCGTAAATTTAGTCACTTGAAATTTTTAAAAGCGGAAACAATACAATAGATATTGTTCTTAACGACCAGTTGGATCTTATATATACACCTCTTTTCCAATGTTATATATAATAGTTAAGTATATAGTAGTAATTTTAAATAACATCATAAACCACCCCATATATTTTTGTGTCATTTATAAGATCTATGTAGGCCTGTAACTTTTGCAGTTTGATAATGACATTGTATGTCGAAACCGCGGTCACTATTACATGTGAATAAAGTGGTATAACAAAGTTATTGTTTTATTTTATTTTATTAATATCTAATCACATTTCTAAGCGATTACTGTCATCTATTTATTCATAGCGTAAATCCCGGAAATTTTGCCTCCATTGGCTTCTGTAAATCCACAAACAAATACATGGGTCCAGCAATCCCTTCAAATAAAGATAACGGACGATCAGGCGGAACTTCTTCGCGATCTTTCCTATAATACACACACCATTCCGCGAATTTTACGGCCCTGTAAAGATGCTTAACATCCTTCGTAATTTGGTATAAATCCAAGAAACTGTATGCATTTCCAGCTACACCATGACATATACTATATCCTTTCACCAACAATCCTCTTTCCCATATGGTGTCACCACATTCGAGGGCCAAATTCAAATATTTTTTGTCTTTATAGACTTTATACGCAGCAGTGTACATAAAAGAAAAGCCAGGAGCACCATGACACCATTGCACATAACGATCGGTGTCGCTTCCCAAAGAAGAGGGAAAATTGCCACTAGGGAATCGTAAGGTTGTTAAATAGTCTATGGTTGGTTTTATCAGAGTTGTCAAAATGGATGTGGTAAGATACTTTGACTCTTGCAGTAACAAATACATAATTCCTGAAATGCCGTGAGCAGCACCTAGGTAATACGTGTTTTGCCATTGATACGTTAAGGGAACGGGAAATTTGCCAGATTTAACTCCGTCTTTTCCGCATTTCAGAATTATATCAATAATGTTTGTGATTACATTGCCATTTATTGGAGGTGGTTCTATATTTCTGTTGACATACAATAGCGCATATAAGTAACCGGATCTCCCATATAAAAACTCGTTTTCTATATTGGATTGATAATTAAGAATAAATTTCTGCATCGATAATAATTCTTTAATGAACTTTTGACATTCATCAATTTGTCCCAATTTATTACAGACTACAGCACCTATTGCAAGAGGACCAGCGTTACCACATAAAAATGTATATTCATGGCGACCTCCTTTTAAATTGTCGAGTTTCAATAATCTCTTAACTTCCAATAAGTTACTTTTATCCTTGGGATTTTTTAATAATTTCAGAAGAGCAATACCTGATGTTCCAGTATAAACTGAGTAATCACTGGTATCTAACAGGTTCAATCTCATTAAGGTATATTCCCATTTTTCGTTAAAACAAGAAATCACTTTCGAATTTTTGTCTATCTGGCCATTAAGAATAACACCTTTTGCACTTTCGGCTGAAAAATCTGGAAATGGGTTATCAAAATTTCTCTTTATAATTTTCGGCATTCAAGTAAAAGTCAATCTTTGAAGACTTAGATTTTAATTAGTTTATGTCATTTAGGTGTATTAATTTATACATCTTACTTACATACTTTTCATTAAATGTTTGAATACTGACAATTTTTGACAATTCTGTTGACAGTTTTAACATTAAAAATTACGTCGTTTTAAATCAATTGTTGGGTCAAACTAATTTCAATTTTTAAAATTGTATTTGCCTTAACATCATATAATTATGGTCAACCATGTTTATGATGGATGTACTGTCGTGAACAAAAAAATCGGGACACTGTCAAAATCGTAATGTCAATTTCCCTTATTTTTTAGCATTGTAATTTTGGCATTTGATTAATTTTCAAACTGTACGTCAGATTATCTATCATAGTGGCTAATTAAAAATTGAAAATACCGCATTTTTCGAAAACTGATAAAGTCAGATCTGTTACTAGTTTGGAAAATCATTAAGAACTGTATCGGATCGGTTCAATTTAATATTGGTAAAAGTTCAGCCGCAAGAATATATAAAAAAATGGAGGGAAGAGGATAAATTAAATCGGAAAATAGGTCCCGAACGTAACAAAATTTCAAACCCGCAGGAAGACGAAACAATAATTACTGAGATTAGTCACAACCCTTTCAAAACATTAAAGGAAGCTATAAGAACAATACAATTTCCTGTTTCATTTTGTAACACAATGGTTACAAGAGAATGAAATTTAAACTTTATATTTCCCGCCCTACAGTCTTTATCTAAATCTCAATGTATTAATGAGATATAGCTGTTACCCAGGAAGAATTTTGGGAGATTGTTCAAAATGCTTGGCATCAAATTCCTATAAATGTTGTACAAAATATCGTCCCTTCAATGTCTACAAGATTAGATGAAGTTATAAATAATAACGGTGGAATGACGAAATACTAATTATTTTATACTAATTATATTTAAAAAATTATATATAATTATATTTAATAAATGTCAATGAAACATACATTTTTGACAATTCCTGACTTATTATTATGAGTAAAGATAGCCACTTAAGTAGTCACAATTTAAACCCACGCAAAGACAGTGTCCCGTTTTTTTTGCTCACGACAATATTTACACGTGGTAAGGGTGTCCGTTTAATACTGAAGCTGACGTTTGTCAAATTTTGGAAATTTCTTTGCTTTGTATTTGCCACACTGAGAATTATAGTTATTGGTGTTTGACATCTTTTGCTATAGTCGTACGTGCCTCTTTTCCGTTTGCTTTTATTACAATTTTTTCGTTCACTATTCATTCTTGTATCAATTATTTTTTTATTTATACTCACAATCAGTTATTTTCATAACTCCTAAAATAAACGTTTCTAATTTGCGTTTCTAAGTAATTTTGGATATTAAATTCCAGGTTATTTTTAAAAATACCATACGTTTCAGATTTTATTAACGATTTTGTAACTGAGCAAGACGCCTTCATATTAATGGCCCATTTTCAGAATCCTGACGGAAGCTGGACATATTCTACAGAATGGTGTTTTGACCAATTTACTCAAGCATTCCCCGATGCAAATATAGTTTATAATGTTTGCAGTCAAGATAAGCGAAAAATATTGGATCGCTATGGAACAAATAAATATATTTGTAAGAGAAAACCTTCAGTAAGACCTTTATTTCTTACTCAACCAGTTGTTGGTGACATTCAGCAACGTATAAATGAGAGCGCAACGAAGTCACAACGAAAATTATCAGCAGAAACAGGTATGCTAGTAAATAATTTCAGAACTAGGCTTGTCAAAATTGTTTTTTGTTCTTGTAGGATTATGCAAATTTACTTAAAAGCATTAAAGAAAAGCCTCCGTATGCATCCGTACAAGGTTTCTGTAATCCATCGACTATATTCTAATGATTCAGACCCAAGAACATCCTATTGTAATTGGAGGAAAAGATTAGATCTAATAGATCATTATTGTTTATATTATGATTAAAATAATATAAACAATAATGATCTATTAGATCTAATATTTTCCTCCTAAAACCGAGCTGATAGCTTGGAATAAGTTCTGTTGTATGAATACACCGGTCAACAAATTTTCTTTTTTTTTTTTTAGAAATTATGTACAATTTTCGTTTCTTTTACAGTTCTACCAACAAATTTATCTTGGCACGTAAGTTTCAGAAAAAAAAAATTTAAAAGTGAATGAAATGATATAAATTATGTATATACAATTATATGAAGCTGTATGGCATCGTCCTGTTCAAAATATTTTTCTTTTTACTTTTCTTTTATACTGGTTTTCGGCACTTTCTGATATCAATGTCCAACAGTGATCCGCGAGCATTTTACTGTTCTACTTGCCTTGATAACGTTTCAATAATAGAAACGTCTTGATGAAACTTCATCGTGTTCATCATTCACGTCGCCGAGGTTCAGTGAAAAGAAATCCAGACACGAGTGCAAAAAATGTATTTTAAGGCTCATGTTACAGCACAAATTATGGTAACTTCTAAGAAGTTCATTAACAAGTGCTATATAATTGTCAGATTTTCCGTTTTCTATAAATTGCGGGTGACATTTTTAAAAGCATTCCAAGAAACACTCACCAAGTCATTTAAGGTTTCTTAAAATTTTTTATCTAATAGAAATTTAATTTGGGACCGACAAAATTTTCCCTTTAGGTTTTGCATCTGATATTTTGGAAAATTTTTGTTTAAGGTATTGGAATCCACTGCCATCTTTATCCATTGCTTTCGTGAATTTTTTCATCAAACCCAATTTAAGGTGTAATGGCAGTAGAAGTATTTTATTAGATTCAACTAGTGACTTATGAAGTTTATTTTTTGTCGAGGAATATACTGAGCTCTGACTGGCCAGCCTTTAATACTAAAGTGTAAATTTCTTGATTGACTGTTCCACTAACAAAGAAGACACCAATTCTTTGCTTACCCTAGTTGTAAACCGAGTAGGATTGCTACAACTTTGAGGTCTGCGCTGATTACCATTTGTATAATTCATTCTCTCTAGAAGGAAAGTCATATTTTCATACGTTTCTTTTAAGTGGATTGCGTGGTCAACGGTGATGTATGGATAAACGTTTCCTATGTGAAGAAGGACAGCTTTCAAACAATTTCGATGCATCGATAAAAAGAAGCCATTTTTCGGGGTGGTGTTGGTTACCTAATGCCAACATCAAATCATCGACATTATTGCAGTATGAAAGACTCATGACAGTTGAAAAATACTGTTATAGTTCTTTCAGATGATTACGATGCACGGAAATATGAAGTCCTTGAAGTCTAGATCCTAATATTTCTGCTTTAGTTTTTAACAAATTCAGGTCTCATTTATTATAATTCTAACAGGTTTATTAGGTGTGGCCCGTCCTCTTCGGATGGCAAATATTGATCATCGCTGGTCAATAACTTGACACCTGTAGGTCTTGGTACTGGGAAGGTTTCCGAATAAGGTAGTGGAGGAGTAGCAGAGGCAGACTGTCATAACTAATGTGCAGTAAAAGTAGCAATCAGTCT
This sequence comes from Melolontha melolontha, assembly GCA_935421215.2. Lineage (NCBI taxonomy): Eukaryota > Metazoa > Arthropoda > Insecta > Coleoptera > Scarabaeidae > Melolontha > Melolontha melolontha. Next base: position 57,448,447 of record OW285242.1, read on the forward strand.
AATGGTCCGTTTATTCACGCCAAATCATAGGTCTTGCAAATGGCACAGCGCTTATCTTACTGTTTGGCCAGCTCCTTAAAGTAAAGTAAATTATTCTCCACGTACATAACAGCAACTGTTTGGATTATTTAAACACGGATAGCAAACGCCAATTAAGTTGGCGCGAGGAGGGGTAAGTTCGCGCAGGATTAAAAGTAGTGGGGAGATTTGTATTTGGTTTTACATCAAATGTCAGATAATTCTAACCTCTGAGCGTGTATCACTTTATGATCCCCTAGCAAAGACATTATGTTCCGTGAAACGTCAATGACAAATGTATTCTGACAATTACTTGAGTAGTGGGGGTGGACGTTTATAAAAACGGCTTCTGCGCACCCCCTCCTTGCGCCAACTTAATTGGCGCTTGCTATACGTGGCCTTATAAAATAGAAAGACGTTCAGCTATTCTAAACCGACTTACATTGAATCGAAAAAGCCATGTGTAGCTTTTTATATACCCATATACCCAGATATCTACCAACTCTTAATTTGATTGGTTCCAGAGCAAAAATAGGCGTGGTTGAAGTGCTCTAAACATGCAAGAATATGTTCAGACACATGTCCGTTCAATGTTCGACAGAACAATATTTTGAGAAGCATTTTTCTTATATAAAAGTAACTTTGAAAATTTGGCCAAATTTAATGCGTTTTTTGAAAAAAACTATTTAAGAAAATATTTCAAAATCCTGACGTGATGGACCTAATTTTAGAATTAGAATAACAAAAAAGAATAACAAAAGACATAAACTACATGTAACAGAATTGGCAATAGACTAATGGGTTAGCAAAACTGGTTTTGCTAACATAATAATTTGGACAACTTCCCATTGGTTTGATTTTTTGCTGTAAAACATTTATTGTTTTAGTTGGCAATTCCTGTAAATATTCCCTGTTATCAATATTCCCATTTTGGGAATAATAGTTATTTATCGTATAAGTGTTTTAGATAGCATTTTATACATGCAAGAATGTTTAAATAGTTCGAGCGTTTAATTTACTTAAGTGGATAAACTGCATCGAAAACACCCGTGCAATACAATGTTTTATCCACAATCACTACATTAATAGAATGAAATTATTTGAATTTTAATTAAATCAGGCTGTCATACTTACTGGTTGCTACGGTGAAGTCTATATTTTTTCATTATTTCAGTAATGGATGTCACTATATGCTTGATAAGTGTGGATAAAACTCCTATTACAATGTGATTGTGGATAAATTGCTTTTATACCTTTGTTAAAGGTATTTAAGATTATCTAAATCATTCAATGCTCTGACTGCCGTAGACCATGTTTGGTTTGTAGAAAGCTTCTTATTGTATTTTTATCTCTTAAATATTTACTCATACAGAATTGGATAATAATATACCAAAGCCGAAACCAAATATGTGAGTTTGGGCTGTAAATACAGTTACAGCTGTAATTTCGTTAGATATCAGCATATATCAACAATTGATTCTCTATATTTAAAATTATATTTGAAATACGATTTTCCTTGAATGTATTGCAAACAGGAAATGTTATACGTTAATAAATCAGGAAACACAGGCATTTTATAGATAAGCTAAACCCCAAACATTATATATATGCATAATGGTTGAAAGTATAATATCTATTTACATAAATTATTGAAACATGTGGTTTTTCCTTGAATAATAACTAAACATTTATTTAATTCGCTACAATTGAGGTAAATGAGGTTAAAATAATTCACTTTATACAGTAACACATCTTACAGTAATATAATTATCTTTGTGGTGTTTTGTATAAGTGCGTTATGTAGAGCTATGTAAGAAATAGAAAAATCATTTTAATAAATATGTTGTTAGGAAAAGTTACTTTTAATTGATTTGCATCCTTTTTTTCACAAAAAAAGAGTATGATTTATTTCATTTTACTTGTGAAAAATAAATATACCTTATTTGGATTTATCTAATTTATTAAAAATGTTACACAGATACATACATGTTAAAGTTGAATGAAATAAAATAAAACAAATTTGAGTCTTCATCAACTGTATGAGATTGAGATGATGTATCTAATGGATAGATATTTCTCTGATCATGTAGAAATTATAATAATATAACTTTATTTAGCAACTGCTATGTACATGTACAATAAATTTTGAAAATAAAATCATGAAAGTTAGAACAATAACAGAAGACTTAAACTAAAAGTTTTCGCTAACAAATTCAATTACAAGGATCTTAAATCTATTCAAACTATCACTGGATTTCATGTGCGTAGGTAAACTATTAAACAGTTTCAGTCCATTCACAAACACATTCTTGGTTGTTTGCACCCTATTTCAATATAATAATCGTTGGTATTTCTGGTCCCGTAGTTGTGAATTTGATCGACCGTTATCAATTTGCCACTTAAGTAAGGAGGCATTATTCCAATTTTAATTTTATAGATGAAAACCATTGTCTTATATACTATGTATTGTTTTACACTTAATAAACTTAAAGTTTCTAGCATTAGATTAATTGGAGTATATATATTACATTTTAACACTATTCGCAAAGAACACTATATATATATATATATATATATATATATATATATATAGTAAACTTAATAAGTCGGCTAGGATATAAAAAATATAAATGCATTTATATTTTTTATATCCTTGACAAAGGCATCATTGCCGAAACATGTAGGGTTGTTTTAAATATATATACTTTGAAGTAATAAACCAGACCTTTAATCGCCGACTTATTAAGTTTACCATATCATACCAAGGTCACGAAAATATCATATTTATATATATATATATATATATATATATATATATATATATATATATATATATTCTTTCCTTCTTGATTTTAGATGGCAATTTATTAAATATTTCACAAGTGCGTAAGAGACAAAACTTGTAGCATTGAGCATGGCAGTGGATAAATACATATCCTATTTAATTCATTGTTCTGATGATATAAGAATTTTTTTTAGAAAATGTCAGTTTTTGAAAATGTAGCAAGGCGATTCCAAAATAAACAGGTGTCCGAGAACTTACGCCCCAGAGAAAACCGACAAATATCGACGACGAAATTCGATATCGAAATTCAAACGAAGAAAAATTAATTTCTTGCATAACAGAGCTGTGAGATGTTTAAGATCCACCAATTCCAGAAAGGGCACTCCAAGTTTTAATGTGAATAAAATTGGTTGCTAAGCTTATATTATCACACTGTCAGAATGATATATCTGCCAAAGAGTCAACATCAACATGTTAGGGTAAGGCAGATAACATTGAAGATTTTCTTTGCGGCCTTGCTCTACGGATAAGATTCTTTAGCGATCGTCAAGTTTTGCAGTATTTTATTGAATTAATCGTTGATCCCTCCGGTAGATATTTGGTATGAACGACTCCTTTTGCATCCCAGAAAATGGTGAGCATGACTTTCTGCGCTGACGGAACTCTTTTGAATTTTCGTAGATGTGAAGAATCAGAACGACGAATTCGAACAAATGTTCGAAGTTACCGCCTCCTGCTTGAATACAAGCTTGTACTCACTGTATCCATGAGTTATAGCACGCTCGGATATCTTGCCTGTTTATTGTGTCTGCAGCATCTTGAAGACGTATTGTCAATAATTCAATGTTTTCAATTATTGTACACCAAATGTTTCATATGTCCCCATACATAAAAGGCCCACTTCTACCTATCCATCGGTCACCAAATGTATTATTTAAATGCTCACGTACTTCGTAACTGTTATAAGGTAGAGCACCATCATGCAAATACAACATGTGTTGACGTATGTTGCTGTAAATATTTGTGTTACCTTACAACTTTTATCATATTTTTTTTTCATTTGTCATTATTTTGAGTGTACTATTTTCAGTTAAAAATAAATATTTTTCTCTTTATCACTTTTATAGATTATGTCAAACTACGCAGGTATTCTTAAAACAATTTGGTACCAATTTTAAATATTGTAAACTTAGTAACATGTAATTAATTTGGACAATTCGTTTATCTCGCAAATCTAAGCTGGTGGACTCAGTCAATTCTAGATTTCAAACCCATGAAAATTAATATGCCATGACTAGAGGCCGGACGCATTAGGCCGAAATTACGATGGATCATATAAATAGCCTATAACATCGCTAAGTACAAAACGCAGTTATTGAATAGCTCTGTTTATTCGGTTAATCGCACATATGTGTTTTGTCTTTGAATTGTGACTCAATTACTTCAATATTATAGTTAAATTCCTTTCTTCATGAGCGTAGATAGAAGGATGCGGAGTTTTAATCATTCATTTTATTTATTAGTTTATATTTCGTAAGATAAATAAAGTACGGAGAGTTAGTTTCTTTTTTCATTGCTTTAACTGTTAATTGGAAAACAAACGGGTGGTGATCTATAAAATACGAAATACATTTTTATTTGATCATTTTGTAGTCCAAATTGAGTAAAATCGTATTAATATTAACTAGCAATACTTTCTGAAGGTCCTCTTCTATAAAATTTGTTCTCTTTGAGTGAAATACACCCTTGTAGGTAGAAAACGTCGTTTCTACATTTGCAACTGGTTATAGGTGCATACTGGAAATATTCTTTCATTTCAACGTATTTAGGATTTTGAGGCATTGTCCCCATTCACAATTGCCGTAATGTTATTAAATCTGGATTTCTATTAAAAGCTGCGTATAACTTTTGCCGAAGGCCACATCCGAAGTCACTTGGAATATTTTTCAAATTATTAATAGCCATGTCTAATGTGGTTAATCCATCATTTAATTTGAGATTTTGATTTTCAAAATAAGTGATTAGCGTTCCTGAAGAAAGTACAACTGATTTTTTTTAATTTGGAATTTGTATTAGTTGCTTGCCTTCAGAAATACTTTTTAAAGATGTAACGAAATTTTGTAAACTATCGAAATTCTCTGCATAAAAACTAGTAGCTTCCAACCATATTCCCCGTCTAGTTATTACTGAAGAGGGAGGCAGTGACAAAGATACTACTACTACTAAGCTACTCTCAATTGTGCTTTTCTGAAAACTTTTTTAAAAGCGGATACAAGTCTATCAACTTCCGGAAAGGTGTCTCTGATATATTCACAAATTCTGTGGAGAGCCTGTGCTTCACAAGTAATATGCAGTATATTAGGATATGTTTTTTTCAATAGTCTGCTTGTTTTTAACATATATGCAGCACTGTCTGACAAATAAAAGTATTTTTTCTTTGTACCTGTCGTCCAAATGCAGCATTTGGTGCATATTCTCGTAAATGGTTTTAGCTACTGTTTCCGCCTCAACTGTATTTATAACTTTTGTTGTTATTACATATGCGTTATATGGAATAGTTGGATGTAGTACACCAGCTACAACATTTACTACACAGCGTCCTAATATATCGACAATTTACTGCTTTCGTGTAGCACTTAGAAACATAATATTTGTGTATGGTGGATTTATCAGGACAATTTCGACCAGTATATTTTTGGAGAAATGTTTTGAGGGGGGATTGTTAAGTTTATTTAATGGAATATTTATAAGTTTCACAGAGTTCTTCGTTAAAATTTTCTGATTCCAACGGATCTAATATCTGTGTATGTGTTTGCGATGCTAAGTGACATTTTACGTGCTATGAATTTTTTGACGATATTTTACAGGCTTTGCAATAAATTCGGAATCACTGGCAATGGATATACAATCGATATGACCCTTAATTGTTTCACGATGCCATTCTCGACATTGTTCCATATCATATTTGAAAAAGTAACTTAAACAATGTTCTAGATCAGCGATGCACATGCCGCGGGCCGCTGGCCGCATGCGGCCCACTGTCGATATTTATGCGGCCCGCCTATGAATTTTAAAATTTTTTCGAAAAACCACAAAATTAGGTAAACATCCATTCAAATCAATATTTCTTAACTTTTTATTTTATTCTAACTTTTGTAATTGTTAGTAAGATATGTATCTTTAAGTACCTACTACTTTCTTGTTCAGGTTTACTACGTAGGACAGGTATGCTTCTCGTCGTTCCAAGCATATTGTTACGAGACTAGAAATCTGTCAAACCAACTAGATTAGTCGAAGATTTGCCAAACACGTCGGTATTATCCCCGAACAATGTGGTAGGTTCTCGATGTTATATAACTCGTATAAATACAGCGCATCGCCCGCTATCGGGGTAGTTATGTTTTAACTACGGACAAGCCAACGTTATATTGTTTGAATTGTAATCTGTGAAGAATAAATATTTCGTCGTTCGAACTTGGCATCTACCTACGTAAGAATATAATATCAATTTTGATATGGAAAAAACAGGCCCCAGTAAAAAACGTAGTCGTAAGGTTGAAGATGAAAATCGACAGTTTCAAGATATTTGGACTGAAAAATACTTTTTTATTTCATCGCATAACAAAGTGTCTGTTTAATATGCAAGAGTAGTGTTTCTATGCAAAGAGGTTTGAGAAAATTCAACTAAATCGGATGACTGTTCGTAGAAGACTTACCACATTAGCAGCTAATATAGAAGAGCAATAAGCTACGAAATCGAAAAGTTTTGAGTATTTTTCTACAGCACTCGACGAATCTACAGATATAAGTTCCACTGCTCAACTCTTAATATTTTTACGAGGTGTAACGCAAAATTTTGAAGTGAGTGAAGAACTGATTGGTATGAGTTCTTTGACCAAACCAAGGAGAGTGACATGCTCAAAGCTCTTCTGAAAAAATGTTCTATAATGGATTTGGATTTAACAAAATTATCTGGAATTACGACTGACGGAACACCTTCAATGGTTGGAAGTAAATCTGGTTTAATAACTATCTTAAAAGAGTATTTACGAACTAAAAACATAGATACCAAGGAATTAATGCAGTTTCATTGCATTATACATCAAGAGGCCCTCTGTTCAACATTATTGGGGTTTGAAAATGTGATGAAAGTTGTAGTACCTACTGTAAACTTTATAAAATCACGAGGTCTTAATCACCGAGAATTCACACAATTTCTCGAGGATATTGAAAGCGAATATGGTGATCTCCTGTTTTGCGCTGAAGTAAGGTGGCTAAGTCGTGAGTTGTCACTAGAGCGGTTTCTTAACTTGATTGAAGAAATCAAAATATTTCTGGCGGAAAAGAAAAAGGATGTCTCCGAACTCGACAATCCTGATTGGCTGTGTGACTTAGCGTTTCTTGTAGACATCACAAATCACTTGAATGTCTTAAATACGCGACTCCAAGGCAAAGATCAATTGATTTCGCAGTTATACCCTCATGTTTCGTCCTTTCAATGCAAATTGAGTCTTTTCAGGACACAAATCAATTCAGCCAATTACAGCCATTTTCCAAACTACAAAAAAATTATGGAGAAATTCAATAAAACTCATGTCAATTTCGCTTATGTTGAAAAAATTGATATTTTAATACAAGCTTTTCATGATCGTTTTCTAGACTTCAAAAAAGTTAAACCTCTATTAGACATTTTCAGCAATCCATTCAACATTTCACCCGAAAATGCACCGGAATCAATACAGCAGCTGGAATTGATAGACATGCAAACTGATGATAATTTACGAAACAAGTTTAATGAAGGTAATTTACTCAACTTTTACCGTTGCGTTGACAAAACCGCTTATACAGAGTTGCGAATAAATGCATTGAAATGCGCAAGCTTATTTGGATCCACATATATTTGTGAGCAAACGTTTTCAGTGATGAAACTTAACTAAACAAAAAATAGAAACCGTCTGGCAAATGAAAATCTGGAAGCAATTTTACGTGTGGCGACAAGTAATATGGAGCCAAACATAAAGAAAATTGTTAGGTCAATGCAATGTCATGCATCAAAATAATAAAACATGAAATATTACATTGTAATGATTAGATTATATTACGATTACATAATTACAACAAACACTTTTTAATGTTCTTTTATTTTTATCATTTGTAGTAATTCATACTATTTAAAAATAAAAATATTTGTGTTAATAAGTATTCTTTGTAGTGGCCCGTCCTTGGCTTATAATTTTCCCGAGTGGCCCCTGTTCCCTATAAGTCTGTGCATTCCTGTTCTAGATCTAAATAAATGAAAATTAGAAAGGTATGCGTAAGTTATTGAAACTTAACGAAATCCACTGCGACACTTACTTCAAAGTAATTGGAAGAAGTAGATTCGATGAAACGATATTAAACAGGATCTATCACAAAAATTACGTAGTATGGTAATTAACAGTTAAAACAATAAAAAGAAGAAATTAACTCACCGTACTTTATTTATCTTACGAAATATAAACTAATAAATAAAATAAATTATAAAAACTCCTCCCGCGTCAACCTGCGCCCATGAAGAAAAGAATTTCACTATAATATTGAAGTAATTGAGTCACAATTCAACGATAAAAAACAGATGCGCGGTTAACCGAATGAATAATGCTATTCAATAACTACATGTTGTACTTAGCGATGTTATAGATTATGTATTTACATGGTCCATCGTAATTTTGGCCTGAGGCATCCGGTCTCTACTCATGACACTTGAGTTAGTGTGTATTTCGTATATTTCAATCGAATTTTATGTTTCAAACGACTTGAACGCATCGGACTAAACGTAGTCAGAGGCTTTGAGCAACCTGTATATAAACACAATATTTAGAAAAAAATTCACAAGTAATACGACATCCAAATCAAATATCTATCTAAAATTAAAAAACTATTACCATTTTCGTTATTGAATATTCTTTTATTGTATTTCTTAATTCTCAAAAAGCAATTACGTAATATTTGGAATATTAAATCACCATATTGTTTCTTGATAAGTCCAAGTCTACCTGGAATTGCATTAAGGTAAATGATACGTTTTTAAATAAAATTTTATTTTTCTTAAGCACTTAAAATTCATATATGCATGCTTTATACACACTGGTGCATATGTTTTACAAGACATACGTTGGTGTTAATTTGAATTTAATTTGTTAACCAATTTTCAAATTTACATAACATTTAAAAAAATATTTTCACTCAATTTAAAAACGAATGCATTTAAGAAAAATACCCGTGGTAAAACATTGTAAAATTTTTAAGTGTTCATGAAAGTTTCATATTAAAAATTGAACACATCGAAGCACTGTGACGCGCACAAACAACTATTCATGTTTATTGGAACAATCAACTGGCTAGCAGGGATTTTAACCGAGGCCAGTATAAGTTTGCAGTGTTCTTCTTGGTTGTCTTGGTGTTGGGTTTAATGTGTTTGTTTGGTACTGGCGTTGGCGTTAACCGAACAGGTTTGTACTGAAAGGAAAAGACGTTTGTAGCTATTGCTACGACAATTTTTTCTATTAATTATCTTTTTATTTTACTTAGAATGTGTATTTAAAATAATAGTACCTTGATTTAAATTATTAAATGATAATAATTATAAAACGTATCGAATTTAGTTCCAAGTATGATTATAAAAAGCGATTTAAATACCTCATGTTACTTGATACCATTATGTTTTCTGGAAATTGTTTGATCAGTATCGATACTTCTTTTTTATCATAATAGTGCATTTTTATTACCTATTATATATTTTGCTTTGTATATACGTACATGTATGAGTTATTTAAACATTTATGTTTTCCTCTGCAAAATCTCTTGCAGAACTTTTATATTGTAATAAATAATTGACGGAAATGTATTGTTATTTCACAATTACACGCGTACAAATTGTATTTTAACTATTTAATATGCATAAGTAATAAGAATTATGTATAATTTGTGCCTGCAAATACTTACCTCCTTTCTTAACTTCGAGTAAGTACAAGTAATTGCAACGACCAGATGATTCAACCGTATTGTTTTTCTTTGAATTGTTGTGAAACCTTGCAAGACTATATCATACTATCAATTAAGTAGATAATGCAAATATTTTTTTGTACTCAAATTATTTGTACGGATTGTCATTTTGTTTTATTATATACTTAGAGTGCAGTTTATTTTATTATGTTGCTAACATTTAAGTAATTCTAATACATATAACGTTAAAATATAAACAACAAATTTATCATTTCAATTATTTATTTTAACCACAAGTCATGTAATGGTCACAGCAGGTAGATTAAAATTATTTATTTAAGATGCAAGCTCAGAATGTATGTGTGCTAATTAATACAATAGAAGGGGTGTGAAGTTACAATCTTAAATTTGGAAGAGGGGGCGTTACTTAAGTCTACTTGAGCATTTCTGTTGATTTCCAAACTTTATAATAAGTTAAGTTTTTGGCTTTTATCCTAAATGTGTATTTAATCTTGGAACTTCTCTCTATGCTCTATGTAAACTTTTTTACAAACTTCGCACGTTAACGTCTTTGTTGTTAACGATTTTCCATATGATATTATCTGTATGAAGTAATATATAGTACGTTCAAAATTATAACTGAAGCTGGGAATTATATTCACACGGAAACTGTATTATAACTGTATATATCTTGTTCAAGCAAATTAATATAAATTAATCGCTAAAATATTTTTTATATGTATATATTTACACTCGTTTAATCTATGGAAATCTAGATTATTACATTTAAAAATTCTCATACTCATCCATTCTGAATTTATCCATTTTATCCACAATTTGTTTGAACCTTCTCGCAACATAAAAATTTGGCGCGGTATAAAATAGGCCGGGTGCAGGTAATGCAAAAGAGAGATGAGATTGCCACGCGTAACGTCAGAAAAAGTGTATCATTTGGACTAGCCCAGCTTAGAGCATGTACTGTATAATCATAAGTAACAGCATTAGATTTTAAATCTGATTCCATAATCGGTACATTTTGTTCATTTTGATTGTACAGTTGCAAAAATATAAACATTCATAAATAAATGATAGAGTAATATTAAATATTTAAGCAAAATATAAAATGCCAAATAATATTCTAAATAACAAGTCGAAAGGCCATCGTGGGTCTCCCTCCGCTGGAACTATTTATAAGGGCGGAGGCAATGGCTGCGATACTGAGGCTGAAGGCCAATGACGTATGGTGTCCTAATAAGGTTGTAGGGAGCCATACAGATATCACAGAAACTATACTGGAAGAGCCGATATTTCAAATGCCGGTGGACAGTATGGCACCTGAAATTATGTTTACAGCTAAGCTGAACATGCTTAGACCGACCAGGGAACAGGCAAAAAGTCGCTCGATCGATTGTGGTGCCGGCACCTGGTACACTGATGGATCACAATCTAGTCAGGGGGCAGGTGCAGGCATATGCGGAATGTGCCCTAGAAGGAAGATATCGATATGTCTGGGGAAACATACTACGGTTTTCCAGGCCGAATTGTTAGCGGTCGCAGCCTGCGCCGATGAAATTCGGGAAGCCGGCTGCGCAAGCAAAAAAATTAACATAATGACTGATAGTCAGGCGGCTATTAAAGCCATTATGAACCCATCTACCAGGTCTAAGCTGGTGAAATATTGTAAACAGCTCCTCAATAACCTGGCACATGACAATACAGTGTCGCTGATATGGGTGCCAGGACATGAGGGAATTAAAGGCAATGAGTCGACAAACTGGCCAAAGAAGGTACTAATAGGAACTACATAGGACCAGAACCTGTATGTGGAATCACTAAGGATTCCGCTAAAGGGGAGATCTGGTTATGGCTAGAAAAAGAACATAAAAATAAATGGAGGTTAACGGAAGGTCAACTCCATACTAAAACACTACTAAGGGAGCTGGACGGAAAGCTTTCAGCCAACCTAATTCATAGTAGCAAAAAAGAAATTAAAATAATTACCGGTTTAATAACTGGACATTGTCCTTTAAGGAAGCATTTGTACAGCATGGGCTTGGTTAGCGAGCCCTGGTATAGGAGATGTGAAAAACAGGAGGAAACTAGCCTTCATGTAATATGCACGTGTGAGGAACTGAAGGAACACAGACAGAAATATTTTGAGAGAGATCTATTGGATCCTTCGAGTGTACTCAAACTTCCCCTGAGGAGGATAGTGGCTTTTATCGAGGACTAACAGAGTGGAATTGGGAGATCTATTGGTGATAGTATAAAGAGTAGTGTGCGCAAGTGCCTGGGCGTGGTGGCGTTCAACCCAAAACAGAGAAGAAGAAGAAGTCGAAAATAGGGTACAAATTCATTTAAAAATTAAAATAATATCGTTATATAGGTGGGGATTTGTCATTTAAAAAAATTGATAAAGACGGCATTACATAAATACAAATGGCGAATATTAATTTGTTTTGCAACAAGATACTCGCATGTATTTTTTACCAAGAACTACTTGTTACAGTTTAGATAAATTTATTCTATTCTTTGAAGTGCACTGTATGCTGTATGTATCATTAAATAATATAGAAAATTAATTAATATTGAAAATTACAAATGAACAGTGAATGCGATATTGTAACGGGTGGACGTTCCCGCCTTTGACTTTGGGTGCATCTTGCCTCTGTTCTTATTAACTCAGCACACATGATTTTAAATATTTGACACAATGCGTGAATATGTTCAATATTACATACCAGTTTCAACACTACATACTTGGTCTTAGCATTACATATTTATTTGTTTATGTTCTGTAGAATTTTGTTTTAGTTATTATTTTGAGAATTTATTTCAGTTTCTGTTTTGAATTTTGCTTTATTTTATATTTTAAGAATTTATTTTTGTTTTGTTTGTACATACATACATATAAATCCTAATAACTCTAACCCATAATTTACAAAACCTTTTTCTTATGCTCTTTTCTCAGCAAGAGTTGCTCTAGACCTTCTCGTCAATTCTTGCGAACAATATATTATACATTTTCAATTTCACAAAATTGGTAAATGGTATAACATACACCACTGAAATAGATAAAAACTATGTTTCCTGTAAATTGGTTTAAGATTAATGTATCCAAGTTAATCAAGTATAGTAACAGCAATGCTCGATTAAAAACTTCTTTCTATAGGGAGTTAAGGCGCCCTCGTCCTAATTTTTTTGAGATGATTGCCCACCCACTGCAAATCGCCACGAGCTGCCGCTGTGACTCATATATGTGCATATATGTTTCCAAAATTCCATGAAAATATGCAGAACTTTTATTAAAATATGTTAAAATATGTAAAGTTTAAGTGATAGTTACACAACTAAATTGTTGTCAAAATATTAAATAATGTCAATATAAATTTAGAGATACCACAAATATGTACTATATCAATATTTTATCTGAAATTTTACAAAATACATGTATAATAATAATAATAATAAGTAAACTAAACAATGTAACTCTTCGTATTTATATTTGCCTTTGTATAGTACTGTAAATATTTAGAATTAAATGCTTTTCTAAATTCTCAACTAAAAATGATCTCCTGCGATCCGTCAATAATAGCTTGTATGCTGAAAAGCTTCGCTCAACGTCAACTGATGCAATTGGCGCATACTTATATTATTCGCAGATAATTGATGGACTCATCTAAATAGTTTCAGCGTAGTTTCTTTGCAACACACTGGATATTCTACTAAGCTGATTAAAGCCCTCGTTTTTGACTATAACGTGTGTTAATTTACTTTTAAACCGCTTTCCTATGGTACCTCTCACTCTATATATTTATGCTGTTATGTATGCTGAAAAGCTTCGCTCAACGTCAACTGATGTAATTGGCGCATACTTATATTCGCAGATAATTGATGGACTCATCTAAATAGTTTCAGCGTAGTTTCCTTGCAACACACTGGATATTCTACTAAGCTGATTAAAGCTCTCGTTTTTTACTAGAACGTGTGTTAATTTACTTTTAAACCGAGTTCCTATGGTACCTCTCACTCTATAAATTTTATTGTTGAAACTTTGAATCAATTCTATCGATTCACTGAGTTCAACACCTTGAGTTTCAAGTTTTCATAGTGTTTCACTAGTAAAACCATAGTTTGTTTTGATAAAAACTCACTCTTGGCGCATTTGCGGTTTATTTAGTATATCTTTGCAATCTGCAATTGCTATCGAGTCGTTTGAAAAAGAGAGAATAAATTCTCTTCTCTGTTCAAAGGTATCTGCATAAAGTACAGGGGCATCGAGCCTCGTGTTCCATCTTGTTATTATGGCTTGTGGTGGCAGTGCCAGCCCAGGTAACTTATCTTAGTCTGCTTGAACCCACAGCGGTGCTTTAATAAACACTTTTTTTGTCAAATTGATCAATCAATTAATATCTGGAAATGTGTAACGTATTTCTTTTGCTACTCTGTTAATAGCATGTACCAAACATGTTACGTGCATCAGATTCAGGTAAAAAAATCTTCAAATTCTGTGCTGACTTCACCATATATGTCGCGGCATCCAATAACATCAGTAATACCTTGTCACTTGGAACAGCATTCGGCAAATAAAACCTCGTTGAACTATCGTTTACAACTGTTGCTATAGTTAAGTTCTTTGTTGTTTTCTTCTGTTCCAATTAAAAAGGATTGTCCGGCGCAATTTTCACTTGAAATGTCAATCAATAAGTTGGCAATATAGCGTCCACAACTGTCTGTTGTCTTATCGACTACGAAATAAATATAATTTTCACCTATTGTTTCCTTAATTTTCATCATAACTTCTTCGAACAATAGATTTATATACTTTTTCTTGAAGTTGAGCGACTAGGAACTAATAATTTCGTATACTTTTCTAAAAAATGTTTAAACGTTGAATTATCCAACTTTGAAAGTGGAATGTTTGCACTTAAGAAGGCGTTACACAAGTTGTAATGGAAACTATTCTGTTCTATATTTTTACTTGTTGAAGTAAACGATTGAGTCGCTTGTGGTGCATTTTATAATCTTGTGATATTTCTTTTATGCAAATCAGTTCCTACATGCTGCGTTAATTGATGTTTTTGTCGAATCGAATCTACAATAATTAATTGTAGGTATTAAAATATTCAATTAAACGTAAGCAAATATAAACTTACAATTTTACTGCGATACTTACAAAACAATATGTTAGTATCTACATCAAATTCAGGCTAATCTTTTATCCACATCGACATGTCTGAATATGATTTTGAAATATAAAAAATATCAAGGTAAAATTACGTGTACATATACTTTCGAGAACTAACTAAACACAACCGGCGATATGACTGACCTATAGGTCAACCTCATTGCTCGTAGATTCACTGGAACTTCGCAGACTTGATAAGCACAAATTTGGGAATTCCCGCTGTACAGAAATGCTCCAGTGCGTTCGAACTGCGGTAAAATTTTAAGGGGCGACCGAACTGCGGTAAAAATTTTTCTGTTTACCTGGGCTTTAAATAACGAGTACCGAACTGCGGTAAAAATCTTAATGGTTTTATTAGCTAATGTATACTTTATTCAACTAAAACAATTTATTCAAATTTATATGTACTTTATTAAACTAAAATACGTCACTTAAAAAAATATACAATCAAAATCATTTACATTGGTATCAATGCAACAACGTTGTTCTGTAAATGCTAGCTGTATTAGCAGCCCATATATTTTGCGGAAATAGGGCATTTTCATCAATGTAGGTATCTATAAGATAATCGACAAATCTGTCAACTCTCTCATCTATAGGTTTTTCACTCATGAAGTCAAACACGAAAGATTCACTTACTTCTTCCGACGAAACAAATGAGAGGTTTAAGAGAAAAGGTCTTGACCGCAGTTCAGCCACATTATATACCTGCCTTAATTACAATTGTACCTATAAAAATTCTTACCGCAATTCGGATATGCCCAAATGCTCATGCGAACTGTGTAACTTTGATATATTATGAATAAATGGTTTTATATATTTTTTACGGTGCACTTTAGAAATAAATTATAAAATATGAACATATATGCAATTTTATATGAAATATGCTCAAAGCAGTATTTAAATTCAAGATAGGCAAAACAAAAGTAGTCGCAAATGCTTTCTTTTCCGTGATTCAAAAGGATCTACAAGAATCTTGATAAAATATGAACAAATATGCAATTTTATATAAAATATTGCTTTTAGCATATTTTATATGCAAGATATATTTATTTATGTATTTATATGCAGGATATACAAAACAAAAGTAGTCGCTTTCTTTTTACGTAATCCGTATGGATCTGCAAGAATTTTGGTAAACATATAAATAAAAAATATGCATTTTCATATAATTCCAGCTTTAATTGTAACAAACTAACTTTTAATGTGTTTACAACTGTTGTTGTGCCACCTGTGGCGTTAATTTTTCGGTTCACCTACCTGCAGTAATCGAATCCATTGACCGTATTAACAGTCGTATACTGCAGGTAGGTGAACCAAAGAAATATCATCACAGGGGTGCAGCAACAGACATTCAAAGTTAGTTTCTTATAATTCTGAACGCACTATACATTTCTTATTAAATTTTTTTATGAAAGTTCCTAAATAAATAATTGAATTATAAGTATTTGTTATATTTTTGTTTAGTTTTGGAGCAATTATAGACAGAGTTAGATTTTTGTTTTCTGTTCAGAATAATATTGACGGTATCTATGTAATAATTATTATTTAGGGCTATTGCACAAATCCCGTTTAATTCAAGATCGAAACTATCTTTGTTTATGGTTACGTTAATTAACTTATAAACCATTTATTCAGATGTTGATAATTTGTGCATTGTAGAATCAAATGAGTTGTTTAGGTACGAGGGGTGTTTTTTATGTTACCCTGCAATATGCTATCGTGACAATTTTCTTACGACATGTTTCTGTGACGTTTTATAATGTGAGATTCAAGTTTCGTGATAGGGCGATGTGGTTCTTTTCTGTGAATGTGTCTGGGAATATCCTTTCTCCAGCAGGGGCGTACCGATGAGCCTGTAGAAAGGTGAAATACGTATCTACGTCTCTGGCTATCGGATATATTCGGACAAGTTCACAGAAAATATTAATAGTGAACCTGCATTTGTGTTCTTCTCGAAGCTCTTAACATTTGTTACTTTTACATTCGTTTAAAAAAAAGAAAATGAGTGATTTCAAACTTGAACACAGAAGCGTCATGAAATTTTTATCAGAAGAAGGCAGTAGCCCGAAGAATATTCATGAGAGACAGTGACAGTGTATGAAGAAAATAGCCAGTCTTATTTGTAAGTCAAATTTTGATGTAAGTAGTTCAAATGGTGCAAAGAATCCATTCATGATGACCCAAAGTGTGGAAGACCTCTGGAAGTACGAACCGAAGAAATAATCAATAAAGTTGAAGATTTGGTGTTGACTGACCGCCGAATAAATGTTTCAGCTCTTACTAGAGAAATAGAAATATCAGATACGAGTGTTTTTAAAATTCTGCACTAAGATTTGGGAATGAGCAAAGTGTCGGAACGATGCATTCCGAGGCTGCTCAGTCCCGAACAAAAATTGCGTAGACGACAAATTTGCGAAGCTAGTTTCTTTCATAACTAGGTAGACAATATATTAAACTCACCTCGAATGTGACGTGCCTTCAAAAACTTTCCTCATTAGAGACGGCCATGCCATTTGATAATGGTTGGTGACAGTGCACGTAATCTGTCACAAACGTATAATTTTGAGTGAGCACAGCAGTCTCTAATGAGGTAAGTTTTTGAAAGAACGTTATATATATTTCGCGAAAACTCGTGTCTATTATTAGGTTATTTGGAAGAAAATGTCGTTTTCTTTAAATTCAAAATGATTAAATTACACAAAATACTTTAGCTTAAATTAAATTATATAATCGCCATTTGCATTAGTGAATCTTTGCCATCTGTTGTATACCACGACGCTACCAGCCAACTTCTTTAGAATCAAAAAATTCTTAGCATGCTATTTGGACCTTCTGAAGTTCATTGAAATTTCTGTTCCTAAGAAAGCGTTCCATCAAACGAAACATATGGTTGTCCGAAGGAGAAATATCAGATCTATACATTTAGTGCCAAAGAATAGTCCATCCAAGCTCCAAAATTTTTCGTTAGGTCCTAATTGCAGTATGCGGTTTTGCGTTGTCTTGATGAAAGATTACCTGGTTTCTGTTTGCTAATGCAGGGTATCGTAAACACAAAATATCCTGTACTCGGTCAAGTTGAGCACAATAAAGCTCAGAATTAACGGCACGGCCATTAGGAACAAATTTAAAATGGATCACACCAACTATATTCCACCAAACGCTGAGCATTACTTTTTTTCCAAAACGATTTTTGTTTGCTACTGGAATCGGCGTTTGCCGACAATAAAGTCATTGTCTGTGGAAGTAGGGGTTCCTTAAACAAATCAATTTTTTATCATATGTTATGATTTGCCTCAGAACCCGACTGTCGCGGGGATTTTGGACTAATCCGGTACAAATGTATACCCGCCGTTGGTGCTAAGCTTCGTTTATATCATGAAGAATTTTGATGACCTTACCACACCTTTTTAAGTGGCACCAAATTGTTTAATTGGACACCCTCGACTGGGCAGACAATTGACGTGTCGTAATAACTTGGATTTCATCAACAAATTGTAAAAGAACATTTTAATTTACCTTTAAAGGGCGATCAGGGCCACGTTTCCTTTGCAGAGTCCTATCACCATTTCTAAATTTTCTAAATTCACGCTGGGCTTTTCTAATATTAACAAATCCTCCACCTTCTTGTTCACAGATATTTCGTGTTGCTTGTACTGCGGTACTTCCTTTTCTAATCTCGTTTTCTCTTCGTTTTCGATTACACTCGCCAACACTATTTTTGCTGACTTCTATGCGAGACTTGTTTTTTACTAATTCAGGCGTGCTGAATCTGAAAATCATATTAGTTATTGCGTATCATGTCAAAATTACACTGTATACTGTACTATGCTCTTTGAAGAATCACTAATGCGGCTAAATAGTTACTTACATAAGACCTGATACGATATAAAGAAAGTATAAAATTTAATAATCTATAAATGCAATATTAGTCACGAGTATAGTGCAAGTATTTACACAATAATCATTAAAAAATTACAAGAGTATTTTGAAAAGGAAAAACAACAATCAGGGAATAAATTTTCGTTTGTAACACTTTCTGCTGTGTATTTTGGCTTGGCAGTCCCTTTGAACACTCCAACAGTAGTCGGCCATCATATGAGGATCCCATCTTGCTTGGTACCGAGTTTCCATGATTTTTAAATCTTGATGAAATCTCTCGCCTTGTTCATCGCTTACAGCACCTAAATTTTCTGGAAACGTATCAAAATGACTATGAAGGAAATTAAGCTTAATTTTCATGTTACAACCTAGGCTGTGAAATTTTTTAAGCATTGATCGAACAAGATCTATATAATTGCAGATTTTGCCATGTTTTCAGCATACGAGTACTCAAGTGAAGGAAGCTTTTCAAAACTGACGTTCGTATTTCATCGGAATGAGGCACTGGTCGAATCACGGGGTCGATATTTTGATATACAATTTTATTCTTATTCTTCTTATTATAACCGGAGGTCAGAACTAAACAAAAATAGCAATCATCTACGTGGTTTTTCGGTTCACGCCATATCATTGGAACGCCAAAAGCTAATTTCTGGCGTTTTCCCTTGCTCCACTGCCGCCAATTTTCCACACATGGTTTACACACATTATGTGGAGCCCATGACTTGTCCTGAGTAGCAAATTTTACGTTAGAATAAGCCAAATAAATTTTCTTAACAAAAGCAGTAATAGTTACCGTTTGATTGGGAACGGTGAAGCTGACACAAATGTAACAGAACGAATCGGCATTATTTACATATCTTCGAGTAGTAGACACGATGTAGTTTCATCCCTAACAACTAATATGTAACTAATGTTTTATTATCGCTGTTGGGGCAACTGCACTGTTACGTGGACTTGATTCTCCTGTGTATTGTTTCACCGCGCACTGGTCGTAAGGCCGAATACGCACTAATTATTTACTCGTCGGTGACAGTTTTTCATGAAACGCGGCACTCCAATATAACACTTTTATTTACAAAATTTGCACTATTTGATACATAAGAATTGTTAATTTGTTGATAAAGCAAGACTGTTGTCTTGTTAATAAAACATGAGACTGGTGTCTCTTAATATTAAATGTAGACTGTTGTCTTGAAAAATGTTCTTATGACTGTTGTCTAGAACGCTGTTATGTTGAGAGTCTTGTCTTGAACACTGTTGTGTTGACACTTGCGACTGTTGTCGAGCACGTTGATCTGTTGAGACTGTTTAAGAATTGTAAGCAAAATTTACTCCGAACTTCAGTAAACTCTGGAACAATTAACAAAATAGGTCGCATCGGAATGCGGCCAGATGACGAACAAAGGTCGGCAAAATTCCCAAGAACCGCCTTGTTTATAAACTGTGCCTACTAAAATAGCAAACATTACAGATGGCTTTTGATTCTACAGTGTGGCCGCCATCGATAGCGCGATGCATGTATTAGTAACTACTGGTCGACTATAATGGGCGTGCCAACTTGAATTGCCACACCGACAGCGGGCGTATTATAAGTTATACGTATAAAATGTATTCGTAGGCAAATCAAGTGAAAAGCAGTGTAGGAGGTATTGTGTTCCCGATAGAAGTAAATATTTGCAGTTGTTTGAAGCATCAGATAATCACTGATAACATCTCAGTGAAGTAACTCATCACAGCTTCATAAACAACAACAAAAAACAAACATACATAAACAGAACTACTAGACTTTAACATAAAAAAACTTCTTAACGAAAATAATATTTAGTATTATAGTAGTATTACACTCTAAAAACTTAAAAATAATAAAATACTTAAAAATAAAATATTTACTTCTTAAAACAGAATTGTAATTCAACATTGCAATAAACCTGCAATTAGCTAAAAGAAAATGTTATTCTTTAGCAATAATTAAATTCTAAATAAATTAATTAGTAGAGCTGAGGATGTTTGCGGTATAACCATGGTTATATCATGTAACCATAGTAAATTACTATGGTTATATGATATAACCATGGTTATACCGCAAACATCCTCAGCTCTATTAATTAGTTAAGTGTTCAAATAAACCTCCTTCTTGACACGAACAGTAACCCAACCGATTATAAAAATTCCGACGCACATTTGTTAACATATCTGCTGTGACAGTATTAGTGACTTCGGTAATTCTCGCGCGAAGTTCCTCTAGATTTGATGGACGTTCATCACCGTATCCGTAGATCGAATTATGTAAAAAGGGCCATAAAAAGAAATCGTTAGGGGCTAGATCAGGAGATCGCGCTGGCCATTTAATAGGACCCGAGTTACCGATCCATCTGTTTCCAAAAACCACGTTTAAAAAGTTTGTTACATAACGGGTATTGTGCGCTGGGCAACCATCTTGCTGGAACCAAACTTCATTAATATTGAACCGCTCCCGTACTGCGGGGATAATACTATTTTCAAGTAACTGTAGATATCTATTTCCGTTTAAATTACCGTCAATAAAAAAAGACCCAATTATATGATCCCCAATTATACCTGCCCATACGTTTAGCTTCTCTGGATACTGCGTTCGCGTTGGTATATTCAAATGTAGATTTTTACGCGACCAGTAACGACAAACTGCGCGGTTATGATGTCCGTGTAGCCGAAATGTTTTTTCATCTGTGAACAATACGTTATTAAGAAAGAATTCATTTTCGTGATATTTATTTATCATTCTTTCGCAAAATTGCATTCGGCGATAATAATCATCGGGAAAAAGTACTTGTGAACTTGTAAATTTGTATGAACGATATTTATTAGTACGTAAAATCTTTTGAGCCGTTGTTTTACAGATACCTAATTCGCGGGCAATTTGTCGAGACGACATAGTGGGATTTACTTCGACTAAAGCACATACTCGAATTTCTATATCACTTATATTCTTATACGGAACAACTTTATTTTTATTAGTTACCAAAGAAAATGTAGTTTCGAATCGATTAACTGTCCTACGAATGGTGCTTGCATTGGGAATTTGACTTTCAGGGTAATTAGATGCAAATAAAGCTCGAGTTACTTCCGCGGAATTACCACCGTAAAATTGTTTAATCATAAAGAGTTTTTGCTCCGGTGTATAATACTCCATTTTTTAAATGACCGTTACGTACACCAACAACGCGGTTTATTAAATATTGTGAGCGAGTAGTTCCCCTGACGATATAAACATTGCAACTAACACCCATATGCGGGAGCGACAGCTAATGCGCTTGCGCGGCTACACCGTCTAAATGTGAATTTATGGGACAAATACGACTGCATCATAGGGATATGCGAAATACTAGGCTCTCTTGTAATCCATTGGAACATTGCGTCTACTTCTTTACCGTTTTAACACACGGACACCTCTGTGTGTTTTGCTTACACTACAGGTTTCCCTATAGTGCAGACGCACGCGGCCATATGGTATATTAACTATAACTAAAATTCCCAGTTTATGATGCTTGCATTCTTCATTCTGATGTTTTATGGTACAAAATTTAGTGAGCACGCGTTTGATAAAGCTTTTGAAAGTTCCAAACTGTGTACATGGCACGTTCACTCATAAAACAAGGTAAATTGAAAAATGTCTAAAGAGTCCAGCAATAAAATAAGTACCGAATTGAATAAAGGTTGATAAATATGAACGATGCCGCATCTTAAATTCAGGGAAACGTTTGCATTTTAATACGACAATAAAATATAGTTATACAAAGGTTTCAATTTTGTACCTGACCATTAGGTTCAAATATTATATTCTACGATTCCTTATATTTAATATATAATGCAAATTAATTTCGTTTATAAGGCGAAACAATCACCCTTGTTTACATTTTAGTAGTCCTAAATGATCAATACTTTCTAATAAAATCTCATTGAACCCTAATATGTTGACTTAATGAATAGGATTAGCTTAACAGCATTTCTTTATAATTGTTTATTACTTAATTAGTTCATTAAGTACCTAAGTATTATCAGGTACAAGTATACATTATGTTAATGAGGTATATTTGGAACGTCTTTCAATTCTTTTAACAATTAAGAATTTGCTGCATTTACTTAACGATTTTCTAGAATTTTGAAATCGGCAAACAAAAAGTGGCGTAGAAAGAAAAACTGGACGTGATAGGAACAAATGGGTTGCATATTTGGCATATTAATTAAAAAAATTTAATTGTTGGCCGGCCAGTTTTATCCATTGTAAGTATCAATTGGCAACGACGTAGTATATTATTTAAAACAGCTATCTTTTCAGTCTACAAATTAAAAAACATATTTAAATACCTTGCAAACAAAGTTATTAAACATAAATTATTTTTTTCCAAACATTCTAAGGCCTCATTCATAATGGGCGTGAACATAAAAAATACAAAACGTGTGCGTAATGCGTAAAGTTCGATATGTTGAGATAATCGATTAGTGCACGTAAAATAAACGTAAAGTTGAAAAATATTCAACTTTGTTTTCGTTAAAATTCTTTCAATGTAGAGTACTTCGAAAGTACTTCGTTACGTTAAATTCACGGGAAATTGAGTGGAATAGTGAGCTGGGGGTAGGTTAATTTGATATGGTTCATACTTTTGTATCTGTAAAATTAATGACAATATCAAATAATTAAATAGCACTTAAAGTCTTTTACAGGACATTTCTTAAATATCTAAAATATAATGTAGTTCTTTAAACAAGAAACAAAAGATATTTATATTCATATACTCTTTATTATGATCTTTTTACGTATTCTATTTGCCTCGCTAGGAAGCCTGCTGGAGTTAAAAACCATTTTGGAATAGTATCTATTAACGTATATGCACTATGTGTGGCATTACTAACGGTTGCGGCAGTGAATCGGGCGATTTACCAACACTGCAAACAGTGTGTTGTGGTCGAGGTAGGTAAACCGGACTACCGCCATCTTGTAGCGTATGCCCTACCATTTAGTCACGATGGAGCCGTGGAGCGGTGCACAACGAGCGTACGCTGTCAAAGCTTATTATAAAAATAATGACAGTTACGTGTCCGCAAAGCGAGCATTTCGCAATCATTTTAACATACCGCGTAATGTTGCAGTACCTTCTGCCCATGCAATAAAAACATGGGTTGCGAACTTTAAAGAAACAGGCTCAATACTTAAGAAACGAACTGGCCACGTAAAAAATATCCGTACACCTGAAAACGTTGACAGGGTGCGAACGGCTATGCAAGGAAGTCCCACCCGTTCAGCTCGACGGCACGCAATATTTCTCGGCATTTCCGATCGCAGTGTGAGGAGGATTTTACACAACGATCTCCACTACCATCCGTATAAAATTCAAGTAGTGCACGCTCTGAATATTGGTGATCACGCATCCCGTCTTGCTTTTTGTAATAGGATATTGGACATGATGAATGACAATGCAGAACTTGTAAACAATATTTGGGTGAGTGATGAAGCGCACTTCCACCTTTCGGGGTTCGTCAATAAGCAGAATTTTCGGTATTGGTCACGAGAAAATCCACAGAGAATACACGAAAAGCCGCTTCACAGTGGTAAGGTGACAGTATGGTGTGCAATTTCATCAAGAGCTGTTTTAGGACCATATTTTTTTGAGGACCAAAATGGACGAGCAGTTACAGTGAATACTCTGCGCTCTATTAACATGTTGGATAACTTTCTTCAACCTCAATTAGCTCGTAATCCTGCTTACCAAGACATGTTTTTCCAACAGGACGGGGCAACCTGCCATACATCCAATGCTTCACTGGCTGTTCTGCGACGCTTATTTCCTAATCGCGTAATTTCCAAGAACGGAGACATTCCGTGGCCAGCAAGATCACCAGATCTCTCTGTGTGTGATTGCTTTCTCTGGGGATACTTGAAATCACGTATTTTTCAATCACCGACCCCTCGAAATCTCCGGGAACTTAAAGAACGGATTCGCGAAGAAATAACACGAATTCCTAGAGCCACACTTGAAAATGTGATGAATAACCTTCGCCCAAGATTGCTGGAATGTGTCGAACAAAATAGAGGACATCTTCGGAATGTTATTTTTAAATAAATGTTATTGTGTAAGTTTCAATTGGTATTGTTTAAATTCATAAATCTCCTTTTTTAAAGTTACTTTCAGTGCTTTCAAATCGCCCGATTCACTGCCGCACCCGTTACTTCCTAACGTAGTGCACATACCCAACAAGGACTCTCTTATTTCTTTTCTCCATTTTCCCAATACCTCTTCATGGTTAATGTTACTTGGACAATAACGGTCCCTACTGTCTTGTGATGATTTAATAAAATTATGCAAACAGATCGTAGATTTTATAACATGGTCTACAATTTTAGGTTCAGCACAGAATGTCCTATGATAAACACGCCAATATGCCGAAAGCATGTTCAATTACTCGCTTTGCACGTGACACACTGTAATTAAAAACAGTTTTCACCACATTCAAATTTCATATGGTCGTAATAAATGAATTCTCAGTGGGAAAGCTGAATCCGCAACAAAGAAATATTCTGCTGTGATATTACTTCTTGGTAATCTATTTCTTAGTGGTAGGGGGTAAGGTATTTCTCTTGACCCTATTTCCAAAAATGCTAGTATTAAAATATCTTTTATAGTTGTAGTACAAAGAACCACTTTTTCATTGTGTTGTTTTGCGAATTTTCAAAACCATCAGCAATATTTTTTAGCTTATTTTCATCAGATGCTGGCAGTACCAATGGAGAAAGAAGCTGCCACAATACAAGCGCTACTTCTTGTATAATTACACAAACTGTTGACTTTACAATGTGGTGACTATTGGCAATTGAGGGCTCCAGTGCAAGAACCAGGTATCTCCAAAATGCGAAATTTTACAGGGGGCGAAAAAAACACTTCTATACATTTACGTTTCATAAATTTGTATTTTTTAAGTTTCGTGCCGAATTCAGGCTGCAAATAACGAAACCTTCAATAGGTATAATTTGGTTTTAAACAATGGTAAAAAAATTATCATGATATTAATAATGGAGATACCTGGTTTTTGTCCATTATTATTAAAAAAAATTGATCGCTGACAACTTTATTATTTTTTTATTATCAAACGGGCGTACACATGAAACAGAACATAATCTGGAAGTAAAATACTAACAAAAAAAAAATACTAAAACTTATTTTGGTGCATTTTCGCAACACATAAAACTGGAAATTGTCTCATCATTCTGAGTCACTATATTCAGAATAGTCCGAACCTGCATTCTCTGCCACTTCTGCCTTTGATTGACGTTGTGCTGCTTCAATGTTATTATAGAACCACATATCGCATTGTGCCACATATGCTCTAGTGAGATCCATTACGTGCTTAAATGTATGTGGTTTTAAAATCCGTTTGTTTGTGTATAGAAGTACTTTATCATTAGCCGACAAAGAAGAGTTTTCACCTTTTTTCAAGATTACGAAACTTGAATATGTTGGTATCCCAACAGTTATACTACATTGTATATCGGGCATTTCCTGAGAGTCATATTTAAATAGTCTATACTTTGATATCGCAAACTTATCTTTTTTTGTAGAGACTGTTTTGCGAAATATTGGTAAGAAGTGGTCCTTGAAGTTTATAATCATGCCCTGAGTAACGTTTATGATTTAAAATTTCTTTCCTGCTTCACGGATAATTTTGTGATACTCTTCAGGTAAATAAATCCGGTCATATGTCTTCTTCTTAATCTCTATGGCGCCGAAGCTTCTGTCGCAGGGCAAAAAGCTGTGGCCCGGTTCAGGAAACCGATGTGTAATAGTGGCAAATTTTCCAAGTTTTACGACGGTGAATAGGAACTGGATTAATACGTAATTTTTGTTTTGAGAACTGCAGTTGTCCGAAAACAAATCGATATGCTTGGCTTCCGATCTAATAAAATTGTTAAAGAAGTGATGTAAAAAGCTAATCACTTCATTTTGCCCTTTAGCTCCTACTGTCTCATCATAAACATAAAAATAACTTGTTTTTGAACTGCCAACGTGTATACAAAAATTGTACACCCATAGCTGTATTTTATAAAACACATCACCGCTTGGAGCTACTGGAAGTGGCATATTTTGTTGAAAGTCGAATGTAACCACCTCAACAGAAGGATCTTCACGAGCAAGCTGGGTCTTTGTCTTCAAATCTTTATAAAATGTTTCTGCTTTGGTGACATGTAAATCTTTTAAAGTCTGAAGAGCCCTTCTTTCTTCTTCGTTATTGGCAGATTCTATTTTTTTCAGTAACATATCACACTTTGAGCAGGTGTCTGACTTTGGTTTGCCGAAAGAAAGTTTAAAATTCTCTATAAAATATTTTCTATAAAAGTCATACTTAACTTTAGGATTAGCTGCTTTGCTTTCCTGCAGCAAAGCATATTGTTCGGGTTCATATTTCTGCAGATACAAGTTGTGCATTTTTGCTGTGTTCAAGTTTGATGATAGATATTTATGTTTGACGTTGTCCTTTCTACTGTAGTGAGATATATATCTGGGGAAACTGTTAATGTGTCCTGCAATTTGATGTAAGACAACATCTTCGATATTTGGCCTGTTTTGGTGAAGTCCTCTTGCATCTACAGGTGCTGTACAGGAGGTTTTTAAATGATTTGCCACTCTCTCAAGGCGACTTTTGGCTATATCGAAAATTGAGAGCATCGCGTTCTTACAAACTCTGTAGTCATCTGCGTGATTTGTTATCTAAAAAATTAATAAAAATGAACTATACGAATGAGCCATTTACCAAGAACATTACTTACAACGTATTCATACGAACCAGTCTTAGGTTTGCCAGCTCCGGATCCAGGTCTATGCCTCTTTACAGCCTTAACTTTTATAAGCCTAGCCAAGAAAGCGTCTTGTAGGTCTTTCGATTTCAGCTGGTAGAAAGATTCTCGTACTTTATGTCTTACTTCTGGGGTAATTTTTTCAAAGCACTTTAACCTACACGAACACGGCTTTCCTTCTTTCTTTGCAGGCACAACATGACCACTAGTATTTACGTATTCCAAGCCATGAGTTCTACACTTTTTTGATATAGATCTCTTCCATCGGTGTTTCAATATGATTCTTTTTTTACCCTTCTGGGAATTCGCATTATGTCGAATTTGATCATCATCAGATTGTAATTCCGCCTCCGAAACAATAAAATCTTCATCATTATCGGTGTTTGTACTTTCAAACGGTTCTTTCGCATATTCAGACTCGGGAGTTGACATGATGTAATATGTTACCAATATATAGCAACAAACAACACTTATGTAAATCACTACGTACTTTCCAGCACAGCAAAACAAACGTAAAACATAACCTAACTAACATGTTATGAAAGAATATGCGCCTGCGCCCAGTAAAAAGTCGACGAATTGTACGCTGCAAGAACAAGGTATATCCAGGAGATATCTCATTATTGCACAGTAAAATTTATTTGGTATCTCCATTCGCTAATATATCTAAGCAACGCCGCGGAGGAGATATACTGTTCGTGTAACGAACGATAGAGAATTTTAAAATAGACATATCCGTATATAAAACTCATTTTCCCAAAACAGTGGAGATACCTGGTTCTTGCACTGGAGCCTTCAATTGAGAAATAGCTATCCTCTGTCGCTAGAAATTTTAAATATAAACTGCTAAATAAAAGAGAATAATATACTTCAGAGTAATAATTAACCGTTGACTTGCTGAAATTGGCTTTCTAATGCTAGCTATGTTTACTTAGTCTGAAACCAACTAAATTTAACAGTTCTTCAAACAGCATTGCTGTCATACGGGTATATTTAACTCTAAAATTACTCTTCTAAACTCCCCTTTTATCTCACGCTTGATATTTACAGGTCGAATCCACCAGTGCCTAGTTTTACATTTCCTAACATCACTACGTTGTGTTTGGCTTTGTAGTAATAGAAGCACTAATAATTCTGTTTGATTTTTCATCCATTTCGTAACATGATTTCTTTATTTTGACAGATGATACATGGAGACGGCTAGGTTTACGTTATGTTTATGTAATGTTCTTGAATGTTGTCAATTATTGTTATGGATATGATTGTATTACTTATACGTTTTATTTATGCTTACACCCATTATGAATCTGCACTAATAGTTTTGTGTTAGGTTAAATCTAGAAAATTAATACTCCTATTTATTTCTATTTCTATCGTGAATTTTATTTTCGGTTAAATACTGTTGATATAATTGTGTAACGTTTTTAATTGTTTATCTGAAGCAAAAGCAGATTTATATATCATCAATAGAGCTGAGGATGTTTGCGGTACGGCAGGACCGTATGTAGTGCATCCCCACCAGCGTATAAACACGATGCAGCGAAACACTTTAGTTAGTCGTGAACTGGCAACGTGATCGTGTGTTGTCTTGAGCTCTATTTAATAAGTATGACGGACGTGCCCAAGCCAAGAAAGCGCCCATTGTATAACGACGTGAAGAAATTTATCCGAGACTTTCCCGATTTGTATTATAATGGAGCAAAAGTGGTTTGTAAATTATGCGATAAACAGTTACTTTGCTGGGACAAATACGACTGTAAAAGACATGTTGAAAGTGTACACCACAAAGACAAAGAAAATAATGTGCTGTCTAAAACGCAATTCATTTTCAATTTATTGACAATGCTACTCGTCTGCGATGTGTCAGTTCACCTGCTAGATAAAAAAGCCTTTCACGACTTTTGGAATAAATACAATTCCAACATAAAGCTACCGTCACGGAGAACGTTACTCACCTATTTACCAATTGTGCGTGAGGACATTGAAAACAGAATGAAAGCAGTAGTAAATGATAAACAGTTATGGGTATGTGTCGACGAAACGTCAGATCGAAAAAACATTCTATTGTGAATATTATAGTGCGTGTACTAGATCCTGTCAAATCAACATTTCCCATTTTATTAGCCAGCAAAAGATTGGAAAAGTGCACTAGCGAAGTAATTACGAAGGTAGTGCTCGATGCGCTACAAAAATTTCAAGTTTCAACTAATCAACTCCTGATGTTTATGAGCGATGGTGCTGCGACAATGCGTTCTGTAGGCCGTTCTCTTAAAGCAGATTGTGAGAGACTTTTGCATGTGACATGTAAACTTCATGCTTTACACCTTGTGGCACAAACTATTCGGCAATGTTATCCAGAGGTGATTGCATTAATAGCAACCACAAAAAAAGTGTTTCTAAAATCTCCCAAACGAATTCGAGAGTTTCACAGTCGGTGCCCTGGTATTCCCGAACCACCAGAGCCAATCCTTACACGTTGGGGAAGTTGGTTAAAGGCGGCATTTTATTATGCCAATTCCAACAAATAAAATCTGTGGTTCTACAATTCAATCCTGCCGAAGCTGTAGCCATTAAGGAAAGCCAGAGACTCTTTCAAAACCCTTCCCTTGATGCAGATTTACAAACTATTTATAACATTCATATAGGATTGTTTAACGCAATCGAGAAATTTCAAAATACTGCATTATCGTTAGCGGAGTCACTGCACATACTGGACGATGTACACGCCCAGCTATGCGCAGTAAATGACAACAAAAATGTTAATGTAATAGAAAAGTTCGAGAGTGTGATAAACAATGATTTTGATTTTACCAGATTAAAACAAATTAGTAATGGTGCAAGTGTAGATTCGGTTTCTATCTATAAAGATTATTTTAATTGTGCGTGTGTTACATCTGTAGATGTCGAGCGGTCTTTCTCAAAATATAAAAAAATTTATTCATCACGGCGTACATCGCTCACCGCTACAAATATGGAAACGTATCTAATGCTACAAACTTACTGCAAGTCTTATCCACTTGGCGCTATGCTATAATAATCGTAAATAAGGTAAGTGTGTTATTTATATACAGTACACATAACTGACATACCTAAGTGATATAAATAGCGAATGCATGTAAAGCAATAAAATCACGCATGCATCACCGATCGAAACAAGGTCATTATATTCGTGCGTTTAACTGAATACTATCCTGGCACACCGCAAGCATCCCCAGCTCTAATCATCAATCATCAATATATCTGAACCTATAAATACAATTTTTAAATAAAGGATGTGTACCTATTTCGTTTTCTAAATTCTTTACAAAATTGTAGTGGTTACAACAAATATTTGAAACGTTTAAATTTAGTACATGTTTCTTAACGTTCTAATGAAATTTCGACAAGTATTTCGTTCATCAGTCAACGATAATTCATATATAGCAAGACGAAGACAGAAAAAATTTTTCAGCGAGAAAAGAGGCCGTTCATAAATTATCAGAATAAAATTCAATAATTCCGGTATCTTGTCACAATATAGTAAATTAAATATTCACTGAGATGTTTACTGAAATGATAAGTGATATCATGAACTTTGTATGATATGTTTCTTGCCTCACTTCAAGGTTGTTTTCAAATTATTTTGTCAATTAATTTATTAAAATTTACTTGAAATAATTCATTTTAGAGCCACTAGTCTAAATATTACGCTGTTGAATTTTATCGTTTACTGGAAATAACAGACAACTTACGAATTTGTATTAATTATATCATTCTTGTTAACATGAATCCATAAAAACATAAAGACATTTGGTTAATGTTTGTTAAATACAGCCTTTGTCTTAATTACTTCCGTAATTCTTGCTTTCATGCTGTCTATTCTAAATTTAACCATTTCTTAGGTTAAGCTATTTCTCTACTCCTCCAAATCTTTTCAATATTTTTTATTAATTTGGCTTTATTAGTATCGGGTTTTGATTAACCTATTATTTTTAATTTATTCCATACATTTTCTATTGAATTTAAGTGTGGCAAATTTATAGGCCAAGGCAAAGCTGAATTCACGAAACTTATTTTTTTTTGTTTTCTTCCTATGACAGGGTGTACTATCGTGCATATGTATGTAAAGACCTCCGCCAGTACTTAATTCATTAATTTATAAAAACAAAATCGATTATAATACCGTTGGATATAGTTCTTCGTTCATAAAATAAAAACGGGCCGAGGCCTTCAGCTGTTGTGCAAGACCATATCATAATAAGTCGATATAGACAGTCGTCTTCATTGTATCGCTCTTCAGAAGATGTCACGATATATCCCTTGTCAGCTGACGGGATAAGTGTGTGCGTTTCCTGCGAGAGCGAATCTTAAGATGCCACTTCGTTAATCTGCACTGATGAGATCGTGAAATCGAAACGCATGTATCCACAGTTGCAGTGACCATTGATTAAATACATTGTGTGTGTAAAGATGCAGATATGTTTTAACATACATATTTGTATTAATTCGTATACATTTGATGTGTTTATATCGATATGCTATATCATTTTAAACAAAATTATAAAATTAAATTAAATTGAGTTTTGTTACCTTTTTTTTTTAATCTGAGAATTAAAATATGTATTAGATTGATTTCAAAGAAGGAAAACTAAACCAAATAAACCCTGATATGACTGTATTGAAAGCCTTCGCTAATAAGTATGTTAACCAAGCATATTCCTTTACCGTTTGTGTATCTGGTAGATTCGAAATATTAAATGATAAAAACTACAAATGATATTCACCAGACATTTCTTGGTGTATGTGTCGAATAATGTGTCGCTTGCAAGAACAATATTATAGTTTGGGAGACTTTAGTAATAATATCAAGTACACTTTTAACAATTTACTGCATAACACCAAAAAATTGCCAGACGATTGGCCATAATAGTTATTTATGTATCAAGGGAGTAAAGTAATACTCCTATTTTGCAGTAGAGACATGCATATTGCCCATTGTACCCATGTTGAGACTGTGTAATTACTTCGCTCCCGTGTTGCGTACAACATTTTTTCGCCTGCATCATAGTTTTTACTCAAAAAAAATGACGTAAATGTACCTACTGAAATTAAATAGTTGCAAAACGTAGTAGAATGCTTTATTTAGCAGAACAGGATACAGTTAGAAACTTGTTTTTTTTTGCCCGCGTCTTAAAAAAACGAAACTACTGAAATTAAATAATAAAAATAGTTAAATGTAGATGTAGGTTTCCGCGGTCGTTCTCTTGATGTAGATTTCGGTTTCCGGGTTGGAACCGCGTCGAGTTAGGAGTAATTGTGTAACAATAGTTATTTTCAGTTTCACTATCACAATTGTTAAGATTAAGAAAAGAAAAGAATTCACAATTTTTTAATTTTTTGGCAGTTACTGATACTGTCAACTGTCAAATTGGATGTAAGCGACCATAATGAATACTTTCGTAATTGTGTCGAATATGCAATACAATATACACTACAGCGGTTGTTATTGTTTTTATTTTAGTATGTAATGAAATTTTGTATCTTGCTATCATTATTCAGCACGGGGATTACAAATGAAACAGACATGCAATATACACATCTGTAACTGTACACATGGACAATACACCTCGTATTATCCAGCATTTACTTTTGCTTAAGACACGTGTTTCTGCAATCTACTATTAGGCGTCATCAGTTAAGCTAGTGAAGTAAATAAAGCTTAAATCGCCCATAAGGTATAGCAAATTTTGTCCTATCAGGTAGCACCATATAATATAGTGACATCTGACGAACGAAAGAGACTATGCCGAAAGTTTTAGATTGTCATAGATCGTTATGACTAAGGTTACGTCTTCGATAGTAATTCAGTTATGTTTTCTTAACATAGTGAAGGGCGGTAAACAATAATAACCACATTAACGCCCGTTAAATCAATTACACAAAACTGTCAGTCCTCCTCAAGAAAGCATCCACTCACATTAACAGACAAGTATTTTATATATTTTTAAGAAAATGCAGATATTTCCGTGAAAAATTTCAAATCTGCAGAAGAATGAAACCAAAATTACTCTTTGTTTAACCTTTATGCTTTCTGGATGTTCCTATTTTGCAACAGATTTTCTAGAGCGTTACTGTTTCATCCATACCTCTGAGTATAAATTCTTTCTACCAGACATTTTCAGATATATTTCTTTGCACAATAAATAAAGTATACTCCCACCTTGCGCAAAATCATCAATACTTATTATTATGATTCATGCAGAACATGTGGACATATTTATTGAGACTTTACAGTTAATATGTACTATAATTTTATGCATACTAGTTCTCCTTAAGTTATTATTTATTATTATTATTATTATTTGTTATTATTATGGTATTATCACAGATTTCAGATTAGTGTAGTGACACTTATATACTACTTGTATCCATAGGATACTTTCATAACATGTTCAAATTGTTTATAGTTTGAGATATACCGTCCCAACAAATATCGATGTCATATGCTCATTTTCTATTTTTTTTATATTCTGCTCTAAATCTACAGTCACACAGCCAATATCTGCACTAGATTTGATTAAACCCAGAACTTTGGTAACATCAAAATGTTTTCCAATAGTCTGATAAATTGTCTTCTCGGACTGCCCCTAGAAAAAGTATACTTTGCTTTGACTCTAAAATTATGTTCGCAATCTCTTTAAGTTTCAATAATACTGGTCTACAAATTTTCATTTTTCGTAATTTCTCTTTAAAAACTATGTACAATTTTTGTTTCGTTTATAGTTCTAACAACAAATTTATTGAAAAGTTAATGAAATAATATTAATTAGAGATCTACAGTTCTGTGCAATAAATTGGCGTACACGTCTTATTGCTCATTCTGGCATTACTTTATCACTGTGAAAACGGCTTATTTTTCCCATATTTAAGGGGTTAAGTAATGCCTTTATTATTGACATTAGTTTGGCAAAATGCTTGATTCTATTCATCTTCTATACAACTATGAAGGTTAGTCATTTTTGGTGTGATCTTATGTAGGTATGCGTATAAAGAAAATTTACTACATTACATAATTGTTTAATATTTAACACGAAAAATAAAATACAAATGAAAATAAATATAAAACCATCACAAGAAAACATTAATATTTCGTCATACTACCATTTACTTCAATGACTCTATTCAATCGATGGGGCATTGAGTTTGCTAATTGCTGCATGTAATTTTCATCTGCCGCTAATTCTTCCCAAGCATTTTCTATAGAGTCCCAAAGGTGATTCACGTTAAGAAAATTAATATTTTTAAATATAATTTTTTAGTTAATAAACCCTCGATATTCCAATGGGGTTCAAATCTGGGCTGTTAGCGGGCCTCGGTAACGTTTCAATGTTATTGTTATATAGACATGTTCTAACAATATTAGCCGTATGTACAGGACATTTATTATCATATTGGTAAATAAAATTTTCCTGATATAATTGTCGAACAGACATTTTCTAATATATGGCTATAGTTGTCAGCATTGAACCGCCCGTCTACTTTGTAACAAACTCCTAGCCCCTTATAACTGCACCAACCCCATACATTTACTTTCAACCGTTCACTCCTTTGTACTGGACATATATACAGCCTGATTCAAATTAAGTGCGCACTATTGCTATCTCTGTTATTATTGATTCTAGGAAGTAGGTTAAATTAGCAAAGTATTAATGTTTTTAACATTGATTAACACGCCGTTCATGAAAAAAAATTGAATAACGCATTTTCAAGAAATTTTTAAATTTAGAATTTTTTTAAATGGAACAGCCTGTATATTTTTTAAAATTCCTAATGATAATGTTCTTTGTAATATAAAAGTTTCAGTACACTATTGTCCTAAAACGAATAATAAAGTATTTACGGTGGAATTTAGTTGATGTCAAAGATACTCTTTCATTCTGTAAAATCAGTAGTAGGCTTCTTTCATTTTAAACAGAACAAATAGTATGCCCTTTGTAAATGTCAATAATGTACTGAATATAAATCTTTCGCACGTTTAGTTATTAAAAATATTTTTTTTTATTTTGTGTTGTGTTCATTAGTTCTCTATTTATTTTTCTAAACATTTTGGTTTTACTTTCGTTGCTTAGTGTTTGACAATATTTCACTATGGTATTTCCTCATTTGGAGAAATGCGACATGTTGGAAGCATACATTTTATGTCGTAAAAATTCAATAAGGACTTGCGAATATTATGATCGACCTTACTTTCGAAAACTTTACAATCAGTTTAGACTCCATGATTGCTTATTTAGAAAGAAAAGAACAAAGAAAAATATCGTCGTCAACGAAGAAGTAGAAATTACAGTGATAGCATATTTTGAAGCCCATCGCGAATTTTCCATTAGGGATGCTACTAAGGAATTGGCATTAAGTTATTCATCAGTTCAAAGAATTTTGAAAAATCATATGTATATCCCCTTTAAGTTCAGAATCTCTCAAACATTACAGCCTGGAGATTCCGCCAGGAGATTAGCTTTCTGTCATTGGTTTGTTAGTTTTTGTGATGAAAATTTGAATTGAGCACAGTGTATTTTATGGAGTGACGAAACAAATTTTTCAAATAGAGGCATGTTTAATAAGAAAAATAGTCACCACTGGTCTCAAGAATATTTATTAATAGTTCGTCCACATGCTGCACAAGTTCGATTAAGTTTTAACGTTTGGTGCGGATTAATTGGTTCGGTAGTCGTTGGTCCACTGTTCTACAATGGTACGTTGACAGGAAACAGATATCTGGAATTTATTCGTAACGTTCTAGAGAATTTCCTTGATAACGCCAATTACCTGATGTGCCAAAATTTATACTTTCAGCAGGACACAACTATCACCTAGTGCAAATCTACCTCGACACCATCTTTGGCGAAAAGTGGATTGGTACAAATGTTCCAATTCAATGGCCAGCACGCTCCCCTGACCTCTCACCTTTAGACTTTTTTCTTTGGGGATACTTAAAAAATGAGGTGTACAAAATGCGATACGACAACGTGCGCGAATTGCAAGACAAGGTCAGAGAAGTTTTTCGCCAATTAGATAGAAGGACAATCTTAAGAGCCACCCAGAGTGTTCTGAAGCGGGCACGAAAATGTATTGAGCAAGAAGTTGATACCTTTGAGAAGTATTTATAAATTATACATGTACTTTCTTCTTTTTAACTTTGTAAGCTGTAATATGTTAAAATAAACATTAAACACAAAATATGTATCTGTTTTATCAACAGTTAGCGGAGCAATGACAACATTTAGAAGGAAATAGAAACTGCTATAACTACTTTCTTATTCGTTTTAGGACAATAATGTATTGAAACTTTTATATTACAAAGAACATTAGCATTCAGAATTTTAAAAAATATACAGGCTGTTCCATTTTAAAAAATTATAAATTTCAAAATTTCTCGAAAATGCGTTATTCAATGCATGCTAATCAATGTTAAAAACACTAATACTTTGCTAATTTAACCTACTTTCTAGAATAAATAATAACAGAGATAGCAATGGTGCACACTTAATTTGAATCAGCCAGTATATATATATAATTTAAACGAAATTATCGACCGTAATATATTGAATAAAATAAATTAAAAATTCTAACAATATTAGCCGTATGTACAGGACATTTATTATCATGTTGGTAAATAAAATTTTCCTGATATAATTGTCGAACAGACATTTTCTAATATATGGCTATAGTTGTCAGCATTGAACCGCCCGTCTACTTTGTAACAAACTCCTAGTCCCTTATAACTGCACCAACCCCATACATTTACGTTCAACCGTTCACTCCTTTGTACTGGATATATATACAGGCTGATTCAAATTAAGTGCGCACTATTGCTATCTCTGTTATTATTGATTCTAGGAAGTAGGTTAAATTAGCAAAGTATTAGTGTTTTCAACATTGATTAGCACGCAGTTCATGAAAAAAAAATTGAATAACGCATTTTCGAGAAATTTTTAAATTTAGAATTTTTTTAAATGGAACAGCCTGTATATTTTTTAAAATTCCTAATGATAATGTTCTTTGTAATATAAAAGTTTCAATACACTATTGTCCTAAAACGAATAATAAAGTATTTACGGTGGAATTTAGTCGATGTCAAAGATACTCTTTCATTCTGTAAAATCAGTAGTAGGCTTCTTTCACTTTAAACAGAACAAATAGTATGCCCTTTGTAAATGTCAATAATGTACTGAATATAAATCTTTCGCACGTTTAGTTATTAAAAATTTTTTTTTTTATTTTGTGTTGTGTTCATTAGTTCTCTATTTATTTTTCTAAACGTTTTGGTTTTACTTTCGTTGCTTAGTGTTTGACAATATTTCACTATGGTATTTCCTCATTTGGAGAAATGCGACATGTTGGAAGCATACATTTTATGTCGTAAAAATTCAATAAGGACTAGCGAATATTATGCTTAACACTATCCTTTACGACAGCAGCCAGATCGACCTTACTTTCGAAAACTTTACAATCAGTTTAGACTGCATGGTTGCTTATTTAGAAAGAAAAGAACAAAGAAAAATATCGTCGTCAACGAAGAAGTAGAAATTACAGTGTTAGCATAAAATCATATGTATATCCCCTTTAAGTTCAGAATCTCTCAAACATTACAGCCTGGAGATTCCGCCAGGAGATTAGCTTTCTGTCATTGGTTTGTTAGTTTTTGTGATGAAAATTTGAATGGAGCACAGTGTATTTTATGGAGTGACGAAACAAATTTTTCAAATAGAGGCATGTTTAATAAGAAAAATAGTCACTACTGGTCTCAAGAAAATTTATTAATAGTTCGTCCACATGCTGCACAAGCTCGATTTAGTTTTAACGTTTGGTGCGGATTAATTGGTTCGGTAGTCGTTGGTCGACTGTTCTACAATGGTACGTTGACAGGAAACAGATATCTGGAATTTATTCGTAACGTTCTAGAGAATTTCCTTGATAACGCCAATTACCTGATGTGCCAAAATTTATACTTTCAGCAGGACACAACTATCACCTAGTGTAAATCTACCTCGACACCATCTTTGGCGAAAAGTGGATTGGTACAAATGGTCCAATTCAATGGCCAGCACGCTCCCCTGACCTCTCACCTTTAGACTTTTTTCTTTGGGGATACTTAAAAAATGAGGTGTACAAAATGCGATACGACAACGTGCGCGAATTGCAAGACAAGGTCAGAGAAGTTTTTCGCCAATTAGATAGAAGGACAATCTTAAGAGCCAACCAGAGTGTTCTGAAGCGGGCACGAAAATGTATTGAGCAAGAAGTTGATACCTTTGAGAAGTATTTATAAATTATACATGTACTTTCTTCTTTTTAATTTTGTAAGCTGTAATATGTTAAAATAAACATTAAACACAAAATATGTATCTGTTTTATCAACAGTTAGCGGAGCAATGACAACATTTAGAAGGAAATAGAAACTGCTATAACTACTTTATTATTCGTTTTAGGACAATAATGTATTGAAACTTTTATATTACAAAGAACATTAGCATTCAGAATTTTAAAAAATATACAGGCTGTTCCATTTCAAAAAATTATAAATTTCAAAATTTCTCGAAAATGCGTTATTCAATGCATGCTAATCAATGTTAAAAACACTAATACTTTGCTAATTTAACCTACTTTCTAGAATAAATAATAACAGAGATAGCAATGGTGCACACTTAATTTGAATCAGCCAGTATATATATAATTTAAACGAAATTATCGACCGTAATATATTGAATAAAATAAATTAAAAGCGGGCAAGAGGTCTGTCAATTAAAAACTCATTTATTAAGTATCCCATATATTTCGCTTGCAAATGGCATAGCGCTTTTACCGTTTGACCGGCTCCATAGTAATAGAACAGCGTGCGCAGCAAATGCTGGGAAACCATGGCTTGTCTTGATGTTCAATGGTTAAACCAAAATAGTGAAAATATAACTTTTTTATTGAAGGTGTAATATTTCACTTATGCTACAAACCGACTTACATTGAATCGAAAGAGCCATGTGTACTTCTTTATATTTCCACATAGCGATATATCAACCAATTCTTATCAGAGCAAAAGTGGGCGTAGTTTAATTCCTCTGGCGTAAGAGACATGCAAGGACATGTTAAGACATGTCCACTCAATATTCCACACAACAATATTTTGTAGTATCTATCTTCTATAAAAGTAACTTTGAAATTTCGTAAAATTTAAATGCGTTTTATAAAAAAAAACATTTAAGAAAATATCTCAAAATCTCTATTGGTAAATCTGTTACTTAATTTCGTATTACTTTGGTAGATATAATATTATCCAGCTGTTGAGTTTGGACACTGACTGACGTAAAAAGATTTATTTGGTTTTTAGAAAAGTATTTTATAGTTTTCGATTGATTTTTATTTGTCGGGAATATTAATGTTTATTTACAAAAATTATAGTTAACTAGTAGATTTCAAAATTGTTCCAAGTGTTTGAATATTAACAAAATCCTTTAGTTTGGGTTTTCCTTCAATAACTTCATTCCAACCTTGTTTCATCTAATAACGAATGAGCGATCGTTACCGACAAGTACATATACTCATTTTATTGCATTCTGTAGTACTAGTGATCAGAGATCACGCTTACAATACCTGTAATCGATACCTGTTACTATGATTTCATATACATATTTGAACTATAAAATATTCGACAGAGATTAGATTATTTTTGTACATGACCTAGTCATTTTAGAAAGTTTCTTGTTAGTGAAATTTTAAGTAAATAGTATTATAAAATATCACCATAATATGACATAACCATTTCTATAAAATACACTGTGTCAAAAAATTATCGCAAGACTTACTTATTTCAGTTCTATTTGCAAATGTTTAATGAAATTTGGACAAAAAATGCATTACACACATTTAAATTATAAAACTGTCACCACTGTATTAGCATCACTGCATTATTTTTTTTTTCAACAATTAAAAACAAATTCTAGCTGATTGTCATTCGGTTAAATTTTGGGAATTTTTGTAAAATTTTCTTACACGTTTTTAATTTTGGTTAAAATGAATCGTCAAGAAACACAAACTCGTCATTTGAGCAGTGATGAAGCGGCACAAATAGTCCCTTCAACAGTGGTCAAGGTGTTAGGAATGTTGCCAGAACTCTAAATGCCCATCCTTCAACCATCAGTAGGCGTATTCAAAAGTTTAATGAAACGCATAATTATAAAAGGAGACCTGGACAAGGCAGAAAACGGTCGTTTTTTGCGATTGTGACCCTGTGACAGCGTTTTGTTACTGCACGGAAACTCTAGATTGAGTTAACTAACGTACATAACCTACACATTCATGTTCAGACTGTTAGAAATAGGTTGAAAGAATATCAATTGACACCACAAGTGCCAGCTAGAGATCCTCCCGCATAAACTTAGACACACGTATAGATTTACATATAACGGTTAAACAAGTGGTAAATGCGGATAGGTATATAAGAAAGATTTTGGAACCTCAGGTTGTTCCTTTTGCCCCATTATAGGAGAATATTTTTTATTAATGCATGACAACGCTAAACCAGACATAGCTGTTATGGTTATAAATTACCTGAATGAAGTGAACATTGTCACTTTGAATTGGCCTGCAAGGAGTCCCGACTTCAATCCCATTGAACATGTATGAAACAGGTTGGAACAGCGTGTTCTCACACTTTAGAAAAATTATTAGAAGCATTTGGCAGAAGGTTGAGAACAGTTAGATGATCGTTTATTGAAAAGCTTAATTTCAAGTATGCCAAAGCGTTGTCAAGCTATTATTACAGACATA
This sequence comes from Melolontha melolontha, assembly GCA_935421215.2. Taxonomy (NCBI): domain Eukaryota; kingdom Metazoa; phylum Arthropoda; class Insecta; order Coleoptera; family Scarabaeidae; genus Melolontha; species Melolontha melolontha. Next base: position 57,489,931 of record OW285242.1, read on the forward strand.
GGAGGCAACATCCGTAATTAATTTTTGTTATTTTCTTTTTTGTTTTCTTATCATTGATTATTTTCGCAATTTTTGTTAAATTTGGAAAAAAAAATTTAAAAAAACAAGTTTTCAAATGAGATTTTAATTTAAGTAATTTTTGAAGAAGATGTAGTTTTTGTCCGATAAACGTTTTCTTCCGCGTTAAATGTGAGATACGAGGATTGTTCGGAAAATCTCAAATGACAGTGTGCACAAAATTTTAACTAAAGAATTGGAAATTAAAAAATATTCGGCGCGTTTGGTGTCGCGGTTCACACCAGAGCAGACACTGAATCGTTTCAGTGTTTCTCGCAACCTTTTAACACGTTTTCGGCGCAATCAGAAGGACTTTGTTTTCTGTTTCATTACCGTCGATGAAACCTGGACACACCATTACACTCCCGAAACCAAAGTATAATCCAAACAATGAACAAAAAGAAGGCAAACACAGTTTTGTCAACAGGAAAGGTATATCAACTATTTTTTAGATTCTCATGAAATTATCTTGGTCGAATACTTAGAAAAGGGGAAAACAATAAATGGGGAGCATTTTTCCAATTAGTTGTAACAATTAAGCGACAGAAGCGACAATTAAGAGAAACGGCCTCATTGGCAAAGAAGAAAGTGCTTTTTCATCAGGATAACGCACCTGCCCACAAGTATGCGATTGCAATGGTAAAAATTCATGAATTTGGATTTGTGGTAGTGCCTCATTTGTCTTATTCCCCAGATTTGGCTCCCAACGATTGTTATCTCCTTCCAAACCAGAAGAAATGGCTCGGTAAGGAAGAGATTTTCGTCTAATTCCGAGGTAATCGCTGCTGTAAATAGCCATTTCGAGGACTTGAATTTATCGACCTACAATGTAGGCATTGCTAGTTTGGAATATTGTTGGAATAAGTGTGTTAAGCGAGCAAGACACTATATTGGAAAATAAAATGTTTTTTGTCAAAAAAACTTGGGTTTTCTTTGTAAGGCCTCGTAGTTTCGAACCATCCTCGTATATGCTAAATTTCAAGTGTTGCGATAATTTTTTTTCGCAGTGTAGTAAAGCAATTAAATACATAATTTTAATTTGTTATTAATAAATAATTGAAGCGTTGGTATAGGTCCAGATAATCCAGAAAGTGTCACATTAATTCCCTCCTAGTTCAGTTTTTAATTTCAAGTTATTTATATCATGAAACTGAAATTGAACTAGTTTTAGAATATTGTCCGCAAAAATTATTTTTTTGTTGCTCACTGATTAGTGTATATAAAAAAGTTTGGCGATTACTAAATAGCTGGTCAAGCTGAAGCGTTTATTAATTAAATAAATAAAACAATTTCTAAGAAACGAAATCTGATAAACTCCGACCCATCCGCAGACACTAATGCAAAGATATAAAAAAAAATTAAATTCTTATATTTAATAATCTCTTTAGTGTTGTATAAACATACCAATATAATATTGTTCGAGAAATCTAATAAAATTCAATTAACTAAAGCAATAATTTTTTTTCTGTTGGTGATATTTTAAGTCAACTTTTGAATATCTAAATTCTAGACTAAAAACAGCAGTTTAAAACACGTTTCCCAGAAGAATGTGTCTAAAAAAATTTAAAACACGAAACAAGTAGCCACAAGAATGATTTATTATCTACGAATAAGCATAACTATTCAGAATAGTCACTAATACATGAAGTCCAACATTTATCTGTTTGAGGTAAGGAATACACTACCAAACTTCTCAATGCACAGGTTTTCTTTCACTTTTAAAGAGGACTTCAGCATAGAATAATGCGGCCAAAGCGATGCAGGTGACAACGTTTCTTGCTACAAATCAAATTAATTAATTATAAACTATGTAAATGAAAATGGATAATCGTAGATTTACCCTCTCGTCTAAATAGGCGAGGATTACTTCTTCTGTTACCGCGGAGACTTTGTTATTTTCTCGCCAATGATAGAAACTTGAGTAAACCTTCCGGTAAGCAGCTTTAGACTTCACGGGTAACATTTTTTCCCGCAATAAGTTCGCTTTCGTTAAAATATTTTAGGAACTTCATTTGACTTTTACAATTTTCGTTTATAAAATAAACAACTCATAAACAACAAATCCATAGGGACTCGTGGCCAACGTACTTGATCAACAGAAAATTTCTGAATAACAGACATGCGAAAACGCTGAAAGTATCTCGGGTGTCTATGCAACTTGACTGGGTCTCGTTGCGTAACGACAACCTCGAACTTTAAGCTTAATTTTTCGCACTTGTATTATTAATAGAGAACGGATGCAATTTCCATAAAACGCAATCGGCAATTGGAATTGTGTATAACGTCGCACAGTACATCCCGGCGTAATTCAATGAAGTATTTGTTTGACTTACTCGACCACCTGGTCTCTCAGCGATAACAATGGACAACTAAGCTATTGTATTCGGAGAATATAGTGTTTTTTAAAGTGTTTTCATGAGCGTAGATAGAAGCGGGGATTTTATAATGTATTTTATTTATTAGTTTATATTTCGTAAGATAAATAAAGTGCTGTGAGTAAGTTTCTTGCTTTCATAGTTTTAACTGTTAATTACATCGTAATTTTTGTGATAGATCCTGTTTAATATCGTTTGATTGAATCTATTTCTACCAATTATTTCAACGTAAGTGTGCATTAAATTTCGTTCAGTTTCAATAACTTACGCACACATTTTTAGTTTTCATTTATTTAGGTCTAGAGCATTGTTTAAGTTACTTTTTCAGACATGACATGGAAGAATGTCGAGAACGGCATTGTAAAACAATGGCGAGTTGGATTAACGGTCATGCTGATTGTATGTCCATTGTCAGTGATTCCGAAATTTACTACAAAATCCGTAAAATATCGTCAAAAATTCGTCACTTAGGATCGCAAACACATCTGAACTTTGTAAAACTTTTATGGCGGCTAATATTCCATTAAATAAACTTAGCAATACCACTTTAAAAATATTTCTGAAAAAATATACTGGTCGAAATGTTCCTGATGAATCAACTTTACGCAAATATTATGTTTCTAGGTGCTATACGAGAACAGTAGAACGCATTAGAAGCCATCTTTTAAATCAATACATATGGATAAGCGCCGACGAAACGGTGGATATGTTAGGACGCTGTGTGGTAAATGTTGTAGCTGGTGTACTACATCCAACCATTCCCTATAACTCATATGTAATGGCAACAAGTGTTATAAATAGAGTTGATGCGGAAACAGTTGCTGAAACCATTAAGGAGAATATGCAAAAAATGCTTCATTCGGACGCCACGTACAAAGAAAGAATACTTTTATTTGTCAGTGATAGTGCTGCGTATATGTTAAAAACAGGCAGACTATTGAAGAAAACATATCCTAATATGCTGCATATTACTTGTGTAGCACATGCTCTCCACAGAATCTGTGAATATATCAGAGACACTTTTCCGGAAGTTGATGACTTGTATCAGCTTTTAAAAAAGTTTTCAGAAAAGCACCTTTGAGAGTAGCTCTTTTCAGGGAAAAATTTCCATCTCTGTCACTGCCTCCCACTCCAGTAATAACTAGATGGGGAACATAGCTGGAAGCTACTAGTTATTATGCTGAGAATTTCGATAGTCTAAAACATTTCGTAACCCTGCTAAAGAAGGATGCTAGAAGTATTGGTGAGTGCAAGGAGCTCACACAAATCCCAAATTTAAAAAATCAGTTGTACTTTCTTCACGAACACTTTGGAAAATTGCCAAAACTAATCACTTATTTTGAAAATCGAAATCTCAAATTAATTGACGGATTAACCACATTAGATGTGGCTGTTAATAATTTAAAAAGTATTGCAAGTGGCTTCGGATGTGGCCTTCGCCAAAAGTTTGAAGCAATTCCTAATAGAAATCCAGATTTAATTACATTGCAGCAATTATGTATGGAGACAATTCCACAAAATCTAACGGCTAAATATGAAGAAATAAAGGAATATTTCCAGTATGCACCTATAACCAGTTGCGATGTAGAAAGGACGTTTTCTATTTATAAGGATGTACTTAATTCAAAGAGAACAAAATTGACAGAAGGAAACCTTGAGAAACTATTGCTAGTTAATATTAATACTCCTTTACTCAACTTGAACGACAAAATGAACAAATAAAAATGTTCCAATTATAGAAATAAAATTAAAAACTTTAAAAATACAACTTTTCTATAAATACATATGTATTTCGTAATTTTATAGATCACCACCCATTTGTTTTCCAATTATATACATAAAATTAATTAATAAATATGTATTTCGTAATTTTAGATAGATAGATCACTCAACTTGAACGACAAAATGAACAAATAAAAATGTTCCAATTATAGAAATAAAATTAAAAACTTTAAAAATACAACATTTCTACAAATACATATGTATTTCGTAATTTTATAGATCAACACCCGTATGTTTTCCAATTATATAAATAAAATTAAAAACTTTATAAATACAACTTTTCAACAAATAAATATGTATTTCGTAATTTTATAGATCACCACCCGTTCGTTTTCCAATTATATAAATAAAATTAAATATTTTAGAAATACAGCCTTTCGCCAGTACTGCACTGGGCTTTGCGTCATGTAGTAAGCATGTCCGTTCTCTAATTATTAATAACTATATTAATATTATAAATTATATGTAAGTATTATATTATTTAAGTTTATAAATATAATGTTTCGTCAAGAACACGTCAGCTACCTCAACCAATGGAAATTAAGAGATTAGGGTGGAACAAATCGCACCGTAGCCATGTTCTCCGACAGCTAAGCAATGTTAAAGGCACTGGATTCAGTACAAATTAAATCTAGACTTGTATGGGATTATATGTGCCCTAAGCGAACTCAGTGATAACATAAAAGTGACGACAAATTGACTCGACAGTCCTTGTCTACAACCTTCGTAGGACCAAAGTATTCCTTTGGCACTGCAAAAACAGACATGAAAAAGTGAGCTGAAAGTAGATCTAGAGAAAGGTGGAAGAACCCCCTAGATCAAGGACAGGCCTAACAGTTCTTTATAGAATATTTGCCTAAGTTTACAATGGACCTATGGAATAGAGACAGAAACACTGTTACGGCGATAGTAGGCCTATTAATGGGGTATTGTAAGCTCAACAAACATATATAATTTGGACTTGACAGAAGAAACGGTATGTAGATTCTATCAAGAGGAAGAGGAAACCACGAATCATGTACTATGTCAATAAGATGGTTTAACAGCATCACGGTTCCCATAAATGGGAGATCAATCTCCTAAAGCGGAACTATATTTAAAAGAACCGCTCTTGAAACTGCTAAGCTTAATTAAAAGAGCAGAGCTAGAGGAAGTACTCTAACTAGGCACGAGGACCACAATAGATCTGAAAATATCGCAGTGGAAGAGGCTCCATGGCAATCTCAAGTGTTCTATCTATCTACATTCACCAAAGAAACAAAAACGGTACTAACTAATCTGTTGACCCAGATCAGTTTCTTAAATCGCATGGGCTTAATCTACGCAAACTTCAATCTAATTCGTGTACATTTAGAGCAATGGGGTCACTTGAGGATATTAGCCATAGGGATCATAAGTAATATAAGTACAATACAAGTTAATAACACATTTATTTACAATATATTTTACAAAATTTGTTCAATATGACTTCTGTGTAAGTCAAAACATAATTGAAAAGGATCTCCGGCGTTCCAGAGAATGGTTACCATTATTAATTCAGGCGTAATTAAACGACACACAGTTGAGATGCGTTCTCTCAAATAGTCTTTGTCTCTAATCTTGACTGTATACACTTTCGATTTTACATAACCCCACACAGCACTATCCATCGGGTTTAAGTCCGGAGATCGTGGGGCCTACTCCACTCGTCCTCTACGACCAATCTACTGGGGAAATTTTAATCTAGCCAATCACGAACTTGTGTACCATAGTGTGAGGGTGCACCGTCCTGTATGAACCATTCTGGTTTTCCCAAACCCTGGAAATCCAAATCAAGAAGCAGTTCATCTACAAGCATTGTTAGGTAATTTTCACTGTTAACTGTGCGTCATAGAGAAAGGGACCTATGATCCGATCTTTCCACAAGCTACACCAAACCATGATGCGATCAGCTCCTTGGTCTTTACTGCCGATGTACCAGTGAGGGTTACTGTCAGACCAATAACGCAGGTTACGTCGGTTGACCTCTCCATTTACATAAAAATTAGCATCGTCCGAAAACATAACTTTAGACAAAAACTGGGTCTTCCTTCAAATTTGTCAGAAACGAATAGCACATTTCCATACGGCGATCAGGATCGTCTTCTGACAAGTGGTGTAACAATTGTAACTTATACAGATGAAACATGTTCTTTTGCAAAATATCCCATACTGTGCTTCGAAGAACGCCCAGTTCCAAGCTGGTACGGCGGATTGATTTTTTGGGACTTGCAATAACCTTTGCTAAAACTCCTTCCGCAACCGCTTCTAAAGTGCTCGGACGGCCACTTCGTTTAACATCAGCTACACTACCTGTAGCTTTGAACTTTACTAGCAATCTGCCAACCGTTGTGTACGACACTGGCTCTCGTTCAGGATGCCTCCTAGTAAATTCATCTGCAACTTATCTGTTAGAGATTCTTTCTCTTCCACAGAGAAGAATAATCTCTACCCGCTTTTCAGTGGTCAACATTTTCCAGTCCTGAAACAATAAGAAAAAAATTAGTGCAATCTCAATGGTGCGGGACTTTTCGTTCACCTGTGTGTTTCCCGAAAGTAACGGATAAATTCTATAAAATGGTTGAAAAAAATGTGTTAGAGAAATGCTCGGAGACGTCGTTTTTTATTTTAAAATCTTCATTTAGACATGTAATTTTGTCATCCCCACCCCTCAATCCCTAAGCGCTAGCAACCCCATCTTTAAAAGTTTAAATAGTAAAGTACTCCTTATGATACCTCATATGATTTTTTTGCTAAAAACAATAAAAAAGAGTTTTTAAAATCGGTTGATAAATACTGACATATTCAACAAAAATGTATTCAAATGAAACTGCCAATATTCGTGCAAGCATTGATATAAATGTCGGATATAATTTATTGACATTACGAAGTGGAGTGTGTGTTATTTGTTTAACGATTCAAGAAGTAAGATAGCAGCAATGAGACTTACTGAAGCTGGAAGAATCGAAATTCTAATTATGATTGGATTAAGGAGATATAATTCGAACGCATAAACAAGTATTTACTTTGTTCAATGAAACCCAAACCATCCTTGAGTATGGCAATCAACGGTAAATCGAATTGAAAACAAACTTCGTAATCTTGGACATGTACGAGATAAACCTAATCCGGACGTCTATTGGCTTTAAATGAAGATAGACAATTGAATGCCCTGTTAATGGTGCAGGAAAATTCACATTCGACCCTTATGCGAGTCGCTTCACATCTCAATACGTCAAAAAATACAGTATTCAGTCTGCTTCATGGGGAAAATTTTGATCGACGAGCGCAATTTTACTTGACAATGATGGAATTCTCCAATGCAAATTTTGCATTCATTAGATATATTCTTTGATGTGGTACCATTTTGTTTAAATGGTACCGTGAATAATCAAATTGCCGTTATTTGGCGGTTGAAAATCAAAATAGATGATGGACGCGAATACACAACATCCCCAAAAAGTTAACGTGTGGGCTGGGATAGTGGGAAATCGAATTCTTGGACCGTACTTTTTTGACGGAATGCTGACTGGCTTGTCGGTACTGTTTCTTAATGCAGAAGATCCTGATTCACTTGAACTCAGAATTTGGTTACAGCAAGATTGAACGCCTCCTCATTCTGCACGGCCCGTACGAGAATAATAATAATAATAATAATATATTTATTTGTTAAAAAAATTATACAAGTGTATAGAACTCGTCAAGTATACATGTAAATATATAAAAACAAAATAAAACGTGACACAGACACCACATTAAAATTTTTTGAATAAAATTCATCCAAAGAATAAAAAGATTATACATATAAAAAATTTTCTAATGTTTTCTTGAAGCACTTTTCCCTGCTCAAGTCCTTAATGTACTTTGAGATATGATTATAAATATTTAAGACCTGACTAGTTGCGTTCTTTTGTACCCTGGTTAGAGTTGTTTGTGGCACCGCAAAATAGACACTTTCCGTCCCGCGAGTACTGTACTTGTGATTTCAAACATACCTGCCAAACGACATTTCTTCTGCAGAATAAAAAGTCTTCCCACATCCACACTGTTCCCCCAGAAGACCAAACCATACCGCAACCGCGATTCCACGTAAGCTCGATACGCACACAAACTGGCTTCACTGTTTACTGAGCCGGCGATAACCCTCAGGGCATAGTGAAATGGAGAAATCCTCCGAAATAAATAACGTATATGGGACTTCCAATTCAGTTGTGAATCGATCCTTATGCCGAGAAACATTACTTCGGGCGACGAGGCTAGTACACCGTCTCCAAAGTTTACAACAAGATCTTCCCGCTGAGAAACAGCAAAATGGATGATTTGGGTCTTGCCTACATTCAATTTAAGTTCGTTTACTCTGAACCATGCGCTCACAGAAGACAATGCCTGTGCAATGGTTTCCCTCAAGGCGTTTGTTTCCGTTGATCTTATTGCCAATGAAACATCATCCGCGAATAAGGCCATAGGATAATTAGATACTAGTGGTAACCCATTTATGTAAATTAAAAATAAAAGAGGCCCCAGCACGGATCCCTGTGGAACACCCCTGGTAACAGTGAGCCACCCAGACCCAATTCTGGTTCCCTCTCCATTCACTGCCACGACACTTTGTCTTCTGTTTTCTAGATAAGAATTAATAAGGCTCCAACAATTTCCTCTAAATCCCAAGTTCTCCAATCTCTCCAAAAGGATCTTGTGATTAACGCTGTCAAAAGCCTTGGACAAGTCCATAAAAATTCCTGCTACTTGCTCTTTGTTCGACCAGGCATCAAGTATTTCACAAACCACCTGAAATACGGCCGAACATGTCGATTTTCCAGTTTGATAACCATTCTGTCTATCTGTGATAAGTTTATGTTTGTTAAGGAACCCATTCATTCTTCTATATATCAGTTTTTCAAACACCTTTGCCACATTCGAAATTAGTGCTATAGGTCTATAGTTTGTGATGTCATGAACATCTCCTTTCTTGTACACCGGAGACACAGCAGCCGTCTTCAAAGCATCCGGAAAGGTGGACGTCTCGAAAGATCTATTGACAATATGACACAGTGGGTCAGCCAGATGCCCTGCGACGGCCTTAAGTACGGGAACGGATATTTCGTCCTGTCCCGCAGACATGGTGTTCTTAAGTTCCATTATGGTGTTGAAGACCTCTGACGGTGTCGTCCGTTCCATAAAACACGTCTCCTTACAGGACATTTCTTCAAAGTATGCAGGCTGTCTATCATCAATGTTAGCGGCTATACCCAGGAAATAACTGTTGGTATAGTCCAAGAGCTCTTTTTGATCTGTTATTCCAGCAACTTTAACAGTAGCCAGAAAATTCCGTTGCTCCTTCTTTCTCCATGCCATGTTATTCACCAATGCCCATGTTGCCTTACTTTTATTATCCGATAACAGAATGTAATTGGAATTATATGTCGTTTTAGCCTTCTTGATTTCACTCTTTACATAATCTGCGTAATTTTTATAGAGTTCTTTAGGTAACCTGTTTTCGATATAACCCTCGTATAATTGCCTTTTAATTGCACACTTTTTCCTGAGTTCATCAGTTAGCCATGGATTCGTTTTTCTTCTTGTTTGTTTGAACGTAGATGGGCAGATTTCATTGACAGTATCCAAAAGCACGCTACATACACTTTCGTAGCAATCCTCTAAGTTTTCTATCGTTAAGTAATTGATCTAATTTACACTACTAACTTTTTCCGCAATTAAATTTAACTTATATCTAGTATAATGTCTCATCCTGGTCCTGACCGGCTCTGGACCACAAAGATTCACATATGTAAAAGTAATTTCCTGACCCTTATGATCCGACCACGCCGTGTCTACAACACGACAGTCATAATGCCCATAACCTTTAGAATTGGTGATAATATTATCTGGCAGAGTATCAGACCTACTTGTGATTCTTGTCGGTTCAGAGACAGTAGTCGTCAAATCGAACGAAGCCAAAATATCCAAAAAATTCCGGACATCTGGATCATCAGCGTCCAAGAATCTCAGATTAAAGTCACCAGTAATAACTAATGTATAAGATCCATATTTGGAAATGATGAATTCCAATATTTCTTCAAATGTATGTCTAAATAAATCCATATTTCCTTTTGGTGGTCTATATATATTTACAATAATTAATCTTAATGTATGTGATAGTACCGAGCTGCACTCAAGCGTCATTTCTATGCTTTTATTTTCTAAGTATTCCACTGCGTCAAATTCCACCGTCTCTCTAACAAAAATACGACCAAAGATTTCCTAATCTTCGGTTGAGTCGCCGGTCATGGCCTTCAACCCCTCTAGATTATTTGCTCTGGGGTTATTTAAAATCTAAAATTTATTTTAATAGACCTAAAAACATTGACGAGTTAAAGGAGAAAATTTGACAAGAAATACGCGCAATCACCCCGAAAATGGTAGACAATATTCATCAAGCGTGTGTTTCTAGATTAGGACATTGTTTTATATATCCCATTGTGAATCCGCTACCGAAACTGTCCCTTGAATTCTTCATTTAATATCTTTGTAACAAAGTTATTCCAGAATGTGCGGTTTTTATTTTTCGTGGATACCGTAATCATTCCAATTGGTTATTATTCTTTTTTTTTAATTTAATCATAAAAGAACTTTTAACTACTCATTCAAATGTTTTTTGCTGATACAACGTATCGTTTCTCTCTATATTAAGTAATGCGAATATTTTTGCTACTAAATATGTATTTTACTTGATACAATATCAAGTAAGTGTGGTTCAAATATAAAATAAATATATCTTAGTAGTAACTACAGAAACAAACAATAAATTGGGGCATTTTAACAAAGAAATGTGTCGTGTTTACGGTAACATTAAATTGTATACTTATCGAGAAAATTATCTCATTCAGAAGATAAATGACTAAATACTGTACTGCACTAAGTATCATTCTTCATTTTTCTAAGAAAGAAATGCACATACAAATTACTAAATAAACATTGCATAATTATGCTGTCCACGTCAATTAGATAATTTCTAATTATACATTGGAAATTCCTAATTACATATTATTACATAACTTGAATATATGTATAAAATTTTACAAAATTTTCAAGGCACTCTAGTATTTTAACCTGGGACTGTAGATATTTTACGAACATTTGCACTAAATTTCTCCTGTACGTATGACATAACTATTTGTATGTTGTTATGCCTTAAATTATTGTAGAAAATATAATTTGCTTAACGATATACCTTTAATTTTTGGTGATAAAATACACTGCTCCAATAAATTAACGCACATGATGTAAACGAATAAATGTTTGTTATTTGCTGATTATTTGTAGCGGTTGGCGTTGGTTTGTAAGAACTTGGTATTTGACGTTCAGTTGTCAAACTTGTGTTGACATTTGATGTTGTGTTTGGTGTTAGTTACATAAAATTAAATCACATCCAATAATCATTTAATGTACTATTAGTTTTAACTTGTGTTTATATCGTGTTTTATCTTGGTAAAGTTATTTTATTGTTTCTTGTTTTGCCTTTTCGCCATTATGCAACATGAGTTTCGAAATTGAACGAGAGACGAATGTGCGTAACATCCTGAATACTGCATTATTTGGTGCAAGTTCTGTAATGGTGTGGAAAAGCATTTCTTTGGCAGCTCGTACGGACTCAGTAGTGTTAAACAATGGAAGTATTAATGCTGATCGGTACATAATAATAATTCCAGAATTTAATAAGGCATTCAAAAATGTAAAAATATACAGGATGTTCCATTAAAATATCAAATTGGATGTCTGACACAGAAAATTCGATATTATTTTAGAATCCTTGAATTTTTTTATACAAAGGTATACCTAATTGATTTTAAAATGAATGAACCGTTGCAGAGATACCTAGAGGGTTCCATACATTTTAGTAACACTGTATAGTCAACGCTATATTGCCGGATACACTATAAATGCTTCAGAAGCCGCTGGAATTATTCGTGCCGTTTACTGAGAAAACGTAATATGACATAATATGAAATATTATGAAAGTATGAAAATGGTTTCCTCGATTTAAACAGAACTAAGGATCAATAATTCCTAATAATTTAAAAACTTATTTTTTTTGCTTAAAAGAACACAGAACTGCATAATTACAAAACCTTGCAAGCACGTGCTTCCAAAATCTTTTGGAAAAAATATTTTGAAGCTTATCATTAAAATATTGACTCAATGGTATTCACTTTAATAAAAAAAAATATTTATAAACAGATGTTGCGCACTTTTCTTCAACTTTCGACAAAAACAAATAAAATACGTTTATATTGAGATAAACGCACACCACTGACAGGACTGTTTAAATAAAAAAACACATCCCTACAATGAAACAGTACATGTTGAATAGGGTCTACATCACACGTCACTTTGGTGAAATTTCTAAAATAAATTTATTTTATCTGACACGGATCTGTATGCAGAGCTCTTATTTGTGATTTCAAGGTCACTTCACACAAGTTATGACCTCATTTTGTGCTACATGCTACATTTTGTAGGCCACATGTACAGTAACTGATAAAAATAGTGACTCTCCCTATAAAGATTCTATTAAAATTGACATTCTTTCGGCGGCGTCTGAACTTCGAAAGTTCTCAACGGCACCGCCTTTATTCGCATATTTAAATTTAAGGAATTTAAATGAATAAACAGTAAGATGACCAACTATTTTTAGTACAAAAGGAGTACGGATGGAATTTCCATGGATATGGTGATTAGAGTGGTGAAAATAAAATTAAGTCACCTCCATTCAACAAGATATTTTTAAAATAAATATAAAAATTAATAGTACATAATTATAATAGTCTAAATATACCATGCCTTCAAAAACTTTCCAGACTAGAGTAGGCTATTTGTTAAGTATCTTCTTTAGTAAGATTGACAATACTGCGATACTTTTAAATTGTGTGTCAGTGACAAACTTAAATTAGAAAACCTTACATTTGATTCCATTATTTTATTATGAACACGTTAGAGTTACAACACAAAAAGTTTATAATCGAAAGTTACTTTAGAACTTTATTGTTTATTTGTTAATTTTGTACTTCAAGTTGAGTAAAAAAGTATTAATATTAACTAGCAACACTTTCCCAACGTTCTCTTCTGTAAAATTTGTTCTCTTTGAATAAACTACATACTCGTAGATAGAAAACATTCTTTCTACATCGCAACTGGTTATAGGTGCATCAGTGGCGGCTCGTGCTAAAAATTTTAAGGTGTTCTGCAAGTTTTACAAAAAAATTTACCTTGCACGGGCAGTAAGAGGTTGTCTCCCATCGATCTTATCGTGCTTTCTTCGCCTTCCGCACTGAATTAATGGATTTCTGGAACGATTGTCAATTGTCACACAAAAAAATAAGAGTCACTAAGCAGTATTATAGAACATATTAATATCTACAAAAAACTCCGCGAAACCATATGTCCAACTACTGTAGTTATGCCACTATAACTACTTTTTTACATTTTAAAAGTTAATGAAAGTGCCGACAATAATCAAACCATATTGTCCATACCTCTGTATTATTCCTTATCCTATTAAATGATATTTTATTAAAGACCATTTCAATACCATAAAATACTTTTTAAATTATTAAAATCGGACATTCCATTCAAAAGATATAACGAATTTAAGAATGTCAATCTAAAGAAAATAATGTTATAATATAATGTAGTAGTATAGCGATGGCCATATTCATTTTGTTTGTAATAAATTGACAATCGAAAAATTATAACTGGAATAAGAATAGTATTGGCAGAAGGAATTTAATAACAAGTTCAATGAGAATGAAAAGTAATAGGAAACAGGCACAGAGAAACTGTTATAGAAAGAAGTTAAACATAAAGTGATATAAAATCCAAAAATTAAGGATCACAAGAAAGGAAGATTAAATATTTAAGAGAATACACTCACTATTGTATTTATTCAACGTAGGATCGAAGAAAAGAGAACATATACGATACAAATTTTATTTATTTAAAAGAATTTAAATAACACTGAGATATTTGAAAGGTGACGTTTTTGAAGTAATATCAACAATGTGTCAAAAGCCAAGTGACAGGAACATTATTAAAATAGCGGGTTACATTGTTTATAAGTTATGTTAAATAACTAAATGGACTAAACAAGAAATGTAATCAATTCATCAGCTTTACAATTAAAAAAACAATTTTTTTGTCAAAAACATTTTTTTTCCTTTAACTTCACATAGCCACAGCAACGCAATTGGATGATTTGTTTTCCAAGTGAATTTATATTTACTATAATACATTTATCTCTTTTCTCATTCATTTCATTTCAGATTGAGTCACAGCGAAGCGTGGTCGGGATTAGCCAGTATTAAATATACCGAATCATATCGCCCTCCGCGCTGGACTAAATGCAGCGAACAGGCCTGTTGAAATCACGCATTGGTTTTAAACAGCCGCGGGGGTAGCGGGGTGCGCGCGGGTGTTTGAAAGAGCTCTGAGAGCACGTTCGTGTGGACCAGATAAGGAACAAGTGAGCGATCGCGCGAATTAGGTTGGTTATTCCACTGGTCGCCTATTGAATATTATTACAATGCGACTTTGACGTTTTTGCTTTCATTTTATGTTGGAATTTCGGAAGCGAATATCTCGGCTTCTACTGGTCGGATTTTGATGATTTAGGTGTCAAATTGTAGGGTTTGATGTCCTCTACAGGATGATGTAGAAAAATATGCAAATTTTTTGATATACAGGGAGAGAATTTTCACAACAATATGTTACGCTTTTATAAACATCAGAAATGTCGGAAAAATTATGTAAAAGAAAACTAGTTATAACTAATACAGGTTCGCCCGCCCAATTTTTTGGGAGCTTTGCAGCACTGCAGCGCTTATGCGCTAGCCGCCACTGAGGTGCATACTGGAAGTATTCTTTTATTTCAACGTATTTAGGAGTTAGATTTTGAGGCATTGTCCCCATACACAATTGCCGCAATGCTATTAAACCTGGATTTCTATTAAAAACTGCGTCTAACTTATGCCGAAGGCCACGTCCGGAGTCACTTGGAATATTTTTCAAATGATTAATAGCCATATCTAATGTGGTTAATCCATCATTTAATTTGAGACTTTGATTTTCAAAATAAGTGTTACTGAAGAAAGTACAACTGATTTTTTAAATTTGGAATTTGTATTAGTTCCTTGCACTAAGAAATACTTCGAAATTTTGTAAACTATCGAAATTCTCTACATAAAAACTAGTAGCTTCCAATTGGATCAATAATTTTAAATTTTCACGAGGGATATATTTTTGTTTCAGTTCCGAGAATATTTCTGCCCACCTTTTGCCCACGCTGACTTTTCACATATCCATTTCTTCAGTCCTTCTACATTTAAATACATATTTACTCTTCGAATTTCTTCAAACAGAAAATTGTCATCAAAAACGGCATCTTTCAATTCTATCATTCTATCATAACAAATCAAAACGAACAAGAATAAATGTCAAATGTGCATGAAAAGTAAGATTAATGGAATACACATAAACTGAAAGTAAAAATGCACCAATGGGAGTGCGTAAAACAAAGGCAAGGAAAGTAAAATCCCGACACTCGAATTTAAAATTTTAAACGTAATGTATCAAAAAGCCAATGGGAAGTAAATTCAAACGATCCATAAATCTGATTGGACGAAAAAAGAACTTTATTTTATGATATTAGAATACAACAAAAGGAAAAAGAGTTTAGAAAATAAAATAATTTGGAAACAAGCAGAAAATTTCTTTTACTTTCACGTATAATATATAATAAATAAATAATAATATAATAAATCAAAGTAGACGACGTAGAGTTTTACGAAGGTCGAAAAGACATGTGACTAAAGGGGTATATAAAGGATGAACTCGGCATAGAGATTTGGAGATGTTGACGCGAAACTCAAACCTATTTAACCGCATCAAATATTTAACTTGGAATTAAACTCATTATAAATTTATACAGCGTAGGTTTAACACAAGTGAAAAACAATAATTTGAAGTCTATAAAACTTAATTTAAAATTTCGAGAAATATATGGATAATTAGCTTTGAATTAATAAATCGTAAAATTCAATATTAAAATAACATTTGTGAGAGATATCTGGCACTGTAGGGTAGGCTCAAGTCACACGAAACATGGTAGAGACTAGTCATACTTGAAATTAACGTTCAAAATCAAATTTAGGAAGTAAATAAAACAAAATATAGTGTGAAGATAAACGTTATGCCACCTAGGGTTAAGTCCTACAAGGCATATGGTCAATAACACACTTTGTTTAAACAAAGGAACATATCAGTAGAGTCAAGAAAATCCATATACAAAAATTTAATACACGAAGGTCAAACGAAGACACCTTGATCCTCTAGGCTAAATGAGACCATTCAAGTGCGCTATTTTAAAAGATTCTATTCAGAATCGGAAAAGACTTCAAAGTTATGTGTGTTCTTTCGTAATTCTCATGAAAAACGTACAATGGTAAATAGACTTAAACAAAATGGTAATATAGGTATATTAAGTTTAGTGTACATGAGATATAAATACATATGAGGAGTGACTTTTCAAAAGGTGATCTTTCACTTAAGTGGATTTCTGAATAATTAAAAGATTCCAGTTAAAAAAAAAGTTAAATTTTCATATTAAGAACTGGTTTTTACGACAAAATGAAGTCTTGACAGTGATATTTATTATTAGAGAGCGGACACGAGCGATTGATGATTTATAATAATAATAATAATAATAATAATAATAATAATAATAATAATATTTATTAGAGCCCAACAGCAAAGCCAAAATGGGCGCTTCAACAATATACAATAACGCACATAAAACAATAGTATACATATATAAGGCAAAGTAAGTACTCATATATAAAAGTAAAATACACTCATACACACCAACCACAAACACACTGCCCCCGTCCACGCTACCGCCTGACGGTTCGCTCCAGGAAGACGTCAGCAAAGATCCTATCAGCATCTCGACACATCCGATAAATGGGACTGCGCATTCCAACATTGGTCCTGCAGCGAGGAAGTGAAAAATTAGTACTGCTCTTAGACGACAACCTCGGCACACGAAACCTAACCTGCGCCAACAGAGCGGGGCAATCGATCCCCCCAGACACCAAGCCATGCAAGAAATTGGCCCCACAAATCTCCCTGCGTAGTCAGGGGCAACAGACCATGTTCAGCCAGGAGCTGCATGTGGTCAGTATTTCTAGGTGGATAGAAACCGTCCCTCTTAAAGTTCATATACTTTAGGAATCGTCTTTGTACTCGTTCCAGCTGCAACATGTGACAAGTATATAAGGGAGACCACACAGTTGAAGCGTATTCCAGTCTAGACCTCACGAGTGAGACGTACAGACTCTTTATTACGCTAGGATCAGTGAAGGACTTAGAGCTCCGCATTACAAAACCCAGCAAGCCAAGTGCTGACCGACAAGTAGCAGTAATATGCTCATAAAAGGAAAGTTGGTCATCAAACAACACACCAAGGTTCCTGATCGTAATAGCAGCCCCAAGCACCTCACCCCGTACACTATAATTGAACATCACTGGATTCCTTCTCCTTGTATAACGCACCACAGAACACTTGGCAATATTCAGGTGCACTAGATTATCTCCACACCAACGAACGATCGCATCAACGTCCCCCTGCAGCCGCAAAGCATCCTGATGAGTATTAACTACCGCATAGACTTTTACATCATCGGCATAGGAGAGATGCGAGCACGTAAGTCCATCGAAGAGATCATTGATAAAAATCACGAATAGAAGCGGTCCAAGCTTTGAACCCTGCGATACACCAGACGTCGATACGAATTCAAAGGATTTATATCAATTGTAGTAGACATAGTTGACCCTGCCATCCAAGTAAGACTGCATGAATGTAAGAAAAGGCACATCAAATCCCATCATATCTAGTTTCCTCAACAGGAAGTCATGATCAATGGTGTCGAAGGCTTTAGAAAAATCTGTATATATAACATCAGTCTGTCCCCCGCCATCCAAGCAGCTACTTAAATCCTGCGTAATATTCAACAAATTCGTAACAGTAGACCGACGTCGTACAAAACCATGCTGTGCATCCGATATTTTAACATTTACATTTCTGAAAATGGTGTCGTATATGATCTGCTCAAAAACCTTCGAAAAATTTATAGCCCATAGGCGTCTGCGTTGTTTTCGGAATAGGTTTATTTTTGTAAGCGATCCGTGAGTTTCTAACAATTTGATACGTGTGGCTAGCTGCATAAGTGGCACATACCTACATATGCAGCTAATATGTATCTGTCAATACACAACAGAGCTAATGTAATAACCAGTTTGGTAACCGGCAGCAACTACTGCTGAAACAAAAGTAATGCTGACAAGTGAATTGCGTATCTAATTTTGAATACAAATAATTTACAAAGAACAAAACTTAAAACTATGTATTTTCTGTGTAACTAAACCGTCTTTAAAAATAGAAAATGTCCGTTCCACATCACAACCGGTGATGGGTGCGTGATTAAAATGTTGCAAAAGGGCACCATACCTTGAATGTATAGATTTTCTAATCGGCTCTGTGCAGAATTGATATAATATACGCAAATCTGGATTTCTGTTAAATATGGCTTCAACTTTTTGTCTCAGCTATGAGAAATATCTTTTTAAATGATGAAACTAACTTATCAACATTTGGAAGATGACCCCTGATGCATTCACATACACTGTGTAGTGCATGTGCTGCACAGGGGACGTGTAGCATATTGGGATAATATTGCTTTAATAACTTCCCTGTTTTAACGTATAAGCTGCTGCATCAGTAAAAAATAATAGCATCTTGTCTTTATAGTTATTCGATGAAAGAATATTATCAATACATTGATCAATTACTTCTGCAACTGTTTCACTATTTAGGACTGGCAATATTTTAGTTGCAATTAAGTGTGGTTGGTATGATGTTGTCGGATGAAGAATACCAACAACTACATTTAACATATATCGTCCCATTATATCCGTTGTTGCGTTAACACTTACCCAAAAATAATGACCAGATAGGTAGGTTAGTATTTTTTGAATGGCTCGCAAATAACATTTTGGTAAGTGTTATTTACGTAAAGTAGATTCATCTGGTATATAACGATCAGTATATTTTGTAAGAAACCTCTTGAGGACTAGATTGTTGAGCTTTTTCAATGGGATATTGGCCGCCATGAAAGTTTCACACAGTTCTTCGTTAAAAGTGTCAGGTGCTGATCTAGATGAGTTTTCGGAGAAACATGTCTCTGCACATTACACTTTTGTGAACGCCTTAAACTTAATGAACAGGCACTGTAATTTATCTCGGTATCATTCCGAATATGCGACCAATCTGTTGGCCTTTAATCTATCCCATGGTTGCTCTATGAGAGTTCTCCATAGTTATTGAAAATAAAGAGAAATACTAAGAACAGAAAGAAATGAACTAAAAGGAAGAAACAAAAACTACTCCAAAAATAAGATAGTAAATTAAACTTAACATTTATAAAAGATTATAGAATAAATATAACAATATAAAACGGCTTTTTTAAAATACTAAACGTTGTAACCAAATAACACTGAAAGAAACGAAACCAGAAACACGCCACTATAAAATAGAATTTTATGGATGAATAGACACAGTAACGACGGAAATAACATCTGCTCTACGAATGCAATCGAGCAAGCAAATAGTGGGGCTGTTATAACATGCATACTTTACATGATACCGCCACAACGTTTTATCGGGGCAATTGGTCATTCAATCCCTTCAGTCCTCTCTCTGTTTATTATACTTATAAAATATGTGTTTTCAAATAACGTTAGAACGAAAAAAGCGTATACAAAAACTGCTGCGGAAACTTCAAAAAAACGCATTTTGTCTGGAAATACATATAGAAAAAACGTGTTTTCGAACTAATGACTCTAATGAGGAATGAAAGCAAATTTTATTGAACTTAACACTGTTATTTATAAAAAAAATATTTCAATAACAAGTAATGACAAAAACATAGTTGAGTCACATAAATACAGATGTAAAATTTAAAAAAAAAATTAAGTTATGTACTTTACAGTAAACGTAATGTTTCAAAAGCACGTAAAATTGTCAAATGCATATACGTTCATCAGTACAGTCACCCTTCTTGATTACTATTATCATTGTTGTCAGTAACTGCTACGATATTTTCCATGAACTCTTTACACAATTTTAAGAGCTTATTTTCCCTCCAATTAGTTTGTATATTATATTCATCTATTGTTGAGTGTTTTATCAAGCAATTAGTCGATATCTTTCAATTTCTTTGATTTCACATCTCGACCTAATTTTTCTTCTTGTAGCTTCACTTTTTGCATAGATTTTCCTGCTTTTGGTAACGATTTCGACTCATCTAATTCATTTCAATAAAAAAGCTTGAGCCTTTCTATAGAATTTATAGAATTATAGAATATATTGATTTTTTTACTGCATCTTTTTGCAAGTAAATTTGTCTTGCGTCACATATGTTATCCAAAATGGGCCCTAGTGGTTTTAAGTTGTCCGCTTTTCCCCTGACCTCACCAACCTCGAAAATGGTAAAATCTGTTTGTACTTTTTTGTTATCAACGTTTTCGTATTTTCTACCGTTTTTAATACACTAATTTTACTATTTTAGATATATTTCAACCTTAAAGAAATAATATCCTTCTTCTTTGAATTTGTTAAAAATATTTAAAATTGTCTTCGCACAAGATATACGCCTGTTGGGATAATTAACTGTTTTAAATAAATTATCTATTTTTCAATAAAATAAGATTTAAGCATGAAAGAAAAATCAAAAATATTTGACAATTGGAAAAATACGTCACTGGTGTATAACTGATTGCCTACTATGCCACCAATGTATTGATTTTTCTTTTTTTAGCTTTACACATAGGGATAAATGTATGAGTAATGATAAAAAAAGAACCCAGTATATTAATCAGTAAAAGAATTTTTTAATTATATTATTATTTCTTTAAATTTACGTATTGAATGCTGGACCTAGTTAATAAGAACCTAAGCAATAACAGTGAGATAAATATAAAATATTAAAGAGCCTAGAAAGATATACGCATGAGTGGCATTCCACACATTTGTGAACAAGTAAAACCTCACTTCAATATGTACATGTAAACTTTGGTTGGAGGAGACATTACTTTTGTCAGTTGTTGTACGTACGAATGTATCCATATACACTTGAACAACATTATTCAGTGTTAACATAATAGAAAATTAGAGTATCTAAAAATACATACGTGTATACACAATAAATAGTAAAAGCAGTTGTTTACATCTACACAACGCAACATGTTTCGCATTGTTTTTACAGCCAAATTGAAAGACTTTGTTGAGTGGTTCGTAGGTACTTATGGAAACTGTGCATCTGTATGTATATGTATATGTACTGACGTAAATCTTATTTCAATTTCTTACAATTTAATTACACATCGACACTTTATATCCAGACGGTGGCTGACTCAACGCTTATTTTAGTGTTAGTAAATTTTGTAAAACAATAGCAGTTACTCAACATCTAAAAGTTTTTAATGTAATTCTTAAACACGGTTTGATAATAAATTATTAAAACATAGGGTCTTTAATAATAATAAAGCATTTATTAGCAACTACAAAAAACAATACAATGAAAGAAGTTAATAAATATTATATAATGCTCTTATCGTAAACAATATAACAATATTACACAATAACATTAAATAATACCAAGAAACAAATAAAGCAAAATGATTCCAGTGCGTAAAGTCTGTATAAGCAAAAATATCATAAATGTCCATAAGCACAAATCACATATATAGATGTGTAGCTTGATAGGTGATCCGTGTATAATTTTGCGGGATTGCGTGTCCGAACAACGTGAGAGGAAGGAAATTAGTTATTCAACTTAAACATCACAAGGGTGTTGCATTTAGAAGTTGTTTTGGGGTAGGAATTTCAAATTTATTGTAGGAATTTATGTTACCGTAAAATTTAATGTTTTCTATCTTGATCGATTAGTATTCGCCGTATTTAAATTTTGTCATTGCGTGTCCGTGTTATGTGTTATAAAGTTATAAACTTTCGTTGGATTTATTGTTGTGTAAGTAGCATTAAGGACTAAGGATAATAGTGTATAGTTTTACAATTTTTTTGTTATTATTAGTTGTAGTTTTTTTAGATTAATATTAACTGGTTAGTGCCGTATTCTGAAACGTCAAACTATACAATTTTAGAAAATATTATATTTCTCTAAATTCATCTCGCATAAGAGTTATTATAGATCCTAAATAAACGAATTACGTTTGTTTGTAACATTTATTCGAATTTACGTTTTGTGATATATTTTTAAAATGTTCAAGAATGTGGAAAAGAATTAAAGAGTATAAAGAAAAAGAATGTTTCGTTAGATTAAATTCTGCATTGAATATATCTAAGAAGTTTATGTAATGGGACCTAAATTACATATATTGATTTCAATACAGAAGTTTATCGAATGAAATAATATTTTTCCTTCATACATAAAATTTTAATATCTACAATAGTAATTTAACTACAGCTATGTTGGTTGCATACACAATTATCCCTTTTCTTCGCACGGTGCACAGTCCACAAGCTGAACATAGGAATCTATTTTACTATTAAGTTACAAATCTATATTATTACTGATCTGTGTCCATAAGTGTATGACATATCCATGACAATTTGCTATACAGGATTTACCTAAATTAGTTATACAAAAGTAAACCATGCCTTCATTTAATATCGTAATATGACACTTATGCAACCCAATTTGCAATTCACGTTTGTCGTGATATCGATGTAGCGACAACTCTACTATGGTAAAACGCACGAAGCAATCCACTTTCGTCATTAAAATCCATTACGTAATAGTTATAGTTATACGTAATAGTGGTATATGTCAGCCTTGTGTCGACTTATAAAATTTACAGGTTATATTTATGTCTAAATTAGGTTATATTTGTGTCAAAATTGACAAAATTTTCTAAAGCCAAATTAAGTAGCGAGCCATCGAAAAAATTCATAATTGGAGTAGACTGTGAAATTTGGTTGGTACTTTAGCCACTTCCACATAATGACATTTATTATTTGACATTGAAACTATAAGTTTGTGTCAAATTTTTCAAAACTCTTATTAAGAAAATTAAATTTATTTAAAAAATGGTATTCAACATAGAACAAAAAGCAAAAATTATCGAATGTTACTTCCGTACAGGTGTGAAAGTAAATGGGGAGTGGCAGTATTCAATTACGGAATGCATGGCTGATTTTAGTGAAGAACATCCTCAATTAGTGTTTGACTACAATGATTTTTACAATGTTTTTACAAATTGTGTAAAGTTATTCAGAGAGACTGGTAGCGTCGGTCGAAAATCTGGAAGTGGACGGCCATCTAAACGTACAGCTGATAATATTGAAGCCCTTCAGCATATTATTGATGAAAATCCAAAAACATCCATTTCAATAGTGACCCAACAAACAAATTTATCTTATGGCACGTGCCAATTCATTCTTAAAAAAGTCTTACATTGTCATCTGTCATTGTCAAGCTGCAATGTTTTCATGAACTCTATCCAGTGGATTATTTAAGACGAGTGGCATTTTGTCAATGGTTTCAAAATAATCTACACAATCAGGATATCCTTAACACAGTTTTTTTCACGGATGAGGCCTGGTTTTATCTTTCTGGATATGTTAATTCACAGAATATGAGGTGTTGGTCCTCCCAAAATCCTCATTTTTTTGTTGAAAAAACATTGCATCCCCAAAAAGTTGGTGTTTTGGTTGGAATATGTCGAAGAAGATTGGTGGGTCCCATTTTTTTTTGAAGGTACACTTACTGCTGCACGATATCGCAATGAGATACTCGGCTCATTCTTAAAACAACTGGATGATGAGGAATTACAAAATGGGTATTTCCAACAAGATGGTGCAACAGCACATACGACCAGAGAAACACTTCAATATCTCCGAGAATTTTTTGATAACAGAATAATAAGCAGGAACACTGAAATCCCATATCCAACTCGGTCTTGCGATTTAAACATATGTGATTTTTTCGTATGGCCATACATCAAGAATTCGATTTATTCAACGCCAATTCATAATCTGGAACAACTGAGAATTCGCATAACAGAAAAGTGTGAAGAGATCAACAACTCACCGCAAATGCTGCATAAAGTTTTTGCTGTATTGCGGAGAAGAGTTGGTTTGTGTTTAGATGTAAATGGACAACATTTTCAACAACTTCTGTAGCTATATGTAAATTTTGATTATGATTTCGATATTAAATAAAGTATTTGTTTTCTTTTTTGTTGTAGTATCATTTCAATGCCATAACCTTTTTTTACAATGAAACCAAATGAAACTGTCAAGCATCAAGTAATGTGTCATTATGTGGAAGTGGCTAAAGTACAAACCCAATTTCACAGTCTACTCCAATTATGAATTTTTTCGATGGCTCGTTACATTCTCATTAAAAAAAATAAGTAATAAATTAATGTATTTGGTGACTATAAGTAAATAAAACTACATTTTTAGGTTCATTATTTTATTTAACGAATTATAAAAATCAAACAATGCTTTTATTATTAAATTATTACTTAATACCGAGGACTGAAAACAATGATTATATATTTGGAGAAATAATCTCTTTCAATATTCTTGATTATTTAAAATTGCTTCTTTAAGCTTACAACGAACTATAATTGCCTATAAATTACATAATTAAAATATATTTGCAAATATATTTTTCTCAGAGATTTTACTTCGAACTATTTTTCTGTATAATAAAAGAAACATGTCTTTCCTATTTCAAATTATAAACTTGCAATTTTTCCTGTATAATTTTACTTATGCTATATTTCCTTGTAAGGTAAGACCATGCTTTTAAGAAAGTTTGGTTTTCGATTACAATTTAATTACATAAATATAAACAAATCTTCTCAAAAATAATAAATGTCTGCTGTAAGTTTCAGGTGTGATCGTTTCTAAGACGTTATTCCACATTTTAATAGCATTCTTTGCTCCAAAACCCTCTTCTCCAATATGCTTGCTGTAATATGATTTCGTTATTCCCCAGATTTGTTCTATTGGGTTGAATATACAGTGATATGGTGGCAGTCGTAGAACTGTATGTCCATATCTTTCTCCTAACATGATCGCGATATATTTTTTTTCTGGCATATTACTAAAACATAAAAATGACATGAGTAACTAAAATACACATGCATACCACTTGACTCAATTTCATAATTCGACCTTTAATAAATTATCTGCAGCTGGTATCTTATGACTATTTAGCCACTTTCTTATTTGACCTTTGTTCCAAGAATTATTGGGACATTTAGCATACAGAACACTAGATAACTGGCATTATCCATGATAATCATAGACGGTTATTCTAGTTTTCAAAGCAGTTGCTCTTCAAATCATTTCATAAAATTGCTCTATCCATTTCTCCATGGTAATCGGTATTACTAGTATTTGAAGAAAATACTAATGAGGCACCTTCAATAAAACCATTACATGTACCTGTATGAATTACAATGAACCTAAAACAAAAGCAGAATTTGTATTTATAGAAAGTTATTTCTATTTAATGCAGAGCTTCTACCTCTTGCCGTCAAGTTTCAATTTTCGAACACTTTTATGGCTATCATCTTGCCATGATCTTATTATGCTCCCTTTTTCGAATATCCAAGTCTCATCCAAATATACACATTGCATTGAATTATCAGCTTGTAAATTGTTCATATATCTTCTTAGAAAATTGGTTCGAGCAAGGGCAACATATGTTTCTTCCATTAATCCTCTCCGTGGACAATCTTTCTCATATTTAAAACCTATATCTACTAGTACTCTACCAAGAGAATCAACAGAACTGATAATAACGCTGCTCTTGTAAAATGTTGCTCTAAAATTACATTGATGTCACTATATTAATCACTTTAAGATGTTAGTAGCATACTGTTTTTATATAGATCGTATCATCGCATCACGTATTGTTGCTTTTATTGCTGGAGTGACATCACATACATTACTGATAGATTCAACGAATATATTTGATGCATCTGCAACTCTCTGAAATGATAATAACATTATTTGATGCAATTACAACAAAATGTACATACCTCATGCACACTTGTCAACGCTAATAGTGGTTCACCATTGTCCCGTTCACAGTTAAAATATGAAATCAAAGAGCTAATTAGCTCCTTTGACTGTCTGCTGAACGGCTTAGGCATCGCTAGTTCTAAAAATAACTGGTACGGAAAAGACTACTCTTAAAGAATAGGAGTAACAAAAATAACGAAAACACAACACTAACAACCATCAACCTGCTGTCAGATAATTCGAATTCCACAGTATCATGTAAATATTTTTTCATTATGACCAACATCTAATGTTAATATCCTTAATAAAACTAGTTGAAATGACGCCAAAATTATAATTTTTAATTAATATTATTCATCTAAAAAATCCTACAATTACTGGTATATACCTATAGGTACATATAATATATTTCAGATTAATAAAATTATAAATTTAGTAATATAACGGGTGTTCATTTGAAAAGTCAATCTAGTAGCATGTGATTTACTGAGAACATTTTGAAGTATGTCGTAAATTAAAATTTACAACTTAACCTACGAAGTCGTATATTTTGACAGTTTCATACATACAAATAAATAACAAATAGTGGGTATTTATTGAAAACTATAACAAATGTTGAAAATGTCCTTCAAGATCAATGCACTTTAAAATCCTCCGTTCAAAATTTCTGATGATATTCTGCAACATTACTGGATTGTTATTAATTTCCATGCATTTCTGTTCGATTCTTTGTAGCATATCATCCAAATTCAATATAGGTGTTCGAAATATGTTATTTTTTAGATAAGGCCACAATAAGAAGTCGCAAGGTGTTAAATCGCATGAACGAGCAGGCCAAGCAATTTCAGTATTTCGACTAATTATACACTCATCAAAAAATTCTCTTAAATAATCCAAAGATTCTGCAGTACAGTGACAAGGTGCTCCGTCTTGTTGGAAATATGCATTTTGAAGTTCATCATCATGCAACTGATTGACAAATGGTTGTAAAATTTCCGTACGGTACCTTTGAGCAGTTAACGTTCTCTGAAAAAATATTGGTCCAATGATTCGCCTTTGGCTTATCGCTGCCCAAACACCAATTTTTCTGGATGTAGCGATTCTTCGTTAATTACATGTGGATTTTCACTACTCTAAATTCTTGTATTTTGTGAATTTAGGTATCCCGTTTTATAAAACCATGCTTCATCAGTAAAGATGACTCTTTGCGAAAGTTCTCCACTATTGTTCATATTTACAAACCAATTACAAAACTGTAGTCTACGTGGGTAATCAATTTCTAACAATTCTTGTACTGCTGTGACACGATATGGATAAAGTTGCATATCTTCTTTTAATAACTTGTTAGTTGTACCAACAGAAAGGTTTATTTGTTTACTCAAATGTCGAACAGATGTTTGTGGTTCATTTTCCATTATTTCTTCAACTCGATTGACAACTTGAGGTGTACGTTTCTTAACTGCTGCGCTGCCTGATTTTCTTAAGAGACTACCAGTTTCAGAAAAAAGTTTTAAAGTTCTATCCAAAGTATTCTTAAATTTATATAATCTATTACAAAATGTGGAAACTCAACTTGAAATTCTACCATGCAATCTTGAACTGAATAAACCCATAAACCATAAATTTTATGACCACTTCGAAAATAAGCCTGGACTAAAAAAAATTTATGTTCTAAAGTGAAAGCCATTTTAAAACTGAGAAGCAATTTATTTAAACCAGAATCGACGCACGATTATTTTATGCACTAACTGATATTTGTGATTGACATTATCAAATGTTGATTGACATTATCAAATGTCATTTGGATTTACGTTTACGGAGCAACAGACACATACTAATATATATGCGTCTTATTCTATCAAAATTTCGAAGTAACCTAGATTGACTTTTCAAATGAACACACGTTATAAGACTATTATTTTCCTTGTTATGAGACTGGCAATATTTTTGTTGATGACGAAAGTGGATATCTATTTAATGCATCTTAAAACAAACGTCATCAATTTTTATCCGTCTGAAGCAAATCAATACGTCTTGCTCAAGTCAAATACCCTTAAAGCGATACATATGGAATAAGCGTACTTAATATATTACTGTTGCGGTAAAATTTAAATGCGTTTAATTATGGAAACAGTTTAAATAAATTTCAGAAGAAAAAATCTGCGCGGTAGATATATAGTCATAATATATAGCGAAATGGGTTATGTACTTGTCAAATTGTAATATTTTGAAGTTATATAATATTAATAATGGGTTGGCCATTTAAGGTTGCGGTTTTTGAAGTCATATTAAACATACAAAACATTAATTTAAAAAAAATTATTTATTTGTGCAATTAAACAACAAGATCTGCGGTTTAATAAATCAGGTTTTCGAAGTGAGAGCCTCGAGCAACGTTAACATTTCGCAGCCTCTTCTCAAATTCTCCACAAACTGCCTGAAGTGTGGCGTACGGTATCGCTTCTATTCGCTGCCGTATTGCCATTTCAAGGTCATCCAGGGTGTCTATACCATCGCGATATACCGTGTCTTTTAATGATCCCCACGGGTAGAAATCGCAAGGATTGAGGTCTGGACTATATGGTGGCCATGTTATCCCTCCGCCTGTAAACTGTTGAGCGTCAAGACCAATGATTCTGTTACCGAAATGTTCTTCAAGAATGTTGAAAACTTCTTCCGTGCGATGCGGACGAGCCCCGTCTTGCATAAACCATGCATTCTCCACCATATTTAATCCATGCACCACGGGAATAGAAGACTCATTAAGCATTTCACAATATTTTTGCGAAGTAACGGTTCCATTGACAATCACGGGACCGATAATTCCTGCCGACGAGATAGCACACCATACAGTCAACCGTCGAGGGTGAAGAGGACGAACAATTGCTAGATGTGGATTTTCTGTCCCCCAATGTCTCCAATTTTGCTTATTCACATAACCGGATACATCGAAATGTGACTCATCCGACCACCACACTCGTTCCAATGACATGCTGCCATTTTCAATGCGTTCGATGATTTCGTTCGTAAAATTGTAGCGTCGCTCCATATCAAACGGTCTCAACGGCTGATTGATCTGGATTTTGTATGCTTTCATCTTTAGATCTTGCTTTAGGATCCGCCTTAGTGTTGTACGGGGTATTTTAAGTTCTTGAGATGCTCTTGAGGTCGATGTTGAAGGTTGAGCTGTAAAGTGCTCCCGCACTCGTTCTATGGTTTCCGGTACCCGGATGGTCTTTTGACGTTCTCTAACAGTTGATCTTTCGTCTGCCGCAAATGCTGTTGCTTCAAATTTCACTACAATCCTAAGATATTGTCGGATTAGTAGACATGGAAACACGATAACGAATACTTTGTTACTTTTCTAAATTTATCTTTTTTTCCTTACCTTTTTATAGTGTTTTCCGTTGGTGCGTTATTTCTCCCGAATAGAGTACGCAAGTGTCTTGCCGTAGCTGCAAAAGATTCCCCATTTCTATAATAATATTTTATTAATTCCACACGCACTTCCGTTGGATACGACGCCATCTTGAAAACTGACAAGGCAAATTTTTCGTATATTTATTGTAAACCGCGCTTGGCCCTCTAGTGTAAAAAATATATATTATATTAATTTCTATATATACAAGGGAACAGCGCGATTTTTAAAACCGCAACATTAAATGGCCAACCCGTTACCAGAATAATACTTGCATAATGCATTTTATTAAAGTTTTATTAAGTTTCAGATTTTATTCTATATAAGAAGAAAACGAATAAATAACCTTAAAGCATACATTTTAGGTAATGAACTAAATTATTCATAAAGGATTCTTCTATCATTGAAATGCCTTTCTTCTATTTAAACCATCTACTTTTTGCTGTATTTATACATCAAACTACAATGTTTGTGAATATTAGCAATGTTATATCTAAAATATATCAGATAGAGAATGAATTGATTGGATAATTTACTTGATATATGTAGTAGTTTGTAAAGTTTACGACATGATAGAATATGAATAAAACACAAACATCATATTTTATACACTTACTTAAAAAGATCATACTATTTGCAAATAGGTATTTTGCAAAGTTACTAATAAAAAACACAGTATCAGACAAATAAATATCTAGAATTTTTTAACATATTTAATATTTAAAAACATAGTATTTGACAATAAATAAACAGGTACTGGTTAATTTAAATACCAATTTCACTGCTCATTGAGGCTTAATTATCCGATTCTTCCACT